>JAZHRO010000013.1:59150000-61650000 GCA_037157565.1 Thalassia testudinum | reverse complement strand
AGATTTCTCCAAGATTTCTCGACCTTTAACTCATCTCCTATCGACTGACGTACCCTTTGATATGGGCCCCGACTACATATGAGCATTCACACAGCTACGTAATGCTGTCACCAAGGCCCCTGTTCTCTAGCCACCTGATTGGTCCCTCGACTTTGAACTCATGTGTGACGCTTCCGACCTTGCAGTCGGAGCCATCCTGGGACAAAGACGTGATAGACACCCCTTCGTGGTGTACTACGCCAGTAAGACGTTGGACGAGGCCCAGCGTAATTATACTACCACTGAAAAAGAACTACTGGCGGTCAACTTTGGGCTGGAGAAATTTCGCTCTTACCTTCTGGGCTCACATGTTATTGTTTTCATTGATCACGCGGCCATTTGCCATCTCATGCATAAGAAGGATGCCAAGCCTAGACTGATTCGTTGGATCCTTCTACTCCAAGAATTTGACATTGAGATTCGCGATAAGGCCGGAGCCCAGAATGTTGTGGCTGATCAGCTTTCTAGACTGGACCCTGACCATATTGGACTTACTCTGCCGATTAATGAGATTTTTCCTGATGAGCACTTATTGGCAATTAATGTGGCAAGTGGACCTTGGTATGCCGACATTGCCAATTACCTTGCTTCTGGATCCCTTCCACGTGGCTGGCCTAAAAACCAGCGCGAGCACCTCATGGCAGAAGCAAAGTATTATTTCTGGGATAATCCACTTCTTTTTCGAATAGGTGCTGATCAAATCATCCGTCATTGTATTCCTGACAGCGAATTCCCTAGTGTGCTATCCTTCTGCCACGATCAGGCCTGCGGAGGCCATTTCTCTAGAAGGAAAACTGCAACCAAGGTGTTGCAGTGCGGTTTCTTTTGGCCCTCCCTTCACCAGGATGCACACAATTATGCCAAACATTGCACTAGGTGCCAGTCGTTAGGGTCAATGCTACGTCGTGACATGATGCCCTTACAACCCATCCTAGCTGCGGAAATCTTCGACATTTGGGGAATTGATTTCATGGGTCCCTTTCCTCCTTCCAATGACTTTGAATTCATTCTCATGGCTGTTGATTATGTTTCGAAATGGATCGAGGTTATTCCCACGCGATGTGCTGACCATGTTATATCCACTCGATTTGTCAAGGACCACATTTTTGCGTGCTTTGGGATCCCTCGAGCCATTATCTCGAATGGAGGAAGCCACTTTACCCATGCTTCTTTTCGGGCACTTCTGAGGAAATACGGAGTCCACCATCGTATCGCATCCCCGTATCATCCTCAGACGAACGGCCAGGCAGAGGTGTCAAACCGGCAAATCAAGTAAATTCTCTAGAAAATGGCTCGGCCTGACCGTAAGGATTGGTCCGACAAGCTGATTGATGCACTTTGGGCGTATCGAACCACCTTCAAGGCTCCCCTTGGTATGTCTCCTCATAGAATCGTTTAAGGGAAGCCTTATCATTTGCCCGTGGAGTTGGAGCATCGCGCTGATTGGGCGGTTCGCCAATGTAACCTCGACCCAGACCTGTGTGGTCGAGAAAGGAAACTCCAACTCCAAGAGCTGGAAGAGCTCCGTCGTGAAGCCTATGATTCTGCCGTAACTTTCAAGCAACGCACTAAGGCTTTTCACGATAGTCGTATTCGGCGAAAGGAATTTGAGCCATCTCAGCAAGTTTGGCTCTACAATGCCCGGCTCAAATTCTTTCCTGGAAAACTGAAGTCCAAATGGACTTGGTCCTTTCCTGGTCTCGAGATCATTTCCCAACGGGGCCGTTGAGATTGAAGATCCCAAATCTGGGCATAAATTTACGGTCAATGGGCAGCGTTTGAAACCCTATCTTACTCATGAACCTGCCCCCGTTGGAGAAATTGTTGCCCTGCTGGAGGGTAACTAATTTTGTGCCTCATTCTGAGTCCAGCTGGGGACGTTAAATTCAGCGCTTGTTGGGAGGCACTCCAACAACACTTTGCCACTATCACGTTCACTTCACTTTTCACTTCACTACCCACCATCCACCCACCCTACCACCCTGCTGTATACCCTGCACCTTAGCTCTCGATTCCCGATCTTTCGTCCTTCCTCTACCCTATCCTGCATGCATATGAGGACATAGCATCATTTGGCATGGGGGTTTGGATAAGCATCCATAGGATCTGGGTATTTTATGGTATCATGTAGTCTCCATTTATCTATAAAAATGTAAAAAAAAAAAATGGTGTTTAGTAATGATCTGAAGGCTGAAAGAAAAATACAGTAAGTGTTTATGGATATTCAACCTCTGTTTTGAAGACTTTCCAGGCCATAGAAGCTTGATTCGCTCAAGCTCGACTTAATTACTTAAGCATTGACAAAATAGATCGGAATCTCTCCTAACTTAGGAAGTATTCTTGTACCTGAGACACCAGTACAAGATTTGTTTGTTTGCTTCTACTAGAGAGCCTAAGTAATCTTGGTTCACACTACACATATCAAGAAAGACCAGGTGAATATAAGATCCAACCCTAGTGTTCATTAGGGAAGGTGGAGTCCTTACCTGTGCACGCAGGTAGACTTTTTATCCCAGGCTTTAGTCTTGTGTTTAGGAGAGACTCTTTCCACCAAAAAGAAACTCTCCCACCAAAAGAAAAGTGTGCTCCTCCAAATAATGTTGTAAGAGATATATTAACACGTGTTTCAGAAAAAAAAAGAAGATGCAAATAAGTCAGTATATCTCACAAACATCTGTAAAGTCTTCTCCCTACAAAAGTTCTTCAGGGCAAGTTACAAATACCCTATTTTCTTTGAGCCACAAATGTAATAAAATGGGAGTTGAGTTTTCCATCATCCTTTTAAGGGTTAATCCAAAGACACAAGCTGAAACTGGGACCAACCTGCACTTAAAAATTTGTGAAACCCTGGGCTTGAATCTTAATGTTCATTTGGACAGTCTTGATCCTTCACTAAGCACAAGCCATAATCTCTTGAGCTCTCGAGTATGGCAAAAACCTCCTGAGTCCTGGAAATTGTACTTAAGGTTTAAATATCAAGAGTCCTGGTTAGTTGAGAGATGGTCTATGTCACATATGACTTAAAGTACTGGTAGTCTTCTCTACAATTGGTTCTCACAATATCCAACAAATAAACACACCTATGTCGCCTCTGAAGAAAATCTTCAGCATAAGATCATTTCTAAATACAATACAAATGTTTTGCTAGGGACTAGCAAAAGATAGGCATGGGGGTATGATTGCACAACAAAAATACACCAACAATTGTGCCATCTTGTGCTATTTCCTAGCATTGGCAGTGCATATTAGGTAGCCATAATCACATTTGTAAAAATAAACGCATGCATGCATTTATTTGAGAGGGGAGGAAAGTGAATAAAATGGCCTTGAAATTAACGTATTCCTCAAGTGCTGCCTTGCAAATTCACCATCTTTATTTTTATTTTCATTTTGGCTTTGAATTTCTTCTCCGTGGCTGCAGGGCATGGCTTCTTCTTCCTCGCGCCATTCTCTGCTCAGCTTGCCCTGACAGCCGCATGCACAGCCATGCACAGCCCAGGGTATAGCTGTGCTTGCCTCCTTCCTCTTTAATAAGGGCACAACCATCTTCCTTGTGGAGAGCTTGGTCCAACAGAGAAAAAAAGAACACATACAACAGCTCCTTCTCCAGGCTGTCTCCTCCCCTCTCCCCTCCATACGCAGCCTCTCTTCCTCTTGAAGAGCTACGCTGCGGGCAGGAGCAGCTCACAGTGGTACACAACCACCACTGTGAGTCCCACCACCACCCAGCTCATCAAAGAGCTGGTGGACATGGTGGTTCACCTCTCTGTTTCATCGTTCCAACCCATCGCCACCATTGACAGGAGCTTCAAGCTCGGAAGCTCAAGTAGAAGCAGCAGCAGCAGCCAGCAGCAGCGCAGGCCACCATGCGCCTCAGGTGCTTGTTTATCGTGCTCTGCGCGTGTTAGCAGGTTGCCCTCTCCCCTCTCCGCGTGCCCTGCCGTAAATCCCCACTCGCAGCCCAGCCGGTTTCTCACGCGCCAGCCAGTCAACTTTTTGCCCTTTCACTGTAGCTGCGATCTCACGTTGCTACAGTGTGGTGACCAGAAAGTTTCTCACTTATTCGGTCACCAGGTACTCTCTCTCCGTGCTGCAACCGTCGCCAGCCCGTGCCCATGTCTCTCCCTACGCCCGCTCTAGCGCCTGCACTCGCGTCTGCACCCTCCCGCTTCAGCGCCCGCTTCTTCGCCTGCATTCGCCTCAGTGCGCAGCATGGTGCGCTGCGGTCCCTCCCTCACGCCCAGTCCTTCCAACATGCGTGCGCATCTTCATGCCTACGCGCCTGTGCCTGCGTGTTAGCCATCAGACGTCGGCCGCTGCCTCCGGACGGCTTAACTCACCACGCCGGTTGCTTCCTCCAGACGTTGGCTGCTTCCTCTAGCAGACGCTCTCTCTCTCTCTCTCCCTCACAGCACTCTCTCACTCCCTCCTGTAGACACATACACACACACACACTCTTGTACACACACCCACTCACTTGTACACTACTATATACTTATATATATATACATATATATCTTTACATATATATATATTTATATACGTATATATATATACATATATCTATACGTATATTATTACCTATACAACTAAGTATAAGTATATATACATATATATATATACATATATATACAAATATATTCATACATATATATATATATATATACAAATATACATACATATATACATATATATCTATAACTATAAATACATACATATACATATATATATCTGGCTACATAATATACATAGATACTTATACTAATATATATATATATATACACATATATATAACTATATACATATATTACTATATATATATATATATATATATATCTATATCTATATATAGTTATATATACATACATATATATATATATATATACATATATAACTGCATATACACCTATATAATTATAACCATATCTATATATATACATATAGATATATATTTACATATATACATATATATTTTCATATCACCTACCACACGTTGTATCACGGGAATATCTGCACCAGTTACTGATATTCCTCGATACACGCATACAGAAAGAATCTTCTCACACATCTTCCACCCATCCATTCTACACTCCACGTAGCACTTCGTCCTGTTAGTTGTGTCTTCCTAGACGACGATCAACTCGACACCGTGCTACACGTCATTTTCACCTCCACCCCCACCCCTATATACATATATAATATATACATATATATATACTATATTTACCTTATTTCTATTTCTCTTTCCTGCCAATAAAAAGATTAAAAAAAAAATATATGATGACCATAGTGGGTTTTGCTGTCCGGTTAGCTTATTTGCGTTTGTTATATGTCAAGTTACAATCGTTGTAGTAATAAGACAGCTACCATGGCTATTAAGATTTCGAGATAATCCCATCCATGGTGTTCCGTGGCCGAATTCAGACCCTGGCAATTGACATTTTGTGATAATGCCATCCATGGAATCTGAACCAGCAGAGTGCTTACATGCCCTCGGTAGGATATGTAAATATCCTAAGAGACAAGCATCGAGGAGATGATATTTTGTTACGCATCTTCGAGGGGAATTTCCCACCTCTCCGCGCTGGGAACTCGTCCAAATCAACTTGTGTTGATCGGCCGCTCCTACTCTAGGTGTTATTTTCAGAATTTTGCGACGCTTCTGCGTGATTTTGATTTTTACACTTACTGAACTAGGCTGTGTGTAAGGTTAGGGTGCTTAGGTTACTGAGTCCCGTAAACCAAAAGTTAGTTAATAAGGTCAAATACTTCCTAAGCCTTGGACCTAATACTTAAGCTTTTCATTTTCCTCAACCTCTTGAGGAATGTCTAGATCTTAATGGGTACTAAGAGTCTATCCAAGAATGCCTAAGGTTTGCGTTCTTACTAATCTCACTGTGCACTTTTCAGTTCTTTTCTTGAATGAGGTCTAGAACTTAGGTTAATTCCTTAGTTTCTTACTAATGACTATCACTTTTCTTTCATTTTTGTGCTCATTTTTCATTTTGTTTCTTTTTCCTTCCTCCACAAAATTCCTTTCCTCCTTTTTTTTTTAGTTTAAAA
Organism: Thalassia testudinum; assembly: GCA_037157565.1. NCBI lineage: Eukaryota > Viridiplantae > Streptophyta > Magnoliopsida > Alismatales > Hydrocharitaceae > Thalassia > Thalassia testudinum. The sequence goes on along the minus strand of JAZHRO010000013.1, from coordinate 61,643,898 downwards.
CCTTTTCTTATAAGTTTTGCACTTTCATACCCCCCCATGCCTAAGATTTGCAATGTCCTCATTATGACTTAGGGGGTTTTTATTCAACTTAGTTCATTCCTTAGGACAGATATTTTGGTGAGTGAATGAGTCGGGATGACTGTTGCGGACAATTCTAATCTCAGATGCAAGCACCTGAGGTGGAGTCGGCTGTCTTAAAGGGTGAACCTTAAGTGCACAAAGGTGTAAAAAGCCTTCCCGTACACCAGTCTAAAGGTAGACATGCCTAATTGGGTTTTGTGGGCGGTCCTATAGGCCCACAAGGCTTCCGGAAGTCGGGATGACCAGTCCTTCCTGTCAGGCCGAACAGTGACCTGCAGGATTTTCTTGATCTCCCGATTTGATAGCTCAGCTGGACCATTAGTCTGGGGGTGATAAGGAGTAGAGATTCGGTGAGACACCCCGTATTTGGTCATCAGTGACCTGAACTGAGCATTCGTGAAATGGGTCCCCCCATCTGAGATGATAGCACGAGGAATCCCGAACCGTGAGAAGATATTGTGATGAATGAATTTGAGAACGATTTTGTGATCACAGGTTCGGGTCAGTATGGCTTCGATCCATTTGGACACGTAGTCCACAGCCAGCAGAATGTATTTGAAACCATCCGGAACAGGAAAGGGGCCCATAAAATCAATCCCCCAAACATCAAAGATTTCGCATACGAGAATCGACTGCAAAGGCATCATGTCGCGATGGCTCATGTTGCCTAAAGTTTGGCAACGATTGCATGCCTTGCAGTGACTGTATGCATCTTTGAATAGTGTGGGCCAGTAGAAGCCACACTGGAGGATTTTCGATGCGGTTTTGTGCCTAGAGAAATGGCCACCGCATGCCTGGTCATGGCAGAAGGAAAGAATATCATTGACTTCACCTTCTGGGACACATCTCCGGATGATTTGGTTAGCACCTATTCGGAAGAGGTACGGATCTTCCTAAATGTAATACTTGGCATCAGAGCGCAATTTGTCTTTCTTGGCCTTCGGCAAATCAGACCATGGAAGTCTAGTACCAATAGTCAGTAGGTGCTCATCAGGGAAATGCTCCATGATGGGTCCGGAAGGGTTGATAATCTCAGAAGGAAGGTGGGACAAATGGTCAGCTACCACATTTTGTCTTCCCGCCTTGTCGCGAATCTCAAGATCGAATTCTTGCAACAGCAAGATCCATCGGATTAGTCGGGGCTTCGCGTCCTTCTTGGCAAGGAGATGCCTCACAGCCGTGTGATCCGAGTAGATGATGACGTGGGAACCCAGGAGATAAGATCAGAATTTTTCAAGGGCAAATACTATGGCTAGCAGCTCTTTCTCCGTAACTGTATAGTTACGCTGAGCCTCGTCAAGTGTCTTTGTAGCGTAGTAGATGACCACGGGTTTCCCTTCAGCTTTCTACCCCAAAACCGCTCCTACAGTGAAATCAGACGCATCGCACATGATCTCAAAGGGTTGAGACCAGTCAGGGGATTGTAGGATTGGTGCCTGGGTGACTCGTTCACGAAGGTTTTCAAAGGCTAGAGTGCATTCCTTGGAGATTTCAAAGGGTACATCCTTAGAGAGGAGAGTCGTCAGGGGGCGTGCGATTTTCGAGAAATCAGGAATGAAACGAAGGTAAAAACCGACGTGCCCCAGAAAAGAACGGATGTCCCTGATCGAGCTAGGCATAGGAAGGCGAGAGATTAGATCAACCTTAGCTCTATCCACCTGGATGCCCTTCTCAGAAATCAGATGTCCTAGGACGATCCCCTCAGGCACCATAAAGTGGCTCTTTTCCCAGGAAAGAACCAAATTAACGTCGATGCAGCGTCTGAGTATATGAACCAAGTGCTGGAGGCAATCATCAAATGATGCCCCGAAAACTGAAAAGTCATCCATGAAGACTTCCAGATAATCACCTACCATATCATAGAATATGGCAAGCATGCACTGCTGAAAAGTCGCAGGTGCATTGCAGAGACTGAACGACATCCTTCGGAATGCGTACGTTCCGAAGGGGCAGGTGAACGTGGTCTTCTCTTGGTCCTCAGGATGAATAGCTACTTGGTTATAACCGGAGTACCCGTCAAGGAAGCAGAAGAATCGATTTCCTGCTAATTTCTCGAGAATCTGATCAATGAAAGGTAGTGGGAAATGATCCTTCTTCGTGGAGGAATTGAGTCGTCGGTAATCTATGCAGACTCTCCACGAGTTGGCTAATCGGGTAGGTATAACTTCTCCGATTTCAATCGTTATGGTGGTGAGCCCTGCCTTTTTAGGCACAACCTGGATTGGGCTCACCCAACGACTATCGGAGATCGGGTAGATAATCCCTACATCTAACCACTTGATGATCTCCTTTTTCACGACCTCTTGCAGATTGGGGTTCAAACGTCTCTGCATTTCACGAGAAGGTCGTGCGCCCTCTTCTGAGTAAATATGGTGTGTGCAATAAGAGGGGCTTATTCTAGTCAAATCATCGAGAGTCCATCCAATGGCTTTGCGATGTTGCTGGAGAACAGCAATCAGACGGGATTCCTGTTCGGGATTAAGCTTGGAATTAATAATCACAGGAAGGGTCTGATTAGAACCTAGAAAGATGTATTTCAAATGATCGGGAAGGGGTTTCAGTTCAAGGATGGGGTTATCAGCAGCAGCGGGTGGTTCAGGGTGAATGTGAGGTTCAAGGGTTGGAGTTATGGGTCTGTCTAAATCTGGTTTTGACTCCTCTGATTGCGGTTCAAAATCTTTTTGTGGTTGATGAGGTATAATCAGGTCATTCTCAAAATGCGTTTCATCAACCAAAGTCCTGATATCACAAATCTGTTCGATGACACCGCAATTGATTCCTTGTTGGGCCTTAAATATATCAATTTTTAGGGTTTGATTTCCAAATTTGAGCTCTATTTGGTCCTCCTCACAGCTGATGTTGGCTCTAGCAATAGCCAAGAAAGGTCTCCCTAGAATGATCGGTGTATCCCTAGGGTTTTCAGGTGCGTCCATGTCTAAGACTATAAAGTCTACAGGAAAGTAGAAATCCCACACTCTTACAATAACATCCTCGAGAATCCCTTTTGGTGACTTTATAGATCGATCTACTAATTGCAATGTCACCTCAGTCGGTTTTAGCTCAGATTCTTCTAGGTGGTTAAGTAAGGATGTGGGTATCAGATTTATAGAAGCACCCAAGTCTAGCAATGCTTTGTCGAATTGTGTATCACCTATCTTGTAAGAAATCAGGGGAGTACCAGGATCTTTAGCCTTGGGTGGGAGTCTGCTTAGGATTACAGAGCTGGCTTGCTCTGACAGTACAATTGGACTCTTACTCTTGGTTCGCGGCTTACGCTGGGGTGTACACACATTCTTTAGGAATCGTGCGTAAGCCGGTACGTGGCGAATTGCATCCATCAAGGGGATGTTTATTTGGACCTGCTCAAAGAGCTTGACCAGGTCCTCCTCAGGTGCCACGGGCTTGGTGGTCTTCTTTCCCTTGGTCAAGGCCTCGGGAAACGGAACCTTGGTTGGTTCTTCTAGGATAGGTCCAGGTCTTTGATTTGGGACAGGGATAGGAATGTCCTGGATTACTATCCTAGGGTTGGGATTACTACCAGGCTTGGAGTGGTTTGGATAGGGTGGATCTTGGGTTTCCTTACCACTACGGGTTGTTACAGAATTTAGCCCTGCCTGGTTTTGGTTGGGGTTGGGTAAGATGGGTTGATGCTGATAGCCCGCATAGGAAGTGGAAGCCTCCATCTCGTCGGGTGAAGGAACAGAGGGGGCCTGATAAATCATGTGTGCTTGGCCCGGGTTTGGGTTCATAACGCGCCACTGGGTCGACACGTTATTCGGGTTAGGAAGAGGTTGGGAAGGAAGTGTGCCTGGCTAGCGAGAATTTGCCAACTGGGCCAGTTGATTTCAAACCTCTGTAAGTTCGTCCTTGTGCTGCTTCTGAATAGCCGCATTTGTTCTTTGAATGTCAGCCATAGTCTGAAGGATGAGAGACATTTGGTCTTGATTTGGCCCTGATGGATAGGTAGGGTTGGGCCGAGGCTGAGGCGGCTGGTAAGGATGAGATGGTTGTGAACGGGGCTGAAAGGGTGGTCTCTGGGTTTGGGAATTTCCCACCCACAGGAAGTTGGGATGGTTTCGCCATCCAGGGTTATAGGTGTTGGAGAATGGGTCATTCTGGATGGTGTTGAGGTCCTCGCAGGTCCGAGGAACCTCCAAATAATCAGGGAAAGGGGGAATGGAATTCCCTGGACTGGTATAGAAAGGATCGGATGATCCTCCAATCCGAGAATCAGATGGGGGTGGATATGAATCCATCCTAGGAGAAGATCGGTGGAGAATGTTTTGCACAGTTTCCCGTGTGGAAGGAGGCTGTGCAAAGGAGCTATGCGCAGAGGTGGCTCGCTGCAAGTGCTGAGTCAGCTCGTCCACCTTCTTCTCAATGATGGAGACCTTGTCCAATCGACTGGCCATTAGTTCTAGGTCGACTGATGTGGACAGGCCCTGCGTCTCGTGTGCTCCCCTAAGGTTCGTCGATGCGCGGGTATTCGTCCTGTCGAATAAGCCCATGGAGTCATTGTTGATGGAGTTCTCGCACATGTTTTCTAGAATCTCCCACACGGTGTCCTCATGTTGACCCATGATATTCCCTCTGCAAGTTGCATTGACGAAAAGCCTGATATCCTCACGGAGTCCCTGGTAAAAAGACTGGACTTGTTCCCATTTAGGAACTCTGTGATGGGGGCACTTTCTCATGAGATCTTGAAAGAGATCTAATAATAATAATAATAGAATAGATGATTGCAATGATTGTTGTAGTATGTTGTAGCATGAAACACTAAGAGTGTCAAAGTGGTGAGCTAGGGCAAGTACCAGTCATTACAACCATTATTATTATTTACTTATCTAATTTTTACTGGTTTTGTTCCAAGTCGTTCACTGGGAGGCAATTTATTGAATTACATCGGTCACTCTTTGATCTCAAAATTATCCTCTAATTCCAAAAAGAAACTTTACATCTTATTAAAGAATGGATGAATATAAAAATGGTTTGCCTACTTACTAAAAGTTAATTGTAATGCTTGTAAAAACTAACTAAAAACAAGCACCAAACAATTTATTACTACACTAAAAACTATGTATTTACAAGTTACAGTATTAATACTAGCATGATAGTACCTAATACACTAGGATGCCATAGTGTAAAAACTTATATTACTAGTCTGTTATCTACAGTAACATATACAACAGTTTTAATGATAGACATAAGCATCGCTAAATCTCAGAAAACACTATATACAACCTGAGGGAAAACTGAGGTCTTTAGCGACGTTTATGGTGTCATTTTATTCTGTTAGTAATTATATAGGTTTACTTATACAAATGTAATGGGCTACACTAAGTGTACATATGTATATCTTTTTCTGTTATATACACTTAAGTCGTGATTAGATTTTATTAAGCCGTTCAAAATGTGTTTAATTTGCGGGTGCGCCATTCGAGGGATACACAACACCCAGAGGGTGGGACCAAACCTCTACTAAGCGTGCCCTAATCTTGATTAGGTGGCTTAATTACGCTTTCAGACTCAACGCAAGGCCTTAGCCATACGCCGCACACACTCATGCTCGAGCCCCCGGCCCTACAGAACAATTCATGCTCGGATTACATGTTCGGACAGAATGCTCAATCGGTAACCAAGGAAGATCTTTCGGGCGCCCTGCGCCATGACGACTGGAAAGTCTTATGCACAAATTCTTATTATAGCGCTGCGCTCGATTTGCAGTGCATGATGTGGTGCTATTCCAGTGCCACATCTGCGCTGGAAATTGAGTGCAGCTGCGCTTGGAAGCACATTTGGCGCTCGATTTGAGGGCCATAAATTATTAAAAAAATAAAATAAAATATGGACATTAAAGTATCTACATAATACTACATAATTGGTTAAATAATTTTGAATTTTAATTAGGTTTACTGTACAAATAAATTAATTAAATTAAGCTGTTTGTACAGGCTAATTTAGGTGCTTAATTGGTTAATTACTTATAAATTAGTTAGTAAATGGTCTAATTGACCTTATACAGATTTAAATTACATACTTAAGTATTTTATACATATTTTTATTATATTTTTATGAATTAATTTATGTTTTATTTATATTAGAGTAGCAGCTTGTGGCTGTTTAACTTATAAAGTAAATAACAGTAATCTAAAATAGGTAAAAATATACTTTGCTAGATTAAATTACTTAATATATATTAACTAAGTCTACATATTCAATTAACTTAATTATACCCCTAAATTACTAATTTATCTAATTTATATGTATATATACTGTTCAAGAGGTGATTAATTATGTACACTTACATTTCAGTAGATATATACATACTTTACACAGTTATTATGTACATTATAGTTATAGTTAGTTGTATATGTATATATACAGTATTAGATTTAAGTATGTACAATTAGATTTCAGTAGGAGGTTAGGAATGAAGGATTGATTAAGTTTAATTTCATTTTGTTTTCAACAGCAGCTCTAGCCACTGTCAGAGAAGGTGAAGAAGAGGAGAACATGTTGGAATTCAGTACTTCTTTAGCAGTGGCTTAAGCCACTGTCAAATGGGCTAACTGCTGCTGCAGTTAGTCCATTTGAAAAGAGAGATGAATCCAAATGGTGAGAAGGGAAGAATTTAGAGAGGAGGAAGATATGTAGCTGCAAGATGCAGCAGTTTACTGTGTATTGGGATTAAAAGCAATCAAAATCAACTCAAAAGCAATTAAGTAAATCCCAAATCTGACAAGGGTTCAATTTCTCACGAAAATCAATAAATGTCTCAATTCAAATGCCCAAAAACCCTCATCAAAAACCTCATTTCAGATTAAAACCACAAATAACACTGAACTAGCTCTTCCTAATGCTATAGACAGCATGAAGGAAGACTTAATTCAGTCACTTAAAACCGTTAAATCCAATCCCAGTTTCTTGCAACCTTAAGGAGTATGGAGAACTCCTTAGGTTAGGAAATCACCATACAAATTAGACATCCCCAAGAAAACTTATAAATGCAAGATCAGACTTCAAATTACCACAGTAATTATCCTCAGATCTAACTTGCATTCAATGCATTCAAGGCATAGCAAAACAGATAATGGATGGCTCTTCTGAGATAGTTTCTGTCACCAGAAATTCTATCAGAGTCCTTGCCAACAGGAAATTCCAATCCTCTTCAATTTGTCAGATCAGGCAATGAAATCCAGAAAGCAAAAATCCTTAAAATCCATGTTGAAAAGAAATCTGACAAACTGAAGAATTCAACCCAAAATCAAGGGGCTTTTGTGAACAAATATGGGGTGAGTGAGAAGCCCCAAAGGTGCTTGTGATGCCAATTTCAGATCTGAGGTTGTAAACCACCAGATCTGAAATTGGATCAGGGTGTGTGGGTGAAGGATGAGAAAAACTTGTCGTTAAAAAGAAATCAGAACTGGATCGTAAAAAAAAAAACATGGAGAGGGAGATAATTTGAAAAATGATTTGATGAATTCTTCCCCTCTGATCTGGACTGATCAGAGGAGGTGAGGGAAGGGAATTAAAGCTAATTCTACTCCTACAGCTACTTTAACTACAGCTAACATTAAACACTAACAATTAAAGCTAATTCTACTCTAAACTACTTTAAACTACAGCTAACAGTAATTATGCAGAATTAAAAACCTAAACTAACAGGAAGAATGGGACCTATGGGTCCTTAGCCGGTGGCTAAGGAGGAAGAAAGGAGGAAGATGACTCCAGCGGAGGGAAGAGTCTGCTAGTGAGACTCCAGGGTCGTCCTCAGGTGTTACGAAGTCCTTAGCGACGAGGAGTGTCGAGAGAAGGTGATGATTTCACAGCTGGGGCTGTGAAATCAGAGGCTGGATGGGGAGGAGAGACTGGAGTGGACGAATTGATCGCTAAGAGGTGTAGGAGGGAGCGATCCCTTGCGCGCAACACCACTGAGGTGCTTAAGTAGCAGCTCAGTGGCTGAGATCACCGCGCAGGTGAGAATAAACAAGATGCAACCGGCGGCGAGGATGTGAGGGGCGGAGCGCACGGTGAGCTGAGCGCGAGATCTGACCGTCAGATGAGATATGGGGAGAGAGGGGAATGCACGCACCGAATTGCGCGAAAGTTCTAATCGAATCCAACCGCAGATCAAGATCTAAAGAGCGACAGACGGCTGAGATTGGCTGTGTTCTTCGCGCGCTACAGTGCACGTGAAGAGCAACAGGCTTCTCTCTGAAATGAGGGAAAAATTGCAGGAATACCCTTGAACGAAGGGGTAGAAATATTGCATGAAGGCCCATAAGTGAGAAGAACTATAACTGGAAGGACCCTGCAGGTTTTCAAAAGGGTCCCTGCGGCTTACAAGCAGGTCCAAAAATGAGTTTTTAAGGGTCAAAGTGTAATGCATGAAGGACCTAAGTGTCAACTATCTATTTCATAACCTAAATGATGTCCAATTGCCTTCAAATTTTTATATGTGCTTAATTGAACATTTAAGACATTGATTATACATTTGATTTGGCTTTTCATACTAATTTATGTGTTCAATTGACGCATGGATCATCATTTGTATTTTATTTTCAGAAAATCTCATTTTGTGACCTAATTAGGAGGTTTTAACACAAAGTAAAAGTTTTAGGTCTTTTTCTTTAATTCCCATACTTAACCCTTTTTATCTGTTAATTTGATATTGTTTTGCATAGTGTCTAGCTTAATTTCAGCTTTCTAGCCATGATGAGTAGCCACTCATCAAGATCCCATGCCTCATGGAGAGGTTCTCCCGTTTGCTGAGTGAAGTGAGTAATCTGATGGCGTAAGGCATTGGTCCGACCAACGGGAAAGAACTTCTTCAAAAATTCGGACTGAAGTTCTTCCCAATTATTAATTGGCCGGGTCTGAGTCTGGTACCAATGAGTGGCCTTGTCCATAAGGGAGAAGGAGAACATCTTCATGAGGAGAATGTCCCGATTTTGTTCATCTGACCCAAAAGTTTGGGCCAGATGCTTCAGCTGTTTGATGTGCTGGAAGGGGTCTTCAGAATTAAGCCCATGGAATTTAGGTATAGCATGAATCATATTGGGCTTTAATTTAGAATCAGGTCCTCCAGTCGGGATTTTGACTTGAGGCTCAATAGCCACCGCAGCAGGATTATAATGGTCCCGCATCATAGGACGCTGCGGTGGGTGCACAAAGTTCTGGAAGAGGTCATTGAGTCACTGGAGCTGGTGCTCCAGATTATTTTCTTCCTTAACTGGCTGAGCCATTGCAGAAGAAGAAGGTGAGTTGGGTTCGGAGTCGGAGGAGAGGTCGATGTGTGGTGTTGTTTTCTCAAATAAGGGCACTGAGGCTGGGCCTCAAGGAGAGTGAAGTTCTAAAGGAGGTTTTAAGGACCTCCTACCAAACATACACTGTTGGAAGAGATGAGTTTAGTAGGTGCTGGACCCAATCAAGGAACCCAAAATGTTGGGTGACTATAGAGGTGTGGGGCAGATGGACCCCTTGATCAAAAGATCGGCCACCTGAGAATTACCTGGGCAGCCAGAGAGGGTGAGTCCCGCGAAGACCCCTACACGGTAGAGCGTCCCCACGGGTTATAGGGTTTCCCCCACCCGACCTCTCTTGTCACTGAGATTCCAGGTAGATCAGAATGGGGATCTTGACCTCTTAAGTCTACCAATTTTAGTTTAAGATCAGGGTGCTTAAGTTTTCACTTGAACTTTTAGCTTTTTGAGTGCGAAGAGTGACCTAAGTTGAAGGTTGGTTGACCCTAAGGGGTCAACTTCACCTATTGATTCCTTTGAGAACTTATTAGGTCTTATCTTTTAGGGTTCAAGTGTTTTTAGAGAGCCAATTGCTTAGGGTTTTTCTGAATGGGTATATTCAATTAATGGCTTAGGCACACTTCTTTTGGGATTTCTCAATTCTTGATTAAGTAGTGTGTCTCTAAAACCCTAGTGTTAATTCCTATGTTGGCTCTACTTGGTCCAGTTAACTCCTTGTTGGGTAATTAGGGCTTCAGGCAAGAAGATGTTAGCCCTTAATTACCCTTAATACTGTGTGCAGGAATAGTGGTTTTGAAAACATGGAGCTGTTACTATGTATGAAAGACAGGTTATACCTATATTATTTTTTTTCTTTTTCTTTCTCTTTAGAATTTAGGGGTTAATAGAGGGAGGATAGAAGTTACCTATCCTTGGAGTGGTTGTTGTGTAGCTGCTTCTCAATTTTTCCTGTGCTTGCACACAAGAGAGAAGAGATTATTAGAAAACTCTAAAATAGAGAATTTATAGCTTCTAGAATAGCCGTTGCTCCCCGGCAACGACGCCAAGAAATGATGACCGTCGTGGGTTTTGCTGTCCGGTTAGCTTGTTTGCATTTGTTATATGTCAAGTTACAGTCATTGTAGTAATAAGACAGCTACCAGGTTATCATTACAAAAAACTTTTACTCGGAAATGATTTTCCCGAGGTCGAACTCAGGGAGCTACTGGAATTCTAGAAATACAAAGGTTCTCTATTAGATTACAAAAATAAGGGAGAGAGAGAGAAAGAGAGAGAGGGAGCTTGTCTTGGCTTCTTCTTCTTCTCTTCTCCTTTTCCTTCTCCTTCTTTCAGCTGCTCTTCTTTTCTTCTTCTTTCTCTTCTTCTCTGCTCACGGCTGTGTCTTCTCTCTTCTTTTCTTCCGCAGAGTTCTTCTTCTTCTTCTTCTTCTGTTCTTTCTTTGTTCTTCTCTTTCTTTCTTTTTCTTCTCTTTTTCTGCGGCTGTGACAATCTTCTTCTTCTTCTGACTTCTTCTTCCGCCTTCTTCTTTCTTCTTTTACTTTATCTCCTCTGGCCGCTGCTCAACCGTCGTCTGATGCAGCGGTCAGACGACTTAATTGTAGGTTTGCTACAGTGCTTTTCTTCTTCTGTTTCTTCTCCTTCCTCTCTACCCTGAGCGGCTAAGGCTTCGGTCGCCTTCCTTCCTTCTCCTTCTGCTCCTGCACGCTCACACAAGGATCAGAAAGCAAAACCTACCCCTACCCTTCCCCACGTCTCTCTCTTTCTCAGATTTCTCTCATAGGATTGCTCTCCCAGAGCTGGGTATTCGGGTACGGGTATCGCGTCCGGGACCAGGCCCACCGGCGTGCGGTGGTGGGTGAGGAGTGCGTGGGTTAGGGTAATCGGATTCGGCCCAGACCTGCAGGGCGTGAGCGCGGGCGAGCGCGTGGCACGCGGCGTGCGTGAGGGACCTGGCCCCTGTGTTTGAAGGCGATAAGCCTACAACACTTTTTCCATTTATTTGGCTGTGGCGCTTCCAGAACTGCCGAGGTGGGACTAAATGTCCCACCCAAATTGGCGCCTGCAGCTGAGGAAGCTACAGGCAATCGCAGCAGCACGCGAGGCCTTCGCCCCAGTTGCAGGCCTAGGATGCTTCGCGGAGGCAAGCCGTGCGTCCTGGGGCGTGAGCCTGGGCGAGAGAGCACCTGCAGCTGCAGGTGAAGGAGCTTCAGAAGCTCGGTAATGGCGGTGAAGGGTCGTCGACCTGAAAATAAGAATACGACCTCTCGGCCCAATCAGAGTATGCAGGGAGCTTCGCCGGAGTGCGGCGAAGGCAGTGCGGGTGGTGGCAAGGCGTGAGGCGGCGTATGGTGGTAGCCCTAGGTCGAACTGTGGCCGGAGAGATGGGTCTGTTCGGGGGGTCGTCGGGTGGCGTCTGGCAGTGGATGGGAAGGGGGGATTTGTTGAGTGGAGTGAGGGGATGCTTTTTGGGTAGTCGGCGAGGGGTGAGAAGGTCTGTGATGGTGGGATGAGCTCGCTGGAGAGGGTGGTCGGAGACGGAGCAGGCGGAGGTGGAAGTCGTGTGCGGTGAGGCAAAAAGATAAATTGAGAGGGAAAATGTAAGGGAGGAGGAGAGGAAGCTAATTACCTAGGTTTCGGATGAAGGGGGAGGGCGAAGCCACCGGCTCATACCTGTCGGAGCTGGGGAAGAAAGGGCCCTGGAGGAGAAGTGCGGCGATGAGGAAACAGGCGGAGGGTGCCGACGAGTGCAGTACGGCACAGACAAGAGGGCTAGGAGAACCTTGCTGCAGGTAAGGCAGCAGAGCGACGAGGAGGAAGAGGAGGGAGTCGCAGGAAGCTGCGGGCCGTCTGACGGAGGAGGAGGGGATGAAGTGGGGGTTGTTCTTCGTCAAAGAGAGCTTCCAGGAACCGGCAGGGGGTGCCGGTTCTTATAAAGGGATTGGCGCAGAGGGAGGTGCAGGCTGGAGACGTGCCAGCCTCGCCGGAGCGTGGCCGGAGAGGGGACCCAAACCTTCCGCGCGTTCACACGGAAGGTATGGGGGCCGGCAGAGGGCATGGCCAGGTCCCTGGACAGAAGACGTCGCAGGGAACCCCGTGTCTGCTTTGTAGGGCGGTCACCCCTCTCTACGCGGCGCCATGCTCCGCGCAAAGTCACCGGAGCATGGTGCTACGCAGAGTTTTGCAGGAGGGACCGCTCTGCAAAGAACGATGAAAAAGATGGGGGCCAAAATGGAAGGGTTTCGAAAGATAAGGGTCAAAAAGTAAATGAAGAGGACCAAATTGCAAAGTCGGTCAAGGAAGTCTCCTCTTAGGCTCAAGTTTTTATACAAGACTAATTTCAACCTAAGGATTTTAATGGTGAATTTTATTTCTAGGTTGGACCATGTTTGACCAACCAATTTACGTAAAAACCCAGATTAAGTCATTAATTGGGCAAGGTTCTCTTTGTAGGTCAAAATGGGTTTCTAAGGCCAAATTGAAGGTTCTAAACCCTAGAGATCATTTTTCTATGAATTTTAGAGGGTTTAGTTGATTTTTATCCTATATCGAACCTCATGAATTGAAGTTGGTTTGTTTTAGGGTTATAAAATGTCATTTAATTTCCTAATGTTGCTATAACCCTTTTTAGATCCGACCATCCCACTTTCTTTCATATTAGGCTTGTTTGACCTGTGTTTGGACCCATAATTACCCTGTTTGCAAATTGTGTTACCCCTTATGATTTGTTTTCTTCTTAAACTCAGAATTCTCTGAGTTATGCCTTTCTTTGGGTTATGTAGGAGCTTTTTCTTACATATCTAGGTTAGATTGTGCTAGTTAGGGTTTATGATGAAGTTCTCATCAATATACAAAAGAGAAAAGATAATCCTTGACTTGCAGGTATTCAGTCTTGCGAATAGCAAGACCAGTTTTGGAACCCTAATTTGGCTCAAAGCCAAGAACCTGATTTTGAGGGTGTACCTCAAGGACAAAAATTATCAGAAAAAAATCTTAAATAGAAAAACACCAAAAACATAATAAATGAATGAAAGAGATTCGTTGTAGGAAGGGCGTAGAAACTTATTCACCTCTAATCCCGCTTCCTTGAGTTCGACCCTGGGCCTAAAAGTGACCAAGATAAAATCAAGTAGGCTAGGTTAAAAATTTTGTAAAAAGATGGTTAAGCTCGATTTAGGTTAACCACTATACTCATTTCAACGATTAAATCATCATATTAACACAACCTATCTAGGTCTACACCAACTGGAAATAGATTGAATTAAATGAAAACTAATATTATTTAGAGCATTTCTAGATGATACATCCACATCACATCTCACTTTAAATAATAGATCAAAAATTGCCAAATACCCCTTTCCATAAAATATTTGTTGTTTGCTTGAAATCAGATTTTAAATCGTTACATTGCAGTATAGTTGAAATCTCATGAAAAATAGATAAAATTTATACTCGAAAAAGTTCGAGGTCGTTTGCTGGGAGCAAGTAGGAATTCAATTCTCAAAATTACAATTTAAAATAATAAAGATAAGAAATTATAATCAGAAATTGATTTAGAATAATATGGCAATAAGATCAATGTGTCAGACTGCAAAAAGAATGGAGTAAAATGGTGATTTGAATCACCAATTACTCTACAATAATATCAAATGAAACTCAATAGTTATGAATGAAATAAACTTCAAGTCAGCCGTCTGATTATTCAATCAGACGTCTTAAACATCTGATGAACAGTGCTTTTCTTTGCTTCTTCTTTCTATGTTCTTCTTCTTTTCTTCTTTTGCTTTCCCTCTTCTTCTTTCTTCTTCTTCTTTCTCTATTCTTGTGCAGCTCTTCTTCTTCCCTTCTTTCTTTCTCTGCTTTCTCTCTTCTGCTTTCTCTACTCTTCTTCTTCCTTTCTTTTCAAGCACAAGGGAAAGGTTCTTAAATTTGGCTAAGTGTTAGCCAACTTCTCAGAGAGAAAACCCTCCCCTACCCTACACAGACTCTCCTCTCTTTCTCTCCTTGGGTCACACTCTCCCAGAGACTCCAACAGTACTTGGTTATCGGGTATTCAGACCTAGAGCGCACCCGAGTCCAGAGCTGCGGGTGTGGGTCACAGCCGAGGAGTGTACAGGGCTTAGGCGGGTAGTCGGACCAAACCAGATTCGTAGGGTCTGAGTCACAGACGAGGTCGAGTGAGGGTGAGGGGGACCTCACCCCCCAAGTGATTCAAGGCGATAAGCCTCTATCACTTTTTCCTCTTATGCGCTTCAACTGCTCCTCAGTCCACGATGTGGAACTAAATCCCACCTCCTTTCTCTGCGTGGAGCTGCAGCTACTTCTTCTCACAATAGCAGTCAAAGGCCTAGTCAAAGGGCCTAATTGTCTCCTTGGTTGTACTCCTGGAAGGATTTTGCTGAGCCTGGAGCAAATGCCTGGGCGGATCCCAACACGAACATAGTCTGAAGCTCATGGAGAAGCTCAGCAATGGCGGTGAAGGACCAGCTACCTCAAATCACAAATAAGGCCTTTCGACCGTGTCAAAATGTTTAGGAACGATCTCTAGAGCACGGTGAACTTGATGAGGGGTTTAGTGTGGTGCGAACGTGATCTGTGGGTGCTGGCGAAGTCAGGGCGGTGTTGTGACAGTGGGTGTGTTCGGGGAGCTGTAGGGGGATCAATAGCTCTCAGTGAGTGAGGGCTTTTGATCATCGTGATGAGGCGGAGGTGTGAAGCATGGAAGCGGCAGTGTAGGTGGTCTGTGGTGGCTGCTAGCGCTCACCAGAGGTTTGTCAGCGAGATGGAAGACGGAGTCGTGGATGGTTGTGCGGGGGTTGAAGCAGTGTGTTGGATATGCTGGCGTGATGGGGAGAAGTTGAGGAGTCAGTTGAGAGTGGTAGCGGACGAAGGGGAGCGGAGATGGTGCCGATTGTGGCATGGTTGGCACCGAAGAAGGAGGCTACTCCGGTGGATAGGAAACGATGAGGAAGATGGCGAAGGGGGCGTCAGCTGGTACAACTTGACGTGGAAGAAGATGGGGGAGATAGCTCCGCCGCTGGTATTGTGAACGGAGGAAGAACAGAGGCATGGAGGGTCGCTGGACGTCGAGGAGCGATTTCGCCAAGAAAGAGGAGAGGAATTTGAGGTGTTCAAGATCGAATTCAAGCGTGGGGAGAATGGTTTGATCTAGAGGTTTTTTTATAGGCCTTTAGAAGTGGTTTTGAGCTTGGGAAGCAAGCTTCTCAAGCTTGGAAAGCTTCGCCGGAGTTAGAATTTTTAGGATACCCTAATCTCTCATGCATTCACATGAGAGATTGGGGAGGCTTTAGGGCGTCGAAATTGGCTTAAAATGAAGGGAATTCCTTGACGAACTTCCCTTTCAAATCTGAGAGGGATTCGTCAAAGACTCAAGGAGATCTTGCCAATTTTAGGTTGCCGGAGTTTGTATGAATAGGATTAATGGTGGTAGGGACCTATTCATGAAAATGATGATAAATTTAGGGGCCTCTTTGTAAATATTTTGAAAGTTAAGGGCATAAATGTGATTAGACAGGACCAAGTTGCAAACTAGGTCAAGACAATCTCAGATTGGGTCCAAATTTTGGTACAAACCTAATTTGGACCTAAGAAATCTAATGGTGAAGTTGGATTTAGGTTTTGACCAAATTTGATTGGCTAATTTATGCAAAAACTCAAATTAGGGCAAATGTTTGTCTGAGACTCTATTTTGGGTCAAGACGGGTTCTGATGGTCAAATTGAAGGTACCAAACCCTAGAGAATATTTCTTGATTAATTTTAGAGGGTATAGGTGAATTTTATCCTGATTAGAACCTCAGTTAATTAAGTAAGTCTGTTTTTAGGATTTCAAAAGTCATTTAATTCTCAAAGTACGTGAAAACCCTTTTCTATTTGTTCTAACCCACTTGTTAGCCTTTTAGGACCATTTGACCCTTAATTATGCCCTGAGAAAACCCATGGTTATTCTGCATTCATGATATGATGGTAAAATTACAGTTTTAACCCTGGTTTCTCGTCTTTCTCTTAGAATGATTATGAAATGAATTACAGTTCTTTGGCGGTTATGTTGGAGCATTTACTGACTTAATCAGATCAAATTGAGTTAGTTATGACTCATGATGGTGTTCTCATCAATATTCCATGTCTCAACATAACAACTTTATTACATTTAAAGTTTAACTCAAAATACACATTTTTTTCCTGACAGATACCGTTTTCGTACATTTTGAAAGTCGTCGGGATCGTAGTATAGTCGCGCAAAAATGTTCGTCAAAAATTAAGTTTCCAAAAATAACGAGACTTGAGTCCCGGTCGTTCATCTCTGGGAGGCATTTGTTTTACTTTTGAAATCGATCTTTTTGTCGCTCTACTTTGTTTAAAAACACACGCCAGTTTCTAATCTCCTAATTAAGATTTCACCACTTCTATTATGAACTCGAATTACGCGCGCGTGTGTTAAGTAAATCACAAAGGTGACCATGTGAGTTTCTGTACGCACAATTCTAGTGAGGTGGTGACTATTTACGGAGAAAGCATCTATCGTTAGATTTTCAATATTCTCGGGAAACGACATGCTTGTTGCGGAATGGATAGATAATTAAAACAGGCAACTTGAATCACGCAAATATAATGTTAATCAATTAGCTCATGGTGATTTCACAACATGGTGACATATATATATAAAAGCATTTGTTTTCATTCATTCAGTGGGAGAGTTGTTTGCAACAAAAACTGTAGAGGAAAGTTTGTACAGAAATGCTTGGAATTTAAATCTAGCTACTAAAAAACGACTGCATACAAGAATCAATGGGGGGATTTTTCATGCATCGTTGGGGGAGAATAAAGACTATTCTACTAAGTAGTAATAAAAAGCAGTAAAACTACAAAGAGCGTAAACTAAATCTAGCAGAACGAAAGGGCATTCAGGGGTGGTCCCCGATGGCCTTGGAGTGGTCAGGAGGAGAATGAGGGGCGGCCAATGTAGCTTAGGCTGACCCTTGGAGAGAGGGAGGATTGATCCAGCATCCCGGCATGATGTCCTCCATGGTGGTGGTGAGCTCGTGGAGGTGGAGTGGCTAGCCTAAGTGAAGGTGGGCGTGCATGGAGCTAATGAGGTGAGTGGTGCCAATGGAAGCCAAGGGATGTGAATGGGTGCACTTGGCCGCCCATGGGGTCTTTTTATAGACTCAAGGGCTTCTCTCTAGAGAGGTACGAAACCCTCTAGAGAGAGTCCAAGAGTGGCCGGCCATATGGTTATGAGATCCAAAAATTGTGGATCTCATTTTGAAAGCCTCTTGGTTGCTTAATTTGGCAACCAAGAGGTGGCACCACTTCAAGAGAGTTCTAGAGAACTCTAGAGAAGTGTGTGTGCGTGAATGGGTGTGTGTGTGTGTGGTCGTGCTCTATGTGTCCAAGAGGTTTAGGTTAGGTCCTAAGGGGTTTAAGTAGGTGCATGTCTTGAATTAGGGTTACAAACCCTAATTGCTAAGGGGAAAATGCAATTAAACTTAACCTAAGTTTAATTGAATGAGTGTGAACCTAATTGAGAGTGAAATAACTCAATTAGGTTGGGTTTAGGTCAATTGAACTCTCACTAAGTCCAATTGAACTCTTGTGGGTTGAGATCTAAGCTCAATTGGACTCAATGAGTCCAATTGACTTAGGTGAATGTAATTGACTTTGATCTAAGCCAATTGGGTTTGGTGAGGACCTAATTAGGTCCTTAGGTAGGTCAAGAGGTGATGTATTAGGGTTAGAACACCTTAATTTAGGTTCCTATGGGGTTGGGATTAGGTCTAGGGAGCTAGAGATCCAAGATCAAGACTTGAATCTCAAAACAGGGACTCGAGACCAGTACCAGACATCAAAAAATGTGATCAGATGACTTATACTAAAAAATCAGAAGTCCAGACTTCAGTTCTGGACGTCCAATCTGAGTCAGGGGGAAATCAAGGTTCTGTTTTGGGTATTCTGCAGAAATTGGACGTCTAACAAAGTGTCTGGACGTCCAATAACATTGCAAAAGTGGGTTTGAGGTGTGCAGGAGATGGCTAAGGGTCCTGGACGTCCTATAACTTATCTGGACGTCCAAATAAGGGCTGGAACTAGGGTTTTATGGCTTCCTAGGGTGTTGTGACGTAATCTAAGGGTGGCTAAGGCTTAGGGAAGTCTCTAGGCTATCCTAGGGCTAGGATGGACCTAAGCTCTTCACATTTTACTACTTTATTCCTACTTAATAGAATAGAAAACCTTTAACTCCCTTACATTATTATTCCTACATCTAAACTAAGCCTTTTGCTCCATCTCTGCTGCAACTCCCGTTATTCCTGATCCAGGTTCAGATCCTGCTCCAGATCCAGCTCCTGATCAGTTTATTGCCTGCAATTGACATAATGCACTTAATTAGCACATTATAACATTATTTCATGGATAGCTAAAGGAAAGCAGTAAATATGCAAACAATGCTTATGCATGCATGAATTACCCTAACTTATGCTAAGTTCTAGCTTAATCTAGGTCAATTAAGACCTATGATTGCTGCACAATCATACTCCCATGCCTAAATCTTGCTAGTCCCTAGGAAATGCAAGACTAAATTATTTACAGAAGGGTTCCTAAAGGATTGATTATTTTATCAAGTGTATGCATAGAGATTTTTCTCCTTTTTGTTTTCATCCCATGCTCTAGAAATCCAGACAATCGTGAAAGCGCAGCTATGTAGCTTTTGCAACGGATTTGAGTGAAAAACTAATACACCTCTAAAGCTTGTACTTGACCCTTAGTAAAAATTCTAGCCGGATAGGCAAACTTCTTCCCTCGGGGTATTCAAGATATTCTATGAATTTCACCCTGGCTTTAGGCTTAGGTAGAGAATCTCTGAGGGAAAAGATTATATATTTGGTGGTTCACTCTCACTTGGTGCTACATAGAGACTAATACTGCAGAATCTAGATTCCTGGATTACTAAGTAACTCAACTCAGAGAAAGACGAGAAAAACTATGCTCTCTTTTGATTCTTTGTATTCATTCTCCCTTTCTCCTTTTTCTTTCCTTTCTTTTTCTTAGAGCTCACAGCTTCACCAGATTCACATATATGACCTGTATTTGGTGGTCTCACTAGGCATTAACACTTTAATTGAGTTCTCATAACCCTGACACTAAGTCGGAATTCCTCAGCTAGTATTCAGGCGGTCAGAAACACATGAAAAATAGGTTAAGGCTATATTTGGTGGTTCTCAAATTTACTTGGTGGTATTACCTCAATGCAACTGAACTAAATATTCACTATTTTTTTTCTTTGCTTTTTCTTCTTTTTCTTTTTCTTTTTTTTCAATTTGTCTTTCATTTCATCATTTTTTTTTCAACTTAATACATCCATGAACTTTATTGAGGAGGCATTATTAGGCATTGGTGGTACTCAAGAGGCATTGGGTGGCTTATTTGGTGGAAGTGCCTACTCACAGTACCGGGAGAGACGGATAGGACGGTGTATTTCTGACCTTGGCATCAATACCCTCCTTCAGCCTAGGATTCCATAAAGAATGGTCGTAACCATCCACCTTAGCCCTAGTTTTATGAAAACTCGCTCTCGCGTATTTGCCTCATTTGGTAGCTCTCAAAATTCACTCAAAAATGTATACGCAGGAATCGAGAGCGGAAACCATGCCTAATCTCTGAGTATCATCACCTAATTATCTAGGACTCCGGATTCCTTACACTAATCTTAGAGCACCAGTACACTCTACTCTCATCTCACACTATTTGGTGGATTTTTGGAGGAAAATCTGCCTGACTCCCAAAATACTGTCCAGGGGTTCAAGAAAAGAAGCACTACTTTTTCTCGATAGACTAAAGACGTTTATCAGCCTTCACCATGAATCCATTGCAAATTCTACATGTGTGTGAAAAGTTATACTAGATTCCATACTACAGGAATCAACTAGAGGGTAGAATCCCTAATGCACAATCTTATTCATGAATGCAATATGTATTTATGCTACGAACAAGTAACCTCGTATAATTTGTGCTTCGTGAAATTCCCGTATCGGGTTACAATCAGCTTAGCCCTAAATTTAGAATAAGAGGTGAGCGGGTGAGTCGGAAATGGCTGTTGCAGACGATTTCTAGCTCCAATGCGAGCATTGGAGGTGGAGTTGGTTATTCTTTTATTTAGGGTCCTAAAGTATGTTTACATGCAGCTCTAAGGTTTTTCCTAAGGGTTGGCATAAAAATTTTTCAGTTTTTCTGTATCTACCCCCCCATGCCTAAGCTCTTGCATGTCCTCATGCATGAATACAAAACAAAATAAATACTGTAGGGAGAGAATGGGTAGAAATCACCTGTAATTGCTCCTAAAAGTATGCATTTAGCATTGGCCAACATGTTAGTATGCAATATACAGAAAGAAAATATGCTAATAGAAAAATATGCTATGTATAAAAATGGTTATGTATAAATGATGGTGGAATGTGGGGTAAATGGTATCTATATGTGTTGAGTTTAACACCTCCAGCTGGGTGAGAACTCAATCACACGTCCTCGATAAGATGGACAATCTCGTTAGGTGGAGGAGGTTCCTAGGCCAAGAATGGCTTGAGGCGCTGACCATTTATCGTGGATATATGCCCAGATTTTGGGTCCTGGATTTGGACTGCCCCATTATGATATGGATGGATCACAATATATAGGCCAATCCACTTGGACTTGAGCTTCCCTGCGAACAGCTTCAGCCTTGAATCAAACAACCATACTCGCTGGTTGGGTGTGAATACTTTCCTCCGGATGTGGCGGTCATGAAAGGCCTTGGTCTTGTCCTTGTATATTAATGCATTCTCATAGGCCTCCCATCGGATCTCTTCTAATTCGCTGAGCTGGAGTTTCCATTCTTGACCTCCCGCATTGAGGTTGAGGTTACTTTTTCGCACCGCCCAAAAGGCGCGGTGTTCCAGCTCTACCGGAAGGTGACAGGCGTTGCCATATACCATGTGATATGGTGACATTCTGAGTGGGGCCTTGTATGCGGTCCGATATGCCCAGAGTGCATCGATTAATATGTCGGACCAGTCCTTCCTGTCTGGTCTAACCGTCTTCTGGAGAATCAGCTTGATTTGACGGTTAGACACTTCAGCCTGCCCATTGGTTTGCGGGTGATACGAGGTGGCTATACGGTGATGTACCCCGTATTTCTTTAATAACGACCTGAAATGGGCGTGAATGAAGTGGCTTCCCCCGTCTCTAATCAGGGTGCGGGGTATTCCGAATCTCGCGAAGATGTTCTGCCGTATGAAAGAAATGACGGTCTTATGGTCAGCCCGTCTTGCCAGGATGGCCTCGACCCACTTTGAGACATAGTCAACGGCTAGCAATATGTACTCGAAGCCATGCGAGTTCGGAAGAGGGCCCATAAAATCGATGCCCCAGACGTCGAACACTTCTACGACCATGATGGGTTGGAGTGGCATCATGTCTTTCCTGGTCATAGAACCGACCGATTGGCATCGTTTGCAATGTTGGGCGTATTCGTGTGTATCTTTGAAGATGGTTGGCCAGAAAAATCCCGACTGCAAAATTTTTGTAGCGGTTTTCCGTCCCGAGAAATGGCCACCACAAGCATCGTTGTGGCAAAAAGATAACACACTGGGGATTTCAGAATCTGGGATGCATCTACGAATAATTTGATCCGCTCCAATCCAGAAGAGTAGTAGGTCATCCCAGAGGTAGTATTTAGCTTCGACAGTGAATTTGAGTTTCTGGTCCTTGGATAGGTTCGCGGGAATTTTGCCTGCGATAAGGTAGTTTGCGATATCCGCATACCAGGGGAACTCAACGGAATGAACTGCCAAAAGAGATTCATCCGGAAATTGCTCGTGGATAGGCAGGGAATAAGGAATGTGGTTTGGGTCCAATCTGGATAGGTGATCCGCCACAACATTCTGTTTTCCGGCTTTGTCGCGGATTTCGATGTCAAATTCCTATAATAGAAGGATCCATCTAATGAGTCGTGGTTTGGCATCCTTCTTTGCCAACAAATGCCGAAGGGCGGAGTGGTCAGTGAAAATGATGACCTTGGACCCTAATAAGTATGATCTGAATTTCTCCAACCCGAATGCTACTGCTAGCAGTTCTTTTTCCGTGATAGTATAATTGCGCTGAGCCTCATTCAGCGTCTTGCTAGCATAGTATATGACGAAGGGTTGTTTCTCCCAACACTGGCCTAAAACAGCATCGATGGCAAAATCAGACACGTCGCACATCATTTCGAAATCAAGCGACCAATCGAGTGGTTGGAGAATCGGGGAGTTGGAAACAACGCTTCGTAAAGTCTCGAAAGCGCTGAGACACGAGGTATCAAATTCAAATGGGACGTCGGCAACTAAGACATTCGTCAAAGGTCGTGCAATTTTCGAGAAATCGCGTATAAATCTCCGATAGAAGCCGACGTGACCTAGGGATGATCTGATCTGCTTGATTGAGCTGGGTGGTGGTAAGTGGGAAATGATCTCGGATTTAGCTCGGTCAACCTTGAGTCCATTTTTGGAGATCCTGTGCCCTAGTACTATGCCATCCCTCACCATGAAATGGCTTTTCTCCTAGGGTAGTACTTGGTTTACCTCGATACACCGTTTCAGGATCTTGGTGAGGTTATCAAGACAAGATGCGAAATCATATCTGAAAATGGAGAAATCATCCATGAATACCTCCACATAGTCCCCAATCATGTCAAAGAAGATGGCCATCATACAACGCATAAATGTTGCTGGTGCGTTGCAGAGGCCAAAGGGCATCCGCTTGAAAGTGAATGTTCTAAAGGCGCATGTGAATGTGGTCTTGTCTTGATCTTCTGGGCTAATTGCTACTTGATTATACCTAGAGTATCCATCCAGAAAGCAGAAGAAACTGCATCCGGCTAATCGTTCCAAGATCTGATCAATGAACGGCAAAGGAAAGTGATCCTTTTGGGTAGCCGTGTTCAGTTTCTTGTAGTCGATGCAGACTTGCCAAGATGTCGTAGTGCAAGTCGGGATGGATTCGCCCTTATCATTCTTCATGACGGTGAGTCCTGCTTTCTTAGGCACTATCTGGATTGGACTCACCCACTGGCTGTCTGAGATTGGATATACAATACCTGCATCCAGCAATTTGATGATCTCCTTCTTAACAACCTCTAGCATATTCGGGTTAAGCCGTCTTTGAGGTTGTCTCGAAGGTTTCACCCCCTCACCCGTGTAAATGTGATGGGTGCAATACGAGGGGTGAATACCGCGGAGATCAGCAATACTCCACCCGATAGTAGCCCTATGGTCTTGAAGCATAGAAATCAATTGATGCTCCTGTTTTTGGGTTAAGTGTGCATTGATAATGACTGGGTATGTCTCACTTTCACCCAAGAACACATACTTGAGTGAGTCAGGTAAGGGCTTCAATTCAATCACGGGTGGGTTAGAGTCAGAAATGAGAGTGGGAGGAGCAGAATCGAGGGTGGGAATCTGCTGATCCATGTGCACGTGAATTCCCGCTGAGTTGCTCCCTGTGGAATAATCGGTTGTGACTACGTTAACGGGAAACCCATTAGCTGTGGTCACGTCTTCCTGCAATAATAGGGGTGATTCAGTAATGTATGGAGCAGGATAGTTGGATTCAGGGGTGCTGTGGTCAGAAGCACACCCTAAACAATCAGATCCTCGGGGAGATATATGTAGTGCAGTGGTTTCAGTCCCGTGTGGATTGAGGTCCAAGAACCCTGATAGTGTAGATGAATGAGACTTTGGGTCATCACAAAGGAGCCCAATGTTACCACAGTATGCCAGATCTTCGTCTTCACCATCCTCCTCTATTCGATCACAGTCGAAATTCTTTGCTGCCCTGAATATGTCAAGTCGAAGTCTCTCATTGCCTAGGGCTATCTCCATACACCTGGATGCACAATCAATGTTCACTCAGGCTATCGCTAAAAATGGGCTACCCAAAATAATTGGTGCATCTCGGAGATTAGGAGGAACTTCCATATCGAGAATGAAAAAATCTGTGGGAAAGTAGAACCCGCGAACTTTCACGATCACATTCTCAACCACCCCCCTCGGTGTTTTGACTGATCTGTCAGCCAGCTGAATCGTGACCGAGGTGGGCTTCAACTCCCCAAATCGAAATTGATCAAATAAGGCAGCGGGAGTTAGGTTGATGGACGAACCCAGATCTAGAAGGGCCCGATCAAATGGAGAATCCTACAAGACGCAGGATATGAGTGGGGTACTAGGGTCTTTCTTCTTCGGCGGTAGGTTGGCTAGAATCACGACGCTAGCCTCTTTCGACAGTACCGCCTGTCGTCTAATTCTCGACTGTCGCTTCGAGGTACAATAGTCCTTGAAGAACTTAGCGACAGCGGGAATGTGATCGATAGCCTCAAGGAGGGGGACCTGAATATGTACTTCCTTGAACATCGATTTCAAGTCCTCAAAATTCCGCGTGTCCTTTTTCCGTACTGCATTTCGTGTCAGAGCCTCAGGAAAAGGGATGGGAATCTCAGGGTTGAGTAGCCTCTTACCCTTATCTATCGCAGGTGGCTCCTGGGATGATGAAGGAGTCGAACCCGGCTGTGGCGAGGGGTGGGAAAAATCATGACCCGCCTACCTAAGTGGTGGGTCGAATGTCTTCCTTTCGCTCCTCAAAGAGATAGCATGCGCATCAGCTTGCTGTCCATGAGGTGGTGGGGGAGCGGAAGGGGCAGAATACGTGGGGTTCTACAAAGGCGGCTGGCCTTGTGCGTAACCGGGTGGTGCAGGAGGCGCTTGTAGTATGGTGTGTGCCTGTCCCTGCGGTGCCTGGAACCTAGGCGGGGTGCCTTGGTTCTGCACATATCGAGGATTCGGGATGGGTTGGGAGGGCAAGGCTCCCTGAATCCTATGCTCCTGCAACAGTTGGTTCTGCGTGTTCTGTATGGTCTGTATCTGATCAGCCATCGCCTTCATAATCTGCAAGCCATCTTGTGTAGATTTCCTCATTAATTCTTGTAGCTCCTCTTTCAGTGCCTCCAAAGGGTCAGCCCGCTTTGGAGGGTGATTGGTAGCTTGGTGCAACGGCTGGTATAAAGAGCGGGGTTGCTGCTGCTGAGATGGGAATGGCTGCTGCCTAGGGTACGTGTTTTGCGCATTCCCGTATTGCTTGGTCTGGTAGTGTGGATCTTGATGTGGTCTCTGTGAATTACCAGACCAGGAGAAGTTCGGATGCTGGCGCCAACCAGGGTTATACGTCTTTGAATATGGGTTATTACGCCCATATCCTTGGATAGCGCTGACGTCCTCGTAGGCCGAAGATGTCTGAGACGTATATCCGTCAAGGGGATACGCATTATAATCTGTGGGTGGTGCGTAACCCTGGTCGTAGGGTGCTAGATCTGGATTATTTATGGGATCCTGATATGAAGGATCTCGTAAATATGGAGAAGATGCATCCCAAGTGAGTAGATTAACTCGAGCAAGAGGGGCTCGGGGTGCATAGGAGGGTCTTGAGGCGGCAGAGCTCAAGTCAGTTTGACCCTGACTAATCTGGTCAATCTTTTTCTCGATTAGGTTTATTGATATCCATGTCGGCTTGAATAGACTCGGTGTGAGCCTCATGGACACCAACCTGCTGCTGACTAGGCCGCTGGACTTGGTTCATGGATAAGGCATTCATCGAGTTCTCCACTAATGATTCGAACAACTCAAATGCCCTGTTCTCGTCTTTTGCGAGGAAATTCCCACTGCTAGATGCATCGGCCAGATACTGATGTGTGTCATCCAGCCCATGGTAAAAGATCTGAGCCAGGTGCCATTTGGGTATACCATGGTGCGGGCATTTCTGGAGAAGGTCGTGAAATCTGTCCCAAGCTTCATGTAACTTCTCCCCAGCTCCCTGGGAGAAAGTCGTGATTGCACGCCGCATTGCTTTTGTTCGACTGATTGGGAAGAATTTTTGTAGGAATTCACGTCGTAATTCCGACCAGGTTCCAATTGGCTTCCCAATAGTCTTGAACCAGTATGAAGCTTTGTCCCTCAGAGAGAATGGAAAAAGCTTCATTAGAACAATCCCGAGATCGATATTCCTGGGTCGAATCGTTTCAGCGAGTCGACTCAGGTCATCAAGGTGCTGGAACGGATCTTCGCTTGGGTTCTCATAGAAATGAGTGCTGATCAACCCAATCACATTGGGCTTGAGCTCAAACGCATCTCCGCCTGTGGGAATTCTGACTAGAGTGCGACGATTTACGTAGCTAGGTCGTAGAAATCCTGTAGTTGTTCTCGCGGTGGGTGCTGCATCCTGTCAAGTGCTGTCAGAATGCGATCCATGCTCTGCTGATGCCGCTCCTCAGATTCGGCGACCTGAGCTTCTAGACGAGCCATCGGGTCCAGATTCTCGATATCCTGACTCGGTCTAGGTCCAGGTCCAGGATTTGCCATGGTGGCTGTAGGAGTAGAGAAGTGGGGGGAGAAGATGGTCCGGGCGAGGTGACTCACCTCCTTGGGAGTGGCTCCCAAGGTCCAATCAAGTAAGGTCGAAGTGACCTCCTTCCTTGCATACACCACCCAACCCCTTAGTTGGTGTAGCTAAGCAGGACAAGGCTAAGGACCTGTCAATCAAATGGTCCTTATGGATCAGGTGACTAGATTTTTCGTTAGAGGTTTGAATTCCTGAAGAGAAGTTCATCATTCAACCGACTGAAAGTGATTCCCGCCTCTCAAGTTAACCCAGCCAGTTTGGTTACAAGGGGACTAAGGGGAAGGTTCTTCCTTTGGCTTACTCCTTCGGTTCCGTTAACCCCTGAGCCGCGGTCGTTTGACACTGTCCCGCAGACTTAGTCACTAGGTTTGGCGAGAGAGGTTAAAAACACCTAGTAGTATGACAACGAACTCGGGTTGATTTCGTGTTTTAAAATTAATTTTTAACCTATTTTCATCAGTGGGGTTTGTGGTGAGTGACCCACAAGGTGACCAAGCTCACTGGCTAACTACTAGACTTGATTAAGTCTAGGTTAGCCCAAAGTGTAGTCTCTAAGTTGTAACCTTAAAAATTCAACCTAAGTTTCATGCGCTTCTAGTTTTTTTTTCTATTTCAGCAGGCCACAAAAGTAATGTTTGTTCTCTGATAGTAATTGGAATCCAATTAACTTGATATTTTGTGAGTGGATTCCTTTTTTAATTAACTTTCCAGAGACTATTTTTTTGGAATTTTTACTATTTCAACCGAATTTTTAGGGATTTTTGAACGTCAGGGGGTTAGATTTGGAATTTTGACTCCTGGTCGGTTTTTTATTTTGAAATAGTATCAATTGACCTTCAAAATTTTAGGAAAAATATGGAAAATAAATCCAATTAGATCAAATTTCAAACCTCACCATTTTAAGTCAGAACAAATTTGCGGATTGTTCAGAATTGCTTTTTGAAATTTGAAAAATCTTGAATCTGGGTCAGTTTGACCCTCATGCACTTCGCGAATTTTAAAAAATTGTATGCTTGGAATTTTTTCACAAGAATGGTGGCGTCTAAAAGATGGTTTAAGAGTAAAGGTTTATCTCGAATTTCATAATTTTTCTCTTACTAATTTTTCGGCAATCGAATTTTTAAATCAGACTTGAAATCTGGCCGAAAATCAGAAGATGGTGGAAAAGCTTTTTAAAGAGGTTTGAGTTTGAAATCTAAACTTTCCACCAAAAATATATATATATATATTTTTCAAAACTTTTGCATGTTTTTTTTTTCGCAAAGAATTTTTCAAAAGATTAAAAAAAATATCTTTTTTTCCTCTTTTTTTCAAATTGACCTAGATTCGAAAGGAAACCTAATCTAGATTTTTTTCAAAATTTTTCTTTTTGATTTTTTTTATTTTTCTTTTTCAAGAAAATGAGTGAAGATTTTTTTTTTTTACAGAAAATCTTTTAAAAGAAACTGCAAAAAGTAAATCTACTCCTAGGGTTTAGAAAAAAAAAACTAATCTAAGGGGAGATGATGCGCACTTGACTTTTTTCTTTGCCGCGCTCGATGTGTGTACAGATCCCATTTTTCTTCCGTGTTATCCTGCACATCAAAAATAATGTAGAGATAGATTTGTCAGTGATAGTTTAAAAGATCGAAATCAAAGAAAATGACGTTGCCTCCCCAGCAACGGTGCCATTTGACAAATACCGTTTTCTCGCCTTTTGAAAGTCGTCGGGTTTGTAGTATAGTTGCGCAAAAATGTTCGTCAAAAATTAAGTTTCCAAAAATAACGAGACTTTAGTCCCGGTCATTCATCTCTGGGAGGCATTTGTTTTACTTTTGAAATCGATCTTTTTGTCGCTCTACTTTGTTTAAAAACACACGTCAGTTTCCAATCTCCTAATTAAGATTTCACCACTTCTATTATGAACTCGAATTACGCACGCGTGTGTTAAGTAAATCACAAAGGTGACCATGTGAGTTTCTGTGCGCACAATTCTAGTGAGGTGGTGACTATTTACGGAGAAAGCATCTATCGTTAGATTTTCAATATTCTCGGGAAACGACATGCTTGTTGCGGAATGGATAGATAATTAAAACAGGCAACTTGAATCACGCAAATATAATGTTAATCAATTAGCTCATGGTGATTTCACAACATGGTGACATATATATATAAAAGCATTTGTTTTCATTCATTCAGTGGGAGAGTTGTTTGCAACAAAAACTGTAGAGGAAAGTTTGTACAGAAATGCTTGGAATTTAAATCTAGCTACTAAAAAACGACTGCATACAAGAATCAATGGGGGGATTTTTCATGCATCGTTGGGGGAGAATAAAGACTATTCTACTAAGTAGTAATAAAAAGCAGTAAAACTACAAAGAGCGTAAACTAAATCTAGCAGAACGAAAGGGCATTCAGGGGTGGTCCCCGATGGCCTTGGAGTGGTCAGGAGGAGAATGAGGGGCGGCCAATGTAGCTTAGGCTGACCCTTGGAGAGAGGGAGGATTGATCCAGCATCCCGGCATGATGTCCTCCATGGTGGTGGTGAGCTCGTGGAGGTGGAGTGGCTAGCCTAAGTGAAGGTGGGCGTGCATGGAGCTAATGAGGTGAGTGGTGCCAATGGAAGCCAAGGGATGTGAATGGGTGCACTTGGCCGCCCATGGGGTCTTTTTATAGACTCAAGGGCTTCTCTCTAGAGAGGTACGAAACCCTCTAGAGAGAGTCCAAGAGTGGCCGGCCATATGGTTATGAGATCCAAAAATTGTGGATCTCATTTTGAAAGCCTCTTGGTTGCTTAATTTGGCAACCAAGAGGTGGCACCACTTCAAGAGAGTTCTAGAGAACTCTAGAGAAGTGTGTGTGCGTGAATGGGTGTGTGTGTGTGTGGTCGTGCTCTATGTGTCCAAGAGGTTTAGGTTAGGTCCTAAGGGGTTTAAGTAGGTGCATGTCTTGAATTAGGGTTACAAACCCTAATTGCTAAGGGGAAAATGCAATTAAACTTAACCTAAGTTTAATTGAATGAGTGTGAACCTAATTGAGAGTGAAATAACTCAATTAGGTTGGGTTTAGGTCAATTGAACTCTCACTAAGTCCAATTGAACTCTTGTGGGTTGAGATCTAAGCTCAATTGGACTCAATGAGTCCAATTGACTTAGGTGAATGTAATTGACTTTGATCTAAGCCAATTGGGTTTGGTGAGGACCTAATTAGGTCCTTAGGTAGGTCAAGAGGTGATGTATTAGGGTTAGAACACCTTAATTTAGGTTCCTATGGGGTTGGGATTAGGTCTAGGGAGCTAGAGATCCAAGATCAAGACTTGAATCTCAAAACAGGGACTGGAGACCAGTACCAGACATCAAAAAATGTGATCAGATGACTTATACTAAAAAATCAGAAGTCCAAACTTCAGTTCTGGACGTCCAATCTGAGTCAGGGGGAAATCAAGGTTCTGATTTGGGTATTCTGCAGAAATTGGACGTCTAACAAAGTGTCTGGACGTCCAATAACATTGCAAAAGTGGGTTTGAGGTGTGCAGGAGATGGCTAAGGGTCCTGGACGTCCTATAACTTATCTGGACGTCCAAATAAGGGCTGGAACTAGGGTTTTATGGCTTCCTAGGGTGTTGTGACGTAATCTAAGGGTGGCTAAGGCTTAGGGAAGTCTCTAGGCTATCCTAGGGCTAGGATGGACCTAAGCTCTTCACATTTTACTACTTTATTCCTACTTAATAGAATAGAAAACCTTTAACTCCCTTACATTATTATTCCTACATCTAAACTAAGCCTTTTGCTCCATCTCTGCTGCAACTCCCGTTATTCCTGATCCAGGTTCAGATCCTGCTCCAGATCCAGCTCCTGATCAGTTTATTGCCTGCAATTGACATAATGCACTTAATTAGCACATTATAACATTATTTCATGGATAGCTAAAGGAAAGCAGTAAATATGCAAACAATGCTTATGCATGCATGAATTACCCTAACTTATGCTAAGTTCTAGCTTAATCTAGGTCAATTAAGACCTATGATTGCTGCGCAATCATTTCCTTACTTATGGGTGGTTGTCATTAACATTTAGGTTAATTACAATGGGTAACTCATGGATTAGACTGACGAATTCGAATTACCACAAATACAAGAATGGAGTGGGTATTTAATGATGATAGGATGACATTTAGACAAGGAGAATTCCTTTAGTTGATTTTATGCCCATGTAGATACTATTTGGATGGTTTTTCCATGACCGAGATGCAATTTTCGATCATGTGATATATAACGGTTGGTGGTAGCATTATGTAAATTGGATAGTTCATGGCAAGAAAATCATAAGAGATGTCAAAAATAAGGGAATTGATGCTTTGAAGAAAGTGATGAAAATCAGGGAGATGAATTAAATGAAATGTTGCATGATATCAGAGAAGTAGACCTTGAGGATGCAGAGGACGATGAGACATTACGAGATTGTAATGAGTTTTACGATGCAGTCAAGGTAGCAAAGAATCCTATTGCTCCTGGAATAACGCCAATGTCGAAATTTTCATTCCTTCTAAAATTGTTTTAGATGAAAGTGATAAATAGAACCACAACGAAATTAATGTCTGAGGTCCTTAAATTCATTGGGGAGCTATTGAATAATCTTGCTGGCTACCTTGGATCATGGTATGATGCAAAGAAGAAAATACGTGGCTCAGACTGAAATGCGAGAAGATTGATGCATGTCGTAATGACGGTGTCCTGTACGGAATTGAGTACTCAGGGTTGACCAACTGTTCTGAATGTGGGGAGGAGAGGTATAAGGTGAGTAAATCAACAAACACTAGAGGGAAGAAACTACCGGAGAAGGTTCTCCATTATTTTTCACTGATCCCTAGGCTACAATGCCTATTCATTTCCAGTAAAACAGCAAAACTAATGGCATGGCATCAGGAGAATAAATCCAAAGTTGGACGCATCCATCATCTAACAGATTCTAATGAGTGGAATAGATTTAACGAGAATTGCGCATTATTCGTAGAGAAGGCACGAAATGTGAGACTGGGGCTTGCAAGCAATCAATTCAATCCATTCAAGAACATGTATCCATCATATTTCATATGGCCGGTGGTTATGTTAACTTACAACTTTCCTCTATAGCTATGCATGTAATCCTCATTCATGATGTTGACCCTCCTTATCCCAGGGCCCAAGCAACCAGGAAATGCGATAGATGTTTATCTCCAACCATTGATTGATGAACTGAAAGTCCTATGATATAGTGGTGTTCAAACATATGATGCACAGAAGAAACAATTCTTGCAATTGTACGCAGCATTACTATAGATAATCAATGACTTTCTAGCATATACTAATTTATCAGGATGGAGTATAAAGGGGAAGTTCGCATGTCCAATCTGTATGGATGATACTCATCATCAGAGATTGCCTAAAAGCAAGAAGTTCTATTACTTAGGACACCGCAGGTTTTTGCCCATTGAACATAGATGGCGAACGTCATAATTCAAGGACAGATTTGATGGTAAAGCATGTTGGTATGCATCGAAGAATCCGAAAAATAAACTCAGTACAAGTTCTGTTAAGTTGTCGGGATGAAAATCATGAAGACATTGCAACAGCTTGGAGAAATAAGTTTGGGTCATTTTTTCAAGAATGACTTGATTTGCTTGCAACATTCAGGGTTTTGGAAGAAAAACATATTTTTTATAAAGCTTCCATATTGGCAGGATTTGACTATGTGACATAATTTAGATGTTATGCACATTGAGAAGAATGTAATGGACAACATTCTTGACGTATTAAATCTAATAGACAGCCAAAATGATACAGTTAAAATAGGAATGGTATGAAAATTTTGGGTATTTGTCCTGAGTTGCACATTGAAAGAGGAGAGTCTTACTTTCTATAAGCTATATACAATTTTACTGGAGAATAGAGGTAAATAATTTTCTTATTCCTTAAAGACATTCGGGTTTCAGATAGGTATTCATCGCTGCTCTCACTTTGCATAAATGAAGCACAGAAGAAGATTGCTGTGTTATAAAGTCATGATTCTCATGTGTATATGCAAATCTTATTTCTACTAGCAATACGTGAAGTGATGCTTGATCCGATAGTCGATTCTTTTACGGAAATGAGCAGATATTTTTATGTAATCTGTTCAAAGACATTAGATCCCAAATTACTAGAGTACCGGGATAAACAAATTATTATCACACTTTGTAAAATGGAGCAGACATTAAAATGGTGGTGATGTAAACACATCTATGTCACATAAACTATCTATTTATGCGTGTTCTTAGGAGTATAATTGCATTCAGCGTTATAAATATTGCATAGCATGCATCATTCTGCATTTAGATTAGTTTGTATAAATTATAGGTTAATTTATCCTTTTTGTGGCAAGGGGATAGGACGATATCATTTCAGGACCTCGGATTGAAGATCCAATCGTACGGATCTGATCAGGGCAACAACCGGAGTCCAACGCCTCTAAGATTACCCTGATCAGACCTCTGTAGCATTAGATGCAATCCGAGGAAGATTAGAGCTCAAGGGGCAAGGTGGTGCAAATCCATACATCAGATGACAAATCCAATCACACGGATGGGTTCGAGTCGATGATCGTTGCCCAACGGTGTGAAAATTGACCCAATCTGACATTCGTGGCATCATCTACAAGCATTGGAAAATGGACGGCCCAGATGGCGCCACGTAGCACCATCTAAGTCATCCATGGTCAACGCAGCCCTCCTTCACCAACGTCAGATTAATCTCCACCATCAGATCATCATCCAATGGTGGAAAGCACTGGAGGGAGAATTCAAAAACTCGACCCTCTGCGCTTGTAGCGCGATGGTCGAGTGTCTTACGTGAAAGGTAGTGGTGCGAGATCAAAACTCATCGCACCTCAAATCGAATGAGTGCGCGGGCGCAGCGAAATTCAATCATTCGATCAGTGATGAGCGATAGCAGCGGGCACTACGTGGTGCATTCTCATGCGCCAGATGGAGGAGAATGCTGCAAGCGTGCAATGACGCTCGATCGTATGCGCGTGCGCGCAGCGGCAAAAGATGAAGCATGCTCGCACATTTTCGACTGTCCAATCGAACGATTAGATGGCTGAGAGCGATTGGGTGCGAGCGGCGCACCGGCTGAAGGCGTGGAGGCGCTGACGTGGCTGCGCGAGGTGTGTCTGATCAGCGCACAATGGCGGAGATGGAAGCGGATGTATTCAGAAATGCCTATCTCCAGGGACACTCATAAACGTCACTAAAGGTCTTGATATTAATGTTAAAGCTTTGAAATGACCTTTTTGCCTCGATATCCTCAACTATAAATAGGACCCTATGACTCACCTTTTTCATCATCCCTTCTCTTCTCCTCTTACCCTCTCCAAAGCTCTAAAGAGCTAGTCCCATATCCGGGATGATCCACAAGAGTCTTAAAAGTAATTTTTCCATCTTTTTACCCCAGTTCATAGAAAACCCATGGTTGTCCACTCACTGCCATTTGAGAAGCAGATCTCGCTGTGATGCCACCCTATTCTGTTCTCCATCCTCCAGCTCTGTTCTCCCTCGTTCAGCATCTTACCACCCTCTTCCGGGCACTTTGTCAACGCAGCTCGTCCTCCAAGCAGCCATTGAGGAGGATTTTCTCATCCCTATCTTTTTATTGATTTCTAGTGTAGATTTTAATTTTGCAATTAGTGTAATGAACAAGGCAATATGGTTATGAAATATTGGTTCACTCACTCTTTTTTTTCTCTACATTATTCTCTCTCTTTTCTATTATTTATTCTTTAAATAGAATAGCTTGTGTAGATTAATTTCAACTAGCTAATTTGCTTTGTGACAATAATTTTAAATGCAGTTTTTAATCAAATGTTTACCTCCCTGTGTTTGATCTGGGACTCACTTTGAGTTTCGGTAAAATTTATCTGATAGCAGATTTTTACGTAACTACAACGATGGGTTTTTAACCAAATCTTTACGTGTACAAAATCTCGTTCATCAAGTGGTATCTAGGGTCGTCCAAGGAGGTGGAAATGCAATTTTGAAATCTCTTGCTTGAAATCAGGAAATCAACTTTCTTTTTGGGTTTTGAAAATATATAACTTTTAGGGTTTTTGTTTTGGGCAAAAAGTGAATGAGGAGAAAGACGAAAATTAGAAATGCTAATCTAATGGTAACAAGTGCATTGCTTCTCCAACTCACCCCGAGCACGGGAGGCTTGGAATAATGGAGGAACAAGTCACAACAAAAAATTCACAAGCTAACTAAGAAAACTATAGAAGAATGCTTTTAATAAAAAGATTTGTCTTACAAAAAGATGGAGAACTCACAGGTGAGAGGGTTCTTACTTGTAATCTCCAAAAAGCTAACACTACAATGCAACAAAAAAAGTGACAAAAGTAAATGAAAGCCTAGTGATGGTGAAGATGATGTTGCTTGGAATTCCTACTCTAGTTTTGGTTGCCCAAGAATCAAAAGAAAATCCTCTCTCCTGGACGTTCTCCTTGTGGCAAACCCTAATTGGGTGTGCGTGCTCCTAGAAAG
Source organism: Thalassia testudinum (assembly GCA_037157565.1). Taxonomy (NCBI): domain Eukaryota; kingdom Viridiplantae; phylum Streptophyta; class Magnoliopsida; order Alismatales; family Hydrocharitaceae; genus Thalassia; species Thalassia testudinum. The sequence continues at coordinate 61,608,552 of JAZHRO010000013.1, read as the reverse complement.
CCTAGATGCCTTGCTTCCTGACTCCTCCTAGGGTGGACGTGGACCACCCTTGGTTCTCCTCCTCTGTGGCCATCCTCTTGCCTGGCTTGACTCCTTGGCTTGGCGTGGACACAAGGTAGAAGGGAAGAAGTTGAAGGCACCAAGAGGGCAAGAGCACCCCCTTAATCTTCTTCTTCTCCTCTTCTCCTTGGTTGTTGGGAATGATGGAGTGAAGGTGGAAATATTCTTGAATGATGTAGCCAAGGGTGGAATATTTAGTGGTAGTTAATGGTGTTTTTATAGGAATAGGGGGAAGGGTAGTTGGTGTGGAGATGGATGGATGGTTAGGATGAGATCAAAGAGGTGGTTAGGTGATCCTATGGCTAAAGTTTGTTGGAGCCACTTGAAAAGGTTTGAAGAGGGAATAGGTGGCTTAGGATGGATGGCTAGGATAGGTTTTTAGGGTGGTTAGTTGATCCTAAGGCCACCATAAGTTGGTGCCACTTGAAGGGGTATCATGGGTGGTCGTTACCTCCTTTGGTGCCTCTTGAGTTGGTGCCAAGATGTTTTCTAGAAGAAGGCTTTAGTGGTGCCAACTTTGAAGGTGGTGATGGCCTTTAAGGGTGGATGGATGGTCAAGATGGAAGGGTTTTGGAGGGAAGAATTGGCGCCATTTCTAGGTGGACTTGGAGGGAATTGGTGGTGTCTCTTGGTGGTGATTAAGGGGCCAAGGGATGCTTAGGTTGGTGCCAAAAATAGGAAGGGGAGTAGGTGGTTGTTGGTGGAGCTAGTAGTTAGGTGGGATGACCATAGTAGAGGAGGAGTAGGGGTGAGGTTAGCTAAGCTAGCTTAGCTAGTAGAAAAGTAGAGGGAACTAGGGTTTAGTTGGAAGGAGGTAGCCAGGGGTTGTTTGAAGTAGATCTGGAGCTAAAGCAAATTTCCCAGAGCTGATAATGGTTGAAGAGGTCTTCTTAGGAGCTTAACTACTCAGTTTAGCTAGCTAATTTTTCTACTAGCAGCTAGGCTTGAGTAGTAGAGCTAAGTTGAGCTGGTCTCAACTTATCTGGAGCTGGGTTAAGCTGGACCTGCTTTTGTTGAGAACTCCCAAGCTAGCTTAGCTACTAAGTTGACAGGTAGTAGCTAAACCAGAGGAAGTTCAGCTGTCATGAGCTGAGTAGAGTTGGAGAGAGCTGGACTTGAGCTGGGGTGAACTCCTGTCAACTAAGTTGAGCTAGTTAGAGCTCCCAGTGAATTGATTGGAGCTAAGAAAAGTTAGATTCAACTAAGTTGAGCTGGATCTGAGCTGAGTTGAGCTGAGTTAAGCTACCCTGAGCTACCATTCTGCTAAGATGAGCTAAATGGAGCTAGAGAGAAATAAACCCAACCTAGGTGAGCTAGTATCTAGTTGTGATGAGTTGGATTCAGCTCTAGTCCAGCTGGAATGAGCTTCCTCTTCACTTGCTGCCTTCCTAAATGCTAGGGTTTTAGGGATCTAGCTATTTGTTCATCCCTGACACTCAAATAAACGTGTCAAAAACACAAAAACCATGTAATGCATTCCTAACCTAAGTAATGCCTAAATGCAACCCGGAAACTTGTTTGCAGAGTTAAAACACAGAGAGCTAGATCAATTTTAGGGCATAAGAATGATGATAAACCAGCGTTTATCACTCATCATTTCATTGAGTAAAGTAGATGTAGGACTTTATCTTTAGCTTTAGTTTAATTTTAAGCTTTTAATTCTTAAGAGAAGCTATAATTAGTTCAAAATTCTTTGTTGTCTTCTCCGACTCTGGTGAGGTCAATTCCAACCTCACTGGACTTCAATTCATCTAATCACTTGCATGATTGTCTTCCTCATCCTCTCACGATCACCTATCATTTCTTTCCACTTTAATTTAGCACCCTAACCGCTTAAATCACTTTACATTCACCTGAGCTCCTTCGCTGTTCATGGTGGAGGCTCGGAGCTTAGATCACCTTCAATTGGGGTTCTCCATCACTCTATTTCGTCGCAAGGGCCCTTTTTCCTCTTCTAATTAGATCTATTACCTACTACACTATAAATGCCTATTCACTCAACTTCTTGAGTGCATTGTCAATGGTGGATCAAGAAGATGTTCTTCCACTAATTACTTGCATCCACACCATCGCAAACACCTACTAGATATTTCACCTTAGCCAATTGAGTGAGGTGAAAGCTCCTAAGTTCTGCCAAACTCAGGAAGCAAAATTTTAGGAATTCAACGCTTATCCTTTACTTAGAGATTAATTGAGATTTCTATTTAATCCCTGAGGTTCTTAGGAGTCTTGAGAACCTTTTATTGAGAAGTTTTATGGAGATTTGATCTCCAGACAAATGTTTCAGCACTTACTAAAGCTCCGGTGAGCTCTAACGAATCCAAAAGAGCATTACATTGTTTGAATCACTCTGAGAAGCTCTAGATCACTTAGTTAGGACCTATTGATCATTTTCCACATATTTAAATTGAGTTCTATTAACTTCATCCTTCAGTCTAACTTCATCTTCTTCATCTCCAGTTGGGTTGACTAGAGCGATCCTTACGTTCTCCGAGCCTTTCAAGAGGTCCATAAGCTTCATCTAGACATTCTAAGTCTAGATTGAGTCTTATATAGGTTGTTAGATCTCTAGGATCTTTTGACGAACAACCCCATAATTTTTCTCAGGCAGAAGTGCCTTAAATCACACTCCAAGTGCTCAAATCTTGATTTTGATGAGCGCAATGGATTTCTAATGTTGAAATCAATCAATTAGGATAGTTTATTTATGTAAAAGTCTCTAATTAGTAAATTCAACTTTTCATCTAATTTAGTCATCCCAGACTAGTTCATTGAGTTTCAGACTTTAAAACTTGGGTTTTAGAACTGTTTTGAGTTCCTATTTCAAATGTGATTCTTTTGGAACTAATTTGGAAGTGTTTTTGTTGGGATTTAATGTGTTTTTGAATTCTTTCATAGTTTGGGTTCTTCATTAACCTTAGTGGTATTCAGAGTTGTTTTGGTGAGATTCTAAGCTAAATTATGCCCAGATTGAACCTAATTGATCTTATGAAATTATTCAAATCATTTATAGAGATTTTGACCTATCTATTAGGTTACTTAAACCTGATGTTTGTTGTTCTTCGCTTAGGAACAAAGCTCTGAAGCTTCTAGAGAGGTCCTGAGTGACCCAGAACTTAATAAACTCTTCACTCTCTGTGGAATGATCTACAATATCTATCTAAGCATTTAATTGATAAATATATCAAAAGTTGTTAGGTTTATTGTGGAACTCTTTTCTGTTAACCTGTAGCAGAGAAATCATGGCATTAGTCCATTTTTAGGTTTCGATTTAGTGGATCAAACCTGATCCTTTGATCCAATTAACACCTGATGGGAACACCATCATGAGCCCTAATTAGCTCATTTTGACCCAATGAAGAGAATAAAAGCTCTTAGATAACAAACTGGAGGTTTTAAGTCACTGAATAACCTTTCTGAGAGAAAAGCAAGAAACAAGGGTTAAAACTGCAATTTTACCATTGCAGTACAACAATGGATTTTCTCAAGGTCTAAACATATGTCAAAAGGTCTTAACAAGATAAAATGTGGGTTGGATTTGACAGAAAAGGGTTTATGTGTACCCTGTGAATTAAATGACTTCTCGAAACCCTAAAACAGACTTGCTTGATTAACCAAGGTTCTGATCAGGATAAAATTCACCTAAATCCTTAAAAAATCATAGAAAAATATTATCTAGGGTTTAGAACTTTCAATTTGGCAATTGGAACCCATTTTGACCTAGAATGGGGTCTTAGACAAATATTTGCCCTAAATTGGAATTTTGCATAAATTGCCCAGCCAAACGTAGTCAAACCAAAAATCCAACTTCACTATTGGATTTCTTAGGTTTAAATTAGGTTTGTACCAAAATTTGGATCTAAGGGGGACTCATCTTGACCCACTTTGCAAATAGGTCCAACCTGATTACATTTCTACCCCTATCTTTCGAAAGCCATTACAATCAACCCCCTAGCTTTCTTATCATCTTCACATATAGGTCCCTCCGCCATTATAGTGGAGGAATCCTACTCCGGCGATCTTTAGAAGGTGATTGCTCCTTGATTGCTCAGAGAATCCCCTTCAAAATTGGAAAGGAGATTCTCTGAGAAAATCCCTCCAATGTGAACCCTATTTGATACCCTACTTGTTACCCAATCTTTCATGCGAATGCATGAGAGATTTGGGTCTCTTTTGGAGTTGCCATCTCCGGCGACGTTACCTTGCTTGGAAGCTTGGCTTCCAAGCACAAATTCCCCTCCAGAGGTCTATTTAAGAAGCCCCAGATCCAGCTGACTCCTCCAAGCTTGAAATTGATCAGAAAACCCCCTCCAATTCGTCTCTCCTCCTTCGGCCAGTTCACTCATCAAGCTCCAGTGACCTTCTCTGATCTTCCTCGTCGCCTGGCCACAATACCAGTGGCAAGTTCTTCTTCCTCACGTTCGTCTGCATTGCGCAGCACCCGTTGACACCCCTTCCTCCTCGTTGATCGTCCCCCCTGAGCATCTTTGTCTTCGGCATCGGCAATACGTGCTCGACGCCATCCTCGCCTTCCCTTCGTCCACTATTACTCTAGCTAAGTCCCTTTCACCTTCTACTTCCTTTCCCCCTCTTTATTTCCCTAAATCGACTACTGCCGCACTTGTTGAACGCTACGAACCTACGCCAACGAGATTGGTTTTGGAAAACCTGTCGTTGTAGTTCGAAAGCGAAGAATTCGTGTTCAACAAATAAAATTTATACCGAAATTAAAATTCCGGGTCGAACACAGGGAGGCAGACGTTTGATTTAAAAACTACGCGTTTCTTTTTATTTGTTACAGAATAATTCAATTTAGAACCATCTAATTATTTACAATAAATAGAAGAGAGAGAAAGAGTAAGAGAGAAAGAGAATATTAAACAGAGAAATCAAAATGAGATGTAGAATAAACAGGGTATTTTTGTATTGAAGAGATTGTTCATTACAACTAGAAAGCATAAAACAATTACTCTAGAAACCTATAAATTTACTCTAGAAAGCATTAAAAGAATGGAGAGAGAAATGTCCTCCTCGACGATTGCTTGGAGGACGAGTAGATTACTCTAGAAAGCAGTAAATCTATACTAGAAAGTGGTAAAAAGAATAGGGAGAGAGAAATCCTCCTCGACGGTTGCTTGGAGGACGAGCCGGACGGGACGACGCCTGGACGAAGGAGAACGAAGCGGGACGAAGGAGGACGAAGCAGAAGAACGGGAACGAAGCAGCACGCCGTCGTCGTCGCGGGATCCACTTCCGAAGGGGAATGAAAATTGGACTTTATCTCGCGAGAAGCATCCCGGGTGTGGGACAAGCTTCTCTTGAGCTTTGGAGGGGTAGAGAGGAGAAAGAAGGGATGAGAATTTCGTATGGAGGGGGTCTCCTTTTATAGTTGCAAGGAGTGGGGGCAAAATAGACATTACATCTTCAAAATAATAAATAAGGGGTCTTTAGTGACGGATAAATCTGTCACTAAAGCCGCGACGTGGTCGTCGCCGCCGCGCCCACGCGTGCCCGCTCGGATGCCCGCGTGCGTAACGCCTACGCACGTCCGCGAAGTCTCAGCCGTCCGATCGCGAGATAGGACGGCTTAAAATCGCGCCTTCACCGCTACCGCCTGCCCGCCTGTGCGTGCGATCGCGCGTTCACGCGCGCGTCCAATCGCGCGTCGGCGCTATCGGGCGCGCACGGCCGTTGGATCGCGATCGTGCGGTCGATTGGAGGCGCGCCATCGCTCAAATTTCTGCGGGGCGCGGCTCGAACGCGCGTCCCTGCATCTCATTAGAGCGCTCGACCGCTGCGCTGCGGTCGCGTTTGTGTCGAGCGCTTGACTTCAGCGCGGGCGCGTCGCAGCCGTTGGATCGAGATCCAACGGCGGAGAGGAGACGGGTGCGCGGTCTTCACAAGATGCAAGTGGCCGTTTAGGCGGTTGAGATGGCGCCACGTGGCGTCATCTTGGCCGTCCATCTTCTGGAAGTTGTAGATGGTGCCACGGATGTCGGATTGACTCGATTTTTGTGTCGTTGGGCTGCGATCGTCGATCCGAATTCATCCGTGTGGTCGGATTTGTCATCTTAAGTGCGGATTTACACCATCCTGGCCCTTGATCTTCTAGGGTTCCCCGGTCTCTATCTGATGCTTCGGATGCCTGATTAGGGCGATCTTGGAGTCGTTGAACTCCAATCGTCGCCCTGATCACATCCATACGGTTGGATCTTTGATCCGAGGCCCTGATAAAATGTTTGCCCTGTCCAAGCACATAAAAGGAGACAATTAACCTCCATTTTATTCAAACTACTCTAAATGCAAGATGATGCATGTTATGCAATATTTATATCATGAAATGCAATCTTATGCTTAAGAACATGCATAAATAGACATTTTAAGTAGTGTAAATGTGTTTACATCATACCCCTATGCCTATCTTTTGCTAGTCCCTAGCAAAAACTATATGCTATTTATAAAAGAATTAGGTTAGATTATTTGGACCTGAGTTATTTTCAACCATTAAGAAATTGTCTACTTAGGAACTGAACTTTCAAAGATACAACAGTGCCTGGGTATCAGCCAAAATGCAGACCGCCTCAAGCCCTCGCCTTATTCAAAGAAAAATTTCTTTTTCTCTTTTTACTCTTTTCTAATTTTTTTTTTTTTTGAATTTTCACATTTTAGGGTTCAAGAGTGGCTTTCTGCGACCATTCAACTCACCCAAGATTTGATGAGAATCCTAAATTTTAAGCATCTTATTGTGATTGTGATAGACTCGTTGACCGGCAATTAGAACGGACTTCGGATTTCTACGCCTCTAGGTGACCTCAAAAAGAATTCTGCCTAAAGGTGTATCTTTACAACCAGTAGCTTTCCTCCTACTTTTATTTTTTAACGGGGTCAACACAAGGGTGAATCCAGTGTATATCTCCCCGGTTTATTCTACTTCTCCGCTTCTTCCTAAGTGTTTTGGGAATTTTTAGTGCATTTTCTGAGCTGGGTTCTGGACAACCGGTCGATGAGCTGTTACCACCGACAACTTGCCAGCCATACTCGTGTGGCGAAGTGTGGCTTATTTCTTTTTGTTCTTTTCTCCTTTTTGATTTTTTTTTTTTAAGTAGGTGTCTTCCCTGATCTAAGATTTACTTAAAGGCAGCAAAAAGAAAAAGGTCCAGTGACTGGGCTCTGGACAACCTACCTATGGGTTGTTACCCACGATAACTTGCCAGCCATATCACCTTAGAAGGTTCATTAGCTACCCAATTTCCGTTAGAATCGTCGAATAACGAGTCAGTGCAAAGAAAGTGTGTAGATGCTTAAAACTCAAAATTCCCTCAAATCAGAGGGCGGGTTAATAAGTCATGTACTTATCACCCAAACTTATTTATTCCAATTATAATAGAATTAAGATGGCAAGAACTCAAAGACAAATCCACATTTTAGTGGATACACAGGCTAATTAAGTCCAAAGACCTGAGGGGTCTTTGTGTTCATATCTTAATGTAGTATTTCCTAAGATTGCAAATTTTCTTAAACCCAAATTCTCTTTCCTAATTCCAAATTTTTTTTATATAAAACAAATCTACGGAGCTGACGAATGAATTCAGAGATGAATATCCACCCCCCCATGCCTATCTAATTCAATGTCCTCATTGTATTAAAAAGACATAAAACAGAGTGGAAAAGTGTAGAAAGCACCTGAATTGCATGAATATTAGGTCCGCTCCAAGATGAAAACGAAAAAGAACTGTATAAGTGCTGAGTTTAGTGCCTTCAGCTAGGCACACTATACAAAGAAAAGAAATGAAGAATTCACATGTGCAGGTCAGAATTAGAATGAACAGAAGAATCCTCTGACCTGTCAGCAGAGGTCCACAGATGCGGACCAGATTGTGGTGCAGACCCACACCCCATAATCGAGAATATCTTAGGTTCTGGATAAAAATTACCCAAAACCTAAAATCAGAATGTAAGCGGGATCGGGCCTGCGATTTCTGAGGATGCAACCCAAGACCAAAAGGTCGGGTTACAAAAAATTGAAGCTCAAAAGGATAATCGTTGAATGTGTGCTTGGGTTGAACATCCTCAAAACAAATGTCGTAAGGGTTCTGATTTGATGGTTTCAACTTAAAAGGAACCCTTCGACTCAATCTTCCATTTCCTCCTGAATTAACTTCCCAAATCAAAACTTCCTAGCTTCTATCCTCCTCATTTAGCATATCAAATTCCAGGACCTCTTGTATATTCATCACCCCGTCTGAAATCTCCAAGTCTAAATGATGTGGCAAAATTAAAATTGACTTGGGTCTAATTATCTCAGAATTAGAATCATCAATAAGCTCAATAGGGTGTAACTGATAATCAGGGCATTGAATTGATTCCTCCAGAAAATGCGATTCTGGATCCGTATCGTGTGCCCTAATAAGATCAGTTTCCTCAGTTATTGGGCTATCAAATGATCTATCAGATTCCTCAGGCCCAATCGTCTCACAAAAATCATGATCTGAAAACTCGTGTGAGACTTCGCAACTTGAATCTTCACCATCAAAGAAATCAGGATCCGTATCAATGTATGTCCCAAAATCAGTTGTCACTTTGTGTTCCCAGGAGACATACGTTTCCTCGTAACCGGCTCAGGGATCTCAGGTGAAGAAATCAGGTCATCCTTAATTGGTTGCTTTAATTCAATCTGGTTAGCCTCGTAACAAGTGTCCCCCCCAACAGGTGCCTGAGCGGGTTCTGTCATTAGCTTTCCTGAAGAGAGTTCATCCTGGGAATTATTCCAAGATTGAATCAAAGCAATCACGAATCTCATCCTCAATTTCGCTAGTTTCCCAAGTAGAAACTCACCCGGGTTCTTATCCTTAACATCCTGGAGCCAATCCAACAAAGACTTGTTTAAATCATCAATCATTTCAATCAGGGGCTCCAATCTCTCAATGCAAGGTATTGGCTGAACTTCTAAAGATTGAATGATATTCCTCAAGTTAGCCAGAACCTTATCTTGAACCTGATTAACCTGAACCAAATGAGTTGGGGTTGGGCGGGTTTGACATCAATGTAGAGGAATTAACGAATTGAGATTCGTTATACCCATCCTGATAATAGGTCATTTCAGATTGTTCAAAAGATGGTGATGACCTAAAGGCAGTGAAATCAGAGGATGGGTAAGGATCAGTGTATCCTTCTTGATTGTAGATCGTATTAGGTTGTTCATGAAAGGAGGACGATCTATAATCGATGTAACTCTGAGAAGGATAGAAATCAGAATCAAAGTGTTCAGGGTTAGACCCTAAACACGGGGGTCCGGAATTGTATCCCCAATCCGAATTATCCCAACTAACTGATGGTCGATTACAATACGAGTTGGGATAATCGTCATGTTGAGGATAATTTACAACAGGAGGGAAAGAGCGGGAATGCGTGTAATATGTGGAAGGATTCATGATACACGAGAGGAAGAAAGGTGCCCTGCAATACAAACAATCAAACCTGTCCTTAAATAGGTTAGCCTAAAGACCTATAGACTCTCAAAACCCGTCTTGAGATAAAGGAACGATTTGATCTACTTCCGTCTGTTCAATCCAACCAGTTAGAAGGAGGGACTGGGGAGAAGGTTCTTCCTTCGGCTTGCGCCTCCGGTTCCTAGTGTACCCCCCAGCCGCGATCGTTTGACTCTACTCCCCTAGCTAGACATCAGATTGAACAGTAGAAACAGACTAATTGAAAATAATCTCGTTCTGGGTTCTGAAGAGTGAGTCCAATCCTTAAGGCCAACGTCTACTTTGTTTTATTTAGGGCTAGGTTTGAATGTGCTTTGGAATGTGATAGGCCCTTTAAATGGGTTGTGCCCTTAATGATTGATTGATTTGTATGTGAGTGCACAACCAGTGGTTTTCAAGCAAGATTGTTTTTGATGTGGTGATTTTTAAGATTCAAATCTTTCTTAGTAGCTTTTAGGATTCAACTTTAGGTATTTTCAATCAAGTTTCATTGGCACACCAAGTTTTACAAGCACAGGTGAAGATGTTTTCCTTTAAAGTTTAAAAAGAATGTGGAGTGCCTGGTAAATCCCTAAGAGTTGAACCTAATTGGCAGCTACTTGATGAGTTGATTTTATTTGAAGTGGTGCGACCCAATCAACTCAAACAATTGGCCTGTTGCACCACTTAATTAGGCACACAAATGATTACCTAATCTGATTTCTACTCAATTATGTGTTTGGATGTGTGTACCGGCTCCTAAGATTGGATTATCGGTTGAGTTTGAAAATCAGATGAGGTTGTGTACCTCTGTGAGATTTTTTTTTTTTTAATGTGGGGGTTGGAGTGAGTATGGATGTCAAACAACAAACAATCTAACCTTAGAGTTTATAAGAACACCTAGGTTGATTGATGTTTGAATTATTATGTGATGAAATAAAATCTAATGGGTGGGAGGTGGGGGATAACTTACAAAACCTTCCACAGCACTTTACTCCGATCTACCGCTTTTGCCTGTCTCGAAAGAGTACCTGCAATTACAATAAGAAAGGAGAAAAGTGAGGTAAATGATTTATAAGTTACAAAACGCGAAGAGAAATCAAAGAGCGTTGCTTCCCCAGCAACGGCGCCAAAATGTTGAACGCTACGAACCTACGCTAACGAGATTGGTTTTGGAAAACCTGTCATTGTAGTTCGAAAGCGAAGAATTCGTGTTCAACAAATAAAATTTATACCGAAATTAAAATTCCGGGTCGAACACAGGGAGGCAGACGTTTGATTTAAAAACTACGCGTTTCTTTTTATTTGTTACAGAATAATTCAATTTAGAACCATCTAATTATTTACAATAAATAGAAGAGAGAGAAAGAGAATATTACACAGAGAAATCAAAATGAGATGTAGAATAAACAGGGCATTTTTGTATTGAAGAGATTGTTCATTACAACTAGAAAGCATAAAACAATTACTCTAGAAAGCATTAAAAGAATGGAGAGAGAAATGTCCTCCTCGACGATTGCTTGGAGGACGAGTAGATTAATCTAGAAAGCAGTAAATTTATACTAGAAAGCGGTAAAAAGAATAGGGAGAGAGAAATCCTCCTCGACGGTTGCTTGGAGGACGAGCCGGACGGGACGACGCCTGGACGAAGGAGAACGAAGTGGGACGAAGGAGGACGAAGCAGAAGAACGGGAACGAAGCAGCACGCCGTCGTCGTCGCGGGATCCACTTCCGAAGGGGAATGAAAATTGGACTTTATCTCGCGAGAAGCATCCCGGGTGTGGGACAAGCTTCTCTTGAGCTTTGGAGGGGTAGAGAGGAGAAAGAAGGGATGAGAATTTCGTATGGAGGGGGTCTCCTTTTATAGTTGCAAGGAGTGGGGGCAAAATAGACATTACATCTTCAAAATAATAAATAAGGGGTCTTTAGTGACGGATAAATCTGTCACTAAAGCCGCGACGTGGTCGTCGCCGCCGCGCCCACGCGCACCCGCTCGGCTGCCCGCGTGCGTAACGCCTACGCACGTCCGCGAAGTCTCAGCCGTTCGATCGCGAGATCGGACGGCTTAAAATCTCGCCTTCACCGCTGTCGCCTGCCCGCCTGTGCGTGCGATCGCGCGTTCACGCGCGCGTCCAATCGCGCGTCGGCGCTATCGAGCGCGTGCGGCCGTTGGATCGCGATCGTGCGGTCGATTGGAGGCGCGCCACCGCTCCAATTTCTACGGGGCGCAGCTCGAACGCGCGTCCCTGCATCTCGTTAGAGCGCTCGACCGCTGCGCTGCGGTCGCGTTTGTGTCGAGCGCTTGACTTCAGCGCGGGCGCGTCGCAGCCGTTGGATCGAGATCCAACGGCGGAGAGGAGACGGGTGCGCGGTCTTCACAAGATGCAAGCGGCCGTTTAGGCGGCTGAGATGGCGCCACGTGGCGTCATCTTGGCCGTCCATCTTCTGGAAGTTGTAGATGGTGCCACGGATGTCGGATTGACTCGATTTTTGTGTCGTTGGGCTGCGATCGTCGATCCAAATTCATCCGTGTGGTCGGATTTGTCATCTGAAGTGCGGATTTACACCATCCTGGCCCTTGATCTTCTAGGGTTCCCCTGTCTTTATCTGATGCTACGGATGCCTAATTAGGGCGATCTTGGAGTCGTTGAACTCCAATCGTCGCCCTGATCACATCCATACGGTTGGATCTTTGATCCGAGGCCCTGATAAAATGTTTGCCCTGTCCAAGCACATAAAAGGAGACAATTAACCTCCATTTTATTCAAACTACTCTAAATGCAAGATGATGCATGTTATGCAATATTTATATCATGAAATGCAATCTTATGCTTAAGAACATGCATAAATAGACATTTTAAGTAGTGTAAATGTGTTTACATCAGCACTCCACCACCATCATCTCCACCTCCGGCAGTACCTCCGGCGAGGTGCTCCCGTTGCTCTGCACCTCCATCCACCTCGCCAATCACCCTACGACCTCCACCTCAACTCCTTGATCACAACCTTTCACTTCATTCACTCCGCCACTCACCCAAACACACCCCCGAACACACCCACACATAAGCACACAGTGTGCCCTAGGCACGCTCGCACAGGCGTCCCCACGCCACGCTGACCACCGCAGCACACTCACCGCACCTTGGTGACGCTTCCTAAACATTCTGATGTGGCCGTGAGGCCATTGTGGTGATATCAAGTATAGGCGTGCTCCGCCATTGGCGCAGAGCTTGAAGCAAGCTTGAAGCGAGCTCCAGGTAGCGCCAGCTCCAGGTCTTTGTCCCAGGCTGCGTGGAACGTCTTTGTGCACAGCTCCAGGCTATCAATTGGAGTCAAGGGCAGTAGCAGCGGCTGCAATCGAAGGAACACTTTTTTCGTAGGCATGCGCGAAGAAGGTGGGAAGATAGTCCCACCTCGGAATTGGAAGAGGCGCAGCACCCGCATATATTGATTTCTTGCCAGTGGCTTATCACCTCCAACTCACGAGGTGAGGTCCTCTCCCCCTCTCACGGTCTTGTCCGCGACCACGCCCCGCATACCTGGTTGACCCGACCCGACTTGCACTCCTCACCCACCACCACATGCCGGTGGGCTTGGTCCCAAGTACGTACCCAACTTGATTACCCGAGAAATGTGTGGCTTTGGGAGAGCGAAACCTAAGAGAGAAAAGAGAGGAGAGTGCACATGCGGGTAGGGGGTAGGTTTTGCTTTGCAGGCTGAAGAGGAGGAGAAGCGAAGCTGAAGAAGAGGAAGGAGAAGACAAGGATGCAGAGAAGCTAAGGCAGTGAAGAAGAAGAAGGAAGGAAGAGAAAGAAGGAAGAAGAAAACAAGGAAGGAACTGAAAGAAGAAAAAGATGAAGAAGTTAAGGGTCAAGGCAGAAAGGCAAAGGAAGAGAGTAAGCATCCGGCAGAGAAAGAAAGAGAAAGAAGCTAAAGAAGACAGAAGCCAAAGGAAGAAGAAGAAGAAGGAAGGAGAAGACAGAGAAAGAAAGACAAAGTAAAGAGAATCAGAGAAAGAAGAAAAGCACTGTAGCATCATCATTTTAAGGTGTCTGATTCACAAATCAGACGTCCAATTTTGAGTTTAATTCATATACATTAAGTTTCTTTAGTATTTTGTGCTCTACATTTACTCCTATATTTTTGCACTGTGACTGTGATATTATTTCATATTCTGAATTGTGATCTTGATTTCTAAAACCTAATTTGCTCCCTGTGTTCGACCTTGGACTTTAAATTCGAGTAATAAAATTATATTTGTTTTGAATGCTTTTTCGGCTATATTACAACGCAATATTCTTAAAATCCGATTCAGTGCGGCAAACAACACCCGCAATCAAAAGTAGGCACAATAGACTTTCAATCAACCCCTGAACCTTAGGATTTGGATCTCTGAGCTGCAAGCAATCAAACGCTGAAGTTGGCGCTGGGTTGAAGCGAGCACAAAGCAAAGTTGGGAACACTTAGTCCCATATCATGAACTGAGAAGCCACTGTTGTGATATAAGTTGAATTGCACTCGAACGTCGAGCATTCGTCATAGCACAGGGTGAGAGTGTGTGTGTGCGTGTTGATGAGCGAAAATCCGTTATAAAAGTATAGCGTCGCAGTATAGTGACGAAAATCGTAACAACATTTAAATTAATAAAGTCGAGAAACAGAATGAGTCCGAGGTCATTCGTAGGGAGCAAATTTGGAATTCATACACTAATCACAATCAATAACAATGAGCACAATAAGATAGATATGCAATGAATAAAAATATACTAAAAAATATATTCAATGATAACAATAGTATCTCAAGAATCCCAGGGATAAAAAGAATGTCAAAAGCCCTAAAAGTGGTAATTTGAATCACCAATTAATTCCACCATTAAGCACATATCCCAAAGTATTTAACCAATTCAATTTCTCAATAGTATCTTGAACCACTTGCCACATCAGCACCAAGATATCCACGTCAAATAATCTCTCACTAAGTCTACAGTGCCTTTCAATTAGACGTTAGACCCTAAGGTTAGACACCTTAAACACCCAGAGCTCAACACAAGGCATAAAGGAACAGTAGTAGAGGCGCAAGGCTGCAAAGAGCCTCAGAATGGCTAAGTGTTGAATAGAGGGGGGGACACGAATCCCGAGGCCTACAGTGCATGACCACCCCCCACCCTCCTCAAAATTCTCTCTCAGATCAGACTTGGGTATATGTTAAGAGGGTAATTGGGTCGCGTACAGGGTCCATACTAGTGAGTGTGCTTTGCAGGAAAGGAGTGCTTGGGTCTGCGTTAGAGGGGACCTGACCCCCAGGTTCATGAGCGACAAGGCGTTGTGCGAATTTCCTTTTATGCGCCTTCATGCTTTTGTCCCACAAGATGTGGGACTAAACTAGAGCTTCTTCTTGCACGTGTGATGAGAGACTCATCATGGCTCTTAATTACCCCTAATTAACTAGATTCTCGAGTTAATTAGCTAAGGATATACTTAATACAAGGTTATTATACTATAAGGAATTAAATAAGGACCTTCAAAATAAGTTAAAAATGTTAAATTAAATATCAATTAATATTAATAATTATTTAATTAATAATTTGGACTCAAATATTTAACACTTAGCTACTCACTTAATATTTAAAATAACTTAGTTAATTTTATAACTTAAGTATTTAATTAACTTAAGTAAATTAATAACTTAATTAAATATAGCTAAAAAGGGAAAAACATAAATTCATAACATAAATATAATATTTACCTAATTTATAACCATATATAAAAATTTGAAACATAAATAAATTAAAATAAGCCTAAAAAGCAACTGTTTACTTTTAGGTCCTTAGTTTTTATGTCCATTGAGTCCTTTTTGAAAAAATAGGTCCTTAGTTTTCATTGCTATAGGTCCTTGTGTGCAACACCTTCATCTTCTTCTTCCTCAGGCTTGGACGGCTGAGGAGGATCGGTGCTCACACCATTTGATTACCCTCCATCTCACGACTGTACACCTCCATTCTTGCCGCCAACCTTCCGCTCACCACCGTCATTTCATCCAACAGTGCCGATCTTCCCTAACCCAAGAAACTTCGGCACGATGACTTCACCGTCACCGGAGACGAAGGTCTCGAAGCCACTGCAATTGCGTCCAGATGCAGACCCCCTACCCTTCTCCGCCACCTATAAATACCCACCTAGACCTCCGATCTCGAGGAGCGATCCCTTTCCTACTTCCCCCAACTGATCGTTCAATAGGATATTTGTCAACAACCTCCGGCGACTTCTAACCTCTTTCCTCTGGACTTCTTCGAAGCCCTGACCACCTCCCAATCTCCACCTTCCTCCACCGCACCTAGTGACGAGGCTGCGCCGCGACTTCTTCCTTCTTCTCGACACTCTCTTCTCCACTGGAGATCTTCCCTGATCTTCTGATTTCTTCCCCGATCTTCTGATTTCTTCCTCTGTCACGACCCTTCGACGGAGTTCTCTACCTCCGTCCAAGTAACAATAGAATTAGGGTTTTAGCTTAGTGTAGTTTAGTTAGTTAGCTAGTTAGCGTAGTTTAGTGCTTTGTATTTAGTCATCTTCAACTCCGACGAGTTCTTTGAGCTCGTCTGGAGCATCTTTTTGTCTTTTTAATTCACTGATCACACTCTACATCTTTCCATGATCATGTCTACTTCATTGATTACATGTTTTTATCACCTTAATAAGTAAACCATTTCACATCCACTGTCCACGGCGGAGGTTCTCTGGCATAGAACACATGCACTAGGGGCCCTTCATCATCTTTACACCACTTTTTTGCCTCGATCTTACGTTTAATTCACCTTATTACTTAATATATAGTAAACTCCTAATTTCATTCCAACCTCTTAAGTTCGCTGTTGAAATGACACTTTCCAAGGACCGTTCGGGGTTTTCCAGAAAGTTAGGGGTGTAAACGTAATTTTGACCCCTTGAGTTCGGGTGTGTGGGCCTTGCGGGAATAACAGAGGATTGCGGGGGGAGTTTCCACAATTTTTCCCTCTTTCTCTCTCTTCCCACTCACACACCCACACACTCACGCACACACCTCTCCTTCCTCCCCAAAACCCTAACCCCACTTCTATTTAAACCCCACCACCCTCTCCATCTCCACACCACCACCACCACTTCCACCACCTCCACTACTGCCGGCGACCTCCCTTCCCCGTCTCCTTGCAAGCTGTAAGTGGGGAAGGGGGAGGAAAGCTCAAGGCGGAGCTCAGAGGAGAGAGGAAGAGGGAGAGCGTGGGAGAGAGGAGAGATCTCGGGGGTAGCTCGGGAGTGCACGGCTGTAAGAGCTCGAGCAAGAGAGCTTGCATGCGTGGGGACTGCCCTTGCTGCGGCCGGAGTTACAGCGGTGGGAGAGGGAAAGTGAGGGCGTGAGAGAAGAGAGAGTTTGCTTGAGGGAGCTCATATGAGAGGGAGGAGCTATGGCCGGAGTGTAGCCGCGGGAGCTTGAGGAGGAGCTCGTGGGAGAGAGGAGGACGTTGGAGGAGGGTCCTCGACATCCTATAGCTGCTGAGGTCACTGCTACAGTCGCTGCGGGTGGAGACCCACGAGAAGACGAGCATTGTGAGGAGTTCTGCGTACTGGATTTTTCCAGTATCAGACATCTGGAGCATTTGCCAGACGTTTGGAGTAGCAGCGGATGTTCGAAGCTGAAGCTAGACGTCTGAAAATACGCGGAGTGCCGAGGTATGTGTCCTGTACGCTCATGCATGCACGTATGTGAAGTACGTTAGAGTTGCATGTCGTCATTTTAAGATTTCTAATGCATGCACAGGTACAGTTCTTGGAAGGGCGCGCAAACACGCTCTTCGAGGTGCTTTAGGATGTCTAAACGTCTCCACAAACGTCTGATAGACCTATCAGATGTCCGGGTGCATTGATAGATGTCTAGAAAGACCCAGGACGACTGTAGAGGGGTTCCAGACATCCGTCGGTAACACAGGAACACAAGGTGAGTTACTGACGTCGTTTAAGATGTCTGGGCCTAATCCCAGATGTCTAATTTCAGTCTGTATGCACATTTTTGGCTCGTTCAGGGCTCAAACGAAATTGGATTTACGCAAACGAAGTACTGTTGTTTTCCGCTTGAGTTTCTCTACGTGTTAGTGTCAATTATATATTGCTTGAAACTCATTTGATGTGACTTGGTCACTGGTATAGGTTTCCAACATATAACATATTTGGGGCCTGCGGAGACGACATGACCTGTGTTCTAGTCCCCATTTCTCTTGTGTTTCCTGGTAAAGTGGTTTACTTTAATCTTAAGATTTAACTAAGTAAAGTGCAAGTTTAGAATAACTTGATTGAACCCTAGGATGTGAAATGAACCCTAGGGCAGAAGCGAATGAATATTGCTTGAGATACACTGTTTACTTTGAGATGCATGTTAAACCCTAATTGCTAGCAAGTGTATAGATACTTAATGTGATATTTTCTCAATTATTAAAACATGAGCTGCCTGTTATATAGATGAAAATCGGGATGTGAACAATGACATGCTTGTTGATAAATGAAATGAAATGAATACGAGCATGAACCCTACGGGGAACTAGGAGAAGAACTCTTGTACATGGAAAGAATCTCGTTTGTAGACGAGAAGTGAGCTGGTCCTTGTGTACGCATTACCAAGGAGAGCAGCTATCCTTTTAGTGTAGAGGGGAGCTAGCCACCCCTTGGGTTGAGATCCGGGGTTAGGACTAGTCACTCTACATCGACTCCTGTTTGACCCTCGTGTATGTGGTACCGAGGTGAGCTACTTAGTGTTGGGAGGGAGCTAGCTGCCCAACGGGGCCCAGGGTTAGGACTAGCCACCCTACACGAACTCTTGTTAGGCCCACTAGGCAAACCAGGATAGTCGGACGAGGGTATGTGGACTGTGGAGGGGCGAGACCCTTGTTCTGAGAGGGCAAGGCCCTGTACTGTTCTGTGCTGTACTTTTAGGTGTACCCATTAGGGGAAATGACTGATCGTGTGCTAGTGCGAGGTAGCAACCCATACGCTTATCACGCGTGCCGTAGTCACCACCACGTCGCGACTGTGACCTTGGGGTGGTTGACCAGATGTAGGACTACCACGGGGGACTTTCCTGGCCAAGAGAGTACCACGTGTATATCCTACATCGCGGGAAAGATTGCAATCAAGATCGTTCCCTTGAGGGACAGACAAAATCAAGAAATGACCAGATTCTTAAGAGAATGAATAACTCAGAACTACTTAGTTGAGCTAAATGAAATTGAATAATAAATTAGTTTCTTGTCTTATGTTAATTGCATATAAATGGCTTAACCACCACTCTACTCAGCGTTAGCTGACCACGGATTTTGTAACCTTGTTTAGGTCAGGGAGTTGAGTAGCCAGCACCACCGACTATGGAGGGAGCTAAGCCCAGCCTTAGCTATCGTTCCCTTTTTTTTTCTGAGGTTCTATTGTAGTAATGAGTATTCGATATATGTAATATTGTTTCAGTTACATTTCCGCTTGACTTTCCACTGTTGTAGTTATAATGGCATGTAATATTGTGAGACATTTCATCCTATTTTCCTTTATTGTCTCTTACTTATTTCTGCTTGTTGCATTGTATGTGTGGTTGTGGAATATTTTCTGCTTTTGGTTATTTCTCGTTGGACGACTGGGTCTTGGGATTAGTCGAGGCGAGCTGGTTTTGCGTCCTGTAGGGATCTGGGATTAGGTCGTAACAGCTGTCAATGGCGACTCAGGAGGAGTTCTATCACTTAATTACTCACAAACCATCACAAGACTAAGGTGAGTTTTCCCTCACTCAATTGAGTGAGAGGATCATTATTGAGTTTAGGCGAACTCAATAGAAACTTTTATTGAATTCATGATAAATCTTTAAGTCTGATCACTAATTAGATTAATTGAGATGTTTCTGAGGTTCCTTGTGACCTTAGAGATCATTTAAGATCATTTTTATTGAGATTCATGGAGATTTCATCTCCAGCGAATTCACATGACGTTCACTAGAGCTCCAGTGAGCTCTGGCGAACCAAACTTTAACCTCAGCCTTTAGAACTCTCTTAGGAGCTTCTGATCACTTCTTTGTGATCTCAGGATCAAGAATCACACATGATATTCATGCGCAGGTGTTTACATCTCTAGATTGATCGTCGTCTTCTCCAACTCCGGCGGAGTTGGAGGGACTAATTTCTTGACGTTTTAAGTTAGGTAACAGATCTATAAGCATGTGCAGAACCCAAGAAATCTATTCTAAGCTTTAGATAGGTCTGGGAACCCTTCATCTCTTCTATCAAATAGACCTCTCTTTGACCTTAGGCGATGAGTCTGGGAACACCTTTAAACCTATCAAAACCCTAATTTGGAGTGATGTACAACTTCCTGAGGTTGAAATAAACCCATTTAGGCTGTTGATTTGATCAGAGGAGCTTTAAATCTAAAAGTCAACTTTCAAGCTTCAGAGGTCAACCCTGGTCTGAATATGAGGATTAAAAGCTTGAATCTCTGATTGAGTGGATAATTTGAGTTCCTAAATTAAATGTGAATCATTTTAAATTGATTTGATTAGATTTCATTACGATTTAAGGAGGATTTGATCTTCTGAACAGTTTGGGTTCTAATAGGAACCCAACATTGTTCTTTGGGTTTCTGTTGAGATTTGGAGTTTCTGAGTTCTAACCTTCAGTCTAAAGCTTTGACTCTTCTAGAGCTTCTGAAGCTCTCCAAAGATGTGCAAGCTCGCATTCCTTATCTAATCCATGTGAAATGTTTTACCGAAGTATCTCTGCAACTCAACCAAGACTTAGTTTAACTTTTTTTCCAGGTCACAAGACCTGAACTCCTCTGGAGCATGGCGAATGTGCCATGTTCAGGTCTCAAATCAGTGGACTAATCATGGTCCAATCATCAAATTGATGATTAAATCAAGTAGCTGAAGTTAATAGCTTCGATCGAGCTATTACACGCTCGATTTGGTCCAGCCAATCTATCGGAATCTTCACTTGAAGATCTGTTTGGACACAGCATTGTGCGGAGGAGGAGCGGGTGAACATGGTCCCACATCGGGAACGTGAGGAGCGGTGCCTTGGTATTATACGAAAATGTGTTTACGATTGTTTGGTCGTCAGTGTAGGGTGCAACTTAATCGAATCTTTGAGTGCATGCGTGCACGTGCATGTGTGTGTGCGTAGGCGTGTGCCTGTGTGTGTGCCCAAGTGGGCGAGTGAGTGTGATGTGGGCCTGAATGGGCTTGAGACTGAGCATTGTGAAAAATCGATAAAAATCCACAAACTAAGAACTAGGCCCGAGTTGAGTAGGGTCTGGTCCCGCCCCCTTGTGGGAGCTGTGTATCCTCGAAAGGCCTGGGCTGCCCACTACAAATTTTTGTTAAAATGGTTAAGTGTGGGTTCATGCACAGTGAAAGAGAAAAGGACTAAAATGATAAATTGGCTAAGTGAAGAATAAAGGAAGAGACAGAGGGGCAGAGATGAACCTAAGGGAATAAGAGTGTTGTGTAATGAAGAGAGAAGGAACTAAGTTACAGAGAGAGCTTAAAGAGAATAAAGAAAAGGGTTAAAATGGAAAGAGAGAATAAGGTCTAATTGTTGTTTTCTTTTTAAGTCATCTAATCTCTTGAATAGACGTCTAATGGAGAAGTCCACTTAAAGGCTGAGAGAAAGGCATGCTTTAATACTTAGTTTCCATTTGCACGAAGGCATTTTGCTATTCATGTAAATAATTTTTTTTATGCCTTGTAATTGTGTATAAATTGTAATAAACATTCTTCTACTTAGATTTTATTGCAAAATCATTCATGTATATTTTTTTTCTATAATGGAATAATTGCATACTTTAATTATATACTCTTTTGTGCAAATATTCATGTGCTTAACATATGTTGTAATTATCATAGTAATTAGGTAGCCATTAATTTAACTAATAAAAGTGGTGAATTAAAATTACAAATATGCCTCCCAGTGAATAACCTGGACTCAACTAGCTAAAAAGAACTTAAATCTAAATGTTAGGTTAACTTGACCCTATACTACCAACATTACAAAGATTTGAGTTAACCTAAGTCATTTCTTACGCGATTAATTAAGACTTTTAATCTTAATTAACTATGTTGAGAAATTACACGTCATTTTAATGGCGCCGTTGCCGGGGAGATAACTGTAAAATATATTTGTCATTATCGTTTAATTATTAGTTTGTAAATAATTCTTTTCTAACTAGTTTTTATTTTTGTTGTTTTTACCTTTGTCCAGGGACATCTCTACAGGAAGAAGGTGGGTTTTCTGTTTCTGTTTTTTTCCGCTTCCATTATACATACCCATTGTAAGTATTTCTTTCCTTAGTCTCTAGTGTAAATTTGTTTGTTGCATTTAGTTTAGAAAATATTAAAAAAATATAAAAAATATTCATACTTTCTGACTAGCAGCAGCATATCTCTAGGCATACACTCCTAGGAGTACATATATTTGCTAGTAACGATCTAACTCGGGAATTTTCTATCTCGCATCAACGGGAAAATTTACGAAAACTCACGTAGATTCTTGTCTTTGGAGTAATAAGCAAGACCATATTTTTGTTGAAAAAATCTAAAAAATGCAATCACATTTACTTCTTTCTATCATTCTTGTAAAAGATTAACTAGAAAGAGGATTTTTAAAACTCGTGACCTAAATCTATATGTAGATTGCATGCGGATTTTTCTCGAACATGTTTTTTGCCTGCTATTGCACACACAGTGCGATCACTAGAGTTACACGAGTCTATTATTTCTACTTCTCCTCTTTTCACCTCTTAGGACTTTGGTCGAAGATCAACAAGTCTGTCTCACTACTAAGAGCCACGGGGAGCCAGTAGTGAGTGATCTCGATCCTAGACCTTAGACCTTTGAGTTTAAGGATACACATCTGCGTAGACACATCTAGGATGCATATTTTGGATTGATATTATATTTTCTTGCGTTACTATACTTATATTCTTAGGACCTTCTTTTCCTTTAAAAAGAAGAAAAACACGCTTTTCGCATTGTTTTCGGGTTTTGCTTGCCGCTGTTTTCCGTAGTGGTGTAAGTGTGCCTTTGCACATTTTTACGTTTTATACATGGGAGGAGATCCTTGAAATCGCCTCTTGTATCTCCTTTGACAGGTTTACCTAGACCGGTTGCACTAAAGCAACTAATTGTCCTGTCAGAATTCTCTGCATTTTTTGCGTTTGATTCTATGGATCAATCGCAGAACTCGAATCTCGAGATCCCTTCTTCTTCTGGTCAGGGGGAGATGCCACCTTTTGATATCCATGAGGCGCTACTGAACCAGAACCTCCAAATGCTCGAGGAGAACCACCAAATTAAACTGTTGACAACTGCTCTCCAGAACCTCCAAAATTAGTAGGTCCGTCCTCCTCCTCGACCTGAGGCGAGTCCTGATCCACCTGATTTTCCTCTTCCACCTCGTCCTAGGCCTCTACTTTGAGACTATTATAATTCATCTAATGCACAAGTAGAGCCTAATGTTAGGATTCCCATTGGGGAAAACGATCGAGAATTAAAGCCAAATATTAAGGTCTGATTCCACACTTTTACGGGTATTCATCAGAGGATCCATTCTAACATATCAAAGATCTAAAAAATCTATCACAGACTCTTGGACCTCGAAATCAAAGCTGGGAAATCCTATTAATGAAAATGTTCTCCTTCAGCCTCAAAGATAAAGCCGCTTATTGGTATCACATAATCGCATGACCTATCTCGACTTGGAAGGAACTCGAATATGTATTTTTGAAGAAATTCTTCCCTATAGGTCGCACCAATGCCCTTAGGCAAGCTATCACTACATTTACTCAAAACCAAGGGGAACCAATTCATGAAGAGTGGGAGTGCTTTCATGAATTGCAAAGAAAATGCCCACATCACAACATCCCTCACTAGTAACTCATGTATATCTTTTATTATGGATTGCAAGAGAGCATTCACAATGTGGTCGATGCCTCTTGTGGAGGGAATTTTCTGAATCGTAACGAAGAATCCACCTCAGAATTATTTGAAGGGTTGGCGGAAAACTCGATTAATAATGCATCAATGTCGTAATTCACGCGAGGAAACACACACTAAAATCTGCATCAAAACTCTCATCACAAAGGCATTCACGAAATCCAAAACCCATCTAGTTCAAGGGATTTAGAGATTATAGCTGAGAAATTGGAAAAAGTTGACATCATAGCAAAGCATCTTGATGAGGTCTGCAATACAATGAAAAATCTTACACTTCTACTCGCTACATAGAATCCCACACGTTTACCTGTTTCGCAAATTCCCACAGGGAGGAAATTTGTGAATAATCTGGATTCTAGAGATGCTTCTTCCTTGGGTTTACTCCCTACTCATTCACCAACGCGAGGGACCTTTATCCCATCATTCCCACCTCTTTCCCCACTTCTTGCTTTCATGGAAAACACTCCATATCTATGATTTAAATGCCATTCAGGGATACACTGCGATATCAAACCTATATTCAAATACCTCTAATCCTGGATGTCGTATCACCCTAATCAGAGAGGTCCGCAGCTGATGGGGGTCGAAGCAGAGCTGGAGATGGTCGGAGTGCAATGATCGGAGGTGGAGAAGATGGAGGCGGCGGTCGTTGTTCAGTGATAACCTGAAAACACGAGAATGGGTTCTAGACCCAAATTAAAATAGCTCAAAACCTTCGTCGAGGAGCATGGTGTGCAACGACGATGTTTGTTTGGTAGATGGAGGTCAAATGTGGACGGATGGTGGCGTAGTGATTGGTGGAGCGGTGGGTTGTCCAATCGGGTGAATGGCAAATCAAAACCCTCGATTTGTTGAGGGCTTTTGTTCGTAAGGTTATGACGAGGCTTTGGAGGTGGTGGCAAGGTGATTGTTGTGGCATAGCACTAGTGTGAGCTTGCCAGAGTTGGGGAAGACGGAGGGAAAAGGAGGTGATCGTTGGTTGAAACAAGAGGGGAAGGGGTTAGAAAGGATTTGGAGAAGGGGAGGCAGAGATTAAACCTAGATTAGGGACGAAAAGGGTACGGATTCGGTGCTGGTTGTGATTGGCCGACACCGAGGATGAAGATGTCTCTGACGAAGGGAATGGCGATGACAAGGTTAGGAGGCCTCCATGTTCACTGGCAAAGGCGGAAGAAGTTGAGGAAGAAGAGCTAGCCAATTTGGTTGTTGGCTGGAATGAGGATAGAGTTGAGGAGAGTCATCGAAGTCGAGCCAGAGGGTAGCCGACGAAGGGAGGAATGGGGGTTTTTAGGCCTAAACTCGACTGAGAAATATGCTGGGATCAAGATGAGCCTTTATAGAGCTCAAACCCGAGCTTTAAATCAAGGAATTTGTGTGATTGAGTTGAGATTTGGAATCAAGAAATCCCAAGATTTTTGTGAGCTCGCACGACCTTCTGCCTCGAATCAGGGTCCAAGATCCTGATGGAATTGTTATCCATCGTCTGAACACCAATCCCACCAAATTTGGTGGGATTTGGTGCTGATTTGATGAGGTTTCACACTAGTCAAAGGTCGGTGCTGCATGGTTGACTCAACAATGGCAGCAGGGGACTCTTTGTGAAGATGATGAGGAAGTTAGGGGGTTATTCGAAAGGAATTTTGAAAGTTGGGGGCATGAGTGTAGGAAATAGAGATCTTAGGGCAAAATTGCAAACTAGGTCAAGATAGACTCTGATTGAGCCTAAATTTTGGTGTTAATGTAATTTGGACCCAAGAAATCTAATAGTGAATTTGGATTTGAGTTTTGATCACGTTTGACTGGGCAAATTGCATAGAATCCTAAATTAGCGTAAAATCCCATCTGAAACTCTGTTCTATGTCAAAATGGGTTCAGATGCTCAAACCAAAGGTACCAAACCTCTTAGAAAATTTTTCTATGAATTTTAGGAGGTTTAGATGAATTTTATCTTAACTAAAACCTCTTCAATTTAAGCAGGTTGATAACTAGGGTTTTGATGTTATTTTTACCCTCGAATTGCGTGAAACCCCATTTCTATCTATGGACCCACTTTTTGGTCTTTAATGCTCATTTGACCTCTAATTAACTTCTGGATGACCCCGTGGTTACTCTGCACTTGTGATGTGATGTTAAAACTGTAGATTTAGCTTTATTTATTGTTTTCTTCTTAAAACACATCAGAATGGAATTATGGCCCCCAGGCGATCATCTAGGAGCATTTATCTCTTAATTTTGATTAAGTTAAGCTATTTATGGAGAATGATGGTGTTACCATCAGTGCGAGCATGCATGTGTACCTATGTATGTGATGATATGGCTTTGGGAGAGCGGCCTCTGGGCGCTAGGTGGAAGGTGGGGATTGTGCCACGTGGTTAGTAGTGGTTGATTTGGTTCATTTGAATCATTGATCTTGTGAAAACTGGTGGCCTATCCCTACCTTTTGTTACAAAGAGATTAAAGCTAAGTGCTTAATCTGAAGTGTTGAAGCTAAGTGTTGGAAATTGGCTAAGTGTTGAGCTTAGCTGTGCTTTGTGAGTCTAAAGGCTATGGCATGAAGGCTGAGATATGAAGGTGATTAAAGAGGCATTGAGCTTAGTTTGAAATCAGAAAAATGCTTAAGTGTTGAATAATTGTTGAGATTAATACATGTTATTCTAGAACAACATTTTTGTTGTAATTTCTTTTGAATTCAATAAAAATCATTTCTTTTTGGCTTATGGGATTATTGCTTGTTATTCTTTGTACATTTTGATGCAATTATCCATGTTGATGACATATTATAGTAATTAATAGTTAATTAAGCTATTAATTAGGTAGTAAGTTTAATTAAGTAAATATATTAGTGTAGTAATCTATATTATAGAGTAATATAAGCTATATTAGCTAAGTGATAGAAGTATTATTAGCATAACCTAAGTAGTATAACTTAAGTAGTAACATAAGTAAGTAATAATTAATATAATAATTAAGTAGTGTGATATGTATTAAGCTTATGTATCTTAAGTTTATATAGTATGGAAGTAACTTATGTAGTATATTAATTTATGCTATAAGTAATTAGTGATTATACTTTCTATTAAGTATATAAGTTACGTATATTAGTTAGTTAACTTAAGTAATTAGTAATAAAGATTAGTTTAGAATGAATGGTGATTGATTAGCTAATTCAGCCTCCCTGTGAACGACTTAAACTCAACCAGTTAAAAGTATTTCTGTAAATGTTATGTAATCTTGTGTCCTATTCTATACTTAACAATGACAAATTAATTAAGCAAGGTAGCTTAAGCATTATTTTTAGGGCCATTGATTAAGTTAATAACCTTAATTAATAGTGTTGAGAATTTACATATCAGTCACACATTAGATATTGGTTATTTCATTGGATAAATTTTGTAAGTGATGAAATTAAGAGATAAGCTAGGCATAAATTGATTTTGGTATTTGGGGGAGGTATGGGTCCAATCAAGGGATAAATAGGAATGTTTGGGGAGATAGTTGGGGTTGGTGTATCACAAGAGGGGGGATAAATTTATCCCACCTCTCCATGAATAAATTTATCCTAACTTTTCAACCCTTCTCTCAAGATAACTTTATCACAGGGACAAAGTTCGCCAAACATGAGATAAATTGCTATATCCTGCATAATAAATTGCTATAATTTATCCGACACTATTTGGATTTTGGGTTTTGGACCTGCAACCTATGTTTGGGTCCATTTGTCCTGTATTTTATGGTGACTCTTGTTGCGAGGGGTAGGGGGAGCACAGGAGAAACCAATTCTATGGAGGGTCTAGAATTAACTTCTCCCATTATTTATCCTGATGCCCCTATCCCTCATGTCGTCGAAAACCCTAGTGTTCCCTAGCAATGGCCTCAAAGGATGATCCACTCAGCCATGGTCATGGAGTTGAGACTATGCAGAGAACTCGTTGCCCCGCCATACTTGTGCAGGTCATGTGCTTGTTTGTTGCTTTCTCTCTTCATATCTCACTTTCTTGCTTCGAATCTATGTTTAGTTCAATATGTGATCGTACTTTGTATTTGAATTTGCTGGTGCCATCAAGACTTCTTGAATGCCTTTACATCCTTGTTGAGTAGCTTTTACTCCCCTAATTCCTAGATGTATCACTGTGAGAACGTGATGTGAGGTTGTCTTGATTGCATTATAAATGTGAGAGCTAAAAAAAAAATCATAATTAATTAAAGATTTTAATGTACCTGTTTAAAGGCTATTGAGGGGTTTTAAATATTCATTCGTTGTAGTAACGCCTCAATCGCTCTCAAACAAATAAGATTTATAACTCAGATGGAAGTCCGAGGTCAAACACAGGGAGAAAATAGCAAAATAAATCTCAAGATTGCAATTCTATCACAAGATATCAATATATGATGAAATTTCCAAGCACAAATGATATGTATATAAGAGAAAATGTTAATAGTGCAAAAAGATTAGGGTAAAATGGTGATTTGGATCACCAATTTACCCTAGTTACAATAATATCAAATAATGCAATAGTTTCAATCAATCAAAACCTTGTAATCAAATAATGCAATAGCATCAGACAGTTGAATTTCCAATCAGACAGCTTAATCGTTAGATGCTACAGTGCCAGGAGGGCACTCTTCTCTCGGCTATCTTCTTCCCTTCCTTGGCTTCTCCTGCTTCTTCTTCTTTTGCTTTGACTTTTCCTTCTACTTTTCCTTCCTTCCTTTTCATGCACAAGGGAGGAAAGGACTCATAAATTTCACTATGTGTTGAGAGCTCTCAGGGGCAAACCCCCATTACCCCGTGTTCTCCCTCTCTCCTTTCCTCTTCTTCTCTTTCTCTCAATCAGGTAGATAATCGGGTAAACGGGTATTCGCGAACCCAGGACCAGGGCTGCGGGGCGTGAGTGCAGTCGAGGTGTGAGACAGTGAATGAGGGACCCGACCCCTTGTGTACTGGGCGAGGGGTCCGGGTCATTTTTTCCTCTTATTTCGCAGTAGCCGCTCTGCAATGACCAATGTGGGACTAAAGTCCCTGCCGTTCTTCGCGGGAGTCAGCTATTGATGGATCTTCTGATTGTGGTCAAAGGAGGTGTTGATGGCTTCAATTGTTGGCTGGGAAGGGAGTCTGGAGATGTTCCGCGCATCCTGGACGTGCAGGTAATCGAACTTTCTCCAACATGTTAATTAATCACCCACAATAAAGTGCTGTTGTCGGGTTTTTATCCCCAGCAACAACGCCAAAAAAATGAAGCGATCGACCATGGTTCATATAAAAAAATCGTCGTTGTTATAGTATATATTACAAATACAAATCGTTATCGCGTTAATTTTATTTAATTACATAATTTTTACTGGTTTATTCCAGGTCGTTCACTGGAAGGCAGTTATTGATATGCATCACTCTCTAAGTTCAACATTATCCTTTAATTCCAAAAAGATCAATTTTATGTACAATCATAAATGAACGAAAGAATTAACTAATTTATGTGTTGAAATGCTTACAAACACAAATATACAAACAAGCATCAAACACTGTAAATATATACTATATACTAGCTATTTATAACTTATAGTACTAATACTTATATATATATATACAATAATAAGTAATAATATATACTATACTAACTTAACTTAATATATTAACATATACAGTAACATATATAATATGTACAGTGACAGATATAAGCGTCGCTAAACCCTAGCAAAACTATGTGCAGAATCTAAGGTAAAAACTAGGGTCTATAGTGACACTTATTCTATCTACAGTGATGAATAATTCTATCATTAAAGCTATTGTGTTATTTATATACATATATTGCTCAAACATTTGTTATACTACGTATACTTAATATACAGATACTTATTATTTACAGTATACTTAGATATATATATACATATACACTATATGGATATACATATACACTAAACTCTTCTTTCTCTTTTTAGTTCTCTCTTCTTCTTAACTCTTCATTTCTTTTTCTTTCTTCTCTTCTTAACTTAGCCGCTACACTCTCTCTTAGTTAATCCCCTTATTAGGCCTAACTTAGTTTAAAAATTAGGTTTATTAGTTGGCGGGCAACCTTTTTGAGGGATACACAGTACCCTCTCGGGTGGGACCAGACCTCTACTTAGAGCCGCCCTAATTCGTTAATTAGGCCTCTTAATCGTGTTTTATGCTCAGTAATGGGCTTAATCAAGCCCTCGCACAGTGCGTGGCTCCCAACCACACACCACACACCGTTCACACATCACATCTCAATGCCAAAGCTCAATCAAATGCTCAAAGGGGATATGGTTTGCTTGAGCTTAGCACTTGACGACTGGGCAGTGCATAGCAGAAAATCAATTTATAGCGCTCCGTGCGCTCTTGTCTCCATGATGTGGCACTATAGTTGCACCTCTTCAGGTGCTGCTACTTTCAGTGCAGCCGTTCTGATTTGGGATTTTTGACCCTCGATTTGAGGGCCTAAATTAATTCCATTTTTAAAATAAAATATATATCTGGAAAGCCCTTATATACAGCTATATAATTATTTGATTTATTTACAAAAATAATTATATTAACTATATAAATAAATTAGCTAAAGTCTGTGAATTATATATCTTGATTTCAGGGTTTATTTCTTAATTAACCTATAAATTAGTTCATTAATGGTCTAATAGACCCTGTACAGAGTTAATATACATGTTAAAGTATTTAATACACATTTTTATTGTATTTTACAACATTTATTTGGATATATTTACATTTAAATATCTATTTTCAAGTTATTGTACATGTAAATTAGGTATAAATACTATAATACGATATAAATATGTTTAAATTAGTTTAAATTACTTAAAATATTATAATACAAATGTACAATATAACTTATCTCAGATATAACTTAATTTACTAATTTATTTTGATTTAACTTAATAACTTAGGTAATAACTTAACAAATTCAGTATCTATTCTATATGCATAATTAAATTATGGTACAGGATTTTTAATATACATAATAACTATGTAGATATGTATATACAATATAAATAGTAATTACATTTATATACAGAGTTTTATAAATTTACTTAAGTTATAGTGCTTATAAGTTTATATAAATAATAAATAGTTATATAATTAAGTTATATACAGTTTATATACTTTTAAATGTGTAATTTACATTATACGATATATATAAGTTATTTACACCTATTATACATCTATTTTACATTATATACATATATACTTACTACATAGCTTATATTTACATGTATGTACATAATATACAAGGTACTTTTAGGTATTTTTTGGAGTTTTTCTACTTTTTATGATTTTTATATATTTTATGGAGGTAAAGAATGAGAAAGAAAGAAAGAGATGAGATGAATAGATTATTTTTGGTGTTTTTGTGTTAAGGGATTTTTATTGAGTTTTAAGATAGATTGAACCGTCGACTGGTATGTTTTGCTAAGTTGGGGGTTCAGAATACCTTGAAACTTGGTATTTATTTAAAAATATACCTAATCTTCACTAAGACATTTTTATTTTATTTTTTTTTGGATTTTTTATATCATTTTTATTTAATTACAAATTCAGCTCATTTTAGGCCTTAATGGGTGTGTTCAAGTGAATCCTAAGGCCTAAATTTCAGTTATAAGGTCTGAAAGTTCAGTGGAATGCCTTATATATGTTTAACAAATCAAATAAAAGATATTCCCACAGATAACCATGATTTTCACTTCAATTTTCCATTCATTTTCCATGTTGGACAATTATACATACATTTTAGCTGACAATAGAATTTATGTCAAATTACAAGCATTCAAAAGAGATTAAAAATACATTGGTTATACATGAAAGCTTGTATACAGTATATATAACAAGTAAAACATATCAACTATCTCAGAAAATCCAAATTCAAGTTATTGTCCTATTGAATTTCATTCCATCAAGCAGTACTGCTACAATAGCAGCATAACAAGGACAGCAGCAGCAACTGTTGCCTGATTAGCTGCTAATTGAGCAGTCAAGATCACAGCAGCTTCCAGCAGCCAAAGACCTAAGCTTAGACATCTTAAGAAAATTCCAGTGGCTGTTGTTGCAGCCAATGCTCCATTTCAGCAGATCCATTGGAGATTTCAGTACAAAAAAAATCATTCAAGATCAGACTTGGAAAGCCTGATCTTGAATCATTACTGTCTAGACCAAATTCTCCCCTTCAAATCATAGAATTTAGGGTTGAAAAACCCATGGATATGTAGCTGCTATTGCAGCATTTTACTGTGTTAATTAATTGGGATTCTACAAACAACATAAAACACTTTCAAAGTCTAACAAAGTCTGAAAATCACGTTGAGACCAAATTGAGGTGCCAAACTTCTCATCAACAAATTCTCAGCAATGATATTCAATTCAAATCAGGAAAAACCATTGATCTAACACCTTCCTAATGCTATAGACAACATGTAGGACTTAGAACGTGCCATTAAATTCAACCAATCTTGAATCCCAATTACCCAGGAACCTTAAGGAATATTGAAAATTCCTTAGGTTAGAAATCAAATTCTCACTCAAAACAACTTAGAAATTCTTGATAGAACCTCAAATCAACATGATTGATTTTCCTTGGCTCTACCACACTCTTTAAAAGCCTAATTCATGCCAAATTTAGACATGGCTTATCTGAGGAAAGATTTTTCATCAAGAACAACTCAGATTCACTACCATGAACTTAAAAAAAAAATTCAATTCGCTTGATCAAAACCCTTGAAAACTCAATCTAATCAAAATCTAGCAATCTTGCATTGAAAACCAAATTAAAATCAGATCAAGCAAACCAATTCCATTTTAAATCAAGATTAGGGGTCTTTGTGAATTTCTGAAATGAATGGGAGACCCCTGGATGGATTTAAGCGCAAATCCTCACCTCAAAGCTTGAAAGAAATGGGATGGGGATTTGACTCCAAATGGATGGGTGAATTGCGAATTAAAATTCAAGGAAATCAGAAAGTGAAATGGAATTATGAAGGGGGAGAAAACAATGATCAGTGAATGGGCAAAATCGTCTCCTCTGATCTGAAGTGATCAGAGAAGGTGGAATGTGTGATTTTCTACACTAAATCTACTCCTATGCTAACTACATTCACACATCAGATCAGAGCGAATCTACGTCTAATTTCTACTCCTAAACTGCTCTAATTAACACTATAGCTACTCTAGAAAATAGTAAATCCTAATCTAATCAGAGGAATGGGACTTTTGGATCTCCACCCAATGGATGGAGAGGAAGAATGGAGGGAGGAAGCACTCCAGCAAAGAGAAAACTCGCTGGTGGAGTTTTGGGTCACCCTCGGAGTCCTTAGCGGCGAGGAGAGTCGGGGAGAAAGTGGAATTCATAGTCGGTGGCCATGAAAATGCGAAAATGTGGGGAGGAGAGCTGGAGTGGATGAATGATTGGCTTGAGAGGTGTAGAAGGGAGCGATCCCTCGTGCGTGCAGTTGTGGAGCTCCTTAAGTAGAGTGACAGTGGATCAGAGCACCGAGGTGGTGTGAATAGTCTCCAAGGGCTTGGGCGGTGGGGATTTGAGGAGAGAGCGCGGGTGAGCTTAAATCAAATCCTAGCCGCTAGATCAGATCTGGGAGGAGAGGTGACCACACGCGCTAAGTCGTGCGAAGGTTCAATTCAAATCGAGCCACAGATTAAGCGAGTAAGAGAATGAACGGCCACGATGGCCTCAGTTCTTCGCAGCTACAATAGCATGCGAGCTACAGGTGGCTAGGGGTTTCTAATGGTGAATTTGCAGGAAAATCCCCTTAGCGAAGGGGTAGATAAATTGCGCACAAGCCCATAAGTGGTAGAAAGCTATAACAGAACGGCCCTTCAGGGCTTGCAAAAAGGTCCTTGTGGCGTACAAATGGGTCCTTGGAGGTTTTCTGATGAACAAAATATGATGTATGAAGGACCTAGATGTGAATCCTTAATTGCAAGGCCCTACTGATGTCCAAATGCACCTAAGTTTTTATTGAAACTCAATTGAACATTTTAGAAGTTAATTACACTTTTGATTTGGAATTTTGAGCTTATTTATGTGTTCAATTTGCACTTGGATAACTATTTAACCTTCTTTAATAGAATATCTCATTTAATGACCTAATTATATATTTTTAACACAAAATTGATGTTTTAAGTCTTTTTCTCTATTTTTCACACTTAACCCTTTTTATGTGCTAATTTGATGGTGTTTAACCTAGTTTATAGCTTAACTTAGGCGATTTAGCTATGATGAGTCACAACTCATTAGCAGGAGATGAACTCTGTTGGCACTTAACACCCAAGGTCGAGGAAGAAGCTCGTTAATGGCGGCAGACCACGAACACCTGAAAAGAAGTAAACAGCCTTGCGGCCATGTCAAAAGCGCTCAGGAGCTTCGCGCTGATGTGGTGAGAGTGGTGGTGGCGGTGGCGTGTAGTGAGAGGTCATGGGTGGGCATGGTGGAGGTAGACTGTGCATGCGAAGGTGGTGGTGTTCAGCGAGGTGATGGGAGCAGCAATTGACCTAACTAGGTTAGGGCTTTTGCTCCTATGGTCTAGGCGGAGGTGTAGGGATCAGTGGCGGCCGGTTTGGTGAGGGTAGTGGCTGTGCGAACTTATCGAAGGTACGTTGACGAGGTGGAAGACGGAGGGTGCTAGGGTGAGTCGGCGGTCAAATTGGAGTGGCGATGATGGAATTGTGAAGTAGCGGAGCTAAGGATTCGATTTGAGTAGGTAGCAGACGATGAGGAGGAAGAGCGACATTGGGTGTGGTATAGCCAACGTCGGGGACGAAGAGTGCTCGGATGAGGTAGATTGGTGAGGAAGACGGAGAGAGCAGCGTCGACTGGTATGGCACGACGCGAAACAAGGAGAGGAAGGAGAATTCATTGCCAGTATCGCACGCGAATGTCGAGAGTAGTCGGAAGGAGTCGCCAGAGCTCGAGGATCCTTTTGGCTGGAAGAGGAGTGAACAAGGAGGGGTATTCCGGTCGAAATCGAGCTTGGGGAGAATGGAGAGGAGTCAGGGGTCTTTATATAGGCTTTAGAGATCGGTTAGAGCTTGGGAACCAAGTTTTCGAGCTTGGAAAGTCCACGCAAGAAGGAAACCCAAATCTCTCATGCATTTGCATGAGAGATTGGGAAGGAATTGGGGCCCAAGAATCTATTTGATTGGAAGATAATTTCATGAGAAATCTCCAATTTAAATTTGGGGAAGTTACGTTAATCAATCAAGGAGAAATCCTTGGTTGAATGTCGTCGGAGGTTTAGGATTAGGAGTTTTGTGTTCATGGAGGTGGCGGGGAGCTTTTCATGAAGAAGATAAAGAAGTTGGGGGGATTTTTGTAAGAATTTCAAAAGCTAAGGGGCTATTTGAGATAAAAGAGTTAGACTTGGACCAAAATGCAAACTAGGTCGAAATGATCTCAGATTGGGCCCAAGTTTTAATACAAACCTAATTTGAACCTAAGGAATCAAATGGTGAAGTTGGATTTTGATTTTGACCTAGTTTGACTGGGTCAATTGCATATTTACTAAAATTGGGCAACTTTGTGTTTGTGACTGTTTTAGGTTAAAAAAAGGTTATGACGGTAAATTCAGGGATGCCAAATCCTAGAGAATATTTTTCTATGAATTTTAGAGGATTTAGGTGAATTTTATCTTGACCAGAAACTTAGATGATTAAGTGGGTCTATTTTTAGGATTTCGGATGTCATTTAATTCTTGAAGTACATGAAAACCCGTTACTGTCTGCATGGATCCACTTATTCAACATTAATGACCATATGACCTTTAATGAACCCCTGAAATAACCTGTGGTTATTCTATTTTTTGTGGATTACTGGTAAAATTGCATAAATAACCTTTTCTTCTTCTCTTCTTCTCAAAACAACTCAACCTGCCCAAGAGACCTTCTGACTGATATGTATGAGCTTTTATTGACTTTATCAAATCAAATTGAGCTAGTTATGGCTCATGGTGGTGTTCCCATCAGTAATTAATCCTCTAAAATGTGAGTTAGGATTGTAACCATCTTATCTGGGAGCTTAAGAAACTTGACGACTGTTGCAAGCTCTTGAGTCGAATGTTAAGAGATGCGCATTGTAGTACAGTGAAAAAAAATGCTACAGCATTTAAATTTGTAAAGTGCTCAAAAATAGAATTGAGTTCAAGGTCGTTCGTAGGGAACAAATATGGAATTTACACACTAATCGCAATTTAAATCAATGAGCACAATCAATTAAACACGAGAGATATTCAATGAATAATTATCTACTTAAAATGATATCCAATTATATCACAAGTTATTGGGATAAATAGAAATCAGGAATATAAAAAGAATGGTGATTTGAATCACCACTTAATCCCTCAAATTAAGCACAGATATTAAAGTATTCAATTTCCTAAATTTCCAATAGTGGTCTCAACCACTTATTCACAAATTCCACATCAGTACTAGCCAAATATATCCATAGTGACAAAGCTAAGGGCCTTAAGCACAAGGCCAAGCACAAACCTCAGTAGCACAAGTGACGTCTGACCCTAAGGTCAAATGGCTTAAGTCACTTAGCACAAGTCACAGAGCTCAAAGCCTTAGAGCCAACACAGAGTACGCCTTCTCCAAATCTCGCTAAGTGTAGAGCAATTAGGCATGAATATCGAGACAAAACCTACCCCTACCCTCCTCAAATTCTATTTATTTCCTAACCGGGTAATCAAGTTTATAAGTAGGTAATCGGATTCGGGTAGGGTTCAGACCCGCGGGCAGTGTATCGTAGGTGAGGAGTGAGGGGCATGTGAGGGAGGGACCTCACCCCTCCGTGTGTCGAGGTGATAAGACAACGACATATTTTCCTTTTATACGGTGTTTGCAGTTCACCCACATACGATGTGGGACTATTGGATGCCTCTTCTCCTTCGCTTCCTTCACGCACTGCAGCAGTAAGGTTCTTGGTCGATTGAAGCTGCTGGAGTTACTGCTTCATCTAATTGGAGTTGCAGATGTGCTCTCCAGATGGTTCCGCAGCGATTGTAAGTGACTCCTTCATTGTTGATCGGTCGGAGCTCGACAAACAGAGGCGGAGTGATCGGCAGCAAAGAAGTGTCCGATGAAACCTGAAAATCGAGAAGACGGGCCAAATGCTCCAATTAAATGGCTCAAAGGCTTTGCCATAAGACAAGGGAGGTGATGAAGGTGGTAGCAAGGTGAATTGAGTGGTGTGTGAGGTCGAGCGAAGGTGGGAGTGCAGGCAAAGTGTGGGTGTGTTCAAGGAGCTGTTTCAATGGCCAAATCCCCCAATAAACTTGCGTGGATGGTTGTGGTGTGGTAGAAGGGCGGCTGTGTGTGTGTGGCGTTGGTGCGAGCTTGCCGGAGCTTGTGCCAGCCGTAAGGAAGGCGACGGGGTTGAGGGTGGTTTTGGGGTCGAACCTAAGATCTAAATAAGTGGAAGTGAAGTAGAGAGGGAGAGGAAAAGAGAGCACTTAACTACGGACGAGGAGAGAGAGGATCTGGTGCTAGCTATGATAGGCTGGCGCTGGAGGGGATGCATGCAACGGTGGTGAGAACAGCGAGGAGGAAAGGTCCAGGCGGCTCCTGCTTGGTACGGCGAGGAGCGGAAGACTTCGAGGAGGAAGTTCCCTCTGCCTATTGTACATGGAAGAGGGTGATGGAGGGACGAGGAGT
The DNA here is from genome assembly GCA_037157565.1 of Thalassia testudinum. NCBI lineage: Eukaryota > Viridiplantae > Streptophyta > Magnoliopsida > Alismatales > Hydrocharitaceae > Thalassia > Thalassia testudinum. Next base: position 61,571,346 of record JAZHRO010000013.1, on the reverse strand, counting down.
TCATCGAAGCTTGGTCGAAGCAGGTCAGGGAAGGAGAAGAAGGGTTTCTGGCCTAAAACCTTGCTAAGGGGGGTGGTCTGCAGTTGGGGGTTCTTTTATAGGACTCGAGATCGAGCTCTGAGCTTGGAAGGAGGCTTGGATTGCTTGGGTTTCCAGGGAGAAAAACCTCTGAAATCTTGAGTTCATCTGAGTTCTAGAACTTGATTTGGAGATGATGTAAACACATTTACACTGCTTAAGATGTCTATTTATGCATGTTCTTAAGCATAGGATTGCATTTCATGATATAAATATTGCATAACATGCATCATCTTATATTTAGAGTAGTTTGAATAAAATGGAGGTTAATTGTCTCCTTTTATGTGCTTGGACAGGGAAAACATTTTATCGGGGCCTCGGATCAAAGATCCAACCGTATGGATGTGATCAGGACGACGATTGGAGTTCAACAACTCCAAGATCTCCCTAATCAGACATCTGTAGCATCAGCTAGTGACCGGGGAACCCTAGAAGATCAAGGGCCAGGATGGTGTAAATCCACTCTTCAAATGACAAATTTGACCGCATGGATGAATTCGGATCGACGATTGTAGCCCAACAACGCAAAAATCAAGTCAATCCGACATCCGTGGTACCATCTACAACTTCCAGAAGATGGACGGCCAAGATGGTGCCACGTGGCGCCATCCCGGCCGCCCAAACGGCCGCATGAATCCCTGAAGGCCCTGCACCCGCTCGCTCTCCGCCGTTGGATCTTGATCCAACGGCTGTGGTCAACCACGCCTAAAAGCGTCCGCTCGACCATCCGCGCCTCGTAGTGCAGCGGTCGAGTGCGCTTACGCGAACTGCGGGTGCGGGTTCGAGCAGCAGCGAAGGGGAGGAAGGCACGGGCGATGGCGGGCGTTGGATCGCGATCGGATGGCCGTCAGTGCTCAATCGAGATCACGCGCTATTGAACGCGCGGCGTCACGTGCGATCGCACTCGCCAGGCGGGCGCAGCAACGGGCGGAGATCGCGATCGGACGGCTGAGAATCAAGGAACGTGCGTGGGCGTTGAGGAAGCGGGCAGCTGAGGAGCTGCGCGTGGGTGCGGAAGCTACGCCCACGTTGGGGGCTTTAGTGACGGATTTATCCGTCACTAAAGACCCCTCATTTATTATTTTGAAGATGTAATGACCATTTTGCCCCCACTCCTTGCAAATATAAAAGGAGACCCCCTCCATATGAAATTTTCATCCCTTCCTTCTCTTCTCTACCCCTCCAAAGCTCAAGAGAAGCTTGTCCCACACCCGGGATGCTTCTCGTGAGATAAAGTCTAAATTTTCGTCCCCCTTCGGAAGTGGATCCTGTAATGACGACGGCGTGCTGCTCTATTCCCATTCTTCTGCTTCGTCCTCCTTCGTCCAGGCGTCGTCCCGTCCGGCTCGTCATCCAAGCGATCGTCGAGGAGGATTTCTCTCTCCCTATTCTTTTTACTGCTTTCTAGTATAGATTTACTGCTTTCTAGTGTAGTTTTGCTCGTCCTCCAAGCAATTGTCGAGGAGGACATTTCTCCCTCCATTCTTTTAATGCTATCTAGAGTAAATTTATCGCTTTCTAGAGTAATTGTTTTATGCTTTGTAGTTGTAAGAGTGAAATGAACAATCTCCTTAATGATAAATTCCTTGTTTATTCTACATCTCATTTTGATTTCTCTGTGTAATATTCTCTTTCTCTCTTACTCTCTCCTCTATTTATTGTAAATAATTAGATAGTTTTAAATTAAATTATTCCGTGACAAATAAAAAGAAACGCGTAGTTTTTAAATCAAACATCCGCCTCCCTGTATTCGACCCGGAATCTTAATTTCGGTATAAATTTTATTTGTTGAACACGAATTCTTCGCTTTCAAGCTACAACGACAGGTTTTCCAAAATCGAACACATTAGCGATTCGATTCGTGCTCTCAACAGGAGATCAAGAGGCGGTTTAAGAGATTGGGAATCTCCTTTAGATCCTTCCCTTCAAATTTGGAGGTGAATGGCCTTTATTTGAGGGAGAAAACCCCTCTCGAATCTCGCTAAAGGTGTGTTCCCACCGCAAATGGCAATAGGGACCTAAGTGTAAGGAAGATGATGGGGATCCTTTTGCAATAGAATCGAAACTTAGGGGTTTAAGTGAGAGATATAGAGATCTTAGGGACTAAATTGTAAACTAGGTCAAGATGGACTTTGATTGGGCCCAAATTTTGGCCTTAACCTAATTTGGACCCAAGGAATCTAATTGTGAAGTTGTATTTCAGTTTTGACCTTGTTTGACTGGGAAATTTGCACAGAAGCCTAAATTAAAGTAAAATCCTATCTTGAAACTATATTCAAGGTCAAAATAGGTTCAAATAGTCAAACCAAGGATACCAAACCTCTTAGACTATTTTTATATGAATTTTAGAATATTTAGATAAATTTTACCCTGATCATAACCTCTTCAATTCAAGTAGGTCTGAAATTAGGGTTTTATGTATTGTTTAGTTCTTGAAATGCGTGAAACCCTGTTTCTATTTGTGTTGATCCATTTCTTGGACTTTAATACTCATTTGACCTTTAATTAACCCCTGGGTGACCCCGTGGTTACTTTGCATTCATGATGTGATGCTAAAACTGTAGATTTAACCCTTTTTATTATTTTCTTCTCAAAGTGGATTTGAGTGGAATTACTGTCCTCAGGCAATTATTCAGGAGCATTTGTCACTTGATTTCAACTAATTCAAGTTAGTTATGATGAATGATGGTGTAACCATCAACGACCTAAGCTATGAATCCTATTTATGGGAATTCTCGATACTTGAATTAATTGTTGCTTGCCCTAATGGAAGGGCATTGCAGTGTTGAGAACCAACTCGTGGCAAGAAAATATTAAAGAATTAAAAAGAGAAGGGCCACCTGAGAATTTTTCCCCTACTTAACAGACATAATTGAGAGTATGTTGCCCCCATTCCCCTCATTCCTCCCTGTCGTCACTTCTTCTCCACCAATGAGAAAGAGAGGAAAAGCTGGGAGCCTAGGGCTTTAGCAACTGGGAGGAGAGATAGAGGAGAGGAAGGTATGGAATTTTAGGAGGAGAATCACCTTGCAGCTCCTCTATTTAGCTCAAGTAGCAAGGTAAGCCCTCATCTCTCATCATTTAGGGGTTCTTCTTGTGTGGTGGGAAGAAAAAAGGGGCTGCATGCATGTCTAGAGAGAAGACGAGCATGAACAAGATGTCATTTTGCCCTTAGAATCAAGTAAGGAACTTGATTTTGGATCTGCTTTGGTGTGGTGTGTTGCTGCAAGTGTGAAGGATTGCAGCAAATAGGTTACTGCAGCTTGAAGAGGAAGTGAAGAGGACCATTTGCAGTAGCCGATCACTTTAAACTTTGAGGTAGGGTATTTAATCTTTTGGTGTGTGTGATTGGGTTTGCATTTCAAAGGAAATGTCAGGGGTGAAATCATGGATTTTCCTGCAAATCGCATGATTTCGTGGTGATGGTGTAGGTGGTACAACAATAAAAAAATATGGGATTGCACATCCTATAAATGTTGTTTGAGGTAAGTATTTTTGGGGTTTAGTGTGTTCCATAGGTGTTAAGATGAATAAGGGCTTGGATCATATTTTGATGTCAATCTCTAGCTTCCCAAGCAATTAGAATCGAGTAGGGGAAAGTGCAGCTAGGTGGAACACACAGGCACCCATGAAGTGTCATATGATTTTGTGATCAGATGTCTGATCAATTGATTAGTTGTTTGCTAAAGGAGATATTTTCTCCTGAAGTCCAGTAGTTACAGTTTCGGATGCTTGATGGTGTTGACAAACATTTGATATTGTTGTAATGTACGTCTGATGGTCAAGTCAGATGCCCCCTATAGTAAGTGTACTTTTGGTCTCGAAGTGCGAGCCATCACAAGTTTGACATGATTGTTAGACGTCTGGAGAGGACTCTAGACATCCAGACAAGTGTCTGGATGTCTAATGGCCAGGGTATTTGGGCCATTTCAATAAAAGGCCCAAGCGATGTCTGGGAAATTAGGTGGATGTCTTATTTTGCAAGAAGTGACATCTGATGAGATGTTCAGATGTTTGATGGACATGCCTAAGATGTCTGCCATTGGGGCAGACATCTGATGAGTGAGGGTTAGGAAGGGGTGGTTCTAGAACCACATTAGGTGATGTCTGATTTTGATGTCAAACATCTGATGAGGCATGATCAGACGTTTAATATTGTTGTATCAGAATGATGCTGATTCTAATATTGGGTTTGGTCGTGCGGGAAATTGTGGGTCACCATTAAGGGGCTCAAGAGTGAGTGCCTGGAAAGGCAATCTAATGTGGATGCTTGATGATGTCTCTACGAGAAATCATCTAATATACACATGAGATCACCAACCAAATGAATTTCCCTCGGGGAAGGGAAACATCAGGACTACTCATGAGATCAACATGGGTTAGTTGACAAGGGGTTGGACCCTAAGTACCTAGAGTAGGGTGGTCGATGAGTGCATTAGATTAAGGCCAACTCCTTGGAATTGGAAGGCAGCTCAGTAGAGCATGGGTTGGGCAACTCAAACAGGGGCATTCGATGATGCTCAATGGGGTTCACCAAGGGTTGAGGAGTTAGGCATTCATTGATGTTGGGTACGAATAGTGATTGACCATGGTTATCTTGGGTGACTTTTGGATTGAGTTTAGGGGTGTAAGCTATCGAAGACCAAGGCAGCCCAAACCTTGAACCTTAGAGAAGGGAGTGCGCAATCGAAATCTACCACAAATCCTCGTAAGGCTTGATTTCCAGGTTGACCAAAGGGTCAATGCCTTGACAAATCAGCGGGTCATGCCAGGAATTAATGGAGTCATAGTAGCCTATAGATATAGAAATATTCGTAGGTATATACGTATGTATTTGCATAATTTTGCGTGGGTGTGCAGCAAGGTAGCAAATACTTCACTAATAGGCAGTAAGAGACTATTATGTCCCTACATACATGCACAAAGAACTAGTTAGAGCCCTACAGAGCCATTTGGCTCACACCTACATCGTATTCTATTTCAGAACAAAATGTCGGGAGCTCAAGTCCCTCGCCATTTTCATATCCAGGCTGTCCAGAGGCATGGCCAACTTTTGCGAGAGTGGCTACAGCTAGTCAGGATCCTTCTTCCAATGCATCAGGAGGAGGGGGTCATCTTCAGAAGTAGGGACTAAGAGGAGCTACTACGGATGTGCATCTGAGAGTTAATTGATGCCATGATGGACCTTGTGGATGTCATGGAGTACCATGTCATCGCTTGACAATGGACATGAAGGCAACAACTGCTAGTTCTCTTTTTTGTAGTCTTTGGCTAGCGAGTAGGCTTACTTTTTTTTTTCTATTGCTTGCTAACTATGGTTGGCCACCCTTTTGTTTTTATATATCATGGTCACAAAGCATGTAAAATTTAAAGTCTAGTTATGATGTTAATGCTACAAATAATATATATGATATATGACTCTGATCCAGTCATATGACATGATAAGATGTTGGTGAATGACGTTACGTTTTCTTGTGGGTGCGATTGGTTTGTTTCTAGTTTTCATTCCTTCGATCTTGCTTCTGCATGTTTTTGTTTATGGATGTATCGTACAAATACGTGTATGTGTCTGTGTATCTCCAATATATATTTATGAATATGTTCTGGTGTTAGATTTCGAATTTGTGTCTTGCATTAATTTATCTTCATCTAAGGTACTTTAAGTAATTTTAAAAAAATCTTGTTGGTTAATTAAGTCCTTTAGTTTCCTACCAAATTAGTGGTCATATTCCCAACATATAAATTTATAAAATTCGTGGAGTGCACTAGTTTCAATTCTAGATTCTTATTTTCAATAATGACTTTGTGGATTTTCTAGGGTTGATATACTCAAGGTTAGGCTATGCATTTTGGAGATTAGTTATTTTAACTTGTTAGGAGTCTAGGTAAATTTTTAGGGATTTTTCCTGCTCCATTGAGTATTTATCTAGGATTTTTCTTTATCGGATACACAAAGTCTATTTCACATAGTTCGTAAGTGTTTCATATTAGTTAGTGTTGGCGCACATTCTTAGGTCGATTAGTAGTAGGAATTAGTCTAGTATTCCCTAGTTATCATCATCATTCTCTCCTTGTGCGATCAACTCGTACTTACCCTTGCTACCTAATTAGGTTGGGTTCAAATTTAAATTGCACTAGGACAACCTAGAGATCAACATCCTGTCTTGAAATTGGGATAGATAGTAGGGATGAGCCACGTGATTTAGTAGGGTCATTTTCTAAGTTACAATGAGAGGTATGTGGTAGTGTGTCAATTGATATTTTCTTTTATTTCCCAGCTTCGTTATAAATACCTTGCCAATTATCATTGATGTTATTTAATTACTATTATGTACTCACTTGCTCTACATGCGGATCTATAGGCAAGATGTTATTGCAATAGGTTAACATCAAATTAAATATTGCAATTAATCCATTTAGTTAAGTGTTTTGATGATTTGCAATATTAATCTAAGAATTGTGCAAGCATTTTGTTAAGTTATTTGCAGGAGTTCAATTGGTCATCTCACACACATTGGAGCCTAGAAGGACCAAGATTAATTAGGTGCAAAAAGATGCTCCTACTTTATCATGAAGAGATCTTATTAAAGAGCTCATAGAAAAGGCTATGAAGAAAATCAAAGAAGACTCTTTATTTTGTCTTTCACTTGTTGTAAAGTTGTGAAATCATTATGTAATCTTTTTACTTAGATTTTGTCATAGATTAGGTGTAAAAGAGCCCATAGAATATGGTACAAAAGATCCCATAGCTATCACTTTACCTAAGAAACCAAACTCTGCCTCAAAAGCCACCAAAAACACATATTTCTTTACAAAGGCATTGATCGACAAGGAAGCCAGTTAACTTGCCCTATTATGGCAAGTTGACCAATCGATCGATTGACTGACCATTGGAGTGACTGTTGGCCTTCCAACATCTGCTTTAAACCTTGATGTTCGCAACAATTAATGACCTTAATTATTTCATTAATGCACTTTCAAAAATCCCAGGCCTTGGTTGACTAGACGTTGACTAACCACATCGTTGGGTGCCGACCAATGGCACAATAGGATCAAATCCATGAAGTTCACCCTAAGAACACTTTAGTAGGGCATTGACGATAAGTCGACCATAAGTTGACTTGCTATAACAATACCAACTGACCATCAGTTGTTTGGCTATAGATGACCCACTTTTATAGTGCTACAAGGCACAGACTAAAAATAATTTTTGCTTGACCCACTGCACTATAGCATGTTGACTGGGCGTTGACTGGTCTTTACTGTATTTATTATCTAATTTTTGAACGTTGGATTTGATTCAATTAAGATCCAACAGCTACTTAAGTTCCAATGCTTATCTAGAGTGTTCCTGAGCCCTCTATATATACCTTGGAACATTCTCACACTACACACACCACACAAGATCTCTACTTCACTCAAGAACTACAAGCTCTCAATTTTTCTCATTTTGGCTCCCATAGATCACAAGTTCTCATAAGTGCTCTTCTTCTTAATCAGTGAGCTTAGCTTCTATGTGTTGCAACCTCCTATTGCTTAAGGGAACCCTGGTGATCTCTATACTCCCATTCTTCTATTCATTATATTTTAGGGGCTCTATAGGATCTTCTTTCTTTTGTTCTTTGTAGTTGGGTGTCCGGTTTGTGGATTCCCAAGCTCTCTTGAGGCAAAACTTGTATTAGTCTTGACTAGTACATGTTGTATTGAGGTTGTATCACTCTCGATTTTAAGTGATATGCTAATGAACTAGATCTACTAGACGGATCATGAAATCCTAAGTATTTAGGGGGTGGTTTTTACCCCTTGGTTTTCCACCTAAAATTACTTATGTAAATTGCGGATTGAACTTGTGTGATTGATTTTACTTATATCAAATTTTTATTTCTCACAACTCCCCCCCCAGTGCAATTTCACAAGGGTTTCTATCTATGGAATCATCTCTTGCACTTATTCAGGTAGACTTAGGTGTGCACTCCTACTCCTAAGCTGTGGGGATGTGTTGCTTAGCTTTCTGCAATTCATACACCAAGGCTCAATTGTAAAGAGCCACATTGGGTTAGTGTGACCTCTTGATTTCTTTCTTGGTGGGTGATCACCATACTCCTAACGACTATGTGATTCCTCGTAGAGTAATCATCAGATGCCCACGTATGGACTACCCTCCTAATCTTAGATGTACCTTGTAGAGAAACCATTTGGTACTCCCTTGAGTTGCCATGTACACGAATGGCCACACCTCTAGCGTTGCTCCATGAACACCTTGTCTCGAATTTCAATAGGTGGCCTATCCAACATAATAGATCACTGCCTTAGATCAATGATACCGCACAGTTACACATGTGAGACTTGATTTCTCACTTCATGGGAGAGAATGTGGCCATCCACTTACCTCAGAGTAACTTTATAACTAGGAGTCCCTCATAATCTTGACTTCTTGCATGAGTCATATCCTCTCTCTCATAGGTTACTCCTTGACTATTACACATAGGAATCTAATCACAGACTTCCATCTCCAAACACCACTCATTGTTCCCATACATAGCCTTTGATATTGCAAGTTTAGAGGGACTGATTGATCAATAAATGCTATTAATCAATTAGAATGGGTCCACCAATCAATCAACACAGTGGACAGATTGATCAGTCCTTCTACCATTTGGATGCTGATTTTCTTGACTTGGTTCTGATTAATCAGAACTCCTTTTTGATCGATTAGTGCTTCACATCCTTCACATGATTTCACATATTTTTGGCCAAAGTATCAAGTTGATCAATTAGGAGCTAAAAATTGACTAATCAATGGGTGAATTTTTTCCCTTGAACCCCAATTTTGATCGATCAATCAAATATAAACTACAAGTCCAGACCACAGTCCTCACTCTCTCTTGTTGTGACCTTCCTCCATACTCATTCATAACCTCATGACCTTGTCCCATCCTATTACTTTCGTAATCGAGTTTGATGTTCCATTTTACACATTTTAAAGCAAGCTTGAGTGTTTCCTTAGTTTTAAATAATCATTTTGTCATTTTTACTTAAGAAGCATGGCATGCATGCAAATAGATTCACCTAGGTCCTCTTAATATGATTTTATTTCTTATGATTCCAATCTAAGGTCATCTCATTACTCTTTAAACACTTTGGATCATCATTATAATCATTTCTTACCTAACATGATCTACATCAAGAGAGAGTCATCAAGAGATGGAATGGGGCCCTACCTTTCTTGTTCTTGTTGTTTGACCTCTTTTTTGTTCCTTCTTAACCTCTAAATCCCTTGCTTCTCCTTGAATCCAAGTTCCAAGAGTTACTTAGGTCACAAGGAACATGATAAGCATCAAAATGACACGATTTTCAAGTAATGAATTCGTTCTTAAGCTTCCTTCATGTTCAAGATCACTACTTGTTGGTATGCAACCCATGAAATTCTATCAACCTTCCCTCAAACCCAGCTATAAAGGTTTACCTTTGATGATGAGGCTTGAGAGGAGGTTGGTGTTCTTCCAAACTAGACAAGAAGCTCCGAAAGCTCCAATTCTCCCCTAATCTCCAATTACTGCAGGTGCTTCTCTCCAACCCCAAGGTAATCATATGGCTGAGGGAATGTTCTCTATACTAGAGAGCAATTGTTGGTGTACTCCTTTAAGCCTCTACATGGGATACTTGTGGTTGCTAGAAAATTTCCTAGTAGCCCCTCTTTTTTTGGCTATTCAATTGACCACAAGCTACCATTGCTATTTTCCCCTCCCTGCCAAGAAGAACCGCTTTTGCCTGTCCCCCCCAAAAAGCCCCTCAAACGCTTGCATCGTTGAGAGCCCTGACCGGCCTCCCTTTGCCAGTTGGGGCCCTCCCCTCTCCTCCTCTCCTCCCCCCCTTTCCCCTCTCTGGTCTCCCTTCCTTTAGATCTTTGCTCGATGGTCTATGCTCATTGGGCTGCTCGTCGCCGCTCGCCTCATTTGTGCTCGTTGTTGCTCACCACATTCGTGCTCATTGCTTCGACACAGGTTGCACCAGTGTTGATTTCAAGCTTCGCACGGGAGGGGTGTCTCATCGGTGGGTCTGCTACCGCTGATTGCTCGCCGGCATCGTGCTGGTGAGTCCGTTGATGCTTATGGTTGGGTGCCCGTTGTGGGGCCACCATTATCTTTTGTGGTAAGGCACTAGGTGGTGGAGGTCGTGTTGTCGCAATGGGGTTGGTGGTCATCGTGCGAGCTCTTCCGCCGATGCCTTCGTCGACGAGGGAGTTGGAGACCTCTTTTTGCGCTTGGGACCACGTGTGACTCCACGCTTTACATAACTGAGATTTACCTAATTCTAGTCAGGTTCCGATGCCTATCAGATTCTTGTTAGCACAGATCATGAAGATCACCGGGACTACATCTTGGTGGCGCTTTCGTATCTACGAGCGTGGAGTTTGCTGCTTTTTCGAGTTCAAAAGAGTGCAACTAGTTCCCTTACTTAAGATGTTTTTCTTTACTTTTTCTTGTATTTTTATTTCATATTTTTTATTGTGTTTTTGTTTTGACTCCATCTAGATGGAGTTCCCCATCACTACGAGGAGTAACCTTCCCTCTTGGGAGGGTGTTTAGATTTCTCTTCTTCCCTTTCCTATTCTTGGTTGCATCCTTTGTATGATTGTATCGAGTTCTTCCCTTATGAATGAATGCTTATCCTTCAAAAAAAAAAAAAATTGACCACAAGCTACCTTCTTTTGGCCCACCCCTTAACCTCTCATATATGTTGTGTTGCCTCCATTTCTCACCCAACCATGGTCTTATATATTAGGTTTTATTGATCAATTCTCCAACAATAGTGACAATTTAGTAGTTAATTAAGGAATTAAGGTATTATTTTATGTTTGAGGCCTTACACCCATTATGATTCAAATTATCAATAAGCTAACCAATCAGTGACGATGTATAGGATTTTGGAAGCATTCAACTCTCACCACTATTACCACTTAGCATTACATATCACTTAGCTTTTACATTTTTGATCGATTCACAACTCTAATATTATTTGTAATGACACTAGCTTAATCAAAGTCAAATTGGAAAAACTTAATTTTGATAATTATAAATCAATTGTGGACCTTTGGTCATTTGCCCAAAACACTTAAATCCAAGTTACCAACATTAATTCTCAATCTTTCTAACTTACTACTAAATTTCTGGAGTTTACTTTGTGGACTATAATTGTGATATTATTATTCGTGTTAAGAAAATTTTCCTTCAAAGTATGACGAAGCTATTTACATAGTCCATGCAAAATTATTTTCACAACAAAAAAGATTTAAATAACATTTAATTAAATCTAACTTCACTATCTTTGATAATGTTAATAAATTAACAAAATTAAAATAATAAAAATAATATAAACATCACTTACATTAACATCTTTTTAATTAAACATCATTTAAAAGAAATTAAATGCAAACATTTAAAAAAAAATTCTAAACATTCCTTCCAATCATTTCCCTTTCCTACCTAATGACGTTCATTCCTATGAAAATATGACTTCCATTCCCACAAAAAAAATTCCCCCCGCACCTTGCCCTCCTACCTCTCCCGCCACTTCCACCACCCTCCTCAAAGGTGAGTTCTCTTAAACCCTTCTCTCTGATGACCCTCCGTCACCTTCCCTTCCTCCCTCAATCGTGATCCCCACCAACCCCCCCACCACCCTCCCACCCACGAAAATTTAGTTCCCCACGTGATCCCCTACCCTCCCTATCCTCGATAGAAAAATTTTCCTAAGTAAGGTAATTAGTGAATAATATTCCTTAATTACCATATAGGGGAATAATATTCGAGCATTGCTGTGGCAAACTCGCCTCTTGTAACGACGAGTTTGCAAGAGAACTATTTTATACTAAACTCGCCTCTTGAAGAGGCGAGTTTGCCCCTTCCATTCCCTCACGCCTTGCCCTTCCCCGACCTGGGTTAGTGAGAAACTCGCCTCTTTAAAAGGTGAGTTTCGTTGTTGTCCTTCTCCTTCCTCTGCAACTCCACCTCTAGAACCCATCGGCCGTGCCAATTGCCACCACCACCGGTGCCCTACGCTACACCCAACAGGCCCCACATGCTGCCTCTCAGCCCCGCACACAGCAAGCACACAAGCACACCCCATGCACACGCCCTCACGGCCGTGTGCGGTTGCTGTTGTAGCCGGCACCCACCTCCGACCACTCCTCCATCCCGCCAGCTCCGGTGACCATTCGCCATGCCACCACAGCCATTGGAAGCAGCTTGGGCGACTTGTCCTCCGGCAAGCTTCTGGCCTCAGGACTCTCCTCCTACGCATGGGAGATCTACGAATAAGCTCCCCTATTTCATCCTCTATTAAATTTTACATCTCCATGCCATTGCCACAACCTTATTTTTATTTTATTAATTAAATATTGTGGCTAGTTTATGGAAATGACCTCTTTCTTTCTCATAAATCTTAGTTCAAGGAATAATATGTCCTTATTGAACTAGTTTGTGTAACAATGAGAAAGCATCAACTCTAAGTGTTAAAGAGTTAGAATTCAGTTTATAAATTTGCTTACTGGTCATGTAGGCAAATCCATTTAATGTCTCAAACATATTTGTCCTTAAATGGGGGCAAAGAAATCAAATGGTTGAGCCCATATGGCATGGGAAGATGATTGCTTTTGGTTGGCTTGGCACACCATAATATGCACATTACATGGTCAGTAGGTAGTTACCAAAACTCCTTCTAGAAGGCTGTAGGTTGATACAATCAAGTTTCATATCAACCCATTATGCAAATTGGATGTTTGGTTGAGAAAATTCTTTTTTTTTGCTATCGAATATAAATATATTATATCTATTCATGTTCTGACAGTATTTTTCTCTTGATAATGTGAAGTTAATTAGTGGAGAACAAGTTGGGGCCTTAGCAATGAGTGAACCTAATGATGAGTTATTTCCTTTATTTTTTATGTTTTGCTTTAGGAAGATACTATTTTTAATTTATTTTATTTTTAGCCGTCTCATGCTATTGCTGGTTACATGTATACTATTTTGATTCTAACTCTTTGCTTAAAGCATTCCAGCTGGATCCAATGTTGTCAGCATGGAATGCAAAGCTGATCGAGTTGATGGTGGCTATCTGTTAAATGGGAACAAAATGTGGTGCACTAATGGGCCTATTGCTCAAATGTTGGTAAATATTGCCTAATTATATGTGCATTTTGATCTTTTCATTTGAAAAACTATACATTTCTTATTTGTCATTGTGAAGGTGCTTCAATGATTTCATGCGATTTAATCATTAAGTTGCATTGGTTAAGATAAAATGCATATACCAAGATTCCACATTTGAATTTATAGCATATACTGTTGGCATAGACTGAAAATGATAGGGAAGTACCTCCAGACAAATGACTATTCCATCATCATAGGAATTTCCTTGGTACCTTATGCAATAGATAAGCACTGTATATAACTGAATTATACTACTTAATCAAAATTGAACCAGTTTGTCATGGTTTACAGATGTTACGACCCGGTTCCCAGATCCCTACAGAACCCAAGACTGGCTCGCCTCGACTAATCCCAAGACCTAGTCGTCCAACAAGAAATAACCAAAAGCAGAAAAATAAATCACATTCACATATGCAATATAACTAAGCAGAAGAAAAGAACAAAGTAGTAAAGAAAGTAGAACTGTCTCAAAACATAGTACATGCCACCACAATAACAACAGAAAATGGAAAGGAAATAGAAAGTAACAGGAACAGTAAACTATGTGTCCATTACTCACTACAATAGTAGAAAAACGAAAGAGCTGAAAGAACGACTATGGCTGGGCTCGGCTGGGCCCAGCACCCTCTGCAGTCGGGAACTTGGGCTGCTCAACTCCTAGTCCTGAACAGGGTTACGAAAAGATAGAGTCAGTGAATGCTGAGTAGAGTGGTGTTTACATTAAAGTGCAAGTACAGTAAAAACAACAACAGGTTTATTTCTCATTTCTATTTATCTCATTTATGTGTTTCTGGTTCATTTATTTCTCAAGTATCCAGGTATTTCTTTATCTTGCATGTTCCTCGTGAGAACGATCTTGATTGCAGTCTTTTCTGTAGAGTAGAAGGTACACATGGTGCTCTCCTGGCTGGGAGAGTCCCCTGTGGTAGTCCAACACCTAGTCAATCACCTCGATGTCACTGTCGAGACATAGCGGTGACTACGGCACGTGTGATAAGCGCATGGGTAGCTACCCTGCACTGACAAGTGATCAGTCGTTTCCACTAGTGGTATGCCCAAAGTACAGCACGGAGCAATATAGGGCCTTGCCCTCTCAAAATAGGGGTCTCGCCCCTCAAAACCAAACAGGGATCTCGCCCCTCCACAGTCCATGTACCGTCGTCTGACTACCCCGATTTTCCCAAAGGGCCTAACAAAGTCGGTGTAGGGTGGCTAGCTGAACCCCGGGCCTCGTGGGGTGTCTAGCTCCCTTCCTACACTAGTAGCACTCGATACCATGTACGCGAGGGCTAATAAGAGTCGATGTAGAGTGGCCAATCCTAACCCTGGGTCTCAACCCAAGGGAGGCTAGCTTCGCTCTACACTAAAAAGGGACAGTTGCTCTCCTTGGTACCGCATACACAAGGGCCAGCATACTTTCCGTTTACATTTTAGATTCCTTTCATTCACAGGAGTTCTACTCCTAATTCTCCATAGGGTTTAGGTTCATATTCACCTCATTTATCCATATTCAGATCTCATGTTTCACAACTCGTTTCTCATCCATATACAGGCAGCTTGTGTTTTCATAATTCAGTTCTCAATCATAAACATTCAACTTATGGTTTCACAGTTCAATTTCTCATTTACATACAGGAAGCTCGTATTTTAACATGAATCTCAAGTAAACCAGAGTAATTCCATATCATGCTCATACATTTCTACCCTAAGGTTCATTCCACATCCTAGAGTTTCGATCAATTTAATCTAGGCAGGCATATTCTTTATTCATGTCTTAATAAATGCATTAAACCACTCTACCGGGTTTCACGGGAGGAATGGGGGCCTGCACCGCAGATCTCGTCATCTCCGCAAGCCCCGAACATGCCACCGATTGGTAACCTGTACCAGCGACCAATGTACATTAAACAAGCTCAAAATAGTAGATACTCAAAACGAACATGTAGAGGAACTCTAGAGGAAAACAGCGGTACTTCATTTGCGGAAATCCGATCCCGTTTGGGCCTAAACGGGCCAAAAATGCGGTTATTGACTAAAATCAGACGTCTGGGACTAATCCCAGATGTCTTAAAAGATGTTAGAACTCACCTTACCCTTCCTGCGGCTGATTTAGACATACAGACTCTCTCTGCGACCATCTGGGGGCAACTTCAGACATCGGACAAGGCCTTCGGTCGTCTGGAAGTACCTTCGGACATTTAGCGACGTGATCAGATGTCCAAAAGTACTTGGGAAAGTGCACCGACTGCCTTCCCAAAGCCTACATCTGCGTACAAGCACCCGCAGACACAACGATCAGTCGACATCCCCTGTGCTATGATATGCATGGTGGAAAAGTAGCACAGGAAGATATGTACCTCGCGATATTGCGCTTTTAGACGTCCGACCTCAGCTCCGGACGTCCTGGTGCCTTGCCAGTCGTCTAGACTTCACTCCAGACATTTGATATTGGAAACTTCCAGTATCAGAACTTCTTCACGCCGCTCGCCCTCCGCCCGTAGTGGCAACTCCAGCAGCTGCAGGAGCTTGAGCAGCTCCTCACTGGCGTCCTCCTCTCTCCCACGACTCCTCCTCGAGCTCCATCGAGCTCCTGTGGCTGTCATCCTCCTCCCCCAATCTCACTCCCTCACACTCTCTCGCTCTCACTCCTCCCTACTTTCCCCTCATCGGAGGCTCTCCTTCCTTGCCGCGGCTGCAGTAGAGATGGAAGAGGGTGTGGTCGTCGCAGGAGAAGGTAGAGGTGGTGGTGACTTGAGTGGTGTGAGGAGGAGAGGAGAAGAGAAGGGGGTTTATATAGAGGGGTGTTAGGGTTTAAGGGGTGAGGGTACGAGGAGAGAGAAAGGCCTCTGCGTGCCGCCCGCACGCAGAGTGCAAAGCGCAGTACGAAAATCTCACTTTCAGACGTCTGGGAACGTGTCTGGACGTCTGGACAAATGTCTAACTGAAACTCCAGACATCTTATCTGACTGAAAAGGCAATGGGTCGTTTCAACATATGAATCAGAAAATTTGGATTCTCACCTTAAACAGTTTGGTTTTAGCTTGGGGTTTTATTCTAACCAAATTTTCATTTCGATTCATAGAAATTTGTGAAAACACCCTTCCAAAAAAAAGGGAGGAAAACTAAACCTGGCCAATTGTTTATAACCCTACCTGATCACTTTGAGGCTAAAAGTCTATGTCTTCCCTTGAGGGCCTTTTGTCTTTGCCCAGGTTGGTTTTGTTACTTTTGGACATCTCAAATGAAGTTGTTTCTCTCTTTCAAAATCAGAAGTTTGTTACTCTAGGTTTTTTTCCCACTTAAGAATATTTTTCCAGGATTTCATATGATGAACCAAGTTACAGATTTACTTTTACAGGGTTATTAGAGAAAGTTTTTTAACATGCAACTTGTCAAAAGTGGTGCTCGTTATTTACTCACAAGCCATTCACAAGCTCTACATTACATATTTTTTCATTGGTATCTTATGTCTTGAAAGCATACAATGACAGATTGGTTTATCTGAATAATTTTTCTATTATTAGCAAAATTAGATTTATGGGAAAGAGGAAGGTCATTTGCATAATATAATCATAATATTTAATTAATAAAATAAAAAATAAGGTTGTGGCAATGGCATGGAAATGTAAAATTTAATAGAGATGAAACAGCCGAGCTTCTTCGAAAATCTCCCACGTGTAGGAGAAGGAGAGGCTCGAGGCTAGAAGCTTGCCGAAGGACAAGTCACCCGAGCCGCTTCCAATGGTGGTGGTGGAACGAAAAATGGTCGCTGGAGCTGGCAGGACGGAGGAGTGGTAATGGCTGCAACAGCAATCGCACACGGCCATGAGGGCGTGTGCTTGCGTGCTTGCTGCTCGCGGGGTGAAGAGGAGATGTGTGGGGCTCGCTGGGTGCAGTGTAGGGCACTGGTGGTGGTGGCAGTTGGCACGACCGGTGGGTTCTGGAGGTGGAGTTGTAGAGGAAGGAGGAGGAGAAGAATAAGAGGGGAATGGAAGGGGCAAACTCGCCTCTTGTACAACAAGCGAGTTTGCCATGGCAATGCTTGAATATTATTTCCTGTATGGTGATTAAGGAATATTATTCCCTGATTACCGTAATTAGGAAAATTTTTCACCCATTACAGGCGTAAAACCCTCGCTACCCTACCCTCAACATCGGTTTCGCTTATGTCAGCTTCGTCGAAAAATTTTTGTCCATACGTTAATTTGGGAATAATATTCCTTAATTACCGTACAAGGGATTAATATTAGTAGGGTAAGGTGGGAAACTCGTCTCTTGAAGAGGCGAGTTTACAAAAGCCGTCTTTTACATGAAACTCGCCTTTTGAAAAGGTGATTTTCCCACTTCAGAAACTCTGCCTGGCCAAATAGGGTTTAGTGTATTGATGAACTCGCCTCTTGAAGAGGTGAGTTTACAACTTGTACCTCAACCCCTGCTGCCATTTGCACCCCTCCTGCTTCTCCTGGTGCTATCGCTGCTACTATTACGACACGATTCTTGAATCCCTATAGGACTCAAGACCGGCTCGACTCGACTAATCCCAAGACCCAGTCATCCAACAAGAAATAACCAAAAGCAGGAAAGTAGACCACATTCACTTTGCTAAGTAACTAACAGTAAAAGAGTACAAGTAGTAAAGGAAGTAAAAGCTGCTAACAGTACATATCACCACCACAACAGTAAAGTAGAACAAAGTACAGAACAGAAAGGAGTAACAACAGTCTAACTCACTAACAAAAGGAAGTACAACAAAAATAGGAACTACTGCTGGGCTCGATTGGGCCCAGCACCCTTTACAGCCGGTGACTCAGGCTGCTCAACACCTGGACCTGAAAAGGGTTATGAGTAAACGGAGTCAGTGAACGCTGAGTAGAGTGGTAACCAAACTAACTAAAGGAGTAAAAACTAACAGGTAATTTATCTTTTCTAATTATTTTATTTTACAAGTCATACCTTTTTCACCCATTGGTTTACTTTTCAGATCTCTTTCTTGATCTCGCATGTTTCTCGTGGGAACAATCTTGATTGCAGTCGTTTCCGAAGAGAAGGCACATGTGGTGCTCTCCTGGCCGGGAGAGTCCCCCGTGGTGATCCTGCACCCAGTCAACTGCCCCGAGGTCACTGTCTAGACATAGCGGTGACTACGGCACGCATGATAAGCGCATGGGTAGCTACCCCACACTGGCACGCAGTCAGTCTTTTCCGCTAGCGGGTACGACCAAAGTACAACATGGAATAGTATAGGGCCTAGCCCTCTCAGTAACAGGGGTCTAGCCCCTCAGAACCAAATAGGGGTCTCGCCCCTCCACAGTCCGCGCACCCTTGTCTTACTACCCCGGTTTGCCCAGAGGGCCAAAGAAAAGTCGGTGTATGTTGGCTAGCTTAACCCCGGGCCCCGTGGAGTTGCTAGCTCCCTTCCTACACTAATAGCTCTCCCTGGTACTGTGTATGCGAGGGCCAATAGGAGTCGGTGTAGAGTAGCCATTCTTAACCTCGAGTCCTAACCCAAGGGCGGTTAGCTCCGCTCTACACTAAAAAGGGGTAATCGATCCCCCTTGGTATCAAGTATTAAAGGGCCAGCACACTTCCCACTCACATTTCCAGATCCATTCCATTTATTCACAGGAGCTCCACTCCTAATTCCTTGTAGGGTTCATGCTCGTATTCACCATGTTGTTCCATACCAGGTTTCATCATTCACATTTCCATTCTCGTATTATACACATGCAGCTCGTATTTCCACAATTTAACATATACAACAAGTAATGTCACAGGTAACTGTTTAACTAGCACAGGCATTTCATATTCCACAGGCAGCTCGTATTTATTAACAGGCAGTTGTTTACAATTCTATTCATTCATTTATGACTGCAATCTCAAACACGCATACAAACAGTGCAAGTATTTCTCGTCCTAGGATTCATGCCACATTCTAGGTTTCTCGTTATCTAATTTCACATATGCATTCATGTTTTATAATTAAAATAGGGGAAACCACTCTACCTGACAATCCGGGAGTACTGGGGGCTCGAACGGTAGACTCATGTACCTCTGCAAGCCCCGAACACGCAACAAATCGAAGTCCTATACCAAGGAACAACCCACAATGGAACATTTAGAACAGTATATAAGGCTTTCTAACATGTAGAGGAACTCACAAGGAAACCGTAGATATCTTGTTTGCGTAAAACGAACCTCAAACGGACCCTAAATTGGTTAAAAACAAAACTGCAGACCTAAATCAGACGTCTGGCACAAGGTCCAGATGTCTTAAAAGTCACCAGGGTCTACCTCAAGTTCCTGCGTCGACTTCAGACGTCTAGAACCCCTACTTGACCATTTAGACCCAGCTCCAGACGTTCGACCTCTCCTCCAGTCGTCTGGGAGTGATTTCGGTCGTCTGGTAAGCTGTCCAGAAGTTCGAAACGCGTGGAAGGGCGTGCATGGCACCTTCCCGAAGCTATCCCTGCTCACAACAAACCAAATCGCCCACTTTTAGCCTTACAGATTGGCTTTACGATGCGGCCTGCATGGCCGTAACTGCAAAAGGAACATACCTTTGCGAAACTCTGCTTTCAGACGTCCGGTGTCATCACTAGATGTCCAACCCGTCGTCTGGATGACACGCCAGACGTTTGATTCTGCGAAAATCCCAGAACAAGACCGACCTCTTGCTCCTTTCGCCGCGTGCAGCCACAGCCTCTCCTCCTCGTCTGCAGCTTCGACTGCAGCAGGGTGTTGGGGACGTCTTTCCCGATGCACTCCTCCCGCACGCGCTGCTCCGGCTGTGCGTCCTCCGGTGAGTTCCCATGAACTTGCAAGCTCAAGCTCCTCCTCTCTTCACGCCGCCTCTCCTCCTCGCTCCTCACTCTCACGCCCTCTCTCGTGCTCGTCCCTCTCGCTGTAGTGGAGAGGAAGAAGGAAGGTGGTGGTGGTGGCGGAGTGGAGAAGAGAGGAAGGGGGGAGAGGGTTTATATAGAGGGAGCGGCTAGGATTTTGTGAGGGAGGAGAGAATGAGAAGAGAGAGAAGGAAAGCGTCTGCGCGTAGCCAACGTGCAGAACTGACCCTGTGTACATATTTTTTTCAATTTCCAGACGTCTGGAAAGGGGTCCAGACGTCTTAAAAGGCTCAAAACAGAACGGGTCTTTACATCATAACAAACTTAAAGGAAGTTTCGTCCCCGAAACTTGAGCTAGCTAGGGTGCAGGAAAGGAAATATACACGCATAATAAACTTAAAGAGGACCGAAGCCGGTCTGGAAAGACGTACCCTCAAAAAGCTTCGAGTACCGCTCTCACATCGCCGCCTCAGGCTCCCAGGTAGCCTCCTCGTACCGCTGGCTTCTCCACAAGACCTTCACCTCCATCTTAAACTCTAAACGGTTCTGTCTAGTATCTACACTGGTCTCTCGGGGTAGGTGATGAGAACCTCATCATGAGCCATAACTAGCTCATTTTGACCCAATACAAAGGATAAAAGCTCCTACATAACTCAAGGAAAGGCTTAACTCAGAGAATTCTGAGTTTAAGGAGAAAACAAGTCATAAGGGGTAAAAATGCAATTTTACCAGTATAATCTGCATACAGGGTAATTCAGGGTCCAAACATAGGTCAAAGCAACTTAATAAGAATAAAAGTGGGATGAGATGATCTAGCAAGGGCTACAGCAATTCCAAGGAACTAAATGATAATCTGTAACCCTAAAACAATCCACTTCAATTCACGAGGTTCGAGGCAAAGTAAAAATAGAATAAACCCTCTAAAGTTCATAGAAAAATAATCTCTAGGGTTTAGAACCTTCAATTTGGCCTTCAGAACCCATGTTGACCTACATTGAGAACCATGCCCAATTAATAACTTAATCTGGATTTTCGCATAAATTGACCGGTCAAACAAGGTTTAATATAGAAATAAAATTCACCATCAGATTCCTTAGGTCCTAATTAATCATGTATAAAAACTTGAGCCTAAGAAGAAACCTCCTTGACCGACTTTACACTTTGGTCCTCATATATTTACTTTTTGGCCCTCAACTTTTGAACCGTCGCATTTTGGCCCCTAACTCTCCTTCGTTCTTTGCATTCAGGTCCCCCCTGCAAAACCGGCCAGCACCATGCTCCGGCGACCTTGCGCGGAGCATGGCGCCGCGCAGGGTGAGGGGGAAAGCCTGGCAAGTAAACCAAGGGTGCCCTGCGTTGTCAGCCGTCACAGGGACACCCCCGCTGGTCGCTGTAGCCCACCATAGTGGCCGTGCGAACGCACGGACGGTATGGGTTTTCGTCTCCGGCCATCCTCCGGCGAGGGAGACACGTCGTCTCCCTCCGCCTCCTTCCCTGTTTTGATCCCTATAAATACCCCCCGTTGCTCCACAGGCCGGGGCAGCTCGGATCTGACGGAGAAAATCCCCAACTTTCCTCTCTTCTCTCTCCGGCAGACGCTCACCAGCTCCGGCGGTTCCTACCCCTCCTCCTCTTCGCTCTGCCGCAATACCAGCAGCAGAGACTTCCTCCCCTGCTCTTCCCGCGCCACGCCGCACCCAGCTGGCGCCTCTCCGGCTCTCTGCTCACCGCCGCCTCCTTCCCAGAGCATCTTCTTCTCCGGCGACAGTCGATACGACTGTCGCCCTACTGCTCCCCCTTCGTCCCTGCAAGTAAGTTAGAACTATTTCCCTTCTTCTCCTCTTTCTTTCCCCGGTTTCAATTTGTTCAATTAAGCCCTCGACCGACCCTGACCATCGTCACCCCCTTCGACTCCGGCCACCCTCCGGCGAGATGTTCCCATCGCTCCACAGCCTCACACACCTCGCCGACCCTCACCGAACCTCCGCCTCATCACACTGAGCACCCCCCACCCCTCCACTGCCACTCCACACCTCCGTAACGCTCCCCCGAACAAACCCATTCCTCCGGTTGCAGTCCAACCTAGGGCTGCTGCCAGACACCACCTTGCGGCCTGCCGCGCAGCTCCTCACCTTCGCCGTGCCACGGCGAAGGTTCCCCAGTGGTTTGATCAGGCCGAGAGGCCATATTCGTGTCCGACAGGTTTTGAGGTTCGACCGCCATTAACGCACATTGAAGCAGCTTCTCCCGCGCTCCAGGCTTGAGGACTCCAGGTCTCCAGCTGCTGCGGAGTACGGGGAGTCTTGCGAAGGCAGCCAGCCAGCAACCTACGCAAATCGAAGCCGCAGCTGCAGAAGCCAGGCCGCGGTCACCCAGCAGGCGCACGCGAGGAAAGGTCTGCGTTTAGTCCCACATCGGTAAGCCTCACAACCTTTCCACTGTTTAAATTGATTTTGTGCACTAGCCTTACTGCCTCAGCACACGGGGTGAGGTCCCCTTTCACCCGCCCGGTTACCCGGTCTCGTCCGCGCTCACGCCCCGCGGACCTGACCCGACCCGACTTAGACTGACCTGCACTCCTCGCCCACCACGCACGCCGGTGGGCCTGGACCCGGGCGTGACCCGAACCCGATTACCCGGCAGCTCTGGGAGAACTTTCCCAAGAGTGGTTTCAGAGAGAGAGAGACGCGGGGGGGGGAGAGGGTAGAGTAGGTTTTGTTCTCTGACGTAAGCTCTGAAGTGTGCAGGCACAGGTGAAGAAGAAGAACCGCGGAAGAAGAAGGAAGCTGAGGGAGACACTGTAGCAACAGGCAGTTTAAGTCGTCTGATTTGGAAATCAGACGACGTCCTGAAGGGAAAAGAAGAAAGAAGGAGGGGCGACGTCCTGACTGAAAAAGAAAAGAAGAAAGAAGGAGGGAGATCTGAAGAACAACAGAAGAAGGCGAGGCATAGGAGAACACAAAAGAACAAGGGAAGAACTGAAAGAAGAAAAACAAAGAAGAAAGAAGAAGATCTGAAGAAAGACAGAAGAAAAAGGAGGAGCAGGAACAGCTGGAAGAAGAAGAAGAGCATCACCATTGCAGAAGAAAGACATCACCTCTGCAGACAAAGAAGAAGAAGATCTGAGACGAGGAGAAAACAAAGAGAAAAGAAGACAACAAATTCTTTCCCTCTCTCTTTCTTTATTTTTGTAAAAGAAACATGTATATCTCTAGAATACAACTTGCTCCCTGAGTTCGACCTCGGGAACTCTTTTATTTTCCGAGTAAAAAAATTATATTTGAAATGTTGGCAATAACTGGCTATACTACAATGCTATAACAATAAAACCCGGTTATCTCTCGAAGCCACCGTCTCATTATTTGGCGCCGTTGCCGGGGAGCAACGGCTATTCTAGAGGTAAACATTCCTGTTTCTTTTTTTTAATTTCTGATAATCTCCTCTCTTTTGTGCAGCTACAGGAACTCAAGAAGACAAGCAACCACACGACAACCACTCTGAAGACAGGTAAATTTTTCCTCTCGCTATTAACCCCTAAACTCTAAAGAGGAAGAAAAGAAAAGAACAAGCAATATAGGGCTAACCTGTCTTCCATACTTAGTAACCATAAAGAGTTGCATGTTTTCAACTCATCACTCCTGCACACTATTAAGGGTATTTAAGGGCTAACACATTCTTGCTTGAGCCCTAATTGCCCAACAAAGAGTTAAATGGACCAAGTAGAGCCAACATAAGGTCAAACATTAGGATTTCAGTAGAGACACACCCCTTAATCAAGAATTGAGGAAATCCAAAAGAGGTGTGCCCAAGCCATTGATTGAAAATAATTAACAAGAAAAATCCTAAACAATTGGCTCTCTCTAAACACTTGAACCCTAAAACAAGGCCTAACTTCTCAAGGAAACCACTAGGTGAAGTTAACCCCAGGGGTCAACCAACCTTCAAACTAGGCCACTTTGTTCACAAAAACACCTAAAGTTCAAGTGAAACCTTAAGCACCCTGATCTTAAAATTAGTAGACTTAAGAGGTCAAGATCCCCATTCTGGTCTACCTGGAACCGCAGTGACAAGAGAGGTCGGGTGGGGGAAACCCTGTAACCCGTGGGGACGCTCTACCGTGTAGGGGTCTTCGCGGGACTCTCCCTCTCTGGCTGCCCAGGTAATTCTCAGGTGGACGATCTTTCTGATCAAGGGGTCCATCTGCCCTGCACCTCTATAGTCACCCAACACATTTTTGGGTGTCTTGATTGGGTCCAGCACCTTCTAAACTTACCTCTTCCAACAGTGCATGTACGGAAGGAGGTCCCTAAGACCACCCTTAAGACCTCCTTTAGAAATTCGCTCTCGTCAAGGCCAAGCCTCGACGCCCGTGTTTGTGCAGCAACACCCTCACATTATTCTCTCTTCTGATTCAGAACCAAGTTCTTCTTCCCCCATCATGGCTCAGCCAGTTGAGGAAGAAAATAATCTGGAACACCAGCTCCAGCGACTCAATGACCTCTTCCAAAACTTCGTGCACCCACCACAGCGTCCTATGATGCGGGACCACTACAATCCTGCTGCGGTGGCCATTGAGCCTCGAGTCAGAATCCCAACTGGAGGACCTGATTCCGAATTAAAGCCCAACATGATTCATGCTATACCTAAATTCCATGGGCTTAATTCTGAAGATCCCTTCCAGCACATCAAACAGCTAAAGCATCTGGCCCACACTTTTGGATCAGATGCGCAAAATCGGGATATTCTTCTCATGAAGATGTTCTCCTTTTCTCTTATGGACAAGGCCGCCCATTGGTATCAAACTCAGACCCGGCCGATCAACACTTGGGAAGAACTTCAATCCGAATTTTTGAAAAAGTTTTTTCCCGTTGGTCGGACCAACGCCTTGTGCCATCAGATTACACACTTCACTCAACAATCAGGAGAACCTCTCCATGAGGCATGGGATCGCTTTCAGGATCTCATGAGAAAGTGCCCCCATCACGGAGTTCCTAAATGGGAACAAGTCCAATCTTTTTACCAGGGACTCCGTGAGGACATCCGCCTTTTCGTCAATGCAACTTGCAGAGGAAACATCATGGGTCAACATGAAGACACCGTATGGGAAATTCTCGAAAATATGTGCGAGAACTCCATCAACAATGACTCCATGGGATTATTCGACAGGACGAATACCGCGCAGCGACGAATCTTAAGGGAGCACATGAGACGCAGGGCCTGTCCGCATCGGTCGACCTGGAATTAATGGCCAGTCGATTGGACAAGGTCTCAATCATTGAAAAGAAGGTGGATGAGCTGACTCAGCACTTGCAGCAAGCCACCTCCGCGCGTAACTCCTTTGCACAACCTCCCTCCACACAGGAAACTGTGCAAAACATCCTCCACCGACCTTCCCCTGGGATGGATCCATATCCATCCCCATCTGATTCTTGGATCGGAGGATCATCCGATCCTTTCTACACCAGCCGGGGGAACTCCATTCCCCTTTTCCCTGACTCTCAGGAGGTTCCTCAGACCTGCGAGGACCTCAATGCCATCCAGAACGACCCATTCTCCAACACTTACAACCCTGGATGGCGAAACCATCCCAATTTTCAGTGGGCAGGAAATTCCCAAACTCAAAGACCACCTTTTCAGTCCCGCCCACAGCCCCCTCGTCATTACCAGCCGCCTCAGCCTCGGCCCAACCCTACTTATCCATCAGGGCCAAATCAGGATCAAATGTCCCTAATCCTTCAGACTCTGGCTGACATTCAAAAAACGAATGCGGCTATTCAAAAACAGCACAAGGACGAGCTTACTGAAGTTAAAACTCAACTGGCCCAGTTGGCAAATTCTCGCCAGCCAGGCACACTCCCTTCCCAACCTCTTCCTAACCCAAATAACGTGCCAACCCAGAAGCGCGTTATGAATCCAAATTTAGGCCACGCTCAATGGATTTATCAGGCCCCTACTGCTCCATCTCCAGACGAGATGGAAGCCTCAACTTCTTATGCGGGATTTCAGCAGCAGCCACCCCTCTTACCAAACCCAAACCAGAATCAGGCCGGATTAAATTCTGTAACAACACGTAGTGGTAAAACAACTGAAGACCCGCATTATCCAAACCACTCCAAGCCTGATAACCATGACCCTAGGATAGTTATCCAAGATACCGCTGTTCCGGATCCACAACCTGGACCTATCCTAGAAGAACCAACCAAGATCCCGTTTCCCGAGGCCTTGACCAAGGGAAAGAAGACCACCAAACCCGTGGCCCCTGAGGAGGACCTGGTCAAGCTCTTTGAGCAGGTCCACATAAACATCCCCTTGATGGATGCAATCCGCCACGTACCAGCTTACGCACGATTTCTAAAGAATATATGTACACCCCAGCGTAAGCTGCGAACCAAGGGAGGGAGCCCAATTGTTCTGTCAGAGCAAGCCAGCTCTGTAATCCTTAGTAGACTTCCACCCAAGGCAAAAGATCCTGGGACTCCCCTGATTTCCTGTAAGATAGGTGGTACCCAATTTGATAGAGCATTGTTAGACTTGGGTGCATCCATAAACCTGATACCCACATCCTTACTTGACCATCTAGAAGAATCTGAGCTAAAACCAACCGAGGTGACATTACAATTAGCAGACCGATCTATAAAGTCACCAAAAGGGATTCTCGAGGATGTTATTGTAAGAGTGCGGGATTTCTATTTTCCAGTGGACTTTATAGTCTTAGATATGGATGCACCTGAGAACCCTAGGGATACACCAATCATTCTAGGGAGACCTTTCTTGGCTACTGCTAGAGCCAACATCAGCTGTGAGGAGGGCCAAATAGAGCTTAAGTTTGGAGATCAAACACTGAAAATTGATATATTTAAGGCCCAACAAGGAATTAATTGCGGCGTCATCGAACAAATTTGTGACATCAAGACTTTGGTTGATGAATCACACCTCCAAAATGACTCGAGTATGCCTCATCAACCACAGAAGGATCTTGACCCGCAAACAGAGGAGTCGAATCCAGATGTGAACAACCCAGTAACTCCCACCCTTGAACCTCACATCTATACTGAACCACCCGCTGCTGCTGAAAACCCCATCCTCGAACTGAAACCCCTTCCTGCTCACTTGAAATACGTCTTTTTGGGTTCTAATCAGACCCTTCCTGTGATTATCAATTCCAACCTCAGTCCTGAACAGGAATCCCGTCTGATTGTCGTCCTCCAGCAACATCGCAGAGCCATCGGATGGACTCTCGATGATTTGACTGGAATAAGTCCCTCTTATTGTACTCATCATATCTATTCAGAAGAGGGCACACGACCTTCTCGTGAAATGCAGAGACGCTTAAACCCCAATCTGCAGGAGGTCGTGAAAAAGGAGATCATCAAGTGGTTAGATGCCGGGATCATCTACCCGATCTCCGATAGTCGTTGGGTGAGCCCAATTCAGGTCGTGCCCAAGAAGGCAGGACTCACCACTATAACGACTGAGACCGGAGAAATCATTCCTACCCGATTAGCCAACTCGTGGAGAGTCTGTATAGATTACCGCCGACTAAATTCCTCCACAAAGAAGGATCATTTCCCACTACCCTTCATTGATCAAATTCTCGAAAAACTTGCGGGAAATAGGTTCTTCTGCTTTCTTGACGGGTACTCCGGTTATAACCAGGTGGCAATCCATCCTGAGGACCAAGAAAAGACCACGTTCACCTGCCCCTTCGGAACATACGCTTTCCGAAGGATGCCTTTCGGTCTTTGCAATGCACCCGCTACTTTTCAGTGATGCATGCTTGCCGTATTCTCAGATATGGTAGGTGATTATCTGGAAGTCTTCATGGATGACTTTTCAGTTTTCGGAGCATCATTCGACGATTGCCTCCAACACTTGGTCCAGATACTCAGGCGGTGCATCGATGTGAATTTGGTTCTTTCCTGGGAAAAGAGCCATTTCATGGTGCCTGAGGGAATTGTCCTGGGACACTCGATTTCGGAGAAAGGTATCCAAGTGGATCGAGCTAAGGTTAATCTGATTTCTCACCTTCCTATGCCTAGCTCGATCAGGGACATCCGTTCCTTTTTAGGGCATGTCGGTTTTTATCGACGATTTATCCCGGATTTTTCAAAAATCGCGCGCCCCCTGACCACTCTTCTCTCCAAGGATGTTCCTTTTGAAATTTCCAAGGAATGCACTCAAGCATTTGAAATCCTGAGTGACCGAGTCACCCAAGCCCCGATCCTACAGTCCCCTGATTGGTCTCAACCCTTTGAGATCATGTGCGATGCATCCGACTTCGCTGTAGGAGCGGTTTGGGGCAGAAAATTGACAGGAAACCTGTAGCCATTTACTACGCCAGCAAAACACTCGATGAGGCTCAGCGTAACTATACGGTTACTGAGAAAGAGCTGCTAGCTGTAGTATTTGCCCTAGAAAAGTTCAGATCGTACCTTCTGGGTTCCCGTGTCATCATATACTCGGATCACACAGCTGTAAGGCATCTCCTTGCAAAGAAGGACGCGAAACCTCGATTAATCCGATGGATCTTGCTGTTGCAAGAATTTGACCTTGAGATTCGCGACAAAGCGGGAAAGCAAAATGTGGTAGCTGATCACTTGTCCCGTCTTCCTTCTGAAATAATTGACCCTTCCGGACCCATCACTGAGCATTTTCCCGATGAGCACCTGCTGACTATTGGTACTAGCCTTCCATGGTTTGCTAATGTAGTAAATTACTTGGCATCTCATCAGATCCCCTCCGATTGGCCGAAGGCCAAGAAAGACAAATTACGCTCCGATGCCAAGTATTACATTTGGGAAGACCCGTACCTCTTCCGCATAGGTGCCGATCAGATCATCCGGAGATGTGTCCCGGAGGGGGAATTCAACAATATCCTCTCTTTCTGCCATGACCAGGCATGCGGTGGCCATTTCGTCGGGCATAAAACCGCATCAAAAGTCCTCCAGTGCGGCTTTTACTGGCCCACACTGTTCAAAGACGCATACAATCACTGCAAGGCATGCAGTCGTTGCCAGACTTTGGGCAACATGAGCCATCGCGACATGATGCCTATGCAACCGATTCTAGTATGCGAAATCTTTGATGTTTGGGGGATTGATTTTATGAGCCCCTTTCCTGTTTCGGATGGTTTCGAATACATTCTGTTGGCTGTGGACTACGTGTCCAGATGGATCGAAGCCATACCAACCCGAACCTGTGATCACAAAATCGCTCTCAAATTCATTCATCAACACATTTTCTCAAGGTTCGGGATTCCTCGTGCAATAATCTCTGATGGAGGGACCCATTTCACAAATGCTCAGTTTAGGTCACTGATGACCAAATACGGGGTGTCTCACCGAATCTCTACTCCTTACCACCCCCAAACTAATGGTCTAGCTGAGCTGTCTAATCGGGAGATCAAGAAAATCCTGCAAGTCACTGTTCGACCTGACAGGAAGGACTGGTCGTCCCGACTTCTGGAAGCATTGTGGGCCTATAGGACCGCCCACAAGACCCAATTGGGCATGTCTCCCTTTAGACTGGTGTATGGAAAGGCATGCCACCTTCCCGTAGAACTGGAGCATAAAGCCTATTGGGCAGTACGGAACTGTAATCTCGATCTTTCCAAGGCTGGGACCCACAGAAAACTCCAAATCAGCGAGATCGATGAATTACGCCTAGACGCGTACGAGAACTCGCAAATCTACAAGGAGCGGGTTAAAGCCTTCCACGACAAACACATCTCGAGAAAGATCTTTCATCCTGGTCAAAAGGTCCTACTCTTTGATGCCCGACTAAAACTCTTCCCAGGAAAACTGAGATCCAAGTGGGTCGGACCATTTTTGGTCCGACAGGTTTTTTGGAAATGGAGCAATCGAAATCAGTCCACTCAGCCACGATTCTGAACCTTTCATCGTGAACGGTCAGAGACTCAAGCCGTTCATTGATGTAACTTCTACTGATTTGGCTGAGGCATCTTATATCCTCCTTTCCCCTTGAGCTTATTGCGCCCAGCCGATGGCGTAAAACTCAGCGCTTAACGGGAGGCAGCCCGTCATTCTCTTTGAAAACCTGAAACTTGTTCCGACACCTTTTCGCACTCAAAGTTCACCCTTGTAGACAGCCGACCCCACCTCAGATGCTTGCATCTGGGATTAGAAATCGTCCGCAAAAATTCAACCCAACCCATCCACTCATCCAAATTTCTGTCTTAAGGAATGAACTAAGTTAAATAAAAACCCCCTAGGTTACAATGAGGACATTGCAAATCTTAGGCATGGGGGGGTATGGAAGTGCAAAACTTGTAAGAAAAGGTTTCAAACAAAAAAATTCACATATGACAAAAACACCATAAAAATTAAAAAAATTAAAAAAAAAAAATTTTTCAAAAAAGAATAAGAGGAAAAGAGGAGAAGGAAATTTTGTGAAGGAGAAAAGAAACAAAATGAAAAAGGAGCACAAAAATTAAGAGAAAAGGTGATAGTCATTAGTAAGGAACTAAGGAATTAACCTAAGTTCTAGACCTCATTCAAGAAAATAACTGAAAAGTGCATAATGAGATTAGTAAGAACGCAAACCTTAGGCATTCTTGAATAGACTCTTAGTACCCATTAAGATCTAGACACTCCTCAAGAGGTTGAGGAAAATGAAAAGCTGAAGTATTAGGTCTAAGGCTTAGGGAGTATTTGGCCTCGTTAACTAATTTTTCGTTTACGGGACTCAGTAACCTAAGCACCCTAACCTCACACACAGCCTAGTTCAGTAAGCGTAAAAATCAGAATCACGCAGAAACATCGCAAAATTCTGAAAAGAACACCTAGAATAGGAGCGGCCGATCAACACAAGTTGATTTGGACGAGTTCTCAACGCGGAGAGGCGGGAAATCCCCTCGAAGATGCGTAACAAAATATCATCTCCTCGGTGCTTGTTTCTTAGGATATTTACATATCCTACTGGGGGCATGTAAGCACTCTGCTGGTTCAGATTCCATGGATGGCATTATCTCGAAGTGTCAATTGCCAGGGTCTGGATTCGGCCACGGAACACCATGGATGGGATTATCTCGAAATCTCAATAGCCAGGGTTCCGGGGGTTGCCATGGGCGGTGCTATCTCGAAGCATCGATCGCCAGGAACCCTTGAGGATTGATGATGGGAGCAAGGAATCTGATACAGACCGTGTTGAAAAGCCAATCCTAGGCTAGAACTAAAAAGAAAAAGAGAGAGAAAACTCTCCAAACAGAAAAACTTTCTATCTCTCTCTTACAAACGCACTACAAACTGAGCCAGGGCTAAAATCATTTCAAGCACGGGTGCTTTAACCACAAAGTCCAATAAACCTTAGGTTAGTTCTTGTGGACCTTAAAAACCTTTGCTAGAGACTGAGGCTAAGGCTAGACAGATTTGGATCTTGATTGGTACTAGAGTACCTTTTAGGCCTATGGTCAGCATTCTAACCTAATCTAAGCTCAAATAAAAAAAAAAGAGCACTTATCTAAAGCTATTAAGAACTTCATGGTCTAGAACAAGGGTTGAAACCTTAAGTTTTTGCTAAGGGACTAGCAAAAGCTAGGCATGGGGGTATGATGAGAACCTCATCATGAGCCATAACTAGCTCATTTTGACCCAATACAAAGGATAAAAGCTCCTACATAACTCAAGGAAAGGCTTAACTCAGAGAATTCTGAGTTTAAGGAGAAAACAAGTCATAAGGGGTAAAAATGCAATTTTACCAGTATAATCTGCATACAGGGTAATTCAGGGTCCAAACATAGGTCAAAGCAACTTAATAAGAATAAAAGTGGGATGAGATGATCTAGCAAGGGCTACAGCAATTCCAAGGAACTAAATGATAATCTGTAACCCTAAAACAACCCACTTCAATTCACGAGGTTCGAGGCAAAGTAAAAATAGAATAAATCCTCTAAAGTTCATATAAAAATAATCTCTAGGGTTTAGAACCTTCAATTTGGCCTTCAGAACCCATGTTGACCTACATTGAGAACCATGCCCAATTAATAACTTAATCTGGGTTTTCGCATAAATTGACCGGTCAAACAAGGTTTAATATAGAAATAAAATTCACCATCAGATTCCTTAGGTCCTAATTAATCATGTATAAAAACTTGAGCCTAAGAAGAAACCTCCTTGACCGACTTTACACTTTGGTCCTCATATATTTACTTTTTGGCCCTCAACTTTTGAACCGTCGCATTTTGGCCCCTAACTCTCCTTCGTTCTTTGCATTCAGGTCCCCCCTGCAAAACCGGCCAGCACCATGCTCCGGCGACCTTGCGCGGAGCATGGCGCCGCGCAGGGTGAGGGGGAAAGCCTGGCAAGTAAACTAGGGGTGCCCTGCGTTGTCAGCCGTCGCAGGGACACCCCCACTGGTCGCTGTAGCCCAACATACCGGCCGTGCGAACGCACGGACGGTATGGGTTTTCGCCTCCGGCCATCCTCCGGCGAGGGAGACACGTCGTCTCCCTCCGCCTCCCTCCCTGTTTTGATCCCTATAAATACCCCCCGTTGCTCCACAGGCCGGGGCAGCTCGGATCTGACGGAGAAAATCCCCAACTTTCCTCTCTTCTCTCTCCGGCAGACGCTCACCAGCTCCGGCGGTTCCTACCCCTCCTCCTCTTCGCTCTGCCGCAATACCAGCAGCAGAGACTTCCTCCCCTGCTCTTCCCGCGCCACGCCGCACCCAGCTGGCGCCTCTCCGGCTCTCTGCTCGCCGCCGCCTCCTTCCCTGAGCATCTTCTTCTCCGGCGACAGTCGATACGACTGTCGCCCTACTGCTCCCCCTTCGTCCCTGCAAGTAAGTTAGAACTATTTCCCTTCTTCTCCTCTTTCTTTCCCCGGTTTCAATTTGTTCAATTAAGCCCTCGACCGACCCTGACCATCGTCACCCCCTTCGACTCCGGCCACCCTCCGGCGAGATGTTCCCATCGCTCCACAGCCTCACACACCTCGCCGACCCTCACCGAACCTCCGCCTCATCACACTGAGCACCCCCCACCCCTCCACTGCCACTCCACACCTCCGTAACGCTCCCCCGAACAAACCCATTCCTCCGGTTGCAGTCCAACCTAGGGCTGCCGCCAGACACCACCTTGCGGCCTGCCGCGCAGCTCCTCACCTTCGCCGTGCCACGGCGAAGGTTCCCCAGTGGTTTGATCAGGCCGAGAGGCCATATTCGTGTCCGACAGGTTTTGAGGTTCGACCGCCATTAACGCACATTGAAGCAGCTTCTCCCGTGCTCCAGGCTTGAGGACTCCAGGTCTCCAGCTGCTGCGGAGTACGGGGAGTCTTGCGAAGGCAGCCAGCCAGCAACCAGGCCGCGGTCTCCCAGCAGGCGCACGCGAGGAAAGGTCTGCGTTTAGTCCCACATCGGTAAGCCTCACAACCTTTCCACTGTTTAAATTGATTTTGTGCACTAGCCTTACTGCCTCAGCACACGGGGTGAGGTCCCCTTTCACCCGCCCGGTTACCCGGTCTCGTCCGCGCTCACGCCCCGCGGACCTGACCCGACCCGACTTAGACTGACCTGCACTCCTCGCCCACCACGCACGCCGGTGGGCCTGGACCCGGGCGTGACCCGAACCCGATTACCCGGCAGCTCTGGGAGAGCTTTCCCAAGAGTGGTTTCAGAGAGAGAGAGACGCGGGGGGGGGGGAGAGGGTAGAGTAGGTTTTGTTCTCTGACGTAAGCTCTGAAGTGTGCAGGCACAGGTGAAGAAGAAGAACCGCGGAAGAAGAAGGAAGCTGAGGGAGACACTGTAGCAACAGGCAGTTTAAGTCGTCTGATTTGGAAATCAGACGACGTCCTGAAGGGAAAAGAAGAAAGAAGGAGGGGCGACGTCCTGACTGAAAAAGAAAAGAAGAAAGAAGGAGGGAGATCTGAAGAACAACAGAAGAAGGCGAGGCATAGGAGAACACAAAAGAACAAGGGAAGAACTGAAAGAAGAAAAACAAAGAAGAAAGAAGAAGATCTGAAGAAAGACAGAAGAAAAAGGAGGAGCAGGAACAGCTGGAAGAAGAAGAAGAGCATCACCATTGCAGAAGAAAGACATCACCTCTGCAGACAAAGAAGAAGAAGATCTGAGACGAGGAGAAAACAAAGAGAAAAGAAGACAACAAATTCTTTCCCTCTCTCTTTCTTTATTTTTGTAAAAGAAACATGTATATCTCTAGAATACAACTTGCTCCCTGAGTTCGACCTCGGGAACTCTTTTATTTTCCGAGTAAAAAAATTATATTTGAAATGTTGGCAATAACTGGCTATACTACAACGCTATAACAATAAAACCCGGTTATCTCTCGAAGCCACCGTCTCATTAGTAGGTCAGGTCGTCACCCACCTCGACACTCTCGTGGCTCAGAACGTGCCTGGATCGGCGACGTACCTCCTAAGGTTAGACATGTGGAACACGTCGTGCACACTAGAAAGTTGGGGAGGAAGGGCAAGCCAGTAAGCAATGGGTCCCACCCACTCCAGGACCTCAAAGGGCCCTATAAACCTCGGCACAAGCTTCCCTTTCACCCCAAAACGCTGTAGGCCCTTCATGGGCGAAACGCGAAGAAAGACATGATCCCCAACCTCAAACTGCACCTCTTTGCGCTTTCGATCGGCATAGCTCTTCTGTCTGCTCCTGACAGTGCGAAGTCGTCTGTGAATCTGCTCTATCACCTCCTGACTCTACCGGATCAGCCTAGGGCCAACCTCCCACTTGGTCCCCACCTCAACCCAACTCAAGGGTGCAATACACCTTCGTCCGTACAGAGCCTCGTAGGGTGCCATGCCAATACTCGAGTGATAGCTGTTATTATATGCAAACTCTGCCAGGGGTAAGTGCTCCTCCCAAGAGCCCCTCCAGTCTAGTACACAGGCATGTAAAAGGTCCTCGAGTGTCTATATAGTGCTCTCTGATTGTCTGTCCGTTTAGGGGTGGTACGCCGTACTGAACCTCAACCGTGTCCCCAAGGCCTGCTGAAACTCAGCCTAAAATTGGAAAGTAAAACAGGTATCCCGGTAGGATACAATCTCACCCGGAACTCCATGCAGATGTACCACATCACGAATATACCTTTTTGCCATTTGCACTGGTCCTAAGGTGACTCGGATCGGCAAGAAACGTGCCGTCTTCGTCAATCGGTCTACTATCACCCAGACTGTGTTGCGTCCTTGCTGGGTAATGGGTAAGCCCACCACCAAGTCCATGGTGATGCTCTCCCACTTCCACTCTGGCACAGGAAGTGGCTGCAACGACCATGCAGGCCTCTGATGCTCGACCTTCACCTGTTGGCACACCAAACACTGCTGCACAAACTTACCTACATCCCGCTTCATCCCTCTCCACCAAAAGTCACGTCTTAGATCATGATACATCTTCGTGTTCCCGGGATGTATGGTGAACCTGGACCCGTGCACCTCAGTCAAGAGCTCTCTCAAAAACTCCTCGTCCCTGGGAACGCACAAACGTCCCCTTATGCGTAGCACCTCGTCTGCAAAAGAGAAGTCTCCTGGGTCCCCTGACAGCACTCTGTCTTGTAACGACTGCAGGTACGGATTTGTCATCTGTCCTGTGATGATGCGGTCTATCAGCTCTGGTCTCATCTGTCGTGTCACTGTCACTACCCCACAATGCCCCTGTAATTCTAAGGGTCGCCAACTACCCAA
The DNA here is from genome assembly GCA_037157565.1 of Thalassia testudinum. Taxonomy (NCBI): domain Eukaryota; kingdom Viridiplantae; phylum Streptophyta; class Magnoliopsida; order Alismatales; family Hydrocharitaceae; genus Thalassia; species Thalassia testudinum. The sequence continues at coordinate 61,535,559 of JAZHRO010000013.1, read as the reverse complement.
CTCCTCCATGAGTCTCCAACTCTATGCCTGTAAACTAGCCAAGTGGGCGGGCGCCTTCCGGCTCAAGGCGTTAGCCACCACATTGGCCTTCCCCGGATGATAGGAGATGCTGCAGTCATAGTCCTTCAGGAGCTCCAACCAACGTCTCTGTCTCATGTTAAGCTCCTTCTGATCAAACAAATACCTGAGGCTCTTATGATCCGTGAAAATCTCAAAGGTCTCACCGTAAAGGTAGTGCCTCCATGTCTTCAGCGCAAAGACAACAGCTACTAGCTCTAAGTCATGGGTAGGGTAGCTATGCTCATGGGGCTTCAGTTGCCGCGAAGCATAAGCGACAACATGACCCCGCTGCATGAGCACACCTCCTAACCCCTGCAATGAAGCGTCTGTGTAGACCACAAAATCGCCACTACTATCTGGGATGGTAAGCATAGGAGCCGAAGTTAGCCTCTCCTTCAACTCCTGAAAACATGCCTCGTAAGCGTCTGTCCAAGCAAAGGGCACGTCCTTTCGGGTCAACTGAGTTATAGGATGCGCAATCTGCGAGAAACCCCTGATAAACAGCCGGTAGGAACCTGCCAATCCCAAGAAACTACGTATCTCTGTCACTGTACGTGGCCTCTCCTACTTGAGTATAACCTCAACCTTGGCTGGATCCACAGCCAAGCCATCCCCTGAAATCACATGGCTCAAGAAAGTCACCTGCCTCAACCAAAACTCTCACTTGCTGTATTTGGCATACAGCCTGCGCCGTCTTAAAGTGTCTAGAACCATCTGCAAGTGCTATCCGTGTTGTGCCTGATCCCGCGAGTAAACGAGCACGTCATCAATAAATACCACCACAAACTGATCTAGATACGATCTAAACACTCGGTTCATCAAATCCATGAAGGCAACGGAGGCGTTGGTCAGCCCAAACGACATGGCCAAGAACTCGTAGTGTCCGTACCGGGTGTGAAAAGCTATCTTGGAGACGTCGGTCTCCTTGATCCTCAACTGGTGGTAGCCTGATCTCAGATCTATCTTGGAGAATACCGTGGCACCTCGCAACTGGTCAAATAGATCATCAATCCTCGGCAGCGGATACCTGTTCTTGATGGTGACCCTATTCAGTTGTCTGTAGTCAACACAAAGGCGTAGGGTACCATCCTTTCTTTTTCACAAATAACACAGGGGCTCCCCATGGGGACGCACTAGGCCTCACAAAGCCCTTCTCCAATAGGTCCTGCAACTGTGACTTGAGCTCTCGTAGCTCAAGTGGTGCCATTTGGTATGGTACCATAGAAATGGGCTGGTCCCCGGTACCAGTGAGATCTCAAATTCAATCTCACGCTCAAGCGGTAGTCCTGGCAGCTCCTTTGGAAACACGTAGGGGTATTCTCTGACCACCAAGATGCTCTGTAAGTCTGCCACGGGGCTGGGCTCTACCACTACACAACCTAGAAAGCCCTCACACCCCTGGCCCAAAAGTCTCTCTGCCCGAAGCACAGAAATGCACCTGAAATCTCCTTCCACTGGCTGTCCGTGAAACTCAAAGGAAGGCATCTCTGGTATGGAGAAGACAATCGTCCTCCCAAAATAGTCTACCAAGGCATGGTAAGCGAACAGCCAATCCATCCCCAGAATCATGCCAAAATCCTCCATCGGTATCACGATCAGGTCAGCGGGGAGGCTGTGTCACTCAATACTGACCTCACAGTCTGTGTAGACCTCCTTAGCTATAAACAGCTGACCACTCGGACCTCTGATCACAAATGGATCCTCTAACAACACAGTCCTGTCCTAAACTGACAGCAAAACTCGCAGCAACAAAGGAGTGTGTGGTGCCGGAATAAAAAAGTACGTAAACTAATCTGCTGGAAATTGTAACCATACCTGCCACCACTGAACCTGTGCCACCCTCCCTGTGACTGCTGTCCCCCCCACGTGCCTGGGAACCACGACCACCTGCTCGGCCTCCAACGCTCAGTTCGGGGAGCATCTGCTGCGCTCTAGCCCTAGATGGGTAGTCCCTCCTGATGTGACCTGGCTGGCCACACTAGTAGCAGAGGGGGACTCGACTCCCTCCCTCGGTAGGTCCCTGTTGACAGCTGGGCGGGGGTCCAGTGCTGATAGCTGGCCCCTGTCAGGGGCCCCCAAAGGCCACTGACGGCCCCGCAAAACAAGATGACTCTCCCGTGGATGCCACGTGCCTCCTCTCTCGTCGGCCCTATGAGTACTATGGCTGGTAGGGCCTCTTCCGTCCGCTGTAGGTGTCTTGTGTGGCCAGGTTGGTCTCCTGGTACGTCATAGCTACCTCCACCACTCTCGAGAAGGTGGGCAGCTTCAGGGGCTTGACATACCCCCGAATGGCAGGTCGAAGCCCCTCAGTGAACCTCCACAGGCGCTCCTCCTCCGTAGCTAAAGCTGTCGCAGCAAAACGTGAGAGCTCCAGGAAGCGTGTGCGGTATGCCCTAACAGTCATCGTCCTCTAGTGGAGAGTGTGGAACTCCTGCCTCCTCTGGTCCTGCCAAGTCTGCGGGAAGTACTGCTTGCAGAAGAGGGTCACGAACTGATCCCACGTCGGCTCTCCCCTCTCCTGGCTTCTGATTACCCCCCACCACCTGTGTGCCGCACTCTCTAGCTAGTAGGTGGCAAAGGCCATGTGGCACTCCACAGTGGGGTGAAGGGTGTCAAACACCTTCTCAATCTGCTCCAGCCAGTCCTCTGCCCCAGACAGGTCCTCATCCCCCTTGAAGGAGGGGGGCTTCAGTTTCTGGAACTGTCCAAAAATTTCGTAGTGTAGCTACAGTAGGGGAACGGGCACGCCTCCCGATAGGGAGGGCTCGTGCTCAGAAGTGTCAGAGTGCGGTGGGGGCGGTGGAGGACCACCCCCTCCCCCTCATCCAGTGCTACGTCGATCTCTTGGCCCCATAGAGGACTCCCCCTCCACGTCCCCAGGGAGAGGTGCCTGTGGAGGCAGGTGGAGCTCCTCTCGTACTATGTCTCAAATCAACTGAGCGAGGTCTTGGGCCTGAATGCCCGGGGGAAGTGGCAGGTTAAGTGGCACCTCAGGCCTAGCACATCCGCCCCTCCGACCTCGTCCATGGCCGCGCCCATGACCCACCTCAAGAACTCCACATCGAGTCATCTCCTGCAAGGAGACGCGGAAAATAAAACAAAAAGAAGTCAACTCTAACGGACTTCAGCAAAAGGACTCAGAACAGATGTCAAGTGGCACGTTGTGGTGGTTACTCAAGTTACATGCACGTGAATTGGTTATTCTCAAGCTAGTTGGTTCATTTCTCGGGATGACCTTACTCTGATACCATCTTGTTACAACCCGATTCCCGAATCCCTACAGGACCCGAGACAGGCTCAACTCGACTAATCCCAAGACCTAGTCGTCCAATAAGAAAAAACTAAAAGCAAGAAAGTAAACCACATTCACTATGCTAAGTAACTAACAGTAAAAGAGTACAAGCAGTAAAGGAAGTAAAAGCTGCTAACAGTACATATCACTACCACAACGGTAAAGTAGAACAAAGTACATAACAGAAAGGAGTAACAATAGTCTAACTCACTAACAAAATGAAGTACAACAAAAATAGGAACTACTGCTGGTCTCGATTGGGCCGAGCACCTTCTACAGCCGGTGACTCGGGTTGCTCAACACCTGGACCTAAAAAGGGTTATGAGTAAACGGAGTCAGTGAACGCTGAGTAGAGTGGTAACCAAACTAACTAAAGGAGTAAAAACTAACAGGTAATTTATCTTTTCTAATTATTTTATTTTACAAGTCATACCTTTTTCACCCATTGGTTTACTTTTCAGATCTCTTTCTTGATCTCTCATGTTTCTCGTGGGAACGATCTTGATTGCAGTCGTTTCCGAAGAGTAGGAGCCACATGTGGTGCTCTCCTGGCCGGGAGAGTCCCCCGTGGTGATCCTACACCCAGTCAACCACCCCGAGGTCACTATCTAGACATACAGGTGACTACGGCATGCGCAATAAGCGCACGGGTAGCTACCCCAACTGGCACGCGGTCAGTCGTTTCCACTAGCGGGTACGACTAAAGTACAACACAGAACAGTATAGGGTATAGTCCTCTCAGTAACAGAGGTCTATCCCCTCAGAACCAAATAGGGGTCTCACCCCTCCACAGTCCGTGCACCCTCGTCTTACTACCTCGGTTTGCCTAGAAGGCCAAAGAAAAGTCAGTGTAGTTTGGCTAGCTTAACCCCAGGCCCCGTGGGGTTGCTAGCTCCCTCCCTACACTAATAGCTCTCCCCGGTACTGTGTACGCGTGGGCCAATAGGAGTCGATGTAGAGTGGCCATTCCTAACCCCGGGTCCCAACCCAAGGGCGACTAGCTCCGCTCTACACTAAAAAGGGGGCAGTCGCTCCCCCTTGGTACCAAGTATTAAAGGGCCAGCACACTTCCCACTCACATTTCCAGATCCATTCCATTTATCCATAGGAGCTCTACTCATATTTTCTCGTAGGGTTCATGCTCGTATTCACCATGTTGTTCCATACCAGGTTTCATCATTCACATTTCCATTCTCGTATTATATACATGCAGCTCGTATTTGCACAATTTAACATATACAACAAGTAATGTCACAGGTAACTGTTTAACTAGCACAGGCATTTCATATTCCACAGGCAGCTCGTATTTATTAACAGGCAATTGTTTACAATTTTATTCATTCATTTATAACTACAATCTCAAACACGCATACAAACAGTGCAAGTATTTCTCGTCCTAGGATTCATGCCACATCCTAGGTTTCTCGTTATCTAATTTCACATATGCATTCATGTTTTATAATTAAAACAGGGGAAACCACTCTACTAGACAATCCGGGAGTATTGGGGCTCGAACGGTAGACTCACGTGCCTCTACAAGTCCCAAACACACAACAGATCAAAGTCCTATACCAAGGAACAACCCACAATGGAACATTCATAATAGTATATAAGGCTTTCTAGCATGTAGAGGAACTCACAAGGAAACCATAAATATCTTGTTTGCGTAAAACGGACCTCAAACGGACCCTAAACGGGTAAAAAATAGAACTGCAGACCTAAATCAGACGTCTGGCACAAGGTCTAGACGTCTTAAAAGTCACTAGGGTCTACCTCAAGTTCTTGCGTCGACTTCAGATGTCCAGAACCCCTACTTGACCATCTGGACCCAGCTCCAGACATCTGACCTCTCCTCCAGTCATCTGAGAGTGCTTCCGATCGTCTGGTAAGCTATCCAGACATCCGAAACATGTGGAAGGACGTGCCCCGCACCTTCCCGAAGCTATCCCTGCGCTCGACAGACCGAATCGCCCACTTTTAGCCATACAGATTGGCTTTACGGTGCATCCTGCATGGCCATAACCGCAAGAGGAACGTACCTTAGCAAAACTCTGCTTTTAGACGTCCGGTGTCGTCACCAGACGTCCAACCAGTCGTCTGGATGACACACCAAACGTCTGATTCTCGGAAAATCCCAGAACCAGACCTCCTGCTCCTTTCACCGTGTGCAGCCACGACCTCTCCTCCTCGTTGCAGCTATGGCTACAGCAGGGTGTCGGGGACGTCTTCCCCGACGCACTCCTCCTCCCGCACGCGCTGCTCTGGCTGTGTGTCCTCCAGCGAGTTCCCACGAACATGCGAGCTCAAGCTCCTCCTCCTCTCTTCACGTTGCCTCTCCTCCTCGCTCCTCTCTCTCGCGCCCTCTCTCGCGCTCGTCCTTCTCGCTGCACTAGAGAGGAAGAAGGAAGGTGGTGGTGGTGGAGTGGAGAAGAGGGGAAGGGAGAAGGGTTTATATAGAGGGAGCGGCTAGGGTTCTTTGAGGGAGGAGAGAATGAGAAGAGAGAGAAGGAAAGCGTCTACGCGTGGCCAGCGTGCAGAACAGACCCTGCGTACAGATTTTTTTCAATTTCTAGACGTTTGAGAAGGGGTCCAGACGTCTAACTGAAAGTCCAAACGTCTTAAAAGGCTTAAAATAGAACGGGTCTTTACAGCTGCCCCTGCTGCTGTCATTGCTGCTTCGCCTGCTACTGTCGCTACTGCTTCACCTACTGCTGCCCCTACTGTAGTTCTTTACGAAACTCATCTCTTCAAGAGGCGAGTTTGTGTGTTTAGGACTGACATTTGGCATGCTTGTTTACGAAACTCGCCTCTTGAAGAGGTGAGTTTCTGACTTTTCCCACCCCCTCTTTGATCTCGGTGCGCCAGTTTTTATGAAACTCGCCTTTTGAAGAGGTGAGTTTACGTCATTTCCCTCCTTTGTGGTAGTTGCCGCAATGCTTTAAGAAACTCGACTCTTCAAGAGGTGAGTTTAATTTTTAAGAAACTCGCCTCTTCAAGAGGCGTGTTTTCTACATTTCCTACCCTCCGTGTTGATGTTGTCTAAGAAACTTGCCTTTTGGAGTGGCGACTTTCTCTTAGTTCATTTCAGATGTCTTTTGCTTCATCAAGACGTCTGAAACTTCGTCTGACACTTATACACTAGATCTCTATTTCGATCCAATGGAATAAGGTAAGAGCAGTATGAAAATCGAGTATTTTTAGACGTCCAATTTTTTTTCCGGAAGTCTTATATTATGAAATCAAATGTCGAGTAATAGTAGTAGACGTCTAATAGATTGAGTGGAGGGTAATGTTTAGGTGATTGGTGGTACTACATAACTTGCCTCTTGAAGAGGCGACTTTTTTGTTGTTTCTTTTTTTTTATGCTAGCTTCCGCTGCTACTGGAAATGTTGCAACAGCTGTTGCTGCCATGATTCTACTACTTACATTAAAACTAAGGAATATGTAATAATATATATTATACTAACTTAAGTTAATATACTAATGTCTACAGTAACATAAACTATATCTACAGCAACGCATAAAAGTGTTGCTAAACCTTAGAAAAAACTATGTACACAAACTAAGGTAAAAACTAGGGTCTATAATGACGTTTATTACTATCTACAGTGATGAATATATCTGTCACTAAACCTATCTTTTATTTATATAGTTATATACATCTTTTCTTCCCCTTATGTTCTCTTCTTTACGAATATACATCTGTTCTCTCCTTATCTCTCTTATTCTTTACTTCTTTTATTTTCTCTTACTTAGTCTCTCAGCACCAGTTCTCTTCTTTATAGTTAGTCGTTTTTAGGTTGCTCATGGCCTCGATCCTCCTCTTAATCATTTGATCTACTGTTTAGTTAATCAAAAATTAAGTTTTTTAATTGGTAGGTGATCTTTTCGAGGGATACACAACACCCTAAAGGGGTGGGACCAGACCTCTACTAAAAGCCTCCCTAATTTTTTGATTAGCCCAATTTCATCATATTTTATGCTCATTATTGGGCCCAGACAGGCCCACTACGGTGCATGGCTCCCAGCTACTCATCGCACAGTTTCATGCCAATACACGCTCAATTCAATGCCAGATCATATGCTCAGATCAAGGAAAGGGATATGCATTTATGGTGCCCTCTGCCGTGACAACTGGATAGCTCAAATGACAAAAAAGATTTATAGTGTTCCATGCGCTCTCATCTCCAGCCAATGATGTGGCACAAAAGAAGAGCGCCAATTAGCGCTTCAATCCAGCGGCAATGTTCTGATTTGGTGATTTCGTCCCTCGATTTGAGGGTCCAAATTAATTCCAATTTTAAATAAAATATATTTTTAGAGAGCTCTTATATAGGACTATATAATTATTTAATTTATTTACAAAAATAATTATATTAAATTAGCTCAAGATTGGAAATTATACATACTGATAATTGGGTTTATTTCTTAATTAACGTATAAATTAGTTAATTAATGGTCTAATTGACCCTGTAAAGTATTAATATACATGTTAAATTATTTAATACATATTTTCACTGTATTTTACAAGTTTTATTTTAATTTATATACATTTAAATTTACATTTAAGGATATTTTACAAATAAATTAGGTATAAATAATATAATATAGTATAAATATGGTTAAATTAGTTCAAAATACTTAAAATAATATAATACAACTATACAATATAAATTATTTCAATAATAACTTAATTTACTAATTTATTTTATTTTAAGTTAGTAATTTACTTAATAACTTAATGAATTAATTATTTATTGTGTATATATAAATTAAATTACTTTGAAGGTATTATATGATACATTATATAAAAGATAATTACGTATGTACAATATTACTTATAAATAAGTTAATTTATTGGGGTTTCTATAATTATGTAGCTTAATATAAGTTAATTAAATTAATAGCTAATTATACAAATAAGTTATATAAATAATAATTTACCTTAAATACTTAATTTACACTATATAATATATGCATAAGTTATTTATATAGTTTATAGACATATTTTACACTATTTACGTATGTAGCTTAATATATACCTTATATATACATGTATATCTATAATATACATTGTGTTTTTGTTTATTTTTAGGGTTTTTATGATATTTATGGACTTTATGAGTTTTATAGAGGTAGGAGGTAAGAGAGAAAGAAAGAGATGAGAGATAGAATATTTTTGTATTTTTTTTAGTTTAGAGTCTTTTATTAAGTTTAGAGGTTTATTGGAGGTTGGTATGTTCAATTTTATTTATTTACTTAATTTTTATTAGTTTATTTCAGGTCTTTCACTAGGAGGCAGTTATTGATATACATCACTATCTAAGTCTAATATTATCCTTTAATTCCAAAAAGATTATTTTTATATGCAACAATGAATGATTGAATCAATGAATAATCAAAGAATGAATCAATTATATACACAAGAATGAATTACAAATCAATGCAATGCTTGAAAACAAGTATGTACAAACAAGCATAAAAAGCTATAATTACATTCTATATACTATCTATTTACAGCTTATAATATTAATACTTATATATATACAATAATATGTTATAATTTATATCATACTAACTTAACTTAATATATTAACACCTATAGTAACATATATATTATGTACAGTGACATATATAAACGTCTCTAAACCTTACGAAAAATCATGTACATAGCTAAGGCAAAACTAGGGGTCTATAGTAACGTTTATTCTATCTACAATGACGGATATATATGTCAGTAAAACTCACATGCTATTTATATACTGGTACTTGTATACATATATATATATATACATGCAATCAGGGGCAAGCGCAAGGCCTTAGCTTCTTTTGTTTACACTTAATCTCTCTTCTTCTTTACTTCTTTTGTTCTCTTTTACTTAGTCTCTCAGCACCAGTTCTCTTCTTTATACTTAGTCGTTTCTAGGTTTCTTCTCTCCTTTAACACTTAGCGGTCACGGCCTCGATCGTCCTCTTAATCCTTTGATCTACTATTTGGGTAATCAAAAATTAGATTTTTTAATTGACGAGCAACCTTTTCGAGGGATACATAGCACCCTCAAGGGGTGGGACCAGACCTCTACTAAGAGCGTCCCTAATTTTTTGATTAGGCCTATTTGATCGGATTATATAATCATTATTGGGCCCAGACAGGCCCGCTACGTTACATGGCTCCCAACCACGCACCGCACAGTTTCATGCTAATACACTCAATTCAATGTCAAATCATATGCTCAGATCAAGGAGAGGGGTATGCGTTTATGGCGCCCTATGCCGTGATGACTGGACAACCCAAATGACAAAAACAATTTATAGCTCCCCGTGCGCTCGGCAGCCAGCAATGTGTCACAAAAGAAGAGCACCAATTGGTGCTTCAATCTAGTGGTAGTGTTCTGATTTGATGATTTTGGCCCTTGATTTGAGGGCCCAAATTAATTCTAATTTTTAAATAAGATATATTTTTAGAGAGCCCTTATATAGGACTATATAATTACTTAATTTATTTACAAAAATAATTATATTTACTATATAAATAAATTAGCTAAAGATTGGGATTTATACATACCAATAATTAGGTTTATTTCTTAATCAACATATAAATTATTTAATTAATGGTCTAATTGACCCTGTACAATATTAATATACATGTTAAATTATTTAATACATATTTTCATTGTATTTTACAATTTTTATTTTAATTTATATACATTTAAATTTACATTTCAGAACATTTTACAAATAAATTAGGTATAAATAATATAATACAGTATAAATATATTTAAATTAGTTAAAAATACTTAATAATATAATACAACTATACAATATAAATTAGTTCAAAAATAACTTAATTTACTAATTTATTTTATTTTAAGTTAGTAATTTACTTAATAACTTAATAAATTAATTATTTATTGTGTATATATAATTAAATTACTTTGCAGGTATTATATGATACATTATATATACATAATTACACATGTACAGTATTGCTTATAAATAAGTTAATTTATTGGGATTTCTATAATTATGTAGCTTATAGTACATATAAGTTAATTAAACTAATAGCTAATTATACAAATAAGTTATATAAATAATAATTTACCTTAAATACTTAATTTACACTATATAATATATGCATAAGTTATTTATATAGTTTATAGACATATTTTACACTATTTACATATATAGCTTAATATATACCTTATATATACATGTATATCTATAATATACATTGTGTTTTTGTTTATTTTTAGGGTTTTTATGATATTTATGGATTTTATGAGTTTTATAGAGGTAGGAGGTGAGAGAGAAAGAAAGAGATGAGAGATAGAATGTTTTTGTATGTAATAATGAATGAATGAATCAATGAATAATCAAAGAATAAATCAATTGGATACACAAGAATGAATTTCAAATCAATGCAATGCTTGAAAATAACTATGTACAAACAATCATAAAAAACTATAATTACATACTATATGCTCTCTATTTACAACTTATAATATTGATACTTATATATATACAATAATATGTTGTAATATATATATATACAAAAATAAGGGTCTATAGTAACGTTTATTCTATCTATAGTGATGGATATATTTGTCAGTAAATCTCACATGTTATTTATATACTACTGCTTATATACATATACAACTGTACATATATATATACACGCACTCAGGGGCAACAAGGCCTTAGCTTCTTCTGTTTACTCTTAATCTCTCTTCTTCTTTACTTCTTTTATTCTCTTTTACTTAGTCTCTCAGCATCAATTCTCTTCTTTATACTTAGTCGTTTTTAGGTTTCTCACGGCCTTAATCCTCCTCTTAATCCTTTGATCTACTATTTAGTTAATTAAAAATTAGATTTTTTAATTGGCGAGCGACCTTTTTGAGAGATACACAGCACCCTCAAGGGGTGGGACCAGACCTCTACCAAGAGCCTCCCTAATTTTTTAATTAGGCCAATTTCATCATATTTTATGCTCATTATTGGGCCCAAATAGGCCCGCTACGATGCATGGCTCCCAGCCACGCACCACATAGTTTCATGCCAATACACACTCAATTCAATGCAATCATATGCTCAAATCAAGGAAAGGGATATGTGTTTATAGCGCCTTGCGCCGTGACAACTGGATAGCCCAAATGACAAAAAAGATTTATAGCACTCCGTGTGCTCGCCAGCCAACGATGTGGCACAAAACAAGAGCGCCAAGTGGCACTTCAATCCAGCAGTAGTGTTCTGATTTGGTGATTTTGGCCCTCGATTTGAGGGCCCAAATTAATTCCAATTTTTAAATCAAATATATTTTTAGAGATCCCTTATATAGGACTATATAATTACTTAATTTATTTACAAAAATAATTATATTTACTATATAAATAAATTAGCTCAAGATTGGGAATTATACATACCGATAAGTGGGTTTATTTCTTAATTAACGTATAAATTAGTTAATTAATGGTCTAATTGACCCTGTACAGTTTTAATATACATGTTAAATTATATAATACATATTTCTATTGTATTTTACAAGTTTTATTTTAATTTATACACATTTAAATTTACATTTGAGGACATTTTACAAATAAATTTGGTATAAATAATATAATATAGTATAAATATGGTTAAATTAGTTCAAAATACTTAAAATAATATAATACAATTATAAAATATAAATCAGTTCAATAATAACTTAATTTACTAATTTATTTTATTTTAAGTTAGTAATTTACTTAATAACTTAATAAATTAATTATTTATTGTGTATATATAATTAAATTACTTTGAAGGTATTATATGATATATTATATATACATAATTACGTATGTACAATATTACTTATAAATAAGTTAATTTATTGGGGTTTCTATAATTATGTAGCTTATAGTACATATAAGGTTAAAATAATTAATAGTTAAATATATAATTAAGTTATATACAATTTAAGTTATCTTAATTATTTAATTTACATTATATAATATATATAAGTTATATATACCTAGTATGTACCTCTTTTACATTATATACACATATAACTTAATATAGAGTTTATATTTACAACTATATACATAATATACATAGTATTTTTGGATATTTTTGGGGTTTTTCTGATTTTTATGAGTTTTACATGTTTTATAGAGGTAGGGGATGAGAGATAAGGAGAGAGATGAGAAAGAGAATGTGTTTTTGTATTTTTTTTAGGTTAAGTTCTTTTATTAAGTTTTAAGGCATACTGAACCGTCGGCTGGTATGTCTACTAAGCTGGGGGTTCAGATGACCTAAAAACTTTATACACTCCTAGAGAAATATGTAATCCTCAACACAACACTTTTATTTTATTTTTTGGGAAATTTTATAATGTTTTTATTGATTTACATGTGAAACACATCCTAGGCCTTAAAGAGGATTTCTAATGAGAACCTAAGGCACTAAAATGAAGGTGTATGGCTGAATGTGCAGTGGAAGCAATCAATAGTGTTCAGCACATGAAATGAAGGTTGCTCAGATAGATAAGCATGAATTTCAACTCACTTTCATCACATTTCTAAGTTTGGGTAGTTATACAAAAATATAGCTGACAAAGAGACTTTAAAATCAAATTACATGCATTCAAATTGGATTTAAAGTCATTACAAATACATGAAAGCTTGTTCACATTGTATACAACAGTTAGAACATATCAGCTATCTAAGACAATTCAAACTCAAGCTATAGTCCTATCAGTTCAGACCATTCAGCAGCCATATTACTGTTGCAGCAGCAATAGCAGCACAACAACTAAGTAAGCTTTTGAAATTCAGTAGCTACTGAAGTTACTGCTGCTAATCAGATGTTTGTGCCAAAATTCAGATGTCCTAAAAAATTTCAAAGGTGGTTGTTGCAGCAATTGCTTCAATTCCAGCAGCTCTGATATGAGATTCAGTACACAAATATCCCAGTTCAGACCTAACAAAGTCTGATCAGGGATCAAAAGTGTCAAAATCGGAGAATGATTTACATTGAATTTAGGGTTGGAATGTAGCTGCTGATGCAGCACTTTAATGTGTTGAATTGAGATTCAAAACACATCATTAAACATCCTTAAAAATCTGACAATACTTGGAAATCATTTTGTAATCAAATTGGGGTGTAAGGATCCACATCAAAAATTCTCAAACCATATTCGCGGCTACAGTGTTCTCCTCTTGGCAGGTACAACAGTACAGGCATGAACGTGAATGCAATGTCATTATTGGATAGACACATGAGGATAAAATTTCTTGCATTGAAGGTCTAATGGATGGAATTGTTCCAATTGAAAATTACATGGTTGAAGAATTTTTAGCGCTTGCAATTGAACACAAGGTTTAGACTCAAATCATGTTTTTTGATTATTTTCATTTATTAACAGCCATACTCATATAGTGCGGAAAATGTTTAGTTTTGTTTCTTTATTTGGTGTACTGATAATGTGTAAATGAAAAGCAAGCAATCACACACACGAAGTAAGCATTAAACTGAAAACTAAGCAATCACATTGACTAACCAAGCATTTAAATGAAAAGCAAGTAATCACACACACCAAGTAAGCATTTAAATTAAAACTACGGAATCAAAGTATGACAACCAACTTTCATTGATAAAAATGAAAATGATACAAGAGGAACAATTATTTTCATGCCCTTCGAGGTCTTGTGTATGTCTTTTGAGGTCTTTGAGAATTATCTTGAAATCGTTCTAACTGAGTCTGTCGATCTATTTCTTGAATTTGTGTGCTAGCAGCATCGAAATCCGGAGCAGTTGGAGGTGACGGTGGTGCACGAACAGTAACTATTGAGGTCCCTTCCCCGGAGTCTATATCTACTGCCTTTCTCTTAAGCGGAGCTCCTGGTGTTATCTCAAAGATAGTAGATAACATAATGTTTGGAGTCGTAGATGGATCATCAGTTTGAGTTTGTCGATCTATTTCTTGAATTTGTGGGCTAGTAGCGTCGAAATTCGGAGCAGTTGGAGGTGACAGTGGTGCACGAACATTAAGTATTGAGGTCCATTCCCTGGAGTCTATATCTACTGCCTTTCTCTTAAGCAGAGCTCCTGGTGTTATCTTGGAGATAGTAGATAATGCAATGGCTGGAGTCGTAAATGGATCAGCAGTTTGAGTTTGCTGCAACCAAAATTTTTGAGGTGTTAATGTATTGGTGAGAACGGAAACGTCCTAATAACCCTAACATATTACCTTAGATTGACCATGTAGATCCTGGTGGGACTCCACCTCTGACTGCAGATGTGAGGCTTGGTAGGGTTCTCTCTGCATAGGTTGCTGCATAGAAAATTTTCAGGTGTGTCAAAAAATATGAACAAGAATGAAATTATCAATGTATGAGAGACTTATATTACCTAAAATGAGGCCTATATATCTTGCTGGGGTTCTACCTCCGAGTGAGCGTGAGAGGACTGGGACAGTTCTTCATGCATAGATTGCTGCATAAAAATAATTGATGAGAAATTACCAGTTCATGATGAATAGAATATTATATTTATTAGCCATTTATACCTCTAAATGGGACTGTTGATCATGGGCATGTTCCACATCCAGTGGATGGTCCAGTGCGTCTGGTAGTGGGTGTGAGCCCTCCTGTGGATGGTCTGGTGCATTTGGTGGAGGGTGTGGCGCCTCTGGTGGTGGATGTGGCGCCTCCGGTATAGGATCAGGATCATTTCCCTATACCCTCCTATGTCCTCTCTCACGGCCCCTTCCTCTGCCACGTCCTTGAACTCGCCCTGGCCATCACCCCTGCCCCCTCCAATGCCCTCCTATAGGTTCATCATCCACACTGTCTTGGGCTTGAGGGTCAAGGGATTTGAAATGATGTGCTAGTGTGTTACTGTTTATCTCAATTGCTTGGCAAGCTAGGATATTGATGTTCGCAAAGTCCAGGTGATCACGTGTCATCTCATGAACTCAAACGCACATTTTTTTTTTTTTTGAGAAAGAAAGGAATGCTATCGAATCACCGATAGCAAACCAGGAGAGCTATTATTAATAAAAATGAAACAATTACATAATCGAACCCCAATGCTGTATGAGACTCCAGCAAAAATTTACAATATTATCCACATACACTGGGGTCTCCTGAAAAACACACTCATTCCTAGCCCTCCATATAGACATAACACAGCCACCATATGTAAGCATGGCTTATTCCCATCCACTAGATAACGCCACAGATTCTCCCATGTGGGGAGAGAATCATTACATACTCTCCTCCAGACATAATCAGTGATCACACATGAAGAAAAAATATGAATGCTAGAATCATTATGCATCCCACATAGGTGGCAAAACTGAGAGGGAGTACCCATTCTTCTGTGCCTCAAATCTTCAGTAAGGCAAAACTGAGAGAGTACCCATTCTTCTGTGCCTCAAATCTTCAGTAATCAGACTGTCCCTTCTGTAGAGCCATAATAATATAAGCAACAAGCCATAATAATAATACTCAAACCCACATATTGAACTACCAAAGGCAACAATAATGACGAGATATATAAGCAACAAGTATTATTGTATAACTATTATGTAATTATGAAGAAGAATTGTATAAGAAGTTACGTTATAATCCAATAGTGCACCAAATCAACCGATAAACCTCCTCGTGATGTTGTTATACCAATTCTCGTATTCCGATGTAGCAGTTGGGCTATCCGACCATGTCAGTGGAATGATATGTTCTGCCCTCGCCCCCCAATCCTGAATGTTGATGCCAATCAATCTCAAATTTCCCCCTCAAATTTATATCGTGGAGGTTGTTTTATGAATTGCATTCCGAAGGAAAACCTTGAAAACCTCCAAATTGCCTTAGGACGCGATCTGGAAAATGATGCTCCACTATAAGGAAGCATATCAAGGGGACTCATGCAGACCAAATCGCCCTCCTAGCTAGGCAATATGTAGGCAGGTTTTCTTGTATTTCCTGCATGTAAGGCTGCCATAAAACCTGCGTTGCCACACAAGCATTGTAATTAAAACATGTTTTCTTATGTAATAAATATGTTTGAAATGTTTAATTATATACCTGCTCGACACTTTGGAGGTCAAATGCATCCCTATACGGAATTGTAATGTTGGTTGACTACTTCCGAACATCGAAAGCAGCCACCCAACGAGCACCCATGGTTGTCCTTGCCACTCAGGACGACGACGCACGATAGGTGCTATGTGAGGAAACCTCTCCCACGCCCAAACTTGCAGCATGACCAACGCTCCACCAATCTCATCAGTCCCCGTACGGGTAGCTAAGCATAGTTGGCGATAGAGGTATGCTAAACAAGCAGCTCTCTAGCTATACTGTCATGCAGCCTGTGATATGCATTAAATAAACACAAGTTAAAGATGTAAAGATGTTCAAATGTTAAGCCATAAATCATGTAACCATAACTTAAAATTTTGCTTACCTGCAAGTCCTCTAATAAAGGTAAGTACATCAACGAGATGTAGTTCTCGGACTTGTCAAGGAAAAGAATGCCGCCCATGCACTGTAAAATGTAAGCTCGTACGTATTGACGACAAGTTTCATCATTCGCATCATCTGGCATGTCTGCAAAGGTCCCCTGCAGCCAAGTCATTTGCACCCTAGAACCAGAGATTTGACTTTCACCTGGTATCACTCCAAGTAACTGGTTGCACAATCCTCTCCAACTAGGCATAGAGGTCACGCTTGTGAGTACTGAGCCATCTACTGGTAAACCAGTGATGATGGCTATGTCCTCCAATGTGACAGTCATCTTAACCCTAGCCATATGAAATGCGTGAGTCTCTGGCCTCCAGCGATCCACCAAAGCTGTGATTAGGTGCCAATCCAATGATATGAAACCAAAGTCTAAGATCCCTCCAAACCTCACATCCTATACAAGCTGGGCAACTCGTGGGTGTATTGGTATAGATCGCATGACAGCATCACGTCGATGATATCTCAAAGTCGAGTAAACCTATATAAGTTAAATATAAAACTCGTTAATGGAAGAGACATTTATAATTAAAGTAAACGAGAGTTAGTGATGAAATGCATAAAATACTATTTAATACTTACATCACCGTCCCATACAGTCGTGGACCTGTGCACGTCCTGTCCATATAAAACAGATGGCTCAACTGGTCCCCCCTCCATCTGCAATTTCAAAAAAATAATATTAATAAGACTTTGTAATTAATTTAATGTAAGACATTTTTGATATGAAGATATTTATTACAAACAATGCATTTACCTTTATTTGGACAATTCTTTCTATTATGACCAGTATTTCTACAAACACTGCATTTATTGATGTTTCTACTACATCAAGTGTTTGGCTGTGGAATTTATTGTGTGGACGACGACTTTCCGTATTGTAAATGGGGCCAATGTCTTCTCGTATGACCTTCTTGCATGCACACATGACAACTATTGCTTTGTCTGCTTTCTCGAATATTCATCTCGTTGTGGATACGAAACAATTTCGGACGCCCTTTATTACGTTTCTTCTCCCGCCAAGGGATTTGCTTCTAAAATACATACGACTGCCAAGCTTTAGGATCAGGTATTGGCTCAAATTTTCCTTAGTATATTATCATTTGTTGCTCCTAGGTGTACCAATGGGCAACAGCTGTACGGATGTCAACTCGTCTAGATGTCAACACTGCACATACATGTGATCATGGGATTCTCTATGTTTGCCACTTGTTGTAAGTACAAGTCGCATTCCTTATGTCAACTTTGTGAAAGTTCCCTCCTTTCAAACCGTATGGTGTCTCATGCCTACCAGTCAGAACTTCATAGTATGGATCAGGAATCCCATGAAAACGAGTGACGTTGTGGCTTCTCCCTATATCCATCCAATTTTCCAACATATCATTTGCATATGTGGTATATCTCTCAGTACTGCCCAATGCTGCATGTGCTTTTTCATGATGTTTATCAAAGTACGAAACACAATTGTAGAATGTTTTTCTAACTAAGGCACATATAGGCAATGCCCTAGCATCTGTGAGAACCGATTATAACTCTCTCTCGAGTTTGTTGTCATGTTCCCAAATCTATATCCACCATCATAAGCCATCGTCCATTGTTGCTTATCAATTCTACGCTTGTCGAACCATTTGGAAGCATCTTCACTCATGTTCCTCAATGTATTCATGCAAAATTTCCATTTAAGTGGTGAAGATTGCAATGCAGCTCTCATTACTAACTTCCTCAGATGCACATTCTTTACTGACGAGTTAAAATTGCTTGCAACGTGCACAAAACCTCCAATGAACATGACGTAACCCAACATCGTCACTAGCAGCTGCAGCAAGTATCCCTCCATGGAGATCAAAAATAATACAAATTTGATCTTCCCAATCATGGATTAAACAATATCTTACTTTTTTAAGAAACCAAGACCATGTGTCTGTGGACTCATACACAATAACGAAAGCAAGAGGCACAATATGTTGATCAACATCCACACCACATGCAGTTGTAACGAGCGTGTGGCCCAGACGTCTGGAAGGTTGTCCAGACGTCTTACTAGACGTCTGGGATAGTTTCCAGATGGCTGGAAATCCGTTATTTTCGACACACGCGAGTCGTCTGCGTGCCTGAGCCGCAGACCGCATATTCGCCCTTCCTCCCTCCTGCGGCTGCAGATTCCCCTGCCGTGAATCCTTCTCTCTCCTCCTCGCATGGCCTTAAAAGGCCACGCCTCCCCTCTTGTCGTCTCCACCGTTCCCTTCCTCTTCTCCTTCCTGTGCGCGAGAGCGAGCGAGCGCGAGGGAGGCAGCGGAGGCCGCAGTGAGCGCGGAGGAGGTGCGGCGTGCGAGGGCGGAGCTCTGCCGTGAGGGCGAGCTCACCGGAGCGGCTTGGCCGGCCGGCGGAGGGCGTAGGGGGCGCGGAACGACGCGGAGAGGGACCTGCTGCGGTCTGAGCAGCAGACGAGTGAGGTACGACGCGAGCGGCGTCGCGAGCGGAGGCCGAGTAGCGCCCTGATTCTGGAAAAATTTCCAGAATCAGACGTCTGGGTTGATAGTCAGACGGCGAGGGAGACGTCTGTAAGCTCATACAGACGTCTGAAAGGT
Organism: Thalassia testudinum; assembly: GCA_037157565.1. NCBI lineage: Eukaryota > Viridiplantae > Streptophyta > Magnoliopsida > Alismatales > Hydrocharitaceae > Thalassia > Thalassia testudinum. The sequence continues at coordinate 61,516,125 of JAZHRO010000013.1, read as the reverse complement.
GAGTATTCCGCCTTCTTCTTCCTTCCTGTCGACTGACCGTACTGAGGGAGGCAGTTGGCTGTGCGCAGGTTCGCTGATTCGCCATCCTTTGCGAATCAGACGTCTGGAAGTTGTACCAGACGGCGGGAGTAACCTCCAGATGTCCTGGGTGACCATCGGACGTCTGGGAGCTAGGCCAGACGTCCCTGCAGACTTCTGGATGTCTGGGAAACCACGCCGGACAGGTAATTCTCTGATCCACTCTTTAAGACGTCTGGAAGAAGTTCCAGACGTCTGATCTTGCACAGTATTGTCTTTTTCGACCCGTTTAGGGCCCGTTCGGGCTCCATTTTCCGTGATTCGAGTTGCGTTCTTTTCAGAATTAATTCCTCTACCCGTCTACAGTAGCTATACACTGTTTTGAGACACTCCTTGTGTTTGGTCCTTGTGATAGGACATCGTTCAGTTGTAGTCTTGAGAGTCGCGGAGGCACGCGAGATTCCCGATCACGCCCCCATTACTCCCGTTGTACCTGGTAGAGTGGCTTAAGTTTATTATTAAAATTTGTTAAAGTATGGAACCATAACTAGAATCTAGGACATTGCATGAATCCTAGGAATGAGAAATGTATGGAATGATAGCTCCTAGGTGATGCATGAATCCTAGGGCTGGAAAACTAGTTGTATGCTAGATCCTAGGATGTGGCATGAACCCTAGGATGGAAAAACTAGTGGAATGTATAATACTGCAGTCTTGGAAAAATGGAAAGGAATATAAAGCTGCCTGTAAATTGAATTAACAGCTGCCTGTTATGAATAAAGAAACATGATTGAGATCATGGATTGTGAGAACGTGAAACTGGAAAGTGAAACATATGATGTTCTGAGATAAAGAGCTGGAACCCTACGGGGAATTAGGAGTGGAACTCCTGGAAAGAAAAAGGAATGGAACTGAGATGTAGTTTGTACTGTCTCTTGGGTACGCAGTACCAAGGGAAGTACCTGTACCTGTTTAGTGCAGAGTGGGGCCAGCCACCCCAGGGACCCGGGGTTAGGATTGGCCGCTCTGTACCGACTTGTTGGCCCTCGTGTACGTAGTACCTAGGAGAGCTACTAGTGTTAGGAGAGTACTAGCTACCCCACGGGCCCCGGGGTTCTGCTAGCCTCCTTCACCGACTTGTTAGGCCCACTAGGGCAAACCAGGGTAGTCAGGCGAGGGTGCGCGGACTGTGGAGGGGCAAGGCCCCGGTTTGGTTACTGTGGAGGGGTTGGACCCCTGTTACTGAGAGGGCTCTGCCCTAGTTCCGTGCTGTGCTTTGGGCGCACCCGTTAACGGAAACGACTGATCGCGTGCCAGTGCGGGCTAGCTACCTGTGCGTTTATCGCGCGTGCCGTAGTCACCGTTACGTCTGTCAGTGACCTTGGGGTGGTTGACTGAGGGTAGGATCACCATGGGGGACTCTCCCGGCCAGGAGAGCACCACGTGCTACTTCTACTTTTGGAAAAGACTGCAATCAAGATCGTTCCCACGAGGACATTCGAGATCAAGTAAAGGATCTGAGAAATAAATGAAATAGTGAGAAAATTGAAAGATGTGAATAAAGGAAGTAATAGAACATAACAGCTACTGTACACTCTACTGTTGTCTTTAGTTAGTTTGCCACTCTACTCAGCGTTTTGCTGACGTGTCACACTCGTTACCTTTTTCAGGACCAGGTGTTGAGCAGCCAGGGTCAGCGGCTGCAGAGGACGCTGGGCCGAGTAGGGTCCAGTAGAGTTTACCACAGTCTTTTGTACCTCTTTTGTTTCTGTTATAGTGAGTAGTTTTGTTTCCGCTGTACTTTCTTTACCTGCAGTTCGTGTTGTATGATAAATGTTGTTCTACTGTTGTGGTGGTACCTACTGTAGTAGTTTCTTTCCTTACTGCTATACTTTCTTACTGTTAGTTATATTCATGCTGAATGTGGTTTATTTTACTGTCTTTTGGTTACTTCCTCGTTGGACGACTAGGTCTTGGGATTAGTCGAGTCGGTCCGGTTCTCGTGTCTCGTAGGGACTCGGGAACCGGGTCGTTACAAGATGGTATCAGAGCAAGGTCGTCCCGAGAAGTGAATCAACTGACTGGAAAATAACCAATTCACATGTTTATAGCTAGAGTAGCCACCACAACATATCTCTTGACATGAGCTCTTAGAAGTTTTGTTAGGTACCGTCTGTTCTGACGTTTCCGTGTTGTTTCGCGTCTCCTTGCAGGAGATGCCTTGTCGCGAGACTGGCGAGACTGGCCGCGGGCGCGGCCGAGGACGAGGTCAGCGAGGTGGACGTGCTGTCGTTGACGTCTCGGTGGACCAGCCACCGCTCCCTGGCATCCAGGCCCAGGACCTCGCCAGACTGATTCGAGATATTGTACGAGAGGAGCTCCACCCACCGCCCCGAGCACCTCCTCCTGGGGTTGCAGAGGGGGAGTCCTCTGTGGGACCACGCGACGGACACGGCGCTGGACACGAGGGAGGGGATGGGCCCTTGCCGCCCCCACCTTCCTCCGACACTTCTGTACACGAGGCACCTTCGCCTGGAGGTGCACCAGCACCTCCCCTACAGCGCCACTTCGAGCTTTTCGGGCAGTTCCGGAAGCTGAAGCCCCCCTCCTTCAAGGGGGATGAGGACCCGACTGAGGCAGAGGACTGGCTTGAGCAACTGGAGAAGATCTTCGACACCCTTCGCCCCCCGGTGGAGTGCCGCGTGGCCTTTGCCACGTACCAGCTGGAGAGTGCAGCACACCGGTGGTGGAGGGCGGTCCGGGGACAGGAGAGGGACGAGCCGACGTGGGACCAGTTCGTCACCCTCTTCTGCGAGCAGTACTTTCCCCAGACATGGCAGGACCAGAGGAGGCGGGAGTTCCACACTCTCCGCCAAGGGACGATGACTGTGAGCGCGTACCGCACGCGTTTCTTGGAGCTGTCCCGCTTTGCAGCGACAGCGGTAGCCACTGAGGAGGAGCGCCTTTGGAGGTTCACTGAGGGGCTCCGGCCTGCGATCCGGGGGTATGTCAAACCCCTGAAGCTGCCTACGTTTTCGAGGGTGGTAGAGGCAGCTATGACTTACGAGGAGACCAACCCGTCCGCGTGAGAGACCGATGGCGGGCGGAAGAGGCCCTTTCAGCCAGACTTCTCACAGGGCCGGCGAGAACGGAGACACGTGGCATCCGCAGGAGAGCCGTCACGTTGTGTAGGGCCATCAGTGGCCTTTGGGGGCCCTCGACAGGGGCCAGTCGCCAGCACCGGACCCCCGCCTAGTCGACAGCAAGGACTCACTGAGGGCGGGAGTCGGGTTCCCCTCTGCTACCAGTGTGGCCAGTCGAGCCACGTCAGGAGGGACTGCCCATCTAGGGCAGGAGGTCAGCAGATACTTCCCGTGTAGAGCACTGGAGGGCGCGCAGGAGGCCGCGGTTCCCAGGCACGAGGAGGAGGACAGCAGTCGCGAGGAGGGTACCGGCCAGCACCTACCCGTCCGACGCAGAGTGTGGCAGCTTCGTCCGCACCTAGAGCTGAGGGGCGTATCAACGTCCTAACACACAGGGATGCCAGAGCATCGGGATCCGTGGTAGCAGGTATGGTTGCAGTTTCTGGCAGACTCGTTTACACGCTTTTCGATTCCGGCGCTACGCACTCGTTTGTCGTAGCCAGTTTCGTAGTTAGTTTGGACCAGGATTATACACTGTTAGAAAATCCGTTCGTAATCAGAGGTCCGAGTGGTCAGTTGTTTGTAGCTGAGGAGGTGTACACGGATTGCGAGGTCAGCGTTGGAGGACATAGCCTGCCAGCTGAGCTGATTATGATCTAGATGGAGGACTTTGGTGTGATTCTGGGGATGGATTGGCTGTCCGCTTACCACGCCTTGGTAGACTGTTTTGAGAGGAAGATTGTCTTCTCCATTCCGGAGTTGCCTTCTTTCGAGTTTCACGGACAGCCAGTGGACGGAGGTTTCAGGTGCATTTCGGCACTTCGGGCGGCGGGACTTTTGAGCCAGGGGTGTGAGGGCTTCCTAGCCTGTGTGGTGGTAGAGCCCAGCCCTGTGGCAGACTTCCAGAGCATCCCGGTGGTCAGAGAGTACCCCGACGTGTTTCCAGACGAGTTACCAGGACTACCGCCCGAGCGTGAGATCGAGTTTGAGATCTTACTAGTACCAGGGACCAGCCCCATCTCCACCGCGCCATACAGGATGGCACCGCTTGAGCTGCGAGAGCTCAAGTCCCAGTTGCAGGACCTTTTGGAGAAAGGTTTCGTGAGGCCCAGTGCGTCTCCCTGGGGAGCCCCGGTACTGTTTGTGAAGAAGAAGGATGGGACCCTACGCCTTTGTGTGGACTACCGACAGCTGAATAGGGTCACCATCAAGAACAGATATCCGCTGCCGAGGATCGACGATTTGTTTGACCAGTTGCGGGGTGCCACGGTGTTTTCCAAGATAGACTTGAGGTCTGGATACCACCAGTTGAGGATCAGGGAGACCGACGTCTCCAAGACAGCTTTCCGCACCCGGTACGGACACTACGAGTTTTTGGTCATGCCGTTTGGGCTGACCAATGCCCCCGCTGCTTTCATGGACCTGATGAACAGGGTGTTTAGACCGTACTTGGATCAGTTCGTGGTGGTTTTCATAGATGATGTGCTCATCTATTCTAGAGATCGGACGCAGCACGGACAGCACTTGCGAATGGTTTTGGACACTCTGAGGCGACGCAGGCTATACGCCAAGTACAACAAGTGCGAGTTCTGGTTGAGGGAGGTGACCTTCTTGGGTCATGTGATCTCTGGAGACGGCCTGGCGGTGGACCCCGCCAAGGTCGAGGCAGTGCTCAGGTGGGAGAGACCACGTTCAGTCACTGAGATTCGCAGTTTCCTGGGACTAGCTGGCTACTACAGACGGTTCATCAGAGGGTTTTCGCAGATTGCACGTCCTATGACACAGTTGACCCGGAAGGACGTAACTTTCGCTTGGACAGATGCCTGTGAGGCATGTTTTCTGGAGCTGAAGGAGAGGTTGACCTCGGCTCCCGTGCTCACCATCCCTGACAGTAGTGGCGGGTTCGTTGTGTACACGGACGCTTCCTTGCAGGGGTTAGGAGGTGTGCTCATGCAGAGGGGTCATGTTGTCGCTTACGCTTCGCGGCAACTGAAGCCCCATGAGCATACCTACCCTACCCACGACCTAGAGTTGGCAGCTGTTGTCTTCGCGCTGAAGACCTGGAGGCACTACTTGTACAGTGAGACCTTCGAGATTTTTACAGATCACAAGAGCCTCAGATATCTTTTTGACCAGAAGGAGCTCAACATGAGACAGAGACGTTGTTTGGAGCTCCTGAAGGACTACGATTGCAGCATCTCCTACCACCCGGGAAAGGCCAATGTGGTGGCTGACGCCTTGAGCCGTAGGGCGCCCGCACGCTTGGCCAGTCTACAGTTACAGAGTTGGAGCCTTTTGGAGGAGGTGGGAAGTTGGAGACCTCTAGAGTTACGAGGGTACTGTGGGACAGTGACGGTGACACGGCAGACCAGGCCAGAGCTGATAGACCGTATCATCACAGGACAGATGGCCGATCCGTACTTGCAGTCTTTGCGCGACAGAGTACTATCAGGGGACCCAGGGGACTTCTCTTTCACAGACCAGGTGCTACGTTTGAGGGGACGGCTGTGCGTTCCCAGAGACGAGGAGCTGTTGAGAGAGCTCCTGACTGAGGCACACGGTTCCAGATTCACCATACATCCTGGGAACACGAAAATGTACCACGACTTGAGACGCGAGTTTTGGTGGAGAGGGATGAAGCAGGATGTGGGTGAGTTCGTGCAACAGTGCTTAGTGTGCCAGCAGGTGAAAGCCGAGCATCAGAGGCCTGCAGGGCCGCTTCAGCCGCTTCCAGTGCCAGAGTGGAAGTGGGAGGCATCACCATGGACTTGGTGGTGGGCTTACCTGTTACCCAGCGGGGACACGATGCAGTCTGGGTAATAGTGGATAGATTGACGAAGACGGCGCGATTCTTGCCGATCCGAGTCACTTTGGGACCAGCACAGTTGGCAGAGAGGTATATCCGTGATGTGGTACGACTACACGGAGTTCCGAGGGATATCGTATCCGACCGGGATACCCGCTTTACGTCCCAGTTTTGGGCTGAGTTTCAGCAGGCCTTGGGGACGCGGTTGAGGTTTAGCACGGCTTACCACCCTCAGACGGACGGACAGTCTGAGCGCACGATACAGACGCTTGAGGACCTTTTGCGTGCCTGTGTACTGGACTGGAGGGGCTCTTGGGAGGAGCACCTACCCCTGGCGAAATTTGCATACAACAACAGTTATCACTCGAGCATCGGCATGGCTCCCTACGAGGCTCTGTACGAACGGAAGTGTACGGCACCCTTGAGTTGGGTTGAGGTGGGGACCAAGTGGGAGGTTGGCCCCAGGTTGATCCGGCAGAGTCAGGAGGTAGTTGAGCAGATCCACAGACGACTCCGCACTGTCAGGAGCAGACAGAAGAGCTACGCGGATCGCAGACGCGGAGAGGTGCAGTTCGAGGTTGGGGACCACGTCTTCCTTCGTGTTTCGCCCATGAAGGGCTTACAGCGGTTTGGGGTGAGAGGGAAGCTCGCACCGAGGTTCGTGGGGCCCTTTGAGGTCCTAGAGTGGGTTGGACCCGTTGCTTACAGACTTGCCCTTCCCCCGCAGCTTTCTGGTGTGCACGACGTGTTCCACGTGTCCAACCTCAGGAAGTACGTAGCCGATTCCAGTCACGTACTGAGTCACGAGAGCATCAAGGTGAGCGACGACCTGACCTACCCCGAGCGGCCAGTGCAGATCCTAGACCGAGCCGTCCGCAGTTTGAGACGAAAGCAAGTACCCCTGGTAAAGGTTTTGTGGAGGAGCCAGCGGTATGAGGAGGCTACCTGGGAGCCTGAGGCGGCAATGCGGGAGCGGTACCCGGAGCTTTTCACGGGTACGTCTTTTCGGACCGGCTTCGGTCCTCTTTGAGTTTGTTATGGTTATTCGGACGTCTTTTCCCGCACCCTAGTTGGCGCAAGTTTCGGGGACGAAACTTCCTTTGAATTTGTTATATTGTAACGAGTGTGTGGCCCAGACGTCTTTTAAGACGTCTGGAAGGTTGTCCAGACGTCTTACTAGACGTCTGGGATAGTTTCCAGACGGCTGGAAATCCGTTATTTTCGACACACGCGAGTCGTCTGCGCGCCTGAGCGCGCAGACCGCATATTCGCCCTTCCTCCCTCCTGCGGCTGCAGATTCCCCTGCCGCGAATCCTTCTCTCTCCTCCTCACGCGGCCTTAAAATGCCACGCCTCCCCTCCTGTCGTCTCCACCGTTCCCTTCCTCTTCTCCTTCCTGTGCGCGAGAGCGAGCGAGCGCGAGGGCGGCAGCGGAGGCCGCAGTGAGCGCGGAGGAGGTGCGGCGTGCGAGGGCGGAGCTCTGCCGTGAGGGCGAGCTCGCCGGAGCGGCTTGGCCGGCCGACGGAGGGCGCAGGGGGCGCGGAACGACGCGGAGAGGGACCTGCTGCGGTCTGAGCAGCAGACGCGTGAGGTACGACGCGAGCGGCGTCGCAAGCGGAGGCCGAGTAGCGCCATGATTCTGGAAAAATTTCCAGAATCAGACGTCTGGGTTGATAGTCAGACGGCGAGGGAGACGTCTGTAAGCTCATACAGACGTCTGAAAGGTGAGTATTCCGCCTTCTTCTTCCTTCCTGTCGACTGACCGTACTGAGGGAGGCAGTTGGCTGTGCGCAGGTTCGCTGATTCGCCATCCTTTGCGAATCAGACGTCTGGAAGTTGTACCAGACGGCGGGAGTAACCTCCAGACGTCCTGGGTGACCATCGGACGTCTGGGATCTAGGCCAGACGTCCCCGCAGACTTCTGGACATCTGGGAAACCACGCCGGACAGGTAATTCTCTGATCCACTCTTTAAGACGTCTGGAAGAAGTTCCAGACGTCTGATCTTGCACAGTATCGTCTTTTTTGACCCGTTTAGGGCCCGTTCGGGCTCCATTTTCCGCGATTCAAGTTGCGTTTTTTTCAGAATTAATTCCTCTACCCGTCTACAGTAGCTATACACTGTTTCGAGACACTCCTTGTGTTTGGTCCTTGTGATAGGACCTCGTTCAGTTGCAGTCTTGAGAGTCGCGGAGGCACGCGAGATTCCCGATCACGCCCCCATTACTCCCGTTGTACCTGGTAGAGTGGCTTAAGTTTATTATTAAAATCTGTTAAAGTATGGAACCATAACTAGAATCTAGGACATTGCATGAATCCTAGGAATGAGAAATGTATGAAATGATAGCTCCTAGGTGATGCATGAATCCTAGGGCTGGAAAACTAGTTGTATGCTAGATCCTAGGATGTGGCATGAACCCTAGGATGGAAAAACTTGTGGAATGTATAATACTGCAGTCTTGGAAAAATGGAAAGGAATATAAAGCTGCCTGTAAATTGAATTAACAGCTGCCTGTTATGAATAAAGAAACATGATTGAGATCATGGATTGTGAGAACGTGAAACTGGAAAGTGAAACATATGATGTTCTGAGATAAAGAGCTGGGACCCTACGGGGAATTAGGAGTGGAACTCCTGGAAAGAAAAAGGAATGGAACTGAGATGTAGTTTGTACTGTCTCTTGGGTACGCAGTACCAAGGGAAGTACCTGTACCTGTTTAGTGCAGAGTGGGGCCAGCCACCCCAGGGACCCGGGGTTAGGATTGGCCGCTCTGTACCGACTTATTGGCCCTCATGTACGTAGTACCAAGGAGAGCTACTAGTGTTAGGAGAGTACTAGCTACCCCACGGGCCCCGGGGTTCTGCTAGCCTCCTTCACCGACTTGTTAGGCCCACTAGGGCAAACCAGGGTAGTCAGGCGAGGGTGCGCGGACTGTGGAGGGGCAAGGCCCCGGTTTGGTTACTGTGGAGGGGTTGGACCCCTGTTACTGAGAGGGCTCTGCCCTGGTTCCGTGCTGTGCTTTGGGCGCACCCGTTAACGGAAACGACTGACCGCGTTCCAGTGCGGGCTAGCTACCTGTGCGTTTATCGCGCGTGCCGTAGTCACCGTTACGTCTGTCAGTGACCTTGGGGTGGTTGATTGAGGGTAGGATCACCACGGGGGACTCTCCCGGCCAGGAGAGCACCACGTGCTACTTCTACTTTTGGAAAATACTGCAATCAAGATCGTTCCCACGAGGACATTCGAGATCAAGTAAAGGATCTGAGAAATAAATGAAATAGTGAGAAAATTGAAAGATGTGAATAAAGGAAGTAATAGAACATAACAGCTACTGTACACTCTACTGTTGTCTTTAGTTAGTTTGCCACTCTACTCAGCGTTTTGCTGACGTGTTACACTCGTTACCTTTTTCAGGACCAGGTGTTGAGCAGCCAGGGTCAGCGGCTGCAGAGGACGCTGGGCCGAGTAGGGTCCAGTAGAGTTTACCACAGTCTTTTGTACCTCTTTTGTTTCTGTTATAGTGAGTAGTTTTGTTTCCGCTGTACTTTCTTTACCTGCAGTTCGTGTTATATGATAAATGTTGTTCTACTATTGTGGTGGTACCTACTGTAGTAGTTTCTTTCCTTACTGCTGTACTTTCATACTGTTAGTTATATTCATGCTGAATGTGGTTTATTTTACTGTCTTTTGGTTACTTCCTCGTTGGACGACTAGGTCTTGGGATTAGTCAAGTCGGTCCGGTTCTCGTATCTCGTAGGGACTCGGGAACCGGGTCCTTACAGCAGTCAACATCTTATGTCCTTATTTATTGTAAAGATGTGTGCCAACAATAGAAATAACTGGCCAACAGTGGTTGAACGCTTCAATGCATAGTCCGTATGCCCAAAAAGCTTTCATTAAGACCACGTCATTTGTGTCATCGATATCAACTGATTCTATATCTATGAATGCCCCGGGATTTGAATCTCTAATGGCATGTAGAAGGTATGGTAGGTCTTCATAGGACTTGTCCCACTCATCATAGACCAATTCAATGGCTTTTCACTTTGCATCCCAAACCCTTCTCCTTGTGATTGTGTACTTGAATTTCTCATCAATTACCTTAAGTAAGAAATTTACCTTAACCAAAGGTGACTGTTTGACATAACCCATTAGATACCGTCCCATGAAATTACAATCGAGTTGAGGGTTATCTTCATTGTCTTGGATATGCCCACAAGTTTGTTGACCATGCAAAATGCTCAATACCCATTATTGATCAAAAGTTCTGAAATGACAGTGCAATCTCCATGTGTAACCTTCATATTTACGTGCACATATCAATGATCAGACATTTCTATCTGACTCTCTGATGGGAACACCATCATGAGTCATAACTAGCTCATTTTGATCCAATTAAGTCAGTAAATGCTCTTACATAACTACTAGAGAGTCATAAGTCACTGCATAATCATTCTGAGGGAAAAATAAGAAACTAAGGTTAAAACTGTAATTTTACCAGTATATCATGAATGTCGTACAACCACAGGTTTTTCTAAGGGTTAATTAAGGGTCAACTGGTCCTAAAAAGCCAACAAGTGTGTTAAAACAATAATAAAAGGGTTTGCACGTGTTCTGATAATTAAATGACTTTTTTAAAATCCTAAAAATAGACCTGCTTAATTAATTGAGGTTCTGATCATGATAAAATTCACTTAAATCATTTAAAATTCATAAAAAAATATTTTCTAGGGTTTGAAACCTTCAATTTGACCATAAGAACCCGTTTTGACCCAAAACAGAGTTACAAACAGACATTTGCCCTAATTTAGATTTTGTATAAATTACCTAGTCAAACATGGTCAAAACCAAAATCCAACTTCACCATTGGATTCCTTAGGTCCAAATTAAGTTTGTACCAAAATTTGGACCCAAGATGAGTTTGTCTTGATCTAGTTTGCAACTTGGTCCTGTCTGATTACATTTATGCCCTTAACTTTCAAAATATTTTCAAACAGACCCCTAACTTTGTCGTCGTTCTCACAAAAAAATCCCTACTGCCATTAAACCTTTTCCTACTTGCTTCGGCGACCTTGATTTGGAAAGAACCTCTTGATTTCTTGACGAATCCCTTTAGAAATTGAAAGGGAAGTTCGTCAAGAAATTCCCTTCATTTTGAATCAAATCCCACTTCCCAAAACCTTCCCAATCTCTCATGCGAACACATGAGAGATTTGGGTCACAAGGGATTTCCCAATCCGGCAAGCCTTCCAAGCTTGGGAAGCTTGCCTCCCAAGCTCTAATCACCCTCTGATGACCTATAAAAAAAAGCCCAGATCAAGCCAAACTCCCCAAGATTGAATTCGACCAGAGTAACCCCCAATTCTTCTCTCCTCCAGTTGAAATGCTCTTCAAGCTCTGGCAACCCTCCTTGCCTCTCTTCGTCATCTGACCGCAATACCAGCGGCAGATCCTCCTTCCTTGCCTTCTTCCGCATCGAGTAGCACCAACCGGCGTCCCTATCTCCTTCATCCTCACCGTCCAACCCTTATCAGAACAAGCTTCGTCTCCGGCACCAACCATACCGCAATCGGCGCCAGCTCCGCTCCCCGTCGTCTGCTACCTCTCTCAAACGACTCCTCAGCTTCCCCTCATCACAATAGCAACTCCAACACTTCATTTCAACACCGCCAATGCCCTCCGCAACTCCATCTTCCAACTCGCCAGAAGACCTCTGGCGAGCCCTAGCGGCTTCCACAGATCACCTTCGCCGTCGCTTCCACGCTCCACATCTCAGCCTCGACCTCAGGAGCAAAAGCCCTAACTTTGTTAGGTCAATTGCTCCTCCAAATTCTTCACCCAACTCACGCACCTCCGGCCACCTTTCTTGAGGTCGTCAGACCTCCTCACACATGATCACAGTGCACCACCACCACCGTTGCACTCCACGACATCCTACGATACTTCTTGAATTATTTTGACGATGTCGAGAGGCCATATTTTGATATCAGGTATCAGGTCTTCATTCGCCATTGCCGTAGAGCTTTGAAGGAAGCTTGAAGCACTCTTCAGGTCTCGCAGCTCCAGATTTTTGTCTCAGGTGCTACGAAACCTTCTCAGCAACACACGAAGCAGATCAACTGGGAGCATTGACTGCTTCCCTGACCTCAATCCAAGCTACTAACTGCAGCTGCCAGCACGCGAGCAAAGCAGAGACGTTTAGTCTCATATCGGAAATAGCAGAAGCGGCGCTATCACATAAATTGAATTTGTGATAGAGGCTTATCATCTCAGACATAAGGGATGAGGTCCCTCATGTGCCTAATCCGCGACCTTTCCTCCGCGGACCTGGCCTGACCCATTAACCGGCCTAACCCTCACTCCTCGCTCATCACCCACTGCCGGTGAACCTGAACTTGGGTACGCTAGGTCTGATAACCCGATTACCTTGTGGCTCTAGGAGAGCATAACCTGAAAATAGAAAGAGAGAAGGTGAGCTTGCGCGGGTAGGGGAGGGTTTTGCTCTTGGAGAGAACTGGCTAACACTTAGCCAAATTCTGAAGTTGCCCTTACTGTGTGACGAGAGCCAAAGAAAGAAGGGCTAAAGGAAGAAGAAGAATTGAAGAATCACGAAAGATAGAGAAGGAAAGAAAGAAGGATCGAAGGCAGAAGAAGAGTTATAGAGAAGGAAAGAAGAGAATAAGAAGCAGAAGAAGAAAGACAGAGAAGAGAAAGAGAAAAGAAGAAGAAGAGAGAGGCTTAAGCAGTTTAAGCCGTCTGATTTATTAATTAGATGATTGGTTTGGTCGCATTGCATTTCATATATACATTGAGTTCTTTAACTATCATTGTAAGGAGTATTTGGTGATCTAAATCATCATTTTACTCCATTATTTTTACATCCTGATACTTGATCTTAGTACTATTTTATTCTGAAACAGTTTTTGCTTATAATTTCATAACTTGTCTTAAATTGCAATTTTTGAGATCTGAATTCCATATTGCTCCCTATGTTCGACCTCGAAACTTTTTTCTAGTAATAAAATTATTTATTTGAGTGCTATTTTGGCTATACTGTAACGCGACAATCTTAAAACACCGATCTAGCGAACAAACACTCTCGAACTTCAAAATTCACGTGACTCAATGCGAATTTTTTTAATTGCAAACACCAAATCCTACTTGATTTTAAATGTCATCCCCTTAACCAGTTGTGTGTTTGGATGACTCATTCCAGTACGGGAGCATTCATTAGAGTCATCTCTTTCAAGAGGAGGTGGCAAATCTCCATAAAACAAAACATCTCCATCCTCCAGTAACCGATTGCTGTCATTCTTGCTACCATAACCAAACTGACACACCCTCCTGTTACGGGTTGGGACATGAGATGGTGCATTTACTTGGACATTCTCTCCCTCATTCAACTCATCTTCTTCGTCTGTGTCATTCTGATGAGGTGAGCCACAAAGGTCATCAACAACTTGAGAAATATGCCTTACCCTACATTCATTCTAATGAACTGTATGTTCTATTCATTTTTCCTGTTAAGGGTTACATCACCAATATGACTTTCATTCTGTGCATGAAGCGGCTAAAGGGGATGTTCTGGAATAGACAACTACCCATGAGGTGCGACACGTGGTTCTTGTCGAGGTCATTCTACATTCAGCGGTTGAGGTGTACAAAAACCCTCACCTTCGACCTCAATGTAAAGTTCTGTAAATATCTTTCCTCTCCAAGCCTCAATTGTCCAATCGATCAAACATTCGAAATCATCATCATTCACAATGGTTAAATAAAAATCAGTCCCTCCATAATAGGGAAAGCGATGACTAATATTCACTTGATTACTCCCTCGATTAATACCTAATGTTGAGCAAATCTTATTCAATAAATCCTCAAATCTCCAATTTGTATATATTCTTATCCTCTTATATGGATCCCTATTATATTGCACTCCGCTTGCATTTCGTATCATGGAACCACCATAATAGATCAACCCTAACACAAATTCAGCCATTCAAAATAACATAAATAAATCGACCCACAAAAGAGATTAAATGATAATACATAACATCACATTTAACAAATTTAATGAGATAAACCTCAACCCTCAATCATATAACAAATTTAATAGTCAAGTTACAGACCTAGATCCACTAACAACTATGCATACATGTATACATACAATATATAATAAGAAGTTACGATAACCCTTACAATGCCAGGAAATAATGGGTATTGGTGCATGTGATGGTCATCAAAGAGTATATTAACATTACAAATAAGTTCCATAATGCAATTATACAAGATTGTTCAAGATTTTGAAATTACATAAAGAGCACCTTAAGTGGATCTATATAAAGAATCATCTATACATTTATTACAACAAACATCTATCCATCCATTTATTAGAATAGCACATTTCACAAAACAAGGACAAGAGAGCCATTTATTGTAAATGAAGCAAATGTTTCTTCACACAATAAAAAGATTGAGTATTACCTTACTCTTCAACAATGACGAGGTGTGCCTTCACACATTGATGAAGATGAACAGCAGTAGGGGCAGAGGTCAACGGAGCACCACTGACAAAGGAGAGAAGGGGTGCAAATGCTATACGGCGAGGAGAGCAGTACTAGCGGCAACAGCAACAATAGCGGTAGTAGAGACAGCAGCAGCAACGGCAACAGCAGCGGCAGCAGCAGGGGCAGCAGCAACGCAAGCAGTAGGCGAAGTAGCAGTGAAAGTAGCAGCGACAACAGTAGGGGCAGCAGCGACAGCACCAGCAGAAGCAGGAGGAGCACAAATGGCTATAGGGGTTGAGGTAGAAGTTGTAAACTTGCCTCTTCAAGAGGTGAGTTTATCGATACACTAAACCCTACACACGGATGGCTGGGATTTTGAAGCAGGAAACTCGCCTTTTCAAAAGGCGAGTTCGTGTAAAAGACAGCTTTCGTAAACTTGCCTCTTCAAGAGGCAAGTTTCCCACCTTACCCTACTAATATTAATCCCCTGTACGGTAATTAAGTAATATTATTCCCAAATTACTGTAAGGATGAAAAGTTTTCCACCTTCATCCTCCTCGTCGATCCCTTCGCCTTGTCGAACTCCTCGTCCTCGTTGTCGTTGGCACTCTTGGCCTCCTCCTCCTCGCCTTAATCCCTCTCCGTTGTCGACTATGGCGGTGACTGCGTCGCCCTCCACGACTATGCCAACAACTTCTGGGAGGTCTCCAGCACCGTCGATCTGGTGGATAAGAAGCTCCACGAGGCGCACCAGTTCCAGGAGTTCATCAATGGTTTAGGTAATGGTAGGGGAGAAGAGCAGTGGCTTGATGCATTGTGGCCGATCTCCCTCTAGTCATCCATCCATCGCTGCTGGGGATATCCCTCTAGTTGAGGTATCCTCCTCCCTTTGGGGTTTTTCCAAGTGTATTGTGGTGTTGGGGTTGATGTTGGCGTTGGTGGGCGGCGGTGATTTTCATGGGGATGGTACTCTGTCGAGATGGTGGTGGTGGTTGTTATGATATTCTAGTTAAGAGAGGTCAAATTGCATACATAAGGTGTTTGATGAAATGCCTTAATGAAAAACAACATCCATATTACCTAATTCTATCTCTCACAGTAGTAGTTCGCTTCGTGAATAATAAACCCTCACCTTTTGGGTAATTCCTAATCCATTCTTTGTTATCTTCCTTTACCCTTTAGTTTTTTTGGTTTACCCTTTAATTTCTTCATCTGCAGTTTCCTTAATGAAGTCATCATTGTCTTGTTTGTGAATCACTTCATATAAATCTTCATGAAGCATTAAAGAAATTTGGTCATAATGTTGGCCTTAAACTAACTGCTGTAAGGGTATGTGCAAAGTAGCTTTTTGTTGTGGTGAAGCATCTCAGAAATTGTGGTGTGTTGCACTATGATTTAAGTCCAGATAATATGTTGGTAATTTTCTTTCATTTACTTCTATATGGTCAGTTCTCTTAGTCCACTAGACATTTTTGTATTTGTCATAAAATATTTGCAGGTTTATGAGGCAAAGAATGTGTTAAAGCTTTGTGATTTTGTCAATGTCATGTTTTCTAGTAAGAATGATATAATACCTATCTAGTTAGCCATTTCTATTGAGCAACCCTGTTGACAGGCTAGATGGAGGTTTTAAATGTCATTTCGTTGTAGTAAAAATTCTCCTAAATAGCTCTTTCAACAAATAAGAATTTTATTACTCAAATTTAAGTCCAAGGTCAAACACAAGGAGCAAGTATTGCATTCACGCACTAATCTCGACAAATAGTATAAATGGGCACAATTTATTAAGCCAAATAATGCTATGCAATAAATAAGAACCACTCAAAATTAATCATCAATGTAGAACATGGGTTTAGCAATAGTCTGACATAGCAAAAAGAATCCTAGAATAGACATTCAAGTATCAAGTTAAATAATGCTACAGTGCCGTCAATCCTCTGACTTAGATGCTTAAATATCTCAGCAACACCCGCACTAATGCCCTAAGTCAGATGTCGCCTTAAGCCATCAAACGTCTTAAACATGTGATTGCTATAGTGCTTCTTCTTTGATTTTCTTCTACTGTTCTTCTTCTTCTTTCTTGGATTTTCTTCTACTTCCCTTAGCTTCTTCTTTGGCTTCTCTTCCTTCTCTTCTTCTTCTTCTTCGGTCCTCCTCTTCTTCTGCCTTTCTTCTTCACTTAGGTCTTCTTCTTCAGCCTCCTCTTCTTTTTCCTTAGCATTCCTTCTTCTCTTCTGAGGGAACACAGTCGCGAAATCGACTAAGTGTTAGCCATTTTGAAGGAAAAACCCCCTTAACCCCACGCTATCTCTCTCTTCCTTCTTTCCTTCCTCTTTCTTAATGTCCAAGCATAATCGGGTAAACGGGTACAAGCACACCCGGGACTAGGGCTACCGACGTGGGTAGTAGCCGAGATGTGAGTATAGGCTTAGGTGGGTAGTCAGGTGCGGGTGTAAGCGGGGACCTCACCCCTAGGTGTCTTGAGGCAAACAACCCATATCACTTTTTCACTTTGTACGCAGCTGAGTGCTTTGTCCTACACAATGTTGGACTATCTTCAGGTCTTTTCTTCGCGCGTGCACGGCAAGGCTGTTCCCTTCTTCTTGCGTGACTGATGTAGCAGCAGTTCCCTCTAATTGTGGTTAAGGGGCTGTTCAATGGCCTGAATTGACCCTCTGAGCAGCTTCCTGGAGCGAATCTACTTCGGCTGGGATAGGTACCTGGGGCAATGCCTTTAGGAACAAGCTTCAAGCTCCGTTCGAGAAGATCGTTAATGGCGGCTGGAGGAGGAGACCTAAAAACAAGTAAAACGGCCTTACGGCCACATTAAAAACACTTAGGATGGTCGCCGGAGCACGATGAATGCTTCCATGGTGGTTTTGTGGTGGATGGATGTGCGTGGTGGCCGAGCGGTGAAGGAGTTAGGCGGAGAATGGTGGTTTGGTCGACAGGTGACTTGGGTGGTCGAGAGGCTCAATAGAGTTAGGGCTCTTGGTCGTGGGCGCATGGTGGAGGTTGTGGGCTTGTCGGCGAGCAGGACGAAGATGTGTAGCGAACGGAAACCCTCACCGGAGTGTCGCCGAAGATGGAAGGGATGAGGGTGATTCACAGCGTCGGTGGTCGAATTGGAGAATAAGAAGAATAGAAAAGATGTTGGGAAGGAAAGGAGTTGTTGGGACCTAGTATTAGGGACGAAAGTGGAAGGAGCGGCGCCTGTTGTGGCTGATTGGCACCGGAGAAGGAACTACTCCATGAGGAAGCGACAACGAAGAATGAGCTGGAGATGCCCCTCATTTGGCTGTTGAGGAGCAGATGAAGGAGACGAAGATATTGGCACTCCCAATTTGGCGGTTGGGAGGCCGGAGATGACTAAGGAAGAGGCTTGCCGGAGAGGGGCCGGAGGTAGGGTTAGGAAGATGTTTTTGAACCCAAACCTTGCTAGGAAGCTTGGTTGTGCGACATAGGTCCTTAAATAGGCATTAGACAGCCATTCCAAGCTTGGAAACCAAGCTTGGAAGCACGTGGAGCTTGCGCGGAAGGAAACCTAGTTCTTTGAAGGATTCACATTAGAATTCTGGAGCGATTTGGAACCTCAAATTGGGTTCAATAGGAAGCTAATTTCCTAATGAATCTCCCTTTCTTTTTTGGGAGAGATTCATCAAGAAATCAGAGAGAACACGCCAAAAGAAGCTTGCCGAAGTAGGATTCTTGAGCGATAATGGAGGAAGGATATGTTTGTGAAGATGGTGAAAAACTTGGGGACCTTGTTACAAAGTTTTCAAAACATTGAGGGCTTAATTGAAATGAAAAGAGTCTGATCGGACCAAAATGCAAACTTGGTCAACATGATCTTAGATTGGGTCCAAATTTTGGTAGAAACCTAATATGGGCCCAAGGAATCTGATGGTGAATTCTGATTTAGATTTTGACCAAGTTTGATTAGGTAAATTGCGCAGTTACCCAAATTAGGGCAACTTTCCATCTGAGACTTTATTTCAAGTCAAAGCGGGTTCTGATGGTCAATTCAAAGGTACCAAACCATAGAGAATATTTTTCTATGAATTTTATCCTGATCGGAACCTCAGTTAGTTAAGCAGGTCTATTTTTAGGGTTTGAGATGTCCATTAATCCTCGTAACACGTGAAAACCCGTTTCTGTCTGCACGAACCCACTTATTAGGCATTTACGATTATTTGACCTTTAATTAAACCTTGAGAAATCTCGTGATTGTTCTGCAATTAAGATATGCTGTTAAAACTGTAGTTTTACTGTATTTCTTTTAGAATGATTATGCACTGAATTATGATCCTCTGGCGATTATGTAGGAGCATTTATCCATGGAATATAACTAATTAAAGCTAGATATGGTTGATGATGATGTTATCATCATGCCCCATTCCTAACTTTTGATAGTCCCTTAGTAAAATCTCACGGAATTCACTCAAATTCTAGACCATGCCTTTAATTCTAAAATCTCTGATGTGTGCTTTCTTTTGTAGATTAGGTCAGGATGCTAATAATAGGCCTAGAGGTACTCAAGTACCAACCAAGATCCAGACCTGACCAGCTTAAGCCTCAGTCCACTGCGAAGGTTTCTAAGGCTCGTAGGAACTAACCTAAGGTCTGTTGAACTCTACGGTTAAAACACCCATGCTTAAAACATAGTTTGTCCCGATTTAGTTTGCAGTGCATTTTTGTAAGAGAGAGACAAAAGAATTTTTGCATTTTTGGAGAGCTTTCCCTCTCTTTTTTCTTTTCTTTATTTCTAACTTCGGATTGGTTTAAAAACACGATTTGTATCGGATTCCTAGCTCCCACCATCAATCCTCACAGGGTCCTTGGCTTTCGATGATTCAAGATAACACCGCCTATGGTAACCCTTAGAACCCTGGCTTTCGACACTTCGAGATAGTGTCGCCCATGGCATTCTGTAGCTAAATTCAGGCCCTGGCAATCGACATTTCAGGATAATCTCGCCCATGGCACCTAAACCAGCACAAGGTGCTTACGTGCCCCCGATAGGATATTTAGATATCCTAGGAGACATGCACTGAGGAGACGGTATGTTATTGAGCATCTTCGAGGGGGATTTCCCACCTTTCTGTTCTGGGAACTCGTCCAAATCAACTTGTGTTGATAAGTGGCTCCTAATCTAGGTATCTTTTCAGAATAGAATTAACGCTTTTGCATGATTTTGATAATTAAGTGCACTGAACCAGACTGTGTGTGGATTAGGGTGCTTAGGTTACCGAGTCTCGCAAACCAGAGATCAGTTAATGAAGCTGAATAATCCTAAGCCTTAGACCTAACACTTAAGCTTTGCATGTTCCTCAACCTCTTGAGGATTATCCGAATCTTAACAGATACGTGAATTTTTAAGCCTAAACACAGCCTAAGAGGCCTAAGATCAGCACTCATACTAATCTCTGTCTCTTTAGCACTTTTGACTTTTATTTTTTTCTTTTGATTTAGTCTAGACTTTAAGTAGATCTCATAATCTTTTACTAATGACTATCTCTTTTTGTTTCAAAATGTGCTCCGTTTTGATATTTTGAATCACCTCCCCTCTTCTTAATAATGATATGCAATTTATTCTTTCAAAATTTCCTCCCCTTTCTCCATTTTTTTTTGTTCTTTTTCAATTTTTTATTTTTTTGGTTTCTTGGAATATGTAATGTTTTTGTGAGAACCTTCAGAACTTTGGATTTTTATGTGTTTGCACTTTAACAACTCCCCATGCCTAAGTTTTGCAATGTCCTCATTGTAAACCGGAGGGTATGAAATCAGTTTGGGTTCAGAGATTAGAATAGGATAATCGGGTGGGCGAATGGGTCGGGATGACTGTTGTGGACGATTTCAAGCTCTGGGATGAATACCAAAGGTGGAGTCAACTGTTCTAAAACTGAACTCAGAGTGCATTAGACGTGAAGTACAAAAGGATAATCAGAAGGATCTCAGGTTTTTGGATTGACGGGTTGCCTCCCATTAAGAGCTAAATTTAATGCCTTCAGCCGAGTGAAAAATGGTATGGAGGAGTGGTCAAATCAGACGAGTTTTATAGAACAAGCACCTTGATCAATAGCCTGGTTGGTCCAACCAAGTGCTTGTTTAGATTGACAAGCTGATGATGTAGCCCAAACCCAATCAATATGGTGGGTTGATGAATGTGAATCAATAGATGCGGAACCCACCATATGCTTCGAAGCTCGAAAAGATGTGGAAGTGTAAAACTAAGGTTTGGTTGAGTCCAACCAGCCTGGTCAGAGTAGGGATCTTCAAAAGAGAATGAATCAGTGGAATATGTGAGATCCCTATGAGAGTGATCAGAGAAGGATGGGGCATGATTTGTAATCTGATCATTGTCCGAAACCTGATTAAAAGATGAAGAATAATATGTGACCAGATCATCGAGAGGAGAATCAGAGTAGAAATTAAGTTCGGTTGCGGGTCGGGTTTGTGTTAGGATCTGAGCGGGTTCTGTATGTGTTGTAGAAGAGGTGTCTTCCAAGAGAATTGTGTGTAAGGGTTCCTCTAGGAATGGTTCCAAGGTTGGTGCATCTAGAGAGTCCTCATAGGGCCCATCAAAATCAAATGTAAAGGCCTGAAGAGTGCTTATAGGATCATGGAAATCTAAGTCAATAAAAGATTCGAATTCTGGATGGACACTCCCGACACTTGTTGTTTCTGATTCCTACAAATCAAAAAGGAATGATTCCAATTCAATGGAATCTGATTTTGAATCAGATATCTCGGGATCAGGGACCTCAACGTTAGAGTCGAAGAATGGATCATGGATGCTGAGGTCGTAAACTGGCTCGTAGTCGTCAGGAAACAAAGATTCTCCAAAATCAAAGTAAGATTCGAAATCGTCAGAGAACTTGCGAAGATCGTGTTCTGAACCTGATTCCATATTAGACGTTCCACCACAGAGTGAATCAAGATGTGGAGAAGCAGCAACCTGACTTGGATCTAACCTAAACTCAGATTCTGAACTTAAAGAGGTGTCCCTCTTAGGCATGGACTCGATTTCTGAGCTCCTAAGGTAGACCCAATCGAATCCCAACTCTTCTAACTCCTCGATTTCTATGTTGTAAATTGTTGTGATTTCGACAAATCGATTTGTATCTCGAAGGAGTCTGGAGAGGTGTAGTTATCAAACATAGACCCAGAATCGTAGTTCAACTCAAAAATCTGAGTTTCATCACATTGGGCCTCATAATTATCCCAAATAGTCTCGAATCCAGATTCTAGGTGGATCACTAAAATCTAGGTCTGGCTCTATTGGGATGTCAAAATCATCCTTGAGAATTACCTTAACAAGATAAGGCTCGGGATTTACATTCTCGAGGAGTTCTGTTTTAAGTTCATCATTACACATGTCTGGGAATTCAAAACTAGGTGGACCAGGTTCTTGTATCTCTAAGGCTGGCTCGAAATTGGGAACACCTGCAATTGGATCTTCCCAACCCAACTCAAGATCAAGCGTATCAGTCTGCACATAAGTTGGATCATATTCCATCTGGGTTGGGGATCCACTATAACCTTGGTTCTCGAACCCGAGATTTGGGAAATTAGATTGATCCTCAGTATTATTCCAAGATGTTTCTTTAAATGCTTGGGAAGTATATGGGTATTTTTGATCAATAATTTGTTTCATAAATTTTATCATCTCTTCCCATTTTTCAAGGTCATCTTGGTGTTTTTCCCAAAGTATAGGATTTGTCATGCAATGGAGATATTCAAAGTTATGCAATTTCTCTAACTCAATGTATTCTGTCATGAGAATATCCTGGGTTGATCCATCTATTGCTTGTGTCAATATTAATTGGACACAGTTTATGATGAAGGTTGTTATTAATGGCACATTAACCTGAATGTCGTCAACTGGATTTGAGGTTTTATCATCAATCTCATAAAATCTAAGGTCATCCTCAATCATTCTATCTCTTATGGATATTCGAGATTCAAGTTTCTTAAATGGTCTTATTAGATTGCTAGGTTGCATTTTCAAAAATCAAGTGATGAAATCAGGATTTAGAATCAAACTCAGGTTTAGATTTGAAGTTGATCAGATCAGATTAGAATTCCCTGAGATGATCTAATGAGGTCTCTTAGGTTAGAAACCTAATGACCTTCCTGTGTGTGCTCTAGAAAAGATGAGGGACTAGATGTTATTGGACTCAATCAAGGCACACAAAGATTTTTGGATGACTAAGGCAGTTTCGGGGCGGATGATACCTCTGAATCAAAAATCCTTACACCCGAGAATTACCTGAGCAGCTAGGAAGGGAGAGCCCCGCAAAGACCCCTACATGGTAGAGCGTCCCCATGGGTTACAGGGTTCCCCCCACCTGACCTTCCTTGTCACACGGTTCCAAGTAGACCCGAATGTACGAACTTAAGTCCTTAAGTCTACCAATTTCAGCTTAATTAGTGCCTTGAGTTTCACTTGTTTAGAAGTTGATTTAACTTGTGACCTAATTTGGAGGTTGATTAACCCACAATGTAGGTCAACTTCACCTGACCTACCCTAAAGGATGAGGATTAAATCTGGATCAAGACCCAGAAACCACCCTGATTAGACTCTCAGGTTATTAGGCCCACAATTTTAGGGTTCAAGTGAATCTTAGAGCCTGATTTTAGGATTTTTGTTGATTATTTCTTTTCAAACAAGGCTTGGGTAGCACACAAATGTAGGCAGGTTTGTTTCCTTTTATGCAGGCAAGTGTGAATTAGCACTCCAAAACGATAATGTAGAAACCCTAATTGGCTCTAATCCAAATTCAATTTGATCTCAAAATGTTTACCTTGGACTTCAAGCAAGAAATGTGTTAGCTCAAAGTGATTTAAGAATTAAGCGCAATCCTTAATAGGTACAAGAATTAGGATGGGGAATATCTAATCAGAGTCGTCTCATCTGCAATTAGATATCAAAATTTTTCGTAAATCAGGAAGCTTGCCTTTTTAAATGATAATTACTATGAAAATAAGGCAGGTTTTCCTAATTGATTGTTTCCTTTTTTATCTTCCCAAGATTAGAAGGTTTATTAGGGAAGGAAACAAAATTTACCTGCCTTGGGAGTGGTTGTTTTGCGTGGAAGATCTCCTTTTGAAGTGCCTCGCAAAATAACAAGAAAGCAAACAGGGCAAGTTAGTGCTCAAATATAATCAAATGAAACAGAAAACAGTGGTGAATTGCATGTTGCTCCCCGGCAACGGTGCCAAAATGTTGACAGGCTAGATGGAGGTTTTAAATGTTGTTTCGTTGTAGTAAAAATTCTCCTAAATAGCTCTTTCAACAAATAAGAATTTTATTCCTCAAATTTAAGCTCGAGGTCGAACACAAGAAGCAAGTATTGCATTAATGCACTAATCTCGACAAATAATATAAATGAGCACAATTAATTAAGCCAAATAATGCTATGCAATAAATAAGAACCAATCAGAATTAATCATAAATGTAGAACATGGGTTTAGTAATAGTCTGACATAGCAAAAAGAATCCTAGAATAGACGTTCAAGTATCAAGTTAAATAATGCTATAGTGTTGTCAATCCTCTGACTTAGATGCTTAAATATCTCAGTAGTACCCTCACCAATGCCCTAAGTCAGACATCGCCTTAAGCCATCAAACATCTTAAACATGCGATTGCTACAGTGCTTCTTCTTTGATTTTCTTCTGCTGTTCTTCTTCTTTCTTGGCTTTTCTCCTTCTTCCCTTAGCTTCTTCTTTGGCTTCTCTTCCTTCTCTTCTTCTTCTTCTTCAATTCTCCTCTTCTTCTGCCTTTCTTCTTCACTCAGGTCTTCTTCTTCAGCCTCCTCTTCTTCCTTAGCATTCCTTCTTTTCTTCCGAGGGAACACAGTCATGAAATCGGCTAAGTGTTAGCTGTTCTAAAGCAAAACCCCCCTTAACCCAATGCTTTCTCTCTCTCTTCCTTCTTTCCTTCCTCTTTCTTAACATCCAAGCATAATCGGGTAAACGGGTACGAGCGCACTTGGGACCAGGGCCACCGATGTGGGTAGTAGCCGAGGTGTGACTACAGGCTTAGGCGGGTAGTCAGGTGCGGGTGTGAGTGGGGACCCCACCCCCAGGTGTCTTGAGGCAAACAACCCATATCACTTTTTCACTTTATACGCAACTGAGTGCTTTGTCCCATACGATGTGGGTCTATCTTCAGGCCTTTTCTTCGCGTGCACACGGCAGGGTTGTTCCCTTCTCATGTGATTGCTGTAGCAGCAGTTCACTCTAATTGCAGTCAAGGGGTCATTCAATGGCCTGAATTAACCCTTTGAGAAGCTTCCTGGAGCGAATATGCTTTGGCTGGGACAGGTACCTGGGGTAGTGCTTTCAGGAACAAGCTTTAAGCTTCATTCGAGAAGCTCTGATGGGAACACCATCATGAGCCATAAGTAGCTCAATTTGATTTGATTAAGTCATTAAATGCTCCTATAACCGCTAGAGAGCCTTAAGTCACTGCATAATCATTCTAAGAGAAAGGCAAGAAAACTGGTTAAAATTGTAATTTTACCATCATATCTTGAATGCAAAATAACCACAGGTTTTCTCAGGGGTTAATTAAGGGTCAAATGGTCCTAAAAGGCTAAGTGGGTTAAAACAAACAAAAAAAGGTTTTCGCGTGTTTTGAGAATTAAATGACTTCTAAAACCCTAAAAAGAGACCTGCTTAATTAACTAAGGTTCTGGTCAAGATAAAATTCACCTAAACCCTCTAAAATTCATAGAAAAATATTCTCTAGGGTTTGGTACCTTCAATTTGATCATTAGAACTCGTCTTGACCCAAAATAGTCTCAGACTGACATTTGCCTTAATTTGAGTTTTTTGCAGAAATTACACATTCAAATGAGGTCAAAACCTAAATCTAACTTTACCATTGGATTCCTTAGGTCCAAATTAGGTTTGTACTAAAATTTAGACCCAATCTGAGATCATCTTGACCAAGTTTGCATTTTGGTTCAGTCACTCTTTTTATCTCATTCAAACCCTTAACTTTTGAATTCTCTTACACATAGCCCCCAACTTTGTCGTATTCTTCACAAATAGGTCCCTACCACACCAAAATCGTATTCCTACAACTCCGACGGCCTTCAAATGGGAAGTTCTTCCTGATTTCTCGCTCAATCCCTTCCAAAATTGGAAGAGAGATTCCTTGAGGAGTTTTCTCTCTAATGAATCCGATCATGAGTCTAAAAACCTTCCCAATCTCTCATGCGAACCCATGAGAGATTAGGGTACCTTAAAACTTCCATCTCCAGTGACATTTTCTAAGCTTGGAAGCTTGGCTTCCAAGCTTAAACTGACCTCTTGATCCCTATAAAAGCAAGCCCAGATTAGGCCGAACTTCCCCAACTAAGTTGAAGGCTACAAAACCCTCTTCTTCCTCTCCCACGGCCAGTGCCGACCTAAGCTCCAGTGGTCCTTTTCATCTTCTTCATCTGCGGCCCCAACCGTCAAATTGGAGGCTCCACTATCCTCTCTTCCTTCCTCCGCCTCTTGCTGGCCAAAGTGAAGGCATCCAAACCCCTTCTTTGTCGCAGTCTCTCCCTTCGGAGGCTCGTCTTCCCCACGTCCGACCATCACATCGGCGTGGGAATATCTCCCCCTTTCATCCTTAGACTAGGTCCTTTAACTCCCTCTTCCCCTCTACTTCCTCTTCCTTTCTTCTATCATTCAATTCAACCTCCACTACCACCGTTCACCCTCATCTTCTCCATCTCCGACGCCCACTCCTGGAGGGCTCCCATCCGCTACACACATCCATCCCCCTTGCCAACTAGTCCCCAAGCTCCACCACAACTCCACCATCAAAAGCCCTCTCCTATTTTGATCTCTCTCTCGCCCTAGCTCTCCACCGACCAACCCACCCTTACAACACCTTTGCTGGCTTCGCCACATGCACACACACCTCCTTGCACTATGCCACCACCACCAACACATTCACCAACGTCCGAAGAACCTCCTGAGCAAGTTTAATTGGGTCGAAAGGCCGTGCTTCTCCTTTTAGGTGTTCGTCGCGTCTCCACCGCCCTACGCCCGTCGCCATCGTGTTCTTCAAGTTCACGGTCACGCACTCCCCAGGTTGCATCTCCACGTCGTGCAGTTTGGCTTAATGCATGCGCCCAGGTCTCGAATTGGGGGCGCTAACCTCTGCAGCTACCCAATTAAACGAAGCAACAGCTGCAATAGTGCTTGCAAAGGAAGGTTGGGACATTAGTCCCACCTCGGAAGCTAACAAGAGCTCGCACCTGCATAAATTGAAAAAGTGACAGACTCTTATCGCCTCAAATCACTTGGGGGGTGAGGTCCCCCACACACTCACACATCCCTCGTTCGCGACACTTTCCCCACGGACCTGCTGCACCTGACTACCCGCCTAAGCCTCACTTCTCGGTCACCACACCATGCCTGGTGACCCTGGACCCGGGTGAGTGCCTACCTGATAACCCGATAACCTAATGTGCGTGGCCCTGGGAGGGCGGATCCTACAGAGTGAAGGAGAAGAAGAGAGCGGGGGAAGGGGGGTTTTGTTCTTCTGTGCATTGACTAACACTTAGCCAAAATCCGAGCCCTCTCCCCTGTGCTTGAAGAAGAGAAGAAGAACCGTGCTATGAAGGAAGGAAGAAGCCCTGAAAAAGAAGGCTAAAGAGGAAAGAAAGGAAGGAGGCTCGTGCGTGAAGAGAAAGAGAAGAAGGAAGGAAAAGAAGAGAAGCTAAAGAAGAGAAAGGGAATAAATCAAAGGAAGGAAGAAGAAGAAGAACAGTTGAAGAAAAAGAAAGGAGCATTGTAGCAATGCACAAACGTATGATTATCTGTTCCTTCATTTGATTATATTCAGTAAATACTATATATGTATTAGGCTAATAATTGGTGATCCAAATCACCATTATTTTGTCTAGAATTCTTTTTATCTCTTCATATACTCATGTTATACGTTGCATATTAGTTTTTGAGTAATTAATTGTGCTCATTTATATTATCTATTGAGATTAGTGTGTGAATTCCTATTTGCTCCCTGTGTTCGACCTCGGACTTCAAATTCGAGTAATAAATTTTATTTGTTTTCAAAGCAATTTCGGCTATACTACAACGTAGCATTTATAAACATCGATCTCGCTCTGTTAACATCCTTAATGGCGATTGGAGGAGGAAACTTGAAAATAAGTAAAACGGCCTTACAACCACATTAAAAACAGTTAGGATGGTCACTGGAGCACAGCAAATGCTTCCCTGGTGTTTTTGTGGTGGATGGATGTGCGTGGTGGCCGGACGGTGAAGGAGTTGGGCGGAGAATGGTGGGTTGGTCGACAAGTGACTTGGGTGGTCGAGAGGCCCAATAGAGTTAGGGCACTTGGTCGTGGGCACACGACGGAGGTTGTGGGCTTGTCGGCGAGGGGGATGGAGATGCGTAGCGGATGGAAACCCTCGCCGGAGTGGTCGCTGGAGATGGAAGGGATAAGGGTGATTCACGGCATCGGTGGTCAAATTGGAGAATAAGAAGAATAGAAAAGATGTAGGGAAGGAGAGGAGTTGTTGGGACCTAGTATTAGGGACGAAAGTGTAAGGAACAACGCTTGTTGTGGTTGACCGATGTCGGAGAAGGAACTACTTTGTGAGGAAGCGGTGACGAAGAATGAGGTGGAGACGCCCCTGATTTCGCCGTCGAGGAGGGGACGAAGGAGACAAAGATATTGGCGCTCCCAATTTGGCAGTTGGGAGGCCGGAGATGACTAAGGAAGAGGCTTGCTGGAGCTAAGGCGGAGCGGGGTCGGAGGTAGGGTTAGGAAGCTGTTTTTGGCCCCAAACCTTGCTAGGAAGCTTGGTCGTGCGACATAGGTCCTTAAATAGGCATCAGACAACCATTCCAAGCTTGGAAACCAAGCTTGGAAGCATGTGGAGCTTGCACGAAAGGAAACCTAGTTTTTTGAAGGGTTCACATTAGGATTCTAGAGCGATTTAGAACCTCAAACTGGGTTCAATAGGAAGCTAATTTCCTAACGAATCTCCCTTTCTATTTTGGAGAGATTCGCCAAGAAATCAGAGAGAACACGCCAAAAGAAGCTCTCCAGAGTAGGATTCTTGAGCGATAATGGAGGAAAGACATGTTTGTGAAGATGGTGAAAAGCTTGGGGACCTTTTTGCAAATTTTTCAAAACATTGAGGGCTTAATTGAAATGAAAAGAGTCTGATCGGACCAAAATGAAAACTTGGTCAACATGATCTTAAATTGGATCTAAATTTTGGTAGAAACCTAATTTGAACCCAAGGAATCTGATGGTGAAGTCGGATTTAGGTTTTGACCAAGTTTGATTGGGTAAATTACGTAGTTACCCAAATTAGGGTAACTTTCCATCTGAGACTCTATTTCAGGTCAAAGCGGGTTCTGATGGTCAATTCAAAGGTACCAAACCATAGAGAATATTTTTCTATGAATTTTATCCTGACCGAAACCTCAGTTAGTTAAGCAGGTCTATTTTTAAGGTTTGAGATGTCCATTAATCCTCGTAACGCGTGAAAACCCATTTTTTTCTGCACGAACCCACTTATTAGGCATTTACGATTATTTGACCTTTAATTAACCTTTGAGAAACCCTGTGATTGTTTGCAATTAAGATATGCTGTTAAAATTACAGTTTTACCCCTATTTTACTGTATTTCTTTTAGAATGATTATGCAATGAATTATGGTCCTCTGGTGATTATGTAGGAGTATTTATCCATGGAATATGACTAATTAAAGCTAGATATAGCTGATGATGACGTTATCATCATGCCCTCATGCCTAACCCTTGCTAGTCCCTTAGCAAAATCTCACAGAATTAACTCAAATTCTAGACCATGCCTTTAATTCTCAAATCTCTAATGTGTGCTTTCTTTTGTAGATTAGGTCAAAATGCTAATAATAGGCCTAGATGTACTCAAGTACTAACCAAGACCTAGACCTGACCAGCTTAAGCCTCAGTTCGCTGCGAAGGTTTCTAAGGCCCGTAGGAACTAACCTAAGGTTTGTTGAACTCTACAGTTAAAGCACCCGTGCTTAAAACATAGTTAGTCCCGATTCAGTTTGCAGTGCGTTTTTGTAAGAGAGAGACAGAAGAATTTTTGCATTTTTGGAGAGCTTTCTCTCTTTTTCTTTTCTTTATTTCTAGCTTCGAATTGGCTCATAAACACGATCTGTATCGGATTCCTAGCTCCCACCATCAATCCTTACAGGGTCCTTGGCGTTCGATGCTCAGAGATAGCACCACCCATGGCAACCCCCAGAACCCTAGCTTTCGACACTTCGAGATAGTGCCGCCCATGGCATTCTGTAGCTAAATTAAGACCCTGGCAATCGACATTTTGAGATAATCTCGCCCATGACACCTGAACCAGCATAAGGTGCTTACATGCCCCCAGTAGGATATTTAGATATCCTAGGAGACAAGCACTGAAGAGACGGTATGTTATTACGCATCTTCGAGGGGGATTTCCCACCTTTATGTGTTGGGAACTCATCCAAATCAACTTGTGTTGATAAGAGGCTCCTAATCTAGGTATCTTTTCAGAGTAGAATTAACGCTTTTGCGTGGTTTTGATAATTAAGCGCACGGGTAGCTACCCCGCATTGGCATGCGGTCAAACGTTTCCGCTAGCGGGTACGCCCAAACGTACAGAACGGAATAGAACAGGGCCTCACCCTCTCAAAACAAGGGTCTCGCCCCTCAACAGTCTGCGTACCCTCTCCCGACTATCCCGGTTTGCCCAGTGATCCTAACAAGAGTCGGTGTAGGGGGCTAGTCCTAACCCCGGGCCCCATGGGGCGGCTAGCTCCCCCTACACTAAAGTAATAGTAGCTCTCCTCGGTACCGCGTACACGAGGGCCAGCGTACTTTCCATACCTAAGGGACAGTTGCTCTCCTCGGTGCCGTGTACTCGAGAGCTAGCTCACTTCCCTTCTACATTCAATATTCATTCAGTGTACAAGAGTTCCTCTCCTAGTTCCCCACAGGGTTCATGCATTGTATTCATTTCATTTCATTTCTCGACATGCATATCTCGTTGTTCACATCCCGATTCTTAATCTTATAACAGGTAGCTCGTGATTTAATAACTCAAAAAAGCATCACATCATTTAACTATTCGTTTGCTAGCATTAAGGGTTCTAACATGCATTTCAGGATAAATAGTGTGGTTCAAGTAGTGTTCATTCATTCAATTCTGCCCTAGGGTTCATTCATATCCTAGGGTTCAATCAAATCATTCTAGGATAGAATGCATCTTGATTAATCAAGTCATAGTATTAAGAAAAACCACTCTATTGGGATACACGAGTGGAATGGGGGCACGAATCCCAGATCCCATCGTCTCCGCAGGCTCCGTATATGCTATTGGCTAGAGATCTATACCATTGTCCAAATCACATCAAACGAGTTCAAAATAGTATACGAGTGACACTAACATGTAGAGAATTTTGAACGGAATCCAACGATACTTCGTTTGCGCAAAACTCACTCCATTTGGGCCCTGAACGAGCCAAACACGTGCACTCTGATTAAAATCAAACGCCTGGGACTAAAGCCAGATGTCTGAAATGACCTCAGAATCTCACCTTGCTTTTCTGCGCTGATGGCGGACGTCTGGAATGCCTCACTGTCGTCCTGAGGTCCTTCCAGACGTCTGTTAGTGCACCCAGACATCTGAGATGGTTATCAGACGTCTGCAGAGACGTCCAGATGTCCTAAAGCACTTCAAAGGGAGCGCCACGTGCCTTTCCAATGTCTTGTACCTGCGCATGCATGCACGGGTTAAAACCGCAACACCTAAACTTAACGTACGTGCATGCAGGCATGTACAGAGTACATACCTCGGAACACTGCGTGCTATCAGACGTTTGGCGCCATCTTCAGACGTCCTGAGGCTCCTCCAGTTTGATATTGCGGAAAAATGGTTTCGCAGTACGCCTTGAGAAGCTTCTTCCCGCGCGACTCTCCACCCACAGAACTGCAGCTGTTGCTCTAGCATCTGCAGGAGGTCGCAGAGTTCCTCTCCACGAGCTCCCTTGGCTGCACCTCTTCTCCCACGCATGCCCTTGAGCTCCCTCGCGCTCCTCCGGTTGGCTCTCCTCTCCCACGCATGCTCTCGAGCTCCCTTAGCTCCTTCGGTCGCATCCCCTCTTCCACGCTCTCCCTCGCCCATGCTCTCCCGCTCTCCCTCTCCTCCACCTAGAGCTCCCCTCCTTCCCCACCCGATGCTGCAAGGGGGACGGGGAAGAAGGTCACCGGTAGTGGTGGAGGTGGTGGTGGTGGAGATGGAGAGGTTGGAGGGGGGGTGTGGGGGTTTATAAAGAGAGGGGGTTAGGATTTGGAGGGGTGTGTGTGTGCGTGGGTGTGTTATGTGGGAAGAGAGAGAGGAAGAAATTGTGGAATCTCCCCAGCAAATCTTTCTCTTTCCCGCAAAGCCCACAAACGTAAACCTAGGGGTTTAAAATTGCATTTACACCCCTATCCTTTTGGGAAAACCTCGAAAAACCCTTGAGAAGGGTCATTTCAGGTATTCTTTACTATTTAAGGTGCATAAAATGTTGGACATATACAGGATTTGGAATCTTCATTACAGAGGGATTTTGATCATTGTAGATCCAATTTTTCAAAAGCTTTGGCATTGTTGTACTCTAGTAAAAATTAACTCTGAAATAAATTCTAGGATTTTTTTCCATCATGTTTAGGTTTCCCTTGGCATTTAATTCTAATTTGTAATGGTTGAGATAAATTTGGAATCTTTGCCACAAACTGGCGTATCAAATTTGGTAGCTATGGGTTGTTAGGCAAATTAGAAGCCTTTAAGTTACTACATTGCTCATGATGTAATCTTTGCAATGGTCACACTAAAATGACACTTTGGAGCAATTTCAGAGTTGTTTTGAAAATTAGAAAACTCCTATGCCAAAAGATTGTTAAGCTAAAATATGGTTGCCAAGTGTTGCATGCTAGGTATGCTATTCAGAGTCACAACAGGATGTTGCACTAACTTTTAATGCCTTTCTCTAGAATTTTGGCAAGAAACTTTGGAATTATTTTGTCTATTCTAATTCTTAAGTACTCTTCACCTTATGGGTTGGACACTTCTGACAGAGCTAAAGAACATCATGGATTGGAAGTTGATGGATACCTTCCCCTTTCCCCTTACAAAAAAACTTGGAAGCTGGAATTCATTTCAACATGCCATGTCAAGATGGATACCTTCTACCCTTTCAAATGTAAAAAAAAAGATGGATACCTTCTATTTTTTAAGAGATAATGCAACAAGAATTTACAAATAGAGTCCTCGACATAAAAAAGTTGTTTCTTGGCTTTTCTTCCCCTGATCATTCTAGATGGGAAGTGCGATGGGATGAGAATTTAAGCTTTTTTTTTTTGGAAAAGGAATTTTAGAAAATTGTGGAGATAAACCTTATTTCAGCATCGTGTTCAAGCATTCCTTTGTCTTCCCTCTTAGGACTTAATCCATTGGCACACTCTGTTGTGATTGAAGTTAGCCATGTGGCAGTGCCACGTGGCAAGATCTGAGGCCCCTATTAGGGCCGATGGTGATGGTCCAACATGACCAATTTTGGTGCACTAGTTTCGTTGTTTTTTACTTTAGTAAAGTTATTTTTAGGAAATGTGTTTGGGATTTATTTTAATTAGGAGATAAAATCTTTTCTCAATAACGATATAATCTTTTGTTACTATTTGTAGGGATATGTTCTCTCTATAAATAGAGAGCCTTCCTAACCTTTCTAATTTGAGTAAATCAAATATTTCCAACAACTAAGAGGACTCCTCTCCTCTCTCTTATCTCGTCGGCCACCAACGTCATCACCAACCACCATCCACCGTTGCCCACCAGCCCATGGTGGTGCTCCTCTATGCCTCTAAGCCCATGTGCGCATAGTCCCTCTTACATGGACTATTTTTCCCACGCACTTGGAGTCTCCACGCTCCAATATTTGTCAAATCTTGACATGGTATTCAAGTCACTAGTCTAGGCTCTCTTGTGCGTGTGGGTATCTTGACCACACATTGGTGGTTTTCGCATCCAAGAAGTCATCCTTGACAAATCCGATGCCTTACGTGAAGAAGGAAGACTAGAAGAAGATGGCTGAATCAACCATGACGGTCAGAGATGACACACTCAGTCTCGAAGAAAGCAAGGTGGTTGTCTCCGGGACAACCATCAAGCTCTATGAGGATGGTAGGAAGAAAAAGAAGAAAGAAAAGGAGATCTATCAAGTTCTATTACTTGTGATCTTCATACTTGACACCTTATATCTAATTTTTTACCCTCCTTCAAAAGAGGAGATTTTTCCAGAGAAAAGATGTCAAGGAGAGGACACCATGATCCACGCAACAACTTTCGGGGTTGCTAAAAGAGGCAACGACTTCCCAGGTTGCGAAAAGACTAATGGTTGATCCAAGCTCCTTTCTTAAAATTCCAGGCAAGTTTGGGAGACCACCACGTGTGGCTACTAGTACCTTATGCGTGAACTCCCTAACTCATGAAGACCTCAAGAAGCTACATGCTCTACTTTGAGAAGATAATACGACGACTGCTATAGCGACGACTACTGAGGTTGCCACAGAAGTAACGACTTCGGAAGTCGCAAGAGGATTCGCCATTGACTTGGCAAAAGAGAAGATCGAGAACTTGGCTCTCAAAGAAGATGAATGATGGGACATCTAACTTTACAAGTGGAAGACCAAGTCATCGACCTCGCGACCTTTGACTTGAGGGGGAGTGTTGGGATTGAAGTCAGACACGTGGTCTGATGCCCCCATCAGGGCCGACGGTGATGGTCCAACAGGACCAATTTGGTGTACTAGTTTGTTTTTATTTTTAGTAAAGTTGGTTTTAGGAAATATGTTTGAAATTTATTTTAATTAAGAGATATGATCTTTCCAAATGAGATAAAATCTTTTCTTAATAGGGATAGAATCTTTTGTTACTATTTGTAGGAATATGTTCTCTCTATAAATAGAAAGCCTTTCCAATCTTTCTAATTTGAGTCAATCAAATATTTCCAACAACTAAGAGGACTCTTCTCCTCTCTCTCTTCTCTCTCTCCACTCACCAGCCACCAAGGCCATCTCTGACCACCATCCACCATCAGTCACCAGCTCACAGTGGTGCTCCTCCATGCCTGCAAGCCCATGTGCGCATGGTCCCTCTCACATGGACTATGTTTCCTACGCACTTGGAGTTCCACGTTCTAATATTTTGCCAAAACTTGACACTCTCAACATGTCAGTGGGTAGAAGGCATGGTTTACCAAAGACATAATAACTAATTGATGGATTAATGGTTGCATAACAACTTTTAAGTTTGAGATTCCACAAATGATAAAAATAGGCAGTTCTGCTGAATATGAAACAAGCAGTGGATGTGTAATCGTCTGGTTGGTGGAGTACTTGAATGAAACTCAGACTTGACCTTTCCTTGCCTACACCTGTTGGTAGGTCGTTAAAACACTCCAAGCTCTTTCACGCAGGAATTTTATTAGCTTTGGGTCTGGAATTACACCTATCAACTCTATAGACATTGTGGTGATTAATAATTAATCATGTTTAAGTAAACTGAAGCACCCTTGTTGCATTCATGTTTAAGGCGCGATTAGTTATGGAATATAAAATGTGCATTTTCACACATATTGATTTATTTGTAGTTTTTTTTTTTTTTAAATCTTGGTGTAGAATGTCTAAAAGCTTAGTCAATTATGTGGTAACATTACACTTGGCTTGACTAATCTGCTGAATCAAGATTTCTGTGAGATGTATACTCAATTCAGCGAATGGCTGATTTTCTTGAAATGAAGAAACTTGATCCTCTGTACAATGTTTGTCTCATAATTTAACAAAAAAGTACCTCTCCATCAAATAGAAGAGGCCTTACTTCTTGCATTATTCTAGGAATCGCAACTTTAAATTCATTTACGTTGGCCACAAGAGTCGTGTGTTCGCAGTGGACAGGCCAACTCTACTTGGTTGGAGGATAGGAGCTTGGTAGGTGATTAATAATTAAAACAATACCCCTTATGTCAAATATATCTACGATTCTACATAGTGTAACTTAATTTGGAAAACCGCACAAACACATCCATGACATCTACACAGTTTAAATGTTTGTCATTCCCAAAGAGATGTAAATTTTAATTTTTCAAAGAGATGTTCTACTAGCCATTATTTTGCCTCTTAACAAAAAGAAAAACAATTAGAATGTCATCCCATCACCTACGGGTTAGTAGCTTTCGAGGGCACAGAAATCTGACTATCAGTATCATATATCAGTAGTTTCCAATGCCAGACAAAATAAACTATCCAACATTCATATCTTGAGGTTGTCATCCGACTTTGCTATAACACTTTCTATTTGAGAGACTGTTGTCTCTGTTACTGAGCTCCTATGTCCAACAGCAGAGATCTCAGACACATTTTCTTCTCCAATTGGAGTTATAGGATCTGCCCACCTCGTATTCTTTCTTCCTTCAACATAAACACCATTCAAAGGAGACCCTTGAACATGATTCATCTGCTCATTAAACTAGCTCTGTTGCATCTCAATGGCAAGCGTTACCTGCATTTGCTGCCGATGCTTCAATTTTTCAATTTTTTCTTGGGGATTCAGATGCTGTAATTTTCTTGGAGCAACTCCTACATTATGCACGTATGGTTGCTTTGAGGGAACTTGATAATCTATATTACAAGTAGGGAAACATTGATGCTCATCTCCAGCAGCATCAATAGGTAATAAAGAGCCAGAGACAAGAACATGTGGGTTCTCTAACCATCTGACTAGATAAGTTGCTACCTTCTCGTAAAAGCCTATCTTGATGATGCATTACTAATGTAAATGACTGCGCAACAGAGGGGTGACATTCTGATTATTGTATTTGACCAGTGTAATCTGGCCACATGGTGTTGTATCAGTCCTTGAGTTAATGTGGTGATGGGATTTAAAATTGGATGTGTTTGGATGTGGAAGTGGGGTGCACCCACCATGTTATTTGTTTATATTTATTTATAATAGTAATGTATTTTACCCACATTTCTTACAAGCAACTTCAGTGCAAACTTGACACCAAATTCAAATCTAATAACTACACAGGTCATTTTCATCACTGAGGTATCTTGTATCATAATTCTAACTTTAGAGAAGGTAGGTCATGCCTAATAGCCTCCTCTCAACACATCTTCTGTTAAATGGTCTCTTGTACAAGGCCTGTCATTCACTTCAACATATTGTTGCCTTAGTATCATTTTGAATTCTTGACAGGCTCTATATCCAAACCACCATAAATACTTCTGTCCTATTTAGTGATGTCCACAGAATCTTCATGCCACTATATTTCTATAAATAGGACGAAGGGTCGGTCCACAACAATAAACTGTAAAACCAAACTTATGTGTAGTACTTGATAGGCAACTTCTTTACGTCAAGCGTGGTTTTCTTTCTTTCATTACCTATAAAGTGGGCACCTTTCTTTCCTTCATTACAACAATAAAGTGAGATCAGGTTAAAGCAAATTTGTGATTACCAGGGAACTTTATTGAACTTTTTATACTAGATGGATGAATGGTGTTCTTCATATTCCACTATGTATATCATATTAGCATGCAAAATTACACTTTGTGGTTTTGATTTTTCTTCACTCGTGGTTCACTGTATGCTGCATCTGGCTTGCTCAAAATTTTCATGCTAAATTTGTTTTGTCAATATTTCTCCAGGCAAGACAAAGCAACCATCAGTGTAGTTTAATAGTACTAACTACAATACAAAGTTCTATGTCAGAGAAGCATTATTGACAAAGGTGTGAATATGAATTCATTTATCACCTGAAATTATCTTTTGTAAAATCTTCCGCTTTTACCCTTGTTCTTAAGGTATTTATTTGTTGACAGAAAAAATGACTTGCTTATTACTAGAACCTTGATCCCCAATATGTACGGGATCAATGGAAAAGTTACACATCTCCTTAGAAGTAAATAAGTAGAAAGAAATGCATGATGGAGTATAGAACGATATAACAAAATATCAATACTTGTCAAGCTAGAGCATGTATATGTAAGAGGCTCCACTTGGATAGGGTGCCAATCAAGTTAGCAATGTGGCAAAGGTTTACCTTAACATGTCTGTTACTTGATCCTCCTCATCTCTTTTCATGTGTATTATTTCTCG
This sequence comes from Thalassia testudinum, assembly GCA_037157565.1. Lineage (NCBI taxonomy): Eukaryota > Viridiplantae > Streptophyta > Magnoliopsida > Alismatales > Hydrocharitaceae > Thalassia > Thalassia testudinum. The sequence continues at coordinate 61,478,444 of JAZHRO010000013.1, read as the reverse complement.
TAGCTTAATTGAATGCACATATTCTCATTTGACTTTGTTCCATGCATAGTGATTAAAGTAATATTAAATTTAATTGGCCAGATGTTACTTGATGCATGTTGCTCCACTGAAGGATGTTTATGTGCACCAGTTAGAAAATCTGTTTAGATCTATTACCTTGTTTAAGTGTTTTTTTTTTTTTGTTCCTTTTTCTTTACCATACTAATTAACCTTTTTCCTTCCCCACATTAGTTGAGCCCTAGGATCAATTGTTCACCAACTATAATAGCTGCATAAGCATGCCTTGAACTTGTTATAGAAAATATTGGACTATTTTATGATTGTAGTTATGGAGTATAGTTATCTCTCTAGGATCCTAATTTGTTTTCCAGGATTCATTTGCGCAATGATATCAAATTTGGCATTTGTATTTGGGAATATATTTTCCAAGAGAGGGATGAAGGGAATGTCTGTGAGTGAGATGAACTATTATGCCTGCCTTTCTATGCTGTTGTTGCTTATCCTTACACCATTTGCTATAGCTATTGAAGGCCCCGAGATGTGGGCTGCTGGTTGGCGGAAGTATCTTTCAGAAATTGGCCCACATTTTGTCTGGTAATTGTTTTTTGCCTGCTAAGCCCTTACTGCCTTTTTTTTTATAGTAGTATTCCAGAATTCTATATGCCTTTGTTTCGGCTGAAGTTTAAACTGTAGGTCTGCACTTGGATTTTCTTTTTTCCTCTTAAATTCCAAAATTACAACGGTGATGCTAAATCCATCGTCTCTGAAACACTTGTTCCCTCCCCCACCCCCAAAATTCATTTCTTGTTTTCCTTTTTCCCCTCCTCCCAAAATCCATCTCTTCTTTTTGGTTTTTTACTCAAGCTCGTCCACTGTCAGCATCAGTTTTTGCATATCATCACATAAACAATTTCATGTCACTGAGTTAAATTCTATTACCTTCTTACCAGCATATTTCATAATGTCTCAGTTAAGTAGCTGAATTTCAAGTTAAACATTTGCATATGACTGTTGCATTCTATGTTATAATTTTATACTTTTCCGTGGGAGGCAATGTGTTTCCCTCTTTCATGTACTTTCTGTTTATTTAGTAGCTCATCCTCCTCTTTAAATTAAATCATTGTGTAGACTCTTGAGTAATTGCATGACAATTATTAATTTACCATGATTACTGTGATTAGGTGGGTTGTTGCACATAGTGTGTTCTATCATCAATAAAAGGTAAGTAGAGGACTATAAAAGATAAGTGGACACATATAAAAGGAGTATAGAAGGTTTATGGAGAAAAGGATAAAAAAGTTTGAGTCATTTATTAATTTCTGTAATTCAATTGAAATGAATTCAGGTAATTACTAATCAAGATCATTGTCTAAATTTTAGTTATAAATTACATTATTTATTTGATAATAGCTTTTGCCAATAGCATTATTTACATCTTAATCTAATCAGAAGAAGGGATCTGTAGGTTCAGACAACGAAATAGAAAAATTATGATTGTAATAATTTTAAGTTAGGTTAGTATGGTATTAAATTAAGAAATTTTTTAATGTTAAACAAATATATATATATATGGTGATCTTATATAGTATTTTTTTTTATTATTAACTTTTTATTTTAGTAATTTTTTTGATGTAAAAATTTTCAATATCTTTTTTTAATTTGAATGACATAAATATTTGATGTGATTTTAGTGAGAAATATATCTTTTTTTTATAAGTGTTGTGGTCATGGTTGTCGGTGTATTTATTAAATATGAATAGTATTAGTTAGAAAGGAAGAACATTTTCTATGATGATGCTTAAATATTTTTTAGAGCAAGTTAAAGTAATATTTAATTAAATATTATAGTAAGCTATATTAGAGGATATTTAAATGTCATTTAAGATAATATAAAGTAATATTTAAATGCTATAGTACTTTCATAAGGAGACATTTAAATGTTGTCAAATTAAAATTTAAGATGACATTTAAGTATCTTTAAAAATAACCTAAAGTAATATTTAAGTACAATATATAATACATAAGTAAATGTTTAAATATTGTTAGAAGAAGTGTAAGATGATGCGTAAGCATCTTGAAAATTATTTAAAGTAACAATTAAATGCCATGGTATCATGTAAGAGGATGTTCTTAGTATGATATATAAAAGGTTATTTAAACATCGCTAAAAGTCATTTACGATGACGTCTTAAGTGTTGGTGAAAATAATTTAAAGTGACACTTAAATATTATATTAAGATGAATAAGGGGATGTTTAAACGTCACTAATAGAGATACAAGATGACGTGTAAGTATCTTTGAAAGCTAAGTAATAATTAAATGTCAATATAAAATATGTAAGATGATATTTAAATATTGTTAAAAGTTATATAAGATGATGTTTAAGTATTGGTAAAACTTACGTAAAGTGATGCTTAAACGTCACAATAGGATGAATAAGATAACATTTAAACATCACTAAAAGAGATATAAAGATGTTTAAATGTCTTGAAAAGCTACATAAGGTAATATTTAAACGTCAATATAAAATACGTAAGAGGTTATTTAAACGTTGTTAAAAGTTATATAAGATACCATTTAAGTATCGGAGAAAATTACTTAAAATGACGCTTAAACGTCATAGTTGGATAAATAAGGTTACGTTTAAGCGTTACTAAAAGAGATATAAGATGATATTTAAATGTCTTCAAAAGTTACATAAGGTAACATTTAAACGCTAATATAGAATACATATGAGTACGTTTAAACATTATTAAAAGTTATATAAGATAACATTTAAACGTCGATGAAAGTTATATAAAATGATGCTTAAATGTTAAAATAAGATAAATAAGATGACATTTAAGTGTTACTAAAAGAGATATAAGATGACGTTTAAATGTCTTAAAAAATTAACTAAATTAACATTTAGACGTCAATATAGAATATGTAATAGGACGTTTAAACATTGTTAAAAATTATATAAGATAACGTTTAAGTGACGGTGAAAGTTATCTAGAGTGATGCTTAAATGTTGCAGTTGGATGAATAAGGGGACGTTTAAATGTTACTAAAAGATATATAAGTTGACGTTTAAATGCCTTTGAAAGCTACCTAAAGTAACACTCAAATATTACTGTATGATACATAAGAAGATATTTAAACATCGCTAAAAATTTCGTAGAGACTTAAAGAAAAGTTAAAGCGACGTTTATTATCGTACGTAAGAAAGAGTGATGGTTAAACGTCTTTGTAGATATTTTTTTTGACGATGTTTTAATATCATCGAAAGATATCTAAAATGACATTTGCATAAATTTACTTAGATAGTAGAACATTTAAGAGATATTTAAACGTCACCTTAGATATTATAGGTGACGTATATTTAACGTTGGCATAAATCTTTTAGGTGATATTTGATTTTCGATATTAATATAAACCTACGGCAACGCACCTAAGAAGATATTTATGATGATAATCTTTTAACGTTTATAAAAACTTACAACGACATTTGAAGTTAAGAAAACATCAACGTAGGTTTCTTTTTTTTCCTCCCAGACCCACATAAATCTAATTGCCCCAGCTTTAAGAATCTCAATTAGACGGAATTGCTAATTAAGAAAATCAAAAGCTTTGACAAAGGGAAAATGAACTTAATGATCAGGGATTGTGTCCAATGCATTTCCCATCACGTATTTCCAAAATATTGAGGGATATCTCGTTTACCTCCATTTGACGTTGCCACAATCGTGGCATGGGATGGAAGGTGGGTTGTTGGATGTGATGTGAACTTACCATCGTCTTCATATAATAAAAAATACCGAGCTTTGGAGACCCACACTCACACTGCTTTTTACTTTTAACCCATCTTTGCCATCCATTTTTGACCGTCCGTCCATTTTTCCACAGCGGCATGGTAAGTATCCTTTTTTTTTTTTTTTTTTTTAATGGTAGAAGTGTGAAAACAAATTTGTGGATTGAGATTTAAGTTTTTCATTTTTAAAAAATATTCAGCAGATTAGGTGGAGGAGTGGGGGTGGTTGTTGGATCTTTTACTGTTTTTAATAACCATATGTACCACAACCTTTATGTAAGAGTTAGTGAAGTGTCTTTACGAAGAAAGTTATTGCGATTCTTTAGTAGCAAATACAGCCCATTGGCGGCGACGGGCGGGACCTCAGCGATTTTTTCTTTTACTAGCAACTGGGGCCCATCTGCGGGCAGGCGGAGAGTAGTGGTAGTAGAACGCATACAGGTTCGGACCCTTCTCCTAACCAGAAAATCAACAACCAGGAAAGAAGTACCGTTTCCATTGGGACCAATTAGTCAATACATAGATTTACCTTTTAGGCAGACCAGGTCTTTCAATATCTTTTAGTTGTTCCAACTCCAAGATCCACACCTCATTTTCTCGTCGTCTCTTTCAGATGAAACGGTCTGTCACTTTCTTTGGGATGCCAAAGTACTCTTTCCAGGGTAAAAGCCACACCCAGTAATAAAATCATATAGCATGGTACCACACATGCGCGCCCACACAAATGACAAATCCCTCCCTCACAAAAAAATCTGACAGCTTATTAATTAGTACCACCACCCAACGTACGCTTAAAAATTACAGTCCCGTGATCGGAAGCAGCCTTCGGAGTCAGAAGATCCTGGGCTTGGCGACAATGGTGGAGTGCTTCAAGATGTGCATGCTGAACTGCCCGCCCTTCTCGGTTGTGTCGACCTTGTCCATCCCGGGGGGCGGCAGCAGCTCGAAGTTCTGCACCAGCCTCCCCAGCGTGATCCCGAGGATCGGCAGCGCAAGAATTATCCCTGGGCAGCTCCTCCTCCCCACACCGAACGGCAGGTACCTATCAACACGCGCCGATCCAGAACCCAATTAGAAACATGTACAGTATTAGTCCATCGAAAAAAATTGGCAAATAAAATTATAAAGAGTAATTAAATTTTGATATTTAAGACTTTTAGCTTTTTTAGGTTAAACTTAATTCACATGAGGGATCTAATAAATTTATATTCGGTTAAATTTTCTTAACACGACGGAAATGACCGATTAAGTGAGGAACAAATATGGATTAAATATCTTAAGCAATCTACCAAACATCTATTTATTCAACATATTTCTCTTTTTTAAAAGAAAAACGAACATGAGGGTAAGATCACTAGTTAACTTTAAAAAAAAAAAAAAAAGGCCTACTTACGAGATTAGAATAATAATGTAAAAAAAAAAAATTTATGTTAACATGTAATTATATTTAAATTTGAATTGATATTTAAATTATGTTGATAACTCATGTGATGTTAACATAGAAGTGATGTTAAAAATATAAAATATAAAAAATTATCGAACATACAAGTGATTTGTAATTTTAACATATATTTAATTAATATCAATTAAAATTCATATTAAATAAATTTAAATTAGAGCGACCAAACCTAAGATACCAAATAGAAAGTTAAATATTTAAGTAGCAGTTCTAACTCAACACTGCACCCCTACCGGTAGGGCAGCCCATCCCACGTACCAACCATCGTTCCCAGCCACACGATCGGATCACCAAGTGGGTGCGGTGCGGGGCCCATCTACTCCGAGAAGGGTACGATTTTACGTAAAAAGGAGGCGAAAGATATACCTGAAGTCGTTTCCGTTGGCCTCAACCTTGGCCTCCTCCTGGAGGAACCGCTCGGGGCGGAACTCGTCGGGCCTGTCCCACTGTTCGGGGTTGTTGGCGAGGAACCACGCGTTGACGAGGATCTTGCTCTCGGCGGGGATGTCGTGGCCGCCGAGCTTGGCGTCGTGGAGGTTCATGTGGGGGACGAGGAGGGGGATGGGCATGCGCAGCCGCAGCGTCTCCTTGATCACCGCCTGCAGGTACGGAAGCTTGTGCGTGTCCGGCTCCGTTATCTGCGCCCCCTTCCCCAGCACCCCGTCCAGCTCCTCCCTGAGCTTCGCCTGCACCCTCGGGTGGTTCACCAGCTCCGCCAAACCCCACTCCACCGACCACAGCGTCGTCTCTATCGCTGCATGTATATATGCACGCACGTACGAAACGATCGATACATGACATATACGTATCCCGTGCTAAAATATTAATTATGATTCACTCGTGCAGTACTACTACTAAACGTACCTGCCACGTTGATGTTCTCGACGATGTAGAGAACGTTGTCCTCGTTGATCTCCCCCTTCTTCTCCGCCTCGAGTATGTGGTCGATCGCACACTTGAGCTCCTGCGACGTCGCGCTCCTCGTGCTCGTCAGCTTCCTACAGGAAACAACGACGTCACACCAATCGTCGGTATATACATGTGTGTGTGTGTGTGTGTGTGGTTAAGACGAAGGGAGGAAGAGGGGGACTCACTTTCTTTCCTCGACGAAGTAGTCCTTGAAGAGCTGGATGCGGCGGTCCTTGACCTCCTTGCAGATCTTGAGGTAGCCGCGGAGGAAGGGGCGGAGGATGGGGATGAAGTCGCCGTAGTTGTACTCGAAGCTCTGGGCGAGGCGGCTGCGCTCGCCGTTGAGGGCCCTGAGCTTTAGGAAGAGGGGGTCGTCCTCACTCTCGAACCTCCTGTCGAACATGATCCTGTAGAGGTTGTTGTACATCATGAGCTGCAGCCTCTTCCGGATGACGACCCCCTCGGAGGCGGCCTTGGGGTTCGCCCTGAGGTCCTCCACCACGCGGCGGGCCTCGTCCTCCCACCCGTGGCGGTACTGCTGCACCACCTTGTTGGTGAAGAAGGGCACCGTCATGATGCGCCGCATCTTCCGCCAGTGGTCGCCGTACACGGTGAACACCATGTCCTGGCCTTTCCCCGTGAAGATGTCGAAGACGACGTTGCGCGTGCGCGAGCCGAACTCGACGCCCTGCGTGTGGAGGACCTCTCGGGCGAGGTCCGGGGAGGAGACGACGACGAGGTTGCGCTGGCCCATGCGGAGGAGGAGGACCTCGCCGAACCGGCGGGCGAGGGCGGTGAGGTTGCAGTGGTTGAGGTCGTCGCCGACCTGGAGCCAGTTGCCGAAGATGGGCACCGGGATGGGCCCCGGGGGAAGCTTGAGCTTTTTGCCGCGGGCGGTGGAGATGGCGATGGCGACGACGGCCGCCGCGAAGAGGCCGAGGAGGGCCTTCTCCAGGAGGAGGAGGTCCATGATTGGTGGTGATTGGAGGTAAGGGGATGGGTTGTTTGTTTGTGTGGGTTTGCGTCTGTGGTGGCCCTGGTGGGAGGGTTGGGGCTGGACGTGGTGGGGTTATATAGATATTATAGAGGTGGGTTTGAGAAGGGTTGGGGGTTGGGGGGAAGAGGGATAGGGTTGTGCCGTTGTGGTGGGGGAAGGTGGAAAGGTTGATCGGAGTGGGGAAGTAGGTAGGAATGGCGTCATGTGGGGACTTGATGGTTGATTCTGAGAACCATGACATTTCCCTCGAGAAAGGCTAGATGGCTTTTTTTTTTTTTAATTATTTTTTACTTTTTTCTTTTTAGTTAAATAATAAGGTGCATGGAAATTTTGTAAGGGAATCTTTACGTAAGTGTATCTGAAATCTTTTGTAATAGCATATATGCCCTTAACTTTTTGTTACTTACATAGATATGCCTAAAAGTTATCCCTCTTAACTCCATGCATGACCACCGTTCAGATAACGCGTCAAGGTTGAGAAATTCGATGTTACAATAAGGGATTTCGATGTTCAAACTTTGTCCCTCTGACTTCAATGAGTCGAGAACTTCTAAATGGCATTTTTTGAAGCTACAATGTGTCAGGCTTGCTTAAGATGTTGATTCTTTGGTCGAGTAAAGATGATGTTGCTAAAAGAGAGGGAAGAAAGTGGAGAAGGAGGAAGAGGACATTGGGAGACATAAAGATGAATTTCATAGAAACTTGGAGGTAAAAAATTCCTTACCTTTTAGTTTCATTCACCAACTTTTATGAATTATCTAAAGAAAAACATTTCCTGTGCATCAAAATGTACACGAAAATATACACACATAATTTTCCTTTAGTAGAAAGGGGAGTATGTATCTGGACTGGATCATGTATGTCCAAACAATATCATTTGACCTGTGAGTATACATGTATCCTTGACTAAATAGAGGGGTACAAGGTGTACATAATAAGATAAGTCACTAAGGTTATCTATGTAAATAGTACAAAGTCAAGGGTACATGTCTTGTTGCAAGAGATTTCACATAAAAGTCTATTTTCGAAATAATCAAAATGACATGAGTTTTTCTTTTTCTTTTTTCCTTAGCGCTGGGATAATCTTTGGTGGAAAGGGGAGAAAAAATGGGTAGAGTATTGACTTTACTTAGTTGGGCGTTGGGTTGTAAGCTTTGTGAAAGTTGATATGGACGAATTTGTGCTCCTTCCCTTCGTTATATCAAGGATGTACCAATTCGAACTTGGGTTGTAAAAGAAACTAGCTGAAAAAGCTAGACTGGGCTCGACTTAATTTGGGTTGAGCTCTTCGAATGTAAGCTTTACAATAATTAGATCATATCATCTTTGATTATTTTCAATATGTACCTACTGAAATTGAAACAATCAAGCGTAAAGCTTTTAATAGAAACTAAAAGAGAAAGATTCTTAGGCTAGTTCACTCGTGGGGTAACTCCAAAGAGAAAAAATCCCCCAATTTACTAGAGAAGTTATGCTAAATCCTACATACTCTGTGTTTCTAAAACGTGTGTTAGAGCATTTGGGAAACCTCTTTTATCATGCCCTTTTCTGTCAAAGGAAAAGTTTTGATGTATGTAAAAGACATTTAAAAATATTAACACATCAAAATCGGTAATTCTTTGAGAATTAAAACAGAACAAAGCACGGCATGGTTGTGGATTTCAACGAGGACAAAGTGGAATAGTCTTTAGTTGCTTGAATTTTGGAATGACAGAAGTATATTTTATGCTAATTTATGAATAAAAGTTTAATATTTTTTAATAACATATCAATAATTTTATAACCAATCTTTTTTAAAAAAGAATATTTTTAGTAAAGGGGAATAACTTGATATAAGTAGATGCACTGGAAGGTAAAATATTCTCACTTACCATAAGGGAAATACGTCTTCTAGAAATGGAGAAACATAAAATATAAAAAATAAGATAAGAAATAAAGAAAAAAGAAAAAGAAATATGCCACAAGATCGGAAACGGATGATCTCTCGAAAGAAGATGATTCTACGCTTGTAAGTACAGTAAGATGCTAACAAGATGAATCTCGAAGATTGTGTCAACAATTATATCAAATGAAACGACCGGAAGGCTGAAAAAGTCATGTGATTTCCAAAAAAACAAAACAAATAACACAAAAAAAGAAAAAAAAAATCATACATCATCAACAAACGAACACATCCTACCCACCACAAAGGCATGACAAGTCATCACGAATCGTCACACCAAGCAACATCTCACCAACCAACCATAGCTGCACCAAGCCTCGACGACGACAAGCCATGTGCAAGAATAGCGAAAGCAAGACTAGCACAAAGATAACCTTTCCAGAGGGACAAAGTGCAAAGATGGTGTCATTTGCATTTCCAAACGTACTCTCCTACCATATAAAAAAAACATTTTTTAGGAAGATATATCAAAGCCTCGTTCTTACGTACCAAATAACATCAATAAAATGATTCCGTATGATGAGTATAAATTGCAGTACAACCGTAAAGATAGGCACTGCATCTAACTTGAGGTCATGCAAGTGCATATCCATCATTTATTTTTTTTTTAAGCAAGAATTCCTTTATTTATTTTTACACATACGTGAATTTCAATACATTGGGTTTACTTTAATTTGTACCTTTTTCTAAATTAAAAATTAAAAATATATATATTACAATATATTTTGTAACATGTAAAGCAAGAACATGTGGTAGATCATCATACATGATGATTTCAATGGATGTAATTTAATTTTTCATCAGTAAAAAAATATTTTTTAAATGAAAATTATTTTGAAAAGGAAAAATACATGTATTTTTATTTTTAACTAATTTTTTAATTTTTTAATGATAAAAAATTATTTTTAATCACTATATTTTTATTTTCAATCGATTTATTTAATTTTCAATTTATGTATTTAAAATTTTAAATTATATATTTTAATTTTAATTAATATATTTTAATTTTCTTTTCTTTATTCAAGAGATGTATAGATGGAGGCCGTGCGATGCAACTCATATTTCTCTGCTTGCATCCTTGTCCTACTATGATTTTGCAACATTTCTCTGCTTACGTCCTTCTCCTAATATGATCTCCCTTCGATCTAGACACATAATTAATTTGTGCAATTTCGTCGAGTTCCGATAGAATTCATGAAATTTGTAATATGTTCTGTGTTGAATTTATGAGCAAATAGGACTCGTGCTAAAAGAGTCCGACACGTCCCACTAAATCAATGGTAAACCTTGGTGGTAGGTAAGGTATCATCGTGGAAGGTAGGGTTGAAAGAAAATAAAGAAAGGAAAAAAAAAAAAGAAAATCCTGGAAGTTAGGGTGACCTGAGTAACGGACACGCGATCCACGCGGGGCGCACGTGCCAGTCAGTGGAGCGGCCACGGGAGTCAGGGAAGGAAGCGGTGGTAGGTAAGGGCGAACAGCGCTGCGACTTGGAGGGGTTTGGTTGGACTAACTGGTGGTTGTGCGGTAGAGACGACATCTTTGGAGTAAAATTGTCAAAGATACGAACGTCACATACTTAGGGTCTCTATACTTTACGCTTTGAATTATAGTTTATTTTCTATACTTTACGCTTTTTTTAAGTTGGCCCCCGAGTTGATGGTTACATATCTGCAATTATATGAGTGTACATTGCCATTGGGGGGGGGGGGGGGGGGGGGGGAGGGGGTTGGGGTTGTGTGTGTGTGTGTGTGTGTGGAAGAGAGGGTGGTGTGTGTGTGTGGAAGAGAGGGTGGTGTGCGTGGTATTTAAAATGAAATAAGTGGAAATGATATTTTTTTTAGTTGTGTAATAATGATAGGGTTAAATATAAGGTTAAAATGATTAGTGTTTTGACGTGATATTAGTGTATATTTATTTAATAATATAAGTAGGAGTGAACAATGTTAGTATTTGTTTATTATTAAAAGTGAGAGTGGAGAATATAATAGGTTTTTTTAAATAGTAAAAGTGAAAGTGAAGAATAATTGATGTATTGATGTGATGTTTACATTTAAATGATGGAAAAAATTTAAAAAAACTTGAAAGAACCTTTAACTTGGGTTAACCGACAACGTTGTAGAGTTGCCCTTACATTTGTGCCTCTCTGTAATGTTAATGTGAAGCTATAGATTAATCAAGCGCGAGCTAAATTTTGAGGAGGATGTGCTATGTGAACCCCTCGGAGAATGAAGTCGAATCAATTTTTCTTATGAATTTCTTTCCTGGAATTGGGGGACCTCGCATCCGACATGCTCAATTCATTCTTCACTTGATACCACTTGTGGATAATTCCTCACCGAATTAGTCACACATTTTAGAATAAATAGTCAATCCCCTTCCCTTGCCAAGCACATTGTCCTTATCATAAAAATGGTTGCTACTAGGCTTGTTCATACCCAAGGTCAGGTTGAACCATTGGACAAGCTGACTTCGAGAAAACTTGGTCCAAGACCAAGTCAAGCCAATTCATGGGCCAAAATTTAAGGCCCAAGTCTATCCTACTACAGCTGGGTCGAGTCTGGTCAGCTCATGGGCCAAGTTAATTCCACCTATGCTTTTTCTGTTTGAATATGTCAGTATTGTTCTTGAATTTCTTAAAACTTTCAGGCTAAAAGAAGCCACACTTTACATTGTAATAGCATATTTTGTGATACGAATTAGAAAATAATTATTGCTTAATTTAAGTATACACTTGTTACCTAAAGTAGATACATTTTTAATCTAAATCATAGATAAATCCGGTTAGACTAGGCTATAATCTAGGTAATGAAATGAAAATCCAGTGGGTTGGGTAGGGCAGGGTGGGTGGAGGCTTTGTCCGTTGAGCAAGACTAGTTACCAGCTTGCATAACCCTCTTTAGTTACCCTTGCTTCTTAGCATTCCCCGTTCAACATGGTGCCTACTCCAGAAAAAGCAGTTGTTTTGCGTTAAAATTTCAAGGTTTTTACTGAGGGAAGAGGTAAAAGAAATTAACCATTATATCTTATTTCTTTTGAAACATTTGTTCTATGCATGGTAGTAGTTGTTGTGGAACCACTTGTATGGCGATCAAGCCTACAAAGCTTGACAGAGAACAAGAGAGAAGAGAATGTTGCCAGCAAGTAAATGAGAAGGAACTTAGGAATTTGGTGACTAGTTGCACCATTTTAGTGCATGTTTAGGGAGGGGAAATTATCCCCTAGTGATTGACTTATTACAAAATGGGGAAGTGCCTTTTTTTCTAAGTACATATCCCTTTTTGTAAGGGATTCTTGATTGCAACTAAGGCTGGTTATTACTTCTTGTTACGCATGATAGACTTGACAGTCACTTTGCTATCTTTTCGTTTCCCTAATCCTCACACTACACCCCTAATCCTCATGTTGTCCTCTTGGTCCTCAAACTGTCGGTGACCTTTCTGCTTGGCGCCATTGGGGTTGGTGCAGTGGCGAGTTGAGAGGGCTTTAGTCTCTTCGGTGGTCGAGCTGGGTAGCCACTGCGGTGTGCCTTTGGCAGATGAATTAGTCAGCTGGATTTGGGTGATCCACTCACGGTGGGGGCTCCCCATCTAGCCTATATGGGCTCTATTCTTTTGGATTAGGCTAGCTAGCTTTTTCGGGCATCTCTTGGGCTTGTTCGCTTTGCCGGCCTACTTCTAGTGGACTTTGACTTTCTCTTCCCGATCATATAGGTATTGGAATGGATTGATTGTAAGGGAATACCTATAATTGTCTATATTCTGGAAGCTATATTGAAGCTCAAAGAATCTGACAAGATAACATTTCAGTACAATATTGCCTAACATGAACTATTCTTAAAACAATTAAAAAAACCACTACATGCTTGCAGGATTTATCATAAATCCTTTTCTCAAAAAAAAAAATATCATAAATCCTGAATTCTTTTATCAAGCTGTTAGTTTCTACACCAAAGATAGAACTTGAAGTGGTTTTATAGATGCCATAGAGATGGTCTATTCTAATGAACTAGAGGTTGACAAGATCTACAAAGAGCTCGCTTAATACAGAAATGTATTGGGAGAGTTTAGATATCTTTAGGGAGTATGAAATCAAGACAAGGCAAGGCCATAATAAATGTTATTACTTTGGTTGATAACAAGTAGTTCATTATCATTTTAATCTTTAGATATTGATTTTAAACTTGTCACTTTCTCGCCGTTGAACATTGAATTCAATTTGGTTGATCAACTCTTGTTATCGCAAGAGACAACTATAAGAATCACTACTACAAAAAGTGTAATTTGCAACGGTTAATTAGTGATAGTTATGTAGCTATCACTAATTGTAATATATTAAAACCTCCTTCCTTCCCCAACCAAACTTACCCTTCGCCAGTTCCTGGGGTTAGGGTTAATGATGGCTTTTTATGTGAATGTTGCCGATGCTTGGGTGGGAGCACGGTTGTTTTCCGTGTGTAGGTGAAATATTCATCAAATGGCTATACTTATTTTTAAAGCTGTCAGTAATGGATGAATTGGTGCCCGCTCTTTTTTTTCGTGCTTGTGAAATTTACGCTAACTAGCAACGATTATCAATTTAATCGTGCTAAGCGCATCCCATTTAGTGTTGGCGAATAGTGTAAAAGCAATTAAATTAGCAACGGTAAATATAAATAGTGTCGCTAAGCATGCCCATTTACGATATTTAGTGACAATTTTGTTGATAACCATTGCTAAAATCAAGATATTTACAACACACGTGATGGCGATAGCCTTTCCCCTACCCCTTCGCGTCTCCTCCTCAGCAACAAACCCTCTAGAGACGCACCCATGCGCAACTGCTACTTGCTACTCCTCACCCCGTTGTTGACCTCGCCATGTAGCAAGGTAGTATCCTAATCCCTCCTCCCTACACCTTCCACCTCAGTCCCCTCCCCAGCGACCACCATAGTCTCCCGCACCCGCTCCTCCACCCATCCTCCGTATGCTACTCCTAACTTATGTGTAGCAACTCCCTATCCTTTATTTATGATAAGAGTATCTTTTTATCTAATGATTTTGCTATTTGTTTTTATAAACAAGAGATCATCAATGTTAATTATCTTTCCTAGTCCTATCTATAATACTAGCAAATAGTATTATTTTTTCTTTTTTGTTCACCTGCCATCTCTCTCTCTCTCTATCTCTCCCCCCCCCCCCCCCCCCCTCTCTCTCACATCTTTTTTATTTTTATTTTATTTTATTTTTCTTACACATTATTTAACATATACGCCCATTTCAAATTCCATCTTTCTTATCCACTTTCTCATCTTGTGTTATTTCATTAGAAATCAATATTAAGTATATTTATATTAGAATATGAAATAATATATATATATATATATAAAACTAGGCAGTATAAACCAAATCTAATATACCAATTGAAAATTAAAATACACCAAGAAATACATTTTGTAATGAACGATGTATTTTGATTTTTGATCAATATTTTTTTTCCAACATTCGAAAATCAAGATACATTAGACAATACATTTTACAATACGTAGTGTATTGATTTTCCACTGATCAAAATCCAAAATTTATTGATTGAAAATTATATTAGACTTTTACATGATTAAATTTTAAAATCCCACTGTGATTGAATTTTACTCGCAGACCAACATGATACACATACAAAATATTACACACACATGTTACATATGTGCATATAGATATATTGCAAGAGCATACTTACTATGTATAGTATATGCATTTATTACATATATATATAAAATATTTGCATATGTTAGATATATACGTATATGTATGCTACACACGTGCATGCTCGTGCATATGTATACATATGTTGGCCCATACACCCTCAATGGGCCTCTTGCCCCATTCGCTTGCAATAATTTTGCAAAAATATAAACTAATAAATCCCCTTCACCTCCTTGCGGCATCTCTCCTGAATTAGAGAGTACCATTGCTATCACATACATATATGTTACATTACTACCATGTAATGAAAATAGCACTTGTGCTGGTAATATAAACAGCATCGATGCTGTGCAGTCGATTCATGTCATATAGCATTAGTGTTATCTTCTTGGTTAAGGTAATAACATCGATTCTATCTTAGTACAATGCGGGGGTCAAGAGTGGATTAACAAGGGGGCTAATAAACAGCACTCCTATTTTTTTACATATAACAAATGAGCGACCATTGAGGCCCACATGGTCAACATCCTTTGTGGGTTTACCTCTTGGATGAACGATTTGGTTGGGGTATTGCAGAAGTGAAAAAATAAAAAGCATTTAAAATTTGATGCAGAATTGCTTTGATGTTTGAAAAAATCCATCGACTAAAAGATTAAACATCCTAATATTAAAATCTCATAGAAAGAATTAATTTATTTATATTCTGGAGTTTTACAAAATAGAGATTATACCTGGTATAAGATAATATCTCATGAGTGTGCAGGCTTTAGATGATCAAAAGATCACAAAAGCACAACTTACGGAAGTAGACATCCAATAAAGGAGTTAGACGTCTGATGGCCCTTCTTGTCTGAGAGAACTGGTGCTCGTCGGGTTAGGTTTCCGGACTTCTTATGAAGCCTTTGGACGTCCAAAAGATGCTGAAGATGAAGAGGTCGTGGCATAGGCTCCGTCCTTTCTTTCTCTCAATCTCTCACGCATGATTCGTGAGGAAGTTTTTGACGGGAGTTGTCAGGATTCCCTTCCACATCTTCAGAGATATTTAGAGGGATCCATGCTAATCTTGATACGGTGGAGACCGTTGGATTGAATATAATAGTTGGGATAAATTTCTATGAGTAATTACTTGGTGACTTTTTTTATAATTTCAGTTAATTGAATTTTAGCACCTAAATTATATTTAATTTTCATCCAAAATCCTTGTGCATCAAGATCCAACTCTTTTACGCCTAACTAAAGTTAAATCAAATATTATTTAATTTTTTAAATAATATTTGACATCTTTTTAGGTAGGAAATTATTAAAATCAGTATTGATTTTATCATGCTAATAATGAATTATTGATGATTCATGGATTATGAAATTATGCCTCCCTTAATATTTCAAATGCCTATGAATCTTTTATACTAGAGGATAATATTAACCTTGAGGTCAAATCCCATTAAATGATTATCATCCCTACATGGGTTATATTATTTTTAGGATTTTTTACATATATATTCCCGTAAATTTGGGATAAGACGTATATATCCCCATGTACTGTAAAGTTACTATGTTACTCTGGTAAGGTCATATGCCCTTACTCTGTTAAACTTAATGGAAAACATCATAAACAATTAAAAAAATAAGAAAATTTGTATATACCTCCCTATATTTATCTTTTTATTTATTCTTGCCGATTACGAGCCTGACGTGGGTGCAAAGGAGGGCCTTGGAGGTGACGAGGTCCCTGAGGGGTATTTCGTTGAACACCTTGCAGGCGAGGTGGAGGAGGCCAGCTTGTCGTAGGTGTGGAGGAGGGCGTTGGAGATGTGGAGGGACGTGAGGTGGTCGAAGCGAAGGGTGCGGGAGTGGAGCTCGGGGGCGTGGGAGAAGGAGGTGCAGGAGGTGAGGAACGAGGCGTAGGTGAAGGGTGGGGAGGCGGAGGAGGGTGGCATCGATTTGCTTCAAGAGGAGGAGATGGCATTAATCGAGGTTGAAGACAATGCATGGCTGGTGATGTGGAACTCGTTGTCGAGGAAGATGAAATCAAGGCCGATGAAGAGGAAGAGGAGTATAGGGAGAAGGAGAAGGAAGGGGAAAGAGGAGTTGATATAAATTAAAAAATATATATATATAGGGAGGTAGATATAAATTTTCTTTTTTCTAATTTTTAATGACATTTTCTGTTGGGTTTAATAAAGTAGGAGCATACGGCGATAACGGAGTAACTTTATAGGGTATATACGTAAATACCAAATACATTAGTGTATATATGTCTTATCAAAAGTTTACAGGGGTATATTTGTAACAATCCCTTATTTCTAATATCTCTTTGTATCATTGAGATGAACACAAAGACCATCTCCTTTCTCAAAAGACTTTCTTCTTCTCTTTCACATTTGAGTTTGATTAAAACTCTACAACCACATGTGGAATTGATCTTTCCAAATATACTTAGAGCAACCTCATTCCTCTAATCTGCTACATATATTTATGAAGCAGACTTGTAGGATCCCTTTGAGAAATCATATATCTCATGCTCACTCCCACATATACTAATTTTTCAATATCAACATCATCGTTGGTGCACGTATCATTGATCTACCAAATACATGTATTTATGAACAAAAATACATTTGTTTAAGAATACGCCATCTCCATGATAACATTGAAGATGAATTTCTACTTATCACTTATTGTATTATGTTGGTGAAGGTCGGTGATGAGTTCTTAGTATTTTATCCTTCACGTATATTTTTGTTTGTTTCATATATTATAACTAATTTTATATTTTCTTATTTTTGTTGCACGTGCCATAGATTTAACAATGTAAATGAAAGAGGAGGCGCTGATAAAGAAACACTCAAAATTACGAGCGCATTTGCACAAGACGGTACAGAAAAGAAATAAAAGAAGAAAAAGTCAAGAAAACAACTCTTTGGTTTGTTGGTGGATTATTGGGCGTATCTAGGCATATGAATCGAGAGAAAAAGCAAGAAGGTATCATTATATATATATATATATATATATATATATATATATATATATATATATATGACAAAAATTTATAATTTTAGTGAGATTAGAAGTTATTTTAACTTCAAAATAATCCTTTTATCTGCTAACCGTAATATTTGATTGTTTTAGGGATTATTCCCAAGGCTCTCAACTTTTATAAATACCCTTATAGCCTCCCATTGAGAGAGATCTTTCCCTTTACCTCAGCCACCCTTCTCTGCCTCCATGGCCATTCATCCCTCTCCATCCCCTTTCATCTAAAGTATTTTGCATCCATGACGTTGTTCTTGCATCTTTGCATCAACGAGGAAGCAGGTCTTGATAGGTCAAGTGACGGATAAGGACTACGTCGATGTGCATGGGATTCAAGACTTGACGACTGGCTTTCTCACCTTAGGTTTTGTTTATTCATCTTAGTTTGCATTAGTTTTCATAATCTTTGTTTTATTGAATGTATTTAGGTTTATTTTATTAAGTACATTATATTTCGTTCATCTCTGATTGGTTCAATTTCAGTCATGCTATTCTTAGTAATTAGTTAGTTTTAGAAAATTATTTTTGTGTCCTTTTATTATAAAAAAATTCAAAAAATTATTTTCATGTGTTTCTTAGTTATATAGTTGTTTTGTGTGATTCATTAATTTTATCTCCATATAGAGTCTCAAGGTAATTTTTTCAATATTTTTGTAATTTTTCCATTAATTCCTTTAGTTTTCAAAATTTAGCCGTCATATTCCCAATAGATAAATTTCTAAAATTCTTAGAATGCACTAGTGTCAATCTTGGATTCTTATTTTTAGTAGCAACTTCGTGGGATTTTCTGGGGTTGATTTACTTGTTGTTAGGTCGTGATTTTTTGGAGATTAGTTTAGGTTGTTAGGAGTCTAGTATAATTTTGAGGGATTTTTCATACTCTATTAAGTATTGATATAAGATTTTTCTTTATGAGATAAGCAATCTGTGTGTTCTGTTTTGAGTTCTTCGTGCGAATCTTGCATTAGTTTAGAGTTGGATGCATCCTTCGGCCCATAGTCGGTAGGAATTTGTCTAGTAGACCCTTGTTATCTGCATCATTCCCTCCTTGTGGGATCGAACTGTACCATCTACGTAGTTAGATTAAGTTCGGATTTAAATTGTGTTTAGGATGACAAAGAAGGCGGTTGTCACAAGAAATAAATAATCTATTATGATACGATAGTTTCTTGATATATTATCAGATATTCTAAATTACTTAGAACTTTGAGTTAGCATATATCACATTTATTTTATCTAGCTAAATACAGCACCTTATTTATAGTAAGAAACTCAATTCATATATAAGAAATAAATATAATTCTTATTTAAATAAAATAATCAAATCAATGTAATCCCATATATTAATTGGATGACAGGCTAAGGGTACACAATTTCAACATCATCGTCCAAATCATATGAGCATTCCATATAGTTGTCATTCTATTATTATTATGATCATCATTGTTGTCGATGTAAACATATTTATATCATATAAATTATCTATTTATATATGTTCTTAGTCATATAATTGCATCATTATGCATTTAGATTAGGTTATTTAAATTTTAGGTTAATTTCTCCTCTTTATGGTCAGGTAATAAGACAATATCATGTCGGATCTTCGGATTGAATATCCAACCATACGGATCGGATCAGGGCGACTATCGGAGTTCAACAACTCTAAGATCGTCATGATCGGACTTTTGTAGCATCAGATGCAGTCCGAGAAAGATCTGAGATCAAAGGACCAAGATGATGTAAATCCATACCTCAGATGACAAATCCAACCGCATAGATGGATTCGGATCGACGATTACAACCCAACGGCGTGAAAATTGTTCCAATCCAACATTCGCGGCACCATCTGCAAGACACAAAAGATGGACGACCATGATTACACCACGTGGCGCCATCACAGCCGCCCAAATCGACTGCAGCATATCTTCTCAACTCTTGAAGGGCTTCTATGATGAGAGATCTCGGTCGTTGGATGAAGATCCAACGACCAAGGTCGGCTGGGCGAGAAATCCACCGCACGACAAAGCAGTGGCTTGGCGCATTGGTCTTGATGCCACTCACGAAGAAAAGGGTGTGGGTTCGAGCTCCGCACACCACAAATCAGAAGCGCGGGCTAAATTGAGCTATTGGATGGCGAGCGGACGAGCAGATGAAGCATGACGTGGCCGCACGAGAGCAGGCGATTCATGTACGCATAATTGTACATGCCCCAACGCATGTTCTCAAGCTCGATCAATAGGCGATCTTAGCCCTCCATCAACAATCGAACGGCTGAGGAGAGGCGAGCGCTGCGTGCATGAAGAAGAAGCTGTGCTGAGGGCTTTTAAGCCATTCGATCACTTGATCGGACGGCTGAGAGCATGCGGTGCTTGATGAAGCGTTGAGCGCACAGGGAGAGAAGGCGCACGGGCGAGCGCACTAAGCCCATGTTTGGGGTCTTTAGTAATGTTTAAATCCATCACTAAAGACCCTGAATTAATGTTTTTAAGTATAAAATAACCAAATTGCCCTCAATCCCTACAACTATAAAAGGAGACCCCTACCACTCGAATTCTTCATCCCTTCCTTCACTTCTCTTCCTCTCTAAAGCTCTAAAGAAGCTTGTCCCAAACCTGGAATGCTCCTCTAAAGTTAAAAGCAAAATTTTGTCCACTTCTCATCCCATTCATGGAGCTCTCGTGGCCGTCCACTCACCCCCATCCCGGAAGTAGATCCCACAACGACAACATCTTGCTTCGCCCCTGGTTCCTCCCGCTTCATTTTCCGTCTTCCGCCTCCGCTCTCCGTCTTCGAGGAGTCACCCGTTCCAACTTGTCCACCAAGTAGCTGATAAACACTAGTTTATCATCATTCCTATGTATTAAAACAAACCTAGCTCTTAAGATTTTGCTCCATAAACAGGTTTTTTGGGTTGCATTTAGGCAATAATTAAGTTAGGCATGCATTGCATTTTTTGTTGTCCTTTTAATATGTTTTTGTGAGTGTTAGGGATTTACAGATTGCCAGATCCCTAGAACCCTAGCACTAAGGAAGGCAACTGGTGAAGGAGAAGTTCTCACTAGCTAGAACTCAACTTGATCCAGCTCATCAAAGTTGGAATTCAGCTCACCTAAACTAGGGTTAGCTCATCCTAGCTCCATTCAGCTCATCTCAGCTGAATGACAGCTCAAGAGAGCTCATCTTAGCTCACCCTAGCTCAGGTCAGCTCAGATCCTGCTCAACTTAGCTGAGTCTAGCTCATCTCAGCTCCCATTAGTCCACAAGGAGCTCTAGCTAGCTCAGCTGAGTTGACTGGAGTTCACCCCAACTTAGGTCCAGCTATATCCAGCTCCACTCAACTCCAGCCAGCTGAAGATGACTTCATTTCAGCTCAGGAAGTTCAAGTCCATCTCACGGGGACTCAGCTTAGCTCAACTTAGTTGAGCTAAGCTACCTTAGCTACCTCAACCAACTTGATCTTCCCCGGGAGCACCAGACCCAGCTCACCTCAGCTCCTTGTGGCAGAAGCTAGCTTACTTTAGCTTGGCTTAGCAGCTAGCAAAGAACTAGCAAGCTAAGTCAGCTAAAGTAGCTCCATGCCATCCTCTTCAGCAGTTACGAGCTCCAGTTCAACTCCAGACTTCTTCTGTCCAGCTCCTCTCCTCAAATCCTAGCTCCCATTTCCTACTCCTCTACTCCATTACTAGCTAAGCTAGTTTAGCTTAGCTAGGTTCCAGCTCCCTTGGCATTTACCACCCTAAAACTCTACCTAACTAGCTCCACCAACTAAACCCTACCTAAGCTCACCTAAGATCCACTCCAAGTTGGCGCCACCACCATCACCACCTTTCACCCCTCAACCACCACCAAAGGGCACCAAGAAGTTGGTGCCAAAACCACCCTAACTCCCCCCCCTTTTGGCGCCAACTTTTCCCTCAAAAAATGCCCTAATCTCCACCCTACACCTAAGCCTAAAGCCCATCTCCACCTTCCATTTTCCCTCCAAAATTCCCCCTCTTCTAGAACACCATTTTGGCTCCAAAATGGAGGCACCCCCTCCACCATGGACGTCCACCATAGGGTGCCTCCATGTCCTTAACTACCCCCCTCCACATCTCTTTGAATGATGCCAAAAATCCATGACCATAGATCCCATAACCACCACTCCAAACTCCATCTTAGCCATCCATTCCAAGAGCCACCTATCCCCCCCATCCTACTCTATAAAAAGACCTTTAACCACCACCATTTTCCCCATCCTCCATTTAGTTAACTCTACCATATACCCACCTCATATCTATGGCCAAGAAGAAGGAGTAGAGAAGAAGATTAAGGGGGCACATCACTCGCCCCCTTGGTGCCTTCTTCTCCCCATTTCTTCTCCCTTGTGCCACGCCAAGGAGGAGGAGAACTTCCCCACCAGGAGGACGGCCAGGCAAGGAGGAGCAAGGGTGGTGCACGCCCACCCTTGGAGGAGGAAAGTTAAGGTGGAAGCTTCCACCTTGGAGGACACCATTTGAAGGAGCTTTACAAGGAAGGAGTTGGAGGACTCTTTTCAAGTCCGGGAGCTACTAGGCTTGGAGCAAGAAGCCATCATCTTATTCACCATTTCATTTAGAGGATTTGTGCTTTTATCTTCTTGCATTTCAAGTAGATTAGAAGCTTTCCTCTATGTGTTTTGTGTAGAACAAGTTTAATTCAATTCAAGTTGCCTTGTTTTAAATTCTTGTCGCATTTGTTTCTTTTATCTTGATCTAACACTTTTTCACTCCTCTCCTTAATTACTCTAGGCCCCCACATGCCTAGAGTGAGCTTAGGGAGAGGTCTTTCTTGTCACTTTAGCAATAGTTTAGTGGATTAGGTTTAGATCGCCTTTTTCTTTGTCAACAACTTTGCGAATGCTCATTATTTCAAAACCCTAAAAAAATTATAAACTAAAAAGACCAAAAAGAAAGGTGAATTTCATTTCTAAGCAAGAGATGAATTTTTGCAGACATTTGGCCTCCTTGGACGACCCTATATACCCTACTACCTAGGTTTATAAATTTAAGAGTTGATAAATTTTGCACATTACAACGAGGTATTTTACAAACCGCGTAAAAATCCGCATCAGTAGCCGACGAAGAGGATAATTTCTCACCTCCCTTCTTTTTGCTACTTTTTAAAGTAGATTTTACTGCTTTCTAGTTGTAATATTTTCTGCTTTCTAGTTGTAAAAACATTATCCATATTATAAAGTGTTTTGTTATTTATCACGACAAGAGACCAGCTCACCTCGACTAATCCCAAGGCTTAGTCGTCCAATGAGAAATAACCAAATAACATGCATCAATCCACACCCACACAGGTAATGTAACTAAGCAGAAAGAAATTGGTAACAAAAGGAGAAGCAGAATAGTAATACTAAAATATTACATGCCTTCAAAAACATAAAGACAACCATTACAACAAAAAACTAGTACATAGATGATAGAGAATACAATGGAAAAGTACTGGAAAGTGTAATTACAGAAACTCACTAGCAGTAGAAACTACAGCTGGGCTCGACTAGGCTCAGCATCCTCAGCAGTCGATGACTTGGGCTGCTCAAATCCCTGACCTGTACAAGATTATATATCTGGAGTTAGCTAACGCTGAGTAGAGTGGTGTCTAAAATATAAAATACATTTAATAAGTAGCTTAACATATTACTTTCCGATTCCAATTATCTTATAACGATTTGCTGTGTAGAGATCTCTAATCAGGATCCATTACATTACTTAATCTTCTTGTTCCCTAAAGGAATGATCTTGCTTGTAGTTTTCCCGTGATGTAGGTGCACACGTGGCACTCTCTTGGCTGGGAGAGTCCCTTCCTGATAGTCCTACACCCGGTCTACCACCACTAGGTCATGGTTGCGACATAGCTGTGACTACGGCACACGTGATAAGCGCGCGGGTAGCTACCACGCACTGGCACGCGGTCAGTCGTTTTCGCTAGTAGGTATGCCCAAACGTACAATACGGAACAATACGGAGCCTTACCCTCTCAGAACAGAACATGGGTCTCACCCCTCCATAGTCCGTGTACTCTCGTCCGACTATCCTGGTTTGCCCAATGGGCTAACAAGAGTCGATGTAAGGTGGCCATGCCTAACCCCAGGCCCCCCGGGGCGGCTAGCTCCCCCCTAGACTAAGTAGCTTACCTTGGTACCATGTACGTGAGGGCCAACAGGAGTCGACGTAGAGTGGCCAAACTCACCCCAAGTCTTAACCCAAGGGCGGCAAGCTCCCCTCTACACTACAAGGGTTAGTTGCTCTCTTCGGTACTGCATACATGAAGGTTAGCTCACTGCCCTTAACGACCCCCTGTGGGCGGTAATTCCAGAACCATTCGGTTCTCCGTGCTATGGTATTCTTGTCTCGTTCTATATTCTCCGTAGGGTTTGTACATGAATTTCCCTATATCCGATTTGATATACACAGAATAGGCAGCTTAATCACAGTACAGGTTTGTTCATAATGTGGTCCATTCCAAATAATACAGACCGCTCATGATTTACTCAATCATTAACATGTGTTTTTCTTTAGCCCTAGCGTTCATGTTATAACCTAGGGTTCAATTGAATAGGTGTATTCTAGAGCATACGTTTATTTCTTCCTAGGGTTCATCTCACATCTTAGGTTTAACTAATTGCATGCATTTTATTAATCTTGAGGATTTATAGTCAGAACCACTCTACCAGGATAACCGGGTGGATTGGGGGCTCGTACAGTAGCTCCCGACATCTCTGCAAGTCTCGTACACTTGACGGATTGGAGACCTAAGACATGGATTAACAGGTCAAAAGGGTTCAAAATGTTACAGACAAGATACCATTACATGGAGAAAAACGTATGGGAAACAAAGACGTTTCGTTTACGAAAAATCGACATCGTTTGGGCCTTGTACGGGCCTAAAACACAAGGTCTGATAGAAATCAGACGTCTAAGAGAGGTCCCAAATGTCTTAAACTAACTCGCAGGCATACCTCTCTCGGGGTACCTCTATCGGACGTCTGGAACGCAGTATCAACATCCGAGGGTTTCGTCACACGTCTAGAGATGCTCCCAGACGTTTGAAACTACTTCGGTCCTCGCTCCGACACACCTCTCAACCTCTGACACATGCACATGCATTGTTAGGACTCGACAGAGAAAATACGGGAAAACAAATCTCTACCAGACGTCTCATATTACCTTCGGACGTCCTCCCCGACGTCTGGAGGTCACTCCGGATGTATGATTCTACGGAAAAATGACTTCCGTAGAACCGTTCTGGGCTCTCCTCGATGCAGAAGCTGCAACAGAGCAGCACGGTGCCCTCCGCTTCTCCACTCTCTCTCCGCTCCCTACTCTCCGCTCGCTCTCTCCCTCTCTGGTTCAGCTGTGACGGCGTGAGACGAAGTGGAGGAGGAGGGGGTTTATAAAGGGAGAGGGGGTGAGGGGAATGGTGTGGGTGAGAGAGTGGTGCAAAGTGGGGAGGAGTACGGGAGATGGTTGTCGGAGGGAAAGGAGCGGTGAGGCACGTGGTGAGGGAGAAAAGCATGACGTGCGTACGGTACGCGTGGAAGAGAGAAATATTTTCAGACGTCTGGTGAATATTCCAAATGTCTTAAACTACTAAAAGGTGACAGGTCATTTCATTATTTCTCTCTTTCTTTAATATAGTATCGATTCATTGTAATTATCCCATCTTAAAACCAAAATTACAAAATAATAAATCACGGATTTCAAATCGATGTAAACTTACTGTGTTCAACCTAAAATATTTTTTAAATTTTGGTAAATTATATGTTGATAAATCTTTTCATAAAATATACTACAATAACAAATTTTTGAAATTGATAAATTTTTTTACGTAAATTTTCCGACCAAACATTCACCATCATCATTAAACAAGGGACTCATAGCCTCCTACCTTATACTATTCTACCATGATTCTTCTACCTCCCACAATGATCTTGTTCCATCGGTAACAGAGGTCACCCCCTTCTCCCCAATTCTGGTGTACCGATCAACTACCCGACAACCACACCAAGCACAGGGGCAGAGCTGGCAAAGCTGTTAAGGGATGCCAAATAATAGGCACAAAAAACATAGATGACAATGTGCATGACGTGACAATACGACACAATCAATTAATGTATCATTATTTAAAAGAAACAATTATTAACGGAAAATTTTATTTAAGAAAGCCAAGCATTAGCTAAAAGAACATTCGTAAAGAAAGACCAAATTTGTAGAATTATAATTGCATTCTCATTTTTTGATAAACCCAAGGGGAGAGAAAAGATAAGGTTTTTACAATAAATGTATAGAAATTAGTTTATTACCTGCACCTTACCGTAAGAGTAAAAATGAAGTTAACCATCCTAAAAGAAGTGAGTGTCATTTGCACTTGTTCGGAGCATTCATCATTTCATCTATTCTTAATGAGTAAAATGGATTGAATGCACAAGTCTTATGAAAAGTCGTTTAAAGGTTAGTTTGGATTGTGTGATAGATTTTGTGGGAAATATTTTTTTGAAGATAAATTATCTTGTATTTTTATTTAGAAATTATAAAAATTATATAGGTAGGTTAACTTGTGATTATTTAAAAAAATCTTTTATTAATCTATAAAAATATATGAGATAATCTATAAAAGTAATTTATCCCACATCAATTTTAGAATAATTTATCACAAGGTAAATTTTCTTAAATTAGATCAAAATATTATTTTCATCAAATAAAATTAACATCTACTTTGATAGATTATCCTTCCTGTCAAATTAAGCTTGAGAGAGATGCAATAGCTACCCTTGAAAACGCAAGGTACATAATGGCACATCCTACGTTAGGTTGCAATTGCTGCTTCGAAGCATTCGACTAAATCACTGAGTGCATTAGATTATTTGGATTAAATAAGAAACATAAATCGAAGCAAAAGGCAACGAACATGACTGCAACATGTGCTGCTTAGAATAACTTACAACGTAGTTACTCGAAATCAAAGCAGAATCATACATCAGATCGATAGCCTTTTCGCCTCTATGATACGTGGCTCATTCTTACATGCAGCCTACAACAATAATATGCAGAACAATACCTTGAATTTCTTTTCCCTGCTCATAAGATCATTAAAACGCACATCCTACATCTTTCACATTTGGACACTCGGCAAATTCGAACCACAAGTATGAACTACTGGGAAGGACCATAACAATGACTACTTGTGGGGGTACTCATAAAGTTAAATTTAAGTATGCCCGAGGTAACTTGCAAAAGTCAATTCACAAAACTTTGACCACAAACATTATGACAACACGATTAGGGCCTTTATACATTAAGCATTCCAGCTTGAAAATTATGGCCACATAGCTTAATTAAGACAAATTCTAAACAACTAAACAATCTCATCGGAACTTACATGTGATGGATATGTTCTAGGCAATGGCTTCTCTTCCCGTCTTCCTTTTTTGCATCACTACTTCTGATCCTATGTTATTCTTTCGATTCATCTACAACAATAATTTCCTGGCTAGACCTTCATTATTCCTGACCATTGAAGCTCTGTTCTACCAAATAGTCTATCATTAGTGTTGCTTCAGAGCATACAACCATGGTAGAATAATCCCTGATCATTCAACCACAAATCCCCCATGAAATCTTGGAAGATCAATATAGAACTCCCAAGAAAGTTGCCAAACTAACATCAATTGATCGATTATAAATGCATCTTTAAAGAAAACTTATAGACAAATATACTACCACATCAGGTTGTCCATTAATAAATTTTCAAAGAAACCGTATCAATACCAAAACTTGGAATATGCAATCATTAAGGACCATTATGGAAGTCTCCTTGCCAATCAAGATGAGCGTCGTCATCCTGTCTTGCTTTATTCCATCGTTTCTTTTGTAAGCCAAATATTATTAACTAAATTCTAATGCCATACAATGAGTAAAAAAATCATCTTAGCATTTTGGAAAAAACATCAAAGGGATAGCTAATCCTCTCCCTTTAGGATGAGATAGAAATGATATCAACACAGGGAAGGAAAAATGAAGTTACCAACTTGTCATGCATCTCATCCGATCGTTTCTTACATTGGTTTAACTATTTAATCTATAAACTTAGGATGCCTTCCCACCCTCCCCCTACAAATAAAAGATGAGCCACGCTCAAAGGTGACCGAAGAACAAACACTGCATAACTTCACTCCTATAATAGAAATAGAAAGAAAGTGACCACATAGGCAGAAGACTCAAAAAAAAAAAACTTGCAAACGACCAGAGCAAATGCAAGAGCAGTGGGATTATATCAAGTGGAAATGTTGCCGCAGCATTATGAACAGTGTTATAACAACGAGGTTTTATAGATATTATGGATTTAAAGTCCAGAGAGTGGCCAACGCTCGGACGAAAAGGGATGGAGGGGCACCCTCTATCCAAATGGAGAAAAATGCAAGGCTAATGGAGAAATTTCTTAAAATGACAACCCTTTGACTCCAAATATCTAAGTCAAAAGATCAAAGAGAAACGGGTAAAGAGAAGTTGGATCTCTACCTCATAAGCCAATGATTTCTAGGGTTCGGAGGAGGAAATTCCCATGTCGTCGATATGACTGTCTCACAAGCACATCCACCATGACCAAAGAATCGATAACTACATGGAAACTCAAAAATCATAAGTGGGTTTGTGCTCTTTCAAAATAGATAAGTAAAGATCCTGTCATAGAAAAGGAGCGGGAAGGTGATTTAGTTTGTTAAGAACACTGTTAATCATTTCCAAATACCTATTTTAGGTTTATTGAGCTATGCCTGTATCTAAGAAGTTGACGATGCCATTTTTCTTGATTAGGCTTAAATGTTGTTAAGACCGTGATATTAAAATACTTTAAGATATCTTGGAGTTGGTCCAGACGTTTGGTGAGACATCTGGACGCCTTTCCAGATGTCTGAAAATTAATTTTTTACGTACGTACGATCGCGAGTTTGCACACGTGCCGCGCGCAGACTGTAACCCAGCCGCCCCCTTCTCTTTCTTCTTCCCCCGCCGACCTGCAGCACCTTCCCCCCCCAATGCCTACATATATCCTCCCCTCCCTCACGCCACCCACATCCATCCGTCTCCTCCTTCCTCCAGCGCGAGAGCGAGAGCGAGGGCAGCAGCTGCTGTTGGGTGCAATGGCGAAGAGGAGAGGTGCAGCGAGAGGGAAGAGAAGAGAGCGCGCGAGCCGTGAGAGAGAGAGCTCGCCGGAGCAGTTCGAGGCCGGTTGGCGTGCGCGCGGAGGAGCGTTGTGCTGGGGAGGTTTCCCTCGGTGCTGCTACAGCTCGACCAGCGGGCGGACGAGCGCAGCGTGGCTGCACGTAGCCAGAAGAAGACGAAGGAGGTTCTGATTCTGGGATTTTTTCCCAGAATCAGACGTCTGGACCTACATCCAGACGACGTGGACGATGTCTGGAGGGAGCTCCAGACGATTGAAAGATACGTTTTTCCTCCTATGTTTCCTTCTGCGGATACGGCCATGCAGGTCGTTCCGCTGAAGCTCTGTCGTGTGCCTTGCTGAGGGATTTTTGCGTACGCATGCAGGATTCGCTTCGGGAAGGCACGGGACACGCCCTCCCACGCGGTTCATACGTCTGGGCGAGTCACCAGACGGCGGAGAGCATCTCTAGACGTCTGGAGAGGTGGTCAGACGTCTGGAACTTGGTTCAGACGGTTCAGCAGCATCTCTGAATGTCTGAGAAGCAGCGCAGAGTGAGGTATGACCTGGACCCCTTTTTAAGACATCTGCAAGATGTTCCAGATGTCTGATTTGAGTCAGAGTTATCATTTTTGACCCGTTTAGGGTCCGTTCGAGGTCCGATTTCCACGTTTAAGATTCTGTTCTTCTTTGTATAAGCTCCTCTACTTGTTGGAAGGCTTGTTATCATGTTCTGAGTGATTTCTTGTGGTTGATCCTTATGTTAGGATCTCGTTCTGTTGCAGACTTGGGGGTCGCGGAGGCACGTGGACTTGCCAATTACTCTCCCATCACTCCCGATTTTGCGGGTAGAGTGGCTTCCTTTAGTTAATTACAAACATTAAAGCATATCTGAAATAAATAATAGATCCTAGGGTATGGCATGAATCTTAGGAGGTGAAAACTAGATTGAATGATAGATCCTAGGGTATGGCATGAATCCTAGGACCTAAAAACTAGATTGAATGATAGATCCTAGGGTGTGGCATGAATCTTAGGAACAGAAACATTGGAACAAATGTCTTGAATGCCTGAATTGCAGTCTTGGTGAGTAGATAGAATAATGATAATTGCCTGTAATTAGATAACAGCTGCCTGTGAAATGTAGAGTACTGTTGCTAGTAACTGCTACATATAATTCCTGTTGTTTGGAAACTAAATTCGAGCTGCTTGTATATAAATTGGAAAAGAAAGATTAAATGTTGGAAACATGTGCTATATGCGAATAAAACTGAAATGATGAAACCTAGTATGGCATGGCCTGAGGAAACATGAGCACTAACCCTACGGGGAATTAGGAGTAGAGCTCCTGGAAATAAATGGAATGGAACTGGAAAAGTAAATGGGAAAGTGTGTTGTCTCTTGGGTACGTGGTACCAAAGAGAGCACATATTACCTCTTAGTGTAGAGGGGAGCTTACCGCCCTCAGGTCGAGACCTGGGTGAGTTTGGCCACTTTGCACTGACTTTCTGGCCCTCACGTACACAGTACCGGGGAGAGCTGCTAGTGTAGGGAGAGAGCTAGCCACCCCACAGGACCCAGGGTTTAGCTAGCCGTCCTACATCGACTTGTTAGGCCCATTGGGCAAACCAGGGTAGTCAGGCGAAGGTGCGTAGACTGTGGAGGGGCTAGACCACTGTTACTGAGAGGGCTCTGCCCTATACTGGTTCCATGCTGTGCTTTGGGCGCACCCATTAACGGAAATGACTGACTGCGTGCCAGTGCGGGGTAGCTACTCGTGCATTTATCGCGCGTGCCATAGTCACCGTTACGTCTGTCAGTGACCTTGGGGTGGTTGACTGAGGGTAGGATCACTACGGGGGACTCTCCCGGCCAGGAGAGCACTATGTGCTACTTCTACTTTTCGGAAAAAATTGTAATCAAGATCGTTCCCACGAGGAACATTCGAGATCAAGAGAAAGACCTGAGAAATAAACCAAGAAAGAGTAAATAGATAAATAAAGAAAGAAATTAAAAACAACAGCTACTTGTTCACCTTTACTGTCTTTCTTAGCTAGTTGGTTGCCACTCTACTCAGTGTTTCGCTGACGTGTCGTACTTACCACCTTTTTCAGGTCCAGGCGTTGAGCAGCCAGAGCCTACGACTACGGAGGGTGCTGGGCCTAGTAGAGCCCAGTAGTTGTACTTGTGTTGTACCGTTCCTGTTATAGTGAATATTATGTTACACTTTTGTACTCTTTTATTATAAACTTCATATTTCTGTACCTGTTTAAAATTCTCTACTGTTGTGGTGGTGTGTACTGTAGTAGTTCTTTTCTTTACTGTTGTACTTTTGTTACTATTAGTTACTTGCATGATGAATGTGGTTTATTTTACTGCTTTTTTGTTACTTTCTCGTTGGACGACTGGGTCTTAGGAACAGTCGAGTCGGTCCGATTCTCGTGTCCTGTAGGGATTCGAGAATCGGGTTGTAACATAGGCTAAGTCGTTTTAAATGGTATCATAGATATAAACCTTCCTACAATGTGAGACTTAACTGTTGTGTAGGTTAGGAGTTACACCACAAAAGTCATGGTGAGAGTCACCTCTGAAGCCTATGTGAGACGCTTGTCGAATATCTTACATTCTCTAATGATTAATTGATTGATCATGTAAATCCTAATGAGGGCGTTAAGATTTCAAGTGAGAATGGTTGTAACAACTCAAAAATGGTCTCACATGGCTGAAAACTTATGAAATTAAACAGTAGGATATAAAAGATTGAGTGTCATTATTTAATAACTTAGATTTAAATATTTTGAGTGGTTAACATGGGTCTAATGAACCTATACCTCACAAGTTGCAAAAACTCCTTTTTTTTTCTTCAATCAGATTCAAATTTAAGTCTAGATCATTATGAACATATTATGCACTAAATTTGAAGTCAATCTGACACTTGTAGCATATATATCAAAGCGGGTTCATTTTTAATGGCCTAAGTATCATAAAATTTGATCATGTTGGATGTATGTCTTAGGAGTGTCAGATTAACTTCAAATTTGGTATATAACATGTTCATATGAAGTGATCTCAATTAACAAATTTTCAATAAAAAATATTACTTGTGGTGTAAGATATTACCACACCTATGCGCAACTTACGTGCAGGTTACCTTTACGCTCCCTTATATATATATATATTTATTGTCTGTGAGGATTAGTTTACTTAAAGGGTTAACATCTCTTTTGAGAGATTAACCTCCATTTACCTTAGAGGTTAACCTGTAAAATCTTAATACCTCTTTTAGGGGGTTAACACTCATTTTGCTAACACCAATTCTATGGGATGTTAGCAAAATAGGTGTTAACTTCGTAACTCCTCCATGCTCGAACTTCACTCTCTAGAAATTGATGTTAATACAAATTCAAGTAAACACCACAAGAGTTAACATCACATTTTAACATTAGTTAAGTAAACATAATTTGGTGTTAACACCACTCTGCAAGTAAATATAAATGAGGGTTAACACCAATTTCACATTTCTTATTATCAGTTAACCTCTCAAGTAAACTAACACTTAATGTTTGACCTTTCAAATATTTTGATGATTTGTAAAAAAAAAGAGTAAATTAGAGTACAAAGTGAACAAATTAGTTATATATAAATATATGCTTCTCCTATGTCTACTCCTAGGGGCAGGAAATGAGTTCAAGCTTCAAGACAAACTTCAAGAGAAATGATTCACAGTTTCAAGTGCTCAAGGAATTTCAAGAGGAATCCTTTGTATTATTTCTATGATGTAATCTTTCTTTTTATTTTCCTTTTAGATTCCTTGTAAAGTGTTATGACCCAAAATTTGAATTTGAGCCTACTTCTAGATTAAGTGTGTCAATATGAATTTGTCAACACTTCTTGGGTACGAATTAGGTTAGCATAGTCTGAAACGAGAAAACATGCATTTTGGTCAGACTCAGACAACTCTTAGGAAAGATTTGCCCAGAATGTGTCATATATGACACTATTGGATTCTTTTTGTTACAAGTTTTCCAAACGATACAAATTTTAAAAAAATCTGACTTATATAGCAAAAGTTACATGCAAAATATATTAAACAAGAATGTAGGCATAAGTAAACTAGAACTGGGGGCATTTTGGTTTGAAATCAGGTATTCTTAACCCTAAACCTATCCACGATACCAATAAAAGCCATGCCTAGGGTCTTGCAACATCATTCCCATTGTGATGTCTCATTTTTTCATGAGAAACAAGAGAGAGAAGAGAGAGAAACAAAAGAGAGGAGAGATCAAAGAAATGCTCTCTTCTTCGTGCCTACCACATTGCATGTCAGCACAGGCGGCAAACCTACCTCGCATTGCCAATTCATGTTGACTACAGGTGAGGGGATGGAGCGAGAGGTGCATAGTGCAAGTCTTCGCGTACAATGGGAAGGCTCAACACATATGTGGGAGTGTGGGGGTGCAAGGGCTCAGATCGTGCCACACGAAGTGTGCACGAGCTTTGAGGAGCACCTAACTCGCATCCCTAGACCTTGGGAGCACATTTTAGAGTCACCGTGATCTCCTGGTGACCCTAGGTAGCGTAGCTTCTTATTCCTCTTCGTGTGTTTGTTTCCTATGATTATTATTGATGCATGATCGTGATTTCTTGGTATGCGTGCATTCCTAGTCCCTCTTGTTCAGTTATGGAGTTCATTGTGATATTGAGATTTGTTTCTAATTGTGGGTACTTGATAATGCCAAGTTGAAAGCCAACTCTATCATCTTCAGCAAACTCCCATAGAAAGTAAAAGATGTTGGCACCCCTCTGATCTCCTGTGAGATAGGCAACCTAGAGTTCAATCGAGTTTCATTGGATTTAGGAGCCTCCATAAACATGATCCCCACATCCCTATTAAATCATTTTGAGGAAACTGAGCTCAAACTGACTTAGGTGACTCTACAGCTGGCTAATAGATCAATAAAGTCACCAAGAGAAGTTCATGAGGATGTTCTAGTTAGGATATGAGATTTCTACCTCTTGGTAGACTTCATTGTATTAGACATTGATACTCTTGAAAATCTGAGAGACACACCGATCATCTTACGGAGACCGTTCCTAGCCATAGCTAAGGTGAATATCAATTGCGAAGAGGACCAGATCGAGTTGAAATTTGGAAATAAGACGTTGAAGATTGATATCTTTAAGGCCCAGAAAGGAATAAACTGTGGGGCATTCAAAGAAGTTTGCAACATTAGTTCCTGATTACAGAGGAAAACTTGATTCTCCCAGAACCTCAACCACAAGAAGATCTTGACCCATAGATCGAGAAGCTTGAAGCTGATCTACATCCATCCTTAGCTTCCACTTTGTCTTCTGAGGCCAATCTCGAACCCCCATTCGTTGCCCATAACGCGGTGCTTGAATTAAAGCCCCTCTCGGATCATCTGAAATACGTATGTTTGGGTTCGAATCAAGCATTTCCTGTGATTGTTAACTCCAGACTCACTCTTGATTAGGAAATAAAGCTGATTTCTGTCCTCCAGCAACATCAAAGAGACATTAGATGGACTCTAGATGACCTAACTGGAATAAGTCCCTCGTATTGCACCCACCGTATCTATATCGAAGAAGGCTCACGACTGTCTCAAGAAATGCAGAGAAGACTAAACCCGAATTTACAGGAGGTTATGAAAAAGGAGATTATTAAGTGGCTCGATGCAGGAATCATTTACTCAATCTCTGACAGCTGCTGGGTGAGCCCCATCCAAGTTGTGCCTAAAAAGGAAAGGCTCACCATGTGATGGGAATACCATCATAGGCCCTAACTGATCATTTTTAGTTAGGATTGAAAGATAAATGCTCCTACATAACCATCTGAGGGTTATAACTCCACTCCATTCTGTTTTGAGAAGAGAACATGAAACTAGGGTTAATTTTGTAATTTTAATAGCATATCATAAACACAGAATAACCAAAGGGGTTTGTCAGAAGTAAATTGAAGGTCAAATGAGTATTAAAGACTAATAAGTAGACCCATGCAGATAGAAACGGGGTTTCATATATTTTGAGAACCAATACAGCACTCAAAACCCTAATTCCATAACTGCTTAAATTTTAGAAGTTCCAATTAGGATAAAATTCATCTAAACCTCCTAAAATTCATAGAAAAATATTCCTTGTGGTTTAGTATCCTTGATTTGACCATTTAAACCTATTTTGACCTTAAATAGAGTTATAGATAGATTTCTGCACAAATTACCTAGTTAAACTTAGTCAAAACTGAAATTTGACTTCATCATCAGATTCCTTGGGTTCAAATTAGTTTGGTACAAAAATTTGGGCCTAATCAGAATCCATCTTGACCTAGTTTGCATTTTAGTCAATTTAAACTTTATTTTTCACAATTAAGCCCCTATCTTTCAAAATCTTTACATTTAGCCCCATAACTTTTCATCGATTTCTTCAAAATAGTCCCTGCCGCCATTATCAATGTGAACCCAAACACACCGACCTTCAATCTGGGATTTCTTCCTGATTTCTAGACCAATTCCTTCCAAAATTTGAAGGAATGATCTTGAGAGAATCCCCAATCATCTGAACCAAGTCTTGGACCTCAATTCACGTCTAGGAGCTTGTGCGAACTCCTCAAGATCGGGGATCTTCTTTCCTAAAAATTCGAGCTCCTCAAGCTTGTTTCCAAGCTTGGAGCAAGGCCTGAGACCTTTAAAAGGTCCCCCCTTGTAAGGCCTTGCTCCTTAGCGAGTTTTTGGCCCAGAATTATTCTTCTTCTTCTTCTACCTTTGGCCTGCTCCAAGCTCATCTTCGGCGACCTTCCTCCTCCAGCCTCTTCGCTTGCTGCCACATACTATAGGCAGTAGGTCCTCCTTCCTCTTCGTCGTCCGCACCTCACCATACCTGCGCAGGGCTTCCTCCTTCAGACATTGCCGTTCCTCTCCCCGAAGCCTCCTTCGTCCCCGACGTCGGCCAATCATAGCCAGCATCGCCTCTGCCCTCTCGTCGTCTGCAGCTTCCTCCCTTTGACTCCTCACCTTCCCCTGACTCTACTCACACACTTAGACTCTAGGTTTGCACATCCACACGACCACCCCACTGTTACCTTCCCCAACTCCGGCCACACTCCAGTGAGCACACATGCCCACTCCACTACATCAATTGCCTCTCCATCGCTCCCAGAAGCATTGCCGTGACCTCTTGATCAAAAGCCCCAACAAAATTGGGGC
This sequence comes from Thalassia testudinum, assembly GCA_037157565.1. NCBI lineage: Eukaryota > Viridiplantae > Streptophyta > Magnoliopsida > Alismatales > Hydrocharitaceae > Thalassia > Thalassia testudinum. The sequence continues at coordinate 61,442,225 of JAZHRO010000013.1, read as the reverse complement.
TATTGACTACCAAAACCGCCCACCGAACACCATCACCTCCGCACCACCTCCTCGACTCTGCCAGGGCACCACATGCCTCCTCACTGCACGCGACACCCACCAGCATATTCGCCTCTCCCAGGTGAAGCTTCTGAGCTTCTTTGACGTGGCTACGAGGCTGTATTCGTGATTTCAGGTGTTCGCTAGAGCTCCGTTGCCACCACCTCCTTCGACCTCCGCTGCAGTTCTCTGGTCATGTTCTTTGTCGCTATCATCCCCAAGTGCTGCGAAAGACCTCCAAGAGTTGTCCCAGGGCTTCAATTGGGATGCAAAGCCACAGAAGTTGCATCAATTTGGCAAGGAAAGGACCTGTAGTTTCGTAAAACAAAGACCCTGTGGGATAGTCCCACATCGTTCGTGGACAGCCCTGATGATGCATTTATTTTGATTTCGTGCCTCATCCCCGTTGCCTCAGTAAGCACGGGGTGAGGTCCCTCCTTGCATGTGTGTACACAGGCCCTCATTCGCCACATAAGCTGGTGGGTCTGGGTTGATCTGTTTACCTGGTTACCCGGGTCTGGTCCGTTCTGCTCTAGGAAGGGAAGAAAGAGAATTTGAGAGGGAGGTGGGGGGTTTTTGCTACCTTGGTATTAGAGCCCTCTCCCTCTCTCAACACTTAGTCTTTACGGGCTTTGTGTGAGGCCCTTGAGCCTTCATTGTTGTTGCTATGCCTCTTTGAGGCTCGAAGGAGAGAAGCCCTTGTGCTTCTTCTGTTGGTGCTGTGCCTCTTCTATTAAGGCGTCTGGAGCCTTTGGTTGACATCTGACTCCCACTGGTGCTTGATTCTGCTAGTTACTATTGGAACATTTGAGTACTTGGTTGATGTGGATTATTAATTTTGATTTACTGTTTATTTATTTGAATGTTTTTTAGCTTAAACTTAAAGGGTTAATTTGGTGACTCAAATCACCATTTTAACACGATCTTTCTGCACTGATATTCTATTCTTCATTGAAATATCATTCTGAGCATTCTATTGATTTCAATTGTATATATATTTCTTGATAAATTGTGATTGGTGAATTGAATTAGACAATTGCTCATTGTAAATGACCTTGGACTCCTTTCTGAATCTGAGTTTTATAAATTTAAATGTTTTGAGCGATCTTGTCAACTATACGATGACGCATTTCCTATACATCAACGATTTCGCGCGAACACCGTGATTACGATCAAATCTGGAGAAACCATCCCGACTCGAATTGCGAACTCGTGGAGAGTCTGCATAGACTATTGGAAACTGAATGCCTCCACGAAGAAAGACCATTTCCTGCTCCCATTGATTGATCAGATTCTTGAGAAACTGGTGGGAAATTGGTTCTTCAGTTTCCTGGATGGGTACTCCGGATATAACCAAGTGACAATCCATCTCGAAAATCAGGAAAAGACCACGTTTACCTGCCCCTACGGTATGTACCCGTTCCGTAGGATGCCATTTGGGCTTTGCAACACACCTACAACCTTTCAACGGTGCATGCTAGTCAAATTCTCTCATATGGTAGGTAAATACCTTCAAGTCTTCATGGATGACTTCTCAATTTTCGGTGAATCTTTTGTTGATTGCCTCTTACACTTAGTATAGATCCTTCGAAGATGCATCGAAGTGAACCTGGTTCTCTCCTAGGAAAGAGCCACTTTATGGTTCCTGATGGCATTGTGCCTTGGACACCTCGTATCTGAGAGAGGTATCCAAGTTGACCAAGCTAAGATGAATTTGATTTCCAAATTATCTATGCCTTCCTTGATCAAAGACATCAGATTATTTTTGGGGCACGTCGATTTTTATCATCGACTCATATCTGATTTTTCCAAAATTACATGCCCCTTAACGAATCTTCTCTCAAAAGGCACACCTTTCCAGATGACAAGTGCATTCGCGTATTCAAAATCCTGCGTGACTGAGCTACCCAAGCTCCAATCCTACAATCCCTTGATTGGTCTCAACCCTTCGAGATCATGTGCGATAAGTCTGACTACGCAGTAGGAGCGGTGCTAGGGTAGAAAATTGATGGGAAACCAATAGTAATATATTACGCCAGCAAGATACTGGACGAGGCTCAATGTAATTACATGATTACAGAGAAAGAGCTACTGGCTGTAGTATTTGGTCTAGGGAAATTTAGATCATATCTCCTGGAATCCCATGTCATCATTTACTCGGATCACACTATGATGAGACACTTGCCTACGAAGGACACGACTACCAAGATTAATCTAATGGATCTTGCTGTTGCAAGAATTTGATCTTGAAATCTGCGATAAGGCGGGCAAACAGAATGTTGTAGCTGACCATTTATTTCACCTTCCTTCGATCATTGACTTGTCCGGACTTATTACCAAACATTTTTCGGATGAACATCTCTTGGCCATTAATGGACTTCCCTGGTTCCCTGATATCGTGAATTACATGGTTACGAGTAAAGTTCCGCCTGATTGGGCGACCTCCCAGCGGGACAAGCAAATTTCCGATGCCAAGTACTATGTCTAGGAAGATCCTTATTACTGGCTACGGCTTGTTTCGTCTTTATGGTTATTATGGCTTACAGTCGTTGTAGTATATGATAAAACAGCTACCAGATTACTACAAATTTTTTTACTCGGAATAACAAGTTTTTCCGAGGTCGAACTTAGGGAGCAACTATGGTTCTAGAAGCATAAATGTTCACAATTATGTTACAAAAATAATAAGAGAGAGAGAGAGAGCTAAATTTTTGTTGGCTTCTTCTTCTTCTCTCTTCCTCTTGTCTCTTTTCTTCTTCTTTCTGCTGATTTTTCTCTTGTTCTCTTTTTCTTCTTCTTCTGCTTTGGCCGTTCCTCTTCTTCTTCTTCTTCTTTCTTCTTTTCTTCCTACCTTCTTTCTTCTTTAGCCTACGACCGTGATGATCTTCTTCTTCTTTTTCTTTCTTCTTCTGCTCTGGCCTGCTCTGCTTCTTCTTTCTTCTTCTTCTTCTCTGCTTCCTTCTTTCTTCTCTTCTTCTTCTTATGCTCTGCTTCCTCTTCTTTTTTTTTTTTTGCGGCGTGTCTTCATTCTTCTTCTTTGCGCTCTGGCCGCTGCCCTTCCGTCGTCTGACTTGGTGCTCAGACGACTTAACTATGGGTTTGCTACAGTGCAGCTTCCTTTCTTCTTCTTTAGCTCCTCTCCTTCCTTTCTTCTTCAGCTGCTTAATGCGGCTAAGGCTTCGGCTGCTCCTCCTCTTCTTCTTTCTTTCTTTCTTCCCTGCACGGATACACACCCATCAGTGCAAAACCTACCCCTACCCCTTCCCCGCATCTCTCTTTCTCTTTGAATCTCTCTTAGGAATGCTCTCCCAGAGCCGGGTATTCGGGTTCGGGTAGCGCGCCCGGGACCAGGCCCACCGGCATATAGTGGTGGGTGAGGAGTGCTTGGTTGGGTAGTCGGATCCGGCCCAGACCCGCGGGGCGTGAGCGTGGGCAAGGGCGAGCGAGCGCGTGGCATGCTGCGTGCGTGTGAGGGACCTGACCCCTGTGTATCGAAGGCAAACAGCTCGATACACTTTTTGAATTTAAGTGTGGGTGCGCGGCCGCACACTTACGAGGTGGGACTAAAGTCCCACCTCCAGATTGCGCACCCGCAGTTGAGGAAGCCGCTGCCAATTGGGGTAGTTGTGAGGCTTTCAACCCAAATCGCAAGCTTGGGTGCCTTCACAGAATCAGTCTGCATTGCCTGGAGCGCATGCCTAGGCTGGAGATGGCTTGGAGCTGCTTGCGAAGGAGCTGCAGCAGCTCAACAATGGCGGCGAGGGGGCGTTGACCTGAAAACACAAGGACAGCCTCGCGGCCGCATCAGATAACGTAGGAAGCTTCGCCGGAGTGTGGCGAAGGCAATGCGGGGGTCGGCGAGGTGCGAGAGCACCTGTGGAGGTGGGACCTAGGTCAGACTGTGTGCGTGGAAATTGGTCTGTTCGGGGGGTGGTCGGGCGGTGAGTGGCGGTGTATGGAGTGGGGGAAATGGTCGAGTGGAGTGAGGGGGAGCTTCTGGGCTTGTCGGCGAGGGGTGAGGTGGTCTATGGAGGTGGGGTGACCTCGTCGGAGAAGGTGATCGGAGACAGACCAAATGGAGGTGGAAGTGGCGGTCGGTGGAGTAAAAGGGTAAATCAGGAAAGGGAAAATGTAAGGGAGAGAGAGAGGAAGATTTCTACCTACTTAATAGACGAAGGGGAAGAGGGAGGTGACTGGCTTGTGCCTGCCGGAGCTGAGGATGAAGATGCCCAGGAGGAGGTTATCGACGACGAGGAGGCGGTCTGAGGGTGCCAGCTGGTACGGCCTGGCGTGGACGACGGGGCAGAGTAGACTCTGCTGCAGGTAGGGCAGCAGAGCGACGAGGAGGAGGAGAAGATCGCCGGAAGCTCGGGCGTTTTGACCGGAGAGGGAAGGGATGAAAAGTAGGGTTTCTCTCGGCCAGAAGAAGCTTGAAGGAGACGGCAGACCCTACCGCTCCTTATAAAGGCCTTGGCGAGGAGAGGGGACCGAGGAGGCGACATGCCTACCTTACCGGAGAGTGGCTGGAAAGGATACCCATGCCTTTCGTGCGTTCGCACAAGCGACATGGTCAGTTGCAGAGGTCAGGGGAGGGTCCCTGCGACAGAGGACGTCGTAGGGAACCCCCCGTCTGTTCCTGAGGATGGCTGCCCTACCCTGCGTGGCGCCATCCTCCGCGCAAGGTCGCTGGAGGTATGGTGCTGCGCAGAAATGGCAGGGAGGACCATTCTGTAAAGAATGACGAGAAGTTAGGGGGCTGAATGCAAGGATTTCAAAAGATAAGGGTAAAAAAGTAAATTAAGAGGATCAATTTGTAAAGTCGGTCAAGATGGTCTTTTCTTAGGCCTAAATTTTTATACCAGACTAATTTGAGCCTAAGGATTTTAATGGTGAAATTTGATTTTAGGTTGGACCATGTTTGATCGATCAATTTACGCAAAAACCTAAATTAAGTCATTAATTGGACATGGTTCTCATTTTAGGTCAAAATAGGTTGCAAAGGCCAAATTGAACGTTATAAACCCTAGGAAATATTTTTATATGAATTTTAGAGGGTTTAGTTGATTTTTATCCTACCTCGAACCTCGTAAATTAAAGTGGATTTGTTTTGGGATTACAGAATGTCATTTAATTCTTAGAAGTTGCTATAACCCTTTTCAGATCAGATCATCCCACTTCCATCCTTATTAAGCTCTTTTGACCTGTGTTTGGACCCTTAATTACCCTGTTTGCATACTGCATTGGTGAAATTGCAGTTTTCCCCCTTATGATTTGTTTTATTCTTTAACTCAGAATTCTCTGAGTTAAGCCTCTCTTTGGGTTTTGTAGAGCTTTTTTACACTCATTTGGATTAAATTGTGCTAGTTAGGGTTCATGATGAGGTTCTCATCATACCCCTATGCCTAGCTTTTGCTAGTCCCTTAGCAAAATTTTAAGGTTTCAACCCTTGTTCTAGACCATGAAGTTCTTAATGATTTCAGATAAGTGCCTTTTTTTTTGTAACCTTGATTAGGTCAGAATGCCAGCCATAGGCCTAAAAGGTACTCTAGTACCAACCAAGATCCAGATCTATCTAGCCTCAACCTCAGTCCTTAGCAAAGGTTTTTAAGGCCTACAAAGAACTAACCTAAGGCTTATTGGACTTTGTGATTAAAGCACCCGTGCTTGAGATAATTTTAGCCCTGGCTCAATTCGCAGTGCATTTTGTAAGAAAGAGAGGTAGAAGATTTATATGTTTGGAGAGTTTTCTCTCTCTTTTTCTTTTTAATTCTAGCTTAGGATTGGCTTCTCAACACGGTCTGTATCAGATTCCTTGTCCCCATCATCAATCCTCAAGGGTTCCTTGCAGTCGATGCTTCAAGATAGCATCGCCCATGGAAACCCCCAGAACCCTGGCTGTTGAGATTTCGAGATAATCCCATCCATGGTGTTCCGTGGCCGAATTCAGACCTTGGCAATTGACATTTCATGATAATGCCATCCATGGAATCTAAACCAGCAGAGTGCTTACATGCCCCCAGTAGGATATGTAAATATCCTAAGAGACAAGCACCGAGGAGATGACATTTTGTTACGCATCTTCGATGGGAATTTCCCACTTCTCCACATTGGGAATTCATCCAAATCAACTTGTATTGATCGGCCGCTCCTACTCTAGGTGTCATTTTCAGAATTTTTGCAACGCTTCTGCTTAATTTTGATTTTTATGCTTACTGAACCAGGCTGTGTGTGAAGTTAGGGTGCTTAGGTTACTAAGTCCCGTAAACCAAGAGTTAGTTAACGAGGCCAAATACTCCCTAAGCCTTGGACCTAATACTTAAGCTTTTCATTTTCCTTAACCTCTTGAGGAATGTCAAGATCTTAATGGGTACTAAGAGTCTATCCAAGAATGCCTAAGGTTTACGTTCTTACTAATCTTATTGTGCACTTTCCATTTCTTTTCCTGAATGAGGTCTAGAACTTAGGTTAACTCCTTAATTTCTTACTAATGACTATCTCTTTTCTTTCATTTTGTGCTCCTTTTCATTTTGTTCCTTTTTCTCCTCCTCCTTTGTAGAGTCCACAAAATTTTCTTTCCTCTCATTTTATTATTCTTTTTCAAAAAAAAAATTTAATTTTTATGGTGTTTTTGGCATATGTGAATTTTTTTGTTTAAAACCTTTTCTTACAAGTTTTGCATTTTCATACCGCCCCATACCTAAGATTTGCAATGTCCTCATTGTAACTTAGGGGATTTTTATTCAACTTAGTTCATACATTAGGACAGATGTTTTGTTGAGTGAATAGGTCGGGGTGACAGTTGCGGACGATTTCTAATCTCAGATGCAAGCACCTGAGGTGGAGTCAGCTGTCCTAAAGGGTGAACCTTAAGTGCAAAAAGGTGTTAAAAAGGTTTCAGGGTTTTTTTCAAAAAGAATGACGGGTTGCCTCCCGTTGAGCGTTGAGTTTTACGCCATCGACTGGGCGCAATATGCTCAGGGAAAATGGAGGATAAATGATGATTCAGCCAAATTAGTAGAGGTTACATCAATGAACGGTTTGAGTCTTTGACCGTTCACGATGAAAGGTTCGGAATCATGGTTGAGCGGACTGATTTCGACGGCTCCATTTCCAAAAACCTGTCGGACAAGGTATGGTCCGACTCACTTGGATCGCAGTTTTCCAGGGAGGAGTTTGAGTTGGGCATCAAAGAGTAGGACCTTCTGACCAGGATGAAAGATCTTTCTAGAGATGTGCTTGTCGTGGAAGGCTTTAACCCGCTCTTTGTAGATTCGCGGGTTCTCGTATGCATCAAGGCGTAACTCATCGATCTCGCTTATTTGAAGCTTTCTGTGGGTTCCAGCCTTAGAATAATCTAAATTACAGCTCCGTACTGCCCAATAGGTTTTATGCTCTAGTTCGACGGGAAGGTGACACACCTTTCCATACACCAGTCTAAAAGGAGACATGCCTAATTGGGTTTTGTGGGCAGTCCTATAAGCCCACAAAGCTTCCAGAAGTCGGGACGACCAGTCCTTCCTGTCAGGCAGAACAGTGACCTGCAGGATTTTCTTGATCTTCCGATTTGATAGCTCAGCTAGACCATTAGTCTGGGGGTGATAAGGAGTGGAGATTTGGTGAGACACCCCGTATTTGGTCATCAGTGACCTGAATTGAGCATTCGTGAAATGGGTCCCTCCGTCAGAAATGATAGCACGAGGAATCCCGAATCGTGAGAAGATATTGTGATGAATGAATTTGAGAACGATTTTATGATCACTGGTTTGGGTCGGTATGGCTTCGATCTATTTGGACACGTAGTCCATAGCCAGCAGAATGTACTCAAAGCCATCCGAAATAGGAAAGGGGCCCATAAAATCAATCCCCCAAATATCAAAGATTTCGCATATGAGAATCGGCTGCAAAGGCATCATGTCGCGATGGCTCATGTTGCCCAAAGTTTGGTAATGACTGCATGCCTTGCAGTGATTGTATGCGTCCTTGAACAGAGTGGGCCAATAAAAGCCACACTGGAGGATTTTCGATGCGGTTTTGTGTCCAGAGAAGTGGCCACCGCATGCCTGGTCATGGTAGAAGGAGAGAATATCATTGATTTCACCTTCCGGAACACATCTTCGGATGATTTGGTCCGCACCTGTGCAGAAGAGGTATGGATCTTCCCAAATGTAGTACTTGGCATCAGAGCATAATTTGTCTTTCTTGACCTTCGGCCAATCAGACGGGATCTGATGAGATGCCAAGTAGTTTGCTATATTAGCAAACCATGGAAGTCTAGTACCAATGGTCAGTAGGTGCTCATCAGGGAAATGCTCCGTGATGGGTCCAGAAGGGTAGATGATCTCAGAAGGAAGGCGAGACAGATGGTCAGCTTCCACGTTTTGTCTTCCCGCCTTGTCGCGAATCTCGAGGTCGAATTCTTGCAACAGCAAGATCCATCGGATTAGTTGGGGCTTCGCGTCCTTCTTGGCAAGGAGATGCCTCACAGCCGTGTGATCCGAGTAGACGATGACATGGGAACCCAGGAGATAAGATCGAAAATTTTCAAGGGCAAATACTACGGCTAGCAGCTCTTTCTCCGTAACTGTATAGTTACGCTGAGCCTCGTCAAGTGTCTTGCTAGAGTAGTAGATGACCATGGGTTTGCCGTCAACTTTCTGCCCCAGAATTGCTCCTACAGCGAAATCAGATGCATCACACATGATCTCAAAGGGTTGAGACCAATCAGGGGATTGTAGGATCGGGGCCTGGGTGACTCGGTCACGAAGGTTTTCAAAGGCTTGAGTGCATTCCTTGGAGATCTCAAAGGGTACATCCTTAGAGAGAAGAGTAGTCAGGGGACGTGCGATTTTCGAAAAATCAGGAATGAAACGACGGTAAAAACTGACGTGCCCCAGAAAAGAAAGGATGTCCCTGATCGAGCTAGGCATAGGAAGTCGAGAAATTAGATCAACCTTGGCTCAATCCACTTGGATGCCTTTCTCAGAAATTAGATGTCCTAGGACAATCCCCTCAGGCACCATAAAATGGCTCTTTTCCCAGGAAAGAACCAAATTAACATCGATGCAACGCCTGAGTATATGAACCAAGTGTTGGAGGCAATCATCAAATGATGCCCCGAAAACTGAGAAGTCATCCATGAAGACTTCCAGATAATCACCTACCATACCAGAGAATATGGCAAGCATGCACTGCTAAAAAGTCGCGGGTGCGTTGCAGAGACCGAAAGGCATCCTTTGGAATACGTAAGTTCCGAAGGGGTAGGTGAACGTGGTCTTCTCTTGGTCCTCAGGATGAATAGCCACTTGGTTATAACCGAAGTACCCATCAAGAAAGCAGAAGAATCGATTTCTCGCTAATTTCTCGAGAATTTGATCAATGAAAGGTAGTGGGAAATGATCCTTCTTCGTAGAGGAATTGAGTCTTCGGTAATCTATGCAGACTCTCCACGAGTTGGCTAATCAGGTAGGTATGACTTCTCTGGTTTCAGTCGTAATGGTGGTGAGCCCTACCTTTTTAGGCACAACCTGAATTGGGCTCACCCAATGACTGTCGGAGATCGGGTAGATGATCCCTGCATCTAACCACTTAATGATCTCCTTTTTCATGACCTCCTGCAGATTGGGATTCAAACGTCTCTGCATCTCACGAGAAAGTCGTGCGCCCTCTTCTGAATAAATATGGTGTGTACAATAAGAGGGACTTATTCCAGTCAAGTCATTGAGAGTCCAACCAATGGCTCTGCGATGTTGCTGGAGAACAGCAATTAGACAGGATTCCTGATCAGGAGTAAGTTTGGAATTTATAACCATAGGAAAAGTCTGATTAGATCCCAAAAAGATGTATTTCAAATGATTGGGAAGGGGTTTTAGTTCAAGGATGGGGTTATCAGCAGCAGCGGGTGGTTCAGGGTAAGTGTGAAGTTCAAGGATAGGAGTTATGGGTTTGTCTAAATCAGGGTCTGACTCCTCTAATTGCGGTTCAAGATCTTTCTGTGGTTGATGAGGTATAATCAGGTTATTCTCAAAATGTGTTTCATCAACCAAAGTCCTAATATCACAGATTTGTTTGATGACATCGCAATTGATTCCTTGTTGGGCCTTAAAGATATCAATTTTGAGGGTTTGATTCCCAAATTTCATCTCTATTTGGCCCTCCTCACAACTGATGTTGGCTCTAGCAGTAGCCAGGAAAGGTCTCCCTAGAATGATCGATGTATCCCTAGGGTTTTCAGGTGCGTCCATGTCTAAGACTATAAAGTCTACAGGGAAATAGAAATCTCGCACTCTTACAATAACATCCTCAAGAATCCCTTTAGGTGACTTTATAGATCGATCTGCTAATTGTAGTGTCACCTCAGTTGGTTTTAGCTCAAATTCTTCTAGGTGGTTAATTAAGGATGTGGGTATCAGATTTATGGAAGCACCCAAGTCTAGCAATGCTCTGTCAAACTGGGTTACACCTATTTTGCAGGAAATCAGGGGAGTACCTGGATCTTTTGCCTTGGGTGGGAGTCTGCTTAGGATTATAGAGCTGGCTTGCTCTGACAGTACAATTGGACTCCCACTCTTAGTTCGCGGCTCACACTGAGGTGTACACACATTCTTCAAGAATTGTGCATAAGCTGGTACGTGGCGAATTGCATCCATCAAGGGGATGTTCACGGGTTTGGTTGTCTTCTTTCCCTTGGTCAAGGCCTCAGGAAATGGAACCTTGGTTGGTTCTTCTAGGATAGGTCCAGGTCTTTGATCTAGGACAGGGATAGGAACGTCCTGGATTACTATCCTAGGGTTTGGATCACTACCAGGCTTGGAGTGGTCTGGATAGGGTGGATCTTGGGTCTCCTTACCACTACGGGTGGTTACAGAATTTAGTCCTGCCTGGTTTTGGTTAGGGTTTGATAAAATGGGTTTCTGCTGATAACTCGCATAAGAAGTGGAAGCCTCCATCCCGTCAGGTGAAGGAACAGAGGGGGCCTGATAAATCATGTGTGCTTGGCCCGGGTTTGGGTTCATCACGCGCTGCTGGGTCGACACGTTATTAGGGTTAGGAAGAGGTTAAGAAGGAAGTGTGCCTGGTTAGCGAGAATTTGCCAACTGGGCCAGTTGGTTTCGAACCTCTGTGAGTTCGTCCTTGTGTTGCTTTTGAATAGCCGCATTCGTTCTTTGAATGTTAGCCAGAGTCTGAAGGATGAGGGACATTTGGTCTTGGTTTGGCCTTGATGGATAAGTTGGGTTGGGCCGAGGCTGAGGCGGCTGGTAAGGATGAGGTTGTGGACGGGGCTGAAAGGGTGGTCTTTGAGTTTGGGAATTTCCCGCCACTGGAAGTTGGGAAGGTTTCACCATCCAGGATTGTAGGTATTAGAAAATGGTTCATTCTGGATGGCGTTGAGGTCCTCGTAGGTCTGAGGAACCTCCAAAGAGTCATAGAATGGGGGAGTGGAATTCCCCTGGCTAGTATAGAAAGGATCGGAGGATCCTCCGATCCAAGAATCAGATGGGGGTGGATACGGATCCATCCCAAGAGAAGGTCGGTGGAGAATGTTTTGCACAGTCTCCCATGTGGAAGGAGGCTGTGCAAAGGAATTATGCGCAGAGGTGGCTCGCCGCAAGTGCTGAGTCAACTCATCCACCTTCTCCTCGATAATAGAGACCTTGTACAATCGATTAGCCATCAATTCCAGGTCGACTGATGCGGACGGGCCTTGTGTCTCGTGTGCTCCCCTAAGGTTCGTCGATGCGCGGGTATTCGTCCTATCGAATAATCCCATGGAGTCATTATTGATGGAGTTCTCGCACATATTTTCGAGAATCTCCCACACGGTGTCCTCATGCTGACCCATGATATTCCCTCCGCAAGTTGCATTGACGAAAAGCCTAATATCTTCACGGAGTCCCTGGTAAAAAGATTGGACTTGTTCCCATTTAGGAACTCCGTGATGGGGGCACTTTCTCATGAGATCCTGAAAGCGATCCCATGCCTCATGGAGATTACCCCTCGTGAAGTGGGTAATCTGATGGCGCAAGGCATTGGTCCGACTAACGGGAAAGAACTTCTTCAAGAACTCGGACTGAAGCTCCTCCCAGTTGTTGATCGGCCGGGTTTGTGTTTGGTACCAGTGGGTGGCCTTGTCCATAAGGGAGAAGGAGAACATCTTCATGAGGAGAATATCCTGATTTTATGCATCTGACCCAAAAGTCTGGGCCAGATGCTTTAGCTGTTTTATGTACTAGAAGGGGTCTTCAGAATTAAGCCCATGAAATTTAGGTATGGCATGAATCATATTGGGCTTTAATTCAGAATCAGGGCCTCCAGTCGGGATTCTGACTTGAGGCTCAATAGCCACCGCAGCAGGATTATAATGGTCCTTCATCATAGGACGCTGCGGTGGGTGCATGAAGTTCTGGAAGAGGTCATTGAGTCACTGGAGCTGGTGCTCCAGATTGTTCTCTTCCTCAACTGGCTGAGCCATTGTGGAAGAAGAAGGTGAGTTGGGTTCGGAGTCGGAGGAGAGGTCTATGTGAAGTGTTGTTTGCTCAAACAAGGGCACTGAGGCTCGGCCTCGAGGAGAGTGAATTTCTAAAGGAGGTTTCAAGGACCTCCTACCAAACATACACTGATGGAGAGGATGAGTTTAGCAGGTGCTGGACCCAATCAAGACACCCAGAATGTTGGGTGACATAGAGGTTTGGGGCAGATGAACTCCTTAATCAAAAGATCTTCCACCTGAGAACTACCTGGGCAGCCAGAGAGGGTGAGTCCCGCGAAGACCCCTACACGGTAGAGCGTCCCCACGGGTTACAGGGTTTCCCCCACCCGACCTCTCTTGTCACTGAGATTCCAGGTAGACCAGAATGGGGATCTTGACCTCTTAAGTCTACCACTTTTAGTTAAGATCAAGGTACTTAGGTTTTCACTTGAACTTTAGCCTTTTTAAGTGCAAAGAGTGACCTAAGTTTAAGGTTGGTTGACCCAAGGGGTCAACTTCACCTGCTAGTTCCTTTGAAAGCTTATTAGGTCTTGCCTTTTAGGGTTCAAGTGTTTTTAAGAGCCAAATTTCTTAGGGTTTCTTTGAATAGGTATTTTCAGACAATGGCTTGGGCACACTTCTTTTGGGAATTTTCAATTCTTGCTTAAGAAGTGTGTCTCTAAAACCCTAATTTTGAATCTTATGTTGGCTCTACTTGGTCCAGTTAGCTTCCTTTTGATTGGGTAATTAAGGCTCAGGCAAGAAGGTGTTAGCGCTAAATACCCTTAATGGATGTGCAGAAATAGTGTGTTGAAATTGAAAACAGGCAGCTTCGATGATTTACTAAATATGGAAGACAGGTTATACCTATATTGCTTGTTCTTTCTTTTTCTTCCTCTTTAGAATTTAGGGGTTAAAATGAGAGGATAGAAAATTACCTGTCCTCGGTGTGGTTATTGTGCGGCTGCTTGTTGTCCTCTTGATTTCCTATGCCTGCACACAAAAGAGAAGAGATTAATAAAAACTCAAAAATAGAGAATTTATGGCTTCTAGAATGGCCGTTGATCCTCGACAACGGCGCCAAAATACTGGCTACGGCATGTTTCGTCTTTATGGTTATTATGGTTTACAGTCGTTGTAGTATATGACAAAACAGCTACTAGATTACTACAAATTTTTTTACTTGGAATAACAAGTTTTCCCGAGGTCGAACTCAGGGAGCAACTATGGTTCTAGAAGCATAAATGTTCACAATTATGTTACAAAAATAATAAGAGAGAGAGAGAGCTAAAGTTTTGTTGGCTTCTTCTTCTTCTCTCTTCCTCTTGTCTCTTTTCTTCTTCTTTCTACTGATTTTTCTCTTCTTCTCTTTTTCTCCTTCTTCTGCTTTGGCCGTTCCTCTTCTTCTTCTTCTTTCCTCTTTTCTTCCTGCCTTCTTCTTTCTTCTTTAGCCTGCGGCTGTGATGATCTTCTTCTTCTTTTTCTTTCTTCTTCTGCTCTAGCTTGCTCTGCTTCTCCTTCTTCTTTCTTCTTCTTCTTCTCTGCTTCCTTCTTTCTTCTCTTCTTCTTCTTCTGCTCTACTTCCTCTTCTTTTTTTTTTTTTACAACTGTGTCTTCTTTCTTCTTCTTTGCACTCTGGCCACTGCCCTTCCGTCGTCTGACTTGGTGCTCAGATGACTTAACTATGGGTTTGCTACAGTGCAGCTTCCTTTCTTCTTCTTCAGCTCCTCTCCTTCCTTTCTTCTTCAGCTGCTTAGTGCGGCTAAGGCTTCGGCCGCTCCTCCTCTTCTTCTTTCTTTCTTTCTTCCCTGCACGGATACACACCCATCAGTGCAAAACCTACCCCTACCCCTTCCCCGTGTCTCTCTTTCTCTCCGAATCTCTCTTAGGAATGCTCTCCCAGAGCCAGGTATTCGGGTTTGGGTAGCGCGCCCGGGACTAGGCCCACCGATGTGCGGTGGTGGGCGAGAAGTGCTTGGTCGGGTAGTCGGATCCGGCCCAGACCCACGGGGCGTGAGTGCGGGCGAGGGAGAGCAAGCAAGCGCGTGGCGCACTGCGTGCGTGTGAGGGACCTGACCCCTGTGTATCGAAGGCAAACAGCCCGATACACTTTTTGAATTTAAGTGTGGGCGCGCGGCTGCACACATACGTAGTTGAGGAAGCCATTGCCAATTGGGGCAGCTACGAGGCTCGCAACCCAAATCGCAAGCCTGGGTGCCTTCGCGGAATCAGTCTGCGCTGCCTGGAGTGCGTGCCTGGGCTGGAGACGGCTTGGAGCTGCTTGCGAAGGAGCTGCAGCAGCTCAACAATGGCGGCGAGGGGGCGTTGACCTGAAAACACAAGGACAGCCTCGTGGCTGCATCAGATAACGTAGGTAGCTTCGCCGGAGTGTGGCGAAGGCAGTACGGGGGTCAGCGAGGCGCGAGAGCGCCTGTGGCGGTGGACCTAGGTCAGACTGTGTGCGCGGTGAGTGGCGGTGTATGGAGTGGGGGAAATGGTCGAGTGGAGTGAGGGGGAGCTTTTGGGCTTGTCGGCAATGGGTGAGGTGGTCTATGAAGGTGGGGTAACCTTGCCGGAGAAGGTGATCGGAGATGGAGCAGATGGAGGTGGAAGTGGCGGTCGGTGGAGTAAAAGGGTAAATCAGGAAAGGGAAAATGTAAGGGAGAGAGAGAGGAAGATTTCTACCTACTTAATCGACGAAGGGGAAGAGGGAGGCGTCTGGCTTGTGCCCGCCGGAGCTGAGGATGAAGATTCCCAGGAGGAGGTTATCGGCGACGAGGAGGCGGTCTGAGGGCGCCAGCTGGTACGGCCTGGCGCGGACGAAGGGGCAAAGTAGACTCTGTTGCAGGTAGGGCAGCAGAGCTACGAGGAGGAGGAGAAGATCGCCGGAAGCTCGGGCGTTCTGACTGGAGAGGGAAGGGATGAAAAGTAGGGTTTCTCTCGGCCAGAAGAAACATGAAGGAGACGGCAGACCCTACCGCTCCTTATAAAGGCCTTGGCGAGGAGAGAGGACCGAGGAGGCGACGTGCCTACCTCGCCGGAGAGTGACCGGAAAGGATACTCATGCCTTTCGTGCGTTCGCACGAGAGGCATGGTCGGTTGCAGAGGTTAAGGGAGGGTCCCTGCGACAGAGGATGTCGCAGGGAATCCCCCGTCTGTTGCTGAGGACGACCGCCCTGCCCTGCGCGGCACCATCCTCTGCGCAAGGTCGCCGGAGGTATGGCGCTGTGCAGAAATGGCAGGGAGGACCGTTCTGCAATGAACGACGAGAAGTTAGGGGGCTTAATGCAAGGGTTTCAAAAGATAAGGGTAAAAAAGTAAATTAAGAGGACCAATTTGTAAAGTCGGTCACCTAGGCCCAAATTTTTATACCAGACTAATTTGAACCTAAGGATTTTAATGGTGAAATTTGATTTTAGTTAGGACCATGTTTTACTGGTCAATTTGGGTAAAAACCCAAATTAAGTCATTAATTGGGTATGGTTCTCATTTTAGGTCAAATAGGTTGCAAAGGCTAAATTGAAGGTTCTAAACCCTAGGGAATATTTTTCTATGAATTTTAGAGGGTTTAGTTGATTTTTATCCTACCTCAAACCTCGTGAATTAAAGTGGATTTGTTTTAGAGTTACAGAATGTCATTTAATTCTTAGAAGTTGCTATAACCATTTTCAGATCAGATCATCCCACTTCCCTCCTTATTAAGCTCGTTTGACCTATGTTTGGACCCTTAATTACCCTGTTTGCATACTGCATTGGTAAAATTGCAGTTGTACCCCTTATGATTTGTTTTATTCTTTAACTTAGAATTCTCTAAGTTAAGCCTCTCTTTGGGTTTTGTAGGAGCTTTTTCACACTCATTTGGATTAAATTGTGCTTGTTAGGATTCATGATGAGGTTCTCATCACTTATCATTTTTATATCGATAATGACCAAATAATCCCAAGATGCATTCCCGACGACGAGGTCAATGATGTCATCTCTTTCTATCATGCCTAGGCCTGCGGTGGTCATTACTCTAGGCGTAAACCGCAGCAAAGATCCTCTAGTGTGGATTCTTTTGTCCCACTTTGTTCAAAGACACACAATCCTATTGTAGGGCATGTGCCCGTTGTCAAACTCTCGGCAACATGGGCCTGCGCGATATGATGCCCTTGAATTCGATTATCGTGTGTGAGATCTTTGACATATGGGGAATTGATTTTATGGGACCCTTTCTCAGATCTAACGACTCGAGTATATCTTTCTTGCTGTTGACTATGTCTTGAAATGGATCGAAGCTGTGCCCACAAGAATAAATGATCATAAGTTGTTCTCCAGTTCATTCAGGAGAACGTCCTTTCCAGATTTGGGGTTCCTAAAGCCATCATCAGCGATGACAGGTCTCATTTCGCGAATGTGCACCTCCAATCCCTGATGAAAAAGTACGGGGTGTCGCATCGTATCTCGACTCCTTACCTCCCTGTTTAAGCAAATTGGTTGTTGTTTAAGAGATGCGTCGTAGTATAGGACAAAATCGCTCAAAACAGATAATATTTATACTCGAATCAAAGTCCAAGGTCGTTCACTAGGAGCAAATATGGAATTCACGCGCTAATCTCAACAATTAATGTAAATGAGCACAATTAATTTCTCAAAATCTAATATGCAATGAAAAACGTGAGTATATGATGAGTCAAAAAGAATTCTAGGCAAAATAATGATGATTTGGATCACCAATTATAAGTCTAACACATGTAGCAAATACTCAAATAATATCAATTATTCAAACCAAGTGCACAGTGCACTTCATCAGATGACAGAGTCTTTAACCAGACAGCTTAAGTCAACCTTGCTACAGTGCTAAGAGGGCACTATGCTTCTTCTTCAGCTTCCTCTTCTTTCTTTGCTCTTCTTCTCATTCTGTCTTTCTTTCTTCTTCTTTCTCTGCGTGCACAGTGTCATGGGCAAGGCATGTGAAGGGGTGTGGGGGACCTCACCCCCCTGTGTGTTGAGGTGATAAGTTGTTGACACTTTTTCCTTTTATGCCATTGCGGGTGCTCTTCAGCAAATGATGTGGGACTAAAGTCCCACACCCTCTTTGCGTACAGCTGTAGCTGGGTTCCCCTTCCAATTGAAGGTGAAGAGGAGGTAGTCTCTTCCGATTAATAGCCTGGGTGGACCCCTGGGTTGATTCCGCATGATCTGGTGTTTGCACCTGGAGCTGGCAATGGAAAGAGGCCTTCTTCAAGCTACTCGAAGGAGCTCTGTTAATGGCGGTGGTGGCGGTGAACCTAAAATGAAGAACACGGCCATGTGGCCTTATCAGATGGTTCAGCAGGATTGCTGTGGCACGACGAACGTGGTGACGATCATGGCATGCTGCGAGAATGCGTGTAGGTGGCTGGCGGAGTCGGAATAGGTCGGAGATGGTGGGTTTGTTCGGCGGAGGGTTTGGGTGGACAGTGGAGCGAAATAGGAGAGGGGTTTTATAGAGGGTGGTGCGGCGGAGCTTATGAGGGATTCGACGAGGCGAATGGAGGTGTGTAGCTGCGGGGATGCCTCATCGGAGGAGCGACCGGAGATGGAGACGAAGGTGGCTTGCGACGGTGTCGAGGGGATATTTTTGGGTTTTTGGGGTGTAAAACTAACCTAAGATGCTAAACTAACTAAACTAACCCTAATCTAATAGACGAAAGGGGGAGAACGACACCGGTGTTGGTAGGCTGACGGCGGGGAAGAAAGCACTCCGGTAGGTGGTAACGGCAACGACAACGAAGAGGGAGTGACGACGGCTGGTATTGCACAACGCGGAGGAAGATGAGGAAGAATCCGCTATCGGTATGGTGGTCGGATGATGAGGATAGGCAGAGGGAGTCGCTAGAGCTTGAGGAGCCTTTCGGTTGGAATAAGAGGGAGGAAATGAGGGTAGATCTGGCCAAAATCAAGCTTGGAATCGATGGCATGCACTGGGGGTCTTTTTATAAGTCTTTAGAGGGCGATTAGAGCTTGGGAACCAAGCTTTCCAAGCTTGGAAGTTCACTGGAGTTGGAAACTCAAAAGATACCCAAATCTCTCATGCATTCGCATGAGAGATTGGGAAGGTTTTGGGGAACAAGACCGGATTCACGTGGAAGGGAATTTCACAAAGAATCTCCGGTTCAATTTTAGGAAAGTTTGATTAAGAATCGAGCGAGAAATCTTTGCTCGAATCTCGCTGGAGCAAGTTGCATTCACACTAATGGAAGAGGGGACCTAAACATGAAGATGATTTAGAAGTTAGGAACCTATTGTAAAGGATTCAAAAGTTAGGAGCATGTGTGTGAGAGAAAAGACTCAGACAAGACCAAATTGCAAACTTGGTCAAGATGATCTCAGATTGGGCCCAAATTTTGGCACAAACCTAATTTGGACCCAAAGAATCCAATGATAAAGTTAGATTTAGGATTTGACTAAGTTTGGATAGGTAAATTGCACAGTTACTCAAATTAAGGCAACCTTTTGTCTAAGACTCAGTTTTAGGTCAAGACGAGTTCTGATGGTCAAATTGAAGGTACAAAACCCTAGAGAATATTTTTCTATAAATTTTAGAGGATTTAGGTGAATTTTACCCCAACCAGAACCTCAGTAGATTAAGCGGGTCTATTTTTAAGATTTCAGATGTCCATTAATTCCTTAAACGCACGAAAACCCATTTTTGTCTGCACGGATCCTCTTATTAGACATTTAAGATCATTTTCCATTTAATTAACCCCTGAGAAAATCTGTTATTGTTCTGAAATTGAGATATGCTGTTAAAATTGCAGTTTTACCCCTATTATCTTGTTATTGTCTCGGAATTGATTTACAATGAATTATGGTCCTCTGACGGTTATGTAGGAGCATTTAATGATGGAATATGACTAAATAAAGCTAGAAATGACTGATGATGATGTTATCATCACTCCCCTAGACCAATGGATTGGTTGAGCTATCCAATCTGGAGATCAAGAAAATCCTTCAGGTCACCGTTCGACCTGATAGAAAAGATTGGTCCACCCGACTTCCAGAAGCCTTGTGGGCCTATAGAATTGCCCACAAGACCCAGCTAGGGATGTCTCCATTTAGGCTCGTGTACGGGAAGGCATGTCACCTCCCTGTAGAGATGGAGAATAAGGCCTATTGGGTAGTACGAAAGTGCAGTCTAGATCTTATGAAGGCTGGAATCCACCGCCGGTTGCAAATGAGCATGATCGAGGAGTTACGTAACGATGCGTACAAGAACTCACGTATCTACAAAGAGCGGGTTAAAGCCTCCATGATAGGCACATCTCGTGAAAATCATTCCATCCGGATCAGAAAGTGCTCATCTTTGATGTCAAGCTCATGTTCTTCCTAGGAAAGCTAAGATCAAAATGGATTGGACCCTTTTTCATCCAAAAATCTTCAGAAATGAAGTTGTCGAAATCAATAGATGTTACGACCCGGTTCCTGAATCCTTATAGGACCCGAGACCGGCTCGACTCGACTAATCCCAAGACCTAGTCGTCCAACAAGAAATATCCAAAAAGCAAGCAAATAAACCACATTCACTATGCAAGGTAACTAATAGTAAAAGCGTATAAGCAGTAAAGGAAGTAAAAGCTGCTAGTCAGTACATACCACCACAATAACAGGAAAGTAGAACAAAAGTACAGTAACAGGAATAGTAAACAAAAGTCTGAAACTCACTAGCAGAAAAGAAAGTACAACCACAGTACAAAACAACTGCTGGGCTCGACTTGGCCCAGTGCCCTCTGCAGCCGGTAACTCGGGCTACTCAACTCCTGAACCTATAAAGGGGCATGAGAAAATGGAGTCAGCGAACGCTGAGCAGAGTGGTAACCAGACTATCTAAAACAGTAAAAGCTAGCAGGTAAATTTATCTTTTCCAGTTATTTATTTTATAAGTAATTTCTTTTCACCCCATTGGTTTACTTTCAGATTTCTTTCTTGATCTCGCATGTTCCTCATGGGAATGATCTTGATTGCAGTCTTTTCCGAAGAGTAGAAGGTGCATGTGGTGCTCTCCTGGCTGGGAGAGTCCCCCGTGGTAGTCCTACACCCAGTCAACCATCCCGAGGTCGCAGACAGACGTAGCGGTGACTACGGCACGTGCAATAAACGCACGGGTAGGTACCCCACACTGGTACGTGGTCAGTCGTTTCTGCTAGCGGGTACGCCCAAAGTATACACGAAACAGTATAGGGCTTAGCCCTCTCAGAAATAGGGGTCTCGCCCCTCCATAGTCCGTGAACCCTTGTCTGACTACCCCGGTTTGCCTAGAGGGCCTAACAAGTCGGTGTAGGGTGGCTAGCTGAACCTCGGGTCCCATGGGGTGGCTAGCTCCCTCCCTACACTAGTAGCTCTCCCCGGTACCATGTACATGAGAGCCAACAGGAGTCGGTGTAGAGTGGCCAATCCTAACCCCAGGTCCCAACCCAAGGGCGACTAGCTCCGATCTACACTAAAAAAAGGGATAGTCGCTCTCCTTGGTACCACGTACTCAAGGGCCAGCACACTTCCCGTCCACATTTCCAAGCCTTTCCATTCATCCACAAGAGCTCTACTCCTAACTCCCCGTAGGGTTCATGCTCATATTCACCATATTATTCCATATCAGGTTTCATCATTCACAATTCCATTCTCGTATTATACACATGCAGCTCATATTTCTACAATTAAACATATGCAACAAGCTATATCACAGATAACAGTTTAATTATCTCAGGTAGCTCATATTTTACCAGGCAGCTCATATTCATTAACAAGCAGTTGCTAACAATTTAGCTCATTTATTCATAAATACAATTTCAATCATGCAAGCAAGCGGTTCAGCCATTTCTCGTCCTAGGGTTCATGCAACATCCTAGGTTTCCATTTATCTAATTTCATAGATGCATTCACATTTTACAAGTAGAACAGGGAGAAACCACTCTACCAGACAATCCGGGGGTACTTGGGGCTCGAACTGTAGGCCCATGTGCCTCTGCAAGCCCCAGACACGCAATAGATCGAAGTCCTATACCAAGGAACACATCACAACGGAATATTCAGAATAGTATATAAAGGTTTCTAACATGTAGAGAAACTAACAAGGAAACCACAGATATTTCATTTGCGTAAAATGAATCTCGGTCGGACCCTAAACGGGTCAAAAATGTGTCTGTAGGCCCAAATCAGACGTTTGGAACCAAGTTCAGACGTCTTAAAAGTCATCAGAGACTCACCTCAGGTTCCTGTGATGACCTCAGACGTCCAAGACTCCTCCGCGACCGTCTGGACTCAATTCCAGACATCCGACCAGTCCTCCGGTTGTCTAGGAATGCCTCTGGTCGTCTGGTAAGTTGTCCAAACGTTTGAAAAGCGTGGGAGGGCATGACGCGTGCCTTCCCAAAGCTGCTCCTGTGCACGACAAAGCAGCGCACCATTTTTAGCCAAGAAGATCACCTCTGCAGTGCAGCCTGCATGGCTGTAACTGCGAGGAAGATGTACCTTCGCGATACACTTGCTTTTAGACATCCTATGTAGTCGTCAGACGTCCAGCCCATCTTCCGGAAGGCACTCCGAACGTCTGATACTGGAAAAACTCCAGTATCAGACCGCGTTCCCGCTTCTCTCGCTGCGCTTCACCACCGCTCCTCCTGCTCCGCTGCAGCTCCAACCGCTGCAGAAGGTCGGGGACGACGCCCCAACGCTCTCCTCCTCCCGCACGTGCCGCGGTGGCCGTTCAAACATTCGGCGAGCCTCCACGAGCTTGCGACCTCAACCGTCTCTTCCTCCTCACGTTTGCTCCTCCTCCTCGCTCTCACTCCCTCTCTCTCATGCGCCTCACTCACGGCAGTGGAGTGGGGAGGAAGGTGGTGGTGGTGGAGTGGAGAGGAGAGGAAGGGGGGTGCTTCTTATATAAGCTGGAGGGTTAGGGTTCGATGGGGGAAAGGAGAAGAAGAGAGAGAAGGAAAGGGCCTACGTGCTGGCTGCATGCAGAACTAACAGTGCGTATAGATTTTTTTCAATTTCCAGACGTCTGGGAAGGGATCCATACATCTGGCCAGACGTCTGATTAACAATCCAGACATCTTAAAAGGCTCAAATCAGAACGAGTCTTTATAGTAGACTCAACCATGACTTAGAACCATTTATTGTGAACGATCAGAGACTGAAACTGTTCCTCGAACTCACCGATTCGAATCTGGTTGTGGTATCTTTTAATCTCCATTCTCCCTGAGCCACATTGCGTCCAGTTGATGGCATTAAACTTAGATCTTAACGGTAGGAAACCCACTCAAACCTGTTCTAATGTACGATCTAAGCTGAACTTGAACCCACCTAATTTACAATGAGGACATTGCAAATCTTAGGCATGGAGGGTATTAAAGCGCAAAACATTGTGAAATTCGATTCATTAAGGGGGTTCATTGAGATCAAAAAGAAAAAGAAAAAAGAGATGAAAGGAGGAGAGCTAAATTGAAATATCTGAAATAGAAAAAAAAGAAGAAGCAAACAACAGAAAAAATGGTGATAGTCCCTGTAATTGATTATTTAACTTACCTAAGTTCTACGTTGAATTAGATGATGAATTAAGATGTTAAGGGCTAAAACTTAGGAGAAAAGTGACGGATATCGACCTTAGGCCTTTTGGGCCTATTATAGGGCTTAAACACTCACGTATTTGTTAAGATCCAAATTTATCCTCAAGAGGTTGAGGAAAGTGTGAAGCTGATGTATTAAGTCTAAGGCGTAGGGATTATTCGGCCCTGTTGCCTGCCCTTTGTTTTATGGGACTTAGTAACCTAAGCACTCAAAAATCACACACCAGTATGGTTCAATCGCTTAATGAAATATAATGCCAAAAGTGTTATGTTCTGAAAAATGTTTTTCTCGAAGATCTAGCTTAGGAGAGGCTCAAAGATATAAGTTGATTAGACGAGTTCACAACGTGGAGAGGGGGAATGAAAAAATACTCCCCTCGAAGATGCATAATAACATATCGTCTCCTCAGTACTTGTCTCCTAGGATATATAAATATCCTACCGGGGGCATGTAAACACCTTATGATGGTTTAGGTGCCATGGGTGGGATTATCTCGAAATGTCAATTGCTAGGTCCTGAATTTAGCTACAGAACACCATGGGCGACTCTATCACAAAGCGTCAAAAGCTAGGGTTCTGGAGGTTGCCATGGGTAGTGCTATCCCGAAGCATCAAAAGCTAAGGACCCTTCGAGGATTGATGGTGGGGACAAGGAATCTGATGCAGACTATGTTTAGGGCTAATTCGATGTTGGATTTAGGAGAATATGAAAACAAAAGAGAGAAAACTCTCAAAATAAATATCCCTCTCTATCTCTCTTATAAAAAATGAACTGGAAAACTGAACCTGGACTTACTACGTATACGCACAGCTGTTTTAACAACTGGGGTCAATGAACCTCTGAGCAGTTTTTGTGTTGGCCTTAGAAACCTTCGTGGAAGACTCAAGGCTAAGGTTGGATAAGTATGGATCTTGGTTGGTACTTGAGTACCTCTAGGCCTGTTGTAAGTATTTTGATCTAATTTCTAGAGATGCAGCTCAGTAAGGCATCCTAACGGTTAAAATCCGGCATAGAGATATGGTTTGGTCCATAGGATTTTGCCAGGGATTAGCAGAAGCTAGGCATGAGGATATGATGGTAACACCATCATGAGTCCTAACTAGCAAAAATTAGTCAGATTCAAATGATAAATGCTCCTAAATGATCATCTGAGGATCACAATTCCACACTAAACTATTTAGAGAAGTCAGAAAAATGGGGTTAATTCTGTCGTTTTACCATTCCATCATTAATGCAGATTAATGAATAGGTGAATTTAAGGTCAAATGAACTCAAAAGACTAAAAAGTGGGCTTAAATTAACTGAATCAGGGTTTCATGCATTTTGAGAATTAAAATTTCACTAAAAATCATAATTTTCAGCCACACTTAAATTGAAAGGGTTCTGGTTGAGATAAATTTAATCTAAATCTCCTAAAAATCATTGAAAAATATTCTAAGAGGTCTAATACCTTTACTTTGACCATCTGAACCCATTTTGACCGTGAACAGAGATTCAGATAGGAATCTCTCCTAATTTGAGCTTTTGTGTAATTTACCTAGTCAAACGTGTTTAAAACTCAAATCCAAGTTCACCATTTGATTCAAAACACCAAAATTTGGACCCAATCAGAGTCTATCTTTACCTAGTTTCCATTTTGGGCCCTAAAAACTCTATTTTTCACATTTAGACCCCTAATTTTCAAGTTCCCTTACAAACATGCCCCTAACTTATCTTCATTTTCGCACATATGCCCCTTCCACCGTTATAGTCTGAACAACATCTTCAAATCCATGGCAATTGACTTAAATGATGGATTTCTCTCTCAATCCACGACCAAATCCTTCCAAACTTGGAAGGAGAAATCACAAGAGGATCCCCATCGTTTGAACAAGATTTTAGAGCCTGATTTGGAGCGAGGAGCTATAGTGAACTCAAAGAAAACATGGGTTTTCTTTACTTCCAAATCTGAAGTCTTGTCACCTAATCTTCCTAATTGACTTGAATTTGAGCTTTATATAAACCCCTTCATGGTCTACGGTCAAAGTCAGCCAAGAATAGGTCGGAAATCTCCCTTTTCCTCCGGCCATCATCTTCTTTGGCTCCAACGAGCCCCTCCTCCTTCATCTGGCCAACCAACCATCAAATTGGGTGGCCCACATCCTTCCTCACCTCCTCACGACCGTCGCCAGCCAAAGCACTGCTGCTCCCAACCTTTTCTTCCTTGCTGATTCCATCACCGGACTTTACCTTTGTCTTTGTGTCCGACCGGTCAACATTGAATGCATCTCACCCCCTCAAGCTTCGCTAAATCCCCTAACTTCTCCCTCTCATTCTCTAGACTCTTTCTAAGTCTTTAGTCTCTAGGTTCAACCATTTCACTCATTGTTCCACCACTTTCTTCCTCGACTTTGGCACGAGCTCCAGTGAGCTTGTGCTGGCACCACACCCCACAAAATCATAAACCACAACCACCCACATGTTCTAGCGACCAAAATCCCCAATTGTATTGGGGGATTTGGCCACTGAAACCCATCCTCGAACAACCCACCTCACCACCGTCGTCTTCGATCACGGTCAACCTTCACAGCTCACGAAGCACCAAATCACTGCCACTATCATGTTCGCTGTACTCCGGCGATACTTCTGAGCGCTTTAATTTGGGCTTTTATACCGTATTACTGTCTACAGGTCTTCACCGTCTCTGGTCATCATCTTCAACGTCGTCCGCCGTTGACTAGTCAACTCCAGCTTCAATTCCACCACCAGCAGCTGTGGCTTTATCTGGAGAACCTATACGCACCTTCAATTGGCCTAAGCAGTGACCACAACAGCCTCAATTGCTTGAGCAAGCATGCATTTATAACATTTTTGCTTCCTTAGCTCACTGCCTCAGTACACGAGGTGAGCTCCCTTACGCCCTCTCACACCTCACTCGTTGCCCACACCCAGGCGGGCTTGGTCCTTGGTTTGGATTCGATTACCTGAATTGCTATTACCTAGATTTGAGGAGAGAGAATGAAGGAATTTCTGAGGGAAGGAGGGGGGTTTTGCATTATGCTACCTTGGGATTTGTGCCTATACTTAGGAAATTTCAGGGGGTGTTGGGTTTGACACTTAAGGTGTCTGGGGTCTTCTCAGGACATCTAATTGTGACTTTAGTTTGAGATTACTAATAGCACGTGAGATCTAATTGAGAATTGTGCCTAATTGTTGGGGATAATTGGTGGTTCCAACCACCATTTTTATTCTCTTTATTTTTTTATTCTAAGATACAATTTTGAACATTAATTGATTATTCTTATATTTGTGATTGGATATTAATAGTATACATCATTATTTTTTATTGTTGTAATTAGTGTATTGAATTGTCATATTTGCTCCCTGCGAATGACCTTAGAACTTAGTTTTTTGAGCAATTACAAATTTAAATGTTAATTCAATTTTTGTCACTATACTACGATGTATTTTTCTAAACTGAGGACTTTTGAGCCAACATTGAGGATATACTTGGGGATGTTAGAATCATTCCCTAATCGAAGATTGCCTATAAATTAAACATTTATATACATCAAATCATATTAAAAGAAACATATATAAACTTCAATATATATTACCTCTAAGTAACGAATGATCTCCCTCTTGTTCTCCTTTAGGACAATTCGTCAATAAAAACAAGAGAGGGGGATGATGCTCTTCACAACCTTTGAGAGCCTACTGCTAAATGGAGGGTAGTTGGGATCTTCCCCACCAGGGGTGATCTTCACTTTCACTCTCGTGCCCTCTGGTATAGCCTCCAAGTCCCTATTTCTCATCGGGCCTCTTCCTTTCTTCCTCACTGAAATTAACAATAACAATAGTATTATGAATAAAGAGAAAATACGAAATTTAAAAACTTTTAAAATATAGAGAATAACAATTTACTTACCAGTAGTACTAGACCTACCTGATTAGGGTGTATGTTGGCCTCAGGCTAGCCAACCTTAGCATCCCCCTCCTTGTCCCCATCCTTGTCCTCGTCGTCATCAGAGTCCTGTACATCGTCCTCACCCCCTCGTCCTAGTCAAGGTCGTGACTATGAACCTCACAGTCAGGCTCGGATAATATCACAAACGTAGGGATGACTGGCTTCCTGCCCTTTCTAATAAGAGATTGTGCAAGTGCACCAGGACGAATATATGTATGTATACAAGGGGGATTGAAATTGGGAGTGGGTATGAGATATGTACCAGTGGTATGGGTGTAGGGGTCTTGGGGGGAGTAGGCTAGGTAGGGAAGGTTTGGGTGAAGGGAGGCTGTGTACGGGGAGGTTGGGTGGTAGGTGGCTACGTGCTAGGAGGTTGTGTGGTATGGGGGTCCTAGCTACTAGCCCCCTGGTTAGGGGTGGTGTCAAGATTCCTCCAACGAGAAGCTTACTTTTTTAGTTTCGCTATTTGCACAATATAAAGAAATGATTAGTGACAAAAAAATACATAAATATATCATTCATATGAAAAACATGCATATAATTGAAAACAATAATTGATGTTACCTTGAAATAGTTCTAGTCGTGTAAAAGAAAAAATTAACAGAACTGTAACAACAACCTATAATAAGAGTAAACAAATTATGATATCAGAATAGTATAAGAATGATTTATGAAGAAATTTATATTCTAAAAAAAAGGATTAGTAAATTATACCTTATATATCAATGTTTGTTGTACTTGGATCTAAATTTGGTTATTGATTCTTGATATGCTTTGGGTTCTAATTTAGGTTCACCTTCCTTTTGAGAATCGTAATAACTACATGGCATTGTTCTAACAGGAATTATCCAACCACTTTTGCTATTATCAGTCACATAAAAGACTTGAGAGACTTGACAGGCTAAAGTGAACGGTTCAGTATTATGAAGAATTCGACGGTTATTATTTAGACTCATATACTTGTGCTTCTTATCAACCTTAAACCTAACCCCTTCCTAGAAAATATCAAACCATTCACACTTGAAGAAGACAAGTCTGCGATCATATCTAAAGCTAATAGTGAGAATTTCCTCAATATGTCCATAATAACCATCACACCAGTCAGCTAATTCGCAAAGGACAACAACACCAGTTTGCTGTGTAGCCTTTACATCATCAACAGATTTGATTATGTATCTAAAGCCATTTATGATGTATCTAGAATGGTAATGTTTATAAGTTAACGGACGATTGTATATTACGTTAAAATCTTCCACCCACCACAGGTCGTTATTTTCTTTCATTTTAGTAGACGCTGCTTAAACAACTCAGGAAAGGGTACTTTGCATGCATTTGGATATACTGATTGTCTAAATTCATTGTAGAAAGGGTTGACTTCAGGAATTTACTTTAATATATACAAGTGTGTCAATCGCCGCTCTACTTTTGGAATTTCAATAAATTCTATGTGTAGAATCGACCTTCTTGGAATTTCCAAAATTGAATGGAAATCTTTGTCATGTTCATTTATCCTCTCTCATAATTTCTCCCTAAACAATTGAATTCGTTGCTGTCTCATCCAGACACATGTTACAGAAATTCATAGATTCCTCAACTAAATATCCATCGACAATTGACCCTTTTGAGTTAGTTTTATTTAACATGTAATCCTTCAGTTTTATCAGATATCTCTCTATAGGATACATCCATCTGTATTGAACAAGTCTTACGATCTTTGCTTCATTTACTAAATGTATTATTAAATGCACCATTATGTTGAAAAAAGTTGGAGGAAAAATTTATTTCATTTTGCACAATGTGATGACAACCTGTTTGTCCTAGTAGTGTAGCATTTCAGCATCTAAAGTCTTCAAATAGATAGCTTTGAAATATCGACTCATATCTGTAAAAGCATCTACAATGGGATTGGTAGGACTCCATGTATAGCTAATAGGAAAAATACTTGCATATAAACATGTGAGTTATGACTTTTTAATCTACTAATCTTTTTTTGAGTTTCATTAACACAACGTGACAACTATGAAGAGTAGCCATCCGGCACCCGTATCTCCTTCAAAAATGAGAATATTTTCTGAATCTGGTCCTACTTTAAGTGGTATATAGCATCTGGAAATTTAGCACTACCATCAACTTTCTCTGTCGTATGTAGCTCTCAATGAATGCCCAAAATCTCCATATCTTTCCTTATTTTTGTTGTATCTTTTGGACCATCTGTTAAATTTAAGACATCCAATATATTTTCCATGACATTTTTCTCTATGTGCATCACATCCAAGTTGTGACGGATTGTCATATCTTTCCAACGTGGGAGTTTCATGAAGAAAATATTTTTTTCTTAAAGCCTGAATGCTTTAATGCAGTAAGGTCTTTTTTAAAAAGATGACCAAATCTTATGTTTCTAAGTTCTTGCAATTTCTGCATTATTGTTACTCCTAACAACATAATAGAATCTGTGCTTAGCTTATTTCTTGAATTCCTAGAAGAATATCAACAAGATTTGTCGTCAAATATGTCTTTGAACTGTGTTGTTCGCCATCTGTGGTCAATTAGAAGGAATCTACGATGACTCAAGTAACACAACTTGCTGCTTTTAGGCAATCAAGATGATGTGTATCATCCATACAAATTGGATATGCCAATTTTCCTTTTGTACTCCATACAGATAGATTTGCATATGCTGAAAAGTCATTAATAGTCCATAGCAATGCAGCACACATCATAAAGAATTCTTTCTTTCCTGCGTCGTATGTCTAAATTCTGTTATCCTACAATAGTTTCAATTCATCTACCAACGGTTGCAAACATATATCTATAGCACTTCCTAGTTGCTTTGGGCCTGAGATCAACAATGTTAGCATCATAAACGATGATTGCATACACAACTAAGGAGGTAAGTTATAAGTTACCATTACCACTGACCATATTGAATATGGCAGATACATATTCTTAGATGGAATAAATCCGTTCCTTGCAAGGTCCAATCTTATGTTGCATGATTCCTGCACGAATGATATATGTTTATTATTAAATTTCATCCACTTATCATAATCTATGGGGTGACGAATGCGACTATCTCATGATTTGTTCTCCTCATGACATTTCATCAATTTCGTAGTCTTACTTGATATAAATAGCCGTTGAAGTCTAGGAATCAATAGAAAGTATCGTAAGATCTTCTCTACCTGTTTCTTGCCAAGTTGATTCCCAGATTTTCCAACCTTAATTATATCTTGACACACCACATTCTGGAAAAGTATCAAGACCATCATATTCACTTTTGAACAATATGCAATCGTTCGGACAAGCGTCAATCTTTTCGTAATTCAAGCCTAGTACCTTTATCTATTTCTTTGCATCATACCATGACTTCGGATAACCTTTTGGCTTAGGTAGGAGCTCTCCGATAAATTCAAGGACCTCGGGCATTAGTTTAGATGTGGCTCTATTGATAATCTTCATCCGAAATAATTTCAATAGAAATGTCAACGTTGATATAGAGCTTACTCCAGGAGCAATCGGTTTATTGGTTGCCTTAATAGCATTATAAAAGTTGTTACAACTTTGTAACATGTCACCATCGTCTACATTGTTATCTGTTGCTCTAAGTTCATCCAAGATTTCCTCAATTTGGTCACCTTCAATATTACCAGCAAGCTCCTCATCAACATTCATTGAATCAGTTTCAGAAGTTTCTATGATGAATTCTTCATGAGCAATCCACTTGGTGCAATGTTGCCACCAACTATTACAGATTACATGCTCTAACACAGTCTTATGATCATGTACTTCTCCATTTAAGCACCTTCGACAAGGACAAAAAATCAACTATAGAAGTTCACCTTGTTTGAATGATTTTCTGTCATCATGAAATGCCTAATCCAAGAACTTTCTTACTCCATTCTTATATACATATAAGTGAAGTATACATACACTCTGCATTGTCCATATAATATGATCATAAGTTTTGACGGGCAAGTATTTTGACACTATTATCCCCTCTCAAAACCTGTAACCTAGGGGTTAGAATAACTATTGTTTGCATCAAGGGCATCTAGATTTGAGCAAGTGTGTGTATCTACAAATTCAACAAAATTAATGCCATTAAAACACATAATTAATTAAGTGGGTATACCCCACTTAATTATTCCATTTAAACAGAAAATTATGCAGCTCACATAATCAATGCAATTGAAACACATTCAACAAAATTAAGTGGGTACATCTCACATTAATTAACGTACAACTATCAAATGATGTAATTGGCATATGTTACGACCCGATTCCCGAATCCCTATGAGATATGAGAATCGGATCGACTCGACTGATCCCAAGACCCAGTCGTCCAACGAGAAAGTAACCAAAAGAGCAGTAAAATAAATCACATTCACCATGTATATAACTAGGAGTAACAAAATACAGCAATAAAGAAAAGAACTACCACAGTATACACCACCACAACAGTAAAGAAATAAACAGGTACATAAACATGATGCTTACATTAAAAGAGTACTGTGGTAACAGAAAATACTCACTACACAAAAGAAATGGTAAAGTAGGTACTACACGAGTAAGACTACTGGGCTCTACTAGGTCCAGCTCCCTCCGCAGCCGTCGGCTCTGGCTGCTCAACACCTGGTCCTGAAAGGGGTGACAAAGGTGACACGTCAGCGAAACGCTAAGTAGAGTGCCAACCAAAAGCTAAGAAAAACAGTAAGGTGGACAGTAGCTATTATATTTTTAATCTCTTTCTTTATTTTTCCATTTACTCATTATTGAATTATTCCTCAGATCTTTCTCTTGATCTTGAATATTCCTCGTGAGAACGATCTTGATTACAGTCTTTTACGAAAAGTAGAAGTAGCACGTGGTGCTCTCCTGGCCGGGAGAGTCCTCCGTGGTGGTCCTACCCTTAGTCAACCACCCCAAGGTCGCTGATGGACGTAACGGTGACTACGGCACACGTGATAAACGCACGGGTAGCTACCCCACTGATTGCGCAGCAATCATAGGTCTTAATTGACCTAAATTAGGCTAGGACTTAGCATAAGTTAGGGTTATCCATGCATGCATACGCATTATCTGCATCTTTACTGCTTTTCTTTAGCTATGCATAAAATAATGTTATAATGTGCTGATTAAGTGCATTATGTCGATTGCAGGGAATAAGCTAATCAGGAGCTGGATCTGAAGCTGGATTAGGAATAACGGGAGTTGTAGCAGAGCTGGAGCAGAAGGCCTAGTTTAGATATAGGAATAATAATGTAAGGGGGTTAAAGGTTTTCTATTCTATTAAGTAGAAATAAAGCAGTAAAATGTGAAGAGCTTAGGTCCATCCTAGCCTTAGGATAGCCTAGAGACTTCCCCAAGCCTTAGCCACCCTTAGATTAGGTCACAACACCCTAGGAAGCCCTAAAACCCTAGTTCCAACCCTTCTCTGGACGTCCAGATAAGTTTTAAGATGTCCAGGACCCTTAGCCAACTCCCGCACACTTCAAACCCACTTCTGCAGTGTTATTGGACGTCCAGACACTTTGTCAGACGTCCAATTTCTGCAGAATACCCAAAACAGAACCCGAAATCCTTCCTGACTCTGATTAGACGTCTGGACTTCTGATTTTTGAGTATAAGACATCTGATTCTATAATTAGACGTCTGATACTGCTCTCCAATTCCTGTTTTGAGATTTAAGCCTTGATCTTGGATCTCTAGGTCCCTAAACCCAATTCCAACCCCATAGGAACCTAAATTATGGTGCCCTAATCCTAGTACATCACCTCTAGACCTCCCTAAGGACCTAATTAGGTCCTCACTAAACCTAATTGACTTGGATCTTAGTCAATTCCATCAGCCTATTCAATTGGACTCATTGAGTCCAATTGAGCCCTGATCTCAGCACACACTGTCCAATTGGACTCAGTGAGAGTCCAATTGACCTAGACCTGACTTAATTGAGTTGTTTTACTCTCAATTAAGTTTCCACACACCCAATTAAACTTGTATTAAGTTTAATTGCACTTTACCTTAGTGAATTAGGGTTTATAACCCTAATTTGAGAGCTACCTTGACCTAAACCCACTAGAACCCAACCTAATCAACCTAGCCACCTAAGTTTCGACCCACACACACCCACACACACCCACACACACCATCCAAACGAAAATATCTAGCCTAGAGTTCTTTAGAACTCTCTACCATGTGTGGTTGCCTTGGTTGCCAAAACTAGCAACCAAGAGCCATTCAATTTTTATTTCCACATTTGGTGGATCTAAAAACCACCATCCACCCTCTCTCTCTCACTCTCCCACGAGCTCCCACCATAGGCCTCTCTAGAGAATTCCATAATTCTCTAGAGAGCTTCCATTGGGTCTATAAAAAGACCCCATGGGTGGCCATTGGCACCCATTCACTCCCTTGGCAATTACTCTCCATTGGTGCCATTCATGCCACCTCCACTTAGCCACTCACTCCACCTCCACGAGCTCACTACCACCACCATGGAGGACACCATGCCGGGATGCTGGATCAACCCTACCTCTCTTGAAGGGTCGGCCTAAGCTACATTGGCCGCCCCTCATTCTCTTCTCAACCACTCCAAGGCCATCGGGGACCACCCCTAAATGCCCTCTACTCTTTTAGCTCTAGATCATGCTTTTCATAAGTTTTACTGCTTTCATTTACTGCTTAGTAGAGTAGTTTCTCTCTCCCCCAATGATGCATGCGAAATCCCCCCGTCGATTCTTGTATGCAATCGTTTTCTGGTAGCTAGGTTTAATTTCAAGCATTCCTGTATAAGCTTTCCTCTAGATTTCCTGTACAAACAACTCTCCCCCAATGAATGAATGAAAATGCATTTATATATATATATATATATATCTCTCTTTATGTGTTCGAAATCACCATGAGCTGAATGATTATTTTATTTGCATGATTTAAGTGCCTGTTCTTTAACCGCCTATATATTGCGCATCAGAATATTAAGTAGAGCAGCTTTAAGATCGATTTCAAAAATAGAAACACGCCTCCCAGAGACAAACGACCGGGACTCCAGTCTCGTTATTTTACAAAACAATATTTTTGACGAACGTTTTTGCGCGACTATACTACGACTTTCGACGACTTTCAAATGCGCGAAAGCGGCTCTCTGTCAAATGGTGCTGTTGCCGGGGAGGCAACGTCATTTTTCTTGATTTCGATCTTTTACTTATCATTGACAAATCTGCCTCTACTTCATTTTTGATGTGCAGGACAACACGGAACGAAAACGGGATCTGTGCACACACCGAGCGCGGCGAAGAGAAATCAGGTGCACATCATCTATCTTAGATTAGGTTTCTCTTTCTGAACCCTAGGACTAGATCTAATTCTTGCAATTTCTTTTGTAAAAAAAAAAAGAAGATTTTCCTCACTTTCGTGGGAAAGAAAAAAAAATCAAAAAGAATAATTTTTTTTTTTTAAAAAAATCTAGATTAGGTTTCCTTTTGAATCTAGGTTAGAAAAAAAAAAGAAAAAAGAAAAAGAGATATTCTCGTTTGAATCTTTTGAAAAATTATTTTAAAAAAAAATAAAATAAAAAAAAGTGTAAAAGATTAATAAGAAAAAAAAGGCATCTTTGGTGGAAGGCTTGAATTTCAAATTCAAACCTCTTTAAAAGCTTTTCCACCACCTTCTGATTTTCGGCCAGATTTCAAATCTCACTTAAAAATTCCATTGCAGAAAAATCCGTTAGCGAAAAATTCTGAAATTTGGGAAAAACCTTCAATTTCAAACCATTTTTCAAATTCCACCGTTACTTTGAGAAAACTTCAAATATATAATTTTTAAAAATTCGTGAAGTGAACGGGGGTCAGATTGACCCAGATTCAAAAATTTTCAAATTTCAAAAAGTGATTACGAGAATTCTGCAAATCTGTTTTGACTAAAAATGCTGGGGTTTGAAAGCCGATCTAATTGGCTTTATTTTTCATATTTTTCCCAAATTTTTGAAGATCATTTGATGCTGTTTCAAGGAGAAAAACCATCCAGGGGTCAAAGTTCCAAATCTGACCCCCTGATATTTAGAATTCCGTAAAAATTCGGTTGAAATAGTAAAAATTCCAAAAAAATATTCTATAAAAATCAAATTGAAAAAGGAATCTACTCGCAAAATTTCAAATTAATTCGATTCCAATTATTATCAGAGAATCTACATTAGTTTTGTGGTCTGTTGAAATTAAAAGAAAACCCTAGAAGTGCATGCAACTTTGGTTGAACCTTTAGGGTCACAACTAGAGACCACACTTTTGGCTAACCTAGAATTAATCAAGTCTAGTTAGCCGGTCAGCTTGGTCACCTTGTGGGCCTCTCACCACAACCCCACTGAAGAAAACGGGTTAAAAATAATTTTAAAACACGAATTCAACCCGAGTTCGTTGTCGTACTACTGAATGGATTTAATCTCTCTTGCCAAACCTGGTGACTAAGTCTGTGGGGTAGTGTCAAACGACCGCGGCTC
Source organism: Thalassia testudinum (assembly GCA_037157565.1). NCBI lineage: Eukaryota > Viridiplantae > Streptophyta > Magnoliopsida > Alismatales > Hydrocharitaceae > Thalassia > Thalassia testudinum. The sequence continues at coordinate 61,406,696 of JAZHRO010000013.1, read as the reverse complement.
AGGGGTCAACAGAACCGGATGCGTAAGCCAAAGGAAGAACCTTCCCCTTAGTCCCCTCGTAACCAGACTGGCTGGGTTAGCTTGAGAGGTGGGATTCACGTTCAGTCGGTTGTACGACGAACTTACCTTCAGGAATTCAAATCCCTAACGAAAAAATCTGGTCACCTGATTTATAAGGACCATTTGATTGACAGGGCCTTAGCCTTGTCCTGCGTGGCTACACTAACCCAGGGGTTGGGCGGTGTATGCATGGAAGGAGGTCACTTCGACCTCACTTGGTTGGACCTTGGAAGCCACTCCCAAGGAGGCGAGTCACCTCGCCCGAACCATCTTCTCCCCCCATTTCTTCTACTCCAAGAGCCACCATGGCAAATCCTGGACCTGGACCTAGACCGGGTCAGGACATTGAGAATCTGGACCCGATGGCTCGTCTGGAAGCCCGGGTCGCCAAATCTGAGGAGCGGCATCAGCAGAGCATGGATCGTATCCTGACGGCACTTGACAGGATGCAGCACCCACCACGAGGAGAACAACTGCGGGATTTTTACGACCCAGCCGCACCTATCGTCGCACCGCTAGTCAGAATTCCCGCAGGCGGAGACGCGTTTGAGCTTAAGCCCAATGTAATTGGGTTGATCAGCACTCATTTCTACGGGAACTCAAGCGAAGATCCGTTCTAGCACCTTGAGGACCTGAGTCGACTCGCTAAAACGATCCGACCCAGGAATATTGATCTCGGGATCGTTCTAATGAAGCTTTTCCTGTTCTCTCTAAGGGACAAAGCTTCATACTGGTTCAAGACTATTGGGAAGCCAATTGGAACCTGGCCAGAATTACGACGTGAATTCCTGCAAAAGTTCTTCCCAATCGGTCGAACAAATGCAATGCGACGTGCAATCACAACTTTCTCCCAGGGAGCTGAGGAGAAATTACATGAGGCATGGGATAGATTTCATGACCTTCTCCGAAAATGCCCGCATCATGGTATACCCAGATGACACTTAGCTCAGATTTTTTACCATGGGCTAGATGACACACATCGGTATCTGGCCGATGCATCTAGCGGCGGGAATTTTCTCGCAAAAGACGAGAACAGTGCATTTGAGCTGTTCGAAGCATTAGCGGAGAACTTGATGAATGCCGCATCTATGAACCAGTTCCAGCGGCTTGGTCAGCAGCGGGTTGGTGTCCACGAGGCTCACACCGATTCTATTCGAGCCGACATGGATATCATCGTCAAGCAGCTAGACAGAATGAACCTGATTGAGAAGAAGATTGACCAGATCAGTCAAGGTCAATCCGACTTGAGCTCTGTTGCCACAAGGTCCTCTTATACATCTCGAGCCCCACCTGCTCGAGTTAATCTACTCACTCGGGATGCACCTTCTCCGTATTTACGAGATCCTGCATATCAGGATCCTGTGAATAATCCGGATCTGGCACCCTATGACTAGGGCTAGCACCACCTGCAAATTATAATGCATATCCCCTTGACGGATATACGTCTCAGACATCTTCGGCCTACGAGGATGTCAGCGCTATCCAAGGATACGGGCGTAATAACCCGTACTCGGAGACGTATAACCCTGGTTGGCGCCAGCATCCAAATTTCTCTTGGTCTTGTAATTCACAGAGACCACATCAAGATCCACACTACTAGACCAGGCAATACGGGAATGCGCAAAACACGTATCCTAGGCAGCAGCCATTCCCGCCTCAACAGCAGCAACCCCGCTCATTATACCAGCCGCTGCACCAAGCTGCCAACCACCCTCCAAAGCGGGCTGACCCTTTGGAGGCGTTGAAAGAGGAGCTGCAAGAATCAATGAGGAAGTCTACACAAGATAGCTTGTAGATAATGAAGGCGATGGCTGATCAGATTTAGACCATACAAAATATGCAGAACCAGCTGTTGCAGGAGCATAGGACTCAGGGAGCCTTGCCCTCCCAACCCGTCCCAAATCCTCGATATGTGCAGAACCAGGGCGCCCCACCTAGGTTTCAGGCACCGTAGGGACAGGCACACGCCATACTACAGGCGCCTCCTGCACCACCCTGTTACGCGCAAGGCCAGCCGCCTTTGCAGAATCCCGCGTATTCTGCCCCATCCGCTCCCCCACCACCTCATGGACAGCAAGCCGATGCACACGCTGTCTCATTGCGGAGTGGAAGGAAGACATTTGACCCACCACCTAGGCAGGCGGGTTCTGATTTTTCCCACCCTTCACCTCAGGCAGATTCAACTCCCTCAGCATCTTAGGAGCCACCTGTGGTAGATAAGGGTAAGAGGCCACTTATCCCTGAGATTCCTGTCCCTTTTCCTGAGGCTCTGACATGAAATATAGTACGGAAAAAGGACACGCGGAATTTCGAGGACCTGAAAGCGATGTTTAAAGAAGTACATATTCAGGTCCCCCTCCTCGAGGCTATCGACCACATTCCCGCTGTCGATAGGTTCTTCAAGGACTACTGTACCTCGAAGCGACAGCCGAGAGTTGGACGACAAGCGGTACTGTCAAAAGAAGCTAGCACCGTGATTCTAGCTGACCTACCGCCAAAGAAGAAAGACCCTGGCACCCCACTCATATCTTGCTTTTTGCAGGATTCTACATTTGATCGGGCCCTTCTAGATTTGGGTTCGTCCATCAACTTAACTCCCACCGCCGTATTTGATCTATTTCGATTTGGGGAGTTGAAAACCCACCTCGGTTACAATTCAGCTGGTTGATAGATCAGTCAAAACACCGAAGGGGGTGGTTGAGAACGTGATCGTAAAAGTCCGTGGGTTCTGCTTTCCCACAGATTTTTTCGTTCTCGATATGGAAGTTCCTCCTAATCTCCGAGATGCACCAATTATTTTGGGTCGCCCATTTCTGGCGACAGCCCGAGCGAACATCGATTGTGCATCCGAGTGTATGGAGATTGCCCTAGGCAATGAGCGACTTCAACTAGACATATTCAGGGCAGCAAAGAACTTCGATTGTGATCGAATAGAGGGGGATGGTGAAGACGAAGATTCGGCTTACTGTGGTAACATTGGGCTCCTTTGTGACGACCCAATGTCTCATTCGTCTTCACTATCAGGGTTCTCGGACCTCAATCCACACGGGATTGAAACTACCGCATTACACATATCTCCTCGAGGATCTGACTGTTTGGGGTGTGCTTCTGACCATAGCACCCCTGAATCTAGCTATCTTGATCCATATAGTACTGAATCACCCCTGTTATCACAGGAAGACGTGACTACAGCTAATGGGTTTCCCGTTAACGCAGTCACAACTGACTTCACAGGGAGCGACTCAGTCAGAATTCACGTGCACACGGATGAGCAGATTCCCACCCTCGATTCTACTCCTCCCACTCTAAATTCTGATTCTTACCCACCCGTAATTGAATTGAAGCCCTTACCTGACTCACTCAAATACGTGCTCTTGGGTGAAAGTGAGACATATCCAGTCATTATCAATGCCCACTTAACCCAAGAACAGGAGCATCAATTAGTTTCTACACTTCAAGACCATAGGGCAGCTATCGGGTGGAGTATTGCTGATCTCCGCGGTATTCACCCCTCATATTGCACTCATCACATTTACACGGATGAGGGGGTGAAACCTTCGAGACAACCTCAAAGACGGCTAAACCCGAATATGCTAGAGGTTGTTAAGAAGGAGATCATCAAATGGTTGGATGCAGGCATTGTATATCCAATCTTAGACAGCCAGTGGGTGAGTCTGATTCAGATAGTGCCTAAGAAAGCAGGACTCAACGTTATAAAGAATGATAAGGGTGAATCCATCCCGACCCGCACTGCGACATCTTGGCGGGTCTGCATTGACTATAGGAAACTGAACACGGCTACCCAGAAGGATCACTTTCCTTTGCTGTTCATTGATCAGATCTTGGAACGGTTAGCCGGACGCAGTTTCTTCTGCTTTCTGGATGGATACTCCGGGTATAATCAGGTAGCAATTAGCCCGGAAGATCAGGACAAGACCACATTCACATGCCCCTTTGGAACATTCGCCTTTAGGCGGATGCCCTTTGGCCTCTGCAACGCACCAGTGACATTTCAGCATTGTATGATGGCTATCTTCTCTGACATGATTGGGGATTATGTGGAGGTATTCATGGATGATTTCTCTATTTTCGGAGATGATTACGCGTCTTGTCTTGATAACCTCACAAAGATCCTGAAACGATGTATTGAGGTGAACCTAGTACTATCGTGGGAGAAAAGCCATTTCATGGTGAGGGATGGTATAGTACTAGGGCACAGGATCTCCAAAAATGGACTTGAGGTCGACCAGGCTAAATCAGAGATTATCTCCCACTTACCGCCACCTAGCTCGGTCAAGCAGATTAGATCATTCTTGGGCCATGTCGGCTTCTATCGGAGATTTATACGCGATTTTTCAAAAATTGCGCGGCTTTTGACGAATCTCCTTGTTACCGATATCCCATTTGAATTTAATACCTCGTGTCTTAGCGCCTTCGAGACTTTACGAAGCGCTGTTTCCAACTCCCCGATTCTCCAACCACCCGACTGGTCGCTTGACTTCGAAATGATGTGCGATGCTTCTGATTTTGCCGTCTGTGCTGTTTTAGGCCAGCGTCGGGAGAAACAACCTTTTGTCATATACTATGCTAGCAAGACGCTGAATGAGGCTCAGCGCAATTATACTGTCATCGAGAAAGAACTGCTAGCAGTAGTATTCAGGTTGGAGAAATTCAAATCATATTTATTAGGGTCCAAGGTCACAATCTTCACTGACCACTCCGCCCTCCGGCACTTGTTGGCAAAGAAGGATGCCAAACCACGACTCATTAGATGGATCCTTCTATTACAAGAATTTGATATCGAGATCCGCGACAAAGCCGGGAAACAAAATGTTGTGGCAGATCACCTATCCAGATTGGACCCAGACCACATTCCTTATTCCCTGCCTATCCATGAACAATTTCTGGATGAATCACTTTTGGCAATTCATTCTGTTGAGTTCCCCTGGTATGCGGATTTCGCGAACTACCTTGTCGCAGGCAAAATTCCCGCGAACCTATCCAAAGACCAGAAACTCAAATTCATTGCAGAGGCCAGATATTATCTCTGGGATGACCCACTGCTCTTCCGCATTGGAGCAGACCAGATTATTCGCAGATGCATCCCAGACTCTGAGATCCCCAGTGTGTTATCTTTCTGCCACAATGATGCCTGTGGTGGCCATTTCTCAGGACGGAAAACTGCTGCAAAAATTTTGCAGTCGGGATTTTTCTGGCCAACCATCTTCAGAGATACACATGATTACGCCCAACGCTGTAAACGATGTCAATCGATCGGTTCTATGACTAGGAGAGACATGATGCCACTCCAATCCATCATGGTCGTAGAAGTGTTCGACGTCTGGGGCATAGATTTTATGGGCCCTTTTCCGAACTCGCATGGCTTCGAGTACATATTGCTAGCCGTTGATTATGTCTCGAAGTGGGTCGAGGCCATCCCGGCAAGACGGGCTGACCACAAGACCGTCATTTCTTTTGTAGGACAAAATATTTTCGCGAGATTCGGAATACCCCGTGCTCTGATTAGCGACGGGGGAAGCCACTTCATCCACGTCCATTTCAGGTCGTTATTAAAGAAATATGGGGTACATCACCGCATAGCCACCCCGTATCACCCGCAGACCAATGGGCAGGCTAAAGTGTCTAACCGTCAAATCAAGCTGATTCTCCAGAAGACGGTTAGACCAGACAGGAAAGACTGGCCCAACAAATTAATCGATGCACTCTGGGCATATCAGACCGCATACAAGGCCCCACTCGGAATGTCACCATATCGCATGGTATATGGCAAGGCCTGTCACCTTCCTGTAGAGCTGGAACACCATGCCTTTTGGGCGGAGCGAAAATGCAACCTCGACCTCGATGCAGGAGGTCGAGAACGGAAACTCCAGCTCAGCGAATTAGAAGAAATCCGATGGGAGGCCTATGAGAATGCATTAATATACAAGGACAAGACCAAGGCCTTTCACGACTGCCACATCCAGAGGAAAGTATTCACGCCCAACCAGCGAGTCTGGTTATTTGATTCAAGACTGAAACTGTTTGCAGGGAAACTTAAGTCCAAATGGACTGGCCCGTATGTTGTGATGCAACCATATCCTAATGGGGCAGTCCAGATCAAGGACCCCAAATCTGGGCATAGATTCACTGTAAATGGCCAGCGCCTCAAGCCATTTTTGGCCCAGGAACCTCCTCCACCTGACGAGATTATTCATCTTAGTGAGGACATAGATCAATGATTGAGTGCTCGCCCAACTGGAGGCGTTAAACTCAGCACGTATAAATACCATTTCACCATCATCTATACATAACCATTTTTATACATAGCATATTTTTGTTTTAGCATATTTCCCTTTTGTACATTGCATGTTAACAGGTTGGCTGGTGCTGAATATAATTTTAGGAGCAATTCCAGGTGACTTCTACCCGCTCATCCTCTGTCGAATTTATTTTCTTTTATATTCATGCATGAGGACATGCAAGAACTTAGGCATGGGGGGGGGGTAGATACAGCAAAAAATTGAAAAAAATTTTATGCCAACATTTAGGAAAACCTCAGAGCTGCATGTAAAACGTACTTTAGGATCTTAAATAAAAGAACAACCGACTCCATCTCCAATGCTCTCATTGGAGCTAGAAATCGTTCGCACTAACCAATTCCAACCCACCCGCTCACCTGTTGTTCTAAATTTAGGGTCAAGCTGATTATAACCCGATACGGGAATTTCACGAAGTACAAATTATATGAGGTTAAATGTTTATAGCATATATAGATATTGCACTCATGAATAAGATTATTTTATTAAGAGAATGCATTAGGGATTTTATCCTTTAGTTATATGAGGTTAAATGTTTATAGTATATATAGATATTGCACTCATGAATAAGATTATTTTATTAAGAGAATGCATTAGGGATTTTATCGTTTAGTTGATTCCTATAATCTGGAATCCAGTACAACTTTTCACACACACATGTAGAATTTGCAATGGATTCACGGTGAAGGCTGATAAACATCTTTAGTCTGGTGAGAAGAAGCAGTGCTTCTTCTCCTGAACCCTTGGACAGTATTTTGGGAGTCAGGCTGATTTTCTTCCAAAAATCCACCAAATAGTGTGAGAGAGTAGAGTGTATTGGTGCTCTAAGATTAGTGCAAGGAATCTGGAATCCTAGATAATTAGGTGATGATGCTCTGAGATTAGACATAGTTTTCTCTCTCGATTCCCGCATATACATTTTGTGCAAAATTTTGAGAGCCACCGAATAAGGCAAATACGCGGAGAGCGAGTTTTCATAAAACTAGGGCTAAGGTGGATGGTTACGACCATTCTTTACGGAATCCTTGGCTGAAGGAGGGTATTGATGTCAAGGTCAGAAATATACCGTCCTATCCGTCTCTCATAGTGCCGTGAGTAGGCACTTCCACCAAATAAGCCACCCAATATCTCTTGAGTACCACCAATCCCTAATAATGCCTCCTTAATAAAGTTCATGGATGTATGCCAATTGTATTATGCTGAAAAAAAAGAAAAATAAAGAAAAAAGAGAAAAATAAAAAGAAAAAGAATGATGAAAAGAAAGAAAAATTGAAAAAAAAAAAAACTTAGAAAAAGAAGAAAAGGAGTGTGAATATTTAGTATTTATTTCATTTGCATTGAGGCAATACCACCAAACAAAATTGAGCTCCACCAAATATGGCCTTAACCTATTTTTCTTGTGTTTCTGACCGCCCGAATACTGGCTGAGGAATCCCGACTTAGTGTTAGGGTTATGAGAATTCAATTAAAGTGTTAATGCCTAGTGAGACCACCAAATACAGATCATATGTATGAATCTAGTGAGATAGTGAGCTCTAAGAAAAAGAAAGAAAAAGAGCAAGAGAGAATGAATACAAAGGAATCAAAAGGGAGCATAGTTTTTCTCGTCTTTCTCTGAGCTGAGTTACTTAGTAATTCAGGAATCTGGATTCTATAGTACTAGTCTCTATGTAGCACCAAGTGAGAATGAGCCACCAAATATATAATCCTTTCCCTCAAAGATTCTCTATCTAAGCCCAAAGCTAGGGTGAAATTCATAGAATATCTTGAATACCCCGAGGGAAGAAATCCACCTATCCCGCTAGAATTTTTATTAGGGGTCAAGTACAGGCTTTAGAGGTGTATTAGTTTTCACTCGAATTCGTTGCAAAAGCTACATAGCTGCACCTTCACGATTGTCTGGATTTCTAGAGCATAGGATGAAAACAAAAGTGAGAAAAATCTCTATGCAAACACTTGATAAAATAACCAGTCCCTTAGGGACCCTTGCTGTAAATAATTTAGTCTTGCATTTGCTAGGGACTAGCAAGATTTAGGCATGGGGGTATGATTGCTCAACAATCATAGGTCTTAATTGACCTAAATTAGGCTAGGACTTAGCATAAGTTAGGGTTATCCATGCATGCATACGCATTATCTGCATCTTTACTGCTTTTCTTTAGCTATGCATAAAATAATGTTATAATGTGCTGATTAAGTGCATTATGTCGATTGCAGGGAATAAGCTGATCAGGAGCTGGATCTGAAGCTGGATCAGGAATAACGGGAGTTGTAGCAGAGCTGGAGAAGAAGGCCTAGTTTAGATATAGGAATAATAATGTAAAGGGGTTAAAGGTTTTCTATTCTATTAAGTAGAAATAAAGAAGTAAAATGTGAAGAGCTTAGGTCCATCCTAGCCCTAGGATAGCCTAGAGACTTCCCCAAGCCTTAGCCACCCTTAGATTAGGTCACAACACCCTAGAAAGCCCTAAAACCCTAGTTCCAACCCTTCTTTGGACGTCTAGAGAAGTTTTAAGACGTCCAGGACCCTTAGCCAACTCCCGCACACTTCAAACCCACTTCTGCAGTGTTATTAGACGTCCAGACACTTTGTCAGACGTCCAATTTCTGCAGAATACCCAAAACAGAACCCAAAATCTTTCCTGACTCTGATTAGACGTTTGGACTTCTGATTTTTGAGTATAAGATGTCTGATTCTATAATTAGACGTCAGATACTGCTCTCCAATTCCTGTTTTGAGATTTAAGCCTTGATCTTAGATCTCTAGTTCCCTAAACCCAATTCCAACCCCATAGGAACCTAAATTAAGGTGCCCTAATCCTAGTACATCACCTCTAGACCTCCCTAAGGACCTAATTAGGTCCTCACTAAACCTAATTGACTTGGATCTTAGTCAATTCCATCAGCCTATTCAATTGGACTCATTGAGTCCAATTGAGCCCGGATCTCAGCACACACTGTCCAATTGGACTCAGTGAGAGTCCAATTGACCTAGACCTGACTTAATTGAGTTGTTTTACTCTCAATTAAGTTTCCACACACCCAATTAAACTTGTATTAAGTTTAATTGCACTTTACCTTAGTGAATTAGGGTTTATAACCCTAATTTGAGAGCTACCTTGACCTAAACCCACTAGAACCCAACCTAATCAACCTAGCCACCTAAGTTTCGACCCACACACACCCACACACACCATCCACACGAAAATATCTAGCCTAGAGTTCTCTAGAACTCTCTACCATGTGTGGTTGCCTTGGTTGCCAAAAATAGCAACCAAGAGCCATTCAATTTTTAGATCCACATTTGGTGGATCTAAAAACCACCATCCACCCTCTCTCTCTCACTCTCCCACGAGCTCCCACCATAGGCCTCTCTAGAGAATTCCATAATTCTCTAGAGAGCTTCCATTGGGTCTATAAAAAGACCCCATGGGTGGCCATTGGCACCCATTCACTCCCTTGGCAATTACTCTCCATTGGTGCCATTCATGCTACCTCCACTTAGCCACTCACTCCACCTCCACGAGCTCACTACCACCACCATGGAGGACACCATGCTGGGATGCTGGATCAACCCTACCTCTCTCGAAGGGTCGGCCTAAGCTACATTGGCCGCCCCTCATTCTCTTCTCAACCACTCCAAGGCCATCGGGGACCACCCCTGAATGCCCTCTACTCTTTTAGCTCTAGATCATGCTTTTCATAAGTTTTACTGCTTTCATTTACTGCTTAGTAGAGTAGTTTCTCTTCTCCCCCAATGATGCATGCGAAATCCCCCCGTCGATTCTTGTATGCAATCGTTTTCTGGTAGCTAGGTTTAATTTCAAGCATTCCTGTATAAGCTTTCCTCTAGATTTCCTGTACAAACAACTCTCCCCCAATGAATGAATGAAAATGCATTTATATATATATATCTCTTTATGTGTTCGAAATCACCATGAGCTGAATGATTATTTTATTTGCATGATTTAAGTGCCTGTTCTTTAACCGCCTATATATTGCGCACCAGAATATTAAGTAGAGCAGCTTTAAGATCGATTTCAAAACTAGAAACACGCCTCCCAGAGACGAACGACCGGGACTCCAGTCTCGTTATTTTACAAAACAATATTTTTGACGAACGTTTTTGCGTGACTATACAACGACTTTCGACGACTTTCAAATGCGCGAAAACGGCTCTCTGTCACCTGCACTGGCATGCGGTCAGTAGTTTTCGTTAACGGGTGCGCCTCAAAGCACAGCACGAAACTAGTATAGGGCCGAGCCCTCTCAGTAACAGGGGTCCAGCCCCTCCACAGTAACCAAACAGGGATCTTGCCCCTCCACAGTCCATGCACCCTCGCCTGACTACCCTGGTTTGCCTAGTGGGCCTAAGGAGTTGGTGTAGGAGGGCTAGCAGAACCCCAGGACCCGTAGGGTGGCTAGTGCTCTCCCTACACTAGTAGCTCTCCTCGGTACTATGTACACGAGGGCCAAAAGTCGATACAAAGTGGCCAGACCTAACCTCGGGTCCCTGGGGCAGCTAGCTCCGCTTTGCACTAAACAGGGGGACAGTCGCTCTCCCTGGTACTCCGTACTCAAGGGCCAGCTCACTTCCCCAACTCCATTCCATTCACCTCTCAGGAGCTCTACTCCTAATTCCCCGTAGGGTTCATGCTCATTTTTCTTTAACTTAGCCAATTTAGGTTTCATCATTTCATCTTTATATTCATATAGCCCATGTTCTCAACAGTAATTATCCATTCATAAATAGGCAGCTGTTAACCAATTACAGGCAGTTATCATTTTCCTTTCTACTTTTCCAAGACTGTAATATATATATTCAATCTAGTTTTCCAGTCCTAGGATTCATGCCATATCCTAGGATCTATCATTCAATCTAGTTTTTCAGTCCTAGGATTCATGCCATACCCTAGGATCTATCATTCAATTTAGTTTTTCAGTCCTAGGATTCATGCTATACCCTAGGATCTATCATTCAATCTAGTTTTTCAGTCCTAGGATTCATGCAATACCCTAGAATCTATTAATTATTTCCCAAGTGCATAATTTTTGATAAATAATTAAAGGGTCCACTCTACCTGCAAAACTAGGAGTACTAGGGGCGTGATCGCAAGCCCGCGCGCCTCCGAACCCCCAAAGCCGCAACGGAACGAGGTCCTAACGCAAGGATCGATTACAAGGAGCTACTCAGAACAGGATACTAATACTGTAAGCAGGTAGAGGAACTAAATCTGAGAAGAACGAAACTTGAAATGCGGAAAACAGACTTCGAATGGACCCTAAATGGGTCAAAAACGACAAGTCTACCCAAAATCAGACGTCTGGAACATCTTCCAGATGCCTTAAATGATGACTCAGGTCATACCTTAATTTGCGCGGTCCTTCAGATGTCCAGAATCCCACTGAACCGTCTGGACTTAGTTTCCAAACGTCTGACAGTCACTCCGGACGTCTGGAGACCCTCTCCGTCGTCTGGTGCTATGCCCAGACGTCCGATCTGTGTGGGATGGCGTGCCCTTGCGCCTTCCCGAATGAGACTTGCACACATACGCGGCCGTCCTCAACACGAAACGATGTAGAACCCTTCGGCGGAATTGCTGCATGGCTGTATGATGAGAACCTCATCATGAGCCATAACTAGCTCATTTTGACCCAATACAAAGGATAAAAGCTCCTACATATCTCAAGGAAAGGCGTAACTCAGAGAATTCTGAGTTTGAGAAGAAAACAAGTCATAAGGGGTAAAAGTGCAATTTTACCAGCATAATCTGCATGCAGGGTAATTCAGGGCCCAAACATAGGTCAAAACAGCTTAATAAGAATAAAAGTGGGATGAAATGATCTAGCAAGGGCTACAGCAATTCCAAGAGACTAAATCTGTAACCCTAAAACAACCCACTTCAATTCACAAGGTTCGAGGCAAAGTAAAAATAGAATAAACCCTCTAAAATTCATAGAAAAATAATCTCTAGGGTTTAGAACCTTCAATTTGGCCTTTAGAACCCATTTTGACCTACATTGAGAACCATGCCCAATTAATAACTTAATTTGGGTTTTTGCGCAAATTGACTGGTCGAACAAGGTTTAAGATGAAAATAAAATTCACCATCAGATTCCTTAGGTCCTAATTAGTCATGTATAAAAACTTGAGCCTAAGAAGAAACCTCCTTGACCGACTTTACACTTTGGTCCTCATATATTTACTCTTTGGCCCTCAACTTTTGAACCCTCGCATTTTGGCCCCTAACTCTCCTTCGTTCTTTGCAATCAGGTCCCTCCTGCAAAACCCTGCCAGCACCATGCTCCGGCGACCTTGCGCGGAGCATGGCGCCGCGCAGGGTGAGGTAGGGGACCTGGCAAGTAAACCGGGGGTGCCCTGCGTCGTCAGCCGTCGCAGGGGCACCCCCTTGGTCATTGTAGCCCACCATACCGGCCGTGCGAACGCACGGACGGTATGGGTTCGTCTCCGACCATTCTCCGGTGAGGGAGACACGTCGTCTCCCTCCGCCTTCCTCCCTGTTTCATCCCTATAAATACCCCCCGCTGCTCCACCGACCAGGGCAGCTTGGATCTGACGGAGAAATCCCCAACTTCCTTCTCTTCTTTCTCCGGCAGACGCTCACCAGCTCCGGCGGCTTCCCCCCCCTCCACCTCTTCGCTCTGCCGCAATACCAGCAGCAGAGACTTCCTCCCCTGCTCTTCCCGCGCCACGCCGCACCCAGCTGGCGCCTCTCCGGCTCTCTGCTCGCCGCCGCCCCTCTCCCTGAGCATCGTCTTCTCCGGCGACAGTCGATACGACTGTCGCCCTGTTCCTCCCCCTTCGTCCCTGCAAGTAAGCTAGAGTTACTCCCCTTCTCCTCCTCTTTCTTTCCCCGCTTTCAATTCAGTCAATTAAGCCCTCTACCGACCCTGTTCACCCTCACCCTCTTCGCCTCCGACCACCCTCCGGCGAGCCGCTCCCATCACCTCAGCGACCCACACGGCTCGCCGACCACCGCAGAACCTCCGCCTCCTCACCCTGATCCTCTTCCGCCCCTCCACTTCCCACCAAACACCCTCTGCAGATCCACCGAACACACCCACTTCTTCGCTCACAGTTTGACCTAGGACGACCTGTTGGCTCCATCACGCCCCCTGCAGACCCCCTGACCACCTTCGCCGTGCCACGGCAAAGGTCCCCCGCCTGTCTGATTTGGCCGAGAGGCCGTTCTTCTGTGACCAGGTGACTCGCCCGCCGTCGCCATTACTGCGCAGGCAGAGCTGCTTCACCTGCAGGTGCAGGCACGCCTTCGCCCAGGTTTGACTCCCAGGTTGCGCAGGGACTCTCCGCGAAACGTCCCAGGTTCACAGATGGGGCGAAGGCCGCGCGGGAAGCCACGATCGCCCATTGCTCCCTCCGCGACGCGCGCTCAATTGGGGTGGGACATTTAGTCCCACCTCGGAACTTCTCGGAGGCGCGCGGACGCATAAAGGCAAAAAGTGCCTTATGCTGTCTGCCTCCTGACCACGGGGTGAGGTCCCTCTCACCCGACCCGGCCTCGTCCGTGACCACGCTCCGCGAACCTGGCCCGACCCGATTAGACCGACCTGCACTCCTCGCCCACCACCGCACGCCGGTGGGCCTGGACTCGGGCCTGGACCCGGGCCTGGACCCGGGCCTGACCCGAACCCGATTACCCGGTAGCTCTGGGAGAGCTGTCCCAAGAGTGGTTTCAGAGAGAAAGAGAGACGCGGGGGGGGGAGGGTAGAGTAGGTTTTGCCTCTTGACGAAAAGCTCTGAAGTGTGCAGGCCAAAGAAGAAGAAGGAGCTGCACTGTAGCAAATGCTCAGTTAAGTCGTCGAAGCACCGGGCCAGACGACGGAAAGTCAGCAGCCAGAGCAACACAGAAGGCAGGCTGAAGAAGAAGGAAGGGAGACTTAGTAGCTGAAGGCAGAAGCACCACGATTGCAGAAGAAGAAGAAGAGAGGTCAAGGCAGAAAACCAAAGAAGAAGAACAAGGAGCTCTGAAGAAAGAAAAACATCACCAACGCAGGAACAGCAGGAAGAAGAAGAGCATCACCATTGCAGAAGAAGATTATCACCATAGCAGAAACCAAGGAAGAAGAAGAAGGAGATCTGAAGAAAGAGAAAGAAAGAAGAACATCACAACAAATTCTTTCCCTCTCTCTTTATTTTGTAAAAGAAACATGTATATCTCTAGAATACGACTTGCTCCCTGAGTTCGACCTCGGGAACTCTTTCATTTTCCGAGTAAAAAATTTAAATTTGAAATGTTGGTAATAACCGGCTTTACTACAACGTTATAACAAAACCCTCAAACCCGGTGAAACCTGGACGTTTCCACTGTACATGCGAAAGAAGAAGGAAGGTAAAATATCGTACCTTTTAGACGTCTCTCGCGTTGTCTGGATGTGTATCTAGACGTCTGATTTTGGGAAATTTTCCCAAAATCAGGACCTTCTCGCCCTCCGCCTGCTACGCACGGTCATGCTGTGCCACGCTCGTCTGCTGCCTGAGCGGTAACAGCTCCTCCCCAGCACCACGCTCCTGCTGCGCACTCGCCAGTCGGCCCTGGCTGCTTCGGCGAGCTCGCACCCTTACGATCTAGCTCTCTCTCCCTCTCGCAGCAACCTTTCCTCCCCACGCACTCATGGCAGCAGCTGCTGCTGCCCACGCCCACTCACTCTCTCGCTAACAGGAAGAAGAAGAAGAAGGCGATGGAGAGAGGGTGAGGAAGAGGAGAGGGGGGTATTTGAAGGCTACCGTGGAGAGAGAGAGAGAAAAAGATGGCTGTGCCTGTAGGGAGGAAGGAAAGAGAAGAAAGGAGGGCGGTGGTTCAGTCTGCGCGCGCATGCGTGCAGACGCAAACCCGTACATCGAAAAATTAAATTCCAGACATCTGGGAAGGCTTCCAGACGTCTGACCAGACGTCTGGACTAACTCCCAGACGTCTTAAACAACGTTTGATCCCAGGGTCATAACAACATAACAAACTCAAAGGAAGTTTCATCTCCGAAACTTGCGCTAACTAGGGTACGGAAAAGAACGATATATGCATAACAAACTCAAAGAGGACCGAAGCTGGTCTGAAAAGTCGTACCCACGAACAGCTCCGGGTACCGCTCCCGCATCGCTGCCTCAGGCTCTCAGGTAGCCTCCTTGTACTGCTGGCTCCTCCACAAAACCTTCACCAGGGGTACTTGCTTCCGTCTCAGACTGCGGACGGCTCTGTCGAGAATCTGCACTGGCCGCTCAGGGTAGGTTAGGTTGTCACCCACCTCGACGCTCTCGTGACTCAGGACGTGACTGGGGTCGGCGACGTACTTCCTGAGGTTGGACACGTGGAACACGTCGTGCACACCAGAAAGCTGGGGAGGAAGGGCAAGCCTGTAAGCAACAGGTCCAACCCGCTCCAAGACCTCAAAGGGTCCCACGAACCTCGGCGCGAGCTTCCCTCTCACCCCAAACAGCTGCAGGCCCTTCATGGGCGAAATGCGAAGGAAGACGTGATCCCCAACCTCAAACTGCACCTCTCTGCGTTTCCGATCTGCATAGCTCTTCTGCCTGCTCCTGACAGTTCGGAGTCACCTGTGAATCTGCTCGACTACCTCCTGACTCTGCTAGATCAGCCTGGGGCCAACCTCCCACTTGGTCCCTACCTCAACCCAACTCAAGGGTGCCGTACACCTCCGTTCGTACAGAGCCTCATAGGGTACCATGCCGATGCTCGAATGATAACTGTTATTATATGCAAACTTCGCCAAGGGCAAGTGCTCCTCCCAAGAACCCCTCCAGTCCAGTACACAAGCACGCAAAAGGTCCTCAAGTGTCTGTATCGTGCGCTTAGACTGTCCGTTCGCTTGGGGGTGGTATGCTGTATTGAACCTCAACCGCGTCCCCAGGGCCTGCTGAAACTCAGCCTAAAACAGGGACATAAAGTGGGTATCTCGGTCGGATACGATCTCCCGCGGGACTACGTGTAGTCGTACCACGTCACGGATATACCTCTCTGCCAACTGTGCTGGTCCCAAGGTGACTCGGATCGGCAAGAAACGCGTCGTCTTCGTCAATTGGCCAACGATTACCTAGACTGCATCGTGTCCTCGCTGGGTAACAGGTAAGCCCACCACCAAGTCCATGGTGATGCTCTCCCACTTCCACTCTGGCACTGGAAGTGGCTGCAGCGGCCCTGCAGGCCTCTGATGCTCGGCCTTCACCTGCTGGCACACTAAACACTACTACACGAATTCACCCACATCCCGCTTCATTCCTCTCCACCAAAAGTCACGTCTCAAATCATGGTACATCTTCGTGTTTCTGGGATGTATGGTGAATCTGGAATCGTGCGCCTTAATCAGGAGCTCTCTCAACAGCTCCTCGTCTCTCGGAATGCACAGATGTCCCCTCATGCGCAGCACCTGGTCTGTAAAAGAGAAGTCCCCAGGGTCTCCTGACAGTACTCTGTTACGCAAGGACTGCAAGTATGGGTCGGCCATCTATCCTGTGATGATGTGATCCATCAGCTCTGGCCTCATCTGTCGTGTCACAGTCACTGCCCCACAGTGCCCCCGTAACTCTAGGGGGTCGCCAACTGCCCATCTCCTCCAAGAGGCTCCAACTCTGCACCTGTAAACTGGCCAAGTGTGCGGGTGCCTTCTGGCTCAAGGCGTCAGCCACCACGTTGGCCTTTCCCGGGTGGTAGGAAATGCTGCAGTCATAGTCCTTTAGGAGCTCCAACCAACATCTCTATCTCATGTTGATCTCCTTCTAATCAAACAGGTATCTGAAGCTCTTGTGATCTGTGAAAATCTCGAAGGTCTCATCGTACAAGTAGTGCCTCCAGGTCTTCAGCGCGAAGACGACAGCTGCCAGCTCCAGGTCATGGGTAGGGTAGCTATGCTTATGGGGCTTCAGTTACCGCGAAGCATAAGCGACAATGTGACCCCTCTACATGAGCACACCCCCTAACCCCTGCAAAGAGGCGTCTGTGTACACAATGAATCTGCCACTACTGTCTGGGATGGTGAGCAAGGGAGCTGAAGTCAGTCTCTCCTTCAGCTCCTGAAAACACGCCTTACAGGCATCTATCCAAGTAAAGGGCATGTCCTTCCGGGTCAGCTGTGTCATAGGACGTGCAATCTGTGAAAAACCCCTGATAAATCGCCTGTAGTAGCCTGCCAGTCCCAAGAAATTGCGAATCTCAGTGACCGTACGCGGTCTCTCCCACCTGAGCACTGCCTCTACTTTGGCTGGGTCCACAGCCAAGCCATCCCCAGAGATCACTTGACTTAAGATGGTCACCTCCCACAACCAGAACTCGCACTTGCTGTATTTGGCGTACAGCCTACGTCGTCTCAGTGTGTCTAAAACCATCCGCAAGTGCTGTCCGTGCTGTGTCTGATCTCGAGAATAGATGAGCACATCATCAATGAATACCACCACGAACTGGTCCAAGTTCGGTCTAAACACCCGGTTCATCAAGTCCATGAAGGCAGCGGGGGCATTGGTCAGCCCAAACGGCATGACCAAAAACTCATAGTGTCCGTACCGGGTGCGGAAAGCTATCTTGGAGATGTCTGCCTCCTTGATCCTCAACTGGTGGTATCCAGACCTCAAGTCAATCTTGGAGAATACCGAGGCACCTCGCAGCTGGTTAAATAAATCATCAATCCTCGGCAGCGGATACCTATTCTTGATGGTGACCCTATTCAGCTGTCGGTAGTCCACACAAAGGCGTAGGGTACCATCCTTCTTCTTTACAAATAGTACCAGGGCTCCCCAGGGAGACGCGCTGGGCCTCACAAAGCCCTTCTCCAAAAGATCCTGTAATTGAGACTTGAGCTCTCGCAGCTCAAGTGGTGCGATCCTATATGGTGCTGTGGAGATGGGGCTGGTCTCCGGTACTAGTGAGATCTCAAACTGGATCTCACACTCGGGCGGTAGTCCTGGCAACTTGTCTGGGAACACGTTGGGGTACTCTCTGACCACCAGGATACTCTGGAAGTCTACCACAGGGCTGGGCTCTGCCACTACACAAGCTAGGAAACCCTCACACCCCTGGCTTAAAAGTCTCGCCGCCCGAAGTGCAGAAATGCACTTTAAGCCTCCTTCCACTGGCTGCCCGTGGAACTCGAAAGAAGGCAACTCCGGTATGGAGAAGATGATCTTTCTCTCAAAGCAGTCCACCAAGGCGTGGTAAGCGGACAGCCAATCCATCCACAGAATTACGCCAAAGTTTTCCATCTGTATCATAATTAGGTTAGCGGGAAGGCTGTGTCCCCCAACACTGACCTCGCAACCCGTGTATACCTCCTCAGTTACAAACAGCTGACCACTCGGACCTTTAATCATGAACGGATCCTCTAACAGCGTACAATCCTGCCCCAAACTAACCGCAAAACTGGCGGCGACAAACTAGTGCGTAGCGTCGGAATTGAAAAGCGTGTAAACGAGTCTGCCGGAAACTGAAACCATACCTGCCACCATTGATCCCGAAGCTCTGGCTTCCCTATGTGTCAGGGCATTGATACAACGCCCCTCAGCCCTAGGTGCGGACGAAGCGGCCACACTCTGCGTCGGACGGGTAGTTGCTGGCCGGTACCCTCCCCGTGACTGCTGTCCTCCTCCTCGCGCCTGGAAACCGCGGCCTCCTACTCTCCCTCCAGTGCTCGGCGCGGGAAGCATCTGCTAACCTCCTGCCCTAGACAGGCAATCCCTCCTGATGTGGCCTGGCTGGCCACACTGGTAGTAGAGGGGAACCCGACTCCCGCCCTCAGTGGGTCCTTGCTGTCGACTGGCCAGGGGTCCGGTGCTAGCAATTGGCCCTTGTTGAGGGCCCCCAAGGGGAGAGCCATCACGTTTTGCAAGGCCACTGATCGCCCTGCAAAACGTGATGGCTCTCCTGTGGGCGCCACGTGTCTCCTCTCTCGTCGTTCCTGTGAGAAGTCTGGCTGATAGGCCTCTTCCGTCCGCTGTCAGTATCTCGCGTGGACGGGTTGGTCTCTTCATATGTCATAGCTGCCTCCACCATCCTCGAGAATGTAGGCAGCTTCAGGGGTTTGACATACCCCTGAATCGTAGGTCGGAGCCCCTCGGTGAACCTCCAAAGGCGCTCCTCCTCAGTGGCCACTGTTGTCGCTGCAAAGTGAGACAGCTCCAGAAAACGCGTGTGGTACGTGCTCACGATCATCGTCCCCTGGCGGAGAGTGTGGAACTCCTGCCTCCTCTGGTCCTGTCACGTCCGGGGAAAGTACTGCTCGCAGAAGAGGGTGACGAACCGGTCCTAGGTCGGCTCGTCCCTCTCCTATCCCCTTACCGCCCTCCACCACCTGTGTGCCGTGCTCTCCAGCTGGTACGTGGAAAAGGCCATGCGGCACTCCACCGGGGGGCGAAGGGTGTCAAAAACCTTCTCGATCTGCTCGAGCCAGTCCTCTGCCTCGGTTGGGTCCTCATCCCCCTTGAAGGAGGGGGGCTTCAGCTTCCGGAACTGTCTGAAAAGCCCGAAGTGGCGCTGAAGTGGAGATGCTGGTGCACCTCCAGGTAAAGAAGCCTCATGTGCAGAAGTGTCGGAGGAAGGTGGGGGTGGTGGCGACCCATCCCCTTCCCCGCGTCCAGTGCCATGTTCGTCACGTGGTCCCACAGAGGACTCCCCCTCCGCATCCCCAGGGAGAGGCGCTCGTGGCGGCGGGTGGAGCTCCTCTCGCACGATGTCCCGTATCAGCTGGGCGAGGCCTGGGCCTGAATGCCCAGGAGCAATGGCTGGTCCACTGAAACGTCGACCCCAACGCGCCTACCCCTCCGACCTCGTCCTCGGCCGCGCCTGCGTCTCGCCTCGCTAGTCCCGCGTCGAGGAATCTCCTGCAAGGAGATGCGAATACAGAACGGAAACACGTCAATATGAAACGATATCTAACGGAGAAGTCAAAAAACATATGTCAAAAGAAACGTTGTGGTGGCTACTCTAGTTACAAACACGTGAATTGGTTATTTTTCAGTCAGTTGGTTCAATTCTCGAGACGACCTTGCTCTGATACCATCTTGTTACGACCCGATTCCCGAATCCCTACGAGACACGAGAATCGGACCGACTCGACTGAACCCAAGACCCAGTCGTCCAACGAGAAAGTAACCAAAAGAGCAGTAAAATAAACCACATTCACCATGTATATAACTAGCAGTAACAAAATACAGTAGTAAAGAAAAGAACTACCACAGTATACACCACTGCAACAGTAAAGAAATAAACAGGTACATAAATATGATGCTTACATTAAAAGAGTACAGTGGTAACATAAAATACTCACTACACAAAAGAAATGGTACAGTAGGTACTACACAAGTAAGACTACTGGGCTCTACTAGGCCCAGTTCCCTCTGCAGCCGCCAGCTCTGGCTGCTCAACACCTGGTCCTGAAAGGGGTGACAAAGGTGACACGTCAGCGAAACACTGAGTAGAGTGGCAACCAAAAGCTAAGAAAAATAGTAAGGTGGATAGTAGCGGTTATATTTTTAATCTCTTTCTTTATTTTTCCATTTACTCATTATTGAATTATTCCTCAGATCTTTCTCTTGATCTTGAATGTTCCTCATGGGAACGATCTTGATTGCAGTCTTTTCCGAAAAGTAGAAGTAGCACGTGGTGCTCTCCTGGCCGGGAGAGTCCCCCGTGGTGGCCCTACCCTTAGTCAACCACCCCAAGGTCGCTGACAGACGTAACGGTGACTACGGCATGCGCGATAAACGCACGGGTAGCTACCCCACACTGGCATGCGGTCAGTCGTTTCCGTTAACGGGTGCGCCCCAAAGCACAGCACGGAACCAGTATAGGGCCGAGCCCTCTCAGTAATAGGGGTCCAGCCCCTCCATAGTAACCAAACAGGGGTCTTTCCCCTCCACAGTCCGCGCACCCTCGCCTGACTACCCTGGTTTGCCCAGTGGGCCTAAGAAGTCGGTGTAGGAGGGCTAGCAAAACCCCGGGGCCCGTAGGGTGGCTAGTGCTCTCCCTACACTAGTAGCTCTCCTCGGTACTGTGTACACGAGGGCCAAAAGTCGGTACAAAGTGGCCAGACCTAACCCCGGGTCCCTGGGGTGGCTAGCTCCGCTCTGCACTAAACAGGGGGACAGTCTCTCTCCTTGGTACTCCGTACTCAAGGGCCAGCTCACTTCCCCAACTCCATTCCATTCACCTCTCAGGAGCTCTACTCCTAATTCCCCGTAGGGTTCATGCTCATTTTTCTTTAACTCAGCCAATTTAGGTTTCATCATTTCAACTTTATATTCATATAGCCCAAGTTCTCAACAGTAATTATCCATTCATAAACAGACAACTGTTAACCAATTACAGGCAGTTATCGTTTTCCTTTCTACTTTTCCAAGACTGCAATATATATATTCAATCTAGTTTTCCAGTCCTAGGATTCATGCCATATCTTGGGATCTATCATTCAATCTAGTTTTTCAATCCTAACATTCATGCAATACTTTAGAATCTATTAATTATTTTCCAAGTGCATAATTTCTGATAAATAATTAAAGGGGCCACTCTACCTGCAAAACAAGGAGTACTGGGGGCGTGATCGGCAAGCCCATGCACCTCCGCAACCCCCAGAGCCGCAACGGAATGGGGTCCAAACTCAAGGATCAATTACAAGGAGCTACTCACAACAGGATACTAATACTGTAAACAAGTAGAGGAACTAAATCTGAGAAGAACGAAACTTGAAACGTGGAAAACAGACTTCAAACGGATCCTAAACGGGTCAAAAATGACAAGTCTACCCAAAATCAGACGTCTAGAACATCTTCCAGACGTCTTAAACGATGACTCAGGTCATACCTTGATCTGCGCGGTCCTTCAGACATCCAGAATTGCCCTGAATCGTCTGGACTTAGTTTCCAGACGTCCGACTGTCACTTCGGACGTCTGGAGACCCTCTCCGTCGTCTGGTGCTGTGCCCAGATGTCCGATCTGTGTGGGATGGCGTGCCCTTGCACCTTCCCGAACGAGACCTGCACACATACGCGGCTGTCCTCAACACGAAACGATGCAGAACCCTTCGGCGGAACGGCTGCATGGCCGTACACTTGAAAGAAGAAGGAAGGTAAAATATCGTACCTTTCAAACGTCTGGTCCTTCCTCCAGACGTCTCTCACGTCATCTGGACGTAAGTCCAGACGTCTGATTCTGGGAAATTTTCCCAGAATCAGGACCTCCTCGTCCTCCGCCTGCTGCGCATAGCCGTGCCGCGCCGCGCTCGCCTGCTGCCTGAGCGGCAGCAGCTCCTCCCCAGCACCACGCTCCTACTGCGCACTCACCGGTCGGCCCTGGCTGCTCTGGCGAGCTCGCACCCTTGCGATCTAGCGCTCTCTCCCTCTCGCAGCAACCTCTCCTCCCCACGCACTCACGGCAGCAGCTGTTGCTGCCCACACTCGCTCACTCTCTCGCTAACAGGAAGAAGAAGAAGACGGTGGTGGAGTGAGGGTGAGGAAGAGGAGAGGGGGGTATTTGAAGGTTGCCATGGGGAGAGAGAGAGAGAAAAAGATGACTGCGCCTGCAGGGAGGAAGGAAAGAGAAGAAAGGAGGGCGACGGTTCAGTCTGCGCGTGCATGCACACAGTCGCGAACTCGTACGCCGAAAAAATTAAATTCCAGACGTCTGGGAAGGCTTCCAGACGTCTGACCAGATGTCTGGACCAACTCCCAGACGTCTTAAACAACGTTTGATGCCAGGGTCATAACAACATAACAAACTCGAAGGAAGTTTCGTCCCCGAAACTTGCGCTAACTAGGGTGTGGAAAAGAACGATATATGCATAACAAACTCAAAGAGGACTGAAGCTCATCCGAAAAGATGTACCCATGAACAGCTCTGGGTACCGCTCCCACATCGCCGCCTCAGGCTCCTAGGTAGCCTCCTCGTACCGCTGGCTCCTCCACAAAACCTTCACCAGGGGTACTGGCTTCCGTCTCAGACTGCGGACGGCTCTGTCGAGAATCTGCACTGGCCGCTCGGGGTTGGTCAGGTCGTCACCCACCTCGATGCTCTTGTGACTCAGGACGTGACTGGGGTCGGCGACATACTTCCTGAGGTTGGACACGTGGAACACGTCGTGCACACCAGAAAGCTGGGTAGGAAGGGCAAGCCTGTAAGCAACGGGTCCAACCCGCTCCAAGACCTCAAAGGGTCCCACGACCCTCGGCACGAGCTTCCCACTCACCCCAAACAGCTGCAGGCCCTTCATGGGAGAAACATGAAGGAAGACATGATCCCCAACCTCAAACTGCACCTCTCTGCGTTTCCGATCTGCATAGCTCTTCTGCCTGCTCCTGACAGTGCGGAGTCGCCTGTGAATCTGCTCGATTACCTCCTGACTCTGCCGGATCAGCCTGGGGCCAACCTCCCACTTAGTCCCCACCTCAACCCAACTCAAGGGTGCCATACACCTCCGTCCGTACAGAGCCTCGTAGGGTACCATGCTGATGCTCGAGTGATAACTGTTATTATATGCAAACTTCGCCAGGGGCAAGTGCTTCTCCCAAGAACCCCTCTAGACCAGTACACAAGCACGCAAAAGGTCCTCAAGTGTCTATATCGTGGGCTCAGACTGTCCGTTCGTCTAGGGGTGGTATGCTGTACTGAACCTCAACCACGTCCCCAGGGCCTGCTGAAACTCAGCCCAAAACTGGGACATAAAGCAGGTATCCCGGTCGGATTCGATCTCCCGCGGGACTCTGTGTAGTCGTAGCACGTCGCAGATATACCTCTCTGCCAACTGTGCTGGTCCCAAGGTGACTCGGATCGACAAGAAACGCGTTGTCTTCGTTAATCTATCAACGATTACCCAGACTGCATCGTGTCCTCGCTGGGTAACAGGTAAGCCCACCACCAAGTCCATGGTGATGCTCTCCCACTTCCACTCTAGCACTGGAAGTGGCTGTAGCGGCCCTGCAGGCCTCTGATGCTCGACTTTCACCTGCTGGCACACTAAATACTGCTGCACGAATTCACCCACATCCCGCTTCATTCCTCTCCACCAAAAGTCACGTCTAAAATCATGGTACATCTTCGTGTTTCCAGGATGTATGGTGAATCTGGAACTGTGTGCCTCAGTCAGGAGTTCTCTCAACAGCTCCTCGTCTCTGGGAACGCACAGACGTCCCTTCATGCGCAGCACCTGGTCTGTAAAAGAGAAGTCCCGAGGGTCTCATGACAGTACTCTGTCACGCAAGGACTGCAAGTACGGGTCGGCCATCTGTCCTGTGATGATGTGATCTATCAGCTCTGGCCTCGTCTGTCGCGTCACAGTCACTGCCCCACAGTGCCACCGTAACTTTAGGGGTCGCCAACTGCCCATCTCCTCCAAGAGGCTCCAACTCTGCACCTGTAAACTGGCCAAGTGTGCGGGCACCTTCCGGCTCAAGGCGTCAGCCACCACGTTGGCCTTTCCCGGGTGGTAGGAAATGCTGCAGTCATAGTCCTTTAGGAGCTCCAACCAACATCTCTATCTCATGTTGATCTCCTTCTGATCAAACAGGTATCTGGGGCTCTTGTGATTTGTGAAAATGTCGAAGGTCTCACCATACAAGTAGTGCCTCCAGGTCTTCAGTGCGAAGACGACAGCTGCCAGCTCCAGGTCATGGGTAGGGTAGTTATGCTCATGGGGCTTCAGTTGCCGCGAAGCATAAGCGACAATGTGACCCCTTTGCATGAGCACACCCCCTAATCCCTACAAAGAGGCGTCTGTGTACACAATGAATCCGGAACTACTGTCTGGGATGGTGAGCACGGGAGCTAAAGTCAGCCTCTCCTTCAGCTCCTGAAAACACACCTCACAGGTGTATGTCCAAGTAAAGGGCACGTCCTTCCGGGTCAGCTGTGTCATAGGACGTGCAAATCTGTGAAAAACCCCTAATAAATCGCCTGTAGTAGCCTGATCTCTGAAAAACCCCTGATCTATCATTCAATCTAGTTTTTCAGTTCTAAGATTCATGCAATACCCTAGAATCTATTAATTATTTCCCAAGTGCATAATTTTTGATAAATAATTAAAGGGGCCACTTTACCTGCAAAACTGGGAGTACTGGAGGCGTGATCGGCAAGTCCGCGCACCTCCGCAACCCCCAAAGCCGCAACGGAACGGGATCCTAACGCAAGGATCAATTACAAGGAGCTACTCAGAACAGGATACTAATACTGTAAACAGGTAGAGGAACTAAATCTGAGAAGAACAAAACTTGAAACGCGAGAAATGGACTTCGAACGGACCCTAAACGGGTCAAAAATGACAAGTCTGCCCAAAATCGGACGTCTGGAACATCTTCCAGACGTCTTAAACGATGACTTAGGTCATACCTTGATCTGCGCGGTCCTTCAGACGTCCAGAATCCCGCTGAATCGTCTGGACTTAGTTTCCAGACGTCCGACTGTCACTCTGGACGTTTGGAGACCCTCTCCGTCGTCTGGTGCTGTGCCCAGACGTCCGATCTATGTGGGATGGAGTGCCCTTGCACCTTCCCGAATGAGACCTGCACACATACTTCCTCAACACGAAATGATGCAGAACCCTTCGGCGGAACGGCTGCATGGCCGTACATGTGAAAGAAGAAGGAAGGTAAAATATCGTACCTTTCAGACGTCTGGCCCTTCCTCCAGACGTCTTTCACGTCGTTTGGACGTATGTCCAGACGTCTGATTCTAGGAAATTTTCCCAGAATCAGGACCTCCTCACCCTCTGCCTGTTGAGCACGACCGTGCCGCGCCGCGCTTGCTTGCTGCCTGAGCTGCAGCAGCTCCTCCCCAGCACCACGCTCCTGCTGCGCACTCGCCGGTCGGCCCTGGTTGCTCCAGCAAGCTTAGACCCTTGCAATCTAGCTCTCTCTCCCTCTCGCATCAACCTCTCCTCCCCACGCACTCACGGTAGCAGCTGTTGCTGCCCACGCCCGCTCACTCTCTCGCTAACAGGAAGAAGAAGAAGAAGGCGGTGGAGTGAGGGTGAGGGAGAGGAGAGGGGGGTATTTGAAGGCTGCCGTGGGGAGAGAGAGAGAGAAAAAGATGGCTGCTCCTGCAGGGAGGAAGGAAAGAGACGAAAGGAGGGCAGCGGTTTAGTCTGCGCGCGCATGTGCGCAGACGTGAACCCGTACGCCGAAAAAATTAAATTCCAGACGTCTGACCAGGCGTTTGGACCAACTCCTAGACGTCTTAAACGACGTTTGGTGCCAGGGTCATAACAGCATACAATAATAAAAAAATGTAATTGACATATAACGCACATACAACCTATTTATGTTAATTGATCACATACAACATATAGATACATATTTCAAATATAAGTAAATATAATTACCTGAAGGAATTGCAATTAGAGATATCCTGATGCTACAAAAACATAAAATAAATTTGACAAAATTAAGATAATTAGCTCAACCTAAATTAACTTTTAAAACAAAAAAGTAGACTTGGGAGAGGGGACAGGGAAGAGGATGCGGGGCCATCAGGTGGGGGAGGAGGTAGGGGCGGCAACACGAGGGATGAGGGCAAGGGCATTGGGGGTGGGGGCGCGGGGTATGGGGTCATTGGGAGGGGGGTGATGCGGGGGATGGTGGCAGGGGCGCGAAATGGGGGGCGACGTTGGGGTGAAGGGGAGATGGAGGGCTACGAGGGCGAGGTCGCAGGGTGGCGAGGGGAGGTGAGCTCAGGCTTGGGGGTGGTTATGGTCGAAGAAGATAAGTAGTGCTCATCGGAGGGAGGGAGAGGCGATGGTGTGGGGGAGGGGGGGTTGCGGCCGCGTAGGAGGTTGGCGATGATTGCAGAGAGCTCGTGCGGAGAAGAGTAAAGGAGAGGTTTTCGAGGGAGGGGGAAGGGGTGCGACGCAATTTAGTTATACTAGCAATACACGACGGTTGATCTAATCAACCGCCACCAATTTGTGACAGTTAATTGAATCAACCGTCGCAAATTACAACTTTATCATTGACGTCGGAAAACATGTAAGTGTAATTCGTGTGTTGTAGCATGCACTTATAACATCAATTTTAAAAGAATATGGAGAAATACGAGAACGAGTGTCGATCTCAAGGAGGCAGAAAATCAAATTTTGTAGTCAGTTTATTGTCATATGATGGTTTTCTTGGATGCAGAAAGGCAGGAAAACAAAAGAGAGAGAGAAAGAGTGAGTGAGAGATTCGTGATAATGATAGTTATAGCAACATGGACTAGCATAAATAGAACAAAATTGAGAGCAACAATGTTAATAATGAAAGCTAATCTATTGCAATGGCAAAATCGTTTTACAGTAACGCTAGATGAATGCTTAAAATAACATGAACATCAACTAAAGAACACTAGCAAAATGGAGAAGCGAGGCAACCATGGCGGTGGAGGGGCTTCCGTCGACGGCTCGATAGCTCTAGGACCTTGCTTCGAAGCTCTATGGAGGTAGGGAACGTGCTTGGTAGAAGATAGGAAGAGATGCCCTTGAATGGAGGGGTGTAGGCCTCTTTATAGTGGAAGAAAGGCAGCCAAAATAAGTATCGCACCACTAGCAATAGCCAAGACATCACTGTAGGCCAACTACAAACGTCGCTATAAGCTAGCTCACCCGCTCGCTGGCGTCCGTGCGTGAACAGTGCGATTCGCGTGCTTGCATTGCTCGCCGTTGGATCAGAGTTGCGAATCGCCATCGGACTGCTGAGGATGCATCCAAACGGCTTATCCATCGCGCCCATCATCGTGCGTACGATCGCGTGTGCGATAGCACGTCAGATTGCACGTGCATCATCATGAGCTCCGGAGCAGCCACATTGTTGCTATCGCCACTGTTCGTCTTCGTTGGGTGGTCCAATTCCGCCTGCCGCTTGCATGCTATGAATTTCAGACTTGCGAGGGCTTGAACTCACGCTACGAGTGTGTGGGTTGAGGTGTAGATTGCTGTGCTACTCCTGTCGCTTTGTCATATTTGAGAATTAACGCGGATGCATTCTCAACCGTTGGATCAAGATCCAACGGCCGAGATCGCTTGATGAAGGTGCACTGATGGAGAGCAGTGGGCTGGTGGCACGTGGATGCGTGACACGTGGCCAGTTTTGGGCCATTGATAATCAGATTAATGGCCAAAACTTTTTCAGCTTATTGTGGGAGCCATGGAGGTTAGATTGAAGTGATTTTGAGTTCGTTCATCGATCCGAATTCATTCGTATGGTCTGATTGCTTATCTGAGACCTGTTTCAATATGCACTTGTACTACAGATCATTAAACATTAATTCTAAGTAATCTTAAAATAATGCAGAGTGCATGCAATGCTCCTAAATCCACTATATCGTGATATTAATACGCATGTGCCTTCAAAATTGACTCAAATTGATATAATTAACACTAATAATTGTAGAATCATCAATCGTATGTGCGCGTGAGTAGATATTTTCGCCTGTGTTTGAGGCGATATGAATTTGTGATGGTTAATCTCTAACCATCGCCAATCCTTTATCTCCTCGCATGCACACGAAACAAACATGTCGCTCTTTTTTGAGAACCATCACGAACAGCGACGGTTTCCGATTAACCGTCGCAAAGTATAGGTTTTTTCTATGCGTGCGTGAAATGAAAATTTACCTTGTTCACATGGCAACCGTTGATTCTCTTTGGCAATGGGTTCTACTTAATCGTCACCAAAGTTGTAGCAAAATACGCCTTCGTAACATGAAGAATGCTCCAAACTCAAGGATTGTGACATTCCAATACATAACTGTCGTCAATTAGTTACTATTAGCGTTGGCTTCGCAATTGTCGTCAATAGTGGTTTTTCTTGTAGTGAATGTAAATAACTCAGGTTTGGTTGTAGATATCTCAAACAAAATTATGCTTAAAATCTAAATCCACCTGTAAATGAATGTGATTAAGTGAGAAAATACGTTCCTTTGTGGTAATGGATAAATTATCCTAAGTTCTTGGCAAGTAAGATAATTAACATGCAAGTTAGAATTATGGTTGGTTAAACGTTGATAATTACCTAGTCAAGTGAATGTGACAAGAGAAAAAGGTAAGAATTATAATGAAATCCTTGCATGTTACAAAGCTAATTACATGATACTATGTGGGGAATGGACAATGAAATCTCGTGATTTCCATAAGTATATTTGAATGGATAGTTTGATGTCTGGTATTAATGACTACGACCGGTTATACCATCATTAGAGATAGTCAGGGAGTGAGCTAGCCTCCTTGCGACTCTTTTGTTAGCTTGTTTGTCCAACCAGGTAGCTAGGTGTGAGTCAGTACGTCTTACTACGAGAGGCTTATTATGTACTATTTTCTTTCGTACCCTGTAGTGGAGATGACTTACTGTATGCTAGTGTGGAATAGTAACCTGCATGCGCATTACACGAGCTCATAGTCACGGCTTCACCTAGGTTGGGGCCCCGAACCAATTAACCAAGCATTAGGATAAGTGTGGACCATTCTCTTGATTGAGTGTCTTGTATTGGCTTTGTCGTTTGAGATATCCCAACGATATCTCCTCTCATCTTTTGAGGAAGTTGATTATGGGTTAGTGACGAACGAAAAAGTGAAAAGGAATAGATACCCACCCTTCTTGGTTCTTATAGTTTTCATATTAATATTATGCCTTTGTTTGCTACTCTACTTAGTTGTTGCTGACTTTTTCCATTTGGACTCCGTACTCAGGTTTTGGTGGGCAACAACTATATCCCACAGCTGTAGGAGGCAATAATGCTAGCTCGAGTTCTGCATAGTAGTCAATCGGTAGGACCTCTTAGTTAGTGATAGTTGATTCTTTCCTTTCTATTACATTCAATTTTGTTTCCATCAAGCATGTTCTCCTTTTTCTTATATGATGGATATGAATGATATTGGTGCTAGACATTTATTTTCAATTTAAATTCTTCTTCTGTAATATGCTCTATGTGTGAGAGAGAGAGAGAGAGAGGTTGTATGATGTTTATGTATTTTGTTTTATGTTTATATGTTAGACAACCGAGATCTTGAAAGATTTCGAACATAAGGAGGTTCGAGTTGTAACATAAAAAGCCCATAGGAACTCGCTAATAACACTAAGTCTTCAAGCTCACAAGTCTACTAGGTTGATGACCTAATGGCTAAAAGATAATTAAAACCATCTTTACTTTTAAATCAAATGTCCAATTGCCTTCCCAAAAGTCTAAGATCCTTCCCAAACATCTGACACTCATACCATATGTCCAATACGTATACGTTGCAACCTAATGATTATGCCTTGGGACCTTAAATATCAACATTATGTTGTCATAAGATATCCAAGTCATCATTAATTCATGATACATCTCTATCTTAGGTCAATTGTTTGGTTATATTCACAACAGATGTTTGCCATTTTGCCTAGATTTCTCTGTATGCTACTCACATAAAAAACAAATCTAGAAATTCAAGCAAATTTCTCCCATTGTAGTCAATGGTTTGACATACAGTATCAGATAATCTAATTCACACAATAAGCTATCAAATTATTATACCAGACATCTGACTTCCATCCTAATTTAGTCCCTTAAGTGAGATATTATCAAACACACATTTGTAGCCCAAATGCCTAATAACTATCATTTAGGACATCCAACACCTCTACTAGACATCTAATTAGTATTGTTAACTAAGCTACTTTTTGTGTTTAATTTCTAATTCAACTACCTTTTTTCTTCGACTCACTCCAACAACCACTTAAGCTAGTCAATCCTATCTAAGGCCATTCTATGGCCTCTACAAATACTCATTGAAGTTCACTTAGTTACACACAACTCGTTTTACACTCAACAACATATCTCTCAAAGCACCTTATGTGCTCCAAGCTCTCTCTCGCACTCAACTCTATTCAACAGAGAGCTTTCTAATTCCCTACCCTCACTCTAATGCTCACATCTAAAGGGAACTCACTACAACAAAAAGGTCAAAGACGATGAATATTTTATTAAGATGACAACGAATAAATCATTGTTATATGACCAGCCAATGAATAATTTATTCGTCGCCATATTAGTTGTTATACGATTCGATAAATCAACAACCAATAATATATTCGTTAGCAAATTCAAGCAACGAATAAAATCGTTACATACTTTAAATTTAGCAACGAATATTTTCATTCTTTTTACTTTCTTTTAACAACGATTTTTTTCGTTGCTTTGTAACTAATATGTTAATGATTAATTCATTGCAATATAAGAATGATACAAAAAATTATTAATTATCCTTTAAAACATTCATAATGTATCATACTTATAATTTATTTTGATTACCTATAAAATAAGAAAATTATTTTGTAATATGCATCAAAATATTCCTCACAAATTAAAGCTTTTCAATAAAACCGTTGTAGAAAATACACCTAAAAAATTGTGGACAGGTGTTTCATTATAGGAATTATTTGAAGGGACCAAAAAATTTACTAGTTTCCAAAAAGACATTGAGATGTATGGTTTCCAGAATGAACTCCAAGAGTTCCTTTCAATCAATGTAGCTAGAATTTTACAGAAGTTATTTGTCCTTGTACCTTTTACCTATTGTGCATACAAACAAGTCCAACAAAAAGCTACCTTTATAAACCTTTTGAGAATCTATGTATTAGAAAAGAAATTGACTAAAATTTTGCAGAAAGAGATGTACAAAAAGTTGTGTCTAAAACATAAAGGTAACCGTAGTCTATAACCAGGCAAAACACAAGTTAGATTACAATTATACTCGACACTTAGATGTTAGATCACATAGCGGTATGCGATATATTGACCAACAATCTCACTAGTACGAATGATCCTCACAACCTGTCAACACTTCATGTCATAGTATCTTGCCACTGGATATGATGATTGCATGCGTGGAAGTTTTATCAAAAAAGAAGCATAGAAATACCATCAACAAAGACATTAGTAATCGTCAAGAATTAGGAATTAGGATAAGAATAGCTCTAGCAAAGAATAGCACTTGCAAAGAATAGATTATTACATACAAACTAATAAAGTATAGTGAGATTAGGTACTGCAATAATCAAGCACATCTAATAGCTCCCACAAAACATAAGTTGCACATTGCAAACTTGAAAAATATTATTGCATACAACTATCTGATATTGCATTAGGTCATTATCTATTGCACCCAGTTATGAACACTTGATTTACGGGTTGTTGCATGTTGACATTATCTACAAGTTAGTCCAATAAGATATGGCATGAATTTCCACTTTTGTACATACATCGTTTGATATGGGTTGATGGCCTAGAAAGTGGGCGATAAACGATACCTTGGGGAAGCAAAGATTTTTACAAGTTATAAGGCTACACGAGGGAAATAGCTTTTTTGGAACATGATCAAGTATAATGGAAATAAATAAAGTAAGAATGCTTGCCAGCATGTTAGTGACAATTTTTAAATTACATTTGATCACGTTCCAGAGAAAATGCTCATCTGGTAAGCTTTAGTGTAATAACAATAAAATTAGTCCAAATGTGTCCAACCCAAGTGAAATCAAGCGTAGCCAGATCTATCTTTCATTTCTCTTTCTTCCTCCAAGCTGAGTGACTTGAGGTTGGTTGCTCCCTTCAAAGTTGTATCCTAATTGCTTGAGAAACCAACTAGTAAATTCATGTGGATTAAATTGCATGGATGCAGCACGTGTAAATTTTTTCACATTCAAAATATCAAACCTCTACGTCGCTACATGTTCATCTAGGTAATGTTAATATGTTATGAAATTATCATAGGAAGAAAAAGAAAAACAGAGGAAGATACGGAGACGCAAAATCCACACCGTAAAGTATGTCTTTTTTTAAAAAAAAAATATTTATTAAAGGGGAAAACCCAATAGAAGTGGATAGGAAGAGAGACCGAAAATTCTCCCCCATTAATGGAAAAATATGCTCGGTTATACGACAATTAAGATAAGAAATAAAAAAATATATATATTATAAAAATAAAAATCGAATGATCTTGCGAAAGAAGATGATCCCATACTTACAGTTAGATACGATAAGATGTCAATCTAAAAAATTATATCAATAAGTTAATTACATAAATCGATAAAAAATGTAAAATGATAAAAAATTTGACCATATAAATCGAAGGTCACATTCGATCTCCAAATAAATAAAATAAAACAAAATGGAAAAAAATTGGACCAAAACAACCACGTCAACAGTAAAATCCCCCCAACGACCCGAACTCGAGCCCACGCCGGTCTTCCCCTGCAAACGAAGACGGACCGCCGCCCTCGCGAGGGTGAGACCGTATGCCACTGCCGCACGTCTTCGACGAGCACGAGGGTCGTTGCCACCATACGTCGAGGCCGAGACCGAACACTGATGATCGAGGTTGAGCTCGGAGCAACGGGTGCCACACGCCGAGTTCGAAACGGCGCGGTCGACGCCTCGCCGCACCACGCACCACATGATCGTGTGCTGCCGCAACGCCACCACCGCCAAGGTTCTGCGCCTGTCGGCAAGGAGGTTCTACCAAAGAACTGTAGAGGTGCTGCGGAGACGGGAGGATGATCTGACGGACGGAAGCAGCCATTCTAGTTATACAACGAGCCCTCTCTGGGGCACTCACTTGTCTATTCACAGGCATCGAATGTGTGGATTATATTGTGAGGATTTGTTAAAGGTTTTTGGTGGTAGTGGTTAGAACTTTGAAACAATGAATGACAAAGTTGCAGAATATATATATCAAAGCTTTACCATTCTTTATTTAGAAACATGTAGAAGCTGAACGTAGGTAGGTGAGCTCTGATAGCAATTGGATTTGATTGGCATCATTTCTTGCGATGTGTTGGCAAAAAGAAATAAAGATGAGAGCAGAGTCAAGTGTGTTAAGGCTTAAAGCAAGAGGAAAAAACAGTAGTGATGATATGAGGCAACCACAGGTGATGTCCAATCCAATATGCCAGTGGCAACTGAGAGCAAATCAGGAGTCTCGGAGCTTGGATATAGCACCCGAATCATTGGTTGTTGTGATGGAAGTGGATATTGAGAGTCCTCAACAAGCACCAATATTTGATCAATCATGGGTCATGGCAGTAATGATGAAGATTCAGCGTTCAACCAATCCCAAGTCCCAAGTCTTTGAGGATGCAAACATCAATGAAGAAAATTTGTCTTTTTTTTTTTCCCAAACTCCTACCATTGCAACTATGTGGAGGCAGTGAAAATATTTGTAGAGGAAAAATAATAAATAAATGAATTTCGAAAGCAAATATCAAAATGAATTGCAAAAGCACATGATCATGTATGTATCCATGAACAATACTCCTCATGACTAAGCATTGATATCAATCGTGTTCAACTTTATAAAAAAATCAAACAATTTGACATTACGTAGGGACTTTGTGGGAATCATCAATCAAGAGCTTATTTGATTGATCTCACCCCTTGCATCCACGGTGATGCATAAAGCAAAGGTGCAAAAAGTTCAACAATTAATTTTTGTGAGAGGTTGGGAGCTACCACACAAATGTCGGAAAAGAGATTTTTTGCAACTGCAAAGATGAAGACTAAGATGGGGTTTAAAGAGAACTTCAGATAGGTATCACATTGCCACCATAATGCATCTCCATAAGTATGTCAACTTGAATAAAAGACTTGGAATGAAATAGATCCATTCAATTAACATGCAGTGGATGCCAAGTGTTTCTTTTTTAGTGATAATTTTTTAGTAGGGTAAAATTTGAATCGTAATCCCTTTGATGGAAGTCCACCTACTCAACCATCAAACAATGCAAGCGGGTTTTAGTAGGCTCTAAGCTGGCCATTTGGCATAGTGAACTAAAGCATAAATTTGCATTTGAAAAATTGGAAATACTGTACTCTTGTGTTTCAACATGTTTAGATTGTCACCCATAGGTGCACATTGGTCGACCCTCCCCCAACATGTTTAGATTCTCACCCTCCTCCATACTATGGGGTGTGTCTTTTTGTTCTGCTTGTAGCTTGTCTCAAATCTATTCGGTTTTGATTTATTTCAACAAGTTTGATTGGCTGTTTGTCCAATGAGTATGGAATTTGTTAGCTACTATATTCTGTAGGAGGAATTTAAATGAAAGTCTTTCCTTTCCACTTCCTATACCATGCTTAGTTATAATTATGACCGACAATTTTATAAGTGAACTAGCGTCTTTTATCCTAAAAAAAGGGGTCGAACAAGAAAAATAGGCATGATTGCTCGACAAGGTCGGATATGCTAGGATGTAGGGAAAGGGTCGTGTGAGAAGGGGGTATCTCAATGGTCAAACAAGGAACATCTCACAGCAACTGCATATCCAAGGTGTTCGCAGAAGGGAAGTCTGTAGTCGAAGAATTGAGAAAGAATCAGAGGGGGAGTGGATACCTTTGTCAATGGAGAGAAAATGTTGGTGTCTCCTATGCAAGAGGGAGATTGGAGTGAGAGGCGAGGCCAGCTGGGGGCCCAGCGACAGCTCTGATCAGAGGGATGGGTGAAGTTTGTTTTAGAAACAGTACTAATGTCAACTATATTACCAACAAATTCCCTAAAGTGGAAGTTATTTCAATGCATGATAAAGGATTTCTATAACATTTGCTTTCAGAGAAATATGGTAGGCATCACTACTGCACTTAAACTAGAGATTAAAAAGGTGGCAATGCCTATTCATACAAAGATTGACAATCACTACTTATGAGATAGCTTTGGTCACTCTTCAAATAACATAATAGAAAAAGGACAGTCTTGGAGGATGGTCATAGTAGATTGCTGAATTGTATATTCTTTTGTTAGATATAAAGTAAAATCGAAAATGGTTGCTACCGAATTCAAG
The DNA here is from genome assembly GCA_037157565.1 of Thalassia testudinum. Lineage (NCBI taxonomy): Eukaryota > Viridiplantae > Streptophyta > Magnoliopsida > Alismatales > Hydrocharitaceae > Thalassia > Thalassia testudinum. The sequence continues at coordinate 61,370,516 of JAZHRO010000013.1, read as the reverse complement.
TGAAAGGGATAATGAAGGATCTAGCATGTATAGATGTGCATCACCAAAGATAGCGAGAAGCATGATGGAGCATTGGAGCGCACGAAAACTAAAGATCTGAAAGCCACACCAAAAATTAGGACAATAGATAGAATACAGGACACTGGGCTTGCATGGAAGCACTCCATAAGGTTCATAAATGAATTTCAATTTTCGTTGACGGACATTCTAGTTCCCAGGGATATGTTACAAGACCTATTCATATTCAAATCAACCACAGAGAACGAAAAAAAAAAAGGCTTCATACGGATATTGGATGGCCATGGGAATCTCTTCCACCGAAATGCACATCTTGCTTCCTCCGTCTGTCGCATTAGAGACCACATTTCCCCTCTGCACAAAATTTCACCAACACAAAATCACAATCACAAGTTATATCTCAAGGTGATTTCGGGAACTAGATAACGCGAAAGCTAAGTAGTTCTTACCAAATGGAAGCCCATCTCCACCACCTCAAACCCCAAAACCCTACGCTCCACCACCATCTCGAGATTGATGTAATTGTCGCTTTCCTAACACATATCCAAACACTGACTTAGTCACTCCTCCACAGAACAACGCCTCCAATATTCCTGATGAAACTATATTTATGGGCTAATCGAATATATAAATACCTAGATATTAAAATGATGTCTACATGTACATAGCATACTTAGATTTATAAATAGATTAGTTTATAAAAATGATTGCATGCATTTTTATACATTGCATTCACATGTAATAGAAGATAATATGTATTACGGTGACATGCATGTATTACATTCATTATTTTGGATTATCTTTGTAAACAACCCAATTTCTTTATGTTTTCTTCCCTACAGAGTCCACGGCTTCAACGCACCGCACCCTCGCCGCCAGACTTTTCGCAACAGCACGGAACGCAACGCCTCCCCAACAGTTTAGATTTACTCGTCGAGTTGCTGGTCGAGATTCACAGCAGGAGAAACAAATGGGAGAGGCATTTAATAGAAGAGGCGCAGCGACCATTGAAGGGGCTTCTTCCTCGCTCTCCACGGTGGCCCTCTCGCTTGCACTATGAACACCAAACGCACACTGTAGCTTGAGCTCTCTCCACCGTCGACCTCGCAATCTCCCTTGACTTGTGGTGCTCTGTGACAGAGGGCATCACCACCACCATCATCATTGCCAAACCCACGGCCAGTTGCCCTCACCCAACCATGATACCCATAGCCAAACCCACAACACCATCTCACATAACCCCCCCCCCCCCCCCCCCAGCCATCCATCTTCTTCTTCTTCTTCTTCTTCTTCTTCTTCTTTTTCTCCACACGCCTTCCCTGCCACGAAGAAGAACCCAAAGTTGTAGCCATCTCCTCGCTTCATACGGCCACTACAAGCGACCAAACTCATCGTCAACCTCGCCTTTCTCCTTGTCTCACGCCCACGACCTCTGTACGTCCACCAGCTGCCCTCCACGACGAGCGCGAGCACCTCTTGCCGTCATAGTCGACCGCCATTGTTACGGCCCGGTTCCCGAATCCCTACAGGACCTGAGACCAGCTCGACTCGATTAATCCCAAGACCCAGTCGTCCAACAAGAAATAACCACCACATTCACTATGCTAAGTAACTAGCAGTAAAAGAGTAGAAGGAGTAAAAGAAATAAAAGCTGCTGACAGTATATATCACCACCACAATAGTAAAAATGGAAACAAGGTATAGAAACGTAAAGGTAATAAGAGTCTGAACTCATTAACAACAGAAAGTACAACCACAAGAAGACTACTGCTACTGGGCTCTACTGGGCCCAGCACCCTTTACAGCCGAAGACTCGGGCTGTTCAACACCTGGACCTAAAAAAGGCTATGAGTAAACAAAGTCAGCAAAAGCTGAGTAGAATGGTAACCAACTACTAAAGCAGTAGAAGCTAACAGGTAAATTATCTATTCTAATTTCTTTATTTTACAAGCTATTCCTCTTCACCCATTGGTTTATATTTACAGATCTCTTTCTTGATCTCGAGTGCTCCTCATGGGAACGATCTTGATTGCAGTCTTTTCCGAAGAGTAGAAGGCACACGTGGTGCTCTCCTAGCCAGGAGAGTCCCCCATGGTGATCCTACACCCAGTCAACCACCCCAAGGTCATGGACAAACGTAGCGGTGATTACGGCACGCGCGATAAGTGCAAAGGTAGCTAACCCGCAATGGCACACGGTTAGTCGTTTCCGCTAACGGGTACGCCCAAGTACAGCACGGAATAGTATAGGGCCTAGCCCTCTCAGTAACAGGGGTCTAGCCTCTCAGAACCAAATAAGGTCTCGCCCCTCCACAGTTCACACACCCTCGTCTAACTGCCCTGGTTTGCCTAGTGGGCCTAACAAGTCGGTGTAAGGTGGCTAGCTGAACCCTGGGCCCTGTGGGTTGGCTAGCTCTTGTAAATCCCTACTTGGAGGGGGTGAGATTAGAGAGATGTAATATAAAATGCGAAATTGAAAATATAACAATCTCACAAAAATAATAATGCACAATGTACACAATGATTTTTAGGTGGAAACTCAAATCGAGTGAAAACCACCACCTAACCTTCTCGAGTTAAGATTCTCCGATCAACTAAGTTGATCAAATCCACTAAATGAATCACTTAAACGAGAGTGATTCAACCTCAATTACAACCACGCTACAAGTGCGAGGGTAGCATTCCTCAACCCCTTCTCTTCACAAGAAGGATTTTGTCCCTCGATGGAGATGGGAATTCGCAATGCGAATACCCAACCAAATAACAAAGTAGAATACAAAAATAATCCTATAGAGCCAACAAAGTAATTCCTAAACTTAGCTTCTATAGGAGTTAGGATGCTTCTCTTTGCAAGAAGTGCGCAACAAGAATCAAGCTCTAGAGGTGTAGAACTAAGCTTGGAGAGCAAGAGCTTTCTTCTATATGATCTTCTTCTTGTAGACACCAAAGAGTGGAAAATATGTTGCTTGGGTGTGTCTTAGTGTGTCTTAGAGTGGCAAAGATTCCCCTCTATTTATAGAGGCCCTAGGAAGGCTTTAGAAGGCCTTGGAAGGCTTCCATAGCCGTTGAGTGCAAGCTCCAAGAAAATCAGGCCGAAATCAGGGTTAATCATTACACTGACAGGGTTATCAGACGTCTGATCCTGGCATCGGACGTCGGGAAAACTCATTTAAGATGTCTAGGAACAAATTCAGACGTCTGATTTTAGGCGGGTTTCCTTCCTGACTTGAATCAGATCTAAACAAGGTTCTAGTGCATTGTCATCATACGACATACAGGACATCTGGAACTAAGTCTGGATGTTTGGAAACCTACTTTTTTGCAGAAATGGACTCCCAAGAGAGTGCAACGGCTAGAAAATATCTGAGAAGAGATTTTGGTCAGCAGAGGCAAAACAGTCATGTATCGGACGTCTGGGGTCCTCTACGGACGTCTAATACGAGGCAACGGTCATATTCTTTAGTGTTTGTTAAGGCAGTTAACGATCCACTAATTGGATGTCTGGCAAAAACATCAGACGTCTGGACTAAGGTCTGGATGTCTGATTTTATCAGACAGAACTAACTAAGACCAGCCTAAACATAATCGGACGTCTGAGTCAACACTCAGACGTCTTAAAGGTATTTATCAAACGTCTGATTTTTAGATTAGACATCTGAAAAGGCCGTTTGAACCATATTTTGATTTTCTAAGTTCTCTACAGAAAACCTAAGTATCCTAGGGTTGTGCAAGTATTTCTAGGACTACTGTTAGGGTTCTTTGAAGCTCTTTAACATGAATCTATGTAATAAAATAAAGAGAAACAAAAGAAACGAAAATACAATGATTACAAGGAAATGAAATCTATCCTATTCTTCATCTCCTTCCTTATTCAAGCCATCGCTCCTCCCAAAGCTCCTCTGTTCTCCGTCAAGCTCCTCCAATCCGCCATGGATGCGAGCTCGAACTCCGTCCAACCACGTCACCATTTGTAATTAACCTGAAATCTAAGACTTCAAGTGCAAATGTTAAATGACACATGTTTTGTTATCATCAAAATAAACGATTGCGATGCTCTACCACCAACAATCTCCCCCTTTTCTATGATGACAAAATCATAAATAATAATGCAAAAAATTCTCCCCCTTTTTGACATTATCAAACAGGTTAAATTGATTTAAAATTTTCTATAATTCCCCCTTGAAACATGCTCTTCTATAAATGAGTTGAATTTCTTTTAACAAAAGTAATGTCCTCCTCCTTTTTGTAATAAGATAGCTATTATTTTTCTCCCCCTTACTAAAGGAACTAGAGCTAACTTACATCTCCCCCTTAATAATTAACAATAAGCTCATAATTTAAGCTCCCCCTATCTGTATGTTAATGATAAAAAGGATAGGGTAAAGGGTTTTACCTCACTTACCATTGCCAATAAAATGGCCCAAATGGAGGTGGTGGATGCCACATCGGATGAGGCTTCCATCCGTAGCTTAGAGGCCCAGGCATCGGCGTCGGTCTCCAATCTAGCGGTCGACGTACGGTAGGTCATCATTTGTCCGCCGTCTCGTTTGTCTTCTCATTCTCCTCCTTGGTCTACTCCTTAGTCCTCCCAACTTAAGTTGACCAGACTTGAGCTTGTAGGTCCAGTCCTTTGTGTTGTAATCATCCCTGAAACCTACAAAACAAGATTCCAAATCTTTCTTCGGTATCCAAGTGAGCTTGGATCCGGATTTATTAGCAGGTCTCCTTGATGGAGATCCTTTCTCAACCTTAGGGCTATATAAGTTATTTACCTTATTTATCAAATTATTTGATTTTTCCCTAAGACATGCGATTTCTTTTTCTATAATATTCATTATAGTCTTTAAATCAGAAACTTCTAACTTTAGACTAGCATTTTCTTCAATCAATTTAGTATTTTCATTGATTAAATTTTTATTTTCTAATAGCAAGTTATTATCCTTAGGACTAGTTTCTAGATCCTTGAGTTATTTTTCTAACATTTCATTTTCATTTTTAAGAAAACTAAGGTTCTTTTTAATATTTTTATTTTCTATCTTAAGTGATTTACTAATTTCAAATAGCTCATTAAAAGCATTTTGTAAATCGGAATTTACCTCGTCCTCAAATTCGCTTCCGCTTTCGCTGTCGCTTTCTCCTATAGCCATGAAACCAAAGCACTCGGGCTCCTTCTCCTCGGGATCTTCCTCTGCTTCGTCTGAGCTCGAATCGTCCCAAGTGGTTTGGAATGCCTTCTTCTTAGACTTCTTCTCCTTTTCCTTCTTCTTCTTCTTGAGAAGAGGGCACTCTGGTCGTAGGTGCCCTTTCTCGTTGCAGTGGTAGCAACGTCTCGGGCTCTCCTTCTTCTCCTTCTTCTTTGATTTCCTACACAACTTGGAAAACTTTTTAAGTAAAATTTTAAAGTCTTCGTCGTCGGAACTTACCTCGCTATCCAATGCAACTTTGAAGGCGAGAGTTTTCTTCGGTTTTGGCTCCAGTGTATCCTTATTCTTCTGCTTCAACTTTATCTCGTAGGCCATTAGATTGCTTAGGAGATCTTTCATGTTGAGCTCCTCCACCTCATTTGCCTCCTCAATCGCGGTGACCTTCTGCTCCCATTTTGGTCCAAGGGAATGAAGAAGCTTCCCTTGAAGCTCCCCCTTGATGAAGGTCTTTCCTAAAGCTTTCAAATTCTTTACTATGAGAGTGAACCTAGTGTTCATCTCACTCAAAGTTTCGTCAGTCTTCATAGAAAATGATTCAAATTCTTGTGAAAGTAAATTAATTTTAGAAGACTTTACCTTAGAGGTACCCTCATGAGTTACCTCGAGTGTGTGCCAGATCTCGTATGCAGTGGCGCATTACGAGATTCTATTGAACTCCTCCGGGCTTAGTGCGCAATACAACACATTCATTGTTTTCGCGTTGAGCGAGAGTTCCCGGGTCTGCTGCTGCGAGTATCTTGTGGCAGGTCTTTCTGGGATGTCGAAGAGGGTCTCACAACGGTCCCATATTGTGAAGTCGGTGGCTTGAAGCCACATCTTCATCCGTAGCTTCCAGTAGGGGTAGTTGCTCCCGTCGAAGAACGGTGGACGAGTTGTAGACTGGACCTCCGAAATCCTGCTCGTGGACATGCTTCCCTCCATAGGATCTCTTGCCAGTGTGTAACGTCGATTTGCAAGACCTGCTCTGATACCAATTGTAAATCCCTATTTGGAGAGGGTGAGATCAGTGAGACCTAATATAAAATGCGGAATTGAAAATATAACAATCTCACAAAAATAACAATCACACAATGTACACAATGATTTTTAGGTGGAAACCCAAACCGGGTGAAAACCACCACCTAACCCTCTCGAGTTAGGATTCTCCGATCAACCAAGTTGATCAAATCCACTAAACGAATCACTTAAACGAGGGTGATTCAACCTCAATTACAACCACGCTACAAGTGCGACGGTAGCGTTCCTCAACCCCTTCTCTTCATGAGAAGGATTTTGTCCCTCGATGGAGATGGGAATTTGCAATGCGAATACCCAACCAAATAACAAAGTAAAATATAAAAATAATCCTATAGAGCCAACAAAGTAATTCTTAAACTAAGCTTCTATTGGAGTTAGGATGCTTCCCTTTGCAAGAAGTACGTCGATGACGCGGATGCGTGAACCACGCGATAGTGCTTCGTCGCTCTTGTAATCGCGGAGGGAGAGCGAGTGCGCAACAGGAATCAAGCTATCTAGGTGTAGAACTAAGCTTGGAGAGCAAGAGATTTCTTCTATATGATCTTCTTCTTCTTTTAGACACCAAAGAGTGGAAAATATGTTGCGTGGGTGTGTCTTAGTGTGTCTTAGAGTGGAAATGGTTCCCCTCTATTTATAGAGGCTCTAGGAAAGCTTTGGAAGGCCTTGGAAGGCTTCCATAGCCGTTGGATGCAAGCTCTAAGAAAATCAGGTCGAAATCAGGGTTAATCATTACATTGACAAGGTTATCAGACGTTTGATCTTGGCATCGGACGTATTGGAAACTTATTTAAGACGTTTGGGAACAAAGTCAGACGTCAGATTTTAGGCGGGTTTCCTTCCTGACTTAAATTAGATCTAAACATGGTTCTAGTGCATTGTCATCATATGACATACAGGACGTCTGGAACTAAGTCTGGATGTCTGGAAACCTACTTTTCTGCAGAAATGGATTCCCAAGAGAGTGTAACGGCTAAAAAATCTCTGAAAAGAGATTTTGGATTAGCCAAGGCAAAACAATCATGTATCAGACGTCTGGGTGATTGCGCAGTAATCATAGGTCTTAATTGACTTAAATTAGGCTAGGACTTAGCATAAGTTAGGGTTATTCATACATGCATACGCATTATTTGCATCTTTACTACTTTCCTTTAGCTATGCATAAAATAATGTTATAATGTGTTGATTAAGTGCATTATGTCGGTTGCAGGGAATAAACTGATCAGGAGCTGGATCTGAAGCTGGATCAGGAAAAACAGGAGTTGCAGTAGAGCTAGAGTAGAAGGCTTAGATTAGATGTATGAATAATAATGTAAGGGGGTTCAAGGTTTTCTATTCTATTAAGTAGAAATAAAGCAGTAAAATGTGAAGAGCTTAGGTCCATCCTAACCCTAGGATAGCCTAGAGACTTCCCCAAGCCTTAGCCACCCTTAGATTAGGTCACAACACCCTAGGAAGCCCTAAAACCCTAGTTCCAACCCTTCTCTGGACGTCCAGATAAGTTTTAAGATGTCTAGGACCCTTAGTCAACTCCCGCACACTTCAAACCCACTTCTGCAGTGTTATTGGACGTCCAGACACTTTGTCAGACATCCAATTTCTGTAGAATACCCAAAACAGAACCCGAAATCCTTCCTGACTCTGATTGGACGTCCAGACAACAAGTCTGGACTTCTGATTTTTGGGTATAAGACGTCTGATTATATTATTAGATGTCTAATATTGCTCTCCAATTCCTGTTTTGAGATTTAAGCCTTGATATTGGATCTCTAGGTCTCTAAACCCAATTCCAACCCCATAGGAACATAAATTAAGGTGCCCTAACTCTAGTACATCACCTCTAAACCTCCCTAAGGATCTAATGAGGTCCTCACTGAACCTAATTGACTTGGATCTTAGTCAATTCCATCAGCTTATTCAATTGGACTCATTAAGTCCAATTGAGCCCTGATCTCAGCACACACTGTCCAATTGGACTCAGTGAGAGTCCAATTGACTTAGACCTGACTTAATTGAGTTTTCTTACTCTCAATTAAGTTTCCACACACCCAATTAAACTTGTATTAAGTTTAATTGCACTTTACCTTAGTGAATTAGGGTTTATAACCCTAATTTGAGACCACCTTGACCTAAACCCATTAGAACCCAACCTAATCAACCTAGCCACCTAAGTTTCGACCCACACACACCCACACACACCATCCACACGAAAATATCTAGCCTAGAGTTCTCTAAAACTCTCTACCATGTGTGGTTGCCTTGGTTGCCAAAAATAGCAACCAAGAGCCAATCAATTTTTAGATCCACATTTGGTGGATCTAAAAACCACCATCCACCCTCTCTCTCTCACTCTCTCACGAGCTCCCACCATAGGCCTCTCTAGAGAATTCCATAATTCTCTAGAGAACTTCCCTTAGGTCTATAAAAAGACCCCTTGGGTGGCCATTTGTACCCATTCACTTCCTTGGCATTCATTCCACTTAGAATAGCCACTTCCATCTCCACTCCACCTCCACGAGTTGAGCACCACCATGGAGGCCACCATCTCCACGCCAGGAAGTTGGATCAGCTCCCCAACCTCTCTCCAAGGGCCGGCCTAAGTTCCATTGGCCGCCCCTCCTTCTCTCAACCATTCAAAGGCCATCGGGGACCACCCCTGAATGTCCTTCCATTCTGCTAGATTTAGATTATGCTCTTCGTATATTTACTGCTTTTATTTACTGCTTAGTAGTGTAGTCTTACTTCTCCTCCAATGATGCATGCGAAATCCCCCCATTGATTCTTGTATGCGATCATTTTCTGGTAGCTAGATTTAATTTTCAAGCATTTATGTACAAGCTTCCCTCTACGTCTTATGCTGCAAACGACTCTCCCGCTGAATGAATGAAAAATGCTTATATATATATATTTGTCTCTATATGTTTGAAATCACCATGAGCTTAATAATTGTCATTCTTTTTGTGTGATTAAAGTTGCCTGTTTCCGATTCCTAATATTCTTGCAACTAAGCATGTCATACCTAAATATGTATTAATCACGAACTGGCATGCGATTCTAAACAAAGTATAGTAAGATCGATTTCAAAAGTAAAAGCAACGCCTCCCAGAGACGAACGACCGGGACTCAAGTCTCATTATCTTTAGAAATCAATTTTTGACGAACGTTTTTGCGCGACTATACTACGATTTCCGATGACTCTCAAATGCAGGAAAACGACTTTCTGTCACTGGGGTCCTCTACGGACGTCTGATACGAGGCAACGTTCATATTCTTTAGTGTTTGTTAAGGTAGCCAACGGTCCACTAATTGGACGTCTTGCAAAAACATCAGATGTCTTCTAAGACATCTGGATTAAGGTCTGGACATTTGATTTCATCAGACAGAACTAACTAAGACCAGCCTAAACATAATCGGACGTTTGAGTCAACAGTCAAACGTCTTAAAGGTATTTATCAGACGTCTGAAAAGACTGTTTGAACCCTATTTTGATTTTCTAAGTTCTCTATAGAAAACCTAAGTATCCCAGGGTTGTGCAAGTGTTCCTAGGACTACTGTTAGGATTCTTTGAGGCTCTTTAACATGAATCTAAGTAACAAAATAAAGAGCAACAAAAGAAACGAAAATACAATGATTACAAGGAAAGGAAATCTATCATATTCTTCATCTCCTTCCTTCTTCAAGCCATCGCTTCTCGCGAAGCTCCTCTGTTCTCCGTCAAACTCCTCCAATCCACCATGTATGTAAGCTCGAACTCCATCTAACCACGTCACCATTTGCAATTAACCTGAAATCTAAGACTTCAAGTGCAAATGTTAAATGACATGTGTTTTGTTATCATCAAAATAAACGATCGCGGTACTCTAGCACCAACAGCTCTCTCCCTACAGTAGTAGCTCTCCCTGGCATAGTGTATGCGAGGGCCAAAAAGTCGGTGTAGAGTGGCCAGTCCTAACTCCGAGTCTCAACTCAAGGGTGGCTAGCTCCGCTCTACACTAAACAGGAGACAGTTGCTCTCCTTGGTATCACATACTCAAGGGCCAGCACACTTCCCACTACATTTTCAGATCCATTTCATTTATTCACAAGAGCTCTACTCCTAATTCCCCGTAGGGTTCATGCTCGTATTTCTCATGTCATTCCATACCAGGTTTCATCATTCACATTTCCATTCTCAAATTATCCACATGCAGCTCGTATTTCTATTATTTAACATATACAACAAGTAGTGTCACAAGTAACTGTCTAACTAACACATGTACTTCATATTTCACAGGCAATTCTTGTTTATTAATAGGCAGTTGTTCACATTTCTACTCATTCATTTAAGACTGCAATTTCAACCATGCATACAAATAGTGCAAGAACTTCTCGTCGTAGGATTCATGCCACATCCTAGGTTTTCTACTTATTCAATTTCATATATGCAATCAGGTTTTATAATTAAAAATAGGGGGAAACCACTCTACCAGACAACCCAGGAGTATTGGGGGATCGAACGGCAGGCTTATGTGCCTCTGCAAGCCCCAAACCCGCAACAGAACGAAGTTTTAAACCAAGGAATAATCACAATGAAACATTTATAATAGTATAAAAGGCCCTCTAACAAGTAGAGGAACTCACAAGGAAAACACTGATATCTTGTTTGCGTAAAACAGACCTCAAACGGATCCTAAACGGGTCGAAAAAAGGGTTATAGACCCAAATCAGACGTCTGGCACCAAGTCCAAACATCTTAAAAGTAATCAGAAATTCACCTCAAGTTCTGCGTCGACCTCAGACGTCCAGAACCTTTTCCTGACCGTCTGGACCCGACTCTAGACGTCCGACCTCCTCTTCGGACGTCTAGGAGTGCTTCCAGGCGTCTGGCAAGCTGTCTAGACGTCTGAAATGCAAGGGAGGGCGTGTCCTGCGCCTCCCCGAAGCAATCCCTCCACGCGACAGCCAAATCGCCTAAAATTAGCCACGTAAAACGTAGCTGCGGAGCAGCTTGCATGGCCGTATCCGCAAAGGGAACGTATCTTCGCGGGGATCTGCTTTCAGAGGTCTGGTGTTGTCACCAGACGTCCACTCCATCGTCTGGACGTCATGCCAGACGTCTAATTCTGGGAAAATCCTAGAACCAGAACCTCCCCCTGTTCTCCCTCGCCAGCAGCAATTGTCGGGGATGGCTCCCCCGACTCACTCCTCCCATACGCGCCGCTCCGGCCATGCGTCCTCCGACGAGCTCTCACGAGCTCGCAAACTCAAGCTCTTCCTCCTCTCCTCACGCCGCCTCTCCTCCTCGTCGTCGCTCTCGCGCTCTCTCTCATGCTCGCTCCTCTCGTTGTGGTGGAGAGGAAGGGAAGAAGGTTGTTGGCTATGGTGAAGTGGGGAAGAAAGGAGGAGAGGAGAGGGCTTTATAAAGAGTGTGTTAGGGTTCGGTGGAGGAGGGAAGAGAGAAAGAGAGAGAAGAAAGGTACTGTCTGTGTGCATCCCATGTGCAGACGCGAAGGCTCATACAAAAAATTTCATTTCCAGACGTCTGGGAATGGGTCCAGACGTCTGACCGACAGTCCAGACATCTTAAAAGGCTTAGGATAGAACGAGTCTTTACAGCCATCCTTCGCCACCGACCGACCGTTAGCGGCTACCTCCAATCACTCCACCACCAAATGGAAGCCTTCACTCCAGAGATCCTCCACGGCCATCCACGCCACCGATTTGTCCTTCTCCATCATGTAGCCAAGCACAAGAGCAAATGCTCTGTTTCATGTGATATTAAATTTTACATTTGAATGCCATTGCGGGAGTTTGCATTTTTAGATATTAATATTTTATTTTGTGAATTTTATGAGCATATCCCTCTTGTTCTGCATAACTACGATTCTGGCATATCATGTCATTGATTAGTTAGTCTAAAGGGAATTTTAATTTGATTTTTAAGGGAAATAAATAGTAAACATTGGATTTTAATAGTAACGAGTTTTAATAAGCCATTGCCTCCCTGTGGACACGACCTACTCTTCTTGAGTGGTTATATTTAATTATTTTGAAAGTTATTTTTCACCACTTTAATATTACTTCGACGTGTCATTTATGTGTAAAACAACAACGAAAGTGAAAATCTTTTTATCAATTCCCTTTGCAAAATACGAACAAACCTCCATCGAGCACACACTCAGTCGATCAACCTCTGTGTTCTCGATCAGGAGATCTCGAATAGGATCAAGAGCAAAAACTTGAAACCTGGCTTTTGATTGAGCTTGAATGCCTCATATGATGCCTCGAGTGGGAGTCGAACGGGCAATCAAGCTCGACCGTAGGTGGAGGAGAGGGAGGGGAGAACCTATGCTGAGGGGAACCGAGGTGGATCTTTGTAGCGGTGATTGGTGGGGAGAGAGAAGAGTGCTAATGGAGGGAAAAGGGGGAGTTGAATTGTGTATATATGCATACTTGAGCTTGAGAGCTTGGGGCTGCGACTGGGGGAGGATGGGGCGGCGACAGCAATGGCAACAATAGGGGCGATGGAGCGGTGGGATCGACATTGGTGGGGATAATGGGGATGCACGATTGCTAGATAGGTGAGGGGCTTCGCTATGGGATTGGGGAGCGGGGAAGGGGCGATGCCTATTGGTGGGTTTATGTTGGAAACTTATAAATAGGATTCTATCTTTTATGGTTTTGGAGAGAGAGAGAGAGAATGTGTGTGTGTGTGTGAAGTTTTATATTGAAAAAATTATAAATAGGATCCTATCTATTATGTTAAGAAATAATAATATAACAATGATTATTTGTTATCATTAAAAAATTAATGGCAACAATTTTTTATATTAATGATGAATATGTATAATCATTTTTTCTAAAAGAAATAGCGACGGATAATGTAAATTGTTGTTATATTTAAATATAATGATGAATATTATTAATTGTTGTTACTTTTTCAACATTTTATGTATTTTTTTGTTGTAGGGACTAGTCATAACCTATAAAAGTAAGGTTATTTAATTTTACTTTGGTCTCTATATATAGAATTTTGTGCTCTTTTCTTTTCTTTGTTGTAATCGGATATCGAAATTGCCACATCGTCATCTCTTCCCACAAGGAGAAGAGAAATTCTTCAATTGGGATCAATAAGGGGGTTCTGTATGTGTGGTACATCACTTTTGATTTAAAATAGTGTGATTAGTGATTTTTTTAATAAGTTTACGGTCAGACAATGCTAATTTAGGAGAGCTTAAGTGATAATTTTTGCCTCTAAAGTTTTCCATATAAAAATCTTGACTCTTGCATGGTGATCTATCTTGTGTACATTTTTTTTTAGTACACTATTTACTCTCCCTCTAATGTACTCACATCATCTCACGATCAACATGAGTTTTTCTCATATGATGCTACGTGCTTCAATCTTTTCTATGGAAATTCTTTCTCCATCATACAATTAAGCATGGAATAGCACATGAAGTCGATATACATGCGACTTCCAAGCAAAGCAAAATAAGAACTAAGAAATACCAAGATCGTTATCATGATATGTATAACAAGGTATAATGAACCTACTTAAATCATTTAAGTTGTGCTTGGCCACATAATAAGTCTATGCCCCAACATAGACCATGTGGGATAAGTTGTGATGGATTTTGTTGTGTAATAGAATAAGCAATGACATAAGAGATGGTTGTGTGGTGGAATTACGAGGAAATTTGGCAAACGATGTAAGGAAAACTAGTGGAGGGTACTCCGCATGACGAAACCACCAAACCCAAAAGATATCTCATGTGTTACCTTTTCCGATCCTGCCAAGATACCTCCTATAGAATGCAGACATAGTGGCTGAACGGTTAACCTTAGTTTGGTAAGGGGATAATTTATAAAAAATAAGGTTAATTTTATTTGATAGGAAAGATATATTTGGTCCGGAGTTATGATACTTAACCTTGAATAAGTTCTTTCAAAGTTATGTGAGATAAATTTTTTTTGTGAATTATCTTATGTATTTTTATAAATTAACTTAAAAATTTTTTCGAACAGCCACAAGTTAACCTATTAAGATATCTTTAAAAAAAAATGATAATTCAGCTGCTAAAAAATTTTTCTATAAAATCTATCTCTTCATCCAAACTAACTAACGCATCCAACAAATCAGGACTAGATTTACCTTTAAAAGTAAAAAATAAATAAATAAAGGAATCAAATGCAATAGAAGACTCACCCTATTGCTTAAACGGTGTAGACATTTGATTTTGGTAAGATTCAATTTAAGTTTATGAATTATTTGAAGGATTAAATGAGGATCAATTCTTTACCAATTTATCCTCAGGCCATAAAAAGAAAATTTGCAGCATCATTAAATGTTGGTCAAGATAGCTGCCAAGTGATTGGTTGGCAATAGCGTCCCTTTGGCCCCGCTCCGCACCATCCCCTGCGATATTTCCTCGCCTGACACGCCATCCACGTTAAGGCTCCGTTTGCTGGTGAAGTTTTGGAGAATTTTTTATACGCGTCAGGTTTTTGTTAAAAATTTTTCAATTATTTTAACATAAATTCATATATAGTCACTTGATCGTTACAGTCAAATTATAATATCTTTTATCTTTATTATTAGATAAATATTCATTGTATTTTTTATTTTTACTTTTAATATAAATAAATATTCACTAAAATTTTATTTTAGTAAGCAAAATAAATTTAAAAAATAAATAGAAGAATAAGAATGAAGTAAAATAAATGAGTTAACCTATTTAAATATTTTCACATGTTAAAATTATTTCAAAAAAAAGTAAAATAACTTTACTTCTACTTAAATCTCCCTTACCTGGTGCAAGCGACGATTGGATTAAGTGATATAGTAGATACTAAATTCGCTATAAGTCTACTAAATTTGATAATTAAATATCATATAATATTTTTTATTTTTACTTATATTATTAAATAAATATCTATCAACGTTACGCCAATTATTTTATCTCCCCCTCAACTTAATCATCACTTTATTCCTCTTCACATTTTGACGTATTCCTACCATATTTTACCCCACCTTCAACCGAGTCCGAAGCCACGCCCCCTCGCAAGTTACTTCGCTTCGCTGCTTGTCTCCGGGAGACGTACGTTGCTGACGTCACGCATGCTGATTCATGGTGCAACGTAATAATGACGTCACGTCGTAAATCCTCGCTTCCGACCCCTCTCTCCCCGTTGAAACTTCCACATGCTTTCCTCTGACCTCAGTTTTTAATCCACCACAGGCAATGCCCACCACCCCCTCAACCACTTTTAGCCAGAGTACTCCCCAGCTCCCATCCCAAAACCACCAAAGCAAGGCACGATGGCTCCTTTAGGGGAGGAAGAAGAACCTCGCCCTTCCGCCACCGTTGAGCTGACGAAGGGGCGGGAAAGGCTGGCGCAACTTATACGCCGCCTGAAAGGAAAGAGCGTCATTCACGAAGGGTCGTCCGTAAATCTTGCAGAGGAGGCCATGGGGGCAATCTCGATGGTCCTATCCTTAATGGAAGACGGCACGATAGGGTACGTCGGTGGTGAGGTGGCTGCGGCGGTCGGGTCGCCGAGTTGGGGTAATGTGAATAGTACTGACATCTCCTCGGCCAAGGGGAGCTCCACGCGCCCCAAGGCACAGAAGGCCACCAGGAAAAGGTCCTGCCATGCACGTTCCAAATTAGGGTTTATTTGGCCTCAAGTATTTTAGTTAATTAAAGTTCTTACTTAGTAAGAGAAGATATATAATATGCTTCACACGTTTGTATAGGTTTCTCCTTCCGTTTGGTCTGATTTATGCATCACATAACAGAGGAGAGGAAATGGTTTGCTTCTTGTAGTCGAGTATCATTGATTGATGATTTCTTGTTTTGGCTGCAGGACGAGATCTCACCCTTATGTTTGCGTCCGCTCAGGGTCACTTGACGATGGTTTCACGTGGAGGAAGTACGGGCAGAAGCACATCCAGTCTCAACCGGAGCGTCCAAGGTATCTCTCCTCGGGTTCCCTTGTAATTTACTCCGAAAGCTTAGATTCACTTTCATGAAAGGAGAGAAAACCAACATTAAAAGACTGCAGGTAATGGAAATAAAAACAAAAGAATACCCGAATCGTACCCTTGGACATTTCGAATGAAGTAATGTTGGCAAGACATCACTTCATGGGGATTTTATGGAGGAAATGTTGGGGGTAGCAATTTAATTAATCCAATAGACCTGATTGATTGACGTGAATTACTAACCGATGACATTATTCGTGACGTTCGTGATAGTGATCGCTGTCAAGTGTCAATGTCGGTCTCAAAATGTTTCTCGACTCATATGTCATGCGTATCAATACCAACTACATTCTGTTTGGAAGTCCCAAGCACTCAGACAGGATTAACTTTGGCTCGTTAGGTGTTGTTTATTTGACCTATTAAGTATTTAATATGTCACCTAATATGTCTCATAAATCAAGTAAATTTAATTTGAGTTGAAGTTATTTTATTTTTTTATGAAATAATTTTAATAAATTAATCTATTTAAATATTTTAACATGTTAAAATATTTAAATAGATTAATTTACTTATTTCACTATTTATTTTATTTTTATCTTATTCATTTACTTATTCCATAAATTTATTTTCTTTACCAAATGAGGCATCGATTATTAAAGTGTATTGATATGAAGTTTTAGTATCGGTATCTTGTGATCATCAGTTTAATCTTCAAAATTTCTAGGACTTATCTGATGTCAATAAGTACTGGTATTAAACCTTAGTGCTAGTACTTATTAAGTATTGATGTGGTCCTTTGTGAATTGAGGGTCTTTGTGTTCAACATGTATCGATACTAATGATTAGTACCGATACTTGTAACATACAAGTTTGAGGTCTAGAATCATGGCCTCTACCTATAGTTAACATGTAGTAATATTAAGGGGTTAATGCCAGTACTTACGACATACAAGTTCTAGCCACCAAAACGTTAGTGTCAACCTATATTCAACAAGTATCGATATTGACTCTCAGTACCATTACATGATGCATATAAGTACAATTCCTTGAACCTTAGTTCCTAATATGCATTCTACATATACCGATACTAAGCCTTAGTACTAGTACTTGTAGTATTCAGTTCTGAGTTTAAGTTTGTAGGTTGTATGTTCTGACTAGCTAGTCTAAAATAGAGATTTCAAGAATATACATGGATATTTTGCACATAGGTATAAACGATAAACATAGATCACAATAATGACATAAAGGTTTACCTTCATAGTAATTTTTATACAAGAAGATGCGTACCTGAAGACATGGCCATGGGTACCTTAGGGCGAAGTTAATGGATGGTCTTCCAAGTTCAACACGATAGCAACGTGGAATCTCATTTCTCCAAGGAAATCCATAGAGAGCAGCACTTTGTTCCTCTCTTCTCATAGGGGTGATGGGGGCCTCACCTTAAGAAAATGTATTATCTCCTTGTGTTGAACTTGGGGGCCATAACTATCCCTTAAGTCTTGTTGGGTAACAACCAACATGTGTGATTTCCATTTCTCTCCATCGTAGAAATGGAAATCACCCTTTTGGTCTCTGTACATGTAAACTTATATCGCTTTAATACATTTGTGTCCATTATAATTCTTTATGCCTTATGTCAATCACTTTTAGCATGGGCTTTAATTAATTGACAGTCCTCAATAATGTATTATTATTCACAAATAAGTTCATTGTTGGACTAATCATTCAACAATAATTGACAATCTCCTACTTCGACTATATGTGTAACCTTATGATCATGCATTTACAATATCCAAAATGAGCTCAACTTTGTTGTCATCACCTTATTGTATTAATAACCAATCCAATCCATCAATCACACCAAACATGTGATCAAAGTAGCCTTTGTTACATCTTTCATAACTCGACCATCAATGGTTACATATGCTGATATAAATTGATAATTGGATAATGATATAGATGCATAGCATGGAAATTTCATGCAATCTGATCATAACATGTCTATTTCCGATTGCTCCAACTTATTGAGATTAAATCAAAATAAAAAATTAAAGTGGACATTAAATTTAAGCTGCATTTTCTACCGCAAAATAACTTCACATTTCCATAAATCGAAGTACCAAAGTATCTATAATAGCAAGTGGTAGCGGGCTTGTCACGTGTTTCGTCGTTATGGTTATTTATGGTTTACAATCGTTATAGTATATGACAAAACAGCTACCAGATTACTACAAATTTTTACTCAGAATAACAATTTTTCCCGAAGTCGAACTCATGGAGCAACTATGATTCTAGAAGCATAATTGTTCACAATTATGTTACAAAAATAATAAGAGAGAGAGAGGGAGCAAAAGTTCTCTTGGCTTCTTCTTCTTTCTTCCTCTTCTTTCTTTTCTTCTTTTCTTTCAACTGATCTTTCTCTTCTTCTCCTTCTTCTTTCTTCTTCTTTAACCTGCGGCTGTGGTGATCTTCTTCTTTCTCTTTTCTTTCTCAGCCTGCCTTCTTCTTTCTTCTTCTCTTCCTACCTTCTTCTTTCTTCTTCTTCTCTTTCTCTACTTCTGCTTCTTTTCTTTTCCTCTTCTCTTTCTTTCTGTTCTGGCTGCTGACCTTCCTTCCTCTTCTTTTCTTCTTTTGGCTGTTGCCCTTCCGACATCTGATGCGGTGCTCAGACGGCTTATCTATGTGTTTGCTACAGTTCCTCTCCTTCCTTCTTCTTCAACTCCTCAGTGCGGCTAAGGCTTCGGTCGCTCCTCTTTTCTTCTTTCTTTCTTCCCTGCGCGGATACACACCCATCAGTGCAAAACCTACCCCTACCCCTTCCCTGCATCTCTCTTTCTCTCTGAATCTCTCTTAGGAATGATCTCCCAGAGCCAGGTAATCGGGTTCGGGTAGCGCGCCTGGGACCAGGCCCACCGGTGTGAGGTGGTGGGCGAGGAGTGCTTGGTCGGGTAGTCGGATCTGACCCAGACCCGCGGGGTGTGAGCGCGGGCGAGCGCGTGGCGCGCCACGTGCGTGTGAGGGACCTGACCCTGTGTATTGAAGGCAACCAACCTGATACACTTTTTCAATTTAAGTGTGGGCGCGTGGCCGCACACTTATGAGGTGGGACTAAAGTCCCACCTCCAGATTACACATCCGCAGGCAAGGGAGTCGCTGCCAATTGGGGCAGCTGCAAGGCTCGCAACCCAAATCGCAAGCCTAGGTGCCTTCGCGGAGTCAACCCGCGCTGCCTGGGACTCGCACTTGGGCTGGAGAAGGCCTGGAGCTGCGCGTAGAGAAGCTGCAGCAGCTCAACAATGGCGGCGAGGGGGGCTGACCTGAAAACACAGTGACGGCCTCTCGGCCAAGTCAGATAGCGTGGGAAGCTTCACCTGTAACGACCCGATTCCCGAGTCCCTATGAGACACGAGAACCGGACTGACTCGACTAAACCAAAGACCTGGCCGTCCAACGAGGAAGTAACCAAAAGAGTAGTAAAATAAACCACATTCAACATGAATATAACTAACAGTAAGAAAATACAGCAGTAAGGAAAGAAACCAGTACAGTATGTACCACCACAACAGTAGAACAACATTCATAACATAATATGAACTGCAGGTAAAGAAAAGTACAGCGGAAACAAGAACTACTCGCTACAGTGGAACCAAAAAGAGGTACAAGAGAACAGTGGTAACTCTACTGGACCCTACTCAGCCCAGCGTCCTTCGCAGCCGCTGACCCTGGCTGCTCAACACCTGGTCCTGAAAGGTAACGAGTGTAACACGTCAGCAAAACGCTGAGTAGAGTGGCAGCTAAACTAAAGAAACAGTAAAGTGTACAGTAGCTGTTTTAATTTTCTTTCTTCCTTTATTTACGTCTTTCTATTGTTTCACAATTTATCTATTTCCCAGATCCTTCACTTGATCTCGAATGTTCCTCGTGGGAACGATCTTGATTGCAGTCTTTTCCGAACAGTAGAAGTAGCACGTGGTGCTCTCCTGGCCGGGAGAGTCCCCCGTGGTGATCCTACTCTCAGTCAACCACCCCAAGGTCACGGACAGGCGTAACGGTGACTACGGCATGCGCGATAAACGCACAGGTAGCTAACCCGCACTGGCACGCGGTCAGTCTTTTCCGTTAACGGGTGCGCCTAAAGCACAGCACGGAACCAGTACAGGGCAGAGCCCTCTCAGTAACAGGGGTCCAACCCCTCCACAATAACTAAATAGGGGCCTTGCCCTCCACAGTCCGCGCACCCTCGCCTGACTACCCTGGTTTTCCCAGTGGGCCTAACAAGTCGGTGTAGGAGGCTAACAGAACCCCGGGGCCAGTGGGGTAGCTAGTACCTCTCTACACTAGTAGCTCTCCTCGGTACTACGTACACGAGGGCCAGCAAGTCGGTACAAAGTGGCCAGTCCTAACCCTGGGTCCCTGGGGCGACTAGCTCCGCTCTGCACTAAACAGGGGGACAGTCGCTCTCCTTGGTATGCCGTACTCAAGGGCAGCTCACTTCCCCAATTCTATTCCATTCACCTTCCAGGAGTTCTACTCCTAATTCCCCGTAGGGTTCCAGCTCTTTTAACTCAACACAATCAGGTTTCACCTTTCCAGTTTCATGTTCATACAATCCATGTTCTCAATCACATTTATTTATTCATAGCAGGCAGCTGTTAATTCAATTCACATGCAGCTATTAATCCCTTTCCACATTTTCCAAGATTGCAGTATTCATACATTCCACTAGTTTTCCCGTCCTAGGATTCATGCCATATCCTAGGATCTATTATACAATCTAGTTTTCCAGCCCTAGGATTCATGCAACACCCTAGGATCTACCATTCAATCTATTTCTCATTCCTAGGATTCATGCAATGTCCTAGGTTCTATTTATGGTTTCATAATTTAACAGATTATACTTAAAGCCACTCTACCGGTTACAACAGGCGAACTGGAGGCGTGGTCGGGAATCCCGCGTGCCTCCGCAACCCCCGAGACTGCAACGGAACGGGGTCCTATCACAAGGATCAAACACAAGGAATTTCTCAAAATAGTATACAGCTACTGTAGATGGGTAGAGGATGTAATTCCGAAAAGCACGCAACACGAAATACGGAAAACGAACCCCGAACGGGCCCTAAACGGGTCGAAAACTACGAAACAATGCAAAATCAGACGTCTGGAACTTATTCCAGACGTCTTAAAAAGTGGATCAGGGGTTACCTTGCTCTACGTGGGCTCTCAGACGTCCAGAAGCCTGCGGGGGCGTCTGACCTAGTTCCAGACGTCCGATGGTCACCCCGGACGTCTGGATGTCGCTACCGTCGTCTGGCACTGCAGCCAGACGTCTGATTCGTGTTGGGTGGCGGATCAGAACCTGCGCGTACCCATTTCCTCTCTCTCTCAGTACGGTCAGTCAAAGAAAAGGAAGGAATACAGAAATAACTCATCTTTCAGACGTCTGGACAGTCTTCCAGACGTCGTGCCTGTCGTCTGTCTAGAAGCCCAGACGTCTGATTCTGGAAAAGTTTCTAGAACCAGGGCGCGACTAGCTCTCCGCTCGCGACGCCCGGCCGCGTCGCGTCTCATCCGCCTGCTGCTCAAACTGCAGCAGTCCCCCACGCGTCGCTCCGTGCCCGCTGCGCCCCTCGCCGGCCGGCCCTAGCAGCCCCGGCGAGCTCGCCCTCACAGTCGGGCGCCTCTTCCACACGCAGCACCTCCTCCCACGCTTACCGCGGCTATCGCTGCCGCCGCTCACTCGCGCTCGCTCTCGTGCACTGGCTGGAAGGAGAATAGGAAGGGGGCGGAGGTGACGGGAGTGAGGGAGAGGGCGTGGCCTTTTAAGGCCACGCGAGGAGGATAGAGAGAGTGGACAGGGTGGGTCTGCGGCCGCAGGAGAGAGAGAAAAAGAGAGGGAGAGAGAGCGTACGCAGGTCTGCGCACTCAGGCGCGCAGACGAAACACGCGTGCCAAAAATAACCGATTCCCAGACGTCTGGAAGTGGTTCCAGAAGTCTGGTCAGATGTCTGAGCCACCTCCCAGACGTCTGAAGCGCGCGTTCGTAACAATATAACAAACTCAAAGGAAGTTTCGTCCCCGAAACTTGCGCTAACTAGGGTGCGGGAAAGACGTCAAAATAACCATAACAAAGTCAAAGAGGACCGAAGCCGGTCCGAAAAGACGTACCCGCAAAGAGCTTCGGGTACCGCTCCCGCATTGTCGCCTCAGGCTCCCAGGTAGCCTCCTCGTACCGCTGGCTCCTCCACAAAACCTTTACCAGTGGTACTTGCTTTCGTCTCAAACTGCGGATGGCTAGGTCTAGAATCTGCACTGGCCGCTCGGGGTAGGTTAGGTCTGAGCGCGCAGACGAAACACGCGTGCCAAAAATAACCGATTCCCAGACATCTGGAAGTGGTTCCAGAAGTCTGGTCAGATGTCTGGGCCACCTCCCAGACGTTTGAAGCGCGCGTTCGTAACAATATAACAAACTCAAAGGAAGTTTCGTCCCCGAAACTTGCGCTAACTAGGGTGCGGGAAAGACGTCAAAATAACCATAACAAACTCAAAGAGGACCGAAGCCGGTCCGAAAAGACGTACCCGCGAAGAGCTCCGGGTACCGCTCCCGCATTGCCGCCTCAGGCTCCCAGCTAGCCTCCTCGTACCGCTGGCTCCTCCACAAAACCTTTACCAGTGGTACTTGCTTTCGTCTCAAACTGCGGATGGCTAGGTCTAGAATCTGCACTGGCCGCTCGAGGTAGGTTAGGTCGTCGCCCACCTCGACGCTCTCGTGACTCAGTACGTGACTGGGATCGGCTACGTACTTCCTGAGGTTGGACACGTGGAACACGTCGTGCACACTAGAAAGTTGCGGGGGGAGGGCAAGCCTGTAAGCAACGGGTCCAACCAACTCCAGGACCTCAAAGGGCCCCACAAACCTCGGTGCGAGCTTCCCTCTAACCCCAAACCGCTGCAGGCCCTTCATGGGCGAAACACGAAGAAAGACGTGGTCCCCAACCTCAAACTGCACCTCTCTACGTCTCCGGTCCGCGTAGCTCTTCTGTCTGCTCCTGACAGTGCGGAGTCGCCTATGGATCTGCTCAACTACCTCCTGACTCTGCCGGATCAACCTGGGGCCAACCTCCCACTTGGTCCCCACCTCGACCCAACTCAAGGGTGCCGTACACCTCCGTCCGTACAGGGCCTCGTAGGGAGCCATGCCGATGCTCGAGTGATAGCTGTTGTTGTATGCAAACTCCGCTAGGGGCAGGTGTTCCTCCCAAGAGCCCCTCCAGTCCAGTACACAAGCACGCAAAATGTCCTCAAGTGTCTGTATCGTGCGCTCAGACTGTCCGTCCGTCTGGGGGTGGTAAACTATCTAAACCTCAACCGCGTCCCCAGGGCCTGCTGAAACTCAGGCCAAAACTGGGACGTAAAGCAGGTATCCCTGTCGGATATGATCTCCCGCGGAACTCCGTGTAGTTGTACCACATCATGGATATACCTCTCTGCCAATTGTGCTGGTCCCAAAGTGACTCGGATCGGCAAGAATCGCGCCGTCTTCGTCAGTCTATCCACTATTACTCAGACTGCGTCGTGTCCTCGCTGGGTAACAGGTAAGCCCACCACCAAGTCCATGGTGATGCTCTCCCGCTTCCACTTTGGCACTGGAAGCGGCTGTAGCGGCCCTGCAGGCCTCTGATGCTCGGCTTTCACCTGCTGGCACACTAAACACTGCTGCACGAATTCACCCACATCCCGCTTCATCCCCCTCCACCAAAACTCGCATCTCAAGTCGTGGTACATCTTCGTGTTTCCGGGATGTATGGTGAACCTGGAACCGTGTGCCTCAGTCAGGAGCTCTCTCAACAGCTCTTCGTCTCTGGGAACGCACAACCGTCCCCTCAGGCGCAGCACCTGGTCTGTGAAAGAGAAGTCCCCTGGGTCTCCTGACAGTACTCTATCGTGCAAGGACTGCAAGTACGGATCGGCCATCTCTCCTGTGATGATGCGGTCTATCAGCTCTGGCCTAGCCTGTCGTGTCACCGTCACTGCCCCACAGTGCCCCCGTAACTCCAGGGGTCGCCAACTACCCACCTCCTCTAAAAGGCTCCAACTCTGTAACTGTAAACTGGCGTCAGCCACCACATTGGCCTGTGCGGGAGCCTTACGGCTCAAGGCGTCAGCCACCACATTGGCCTTTCCCGGGTGGTAGGAGATGCTGCAGTCGTAGTCCTTCAGGAGCTCCAACCAACGTCTCTGTCTTATGTTGAGCTCCTTCTGATCGAAAAGGTATCTGAGACTCTTGTGATCTGTGAAAATTTCGAAGGTCTCACCGTACAAGTAGTGCCTCCAAGTCTTCAGCGCGAAGACAACCGCTGCCAACTCTAGGTCGTGGGTAGGGTAGGTATGCTCATGGGGCTTCAGTTGCCGCGAAGCGTAAGTGACAACGTGACCCCTCTGCATGAGCACACCTCCTAACCCTTGCAAGGAGGCGTCCGTGTACACAACGAACTCGCCACTACTGTCAGGGATGGTGAGCACGGGAGCCGAGGTCAACCTCTCCTTCAGCTCCAGAAAACATGCCTCACAGGCGTCTGTCCAAGCGAAGGGCACGTCCTTCTGGGTCAACTGTGTCATAGGACGCGCGATCTGTGAAAAACCTCTGATGAATCGTCTGTAGTAGCCTGCCAGTCCCAGGAAACTGCGAATCTCAGTGACTGAACGCGGTCTCTCCCACCTGAGTACTGCCTCGACCTTGGCTGGGTCCACCGCCAAGCCTTCTCCCGAGATCACATACCTAAGAAGGTCACCTCCCTCAACCAGAACTCGCACTTGCTGTATTTGACGTACAGCCTACGTCGTCTCAGAGTGTCCAGAACCATCTGCAAGTGCTGTCTGTGCTGCGTCTGATCTCTAGAATATATGAGTACATCATCTATGAAAACCACCACGAACTGGTCCAAGTACGGTCTAAACACCCGGTTCATCAGGTCCATGAAAGCAGCGGGGGCATTGGTTAGCCCAAACGGCATGACCAAAAACTCGTATTGTCCGTACCGGGTGCGGAAAGCTGTCTTGGAGACGTCGGTCTCCCTGATCCTCAACTGGTGGTATCCAGACCTCAAGTCGATCTTGGAAAACACCGTGGCACCCCGCAACTGGTCAAATAAGTCGTCGATCCTCGGCAGTGGATATCTCTTCTTGATGGTGACCCTATTCAGCTGTCGGTAGTCCACACAAAGGCGTAAGGTCCCATCCTTCTTCTTCACAAACAGTACCGGGGCTCCCCAGGGAGACGCACTGGCCCTCACGAAACCTTTCTCCAAAAGGTCCTGCAACTGGGACTTGAGCTCTCGCAGCTCAAGCGGTGCCATCTTGTATGGCGCGGTGGATATGGGGCTGGTCCCTGGTACTAGTGAGATCTCAAACTCGATCTCACGCTCGGGCGGTAGTCCTGGTAACTAGTCTGGAAACACGTCAGGGTACTCTCTGACCACCGGGATACTCTGGAAGTCGGCCACAGGGCTGGGCTCTGCCACGACACAAGCTAGGAAACCCTCACACCCTTGTCTCAAAAGTCTCGCCGCCCAAAGTGCCGAAATGCACCTGAAGCCTCCGTCCACTGGCTGTCCATGAAACTCGAAAGAAGGCAACTCCGGAATGGAGAAGACGATCTTCCTCTCAAAACAGTCCACCAAGGCGTGGTAAGCGGACAGCCAATCCATCCCCAGAATCACTCCAAAGTCCTCCATCTGTAACATAATCAGGTCAGCTGGTAGGCTATGTCCCCTGACGCTGACCTCGCAATCCGTGTACACCTCCTCAGCTACAAACAGCTAACCACTCGGACCTCTGATTACGAACGGATTTTCTAATATTGTATAGTCCTGGTCCAAACTAACTACGAAACTAGCTGCGAAAAACGAGTGTGTAGCGTCGGAATCGAAAAGCGTGTAAACGAGTCTGCCGGAAACTGAAACCATACCTGCTACCACCGATCTCGAAGCTCTGGCATCCCTGTGTGTCAGGGCGTTGATATGCCCCTCAGCTCTAGGTGCGGACGAAGCAGCCACACTTTGCGTCGGACGGGTAGGTGCTGGCCGGTACCCTCCTCGTGACTGTTGTCCTCCTCCTCGCGCCTAGGAACCGCGGCCTCCTACGCGCCCTCCAGTGCTTTGCGTGGGGAGTATCTGCTGACCTCCTGCCCTAGACGGGTAGTCCCTCCTGATGTGGCCTGGCTGGCCACACTGGTAACAGAGGGGAACCCGACTCCCGCCCTCAGTGGGTCCTTGCTGTCGGCTGGGCGGGGGTCCGGTGCTGGCGACTAGCCCCTGTCGAGGGCCCCCAAAGGCCACTGATGGCCCTGTAAAACGTGACGGCTCTCCTGCGGACGCCACGTGTCTCCTCTCTCGTCGGCCCTGTGAAAAGTCTGGCTGAAAGGGCCTCTTCCGCCCGCCGTCAGTGTCTCGCGCGGACGGGTTGGTCTCCTCGTAAGTCATGGTTGCCTCCACCACCCTCGAAAACGTAGGCAGCTTCAGGGGTTTGATATACCCCCGAATTGCAGGTCGGAGCCCCTTGGTGAACCTCCAAAGGCGCTCCTCCTCTGTGGCTACTACTGTCGCTGCAAAGCGGGATAGCTCCAAGAAACGCGTGCGGTACTCGCTCACAGTCATCGTTCCTTGGCGGAGAGTGTGGAACTCCCGCCTCCTCTGGTCCTACCACGTCTGGGGAAAGTACTGCTCGTAGAAGAGGGTGACAAACTGGTCCCAGGTCGGCTCGTCCCTCTCCTGTCCCCGGACCGCCCTCCACCACCTGTGTGCCGCACTCTCCAGCTGGTACGTGGCAAAGGCCACGCGGCACTCCACTAGGGGGCGAAGGGTGTCGAAGATCTTCTCCAGCTGCTCAAGCCAGTCCTCTGCCTCGGTCGGGTCCTCATCCCCCTTGAAGGAGGGGGCTTCAGCTTCCGGAACTGCCCGAAGAGCTCGGAGTGGCGCTGCAGTGGGGATGCTGGTCCACCCCCAGGCAACGGTGCCTCGTGCACAGAAGTATCGGAGGAAGGTGGGGGCTGCGGCGGCCCTCCCCTCCCCCGTGTCCAGCGCCACATCTGTCGAGTGGTCCCACAGTGGACTCCCCCTCCACAGCCCCAGGGTGAGGCGCTCGGGGCAGTGGGTGGAGCTCCTCTCGTACAATGTCTCGTATCAGCCGGGCGAGGTCCTGGGCCTGGACGCCCGGGAGTAGTGGCTGGTCCACTGGGGTGTCGCAACGGCACGCCCACCTCGCAGACCTCGTCCTCGGCCGCGCCCGCGGCCAATCTCGCCAGTCCCGTGATGATGCATCTCCTACAAGGAGACGCAAAACAAATGAAATACGTCAGTACGGAACAGTACCTAACGAAAACGTCTAAGAGTTCGTGTCAAAAGATATGTTGTGGTGGCTACTCTAGTTATAGACATGTGAATTGGTTATTTTCCAGTCAGTTGATTCATTTCTCGAGACGACCTTACTCTGATACCATCTTGTAACGACCCGATTCCCGAGTCCCTACGAGACACGAGAACCGGACCGACTCGACTAAACCAAAGACCTGGTCGTCCAACGAGGAAGTAACCAAAAGAGTAGTAAAATAAACCACATTCAACATGAATATAACTAACAGTAAGAAAATACAGCAGTAAGGAAAGAAACCACTACAGTATGTACCACCACAACAGTAGAACAACATTCACAACATAATATGAACTGCAGGTAAAGAAAAGTACAACAGAAACAAGAACTACTCACTACAGTGGAACTGTTGAACGATTACGAACCTACGCTAACGTGTTCGGTTTTGGAAAACCTGTCGTTGTAGTTCGAAAGTGAAGAATTCGTGTTCAACAAATAAAATTTATACTGAAATTAAAATTCCGGGTCGAACACAAGGAGGCAGACGTTTGATTTAAAAACTATGCATTTCTTTTTATTTCTTACAAAATAATTCAATTTAGAACCATCTAATTATTTACAATAAATAGAAGAGAGAGAGAGTAAGAGAGAAAGAGAATATTACACAGAGAAATCAAAATGAGATGTATAATAAACAAAGAATTTTTGCATTGAAGTGATTGTTCATTACAACTAGAAAGCATAAAATAATTACTCTAGAAAGTGATAAATTTACTCTAGAAAGCATTAAAAGAATGGAGAGAGAAATGTCCTCCTCGACGATTGCTTGGAGGACGAGTAGATTAATCTAGAAAGTAGTAAATCTATACTAGAAAGCGGTAAAAAGAATAGGGAGAGAGAAATCCTCCTCGACGGTTGCTCGGAGGACGAGCCGGACGGGACGATGCCTGGACGAAGGAGAACGAAGCGGGACGAAGGAGGACGAAGCAGAAGAACGGGAACGAAGCAGCACGCCGTCGTCGTCGCGGGATCCACTTTCGAAGGAGGATGAAAATTTAGACTTTATCTCGCGAGGAGCATCCCGGGTGTGGGACAAGCTCCTCTTGAGCTTTGGAGGGGTAGAGAGGAGAAAGAAGGGATGAGAATTTCGTATGGAGGGGGTCTCCTTTTATAGTTGCAAGGAGTGGAGGCAAAATGGACATTACATCTTCAAAATAATAAATAAGGGGTCTTTAGTGACGGATAAATCCGTCACTAAAGCCCCGATGTGGCCGTCGCCGCCGCGCCCACGCGCGCCCGCTCGGCTGCCCGCGTGCGTAATGCCTACGCACGTCCGCGAAGTCTCAGCCGTCCGATCGCGAGATCGGACGGCTTAAATCGCGTCCGCGCCCGTTGTGTAGCGCGCCCGCCCGCGTGCGATCGCGCGTTACGCCCGGCGTCCAATCGCGCGTCGTCCTGATTGAGCGCGCCAGCCGTTGGATCTTCATCTGACGCTCGCCCGCGCCCGCTTGCCCGAGCCTTCCACCCCCTCACCGCGGCTCGAACCCGCGACCTCCGCTTCGCCCGCAGCTGCGTCGCCGCTGCGCTACGCGGACGAAATGGTCGCGCGGACGCTTTTAAGCGTGAGCGACCACAGCCGTTGGATCTCCATCTGACGGCGGAGAGCGATCGGGCGGGGGCCTTCACAAAATGCCAGCGGCCGTTTGGGCGGCTGAGATGGAGCCACGTGGCACCATCTTGGCCTTCCATCTTCTGGAAGTTGTAGATGGTGCCACGGATGTCGGATTGACTTGATTTTTGTGTCGTTGGGCTGCGATCGTCGATCCGAATTCATCCGTGCGGTCGGATTTATCATCTGAAGTGTGGATTTACACCATCCTGGCCCTTGATCTTCTAGGGTTCCCGGGTCACTTATCTGATGCTACGGATGCCTGATTAGGGCGATCTTCGAGTCGTTGAACTCCAATAGTTGCCCTGATCACATCCATACGGTTGGATCTTTGATCCGAGGCCCTGATAAAATATTTGCCCTGTCCAAGCACATAAACGGAGACAATTAACCTCCATTTTATTCAAACTATTCTAAATGCAAGATGATGCATGTAATGCAATATTTATATCATGAAATGCAATCCTATGCTTAAGAACATGCAAAAGTAGACCTTTTAAGTAGTGTAATTGTGTTTACATCATATCCCCATGCCTATCTTTTGCTAGTCCCTAGCAAAAACTATATGCTATTTATAAAAGAATTAGGTTGGATTATTTGGACCTGAGTTATTTTCAATTATTAAGAAATTTTCTACTTAGGAACTAAACTTTCAAAGACACAACAATGCCCGGGTATCAGCCAAAATGCAGACCGCCTCAAGCCCTCGCCTTATTCAAAGAAAAATTTCTTTTTCTCTTTTTACTCTTTTCTAATTTTTTTTTGGATTTTCAAATTTTAGGGTTCAAGAGTGGCTTTCTACGACCATTCAACTCACCCAAGATTTGATGAGAATCATAAGTTTTAAGCATCTTATTGTGATTGTGATAGACTCATTGACCGGCAATTAGAACGGACTTCGGATTTCTACGCCTCTAGGTGACCTCAAAAAGAATTCTGCCTAAAGGTGTATCTTTACAACCGGTAGCTTTCTCCCTACTTTTATATTTTAACGGGGTCAACACAAGGGTGAATCCAGTGTATATCTCCCCGGTTTATTCTACTTCTCCGCTTCTTCCTAAGTGTTTTGGGAATTTTTAGTGCATTTTCTGAGCTGGGTTCTGGACAACCGGTCGATGAGCTGTTACCACCAACAACTTGCCAGCCATACTCGTGCGGCGAAGTGTGGCTTATTTCTTTTTGTTCTTTTCTCCTTTTTGATTTTTTTTTTTTTAAGTAGGTGGCTTTCCTGGTCTAAGATTTACCTAAAGGCAGCGAAAAGAGAAAGGTCCAGTGACTTGGCTCTGGACAACCTACCTATGGGCTGTTACCCACGATAACTTGCCAGCCATATCACCCTAGAAGGTTCATTAGCTATCCAATTTCTGTAAAAATCGTCGAACAACGAGTCAGTGCAAAGAAAGTGTGTAGATGCTTAGGACTCGAAATTCCCTCAAATCAGAGGGTGGGTTGATAAGTCGTGTACTTATCACCCAAACTTATTTATTCCAATTATAATAGAATTAAGATGGCGAGGACTTAAAGACAAATCCACATTTTAGTGGATACACAGGCTAATTAAGTCCAAAGACCTGAGGGGTCTTTGTGTTCAGATCCTAATGTAGTATTTCCTAAGATTGAAAATTTTCTTAAACCCAAATTCTCTTTCCTAATTCTGAAATTTTTATTTATTTTTTTTTTATAAAAGAAAATAAACAAATCTACGGAGCTGACGAATGAATTCAGAGATGAATATCCACCCCCCCATGCCTATCTAATGCAATGTCCACATTGTATTAAAAAGACATAAAATAAAGTGGAAAAGTGTAGAAAGCACTTGAATTGCGTGAATATCAGGTC
Source organism: Thalassia testudinum (assembly GCA_037157565.1). Lineage (NCBI taxonomy): Eukaryota > Viridiplantae > Streptophyta > Magnoliopsida > Alismatales > Hydrocharitaceae > Thalassia > Thalassia testudinum. Next base: position 61,339,442 of record JAZHRO010000013.1, on the reverse strand, counting down.
CGCTCCAAGATGAAAACGAAAAAGAACTGTATAAGTACTGAGTTTAGTGCCTTCAGCTAGGCACACTATACAAAGAAAAGAAATGAAGAATTCACATGTGTAGGTCAGAATTATAATGAACAGAAGAATCCTCTGACCTGTCAGCAGAGGTCCACAGATGTGGACCAGATTGTGGTGCAGACCCACACCCCATAATCGAGAATATCTTAGGTTCTGGATAAAAATTACCCAAAACCTAAAATCAGAATGTAAGCGGGATCGGGCCTGCGATTTCTGAGGATGCAACCCAAGACCAAAAAGTCGGGTTACAGAAAATTGAAGCTCAAAAGGATAATCGTTGAATGTGTGCTTGAGTTGAACATCCTCGAAACAAATGTCGTAAGGGTTCTGATTTGATGGTTTCAGCTTAAAAGGAACCCTTCGACTCAATCTTCCATTTCCTCCAAAATTAACTTCCCAAATTAGAACTTCCCCGCTCCTATCCTCCTCATTAAGTGTATCAAATTCCAAGACCTCTTGTATATTCATCACCCCGTCTAAAATCTCCAAGTCTAAATGATGTGGCAGAATCAAAATTGACTTGGGTCTAATTATCTCAGAATTAGAATCATCAATAAGCTCAACAGGGTGTAACTGATAATCAGGGCATTGAATTGATTCCTCCAGAAAATGCGATTCTGGATCCGTATCGTGTGCCCTAATAAGATCAGTTTCCTCAGTTATTGGGCGATCAAATGATCTATCAGATTCCTCAGGCCCAATCGTCTCACAAAAATCGTGATCTGAAAACTCGTGTGAGACTTCGCAACTTGAATCTTCACCATCAGGATCCGTATCAATGTATGTCCCAAAATCATTTGTCACTTTGCGTTCCAAGGAGACATACGTTTCCTCGTAACCCGGCTCAGGGATTTCAGGTGAAGAAATCAAATCATCCTTAATTGGTTGTTTTAATTCAATTTGGTCAGCTTCGTAACACGTGTCCCCCCAACAGGTGCCTGAGCGGGTTCTGTCATTGGCTTTCCTGAAGAGAGTTCATCCTGGGAATTATTCCAAGATTGAATCAAAGCAACCACGAATCTCATCCTCAATTTCGCTAATTTCGCTAATTTCCCAAGTAGAAACTCACCCGAGTTCTTATCCTTAACATCCTGGAGCCAATCCAACAAAGACTTATTTAAATCATCAATCATTTCAATCAGGGGCTCCAATCTCTCAATGCAAGGTATTGGCTGAACTTCTAAAGATTGAATGATATTCCTCAAGTTAGCCAGAACCTTATCTTGAACCTGATTAACCTGAACCAAATGAGTTGGTTCAGGGTTGGGCGGGTTTGACATCAATGTAGAGGAATTAACGAATTGAGATTCGTTATACCCATCCTGATAATAGGTCATTTCAGATTGTTCAAAAGATGGTGATGACCTAAAGGCAGTGAAATCAGAGGATGGGTAAGGATCAGTGTATCCTTCTTGATTGTAGATCGCATTAGGTTGTTCATGAAAGGAGGACGATCTATAATCGATGTAACTCTGAGAATGATAGAATTGAGAATCAAAGTGTTCAGGGTTAGACCCTAAACACGGGGGTCCGGAATTGTATCCCCAATCCGAATTATCCCAACTAACTGATGGTCGATTACAATACGAGTTGGGATAATCGTCATGTTGAGGATAATTTACAACAGGAGGGAAAGAGCGAGAATGCGTGAAATATGTGGAAGGATTCATGATACACGGGAGGAAGAAAGGTGCCCTGCAATACAAACAATCAAACCTGTCCTTAAATATGTTAGCCTAAAGACCTACAGACTCTCAAAACCCGTGTTGAGATAAAGGAACGATTTGATCTACTTCCGTCTGTTCAATCCAACCAGTTAGAAGGAGGGACTGGGGAGAAGGTTCTTCCTTCAGCTTGCGCCTCCGGTTCCTAGTGTACCCCCCAGCTGCGATCGTTTGACTCTGCTCCCCTAGCTAGACATCAGATTGAACAGTAGAAACAGACTAATTGAAAATAATCTCGTTCTGGGTTCTGAAGAGCGAGTCCAATCCTTAAGGCCAACATCTACTTTGTTTTATTTAGGGCTAGGTTTGAATGTGCTTTGGAATGTGATGGGCCCTTTAAATGGGTTGTGCCTTTAATGATTGATTGATTTGTGTGTGAGTGCACAACCAGTGGTTTTCAAGCAAGATTATTTTTGATGTGGTGAATTTTAAGATTCAAATCTTGCTTAGTAGCTTTTAGGATTCAACTTTAGGTGTTTTCAATCAAGTTTCGTTGGCACACCAAGTTTTACAAGCACAGGTGAAGATGTTTTCCTTTAAAGTTTAAAAAGAATGTGGAGTGCCTGGTAAATCCCTAAAAGTTGAACCTAATTGGCAGCTCCTTGATGAGTTGATTTTATTTGAAGTGGTGCGGCCCAATCAACTCAAACAATTGGCCTCAAATGCACCACTAAGTTAGGCACACAAAGATGGTTAACTTAGAATGATTTCTACTCTTTTATGTGTTGCTTTATGTGTACTGGTCCCATAGATCAGAACCCAGTTGAGTAGAAACAAATCAATTCGGTTAAGTGCCTTTAAATGTGGGTGTACATTGTGTATTTGTTGAAAATTACCCCACAAAATTATCTTTTTACTTTTTTTTATATAAATGAAGGTGGAATGAATGTGAGTGAGAATCCAAACAACCAAACTATTCCTAGGATTTATGCAAACACCTAGGTTAATTGGAATTTGGATTCAATGTGGCAAATGAAATCTATGGAGGGGGAAAGAATGGGGGATAACTTACAAAACCTTTCACAGCACTTTACTCCAATCTACCGCTTTTGCTTGCCTCAAAAGAGTACCTGCAATTACAATAAGAAAGGAGAAAAGTGAGGTAAATGATTTGTAAGTTACAAAACGCGAAGAGAAATCAAAGATCGTTGCCTCCCCGGCAACGGCGCCAAAATGTTGAACGATTACGAACCTACGCTAACGTGTTCGGTTTTGGAAAACCTGTCGTTGTAGTTCGAAAGTAAAGATTTCATGTTCAACAAATAAAATTTATACCGAAATTAAAATTCCGGGTCGAACACAGGGAGGCAGACGTTTGATTTAAAAACTACGCGTTTCTTTTTATTTCTTACAGAATAATTCAATTTAGAACCATCTAATTATTTACAATAAATAGAAGAGAGAGAGAGAGTAAGAGAGAAAGAGAATATTACACAGAGAAATCAAAATGAGATGTAGAATAAACAAGGAATTTTTGCATTGAAGTGATTGTTCATTACAACTAGAAAGCATAAAATAATTACTCTAGAAAGCGATAAATTTACTCTAGAAAGCATTAAAAGAATGGAGAGAGAAATGTCCTCCTCGACGATTGCTTGGAGGACGAGTAGATTAATCTAGAAAGTAGTAAATCTATACTAGAAAGCGGTAAAAAGAATAGGGAGAGAGAAATCCTCCTCGACGGTTGCTCGGAGGACGAGCCGGACGGGACGACGCCTGGACGAAGGAGAACGAAGCGGGACGAAGCAGAAGAACGGGAACGAAGCAGCACGCCGTCGTCGTCGCGGGATCCACTTTCGAAGGAGGATGAAAATTTAGACTTTATCTCGCGAGGAGCATCCCGGGTGTGGGACAAGCTCCTCTTGAGCTTTGGAGGGGTAGAGAGGAGAAAGAAGGGATGAGAATTTCGTATGGAGGGGGTCTCCTTTTATAGTTGCAAGGAGTGGGGGCAAAATGGACATTACATCTTCAAAATAATAAATAAGGGGTCTTTAGTGACGGATAAATCCGTCACTAAAGCCCCGACGTGGCCGTCGCCGCCGCGCCCACGCGCGCCCGCTCGGCTGCCCGCGTGCGTAATGCCTACGCACGTCCGCGAAGTCTCAGCCGTCCGATCGCGAGATCGGACGGCTTAAATCGCGTCCGCGCCCGCTGCGTAGCGCGCCCGCCCGCGTGCGATCGCGCGTTACGCCCGGCGTCCAATTGCGCGTCGTCCTGATTGAGCGCGCACAGCCGTTGGATCTTCATCTGACTCTCGCCCGCGCCCGCTTGCCCGAGCCTTCCACCCCCTCACCGCGGCTCGAACCCGCGACCTCCGCTTTGCCCGCAGCTACGTCGCCGCTGCGCTACGCGGACGAAATGGTCGCGCGGACGCTTTTAAGCGTGAGCGACCACAGCCGTTGGATCTCCATCTGACGGCGGAGAGCGATCGGGCGGGGGCCTTCACAAAATGCCAGCGGCCGTTTGGGCGGTTGAGATGGCGCCACGTGGCACCATCTTGGCCGTCCATCTTCTGGAAGTTGTAGATGGTGCCACGGATGTCAGATTGACTTGATTTTTGTGTCGTTTGGCTGCGATCGTCGATCCGAATTCATCCGTGCGGTCGGATTTATCATCTGAAGTGTGGATTTACACCATCCTGGCCCTTGATCTTCTAGGGTTCCCGGGTCACTTATCTAATGCTACGGATGCCTGATTAGGGCGATCTTGGTGTCGTTGAACTCCAATAGTCGCCCTGATCACATCCATACGGTTGGATCTTTGATCCGAGGCCCTGATAAAATATTTGCCCTGTCCAAGCACATAAAAGGAGACAATTAACCTCCATTTTATTCAAACTATTCTAAATGCAAGATGATGCATGTAATGCAATATTTATATCATGAAATGCAATCCTATGCTTAAGAACATGCAAAAGTAGACCTTTTAAGTAGTGTAATTGTGTTTACATCAGGAACCAAAAAGAGGTACAAGAGAACAGTGGTAACTCTACTAGACCCTACTCGGCCCAGCGTCCTCCGCAGCCGCTGACCCTGGCTGCTCAACACCTTGTCCTGAAAGGTAACGAGTGTAACACGTCAGCAAAACGCTGAGTAGAGTGGCAGCTAAACTAAAGAAATAGTAAAGTGTACAGTAGCTGTTTTAATTTTCTTTCTTCCTTTATTTACGTCTTTCTATTGTTTCACAATTTATCTATTTCCCAGATCCTTCACTTGATCTCGAATGTTCCTCGTGGGAACGATCTTGATTGCAGTCTTTTCCGAACAGTAGAAGTAGCACGTGGTGCTCTCCTGGCCGGGAGAGTCCCCCGTGGTGATCCTACTCTCAGTCAACCACCCCAAGGTCACGGACAGGCGTAACGGTGACTACGGCACGCGTGATAAACTCACAAGTAGCTAACCTGCACTGGCACGCGGTCAGTCGTTTCCGTTAACGGGTGCGCCCAAAGCACAGCACGGAACCAGTACAGGGCAGAGCCCTCTATGTAACAGGGGTCCAACCCCTCCACAGTAACCAAATAGGGGCCTTGCCCCTCCACAGTTCGCGCACCCTCGCCTGACTACCCTGGTTTGCCCAATGGGCCTAACAAGTCGGTGTAGGAGGCTAGCAGAACCCTGGGGCCCGTGGGGTAGCTAGCACCTCTCTACACTAGTAGCTCTCCTCGATACTACGTACACGAGGGACAGCAAGTCGGTACAAAGTGGCCACTCCTAATCCCGAATCCCTGGGGCAGCTAGCTCCGCTCTGCACTAAATAGGGGGACAGTCGCTCTCCTTGGTATTCCGTACTCAAGGGTCAGCTCACTTCCCCAATTCTATTCCATTCACCTTCCAGGAGTTCTACTCCTAATTCCTTGTAGGGTTCCAGCTCTTTTAACTCAACACAATCAGGTTTCACCTTTCCAGTTTCACGTTCATACAATCCATGTTCTCAATCACGTTTATTTATTCATAGCAGGCAGCTGTTAATTCAATTCACAGGAAGCTATTAATCCCTTTCCACATTTTCCAAGACTGCAGTATTCATACATTCCACTAGTTTTCCCATCCTAGGATTCATGCCATATCCTAGGATCTATCATACAATCTAGTTTTCCAGCCCTAGGATTCATGCAACACCCTAGGATCTACCATTCAATCTATTTCTCATTCCTAGGATTCATGCAATGTCCTAGGTTCTACTTATGATTTCATAATTTAACATATTATACTTAAAGCCACTCTACCGGTTACAACAAGCGAACTGGGGGCGTGCTCGGGAATCCCGCGTGCCTCCGTAACCCCCGAGACTGCAACGGAACGGGGTCCTATCACAAGGATCAAACACAAGGAATTTCTCAAAACAGTATACAACTACTGTAGACGGGTAGAGGATGTAATTCCGAAAAGCACGCAACTCGAAACACGGAAAACGGACCTCGAACGGGTCCTAAACGGGTCGAAAACGACGAAACCGTGCAAAATCAGACGTCTGGAACTTATTCCAGACGTCTTAAAAAGTGGATCAGGGGTTACCTTGCTCTGCGTGGGCTCTTAGACGTCCAGAAGCCTGCGGGGGCGTCTGGCCTAGTTCTCAGACGTCCGATGGTCACCACGGACGTCTGGATGTCGCTACTGTCGTCTGGCACTGCAGCCAGACGTCTGATTCGTGTTGGGTGGAGGATTAGAACCTGCGCGTACCCATTTCCTCTCTCTCTCAGTACGGTCAGTCGAAGAAAAGGAAGGAAGACGGAAGTAACTCACCTTTCAGATGTCTGGAAAGTCTTCCAGACGTCGTGCCCGTCGTCTGGCTAGAAGCCCAGGCATCTGATTCTGGAAAAGTTTCCAGGACCAGGGCGCGACTCGCCCTCCGCTCGCGATGCCCAGCAGCGCCGCGTCTCGTTCGCCTGCTGCTCAAACTGCAGCAGTTCCCCACGCGTCGCTTCGTGCCCGCTGCGCCCCCCGCCGGCCGGCCCTAGTAGCCTTGGCGAGCTCGCCCTCACGGCCGGGCGCCTCTTCCACGCGCAGCACCTCCTCCCACGCTCACCGCGGCTGTCGCTGCCGCTGCTCACTCGCGCTCACTCTCGCGCACTAGCTGGAAGGAGAAGAGTAAGGGGGCGGAGGTGACGGGAGTGAGGGAGAGGGCATGGCCTTTTAAGGCCGCGCGAGGAGGAGAGAGAGAGCGGACAGGGTGGGTCAGTGGCCGCAGGAGAGAGGGAAAAAGAGAGGGAGGGAGAGCGTACGCAGGCCTGCGCGCTCAGGTGCGTAGACGAAACACGCGTGCCAAAAATAACCGATTCCCAGACGTCTGGGCCACCTCCCAGACGTCTTAAAAGACGTCTGAGGTGCGCGTTCGTAACATCACCGGAGTGCGGCGAAGGCAGTGCGGTGGTCGGCGAGGCGCGAGAGCGCCTGTGGAGGTGGACCTAGGTTAGACAGTGTGCGTGAAGATGGGTTTGTTCGGGGGGTGGTTGGGTGGTGAATGGCAGTGATTGGAGAGGGGGGAACGATTGAGTGGAGTGAGGGGGAGCCTCTGGGCTGGTCGGCGAGGGAAGAGGTGGTCTGTGGAAGTGGAATGAACTCGCCGGAGAAGGTGACCGGAGATGGGGAAGGTGGTGATGGATAGTGGCTGTCGGTGGGTAAAAAGAGTGAATCAGTAAGGGGAAAACGTAAGGGGGAGAGAGAGAGGAAGAGTTCTACCTATTTAGTCAACGAAGGGGGGGAGAGAAGTGTCTGGCTCTTGCCTACCGGAGTTGAGGACAAAGATGCCCAGGAGGAGGGTATCGGCGATGAGGAGGCGGTCTGAGGGTGCCAGCTGGTACGGCCTGGCGCGGACGACAGGGCAGAGTAAACTCTGCTGTAGGTAGGGCAGCAGAGCGACGAGAAGGAGGAGGTGAAGATCGCCGGAAGCTTCGGGCACTCTGACTAGAGGGGGAAGAGATGAAATGTGGGGTATTTCTCTGCTAGAGGAAGCTTGAAGGAGTCAGCTGACCTTGTCGCTCCTTATAAAGGCCTTGGCACGGAGAGGGAACCGAGGAGGCGACGTGCCTGCCTCGTCGGAGAGTGGCTGGAAAGGATACTCTTGCCTGTAGTACGTTCGCACGAGAGGCATGGTCGATGGCAGAGGTCATGGGTGGGTCCCTGCGACAGAGGACGTCGCAGGGAACCCCTCGTCTGTTCTGGAGGACGGCCGCCCTGCCCTGCGTGGCGCCATCGTCCGCGCAAGGTCACCGGAGGTATGGCGCTGCACAGAAATGGCAGGGAGGATCGTTCTGCAAAGAACGATGAGAAGTTCGGGGGCTAAATGCAAGGATTTCAAAAGATAAGGGTCAAAAAGTAAATTAAGAGGACCAATTTGTAAAGTCAGTCAAGATGATCTTTTCTGAGGCCCAAATTTTTCTACCAGACTAATTTGAACCTAAGGATTTTAATGGTGAAATTTGATTTTTGATTGGACCATGTTTGACCGGTCAATTTATGTAAAAGCTCAAATTAAGTCATTAATTGGGCATGGTCCTTATTTTAGGTCAAAATAGGTTGCAAAGGCCAAATTGAAGGTTCTAAACCTTAGGGGATATTTTTATATGAATTTTAGAGGATTTAGTTGATTTTTATCCTGCCTCGAACCTCGTGAATTAAAGTGGTTTTATTTTAAGGTTATAGAATGTCATTTAATTCCTAGAAGTTGATATAACCCTTTTCAGATCAGATCATCCCACTTTCCTTCTTATTAAGCTCGTTTGACCTATGTTTGGACCCTTAATTACCTTGTTTGCATACTACATTGGTGAAATTACAGTTTTACCCCTGATGATTTATTTTATTCTTTAACTCAGAATTCTTTGAGTTAATCCTCTCTTTGGGTTTTGTAGGAGCTTTTTCACACTCATTTGGATTAAATTGTGCTAGTTAGGGTTCATGATGAGGTTCTCATCATACCCCCATGCCTAGCTTTTGCTAGTCTCTTAGCAAAATTTTAAGGTTTCAACCCTTGTTCTAGACCATGAAGTTCTTAATGATTTCAGATAAGTGCTCTTTCTTTTGAAACCTAGATTAGGTTAGAATGCCAACCAAAGGCCTAAAAGGTATTCTAGTACCAACCGAGATCCAGATTTATCTAGCCTCAGCCTCAGTCCTTAACAAAGGTTTTTAAGGCCTACAAGAACTAACCTAAGGCTTATTAGACTTTGTGGTTAAAGCACTCGTGCTTGAGTCAATTTTAGCCCTAGCTCAGTTTGCAGTGCGTTTTGTAAGAAAGAGAGGTAGAAGATTTATATGTTTGGAGAGTTTTCTCTCTCTTTTAATTTTTAATTCTAGCTTAGGGTTGGCTTCTTAACACGGTCTGTATTAGATTCCTTGTCCCCATCATCAATCCTCAAAGCTTCCTGCCAGTCGATGCTTCGAGATAGCACCGCCCATGGTAACCCCCACAACCCTGGCTGTTGAGGTTTCGGGATAATCTCATCCATGGTGTTCCGTGGCCGAATTCAGACCCTGGCAATTGACATTTCGTGATAATGACATCCATGGAATCTGAACCAGCAGAGTGCTTACATGCCCCCAATAGGATATGTAAATATCCTAAGAGACAAGCACCGAGGAGATGATATTTTGTTACGCATCTTCGAGGGGAATTTCCCACCTCTCCGCGCTGGGAACTCGTCTAAATCAACTTGTGTTGATCGGCCGCTCCTACTCTAGGTGTCATTTCCAGAATTTTTACAACGTTTCTGTGTGATTTTGATTTTTATGCTTATTGAACCAGGCTGTGTGTGAAGTTATGGTGCTTTGGTTACTGAGTCTCGTAAACCAAAAGTTAGTTAACAAGGCCAAATACTCCCTAAGCCTTGGACCTAATACTTAAGCTTTTCATTTTCCTCAACCTCTTGAGGAATGTCTAGATCTTAATGGGTACTAAGAGTCTATCCAAGAATGCCTAAGGTTCGCGTTCTTACTAATCTCACTGTGCACTTTCCATTTTTTTTTCCTGAATGATGTCTAGAACTTAGGTTAACTCCTTAATTTCTTACTAATAACTATCTCTTTTCATTTTGTGCTCCTTCTTTTCATTTTGTTCCTTTTTCTCCTCCTCCTTTGTAGAGTTCCACAAAATTTTCTTTCCTCCTCTCATTTTATTATTTTTTTCAAATTTGTTTTTAATATTTATGGTATTTTTGGCATATGTGAATTTTTTTGTTTAAAACCTTTTCTTACAAGTTTTGCACTTTCATACCCCCCATGCCTAAGATTTGCAATGCCCTCACTGTAACTTAGGGGTTTTTATTCAACTTAGTTCATACATTAGGACAGATGTTTTGATGAGTGAATGGGTCGGGGTGACTGTTGCGGATGATTTCTAATCTCAGATGCAAGCATCTGAGGTGGAGTCAGCTATCCTAAAAGGTGAACTTTAAGTGCAACAAGGTGTCGGAAAAGGTTTCAGGTTTTTTAAAAAAGAATGACGGGCTGCCTCCCATTGAGCGCTAAGTTTTACGCCATCGGCTAGGCGCAATGTGCTCAAGGAAAATGGAGGATAAATGATGATTCAGCCAAATCAGTAGAGGTTACATCAATGAACGGTTTGAGTCTCTGACCATTCACGAGGAAAGGTTCGGAATCATGGCTGAGCGGACTGATTTTGATGGCTCCATTTCCAAAAATCTGTCGGACAAGGTATGGTCCGACCCACTTGGATCGTAGTTTCCCGGGGAAGAGTTTGAGTCGGGCATCAAAGGGTAGGACCTTCTGACCAGGATGAAAGATCTTTCTAAATATGTGCTTTTCATGGAAGGCTTTAACCCACTCTTTGTAGATTCGCAAGTTCTCATACGCATCAAGGCATAACTCATCGATCTCGCTTATCTGAAGCTTTTTGTGGGTTCCAGCCTTAGAAAGATCTAAATTACAGCTCCGTACTGCCCAATAGGCTTTATGCTCTAGTTCGACGGGAAGGTGACATGCCTTCCCGTACACCAGTCTAAAGAGAGACATGCCTAATTGAGTTTTGTTGGCGGTCCTATAGGCCCACAAAGCTTTCTGAAGTCGAGACGACCAGTCCTTCCTGTCAGGCTGAACAGTAACCTGCAGGATTTTCTTGATCTCCCGATTTGATAGCTCAGCTAGACCATCAGTCTGGGGGTGATAAGGAGTGAAAATTCGGTGAGACACCCCGTATTTGGTTATCAGTGACCTGAACTGAGCATTCGTGAAATGGGTCCCCCCATCAGAAATGATAGCACGAGGAATTCCGAACCGTGAGAAGATATTGTGTTGAATGAATTTGAGAACGATTTTATGATCACAGGTTCGGGTCGGTATGGCTTCGATCCATTTGGACACGTAGTCCACAGCTAGCAGAATGTACTTGAAACCATCCAAAATAGGAAAGGGGCCTATAAAATCAATCCCCTAAATATCAAAGATTTCGCATACGAGAATCAGACACAAAGGCATCATGTCGTGATGACTCATGTTGCCCAAAGTTTCGCAACGACTGCATGCCTTGTAGTGATTGTATGCATCCTTGAACAGAGTGGGCAAATAAAAGCCACATTGGAGGATTTTCGATGCAGTTTTGTGTCCAGAGAAATGGCCACCGCATGCCTGGTCATGGCAGAAGGAGAGAATATCATTGATTTCTCCTTCTGGAACACATCGCCGGATGATTTGATCAGCACCTATGTGGAAGAGGTATGGATCTTCCCAAATGTAGTACTTAGCATCAGAGCGCAATTTGTATTTCTTGGACTTCAGCCAAGCAGACGGGATCTAATGAGATGCCAAGTAGTTTACTATATTAGCGAACCAGGGAAGTCTAGTACCAATAGTCAGTAGGTGCTCATCAGGGAAATGCTTCGTGATGGGTCCAGAAGGGTAGATGATCTCAGAAGGAAGGCGAGACAGATGGTCAGCTACCACATTTTGTCTTCCCACCTTATCGCGAATCTCGAGGTTGAATTCTTGCAACAGCAAGATCCATTGGATTAGTCGAGGCTTTGCATCCTTGGCAAGGAGATGCCTCACAGCCGTGTGTTCCAAGTAGACGATGACGTGGGAACCTAGGAGATAAGATCGAAAATTTTCAAGGGCAAATACGACGGCTAGCAGCTCTTTCTCCGTAACTGTATAGTTACGCTGAGCCTCGTCAAGTGTCTTGCTAGCGTAGTAGATGACCACGAGTTTCCCGTCAAATTTCTGCCCCAAAATCGCTCCTACAGCAAAATCAGATGCATCGCACATGATCTCAAAGGGTTGAGACCAATCAGGGGATTGTAGGATCGGGGCCTGGGTGACTCGGTCACGGAGGTCTTCAAAGGCTTGAGTGTATTCCTTGGAGATCTCAAAGGGTACATCCTTAGAGAGAAGAGTAGTTAGGGGACGTGCGATTTTCGAAAAATCAGGAATGAAACGACGGTAAAAATCGACGTGCCCCAGAAAAGAACGGATGTCCCTGATCGAGCTAGGCATAGGAAGTCGAGAAATTAGATCAACCTTCGCTCGATCCACTTGGATGCCTTTCTCAGAAATTAGATGTCCTAGGATGATCCCCTCAGGCACCATAAAATGGCTCTTTTCCCAGGAAAGAACCAAATTAACGTCGATGCAACGCTTGAGTATATGAACCAACTGCTGGAGGCAATCATCAAATGATGTCCCGAAAACTGAGAAGTCATCCTTGAAGACTTCCAGATATTCACCTACCATATCAGAGAATATGGCAAGCATGCACTATTGAAAAGTCGCGGGTGCATTACAGAGATCGAAAGGCATCCTTCGGAATGCGTATGTTCCGAAGGGGCAGGTGAACGTGGTCTTCTCTTGGTCCTCAGGATGAATAGCTACTTGGTTATAACCGGAGTACCCGTCAAGAAAGCAGAAGAATCGATTTCCCGCTAATTTCTCGAGAATCTGATTAATGAAAGGCAGTGGGAAATGATCCTTCTTCGTGGAGGAATTGAGTTACCAGTAATCTATGTAGACTCTCCCTGAGTTGGCTAATTGGGTAGGTATGACTTCTCCGGTTTCAGTCGTAATGGTGGTGAGCCCTACCTTTTTAGGCACAACCTGAATTGGGCTCACCCAACGACTATCGGAGATTGGGTAGATGATCCCTGCATCTAACCACTTAATGGTCTCCTTTTTCACGACCTCCTGCAGATTGGGGTTTAAACGTCTCTGCATCTCATGGGAAGGTCGTGCACCCTCTTCTGAATAAATGTGGTGTGTGCAATAAGAGGGACTTATTCCAGTCAAGTCATCGAGAGTACAACCATTGGCTCTACGATGTTGCTGGAGAACAGCAATCAGACAAGGTTCCTGATCAGGAGTGAGTTTGGAATTTATAATCATAGGAAGAGTCTGATTAGAACCCAAAAAGATGTATTTCAAGTGATCGAGAAGGGGTTTTAATTCAAGGATGGGGTTATCAGCTGCAGCGGGTGGTTCAGGGTAAGTGTGAGGTTCAAGGATAGGAGTTATGGGTTTGTCTAAATCAGGGTTTGACTCCTCTAATTGCGGTTCAAGATCTTTCTGTGGTTGATGGGGCATAATCAGGTTATTCTCAAAATGTGTTTCATCAACCAAAGCCCTAATATCACATATTTGTTCGATGGCACCGCAATTGATTCCTTGTTGGGCCTTAAAGATGTCAATTTTGAGGGTTTGATTCCCAAATTTCAGCTCTATTTGGCCCTCCTCACAACTGATGTTGGCTCTAGCAGTAGCCAGGAAAGGTCTCCCTAGAATGATCGGTGTATCCCTACGGTTTTCAGGTGCGTCCATGTCTAAGACTATAAAGTCCACAGGGAAATAGAAATCCCGCACTCTTACTATAACATCCTCAAGAATTCCTTTAGGTGATTTTATAGATCGATATGCTAATTGTAATGTCACCTCAGTTGGTTTTAGCTCAGATTCTTCTAGGTAGTTAAGTAAGGATGTGGGTATCAGATTTATGGAAGCACCCAAGTCTAGCAATGCTCTGTCAAACTGGGTTTCACTTATTTTGCAGGAAATCAGGGGAGTACCTGGATCTTTTGCCTTGGGTGGGAGTCTGCTTAGGATTACAGAGCTGGCTTGCTCTGACAGTGCCATTGGACTCCCACTCTTGGTTCTCGGCTTACGCTGAGGTGTACACACATTCTTCAAAAATCGTGCATAAGCCGGTACGTGGCGAATCGCATCCATCAAGGGGATGTTTATTTGGACCTGCTCAAAGAGTTTGACCAGGTCCACCTCAGGAGCCACGGGTTTTGCTGTCTTCTTTCCCTTAGTTAAGGCCTCGAGAAATGGAACCTTGGTTGGTTCTTCTAGGATAGGTCCAGGTCTTTGATCTGGGACAGGGATAGGAACGTCCTGAATTACTATCCTAGGGTTTGGATCACTACCAGGCTTGGAGTGGTCTGGATAGGGTGGATCTTGGGTCTCCTTACCACTACGGGTGGTTACAGAATTTAGTCCTGCCTGGTTTTGGTTAGGGTTTGATAGAATGGGTTTCTGCTGATAACTAGCATAAGAAGTGGAAGCCTCCATCCCGTCAGGTGAAGGAACAGAGGGGGCCTGATAAATCATGTGTGCTTGGCTCGGGTTTGGGTTCATCATGCGCCGCTGGGTTGACACGTTATTAGGGTTAGGAAGAGGTTAAGAAGGAAGTGTGCCTGGTTGGCGAGAATTTGCCAACTGGGTCAGTTGGTTTCAAACCTCTGTAAGTTCGTCCTTGTGTTGTTTCTGAATAGCTGCATTCGTTCTTTGAATGTCAGCCAAAGTCTGAAGGATGAGGGACATTTAGTCTTGGTTTGGCCCTAATGGATAAGTAGGGTTGGGCCGAGGCTGAGGCGGCCGGTAAGGACGAGATGGTTGTGGACGGGGCTGAAAGGGTGGTCTTTGAGTTTGGGAATTTCCCGCCCACTGGAAGTTGGGATGGCTTCGCCATCTGGGATTGTAGGTATTGGAAAATGGATCATTCTGGATGGCGTTGAGGTCCTCACAGGTCTGAGGAACCTCCAAAGAGTTAGAGAATGGGGGAGTGGAATTCCCCTGGCTTGTATAGAAAGGATCTGAGGAATCCGATCCGAGAATCAGATGGGGGTGGATATGGATCCATCCCAGGAGAAGGTCGGTGGAGAATGTTTTGCACAGTCTCCTGTGTGGAAGGAGGCTGTGCAAAAGAATTATGCGCAGAGGTGGCTCACTGCAAGTACTGAGTCAGCTCGTCCACCTTCTTCTCAATGATAGAGACCTTGTCCAATCGACTGGCCATCAATTCCATGTCGACTGATGCGGACAGGCCCTGCATCTCATGTGCTCCCCTAAGGTTCGTCGATGCGCGGGTATTCGTCCTGTCGAATAATCCCATGGAGTCATTATTGATGGAGTTCTCGCATATATTTTCGAGAATCTTCCATACGGTGTCCTCATGCTGACCCATGATATTTCCTCCGCAAGTTGCATTGACGAAAAGTCTAATATCTTCACGGAGTCCCTAGTAAAAAGACTGGACATGTTCCCATTTAGGAACTTCGTGATGGGGGCACTTTCTCATGAGATCCTGAAAGCGATCCCATGCCTCATGGAGAGGTTCTCCTATTTGTTGCGTGAAGTGGGTAATCTGATGGCGCAAGGCATTGGTCCGACCAACGGGAAAGAACTTCTTCAAGAATTCAGACTGAAGTTCTTCCCAATTGTTGATCGGCCGGGTCTGTGTTTGGTACCAATGAGCGGCCTTGTCCATAAGGGAGAAGGAAAACATTTTCATGAGGAGAATATCCCGATTTTGTGCATCTGACTCAAAAGTCTGGGCCAGATGTTTTAGCTGTTTTATGTGCTAGAAGGGGTCTTCAGAATTAGGCCCATGAAATTTAGGTATGGCATGAATCATATTGAGCTTTAATTCAGAATCAGGTCCTCTAGTCGGGATTCTGACTCGAGGCTCAATAGCCACCGCAGCAAGATTATAATGGTCCGCATCATAGGACGCTGCAATGGGTGCATGAAGTTCTGGAAGAGGTCATTGAGTCGCTGGAGCTGGTGCTCCAAATTGTTCTCTTCCTCAACTGGCTGAACCATTGTGAAAGAAGAAGGTGAGTCGGGTTCGGAGTCGAAGGAGAGGTCTATGTGAACTGTTGTTTGCTCAAACAAGGGCACTGAGGCTCGGTCTCGAGGAGAGTGAATTTCTAAAGGAGGTTTCAAGGACCTCCTACCAAACATACACTGATGGAGAAGATGAGTTTAGCAGGTGCTGGACCCAATCAAGACACCCAGAATGTTGGGTGACTATAAAGGTTTGGGGCAGATGGACCCCTTGATCAAAAGATCGTCCTCTTGAGAATTACCTGGGTAGCCAGAGAGGGTGAGTCCCACGAAGACCCCTACACGATAGAGTGTCCCCACGGGTTATAGGGTTTCCCCCACCCGACCTCTCTTGTCACTGAGATTCCAGGTAGACCAGAATGGGGATCTTGATCTCTTAAGTCTACCACTTTTAGTTAAGATCATGGTGCTTAGGTTTTCTCTTGAACTTTAGCCTTTTGAGTGCAAAGAGTGACCTAAGTTTAAGGTTGGTTGACCCAAGGGGTCAACTTCACCTATTAATTTCTTTGGGAGCTTATCAGGTCTTATCTTTTAGGGTTCAAGTGTTTTGAAGAGCCAAATTGCTTAGGGTTTCTTTGAATAAGTATTTTCAATCAATGGCTTAGGCACACTTCTTTTGGGATTTCTCATTTCTTGCTTAAGAAGTGTCTCTAAAACCCTAATGTTGAATCTTATATTGGCTCTACTTGGTCCAGTTAGCTCCTTGTTGGGTAATTAGGGCTCAGGGAAGAAGGTGTTAGCCCTTAAATACCCTTAATAGTGTGTGTAGAAATAGTGGGTTGAAATTAAAAACATGCAGCTTTGATTTACTAGGTATGGAAGACAGGTTATACCTATATTGCTTGTTTTATCTTTTTCTTCCTCTTTAGAATGTAGGGGTAAAAATGAGAGGATAGAAAATTACCTGTCCTTGGAGTGGTTGTTGTGCGGCTGCTTGTTGTCCTATTCCTGTGCCTGCACACAAAAGAGAAGAGATTAGTAGAAACTCAAAAATAGAGATCTTATGGCTTCTAGAATAGCTGTTGCTCCCCGGCAACGGCGCCAAGAATGGTAGCGGGCTTGTCACGTGTTTCGTCGTTATGGTTATTTATGGTTTACAATCGTTATAGTATATGACAAAAAGCTACCAGATTACTACAAATTTTTACTCGGAATAACAAGTTTTCCCGAAATCGAACTCAGGGAACAACTATAATTCTAGAAGCATAATTGTTCACAATTATGTTACAAAAATAATGAGAGAGAGAGGGAGCAAAAGTTCTCTTGGCTTCTTCTTCTTCTCTCTTCCTCTTCTTTCTTTTCTTCTTTTCTTTCAGCTGATCTTTCTCTTCTTCTCCTTCTTTCTTCTTCTTTAACCTGCGGCTGTGGTGATCTTCTTCTTTCTCTTTTCTTTCTCAGCCTGCCTTCTTCTTTCTTCTTCTCTTCCTACCTTCTTCTTTCTTCTTCTTCTTCTCTTTCTTCTCTTTCTCTACTTCTGCTTCTTTTCTTTTCCTCTTCTCTTTCTTTCTGCTCTGGCCGTTGACCTTCCTTCCTCTTCTTTTCTTCTTTTGGCAGTTTCCCTTCCGACGTCTGATGCGGTGCTCAGACGGCTTATCTACGTGTTTGCTACAGTTCCTCTCCTTCCTTCTTCTTCAGCTCCACAGTGCAGTTAAGGCTTCGGCCGCTCCTCCTTTCTTTCTTCCCTGCCCGGATACACACCCATCAGTGCAAAACCTACCCCTACCCCTTCCCCGTGTCTCTCTTTCTCTCTGAATCTCTCTTAGGAACGCCCTCCCAGAGCCGGCTAATCGGGTTCGGGTAGCGCTCCCGAGACCAGGCCTACTGGCGTGCGGTGGTGGGCGAGGAGTGCTTGGTCAGGTAGTTGGATCCGGCCCAAACCCGCAGAGTGTGAGCACGGGCGAGGGCGGGTGAGCGCGTGGCGTGCCGCGTGCGTGTGAGGGATGTGACCCCTGTGTATCGAAGGCAACCAGCCTGATACACTTTTTCAATTTAAGTGTGGGTGCGCGGCCGCACTTACGAGGTGGGACTAAAGTCCCACCTCCAGATTACGCATCCGCAAGCGAGGGAGTCGCTGCCAATTGGGGTAGCTGCGAGGCTCGCGACCCAAATCGCAAGCCTGGGCACCTTCGCGGAGTCAGCCCGCGCTGCCTGGGACTCGCAGCTGGGCTGGAGAAGGCCTGGAGCTGCGCGTAGAGGAGCTGCAGCAGCTCAACAATGGCGGTGAGGGGGGCTGACCTGAAAACATAATGACGGTCTCTCGGCCAAGTCAGATAGCGTGGGAAGATTCGCCGGAGTGCGGCGAAGGCAATGCGGTGGTTGGCGAGGCGCGAGAGCGCCTGTGGAGGTGGACCTAGGTCAGACTGTGTGCATGAAGATGGGTTTGTTCGGGGGGTGGTTGGGTGGTGAATGGCAGTGAATGGATATGGGAGAACGGTTGAGTGGAGTGAGGGGGAGCCTCTGGGCTGGTCGGCGAGGGAAGAGGTGGTCTGTGGAAGTGGAATGGACTCGCTAGAGAAGGTGACCAGAGATGGGGAAGGTGGTGATGGACAGTGGCGGTTGGTGGGTAAAAAGAGTGAATCAGTAAGGGGAAAACGTAAGGGAGAGAGAGAGGAAGAGTTCTACTTATTTACTCGACGAAGGGGGCGAGAGAAGCGTTCGGCTCTTGCCTGCCGGAGCTGAGAACGAAGATGCCCAGGAGGAGGGTATCGGCGACGAGGAGGCGGTCTGAGGGCGCCAGCTGGTACGGCCTGACGCGGACAACAGGGCAGAGTAAACTCTGTTGTAGGTAGGGCAGCAGAGCGACGAGAAGGAGGAGGAGAAGATCGCCGGAAGCTTCAGGCGCTTTGACTAGAGGGGGAAGAGATGAAATGTGGGGTATTTCTTCGCCAGAGGAAGCTTGAAGGAGTCGACAAACCTTGACGCTCCTTATAAAGGCCTTGGCGTGGAGAGGGAACCGAGGAGGCGACGTGCCTGCCTCGCTGGAGAGTGGTCGGAAAGGATACTCATGCCTTTCGTGTGTTCGCACGAGAGGCATGGTCGATGACAGAGGTCATGGGCGGGTCCCTGCGACAGAGGACGTTGCAGGGAACCCCTCGTCTGTTCTAGAGGACGGTCGCCCTACCCTGCGCGGTGCCATCCTCCGCACAAGGTCACCGGAGGTATGGCGCTGTGCAGAAATGGTAGGGAGGACCGTTCTGCAAAGAACGATGAGAAGTTAGTGGGCTAAACGTAAGAGTTTCAAAAGATAAGGGTCAAAAAGTAAATTAAGAGGATCAATTTGTAAAGTCGGTCAAGATGGTCTTTTCCTAAGCCCAAATTTTTATACCAGACTAATTTGAACCTAAGGATTTTAGTGGTGAAATTTGATTTTTTGTTGGACTATGTTTGACAGATCAATTTATGCAAAAACTCAAATTAAGTCATTAATTGGGCATGGTTCTCATTTTAGATCAAAATAGGTTGCAAAGGCCAAATTAAAGGTTCTAAACCCTAGGGGATATTTTTCTATGAATTTTATAGGGTTTAGTTGATTTTTGTCTTACCTCGAACCTCATGAATTAAAGTGATTTTGTTTTAAGGTTACAGAATGTCATTTAATTCGTAGAAGTTGCTATAACCCTTTTCAGATCAGATCATCCCACTTCCCTTCTTATTAAGCTCGTTTGACCTATGTTTGGATCCTTAATTACCTTTTTTGCATACTGCATTGGTGAAATTGCAGTTTTACCCCTGATGATTTATTTTATTCTTTAACTCAGAATTCTCTAAGTTAAGCATCTCTTTGGGTTTTGTAGGAGCTTTTTCACACTCATTTGGATTAAATTGTGTTAGTTAGGGTTCATGATGAGGTTCTCATCAGCAAGCAACAAGTTTACAAACTCCCACTAAAGTTGAATATCTCTAATTAACACGTCATCCATATGAGTTGTGTATTCATGAACATCTTGGGTGGAAATCCCTTAGTAAGTGAATCTGCAACCATGGAATTTGTACTAATGCGCTCAATAAACAATTGTCCACTCTCTACCCAACCAAGAACTTGATCTCAACATGCTTTGACTTCCTCGAGCTCATGTTGTTTTTGGAATACAACATTGCGGATTTATTGTCACAAATAACTTGAGTAGCCTTTTAATGTCATCTACTACATGCAGCCTTGTGACAGTTTCGTAACCAAATTCTATGATCAGATGCCTCATAACATTTGGAAAATTTCGCTGTTGTAGCGAAAGAGTCTTTAAAAGATTGCTTTGCACTCTTCCAAGAAATAGCACCTTGGACAAGCAATTAGACATAGCTTGACATAGACTTCATACTATCTTGGCATCCAGCAAAGTCAGAGTTGGCATACCCAATGATCTTAAGTTGTTCCAACCTCCGAAATGTAAGCATATAATCTTTTGTTCTCTACAAATATCTCAAGACCTGTTTGGCTACTTTCCAGTGGACTTTTCTCGAATTGCTTAAGAATCTATCCAACATCTCAATAATATGCCAAGTTTGGTTGTTTACAAACTTTAATATAGATTATACTCCCTACGGTTGATGCGTAAGGAACTGTTTATATCTCTTTGTTTCTCAAAATCATCTTTAGGACACTGGTTGAGACTAAATTTGTTTCCTTTAGCTGTAGGGGTATCAACTGGTCTATAATCCTGCATGCCATATTGCTTTAGAACCTTTTCAATATAGCTCTTTTGTGATAAACAAAGAATATATTGAGAACGATCTTGATATATATATTTCAATTCCTAATATAAAAGAGGCATCACTAAGATCTTTCAAGTCAAAATTCTTTGCAAGAAATTTCTTGATCTCAAGTAGAAGGCTCATATCATTAAGTACGAAGCAAGATGTCATCAACATATAAAACTAGAAAAAATATATGTGCTCCCACAAAATTTATAGTATATATATGCATTCATTTGCCAAATTCATCTCAAACAAAAAGAGATGATTGCTTGATGAAACTTGAAATATCATTGTCTGGATGCTTATTTGAGTCCATAAGTTGATTTATTAACGTTGCAAATTTTGTTCTTTGGTTCTCTTGACACAAAGTTTTCATATTACATCATATAGATCGTTTCATCAATGTTTCCATTGAGAAACGTCATCTTTGCATTGATTTAATGTAACTCTAGAACAAAATATGCCACTAATGCTACTATAATCTTAAAGAGTCTTTCGAAGTAATCGGACATAAAGTCTCTTTATAATCAATACTTTCCTTTTGGATAAAACCCTTTATGACAAAACAAGTCTATATCTTTTCTCATTACCTCTTAAATCCCTTTTGGTTTAAATATTCATTTGCAACCAATAGGTTTCGCATCTTCTGGAAATGGGGCAAGATCCCATACATCATTGTCCTTCATGGATTTAATTTCCTCATTCATGGCATTTGTCCACTTTTGAAAGTTTGGACTTAACATTTCTTAATGAAAGTTAATTGAATTATCTTCCATCACTCCAATGTCTACCTCATATTGTTAGGCCTAGTTTGGGTGGAGGGATGTATTTTGTGGGATAATTTTTTTGTAGATGGGTTATCTTATATTTCTATTTGGAAGTCATAAGGGTTATCCTAGTGGGTTAATCTGTAACTGTTTGGAATGTAGAGGGATAACTTGGAGGGTTATTCTATGGGTGGAAGTTTATTGTTTGGGAGTTTGTTGATGGAATAAGGTGCAAAATGACATTTATGTCCTTGTAGTTGTTGATTTGAAAGTTAGTTGATTGTCAATATTAATTAGCTTTGATAAGACAATTATAATTTATTATTTCCAATAAATATTTTATTTGATATAAGAAGGTTTATTTGTTTTAATTGTAATTAAAATCATATTGATTAAAATAAGTTATCATTATGTATAACTTGATAGGTAATGTTAATAGCTACATTTCTAGTTAATAACTAATACCTTTCTTTCTTATTTTTATCTGAGCAAAAAGACCTTAATTTTTAGTAACCATATACTCGGTGTTCTTTTGAATTTAATAAATATAGGTTCAATTCAAATTTTGATTAATAATTTGAGAAGGTGTTCTTAGAAGGGATGGACATTTTCTAGTTTATTTTTTACTCTTTTTAATTTATGGTGATAATTACTAATATATGACTTTTAGATCTTTTTAATTAAGGTGATAAAGAAAAAATAAAATAACAAATAATTATAAAGCTATTGAAACGAGAGATTCAGATTGTACGGAAAAGGCTAACCCCATACATTTTTCATTTTTTCTTTCCTTTTGTGATTTTGAGGTAGGTTGTCAGATAGTTGAGAAGATGGATTCATTGAAAGACAACTCTAATCAATGAGATGTTAATGAGGGTAAAGATAGAATTTATCTCTAACAACCATAGGTTGGGAAAGATATAGAAGGGCTAGCATCCTAAGGGTTAACCCATGGAAATTCATGGGATAACCCTCCAAAATCCTTATCTCACATGAATCAAAGAATAACTTATCTTGGGTTAAGTATCCTTAACCCAGGTTAGAATATCCTATCTACCAAACATTGTTAACCCCTATTTTCATGGGTTAACCCAATTTCCAAACTAAGCCTTAAAGAAATATAACATATATAATCATTTGATATTGCACTTTTTCTCTCTCTAGTTCATCTCTTAAATGGCATAGGTTCTTGAGATGTTTAAGTTTGCTCTTCTAGAGTGACATCCTCTGTTGAGAAATAAGGTCTCGAACCTACTCAACAATCAATGGGAATCGGGGATTGAATTATTCGAGTCCTCGATTCCCATTGTATCGCGGAAGCATGAAAACATAAGGGTTAAAAATTTCATCGAATCACATACTCGGGTCGATGCCCGATTACTCGAATAACAGAAATTGATAAATGTATCCATGACCACAAGGTCACTCCTCGCAAGAGAGGGCCCAAATAGGAGAGAGGAATTTGGGAAATTTTCAACCGAAATCGAGTCTGGGATGGATAGTATGCATTGAGGCTTCTTTTATAGGCCCTTGGAGGATGATTTGAGCTTGGGAAGCAAGCTTCCCAAGCTTGGAAGGTCACCGAAGATGGAAGCTTGAAAGATATTCGAATCTCTCATGCGTTCGCATGAGAGATTGGGAAGGTTTTGGGGCTCAAGGATGGGTGCAATGGAGAGAGAACTCCTCAAGGAATTTCCCTTCCAATTTTGGAAGGGATTGAGCGAGAAATTAGGGAGATCTTTCCATTTGAAGGTCACCAGAGTTGCAGGAATAGGATTTTGGTGCAGCAGGGACCTATTTGTGAAGAAGATGACAAAGCTGGGGTGCTATTTGTAAGAAATTCAAAAGCTGAGGGCATGAGTGTGAGATAAAAGAGTAAGACAAGACCAAATTACAAACTAAGTAAAGATGATCTCAAATTGGACCCAAATTTTGGTACAAACCTAATTTTGACCCAAGGAATCCAATGGTGAAGTTAGATTTAGGTTTTGACCAAGTTTGACTAGAGAAATTGCATAATTACCCAAATTAGGGCAAAAGTCTATCTGATACTCTGTTTTGGGTCAAGACGGGTTTTGATAGTCAAATTGAAAGTACCAAACCATAGAGAATATTTTTCTATGAATTTTAGAGGGTTTAGTTGAATTTTACCCTGACCTGAACCTCAGTTAATTAAGCAGGTCTGTTTTTAGGATTTTGGAAGTCATTTAATTCTCAAAACACGTGAAATTCCTTTTCTGTCTATACGGACCTATTTGTTAGACTCTTAAGATCATTTGACCCTTAATTAACCCTTGAAGAAACCCACAGTTATTCTGTATTCATGATATGATGGTAAAATGACAGTTTTAATCCTAGTTTCTTGTATTTCTCTCATAAAGAATTTACAGTGAATTAGGATCCTCTAGCGATTATGTAGGAGCATTTAATGATGGAATATACTAAATAAAGCTAGACATGGCTGATGATGATGTTATCATCAGTGCCCATTGCTACTTTTTGCTAGTGATAACAATGGGTTATTTTTAAACATGCATTCGTCGTCGCTTATAGAAATAACCGACAACAAACATATATTTGTCGTCACTTTAACAATCGACAGCAAATAACCGATGATATATCCCATTTTTATAGTAGTGCCAACTCCCTCGCAAATTGGAAGGCAACCCTTGCCTTGAAATCTACCAACACTTGACCTAGAGGAATAATTCCTCTCAGCCATGTACTAGCAAGTCAACCAACTTGGGCCCTTTGTCAACTCCCAACACTTGGGAGAAGATCAAGAAGAGGATCAGCCAAATCAAAGATCGAATCTCCAATTTTTGTACAAGCAAGTCGACTTGGAGCCCCTTTGGTTGATGCCCTACCATTGGCAATAGGAGGAGGTGGTCAACTGGGGCATGGACAAGTCGACCCCTTTCTTCTTCTCAAGAAGAAGGAGGTTGGCCACCCATCATGCAGCATGATCGACTACTTCCTGGAGAGCCCTTCATGATCTTGAGGGCTTTGGGGAGGAAGGAGGAGGTTAGTGGCAGCGATTAATGGTGGATGCACACAATAGAAATGCAATTAAGGCTTCCATGTAGGTTTATGGAGACATATATAGGGTTCCAATATCTAAACTTAGATCTTTCCACATTACTTCTTGAATCTCTTTTGATTTTAAATATCCATTTGCAATCAGCGAGTTTTGTACCTTACGGTAATCGGACAAGATCCCATACATCACTGTCATTCATGGCATCTATTTACTTTTGAGAGTGGAAATAATTGAAGCATCGGCAGACGATTTTATCTACATCCAGAAATTTACGTAGCATGTTGGGTGCATCAAGGCTTAAGTTCCACATTCAAGGTGTTTGGACAACCACAATGCTTTAGTAATCTTCGTCGGTGTTAGGTGACCTCAATTCACATTGTGAAACCCTAGTTCCCAGACACCAAAGTTCCCCCTCTTCAGTGCTAGATCTCAACCCTAGCTAGCCTCCTGCATCGATCGGGACCACCTCCTCATTCCACTGCCATCTTCACACGTCTTTCCCCTCTCCTTTCGGTTGAGATATCCTCGTTCCATCCCCTTTCATGGTTGCGAGGCATCTTGTCACCTGTCCACCCCTTGTTTCGGGCAATGCGTCATCAATCGCTTGATGATTCGGTGTACTCTGAATCCTAATTGTGGGAAGCCTTCCATTGCAGGATGGTTGGTCAAGGTTGTTGGCGCTCCTTTGGTTGGACATTACCACCAAGTTGGATGGCCCTTCATCTCTATGTTTTTTGTTGTATCCTTTGTGAAGCAATCCAAGTCGATTCCTTCATCTTTCAATGCTTGTGTTGGTGGTGAGTCCTTGCGCCTCTCACCATGCTTACTAGTTATCTTCCACCTGTGCCATAGTTTGAGCTACTCCTTTAGATCTTGTGTTTTGCTTTGATTATTTCAGGCATTAGGGTGGTCACTATGATGAGCTTGAGTTGACATGATGAAGCTTTGTGGTGGATTCTCTTGCCTCCTAACACCTCTTTCAGTGCCTTATTTAGGACTCGAGTCGATTGATAAAGGTTCTTTGGTCCAATTTGGGTTCCATGCTTCACATCATGACCAACTCCTATTGTATTTCAGGGCCATATTAGAAATTGATCATAATACGATTGAGTTCCTCGCCAATAACAGTCTGTTGGTTCTCCTATATCACACTAGTCACAAACTTTGTTTCAATGGTGCATATTGTCATCCAAGTGTGGAGCAAGGCTAAGGTTTTTAGATCAGACGTTGGTTCTCCTATATCACACTGATCACAAACTTTGTTTCAATGGTGCGTATTGTCATCCAAGTGTGGAGCAAGGCTAAGCTTTTTAGATCAGATGACTTCTATGTTTCTTTCTGTATTTTTATTTTTTTGATTTTTCTTACTGTTGAAAGTTTTTTTTTCACCTCACTTACTCCCCTAAATGGGAGATTGGTTTCCCCTCTTTGGAAGATGTGGTGTTCTCTTCTCCTCTTTTCACCTTATTAAGGGTTATGTCTAGATATAATTTATTTCTTCCCTTGAAACACCTTAGATCCCACCCAAAGGGAACCTTTGGATGGGGGCCCATGCCAAACATGCATGGGATCCATGCCAATTCATGGGGAAGAGGGAATGGTGTTGGGGGTGGGATCTTAATTAGGGGCCTTTCCGAGTGTGCCAAAAATTTCTTTAGGGGCTGTTTGGTTGGCAGAATAGAAGGGGAATTAAGGTCGAATTTCACGTTTGGCAGTTTTTATTTCAATGTCGGCGAATTCGGGATTGAGAGGTGGATTCCAGAATAAACGAATTCCACCGAAGAGGTGGAATTCATTTATTCCATTGGTTTATCCACCTCTCTCATCTCTCTCTCTCAACTTCACCACTTAAAATTTGTTTATTCCTCCTACCAAATACCTCAGGTAGAATAAATATTTTTAATTATTTGATGTGACAACAAACACAAATATTTAGGCAGAATAAAAATTCCTAATTCCTCCTACTCTTTTTCATCACTTTTTTTATCACTCCTAATTATTAATCTAACCAAACAGGCCTTTAGGATTCATTTGGATGCGGCATAAAATATTGTAAGGATAAGTTAGTGTGGAATAAGTGAAGAGGAGTGTCTATTTGTGTGGTGAGATAAGTAGATGGATAAAGTAATTGTTATATTAATGTGATGTTAGTGATTATTTATTTAATATTAAAAGTAAGAGTAAAAGATATAGTGAATATATATTTATTTAATATTAAAATTGAGAGTAAGATGATGTTAGTAGTTATTTATTTAATATTTAAACATGGAAACTTAATCGATGAAAAAACTTTTCAAAATAAATTCGACAAAAAAATTAAAAAAAAGAATATCCACTCACTAATTCCCTTTGAACGGGGCCTTAATAACTGTGAGAGCTGGTAGGAGAACCCAGGAAGATTGAGACCGTGCGTTGCGCAACTGATTGAAAGTTGTTTATAGCTAGAGCATCCCTTATTTTTTCTGTAGAGTAACTATTCCAACGACGAAACCGTGGATTATCTGATGTCAACCGCGCAAGGTAGTACTCAGAAAAACCATCATAAATTAATGGGTTGGTAACAAGAACCAGCTAACATCTCTACGTACTTATATTTCAACTCGACAAGACTAGAGATCTCACAAGTCCGGCACTTGCAAGGTTAGATCAACCCCAAAAAGCAATTTTTGTGGGGGATCAGTACAAAATGTATCGTATATTTAGCACATAGGACCGTCAAAGCAAAACCTTTTAAACAAAATTCGATAAAACAAAAAGTATGAAATACGCTATACCGACGTCCTTGACAAAAATGAAACATCGAATGTTATCTTAATTGTTGCTCTACCATTCGATGCAAATCTATTGCAATCAACACGATAATAAGCCCTAGAGTGAAGGGGTGTGACCAGTCGAATATCGATCAAATATGTCAAAATAGGCATGATAATCGGCGTCATCTCTAAACTATAATCGGCTGGAAGCTAATAGAATTTACCCAAAACATCCAGCCAATCAAGGAAGCAAGCGAGGGCTTTCCTGTAATTTGGTAAAATATGTATCTTCTTGCAACCAAATACAGTTTTCTTGCATGGAACTGAGCGCGTGCCCAACAAAACATGAAGATAGGCTATAGATTCATGTCTGGTGGAAGCTACCTATTTGCGAACAATTGACATCCCCTCTTAATGGCAACCTTATTTACGCTGACTCCATCCGAAATAAAGTTCCGAGAAATCAGAATAAACGTGCAAACAACTGGACGTACATTCTCGCGAAGTTACTGAAAACAACCCTTAAAATAGAGCCGAAAATTAATCTAAAATCTGAAATTATTCTTGATCATGCAGGAGTTACTACAGATGCACCCACAAGCCCAGGGACTGCCAAGCAATAAGGCAAGCACAGAGAAGCGAGGAAGACCCCTCAAAATACGACATCACCTACATAGGTCACCATACATGCAGTGATGCACGTATGAGCCCTCTCGGCTCCCCGAGTACTTTCGGCCTTCCTCCTCGCAGCGGGCAGGCCAGCTCAATCAGCTTCGTCCACCGGCTGCCACCAACTCCTTGTACGATCGCGATGCCGGAGGAAGTGAATGACCATGATGTAATGAGCACCTTGAGCCAGCAGCCGGTGTTGGCGGACGTCGAGGGGGACATGGGATCGACTGGCTACACGGACATGGTTAATCTCTTGAGCATCTTTGATGATTACGTTCGTTGCTTCGATCAAGATTCCTGCTTGGCAGGTCAGTTTCTTACTCCAAGTTTTCAAACAAGAAGCGTTGCTGCTGTAGTGTTGTGTGTTTCTCCTTTAACTACAAGAAAGAGAGTTTTTGGTGATAGTTAAAAACCGTCGTCAAAAGCTGTAAAATCGTCACCAGAAAGTGTCACAAAAGGTTACGTTGCAGTAAAGTTTTGGCGACAGTTTTTATCAAAAATCATCGTTAATAGTCTACTCCCCCACTGCACCACGATTGATCTTTCGATAACAATTTCGTCACCAAAAGTCTTTGGCAAACCGTCAGCCAAAAATAATTGACAACAGTTTTGTAATTGTCGCTAAAATATTGAAAAAAATTGAAAGTGAGATTAGTTAAATTATTGATGATAATTTGAAACAATTCAACGATGATTTTTAAATAACTATCAGCAAAACAGTCGATTAGCAAAACAGTCGGCATAGATATAAATTTTTCATCATTTTCCAAATTCAATAGCAGACAACACAAGACAAGAGAAATGACACTAAGAAATTTCAAGACAAAAGTGAGATAAAGAACCAAATGAGACGTGTGCAAACACATTTATATATAGTTACATGTTCAATTGGTAACATGATAGAAAATGATATTGAAATCTTGGAATCATTTATTGTGGAGCAGAAATGAGCCATTCAAACAAGAACATAAATGGAAATAAAAGATTGTAAGTTTTGACGAAGTCAGCACAGTCGCACCTAACTCTATATAATTTTAAGATCCATTCTTCAAATTACAAAGTATGCACTAGATAAGAAAAATAATCTTTCATCTCCTAAGTGTACTAGTTCAGAATATATGGTATTACAAGCAAACTAAAAACCTTTACTTGATAAGCTATAATCTTGGCATAAGATTTACCCAGAATATTTGTAGTATATGAAAGTGTATAGCTTGTAGCTAGCAAGACTAATTCCAAAGCATTAAAGTTCTGGAAATCAGGATCAGTGGTTGTACTACTTCTCTTTTGTTTTTTTTTGAAGGGCTATTGCTTTTTTTTTAGTTACCAATTTTGAATAGATCCTTGAAAACATTGGAGATATGCAACAGCCCTGGAAACTCCATATTTATATACACCCTTTATAAAGTTTTGTGGATAATCAATCATAAATGCCCCTGGTGGGTCTCGGAAGGTTACTAGAGGATTTATTAACGTAGGAGGCGTTACTTAGTTAGAAATCATCCATTGCATAGGAGGGTAAAGCGGTAATTAACAAACATACATTGGGAGAACGAGGGTTTGGTGACCCAATTTCACCATAAGACATGTACATCTGGGGGGAGAACATGGCTCCTAACTATGCAGTAGAATTTTAAGGATACGTGGTATTACATGATTTCACTCTCTCTCTCTCGAGGGGAGAGGCCCCTTACATTGGGGGCCCTTCCCTTTATTTATAACATGGGAGGGGGGGGGGGGGGGGGGGGGAGGGGGGTGGGATCCGCACTCGATGGCCCCTAGTACCCCTACTACCAGGCTAGTTGTACCTTGTCAGGGTGCAAGTGGTCAGGGTCATCTTATCGTTTCTGTTTTCCTTGTTGCGCTAAATCTTTTGGCAGGCTAGGCTGGTGCCGATTGGGATTCGGCTGATCTTAAGCGAGGTGCTGGTTCTGTCTGTGTACCCTGTATCCAGGAAGTCAGATCCTCTGTCGGGTCATGTGCGGAGTTTTGGATCCGAGAACATTTTTTACCCCTCATCATATGCCTTCACTCTCTAGCTAGTGTGAACTACTGAGAGAGTAGTGAGAATGTCCAAAACTTCGTGGTAAGTGATGCCCCTAGATATTCTTTCAGCTGTAATGCAGCGGGGGGAACATTTATGATTAAGGAGTTAGGTGGCCTTCACCTGCTTCCGGTTAGTTGGAAGAGGTCCTTTGTTAAGGGCGTATGAGCCTGAGTTCGCGTCGGCCTCAAGAGGCCATGTCGGTTGAACATAGGGCATATCTACTCAGGAATGCATTGGCTTTAAGAGGCGGTCAGTCCCGAGTTCGAGCTGGCCTTATGAAGCAGTGACTACTAATGTTGGGGCTAATGAGCTGCGACTTATATCAACTTTAAGAGGTGATAGGATTTAGTCGTGGGGCATATCAGTCCGAACCCATGCCAACCTTAGGAGGTGGCGTTGTTTGGGTGCGGGAGGTATGAGCTCGAGCTGATGTCGGCCTTAGGAGGCGACAGAAGTTGGGCGTGAGGTGTATTAGCCCGAGTCCTTGCCGGCCTTGGGAGGTGGCAGGAGTTGGGCGTGGGATTTATTAGCCCAAGCCCATGCCGGCATTAGGGGGCAACGGGAGTTGGGCGTGGGGCATATTAGCTCTAGCCTGTGTCAGCCTTAGGAGGCGACAGAAGTTGGGCATGAGGCATATAGGGGCGATGGGAGTTGGGCGTGGAGCGTATCAGCCCGAGCCCCTTCCAGCCTTGGGAGGCGATGGGAGTTGGGCGTGGAGCATATGAGCCCGAGCTCGTGCTAGCCTTGGGAGGCAGCCGGAGTTGGGCGTGGGGCATGTTAGCCCGAGCCCATGTCGGCCTTGGGAGGCGGCAGAAGTTGGGTGTGGGGCGTCTTAGCCCGAGCCCGTGCTAGCCTTAGGAGGCGGCAATTCGCCTAATTAAGACTCTGAGGTTGTCATTAACTGTTATTACCATGAGAGGGCATGGCCTAAAGCGTCTGGCCTTTCTAAAAAGGTGTGAAAGGTTTTTCGAGTATCTGTCGTGTAATAACATGCGAGGATCCTTGACTGGTGATTTTATCAATGCGTTCTTGCAGCCGTTGAATCTATGTCAAATCTCGAGAGATTCGGTTCCTTTGATTCACAGGGGTAGAAAGACATTACCATCCTTAGGAGCCCATGAGGTGGGGCTATAAATAAGGGCCCGATGTAGGCCTTTCTTGACCACCTTTCATCATCTTTAGTCATGCTTGAGGGACTTAAGAGTCGTGGGGAGAAACATTTGGGACTTATTTGCTCCTTGGGTAGAGCTCTATCGTCGAACTTCTACGAAGAGTGGTTATGTTTAGTTCTTCGGATAGGGGTGAGCCCCTCTTTGTGCCCCCGCTCAATGCACGGGTTGAGGTAATGGCTTCCATCTTTTGATGTGCATGTTGTTGCTTATCCTCCCTCCTGTGTGCTCATTTTGCCTTGTTTCCTGGCGTAGGCTTCTGGGGGTTTTCTTTGCCAGGCGAATTCGGACGCCGTGGTAGGCCCTCCTGGTTTGGGGCCCATACCATGTGGAGGAAGCTTGTTTGCTTAAGCGCAAAGAAGTGGGCCTCTTGCTCGCGAAGAGCTTAACATGAAACGGGTGGGGAGCCATGAAGGGGCAGAGCAGGATCCTCCAAGGCGCCCACAGGGCGAATTCTGCGGAACGTCCGTTGAGAAGGAGTCAGCTGCGTCATCTTTGTGGACCCAGGTGGGGGTAAGACGAGGGACGTTCCGCTGGGGGTGCTATACCCTTCTTGTGTGGACAACCCACTGGATGCTAGCTCGCGAAGCTGTCGCCCAAAGGCCAGGGGAAGCACACTCCTTTAAGGAGTCTTAGTGCTTCTCCGGTGCCACTCTATTCCCTTTACGACTCCGTGAAGGTGGAGCGGGGACTGCTGCTGCTGGGAGCTCCTCTCGTGGGAGTGCACTTGCCTAGGCAAAAGTGGGGCAGGGCTTGTTGGCAAGGACGAGTGCGGCCTTTGCCTAGGCAGTTGAGGTCAACTTACTATTCTCGCATGGATGGCCTGCTGGAAGCCTTAGGCTTCAACCACGTGGGGCACCTCACTGATGTATGGGAGGGTAGTCCACACGGTTGGGTCGTTGCGCCTGCCTTGCGCTGACGCTTTGGCCCGCCAAGACTTGTTGCTCCTCCTGCAGAGTTCCTCGGTCAGTCCTCCTTCCTCTATGGATGGGCTGAGGGGGAGTTCACTCCGCCTAATCAGGGGTCTGCCTTGGGCGAGTGGTGTTGGTTGGGAAAAGACAGACCTTCGCTGAGGGGCCAGCTCAAGTTGCAGGACCTGCCAGTCTTGATGTCACACTGTCACCTGTGTTACTGAAAGTGAGTGGGATTGAAGACCTGGAGCGAGGCCACTGAGTCGTGATGATTGGTGCTGACTTTTCCCTCGTACTATTTTACCTTTTGCCAACTATAATTTAGTCAAAGACAATAATCTGGGGAATGTAACAGTCGATGTTTGTTATAAAGGAAGAAAATTTTTTTGTTCCTTGCATGGACTGTTTGTATGCCAAGTGTGAAAATGTATTTTTTGCCTGGGATTCCATTGCTCTCATGGGTTATGTGAACCGCATTTCACGAGGCTTGTCTTCATCCCTTTTGCTTGCTCGAACGACTTGGCACAGAGGCTTCTCCTGTTACTCCTTCTCGGGTAATTATGTGTGGGGCCTACTGGGATGCTCATGGAGAAGGCTATCCGCGGTAGTGGCCAGGCACCTATGGCTTGTGTCATGAAGGCTCAGGTGGGTTCTCCTTGGGGGTCTTCTTGCAGTCTCCATGGGCCGATTAGTTGCCCGATGCCTGGTCCGTCCTCTTCCCTCAGTAGGCGGGAGGAGGACGTTCTCTTTGGAAAAGAGGTTGCAATGAGGCTACTTGGCATGTAGTGCTTATCCCTGTAGAATAGTTGGGTTGAGGGCGTTCGCTATGAATGCCTTACCTTTTATCGACTCTCCTTGCGAGGTGGCGATAGGAGGGGGTGAAGAGTCTCAGCTTGCCTTGTTGACTTTTGAAGTGCGATGCCTTGATCCATTGCGTGTTCCTCCAGGGGTCAGCTACTTATGAGGGCCTTTTTTAGAGGGTGGCTAAGAGAGGGCGGGGGGGGGGGGGGGGGGTGTGACCTCGAGAGCTGGCCTCGGGGCACAGGAGCCCAAGGTCATGTTATTATGTGCCGTTGTGTCACCCGAGAGATGGGGCGCTAGTATCCCGCTCCTAAGCTTGTGTTATTAGCCCTCGCCATTCATTTTGGTGGGCAAATGCCTCTGAGGGTGGGGTGGCCAAGGCTTTTTCTTGTGGGTGGTGTGTTGAATCTTGAGGCGCATGGGCCCGAGTCCTTACCAGCCAGAGAGGCTGGCCCTGTAGCTGCTGAAACGTGGGGCCCAGGAGCCCTAATTCCACCATTCTCTTGGGATGACTTTCCTTGCGAAGTCGTAGAAGGAGGGGGCGGAGAGTCCCTACTTGTCTTGGCGACTTTAGAGCGGGATGCTTCGGTCCTTCATGTACTTCTTGGAATTAGTCATCGCCCGATGGAGTTTGCCTAGGGTGGAGTTAAAAGCGTGCTCTAGCTCCGTCTGAGCTGCCTAGGCCCTTCTGTCAGGGTGTCGAAGGGCCAAGGAGCTATGGCTGCTTAGGCGATGTTGTCCCTCTATCCTTTTGTTGAGGACCCGAGGGAGTCGAGGCTCCTCTTCTTAAGACTTGCCCCCTTAACTGGGAGATGTTAAGTCGGGCCTCCTAGGAGACCCCTTCGTTGGGATAGTTTTGTCTTTGGCGGTGCTCGCTGCATGTCCCTCATGGGGATTGGGCAGAAGTGTCCAATGCGGGAGTGCCTGAGTGCCTACCCTTGACGAGGGAACCCTGAGGCAGGATCTGCCGGAGGGGCTTATGGGTGTGTGCTATTTTAGGGTTGCCGCTTCCTTCGAGAGTATTGCTAGCCATGGGCATCCAGGGGAGAGTTCTCCGAGCCTCGACCTTGGACTCTTATTGTGGCTGGATAATTGTCGCCTGAGGGGGCGGATCCCTTGCCTAGACAACCTAGGCGAAGTTGTTAAGGTGGGAATGAGTAGCCGAGGCTGACTCAGCTTTTGGAGCATGGGAGTCCAAGCTGAAAGTCCCTACTAGGAGGGGGTGACGTAATAAAATGCGGAAATAAATATAAACAATATCACAAAATAGGCAATCACAAAATGTACACAGGTATTTTTAGGTGGAAACCCAAACCGGGTAAAAACCACCACCTAACCCTCTCGAGTTAGGATTTTCCGATCAACCTAGTTGATCAAATCCACTAACCGAATCACTTTGAACGAGGGTGATTCAACCTCAGTACAACCACGCTACAAGTACGAGGGTAGCGTTCCTCAACCCCTTCTCTTCACGAGAAGGATTTTGTCCCACGAAGGAGACGGGAATTCGCAAAGCGAATACCCAACCAAAATACAAAGATAAAATAAACAACAGTCCTATAGAGCCAACAAAATTAAACCTAGCTTCTATAGGAAATAGGAAACTCCCCTTTGCAAGGAGTGCGTCGACGATGACGCGGTGCGTGTGCCACGCGATGGCGCTACGTCGCTCTCGTTATCAACGCCGGGAGAGCGGGCGCGCGAAGGCTTGATGCTCTTAAGAGAATGAAGCTAGAGCTTGGAGAGCAAGGGCCTCAATTGGACACAAAAGAGTGGAACTAAGTTGCTTAGGTGTGTCTCTTGTTTCTCTTAGTGTGTATCTTGTGTTTCTAGGTGTATTTTTGAGTTACAAAGGTTCCCCTCTATTTATAGAGGCCTTAGGAAGGCTTTGGAAGGCTTGGAAAAGCTTCCATAGCCGTTGGGTGCAAAGCCCAAGAGAATCAGGCCGAAATCAGGACAATGATTACACTTCACAGGGTTATCAGACGTCTAATTATGGCATCAGACGTCTGGAAGTCCACTTTAAGACGTCTGATTCCAAGGTCAGACGTCTGATTCTATGCGGGTTTCTCCCTGACTTGAATCAGATCTAAACAGGGTTTTTGTACAAGTCCATCAGACGACATAGAGGACGTCTGGCACTAAGTCTGGACGTCTGGAAACCTACTTTTATCGTGGGAATTGATTTCCAAACGTTGCAACGGCTAGAAAATCTCTGAGAAGAGATTTTGGGTCAGCCGAGGCAAAACGGTCATTTATCAGACGTCTGTGAAGTCCTATGGACGTCTGATAAGGCTCTAACGGTCATATTCTTGAGTGTCTTCGAAGCCAGCCAACGGTCCACTAACTGGACGTCTGGCAAAGTCATCAGACGTCTCCTAAGACGTCTGGTATAAGGTCTGGACGTCTGAATTCATCAGACAGAACTAACTATGTCCAGCCTAACAGTTATCAGACGTCTGAAACAACAGTCAGACGTCTTAAAATCCTTTATCAGTCGTCTGATTAGTGAATTAGACGTCTGGAAAGTCAGTTTTAACCCTATATTGGTTTTCTAAGTGTTCTACAGAAAACCTACGTATCCTAGGGTTGTGCAGGTGTTCCTAGGACTACTGTTAGGGTTCTTTGAGGCTCTTTAACATAATGTCTAAGGAAAATGAAGAGCAAGAAAATAAATACAAGAGATACATGAAAGGATAAAAAAGAATCTATCCTATT
Organism: Thalassia testudinum; assembly: GCA_037157565.1. Lineage (NCBI taxonomy): Eukaryota > Viridiplantae > Streptophyta > Magnoliopsida > Alismatales > Hydrocharitaceae > Thalassia > Thalassia testudinum. Next base: position 61,304,022 of record JAZHRO010000013.1, on the reverse strand, counting down.
CTTCTTGTCTTCCATCTCCAATCTTTCGCTCCACGCGAACCTCCTCTATTTTCCGTCAAGCTCCTCCAATCCGTCCTGGATGCGAGCTCGAGTTCCGTCTAAACACGTCTTCATTTGCAATTGACCTGAAATCTAGGACTCAAATTGCAAATGTTAAATAACACGTGTTTTGTTATCATCAAAACAAATGATCGTGGTGCTCTAGCACCAACAATCTCCCCCTTTTTGATGATGACAAAACCGTAAATAATAATGCATAAAAATCCTCCCCCTTTTTGACATTATCAAAAAGGTTTGATTGATTTTATATTTCCTATTACTCCCCCTTAAAACATGCTCTTCTATTTATTTTTAACAAAGGTAATGTCCTCCCCCTTTTTATAACAACAAGATAGCTATTATTTTTCTCCCCCTTACTAAAGGAAATTTAGCTAACTTGTATCTCCCCCTTAAAAATTGACAATAAGCTCATCATTTTTAACTTCCCCTATCTAAATGCTTATAAAAAGGATAGGGTTAAGAATTTTACCTCACCTACCATGGCCAATAAAATGGCCCGAATGGTGGTGGTGGATGCCACATCGGATGGGGCTCCCATCCGTAGCTTGGAGGCCCGGGCATCGGCGCCGGTCTCCAATCTGGTGGTCGACGTGCGGCGGGTCCGTCGTTTGTTCGCCGTCTCGTCGGTCTTCTTCTTCTCCTCCTTGGTCTACTTATTGGTTCTCCCAACTTAAGTTGACCAGCCTTGAGCTTGTAGGTCCAGTCCTTTATGTTGTAGTCATCCCTGAACCCTACAAAACAAGATTCTAATTCTTTTTTCGGTATCCAAGTGGGCTTGGATCCGGATTTGTTAGAGGGTCTCCTTGACGGAGATCCTTTCTCAACCTTAGGGCTATAAAAATCATCTACTTTGTTGATTAGTTTGTTAGAGCTTTCCCTAAGACATGCAATTTCTCTTTCTATAGTATTCATCTTAGTCTTTAAATCAGAAATTTCTATTTTTAGACTATCATTTTCCTCAATCAATTTATTATTTTCATTGATGAGGTCTTGATTTTCTAATAATAGGTTATTATCCTTAGGACTAGTTTCTATGTCCTTGAGTTGTTTTTCTAACCTATCATTTTCATTTCTAAGAAAACTAAGGTTCTTTTTAATGCCTTTATTTTCTACCCTAAGTGATTTACTAATCTCAAAAAGTTCATTAAATGCTTCTTGAAGATCGAGATTTACCTCGTTGTCTGAGTCGCTTTCGCTTTCGCTGTCGCTTCCTCTGGCCATGAAACCGAAGCAAGCGGTTTCTTCTTCTATGGTCTTTTCTTCTTCTTCCTCCGAGCTAGAATCGTCCCAAGTGGCTTGGAACGCCTTCTTCTTGGATTTCTTCTCCTTTTCCTTCTTCTTCTCCTTTTTGAGAAGAGGGCATTCTGGTCGCAGATGCCCTTTCCCGTTGCAGTGGTAGCAACGTCTCGGGCTTTCCTTTTTCTCTTTCTTTAATTCCCTACAAAACTTGGAAAAATTTTTAAGTAAAATTCTAAAGTCTTCGTCGTCGGAACTTACCTCGCTATCTGACGCGGCTTTGAAGGCGAGAGTCTTCTTTAGTTTAGGCTCCGGTGTATCCTTCTTCTTTTGCTTCAACTTAGTCTCGTAGGCCATCAGATTGCCTAGGAGATCTTCCATGTTGAGCTCCTCCATTTCGTTCGCCTCTTCTATGGCGGTGACTTTCTGTTCCCATTCCGGTCCAAGGGAACGAAGAAGCTTCCCTTGAAGCTCCCCCTTGATGAAAGTCTTTCCTAAAGCTTTCAAGTTATTCACTATGAGAGTGAACCTAGTGTTCATCTCACTTAAAGTTTCGTCAGATTTCATAGAAAAAGCCTCAAATTCTTGTGAAAGTAAATTGAGTTTAGAAGTTTTTACCTTAGAGGTACCTTCATGAGTTACCTCGAGTGTGTGCCAGATCTCGTATGCGGTGGCGCATTGCGAGATTCTATTGAACTCCTCCGAGCTGAGCGCGCAATACAATGCGTTCATTGTTTTTGCGTTGAGAGAGAGTTCCCGAATCTGCTACTGCGAGTATCCTCCCGCGGGTTTTTCTGGGATGTCGAATGGCGTCTCGCATCTAGCCCAGACCGTGAAGTCGGTGGCTTGAAGCCACGTCTTCATCCGCAGCTTCCAGTAGGGGTAGTTGCTTCCGTCGAAGAACGGCGGACGGGTTGTGGACTGTCCCTCGGAGATTCTGACTGCGGCTATGCTTCCCTCCATGATCTAGATCCTCGCCGGTTTGTAACGCCGATTACGTGAGACCTGCTCTGATACCAATTGAAAGTCCCTACTAGGAGGGGGTGACGTAATAAAATGCGGAAATAAATATAAACAATATCACAAAATAGGCAATCACAAAATGTACACAGGTATTTTTAGGTGGAAACCCAAACCGGGTAAAAACCACCACCTAACCCTCTCGAGTTAGGATTTTCCGATCAACCTAGTTGATCAAATCCACTAACCGAATCACTTTGAACGAGGGTGATTCAACCTCAGTACAACCACGCTACAAGTACGAGGGTAGCGTTCCTCAACCCCTTCTCTTCACGAGAAGGATTTTGTCCCACGAAGGAGACGGGAATTCGCAAAGCGAATACCCAACCAAAATACAAAGATAAAATAAACAACAGTCCTATAGAGCCAACAAAATTAAACCTAGCTTCTATAGGAAATAGGAAACTCCCCTTTGCAAGGAGTGCGTCGACGATGACGCGGTGCGTGTGCCACGCGATGGCGCTACGTCGCTCTCGTTATCAACGCCGGGAGAGCGGGCGCGCGAAGGCTTGATGCTCTTAAGAGAATGAAGCTAGAGCTTGGAGAGCAAGGGCCTCAATTGGACACAAAAGAGTGGAACTAAGTTGCTTAGGTGTGTCTCTTGTTTCTCTTAGTGTGTATCTTGTGTTTCTAGGTGTATTTTTGAGTTACAAAGGTTCCCCTCTATTTATAGAGGCCTTAGGAAGGCTTTGGAAGGCTTGGAAAAGCTTCCATAGCCGTTGGGTGCAAAGCCCAAGAGAATCAGGCCGAAATCAGGACAATGATTACACTTCACAGGGTTATCAGACGTCTAATTATGGCATCAGACGTCTGGAAGTCCACTTTAAGACGTCTGATTCCAAGGTCAGACGTCTGATTCTATGCGGGTTTCTCCCTGACTTGAATCAGATCTAAACAGGGTTTTTGTACAAGTCCATCAGACGACATAGAGGACGTCTGGCACTAAGTCTGGACGTCTGGAAACCTACTTTTATCGTGGGAATTGATTTCCAAACGTTGCAACGGCTAGAAAATCTCTGAGAAGAGATTTTGGGTCAGCCGAGGCAAAACGGTCATTTATCAGACGTCTGTGAAGTCCTATGGACGTCTGATAAGGCTCTAACGGTCATATTCTTGAGTGTCTTCGAAGCCAGCCAACGGTCCACTAACTGGACGTCTGGCAAAGTCATCAGACGTCTCCTAAGACGTCTGGTATAAGGTCTGGACGTCTGAATTCATCAGACAGAACTAACTATGTCCAGCCTAACAGTTATCAGACGTCTGAAACAACAGTCAGACGTCTTAAAATCCTTTATCAGTCGTCTGATTAGTGAATTAGACGTCTGGAAAGTCAGTTTTAACCCTATATTGGTTTTCTAAGTGTTCTACAGAAAACCTACGTATCCTAGGGTTGTGCAGGTGTTCCTAGGACTACTGTTAGGGTTCTTTGAGGCTCTTTAACATAATGTCTAAGGAAAATGAAGAGCAAGAAAATAAATACAAGAGATACATGAAAGGATAAAAAAGAATCTATCCTATTCTTCTTGTCTTCCATCTCCAATCTTTCGCTCCACGCGAACCTCCTCTATTTTCCGTCAAGCTCCTCCAATCCGTCCTGGATGCGAGCTCGAGTTCCGTCTAAACACGTCTTCATTTGCAATTGACCTGAAATCTAGGACTCAAATTGCAAATGTTAAATAACACGTGTTTTGTTATCATCAAAACAAATGATCGTGGTGCTCTAGCACCAACACAAGCCTGTGTTATGGGCACTGCGTGAGACGGGGCCCTAAGGTTCTGACTCAGCTTTTGGTGGCCAGCATGGTGGCCATTGGGCGAGATGGCCCGAACCCTCGCCATTTGCTCCAGTGGGCAGATGCTTCTATTGGTGGAGCAGTCAAGGTTCTACCTATGAGTGATGTGTGGAACTTCAGGGCGCACGGGCCCGAGTTCTTACTGACCTGGGGAGTTGGTGTCTTAGTCGTTGGAACGTAGGGCGTGGAAGGCCTAATTCTACCATTTTTCGTAGACGGCATTCTGGTAACTGGTAAAAGGGGTGTGAGTGCCTGTACCAGCCATCGGCCATAAGGGGTGGCAATCTCTAGGGTCGGGGGGTGGGTTCGTCTAACCCCCAGCCAACCTGGGGAGATGACCTACTAGCCTGGATAGGTGATGGTATAAGAGAGCGTTTGACAAGTTCGCTTGAATTCACGCCAACCTTGTGAGGTGGCAAGATAAGGGACATCGGAAGCATCCACCTGCGTTTTTGCTGGCCTTAAGTGGCAGCAACACATGGAATGTCAGACAGGTTCATCCAAGTTTTGACCAACCTTAAGAGGTGGCTCGCCGGCTTGAAGAGGTGGCAATAGATGCCACGTCGAAGGTTCGTCCGAGTTGTCGCAGCCCTTAAGAGGTGGCTTTCCATCCTGAATAGGAGACATACACAGAATGTCGGACACATCTGTCCGAGTTCTGGCCAACCTTAAGAGGTGGCTTGCAGCCTGAAGAGGAGGTAATACAAGGAATGTCAGACATATCTGTTTGAGTTTGCGCCGACCTTAAGTGGTGGCTTACCAGCATGAAGAGGCGACCACACACGAAAAGTCAAACGCCTCCATCCGAGTTCTCACCGACCTTAGGAGGTGGCTTGCCTGCCTAACGAGGCAGCAATACATGGAACGTCAAATGCGTCCACTCGAGTTCTCGCCCACCTTAAGAGGTGGCTTGCCGACCTAATGGGGCTGTGGACCCATTTTGGGCGTTGTCCCTCCTGGGGGTTGGCTCGGTCTGCATGTTGATGCACCCGGGATGCCGGAGGTGGAGGCCTCCTATCCTTTCACTCGATGGAACCTTGGGATAACGGGTCCTTGTTAGCGGGCTGGCCCCCTTTTATTACGCCTGCTTGATCCATGACCAGAGGGGTGATTCTCCCAAGTGCTCCTCCTCAACAGGGTCCACCCCGACGATCTCCGGTGGATCGATTTCTCTCAAGCATGTCTACTTGGTGCATGGCCAAGGGAGTGCATTCCTTGAGGAGCTCCTTTGCAAATCGTGGCCCGCAACTATGGCCCCGTGGGGGCCGATTGCTACCTTGGGAGAGACGGTTATTTACCTATGGAAGGAACCTTATTCATAGGTGGGCGCAGGGGCGCACCTTTCGACCGATCCAAGGGAGAAGTTAACTCACTTCGTGGTCTCTCTTTGGGTATTCTGGAGCACGGTCGAGGGCATTGCGCTAGTGCTCGCGAATTAGATGGCCCAGCTCGGGGCACCGATGGTTTGTCGCCTCATGGGGCCTCCCTCTTTAGAGTGTTGAGCCTTGAGCTAACCCAAGCAAGAATAGGTAGGCTTGGTCTTCTGCTGCTTGACTTTTGACAGCCTCTTAGGGTTGTCGCCGGTCCTTAAGCGCTTGGCGAACCGCTCCCAGGACCTACTCTTCACACCCTCGGAGGAGTTGTTAGGCTGGCCAGGCTACGGTCTGCACACGGGTTCTCGGCGAGTGTAGAGCGTACGAGTTGCTACGCTAACGTGTTTGATTTTTGAAAAACCTGTCGTTGTAGCTTGAAAGCGAAAAACTCGTGTTCAACAAATAAAATTTATACCGAAATGAAAATTCTGGGTCGAACACAGGGAGGCTACGTCGATCTATATTCGCAATTATATTTTTTTAGAATTTTTCTTGAAAAGCGAGGCGATGTAATTACAATGAAGCTATAACAACAATTAGACTAAAAAGGGAGAGAGAGAGAGAGAAAACATGCATTAAATAATTCAAAATGTTTATACAATAAAAATAAATAAAAATTACACTGGAAAGCAGGAAATCAGCTACACTAGAAAGTAGGAAAATTCTACACTAGAAAGCTGCAAAGAAGAATGGGAGAGAGAAGTTACCCTCCTCGACGATCGCTTGGACGACGAGCCGGACGGGACGACGCCTGGACGAAGGAGGACAGAGTAGGACGAAGGAGGATGAAGCAGAAGAATGGGAACAAGGTAGCACGTCGTCGTTGTTGCGAGATCCGCTTCCGAAAGGGGATGAAAATTTGACTTTATCTCGCGAGGAGCATCCCGGGTGTGGGACAAGCTTCTCTTGAGCTTTGGAGAGGTAGAGAAGAGAAGGAAGGGATGAAAATTTCGTGTGGAGGGGGTCTCCTTTTATAGTTGCAAGGAGTGGGGGCAATTTGGTCATTATAACTTTAAAAACATTAATTCAGGACCTCTAGTGACGGATAAAACTGTCGCTAAAGGTCTGAACGTGGGCGTAGTGGGCGGCGCGTGCGCACCGGCTCGCTTGCCCGCGCAGTCAACGCTCACGAACGTTCAGCCATCCTCAACCATCCGATCGCGAGATCGGACGGCTCAGATCGCGCTACGCCCGCCTCCTCAACGCGCACCCGATCGCGTGCGATGCCACATTACCGCCGTGCGTGCAATAGCACGTGGGCACTATCAGGTGTGCACGACTGTTCGATGGCGATCCGGTGCTCGCTCGCGCCCCTCGCCTGCTCGTTCCGAATCGATCCCACGCCAGTGCCTCGCGATAATTCGCTGAACCGCTGCGCTATGTCATCCAAATAGTCGCGCAGATGAAATCAAGCACGTGCATCCACAACCGTTGGATCTTGCTCAAACGGCGGGGAAGGGTGGATGCAGGGGTTTTAGCGAGTGCGTGCGGACGATTGGGCGGCCGGGATGGCGCCACGTGGTGCCATCTTGGCCGTCCATCTTCTGGTGGCGCCATCTTGGCCGTCCATCTTCTGGATGATGTAGATGGTGCCACGGGTGTCGGATTGACTCGATTTTTGCGTCGTTAGGCTGCGATCGTCGATTCAAATCCATCCGTGCAGTTGGATTTGTTGTTTGAAGTGTGAATTTACACCATCTTGGCCCTTGATCTTCTAGGGTTCCCCGGTCACTATCTGATGCTACAGATGCCTGATTAGGGCGATCTTGGAGTCATTGAACTCCAATCGTCGCCTTGATCACATCTGTACGGTTGGATCTTCGATCCAAGGCCCCGATGAAAGGTTTGCCCTATCCAAGCACATAAAAGGAAATAGTTAACCTCCATTTTATTCAAACTACTCTAAATGCAAGATGATGCATGTTATGCAATATTTATAGCATGCAATGCAATCCTATGCTTAAGAACATGCATAAATAAACATCTTAAGTAGTGTAAACATGTTTACATCATACCCCCATGCCTATCGTTTGCTAGTCCCTAGCAAAAACTATATGCTTATTATAAAAGAATTAGGTTGGATTATTTGGACATGAGTTATATTCCATCATTAAGAAACTGTCTACTTAGGATTTAAACTTTCAAAGACACAACAGTACTCGAATATCTTTTTTAAGTTTTAGGGTTTAAGAGTGGCTTTCTACGGCCATTCAACTCACCCAAGATTTGATGAGAACCCTAAGTTTTAAGCATCTTATTGTGAATGTGATAGACTCGTTGATCGACAGTTAAAACGGACTTTGGATTTCTACGCCTCTAGGTGACCTAAAAAAAATTCTGTCTAAAGGTTTATTTTTACAACCGGTAGCTTTCTCCCTACTTTTACTTTTTTACGGGGTCAACACAAGGGTGAATCTAGTATATATCTCCCCGATTTATTCTACTTCTCCGCTTCTTCCTAAGTACTTTGGGAATTTTCAATGCATTTATTGAGCTGGGTTTTGGACAACTGGTTGATGAGCTGTTACCACCGACAACTTGCCAGCCATACTCGTGTGGCGAAGTGTGGCTTATTTCTTTTTTTTCTTTTCTCCTTTTCTTTTTGATTTTTTTTTTTTGAATAGGTAGCTTCCCTGGTCTAAGATTTACCTAAAGGCAGTAAAAAGAGAAAGGTCCAGTGACTGGGCTGTGGATAAGCTACTTATGGGTTGTTACCCACGATAACTTACCAGCCATATCACCCTAGAAGGTTCATTAGCTACCTAATTTCCGTTAGAATCACCAAACAATGAGTCAGTACAAAGAAAGTGTGTAGATGCTTAAAACTCAAAAATTCCCTCAAATCAGAGGGTGGGTTGATAAGTCGTATACTTATCACCCAAACTTATTTAGTCCAATCACGATAGAATTAAGATGGTAAGGACTCGAAAGACAAATCTACATTTTAGTGGATACACAGGTTGATTAAGTCCAAAGACCTGAAGGGTCTTTGTATTCAGATCCTAATGTAAAATTTCCTAAGATTGAATAGTCCTAATGTCCAACTATTCCTTCCTAATTTTGATTTTTTTTTAATGTATAAATTAGAAGAGAAAAATAATTTACATGAATTTCACAAAGCTGACCAAATGATTCAAAAATGAATCTACCCCCTATGCCTAGCTGATGCAATGTCCACATTGAAAAAGAGACATGAAAGAAAGGGTAGAATATGAAAGATGACACCTGAATATGAAGCTCGTATCAGCCTTGTGTCATATGTACAACTATTGAGTTTAATGCCGTCAGCTAGGCGAAGTCCAGCCAAAGAAGTCACAAAATGGCTAGGGCAACTATGTCTGAGATGGGTTCTGGAAGAATACAGTCAATAACAGGCTTTAGACGTTGACCGTTGACTTTAAATGTGTTACCCGTCTTTGGATCAGAAATCTGAACGACTCCATTTGGAAAAATCTGGTCAAGTATGAATGGGCCATTCCATTTAGATCTAAGTTTGCTAGGAAAGAGCTTAAGTTTAGAATCGAATAACCAGACCTTCTGGTTCGGCTCAAAGCTCTTGCGGGAAATTAGTTGATCATGTAGAGCTTTGGTCCGAGCCTTGTAGATCTTGGCATTCTCATATGCATCATTTCTAAGCTCCTCCAACTCAGATAGTTGGAGTTTCCTGATCTTCCCAGCTATATTCAGATCTAAATTGCATTGTTTGATCACCCAGAATGCCCTGTGTTCAATCTCTATGGGTAGATAGCATGCCTTTCCATGCACCAAACGGAATGGAGACATGCTGATGGGCATTTTATACGTTGTACAGTTGGCCCAAAGAGCGTCCTCAAGCTTTTGAGTCCAGTCCTTGCGATCAGGCCTAACCATTTTCTGCAGAATGTTCTATTGGAGATCTTGGCTTGTCCATTCGTCTGAGGATGGTAAGGTGTGGAAATTCGGTGATTAACCCTGTATTTGGCCAATAAATTCTGGAATTGGGCATTAGTAAAATGAGTGCCACCATCACTGATGATAGCCCTTGGAATCCTGAACCTACTGAAGATATTTTTCTTGACAAAATCGATGACCACCTTGTGGTCATTGGTTCGGGTGGGAATCGCCTCAATCCATTTGGACACATAATCAATAGAAACAAGAATGTACTGATATCCAAATGAAGGGAGAAAGGGTCCCATGAAATCAATGCCCCAAACATCAAAAATTTCAACAGAAAGAATTGGGTTCAGGGGCATCATATCTCTCTTAGTTATGCTCCTGAGTGCCTGACATCGAGAACATGACCTTGAGAAATCCTGGGCATCCTTGAATAAAGACGGCCAATAGAAGCCAGATTGCAAGATTTTTGCAGCCGTCTTTTTCCCAGAGAAATGTCCACCACACCTAGATGAATGACAGAACTCGAGTATACTGTTAAATTCATTCTCCGATATACATCGGCGAATAATCTGATCAGAGCCAATGCGGTACAGCTCAGGATCCTCCCAGAAGTATTTGGCCTCAGATTTGAATCTATCCCATTGTTGCTTGGTCCAATCCTGGGGGATTTGACCAACGACCAAATAATTAACAATGTCAACAAACCATGGGGTGTGGACACCTAAAACTGTAAGAATAGTTTCGTCCGGAAAAGTGTCAGCAATCGGAATGTCTAGACGAGAAGAATCACCTAGGAGTCTCGACAAATGATATGCTACCACATTTTGTACCCCGATTTTATCCTTGATTTCAAGATCAAATTCTTGAAGAAGAATCCAACGAATAAGCCAGGGTTTAGCATCCTTTTTGGCCAAGAGATGTCTCAAGGCAGAGTGGTCGGTATAGATAATAACATGAGACCCTAAGAGATAAGCCCTAAATTTTTCCAAAGTGAACACTACAACTAGTAATTCCTTTTCAGTAACAGTATAATTCCTCTGGACTTCATCCAGAGTTTTACTAACGTAGTAGATGACAGAGGGCTTTCTATCAATTTTCTGACCCAAGACAACCCCGACCGCGTAATCAGAAGCATCGATCATGATCTCAAAAGGGACAGTCCAAATTGGTGGTTGCAAAACTGGAGCACAGGTGACTGCCGTTTTTAGGAAATCAAATGCCTTTTAGCATGATTCGTCAACAACAAACGATGTTTCTTTGGCAAGAAGATTGCTCAAGGGACGAGCAACCTTCGAGAAATCCTTGATGAATCTTTGATAAAATCCCACATGACCAAGAAATGGTCGGATTTGTTTAACAGATGTGGGAGGAGGAAGTTTAGCGATAGCATCAACCTTAGCTTTATCCACTTCAATTCTCCGTTCAGAGATTACATGACCCAAAATGATGCCTTCTTGGGTCATGAAATAACTCTTTTCCCAGCTAAGGATCAATCGTGTTTTGATACATCGCTTAAGAATCATTTCCAGACTAGCCAAACAAGAGTTAAATGATTCTCCGAAAATAGAGAAATCATCCATGAAGACTTCCATAAACTCTCCCATCATGTCAGAAAATATGGCTAGCATACACCTTTGAAAAGTCGCAGGTGCATTGCATAACCCAAAAGGCATCCTACGAAAAGCAAAGGTTCTGTAGGGACAAGTGAAAGTAGTTTTTTCCTGATCCTCGGGATGGATAGGAACTTGGTTGTATCTCGAATAGCCATCAAGAAAACAGAAGTACTTCTGCCCAGCTAATCTTTCCAAAATTTGATCGATGAAAGGCAAGGAAAAATGATCCTTTTTAGTGGCTGCGTTCAACTTCCTATAATTGATACAAACCCTCCAAGAGGAAGCTAAACGAGTTGTGACAGATTCAACTCACTCGTTAGTCACAACGGTAATCCCGGCTTTCTTCGAAACAATCTGTACAGGACTTACCCAGGAACTATCAGAGATTGGATAAATAATTCCTGCATCAAGCCACTTGATGATTTCCTTTTTGACCACTTCTCACATATTTGGATTCAATCTCCTCTGCATTTAGCAAGAAGGGCGGGATCCATCTTCTAAGAATATTCTATGATTACAGTAAGATGGCTCGATCCCCCTGAGGTCATGAATGGTCCAACCAATTGCCTCCTTATGTTCCTTCAGGACTTTGATCAATTTAATCTCTTGCTCCTTTGTCAATTTAGCACTGATAATCACAGGGAGAGTCTTCTGAGGTCTTAAAAATTGATATTTCAAATTCTCAAGCAATGGTTTCAGTTCAAGCTGGGGCAGGTTGATGATGGTAGAGTAGATGCTGAAGATTCAACAAGAGGAAGAGGTTGTGAGTGAACAAAATCAATAACCTCTTCAGAAGATGGCAGGTCAGCTATAGAGGGTTGGGGGTCAAATTCGTCATCCAAGGAGGAACTTTCGATTGAAGAAACCATCAAACAAGTTTCAATGTTTTCATTATCCTCATCAAGTTCCTCAATAAATCCACAATCCTCAAATTTGTTGATCGCCTTAAAAATATCCAATTTCATTCATTGATCCCCAAAGGCGATTTCCATACTACCGCTTTTACAATTAATGTTGGCCTTAGCGGTAACCAGGAACGGATGCCCCAGAATGATGGGCGTGTTCCTCAGATTATCAGGTACATCCATGTCAAGGACAAGGAAATCTATAGGAAAATAGAAATCCTTGACCTTAACTATAACATCTTCAATAACGCCTCGCGGATTTGTGACCAAGCGGTTCGCTAACTGTAGCGTTACTGAAGTTGTCCGAAGTTCACCTAACCCAAACTTCTCGTAAAGGGAAGTCGGAATTAGGTTGATGGATGCACCCAGATCCAAAAGTGCTCTATCAAATGTGTAATCTTCGATGACGCAAGAAATCAACGGTGCACCTGGATCTCTCTTTTTCTGAGGGAGGTAGTGCAGGATAACAGAACTAGCCTGCTCGGGGAGTACCACCTTCCTCGGAACAGATTTTCTTGACTTACGCTTTTGTGTACATAAATCCTTTAAAAATCTTGCGTAAGCCGGTATGTGCTTGATAGCATCAAGGAGCGGGATATTAATCTCAACATTCTTGAATAGATTCAGAAGTTCCTCATTGCTATCAACAAACTTCTTCTTTGATTTGGTTAAATCTTCAGGAAAATGAACACGAGTCAGATCTTTGGAATCAGGTTCCTGAGCCTTGATTTCTCCTCCAGAATTCTCCTCTCTCTCCTCAGGTTCTTCAGGATTCAAAAGATCATAATAGTGTGGTTGTGGATCCTGAGTATGCTTACCACTCCTCAAAGTGACAGAATTTGCAGATGCATACGAATTTGGGTCTTGGGGCGGGTTAGGAAAGATTGGAGGGGCTTGATTAGCCATGAATTGTTGATTTGCAGAAGAAGAACAAGAGGACGAGGAACCCTGCTCAACCACCTAAGCATGTGCATGTGGGTCCCTCTGATTTCCGTACCCATGGGCTTGGTTGCCCGAATTCATAATATTTCGCGGGTTGGGTACGAGTTGGTATGGTAGAGATCCAAGTTGACGAGAGTTAGCAATGAGCCTGGACTGCAAGTTGTCCAGCATGGTTTTCATTTGCTGCATGAGCTGGAGCATGGATCCTTGCATCTCTACCATTTGTCGGTTCAAATCAGCCAGCCCTGCAGGTTGATGGGCATTCCAAGCTAGCTGATTGACCTGATTCGGAGGCAACTGAGTATATACATGACCCTGACCCATTGGTCGTTGCAGAGCATAGTTGCCGGGTCGGAATTGGGTCTATTGCCCCATGTTTTTCCAAGAGAAGTTAGGGTGATTTCTCCAACCCGGATTATAAGCATTAGAGTAGGGGTTGGATCTAACATTCTCTTGTACAGCACAGACATCCTCATAGGGTGAGGATGGAGAGAAAGAAAGGGAAGGATCAGAAAAACTGGGATCAAAGGCCCCAATTTGGAACCCATGGGGTTCCGAAAAATGCTGACTCACAGGTTGAGTCACATCGAGTTGATTCACGAACTCCCGTCTAGAAGGAGCTCATGAGGAATGGAATCCTGAATTTTGGGATTGAGTGGATCGAGAGTTGTTCATAGAATTACCAACCATCCACTCTTCCATTCTCTTAGCAACCAAGTCCACTTTATCAAGTTTGTTACAAATCAATTCCATATCAAATGAATGAGAGTCATGGACTTCATTGACATTTGATTTGGGTTGCTGGGACCAGTTAAATGTATAAATGGAGGCATGATTGATTGAATTCTCACTCATTTCCTCAAATAAATCATGTGCACTATCTGCATCTTTATTGAGAAAATTGCCTCCGCAAGAAGCATCCACATGATTTATGAGTTGCTCAGTCAGCCCATGATAGAAGATCTGCACGAGTTGCCATTTCGGCACCTCATGGTGTGGACACCTCCGCAATAAGTCCTGGAATCGCTCCTAGGCCACAAGAAACTGCTCCCTCGACCGCTGGGTAAAGATAGTGATTGCCCATCTCAAAGCATTGGTACATCCAACTAGAAAGAATTTCTTTAAAAAGGCCGATTTCAACTCATTCCAAGTTGTAATTGGTCTTCTTATTGTCCTATACCAATGCGTGACCTTATCCCTAAGAGAGTGGGGGAAGAGCCTCATGATCATTTGCTCCTCGTTTACGTTTCGAGCCTTGGTGGTCTGGACCAAAGTGGTTAAGTCCTCCAAGTGCTGAAACAGATATTCGGAGCCAAGCCCATGATAATGTTTAATCAGGCTTAACACCTGGGGCTTGATTTCTACGTCACTGGCTGGAATCTGGACACCGGGATGTTCCCCATAATTTGAAGGATCATAAAAATCCTTCAAGGGCTGAGCGCCCTGCATTCTCTGGAACCATTCCTGCATTCTCTGCATTTGTTCCAGCTACCTTCGAAATTCTTCCTGTGGATTTCCAAGAAGAGGAGGCTGTTGGTCAGCCATGGAATCAATTTGACCAAAATCCAATTTGCGCCTCCTAGAATACTCTAATGGTCCTTCCAATCGGGGATTCAATGACCGTCTTCCTAACATAAACTAGGAGAAGGTCGGAAGGACTGGGGATAGGGGGGACCCTGCAGCACAACAAAACAAGGTTGTCCTTCTTCCGAGCATAAACTAGGAGAAGGTCGGAAGGACTGGGGATAGGGACCCTGCAGCACAACAAAACAAGGCTGTCCTTAAGTGGGGTAGCCTAAGAATCTACTGACTCGCAAAACTTTCCTTAAGATTGTAAATGATTTACTCTACTTGCATCTGCTCAATCCAACCAGTTAGAAGGAGGGACTGGGGAGAAGGTTCTTCCTTCGGCTTTCACCTTCGGTTCCTAGTGTACCACCCAGCCGCGGTCGTTTGACGCTACTCCCCTAGGTAGACATCAGATTAATCAGTACAAGTAGGTTAATCAAAGACAACCTCAGGCTAAGCCCTGAAGAGCAAATCAGACCTTAAGGCCAACGTCTACTCAATTTTATTAAGGTTTGGGATTGTGGTGCTTATGGAATGTGATGGGCCCTTAAAATGGGTTGTGCCCTTAATGATTGATTGAGATTTGTGTAAGTGTATGCACAACCAGGGTTTTCAAGCAAGATTATTTGTGATGCGTGGATTTTAATGTTCAAATCTTGCTTAAGTAGCTTTTAGAGTTTCAAATTAGGTGGATTGCAATCAAGTTTCTAGGCAAACCAAGTTGTCAAACATGGGTGAAGATTGTTTTCCTTTAAAACCAGAAAGAAAGTGGAGTGCCTGTAATAGACCTAGATTGAAAACCCTAAGGAGGTGCTACTTTATGAGTTGATTTTAAGTAGAGTGGTGCGACCCAAACAACACAAACAATTGGCCACAAATGCACCACTAAGTTAGGCACACAAAGATGGTTAACCTAGAATGATTTCTACTCTTTTATGTGTTGCTTTATGTGTACCGGTTCCACAGATCAGAACCCGGTTGAGTAGAAACAAATCAATTTGATTAAGTGCCTTGAATGTCGGTGTACGTTGTGTATTTGTTGAAAAACTACCCCATAATATTATCTTTTTATTTTTATTTTTTATATAAATGAGGGTGGAATGAATGTGAATGAAAATCCAAACAACCAAACTATTCCTAGGATTTATGCAAACACCTAGGTTAATTGGAATTTGAATTTAATGTAGCGAATGAAATCTAAGGAGGGGGGAAGAATGGGGAGCACTTACAGTTATCTTCAACTGTACTTTACTTCAGTCTACCGCTTGATGATTCCTTGATGGAGGTCTCTACAAAACAATAGACACAAGAGAAAGCAAGTTAGAAAATAATAAAGTGCAAGAAATGTGAAAAGAAGATCAGAAATCGTTGCCTCCCCAGCAACGGCGCCAAAATGTAGAGCGTATGAGTTACTACGCTAACGTATTCAGTTTTTGAAAAACCTGTCGTTGTAGTTTGAAAGCGAAGAACTCGTGTTCAACAAATAAAATTTTTACTGAAATAAAAATTTTGGGTTGGACATAAGGAGGCTACGTCGATCTATATTTGCAATTATATTTTTTTAGAATTTTTCTTAAAAAGCGAGGCGATGTAATTACAATGAAGCTATAACAACAATTAGACTAAAAAGGGAGAGAGAGAGAGAACATTCATTCAATAATTTAAAATATTTATGCAATAAAACCAAATAAGAATTACACTAGAAAGCAGGAAATCAGCTACACTAGAAAGTGGGAAATCAGCTACACTAGAAAGTCGAAAAATTCTACACTAGAAAGCTGTAAAGAAGAATGGGAGAGAGAAGTTATCCTCCTTGACGATCCCTTGGAGGACGAGCCGGAAGGGACGACGCCTGGACGAAGGAGGACGGAGCAGGACGAAGTAGAAGAATGGGAACGGGGTAGCACGTCGTCGTCGTCACGGGATCCGCTTCCGAAAGGGGACGAAAATTTGACTTTATCTCGCGAGGAGCATCCCGGGTGTGGGACAAGCTTCTCTTGAGCTTTGGAGAGGTAGAGAAGAGGAAGGGATGAGAATTTCGTGTGGAGGGGGTCTCCTTTTATAGTTGCAAGGAGTGGGGGCAATTTGGTCATTACAACTTTAAAAACATTAATTTAGGACCTTTAGTGACGGATAAAACCATCGCTAAAGGTCTGAATGTGGGTGTAGTGGGCGACACGCACGCGCCCGCTCCCTTGTCCGCGCGCTCAACGCTCGCACACATTCAGCCATCCTCAGCCATCCGATCGCGAGATCGGACGGCTCAGATCGCGCTACGCCCGCCTCCTCAGCACGCGCCCGATCGCGTGTGATGCCGCGTTACCGCCGTGCATGCAATAGCGCGTGGGTGCTATTGGGAGAACCCAACCGTTCGATCGCGTCCGACGCTCACCCACGTCTGCTTGCCCGTGCCCCTCGCCTGCTCGCTGCGACTCGATCCCGCACCAGCACCTCACGATAAGGTGCTGAACCGCTGCACTACACCGTCCAAATAGTCGCACAGATGAAATCAAGCACGCGCATCCACAGCCGTTGGATCATGATCCAACGGTGGGGAAGGGAGGATGCGGGGGCTTCAGCGGGTGCGTTTGGATGATTGGGCGGCCGTGATGGTGCCACATGGCGCCATCTTTACCGTCCATCTTCTGGATGATGTAGATGGTACCACGGGTGTCGGATTGACTCGATTTTTGCATCGTTAGGCTGCGATCGTCGATCTGAATCCATCCATGTGGTCGGATTTGTCGTTTAAAGTGTGGATTTGCACCATCTTGGCCCTTGATCTTCTAGGATTCCTCAGTCACTATCTGATGCTACAGATGCCTGATTAGGGTGATCTTGGAGTCGTTGAACTCCAATCGTCGCCCTGATCACATCTGTATGATTGGATCTTTGATCCGAGACCCTAATAAAAATTTTTCCCTGTCCAAGCACATAAAAGGAGACGGTTAACCTCCATTTTATTCAAACTACTCTAAATGGAAGATGATGCATGTTATGCAATATTTATAGCATGCAATGCAATCCTATGCTTAAGAATATGCATAAATAGACATCTTAAGTAGTGTAAACGTGTTTACATCAGCGAGCAGGTGCCACTGGAGGAGCCCAATGGGAACTCCTCTTGGGACGGCCAAACGTCAGCTTATCCCAAGGGTGGCTCCTAAGGGAATGGTGCATGAGCTAGGGTCCATTATCCTTTTGCGTCGGGCCTCGTCTGGCTCTCCAAGCGCCTTCAACAGGGGACCTCCATTTCTTCTTTCCTGAGTGGGTGGGTGGTATGCACAAGGGCATAAATCTGGGACCACTGGACTTGGCTCCTGGTTCCTCTTCACTGGGTCTTGCATTGGGGAAGGGGGGTCCAGCTTAGGGATCTCGGGCGACGAGCCAAGGTCACTAGGGTGTGAAGATGCCACACCTTGATCGGACCCCTTTGAGGGGAGGGACACCGCAAATGGGACCATTGGTGGTTATGACCACCGTAATAATTCTCACTCAGGGGGACTAAGGCAGGGCGTCGGAGGGGCCCTTCCTCCCAGCGGTGGGATGCTTTGAAGAGTGATGGCTCTTTCGTTGATGCTTCCCACAGACGACGTCATTTAATGTGCCTCGGAAGGCCACCAAATGATTTGTTAGCATAGGAGGCGCTATTTAGCCAGGAATCATCCATCGCGTAGGACGATAATGCGGTAATCGACAAACATACACAAACGAAAATGAGGGTTTAGTGACTCAGTTCCATCGCAAGGGGTGTACGTTTGGGAGGAGAATAGGGCTACCAACTATGCACTAGAATTTCAAGGATACGTGGTATTATATGATTTCGCTCCCTCTTTTGGGGGGAGAGGCTCCTTACATTGGGGGTCCTTCCCTCTATTTATAACATAGGGGGTGTGGAATCCACACTCGATGGCCCCTAGTACCCCTGCTGCCAAGCTAGTTGTACGTTGTTAGGGCATAGGTGGTCAAGGAGATCTCATCGTATCTTTTCCCTTTGCTGCGCTAAATCTTTTGGCAGGCTGAGCTGGTACCAATTGAGATCCGGCTAGTCTTAAGCAGAGTGCTGGTTCCACTTCTGTGCCTTGTATCCAGGTAGCTGGATCCTCTGTGGGGTCGTATGTGGAGTTTTGAGTCCAAGGACATTTTTTTGCCCTCATCAGCCCCTCAAGCCAATTTCTATCAAAATTAGATATTAATTTTTTATGAAACCGTTAGAAAATAGTATCTTTTTGATAATTAGTAAATAAATAGAAAATTTGGATTTACATAAAAAGCAATTCTTCTTCCTCCTCTTGTATAACACCACCATGTCATGCATGTCTCTAATGTCTTTTCACCTCCCTTCTCAACTCCTTTGCCAACCATAAGAAGAAGAGCTTGCTTTCACGTTGTGTTTTCCATAAAGTAAGGGGATTGAGGAGAAAGGATGAGGGATAATGTTGCTGTGAGAGGAGTGGGGATTAGAGAATGAGTGGAGAAGGTGTCAAGGGTGCTTAGAAGGAAATTTGAGGGGGTGCAAAACGTGGCATGAGGGGAATGATCAAGAGGTAGAGAGTTGTAAGAGGATGAGAGGCAGAAAAAGGATAAAAGTAGGTGGATAGAGAGGAGCATAGGAGAAGGGAAAAGGCAAAGGAAAAACAAAATGGGTAAAGAAAGGGTAGAGGAGGAGAGACAAAAGGGAAGAAACATCAATAGTTGAGGAAGGGGGTCGAGGAAATAGAGTATAGGAGGTATGAGGAAGAAAAGGGTAGAAAATGAGTAAAGAAAGGGAGTTCAACTAAGGAGGTCATAATGGATGACAAAAAGAGGCTAGAAGGGGGAGGTGTGTAAAATCCCAAACTCGGATTCTAAAGCCATTTTGGACTTAGGCATGTCGAGATAAATCCGTCGATGCTTACCATGCGTAAATCAGAGCATGTGCGAATTAAAAATATGTAATTGAATTGAAAACCTACATGTTTTTCATTTTGTGATTTGGGTCTCGAATCGATGATTCAAAAGTACGGTTGGCTTCCCAGTGTCACAATGATTTTGATGGTATATTTTGTGCGACGATCGAACCTTGGATACACAACACATGTGAATTGTAAGAAAACACGCGTGTGATAGGAATCACACTATGCAAATGAGAACCATTTTGAAATCCGTGAATTTTATCGAATTCCTTATCTCATAACGATTTCGACGGTATACATTTCGCGGGAATCAAACTTCATTTAACCCTAAAACTAAAGCCCCCATAACCCTTTTTTAATCATTCATTCTTATTTTGTTTCTAAACCTAATGCCGACGTCCCTCTCTTCCCACACCTTATATAAGCCCCCATAACCCTTCCCTATGTAAACCCACCAATTTTAGCCACCACCACCCAATTTTCCTCCCCTTCCCTCGTAAAGAGACAAGGGAGAGAACCAGAGCGAGAGGGAGGACACGACAACGGCGATGACGAACACAGCAGCAGCAGCATTGGCGTCAATGTGAAGCTCCTCTTTTCGTTGTTGGTTTTTCTTCTCTCGTGCATGCATGGAGAACGAGAGAGAGAGAGAGAGAGAGAGAGAGAGACTGCGGAAGAAGGACCGAAAGAGGAAGGAGACGATCGAGAGAGGAGGAGAGTGAGGTCGAGGAAAGGGAGTAGACCGACAGAGAATTCGGTGCGAGGGGGAGGCGCCAGCGTGAGCCCATGCACATGTGTGCATGGGTTCATGCAGAGAGAGAGAGAGAATGGAGGGAGAAGGAGAGGAGGAGGCCAGCGAGGGTGGCTCCCCATGGCCAGCGTACGGTTGGTGGGTGATCAAATGGGTGGAGGTTCGATGGGAGGACGATGGCGAGGAGGTACGTGCATGGGTTACATGAAGAAGACGAAGGAAGAAAAAGAAGCGGAAGGACGAGGAAGGAGTTGGTTGAAGGGATGTAAGATTGCGATTTAAAATTTTTAAATTTTAAATACTTCGTCTTGATCCTTGTGAGGGGGAGTTAAGTTATTTAAGACCTAACGGTCTGATTTATTTCATGCATATCAAGGGCATCTGAGGTTGGAATTCGACGATTCAAAACTTAGTTTTGGGATTCTCGAGTATACCAAACGCATCCATATGGCTAGATTGGATGGATTTTGCTCCAAACTTTGAGGCGTAGATTGAGAGACGTTTTGCGGAGTTGTTGTGATCCCCTAGCGACGCTAAATTGAGTAGTCTCTTTTTTTTCCCATGTAATTGTCTACATTATAGTTTTCTTCGTGTATTTACACCATTTAGCATGTGTTCTTATTTCTTGCTCAGATCAGAACTCATCTTCGTGTTTCTTATTGTTCTTGGTGTTTGAATATTAAATATTAATGTTGTAAATAACATTGATGACTTGGATTTTGAATAATTAAATTGATATAATTAACTGGATTCATTACAATTTATCGAATTATGAAGTGTGTAAGTATATTGGATGTGGTCATATTATTGCATATGTAAAATGAACTTCGCTCTTCGTAAGACTGGTGTCATTGTGATTTTTAAATAATAACTTAATTAAAACCACTATCAGAAATTGGAAACTAAGTAGTTTAACAATTAATGTTGAAGTGATGTGAACTAAGAGTAGGTGCGGCACTAAAGGAGGGTGAATAGTATAGGAAACAAAATGCTAGATTATTACAAAATTAAAATTCAATGCCACAAATCAGTCACCGCAAAGGACACAAGTATTTTTAAGTGAAAATCCCAAGGGTAAAACCCATCGCCTAAGACTTCCTGACTTAGGATTTTCCAATATATCGAAGAGATCAAAATCCACTAACGTATCACTTTAAACCAAGGGTGAACAACATCAACAAACCACACTACTTTAAATCGAGAGTATTTTCATTATCTGTCATAGAAAAGAATTCAAATTCTTGTGAAAGCAAATTGATCTTAGAGATTTTTACCTTAGATGTACCTTCATGCATTACCTTGAGGGTGTAACAAATTTCGTGTGCAATTGAGCATTACGAAATCTAGTTAAACTCCTCCAAACTTAGCACGCAATATAACCCGTTCATCATCTTCACATTCAACGACAGCTCCTTGATTTGATCGTGCTAATACCCTCTAGCAGGTTTCTCCGGAATGTCGTATGGCACCTCGCATTTCTCCCAAACCTAGTAGTCATTTACCTGTAACCACATTTTTAGCCGTAACATCCAAAAAGTGTTCCAGGTCCTAAATATTAGAAGTCTGAGATAATCATCAGACAACTTAAAAGTTAAGATCAGATGTCTAGGATTTGTGTTGAACATTTGATCAGGTAGTCTGATTCCTATATTGGCTTTCTAATTCAACTCTTGATTTTGCCTAAGTGTTCTAAGTTGGAGTAAGTGTACCTAGGACCTAGGGTGATATGCTTTAGGGTCTTTAACAAAATTCTAAGGACATAAAAGAGAAAGAAAAGAGATAAATACAAATACATTGAAATCACAAATCTATCATATTCTTCATGCTTTTGGTCTTCCAGCTGTAATCCTAATTAAGCAAAGCTCTATCTCTTTTTCTTCTCCATCAAGCTCCTTCATTCCTCCATAGACTTGCTTGAAATCCTACACACTAGCTTCCATTTGCATAAGTTAGAAATCTTATTTTCAAATGCAAATGTTAATACTCAAGTATTTTGTTATTATCAAAATCAATGATTGTGGTACCTTTGTATCAACAATCTCTCCCTTTTTTATGATGACAAAACCATAAGTAATACTAAAAAATTCTCCCCCTTTTTGACATTAGTAAAAGGGTTTAATCAATTTATCCTATAACTCCCCCTAAAAACATGCTCTTCTAATATAAGATTAAGTCCCCCTTTTTGATATAATAATACAAGAAATGTGCTTTCTAAAATTCACTTACTCCCCTTATCTTGATGTTAATTGGAAATAGATCATCAAAATTAAAAAAAAAGTTTTACCTAACTTACCACGGCCAACAATATGGCCCATATGCAGGTTGCCACATGCAATATTCACCTCTCCATCTATAGCTTTCAAATCTAGGAAATGGTGCTTCATTCCAATTGTATTCCATCGACCTCCTTACCGTCCATGTCGTGTTTGTTCGTGTTCGTTGAGGCTTCTTAAATCCGTTCTTTGGTCTTGCTAATTTGAGTTGTCCATCCTTTGATTTGTAAATCCAATTCTTCACATTATAATCTCCTTGGAATCCTACAAAACAAAGTTCGTGTTGCTTTTTCGGTATCTAAGTTGATTTGGATCTGGATTTGTTAGTGGATCTCCTTAGTGGAGATTCTTTCTCAACCTTTTGGCTTATTCTAGTCTCA
The DNA here is from genome assembly GCA_037157565.1 of Thalassia testudinum. Taxonomy (NCBI): domain Eukaryota; kingdom Viridiplantae; phylum Streptophyta; class Magnoliopsida; order Alismatales; family Hydrocharitaceae; genus Thalassia; species Thalassia testudinum. Next base: position 61,281,333 of record JAZHRO010000013.1, on the reverse strand, counting down.
TAATAGCCAAGCCCAAAATTACTAGAGGTTGGCTTTTAATGGGCAATCAATTTATCCAAATTTGACTTCCTTTTAGTGAATTTGGCCAGATCATCAAGGAGTTGATTTTGTTGGAACCTAGTTCTACTTCTCTTTTATGTTGGTGTTAACAAAACTGTTTTAAAAATAATGAGTTTATGAAGTGTCATTTACAAGAAATCACAGGATTTAGGAAGTATAAAAGAAATGATGATGGCATGAAGAATGAAGATTGATTTCATATTATTCTTACATCTTGTAATTTAGATTTTGTATGTCTCCTAACAAGAAAAATGATTTAGGAGTTAAAATCAAAATAGAAATAATTAGGAATCATACTCCCATTCTATTATTCGTTTGAAAAACTAATATTGTTTCTTTGTCATATTAATCGTATATTTGCATTCAAATATCACTTAGATTGATAAATAAATTTTATTCAAGGTATTTGTTGCAAGTATCGATACCGTTCACAAGTACCAGTACCTGCTAGGCACAGGTTTGGATCCTAGTTTCAAACTGTGAATAACAAGTATCAATATTCATCATGAGTACCGGTACCAGGTGCTCACAGTTTGTTGACTTGGGAAGTACCTGGACCTTACGAGTACCGGTACTAATCACCAATACCGGTACATGTAGGTCACACTTCATAACTTGACCCAAATCTATAAGTCACAAGTACTGGTACTTATCATGAGTACCGGTACCTGGTGACTTAGTTGATACTCAACTGTAAGCACTGAGTACCGGTATCTATGATAAGTACCAGTGCCCAGGCTTTATTAGGCTGGCTGCTAGTTAACTGTGAGTAGTCAGTACCGATACCACAACTTTAGTATCAATACCAACTAACCATTGTACCTAATCTGAATGGCTATTTTGTAATTAATCCTATCTCTAATCTTCCCAGTTTGCCCGTAACGGCTAGTAATCGTAGGGAAGGTGTTTAGTGGCTTATATAAGCACCTTGTGTATGTCATTTGCACACAACACAAGCATAAAAAATCTCCTTGATTGAATTTCCATACTTCTCAATTCAAGTTACAAGGGTTGTGGATTTGTTGCATTTTTCTTCAAGGCGATACACTTTGCAACCAATCTTTTTTGGTGAATTTGTTCTTCCTCATAAAATCATTCTTTTTCGCTTTAGTGTTTTTCGTTAGATTGATTAGCTTTCTTTTAAGATAATTCTTGTTGGAGACTTAGAAACTTAGTTGTAAGCTAAATTGTTTCTTGCTTACATCTGTAACTTTTTGTGTTTATCTGATCTTGTAATTGTTGGTGCTAGAGTATTATGATCGTTTATTTTAATGATAACAAAATAGGTGTTATTTAACATTTGCACTTGAAGTCTTAGATTTCAGGTTAATTGCAAATGGAGACGTGATTAGACGGAGTTCGAGCTCGCATCCAGGACGGATTGAAGGAGCTTGATGGAGAACAGAGGAGCTTCGCGTGGAGCGATAGCTTAAAGATGGAAGGACAAGAAGAATATGATAGAATTCTGTTTCTCTTTCTATGTACTTTTGTCTTTATTTTCTTGCTCTTTTTGTTTCTTAGAATATCATGTTAAAGAGCCTCAAAGTACCCTAACAGTAGTCCTAGGAATACCTACACAACCCTAGGATACTTAGATTTCCTGTAGAGAAATTAGAAAACCAATATAGGGTTCAAACAGCCTTTTCAGACTTCTAATCTGAAAATCAGATGTCTGATAATGACTTTTAAGACGTCTGACTATTGACTCAGACGTCCGATTATATTTAGGCTGGACTTAGTTAGTTCTATCTGATGAAATCAAACGTCCAGACTTTAGTCCAGACGTCTTAAAAGACGTCTGATGTTTTTACCAGACGTCCAATTAGTGGACCGTTGGCTGGCTTAGCAAACAATGAAGGATATGACCGTTAACCCCGTATCAGATGTCCGTAGAGGATCCTAGACGTCTGATACATGACCGTTTTGCCTCAGCTGACCCAAAATCTCTTCTCAGAGATTTTATAACCGTTGCACTCTCTTGGGAATCCATTTCCATAGAAAAGTAGGTTTCCAGATGTCCAAACATCATTCCAGACGTCCTGTATGTCGTCTGATAACAATTCACTAGAATCCTGTTTAGATCTGATTCAAGTCAAGAAGGAAACCCGCCTATAATCAGACGTCTGACTTTGTTTCCAAACGTCTTAAATTGATTTTTCAGACGTCTGATGCCAGGGCCAGACGTCTGATAACCCTGTCAGTGTAATGATTAATAATGATTTCGGCCTAATTTTCTTTAAGCTTGCACCTAACGGCTATGGAAGCCTTCCAAGGCCTTCTAAAGCCTTCTTAGGGCCTTTATAAATAAAGGAGAACCCTTGCCACTCAAAAAGACACCTAGACATACCCAAGCAACATACTTTCCACTCTTTGGTGTCTAAAAGAAGAAGAAGATCAAATAGAAGAAAGCTCTTGCTCTCCAAGCCATGTTCTACACCTAGAGAACTTGACTCCAATTGCGCACCTGCTCTCCCTCCGCGATTACGAGAGCGACGAAGCACTACTGCGTGGTTCACGCATTCGTGCCGTCGACGTACTTCCAACAAAGGGAAGCATCCTAACTCCTATAGAAGCTTAGTTTAAGAATTACTTTGTGGCTCTATAGGATTACTCTTTGTATTTTACTTTGTTATTTGGTTGGGTATTCGCGTTGCGAATTCCCGTCTCCTTCATGAGACAAAATCCTTCTCGTGAAGAGAAGGGGTTGAGGAATGCTACCCTCGCACTTGTAGTGTGGTTGTAATTGAGGTTGAATCACCCTCATTTAAGTGATTCATTTAGTGGATTTGATCAACTTGGTTGATAGGAAAATCCTAACTCGATAGGGTTAGGTGGTGGTTTTCACCCGATTTGAGTTTCCACCTAAAAATCATTGTGTACATTGTGTGATTGTTATTTTGTGAGATTGTTCCATTTATGATTCCACATTTTATATTACGTCATGCTGATCTCACCCCCTCCAAGTAGGGATTTACAGTAATTTGGTTGAGGTAACCCGTTAATTACCTCCGTTTATAGTAAATTTATTCCCTCTGGGTTGAGGGAATCGAGTTAAAAATCCTAAGTCGGGAGACTTAGGTAGTAGAGTGTCCAAGTGAGGGAAGCCACTATACATCAAGTGTTAGATTTTTTAGTTTGCTTTATTTGCATAATTTTTGTTTACCACACTATTCATCCCCCCTTCTAGTGTACTTGCGCCTTTTAGATCCTACAAGTGGTATTAGAGCGGATTGTGAGAAGTAGAAAATCTTACTCGCGATGGCATTATCAACCAAGTGCACCGAAGGCCAGTCATCCACACGTCCTCCCTATTTCGATGGGATAGACTATGCGTACTAGAAGAGGAGGATGCAAGTCTTCCTCAAGCCGATGGATGAGGAGTTGTGGACCCTCATTCAAGAGAGATACACTAATCCGGAGCCGTAAGAAGGAGAAGCATGGAGGTGAATCAAAAGAAAAAGATCGTGAGCAATGCAAAGCCGATGAATGCACTGTGTTGTGCATTATCAAAAGAGGAGTTCAACTATATCTCGACTTGCGAAATGTAAGGTAAAAGAGTAAATTTCAAATGTCATAATTTGTTTTGAATGCAAGAAAAGGCGTTGTCCGATGATCAAGAAGAAAAAGGAAGAAAAGAAGAAAGATAAAGAAGTTGATCGTAAGAAGATCTCAAGAAAAGCATTCAAAGCTACTTGGGATGATAGCAATTCCAACATGGAATCCTCCTCTGAAGAATCCGAGGAAAATGAAGTTGCTCATCTGTGTTTGATGGCAAACGATGATAGCTCGGAAAATGAGGTAGATTCTGAAGTCACTTTTAATGAATTATTGTAAGCATACGAAGACTTGTATTACAAAGCTAGGTTAATTAAAAAAGAAAATAAAGTTCTACATAATAACTATAAGACTTTGGAAATAGAAAGTTCTTGTTTAGAAATAGAGTTAGATATCGCAAAAGATGCTAATTCACAATTGCATGCACAGATAGTAGAATTAGAGGATATTTATGAACATTTTGAGGGACTTTAAACAATCTTAAAACAACTACTAGATTGAATACTGAATTTTGTAATGCATTAAAAGTAAAATTTCATGGTAAAAAGAACACACAAAATAAATCACATGTACCTAGGCATGCATGGATTTACCAAAAGGTCAAGAATCCCAAGAATTATAAATCCAACACAAAAGTGATCTATAAATCTAAGGATTTAAAGGGAACTAACCATCAAGGACCCAAAAGAAAATGGATACCTAAATCAGATTTATTAAATTATTTTGCAGGTCAAGAAAGACAAGTGGATCCTAAATAGTGGGTGTTCCAAGCATATGACGGGACACTCCAACCTCTTTATCAAATGGACGAGAATTCAAGATGGAGGACACATCAAGTTGGGCGATAACAAACGTTGCCGCATTATTGGTGTAGGTACAATAGGTAATTCATCTAAGCAGGTATAAAATGTACTTTTAGTAGAGAATTTAAAATATAACCTGCTTAGTGTTAGTCAAATATGTAATAATGGTTGTGATGTATTGTTTCCAAAAATTGGATTTAAAGTACTAAAAGAAGGAACTAATATAATTTTAATTGAAGGTTTTAGATATGAAAATATCTATGCTCTTCATTTGTTACAAGAGAAATTTGTGAAATGTCTGCTTGAGGTGGATTTATGGCACTATAGGCTAGGTCACATAAATCACAAACATTTAAATAAACTAGCCAAAGATGAGTTAGTAAGGGACCTACCCAAACTAACTTATAAAAAGAATGCATTGTGCAAATCTTGTGAACTCAGAAAAATGAAAGACTTCTTTTAAATCAAAAGACTTAGTTTCAATTATACATCCTTTAGAGTTGTTACACCTTAATCTATTTGGGCCAACACGATTTGAGAGCCTAAATGGATGAAAATTTTGCCTAGTTATTATTGATGAGTTCTCAAGGTTCACTTGGGTCACCTTCTTGAAACATAAAGATGACTCATTTGACTCTTTCCTAAGTCTTGCTCGAAGACTTCAAAAAGAAAAATCATCTTCAATTCTTAGACTTAGGACTGATCATGAGGGAGAATTTGAAAATGAAAAATTTTTAAGTTTTGTGTCAATTCTGGCATATCCCATGAATTTTCATTTCATCGGGCACCATCTCAAAATGGTGTTGTAGAGCACAAGAATCGCACTCTACAAGAATGCGCCCGAACTTTGCTCTTGGAATCTGGGCTTCAAAAATATTTCTAGGCTGAAGACATTAATACGGCATGTTATGTTCTTAATAGAACTCTTTTAAGGCCTATTATTAAGAAAACGCCATATGAGCTATATTATGAGAAGTCTCTTAGGATTTCATATTTTACGGTGTTCGGAAGTCAATGTTATTTATTAAACACCTGAGATCAACTTGATAAGTTTGATGCTAAAGGTGATGAAGGCATCTTTATTGGCTATTTGTTGGTGTGGAAAATCGTCGCAAAAAGATTGAGCTTGGAAAACCCATCGTTATAGTGTAATTTGCGAGAAAATCCATCAACAAATAAATTTACTGAAACTCAAAAGAAATTCCAAGTCAACAAAAGGGATGCGAACCTAAATGCATAAGGATGCATGCTATGCAATATTTACAAAACATGATGCTTATACGACACTAGGAATAAGCATAAATGAACATTTTAGGCTATCCAGATGCATACACATCACACCCCCATGCCTATCTTTTGCTAATCCCTAGCAAAAACTATATGTTATTTATAAAAGAATTAGGATTGGATATCTTGGGCAAAAGTTATTTTTCAACACTAGGATCAAATTACTGAAGATCTAAACTACAGAGACATAACAGCGCCCAGGTGTGTGCCAAATTGCAAACCGCCCAAGCCCTCGTCTTATTAAAAAGCATAAGCATTTTTTTTCTTTTCTAATTTTTTTAGATTTTTAAGTTTATGATTTCAGAGCAACTTTCTATGGCCACTCAACCCTCCCAAGACTTGATAAGAACTCTAAGTTCTAAGCATCTTTATGTGTGAAATGTGATAGACTCACTAATCGACAATTAGAATGGACTTAGAGTTTCTACACCCCTAGGTGACCTTAAAAAGGAATTCTGCCTAAAGGTATATCTATACAACCGGTAGCTTTCTCCGTACTTTTATTTTTATGGGGTCGACACAAGGGTGAACCTAGTGTATATCTCCTCGGCTTATTATACTCCACTTCTTCCTAAGTGTTTGGAATTAAACGTGCATTTTTGTAAGCTAGGTTCTGGACAACCGACCAATGGACTGTTACCCACGATAACTTGCCAACCATACTCATGCGGTGAAGTGTGGCTTATTTCTTTCTTCTTTTCTATTTCTTTTTATCTTTTTCTCTTTTATGATACTTTTCTTTTTCTTTTCTCTCTCTCTCTCTCTTTTAAAGTAGGTGGCTTCCCTTATCTAAGATTTACCTAAAGGCAGCAAGAAGCAAATGGTCATGTGACTAGGCTCTGGACAACCGACCAATAGGCTATTACCCATGATAACTTTTTAGCCATACCACCTTAGAAGGTTCATTAGCTACCCAATTTCGTTAAAACCACCAAAAAGGGAGTCAGTGCAAATAGTGTGTAGATGCTTAGACTTAAAGTCCCCTCAAATCAGAGGACGGGTTGATAAGTCATGTATTTATCACCCCAAATTATTTAATTAAATTAGAAATACAATCAGATTGGTGAGGACTCGATAAACAAATCCACATTTTAGTGGACACCCTGACTGATTAAGCCTGAAGACCTGAAGGGTCTAAGTGTTCAGATCATACTTTAATATTCCTTAAGGTTGAAAAATCCTAATGGCCAAGTATTGTTTTCCTAATTCAATTTTTTTTTTAAATAAATAAAGAAAAAAATAAGTAGAATTTACAAGAATTCCACAGAGCTGACAAAATGATTCAAAAATGAATCCACCCCCCCATGCCTAGCTGATGTAATGTCCTCATTGAAAATAAAAGGTATGAGAAGTAGGGTAGATTGAAGAAAATATCACATGTATTCCATGATGTTCGAGTCAGCTCTGAGTCAGACTGTACAAGTGTTGAGTTTAATGCCATCAGTTAGGCGAAGTTTAGCCAAAGAAGCCACAATAAGGTTAAAGCAACCTTGTCTGAGACGGGTTCTGGAATAACGCAGTCAACATAAGGTTTCAGACGTTGTCTGTTGACCTTAAAAGAATTACCCATCTTTGGGTTAGAGATCTCAATGGCCCTGTTGGGAAATATTCGATCGATGATGAACGGGCCCCGTTCCACTTTGACCTAAGCTTGCTGGGAAAGAGCTTAAGTCGAGAATCAAAGAGCTAGACCCTCTGGTTCCTCTCAAATCTCTTGCGGGAAATCAGTTGGTCATGAAGAGCTTTGGTCTGAGCCCTATAGATCTTGGCATTCTCGTATGCATCGTTTCTAATCTCCTCCAACTCAAATAGTTGGAGCTTACTAGTCTTTTCGGCCAAACTTAAATCAAAGTTGCATTTCTTAATTGCCTAGAATGCCTGATGTTCAATCTCTGTGAGTAAATGGCACGCCATTCCATATGCCAGACAAAATGGTGACATGCCGACAGGAATTTTGTACATTGTACGGTAGGCCCAAAGAACGTCCTTAGGCTTTTGAGTCTAATCTTTTCGATTAGGTCTAACCGTCTATTGCAGGATGTTCTTGATCTCCCGATTAGAGATCTCGGTCTGTCCGTTTGTCTGAGGGTGGTAAGGTGTGGAGATTCTGTGATTTACCCCTTATTTTGCTAGTAAATTACAGAACTGGGCATTTGTGAAGTGAGTACCACCATCGCTAATGATGTCCCTTGGAATACCGAACCGACTAAAGATATTCTTCTTGACAAAAACAATGACCACCTTGTGGTCATTAGTTCGGGTGGGAATAGCCTCGATCCACTTGGACACGTAATCAACAGCAACAATAATGTACTGGTGTCCAAATAAAAGGAGGAAGGGTCCCATGAAATCGATGCTCCAAACGTCGAAGATTTTGACTGAAAGAATTGGGTTTAGAGGCATCATATTTCTCTTGGTTATGCTCCCGAGTGCCTAGCATCGGGAACATGACCTTGATAATTCCTGGGCATCCTTAAATAAAGACGACCAATGGAATCCAGATGGAAGTATTTTTGCAATTGTCTTTTTCCCAGAGAAATGCCCACCTCACGTAGATGCATGGCAGAACTCAAGTATGCTTTGAAACTCATTCCCCGAAACACATCGGCAAATAATTTGATCAGAGCCAATGTGATACAGTTTAGGGCCATCCCAGAAGTAATATTTGGCCTCAGATTTGAGTCAATCCTGTTGTTACTTTGTCCAATCCTAGGGGATTTGACTAACAGCCAAATAATTTACTATGTCTGTAAACCAAAGGGTTTGGACACCTGAAACTGCCAGAATAGTCTCGTCCGGAAAAGTATCAGTAATCGGAATATCCATATGAGAAGAATCACTTAGAAGTCTCGAAAGATGATCCGCCACCACATTCTGTGCCCTGAATTTATCTTTGATTTCAAGATTGAATTCTTGAAGATGAAGAATCCATCGAATGAGATGGGGTTTGACATCTTTTTTGGCCAAGAGATGTCTCAAGGCCGAGTAGTCGGTGAAAATTATGACGTGAGACCCTAAGAGATAAGCCCTAAATTTTTCTAAAGCAAATACTACAACTAGCAATTCCTTCTCAGTTACAATGTAATTCCTTTAGGCCTCGTCCAGAGTTTTGTAGCGTAGTAGATGATAGAGGGCTTTCTGTCGATCTTTTGACCCAAAATAGCCCTGACTGCACAATCAGAAGCGACGGTCATGATCTCAAATGGGGTTTTCCAAACTAGTGGCTGCAACACCGGAGCACAAGTGACTACCGTTTTAAGAAAACCAAATGCCTTGCAGCATGATTCGTTGAAATTAAACGGCGTATCTTTGGCGAGAAGATTGCTCAAAGGTCAAGCAACCTTGGAGAAATCCTTGATGAACCTCCTATAGAATCCCACATGACCGAGAAATGAGCGAATTTATTTAACAGATGTGGGAGGAGGAAGTTTGGAAATAGCATCGACCTTAGCTTTGTCGATCTCAATTTCCTGTTCAGAGATTACATGACCCAAGACAATACCTTCTTATGTCATGAAATGACTCTTTTCCCAACTAAGGACCAATCTTGTTTTGATGCATCTTTTAAGGATAAGTCAAGATTATCCAAGCAAGATTCCAATGAATCTCCAAAAATGGAGAAATCATCCATGAAAACTTCCATAAATTCTCCCACCATCTCAGAAAAGATGGCTAGCATGCACCTTTGAAAAGTAGCAGGTGCATTGCAAAGCCTGAATGGCATTCTACGGAAAGCAAAGGTTCCGTAGGGACAGGTGAAAGTCATCTTTTCCTGATCCTCGGGATGGATAGGAACTTGATTGTATCCCAAGTAACCGTCCAAGAAACAGAAGTACTTTTGCCCGACTAATCTTTTAAGGATCTGATCGATGAAGGGCAAAGGGAAACAATCATTTTTGGTGGCTGTGTTCAGCTTCCTATAATCGATACAGACTCTCCAAGAGGAAGCTGAACGAGTTGTGACAGATTCTCCTTTCTCATTAGTCATAACAGTAATCCCGGCTTTCTTGGGAATAATTTGCACGGGACTTACCCATGGACTATCTGAGATCGGATAGATGATTCCTACGTCAAGCCACTTAATAATTTCCTTCTTGACCACTTCTCGCATATTAAGGTTCAATCTCCTCTTCATCTGGCGAGAAGGGTGGGATTCATCTTCCATGAAAATTCTGTGATTACAATAAGATGGCTCAATCCCCCTAAGGTCATGGATGGTCTAACCAATTACCTCTTTATGTTCTTTTAAGACCTTGATCAGTTTTATCTCCTACCCCTTAGTCAATCTAGAACTGATAATCATAGGGAGCATCTTCTTAGGTCCTAAAAATTGATATTTCAAACTCTCAGGCAATGGTTTCAGTTCGAGCTAGGGCGGGTCTAAGATGGAAGGTAAGGAGGTTGCTAATGAAGATTCATCAAGATGATCGAGAGGAAGAGGTTGAAAGTGAACAAAATCAGCAACCTCTTCAGAATGTGGCAGGTTTGCCATGGAGGGTTGTGGGTTGGGTTCATCGGTGTAGGGGGAACTCTCAAAAGCAACTACAGCAATACATGTCTCAATATTCAAATAATCTTCCTTGAGTTCCTCTATAAATCCATAATCCTCAAATTTATTAATTTCCTTAAAATATCCAGTTTTAGTTTCTGATTCCCAAAGGCGATTTCCATGCTACTGCTCTCACAGTTGATACTAGCCTTAGCGGTGGCTAGGAACAATGCCCCAGAATGATGGGTGTATTCCTTAAATTCTTAGGTACATCCATGTCAAGGATAAGGAAATTTATAGGAAAATAGAAGTCTTTACCCTTGACAATAACATCCTCAATAACGCCTCTCGGATTTGTGACCGAACGGTCCGCTAATTGCAATGTTACTGAAGTCGGCTGAAGTTCACCTAATCCAAACTTCTCGTAAGGAGAAGTCAGAATTAGGTTAATGGATGCACCCAGATCCAAGAGTACCCAGTCAAAAGTGTAATCTCCGATAACACATGAAATCAAAGGGGCATCTGGATCTCTCTTTTTCGGAGGAAGGTGATGTAAGATAATAGAACTAGCCTACTTGGAGAGTATCACCTTCCTCGGAATAGATTCCCTCGGCTTACGCTTCTGGGTGCATAAATCCTTTAAGAATTTAGCATAAGCTGGTATATGTTTGATAGCATCAAGGAGCGAGATATTGATTTCAACATTCTTGAATATATTCAAGAGCTCATCATCACTATCAACATGCTTCTTCCTCCTGGTTTTCATCAAGGCCATAAGAAAAGGAACATGAGTCAAATCCTTGGAATCAGATTTCTGAGCCTTGATTTCTTCTTTAGAGTTCTCTCTTTTCTTAGGCTCACCAGGGTTTTCTTGACTAGAGTAGGGTAGGTGTGGGTCCTGGGTTTGCCTTCTGAGAAACGTTGGAGCGGCAACCGGGTTTTGTTGGTTTTGTTATAACGTTGTAGTAAAGCCGGTTATTACCAACATTTCAAATATAAATTTTTTACTCGGAAAATGAAAGAGTTCCCGAGGTCGAACTCAGGGAGCAAGTCGTATTCTAGAGATATACATGTTTCTTTTACAAAATAAAGAGAGAGGGAAAGAATTTGTTGTGATGTTCTTCTTTCTTTCTCTTTCTTCAGATCTCCTTCTTCTTCTTCCTTGGTTTCTGCTATGGTGATAATCTTCTTCTGCAATGGTGATGCTCTTCTTCTTCCTGCTGTTCCTGCGTTGGTGATGTTTTTCTTTCTTCAGAGCTCCTTGTTCTTTTGGTTTTCTGCCTTGACCTCTCTTCTTCTTCTTCTGCAATCGTGGTGCTTCTTTCTTCTTCTGCAATCGTGGTGCTTCTGCCTTCAGCTACTAAGTCTCCCTTCCTTCTTCTTCAGCCTGCCTTCTGTGTTGCTCTGGCTGCTGACTTTCCGTCGTCTGGCCCGGTGCTTCGACGACTTAACTGAGCATTTGCTACAGTGCAGCTCCTTCTTCTTCGCCTGCACTTCTTCTTCCGCGGGTCTTCTTCTTCTTCTTTGGCCTGCACACTTCAGAGTTTTTCGTCAAGAGGCAAAACCTACTCTACCCTCCCCCCCCCCCCGCGTCTCTCTTTCTCTCTGAAACCACTCTTGGGACAGCTCTCCCAGAGCTACCGGGTAATCGGGTTCGGGTCAGACCCGGGTCCAGGCCCACCGGCGTGCGGTGGTGGGCGAGGAGTGCAGGTCGGTCTAATCGGGTCGGGCCAGGTCCGCGGAGCGTGGTCACGGACGAGGCCGGGTCGGGTGAGAGGGACCTCACCCCGTGGTCAGGAGGCAGACAGCATAAGGCACTTTTTGCCTTTATGCGTCCGCGCGCCTCCGAGAAGTTCCGAGGTGGGACTAAATGTCCCACCCCAATTGAGCGCGCGTCGCGGATGGAGCAGTGGGCGATCGTGGCTTCCCGCGCGGCCTTCGCCCCATCTGTGAACCTGGGACGTTTCGCGGAGAGTCCCTGCGCAACCTGGGAGTCAAACCTGGGCGAAGGCGTGCCTGCACCTGCAGGTGAAGCAGCTCTGCCTGCGCAGTAATGGCGACGGCGGGCGAGTCACCTGGTCACAGAAGAACGGCCTCTCGGCCAAATCAGACAGGCGGGGGACCTTCGCCGTGGCACGGCGAAGGTGGTCAGGGGGTCTGCAGGGGGCGTGATGGAGCCAACAGGTCGTCCTAGGTCAAACTGTGAGCGAAGAAGTGGGTGTGTTCGGTGGATCTGCAGAGGGTGTTTGGTGGGAAGTGGAGGGGCGGAAGAGGATCAGGGTGAGGAGGCGAAGGTTCTGCGGTGGTCGGCGAGCCGTGTGGGTCGCTGAGGTGATGGGAGCGGCTCGCCGGAGGGTGGTCGGAGGCGAAGAGGGTGAGGGTGAACAGGGTCGGTAGAGGGCTTAATTGACTAAATTGAAAGCGGGGAAAGAAAGAGGAGGAGAAGGGGAGTAACTCTAGCTTACTTGCAGGGAAGAAGGGGGAGGAACAGGGCGACAGTCGTATCGACTGTCGCCGGAGAAGACGATGCTCAGGGAGAGGGGCGGCGGCGAGCAGAGAGCCGGAGAGGCGCCAGCTGGGTGCGGCGTGGCGCGGGAAGAGCAGGGGAGGAAGTCTCTGCTGCTGGTATTGCGGCAGAGCGAAGAGGTGGAGGGGGAGGAAGCCGCCGGAGCTGGTGAGCGTCTGCCGGAGAAAGAAGAGAAGGAAGTTGGGGATTTCTCCGTCAGATCCAAGCTGCCCTCGTCGGTGGAGCGGCGGGGGGTATTTATAGGGATGAAGCAGGGAGGAAGGCGGAGGGAGACGACGTGTCTCCCTCGCCGGAGAATGGTCGGAACATGAACCCATACCGTCCGTGCGTTCGCACGGCCGGTATGGTGGCCTACAATGACCAGGGGGGTGCTCCTGCGACGGCTGACGACGCAGGGCACCCCCGGTTTACTTGCCAGGTCCCCTACCTCACCCTGCGCGGCGCCATGCTCCGCGCAAGGTCGCCGGAGCATGGTGCTGGCAGGGTTTTGCAGGAGGGACCTGATTGCAAAGAACGAAGGAGAGTTAGGGGCCAAAATGCGAGGGTTCAAAAGTTGAGGGCCAAAGAGTAAATATATGAGGACCAAAGTGTAAAGTCGGTCAAGGGGGTTTCTTCTTAGGCTCAAATTTTTATACATGACTAATTAGGACCTAAGGAATCTGATGGTGAATTTTATTTTCATCTTAAACCTTGTTCGACCGGTCAATTTGCGCAAAAACCCAAATTAAGTTATTAATTGGGCATGGTTCTCAATGTAGGTCAAAATGGGTTCTAAAGGCCAAATTGAAGGTTCTAAACCCTAGAGATTATTTTTCTATGAATTTTAGAGGGTTTATTCTATTTTTACTTTGCCTCGAACCTTGTGAATTGAAGTGGGTTGTTTTTGGGTTACAGATTTAGTCTCTTGGAATTGCTGTAGCCCTTGCTAGATCATCTCATCCCACTTTTATTCTTATTAAGCTGTTTTGACCTGTGTTTGGTCCCTGAATTACCCTGCATGCAGTTTATACTGGTAAAATTGCACTTTTACCCCTTATGACTGGTTTTCTTCTCAAACTCAGAATTCTCTGAGTTAAGCCTTTCCTTGAGATATGTAGGAGCTTTTATCCTTTGTATTGGGTCAAAATGAGCTAGTTATGGCTCATGATGAGGTTCTCATCATACCCCCATGCCTAGCTTTTGCTAGTCCCTTAGCAAAAACTTAAGGTTTCAACCCTTGTTCTAGACCATGAAGTTTTCAATAGTTTTAGATAAGTGCCTTCATAGATTAGGTTAGAATGCTGATCATAGGCCTAAAAGGTACTCTAGTACCAGTCAAGATCCAAATCTGTCTAGCCTTAGCCTCAGTCTTTTAGCAAAGGTTTTTAAGGCCCACAAGAACTAACCTAAGGTTTATTGGACTTCGTGGTTAAAGCACCCGTGCTTGAAATGATTTTAGCCCTGGCTCAGTTCGCAGTGCGTTTTGTAAGAGAGAGATAGAAAGTTTTTCTGTTTGGAGAGTTTTCTCTCTCTTTTTCTTTTTAGTTCTAGCCTAGGATTGGCTTTTCAACACGGTCTGTATCAGATTCCTTGCTCCCATCATCAATCCTCAAGGGTTCCTGGCGATCGATGCTTCGAGATAGCACCGCCCATGGCAACCCCCGGAACCCTGGCTATTGAGATTTCGAGATAATCCCATCCATGGTATTCCGTGGCCGAATCCAGACCCTGGCAATTGACACTTCGAGATAATGCCATCCATGGAATCTGAACCAGCAGAGTGCTTACATGCCCCCCGTAGGATATGTAAATATCCTAAGAGACAAGCACCGAGGAGATGATATTTTGTTACGCGTCTTCGAGGGGATTTCCCGCCTCTCTGCGCTGGGAACTCGTCCAAATCAACTTGTGTTGATCGGCCGCTCCTATTCTAGGTGTTCTTTTCAGATTTTTGCGACGCTTCTGCGTGATTCTGATTTTTACGCTTACTGAACCAGGCTGTGTGTGAGATTAGGGTGCTTAGGTTACTGAGTCCCGTAAACCAAAAATTAGTTAACGAGGCCGAATACTTCCTAAGCCTTGGACCTAATACTTCAGCTTTTCATTTTCCTCAACCTCTTGAGGAGTGTCCAGATCTTAATGGGTACTAAGAGTCTATTCAAGAATGCCTAAGGTTTGCATTCTTACTAATCTCATTGTGCACTTTTCAGTTATTTTTTTTGAATGAGGTCTAGAACTTAGGTTAATTCCTTAGTTCCTTACTAATGACTATCACTTTTTCTCATAATTTTGTGCTCCTTTTTCATTTTGTTTCTTTTCTCCTTCACAAAATTTTCCTTCTCCTCTTATTCTTTTTCGAAAAAATTTTTAATTTTTATGGTATTTTTGGCATATGTGAATTTTTTGTTTGAAACATTTTCTTACAAGTTTTTGCACTTTCCTACCCCCCCATGCCTAAGATTTGCAATGTCCTCATTGTAACCTAGGGGGTCTTAGTTCATTCCTTAAGACTGAAATTTGGGTGAGTGGATGGGTCGGGTTGAATTTTTGCGGACGATTTCAAATCTCAGATGCGAACATCTGAGTTGGGGTCGGCTGTCTACAAGGGTGAACTTCAAGTGCTGAAAGGTGTCAGAACAAGTTTCAGGTTTTCAAAGAGAATGACGGGCTGCCTCCCGTTAAGCGCTGAGTTTTACGCCATCGGCTGGGCGCAATAAGCTCAAGGGGAAAGGAGGATATAAGATGCCTCAGCCAAATCAGTAGAAGTTACATCAATGAACGGCTTGAGTCTCTGACCGTTCACGATGAAAGGTTCAGAATCGTGGCTGAGTGGACTGATTTCGATTGCTCCATTTCCAAAAACCTGTCGGACCAAATATGGTCCGACCCACTTAGATCTCAGTTTTCCTGGGAAGAGTTTGAGTCGGGCATCAAAGAGTAGGACCTTTTGACCAGGATGAAAGATCTTTCTCGAGATGTGTTTGTCGTGGAAGGCTTTAACCCGCTCCTTGTAGATTTGCGAGTTCTCGTACGCGTCTATGCGTAATTCATCGATCTCGCTGATTTGGAGTTTTCTGTGGGTACCAGCCTTAGAAAGATCCAGATTACAGTTCCGTACTGCCCAATAGGCTTTATGCTCCAGTTCGACGGGAAGGTGGCATGCCTTTCCGTACACCAGTCTAAAGGGAGACATGCCTAATTGGGTCTTGTGGGCGGTCCTATAGGCCCACAATGCTTCCGGAAGTCGGGACGACCAGTCCTTCCTGTCAGGTCGAACAGTGACTTGCAGGATTTTCTTGATCTCCCGATTAGATAGCTCAGCTAGACCATTAGTTTGGGGGTGGTAAGGAGTAGAGATTCGGTGAGACACCCCGTATTTGGTCATCAGTGACCTAAACTGAGCATTTGTGAAATGGGTCCCCCCATCAGAGATTATTGCACGAGGAATCCCGAACCTTGAGAAAATGTGTTGATGAATAAATTTGAGAACGATTTTGTGATCACAGGTTCGGGTCGGTATGGCTTCGATCCATTTGGACACGTAGTCCACAGCCAACAGAATGTATTCGAAACCATCCGAAACAGGAAAGGGGCCCATAAAATCAATCCCCCAAACATCAAAGATTTCGCATACTAGAATCGGTTGCATAGGCATCATGTCGCGATGGCTCATGTTGCCCAAAGTCTGGCAACGACTGCATGCCTTGCAATGACTGTATGCGTCTTTGAACAGTGTGGGCCAGTAAAAGCCGCACTGGAGGACTTTTGATGCGGTTTTATGCCCGGCAAAATGGCCACCGCATGCCTGGTCATGGCAGAAAGAGAGGATATTGTTGATTTCCCCTTCCGGGACACATCTCCGGATGATCTGATCGGCACCTATGCGGAAGAGGTACGGGTCTTCCCAAATGTAATACTTGGCATCGGAGCGTAATTTGTCTTTCTTGGCCTTCGGCCAATCGGACGGGGTCTGATGAGATGCCAAGTAATTTACAATATTAGCGAACCATGGAAGGCTAGTACCAATAGTCAGCAGGTGCTCATCGGGAAAATGCTCAGTGATGGGTCCGGAAGGGTCTATCATTTCAGAAGGAAGACGGGACAAGTGATCAGCTACCACGTTTTGTTTTCCCGCTTTATCGCGAATCTCGAGGTCAAATTCTTGCAACAGCAAGATCCATCGGATCAATCGAGGCTTCGCGTCCTTCTTTGCAAGGAGATGCCTCACAGCCGTGTGATCCGAGTATATGATGACATGGGAACCCAGAAGGTACGATCTGAACTTCTCTAGGGCAAATACTACAGCTAGCAGCTCTTTCTCAGTAACTGTATAGTTACGCTGAGCCTCATCGAGTGTTTTGCTGGCGTAGTAAATGACCACAGGTTTCTTGTCATTTTTCTGCCCCAAAACCGCTCCTACAGCGAAGTCGGATGCATCACACATGATCTCAAAAGGTTGAGACCAATCAGGGGACTGTAGGATCGGGGCTTGGGTGACTCGGTCACGCAGGATTTCAAATGCTTGAGTGCATTCCTTGGAGATTTCGAAGGGAACATCCTTGGAGAGAAGAGTGGTCAGGGGGCGTGCGATTTTTGAAAAATCAGGGATAAATCGTCGATAAAAACTGACATGCCCTAAAAAGGATCGGATGTCCCTGATCGAGCTAGGCATAGGAAGGTGAGAAATCAGATTAACCTTAGCTCGATCCACTTGGATACCTTTCTCCGAAATTGAGTGTCCCAGGACAATTCCCTCAGGCACCATGAAATGGCTCTTTTCCCAGGAAAGAACCAAATTCACGTCGATGCACCGCCTGAGTATCTGGACCAAGTGTTGGAGGCAATCGTCGAATGATGCTCCGAAAACTGAAAAGTCATCCATGAAGACTTCCAGATAATCACCTACCATATCTGAGAATATGGCAAGCATGCATCGCTGAAAAGTAGCGGGTGCATTGCAAAGACCGAAAGGCATCCTTCGGAAAGCGTATGTTCCGAAGGGGCAGGTGAACGTGGTCTTTTCTTGGTCCTCAGGATGGATTGCCACCTGGTTATAACCGGAGTACCCGTCAAGAAAGCAGAAGAACCTATTTCCCGCAAGTTTTTCGAGAATTTGATCAATGAAGGGTAGTGGGAAATGATCCTTCTTCGTGGAGGAATTGAGTCGACGGTAGTCTATACAGACTCTCCACGAGTTGGCTAATCGGGTAGGAATGATTTCTCCGGTCTCAGTCGTTATAGTGGTGAGTCCTGCCTTCTTAGGCACGACCTGAATTGGGCTCACCCAACGACTATCGGAGATCGGGTAGATGATCCCGGCATCTAACCACTTGATGATCTCCTTTTTCACGACCTCCTGCAGATTGGGGTTTAAGCGTCTCTGCATTTCACGAGAAGGTCGTGTGCCCTCTTCTGAATAGATATGATGAGTACAATAAGAGGGACTTATTCCAGTCAAATCATCGAGAGTCCATCCGATGGCTCTGCGATGTTGCTGGAGGACAACAATCAGACGGGATTCCTGTTCAGGACTGAGGTTGGAATTGATGATCACAGGAAGGGCCTGATTAGAACCCAAAAAGATGTATTTCAAATGAGCAGGAAGGGGTTTCAGTTCAAGGATGGGGTTTTCAGCAGCAGCGGGTGGTTCAGTATAGATGTGAGGTTCAAGGGTGGGAGTTACTGGGTTGTTCACATCTGGATTTGACTCCTCTGTTTGCGGGTCAAGATCCTTTTGTGGTTGATGAGGCATACTCAAGTCATTCTGGAGGTGTGATTCATCAACCAAAGTCTTGATGTCACAAATTTGCTCGATGACGCCGCAATTAATTCCTTGTTGGGCCTTAAATATATCAATCTTCAGTGTTTGATCTCCAAACTTAAGCTCTATTTGGCCCTCCTCACAGCTGATGTTGGCTCTAGCAGTAGCCAAGAAAGGTCTCCCTAGGATGATTGGTGTATCCCTAGGGTTCTCAGGTGCATCCATGTCTAAGACTATAAAGTCCACTGGAAAATAGAAATCCCGCACTCTCACGATGACATCCTCGAGAATCTCTTTTGGTGATTTTATAGATCGATCTGCTAATTGTAATGTCACCTCGGTTGGTTTCAGCTCAGATTCTTCCAGATGGTCAAGTAAGGATGTGGGTATCAGATTTATAGATGCACCTAAGTCTAACAATGCTCTATCAAATTGGGTACCACCTATCTTACAGGAGATCAGGGGAGTTCCAGGATCTTTTGCCTTGGGTGGGAGTCTACTAAGGATTACAGAGCTGGCTTGCTCTGACAGAACAATTGGGCTCCCCCCCTTGATTCGCGGCTTACGCTGGGGTGTACATATATTCTTTAGAAATCGTGCGTAAGCTGGTACGTGGCGGATTGCATCCATCAAGGGGATGTTTATGTGGACCTGCTCAAAGAGCTTGACCAGGTCCTCCTCAGGGGCCACGGGTTTGGTGGTCTTCTTTCCCTTGGTCAGGGCCTCGGGAAACGGGATCTTGGTTGGTTCCTCTAGGATAGGTCCAGGTTGTGGGTCTGGAACAGCGGTACCTTGGCTAACTATCCTAGGGTCATGGTTATCAGGCTGGGAGTGGTTTGGATAATGCGGGTCCTGAGTTGTCTTACCACTACGTGTTGTTACAGAATTTAATCCGGCTTGATTTTGGCTTGGGTTAGGTAGGAGGGGTGGCTGCTGCTGAAATCCCGCACGAGAAGTAGAGGCTTCCATCTCGTCTGGAGATGGAGCAGTAGGGGCCTGATAAATCCATTGAGCGTGGCCTAAATTTGGATTCATAACGCGCTTCTGGGTTGGCACGTTATTTGGGTTAGGAAGAGGTTGGGACGGGAGTGTGCCTGGCTGGCGAGAATTTGCCAACTGGGCCAGCTGAGTTTTAACTTCAGTAAGCTCGTCCTTGTGCTGTTTTTGAATGGCCGCATTCGATTTTTGAATGTCAGCCAGAGTCTGAAGGATTAAGGACATTTGATCTTGATTTGGCCCTGATGGATAAGTAGGGTTGGGACGAGGCTGAGGCGGCTGGTAGTGATGAGAGGGCTGTGGGCGGGACTGAAAAGGTGGTCTTTGGGTTTGAGAATTTCCCGCCCACTGAAAATTGGGATGGTTTCGCCATCCAGGGTTGTAAGTGTTGGAGAATGGGTCGTTCTGGATGGCGTTGAGGTCCTCGCAGGTCTGAGGAACCTCCTGAGAATCAGGGAAAGGAGGAATGGAGTTCCCCCGGCTGGTGAAGAAAGGATCGGATGATCTTCCAGTCCAAGAATCAGATGGGGATGGATATGGATCCATCCCAGGGGAGGATCGGTGTAGGATGTTTTGCACAGTCTCCTGTGTGGAAGGAGGTTGTGCAAAGGAGTTACGCGCAGAGGTGGCTCGCTGCAAGTGCTGAGTCAGCTCATCCACCTTCTTTTCAATGATTGAGACCTTGTCCAATCGACTGGCCATTAATTCCAGGTCGACTGATGCGGACAGGCCCTGCGTCTCATGTGCTCCCTTAAGATTCGTCGCTGCGCGGGTATTCGTCCTGTCGAATAATCCCATGGAGTCATTGTTGATGGAGTTCTCGCACATGTTTTCGAGAATCTCCCATACGGTGTCTTCATGTTGACCCATGATGTTTCCTCCGCAGGTTGCATTGACGAAAAGGCGGATGTCCTCACGGAGTCCCTGGTAAAAAGATTGGACTTGTTCCCATTTAGGAACTCCGTGATGGGGGCACTTCCTCATGAGATCCTGAAAACGATCCCATGCCTCATGGAGAGATTCTCCTGATTGTTGAGTGAAGTGTGTAATCTGATGGCGCAAGGCGTTGGTTCGACCAACGGGAAAGAACTTTTTCAAAAACTCGGATTGAAGTTCTTCCCAAGTGTTGATCGGCCGGGTCTGAGTTTGATACCAATGGGCGGCCTTGTCCATAAGAGAAAAGGAGAACATCTTCATGAGAAGAATATCCCGATTTTGCGCATCTGATCCAAAAGTGTGGGCCAGATGCTTAAGCTGTTTGATGTGCTGGAAGGGATCTTCAGAATTAAGCCCATGGAATTTAGGTATAGCATGAATCATGTTGGGCTTTAGTTCGGAATCAGGTCCTCCAATCGGGATTCTGACTCGAGGCTCAATGGCCACCGCAGCAGGATTGTAGTGGTCCCGCATCATAGGACGCTGCGGTGGGTGCACGAAGTTTTGGAAGAGGTCATTGAGTCGCTGGAGCTGGTGTTCCAGATTATTTTCTTCCTCAACTGGCTGAGCCATGATGGGGGAAGAAGAAGAACTTGGTTCTGAATCAGAAGAGAGAATAATGTGAGGGTGTTGCTGCACGAATACGGGCGTCGAGGCGTGGCCTTGACGAGAGCGAATTTCTAATGGAGGTCTTAAGGGTGGTCTTAGAGACCTCCTTCCGTACATGCACAGTTGGGAGAGGTAAGTTTAGAAGGTGCTGGACCCAATCAAGACACCCAAAAAATGTGTTGGGTGACTATAGAGGTGCGGGGCAGATGGACCCCTTGATCAGAAAGATCGTCCACCTGAGAATTACCTGGGCAGCCAGAGAGGGAGAGTCCCGCGAAGACCCCTACACGGTAGAGCATCCCCACGGGTTACAGGGTTTCCCCCACCCGACCTCTCTTGTCACTGCGGTTCCAGGTAGACCAGAATGGGGATCTTGACCTCTTAAGTCTACCAATTTTAAGATCAGGGTGCTTAAGGTTTCACTTGAACTTTAGTCTTTTTAAGTGCAAAGAGTGACCTAATTTAAGGTTGGTTAACCCAAAGGGGTCAACTTTACCTATTGTTTTCTTTAAGAGCTTTTAGGTCCTGTCTTTTAGGGTTCAAGTGTTTAGAGAGAGCCAATTGTTTAGGATTTTTCTTGTTAATTATTTTCAATCAATGGCTTGGGCACACCTCTTTTGGATTTCCTCAATTCTTGATTAAGGGGTGTGTCTCTACTGAAATCCTAATGTTTGACCTTATGTTGGCTCTACTTGGTCCATTTAACTCTTTGTTGGGCAATTAGGGCTCAAGCAAGAATGTGTTAGCCCTTAAATACCCTTAATAGTGTGCAGGAGTGATGAGTTGAAAACATGCAACTTTTTATGGTTACTAAGTATGGAAGACAGGTTAGCCCTGTATTGCTTTGTTCTTTTCTTTTCTTCCTCTTTAGAGTGTAGGGGTTAATAGTGAGAGAAAAGATTTACCTGTCTTCGGAGTGGTTGTGTGGTTGCTTGTCTTCTTGAGTTCCTGTAGCTGCACAAAAGAAAGGAGATTATCAGAAATTAAAAGATACAGGAATGTTTACCTCTAGAATGGCCGTTGCTCCCCGGCAGCGGCGCCAAAATGAGAAACGTTGGAGCGGCAACCGGGTTTTGTTGGTTTTGTTATAACATTGTAGTAAAGCCGGTTATTACCAACATTTCAAATATAAATTTTTTACTCGGAAAATGAAAGAGTTCCCGAGGTCGAACTCAGGGAGCAAGTCGTATTCTAGAGATATACATGTTTCTTTTACAAAATAAAGAGAGAGGGAAAGAATTTGTTGTGATGTTCTTCTTTCTTTCTCTTTCTTCAGATCTCCTTCTTCTTCTTCCTTGGTTTCTGCTATGGTGATAATCTTCTTCTGCAATGGTGATGCTCTTCTTCTTCCTGCTGTTCCTGCGTTGGTGATGTTTTTCTTTCTTCAGAGCTCCTTGTTCTTTTGGTTTTCTGCCTTGACCTCTCTTCTTCTTCTTCTGCAATCGTGGTGCTTCTTTCTTCTTCTGCAATCGTGGTGCTTCTGCCTTCAGCTACTAAGTCTCCCTTCCTTCTTCTTCAGCCTGCCTTCTGTGTTGCTCTGGCTGCTGACTTTCCGTCGTCTGGCCCGGTGCTTCGACGACTTAACTGAGCATTTGCTACAGTGCAGCTCCTTCTTCTTCGCCTGCACTTCTTCTTCCGCGGGTCTTCTTCTTCTTCTTTGGCCTGCAAACTTCAGAGTTTTTCGTCAAGAGGCAAAACCTACTCTACCCTCCCCCCCCCCCCCCGCGTCTCTCTTTCTCTCTGAAACCACTCTTGGGACAGCTCTCCCAGAGCTACCGGGTAATCGGGTCCGGGTCAGACCCGGGTCCAGGCCCACCGGCGTGCGGTGGTGGGCGAGGAGTGCAGGTCGGTCTAATCGGGTCGGGCCAGGTCCGCGGAGCGTGGTCACGGACGAGGCCGGGTCGGGTGAGAGGGACCTCACCCCGTGGTCAGGAGGCAGACAGCATAAGGCACTTTTTGCCTTTATGCGTCCGCGCGCCTCCGAGAAGTTCCGAGGTGGGACTAAATGTCCCACCCCAATTGAGCGCGCGTCGTGGATGGAGCAGTGGGCGATCGTGGCTTCCCGCGCGGCCTTCGCCCCATCTGTGAACCTGGGACGTTTCGCGGAGAGTCCCTGCGCAACCTGGGAGTCAAACCTGGGCGAAGGCGTGCCTGCACCTGCAGGTGAAGCAGCTCTGCCTGCGCAGTAATGGCGACGGCGGGCGAGTCACCTGGTCACAGAAGAACGGCCTCTCGGCCAAATCAGACAGGCGGGGGACCTTCGCCGTGGCACGGCGAAGGTGGTCAGGGGGTCTGCAGGGGGCGTGATGGAGCCAACAGGTCGTCCTAGGTCAAACTGTGAGCGAAGAAGTGGGTGTGTTCGGTGGATCTGCAGAGGGTGTTTGGTGGGAAGTGGAGGGGCGGAAGAGGATCAGGGTGAGGAGGCGGAGGTTCTGCGGTGGTCGGCGAGCCGTGTGGGTCGCTGAGGTGATGGGAGCGGCTCGCCGGAGGGTGGTCGGAGGCGAAGAGGGTGAGGGTGAACAGGGTCGGTAGAGGGCTTAATTGACTAAATTGAAAGCGGGGAAAGAAAGAGGAGGAGAAGGGGAGTAACTCTAGCTTACTTGCAGGGACGAAGGGGGAGGAACAGGGCGACAGTCGTATCGACTGTCGCCGGAGAAGACGATGCTCAGGGAGAGGGGCGGCGGCGAGCAGAGAGCCGGAGAGGCGCCAGCTGGGTGCGGCGTGGCGCGGGAAGAGCAGGGGAGGAAGTCTCTGCTGCTGGTATTGCGGCAGAGCGAAGAGGTGGAGGGGGAGGAAGCCGCCGGAGCTGGTGAGCGTCTGCCGGAGAAAGAAGAGAAGGAAGTTGGGGATTTCTCCGTCAGATCCAAGCTGCCCTCGTCGGTGGAGCGGCGGGGGGTATTTATAGGGATGAAGCAGGGAGGAAGGCGGAGGGAGACGACGTGTCTCCCTCGCCGGAGAATGGTCGGAACATGAACCCATACCGTCCGTGCGTTCGCACGGCCGGTATGGTGGCCTACAATGACCAGGGGGGTGCTCCTGCGACGGCTGACGACGCAGGGCACCCCCGGTTTACTTGCCAGGTCCCCTACCTCACCCTGCGCGGCGCCATGCTCCGCGCAAGGTCGCCGGAGCATGGTGCTGGCAGGGTTTTGCAGGAGGGACCTGATTGCAAAGAACGAAGGAGAGTTAGGGGCCAAAATGCGAGGGTTCAAAAGTTGAGGGCCAAAGAGTAAATATATGAGGACCAAAGTGTAAAGTCGGTCAAGGGGGTTTCTTCTTAGGCTCAAATTTTTATACATGACTAATTAGGACCTAAGGAATCTGATGGTGAATTTTATTTTCATCTTAAACCTTGTTCGACCGGTCAATTTGCGCAAAAACCCAAATTAAGTTATTAATTGGGCATGGTTCTCAATGTAGGTCAAAATGGGTTCTAAAGGCCAAATTGAAGGTTCTAAACCCTAGAGATTATTTTTCTATGAATTTTAGAGGGTTTATTCTATTTTTACTTTGCCTCGAACCTTGTGAATTGAAGTGGGTTGTTTTTGGGTTACAGATTTAGTCTCTTGGAATTGCTGTAGCCCTTGCTAGATCATCTCATCCCACTTTTATTCTTATTAAGCTGTTTTGACCTGTGTTTGGTCCCTGAATTACCCTGCATGCAGTTTATACTGGTAAAATTGCACTTTTACCCCTTATGACTGGTTTTCTTCTCAAACTCAAAATTCTCTGAGTTAAGCCTTTCCTTGAGATATGTAGGAGCTTTTATCCTTTGTATTGGGTCAAAATGAGCTAGTTATGGCTCATGATGAGGTTCTCATCATACCCCCATGCCTAGCTTTTGCTAGTCCCTTAGCAAAAACTTAAGGTTTCAACCCTTGTTCTAGACCATGAAGTTTTCAATAGTTTTAGATAAGTGCCTTCATAGATTAGGTTAGAATGCTGATCATAGGCCTAAAAGGTACTCTAGTACCAGTCAAGATCCAAATCTGTCTAGCCTTAGCCTCAGTCTTTTAGCAAAGGTTTTTAAGGCCCACAAGAACTAACCTAAGGTTTATTGGACTTCGTGGTTAAAGCACCCGTGCTTGAAATGATTTTAGCCCTGGCTCAGTTCGC
Organism: Thalassia testudinum; assembly: GCA_037157565.1. NCBI lineage: Eukaryota > Viridiplantae > Streptophyta > Magnoliopsida > Alismatales > Hydrocharitaceae > Thalassia > Thalassia testudinum. Next base: position 61,256,215 of record JAZHRO010000013.1, on the reverse strand, counting down.
AGTGCGTTTTGTAAGAGAGAGATAGAAAGTTTTTCTGTTTGGAGAGTTTTCTCTCTCTTTTTCTTTTTAGTTCTAGCCTAGGATTGGCTTTTCAACACGGTCTGTATCAGATTCCTTGCTCCCATCATCAATCCTCAAGGGTTCCTGGCGATCGATGCTTCGAGATAGCACCGCCCATGGCAACCCCCGGAACCCTGGCTATTGAGATTTCGAGATAATCCCATCCATGGTATTCCGTGGCCGAATCCAGACCCTGGCAATTGACACTTCGAGATAATGCCATCCATGGAATCTGAACCAGCAGAGTGCTTACATGCCCCCCGTAGGATATGTAAATATCCTAAGAGACAAGCACCGAGGAGATGATATTTTGTTACGCGTCTTCGAGGGGATTTCCCGCCTCTCTGCGCTGGGAACTCGTCCAAATCAACTTGTGTTGATCGGCCGCTCCTATTCTAGGTGTTCTTTTCAGATTTTTGCGACGCTTCTGCGTGATTCTGATTTTTACGCTTACTGAACCAGGCTGTGTGTGAGATTAGGGTGCTTAGGTTACTGAGTCCCGTAAACCAAAAATTAGTTAACGAGGCCGAATACTTCCTAAGCCTTGGACCTAATACTTCAGCTTTTCATTTTCCTCAACCTCTTGAGGAGTGTCCAGATCTTAATGGGTACTAAGAGTCTATTCAAGAATGCCTAAGGTTTGCATTCTTACTAATCTCATTGTGCACTTTTCAGTTATTTTTTTTGAATGAGGTCTAGAACTTAGGTTAATTCCTTAGTTCCTTACTAATGACTATCACTTTTTCTCATAATTTTGTGCTCCTTTTTCATTTTGTTTCTTTTCTCCTTCACAAAATTTTCCTTCTCCTCTTTTCCTCTTATTCTTTTTCGAAAAAATTTTTAATTTTTATGGTATTTTTGGCATATGTGAATTTTTTGTTTGAAACATTTTCTTACAAGTTTTTGCACTTTCCTACCCCCCCATGCCTAAGATTTGCAATGTCCTCATTGTAACCTAGGGGGTCTTAGTTCATTCCTTAAGACAGAAATTTGGGTGAGTGGATGGGTCGGGTTGAATTTTTGCGGACGATTTCAAATCTCAGATGCGAACATCTGAGTTGGGGTCGGCTGTCTACAAGGGTGAACTTCAAGTGCTGAAAGGTGTCAGAACAAGTTTCAGGTTTTCAAAGAGAATGACGGGCTGCCTCCCGTTAAGCGCTGAGTTTTACGCCATCGGCTGGGCGCAATAAGCTCAAGGGGAAAGGAGGATATAAGATGCCTCAGCCAAATCAGTAGAAGTTACATCAATGAACGGCTTGAGTCTCTGACCGTTCACGATGAAAGGTTCAGAATCGTGGCTGAGTGGACTGATTTCGATTGCTCCATTTCCAAAAACCTGTCGGACCAAATATGGTCCGACCCACTTAGATCTCAGTTTTCCTGGGAAGAGTTTGAGTCGGGCATCAAAGAGTAGGACCTTTTGACCAGGATGAAAGATCTTTCTCGAGATGTGTTTGTCGTGGAAGGCTTTAACCCGCTCCTTGTAGATTTGCGAGTTCTCGTACGCGTCTATGCGTAATTCATCGATCTCGCTGATTTGGAGTTTTCTGTGGGTACCAGCCTTAGAAAGATCCAGATTACAGTTCCGTACTGCCCAATAGGCTTTATGCTCCAGTTCGACGGGAAGGTGGCATGCCTTTCCGTACACCAGTCTAAAGGGAGACATGCCTAATTGGGTCTTGTGGGCGGTCCTATAGGCCCACAATGCTTCCGGAAGTCGGGACGACCAGTCCTTCCTGTCAGGTCGAACAGTGACTTGCAGGATTTTCTTGATCTCCCGATTAGATAGCTCAGCTAGACCATTAGTTTGGGGGTGGTAAGGAGTAGAGATTCGGTGAGACACCCCGTATTTGGTCATCAGTGACCTAAACTGAGCATTTGTGAAATGGGTCCCCCCATCAGAGATTATTGCACGAGGAATCCCGAACCTTGAGAAAATGTGTTGATGAATAAATTTGAGAACGATTTTGTGATCACAGGTTCGGGTCGGTATGGCTTCGATCCATTTGGACACGTAGTCCACAGCCAACAGAATGTATTCGAAACCATCCGAAACAGGAAAGGGGCCCATAAAATCAATCCCCCAAACATCAAAGATTTCGCATACTAGAATCGGTTGCATAGGCATCATGTCGCGATGGCTCATGTTGCCCAAAGTCTGGCAACGACTGCATGCCTTGCAATGACTGTATGCGTCTTTGAACAGTGTGGGCCAGTAAAAGCCGCACTGGAGGACTTTTGATGCGGTTTTATGCCCGGCAAAATGGCCACCGCATGCCTGGTCATGGCAGAAAGAGAGGATATTGTTGATTTCCCCTTCCGGGACACATCTCCGGATGATCTGATCGGCACCTATGCGGAAGAGGTACGGGTCTTCCCAAATGTAATACTTGGCATCGGAGCGTAATTTGTCTTTCTTGGCCTTCGGCCAATCGGACGGGGTCTGATGAGATGCCAAGTAATTTACAATATTAGCGAACCATGGAAGGCTAGTACCAATAGTCAGCAGGTGCTCATCGGGAAAATGCTCAGTGATGGGTCCGGAAGGGTCTATCATTTCAGAAGGAAGACGGGACAAGTGATCAGCTACCACGTTTTGTTTTCCCGCTTTATCGCGAATCTCGAGGTCAAATTCTTGCAACAGCAAGATCCATCGGATCAATCGAGGCTTCGCGTCCTTCTTTGCAAGGAGATGCCTCACAGCCGTGTGATCCGAGTATATGATGACATGGGAACCCAGAAGGTACGATCTGAACTTCTCTAGGGCAAATACTACAGCTAGCAGCTCTTTCTCAGTAACTGTATAGTTACGCTGAGCCTCATCGAGTGTTTTGCTGGCGTAGTAAATGACCACAGGTTTCTTGTCATTTTTCTGCCCCAAAACCGCTCCTACAGCGAAGTCGGATGCATCACACATGATCTCAAAAGGTTGAGACCAATCAGGGGACTGTAGGATCGGGGCTTGGGTGACTCGGTCACGCAGGATTTCAAATGCTTGAGTGCATTCCTTGGAGATTTCGAAGGGAACATCCTTGGAGAGAAGAGTGGTCAGGGGGCGTGCGATTTTTGAAAAATCAGGGATAAATCGTCGATAAAAACTGACATGCCCTAAAAAGGATCGGATGTCCCTGATCGAGCTAGGCATAGGAAGGTGAGAAATCAGATTAACCTTAGCTCGATCCACTTGGATACCTTTCTCCGAAATTGAGTGTCCCAGGACAATTCCCTCAGGCACCATGAAATGGCTCTTTTCCCAGGAAAGAACCAAATTCACGTCGATGCACCGCCTGAGTATCTGGACCAAGTGTTGGAGGCAATCGTCGAATGATGCTCCGAAAACTGAAAAGTCATCCATGAAGACTTCCAGATAATCACCTACCATATCTGAGAATATGGCAAGCATGCATCGCTGAAAAGTAGCGGGTGCATTGCAAAGACCGAAAGGCATCCTTCGGAAAGCGTATGTTCCGAAGGGGCAGGTGAACGTGGTCTTTTCTTGGTCCTCAGGATGGATTGCCACCTGGTTATAACCGGAGTACCCGTCAAGAAAGCAGAAGAACCTATTTCCCGCAAGTTTTTCGAGAATTTGATCAATGAAGGGTAGTGGGAAATGATCCTTCTTCGTGGAGGAATTGAGTCGACGGTAGTCTATACAGACTCTCCACGAGTTGGCTAATCGGGTAGGAATGATTTCTCCGGTCTCAGTCGTTATAGTGGTGAGTCCTGCCTTCTTAGGCACGACCTGAATTGGGCTCACCCAACGACTATCGGAGATCGGGTAGATGATCCCGGCATCTAACCACTTGATGATCTCCTTTTTCACGACCTCCTGCAGATTGGGGTTTAAGCGTCTCTGCATTTCACGAGAAGGTCGTGTGCCCTCTTCTGAATAGATATGATGAGTACAATAAGAGGGACTTATTCCAGTCAAATCATCGAGAGTCCATCCGATGGCTCTGCGATGTTGCTGGAGGACAACAATCAGACGGGATTCCTGTTCAGGACTGAGGTTGGAATTGATGATCACAGGAAGGGCCTGATTAGAACCCAAAAAGATGTATTTCAAATGAGCAGGAAGGGGTTTCAGTTCAAGGATGGGGTTTTCAGCAGCAGCGGGTGGTTCAGTATAGATGTGAGGTTCAAGGGTGGGAGTTACTGGGTTGTTCACATCTGGATTTGACTCCTCTGTTTGCGGGTCAAGATCCTTTTGTGGTTGATGAGGCATACTCAAGTCATTCTGGAGGTGTGATTCATCAACCAAAGTCTTGATGTCACAAATTTGCTCGATGACGCCGCAATTAATTCCTTGTTGGGCCTTAAATATATCAATCTTCAGTGTTTGATCTCCAAACTTAAGCTCTATTTGGCCCTCCTCACAGCTGATGTTGGCTCTAGCAGTAGCCAAGAAAGGTCTCCCTAGGATGATTGGTGTATCCCTAGGGTTCTCAGGTGCATCCATGTCTAAGACTATAAAGTCCACTGGAAAATAGAAATCCCGCACTCTCACGATGACATCCTCGAGAATCCCTTTTGGTGATTTTATAGATCGATCTGCTAATTGTAATGTCACCTCGGTTGGTTTCAGCTCAGATTCTTCCAGATGGTCAAGTAAGGATGTGGGTATCAGATTTATAGATGCACCTAAGTCTAACAATGCTCTATCAAATTGGGTACCACCTATCTTACAGGAGATCAGGGGAGTTCCAGGATCTTTTGCCTTGGGTGGGAGTCTACTAAGGATTACAGAGCTGGCTTGCTCTGACAGAACAATTGGGCTCCCCCCCTTGATTCGCGGCTTACGCTGGGGTGTACATATATTCTTTAGAAATCGTGCGTAAGCTGGTACGTGGCGGATTGCATCCATCAAGGGGATGTTTATGTGGACCTGCTCAAAGAGCTTGACCAGGTCCTCCTCAGGGGCCACGGGTTTGGTGGTCTTCTTTCCCTTGGTCAGGGCCTCGGGAAACGGGATCTTGGTTGGTTCCTCTAGGATAGGTCCAGGTTGTGGGTCTGGAACAGCGGTACCTTGGCTAACTATCCTAGGGTCATGGTTATCAGGCTGGGAGTGGTTTGGATAATGCGGGTCCTGAGTTGTCTTACCACTACGTGTTGTTACAGAATTTAATCCGGCTTGATTTTGGCTTGGGTTAGGTAGGAGGGGTGGCTGCTGCTGAAATCCCGCACGAGAAGTAGAGGCTTCCATCTCGTCTGGAGATGGAGCAGTAGGGGCCTGATAAATCCATTGAGCGTGGCCTAAATTTGGATTCATAACGCGCTTCTGGGTTGGCACGTTATTTGGGTTAGGAAGAGGTTGGGACGGGAGTGTGCCTGGCTGGCGAGAATTTGCCAACTGGGCCAGCTGAGTTTTAACTTCAGTAAGCTCATCCTTGTGCTGTTTTTGAATGGCCGCATTCGATTTTTGAATGTCAGCCAGAGTCTGAAGGATTAAGGACATTTGATCTTGATTTGGCCCTGATGGATAAGTAGGGTTGGGCCGAGGCTGAGGCGGCTGGTAGTGATGAGAGGGCTGTGGGCGGGACTGAAAAGGTGGTCTTTGGGTTTGAGAATTTCCCGCCCACTGAAAATTGGGATGGTTTCGCCATCCAGGGTTGTAAGTGTTGGAGAATGGGTCGTTCTGGATGGCGTTGAGGTCCTCGCAGGTCTGAGGAACCTCCTGAGAATCAGGGAAAGGAGGAATGGAGTTCCCCCGGCTGGTGAAGAAAGGATCGGATGATCTTCCAGTCCAAGAATCAGATGGGGATGGATATGGATCCATCCCAGGGGAGGATCGGTGTAGGATGTTTTGCACAGTCTCCTGTGTGGAAGGAGGTTGTGCAAAGGAGTTACGCGCAGAGGTGGCTCGCTGCAAGTGCTGAGTCAGCTCATCCACCTTCTTTTCAATGATTGAGACCTTGTCCAATCGACTGGCCATTAATTCCAGGTCGACTGATGCGGACAGGCCCTGCGTCTCATGTGCTCCCTTAAGATTCGTCGCTGCGCGGGTATTAGTCCTGTCGAATAATCCCATGGAGTCATTGTTGATGGAGTTCTCGCACATGTTTTCGAGAATCTCCCATACGGTGTCTTCATGTTGACCCATGATGTTTCCTCCGCAGGTTGCATTGACGAAAAGGCGGATGTCCTCACGGAGTCCCTGGTAAAAAGATTGGACTTGTTCCCATTTAGGAACTCCGTGATGGGGGCACTTCCTCATGAGATCCTGAAAACGATCCCATGCCTCATGGAGAGATTCTCCTGATTGTTGAGTGAAGTGTGTAATCTGATGGCGCAAGGCGTTGGTTCGACCAACGGGAAAGAACTTTTTCAAAAACTCGGATTGAAGTTCTTCCCAAGTGTTGATCGGCCGGGTCTGAGTTTGATACCAATGGGCGGCCTTGTCCATAAGAGAAAAGGAGAACATCTTCATGAGAAGAATATCCCGATTTTGCGCATCTGATCCAAAAGTGTGGGCCAGATGCTTAAGCTGTTTGATGTGCTGGAAGGGATCTTCAGAATTAAGCCCATGGAATTTAGGTATAGCATGAATCATGTTGGGCTTTAGTTCGGAATCAGGTCCTCCAATCGGGATTCTGACTCGAGGCTCAATGGCCACCGCAGCAGGATTGTAGTGGTCCCGCATCATAGGACGCTGCGGTGGGTGCACGAAGTTTTGGAAGAGGTCATTGAGTCGCTGGAGCTGGTGTTCCAGATTATTTTCTTCCTCAACTGGCTGAGCCATGATGGGGGAAGAAGAAGAACTTGGTTCTGAATCAGAAGAGAGAATAATGTGAGGGTGTTGCTGCACGAATACGGGCGTCGAGGCGTGGCCTTGACGAGAGCGAATTTCTAATGGAGGTCTTAAGGGTGGTCTTAGAGACCTCCTTCCGTACATGCACAGTTGGGAGAGGTATGTTTAGAAGGTGCTGGACCCAATCAAGACACCCAAAAAATGTGTTGGGTGACTATAGAGGTGCGGGGCAGATGGACCCCTTGATCAGAAAGATCGTCCACCTGAGAATTACCTGGGCAGCCAGAGAGGGAGAGTCCCGCGAAGACCCCTACACGGTAGAGCATCCCCACGGGTTACAGGGTTTCCCCCACCCGACCTCTCTTGTCACTGCGGTTCCAGGTAGACCAGAATGGGGATCTTGACCTCTTAAGTCTACCAATTTTAAGATCAGGGTGCTTAAGGTTTCACTTGAACTTTAGTCTTTTTAAGTGCAAAGAGTGACCTAATTTAAGGTTGGTTAACCCAAAGGGGTCAACTTTACCTATTGTTTTCTTTAAGAGCTTTTAGGTCCTGTCTTTTAGGGTTCAAGTGTTTAGAGAGAGCCAATTGTTTAGGATTTTTCTTGTTAATTATTTTCAATCAATGGCTTGGGCACACCTCTTTTGGATTTCCTCAATTCTTGATTAAGGGGTGTGTCTCTACTGAAATCCTAATGTTTGACCTTATGTTGGCTCTACTTGGTCCATTTAACTCTTTGTTGGGCAATTAGGGCTCAAGCAAGAATGTGTTAGCCCTTAAATACCCTTAATAGTGTGCAGGAGTGATGAGTTGAAAACATGCAACTTTTTATGGTTACTAAGTATGGAAGACAGGTTAGCCCTGTATTGCTTTGTTCTTTTCTTTTCTTCCTCTTTAGAGTGTAGGGGTTAATAGTGAGAGAAAAGATTTACCTGTCTTCGGAGTGGTTGTGTGGTTGCTTGTCTTCTTGAGTTCCTGTAGCTGCACAAAAGAAAGGAGATTATCAGAAATTAAAAGATACAGGAATGTTTACCTCTAGAATGGCCGTTGCTCCCCGGCAGCGGCGCCAAAATGAGAAACGTTGGAGCGGCAACCGAGTTTTGTTGGTTTTGTTATAACGTTGTAGTAAAGCCGGTTATTACCAACATTTCAAATATAAATTTTTTACTCGGAAAATGAAAGAGTTCCCGAGGTCGAACTCAGGGAGCAAGTCGTATTCTAGAGATATACATGTTTCTTTTACAAAATAAAGAGAGAGGGAAAGAATTTGTTGTGATGTTCTTCTTTCTTTCTCTTTCTTCAGATCTCCTTCTTCTTCTTCCTTGGTTTCTGCTATGGTGATAATCTTCTTCTGCAATGGTGATGCTCTTCTTCTTCCTGCTGTTCCTGCGTTGGTGATGTTTTTCTTTCTTCAGAGCTCCTTGTTCTTTTGGTTTTCTGCCTTGACCTCTCTTCTTCTTCTGCAATCGTGGTGCTTCTTTCTTCTTCTGCAATCGTGGTGCTTCTGCCTTCAGCTACTAAGTCTCCCTTCCTTCTTCTTCAGCCTGCCTTCTGTGTTGCTCTGGCTGCTGACTTTCCGTCGTCTGGCCCGGTGCTTCGACGACTTAACTGAGCATTTGCTACAGTGCAGCTCCTTCTTCTTCGCCTGCACTTCTTCTTCCGCGGGTCTTCTTCTTCTTCTTTGGCCTGCACACTTCAGAGTTTTTCGTCAAGAGGCAAAACCTACTCTACCCTCCCCCCCCCCCCGCGTCTCTCTTTCTCTCTGAAACCACTCTTGGGACAGCTCTCCCAGAGCTACCGGGTAATCGGGTCCGGGTCAGACCCGGGTCCAGGCCCACCGGCGTGCGGTGGTGGGCGAGGAGTGCAGGTCGGTCTAATCGGGTCGGGCCAGGTCCGCGGAGCGTGGTCACGGACGAGGCCGGGTCGGGTGAGAGGGACCTCACCCCGTGGTCAGGAGGCAGACAGCATAAGGCACTTTTTGCCTTTATGCGTCCGCGCGCCTCCGAGAAGTTCCGAGGTGGGACTAAATGTCCCACCCCAATTGAGCGCGCGTCGCGGATGGAGCAGTGGGCGATCGTGGCTTCCCGCGCGGCCTTCGCCCCATCTGTGAACCTGGGACGTTTCGCGGAGAGTCCCTGCGCAACCTGGGAGTCAAACCTGGGCGAAGGCGTGCCTGCACCTGCAGGTGAAGCAGCTCTGCCTGCGCAGTAATGGCGACGGCGGGCGAGTCACCTGGTCACAGAAGAACGGCCTCTCGGCCAAATCAGACAGGCGGGGGACCTTCGCCGTGGCACGGCGAAGGTGGTCAGGGGGTCTGCAGGGGGCGTGATGGAGCCAACAGGTCGTCCTAGGTCAAACTGTGAGCGAAGAAGTGGGTGTGTTCGGTGGATCTGCAGAGGGTGTTTGGTGGGAAGTGGAGGGGCGGAAGAGGATCAGGGTGAGGAGGCGGAGGTTCTGCGGTGGTCGGCGAGCCGTGTGGGTCGCTGAGGTGATGGGAGCGGCTCGCCGGAGGGTGGTCGGAGGCGAAGAGGGTGAGGGTGAACAGGGTCGGTAGAGGGCTTAATTGACTAAATTGAAAGCGGGGAAAGAAAGAGGAGGAGAAGGGGAGTAACTCTAGCTTACTTGCAGGGACGAAGGGGGAGGAACAGGGCGACAGTCGTATCGACTGTCGCCGGAGAAGACGATGCTCAGGGAGAGGGGCGGCGGCGAGCAGAGAGCCGGAGAGGCGCCAGCTGGGTGCGGCGTGGCGCGGGAAGAGCAGGGGAGGAAGTCTCTGCTGCTGGTATTGCGGCAGAGCGAAGAGGTGGAGGGGGAGGAAGCCGCCGGAGCTGGTGAGCGTCTGCCGGAGAAAGAAGAGAAGGAAGTTGGGGATTTCTCCGTCAGATCCAAGCTGCCCTCGTCGGTGGAGCGGCGGGGGGTATTTATAGGGATGAAGCAGGGAGGAAGGCGGAGGGAGACGACGTGTCTCCCTCGCCGGAGAATGGTCGGAACATGAACCCATACCGTCCGTGCGTTCGCACGGCCGGTATGGTGGCCTACAATGACCAGGGGGGTGCTCCTGCGACGGCTGACGACGCAGGGCACCCCCGGTTTACTTGCCAGGTCCCCTACCTCACCCTGCGCGGCGCCATGCTCCGCGCAAGGTCGCCGGAGCATGGTGCTGGCAGGGTTTTGCAGGAGGGACCTGATTGCAAAGAACGAAGGAGAGTTAGGGGCCAAAATGCGAGGGTTCAAAAGTTGAGGGCCAAAGAGTAAATATATGAGGACCAAAGTGTAAAGTCGGTCAAGGGGGTTTCTTCTTAGGCTCAAATTTTTATACATGACTAATTAGGACCTAAGGAATCTGATGGTGAATTTTATTTTCATCTTAAACCTTGTTCGACCGGTCAATTTGCGCAAAAACCCAAATTAAGTTATTAATTGGGCATGGTTCTCAATGTAGGTCAAAATGGGTTCTAAAGGCCAAATTGAAGGTTCTAAACCCTAGAGATTATTTTTCTATGAATTTTAGAGGGTTTATTCTATTTTTACTTTGCCTCGAACCTTGTGAATTGAAGTGGGTTGTTTTTGGGTTACAGATTTAGTCTCTTGGAATTGCTGTAGCCCTTGCTAGATCATCTCATCCCACTTTTATTCTTATTAAGCTGTTTTGACCTGTGTTTGGTCCCTGAATTACCCTGCATGCAGTTTATACTGGTAAAATTGCACTTTTACCCCTTATGACTGGTTTTCTTCTCAAACTCAGAATTCTCTGAGTTAAGCCTTTCCTTGAGATATGTAGGAGCTTTTATCCTTTGTATTGGGTCAAAATGAGCTAGTTATGGCTCATGATGAGGTTCTCATCACCTTCCACTCCTCAAAGTAACGAAGTTGGCAAATGCATACGGGTTTGGATCTTGGGGAGGGTTAGGAAAGATCAGAGGGGCTTGATTAGCCAGAAACCTCAGATTTAATGAAGAAGCAGAAGAGGAAGGACCCTGCTCAATGACCTAAGCATGTGAGTGTGGGTCCCTCTGATTCTCGTACCCTTGGGCTTGATTGCCCGGATTCTGTATGTTGTGCAGGTTGGGTACGGGTTGAGATGGCAGAAATCCAGGCTAACAGGTATTAGCAATGAGCCCAGTTTGCAAGTTGTCCAACGAGGCTTTCATTTGTTGCATGAGCTGGAGCATAGATCCTTGCATCTCTACCATCTGACGATTCAAATTAGCCTGCCCGACAGGTTGATGGGCATTCCAAACTGGCTGACTGACTTGATTTGAGGGCAGCTGAGTATAAACATGACCCTGACCCATTGGTCTTTGCGGAGAATAGTTGCTGGGTCGGAATTAGGTCTGCTACCCTGGATTTTTCCAGTAAAAGTTAGGGTGGTTCCTCCAACCCAGATTATAAGCATTGGAATATGGGTTGGACCTAACATTCTCCTGTATAGCATAGACATCCTCATAGGGTGAGGACGGGGAGAAAGAAAGGGAGGGATGAAAGAAACTGGGATCAAAGGCTCCAATTTGGAACCGGTGGGGTTCCAAGTAATACTGGCCACAGGTTAAGCCGCATCTAGTTGATTCACAAACTCCCATCTAGAAGGAGCTCGCGAAGAATGGAATCCCAAATTCTGGGATTGAGTGGATCGAGAATTGTTCACAGAGTTTCCATCCATTCACTTCTCCATCCTTTTGGTAACCAGGTCCACCTTACCTAGTTTATTACAAATCAGTTCCATATTGAATGAATGAGAATCATGGACCTCATTAACCTTAGATCTGGGTTGTTGGGTTCGGTTAAACGTATCCATGGAGGCATGATTGATTGAATTTTCACTCATTTCCTCAAACAAATCATGAGCATTATCTGCGTCTTTGTTGAGGAAATTACTTCCGCAAGAAGTGTCCATGTGATTTCTGAGTTGCTTAGTCAACATGTGGTAAAAGATATGCATGAGTTGCCATTTCGTCACCTCGTGGTGTGGACACTTCCGTAATAGATCCTGGAATCGCTCCCAGGCACCATGAAACTACTCCCCTAGTCGTTGAACGAAAGTAGTAATCACCTGCCTCAGTGAATTGGTACACCCGACTAGAAAGAATTTCTTTAAGAAAGCCAATTTAAGACCATTCCAAGTTGCGATCTGATTAACAGGTTTTCACGAGAGAAAATTGGGTCTAGGAGAAACCCATCGCTATAATTGCAAAATCATGTTATCAAATAAGATTTTTACCAAAACTCTAAGGGAGTGCCGAGTCGAACATAGGGAGGCGACGTTTGCTTTCGTTGAAATCCGCACTTCACTTTGTTTTTGGTGTTTTTAGGTTTTGTTATTTTTTTTTGTTTTTGGTGGTAAAGAAATAATCAAGATGGCACAGAAAGTAGAGAGAAACAAATATGATATCTTGTAATGTCGTTTATCACAATAAATGGAAATATGACAAAAATAACAAAGATAGAGGTGAGAGGAAATCTTCCAAATCGGCTGTTTGGCTAGACGACAGTGCTTGGCGGTAGCTTGAATAAAAGAGGTGAGAAGCTAGATGACAGGGATGAGATGAGGAGGATGTCAGGTAGAGGAATGCTTCACCAATGCATGGTTAGGGATGAGGAGGTGAAGGTGATCGACTTCCTGAACAGAGGTGAGGGGACAGCCTCTAGGTCTCCTATGAAGGTGATGAGGAATATGATGAATATTTGGTGGAGGGAAAGGGTTTCTACACTATTAGGTGGCCTAGGGCTTGAGAGGGAGTTCTTGGGAGAATAGGGGACTCTTTGGAACTCTAGAGGGGGTGTGAGTAGCATAGGAAGTGATGAAGCTCGAAGGGAAGGTGTGTAGATCTTTAAATAGTGGATGAGAGGAGGTTAAAATAGGTATAAGACAAATAACAACCTCCAGGACATTGCTGTAGGTCCAGCTCAAGTGTTGCTGTAGCCAACTCACGCACGTACTGCGCTTGCCCCCCATCTGATGCATTGATTGCGCATGAGCCTCGCTAGCTATCCGGCTCGCATCGCTAGCTGCTATCATGAGCATCCATCAAGCATCTGCTAGCGTTCGCTGGCACATGCTTGATCCAAGTGAAGTGAACCACCGCCCTTGGATGGCGAATGAACGGCTCTGAGCGCGCAGGAGAGAACGCTTTAGATTGCACCCCTGCCCAATCAGACGACGAATATTGCGTTAGACGGCTTAAATGAGTGCCCTGGATGAGTCGCGTCTAATTTGGCGTGCGTATGTGCGTCATCGAGCGACGTCTGATTGCGCATGTGCCACGCTGACCGCTCGATCAAGATCGAGCGATCCAATTTCTTCTGGAGCTGTAGCGGTTGTGGCGCATTGAAGCTCGAATTCGCGTCCTTCCTTTGCGGAGTGGGCCCACTACCGCTTGGCCATAGAAGCTGGTTGGTCGCATGGAGGTGTTGGTGTAACTGCGGCCTCGACCATTGGATCTTCCTTGTAGAGCTTTGAAGGAGGCCAGGTGAGGTTGGGTGCTTCTCAGCCGTTGGATTGAGATCCAACGGCTGGGATCTCTTCTTGCAGTGAGGCTGGGAAGGCTACAGCCAATGTAGGGTGGCCTGGATGGTGCCATGTGGTGCCATCTAGGCCGTCCTTCTTCTTGTAGAGGGTGCTTCAGTGCTCCTATCGACGTGATTTTTGTGCTGACGGACTGTGATCGTCGCTCCAGATCCATCCGTATGGTCGGATTCTTCATCCGAAGCTCATAAAGATGTCTCACTGCCTCCTGGCCATATAAAATGTCAGAATTAATATATAGAATTAGTACACAAACTATCCTAATTGCAATTCAATGAATGTTATGCAATATTTATACTGAGATGTAATGCTAGGCTTATGAATTATCATAAATAAGCATTTTATCATGAATTCATGAATGTTTATCATGATTGGCCTTGCAATTCTGCAGTACCAATGTGCAGCCTTATCCTAAAGAGAGTAGGGGAAAAGCCTCATGATCATTTGCTCCTCATCCATGTTTTGTGCTTTGGTGGTCTGGATCAAAGTGATCAAGTCCTCCAAATGCTGAAATGGGTCTTTAGAGCCAAGCCCATGAAAATGTTTGATCAGGCTTAACACCTAGGGCTTGATTTCTATGTCTCCAGCTGGAATCTAGATGCTGGGACGTTCCCCGTAATTTGAAGGATCGTAAAAATCCTTCAAGGGCTCGGCACCCTGCATTTATGGAACCATTCCTGCATTTTTTGCATTTGTTCCAGTTGCCTTTGCAGCATCTCTTATGGATTCTGAGGTAGAGGAGGTTGTTGGCCGACCATGTGATCAATTTGACCAAAATCCAACTTATGCCTCCTAGAATGAACTAATGGTCCTTCCAATCGGGGATTCAATGACTTCCTTCCAAGTATAAACTAGGAAGAGGTCGGAAGGACTGGGGATAAGAACCCTGCAACACAACAAAACAAGCCTATCCTTAAGTTGGGTAGCCTAAGGACCTAGTCTCCAAGATAGATTCAAACTATAGTACGAATTCCGTGTTGTCCTTAATCCAAAAGCTGGTTAAGTTGGGATGGTGAGACAGGGGGAGCGTGTCCCGAAGGCCGCTAATTATGCCAAACCCTTGCCTGCTTAAGTTGTTTGACAGTCCGGCCACCCAACTTAGCACCTTCTGGAGAAAGCAGACGTCACAACTTCGCACCACAGTTTAGAAAATATCTTGAAACAGACAGTTGAGTCCTAAGGCAAACGTCTACTTGATTTTATATTAGGCTTAAGATTGTAGTGCTTATGGAATGTGGTGGGTCCTTAGAACGTGTTGTGCCCTTAATGATCGATTAAACACGTGTGAGTGCGTGCACAACCAAGGTTTTCAAGCAAGATTATTCGGATGAGTGGATTTTAGCGTTCAAATCTTCCTTAAGTAGCTTTTAGAGTTTAGAATTAGGTGAGTTCAAACAGAGGCAAACCAGATCTTTCAATCACAGGTGAAGATGTTTTCCTTTTAAAATCAAGAATAAAGTGGGGCGCCTGGTATTGAGCTAAATTGTAAAGCCTAAAAGGAAGCTACTTGATGAGTTGCTTTTAAATGAAGTAGTGTGGCCCAAACAACTCAAACAATTAGCCTTACTGCACCACTAAGTTAGGGACACGAATGATTACCTAATCTGATTTTCACTCAATTATATGTTTGGATGTGTGTGTACCGATTCCAAAGATTGGTTAACCGGTTGAGTATAAATATCAGAAGAGGTCGTGTACCTCTGTGTTTTTTATTTTAGATTTTTGATATACAGAGGGTGAGATGGGTAGAGGTGGAAATCAAACAATCAAAACTAATCCTAGGATTTATGAGAACACCTAGGTTAATTAGGGTTTGAATTAGGGTTAGGAAATGAACTCTATGGAGAGGGGAAGAATGGGGAGCACTTATAGTTGTCTTCAACTGCACTTTACTCCTTTCTACCGCTTGAAGATTTCTGTCGAGGTACCTGCAAAACAATAGAGAAGAAATAAAAGAGAGTTAGAAAATAGATAAGTACGCAGAAATGCAGAAAGGAAATCGAGATTCATTGCCTCCCCGGCAACGGCGCCAAAATGTTGGTGTGGACAATCGTCGCAAAAAGATTGAGTTTGGAAAACCCATCATTGTAGCGTAATTTGCGAGAAAATCCAACAAATAAATTTACTGAAACTCAAAACGAATTCTGGGTCGAACATAGGAAGGCTACGTTGATTTGCAAAATGCAATTATATTTTGTTTGTGTAATTTTGGTTTTAAGATGGGATAATCACAATGAGTCGATACTATACTAGAGGGAGAGACAGAAAGAGAGAGAGAGAGAGAGACAGAGAGAGAGAGAGAGAACAAAACACTTTTATAATAGAGATATTGTTTTTACAACTAGAAAGTTGGAAATATTATAACTAGAAAGCAGTAAATCTACTCTAGAAAGCAGTAAAGAGAAAGGAGGTGAGAAATTATCCTCCTCGACGGCTGCTTGGAGGATGAGCCAGAACGGGCCATGCCTGGAAGACGTAGAGCGGAGACTGAAGACGGAGAACGAAGCAGGAAAAGCTGGGGGCGAGGCAGGACGTCGTCGTCGCGAGATCCACTTCCGGAACAAGGGTGAGAAGACGACCACGGGAGCTCCATGAACAAGGTGAGAAGTGAACAAAATTTTGACTTTAACTCTAGAAGAGCATCCCGGGTTTAGGACAAGATTCTTTAGAGCTTTGAAGAGGGAGAGAGGTGAAGGAAGGGATAAAGAAAGTAGGAGTCATAGGGCTATTTATAGTTGAAGAGTGGAGGGGCAATTAGGTCAATTCATGTTTAAAACATTAATGTCAAGGTCTTTAGTGACGGATTTATTCGTCACTAAAGCCCTGAACGTGGGCTTAGCACGCACACGCTCGTGCTTCTTCTTCTCCTTTGCGCACGAAACATCCGCACACGAACACGCGCTCTTAGCCATCTGATTGTAAGATCGGACGGCTTAAAACGCATCGTGCCTCATCGCGCACTTGCATTTGATCCAGCATTCGAATGCACGTTAAATCACGTGTGCACAAATCGTGGCCACTGGGTGCGCCACATCTTCGCACCCCAGCTGCTTGATGTTGATCCAACGGTGCAATTTTGCTCGCTGCGCCTCTCTGTGGAATTAATCCACTCTACACGGATTGAACACGCGCTCACGCCTTGAGAGTGGCATGTGCCACCAATGTGCTGTGCTGTTGGATGGTGGCAAAGATGAGAATGGTGTCTAAAGCTCGTGGCCGTTGGATGGATGATGGATGGTCCAAATTGCTTGATGAAGAGTGCATAGAGATGAGAGGCGCGGAATTGGCTTGATCTTGGTCATTGGATGAGAATCCAACTGCTGAGATTAAGCGAGTGATTGAGGAAAGAGACTCGTGCGGGCGTCCATGGGCCAGTATGGGTGGTTGAGATGGCACTACATGGCGCCATCTTGGCCGTCCATCTTCTGTGACTTGTAGATGGTGCCACGGATGTCAGATTAAACCAATTTTCACGCTATTGGGCAGCAATCATAGATCTGAACCCATCTTTTCGGTCAGATTTATCATTTGAGATACTGATTTACACCATCTTGGTTGCTTGTCCTCTGATCTTTCTCGGGCTGCATCTGATGTTATGGAAATCCGATCAGGGCGATTTTGGAGTCGTTGAACTCCAATCGTCGCCCTGATCAAATTTGTACGGTTTGATCTTCAATCCAAGGCTCCGATTAAATATCTCCTGTCCCTGACCACCAAAAAGAGTAAATTACTATACAATTTATACAATTTGACCTAAATGCATGATATGCATGTTATGCAATATGTACAGAACATGATGCTTCTACGACATTAAGAAAATGCATAAATAGATATTTTATGCTATTCAGATGCAACAAGAAGCAAAGCTTATCGAGTCTTTAATAAAAGGACTTTTGTTGTAAAAGAATCCCTACATGTTTCATTTGATAAACGGACATCATTTTCTTATAAACAATATACTTCAAGGTATCATTCAGTTAGAATTTATAGATACACAAAATCAATTAGCAAACATTTTTACAAAACCTCTTACAACAGAGAGATTATGCTTTATAAGAAGAAAATTGGGGATTTGTACAATTAAAGAAACTCAAAATTAAAAGATTAAATGTTTTATAACTTGTTTATAATTATAAAAATCCCTGAGGGCCCAACTGCAATTTACCTACTTTTGTTAAAAAGGGGTATACTGTAATGTTTCCATATTTCTAGAAATATAAGGGTGTTGTTTGCAATATGGTTGCTTAACTTAGGATATTGATTATAATATTTTTCAATACTTAAGTTGTTCATTGATATTTTCTCAACCACTTAAGTGGTCATGTGACTAGTACATGACCCATCCCATATAAAAGAGGACAAGTGCAAACACTTGCCTCATTTTGTTCTCTCTAAACCTAGTTCCCATTCTCTTCAAGAACCTCTCCAAACCCTAGCCAAAAAGAAGAAGGATCTCCTCCAAATCTCTACTCAAGGTATTCTCTTATTCCCTTAGTAGATCTTGGTATCTTGGTTCATTCTATACCTTGTTTTTCCCTTTCCCTAAATCACTCCTGCTGCTACATTGTATTTCTCGTAGAGTGCCAGATGGTACTGGTACCCATCATCAGTACCGATACTTGCTAGGTGTAGCAGAGCCTGCTTTTGATAGCTGGTACCGATATTAATGATCTGTATTGAAACTTTCCCGATCTTCTGGTTGGAACTGGAACCAACCAGTACCAATACTCATCACTAGTACCAGTACATGCAGGCTTAAGTGTGTTTTTATATGCACATATGAAAGAAAATATTCCGGCTTTCTCATTATTTCTCCTACTCTATTTGTTGTATGTTTACACATGGCACCTAAATCTATGAGTAAGGGAAATGCACCTCAAGATGTATTTCACAAATTTTTCATCAATGAGAATGACAAGTCAAAATTTGATTGGCATAAGGGCCTTAAGCTTCATCATTGTAGGCCTATTGCGTGAAATGACTTTTCACGACATCTTTTTAACTTTACTGCTTATTTATCTGAACAACATTTCATGCACTTCTTTGATGAGTCATTTTTTGCAGATGTTCCTGGTATTTATCTTGACATTAATTGTCTATTTTTTTGCAAATCTCCAAGAACAAGACAATCGAGGTCATCTTGTCTTAACCTCAAATATTTTTGGTCAAAAAGTAACTGTTACACCAAAATTCCTGTCCACCATAACACAATGTCCTAATGAAGGTCATGCTTTCAATACTTTTAAGGGAAAATTCACTACTTCACAAATTCATGAAACACTTTTGCTCCCCAACTGTCAGGGAAAAGCCTTGGTTGCCCCTAATATGACCTTATTTGCTATAGCACTATTCCAAATTTTATCATGGAATCTAAGGGCCAAATGCTCAGGATTCCATAAAATTCCTGTAGATTTTTTACCCTTAATCTATGCTATTATCACAAGTTTTCCTGTTAATTGGAACACGGTATTCATCCATTTCTTAAGACCTCATACTGTGCTTCAGCTCTACCTCTTGATATTATTGTATCTCACGTACTTATCGAGAGTAGAATTGATCTCTCTAACTTTACTCCACTTAGAAAAGTTGTCTACTTTAAGTGGTCTACACTCCAGAAAATGAGAGTAAAGCCTACTAGAGAGGAATCATCCAGTGATGATGAAGAAGAAGATCAAATTGATCCAAATGCTCAATCTTCTTCTCATCCAACTCCTGACTCATCCTCAGCAATTGTTCCCATAACTTATCTATATCCAGAAGCTGAAACACCTTGGGTCAATTTGTTTGATGTGTCGGGAACTGATCCTAATATGATTAACACCTCTAATTATATTGGTCAAAATCTTTCAAATCTCAACTTTGCTTTTCGTCACATGGAAGCGTTCCATGATCTTTCACTTTCCATTAAGTCTATTTTTACTTCTTCCACTCAACATCCTAAGCAAAAGAAGCGTACTCAACCAAAAGTGCCCAAAGGATACAATGAGTGATGGCAAAAGTATTTTCAAGACCCGTCTCATGTTTCCTCTCCAATGGCAGAAGAAAAACATATCCTTCATGATGATGAAGAGGAAGAAGAAAATGAAGATGATGAAGAGATTTCTTATACTAAAAGTGAAGATGAAGAAGCTGAAGAAGATGATGGCGAAAATGAAGAAGATGATGTAGATGAAGAAGCTAATGATGATGGTGGTGGAACTAATAGTAGACATGCTCAACAGTATATCAGAAAATGACCTCGCAATTAGTTATGAGACAATATTCTGTTATGAGACAATTTAACTATGTTCTCTTAGTTGTTATGACTTTCAAATATGTTGATGTTTTAGTTCATGCTTTTTATGATGTATGACTTTTATGATATATGATTGGTTGTATGCTCATTTTGTTTCTATACATAATTTTCCTGTGATTGGTCATTGTCTATGCATATGGTTATACTTTTTGTTTGCCTGATAAAAAGGGGGAGAAATGGAAAATACATCATATTTAAAATGAGGATGCTTAGTTTGAGGGGGAGGTTTTACTCCTAGTAGAGTTTTTTGTATTCCTTCTCTTATGAGGTTTTATTATTTTAAATATGAGTATTTTTATTGTTTTGTCAACACCAAAAAGGGAGAGATTGTTGGAACCTAGTTTTACTTCTCTTTTATGTTTTGGTGTTAACAAAACTGTTTTAAAACTAATGAGTTTATGAAGTGTCATTTACAAGAAATCACAAGATTTAGGAAGTACGAAAGAAATAGTGATGGCATGAAGAATGAAGATTGATTTCATATTATTCTTTATATCTTGTTATTTAGATTTTGTATGTCTCCTAAGGAGAAAAATGATTTAGGAGTTAAAATCAAAATAGAAATAATTAGGAATTATACTCCCATTCTATTATTCGTTTGAAAAACTAATATTGTTTCTTTGTCATATTAATCGTATATTTGCGTTCAAATATCACTTAGATTGATGAAGAAATTTTATTCAAGGTACTTATTGCAAGTACTGGTACTGTTCACAAGTACCGGTATCTGCTAGACACAGGTTTGGGTCTTAGTCTCAAATCCTGAACAAGTATCGGTACTCATCATGAGTACCGATACCAAGTGCTCACAGTTTGTTGACTTGGGAACTGCCTGGATCTTACGAGTACCAATACTAATCACCAGTACCGGTACATGTAGGTCACAATTTATAACTTGACCCAAATCTGTGAGTCACAAGTACCGATACCTATCATGAGTACCGATACCTGGTGACTTAGTTGGTACTCAATTGTAAGCATTGAATACCGATACCTATGATGAGTACTGGTACCCAGGCTTTGTTAGGCTGGCTGTTGGTTAACTGTGAGTAGTCAGTACCGGTACCACAACTTTAGTACTGGTACGAACAAACCGTTGTGCCTAATCTGAATAGCTATTTTGCAATTAATCATATCTCTAATCTTCCCATTTTGCCCCTAACAGCTAGTAATCATAGAGAAGGTGTTTAGTAGATTATATAAGCACCTTGTGTGTGTCATTTGCACACAACACAATCATAAAAAATCTCCTTGCTCAAATTTCCATACTTCTCAATTCAAGCTGCAAGGGTTGTTGATTTGTTGCCTTTTTCTTTAAGGCGATACATTTTGCAACAAGTCCTTTTTGGCGAATTTGTTCTTCCTCGTAAAAACATTCTTTTTCGCTTTAGTGTTTTTCGTTAGATTGATTAACTTTTTTCTAAGCAATTCTTGTTGGAGACTTAGGAACTTAGTTGTAAGCTAAATTGTTTCTTGCTTACACCTATAACTTTTTGTGTTTATCTGATCTTGTAATTGGGTTGAGCTAACTCGTTAATTACCTCCGTTTATAGTAAATTGATTCTCTTCGGGTTGGGGGAATCGGGTTAAAAATCCTAAGTCAAGAGACTTAGGTAGTGGAGTACTCAAGTGAGGGGAACCACTATACAGCTGGTGTTATATTTTATAATTTTCTTTATTTGCATAATTTTTATTTACCACACTATTCATCCCCCCTTCTAGTGTGCTTGTGCCTTTTAGATCCTATAAATTTGACTTCTCCTTAAGATGAACTTAAAATATGATTTTGAATATTATCTTTGAATTCTTTAATGTCTTCTTTCAAAATATGATTTTCAAAGCTAAGCAAAGACTTATTTGCTTCTACTTAATTTTCTCCAAATGAATTTTATTTTCATAATCTACTTCTTCAAACTTATATAAAAGAGATTTATTTTTAGATTTAAATTTCTTGCATTCAATTTTAACAATCTTGTACTAAAAAATAAGGATTCAAAGGCTTCCTTGAGTTCTTCTATTCAAAAAAAGTTTACCTCGTTGTCGCTATTGTCTTCTTTCTTGCTATCATCCATGATGGCCATGAAATCGAGGTGCACGGTTTCATTCTTTGGTTCCTTCTCGGGTTCTTCTTCCTCCTCCTTTGAGCTTGTGTCATCCCATAGCTTGAAATGCCTTTTTCTTGTGCTTCTTATCTTCTTTCTTCTCCTTCCTTAGGATAGGGCATTCCAATCGGAGATGTCCTTTCTTGTTGTAATGGAAGCAACGGATCAAGCTTTCCTTCCTTTCCTTCTTTTTTGCATTCCCTAAGCTTAAGAAACTTGATAAACTTGGTAGCCAAAAAATCTACTTCCTTGTCATCGGAACTTACCTCGTTATTGGAAGTGACTTTGAAAGCGAGGTTCTTCATCTTTGCTTCATTTTGTTCTCATATGCCATGAGATTTCCGAGTAGGTCCTCCATCTCAAGATCTTCAATTTTGTGAGCTTTCTTGATCGTAGTTACTCTTTGTTCCCAGTCAGTTTCAAAAGAATGAAGTAACTTCGATTGAAGTTTCCCTTCAACAAAGGTCTTTCCCAAAGCTTTAAGATTGTTCACAATCAATATAAACCTAGTATACATTTTACTCAAACTTTCGTTATTTTCATAGAAAAGGATTCAAATTCTTGTGAAGGCAAATTGATCTTAGAGGTTTTTACCTTAGATGTACCATCATGTGTTACCTCGAGGATGTGCCAAATTTTGTGTGCGGTTGAGCATTGCGAAATCCAGTTAAACTCCTCTAGACTTAGCACGCAATATAACGCATTCATCATATTTGCATTCAACTACAACTCCTCGATTTGATCTTGCAAATACCTTCTCGCGGTTTTCTCTGGAATGTCGTATGGGATCTCGCATCTCTCACAAATCGAGTAGTCGTTTGCCTACAACCACATTTTCAGCTGTAACATCGAATAAGGATAATTCTTACCTACAAAATATGGCGATCGCACAGTGGACTGTCCCTCAGATTGTCTCGTCGCAAAGATGCTCCCCTCCATGATCGAATCCTCACTAGGCGGGACTCCATATAGCAAGAATGAGGCTTTGATACCAACTGTAGGTGCGGCACTAGAGGTAGGAGTAAATAGGCTAGATATTGTAAAATTAAAATTCAATCCCACAAATCAGTCACCATAAAGGACACAAGTATTTTTAGGTGAAAACTCCAAAGTTAAAAACCACCACCTAAGTCTTCCCGACATAAGATTTTTTGATCTACCGAGTAGATCAAAACCACTAATGTATCACTTTAAGTTGAGGATGATACAACATCTACAAACCACACTACTTTACAATGAGGGTAGGGTACTTCCAAACCACTCTTCTCCATAAAGAGTATTTTGTCTCATAAGGAGACGGAAATTCACCATGTGAATATCCAACCAAAAATAAAATGAAAAATACAACAACCTATAGAACCCAAATGTAAGATTTAACTTAAACTTCTATAGGCAAGAATTACTTCCCTCAAGATGGAAGTGGATGAGCTTGATGTATGCTAAGAAGCTTAGAGAGCAAGGCCACAATCTTCTTATAGTTGATCTCTCTTTTTAATCACAAGAAATGGTGGAAAGTATTGACATTGCCTGCAAATCTTAATGGATACTAGAGGGGAGGGGTGAATAGTATCGCCTTTTATAAACCTAAATATAGTAGTAACTAAGACAATTCAAACTGCAAAAATTCAAGCACAGAAGATGCCTTGATTTATAGTGGAAACCCTTCTCGAGTGAAAATCACTACCTAAGTCTCTCAGCTTAGGATTTTTCGAACTAGTCTAGACTAGTCAATTCACTAATCGCATCGCTTGAAATGAGGGTGGCACAACCTCTTACAGTTGTCCATTCTCTTTACAACCTAAAGAGAAGCACGACAACAACAACAACAATGAATCTTTCCCAACAACTTGGGATCCGTAATCAAAGCAACAAGTAATATAAAAATAGTATAATCCTATGGAACCTCAAGGAAAGTCAAACCAGATTTTAGCGAAGGTTTGAATCGACATGCTTTAGAAGGCATGAAAGCAGAAACGTAGAACCACTTAGAGGGAAAACACGAAAGCTTTTTTTCTAGATGGATTTCTTCTTGAGAGTGTATTTTAAAAAGGCTACATATGACCTCTATTTATACTATCAAATCAACTCGAAAAAGAAATTAAATTGGTCAATCAATTAAGGTAGTTTAGTTGATCAAAATGAGTTTTGGTCAGTTAAACTAGTTATTTGATCAATCAAATATTGGTCAATTAATTAACCTAAATGGTCGATCAAAGGTGTATTTATGAACTTCCTAAAATGGACTGTTTTGATCGATTAATTAAGTAGGTTGGTCGATCAATCAGTTTAGTCGATCAATTTTATTATTTGGTAGATCAATAACCCTAAAAAGTTATTTTTTATGCAAAGTGCAAAAAATCGTTTGAAACTTATTTTGAGGTTCCTTACAAGATAATCTAGACTTAATAAAAATAAAAAGACACTGAGACGAAGTCAGCAATCTTCTAGCTTTAATTCATGAGAGAATCCTGAAAGAGTAGTCTTGCAAATAGCATAATTTTACAAATAGCATGGTCGTCGCGTGACCTGTTTACAGCCTCAGCCCAAAAATATCGAGGCAACTTTGACTCGCATAGCATCGTGCGGGCACACTCTTACAAGATCCTATTTTTCTTTCAACTACTCCATTTTGAGGTGCGACTCTAGGAAAAGCAAACTCATGTTTTATCCCATATTGATCACAAAAGTTAGAAAAAGATTGATTCTCAAATTCTCCACTATGATCACTTCTAATCCTAATGACTTCAGATCCTTTATCTTTTGCAGTCTTCTTACTAGTTTACCAAAAGCATTAGTAGTCAGATCCTTATTTTTCAAGAAGGATACCTAGGTAAATCTCGAAAAATCGTCGATTATGACTAAACAATATTTGCACCCACGATTTCGGATTTGGTTGGTCCGAACATGTCTAAGTGAAGTAATTCCAAGGGTTGAGAGGTGCTAACCATCTTTTTTGGTTTAAAGGGATTTTTTATTTGTTTACTAAGTTGACAAGAATTGCAAACTTTGCTCTTCTTGAAGTTGATCTTTGGTAGGCCTTTAACAAGCTCTTATTTCACAAGTCTACTGATGTTCTTTATGTGAACATGACCTAGCCATTTGTGCCAAAATATTGCC
Organism: Thalassia testudinum; assembly: GCA_037157565.1. Classification (NCBI taxonomy): domain Eukaryota; kingdom Viridiplantae; phylum Streptophyta; class Magnoliopsida; order Alismatales; family Hydrocharitaceae; genus Thalassia; species Thalassia testudinum. The sequence continues at coordinate 61,231,370 of JAZHRO010000013.1, read as the reverse complement.
TCTTCATTAGATGTGACAAGACATTCAAAATTGTCGCATTTATTGAAGTTAACAATGTAAAATCTTTATGTCTGTTTTCTTTAAGAAGAATTTGTTTGGTTTCTTTATCGCTTATTTTAAAACCATTTGAAGTGAAAATAATTTTATATCCTTGATCACAAATTTGACTTACACTAAGTAGATTATGTTTTAATCCTCTAACTAGATATACATCATCAAAAGAGGTAGAAGAGTTACCAACTTGGCCAATACTAATAATACGACCCTTGTTGTTGTTCCTAAATGTAACTGTACCACCTTCCTGGCGATTGAGTTGCAAGAACAGGCCTTCCTCTCCTATCATGTGCTTGGAACACCCGCTATCCATGATCCATCTTCTTTTTTCTCGATCCTGTCATTTGTTTGCGTTTGTGAGGTCTTGGATCATGGGATCTAAAAATTGGCTTCAGGTTTCCATTTGATTCTTGATATGTCCACCTCTTATGATCTACTTGACCTACAAAATAGGGTTTCAAGAGTGCTTTTGGTACCCATTTTTGCTTAGGTCCACAATGATTAGCTGGTGCTGCTTGTTTGGGCAAGTTACCTTTCTCTTTCTTTTGCCGAAAAGTAGATACTTCATGATCATTTTTAGGTATATATTGTAACCCAAATTTTGTGGTGCTCTGGGTTTGTGTTCCTAAGAGTTTATGCAGATTTTGACTACCTTTAGTGAACTTAGCTAGATCATTTAAAAGAATAGCAAGGTTTTCTTTTAGTTTGTCTATATCTATCTTTAGGTTATCTATCTATGATCTTAATAAAGTAATTTCAACAGATTGCTCCTTATTTTGTGATGCAAGTGTATCTTTTTGTGCTTTCTCCTCTCCTAAGGCTTTTACTAAGCTTTTATTTTCTATCTTGAGTGATTTAGCCATGTCATGCATTTCAAAGAAAGTTTCTAATAATTCATCTAGTGAAAAAGATGTTACCTCATCTTTTAGGGCCATGAGTCCTAGAAGAGCTTCTTCACTAGAGGTCTCTTCTTCCTCTGAGCTTGAGTCAGACTCATCCTAGGTGGCTTAAAGAGCCTTCTTCTTCCCATCTCTTCTTGGGTATTTCTTCTTCTCTGATTCCTTCCTAAGAAGTGGACAATCTTTTCTGATGTGCCCCTTCCTTTTGCAGTTGTAATAGATGATGGTGTCTTCCTTGGATTCTTCTTTCTTCTTTCTCCAATTCCTCTTGTTCTTGAGGAACTTCCTGAACTTCCTTGAGAGAAGGGTTATATCTTCTTCATCTTCGCTTGTCGTATCTTCTAACTGGTCGTTGGCTTCAAGTGCCACGGTCTTCTTCTTCACTCCTTCATTCTCATGCTCCTTCATGTGTTGAAGTTGAACCTTGTATGCCATTAGACTTCCAACAAGATCATCTAGTTTCAAAGTAGACAGATCCTTTGATTCTTGGATGGCAGTGGTCTTCGCCTCCCAATCACTGGTGAGAGATCGAAGGATTTTTCTCACTAGAGCTTCATTCTTGATCTCTTGGTCTAGATTCCGTAGAGAGTTTACGATGTCCATGAATCTTGTAAACATCTCTTTAATTGATTCTCCTTTCTTTATCCTTAAAAGCTCATAATTTTGTATTGGTAAATTTATTATGGTTTCTTTTACCCTAGATGTTCCCTCGTGGGTGACTTCTAAGATTCTCCGGATTTCGTGAGCCGTCTTGCATGTTGATACACGGTTGAATTCTTCCTTGGAAAGTGCGCAAAAGATCATGTTCATAGCCTTCACGTTATGTGTCACCAACTTCTTTTGATCTTGAGTTGCTGTTACTCCTTGATTTTCGATCATGTGTATTTGGAGGTGATGACGTCCCACACTTCATAATCCATGGATTCTAGAAATATTTGCATTCGAGTCTTCCAATAGCCATAGTTCATTCCATTAATGAGTGGAGGCTAAACTGCTGATTGCCCCTCAACGTACGTGTCAACAGATGACTTTGACATTTTCTGGACACTTTAGCTCTGATACCAAATGAGATTGCATGCAGATCTTAATAGATACCAGAGGGGAGGGGTGAATTGTATCACCTTTATAAACTCAAATATAATAGTAGCTAAGACAATTCAAACCGCAAAAATTCGAGCACAGAAGACTCTTGGTTATGCTTAGCAACCAATTGGGATAATGAGATGTATGTCTTGAGGGTTGAAGTTGGCATTCTTTACTTGACCAATGGGTGGGTCTTTAGTTATCTATAGTTCAACGTGTGTAGCTAGTATTTCTTCATGCCATGCAATGTAGTTGCCACTCTTTTCTGCAAATAGAGCATGGTGACTCGATGGATAGAAACTGTCTTCTCAGCCAAGTGGGTGGCTTATATCGGTCTTGCACCTTAGGAAGTCACATGAAATCGCCTCAGGTCCTAAGGTGTTGATTAATGAGATTTTGACTATAGCAAGTTGGGGCTTAAATTGTAAAATGAACAAAAATAATGTGAAGATTAAAAAAATAATTAATTTATGAGATAGCACTCTTTTTTGTTCTCTCTCCTTGTTATTGTTTTGTATCCAGTTGTTGGTTCTATTCTACTTAGTTTTTACTAACGTACTCTTCAGATTCTACACTCAGGTGTAGCTAAGCAGCCAAGGGTTGAGGCTATGGTTAGTCCTTTTGTTACAGGACCTAGCGTAATGTCTCAAAATCCAGGTTTTGAGTCATTTTGAAGTGGTTCGGGTCAGTCTAAACCTGAAAACCCGAAGGGATGGTGCTGGTGTTAGAACCCCTTTAATTTGCCAAAAATGCATATTTCGAATTAACCCTTGATCAAAATTTGCCAAAATGGTGCCATATGTGGTATTATTGGATTCTTCTGATCGCAAGCTTTCCAATGATGCTTGTTTCACGTGATTTTGACTTGTATAACTCAAGTTATGTCCAAAAGAAGTCACCATGGACCTAAATGTATGGTAAACCCAACCCTAAGGGAAATTTGGGTATTTCACCAACTAAACATATTCTAAATCACCCCAAAGACCTATTTCAGGACCCCTTGGGTCCTTTGGGTCGTCATTCAACTTCAACTCTCGCTAATTAACAGAGAAAGAGAGATTCAAAAATAAAAAATTTATTCACAGGGACCCTGTTGCGATTCTACAAAACCCGGGGTTCCCAACGCAAAAGTTGCGACAGCGGTGGCAGCACACAACGAGCGCACGACGCGTGGTGGCGACAGCATGCGAGCAGGTGACGTGTAGTGCGGGAGAGCGAGCGACTTTGTAAGGTCTCGTGTGCACGTTCACGAGCAAGGACGTGCAGGATTACGATGCGTGGAGATCGAGCAATTGCAGGCAGGTGCACGAGGTGATCTGCGGTGTGAGGCGAGCGTAAATCCCAGCGCGATGCGTGGCGTGTGCAGCTAGGCATGTGTTTGAGTTGCAAAGCAAGATTGTAAGGTTTAAAATAATCATGTTGCAGTATAGTCGAAATCGCTTGGAAAACAAATATAATTTTTATTACTCGAACAGGTTTTTGAGGTCGAACACAGGAAGCAAATTGATATTTAGAAATCAAGATCACAATTCAGAATTAAAAGAGTTTGCAATAAAAGTAGTAGCAATGTGCAAAAATATGAGAGTAAAATGGTGATGTAGATAACCAAATACTCCTACAATATCACCAAGGAACTCAATGTATTTGCAATGAAATGAAAGGAATGATCTGTCGTCTGATTATGAAATCAGACGACTTAAAATGTCTGCTTTTTCTTCTTTTCTTCTTCTCTATCTCTACCTTTGCTTTCTCTGAAGTCCTTTTCTTCTTCAGCTTCTGGCTTCTTCTGCTTCTTTGGCTTCTGCTCTGGCTTCCTCTTCTGGCTTCTTCCTCTGTGATCCTTCTCTTTCTCTTCAGCTTCTTCTGCCCTTAGCTTTCTCTATCTTCTGCCTTTGCTTCTTCTTCTTCCTCTTCCTTTGCCTTTGCAAGCCTTCTCTTCTTCCTTCTCTTCTTCTTCTTCCTTTTGCCTTCAACCCTGGCCTCTTCTTCCTTCTCTTCTTCTTCCCTCTGCCTTCAACCCTGGCCTCCTCTTCTTCTTCAGAATCTGCTAAGTGTCGACCAAAGATCCTTGTAGGAAAACCCTACCCCTACCTGCGCGACACTCCTCTCTTCTTCTCTCTTAAGATCCGCTCTCCCAGAGCCACAGGTATTCGAGTAATCGGGTCTGGAGCATACCTGGGTCCAAGCTCACCGGCGTGCATGGTGAGTGCAGGTCGAGTCGGGTCAACCAGGTCCGCGGGTGAGGTGTCGCGGACGAGACCGGGTATGGGTGAGTGGGACCTCACCCCATGGTAACTGAGGCAATGAGCCTATGGCAACTTTTCAATTTATGCGGGTGCGAGTACCCCTTCGTTTCCAAGGTGGGACTATTCGCGCCCCCTCTTCTCGCTTGCCTGCAGCAGAGATTGACCTTCGCAATTGCAGCAGCTGCAAAGGCTCTCGACTCCAATTGAAGGCCTGGGTGTGTGTGTGAGGTAATTCAACGTAGCCTGGGAGTTCAGCTTGGGCTTGGCAGCACCTGGAGCAACTTCAAGCAATCTTCAAGCTTGCTTGCCAATGGTGGATGGGGCCTGAACCTGAAAACAACATAACGGTCTTTCAGCCACGTCAAAATGCTCAGGGAGGTCCGCTGGAGCACGGTGAATATGCTGGGGGTGGTAGCGTGGTGTATCGGTGCCTATGAGTATGTGCCTAGGTCATACTATGTGCGCATAAGTGGGTGTGTTCAGGGGGTGATTTGGGAGAGTGGCACGATGAATAAAGTGAGGGGAAGTGCTCAGTGAGGTGTGGTGAAGGTGTAGCGAGGGTCGGCGAGGGTTTTGGTGGCCTGTGGAGGTGGGATGGCCTCGCCGGAGGTGGTGGCCGGAGATGGTAGGGATGGAGGTGCGACGGGCATCAGTGGCGGATTTTGGGAAATAAAGAGAGGGGAAGAAAATAGAGGTAACAGGGAACTTAACTAGGCCGTTAAGGGACGAAGGGGTGAGCGAGGGTGTTGGGTCTAGTGTGGCCGACGACGGAGACGAAGGTGGCTCCGGTGAGGTGGGAACGACGAGGATGAAGGAGGTGGCATCTGCTGGTACGGCGAGACGCGGACAAGAGTAAGGAGGAGGAATCCACCACAGATATGGTGGTTGGACAACGAGAAAGAGCAGGGAAGGTCGCCGGATGTCAAGGAACCTTCAGCCATGAGGGGAAGAGAAGAATTGAGGGTATTCGCAGTTGAATTCGAGCATGAAGAAGTAGGGGAGATCTGGGCTTCTTTAAATAGGGCTCTGAAGCGCGATTAGGGCTTGGGAAGCAAGCTTCCCAAGCTTGGAAGGTCGCCAGAGATGGGAGCTTGTTAGGATACCCAAATCTCTCATGCGTTCGCATGAGAGATTGGGAAGGAATCAAAGCTCATTAATGGGTTCAGATGGGAGAGAATTTCTCAGAGGATCTCCCTTCCATTTTTGAAGGAGATTCTTTGAGAAATCAAAGAGATCTTCTCTTCAAAGGTCACCGGAGTAGGTTTCCTCCATGATAATGGCTGAGGGACCTACTTGTGAAGATGACAAGAAAGTTAGGGGGCGGTTAGCAAGGGTTTTTGAAAGTTGGGGGTAGAAATGTAATCAGACATGACCTTTTTGCAAACAAGGTCAAGGCAAACTCATTTTGGTAAAAACCTAATTTGGTCCTAAGGAATCCAATGGTGATGTTGGATTTTGGTTTTGACCACGTTTGACTAGGTAATTTATGTAAAAACCTAAATTAGGACAAATATCTGTCTAAGACCCCATTTTAGTTCAAAATGGGTTCTAATGAACAAATTGAAGGTACTAAATCCTAGATAATATTTTTCTATGATTTTTAGAAGGTTTAAGTGAATTTTGTCCTAACCAGAACCTTGGTTAATTAAGTAGGTCTGTTTTTAGCATTTCAAAAGTCATTTAATTCTCAAATCTCACACAGACCCTTTTCTGTCAAATCCAACTCACTTGTTATCTTATTAGGACCATTTGACCTTTGTTTAGCCCTTGAGAAAATCCTTTGTTGTACTGCATTGGTAAAATTACAGTTTTACCCCTTATTTCCTATGTTTCTCTCAGAAAGTTATGCAGTGAATTATGACCTTCAATTGATTATGTAGGAGTATTTATTCTTTTCATTGGGTCAAAATGAGATAGTTAGGACTCATGATGGTGCTCCCATCAGCGTGCGCGGGCGCATCGACCAGGGCGTGCGTGAGCATTCTGGCCTGACTCTAGACCCCCTCGCGTTGTTTCAACTGGTTTGAGGCCTTCCCAACCTCGGATTTCAACAAATAAGGTACCGTTGGAATCATATTGACGCATACTACGCGCTGGTATAGTTGATTTCACTTCTGAGTATGTTATACTTATTAGAAAATTAGAAACATAATTGGGCTTCTCTAACCCCATCGTAGGCCTAATTGAATTAGGTCCTCTTCTCGGTGCGTGCGCAAACCCCGAGGTGGTGATGTGTATACATCTAAGTAGCCTAAAATGTCTATTTATGGATGTTCTTAGTGTCATAGAAGCATCATGCATTGTAAATATTGTATAACATGCATCATCATGCATTTAAGTTAATTTGTATAAATTGTATAATAATTTGCCTCTTTTTGTGGCCAAGGACAGGGTAATATTTATCGAGACCTCAGATTGAAGATCTAACCATACAAATCTGATTAGGGCGACGATCAGAGTTCAACGACTTTGAGATCGCCCTGATCGGATTTCCGTAACATCAGATAGAATATGAGGAAGATCAGAGGTCAAGGGGAAAGGTGGTGTAAAATCCAAACTTCAGATGACAAATCCAACCACACGGATGGGTTCGGATCGACGATAGCAACCCAACGGCATGAAAATCAGTCTAATTAGACATCCTTGGCACCACTTACAAGTAAAAGAATATGGACAACTCAAAGGGTGCCACGTGGCCCCATCCTAGCCACCCAAGATCACCTACAAGCCGTCGCAGCCCTCCGCACCAGCGCCTCTCAACTGTTGGATTCTCATCCAACTATCACGAGCAATGGACCCTTGGATTGTCTTTGAGACAATCCATAGGCATAGCTCATTGGGCAAACACCCTACGTAGAGCGTGAGGCGTAGGTTCGAGGTGCGATTTGCAGCCTAATCTGTGAAGAACAAGCGTGGATGAAATATACTCGTTGGATCGCGATTGGGAGGCGATGGATCGAAGACATGGAGCTACAAGGAGCGCTAGATGCACACGTAGGCAATGACGCGTGATCAGACGTGCCATTGCACGCGAGCGCTACACGCATCTGAAGACGAAGAGGCGTGCGTGGCCTTTAAGCCGTCCGATCTCTTGATCAGACAGCTGAAAGTATGCGAACGTGCTGAAGGCATGAATGGACGAAGGTGGATCGCGCATCGACATGGCACATTGTGGAGCGCCCAATCAGAAGTGAGTGGTGAAGATGAGGTGCGCTTCTTCACCAGTAGTTATCTATAGTGACGTGTGCATGTGTCACTAAAGGTAGCAAGGTTAATTTTCAAAGATAAAATGCCCTTTTTGCCCTTGTACCTCACCTATATAAAGCCCCCTACGCCCTCCACATTTTCTTCATCTCTTTCTCTCTTCTCTCACCCCCTCCAAAGCTCTATAAGCTTGTCCCAAACCCAGGATGCTCTATTAGAGATAAAAATATAATTTTTCCACCTTCTCACCCCCTTTGTGGAGCATCCCGCGATTGTCCTCTGACCGCCATTCGAGAAGCAGATCCCGCTGCAACATCACCCTGCTCCATCCTCCGTCTTTGTCCTCTTTTGTCCAGCATCTTACCACCCACATCTGGACGTTCCATCAATGCGGCTCGTCCTCCAAGTAGCCGTCAAGGAGGATAATTTCTCTTCCTCTTCCCTTTATAGCTTTCTTGATTAGATTTCCTGCTTTCTAGTGTAGTGAGTAGTTGCAATGAGCATGAATCTGTGGCTATGAAATATTTGTTTATTCTCTCCCTATTTTCTCTTTATTTGTATTATTCTCTCTCTTTTTTCTATTAATTATTCTTTAAGTAGAATAGCTAGGGTAGATTTAATTCGACCAGCTAATCTATTTCATGACAACAAATATAAAAGCGATTTTTGATCAAACGTACGCCTGTTCGACCCGGGGCTCATCAGAGTTTCAATTAAATTATCTGTTTGACGGATTTTTGCGTGACTACAACGATAGGATTTTTAAAACTCAAACTCTTACTGTAGAATTCACGTTCAACAACGGGTGTGAGACTATTCCTAGGCCTAGTACACAAGGTTCGGAGTCACCGTGACCCTCCAGTGGCAATAGGTAAAGTAGTCTACCCTTCTTTCAATTCAGCTGATTTTTTTTTTTTTGAGTACTTGTGAACCCGCCACGAGCAATCTATTCCATATATCGCCTCGATCGGCATGTGTTCTCCTTTTTGTTGAGTTTGGAACTCCTCCAGTATTTTCTCTAATTTATGAGCACTTAAATGAGAAATAATATGTTTTATGTAAATAATGTAAATTAATGATCAAATGTACCCTTGTTATCGCGTACATGAAACAAACCCTGTTTCCCGTAAAACGAGTTTTGTTATTTTTAGTAACTTATAAATAACATGAGCTTAAAGCTAATAGTAAAAGGATAAGCTAAAAGATAATGTGAATAATTACAAAGCTTGGAATTAGTAATATGAAATTACAAAGGATTTTCTGAATTAACAAAATATGAGATGTAGTTATCTAGAAATTGATTATATAATACGACGGATATGTCGAGAAAATAAAAGGATTAGATAACTGGTTTCAGCCCTGCTACTTGTTGGGATTTCGACTATGGCTTTAGGTATTTTCATACCAGGTTCAGGGGCTGGTTTAAAGAGTTGCTAGCCTCCCTACGACTCTTTGGTTTGGCTTAGCGACTAACTAGGATAGCGGATTCACAGGGCTCGAGGTTTAGAGTAGTTCTTTCAGCCGGTGGGTGGGACATTAGCTGTCTATAGTTCAGCGTACACAGCGCTTGTACTTGTTCCCACTACACAATGTAGCCGCCACCTCTTTCCACGATGACCTCAAGGTGACGAAGAGTGGCGACTCGATGGATATAAGCAGCTCTCCCAACTAGGAGGGTGGCTTATATCGGTCCTGCACCACAAGAAGTTACATGAAATCATCTCATGCCCGAGACATTGATTAATAATTTGAGAACAATAAGAATATGAGCAAATTGCATAAAAGGGACTGAATATAAAATAGATTGTAAACAGATAAACTATCAAGATAGTGCCTTTCTACTGTACTCTGTACTTGAGTAACTTGTTTAGTTGTACTACTCTACTCAGTTTTCACTGACGTTGTCTTGGGTTCTGTACTCAAGTATTGCTGAGCAGTCGGATGCCGCTGTTGCAATTGGTCATACCTCTATGAAACCAAGCCCTACTTAAGGAACTGATCTGTACTGAGCTAGTGGCTCATAGGAGTAGTTCTTTCTATTGTTAGATTTTTCATTTCTATCTCCTTGGTAGATGTACAAGACATTCATTAATTTCTACTCTAGGTGAACTTTGCTTTTACGGTCAGCACTTTTGTTTATTTTCATCTAATGCTTTATGAATGAAGGCTATTGATGTTTTATGACTTTATGTTGGGTGACTGCGATCTTGTGGGTTTTCATGCTAACTATTAGCACCAAGCGACTCGAGTCTCATCAGTTGGTGGGACTCAGTTGGGTTACTCGATTTGTGGGACCTAGGTCATCATAAGGTGGTTAAAAAGGGAAATAGATGCTTGGGAGAAGGAAGGGGAAGGAGTTGGACGACAGAGATCTTTTCCCCAAGTATTGTGGATGGAAGGAGAGGAGGTGTGCCTTTCTCCTTGAATGTAGTAATTAGCAAACCTTGACAAACTATTAATTGTTATGCTAATGATCTTGGTTCAAGTGGGAGGATGATGAACCTAGAAAATTGAGCAAGATCCATCTATAGCAGCCATGTGACCTAGACATATATGTAGAAAAATACACGTTGATCCAAAAGAAAAACACAGTTATGGCACATGATTGGTAGGTTATTTGGCTAGGTAGCATAAAGGAAATAGTAAAGACTAATTCACCCTCAAAGCAACCTTCATTCTTCATTTCATCTTAGTAAATCCCATCCCCTTCCAAGAGCGAGGGAACTAGAAAAGAGATTTTGCAATGAAGCTATCTTAAATCCTTGAGTCCAACAAGGAAAATGTCATTATAGGCCAGAAGGAAAACTATTATGTCAATGAGCAGTCTATCCTTCATATGACTATATGGAAAATAAGTACTAGATTTCTCTTTAAGATCCTCTTAAAAAATGATGTAATTAAAGAAGTCCATCTCCAGCCACTTCACACAAGAAATCAGGAAATGAGTAATGATCAGCCTTGGTTGGGCAGAACCTTAAAACATCATTGCTAAGGCACAATGTGTAAGGGTTTGAAAATTTTAATACCTATTTTGCACCTAACCAAACCCTTATTAAATCACTAATTAATCAAGAGATTAAGGGGTACTTGGAGCCCCATTTCATGAATGCTTGGCTAATGAATTAATTCCTTCATTTTAGACCCTTACATCTTGGACTAAGGGGCTACTAGCATGGGGGTTTAAATTGATGGGCCTCTTCTTAAGCAAACTTTTGTGGTGGGAGGAATCCCTATCAATTTCTCCAACCCATATGCAAGTGGAAAAAAATAAAATAAAATGAGATAAAAACACCCCCTTACCACTCAAGACCTCTCCCATCATCTCCCCATTGCCCCCATCTTCACTGCCCCATTCCTCTCTTCCTCCCCCTTGAGAACTTTCCACCCTCCTCCACCGATTATTTCCATCTTTGGCTACTATTGGTGTGGCTACTTGAGATGTATTAGGTCAAGGAGCTGCAAGTTGAATCAAGGAGCCAACCGTTCCTGGTGCGGGGCTGTCATGCAAGTTGAATCAAGGAGTTGATTTGACGAGATGGAGATGCAAAAGACCTTTTCCTATCACTGTCACGGAAAAAGCGTAGACCTGAGACAGATATGTGTTTCTATTCACAAACACATGCATTTGGTGAACCGTTAGTGCATGTAGGAAGGGATATGAGTCACATGATCTGTTGAATGGATCACACAGATTCGCTATCGCAAGTGTACGCAGTAGATAAGGAGACTTGAACTCACTCCACGTATGTTAGGAAGTATGAAATTCCATGCATATCGTATGAGTCCTAATCAGACCCATACCTGAAGAGAAGAAGACAAACCTTTGGGAAATGATATAATTTTTCTTCTCGTCCCAATGATACAAAGAAATGTGAAAAGTATCTAACTTGATACAGGATGGATAGTGAATATGAGATTTAATCCTATAGGTTTCCTATGTCTTCCAGTGTGAAGGATTTACAGGTATTTGGAACACTTGAGGGTGGCGTAGTGCCATAAATCCACTAAACCTAAGCTCTTGATTATTTGCATGATGAAACCAATAATCATTTTCAGGGGTTTCAATTGATTATATTGATTGAATTGATTTAAGGAGTTAAATTAGATTCAATTTGGTGATTAATTGAACCAAATTTGATTAGATACAAAACCCAAGGTTTGGATTGCAATTAATTTATGTTTTAATATTAAAGCAAAATATCACATAAGTTGTTATGGGCCAATCCTATAAATTACTATCAAATAGGTATAGTTCCCAACCCTTGGATAAAGATCCAAGGGTCCTCATCATATTAGGTTTAGCCCTTGGATCTCTATATATATCTCCTTAAACCTACAAAGGAAACCCTAATTGAAACCTAAATGTGTGCAGCCACCACAAAGAAAAGAATCGTGGGGTCATGTTCTTCTTCTTCTTGACTTCACGCAAAAGGAGAGTCTCCCATAGTAGGGAGACATCTAGGAGAGGAGGAAGCCATCCCACTTCTTCTTGGTTGGAAGACCCAAGAGGGAAGAGGTTGACTTGCTTCTCTTTGTTGCCCCTCTTCTTGATCTCACTCCTGTACTAATTTAAGGCCATCCTATACTTAAGATGAGGACAAAACATCAATTAAATAAAACTTGTTCAGCCAGAAAAAAGACCACACTGTGCTAGTGTTCTTTATAGGGGGCAACCACCTTAACAGTGAGGCGAGGCAAGTCACCTGGTACAAAAAACAAAGAAGGAACAACAAGAAGAGATCATGACTAGATGGGGAGAGACAACATTCTTCGACTTGGTCCGACTAGACTTGCTTACTATGGACTTAGAAAAGATCATCCATCAACCATGAGAGGAGCTCCTCCTTCGAGGAATGACCCCTCGCCAAGATAAATCGAGCGACAATTTGGTTTTATTTCCCTTATAAGTACCTCTGTTTTGATGCACCAAAATTAAACTATTTGCTAGACTAATCTTTCAGGACACTCTCATGGATTCGCAGATTAAGGCTAGAAGATTTCTAATTTCCTCTCAGTGTCTTTTTATTTTATTGAGTCTAGATTATTTTGTAAGAAACTCAAATAAGCTTCAAATAGTTTTTCGCACTTAACGTAAAAATCAAGTTATTAGGTTAATTGATCGACCAAATAACAATATCGATCGACCAACCAACTTAGTTAATCTATCAAAACAACCCATTTTAGGAAGTTTATAAATACACCTTTGATCAACCATTTAGCTTTACTAATCGACCAATCATTGATTAATCAAGTAACTAGTTTGACAGACCAAACCTCATTTTGGTCGACCAAACCACCTTAATTGATCGACCAATTTGATTTCCTTTTCTAGTTGATTTTCTAGTATAAATAGAGGTTGTAGGTAGCTTTTTTCAAACACACATTCAAAAAGAAATCCATCTAGAAAAATAGCTTGTGTGCTTTTCTTTCAAGTGCTTTAGCTCTTCTTTTACACTTTTCAAAGCACGTTGATCCGAACCTCTGCAAAAATCCTGTTTGACTTTCCTTGAGGTTCCATAGGATTATATTGTTTTTATTCTACTTGTTTTGATTACGGATCCCAAGTTGTTGGGAAGATCCGTTATTGTTTTGCTTCTCTTTAGGTTGTAAAGAGAAGGGATTGTTGTAAGAGGTTGTGTCACCCTTGTTCAAGTAGTACGATAGTGGATTGACCAGCTTCGCTTAGTCGAAAAAATCCTAAGCTGAGAGGCTTAGGTTGTGATTTTTACCCGGGAAGGGTTTCCACTATAAATCCAGGTGTTATCTGTGCTTAATTGTTTGTGGATTGGTTTGTCTCTGCTCCTATTACATTTAAATTTTTAAGCGATACTATGCACCCCTCTCCTCTAATATACATTAAGATCCACAGGCAACCACACTTGGTATCAGAGCTTCGTCGTCTAGAAGATGTCAAAGTCATCTATTGACACATATGTTGAAGGATAGTCTGCAGTTCGACCTCCATTGTTCGATGGAACAAACTACGGACACTGGAACACCAGGATGCAAATCTTCCTGGAATCAATGGACTTTGAGGTATGGGACGTCATTGCTTCCAAGTACACACCCCCAGAAATCAAGGAGGAAGTGGTGGTAACTCTGGATCAAAAGAAGATGGCGACACATAATGCAAAATCCATGAACGTGATTTTTTGTGGACTTTCAAAAGCATAATTCAATCGTGTGTCAACCTACAAGATAGCCTACAAAATCTGGAGCTTCCTAGAAGTCACCCACGAGGGAACATCCAAGGTAAAAGAAACCTGAGTCAATTTACTAACGTAAAATTATGAGCTTTTTAGGATGAAGAAAGGAGAATCAATTAAAGAGATGTTTACAAGATTCATGGACATTGTGAACTCTCTTATGGAACTTAGACTAAGAGATCAAGAATGAAGCTCTGGTGAGGAAATCCTCCAATCTCTAACCAGTGATTGGGAGACGAAGACCACAGCCATCCAAGAATCAAAGGATCTGTCTACTTTAAAACTAGACGATCTTGTTGGTAGTTTGATGGCATACGAAGTTCAGCTTCAACATATGAAGGAGCATAAAAGCGAAGGAGTTAAAAAGAAGATCGTAGCACTTGAAGCCAACAATCAATCAGAGGAAGCACCAAGTGAAGACGAAGAAGAAGATATAACTCTTCTCTTGAGGAAGTTCAAGAAGTTCCTCAAGAATAAAAGGAATTGGAGAAAGAAGAAGGAAGAATCCAAGGAAGACACCATCATCTGCTACAACTGCAAAAGGAAGGGACACATCAAAAAAGATTGTCCACTCCTCAGAAAGGAATCAGAGAAGAAGAAATTCCTAAGGAGGCATGGGAAGGAGAAGTCTCATCAAGCAACCTAGGATGAGTCTGACTCAAACTTAAGATAGAAAATAAAAGCTTAGTAAAAGCCTTAGAAGAAAAAGCACAAAAAGATACACTTGCATCACAAAATAAGGAGCTATCTGTTGAAATCACATCACTAAGAGCACAGATATGTAACCTAAAATTAGATATAGACAAATTAAAAGAAAATTTTGCTAACCTTCTAAATGATTTAACTAACTTTACAGAAGGTAGTCATGACTTGCATAAACTCCTAGGAACACAAACCCAGAGTACTACAAAATTTGGGTTAGGATGCATACCTTAAAATGACCATGAAGCATCTAGTTCAAGTCAAAAGAAAGAGAAAGGTAGCTTGCTTAAACAAGCAGCACCAAGTAGCAATCGTGGACCCAACCGAAAATGCATACCAAAGGCACTCTTGAAATCTTGTTTTGTAAGCCGAGTAGATTATAAGAGGTAGACATATCGTGAATCAAATGGAAACCTAAAGCCAATTTATAGATCCAATGATCCTGACCTCACAAGCACAAACAAATGATAAGATCGAGAAGAAATAAGATGGATCATGGACGAGTGTTCCATGCATATGATAGGAGAGGAAGGCTTGTTCCTGCAACTCAACCACCAAGAAAGTGGTAGAGTTACATTTGGAAACAACCACAAAGGTCGTATTATTGGTATTGGCCAAATTGGTAACTCTTCTGCCTTTTTCGATAATGTACATCTAGTTAAAGGATTAAAACATAACTTACTTAGTGTAAGTCAAATTTGTGATAAAGGATATAAAATTACTTTCACTTCAATTGATTTTAAAATAAGAGATAAAGAAACCAAACAAATTCTTCTTAAAGGAAACAGACATAAAGATATTTACATTATCAATTTTGACAAATGCGATAGCTTTGAATGTCTTGTCGCATCTAATGATGAGGCAATACTTTGGCACAAACGGCTAGGTCATGTTCACATGAAGAAGATCAATAGACTTGCAAAACATGAGCTTGTCAAAGGCCTGCCAAAGGTTAACTTCAAGAAGAACAAAGTCTGCTACAAACCAAAAATTCATTTAAACCTAAAAGGATGGTTAGCACCTTTCAACCCCTGGAATTACTTCACTTAGACTTATTCGGACCAACCAAATCTGAAACCTTAAGTGGGTGCAGATATTGTTTAGTCGTAATCGATGACTTTTCAAGATTTACCTGGGTATCCTTATTGAAAAGTAAGGATCTAACTATTGATGCTTTTAGTAAACTTGTAGGAAGATTGCAAAATGAGAAAGGTTCTGAAGTCAATAGGATTAGAAGTGATCACGTTGAAGAATTTGAGAATCAATCTTTTTCTGACTTCTGTGATCAATATGGGATAAAACATGCGTTTGCTTTTCCTAGAGTCGCACCTCAAAATGGAGTTGTTGAACGGAACAATAGGACCTTGCAAGAGTGTGCCCGCACGATGCTGTGCAAGTCAAAGCTACCTCGATATTTTTGGGTTGAGGCTGTAAACACTACCTGCTATATCCAAAATAGATCCCTAATTAGACATATCCTAAACAAAACACCCTTTGAACTCTATCTTGGAAGAACACCTAGAATTTCCTATTTCAAGATATTTGGTTGTAAATGCTTTATACTTAACACAAAGGATAATCTGGACAAGTTTGATGCTAAGAACTCGGAAGGAATCTTCTTAGGTTATTCGACCAGAAGTAAAGCCTATAGAGTACTTAAGAAAAAGAATTCTGTTGTTGAGAAAACTGTGCATGTATCTTTTGATGAGACTCTAGCTCAACCACAATCTTCTCTAAATGATGATGATGACCACATAGGAGATCCTTCAAACATACCAGAAGAAAACATATCAGATGAATTACCAAAAGATATATCTTATATGAATGATCATTCAAAAGAATTGGTAATAGGAGAACTATCCAAAGGAGTTCAAACCAGATCTTCTATCAACACCTTAGCTTTTACAAATTTTTTTTCTTAATTAGAACCTAAAAATGTTAAGAATGCATTTTCTGATAATTGTTAGATTATTGCAATGGAAGATGAATTGAATCAATTTGAAAGAAATCAAGTATGAGAACTTGTTCCAAAACCAGACTCTCAGACTACTATATGAACCAATTAAGTTTTTAGAAATAAACTGAATGAATCAGGAAAAGTAGTTAGGAACAAAGCTAGACTTGCGGCCCAAGGGTATAATCAAGAAAAAGGAATAGATTTTGATGAAACATATGCACATTTAGCTCGCCCAGAATCCATTAGAATGTTGTTTGCCTTTGCCACCCACATGGAGTTTACACTCTTTCAAATGGACATCAAAAGTGCTTTTCTAAATGGGTTTATCGAGGAAGTATATGTTAAACAACATTTAGGTTTTGAAGACACAAACCATCCAGAATACGTATATAAACTAAATAAAGCATTATATGGTCTAAAACAAGCTCCATGAGCTTGGTATGACAGATTAAAAACTTACCTAATTGAAATTTATTTTAAAATTGGCAAAGTAAATCCAACTTTGTTAAAAAAAAAAAAGAAAATGATCTCTTAATAATACAAGTCTATGTTGACGACATCATTTTCGATGCTACTAATGATCTTCTATGCCAAGAGTTTGCCAAAGTTATGTAGGATCAATTTGAAATGAGCATGATGGGAGAACTTCGATTCTTTCTTGGACTTCAAATTGATCAGATATCCTCCGGGACATTCATATCACAAACCAAGTATACCACGAAGATCTTGAAGAAATTCTCCATGGACAAATTGAAAGGAAAGGAAACACCTATGGCAACTTCTACACAACTCAAATTGATGAGACAAGTAAGTCTATAGATCAAAAGTTGTACAGAAGCTTAATAGGTTCTCTACTGTATTTAACGGCTTGTAGACCTGATATTCTATTTAGCACCTGCTTATGTGCTTGTTTTTAAGTTGACCCAAAATAATTACACCTAAATGTAGTTAAAAGAATACTTAAATACCTAAACCACACACTTGATCTAGGACTTTTCTATCCAAAGTCAGCCACATTGGATCTTTATTCCTTTTGTAATGTTGATTATGCAAGTAGTTTCACTGATCGAAAGAGTACCAGTGGAACGTGTCAATTTCTTGAAAATTTCCTAGTCTCTTGGTTTTCTAGAAAACAACATACTATTTCATTATCTACAACAGAAGCCGAATATGTAGCTGCATCTTTAGCTTGTTCGCAACTATTGTGGATGAAACAAACAAAATACTTCGTGATAACCTAGTGCAATCAATCTATCTAAAAACCTTGTACAACATTCTAAGACTAAACACATTGATATTAAGCAACACTTCCTAAGGGACTATGGCCTCAAGGGTGATGATGAGAGCCTCATCATGAACCCTAACTAGCACAATTTAATCTAAATAAGTGTAAAGAAACTCCTACAAAACCTAAAGAGAGGCTTAACTCAGAGAATTCTGAGTTAAAGAATAAGACAAATCATAAGGGGTAAAACTGTAATTTTACCAATGCAGTTCGCAAACAAGGTAATTAAGGGTCTAAACACAAGTCAAATGAGTTTAATAAGGAGGGAAGTGAGATGATCTGATCTGAAAAGGGTTATAGCAACTTCTAGGAATTAAATGACATTCTGTAACCCTAAAACAAACTCACTTTAATTCACGAGATTCGAGGCAGGATAAAAATCAACTAAATCCTCTAAAATTCATGGAAAAATATTCCCTAGGGCTTAGAACCTTCAATTTAGCCTTTGCAACTTATCTTGACCTAAAATGAGAACCATGCCTAATTTATGACCTAATTTGAATTTTTACACAAATTGACCAGTCAAACATGGTCAAACCTAAAATCAAATTTTACCATTACAATCCTTAGGTTCAAATTAGGCTGGTATAAAAATTTGAGCCTAAGAAAAGACCATCGTGACCGACTTTACAAATTGGTCCTCTTTAATTACTTTTTAACCCTTATCTTTTGAAATCCTTGCAAATAGCCCCCCATCTTTCTCGTCGTTCTTTGCATAACGGTCCTCCCTGCCATTCTGAGCAGCACCATACCTCCGGCGACCTTACGCGGAGGATGGCGCCGCACAGGGCATGGCGCCCATTCTCAGGAACGAACGGGAGGTTCTCTACGTCGTCCTCTATCGCAGGGACGCTCCCCTATGTCCTGCAATCGGCCATGCCTCTCGTGCGAATGCACGAAAGGCATGGGTCTCCTTCTCCAGCCATCTCCGGTGTGCATTGCTCGTCTTTCCCTTGGGCCGCTCTCCTCACTAGCGCCTTTATAAGGAGCGGCAGGGGTGTCCGTCTAAGGCAAGCTAGTTTTGGCCGAGAAAAACCCTCAATTTCGTCTCTCCCCTCTCCGGTCAGACAGCCCAAGCTTCCGAAGATCTTTCCTCCTCCTCGTCGCTCTGCTGCCATACTTGCAGTAGAGCCCACTCTGCCCCATCTTCCCACGCCAGGCCGCACCAGTTGGCGTCTCCGGATCTCCTCCTCGTCGCCGTTACTCCTCTTCTGGGCACCTTCGTCCCCAGCTCCGACAGGCACGAGCCGGACGTCTTCCTCTCCCTCTTCGTCGACTAAGTAGGTAGGAACCTTCCCCTTACTCTCCTCTCACTTTTCCCCTCGTAAATTGGCATTTTAGACCCCTCGACCGCCACTACCACCTCCATCTGCTTCACCTCCGGCTGCCATCTCCAGCGAGGTCGCTCCACCTCCACAGGCCATTTCACCCCTCGCCGACAAGCCCAGAAGCTCCCCTTCACTCCACTCAAGCGTTTCCCCTACTCCATTCACCGCCCTTCACCTCCAGACCACACCCCGAAAACACCCACTTCCACACACGCAGTCTGCCCTAGGCACACAGACACAGGCGCTCTTGCACCTCGCCAACCCTCGCACCGCCTTCGCCACACTCTGGTGAAGCTCCCTATGTTGTCTAACATGGCCGGGAGGTCGTCTTCATGATTTCAAGGTTAAACCTCCTCGCCGCCATTGGCGAGCTGCTGGAGCTTCTTCGCAGGCAGCTCCAGGTCTCCTCCTCTCCAGGCATG
Organism: Thalassia testudinum; assembly: GCA_037157565.1. NCBI lineage: Eukaryota > Viridiplantae > Streptophyta > Magnoliopsida > Alismatales > Hydrocharitaceae > Thalassia > Thalassia testudinum. The sequence continues at coordinate 61,211,984 of JAZHRO010000013.1, read as the reverse complement.
AGCTCCAGGTGACGCAGGGCAGGCCAGCGAAGGCGCCCAGGTTCTCGATTAGGAGCGCGAAACCTTCGCTGCTGTCCAAATTGATAGCTGCTTCTCGCCTGGGGGCGTGCGGAGCAAAGGTGGGACTTTAGTCCCACCTCGTAAGTGTGTGGCCTCGTGCCCACACTTAAATTGATTTTGTGATATTAGCTGTCTGCCTCCAATACACACGGGGTGAGGTCCCTCACTTATTCACGCGCCTCATCCGCGGCACTGCCTACGCGGACCTGGTGACCCGACCTGACACTCCTATGCACTCCTCACGCACCACCCACACCGGTGCGCCAGGACGTAGGCGCACAACCCGACCCGATTACTTGGCTCTGGGAGAGCTTTCCAAAGAGAGATCCAGAGAGAGAGACGCGGGGAAGGGGTAGGTTTTGCGTTGATCTTTGCATGTGTGCTGATGAGAACCTCATCATGAGCCCTAAACTAGCACCATTTAACCCTGATTTGCAAGAAAAAGCTCCTACATAACCTTAGAAAGGCTTGGCTCAGAGAGATTCTGAGTTTGCAAAGAAAACATAAACTGAGGGGTAAAAATGTAATTTCACCAATCCAATCTGAAAACAGGGTAACTCAGGATCCAAACATAAGTCAAACAAACCAAATAATAAGGACAGTGGGATGATCTGATCCAATAAGGGCTACAGCAATTCCAAGGAACTAAATGATAATCTGTAACCCTAAAACAAATCCACTTCAATTCATGAGGTTCGAGGCAAAGTAAAAATAGAATAAACCCTCTAAAATTCATAGAAAAATAATCTCTAGGGTTTAGAACCTTCAATTTGGCCTTAGGAACCCATTTTGACCTACATTGAGAACCATGCCCAATTAACAACTTAATTTGAGTTTTTGCATAAATTGACTGATCAAACAAGGTTTAATCTAGAAATAAAATTCACCATCAGAATCCTTAGGTCCTAATTAGTCATGTATAAAAACTTGAGCCTAAGAAGAAACCTTCTTGACCAACTTTACACTTTGGTCCTCATATATTTACTTTTTGGCCCTTAACTTTTGAACCCTCACATTTTGGCCCCTAACTCTCCTTCGTTCTTTGCGTTCAGGTCCCTCCTGCAAAACCTGACCAGCACCATGCTCCGACGACCTTGCGCGGAGCATGACGCCGCGCAGGGTGAGGGGGAGGGCCTGCCAGGTCAAATGGGGGTGCCCTGCGTCGTCAGCCAGCGCAGGAGCACACCCCTGAGTGCTGCGACCACCCATACCGCCCGTGCGAACGCACAGACGGTATGGGTATCCTTCCTCCGGCATCTTCCAGCGAGGGAGACACGTCGTCTCCCTCCGCCCTCCTCTCTGGTTCTGCCCCTATAAATACCCCCGTCGCTCCGCCGTTCTTCCCAGCTCGGATCTGATGGAGATACCCCCTCACTTTCCTCTCTTCCCACTCCAGCAGAAGCCCTCCAGCTCCGGCGGTTCCTCCTCCTCCTCCTCTTCGCTCTGTCGCAATACCAGCAGCAGAGACTTCTTCCTGATTCTCCTCCGCGTCGCGCAATACCGGTGCGCGCTGCCTCTGCCCCATCGTCGCCGTCGTCCTCCCCCACTGGGCATTTCTTCTCCAGCTCCGGTAGGTACGAGCCGGCAGCCTCTTTGTCCCCTTCGTCACTTTAGCTAGGTTAGAATTAGTCTTCTCTATCCCCTTTTTCTTTTCCCCCTGCTATTTTTATCTAATTACCCCTCGACCGTGCCTAATCACCCTCACCTTCTCCACCTCCGACCACACTCCGGCGACCCGCTCCCATCACTCCAGCACCCCACACGGCTCGCCGACCACCGCAGAACCTTCGCCTCCTCACCCTGATCATCCTCCGCCCTTCCACTTCCCCCAAATCGCCCTCTACAACTCCACCAACCAAACCCATCTCCCAACCTGCAGTTTGACCTAAGGCGGCCCTTAGGCTCCACCCCGCCACCTGCAGACCCCCCAACCACCTTTGCCGTGTCACGGCGAAGGTCCTCCGCATATCTGATTAGGCCGAGAGGCCGTGCTGCTGTGGACAGGTGTTGCGCTCGCCGTCGCCATTGCCGAGTGAAGCAGCTTCCTCAACCTGCTCCTCCAGGCGCGCCACGCCCAGGTCAGGCTCCCAGGCTGCGCGGGGTATCTTCGCGAAGAGTCCCAGGCTGCAGCTGGGGAGAAGCCCTCGCGTGGAGCCTCGATTGGGCGCTGCCTCCTCCGCGCGGGCGTCCAATTGAGGTGGGACATTTAGTCCCACCTCGGAAACTCACCAAGGCAAGCAAGCGCTTAAAGGCAAAAAGTGCCTTAAGCTGTTTGCCTCAGATCACGGGGTGAGGTCCCCTCCACCCGCCCGATTACCCGGCCTCGTCCGCGCTCACTCCCTGCGGACCTGGCCCGACCCGACTAAGCCCGACCTGCACTCCTCGCCCACCACCGCACGCCGATGGGCCTGGACCCGGGCGCGACCCGCGTACCCGATTACCCGGTTACTTTGGGAGAGCTTTCCTAAGAGCGAATTCTGAGAGAGAGAGACGCGGGGGGGGAGGGTAGAGTAGGTTTTGCCCTCTGACGAAAACCTTGAAGTGTGTAGGCACAGGAGAAGAAAGAAGGAAGGAGGACGCACTGTAGCAGCGGGTTACTTAAGTCGTCTGATTGAACAATCAGACGACGCTCTGAGGACGAAGAAGAAGGAGAAGAAAAGTCGAGCAGGACCGCAAAGAAGCTCTGAAGAAAAAGAAAGAGAAGAAGCAAGAAAAGAAGAAGAAGAACACGAGAAGAAGATCTGAAGGAAGCAAGCAAAAGAAAGAAAGATTCAAGAGCCAAGAAGTGAGAAGACAAGAAGAACAGGAAGAGAAGAAAGAAGAGACAAAGAGGAAGAAAGAAGAGAAGAAGAAGCCACCAAATTTCCATCTCTATCTCTCTCTCTCTCTCTTTATTTTTGTAATAAAAACTTTGTACCCCTAGAATACGACTTGCTCCCTGAGTTCGACCTCGGGAGAACTTTATTTTTCGAGTAAAAAAATATATGTAATGATGGCAATAACTAGCTGTACTACAACGCTATTTCTATAACAAAACCTAGTTAACGCCACGATCATCATGTGCGAAGGATAGAAGGAAGAAGTAAGTGATGGAAGAAGAAAAGAAGGAAAGGAGCCGAAGGAAGAAAAGAGGAGCTGCACTGTAGCAACCGCACAGTTAAGCCGTCTTAGCGCTGAATCAGATGTCGAAAGGTCAGCAGTCAGAGCAAAGAAAAAAAAACTGCAGCTGCTGAAGAAGAAGAAATAAGACGCAAAGAAGAAAAAGAAGAAGACAGGAAAGAAAGAAAGAAAGAAAGAAGAGGAAGGGCCAGAGCAGAAGAAAAGAAGAAGAAGAAGAAAGAAGAAAACCAGAGATGAAGAAAGGAGGAAGACTTAGCAGCCGAAGAAAATCAAAGAGAAGAAAAGAAGAAAGAGGAACCGCTGCAGAAGAGGAAGAAGGAAGAAGAGAAAGCAAAGAAGAAGACAGGAAGAAGAAGAAGAAAAAGCCAATTCTTTTTCTCTCTCTCTCTTAACTTTTGTAAAATCTTATATTGTGAATTTATAGGCTTCTAGAATTATAGTTTGCTCCCTGAGTTCGACCTCAGGAAACTTGTTATTCCGAGTAATAAACTGTATTGAACTGGTAACCATTTTGTTATGTACCACAACGACTATAATAACTATACAGACAAACGAAGTGCCAGGTGAGATTAACTTAGAGTTTGTTAAAATTAAAGATCAGTTAGTAGATATCTTTACAAAACTTCTACGAAAAGATAGATTTAACCTTATCTGCCATGCACTAGGATTATCTAGGTTGAAAGAGCTAATTTGATAATTTTGATTGCCTTGTTTTCAACATTTGATTGATCAAAATTTTCAAATTGATCGACCAAACTGTTTGATCGATCAATCTTCTCAAATTGATCGACCAAATCTTTGGCGGGAATTTTCCCTCTAAAAATTTGAAGTTTGATCGAACAATTTTGTTATTTGATTGACCAATCTGTTTGGGCAAGAAATTTCCCTCCAAACTTTTGAACCCTGATCGACCAATGATCTTAATTGATCGATCAGTTTCTCTTTTGATCAACCAAACCTAAGTGGAATCCATATCCACATTTGCGATCCTAATCACCTCTAATCTCATTTCTAATCACCTAAATCGTACCTAATGTCTATGACTAGCTACCCTAAATGTTTTTACCTTATTTACCCACCCAACTTTATATAAAATACCCTCTTTTTACCACAACACCTAATTTTTTACTCAAACATCTACCCCACCAAAACACTTGCCCCACATTTTGTTGTCCCGACTTCATCCACCGACCAATACCAAGACCCCACCTCTCATCCTCTGCCCACTGTGATTGACCAACACCTCTAACACCACTGACCACCGCCACACGTCACAAGAAAGAGATCGACCTCCTATCTCCTTGCTCATTCTTGCTTGGCCATGCAACCTCCCCATCGACTCCCCTCTCTATCCGTCGACACCATCCACGTTGCAGAGGGGCTTCTTGCTAGCATGCCCCCACCATGCATCCTCCTCCCTCACCGGTCGTGCTCCACGTCCTCGACGACCACGCCAGCTCCCTCTTGATCGATCATGGTAACCTTTAAAACTTAATTTAATATGTTTCATGTGAATTTTTATTAAGTATAGATGTGCTACAACTTGATCTTATGTTGATCTTGTGTGGATCTTGTGTCTACATGCCATTTTGTTAGTATTTGTGGGCTTATCACTCATAAAACTCTCGATTTTTTGCATTTTGTTCACATTTGGTTGGCCAATCTCTTGGTTGATCGACCAAAAGCCAGTTTGTCAAACTTTGTCCAATCAATTTTTTGATCGACCAATCCTTCTTAGTTGATCGACCAACATCAATTTTCAGTACTTCCATGACTCTGAAATGTGCACATGCCTCCTCAGGTTCTCGCGATGATACTTTCAACAGATTTCTCAATACAGAGGTCGCCCATGAGTGTTTCTCTATTCTTGTCAAGCTTTCCCCCCACGATGGTAGACTAGTCGACTTTCCATACTTTGAGTTTGTCTTTCCTGGAATCCACGAGAAGTTTGCTTACCACCAAATTCTTCGCCTTTTTGAGCGAAATTTTTATGCGAGTTCCAACAATAGCTGCATACTTGATGTTGACCCATGGCTTGTCACCTATTTTATGTCAATCTAAAGAACATAGGTGAGGGGTTCAACATTGAGCTTACCTCAAATGTCTATGGCATTAAGGTTTTGGTCAATGCGGATGTTATTTATGAGATTCTTGGTTGTCTTTCTATTGGACCAACTTTCCTTAAGCTCCACCAACAGACATAGACTGATTTTATTCGAGAGACCCTGCTCACTCCCACTCATTATGACTTGGGCCGTCCTGCTAAGTCACCTTATTTTTGTCGCCTTCCACAATTTCTGAATAGAGTCTTTTGTGTGGAACTTCATGTCTAAGTCTACCTCCTTTGAGACTTGCCTTGGTATTAAGCTCATCACCCTCTACGCCTTTTTTAAGAACAAGCGGTTCAACTGGAACCACTTGGTTCTTTATTTGATGAGCAAGCAACCCACCAGCTCCTTCCAGTTTGGGACACTCCTCTCTCACATCTTCCAACATTTCAATGTCCCAATGGATATAAATCACAAACAGTTCATTACAATAGTCTCCATTTTTTATAGGCTTACTTATACTAAGATGGAGCAAGCTCAGGGAGCCCATGGTGAGGATGTTGTTAACAAGATGAATTCAGTTTTAAAAGATGATGCATTGTAGTATAAATGAAATCACCTTGAAAACAGATAAGAATTTTATTACTCAAAAACCTAAGTATCCGAGGTCATACACAGGGAGCAAATTGGTATTTTAAAAACTAAGATCACAATCTCAAATTAATCAAAATATAATGTTCAACAATAATATGAGGCAATAGAATGAGATTCAATGTGTATAGATGCTAAGGAGAAGAAATGTAAAAAGAAATACAATGTCTCTCTTCTTTCTTCTTCTTTCTCTGAGTTCTTTCTTTTCTTTGCCTTTGATTCTTTCTCTTCTCCTGCCTTCTATTCTCTGCGGCTCCTTTGTCTTCTCTTCTTTGTCTTCTCTTGGCTTCAGTTTCTTCTTTGATTTCTTTCCTTCAGCCTCTGCAGTTGGCTTCCTTCCTTAGCCTTTTCTTCGACCTTTTCTTCAACCGCTACATTGCTTCTTCCTCCTACCTTGTCTTCTGCCTTCAAGCCTCTGCGGCTCCTTCTTCAGCCTTTTTCTTCTCAAGTCCTCAACTTCTTTCCTTAGCTGCTCCTGCCTTCAGCTTCCTTCCTTTTTCTTTTCCCTTCACAAGTCCTTGCCTCTTCCTCCTCCTTCTTTCCTTGCATAGAGAAAAGCAAAACCTACCCCTACCCTTCCCCGCATATGCTCTCTCTCTATTTCTCTCTTCGCTCTCTCAGAGCCAGCCAGGTAATTGGGTCGGGTTACACGCACCTAGGTCTAAGTGCACTGGCATGGGTGGTGTGTGAGGAGCGCAGGGTAAATGGGTCGGCCAGGTCCACATGGGTGTGGGTCACGGACGAGGCAGGGGTCGTGGGCGAGGGGACCTCACCCCGTGTACTTGAGGCGATATGTAGAGAACACAAAAATAATTTAAGTGACCTACACCTATCGTTTCCGAGGTGGGACTAAAGTCCCACCCACTTCTTCGCGCACCTGCAGGGAGAACACCTATGCAATTGGGGCAACTGCAATCGACGAAGCCCCCGATTGCTAGGTGTGAACGATTCGTAGAGGGATTCTGTGCACCTGCAACGCCTCAACCTGGAGCAACGTGACCTAGAGCTAGTAAGCAAGCTCCTTCAAGCTGTCGCTAATGGCAGCAGAGGGTCAAACCTGAAACGCACAAACACGGCCTCATGACCCTGTCAAATGACTTGGGGAACTTCGCCGTATCACGGCGAAGGTGAGGTGGGGGTTGGTGTGGCGCAGAATGGCCTAGGCATGCATGCCTAGGTCAGGCTGTGACCATGGAAGTGCGTGTGTCCAGTGAGGGTGTAGGGTGTGTGTGGCGGTTAGTGGAGTGGATGGTGATCAGTGAGTGATGTTGAAGGTTTTGAGGTGTGTGGCGAGGCGTGTGGATGGGTGGAGCGACGGATTTGCCTTGCCGGTGGTCTAACGGAGATTAGGGAGACGGAGGTGATTGGTGACTGTCGAGGGGAGTTTTATGAAATTAAGTGGGGGAAAATGAAGGGTAAAGAGAAGGGAACTTACTGAGGGTACTTGGACGAAGGGGGAAAGGCGGAAGACAAGCGGCACGTGTGTGCCATCATCGGAGAAGAAAGCCCTGAGGTGAGGATGACAGCGATGAGGAAGGGGTCGGAAAGGTGCGCGCGGGTACGGCACGATGCGGAAGAGCAAGGCAGAGATGACTCTGCCACTGGTATGGTGGCAGAGCAACGAGAAGAGGGAGGAGGGATCGTCGGAGCTTGTAGGCAGTTGGCCGAAGACGAGGGAGGAAGAAATTAGGGGTGTTCTGCGGCCAACTCAAGCCTTAAAGGAACGACAAGGACAGGGGGTCCTTTTATAGGTAATCGCAGAGGTCCTTGTGCTTGGAAGGCAAGCTTCCAAGCACAGAAACCTCGCTGGAGTAGGAAATCTGTGAGATACCCATATCTCTCGAGTGTATGCAAGAGAGATTGAGTGTGAATTGAATCTTGGGATCATGTCCAGATGGTAGGGAATTCCTCAAAGAATCTCTCTTCCAAATCTGGGAGGAGATCTCTGAGGATTCGGGGAGAAATCCTCCTCAAATCCTCGCCGGAGTAGGACTCCTCCACTGTAATGGCAGAGGGACCTAAATGCAAAGAGTGGCGAGGAAGATAGGGGGTCTGCGCAAGGGTTTTCAAAAGTTAGGGGTCAAAATATAATTGGGTGGACCATTTTGTAAAGTAGGTCAAGGTGACCTTCCCTTAAGTCCAAATGTTGGTAAAAACCTAAGTTAGACTTAAGGAATCCAATGGTGAAGTTGAATTTTAGGTTTGACCACATTTGATTGGACATTTTATACAAAAATCCAATTTAGGTCAAATAATGAGCTAAGACCCCAATTTAGGTCAAAATAGGTTTCAAAGGCCAATTTGAAGGTTCTAAACCCTATAGGATATTTTTTAATGAATTTTAGAAGGTTTAGTTGATTTTTATCCTGACCAGAACCTTGTAAAATTAAGTGGATTTGTTTTAGGGTTACAGAATGTCACTTAATTCTTAAATCTCCAATAACCCTTTTCTAACTGAACCATCCCACTTTTCCTCTTGTTAAGTCCACTTGACCTATGTTTAGCCCCTGAGAAATTCCGTTGATGTACTATAATGGTAAAATTACATTTTTACCCTTTATTTCATGTTTTCTTCTCAAAACATTTCTTCCTTGAATTAGGCCTTTCTTTAAGTTATGTAGGAGCTTTTGTTCTTTTTTCTAGGTCACAATGAGCTAGTTAGGGCTCATGATGGTGTTCCCATCAGATGCACACCACCACCACCGCCACCAGCCTCAGGAGCTAGATAGACCCTGTACTGTAGTACCTCCTTTCCCTCCATATGAGCATTTCACAGTGACCTGTCCTTGTCCAATGTAACTTTCTCTATCCATCTATGACCAGGAGTGGGGCCTTATAGATCGACCGCTTTCTGGCAGGGACTACGTTAGTATTCAGGAAATCACTGACGGCATTTCATTGATGATGCACTGACTGCATGAGACAGACCTGGTGATGATGAAACATGGGTATCAGGTATCCGACTACTTGAATGCTCAAGGTCAATTTTTGGATATACTTAGAGAGTCTATTCACGAGATACAGCAGTAGCTTCATAAGCCTCCTCATTCTCGCCAGTCCACTACAGTCCCTCCATCATCAGCAGCACCTCCTCCTCCTCTTACAGCAGCCACAGACCAACAGGTTACACCTCCTTGCAGGACAATTAGGCAGCCGATGCCCTCTTTGTCAGCTTAGAGACGCCTCTGTCTTGGTCACCCGACTTTATCAGAGAGATCTGACTCGATGGACCTCGAGTTAGATATAGATCTTCAAAGCACCATGGATGCTTTTATTACTTCTCTAGAGTAGTTTTTCTTTGTATTATCTATTCTCTTGTTGCTGCTATTTGTTCTAGTATTGTGCCCTATAGTACTTTATTTTGGATTCATTTATCTTGCTCATTTATTCTGGACTCATTTATATTTCTTTCAAGTTATATGCATGGTTATATCTCTCTATTAGCTGAATATTTCTCTCTTTGAAATGCATGTTATAAATATCACTGCTTTAATTACATGTTTAAGAGGGAGATAAATAAAATTGATAGCTATATGTTTACTTTTTGCTGAAACAAAAAAGTAGATATATTATGCATAACTCTTTAAACTTGTATCTCTTTATATAATTATAATTTTGTTGCCATCAAAAAGGAGGAGAATGTAAGTAATTCTAATTTGATGCACCAAAATTATGCTATCTGCTAGACTAATCTTTCAAGACACTCTTATGGATTCTCAGATTAAAGCTAGAAGATTGTTGATTTCCTCTTAGTTTCTTTTTATTTTATTGAGTCTAGATATCTTGTAAGGAACCTCAAATAAGCTTCAAACGATTTTTCGCACTTAACATAAAATCAAGTTATTAGGTTAATTGATTGACCAAATAACATACTGATTGACCAAATGAATTGATCGACCAACCAGCTTAGTTAATCGATCAAAATAGCCCATTTTAGGAAGTTGATAAATACACCTTTGATCGACCATTTAGCTTAATTAATCGACCAATCATTGATCGATTAAATAACTAGTTGGATCGACTAAACTACCTTAATTGATCAACCAATTTGATTTCCCTTTCTGGTCAATTTTCTAGTATAAATAGAGGTCGTAGGTAGCCTTTTTCAAACACACATTCAAAAAGAAATCCATCTAGAAAAAGGGCTTGCATGGTTTTCTTTCAAGTGTTTCTGTGCTTCTGCTTATACGCTTTTTAAAGCACATCAATCCGAACCTCTACAAAAATTCGATTTGACTTTCCTTGAGGTTCCATAGGATTATATTATTTTTATTCTACTTGTTACTTTGATTACAAATCCCAAGTTGTTAGGAAGATCCATTGTTGTTTTGCTTCTCTTCAGGTTGTAAAGAGAAGGGATTGTTGTAAGAGGTTATGCCACCATCACTCAAGTGGTACGATAGTGAATTAACTAGCTTCGCTTAGTCAGAAAAATCCTAAGCTGAGAGTCTTAGGTAGTAGTTTTCACCCGAGAAGGATTTCTACTATAAATCCAGCTGTTATATGTGCTTGATTATTCTGTGGATTGATTTATCTCTTCTTCTCTTACATTTAAATTTTTAAGCAATACTATTTACCTCTCCCCTCTAATATACCATTAAGATCCGCAGGCAACCACATCTCTAGCTCCCAACCCAACTTCTGGTGGCCCACCTCCATCAAAGGGTAGGTGGCAAAAAACAACATTACAAGGGTCGGATGAAGCCGGTCCCTCTTCTCATTCTTCAGATGAGGGATCTTGTTTGATTGTTCCTCATTAAAGGTCGTAATCACCTGGGCCTCCCTCTCCTGTAACTGGATCTTTTCTTCGAGATGGGATGTCATGGCCTTTCCTTCATTCTGCTCTGTTCAGGCCTCCTCCACAATATCTGTAAAATCCAAACAGAGCTTCCCGAATAGCTCCCACCGAGCCTGTTCGTCGAACGAGATCAATGTTTTAAAATCAATGCGTCATCGTATAGGTTGAAATCGCTCGAAAATAAATAGATTTTATTACTCGAAATTTTAAGTTCGAAGTTGAACACAGGGAACAAATTAGGGTTTAAAAATCAAGAGTACAACTTTTGAGAAATTGAATATAATATGCAATGAAAACTAGAGTTGTAATGCAAAAATGTAAGCACAAGAGAATAAAGAAGTCAATGTATGAAGACAAGCACAAAAAATGGACGTCTCATTTGTGAATCAGACGTCTTAAACTTATAGATGCTATAGTGCATTATTTCTTCTTTTTCTCTCTTCTCTGATCTGTCTCTATTCTTCTTTGGCTGCTTCCTTCCTTCTTCTTCTTTCTTTCTTTCCTTCTGTTCTCAGCCTGTGCCTTAGCTTCTGTTCCTTTGCCTTTGGCTCAGCTCCTTCTTCTTTCTTCTTCTCTGGCCCTTCTCCTTCCTTCTCTTTCAATTCCTTCTCCTTCTCTTTTCTTCTTCAACCCTTCCTCTTCAGTCCTTGCCTTCTCCTCCCTTAGCTTCTCTAGCCTCCGCCCTCTTCTTCCTTAGCTTCTTCTTCTTCTCTTTTCCTGCAAGAGCAAAACCTAACCCTACCCGCGCCTGCGATCTCTCTTCCTCTTTCTCTCTTAGGCTCTCTCTCCCAGAGCCGCTTCTCAGGTAATCGAGTCGGGTACGTAATCGGGACCAGGCCCACCGACGTGCGCTGGTGGGTGAGGAGTGCAAGTCGGGTATACGGGTCAAACTAGGTCCGCAAGGATCGGGTCACAGATGAGGCGGTGAGAGGGTGAGTGGGACCTCACCCCATGGTTAGGAGGCGATAAGCCTGATTCACATTTTCCTCTTATTCCGCTGCGCCTACTCAACAGCTTCCGAGGTGGGACTAAATGTCCCACCTTCTTTCGCGTGCGTCCACAGCAGGAGGCTTCCCTTGATTGCAGCTGCCACTAGGTTCTTCGAAGCCAATTGCTCGCCTGGTTCTGTGCGCAGGAGGATTCCGCGTAACCTGGGGCTGTGTACCTGGAGCGGGGAAACCTGGAGGAGGCTTGCAAGCTAGCTGCTTGCTTGCTTTAATGGCGGCAGACCTCCAACACCTGTCAACATGAAAATGGCCTTGCAGCCTCGTCAGAAGGCTCAGAAAGCTTCACCGAGACATGCCGAACGTAGTGAGGGGGTTGGCATGGCGTGGGGTGGCCGAAGTGTGCATGACTAGGGTGCTTTGTGTGCGTGAGAGTGGGTGTGTTCGGGGGGTGTTTTGGGGGTGTGGCGTGGTGAGTGAAGTGAGGGTTTATGGTCAGTGGAGTGTAGCGGAGCTTATGGGGTGGTCGGTGAGGCTGATGGAGGTGTGGAGCGGTGGGGACGCCTCATCGGAGGTCTGGCCGGAGATGAAGGTGAGGGTGATTGCGTGTGTTGAGGGGCGTTTGCAAGAAGAAAAGAGAGAAAATTGGTTAGAAAAGAGAAAGGACTTACCTGGATGTAGAGAGATGAAAGGGGGAGGTAGAGATGGCGGCCGCCTCGTATTGCCGTCGCTGGAGATGAAGCACTCAGTGGGGGGCGGACAGCGACGATGGAGGGGTTGTCGGGGCGTCGACGAGTGTGGCGCGACGCAGGCAAACAGGAGGAAGAGGACCCTGCCACTGGTATTGTGGCTGGGCGACGAGGGAAAGAGAGGGAGGTCGCTAGAGCTTGGTGAGACACTAGATGGAGGGTGAAGAGATGAATTAGGTGGTTCTTTGGCCAATTTCAAGTGTGGAAGATGCGGAGGGATTTGGGTATGCTTTTATAGGCCCTAAAGGAAGGATTTGTGCTTGGAATCCAAGCTTCCAAGCACTTCAAGCTCACCGAAGATGGAAGGTTGAAGGAGACCCAAATCTCTCATGCATTCGCATGAGAGATTGGGTACCAAATAGAGCCTTTGATTATATTCAAACTGGAGGAGATTTCTCAGAGAATCTCCTTTTCAATTTTGAAGGGGGTTCTCCGAGAAATCAGAGAGATCTTGCCCTCGAAACTTCACCGAAGTAGGATTCCCTCTGCTATAATGGTGGAGGGACCTAATTACAAAGAACGAAGACAAAGATAGGGGGTTTCTGCAAAGGTTTTCAAAAGATAGGGGTAGAAATGTAATTAGGCTGGACCTGTTTGCAAAGTAGGTCAAGATGTGTTCCCCTTAGGCCCAAGTTTTGGTACAAACCTAATTTGGACCTAAGGAATCCAATGGTAAAGTTGTATTTTGGGTTTGACCACTTTCGACTGGGCAATTTACATAAAAACCTAATTTAGGGCAAATATTTAACTGAGACCCCAATTTTGGTCAAAATGGGTTCTAAGGGCAAAATTGAAAGTTCTAAACCCTAGATAATATTTTTCCATGATTTTTAAATGGATTAGGTGAATTTTATCCTAATCAGAACCTTGTTAAATTAAGTGGATCTATTTTAGGGTTACAAGAAGTCATTTAATTCCTAAAATTCACATGAACCATTTTTTGTTTGAACCAACCCACTTTTTATCTTGTTAAGGCCATTTGACCTGTGTTTAGCCCATGAGAAATCCCGTTGTTGTACTGCAATGGTAAAATTACACTTTTACCCCTTGTTTATTACTTTTCTCTCAGAGTGATTATTCATTGAGTTAAGACCTCCAATTGGTTATGTAGGAGCTTTTGTTCTCTTTTCTGGGTCAAAATGAGCTAGTTAAAGCTCATGGTGGTGTTCCCATCACAACCCCATGCCTAGCTTTTGCTAGTCCCTTAGCAAAATTGTAATGTTTTAACTTTTGTTCTAGACCATGAGCTCCTTGATGTACAGAAATTATGATGAGTGCTTTTTTTTATTTTTGATTAGGTTAGAATGCCGATAGTAGGCCTAGAGGTACTCAAGTACCAACCAAGATCCAGACCTAACCAGCTCTAGCCTTAGTCCTCCGCGAAGGTTTTTAAAGCCCACAGGAATTATCCTAAGGTTCATTGGACTCCACGGTTAAAGCACCCATGCTTGTAACGCATTTTAGCCTCGATTCAGTTTGCAGTGCATTTTTTGTAAGAGAGAGATAGAGGATTTTCTTTGTTTGGAGAGTTTTCTCTCTCTTTTCTTTTTATTTCTATCTTCGGATTGGCTTCTCAACACGGTCTGTATCGGATTCCTCATCCCCATCATCAATCCTCGAAGGGTCCCTGGCAATCGATGCTTCGTGATAGCACCACCCATGGAAACCTCCAGAACCCTGGCTTTCAAGATTTCAAGATAATCCCGCCCATGGTGTTTTGTAGCTGAATCCATACCTTGGCAATTGACATTTCATGATAATGGCACCCATGGCATCTGAACCAGCACAGGGTTCTTACGTGCCCCAAGTAGGATATGTAAATATCCTAGGAGACAAGCACCGAGAAGACGATATGTTATTGCGCATCTTCGAGGAAAATTTCCCGCCTCTCCACGCCATGAACTCATCCAAATCAACTTGTGTTGATCGGCCGCTCCTAATCTAGGCAACTTTTTCAGAACACTTAAACGCGTTTGCATGATTTTGATAATTATGTGCACTGAACCAGACTGTGTGTGGATTGGGGTGCTTAGGTTATCGAGTCCCGCAAACCAAAGATCAGTTAACGAGGCCGAATACTCCCTAAGCCTTAAACCTAATACGTAAGCTTCGCATTTTCCCCGACCTCTTGAGGACTATCCAAATCTTAGCAGATACTTGAATTTTTAAGCCTAGGAATCTAGCCCAAGAGGCCTAAGATTAGCGTTCCTACTACTCTTTTGTGTCTCATTAGCACTTTTTTCTTTCATGTTCTTTTTCTTAATGTGGTCTAGAACTTAGTTAATCCCTTAATTTCATACTAATGACTATCTCCTTTTTACTTTTCATTTTGTGCTCCTTTTTGACATTTTTCACTTTCCCCCTTTTTCTCCTCATGATTTGTATGGCCTCAAAATTTTCTCTCCCCTCAAAATTTTTTGTTCTTTTTCAAGATTTTTCATTTTTTTTGGTGTTTTTGTGATATGTGATTTTTTTTGTTGAAACCTTTTCTTATGAGATGAATTTTCATGGTGTTTTGCACTTTCATACCCTCCCATGCCTACGATTTGCATTGTCTCCATTGTAAATTAGGTGAGTTCGAGTACAGCTTAGATCATTCATTAGAACAGGTATTCAATGGGCAAATGAGTCGAGGTGACTATTACGAGCGATTTCTAAACTCGGGTACGTGTACCTGAGGTGGGGTCGGCTGTTCTAATGGATGAACCCTAAAGTGCAATATGAATTCAACGTAGGAATGTCAAGAAAGGTTTCAGGCTTTTCAAGAATGACGGGTTGCCTCCCGTTAAGCACTGAGGGTAAAGGATATCTCTGCCAAATTTGTATCGGTCAAGCCAATGGACGATTTGAGTCTCTGACCGTTCACGACGAAAGGTTCTGAATCGTAGATGAGTGGACTAATCTCAATGGCTCCATTTCCAAAGATTCGTCAGACGAGGTAGGGTCTGATCCATTTTGATCGTAGATTTCCTAGGAAAGTTTAAGCTTGGCATCAAAGAGTAAGAAATTTTGACCAGGATGGAAGATCTTTCTGGATATGTGCTTGTCTGAAAGGCCTTAACCCATTCTTTGTAAATTCGCGAGTCCTCATACGCGTCGTGGCATAATTCATCGATCTCGCTCAATTGAAGCTTTCTGTGGGTTCCTGCCTTAGAAAGATCTAGGTTGCAGTTCCATACTACCCAATAGGCTTTGTGCTCCAATTCTACGGGGAGGTGACATGCCTTCCCGTACACCAATCTAAAGAGAGACATTCCTAATTGGGTTTTGTGGGCGGTCCTATAAGCCCACAAAGCATCTGAAAGTCTAGATGACTAGTCCTTTCTGTCAGGTCAAATAGTAACCTGGAGGATTTTCTTAATCCCCCAATTGGATAGCTCGCTAGACCATTAGTTTGGGGGTGGTATGGAGTAGAGATTCGGTGCGACACCTCATATTTGGTCATCAGTGACCTGAACTGAGTGTTAGTGAAATGGGTACCTGCATCAGAGATTATAGCATGTGGAATCCCGAACCGTGAAAAGATGTTCTGATGAATGAATTTGATAACCACTTTATGATCATTGGGTTGGGTCGGAATGGCTTCGATCCATTTGGACACGTAGTCAACAGCGAGTAGAATGTACTCGAAGCCATCCGAAACAGGGAAGAGTCCCATAAAATCAATCCCCCACACGTTGAAGATTTCGCATACAAGAATCGACTGTAAGGGCATCATATCGCAATGGCTCATGTTGCCTAAGGTTTGGCAACGAGTGCATGCCTTACAGTGATTGTATGCATCTTTGAAAATCGTGGGCCAATAGAAGCCACATTGGAGGACTTTAGCTGCAGTTTTATGACCTGAAAAATGTCCACTGCATGCCTGGTCATGGCAGAAAGATAATATGTCTTGAATTTCCACTTCCATGACACATCGTCGAATGATCTGATCAGCACCGATGCGGTAAAGATACGGGTCTTCCCAGAAGTAATACTTGGCATCGGAAAGCAATTTGTCGTTCTTGGCCTTCAGCTAATCGGACGGGATATGATGTGATGCCAGGTAGTTTACTATATCAAAAAACCATGGAAGCCCTATATTGATAGTCAGGAGGTGCTCATCAGGAAAATGTTCCGTAATGGGTCCGGAAGGGTCGATGATTTCAGAAGGAAGGCGGGACAAGTGATCAGATACCACATTCTATTTTCCCGCTTTGTCGTGAATCTTGAGGTCAAACTCCTGCAACAGCAAGATCCAACGAATTAATCGAGCTTTCACATTCTTCTTCACAAGGAGATGGCTCACAGTGTGTGATTCGAGTAAATGATAACACGGGAACCCAGGATATAAGATCTGAATTTTTCCAGGGCAAATACTACAGCTAGCAGCTCATTCTCAGTAACTATGTAGTTATGCTGAGCCTCGTCAAGTGTCTTACTAGTGTAGTAGATGACCACAGGTTTCTCATCAAGCATTTGACTTCCAAAGAATACCTCGTTTCGAGGTGTACCTAACCTCGAAATCGAGTAATAAGAGCCCCCATGGGTCGGGTAGGTATCCTAGCCCATGGGTGTAAAGAAAACCTACTTCAAGGTCGATTTGGACTCCTTGATTATTTCGTCCAACACGAAGAGTTCTTCGAATTCTATGAATCTTTCTAGAACCTTCTTCTGCCCAAGTACCACTCCTACAGCGAAATCAGATGCATCACACATGATCTCAAAGGGTTGAGACCAATCAGGGGACTGTAGAATCAGGGCTTGGGTAACTCAATCACAGAGGATTTCAAATGCTTGAGTGCATTCCTTGGAGATTTTGAAAGGTACATCCTTAGAAAGCAGAGTGGTCGGGGGGCGTACGATCTTCGAGAAATCAGGAATGAATCAACGGTAAAAATCAACGTGCTCCAGAAAAGATTGGATGTCCTTGATCGAGCTAGGCATAGGGAGTTTGGAAATCAAGTTCACCTTGGCTCGATCGACTTGGATGCCTTTTTCTGAAATGAGATGTCCCAGGATAATTCCTTCAGGCACCATCAAATGGCTCTTTTCCTAGGAAAGAACTAGATTCACGTCAATGCACCGCCTGAAGATTTGGACCAAGTGCAGGAAACAATCATTAAATGATTCTCTGAATACTGAAAAGTCATCCATGAAGACTTCCAGATAATCACCTACCATATCTGAGAATATGGCAACCATGCACCGCTGAAAAGTAGCGGGTGCATTGCAGAGATCGAACGGCATCCTTCGGAGTGCGTATGTCCCGAAGGGTAGGTGAAAGTGGTCTTTTCTTGGTCCTCAGGATGGATTGCCACCTGGTTATAACCGAAGTACCCATCCAGAAAGCAGAAGAACCTATTTCTCGCTGGTTTCTCGAGGATCTAATCAATAAACGATAGTGGGAAATGATCCTTCTTCATGGAGGAATTGAGTCTTCTGTAATCAATGCAGACTCTCCATGAGTTCGCCACACGGGTCAGTATGATTTCTTCGATTTCAGTCATGATCACGGTGAGTCCTTCCTTTTTAGGCACAACTTGGATTGGACTCACCCACCGACTGTCGAAGATCGGGTAGATGATCCTTACATCTAATCACTTGATGATCTCCTTTTTCACGACCTCCTGCAGATTAGGATTCAGACATCTCTGCATTTCACGGGAAGGTGGTGTGCTCTCTTCGGTGTAGATATGGTGAGCTGATACCAGTCAAATCATCGAGTCCATCCAATGGCTCTACGATGTTGCTAGAGAATAGTAATCAGACGGGATTCCTGGTCAAGTGTGAGTCTGGAGTTGATAATCACAAGGAACGTCTAATTGAAACCCAAAAAGATGTACTTTAGATGGTCAGGAAGAGGCTTGAGTTCCAGAAAAGGGTTATCAGCAGCAGCGGGCAGTTCAAGGTGTATGTCGAGAGCAAGGGAAGGAGTTATGGGTGTATCTAAGTCAGATTTAGACTCCTCTGATTGCTGGTTTTGATCCTCTTGTGGTTGATTGGAAGTAATTAGGTTGTCCTCAATATACGGCTCATCAACCACAGCCTTGATATCACATATCTGTTCTATAACACCACAATTAATCCCTCGTTAAGCCTTAAAGATGTCAATTTTCGGTGTTTGGTTCCCGAATTTCAGTTCAATTTGGCCCTCCTCACAATTTATATTGGCCCTAGCAGTGGCCAAAAAGGATCTCCCTAGTATGATTGGTATATCCCTTGGGTTTTCTGGAGCATTCATATCCAAGACTACAAAATCCATTGGGAAATAGAAATCCCGTACTCTCACAATGACATCTTCGAGTATTCCTTTAGGTGACTTAATAGATTGGCCAACCAACTGCAATGTCACCTCTATCAGTTTAAGCTCAGATTCTTCAAGGTGGTCAAGGAGGGACGTAGGTATTAGGTTTATGGAGGCTCCTAGATCTAATAAAGCTCTATCAAATTGGGTATCACTAATGGTACATGAAATCAGCGGAGTACCTGGGTCTTTTGTCTTAGGGAGAAGTTTGCTCAAAATTACAGAGCTGGCTTGCTCTGATAGTACGATCGGACTCCCACTTTTGGTTCGTAGCTTACACTTGGGTGTACACACGTCTTTCAGAAATCGTGCGTAAGCCGGTACGTGGCGGATTGCATCCATCAATGGGATGTTTATATGGACCTGTTCAAAGAGCTTGACAGATACTCCTCAGGAGCCACGGGTTTGTTTGTCCTCTTTCCCTTGGTCAAGGCCTCGAGAAATGGAACCTTGGATGGTTCCTCTAGAATAGGTCTAGGTTCTTGATCTGGGACAGGGGTGTCCTGGATAACTATCCTAGGGCTTGGGTTACTACCAGGCTGAAAGTGCTTGGATAGGGTGGGTCTCGTGTTGCTTTGCCACTACGGGTTGTTACAGAATTGAGTCCTGCTTGGTTTTGGTTTGGAGTTGGTAAAATAGGTGGCTGCTGCTGAAATCCCGCATACGATGTCGAAGCTTTCATCCCGTCGGATGATGGAACAGAAGGGGCCTGATAAATCATGTGGGCTTGGCCTAAATTTAAGTTCATAACGCGCCTTTGGTTCGGCACGTTATTTGGATTTGGTAGATGTTGCCAAGGGAGTGTGCCAGGTTGGCGGGAATTCACCATCTGGGTGAGTTGATTACGAACCTCTGTGATCTCGTCCTTGTGCTATTTTTGCATAGTCGCATTCTCCTTTGAATGTTAACCAGAGTCTGAAGGATAAGAGTCATTTGATCTATTTGGGTTGGCCCAGATTGATAGGTGGGATTGGGTCGAGGCTGAGGTAGCTAATATGGACGAGGAGCTTGTGGACGAGGCGGATATGATGGTCTTTGATTCTAATTATTTCCCTTCCACAGGAAGTTGGGATGATTCCGCCATCCAGGGTTATAGGTGTTAGAGAATGGGTCATTCTAGATGGCGTTGAGGTCCTCTCAAGTCTGAGGAACCTTAGGAAAGTCAGAGTACGAGGGTTCAGAGTTCCCCCAACTAGAGTAGGTCGGATCGGAGTTTCCTCTAGTCCTAGAGTCAGACGGGGGTGGATACGGGTCCATCCCCTAAGAAGATTGGTGATAGATGTTATGCACAGCTTCCCTCCCAAGAGGTGGTTGTGCAAATGGATTTTGCGCAGAGGTGGCTCGCTGCAAATGTAGAGTCAGCTCGTCCACCTTCTTCTAGATGATAGAGACCTTGTCCAACTGACTGGCCTCAGTTCCAAGTCGACGGATGCAGACAGGCCCTGCGTCTCGTGTGCTCCCCTTGGATTTGTCGATGCGAGGGCATTCGTCTGGTCGAATAAGCCCATGGAATCATTATTGATGGAGTTCTCGTACATATTCTTGAGAATCTCCCACACAGTGTCTTTGTGTTGACCCATGATATTTCCTCCGTAGGTTGCATTGACGAATAATCGGATGTCTTCACAAAGTTCCTGGTAAAAAAACTGGACTTGTTCCCATTTAGGAACTTTGTGATGGGGGCAATTTCACATGAGATCCAGGAAACGGTCCCATGCTTCATGGAGAGGTTCTCCAGATTGCTGGGTGAAGTGTGTGATCTAGTGTCTTAAGGTATTCGTCCGACCAACTGGGAAGAACTTTTTCAAGAATTTGGATTGTAGTTCAACCCATGTGTTGATTGAATGCATCTGAGTCTGATACCAGTGAGCTGCTTTATCCATGAGAGAGAAGGAAAACATCTTCATAAGAAGAATATCCCGATTTTGGACATCTGACCCGAAGGTCTGGGCCAGATGTTTGAGTTGCTTGATGTGCAGGAAGGAATCCTCGGAATTAAGCCCATGAAATTTTGGAATAGCATGAATCATGTTGGGCTTGAATTCAGAATCAGCACCTCCAGCCGGGATTTGAACTCGAGGTTCAATCGCCGCCGCAACGGGATTATAGTGATCTCGCATCATAAGATGCTGCAGTAGGTTTACAAAGGCTTGAAATAGATCATTTAGGCGTTGGAGTTGGTTTTCAAGATTATTCTCTTCTTCTACTGGTTGTGCCATGATGATGGAAGAAGGAGAATTGGGTTCTGATGAATCAGAGGAGATGTCTATGTGGTGGGATTGCTGCACAAACACGGACGTTGAGGCTTGGCCTTGACGGGAGTGAATCGCTAAAAGAGGTCTTAAGGCTAGTCTTAAGGACCTCCTACCGAACATGCACCGATGGTTTGGACGAGATTAGAATGTGCTGGACCCAATCAAGACACCCAAAAATTTGGATGACTATAGAGGTTCGGGGCGGATGATACCCCTTAGTTAGAAAAGCCATCGACCTGAGAAATACCTAAGCAGCCAAAGAGGGAGAGTCCCGCAAAGACCCACCCCTACACGGTAGAGCATCCCCACAAGTTATAGGGTTTTGCCCACCCGACCTCAATTGTCACTGAGATTCCAGGTAGACCAGAATGGAGACTTTAACCTCTTAAGTCTACCACTTTTATTTAAGAGCAAAGGTGCTTAGGATTCCACTTGAACTTTAGATGTATTGAGTGCAAAAGTGACCTAATTTCAAGATTGGTTGACACAACAAGGGGTCAACTTCACCTATTTGTCCTTTGAGAAGCTTTAGGTCCTTTAGTGAAATTAAGAGCTTGAATTTTAGGGTTTCTCTTTAATAAGTCTTTTCAAGTAAAGCTTAGGCACATCTCTTTTTGAAATAGTTTATTCTTACTTAGAAAGATGTGTCTCTAAAACCCTAAATTGGAATCCTTAATTTGGCTCTAATTTTGGTCCAATTTAGTTGCAAAAAATATGGTATCTAGGGCTCAATCAAGAAGGTGGTAGCCCTAGTTACCTTAAATGGATGCACAAATCAATATTTGTTATTGAAATCAAAATCAGGCGACTTTGGTGACTTAGCTAAAGATGGAAAGCAAGTAACCCTAATTGATTGTATTTTGTCTTTCCTTTTTAGAATGAGGGGGTTAAGGGAAAGGGCTAATCAGAGATTACCTGCCCCAGGTGTGTTTGCTGTGCAGCCGTCTTCCTTTGAATCTTTTACCCTGAAACAATCACAACAAAGAGACATATCAAGTTAGTACTAAATTAGAAATTATGATCAAGATTTCCAAATCGCCCATTGCTCCCCGGCAACGGCGCCAAAATGTCTGTCAAACGAGATCAATGTTTTAAAATCAACGCGTCATAGTATAGGTTGAAATCGCTCGAAAATAAATAGATTTTATTACTCGAAATTTTAAGTCCGAGGTCAAACACAGGGAGCAAATTGACGTTTAAAAATCAAGAGTACAACTTTTGTGAAATTGAATATAATATGCAATGAAAACTAGAGTTGTAATGCAAAAATGTAAGCACAAGAGAATAAAGAAGTCAATGTATGAAGACAAGCACAAAAAATGGACGTCTCATTTGTGAATCAGATGTCTTAAACTTATAGATGCTACAGTGCGTTATTTCTTCTTTTTCTCTCTTCTCTAATCTGTCTCTGTTCTTCTTTGGCTGCTTCCTTCCTTCTTCTTCTTTCTTTCTTTCCTTCTATTCTCGGCCTATGCCTTAGCTTTTGTTCCTTTGCCTTTGGCTTGGCTCCTTCTTCTTTCTTCTTCTCTGGCCCTTCTCCTTCCTTCTCTTTCAGTTCCTTCTCCTTCTCTTTTCTTCTTCAACCCTTCCTCTTCAGCCCTTGCCTTCTCCTCCCTTAGCTTCTCTAGCCTCCGCCCTCTTCTTCCTTGGCTTCTTCTTCTCTTTTCCTGCGAGAGCAAAACCTACCCCTACCTGCACCCGCGATCTCTCTTCCTCTTTCTCTCTTAGGCTCACTCTCCCAAAGCCGCTTCTTGGGTAATCAGGTCGGGTACGCACCCGGGACCAGGCCCACCGGCATGCGGTGGTGGGCGAGGAGTGCAGGTCGGGTATACGGGTCAAACCAGGTCCGCGAGGATCGGGTCACGGACAGGGCAGTGAGTGGGTGAGTGGAACCTCACCCCATGGTCAGGAGGCGATAAGCCTGATTCACTTTTTCCTCTTATTCCGCTGCACCCGCTCAACAGCTTCCGAGGTGGGACTAAACATCCCACCTTCCTTCGTGTGCGTCCGCAGTAGGAGGCTTCCCTTGATTGCAGCTGCCACTAGGGTCTTCAAAGCCAATTTCTCACCTGGTTCTGTGTGCAGGAGGATTCCGCGCAATCGGGGCTGTGCACCTAGAGCGGGGAAACCTAGAGGAGGCTTGCAAGCTAGCTGCTTGCTTGCGTCAATGGCGGTAGACCTCCAACACCTGTCAACATGAAAACGACCTTGTGGCCTCGTCAAAAAGCTCAGAAAGCTTCGTCGAGACAAGGGGAACTTAGTGTGGGGGTTGGCATGGCGTGGGGTGGTCGGAGTGTGCGTGACTAGGGCACTCTGTGTGCATGAGAGTGGGTGTGTTCGGGGGGTGTTTTGGGGGCGTGGCGCGGTGAGTGAAGCGAGGGTTTATGGTCAGTAGAGTGTAGCGGAGCTTATGGGGTGGTTGGTGAGGCCGTTGGAGGTGTGGAGCGGCGGGGATGCCTCGACAGAGGTCTGGTTGGAGATGAAGAAGGTGAGGGTGATTACGTGCATTGAGGGGCGTTTGCAAGAATAAAAGAGAGAAAAATGGTTAGAAAAGAGAGAGGACTTAGTTGGATGTAGAGAGATGAAGGGGGAGGCAGAGATGGCGACCAGCTCGTATTTCCGTTGCCGGAGACGAAGCACTCAGTGAGGGGGAGGACGGCGATGATGAAGGGGTTGTAGGGGCGTCGGTGGGTGTGGAGCGACGCGGACGAACAGGACGAAGAGGACCCTCCCACTGGTATTGTGGCTGGGCGACGAGGGAAACAGTGGGAGGCTACCAGAGCTTGCTGAGCCACTGGCCGGAGGGGGAAGAGACGAATTAGGGGTGCTCTTTGGCCAATTTCAAGCGTGGAAGATGCGGAGGGATTTGGGTATGCTTTTATAGGCCCTGGAGGAAGGATTTGTGCTTAGAATCAAATTTTCCAAGCATGGAAAGCTCACCAAAGATGGAAGGTTGAAGGAGACCCGAATCTCTCATGCATTCGCATGAGAGATTGGGTACCAAATAGAGCCTCTGATTGTGTTCAAACTGGAGGAGATTTCTCAAAGAATCTCCCTTTCAATTTTGAAGGGGATTCTTTGAGAAATCAGAGATCTCCTGCCCTCGAAACTTTTCCGAATTAGGATTCCCTCCGCCATAATGGTGGAGGGACCTAATTGCAAAGAACGAAGACAAAGATAGGGGGTTTCTACAGTGGTTTTCAAAAGATAAGGGTAGAAATGTAATTAGGTTGGACCTGTTTGCAAAGTAGGTCAAGATGAGTTCCCCTTAGGTCCAAATTTTGGTACAAACCTAATTTGGACCTAAGAAATCCAATGGTGAAGTTGGATTTTAGGTTTAATCACTTTCAATTGAGAAATTTACGTAAAAACCCAATTTAGGGTAAATATTTGACTGAGACCCCAATTTAAGTCAAAATAGGTTCTAAGGGTCAAATTGAAGGTTCTAAACCCTAGATAATATTTTTTTATAATTTTTAGAGGATTTAGGTGAATTTTATCCTGACCAGAACCTTGTTAAATCAAGTGGGTCTATTTTAGGATTACAAGATGTCATTTAATTCCTAGAATTCACATGAACCCTTTTCTGTTTGAACCAACCCACTTTTTATCTTGTTAAGATCATTTGACCTGTGTTTAGCCTATGAGAAATCCCGTTGTTGTACTGCAATGGTAAAATTACAATTTTACCCCTTATTTCTTATTTTTCTCTTAGAGTGATTATTCATTGAGTTTAGACCTCCAATTAGTTATGTAGGAGCTTTTGTTCTCTTTTTTGGGTCAAAATGAGCTAGTTATGGCTCATGATGATGTTCCCATCAGAGCCCAACATTTAGAGGATAAGCTCTCGATGACCTCCCTTATTCCTTAAACCTGCCAGATCATCCCGTCCATATCAACGGCCTAATCCCCTAGTAAGGAGGATAGCCTAGACAGACCCTTCTCTTGAAGCCTCATGAGTTAGCGGAGCTCTTCGTGCTTCCTCTCGACAATGAACTACTCCCTTTGACAGGTGGACACCTCTTCCTTATCCTTGACCAGCGCCTCCATCAAGCGGGTAATCTCCACCCCATTTGCTTGATGTTGTTGCTCCAAGATAGCGCACTCCTACTTGGCCTTCTCCTTGGTAGTAGTTGCCTTGTCCCACTTTGCTTGAAGAACCTGAGCATCTGTATAGGAGATGTCTGCCCAGGATGCCACCTACTTAGCGG
The DNA here is from genome assembly GCA_037157565.1 of Thalassia testudinum. Classification (NCBI taxonomy): domain Eukaryota; kingdom Viridiplantae; phylum Streptophyta; class Magnoliopsida; order Alismatales; family Hydrocharitaceae; genus Thalassia; species Thalassia testudinum. The sequence goes on along the minus strand of JAZHRO010000013.1, from coordinate 61,186,862 downwards.
CAAATGAAGAACCTAACCTAAATGCAACGGGTAAGGCCACGTATAGGACACCACCATATAAGATGTCCTACTCGATCACCTTAACCTCTAGAGGATAAAGAAATGAGACGTCACCCCAATCAAAGCAAACGTAGGCTTTACAAGAACTAGCAACTTACCACCCTAAGGTAGTTGCAGTAGATATTCCACAAGTGGGCTAACACATAAGGCAAGGTCACCCACTTGATGTTTAAGGTTACCATTTCCAATACCTTATTTTTTGACTGGAGAAGCACCTACTCAAAAGCATCTGAGTGGACCTCCAAAACCTCATAGGATGAACCGAGGCCAAAGGCCAACTCCCATAGCTCCCACAGTTTCTGAAGCACCTTCATCGCTTTGGCTGAGCCTACTTCATTATCAAAAGCACAGACAGTATCACGTTGTTGCTCCTCCTGGACCACGCATGACCCAAGTGCCTCTCCTCTGAATGGCAGGTGGGAAGGGAGGTTTGGCATGACTTGGCTAGAGTCCTCGGGTGTTTTCTCCTACACAGAGTCATTGGTTGGGGGCACCCCACTGGGAGGCATCGATAAAGAATCTCCCACCCCAAGGAACGACACTCTCGACTAGCATAAACCACAGAGCCTAAATGCCCTACAGAAAAAAGGGGACAATATTGAAAGTATGGGAGACCAATCCCTAAACCCCTTTGACTCTAGCTAAGGAGACCTTGATACTTGAATCTCCCCCTAAGGTAGCCTCAAAAGAAGACCTACAAACATTGCCTGCAGAATCAGTCATCGCCTGGCCTAGTGCGCCACCATCTTTTGCAATGGGCCACAGAGGAGAATGTCCTCCCCCTATCTTTTTGATGGGCATTCCTCCCCATTTGCAGAGGGGCCCACACCCTTTTCTTCTTCTTCGAACCCCTAGGGTTCATGATCTTCAAAGAGAGGAAGGCTACAAAGAAATAAAGGCAATCATATTAGCAAAACCAAGTCAAGACAAACAACACACATTAACTTATTGTTGTTCAGGTAGCTGCCCTTAGCCCAGGAAAGAAGCTTTTAGACATTCGCACGTGCGAGTTCTTAGTGAGCCACAATACTGAAGCCCTCCACATCATCTGCTAGGTGAGGAGACAGGACCAGGCATGCATTGTGATCAAACAGGTCTTGCCAGATGATTGGAACTTGGAGAGTGCCTCATTGCTCAACAAAAAAATGACGATCTTGACTGTTTAGGCTATTCGGTAGCTCTACATGATGAAAGCTCTGCTTATGGAGGCAAAAGGGTGTACACCCTGGTTGGGATGTTCCCCTCTTTATCTTCTAGGGAAAAACCCCATAAAGATGATGGAAAAGTTCTAAGGTAGGCTTCACCTTGAGTTTGTAATAGACAATCACAAAGGCATTCAACACAGGCTAGTAATTCAAGCCTAACTGAGAAGAGGTGAGATTTTAGTAGGAAAGAAAAGAAACAAGAAAAGGATTCAAAGGGAGACAGAGGCCATTTTCGATGGCATACCAGCAAATGAGGAAATTATCCCTCAACCCAGGTGAGCATGGTCTCAACCAGTTGTCCGCCATAGAATACCCGAACTTACCTAAGTTATGCTGCTTAAGGAGTTGTGGTACTTCCTTTTTCCACCTAAGGGAGTGCTGAAAACTACAAAGGGAAAGTGTGGCTTTACTCAGCTACCTTGAGGAAGAAGTTTCCTTACCTCGATAATGGATGACATCTCCCACTCCAGGGCAAGGAAGGGCTCTGCTGTGATCATCACCTTAATTGTGCCTCCAACATGCGAGAGAGCCAAAGAAAAATAGCAACAAGTTTCACTCTAAGTGAGTAGGAGTAAGCAAATACGCCCCTACCCAACCCCCCATTTATTGGGAAACAAGAAGGCGAGGAGTCGTGGAAAAATTACCACTCCAAACCCATCCCATTAGAATTAAATATGATGGGACGTAGCCATACTACAAGCCTAAGAGGATGTGGCACCTGCCATACCCAAGGCCTCGAGACACTCAAACGATGCAACCACATTATTATCCTAATTGCCATGTGCATAAGACTTGAGGTGATGGTTGGCCACCATCCACCCTAAAAAAAATGTGGACATATTGTAACACATAGGCAGCATCCCCCAAAGAGGGCATAAGACCTGGTAGCTCCAAGAGTGGTGGGAAACCTACCAAGTAAAAATTTTAAGGCAACTCATACGAGGTACTACCTAAATAACAAAGCGGATAAACCATTGAACCAATAGGAGCCCCCCCTCCCGCCCTGGAGTAGAAAGGAGGCAGGGGTATAATGCTACAACCACCAACCCCTACCCCAAATAGATGGAGATGTAGATGGTGGAGAGCACCTACTCCCCGACAAAGCCAAGACGTAGCTATTGGGGGGAAAGTGGAGTGACCAAAACAAAAAAAAAAAAGAGAAAAGAGAGATGCAAGCTTACTCTTGAAGTGGCAGTTGATGGGGGAAAGAACATCAAACTTACCAAAAGTCAAACCGTATACGAAGTGAGTAGGTCCAAGAGAAATGCTAGCCCAACCTAAAGATAAGGAAAACCCTTCACTACTCGAATTGTGGCGAACCACACAAGCTAAATCTCCTGCCTAAAGACGACCGAAAGTGTACGGCTAGCACAACTGATCGATTTCCAAGTGGTAGGAGATCCCCCAAAAGGCTAACCCTTGCATCTTGTCGCTACCCTACTCCTAGTGTCGTTGGGCAAGAGAAGGCGCCAACGGTGCAAAAGCAAAGGTGGCGGTTCAAAGATCAAAGTGACTGGGTGAGAGTCGAGGTGATGGCACAGAGAGCAAGGTGATAAGATGAACATCGAGGTAGCTCGTAGAACGATTGCTCGATCGCGATTAAATGATCCCCTATATAAAGGGATTATTGTGTCCAAAATGGGCACGACTTATAATGCTGTCGACATACAACTCTAATGAATATTTGAGGGTTAAATCTTCTTCCAATATGTACATCGATTTGGTGAAATTGGATTACCAAACTCTCACATTCTCACTCTCTTAGCAATCGTATTTCCTTGCTACCACCTCCCCACTTTCCTGTCGAATCTTGTGGGCTCGATCAACCATTATTTGCAAAGTAAACAAAAAAGAGGGTTAACCTAAGTTTTACTTTGGAAAATCCAGATTTCATAACCTTCTAATTAAACTAGTCTTGAGAGAGTTGACCATAATAAGTAGTATTAGTTTATTTCAGCAGCTACTCATCTAAACTTCTAAATCAATGAATCATATAAATTTTGACTCAAATCTTAAGAATTGTAAATCAAGATATGATCGAATAATAGAGACTTCTAACTTTAAAGACTTAAATTCGAATCTACCTTAAGGATTGACATATGGAGGACAGTCAAATAGAGCCTTTCGTGGACCCTAGTCATTTAAAATAATAATTCGAGAAAGTGATACCGGTTTCCCCAAGGAGCCCATTTCTTGGGAAATGACAAACGGCCTTGAAAATAAAGGCTAGGGTTGTTTTTATGGTTCCCCACCACACCCGATCTTTGCTGCAGACCTGCGGATCCAATCAAGAGAGGAGAGGAGAGAAGAGGAGTGGAGAGATGACAGGAGGGGCGATGGCAGCAGGATCGGGAGGGCTCTTTAAGTTCCTCCGTCCGGGGCGGCGCCCGGGCTCCACCGAGATAACCTCCGCTGCCCTCTGGGGCGTAGCCGCCGGCACCACCGCTCTCTGGGTCATCCAGGTCGGTACATCCCTCCCCCTTTCGTTTTGCTCCTTTACCATTTTCCTGGAAATGTCCATCCGGTGGTTCTTTTGATTGGCTGATCTCTGTCTGTGATCATTAATTTATTTATTTATTCGGTGGCTGCGAGATTTTGCTGTTCCGTGGTTGCTAGTTGTTAGAGTAGATGCAGGTTAATTTCCAACCGCTACAAACTCCTATAGAACGCGATTTCCGAATCGAGCTGTTAAAATGCTCAGATATGAACAACAAAAACTTGGTGGCCGAACCGCCAAGCTGCCCTTGGTCACGTAAATTAGAACAAATAGATGGTGTGGGAGATGGGGGGAACCAAACGAGCCGTGTGTCTTCAGAAAGATGGTGAGGATGCTGTTCTTTTGATGAAGATGGTGCCTGTGCTCTCCATGTTTAGTTGCCGAAAGGTGGCGTGGTGATTGGAATTTTTTTTCTGGAAGGAGAGATCGCCACTTGAGATCCGTAGTCGTCAATGTTTGCCCAACCAGTGTTTTAGATGCTGACGGCGATATGGTCATTTTTGGGCAATAGGCATATTGACATGGAAAATTTATCGATATGTAGGTGTTTCGCTGGCATGTCGGCGAAACCGTCGGCATGCAGCCGGTAAGATCTGTTGTGTTGCTCTTGTTGCTGCTGGTGCACACTCCTGCTGCTGCTGCTGCTGCTAACGTACTTTGCTACTATTGCTACTACTACGATCAGCCAGTCTAGTTGATTAGATCTCTAACATGGAAAGTATTGATATGAATAATTTTGGGTTATCGATAACCTTAATAATCTGACATTGATATACGAGCATTTCCATGGCATGCCCTCGGCATACCCACAATACACGCACTTGAAAATTTATTGTCACAATATCGATATTGGCACTTCGAACCTTGTGCCCAATGCTATCCTGTTGCTGAAGGTGGTGCTACACCCCACATCGTTATCAAAGGTGCTGTCATGATGATGGTAATTCTTTTGGAAAGGACAAAGTCTTCGATATTTATTTAGAAATATCATGGAGAAGATTGCTACTGCCACTTCAGATTCACCTCCCATCACAAGACCTCCACCCATGTACCAAATTGTCAGGGGCATGCCGTGTCGCATTCTTGACATCAGAAGAATGCTGTCAGAACTGTATGGCTTAATTAGTTGGAAACAAAATTGCTAACAGAATTTACACTATGAACCATCACACTCCTATACCTTAAAATGATATGGGCACACCCCCAAACTATGCCAAAAAGAAGTGATTGGCTAAGTACATTGCTCCACATCCAATAGATCAGTATTCTTCTGATGCAAAAATCAAGTGAAAAGAAGAGATGATTCAAGTTCTCTGTTCATCCCATGAAAAGCATAAAAACAAAGCATATTTAAAAATAGGACCCTCTATTATACTTTGTGAGAGAGATTTGTAGGATATGGCCACTATTACGAGATGGAGAGTATAATTGTGTATCATATGGAAGAACAATCACAGATATACCACAGAGAATTTTTAGAATGGAAATCCCTTTGGATAAAACAACTACTTAAGCTACTTCAGCCTAGGATTTTCTGATTGAGCCATTCGGTCAAATCTATCAACAAATGCAAGATGGTTAATAGGCTATCTCAACCCAATACAAATCCAAGACAGGTTCTCAGAATGTCATTGCAGTACAAGAATGATGGTAATTTGAGTTTATAATTACTTTTTGTCCTCTCTGCAAGTTTTTAACTGAGTCATAAGTGACTTAAAATGGTAGAAAGGATCTTTAAAAGAATAAACCAAATGTTATTCAGTTTTTCCTTTTGATTTAATTCTTTCTTCCCTTAAGCAAAAGCTTAGGCTCATCTTCACAAGAAGCTTGATTTAGAGAAGAGATACACTCAACTAGCTATATTCAGGGAGGGAGAATGAGGGATCTTGTGCATATCAAGTGTATCAAGGATGAAGATGAAAGTATTCTTTTGGCTTAGGAAAGTATTAATATAAGTTGGAATTGATGCTCTCGACGCCACGAACTCCAAATTGTAAGCTATTGATGTATACAAAAGATGTAACAGAGGCTCTGATATAAAGGAACTTGTGAAGGTCATGGGACTTTTTGAAACTTCGTTCAACATTTGGAAGTTTTTTGGAGAGGAAGGTATCACTTGGCTAACAAATACTTAATGTTTGATGGTGCAAAGAATGCTAGAAAAACAAAGAAAAGTTATTGTTATATCCTTCTACGAGAAAAAATGAGACATACAAAATTGTGCAAGCTACATGTTTAGTAAGTTGAAGTCAATGAGTGGAGCTTCAACAGATGGTAATTGTAAGAAGTTTGAGTAGGAATCAAGTTTTACAAAGTAGAGATACTTGGTTTGTGTTCATATAGGTCTATAAGTGACATGATCCACCTTTCACGGTGTAGGGTGAAAATTCTAGAGCCAAGTTAGAGATGGATCTGCAATATTTATTGGTTTGGAAAAGGCTTGTGATATTGTTCTGAGGATTTATCATGGTGATTTTGGATAAAAGAGGACCGACAATTTTATACATCAACCTACAAGGTTCATATGTAATGAAATTGCTGCTTGTGTGGGTACTAACAATAGTTGTGGGTAGCCACAACTTGGGATGGGGTATGGTCTACATCTTTTTTGAGCCCTTTATCTGACCGAAGGGCAAATGAACTTGTAGTACTAGTGACTGCTCCAATCTATTGACAATTGCTGGTCACTCCTGGATCATTATTTGGAATTCTGGAAGCTTTACTGTTTGGGACACTTATTAAAGGTTGAGAGGTCCATTGCACCAAGCTGACATTGTGGTTCTGTGGGATTGCAATCTGATATGGGCTGCAGCATGCTCCTTAAAAATTAAAGTGTTGCCTTGGATTTTGAGAGGGGGAGGAATTTTGACAAAGGTGTGGTGTGCATGATAGGTTCCTGAGGCTGATATCCCAAGTGCTCTTTGTGGCCTCCATCGTGAGGATTATAAACATCTGTTCTTTTGGATGCATGTTCAGCCAGGATACTCGGAACCACTTCCATTTCAGTTGGCTTGATTGTTCTGAGGAGTCATGGTTTTGGGAAAGCTTCTGAAATGGGAGGGGCCAATCTGGTGCAGTAGGAAAGAAAGATAGAGCCAAAGTGCTGGCTATGCTTTGGGGCATCTGGCTGAGGAGAAATGGGATTATTTTCAGGGGGGATAGGGCCTATGTTCAGAATTTTATCTCTTGTATTTCCTCCCTGATATCTTGTGACAAATGTTTGTAATCGTGGCCGTTATTTACTGAGTTCTATTAATACAGCTGGGTGGCCATCAAAGAGATAGTCACCCTGTCACCCTTCACCTTTTGACAAAAAAAAAAAAAACAATAACTTGACAGACTATTTAGACAGTTGTATATGTCTGCATGGTAGCTTCGAGCTCTTATCTCTTCAATTCAATCTTGGAAAGGTCAATGGAGCACATCCTAGTTGACATTCATTGGTGCTTGCTTTTGTCAATGATAATATATTGGGAATTAAGATAAAAAATTAGAGTCAACAGGAACTTGGGCACCCTAATGAGACCTTGGACTCTAAGTGCTTCTAGTTGAGTAGCAAAAAGGCTGAGTATAGTGAATGTATGCTCAATGCACAGGTTATAGAGCATAGGAAAAAGTTGTAATTCATTGCATTACAAGTAAAGATGCTTCTGAAAACTCGGGGTTGATTCTTTACCAAGCTGGAAAGCCCAAGGAATTGCTGTCAATATGACATTTAAAGTTAATGTAAGTTGGTGGAAACATAGAGGATCTTTAGGTATTCTATGCAACAAGCTGATTTCTTTGAAAGTTAAGGGCAAAATGGTAAAGAAAATAGTAGTAAGACTTGGGTGTCGTATGGGTGGCAAGTTGGCTGTCAATCTTGTGTACATGTAGTAGATGTTTAGAACATATTTGAAGATGCAGTCATGCAAGGCTAGATATGCAATGTTATAAACGAAAAAGAGTCATACATGCTATGTGATTATTAGAGAAAAGATTGGTGTGGAACAAATTGAAGATAAAATAAGAAAGACATGTTAGGGTCTGTCAAGAATGCAGAAGACAATCGATGCCCCTCTTTGAAGGTGTAATTAGTGTTGTAGGTGGGTCAAGGGGGATCAAATTTGTGTTGAAAGAAGATCATTAGGCATGATTTTCATCTTTGAACCTTATATGAGCAAAGAGTTTGGTGTCACTTTGTTCCCAATTGATTAGAGTCCTCTCCTAACATCCTATCAGGTTCGAGATAAGACAAGGATCCAATCAAGAAAGAAAGGCAATCGGATGAACACGCAAACACGCAAGGAATTAGTAACCTAGTTTCACCCTCGGTAGAGGGTGTATGTCTGGGGAGGGGTTTTAACCCTCAAAATTTCACTTAGTATCTAAAAAAAAGGGGAGAATGAAGAGCACAAGTATTTTCTCCTCTGGAGTTGTGTGCCTCTAATGTGGGCAACACTGGACCTTTTTTAGAGGTCATACACGATATTCTCGGTAACTAGGATTCGTTATCAAGATCTTTGGGACTATCCTTCCATAATTGTGCAACATCTTTGAGGTTATCTTTCCGCAACAGTGTCGGACACGTTATATCTTCGGGATTATCCTTTCATAACAATCTCGAGATTTTTTGGCATACAATCTATTTGTTGATGAGATCTCGCGACGACTGGATTTGATCATGCTCTCTTTGCCTGGTAAGGACTATGGCGATGAGATGGTGCTTGTCTTATATGTCGTCAAGGCACTCTCGTCCAACCTCCCTACTGATTCTCCTACTAGTCCTTTTGTTGAAATCTATGATCATTCTATTGGGTGGGCATTTTCAGTCAGATGGCCATCTGGCTTATCTTGTTGGGTCCCTTTGTTGGGGAACTGGATTCACCTGCTTCAAATGGGCAGTTGGCCTTGCTGGATCACCTTCTTGGGAAGAGGTTTTGCCTACCTCTAGTGGCCAGTTAGCATTTATATTTTGACTTGGCCTTTTATCTTGTTCTTGGGCTTGAGTTCGTGGACCTTTATGGGTCTGTATGTGCCTCTTTTAAGTTGTGCTTTTAGAACTTTTCCTCCCTTATCACCTATCCCTTGGCTCTTTTCTATTATGCTTCGTGACTCATGAATGGCCAATGGTTATTGTAATTTTGGACATCTCTCTCTTGTTTTTTTTTTTTAAATGGAAAGGTATTGGAGTAGGATTGTTTTAGCCATTAATATTCTATTTCCTTTATATAAACCAAGGTGAGTCCTTTTGTATCTTGAGAAAAAAAGAATGCTATCACTACCTACTTTTCATCTTGCTGTGGTGCTAGTTTCCATTGAAGTCACACTAACATTTCATCCCAAAAGTCATTATATGGAATATTCATGTTGTAGAGCATACCAGTAGGCCTTAGGTTAAAATCTTGTTTGTCCAGAATTTTATTGTATTCACTCTTTGGGGAAAAATAATTTCTTGAAATAAGTCATCAAAATCTTTTCTTGACCTCAATATCTTTTACGAAAAATACATTTGTGATTTCTAAAGTTGTGTTTGGTGGTAAGTTAAGTTGTGGGTTATCTCAGGTGGGTTTGTAGGCACACTATAGATGAGTTAAATAAGAAGTTAAATGATAGGTGGGTTATCCTCGCCACTTTGTTACTTTCTAGGAAATTTTACGACTTCATCCTTTTAGGTAATTTCTCTTTATCCTATCCCGAGTGTTTTTTTTTTAGTCAAATCTAGCTCATATTGGGAATGTATTTGGCTTCCAGATCCAACTTGATAGTGGTATCAATATGAGCTTGAATCAACCAAAGTCCTAAGTTTGGTTCTCAATCTGTTTAAGATTGTTGCTCCTTTTGGGCATACCCTACTGACCAAACATTGAAGCTATAGACTATTTGGTCATACCTGATCTTCCAAGTTGGACAAGCTTCAGAATTCTCCAGTCTAAGGGGATTTAACACACAAGTTCTATTTCATGTTTTCTTTGGCCAACAGATGCTCCAGTTGGATGATCCTGAATAAACTTTCAATACCACATGGTTGACTATGGTTGTAATGGTCCTACGATGCTTGGGCGTTACCCCATGATTGAAGCAAAATGTGCATGTTGGTGGTTCCTAGCTGGCTATTTCAAGGCCCAATTGGTGGAACCCTTTGAATTTGAGGAAGATAGAGATGACAAGTGTCTTAATGAATTCAAGGTAGTATTGGTCCCACTTCTTTGGAATGTGATGACAATAGATGATATACATGGAGGATGTGTGAATATTGGAACATACAAAGGATAATTGTGGCATTTATCATCTTGTATATATAAAAAGGTCCCAAGTCCTTTCTAAACAGCGTGCAAATTTTGCATCCATAGACATACTTGGAGCCCATATTGTGTATGCAGATCTTTTTCCCCATGACATAGCTAAGTTGAGAATTTTCTAAATTGGTGTTCCCTGTGTGTGCTTTTGTGCAGATTCATCATCCATCTGATATCAACCTCAAGGTCGATGATGTTTCTTGTCCAATCCTTGAACTTGAGACCCTTTGCTTATTTCTTTAACATAAGTTTTATTTAATAGAACTTCTAATTTTGATTTCAATGTTTATGCAATGGCCATAGTGAATATTTCATGATCTATAATGATTTTCATTATTATTATCTCCCATTCTTTAAGAATCATTAACATATGGTGTATACTTCATTTATACTTTTTAAAAGTCCTGAATATGATATTAATTACTTGTACCTTGTATTTATCATGCATGGCATTTTTATCAATAACATGCTTCCTTCTAATTGGTGAACTTTTGTGTATTCGTTGATAGATGCAAGTTTGAGTGTTCTCCACGACATCTATTTTTTTAGAAAAAAAAAAAGGGCTTGTTATTGGGCTCAGTAAGAGCTTGAGGTTGATTGAACCTAGGCTAGCTCAATCAAGCCTGACGAAGCTCAAGCCAGCCTGGCTCTTTCAAGCCCAGGCTCAAGCCAGTGTTGGCTTGTTGGTCTCAATAAAAAACCCTTTTTTTGTTAGTCATGTTTTAATGATGGAACCTGGTAGTTTGTCGTATTTTAAATTGAAATTTCTATATACGATTTCCTATCGAATTATCTTATCTACTTCCATTGAAACTTGTATATTCTTTCTCAACGGCAATTCGTTTAGGGTCATTTTCATCCTCCCTGACCATTTGATTCGTGAAGCAATAAAATGCATCCCAATAGAGAATCTTCTTGAATTATTCATAGTTCTTTCGTTAGATTTTATGCGAGCTGCTATTCTTCTACACTTTTGGCTCTGTATGTCTGTTGGTGGAGTTGACAATGAAGCTATGGTATAAATTCGTTCTCGACCTTTCTGTTCTACAGTTTTATGTTATACAAGCCAGTACGCATGTATGCACGCCAGTTCATATAGCCTACAAATATTATGGCATATATGCGCACTGTGTGCCAACATATATATAGCGGCAACATACATACACACCAGTATGCTTCTGCAAATGTTTCTCCAGCTTTTTCGATGGTTATTTTGAAAAATGCAATCCTTGTGTGTACAACTTAGTCGAGATTGCTTTACGAGATTTTTACTTATAACATCTCCGGTGTAGTTCATGAAGCGATTTCACCTTTTTTTGAATTTTTTTTGGCCATTTTGTCTCTCATTGCCATTTTTTCTCTGATTTCTGATTTTTTGTGGTCTCGTTCAGCCTTTCGATTGGATCAAGAAACAGCTCTCTGAAAAGCCAGAGCCAGACCAGTAAAATGTGCAGCTTCTATCTGCTCGGTTATGAACACTGCATTTCTCGTGAAGATGGTTTTATTGAGACTAATTCTGCAGCTATATCTGTTTTCCCGTTAACTTTGCCACTCCATTTCCCTGTGTTGCAAGAGGAAATAATCCATTAACATGCATGGTGATGCTTTATGAATTTATGTCCTCTTAATCTTCGCATCATGCAACCAACAAAATTTGGTTTGTTCCAAGAAAATGGGTGAATAATATGTTTTAGGCAAATCTATTACTTGTTAATTACATCCTCAATGGGCTCTGTTCTTAAAAGAAGGCCATGATGGGTGATTTTTGTAGATTGAAGTAGATTCGTCAAGAGCTTGATTTTAAAAACCTTTGTTGAGGAATTGCCACATGTGCGCAGCGGTGTTGATTCTCTGTTTAACTGCACAGACTCAGAGAGATACCTTTCCAATTATGTGGGTCGTCAAGTGTAACCCGAGTGAGCCCCTTAACTGTGGTAGATGAATGCCAATAGAAATTCTTTCAGAACACGTTCCTCAACGTAATTGATAGCCCCCTACTTGTAATACACATCAACACCCATGATCGCCACACCTAAAAGGATACAACACACCTCAAATACAACGGTCTCAACCTTTAGCCAATCACGAATAATCAGAGAATAACAGAGGACTAAAAACAGAAGAAAGGTATTGCAAACAAGGTTCCTAAGTTGCCAAAGTGTGAGCTTGTTACATTCATGGGTGTAGGAGCTGGCCTCGGTGACAACGGGGCATCGTAATAGGATGCCTTATGCATTGAGCGTGCTTAGCACGGTATGGTGTTGCACGTCAACTCCCTGCTGTTAACGTAGTTGGATGATGTGGCAAAGGTTCCTATGATTGACCTCCAAGCACATGGGAAACTCATCGTCGTTGAGTCCACTTTGCCATGAAACCCAAGGACGGTGATTGCGTTGCGATGCAATGAGGGTCACAGATCACTCCGTTCAGGTCTCTCCATGTGCATTTGTTGCAGACCCGTAGGCTACAACTTGGCGGATTGGCCATTAGCTTTGTTGTTTTATTGAGAATCTGGTGGCCTCAGGCCACTCGGCTAAATAGCATTGGGGGCCAATTTGAACAGTCAAAACACACGGGAACTGTTAAGGGCTGTTAATCAAATCAAATATACTTGAATATAGATATGTTCAAGTTTAAGTTCGGTAATATATTCGATGTTGGAATTCGTTAAGTGTTACATTATCTATGTTTGAGTTTAGTTCAATAGTAAAATCGAACGTCCAAATTTGGTTCGTTATTAATTCGTTTGCATTATTTGAATGAATATATTCGATTAAGTTTGATGATATATTCAAAAGTAAAATTTAATGGTAATTCATTTGATTCATATTTTAATTTAAATATTTTTTAAAATTTAAGTATATCATATGTTTAGAAAAGTTCGATATTATATGATTTCTAATGTAATGGGAACGTTGGGAAATGATGGGATCATGGCTTGGAACTTGGAAGGGTGGGGAAGTGGAACTCGATGAGTTGTGGATAAGTTTTGTTTTTGAGATTTTTCTCCTTTTTTTTTTTTATTTTTGAAAATTTAATGGGATGGGAGGGTTATTCTTTTTTTGTTCTTAAAAAATCAGATGAGTTCTTTATATTTATATAAATATTACACATATATATGTTTGCATGTATTTTTAAATTTAAAATTTTATTAAATAAATATATATTATATTAATATTTAATTTATTAAGTTAACAAACTTAATTTTAATATTTATATTCAACTTATTTTTTATTTAACAAATTTTTATCAAATATTTAATTTGATTAATATCCCTAAACATGCATCAATTTGAGGATTAGTATAGGATGGGGGGTGGGGGCAGGGTTGACGAGGTCGAGGGGAAGGAGCATATTACACAGATAGGGGACCTTTTCACAAAGGGTGTGGACAATGAAGAGGCAGATGATATAAACAGAATAAGCTTTTGAAGGGTAACAGCACAAATAAGGAAAAGTTAGGGATAGAAATGTAAATAATATTTGTAGAGTTTGGTGGGATCTTATTGACTTATTTTTGGTGGTCTCTTCATTCTGCAGAGTTGCGAGGGCATCGAACCTGTTTATTAGCTCTCGAGTAGACAATTTTAGATTTTCTCTTGGGAACAAAAGCCCATCTCCTACAAACCACCCACCGAATTAGAGGAGTCGGGGATTAGGATGAAGAGGAATTCATTAGAATGAACAGGGATCTTGATAAAATAACCTTTCATTTTTGGTCGAATGGTGTTAAAAGTCAGTTTCTCTCGGGGAAGTTTTTTTTTTTTCCCTGTAAAAGGAAATCTTTTATTAATAAGGGAAAGGATACGAATCAGAAGGACTTATCCGAACATGGAAAGAAAGGAAAGAAATACCTGATACCCTCGTGAAGAGGGGAAGATTGGGGGAAGTTAAAATTCAGAAATAAGATAAGAAATAAATGAGGAAAGAAAAAAAAATACGTTCTTATATCAGGAATCGGATGATCTTCCGAAGAAGGAAAACTTCATGCTCGTAGATATGGTATAGTGCTAACGGGATAGACTCAGAGATTGCACTGACGAGAAATCGAATATAATGACTCAAAGGTCAAATTCGACCATTGACTCACATCAGTAATCTCAGTTGTAAAAACCTACTATTACACATTGTCCCCAAACATAAATAAAAACAATCAAAGATGAAAAAGAAAAATCAACACACCAAAGCACGAAACAACATCCCCAACATACAACCAAGTAGATACATCCAAACTTTAGGACCATCGACGAGTCAACATGCCATCGTGAGCCACCGCGAGTGCGATTTCTGAGAATGAGGACGACGAGATCAACACTGGTCATACGGTCACTACACCACGACGCAATCACTAGATCACAACCTCCATCACCTTGATGAGGTGCAAGACCAACATGACCACCACGGCAATGTACATCCACAACACCCCTTCCCCCCCCCCCCCCCCATGGCTTAACACGTCGGAGATGAGCCCCACACAATGAAGAGAATCAATCTCAAAGAAGGAAGAGCGGACAATTCTGGTAGAGGGGAGGCCCCGATCGGCCAGTACGCCCGATCAAGGCCCGAAGGTTCTCAGATGCACTTCTCTGTTACAGGGAGCGGAGGGGAGCGTGGAAACTGGTGTTATTGCAGTGCGGTTTCTCTCGCGGAAGTTAGTGGGCGGGCGGGTGGTGTCATCACTGCCATGAGCACATACTTTTGAGGTGCAGCCGTTTATTAAAAAAATGTAGGGATATACGTACAACTGGAAACATTTACGGGAATATTCACATAAAACTCCGTTGGACAGGTTGCAACAGTCGACGAAGAAACTTCCACGGAGCCCGAAACCAGAATCTTTACTTCACCATTAAGCATCTCGAATGCAGGTCCGCAGCAGCACTGCATCGGACGCGGGACACGCGCCATTCGCATTCCAATTCCATCCTCCACCCGCAAACGTGCAAAAAAAGGCAACAAAAGAAGAAAGAGAAAATCCCCACCTCTCCTTTCCTCTCCACTGCAGTTTCCCTATTTCACAAGGTATTTATAAAAGCTAACTACTAATCTACTCCCCTTCTCCAACCCAAGCTTACATGTGATTTATATTGCACCCGATATCACCATTTGGGTGTTCTTTGTTCTGCTCTGATGTTTTACGTTTCTAGTTGTTAAAGTTGCTCTATTTTGAACAAATGGGTCACCACCACCATCACCACCACCATGGTGAGGATCCTCTGTTGGCATGTTGCTGCTGCCCCTGCTACTGTGTGGGTGCTTTGTTCAGAGGGATAGGAATGTGCATCTTTGCTTTCTGCTCCCCCTTCCTCAGGTGCCTTGACTTGGCTGATTCCTTCCACCACCACCACCACCACCACCACCGCCCCCACGGCCACTATCATTGATTTATCGATGACAGCGACGAGAGGTCGACTCTGGAGGATTTGTTTTGTATGTTGTAATGCATGATATGTTAGAAGTTCTGGTTGTCTTTTTTTCTTTCTCTTTGAATACTGTGTTGATGGTCTTTGTATATGAAGGAATAGCATGCATATATGTGAGCCTCCTATAAAAAATGATATGCTGGATTCCTTCTATGGAATCTTGGATGCTGTTTTGCTGTTTCGACTTTTGAGTGGTGTGATGCTATCTGGATTTGTGTTGTCTATAATATGTTTTCGAGGCTAGGCTTGATTTCCAGTTGCAATTTGCATGGAGAGTTGGCTTTGGGTTGCCAAAGAAGTAGGCTTGTTAGTATCCCATGACACCCCGGCCAAAATTTTCAACACCATGGTTGGAGAAGTATTGCCATCCATCTATTTTCTTTAGATAATTTGTTAGATTCCTTTTTGGCTGTAGCCATGTATTAAATATTTGAATTGCCATCTTGGTTCTGAGTGGATATACCTAATAATCTTTCTCAGAAAAGACGACGAAAAATGGAGTTTTGTTCCCAAATAGTGTGAAAATTCAAGGCAATCCTCCCAGCTGAAGCTGAAGAAATGGTCGTCAATGTGAAATTCCTTTCATGTGACTTTCTCTTGAAGCAATCTGGAAACAGTGGCTCAAATATAGGAACTATTGGAACATGGGAAGAAGCTGCAATGAAATCCAAAAGGGTAAGAGGAACTAAACCTAATACCAAGATAGAGGATTGGTCCTGTATTTGATATGTATGTGATGGGAGCAGAACATAGGATGAAACTATATTTACAATGGGGATACTGTGCAAGAGATGAAGATCTCCATGAGGTGGAGGCTGATGACATTGAACTTTGGAGAGCTGATGCTCGATGCAGAAATAGGAATCTGGGTGATGAAACAAAGGTAAAATTTTTTGATAGAATTGAAGTAATGCAGAATTGCCAGATGAGGGCAGGACAAATGAGATAAAGGTAGAACCAGGGCAAACATAGAGTGGTCAAAAATGTCATATTAGTTTGAGTTACAGAGGCAAAGACATTGCAATAAGAATACAAAACCTTGGAGGTGGCGCATGATTTGCTATAGCCTTAAGCATAAGATTCTAAGCAAGGGGAATACTTTCCCTAGTCTTAATAACACTTACTCTATGAAAAGATAGGGTCTCAAGGAAGATAACAATGTGAATGTAACCCAATACAATACATGTTAGTTAGAAATCTAAGTTAGAAGAAGAGAGCTCTCTTATTAGGATGCCACAAAAG
Organism: Thalassia testudinum; assembly: GCA_037157565.1. Lineage (NCBI taxonomy): Eukaryota > Viridiplantae > Streptophyta > Magnoliopsida > Alismatales > Hydrocharitaceae > Thalassia > Thalassia testudinum. Next base: position 61,170,158 of record JAZHRO010000013.1, on the reverse strand, counting down.
GCTTAGAAGAACAATGCAACTTATTGGGAATCGCAAATATCATTGTTGATCATACTCACAAGCAAGAATTGTAGTAAACATCATTGAGTGCTCAAAGAACACCAGTGAAGTCCTTTACGAGTGCCAAAGCTATTTTTTAGCAATTAGATGGCAAGCCCAAATTGGAAGGGATGGAAGTCAAGGTCATCAAGGGAGCAGACTAAGAATTGCATGGACAACATGACAAGGGTTTAGCTTTCACATTGGTGCATATCTCAAACATTGGTTTACGCTAGTGTATGCCTCTTACGTTATAGAAATTATTGGGTACAATGGAACAAGAACCAAACATGCATGGCATGCATGAAAATATGGATGCACAATTTAATGATGGCCAATTACCTCTTAACCACTGGAAAATAGAAACTTCACAACGGACAAAAAGAGCAGAGTATAACTCTCTTGAATCTTGCTCTCTTCCTCTCCTCTCTCTCTCTCTCTCTCTCTCTCTCTCCAATCGGCATTGTAGAGTTTAAAGATTCTACTTCTCTAGTTATAGATGTAATACAAGACTCATAAATCCTATTTGAAATCATATTCCTAATAGGAATCCAAACTCCTACTCTTATATGACTTAAGAATCTTAAACCTATTAGGAAATCAATTCAAATAGAAATATTAATACTTTTAAATTTCTAACAATCCCCCCCTTGAATTTCATTGCATAAGTCATGTTTTCATCAAGTCTTTTGTTGGTCCATCTTCATCTACAGGTCCTTTTTCACAAAGTTGTACCCACTTAGGGTGTACATGCACCTCAGCATCGCCACATTGGCTAACATGACACTTTTCTCTTGTGATTAGAGAATGTGTTGCCATCCTCATCTAAAAAAAGCTCAACTCGCTTTCACAAAAAAAAGAAAAAGAAAAACTCAGTTCTTCTTGCATGCTCTTGCAATAGAGATGCTGATGATCTGTTACTCTTTTCTTGTACTACTCATGTAGGGAATAATTGGAGCTACATCATTTGTTACAACTCTCCCCTCGATCCTACACACCTTGTTTAGCATCCTTCTATGCATTAACATTCCACTTCTCTATGCACTATGAGAAATCAGATTCTTTTTTATAGTAGGTTCATGTTTGATACCTCGTAGAGTTCACACCTTCCAATCAAACATATGGAATCACACCAATCCTATTATTGTGACCTTGCATAGATCTCCATCTAGCAACTTGACCATGCTTCCATCATTGCATTTCTGGCATGTGCTAAACTGCTCCTAACATGAGTACATGGGGTCTGAATTTGCCAAGTCCAACAATCATTTTGAATTTGACTTCTCTTCTATCGAGTAAGCTATTGTATTCTTTTTAAGAAGATGGTAGATGCAAAGTCATCTGAGTTTGAGTTAGCATCAGATTTCTTCCACAAATTTTCTCCATCGCTTTCTTCAGCTTCTCATCTTTCTCATGTCTCAGACAATTGGCTATGATGCAATCCTACTTGCCACAATAGAAGCACGTATGGGGTCCATGCAACTTGGCTCACTCTCCCCTGTCTATCCTGCCTTTTGATCTCTCTCAGCTACTTTCAAAAATCAAGGCTCGACCATCCTCAAATGTTGCTTCACTTGCATCCTTCCATTGCAACTCTTTCATCAACAACAACAAAATAGTCTCATCTAGTGTGATTGTCTCTTTTTCATAGAGTAAGATCGTCACTATGTAATTAAAGGAGATGGAAGTGAACTTAGCAAGGTTAATACTCTGTCCTCCTCTCAAGATGTCATCCTCTCCTCAAGGGCAACTACATTTGTCACAATCTTGTTAAATTCGCCCGAGTGTACCTCCAATCTATGTCTCCTCAACCATCTTCGGATCATGCAACCTTTTCTTTACCAATACCCTATTTGTTAGATATTCAGACTTGCATATGCTCTTAAGCTTCTCCCAGATATTAATCGAATTATCTAGCTCGATCTCATGAAGGGTGTTGTCCACTAAGGACAGCTGTATCGTACTACTTGTAAGATCTCTCCTCTTACCATTCTTCACCTATCAACTTTTCTAGCTTCTTCTCTTTCTCTATTAGATAACTTTGACAAGTCATCTCATTTGAGGATATTCTTTACTTGTTGCCATAAGGTGAAGTCATTCTTCCCGATTGAAAAGCTCCATGGAGAATGATGTGGTCTTCGAGATAAACTTCCCTATCAGATCTATGGATGTAATACTTTCACAACCTTTAAGTGTCTGATCATCTCTGGTCATACCAAACCTCACCAATCTCCTTGAAAACAATGAAAACTACACTAGCATACACGATCTAGAAAAAATATAAAAGCTAAATCTGGTTGATCCAAGCCTTCCACTATATTTGGAGCATGCAAAACATCAATTTGGACTCTAGGATCACCTAGTTTGGCCTTCGATTACCTTCAAGCTAGCTTGATCAATCTAGATTGTCAGATCTAATGCACAAAAGGTGCACCCTTCACTTCATCCTGTAACCCATCTCCTTGGCACGAGGTCATCACTATAATTGTCTCCATGACAAGGTTGCCACTACAACCTTTTCCTTTGGTGGTTGTTGGAATCTAGCAACTCCCATGACTACCATTGATGACCTCTTTATGATCTCTTGTCAACCCCTCAACCGCGTTAGCTCTAATACAAGTTGTTGGGCACAATTGAAGTCATGCACAAAAATATGGATCTAAGATTTAACGATGGTTGGTCACCTCTTACAACTATTAGAGAAGAGGAAACTTCACTATGAAGAAAAAATATAATACAATTGTTGACTCTCATGCTCTTCCTTTCTTCTCTCTCTTAAGCATTATGGAATTTGGAGGCTTCACTCCTTTATTTATAGACGTAATACATGACTTAAAAATCCAATTCCTAATAGGTATTCAAACTCTTATATGACTTGAGAATCACAAACCTATTAGGACTTTCAATTTCTTGAAAATTAAATCCAATAAAAATAGGAATATTCTAAAATTCCTAACATAAATGACCTAGTACCTCACAAAATAGGTGAAAGGCAGACAACCACAACCACTAGAAAGGCCTTCCCCAACCTATCGAAGCAACAACTGAATATATGGTGCACAACGAGGATCAAGGGAAAATTTTTTGATATTGATGAAGCTATGACATGTTTTCATTAAGGGCACTTTTCACATCAATAGGATATAATACTAGCTTTCCTTTCTACCACATGGATACATCACAAATGGGATACTCCTGGTTAGGAAGCACACAACTTGAAACCTAGCAATAAAAAACAAATAAATAGATGAAGCAACAAGCCACCAATAAACCAACTTGCCATACGAAGTTTTCCATTCTTTGCAAGTATCAACAAACAATAATGTAGCATCTTGAGTTCTGTAAAAACAAATTGTTCTTGCAAATTCACATAAAATAACAAGAACTTGAACTCCCTTAACTGTAGTACATTGGTATATGATGATACACCATATATTGCTTAAGCACATCCCATACTTCATAACTCATGCTCAAACTATGGAGGGGAGAACTTTTGAAAGTAATGTCACTATCCAACTTAGAAGGATCTAATTGCAAGAATTCATGCTTGTTGTTGTAACTTGGAATTGCTAAGTATAACTGAAGATATAGATATCACTGAATGTATAGATAAAAAAGCCTTAAAAGGGAGTAAATGGATATTAGTGTCAGTAATGAGTTTTTTGAGATTACAAGATCGCAACAAAGGCATTAATTATGTCTGTTGAGACTTACGGCGATCCAGAGTGTGGAGGAGTCTTGCAGTGGCTGCACGTGCCCCTGGTCTACTGGCTACAGACCAAGAAGTCGGTCTGTAGACCGAGGAGGGATCTCTGCAGAAGGTAGCTAGTCCGTCGGTGCTGTAGACCAAGTACCAGACCAAGTTCCTGACCAATCTGCATTGTGCAGACCGGTCTGGTGGGATGAAGAAAGGTCGGCTGGGCTGCTGAACCACCTGCAGGGGCTTGGAGACTGGCCTGTCTAGTGGCTGGCCAGTCTTGTTGGATGCGTACAGGTCTACAAGGATTCTCCTAGGATCGGCTGCTATTGTTGAGAAAGGAGAGGAGCTCAATGGTTGGAAGAATTTTATTATTTGCTCAAAGAAAACATATGGAAAAGCTCTCTATTTATAAATAGTACATATCCCTGAAAAATAGTAAACAAGTATTCCTATTTCTAAAACTCGACTCAACTAATCAAATCTTCTAGATTTGGAACAACCAAACCTAGCTTTACCAATCTCCTTAAAATAAATAAACTAAATTAGGCTAATTGCCAACTAAGAAACCAATTCCTCTTTTTGTTCCTATAGACCCAAAATCGGTGGCCCAAATGGCCTTCTAGATAAGTGCCACGTGGCACTGCCATGTGGCTTGATGGTTGCCACATGGCTCTTCTTTGATTCCCAACATTCCCCCTCTAGTCGAAGGTTGGGAGGTCGCAATGATTTGGCCTATACGCCTTATCACTCTTCTTCTTTCTTTTTCATCGGAAACTTGTATCTCTAATTTCACCACCATCCTCCAAGATAATTTGAATCAGAAAAAACTTCGATTCTAGTTGAGGGCCAGAAAAGTCTTCGGCTTTTTCTAGTGGTCGGAAAAACTTCGACCTTGAGTGGAGGATGATGAGGAATCCAAAAAGAACTTTGGTTCGATTAGGGCCGGGAAGAACATCGGCCTAGAGAATAATTGCCCGAAGCATTATTACTCTGATGCCATGTTGAGATTTATAGTGATCCAGAGTGTAGAGGAGTCTTGCAGGGGTTGCACATGCCCCTGTTCTAATAGCTGCAGACCAAGATGTCGGTCTGTAGATCGAGGAGGGACCTCTGCAGAAGGTAGCTAGTCTGCTAGTGCTGCAAACCGAGTACCAGACCAAATGTCTGACCAGTTTGTAGTGTGCAGACCGGTCTGGTGGGATGAAGAAAGGCTGGTTGGGCTGCTGAACCACTTGCAGGGGCTTGGAGAATGGCCGGTCTAGCGGTTGGCCAGTTTTGTTGGATGCGTACAGGTCTACAGGGATTCTCCTAAGACCGGCTGCTATTGTTGAGAGAGGAAAGGAGCTCAATGGTTCGAAGAATTTTATTATTTACTTAAAGAATATATATAAGAAGGCTCTCTATTTATAGATAGTACATATCCCCTAAAATTAGTAAACAAGTATTCCTATTTCTAAAACTAGACTCAACTAATCAAATCTAATCAGATCTTCTAGATTTGGAACAACCAAATGTTATGACCTAATCCCAGATCCCTACAGGACCCGAGACCGGCTCGCCTTGACTAATCCCAAGACTCAGTTGTCCAACGAGAAATAACCAAAGGCAGAAAATATTCCACAACCACACATGCAATGTAACTAGGCGGAAATAATCAAAAGACAGTAAAGGAAACAGAATGAAATGTGTCACAATGTTATATGCCATCACAACTACAATAGCGAAAAATAAAACAGAAATGTAACAAAAATAGTATTACATATATCAAATGCTCACTACAACAATAGAAGCTCAGAAAATAAAAGGTGACAACTGCTATGGCTGGGCTCGGTTGGGCCCAACTCCCTCTGCAGCCTGTGGTGCTAGTTGCTCAACTCCCTGACCTGAACAAGGTTATAAAATCCGTAGTCAGCTAACGCTGAGTAGAGTGGTGGTTAAGACATTTATATGCAATTAACATAAGATAAGCAACTAATTTATTATTCAATTTCATTTAGCTCAACTGAATAGTTTTGATTTGTTTATTTTTTTAAGAATCAGGTCATTTCTTAATCTTATCTGTCCCTCAAGGGAACGATCTTGATTGCAGTCTTTCCCGCGATGTAGGATGTACACATGATGCTCTCTTGGCCAGGAGTCCCCCGTGGTAGTCCTACACCCTGTCAACCACCTCGAGGTCACGGTCGTGACGTAGCAGTAACTACGGCATGCGTGATAAGCGCACAGGTAGCTATCCTGCACTAGCACACGGTCAGTCATTTTCGCTAGCGGGTATGCCTAAAAGTACAGCACAGAACAACACAAGGCCTTGCCCTCTTAGAACAGAACAGGTGTCTCGCCCCTCCACAGTCTGCATACCCTCATCCAACTATCCCGATTTGTCTAGTGGGCCTAACAAGAGTCGGTGTAGGGTGGCTAGTCCTAACCCCGGGTCCCATGTGGTGGCTAGCTCCCTCCCTACACTAAGTAGCTTACCTCGATACCACGTACATGAGGGCTAAACATGAGTCGGTATAGAGTGACTAGTTCTAACTCTAGGTCTCAACCCAAAGGGGCGACTAGCTCCCCTCTACACAAAAGGGACAGTTTCTCTCCTTGGTACTGTGTACACAAGGACCAGCTCACTTCCCGTCTACCTACAAGATTCTTTTCATATACAGGAGTTCTTCTCCTAGTTCCCCTTAGGGTTCATACTTGTATTCCTTTTATTCCATTTCTCAACATTCAGATCTCATTGTTCACATCTCGATTTTCATTTATATAATAGGCAACTCATGTTTTAATAACTGAGAAAGCATCACATCAAGTATCTATACACTTGCTAGCAATTAAGGTTTAACATGCATCTCAAAGTAAACAGTGTAGCTCAAGCAATGTTCATTCGCTTCCGCCCTAGGGTTCATTTCAAATCCTAGGGTTCAATCAAGTCATTTTAAACATGCACTTCATTTATTTAAATCTTAATATTAAAGTAAACAACTCTACCGGGATTCACGGGTGGAATGGGGGCCTGAAATGCAGATCTTGTCGTCTCCGTGAGCCCTAAACACGCTACAAGCTGGAGACCTATACCAGTGACTAAGTCACATCAGAAGAGTTCAAAGTAGTATATAATTGACACTAACACATAGAGAAACTCGAGCGGAAAACGATGGTACTCCATTTGGGCTCCAAACGGGCCAAAAACCTACACACAGACCAAAATCAAACGTCTGGGAATAGGCCTAGACGTCTTAAACTGCGTCATTAACTCACCTTATGTTCCTACGTTACTAGCAGACATCTAGAACCCCTTTATAGTCGTCCTGGGTCTTTCCAAACGTCTATTAGTAACCCCGGACGTTTGATAGGTCTATTAGACGTCTGTGGAGATGTCCAGACGTCCTAAAGCACCTCGAAGAGCGTGCTTGCACGCCTTTCCAAGACTTGTACCTGTGCATGCGTTCATAGGTTTAAAACCACAACAGTGCAATGTTACGTACCTCATGTATGCGCATGCATGAGCGTACAGGACTCATACCTCGGTACTCCACGAAATTTCAGACGTCTGGCTTCAGCTCTGGATGTCCATTACTACTCTAGATGTCTGATACTGGAAAAATTCAGTACGTAGAAACTTCCTCGCGCAGTCCTGCTTCTTGAGAGCTCTACTCGCAGCGCCTACAGTAGCAACCCCTACAGTTGTAGGAGGTCAAGGACCCTCCTCCGACATCCTCCTCTCTCCCATGAGCTCCTTCTCAAGCTCCCGCGGCTGCACTCCGACCGCACCTCCTTCCTGTCGTACCCCTGGACTCCTCGGAGGCCCGCTCACCTCTGAGCTCCCCGCAGTTGCACCCGCAGCTCCCCCACGTGCGAGCTCTCCTGCTCGAGCTCCTCTGGCTGTGCACGCTCAAGCTCCCTCAAGCTATCTCTTCTCCCTTCCACGCCCTCCCTCTTCCTTGCTCACACTCTCTCCCTCTCTCCTTCTCCTCCACGCGTGGTTGTAAGCAGAGGTAGAAGGCTGTTGGTGCTCGCCGGCAGACAGGGGAAGGAGATGGAGGCGGTGGTGAGGGTGTAATGGTGGAGAGGGGTGGCGTGGGGTTTTATAAGGAGAGTGGGTTAGGGTTTGGAGGGGAGGGGGAAGTGTGTGTGTGTGTGCGTGAGTGTGTGTGTGGTGTGGGAGGAGAGAGAGGGAAAGTTGCGGAGCCTCCCCCACTAAAACTCTCTTCTTCTTGCAAGGCCCACACATCCAAACTCAAGGGGTCAAAAATTTCGTTCACGCCCTTAACTTTCCGGAAAAGCTCCGAACGGTCGTTGGAAAGGATCATTTCACCAAATCTTTACCAATCTCCTTAAAATAAATAAACTAAATTAGGTTAATTGCCAACTAAGAAATCAATTCCTATTTTTGGTCCTATAGACCCAAAATCGGTGGCCCAAGTGGCCTTCTAGATAAATGTCACGTGACATTGCCACATGGCCTGATGGTTGCCACATGGCATGTGCCATGTGGCTCTTTTTTGATTTCCAATGGTGTCTATAGGAGATATCTTCGTGGTGTAAGCTTGATAGTAAGAAAATGATGACCATCAGATGGCACGATGGAATTATAAGTTGTAGAAGCTAGCATCAGCAAGAACCAATGAAGTCCTACAGATGCTATCTCCAACTCTACAAAAAAAAGATGACAATATTCCCTAGCTAGAAGAAGGCGACAAATTAGATGATAAGAAAGTGAGTCATCCAAGAAAGATGTATTTGGATCAATAGTTGGTGTCAATTGTAATGACCTGTTACATTTTTAGCCGGATAATGACATGCTATGGACGTGTTTGCTTAAAAGGATCGTTATAGTCTGTGTTCACAACGTCAGTTTAAAATGAAGAAATAGACGTGAGTCCGAGTGTCGAACTCAGGGAGGCGTGAGAGTCAGATTTTTCTTGTCACTTAGTGTCACGGAAATGATGGGTTTTCTCTTGCGAGAAGACGCAGGAGAAAAGTGAGTTTGAGAGAGAGAGAGAGAGAGTAGGGTTAGAGTCTTTTAAATCATGTCAATCACTTAGATCAAGATGGAAAACATCAAAACTATATTTAACATGCAATTCAAGTTTTACAAATACAACGATAGTTAAATGCTTAAACAAAAGGAAAGTAAAGCTAGAGTAAAGGGAGAGAAAGAGAGAGAGGGGAGACGGCGAGGTGGCCACGGTGGTGGAAGAAGGCTCCGTCGGCAGCTCGTCAACTCCATTGACTACAAGAGATGCTAAGGGAAGCTAGGAGGGTGATACAACACTTGCTAAGTAAATTCAATGCCTTCCATGGGTGGTTGGAAGGGGTTTAAATAGGGAGAAGGTCTTTCCAAATGAAGAAGGGGTTTTAGCAACGTTTGGGACTACGCTAAAACCCTTCCCAAAACGTCGGTGAAGCACCCTGCCCAGCGGTCACACACGCGCGTTGTTCCTCTTCTTCACGTATGATCCGTGTGCACGCATTGTAGGCTGTCCGATCGAAGATTGGATGGCTGAGATCTCGCGAAGGGTGCTCTTGGATCGCGCCTCAAGCACACGTGAGCACGGGTGTCATCGACCGGCGTAGGCACACGCATGGATCATCAACGCCTGAGGACACACCGCGTAGCGCTATCGAGACTGCCCGATGGCGATCGGGCCGTTGAATTTGAGCGCGTGGGCGAATTCAACGGATGGGCTGCGGCGAGCGATTCGATCCCGCACCTCCTTCGTACGAGGTAAGGGCACGACCGTTGCGTTGCAGGCGCTGATGGTCGCGCCTCTTCACTAATCGTCAACCGTTTAATGGAGATCGGATGGCTGCGGTTAGATCTTGTGTGATGGGGTGACGTTGCGCGGCAGGCGAGGGCGCTCCTAATGCTGCCACGTGGCCACCTCGTGGCCGTTGATCATCAGATCAACGGTCAGAACTTCTTGGGTCATTTGTGGGAGCTCCAGATGTCGATTTCGAGTCTGTTGGACTCCGTTCGTCGCTCTGAATCCATCCGTGCGGTCCAATTGCTTATCTGAGGCATGTATTGTCATGAACTTATAGAAATGGCCATTAATACTGTTTAATAAGCAATCTCACTGTGCGATGCATGTCATTCTCCCATGTCCATTTATGATGTATTATTTGTGCACATTACCCTTAAGATAAACCCTAATTGACAGAATTATTACCCCAAGATGTAGTGCTATCATACATCCATGCTTACTCCTTGCTAGTCCCTAGCAAGGTTCATTCTAGCCATTATTCTTAGTCAGAATCCAAGAAGTGATTTCTTAGACATTTCGTTACTTGTCAACAAGAGAAAATATACTAAGATCTTGATCTACAGAGACTAAACAGCACCCGAGTGTCTACCAAAATATGAATCGCCTGAATCCTTGTTTTAAGGCATGTACAAATATATATATTTTTTTGCTTTTTCATCTTTTCTCATTTTTAGATCTTGGAGTTAAGAGTGTGTTGGTAATGTTTTACGACTACCCAACCCACCCAAAATTCGGAAAAAACTCAGTGCTAAGCATCTTGGTGTGAAGATCCTGAAAGACTTACTGAATGGTAATTCAAACAGACTTTGGGTTTCTACGCCCCTAGGTGACCGGGAAAGGAAGTGTTTTGCCTGAAGGTATATTTGTCTAATCAGTAGCTTTCTCCTAACTTTTGTTCTACTTGGGGTCAACACAAGGATTTTTCCAGTGTATATTTCCCCGGCTTCCTCTACTTCCCCACTTCTTCCTTAAGTGTTTTGGGTCTTTTTGTGCATTTAATGAGTTGGGTTTTGGACAACCGACCAATAGGCTATTACCCACAATCACTTGACAGCCATACTCGTGCGGTGAAGTGTGGTTTATTTATTTTATTTTATCTTTTCTTCTTTTTTATTTAGTAGGTGGCTTCCTTGATCTCAAATTTACCTAGAGGTAATAAAAAGAAGGTGATCCTATGGCTGGGCTCTGGACAACCGGCCAATGGGCTGTTACCTACGATAACTTGCTAGCCATACCACCCTAGAAGGCTCATTAGCTACCCAATTTCTGTCAGAATCTCCGAGGAGTGAGTCAGTGCAAAAATGTGTACAGATGCTTAGACTAAAAGTCCCTCTGAATTAGAGGGAGAGTTGATAAGTCATATACTTATCACCTTATTTTATTGGTGAATTAGAATAAATTAAGGTTGCAAGGATTCGAAGCTAAATCCATATTTTAACAAACACCAGGGCTGATTAAGCCTGAAGGCCTGAAAAAGTCTAAGTGTTCAGATTCTTTTCGTATTATTTCCCACTGTTGACAAATTCCTAATGCCTAAGTTTTTTTCTTCCTAAATTCAAATTTTTTTTATTTTATTCAGACTGATTAAATGAACTCAGAATCATGCAATTTACCAACCCCCTTGCTTAAATTGTACAATGTCCTCATTGACAAATACATGGATGCAACAGGGGTTCAAAAAGATATTACCTGAGTGAAGTAAAATACCTAATTAGTCTGAATCTTCTAGGTTGCCTCCCAGGAAGCGTTGAGTTTAATGCCTCCAGCTGAGCGGTGCTTCGTGTCATCCCTCAATGAGGGTGACAACCTCCTTTGAGGGAACCTAGGAGAGGAAGTGTTTCAATCTCTGACCATTGACTGTAAAAGTATGCCCAGTATTCGGGTCTGAGATTTCAACCACCCTATTGGAGTAGGGCTTGACTACCCTAAACAGTCCTGTCCACTTGGACCTGAGCTTCCCTGGAAAGAGTTTTAGTCAGGCGTCAAAAAGTCAAACTTGCTGGTTAGGCTCGAAGGTCTTTCTATGGATGAGTCTGTCGTGGACGACTTTCATTTTCTCCTTGTACAGCCGACTATTCTCAAAAGCATCCCGACGAATTTCCTCGAGCTCGGAGAGTTGGAGTGTCCTTTGCGCACCGGCTAACTGGGAATCCATGTTACACTGCTTAACAACCCAGTAAGCTCGGTGTTCCAACTCGACAGGAAGGTGGCAAGCTTTGCCAAAGACCAGACGATAAGGCGACATGCCTATCAGGGTCTTGCAAGCGGTTCGGTATGCCCACAGGGCGTCATCCAGTCGTGTAGACCGGTCCTTCCTGTCAGGTCCCACAGTCTTTTGTAGAATATTTTTGATCTGCCTGTTTGAGACCTCGGTCTGCCCATTTGTTTGCGGATGATACGGGGTGGCAATGTGGTGGGTAACCCCGTATTTTCTGAGTAGGGCATGGAATTGGGTGTAAATAAAATGACTTCCACCATCGCTGATCATGGCCTTTGGTATTTCAAACCAGGAAAAGATGTTCTGCTTAACAAAGTCCATGACAGCCTTATGATCGCATCGGCAGGTGGTGACAGCTTCAATCCATTTGGAGACATAGTATACAAAGACTAAGAGGTACTCAAAGCCACTGGATGGTCATCAGTCTTTTCTGGTCATGGTCCCCAGAGTCTGGCAGCGAGAGCAAGTCTTAGCAAAGTTGTGTGCATCCTTGAATAAGGAAGGCCAGTAAAATCCGGACTGCAAAACCTTTGCAGCCGTTTTCTTTCCTGAGAAATGGCCACCACAAGCTTGGTCATGACAAAAAGATAGCACACTCTAAACTTCGTCCTCTGGGATACACCTCCTGATGATCTGGTCGGCACAGAGGCAAAACAGCATGGGATCATCCCAGAAATAGTGCTTGGCTTCAACCAAGAACCTATCCCGTTGTTATCTAGACCAGCTGTGTGGGGTTTATCCTACAACCAGGTAGTTGACATAGTCGGCATACTAAGGTAGTTTCTTGTCTTGCACAACCAGAATTTGCTCATTAGGGAAGGTGTCGGATAAAGGCAAGGAGGGTCCAATGTGGTCTAGGTGGAGTCTGGATAGGTGATCAGCCACCACATTCTTTGATCCGGCTTTGTCGTGGATTTCCAAGTCAAATTCTTGCAAGAGCAGGATCCATCTGATGAGCTTGGGTTTAGCATCTTTCTTGGCCAACAAATGTCGGATGGCCAAGTGGTCTGTATAGATGGTCACGTGGGATCCCAGAAGTTAAGATCGGAACTTTCGAGTCCAAAAACTATGGCGAGCAATTCTTTCTCTGTGACCGTATAATTTCGTTGGGCCTCGTCCAACGTCTTGCTCGCGTAGTAGATCATCACAGGTTTCTTGTCTTGTCTCTGTCCTAAGACGACGCCTATAGCAAAGTTTGATGCATCACACATGATCTCAAAATCCTGGGACCAGTCCGGGGGCTGAAGTACGAGTGATGTGGAGACTAAGCCCCTGAGGGTGTGGTAAGCCTGGATGCAATCAGAGGTCATGTGAATAAGGTGTCATTGGCCAGAAGGTCGGTCAAGGGTTTGGAGAGGTTGGAGAAGTCTTTGATGAACCTTCGGTAAAAGCCAACGTGTCCAAGGAACGAATGGATTTGCTGGACTGAGCTAGGGGAGGAAGTTTGGAAATCAAATCAACTTTAGCTTGATCCACCTCAATGCCCCTATGTAATACGATGTGACCGAGGACAATTCCTTCTTGAACCATGAAATGGCTCTTTCCCAAATTAACACCAAATTAACCTTGATACATCGTTTCAGGATTTTCTCCAAGTTGCTCAAACAGTAGTTGAATGAATTCCCAAATACTAAGAAATCATCCATAAAGACCTCCAGGTATTCACCCACCATCTTTGAAAAGATGGCTAGCATGCAACGCTAAAAGGTAGCGAGTGCGTTGCATAACTCGAATAGCATACGACGGAATGCAAACGTGTCGTACGGGAAAGTAAATGTGGTCTTCTCTTGATCTTCAGGAGCAATTGTGACTTGGTTATATCCTGAATATCCATCCAGGAAGTAAAAATACTTCTGCTCTGCCAATCACTCAAGAATCTGGTCGATGAATGGCAGGAGGAAATGATCTTTCTTGGTTGCTTCATTGAGCTTCCTGTAATCAATACACACCCGCCATGCGGTGGTGGTGCGGGTGGGGATGGATTCGCCATGCTCATTGATGACAACGATAAGCCTGGCTTTCTTCGGAACCACTTGAGTGGGGCTCACCTAGGGGCTATCAGAGATGAGATAGATAATGTCGGCATCAAGCCATTTGATAATTTCCTTCTTAACGACCTCCCGCATATTTGGGTTTAACCGTCTCTGCATCTGACAGGAGGGTCACGCCCCATCTTCTAGGTAGATCTTGTGGGTACAATAGGTGGGGCTAATTCCTCTCAAATATGAAATAGTCCAGCCAATGGTAGCCCTATGTTTTGATAGGGTTGCTGTCAATCTAAGTTCCTGATCCTTGGTTAGGTTGGCATTGATAATTACAAGGAAGGTCTGGTCAAGTCCCAGGAAGACATACTTGAGATTCTCGGGTAGCGGCTTTAGCTCAGGTGTGGGTGGAACAATGTTTGATGAAAAGGAGAAAGGTGGGAGTTGATCAACATCAATTTCCTCGAATGATGTTGGTTAATGGTAATCAGCCCTACAAAGGTCCATGGGCATAGATGGTGATGGGTCAGAACAGTCGTTACAGGATTGGTAGACCAAGATAGAACTAAGGGTGAGGCATTCCTCGACCAAAGGCTCCACGGGATCGTGTACCTCGATACAGTCGCAATCAAAATACTTGGTCTCCTGGAAGATATCCAACTGCATCTTCTTGTCTCCGAAGGCAATTTCCATACATCCCGTGTCACAATCGATGTTTGCCTTAGTCGTAGCTAACAAAGGTATGCCTAGGATGATGGGTGTGTTTTGTAGTTTTTCAAGGACTTCCATGTCGAGCACCAAGAAGTTGACCGGAAAATAGAAGTCCTTGACCTGCACAATCACGTCCTCGACAACTCCCTTTGGGGTTTTCACAGATCTATCAGCCAATTGAATGGTAACATGTGTGGGCGTCAACTCTCAGAATCCAAATTGGTGGTACAGGGTTGTCGGAATTAGATTGATGGAAGCACCTAAGTCTAGGAGCTCTCTATCAAATATCATGTCCCCGATATTGCAGGATATTAGGGGTGCTCCTGGGTCAGTTCGTTTGATTGGAAGGTTGCTTGATATCACAGAACTTGCTTGCTCTGAGAGCACAACCTTCCTAGGTGCTTGAGGTCTTGGCTTACGTTTTGGTGTACAAGCATCCTTTAGGAACTTAGCGAAAGCCAGAATGTGTTTGACGGCTTTGAGGAGCAGAATATTAATCTGAACCTGCTTAAAGATCTCCAAAAGCTCCTCAGTTTCCATAACATTTTTCTTTTTCTTGATTGTCTCCAAGGCCTTAGGATATGGTGTCTGAATGTGGATAGGGTCTATTTCTGGGTCCTTGGGTTTTTCCTGTGCCTCGTCAGAGTCAGGTATTTCAGAGGGTGAAGTCACGGGAGGAGTCAGCCATTTGGGATCCTAGGTTTTGGTGTCGCTTCTCAAGGTTACCGTATTTGCAGAGGCATTGGGACCATGGGTTGATCCTTGAGAAGACGAGGAAGAAGAAGCACCAAACCCAGGGGGTGTTTGTGGGGCTGGCTGGACCATGTGAGCCTACTTGGGATTGCCTTGGAACCCTTGCAAATTGGGGCCTCTGTTAATCATGTTTCGCGAGTTCAGTTGTGGCTGGCAAGGCAGGGATCCTTATTGTTTACAATCCAACAGTTGGCTTAACTGTCCCTTCACAAAAGACATTTCTTCCTGGTGTTTTTGGTTCCCTTCAGCCATCATTTTTATCAAGGTGTCCATTTGGTTTTGTGGGGGAGGGGCCGCCCTATTCGGATTATAGGGGGGTCTAACTGGTGGTCCTTGCTGATAGGGGGTAGGTTTGGCTGTTGGTTTGGCTTAGGCTGGTTCTGAAATTGAAGTGGTTTCTGATTTGTCCAAGCAAAGTTTGGGTGATTACGCCAGCCGGTGTTGTAAGTGTTGGAGAAAGGGTCAAGTTTGGAATAACCTTGGATAGCCTGTACATCTTCAAAGATAGCTGATGTCGAGGGGGAGGGAAGAGAGTAATCAAGGGTTGAGGGAGCAAAGGTCCCTCCCTAGAACATGGTCGGGGGTTGTTCCAGGGTTATTTGGCTTAGTGGTTGGACCAGGTCAACATTGTGAGCTCCCTTTGCTAGGGAGAGGGTCTGTAACGGGTTTCTAGTCTGGTTCAGTAATTCATCTATCTTTTTATCTACCAATTCCACTCGATCCAATTTCTTAGCAATGATATCCATGTTAACCATTCCAAAATTTGCTTGTACCTCATAGATCCCACCACGGGATTGACTGGATCGACTAAACTGGGTTATGGAGGCATTATTGAGCAAATTTTCGCTCAAAGACTCGAAGAACTCAAACACGCTCTCCTCGTCTTTGTTAAGGAAGTTTCCCCCACATGAGGCATCGACGAAGTTCCGAAGGTTACTGTCCAAACCGTGGTAGAAGATCTGGGCCAATTGCCACCTTAGTACTTCATGGTGTGGCCATTTCCTCAATAGTTCATTAAATCTTTCCCACGCCTCATGGAACTGTTCCTCGTCCTGGAGTGTAAAGATAGTAATGGCTCTTCTGAGGGCATTGCTTTTTCCTATGGGGAAGAATTTCTTTAGGAATGCATGCCTCAGTTCTTCCCAGGTGGTGATGGGTCTTCCTAGGGTTCTAAGCCAATGAGATGCTTTGTCTCTCAGCGACAAGGGGAACATCTTAATCAAAATAATGTCTAGGCTAATGTTCCTAGGTTTTACAGTCTGGACGATCCAGTTAAGATCCTCTAGGTGCTGGAAAGGGTCCTCATTTGAGCTTCCATGGAAGTGGCTCTGAATCAGACTCAAGACATTTGGTTTTAGCTCAAAATCATCTCCCCCTACGGGGATCCTAAGGTGTGGCTCAATCCGAATCGCAAAAGGATTATAGAAGTCATGGAGGGGCCTAAGTTGGTCTTGGAATGGTGGTGGATTGATGGGAACACCATCATGAACCCTAACTAGCTCATTTTGATATAAAAAAGAGAATAAAAGCTCCTACAAAATCAAGTGAAGAGCCTAATTCAAGGAATAACTATTTTGAGAGAAAAGCAAGAAACAAAGGGTAAAACTGTAATTTTACCATTGCAAAGCAACAACGGAATTTCTCAGGGGCTAAACATAGGTCAAATGGTATAAACAAGATAAAAAGTGGTCGGTTCAATCAGAAAATGGTTAATGTGAAATCTGGGAATTAAATAACTTCTTGTAACCCTAAAATAGACCCACTTAATTTAATAAGGTTCTGGTCAAGATAAAATTTAACTAAATCCTCTAAAATTCATGAAAAAATATTCTCTAGGGTTTAGAACCTTCAATTTGGCCTTTAGAACCTATTTTGACCTAAATAGGGGTCCTAGTCAAATGTTTGCCTTAAATTGGGTTTTTATGTAAATTGGCCAATCAAAAATGGTCAAACCTAAAATCCAACTTCACCATTGGATTTATTAGGTCCAAATTAGGTTTGTACCAAAATTTGAACCTAAGGGGAGTTCACAATGACCTACTTTGCAAAATAGTCTAACCTAATTACTTTTATGCTCCTATCTTTTGAAAACCTTGCAGACACCCCCCTAACTTCCTCATCGTTCTTTGCAATTAGGTTCCTCCACCATTTCAACAGAGGACTCTTACCCCAGCAAGGATTCAAGGGGGATATCTCCTTGATTCCTCAGAGAATCCCTCTCAAATTTGAAAGGGAGATCCTCTGAGGAATTCCCGTTCGTATGAACCCAATCAGGAGCTCTGATTTGCACCCAATCTCTCATGCGAACGCATGAGAGATTTGGGTATCTCTCGACCTTCCAAGTCCAGCGAGGTTGCTGTACTTGGAAGCTTGCCTTCCAAGCACAAGGCCCTCTGCCTGGGTCTATAAAAGGTTCCCCTGACTTGGCCATCCATCTTCAGCTTGGTTTGGCCGGAGACAACCCCTCAAATTCGTCCCTTCTCCTCCGGCCAAACACCCAGTGAGCTCCGGTGACCTATTTCTCCTCTCGTCGCTCTACCACAATACCGATGGCAGAGTTGTCTCTACCTCCGTCATCCCTGTCGCGCCATACTTGCACACGCGCCTGCATCCTCCTCGTCGTTGCCATCACCCTTCTACTGGACCTTCGTCTCCGGCGATGGTAGGTACGAGCCGTCCGCCATCTCCTTCCCTTTCATCCTTAAACTAGGTTAAATACTTTCCCCTTCCTCTTCTCTTCATTTTCCCCCTCTTTATTTCACAAAACCACCCTCGACAACCACAGACCACCCTCGCCTTCATCTCTGGCAGACCACCGGCGAAGGCGCATCCATCATTCCACAGACCCACACGCCTCGCCAACTATCGCAGAAGCATCACCACCATCCACTGATCATCTTCCACCTCTCCATCGACCGGCCCACGCACCACACACTTCTCCCGATCAAACCCATCACCGTAGCCACAAACCGACCTAGGCACGCACGCCTAGGCCACCCCACGCCACATCAACCACCGAGCCATCTTCGCCATGCCACAACGAAGCCCCCTGTGTGTTCTAATGAGGCCGTAAGGCCATGTTGCTTGAACGCAGGTTCTGACCTTGGCCGCCATTAGAGCAGACTTGAAGCAGCTTGCAACCTTCACTCCAGGCTCCAAGTCCCAGGCAACGCGAGCACTCTTCGCGAATCACTCACGCCCAACGATTGGCTTTGGAGGACTCTGCAGCAGCAACAATTGAGTGTGACCTCCTATGGGTGCATGCAAGGAAGTGGGTGGGACATTTAGTCCCACCTCGATTGTTTTCAAACAGGTGGTGTGGCATAAATTGTAATTATGTCAGGGGCTTATCGCCTCCTGAAACGGGGTGAGGTCCCCTCGCCCACTCACGCCTTGTCCGTGCTCACTCCTCCGCAGACCTGGCTGACCTGACTCGATTACCCAGCACTCCTCGCACATCACCCACGTCGGTGCGCCTGGACCCGGGCGCACTAACCTGACCCATTTACCCGATTGGCTCTTGGAGAGCGAGCGTAAGAGAGAAAAGAGAGAGTTCGCGGGAAGGGTAGGGGTAGGTTTTGCACTTGCTTGCAGGAAAAGGAAGAAGGAAGAGGACCCTGAAGGAGAAGCTAAGGAAGGAAATGCTGAAGGCAAAAGAAGCCACAGAGGAAGCTAAGGCAAGGAAGAGCCAAGGAAGGAGAAGGCACGATTGAAGAAGAAGAAGAGCTGAAGGCCAAAGCCAGAGCATATAGAAGGAAGACAAAGGCCACTGCAGAGAGGAAGAAGGAAGCTAAAGGAGAAGTTAGAGAAGAAAGAAGAGGAAGCCAAGGCAGAAAGAAAGAAGAACAGTGAAGAAAGAAGAGAAAGATAAGAACAAGCCAAAGAGAAGAAGCAAAAGAGAAAGAAAAATCAAACACTTTTGTCCAATTCTTCCTAATTTCTTTTTTATGCTACATTTTATTATTCATAAACTCCTGCTTTACATTTTTAATTAGATTTTGAGTAATTTTGTGTTCAAATTGTATCGATTATTGAGATTAGTGCATGAATTCCATTTGCTCCCTGTGGTTGACCTCGAACTTAAACTTCAAGTAATAAAATTTATATGTTTTGAACACTTTTTCGACTATACTACAACGTGATATTTTTAAAACCCGATCAAGCGCTCTCAACTATTTGGCGCCGTTGTCGAGGAGTAACGCGCAATTCATCACTAGTCTCTGCATTATTTTGATTATATTTGAGCACTAACTTGCCCTATTTGTTTTATTGTGATTTTGTGAGGTATTCCCCAGGAGATCAGCTGCACAACAACCACACCCAGGGCAGGTAATCTCTCATTAGCCCTTTCTCTTAATCCCCTCAATTCTAAAAAGAAAAACAAAGAAAAAAATCAATTTAGGGCTACCTGCTTTCCATATCTAGCTAATTCACCAAAGTTGCCTGATTTTGATTTCAACACATTTTGAATTGTGCATCCATTTAAGGTAACTAGGGCTACCAACTTCTTAATTGAGCCCTAGATACCATCTTTGTGGCAACTAAATTGGACCAATTAGAGCCAACTCAAGGATTCCAATCTAGGGTTTTAGAGGGACATCTTTCTAAACAAGAATCAATTTTCCAAAAAGAGGTGTGCCTAAGCCTTGATTGAAAAAACTTATTCAAGAGAAACCCTAAAAATCAAGCTCTCAATTTCACTTGAACCCTAAAAGAAAGGACCTAAAGCTCTCAAAGGACAAAGAGGTGAAGTTGACCCCTTGGGTCAACCAACCTTGAAATTATGTCACTTTTTGCACTCAAAATATCTAAAGTTCAAGTGGAACCCTAAGCACCTTTGATCTTAATTAAAAGTGGTAGACTTAAGAGGTTAAGGTCCCTATTCTGGCCTACCTGGAATCTCAGTGACAAGAGAGGTCGGGTGGGGGAAACCCTGTAACCCGTGAGGATGCTCTAACGTATAGGGATCTTTGCGGAACTCTCCCTCTCTAGCTGCCCAGGTAATTCTCAGGTGGACGACTTTCTGATGTAGGGGTATCATCCGCCCCAAACCTCCATAGTCATCCAAACATTTTTAGGTGCCTTGATTGGTTCAAACATCCAGTCCCCCATCCCTTCTCCCTAGAGCACACACACATATTTTCTTTGGGAGCCTCTATTCAGATCAAATCACTTCAATCCACACTTGAATTCGGATTCTACATCTTTGATTCCACCATCTGATCCAAATATGCAGCCTGGTTGCTTAGGATTACCATTCAAGAAACCTGAGTCACAAAGATCCATCAGAGATAGAATGATTAAGGATGCCCTTGAATTCTATGAAATTAAATACAAAACCTCAACACCAGTAGAAGACATTCAGGTTAGTGTACCAACAACAACAACCTTCATCATAAAATGTGCCCAACTATTATAATAGAAGCTACAAAAGGATCAACCTGATACATTCTCATAACAGAATACATTAAGATAGAAAAATAGCATAACCTTGAATACCTTCAATGCATGACAAATCCTGTACTTTGGGAACAACACCAAGATGATCTTGAAAAATAGGAAGAGATGATGAGATTATTGAAACAAGTTATCGATCAGAAATACCTGCACATGCCCCAAACAGATAATGAACCACCTTGGAATATGATAACGATGGCTTCGAGAGATAACCGGGTTTTATTGTTATGTCGTTGTAATATAGCCAGTTGTTGCCATCATTTCAAATATATAAATTTTTTTACTCGGAAAAGAGTTCCCGAGGTCGAACTCAGGGAGCAAGTTGTATTCTAGAGATATACATGTTTCTTTTACAAAAAAATAAAGAGAGAAAGGATTTGTTGTTTTCTCTTTGTTTCTCCTCGTCTCAGATCTTCTTCTTCTTTGTCTGCAGAGGTGATCTTCTTCTTCTGCAGTGGTGATGCTCTTCTTCTTTTTCCAGCTGTTCCTGCTCTTCCTTTTTCTTCTGTCTTTCTTCAGATCTTCTTCTTTCTTCTTTGTTTTTCTTCTTTCAGTTCTTCCCTTGTTCTTTTGTGTTCTCCTCTGCCTCGCCTTCTTCTGTTGTTCTTCAGATCTCCTTCTTTCTTCTTTGTTTTTCTTCTTTCAGTTCTTTTCTTTTTCCAGTCAGGACGTCGCCCCTCCTTCTTTCTTCTTTTCCCTTCAGGACGTCGTCTGATTTCCAAATCAGACGACTTAAACTATCTGTTGCTACAGTGTCTCCCTCAGCTTCCTTCTTCTTCCGCGGTCCTTCTTCTTCACCTGTGCCTGCACACTTCAGAGCTTACGTCAGAGGACAAAACCTACTCTACCCTCTCCCCCCGCGTCTCTCTCTCTCTGAAACCACTCTTAGGAAAGCTCTCCCAGAGCTGCCGGGTAGTCGGGTACGGGTCAGGTCCGGGTCCAGGCCCACCGGCGTGCGTGGTGGGCGAGGAGTGCAGGTCAGTCTCAAGTCGGGTCGGGTCAGGTCCGCGGGGCGTGAGCGCGGACGAGACCGGGTAACCGGGCGGGTGAAGGGGACCTCACCCCGTGTGCTGAGGCAGTAAGGCTAATGCACAAAATCAATTTAAACGGTGAAGAGGTTGTGAGGCTTACCGATGTGGGACTAAACGGAGGCCTCTCCTCGCGTGCGCCTGCTGGGAGACCGCGGCCTAGCTTCTGCAGCTGCGGCTTCGATTTGCGTTGGTTGCTGGCTGGCTGCCTTCGCAAGACTCTCCGTAATCCGCAGCAGCTGGAGACCTGGAGTCCTCAAGCCTGGAGCGCGGGAGAAGCTGCTTCAATGTGCGTTAATGGCGGTCGAACCTCAAAACCTGTCGGACACGAATATGGCCTCTCGGCCAGATCAAACCACTGGGGAACCTTCGCCGTGGCACGGCGAAGGTGTGGAGCTGCGCGGCAAGCCGCAAGGTGGTGTCTGGCGGCAGCCCTAGGTTGGACTGCAACCGGAGGAATGGGTTTGTTCGGGGGAGCGTTACGGAGGTGTGGAGTGGCAGTGGAGGGGTGGGGGGTGCTCAGTGTGATGAGGCGGAGGTTCGGTGAGGGTCGGCGAGGAGTGTGAGGCTGTGGAGCGATGGGAGCATCTCGCCGGAGGGTGGCCGGAGACGAAGGGGGTGACGATGGTCAGGGTCGGTCGAGGGCTTAATTGAACAAATTGAAAGCGGGGAAAGAAAGAGGAGAAGAAGGGAAGTAGTTCTAGCTTACTTGCAGGGACGAAGGGGGAGCAGCAGGGCGACAGTCGTATCGACTGTCGCCGGAGAAGACGATGCTCAGGGAAAGGGGCGGCGGCGAGCAGAGAGCCGGAGAGGCGCCAGCTGGGTGTGGCGTGGCGCGGGAAGAGCAGGGGAGGAAGTCTCTGCTGCTGGTATTGCGGCAGAGCGAAGAGGAGAAGGGGGAGGAACCGCCGGAGCTGGTGAGCGTCTGCCGGAGAGAGAAGAGAGGAAAGTTGGGGGTTTTCTCCGTCAGACCCGAGCTGCCCCGGTCGGTAGAGCAATGGGGGGTATTTATAGGGATCAAACCAGGGAGGAAGGCGGAGGGAGACGACGTGTCTCCCTCGCCGGAGGATGGCCGGAAACAAAAACCCATACCGTCCGTGCGTTCGCACGGCCGGTATGGTGGGCTACAGCGACCAGGGGGTGTCCCTGCGACGACTGACGACGCAAGGCACCCCCGGTTTACTTGCCAGGCTTCCCCCCTCACCCTGCGCGGCGCCATGCTCCGCGCAAGGTCGCCGGAGCATGGTGCTGGCAGGTTTTGCAGGGGGACCTGAATGCGAAGAACGAAGGAGAGTTAGGGGCCAAAATGCGATGGTTCAAAAGTTGAGGGCCAAAAAGTAAATATATGAGGACCAAAGTGTGAAGTCGGTCAAGGAGGTTTCTTCTCAGGCTCAAGTTTTTATACATGATTAATTAGGACCTAAGGAATCTGATGGTGAATTTCATTTCTATATTAAACCTTGTTTGACCGGTCAATTTATGCAAAAACCCAAATTAAGTTATTAATTGGGCATGGTTCTCAATGTAGGTCAAAATGGGTTCTGAAGGCCAAATTGAAGGTTCTAAACCCTAGAGATTATTTTTCTATGAATTTTAGAGGGTTTATTCTATTTTTACTTTGCCTCGAACCTCGTGAATTGAAGTGGATTGTTTTAGGGTTACAGATTATCATTTAGTTTCTTGGAAGTGCTGTAGCCCTTGCTAGATCATCTCATCCCACTTTTATTCTTATTAAGCTGCTTTGACCTATGTTTGGGCCCTGAATTACCCTGTATGCAGATTATACTGGTAAAATTGCATTTTTACCCCTTATGACTTGTTTTCTTCTCAAACTCAGAATTCTCTGAGTTAAGCCTTTCCTTGAGATATGTAGGAGCTTTTATCCTTTGTATTAGGTCAAAATGAGCTAGTTATGGCTCATGATGAGGTTCTCATCATACCCCCATGCCTAGCTTTTGCTAGTCCCTTAGCAAAAACTTAAGGTTTCAACCCTTGTTCTAGACCATGAAGTTTTTAATAGTTTTAGATAAGTGCCTTTTTTTATTTGAGCATAGATTAGGTTAGAATGCTGACCATAGGCCTAAAAGGTACTCTAGTACCAATCAAGATCCAAATCTGTCTAGCCTTAGCCTCAGTCTTTTAGCAAAGGTTTTTAAGGCCCACAAGAACTAACCTAAGGTTTATTGGACTTCGTGGTTAAAGCACCCGTGCTTGAAATGATTTTAGCCCTGGCTCAGTTCGCAGTGCGTTTTGTAAGAGAGAGATAGAAAGTTTTTCTGTTTGGAGAGTTTTCTCTCTCTTTTTCTTTTTAGTTCTAGCCTAGGATTGGCTTTTCAACACGGTCTGTATCAGATTCCTTGCTCCCATCATCAATCCTCAAGGGTTCCTGGCGATCGATGCTTCGAGATAGCACCGCCCATGGCAACCCCCGGAACCCTGGCTATTGAGATTTCGAGATAATCCCATCCATGGTGTTCCGTGGCCGAATCCAGACCCTGGCAATTGACACTTCGAGATAATGCCATCCATGGAATCTGAACCAGCAGAGTGCTTACATGCCCCCAGTAGGATATGTAAATATCCTAAGAGACAAGCACCGAGGAGATGATATTTTGTTACGCATCTTCGAGGGGATTTCCCGCCTCTCCGCGCTGGGAACTCGTCCAAATCAACTTGTGTTGATCGGCCGCTCCTATTCTAGGTGTTCTTTTCAGAATTTTGCGACGCTTCTGCGTGATTCTGATTTTTATGCTTACTGAACCAGGCTGTGTGTAAGGTTAGGGTGCTTAGGTTACTGAGTCCCGTAAACCAAAAATTAGTTAACGAGGCCGAATACTCCCTAAGCCTTAGACCTAATACTTCAGCTTTTCATTTTCCTCAACCTCTTGAGGAGTGTCCAGATCTTAATGGGTACTAAGAGTCTATTCAAGAATGCCTAAGGTTTGCATTCTTTACTAATCTCTTTGTGCACTTTTCTTGAATGAGGTCTAGAACTTAGGTTAATTCCTTAGTTCCTTACTAATGACTATCACTTTTTCTCATAATTTTGTGCTCATTTTTCATTTTGTTTCTTTTCTCCTTCACAAAATTTCCTTCTCTTTTCCTCTTATTCTTTTTCGAAAATTTTTTAATTTTTATGGTATTTTTTTTTGGCATATGTGAATTTTTTTGTTTGAAACCTTTTCTTACAAGTTTTGCACTTTCATACCCCCCCATGCCTAAGATTTGCAATGTCCTCATTGTAACCTAGGGGGTCTTAGTTCATTCCTTAAGACAGAAATTTGGATGAGTGGATGGGTCGGGTTGAATTTTTGCGGACGATTTCAAATCCCAGATGCAAGCATCTGAGTTGGGGTCGGCTGTCTACAAGGGTGAACTTCGAGTGCTAAAAGGTGTCAGAACAAGTTTCAGGTTTTCAAAGAGAATGACGGGCTGCCTCCCGTTAAGCGCTGAGTTTTACGCCATCGGCTGGGCGCAATAAGCTCAAGGGGAAAGGAGGATATAAGATGCCTCAGCCAAATCAGTAGAAGTTACATCGATGAACGGCTTGAGTCTCTGACCGTTCACGATGAAAGGTTCAGAATCGTGGCTGAGTGGACTGATTTCGATTGCTCCATTTCCAAAAACCTGTCGGACCAAATATGGTCCGACCCACTTAGATCTCAGTTTTCCTGGGAAGAGTTTGAGTCGGGTATCAAAGAGTAGGACCTTTTGACCAGGATGAAAGATCTTTCTCGAGATGTGTTTGTCGTGGAAGGCTTTAACCCGCTCCTTGTAGATTTGCGAGTTCTCGTACGCGTCTATGCGTAATTCATCGATCTCGCTGATTTGGAGTTTTCTGTGGGTCCCAGCCTTGGAAAGATCTAGATTACAGTTCCGTACTGCCCAATAGGCTTTATGCTCTAGTTCGACGGGAAGGTGGCATGCCTTTCCGTACACCAGTCTAAAGGGAGACATGCCTAATTGGGTTTTGTGGGCGGTCCTATAGGCCCACAGTGCTTCCGGAAGTCGGGACGGCCAGTCCTTCCTGTCAGGTCGAACAGTGACTTGCAGGATTTTCTTGATCTCCCGATTGGACAGCTCAGCTAGACCATTAGTTTGGGGGTGGTAAGGAGTAGAGATTCGGTGAGACACCCCGTATTTGGTCATCAGTGACCTAAACTGAGCATTTGTGAAATGGGTCCCCCCATCAGAGATTATTGCACGAGGAATCCCGAACCTTGAGAAAATGTGTTGATGAATGAATTTGAGAACGATTTTGTGATCACAGGTTCGGGTCGGTATGGCTTCGATCCATTTGGACACGTAGTCCACAGCCAACAGAATGTATTCGAAACCATCCGAAACAGGAAAGGGGCCCATAAAATCAATCCCCCAAACATCAAAGATTTCGCATACTAGAATCGGTTGCATAGGCATCATGTCGCGATGGCTCATGTTGCCCAAAGTCTGGCAACGACTGCATGTCTTGCAGTGATTGTATGCGTCTTTGAACAGTGTGGGCCAGTAAAAGCCGCACTGGAGGACTTTTGATGCGGTTTTATGCCCGGCAAAATGGCCACCGCATGCCTGGTCATGGCAGAAAGAGAGGATACTGTTGAATTCCCCTTCCGGGACACATCTCCGGATGATCTGATCGGCACCTATGCGGAAGAGGTACGGGTCTTCCCAAATGTAATACTTGGCATCGGAGCGTAATTTGTCTTTCTTGGCCTTTGGCCAATCGGACGGGGTCTGATGAGATGCCAAGTAATTTACTATATTAGCAAACCATGGAAGGCTAGTACCAATAGTCAGCAGGTGCTCATCGAGAAAATGCTCAGTGATGGGTCCGGAAGGGTCAATTATTTCAGAAGGAAGACGGGACAAGTGATCAGCTACCACGTTTTGCTTTCCCGCTTTGTCGCGAATCTCAAGGTCAAATTCTTGCAACAGCAAGATCCATCGGATTAATCGAGGTTTCGCGTCCTTCTTTGCAAGGAGATGCCTCACAGCTGTGTGATCCGAGTATATGATGACACGGGAACCCAGAAGGTACGATCTGAACTTTTCTAGGGCAAATACTACAGCTAGCAGCTCTTTCTCAGTAACCGTATAGTTACGCTGAGCCTCATCGAGTGTTTTGCTGGCGTAGTAAATGACCACAGGTTTCTTGTCATTTTTCTGCCCCAAAACCGCTCCTACAGCGAAGTCGGATGCATCACACATGATCTCAAAGGGTTGAGACCAATCAGGGGACTGTAGGATCGGGGCTTGGGTGACTCGGTCACGCAGGATTTCAAATGCTTGAGTGCATTCCTTGGAAATTTCGAAGGGAACATCCTTGGAGAGAAGAGTGGTCAGGGGGCGTGCGATTTTTGAAAAATCAGGGATAAATCGTCGATAAAAACCGACATGCCCTAAAAAGGATCGGATGTCCCTGATCGAGCTAGGCATAGGAAGGTGAGAAATCAGATTAACCTTAGCTCGATCCACTTGGATACCTTTCTCCGAAATTGAGTGTCCCAGGACAATTCCCTCAGGCACCATGAAATGGCTCTTTTCCCAGGAAAGAACCAAATTCACATCGATGCACCGCCTGAGTATCTGGACCAAGTGTTGGTGGCAATCGTCGAATGATGCTCCGAAAACTGAAAAGTCATCCATGAAGACTTCCAGATAATCACCTACCATATCTGAGAATATGGCAAGCATGCATCGCTGAAAAGTAGCGGGTGCATTGCAAAGACCGAAAGGCATCCTTCGGAAAGCGTATGTTCCGAAGGGGCAGGTGAACGTGGTCTTTTCTTGGTCCTCAGGATGGATTGCCACCTGGTTATAACCGGAGTACCCGTCAAGAAAGCAGAAGAACCTATTTCCCGCTAGTTTTTCGAGAATTTGATCAATGAAGGGTAGTGGGAAATGATCCTTCTTCGTGGAGGAATTGAGTCGACGGTAATCTATACAGACTCTCCACGAGTTGGCTAATCGGGTAGGAATGATTTCTCCGGTCTCAGTTGTTATAGTGGTGAGTCCTGCCTTCTTGGGCACGACCTGAATTGGGCTCACCCAACGACTATCGAAGATCAGGTAGATGATTCCGGCATCTAACCATTTGATGATCTCCTTTTTCACGACCTCCTGCAGATTGGGGTTTAAGCGTCTCTGCATTTCTCGAGAAGGTCGTGTGCCCTCTTCTGAATAGATATGATGAGTACAATAAGAGGGACTTATTCCAGTCAAATCATCGAGAGTCCATCCGATGGCTCTGCGATGTTGCTGGAGGACAACAATCAGATGGGATTCCTGTTCAGGACTGAGGTTGGAATTGATAATCACAGGAAGGGTCTGATTAGAACCCAAAAAGACGTATTTCAAGTGAGCAGGAAGGGGTTTCAGTTCGAGGATGGGGTTTTCAGCAGCAGCGGGTGGTTCAGTATAGATGTGAGGTTCAAGGGTGGGAGTTACTGGGTTGTTCATATCTGGATTCGACTCCTCTGTTTGCGGGTCAAGATCCTTCTGTGGTTGATGAGGCATAATCGAGTCATTCTGGAGGTGTGATTCATCAACCAAAGTCTTGATGTCACAAATTTGTTCGATGACGCCGCAATTAATTCCTTGTTGGGCCTTAAATATATCAATTTTTAGTGTTTGATCTCCAAACTTAAGCTCTATTTGGCCCTCCTCACAGCTGATGTTGGCTCTAGCAGTAGCCAAGAAAGGTCTCCCTAGAATGATTGGTGTATCCTTAGGGTTCTCAGGTGCATCCATATCTAAGACTATAAAGTCCACTGGAAAATAGAAATCCCGCACTCTCACGATAACATCCTCGAGAATCCCTTTTGGTGACTTTATAGATCGATCTGCTAATTGTAATGTCACCTCGGTTGGTTTCAGCTCAGATTCTTCTAGATGGTCAAGTAAGGATGTGGGTATCAGGTTTATGGATGCACCCAAGTCTAACAATGCTCTATCAAATTGGGTACCACCTATCTTACAGGAAATCAGGGGAGTTCCAGGATCTTTTGCCTTGGGTGGGAGTCTACTAAGGATTACAGAGCTGGCTTGCTCTGACAGAACAATTGGGCTCCCTCCCTTGGTTCGCGGCTTACGCTGGGGTGTACATATATTCTTTAGAAATCGTGCGTAAGCTGGTACGTGGCGGATTGCATCCATCAAGGGGATGTTTATGTGGACCTGCTCAAAGAGCTTGACCAGGTCCTCCTCAGGGGCCACGGGTTTGGTGGTCTTCTTTCCCTTGGTCAGGGCCTCGGGAAACGGGATCTTGGTTGGTTCTTCTAGGATAGGTCCAGGTTGTGGATCTGGAACAGCGGTACCTTGGATAACTATCCTAGGGTCATGGTTATCAGGCTTGGAGTGGTTTGGATAATGCGGGTCTTGAGTTGTTTTACCACTACGTGTTGTTACAGAATTTAATCCGGCCTGATTTTGGTTTGGGTTTGGTAGGAGGGGTGGCTGCTGCTGAAATCCCGCATAAGAAGTTGAGGCTTCCATCTCGTCTGGAGATGGAGCAGTAGGAGCCTGATAAATCCATTGGGCGTGGCCTAAATTTGGATTCATAACGCGCTTCTGGGTTGGCACGTTATTTGGGTTAGGAAGAGGTTGGGAAGGGAGTGTGCCTGGTTGGCGAGAATTTGCCAACTGGGCCAGTTGAGTTTTAACTTCTGTAAGCTCGTCCTTGTGCTGTTTCTGAATAGCCGCATTCGTTTTTTGAATGTCAGCCAGAGTCTGAAGGATTAAGGACATTTGATCTTGATTTGGCCCTGATGGATAAGTAGGGTTGGGCCGAGGCTGAGGCGGCTGGTAGTGACGAGAGGGCTGTGGGCGGGACTGAAAAGGTGGTCTTTGGGTTTGGGAATTTCCCGCCCACTGAAAATTGGGATGGTTTCGCCATCCAGGGTTGTAAGTGTTGGAGAATGGGTCGTTCTGGATGGTGTTGAGGTCCTCGCAGGTCTGAGGAACCTCCTGAGAATCAGGGAAAGGGGGAATGGAGTTCCCCCGGCTGGTGTAGAAAGGATCGGATGATCCTCCAGTCCAAGAATCAGATGGGGATGGATATGGATCCATCCCAGGGGAAGATCGGTGGAGGATGTTTTGCACAGTCTCCTGTGTGGAAGGAGGTTGTGCAAAGGAGTTACGCGCGGAGGTGGCTCGCTGCAAGTGCTGAGTCAGCTCATCCACCTTCTTTTCAATGATTGAGATCTTGTCCAATCGACTGGCCATTAATTCCAGGTCGACTGATGCGGACAGGCCCTGCGTCTCATGTGCTCCCTTAAGATTCGTCGCTGCGCGGGTATTCGTCCTGTCGAATAATCCCATGGAGTCATTGTTGATGGAGTTCTCGCACATGTTTTCGAGAATCTCCCATACGGTGTCTTCATGTTGACCCATGATGTTTCCTCCGCAAGTTGCATAGACGAAAAGGCGGATGTCCTCACGGAGTCCCTGGTAAAAAGATTGGACTTGTTCCCATTTAGGAACTCCGTGATGGGGGCACTTCCTCATGAGATCCTGAAAACGATCCCATGCCTCATGAAGAGGTTCTCCTGATTGTTGAGTGAAGTGTGTAATCTGATGGCGCAAGGCGTTGGTCCGACCAACGGGAAAAAACTTTTTCAAAAACTCGGATTGAAGTTCTTCCCAAGTGTTGATCGGCCGGGTCTGAATTTGATACCAATGGGCGGCCTTGTCCATAAGAGAAAAGGAGAACATCTTCATGAGAAGAATATCCCGATTTTGCGCATCTGATCCAAAAGTGTGGGCCAGATGCTTTAGCTGTTTAATGTGCTGGAAGGGATCTTCAGAATTAAGCCCATGGAATTTAGGTATAGCATGAATCATGTTGGGCTTTAGTTCGGAATCAGGTCCTCCAGTCGGGATTCTGACTCGAGGCTCAATGGCCACCGCAGCAGGATTGTAGTGGTCCCGCATCATAGGACGCTGTGGTGGGTGCACGAAGTTTTGGATGAGGTCATTGAGTCGCTGGAGCTGGTGTTCCAGATTATTTTCTTCCTCAACTGGCTGAGCCATGATGGGGGAAGAAGAAGAACTTGGTTCTGAATCAGAAGAGAGAATAATGTGAGGGTGTTTCTGCACAAACACGGGCGTCGAGGCTTGGCCTTGACGAGAGCGAATTTCTAAAGGAGGTCTTAAGGGTGGTCTTAGGGACCTCCTTCCGTACATGCACTGTTGGAAGAGGTAAGTTTAGAAGGTGCTGGACCCAATCAAGGCACCCAAAAATGTGTTGGGTGACTATAGAGGTGCGGGGCAGATGGACCCCTTGATCAGAAAGATCGTCCACCTGAGAATTACCTGGGCAGCCAGAGAGGGAGAGTCCCGCGAAGACCCCTACACGGTAGAGCGTCCCCACGGGTTACAGGGTTTCCCCCACCCGACCTCTCTTGTCACTGCGGTTCCAGGTAGACCAGAATGGGGATCTTGACCTCTTAAGTCTACCAATTTTAAGATCAGGGTGCTTAAGGTTTCACTTGAACTTTAGTCTTTTAAGTGCAAAGAGTGACCTAATTTAAGGTTGGTTGACCCAAGGGGTCAACTTTACCTCTTGTTTTCTTTGAGAGCTTTTAGGTCTTGTCTTTTAGGGTTCAGGTGTTTAGAGAGCCAATTGTTTTAGGTTTTCTTTTGAATAGGTATTTTCAATCAATGGTCTAGGCACACTTCTTTTGGATTTTCTCCATTCTTGATTTAAGTAGTGTGTCTCTAAAACCCTAATGTTGAATCTTATGTTGGCTCTACTTGGTCCAGTTAGTTCTCTGTTGGGTAATTAGGGCTCAAGCAAGAATGTGTTAGCCCTTAAATACCCTTAATAGTGTGCAGGAATAATGAGTTGAAAACATGCAACTTTTATGGTTACTAAGTATGGAAGACAGGTTAGCCCTATATTGCTTGTTCTTTTTTTTTTTTTTTTTTTTTTTAGAGTTTAGGGGTTAATAGCGAGAGGAAAAATTTACCTGTCCTCGGAGTGGTTGTTGTGCGGTTGCTTGTCTTCTTGATTTCCTGTGGTTTTCTGCACAAAAGAGAGGAGATTATCAGAAATTAAAAAGAAACAGGAATGTTTACCTCTAGAATAGCCGTTGCTCCCCGGCAACGGCGCCAATTGATAACGATGGCTTCGAGAGATAACCGGGTTTTATTGTTATGTCGTTGTAATATAGCCAGTTGTTGCCATCATTTCAAATATATAAATTTTTTTACTCGGAAAAGAGTTCCCGAGGTCGAACTCAGGGAGCAAGTTGTATTCTAGAGATATACATGTTTCTTTTACAAAAAAATAAAGAGAGAAAGGATTTGTTGTTTTCTCTTTGTTTCTCCTCGTCTCAGATCTTCTTCTTCTTTGTCTGCAGAGGTGATCTTCTTCTTCTGCAGTGGTGATGCTCTTCTTCTTTTTCCAGCTGTTCCTGCTCTTCCTTTTTCTTCTGTCTTTCTTCAGATCTTCTTCTTTCTTCTTTGTTTTTCTTCTTTCAGTTCTTCCCTTGTTCTTTTGTGTTCTCCTCTGCCTCGCCTTCTTCTGTTGTTCTTCAGATCTCCTTCTTTCTTCTTTGTTTTTCTTCTTTCAGTTCTTTTCTTTTTCCAGTCAGGACGTCGCCCCTCCTTCTTTCTTCTTTTCCCTTCAGGACGTCGTCTGATTTCCAAATCAGACGACTTAAACTACCTGTTGCTACAGTGTCTCCCTCAGCTTCCTTCTTCTTCCGCGGTCCTTCTTCTTCACCTGTGCCTGCACACTTCAGAGCTTACGTCAGAGGACAAAACCTACTCTACCCTCTCCCCCCGCGTCTCTCTCTCTCTGAAACCACTCTTGGGAAAGCTCTCCCAGAGCTGCCGGGTAGTCGGGTACGGGTCAGGTCCGGGTCCAGGCCCACCGACGTGCGTGGTGGGCGAGGAGTGCAGGTCAGTCTCAAGTCGGGTCGGGTCAGGTCCGCGGGGCGTGAGCGCGGACGAGACCGGGTAACCGGGCGGGTGAAGGGGACCTCACCCCGTGTGCTGAGGCAGTAAGGCTAATGCACAAAATCAATTTAAACGGTGAAGAGGTTGTGAGGCTTACCGATGTGGGACTAAACGGAGGCCTCCCCTCGCGTGCGCCTGCTGGGAGACCGCGGCCTAGCTTCTGCAGCTGCGGCTTCGATTTGCGTCGGTTGCTGGCTGGCTGCCTTCGCAAGACTCTCCGTAATCCGCAGCAGCTGGAGACCTGGAGTCCTCAAGCCTGGAGCGCGGGAGAAGCTGCTTCAATGTGCGTTAATGGCGGTCGAACCTCAAAACCTGTCGGACACGAATATGGCCTCTCGGCCTGATCAAACCACTGGGGAACCTTCGCCGTGGCACGGCGAAGGTGTGGAGCTGCGTGGCAAGCCGCAAGGTGGTGTCTGGCGGCAGCCCTAGGTTGGACTGCAACCGGAGGAATGGGTTTGTTCGGGGGAGCGTTACGGAGGTGTGGAGTGGCAGTGGAGGGGTGGGGGGTGCTCAGTGTGATGAGGCGGAGGTTCGGTGAGGGTCGGCGAGGTGTGTGAGGCTGTGGAGCGATGGGAGCATCTCGCCGGAGGGTGGCCGGAGACGAAGGGGGTGACGATGGTCAGGGTCGGTCGAGGGCTTAATTGAACAAATTGAAAGCGGGGAAAGAAAGAGGAGAAGAAGGGAAGTAGTTCTAGCTTACTTGCAGGGACGAAGGGGGAGCAGCAGGGCGACAGTCGTATCGACTGTCGCCGGAGAAGACGATGCTCAGGGAAAGGGGCGGCGGCGAGCAGAGAGCCGGAGAGGCGCCAGCTGGGTGCGGCGTGGCGCGGGAAGAGCAGGGGAGGAAGTCTCTGCTGCTGGTATTGCGGCAGAGCGAAGAGGAGAAGGGGGAGGAACCGCCGGAGCTGGTGAGCGTCTGCCGGAGAGAGAAGAGAGGAAAGTTGGGGGTTTTCTCCGTCAGACCCGAGCTGCCCCGGTCGGTGGAGCAACGGGGGGTATTTATAGGGATCAAACCAGGGAGGAAGGCGGAGGGAGACGACGTGTCTCCCTCGCCGGAGGATGGCCGGAAACAAAAACCCATACCGTCCGTGCGTTCGCACGGCCGGTATGGTGGGCTACAGCGACCAGGGGGTGTCCCTGCGACGGCTGACGACGCAGGGCACCCCCGGTTTACTTGCCAGGCTTCCACCCTCACCCTGCGCGGCGCCATGCTCCGCGCAAGGTCGCTGGAGCATGGTGCTGGCAGGTTTTGCAGGGGGGACCTGAATGCGAAGAACGAAGGAGAGTTAGGGGCCAAAATGCGATGGTTCAAAAGTTGAGGGCCAAAAAGTAAATATATGAGGACCAAAGTGTGAAGTCGGTCAAGGAGGTTTCTTCTCAGGCTCAAGTTTTTATACATGATTAATTAGGACCTAAGGAATCTGATGGTGAATTTCATTTCTATATTAAACCTTGTTTGACCGGTCAATTTATGCAAAAACCCAAATTAAGTTATTAATTGGGCATGGTTCTCAATGTAGGTCAAAATGGGTTCTGAAGGCCAAATTGAAGGTTCTAAACCCTAGAGATTATTTTTCTATGAATTTTAGAGGGTTTATTCTATTTTTACTTTGCCTCGAACCTCGTGAATTGAAGTGGGTTGTTTTAG
Source organism: Thalassia testudinum (assembly GCA_037157565.1). Lineage (NCBI taxonomy): Eukaryota > Viridiplantae > Streptophyta > Magnoliopsida > Alismatales > Hydrocharitaceae > Thalassia > Thalassia testudinum. The sequence continues at coordinate 61,135,892 of JAZHRO010000013.1, read as the reverse complement.
GGTTACAGATTATCATTTAGTTTCTTGGAAGTGCTGTAGCCCTTGCTAGATCATCTCATCCCACTTTTATTCTTATTAAGCTGCTTTGACCTATGTTTGGGCCCTGAATTACCCTGTATGCAGATTATACTGGTAAAATTGCATTTTTACCCCTTATGACTTGTTTTCTTCTCAAACTCAGAATTCTCTGAGTTAAGCCTTTCCTTGAGATATGTAGGAGCTTTTATCCTTTGTATTAGGTCAAAATGAGCTAGTTATGGCTCATGATGAGGTTCTCATCAGAATAGTATTGAGGATCAATCTGATTTCCCAAATCTCGAGTTTGAGGCACAAGGCTGTTGTGGATTCCCAACACAGATGGAATACAACATGCCTGATCTTGAATTAGGTTGGGAAGTTCCAATAGTATGATAATACGATTTTGAGCTAGCCTTAGATCGTGGGTCACCAAGCAAAGAATTCCGAGACTCCTGCAATAATGAGATTAGAACTAAACCTCTCGAGGGTGTAAATCCCGCCCCTTATTATGATAAGGTGATCCTCGAAGGTAATTCTGACCTAGATTCTAGTGATTCAATCCACATGCTCAGCCTAGAATCTGGATCTGAAACTTATTGGGAAGATTACGAGGCCCCATACAACGAAGATTAAAGTTTAAATGAAGAGTATGATTGTGGAGTTTAAATGAAGAATATGATTGTGGGCCTTTATTTGATAAATATCCCTCTCCAACATCCTCAGAGATACAGATCAATTTTTCAGAAGTCAGCCAATCTATGATACAGAAACCGAGGAGTTGGAAGAGTGGGGTTTTGATTGGATCTTCCCTACAAGCCTAGAACTTGAGCCTAGACCAAATAAGAACACCTTTTTAAGCTCAAAATCTACATATAGGCTAGACCCAAGTTAGGCTGCTATGTCTACATCATGTGATTTACTCGATGGTGGAACTCTTGATCTCAAATCTCATTCAGAACTTAATTTTCGCAAGTTCTCCAATGATTTCGAATCTTACCATGATTTCGGAGAACCTCTGTTTCCTAATTACGACGAGCCAATCTACGACCTCAGCTCACATGATTCATTCTTCGACTCTGAGGTCCCTGATCCCAAGATCACTGACTTGAATTCAGGTTCCAGTGAGATGGAATCATTTCTTTTCGATCCTCAGGAATCAAAATCAGAAAATGCCGAGAGTGATTGCAAACCAGAGTTTGAATCTTTTCTTGACTTAGATTTCCCACATCCTATAAACATTCTTCAGGCATTCACTTTTGAATTTGAAAGCTACTATGAGGACTCTCTAAATGAAACCACTTGTAACTCCTTTCTAGAAGAGCCCTCATACACAATTCTTATTGAAGCCACCTCCTCTGCATATACAGAACCTATCCAAACCCATTTTCAACCACGATTCGCAACCAGACTCAATTTCTATTCTGATTCCCCTCTTACTAAGCCAATTGCAGATGATTCGCCTCCACATCTATATCAGGTTTCGAACATTGATCAGATCGAAGACCATGCTCCATCATTCTCTAATCACCCCTGTAGGGTTTCCGCATCATCCACTGATTATTTTACAGATCCCTACTCCGACTAGGCTGATTCGACTCAGCCAAACCCCGAATTCATACTTCCACATCCTTTTGAACTCCATAGTATATGGTGGGTTCCACATCTCTTGATCTACATTTACAAACCCACCAGATTGATTGGGTTTAGGCTGCATCATCATCCTATGGATCTAAACAAGCACCTGGCTGGACCAACCAGGCTCTTGATCAAGGTGCTTGTTCTACAAAACTCTGCTAATTTGATCACTCCCTCTCCATACCATTTCCCACTCAGCTGAAGGCATTGAATTTAGCGCTTAATGGGAGGCAACCTGTCATTCCAAAAACTCGAGATCCATCTGATTATCCATCTGTACTTCACGTCTATTGCACCCTAAGTTCGGATTTCTTAGAACAATCGATCCCACCTCTAATACACGTGCCAAAGCTTGAAATCATCCGCATCAGTCATTCCCGACCCATTCACCCACTTGATACATTCGGTTCTAAGTCCCTTAGCCCAACACTGTTTCATACCCTCCGTTTACAATGAGGACATTGCAAAACTTAGGCATGGGGGGTTATAAAGTGCAAACATACAGCAATCAAGAAAAGTCAGAAGAATTCTCACAAAAAATCACATATGCCAAAAATACCAACAAAAATAGAAAATTGTGAAAAAGAACAAAAAATTGGAGGGAATAAAATTTTGAGGCCATATAAACAAGAGGAGGAAAAAAGCAAAATGCCAAAAAAAGGAGCACAAAATGAAAAAGAAAAAAGAGATAGTCATTAATAAGAAATTAAGGGATTAACCAAAGTTCTAGACCACATCAAAGAAAAGAGAAAAATATGAAAAAAAGTGCTAATGAGACACAAAAGAGCTTAGTAGGAACGTTGATCTTAGGCCTTTTGGGCTAGACTCTTAGGCTTAAAAATTTAAGTATCCGCTAAGATCTAGATAATCCTCAAGAGGTTGGGGAAAATGCGAAGCCTAAGTATTAGGTCTAAGGCTTTGGGAGTATTCGACCTCGTTAACTGACCTTCAGTTTGCAGGACTCGATAACCTAAGCACCCCAATCCACACACAGTCTGGTTCAGTGCACATAACTATCAAAATCACGCAAAAGCGTTTAAATGTTCTGAGAAAAGTCACTTAGATTAGGAGCGACCAATCAACACAAGTTAATTTGGATGAGTTCCCGACGCGAAAAGGCAGGAAATTCCCCTCGAAGATGCGTAACAACATATCGTCTCCTCTGTGCTTGTCTCATAGGATATTTACATATCCTACTGGGGGCACGTAAGCACCCTGCTGGTTCAGATGCCATGGGCGACATTACCACGAAATGTCGATTACCAGGGTCTGGATTTAGCTACAGAACGCCATGGCCGGGATTATCTCGAAATCTCGAAAGCCAGGGTTCTGGGGGTTGCAATGGGCGGTGCTATCATGAAGCATTGATTGCCAGAGACCTTTGAGAATTGATGATGGGGATGAGGAATCCGATATAGACCGCGTTGAGAAGCTAATCCAAAGCTAGAAATAAAAAGAAAAAGAGAGAGAAAACTCTCCAAACAAACAAATCCTTTGTCTCTCTCTTACAAAAAACGCACTGCAAACTGAACCGAGGCTAAAATATGTCTCAAGCACAGGTACTTTAACCGTGGAGTCCAACGAACCTTAGGATAATTCCTGCAGGCCTTAAAAACCTTTGCAAAGGACCGAGGCTAGAGCTGGTCAAGTTCGGATTTTGGTTGGTATTTGAGTACCTCTAGGCCTACTGTCGGCATTCTAACCTAATTAAAAAGAAAAAGAAAAAGCACTCATCATAAATTGTGAAAGGAACTCATGGTCTATAACAGAAGTTAAAACCTTAAAATTTTGCTAAGGGGCTAGCAAAAGTTAGGCATGGGGGTATGATAGGAATACCATCATGAGCCCTAACTAGCTCATTTTGACCTAAAAAAGAGAACAAAAGCTCCTACGTAACCAAGTGAAGGGCCTAATTCAACGAATAACTATTTTGAGAGAAAAGCAAGAAACAAAGGGTAAAACTGTAATTTTACCATTGCAGTACAACAACGGGATTTCTGAGGGGCTAAACATAGGTCAAATGGTATAAATAAGATAAAAAGTGGGTTGGTCCAATCAGAAAAGGGTTAATGTGAAATCTGGGAATTAAATGACTTTTTGTAACCCTAAAACAGACCCACTTAATTTAACAAGGTTTTGGTCAGGATAAAATTTAACTAAACACTCTAAAATTGATGGAAAAATATCCTCTAGGGTTTAGAACCTTCAATTTGGCATTTAGAACCTATTTTGACCTAAATAGGGGTCCTAGTCAAATGTTTGCCCTAAATTAGGTTTTCGTGTAAATTGCTCAGTCAAAAATGGTCAAACCTAAAATCCAACTTCACCATTGCATTTCTTACGTCCAAATTACGTTTATACCGAAATTTGGACCTAAGGGGAGTTCACATTGACCTACTTTGCAAAACAGTCCAACCCAATTACTTTTATGCCCCTATCTTTTTAAAACCTTGCAGACACCCCCCTAGCTTCCTCGTCGTTCTTTGCAATTAGGTCCCTCCACCATTTCAACGGAGGAATCCTACTCCAGCAATGATTCGAGGGTGATATCTCCTTGATTCCTCAGAGAGTCCCTCTCAAATTTGAAAGGGAGATCCTCTGAGGAATTCTCGTTCGCATGAACCCAATTAGGAGCTCTGATTTCCACCCAAATCTCTCACGCGAACACATGAGAGATTTGGGTATCTCTCGACCTTCCAAGTCCGGCGAGGTTGCCGTGCTTGGAAGCTTGCCTTCCAAGCACAAGGCCCTCTGCCTGGGTCTATAAAAGGTTCCCCTGACTCGACCATCCATCTTCAGCTTGGTTTAGCCGGAGACAATCCCTCAAATTCATCCCTTCTCCTCCGGCCAAACACCCAACGAGCTCCGGCAACCTATTTCTCCTCCTCTCGTTGCTCTGCCACAATACCGATGGCAGAGTTGTCTCTACCTCCGTCGTCCGCGTCGCGCCATACCTGCGCACCCGCCTGCGTCCGCCTCATCGTCGTTGTCACCCTTCTACTGGACCTTCGTCTTCGACGATGGTAGGTATGAGCCACCTGCCATCTCCTTCCCTTTCATCCTTAAACTAGGTTAGATACTTTCCCCTTCCTCTTGTCTTCATTTTCCCCCTCTTTATTTGACAAAACCACCCTCGACAACCACAGACCACCCTCACCTTCTTCATCTCCAGCAGACCACCGGCGAAGGCGCATCCATCATTCCACACACCCACATGCTTTTCCAACTACCGCAGAAGCATCGCCACCATCCACTGATCATCTTCCACCTCTCCATTGACCGCCCTACGCACCACACACTTCTCTCGATCAAACCCATCACCACGGTCACAGACCGACCTAGGCACGCACGCCTAGGCCACCCCGTGCCACACCAACCACCGAGCCATCTTCGTCGTGCCACAGCGAAGCCCCCTATGTGTTCTAATGAGGCCGCAAGACCGTGTTGCTTGAACGCAAGTTCTGACCTTGGCTGCCATTGGAGCAGACTTGAAGCAGCTTGCAACCTTCACTGCAGGCTCCAAGTCCTAGGTGACGCGGGCACTCTTCGCTAACCACTCACGCCCAGCGATTGGCTTTGGAGGACTCTGCAGCAGCAGTAATTGAGTGCGACCTCCTGCGGGCACGTGCGAGGAAGCGGGTGGGACATTTAGTCCCACCTCGGTCGCTTTCAAACGGGTGGTGTGGCATAAATTGTAATTGTGTTAGGGGCTTATCGCCTCCTGACGCAAGGTGAGGTCCCCTTGCCGACTCACGCCTCGTTTGTGCTCACTCCTCCGCGGACCTGGCTAACCTAACCCGATTACCCAGCACTCCTCACGCATCACCCACGTCGGTGTGCCTAGACCCGGGCGCACTAACCCGACCCGTTTACCCGATTGGCTCTGGGAGAGCGAGTGTAAGAGAGAAAAGAGAGAGTTCGTGGGGAAGGGTAGGGGTAGGTTTTGCACTTGCTTGTATGAAAAGGAAGAAGGAAGAGGACCCTGAAGGAGAAGCTAAGGAAGGAAACGCTGAAGGCAAAAGAAGCCACAGAGGAAGCTAAGGCAAGGAAGAGCCAAGGAAGGAGAAGGCACTGTTGAAGAAGAAGTGCTGAAGGCCAAAGCCAGAGCATATAGGAGGAAGACAAAGGCCACGGTAGAGAGGAAGAAGGAAGCTGAAGGAGAAGTCAGAGAAGAAAGAAGAGGAAGCCAAGGAAGAAAGAAAGAAGAGCAGTGAAGAACAAGCCAAAGAGAAGAAGCAAAAGAGAAAGAAAAATCAAACACTTTTGTCCAATTCTTCCCAATTTCTCTTTTATGCTACATTTTATTATTCATAAACTCCTGCTTTACATTTTGAATTAGATTTTGAGTAATTTTATGTGTTCAAATTGCATCGATTATTGAGATTAGTGCATGAATTCCATTTGCTCCCTATGTTTGACCTCGAACTTAAACTTCGAGTAATAAAATTTATTTGTTTTCAAAGTGATTTCAACTATACTACAACGCAATTATTTTAAACCCGACTTCACCCTCCTATAAACATTTTGGCACCATCTCCGGGGACGATTTCGCTTTCGATGAACATGGATCAAGTGGTGGTGGTGGTTGTTGCTCCTGTGGGTTCTGCAACCAGTGTATGGCTTGCATGATAGTGTGGATCTGTTGCTGCTAAAGCAGGTGGTTTGCATTGATCTTGGCCTGGATGATGGCCATTGTGCCTGGTGGGGGTTGGTCTTCAATCTCATCTACTCTAGGTTCAGCCATGTCTCCAACAAAATCAGGTCTCTTGGATTCCCGTCCCAAAACAAATAACTCTGGATGAAGTGATCGCCTCCTGTGCATACACTAGAAAAGAATAGGAGGGGATGCGGAGAGTGACAGGTGTGAGAAATGTGTGTGCACAAGCAAGCAAGCAAGCCTAATTCTTATAGTGTATTCTTTAGGGGACCTAGAAATCTCCAAAGGAACGATCAAGTCAGTAAGCACTGGACTGCCCTTCCCAAAGCTAATTTGGCCAGGTTGATTACGAGGGGATTGTAGAGAAGGTTCTTCCTTTGGCTTGTGCCACCGATTTCATAGACCCCACAACCGCGATCGTTTGACACTTCCCCGCAGCCTAGTCACCATATTCTACTAAGGGAATGAAAGCCAAGTGCCCAGCGAACAAAACCACACCTCTTAAGACTTAACCCAGTCCTGCCTAGGGCACGTCTACTATGTTTTAATGGGGCTAGGACAGTGCTTGTGCTTGGGTTATGTGATGAGGCGTTGATTGGGGTGGTGCCTCTAAGTTTTCCAATTCTAGTGAGTGTGCCCCTATCAAAACATGATTTTCAAACAAGGATTTTAAGATGTGGTATCTTTTAATATTTGTCCTTACTTTTGTGTCTTTTAGGATTGACATGTCTTAATGTTTTCAAGCAAGTTTCAAGTGGGCACACCAAGTTTTGCACACAATTGGTGAGAATAGATTTCCTTTAATGTGAAAAAGCTCTAAAACCCTAAGTGCTCATCCTAATGTTCATGCAACTTCTACCAGATGAGTTGATTTTAGGGGTGAGTGGTGCGACCCATGTCAATTAACGGTGGCTTCGCAAACACCACTCTGAAAAGAAAGAAGATCACTCCAAAAAGATTAGGTCATTAAGAATGTTGGAGTGCTTTTTTTTTTGTTGGGTGATGCATTGATGATGTGGATCAGGCAATCATTCACCATGCCAATTTTTTTTTATTTTAAATTTTTTAAGATTTTTTTTAGGCAAGCAAACAACCACGGGTGAAGAACTACTCACAATCGGTCCTTGCTGCGCTTACTCCATCTCTACCATCACGAGTTGCGCTACTTCGGCATCTAAGTGCCGAGTTCCTGCAACCATCAAGTAGAAGGAGAAAATACGTTAGATGATGTGAGCATGGATGCAAAATGGAAGTGGCAAAATAAATCCGTTGCCTTCCCGGCAACGGCGCCAAAAACTGACGTCCTATGGACGTGTTTGCTTAAAAGGATCATTATAGTTTGCGTTCGCAACATCAATTTTAAATGAAGAAACGGACGTGAGTCCGAGTGTCGAACTCAGGGAGGAGTGAGAGTCGGATTTTTCTTGTCACTTAGTGTCACGGAAATTACAGGTTTTTGCTTGCGAGAAGACGCGGGAGAAAGGCGAGTGAGAGAGAGAAAAAGAGAGAGAGAGAATAGGGTTAGAGTCTTTTAAATCATGTCAATCACTTATATCAAGATGGAAAACAACATCAAAACTATATTTAACATACAATTCAAGTTTTACAAATACAACGATAGCTAAATGCTTAAACAAAAGGAAAGTAAAGCTAGAGTAAAGGGAGAGAAAGAGAGAGAGGGGAGACGGCGAGGCGGCCATGGCAGTGGAAGAAGGCTCCATCGATGGCTCGTCGACTCCGTTGACTACAAGAGATGCTAAGGGAGGCTAGGAGGGTGATACAACACTTGCTAAGTAAATTCAATGCCTTCCATGGGTGGTTGGAAGGGGTTTAAATAGGGAGAAGTTTTTCCAAATGAAGAAGGGGTTTCAGCGACATTCAAGACATCGCTAAAACCCTTCCCAAAACGTCGGTGAAGCACCCTGCCCAGCGGTCGCACGCGTGCGCTGTTCCTCCTCTTCACGCACGATTCGTGTGTGCGCGTTGCTGAGCTCTCGCAAAGGGCGCGCTTGGATCGCGCCTCAAGCACGCGTGGACGCGGGCGTCGTTGACCGGTGCAAGCGCACGCGTGGATAATCGACGCCTGAGGATGCGCCGTGTAGCGCTATCAAGACCGCTCGACGGCGATCTGGCGGTCGAATTTGAGCGCATGGGAGAAATCAGCGGATGGGTTGCGACGAGCGATTCGATCCCACACCTCCTTCATGCGAGGCGAGGGCACGACCGTTGCACTGCTGGCACGGATGGTCGCGCCTCTTCACCAATCGTCAACCATTCGATGGAGATCAGACGGCTGCGGTTAGGTCTTATGTGATGGGGTGACGTCGCACAGTGGGCAAGGGCGTTTCTGATGTTGCCACATGGCCACCTCATGGCTGTTGATCATCAGATCAACAGTCAGAACTTCTTGGGTCATTTATGGGAGCTCCAGATGTCGGATTTGGCCGATTTCGAGTCTGTTGGACTCTATTCGTCACTCTGAATCCATCCGTGTGGTCCGATTGCTCATCTGAGGCCTGTATTGTCATGAACTTATAGAAATGGCCATTAATACTGTTTAATAAGCAATCTCAATGTGTGATGCATGTCATTTTCCCATGTCCATTTATGATGTGTTATTTGTGCACATTACCCTTAAGATAAACCCCAATTGACAGAATTATTACCCCAAGATGTAGTGTTATCAGATAAGATGTTTGGAGTTTCAGTCAGACGTCTGGACACGTGCCCGGAAGTCTGAAAGTGAGATTTTCGTACTGCGCTTGGCGCTCTGCGCCGAGCTGCGCGTAGAGGCCGCTTTCTCTCTCCCTCACCCCTCATCCAAACCCTAACACCCCTCTATATAAACCCCCTCCCTTCTCCTCTCCTCTCCTCCTCACACCACTCAAGCCACCGCCACCTCCACCTTCTCCTGCGATAGTCGCGCCCCTCTCCCGTCTCTACTGCAACCACGACGAGGAAGGAGAGCCATCGGCGAGGGAAAGCGGGGAGGAGCAAGAGCGAGAGAGTGCGAGGGAGTGAGAGCAGGGGAGGAGGGAGACAACCGTAGCAACTTGGTGGAGCTCAAGGAAGAGCTCGTGGGAGAGAGGACGCCGGCGTGGAGCTGCTCAAGCTCCTGCAGCTGCTGGAGCTGCCACTGCAGGCGGAGGGCAAGCGGGGTGAGCAGCGTGAAGAAGTTCTGATACTGGAAGTTTCCAGTATCAGACATCTGGAGTGAAGTACAGAAGACCGGCGAGGCACCAGGATGTTCGGAGCTGAAATCGGACATCTGAAAGTGCCATATCGTGAGGTACGTATCTTCCTGTGCCATGCATATCGTAGCGCAAGGGATGTCGGCAGACCGTTATGTCTACGGGTGATCGTATGCAGGTGCAGGCTTTGGGAATGCGTGTGATGAGCTTTCTCAAGTACTTTTGGACGTCTGATCACGTCGCCAGACATCCGAAGGTACTTCCAAACGACTGGAAGTAGGGTGAGATGTCTGGAGTTGCCCCTAGACGGTCGCAGAGGGAGTCTGGATGTCTAAATCAGCCGCAAGAAATGCAAGGTGAGTTTTGACGTCTTTTAAGACATCTGGAATTAGTCCCAGACGTCTGATTTTTGTCAATAACCACGTTGTTGGCCTTTTTAAGGCTCAAATGGAATTGGATTTCCGCAAATGAAGTACCGTTGTTTTCCACTCGAGTTCCTCTACGTGTTCGTGTTGAGTATCTACTGTTTTGAGCTCGTCTAATGTAATTAGTCGCTGGTACAGGTTACCAGCCGGTAGCGTGTTTGGGGCCTATGGAGATGACAAGATCTACGGTGCAAGCCCCCATTCCTCCCGTGATGCCCGGTAGAGTGGTTTAATTCAGTTGTTAGTATTTAAATAAGAATGTACTTAGGTGGAATAGTCGAATTGAACTGTAGGATGTGGAATGAACACTAAGGTAGAAATGAATGAGCCTGTTTGAGCTGTACTGTTTACTTGAATGCATGGTTAAGATAAATTGCTAATAAATGCCTTTAATATAATTACGAGATGCATGTTAAAATATGAGCTGCCTGTATATAATTGAGAAATTGACTGTGAAACCACAAGTTTCATGTTATGATTGAGAACTGAATTATGAAAACACGAGCTGCCTGTGTATGGATGGGGAACGAGTTATGAAACATGAGTCCTGGATCTGGATACATGAGATTAATACGTGCATGAACCCTACGGGGAATTAGGATGTAGAACTCCTATGGATGAAAGGAATCTGGAATATAGATGGGAAGTGAGCTGGCCCTTATGTACGCAGTACCAAGGAGAGCAACTGTCCCTTTTTAGTGTAGGGCAGAGCTAGCCTCCTTGGGTTGAGACCTGGAGTTAAGATTGGCCACTCTACACCGACTCCTGTTGGCCCTCACGTACATGGAACCGAGGCATGCTACTAGTGTAAGGAGGGAGCTAGCCACCCCATGGGACCCGGGGTTTAGCTAGCCACCCTACATCGACTTTGTTAGGCCCTTTGGGCAAAATCGGGGTAGTCAAACGAGGGTACGTGGACTGTGGAGGGGTGAGACCCCTATTCTGGAGGGCAAGGCCCTATACTATTCCGTGCTGTACTTTGGGTGTACCCGCTAGCAGAAATGACTGACCGCATGTCAGTGCGGGGTAGCTACCCGTGCGCTTATCACGCATGCCGTAGTCACCGCTACATCTCGACAGTGACCTCAAGGTGGTTGACTGGGTGTAGGACTACCACGGGGGACTCTCCCGGCCAGGAGAGCACCACGTGTACCTTCTACTCTATGGAAAAGACTGCAATCAAGATCGTTCACACGAGGAACATGCAAGATCAAGAAATACCTGGATACTTGAGAAATAAATGAACCAGAAACACATAAATGAGATAAATAGAAATAAGAAATAAAGCTATTTTTGTTTTACTGTACTTGCAGTTAAATAATGTAAACACCACTCTACTCAACGTTTGCTGACTCTGTCTTTTCGTAACCCTGTTCAGGACTAAGAGTTGAGCAATTCGAGTTCCTGGCTACAGATGGTGCTGGGCCCAGCCAAGCCCAACTGTAGTCGTTCTTTCAACTCTTTCATTTTGCTACTGTTATAGTGAGTAATTGGACACATAGTTTACTGTTCCTGTTACTTTCTGTTTCCTTTCCATTTTCTGTTGTTGTTGTGGTGGCATGTATTATATTTTAAGGCAGTTGTTCTACTTTCTTTACTGCTTTGTTGTTTTCTTCTACTTAGTGGTTTATTTTTTGCATGAATAAACTATGTGTCCAATTACTGTGGACATAGTTTACTGTTCCTGTTGGACACATGAACAGTGGACATAGTTTACTGTTCTACAGTGAATGTGGTTTATTTTTTCTACTTTTGGTTATTTCTTGTTGGACGACTAGATCTTAGGATTAGTCAAGGCGAGCCGGACTCGGGTCCTGTAGGGATCCAGGAACTGGGTCGTAACATCAATGATGGAACGAAAAACTACTAACATGGACTATAAGTGACAAAGTATCGAATGGCTAGAGGAGACATCAAACTATAACATGGTTAAAGGTACGAATCAACAATACTAAAGATGTAGAAAAGACATGAATGCTAGCAACAACTATAAATCAAACAGTCCTTCGGGAGAAAATATGCTGGTAAGTATGACTAGAGGCGATCTGGAGGACATATTCGAGGTAGATAGACCTTGGAGATGTAGTGGATAAGAAGGGAAGGACAATTGAAGGGTTATAGATAGTGGAGGGGATTGCTATAGAAAAAAGAAAAAAGAGCAAATTGTTGCGAATGGGGTAGATGCAAATCTGCGTGGTAGGGTGGAGAACTATCTCCAGCGCTTATGTTGGTTGTTGGAAGAGGATGAGAGTGGAATGGGCTAAAGCGAGGGTTGATAGTAGGCAATGATGGGTAGGGAGAGTGGTCTAAAGGGGAAAGCCCAATGTGAGGGAGGGATGCGCTAGAACCATGCGTTGGGAGGGGAAATGATGGAGGTTGCAAGTAGAGAGGGCGCTAAGAATAGGGGACTTAGATGTGGAAGGTAATCAAGCTATTGGGACATGAATAATGAGGTTATAGGTGGGCAGGAAGGAGTTGTATCAGGTAAAAAGGTAGGGGGTGTTGTTTTGAGTGTGGTAGATAAGGGCAATGTGGAGGGTAATCAAGAAGGTGAGTTCTATGTGATGGGAACTTAGGTTGGGAGGGGTTAAGGTTTAGCTTTTGATGTAAGGAGCAGGTGAGTTAGGCAGCAAGGTGGAGGCATCGCTCAGGATTAGATAGCAACATGCTTGCTTATGATGAGTGTTGAGGATGATAAAGGCTAAAGTAAGGTTGATGATGAGGTTTTTGTAGATTCCCTACTAGGAGGGGGTGACGTAATAAATTGCGAAAATATAATGTAAAACAATCTCACAAAATTCAATCACATAAGGTACACAATTATTTTTAGGTCGAAACCAAAATCGAGTGAAAACCACCACCTAACCCTCTCGAGTTAGGATTTTCTGATCAACCAAGCTGATCAAATCCACTAAACGAATCACTTAAACGAGGGTGATTCAACCTCAATTACAATCACGCTACTTTATACGAGGGTAGCGTACCTCAAACCCCTTCTCTTCACGAGAAGGATTTTGTCCCACGAAGGAGACGGGAATTCGCAAAGCAAATACCAAACCAAAGAACAAAGATAAAATAACAAATATAGTCCTATAGAGCCAACAAAGTAATATTTAACCTAAGCTTCTATAGGAATTAGGAAACTCCCCTTTGCAAGGAGTGCGTCGAATCAATGACGTGGGTGCATGAGCCACGTGATGGCACAACGTCACTCTCATGAACCACGACAGGAGAGCGGGTACGCAAATACTTGATGCTCTCAAGATGAAGAACTTGAGCTTAGAGAGAAAGAGCTTTTCTTGGACACAAAAGAGTGTGAAAGTGTATTACTAGGTGTGTCTTGGTGTGTATTTGTGTGCAAGAGGTTCTTCTCTATTTATAGAGGCCTTAGGAAGGCTTTGGAAGGCTTAGGAAAGCTTCCATAGCCGTTGGGTGCAAAGCCCAAGAGAATCAGGCTGAAATCAGGAACAATCATTGCACTGACAGGGTTATCAGATGTCTGATCTTAGCATCAGACATCTGGAAGATCAGTTTAAGACGTCTGGGATCAAAGTCAGACGTCTGATTTTAGGTGGGTTTCTTCCTAACCTGAATCATATCTAAACAGGGTTCTACTGTAAGTCCATCAGACGACATACAGGACGTCTGGCATTATGTCTGGACGTCTGGAAACCTACTTTTTGTGCGGGAATGGATTTCCAAGAGTTGCAATGGCTAGAAAATCTCTGAGAAGAGATTTTGGGACAGCCAAGGCAAAATGGTCATTTATCAGACGTTTGGAAAGGCTTAAGGACGTATGATAAGGCTCTAATGGTCATATCCTTCAGTGTTTGTAAAGCCAGCCAACAGTCCACTAATTAGACGTCTGGTAAAATCATCAGACGTCTTCTAAGACGTCTGGACTAAGGTCTGGACGTCTGATTTCATCAGAAAGAACTAGCTAAGTGCAGCCTAATTATTATCAGACGTCTTAAAACATATTATCAGACGTCTGATTTTGGAATTAGACGTCTGAAAAAGCTATTTGAACCCTATATTGGTTTTCTAAGTTTTCTATAGAAAACCTAAGTATCCTAGAGTTGTGCAGGTGTTCCTAGGACTACTGTTAGGGTACTTTGAGGTACTTTAACATGATGTTCTAAGGAATAAAAAGAGCAAGGAAATAAAGACAAAAGTACATGAAAGAAATAAACAAAATTCTATCCTATTCTTCTTATCCTTCCATCTTCAATCTATCGCTCCTCACGAATCTCCTCTATTCTCCATCAAGCTCCTCCAATCCGTCCTGGATGAGAGCTCGAATTCCGTCTAATCACATCTCCATTTGCAATTAACCTGAAATCTAATACTTCAAGTGTAAATGTTAAACGACACATGTTTTTTATCATTAAAATAAACGATCGTGGTGCTCTAGCACCAACAATTCGTACCAATAGGACAATCTACAATATTGTGGATCAAAGGAGTTGTGGGTTCAAGCCTATACATTTCTAGATGAGGGCCTTTGATAAAAGCTAAGGTGGCAATGATGATGATGGATGAAGAAACGAAGGTAGGATCATCTTGCTATGGATACCATGATAGAAGATAGAAGATTTTGGGAATGATTGCTCACACTCAATTTTAGTATGATTCTCTTTATTTATAGTGATGTTAGTTACAAGAGTCAATAAGAAAATTGAGTACAATAGTACAACCTTAACAACAAATGATTCTATCCTCAAGAAACAATTCTATCCTATATTGTTTGAGTCTCAAAATCTTAGTGAGTTGTTGTGATCCGAAACTAATATCAAAAACTATATCTTTGTTTGTTACAATCTTGCGACAACTGAAATAATATTGGTGAGTTATGTTTGATAGGAAGGAGTGTTTTGTTACTTTTATTTCATTGCGGATTTATGGTGTAACTTTTCCCTGTCCTATATATAGGTGTAGAGATGACTTGGTAAATTAAGAAAATTCTTTCTCTTCAACTTGGTATCAGAGCATCAGGTTGTGGACACCACCAAAGAAATCCTAACCCTACCTTCAAGCCCCACCACCGTCGAATGCCATCGCCACCACCAGCGACAGCTCCGGCGCCACGCCGTTGCCGCCGCCGCCACAGCAGCCGCAGCATCGTCCATTGCCACAGCTGCTGCAACAACTTCCAACAACGTCGCCTCGAGTTGCTGTAGCAGCCACCGATGCGTTGCTGCAGTGCTGCCTAGGGCTACGGTAACCACCGCCACCACTCTTGCTTCTAGAACAAGTTGTTGCAACGTCGCCCCGTGCTGCAATAGTCACCACCGCCGTGCTGCAATAGTCGCCACCGCTGTGCTACAGTAGTACACCTACTGCTGCCTCCTCTCCTCGCCATCGCCTAGATCGCTGGAGAGGGGGATTTGAGTCTCCAAGAACTTCGTAGGAAGATTATTGATTATTGTGGGATGAAGTGTTGGATCAAGAATCCTCCTATGTGTGGTATGACCTTTCTAATCCTCTGATCTATTTGTTATGGGGTGTGTATTCCCCATTTTCTATCAGTT
The DNA here is from genome assembly GCA_037157565.1 of Thalassia testudinum. Lineage (NCBI taxonomy): Eukaryota > Viridiplantae > Streptophyta > Magnoliopsida > Alismatales > Hydrocharitaceae > Thalassia > Thalassia testudinum. The sequence continues at coordinate 61,120,435 of JAZHRO010000013.1, read as the reverse complement.
TTCAGATCTGATTGTGAAGAAGTTCAGGGGTGTGTTACGTGTACCCTTTCTCTGGTGCATTAAAATCAAATTGTGGTAGTGTGTTCATGTAAACATGGCAGCATCCCAATCAGTAATTGTGCTAGGGACCGTCGTGGGTGTAATATCTTGATTTTTCTAATGTAAGTTTTCTATAACAAATAATTAGATGTGTGTATCATGGAATATAGTTATGACCCATTATGAAAAAGGGGTAAAATAAATTGACGAATAAACATTTTCGAAAGATGTTCCCATCAAAATTAATGGCTAAAAAAAAAAGTAGACAACCAATCTTACCCATTAAGTAATTAATTGTTATTTTTCTTTATTACATAGATTTATTGTTCATTGAGCCATTACTGATGAATTATATCTCTCCATGTTTACTCACCAATCAAGGCATTCTTAATTTTCTTGCTATCATATTATACCATAATTGTACCATCCTTGAATGACAAGAGTCGTAATCATAGGCATCATTATCAATTGTCATCCACCCATGATTGGTCTCATTATGCCATTCCATCTCTTTATATTTCTCCATTTCAAAATCCAACAACACTTAAGTCATAAGCCTCTCCATATGTGATCTTGCTTATCTCCATCTTGAAAGTAAGTATGGCCTTCATGCAAGGTATTTTTCATCCAAGCTACCAACATGCTACCAATTTACACCCATGTAAAAGTTGAATGTAGATTTGATGCTGATCAAGGTGATGGATGTCATTTGTAGCAGGATATACCAATGTTATTGAATCTGTCGTTTTCAACATCATTAGGAGGTAAACGGGAATAAATCATGTAACCTATGGCTATTGCAACATATTCTTCCCATGTTCTGTCATGACATCAATATATAATGAAAGGTAACTCTGATACTATAAAAAAATACTTTGCCAACTATATTTTCTATAAGTAATAGATTTTATACTCGTGTAGAAAATTCTAAATATTTCTTCGAGAACCATGCAAGATTTCTCTAAGATCTTATTGATATATTTTTTAATTTTATAAATTATATATTTCAGATGTGACAAATACATTGCATCCATCTTCAAGAATGTCATAATTTATTTCTTCTTTTGCCTCTAATTAGTACGAGTGAATGTATAAGCACTAACTTACATTTATATTTTCTTTTATGTTAGTAAACAACAAGAATGCCAATGTAAAATAACAATTGCTATTATATGATTGCACCCAATTCCAACGTTCGATTATTAAAGCTATCGATATGGAAGAAAATATTAGTGGCATGTCATTTTATGTCCTATAGTTAACTGTAAGTAAATAAAGAAAGTCAAATATGCAACATCTTTTTCATTCTTACATGGTAATTAACCATTCTAGTAGAACAAGCAATGAGTCAAAGATGTTTGGTATTTTCTTTGACATGTGGAAATAGTTGACTGCGTAAATTGATTAATTAGGTTTTATGTGTTATTTAATGCTTGCAAATAATTTGCCTGGTATGTGTATGAAAACCTCCTACTTGATTTTAAATGGTTTATGTTTAGTCTTATTCTAATGAATTATTAACATATGTTGGTAATCTTTATAAGCTCGTGAATGAGATAACTAAGTAATTGCATGTGTTGACTGTAAGTTTTCCCAACTTGATAATAGTATTAATTTTATTATAAGGTCTTATAAGTCAAACTAATATTGAATATTGGCTTCTCTATGTATGCATTACTTCAATAATTATGAACATGTACATTGGAACGTGCGATCGCTAACTAAGTACATGAAAACTAATAATTATGTAATATGATTCTTTTCTAAAGATACATGTGCAAGTTATACGATATATAAGATATCGGTATAAAGAAATGAATTAAAATTAAAAAGGTGTGTCTAATTGAATATGGTATACAAAAAAGAAATTGATGAAATCAGTATTAATAAAGTACTAAGATAATTGAAACTACAAGAATAAGTTTTTCTTTAAAAGTATGGAATTATGATTCATGAATATTAAGGCACCAACTCAAAGGAGTCTCATGGGCCTTAAGAGGGGCAACGCCTTCCGAGGGCGTATGGTTATATGAATCATGATGGCAAACGATAAGCCCACCTCAATTGTAGCTACACTAACATGTCATTGTTATCATTTCATGGATCGTTTGTACCGACGGTTAAGCCTTCAAAGCCACCTAATGATATGTAAACTAAGACAAACAACTCTATGTAAGAAATGGTTTAATAAAGTAAACAATTACTATAAAATTGTTATAAAATACAATATGTGCACTGAAGCAAATGTCTCTATGCAAAATGGTTTAATAAAGTAAACCATTGCCATGAAACTTTTATGAAATGCAATATGTGCACTCAAGTAAATATCTCTATGAAAAATGGTTTAATAAAGTAAACAATTGCCATGAAATTGTTATGAAATGTAATATGTGCACTGAAGTAAATGTCTCTATGCAAAATGATTTAATAAAGTAAACCATTACCATGAAACTTTTATGAAATGCAATATGTGCACTCAAGTAAATGTTTCTACATAAAATGGTTTAATAAAGTAAACCATTGCCATGAAATTATTATTGAATGCCATGCAATAAATCATTGAAAATGAATATTGACATAGAGAAACCAACACATGTGTTATGTGATGATTTGCTTATGGTTATGATTGCAAAATTATTGATAAGGTTATGGAATATGTTTATGCATGCAACATGGTCAATGGAACATTGTTTTGTAAAGAAAATGAAGTACAATTACTGAAATTTCTATAAGGGAGAAGTTATGGGTTTCTTATATTTAAGTAAACTTATGAAGAGCATAAGTTTATAATGATGAAGAATTGAATGACTACAAGAACTAGAACAATAATGGTAACTTATTGCTTGCGTTATTATGAAAGAATTATTATTTTTGAAATGATCGATGTCCTTCATGGAATATGTGTTATCTTTTGCTTCATGGAAATTTAAGACAACAATCTAATATGGTAGCAAGATGAATGTAATTAGTGCAAAGCATCATTACAAGTCATGCCTTTTATGTAATGAAAATTAAGTTCCGATGAAATATGGTCATTATGTTTAATAATGTACATTAGATATAGGAAGATATCTATTGAAATTATAAGATCATGTTATTTAATTATGTTAAAAGTTTTGGGTTATTAATTGTGTCTCTTAAATTTTGTCCCTATGATTACTGAGTTTCACAACTCATAGGTTTCTTTTGAAACCTTACGGAATCGAGCACCGTAAGTTCCATGCAGGATTTAGTTTTTTTATATGGTGTACCAGTTCAACTATGCGAATAGAGGTACGTGGTCTTTGTCTAAATTTGTACTGGAACTTTACTTTTGGCTATTATTAAGTCATTAGATGTAACACTCCACGTTGCATGAATCAATAAATACAAATGCTTTAGAAAAAAAAAATTATACAAACGTGGGTTGTTACAGTAGGTGATACTTCTTCAATTACTGATGTAACGTAGTTGATTGACTTAGGTAGCTCCAATCATTTATCCGGTAATCTGCAGTGTTTTGGGTAGATTCAACCTGTCTCTCAAGGTCGCACAGTATAGGTGGCTGATGGGCAACTAGCTCCTATTAGTGATTAGGACGAAATTGATGTTATCCCTTCTATGCAGTTTAATCATGTTCAATTTGTTACATATTGGTTTATAAATTTGCTCTCTGTCAGTGAAATCATCAAGCAGATGAATTGTCATGTCATCTTTGATGAGCATAGGTGTATTTTTCAGGATCGAATGACAGGGAAGACTATTGATAGTGGATATGAAGAAGGTGTTTACCGACTTCAGCAGGGTCCCATGGATGCAGCATATCAGATGAGTACCATGTCAAAGAGTACTCTATAATGGCATAGACGATTGGGCCATCCTTCTTTGAACAAATTACACAGGCTTATTCCTCATGTATCCCCAACTACACATCTCACCTGTGATGCATGTCATCTTGGGAAGCATCATAGATCTTACTTTCCAAGTACTACTGGACTACGTTCGTCTTCATGTTTTCAGTTAGTGCATCTCGATGTTTGGGGTCCTAGTAGGACTCCTGATAGAGCAAGACATCGGTACTATTTAATTGTGGTTGATGATTTTTTGAGATTGTCCTAGCTATTTCTCATGAAGAACAAGTCTGAAGTGAGTTCACTGATTGAGAAGTTTATATTGATGATAAAGAATCAATTTGATATCTGCATCAAGACTCTCAGATCTGATAATACTTTGGAGTTTTGTACTCATCGACTAACGGAGTTCTATAGTTTACATGGCATAATTCATCAGACTTCATGTCCTCACACCTCTCAGCAGAATGAGATTGCAGAAAGGAACCACGGACACATCCTTGATATGGCCAGAGCCCTTCTTATCCATAATAGTATGTCACAAAACTACTGGAGAGATGCAGTTCTCATAGCTTGCTACCTTATTAATAGATTGCCTTCCTCAATGATTCACGAGTAGATACCGTGGTAGATGCTTTATTCAGATGATGACCTATTTGATCTTTTACCCAAGACATTTGAGTGCATGGCTTTTGTACATTTTCTTGGGCTTGGACGAGATAAATTAGCACATAAAGTAGTTAAGTGTGTGTTCCTTGGCTACTCTCATACTCAGAAGGGGTATTGATGTTTTGATCTCCTACACCAGAGACACTACATCAATGCAGATGTAACCTTTCATGAAGTTGTACCCTATTTTTCTATTGTTGTCAGGTAGGTACAAAGTGTGTCAGAGTATGCTCCTGTACCAGTTGCTCTTATACCATTTAATATATTCACATATAGTAGTAGCCCTTCTCAGGCTACCGAGCCATCTACCGACACATTTAGGTCGGTACCAGCAAATGAAAGGACCTTCAAGGGTCACACTTATCAGTTGCCAGTTGTCTATAGGGTAAAGCCCCCTTCGTCTTTTCCACAGGCTCCTCAGGTTAATGTTGATAACCTGGAGGCTATGTCTACTCATGAAGCTCCTTTAAATACAGTGTCAGCAAGGGTAGAGGTTGAGAGTCCATCACTTGTAGATGTTTCTCTAGGTTCTGTTTCCATGAGTACTGATGAGGATATCCCTATTGCTATTAGGAAGGCTCCACGATCTTGTGCAGAGTATCGTGTTGCTGGGAGTGTTGTTCTGCGGATTCTCTGAGTTCGAAGTTTCATACATTCATAGCTGTAGTATCTACTGCTGAGATACCTACCTCGTACCAACATGCTCTACTACATCCACATTGGAAGGCAACTATGGAGGAGGAGATGTCTGCACTTACTACCGGCGATACCTGGGAGCTGTCACCTCTACCGTCTGGAGCGCACCTTATTGGAGCCAGATGGGTCTTTACCTTGAAATACAACCCAGATGAGTCTATTTCAAGGTATAAGACTCACTTTGTGGCCAAAGGATTCACCCAAACCTATGGGGTGGATTTCTTTGATACGTTCTTTCCTATTGCACGACTCTCCACTGTTCGCATATTTATCCCTGTTGCAGCTCATTGTGGATGGCATCTACATTAGCTGGATGTCAAAAATGCATTCTTGTATGAAGACTTGGAGGAAGAGATCTATATGCAGCAACCGCCTATCTTTGAGGTTCAGGGGGAGTGCGTGTGCAAGCTTCGTAAGGCCATTTATGGTCTTAACCAGAGCCCCCGAGCCTAGTTTCAGCACCTGTCTGAGTCGTCTGTTGTTGAGATATAGAGATCCTCATATGAAAATTCACTATTTGTGAGGAAGATCAATAGTGGTACAGTAGCTCTACTTGTGTATGTGGATGACCTTCTTCTCATAGGTGATGATGCAGAGGGTATATCTCAAGTGAATGAGTACTTGGCATGCCAGTTTGTCATGAAAGATCTTAGGAAATTAAGATATTTTTTGGGTATTGAGTTTGCCATAAGTAAGCAAGAGATAATTATGTCACAGAGGAAGTATGCTCTTGACATTCTTCAAGAAACAGGCATGTTAGGATCCAAAAATGCTAATATACCTATGGATTCTAAAGTTCACCTTTTTGAGGATGTAGTGAAACTAAGAGACAAGAAGGCATATCAACAGCTAGTGGGGAAGCTGTTATATCTGACCATCACTAGGTCAAATATTAGCCTTGTCGTGAGTAAGCTAAGTCAGCTCTTAGATGAGTCCACTGATATTCATTGGCAGACTGTGATGCAGGTGTTGAAGTACATCAAAGGATGTCCAGGTAAAAACATTCTTTTTCAAAAGAAGGCACATATGTCTGTTGTTGCCTACTCAGATGTAGATTATGCAGGTGATCTTGGAGACAGGCGGTCTACTACTAGCTTCTATTTTTTTGTAGCTAGGAACTTGGTGACCTAGAGGAGTGAGAAACAGAATGTTGTTTCACGTCTAGTGCTGAGTCTGAGTCTAAGGCCATGGCACATACTGCAGCTAAGATGATATGGATCAGGTCTTTGTTACGGGATCTTTATGTTACTGTTCAAGAGCCTATGAAGATACACTGTGACAACCGGGCTACCACTTACATTATGAACAATCCTATGTTCCACGAGAGAAAAACATGTGGAAGTGGATTGTCATTACACAAGAAATTTGATTCAACAGGGTCTACTTCATACTACTTGCCTTGCCTCCTCAGACCAGACTGCTGACATGTTTACCAAACCACTGTCTCGCCCCCAATTTGAGAAATTTAGAAACAAGCTGAGTATGATGAATATATATATTCCACTTTGAGGGAGAGTGTTGAGTTATGTTTGATAGTAATGAATGTTTTGTTACTTTTATTTTCATTGTAGGTTTATAGTGTAACTTTTTCCTCTCCTATATATAGGTGTAGAGACGACTTGATATATTAAGAAAATTATTTCTCTTCAACTAATATGATTATGTTTGTTGCTAAAGAAGCCCATGCATATCCCTATTTTTTCAATAAGCATTAAGTTCAATAGAACTGCTGATGCACATAAGCAAGTTAAATTTTCCAAATGAAAGGTGCAGATGTTTCTCTTCAGATACTGCTTTCCCATCAAACCATCGATATAAATACATGGGTATCTGTCTGAATGTAACATAAATGGGCTCTCTATATTAAAACTAGATGACGACAACAAAAACTAAGCCTTCTCCCACACTTAGTGTTAAGAAATTATTTCTCAATTCCTCATTCTGTAGACACAAAATTCTTGGGCAGCCCAATCCCTCTTTCAACTTTCCCATTCTCCATTAGAGAAGTCTGCCATAAATTGTGTTGAAATAACTAAATAAGGAGATGGCAAAAAAGAATGATCTAATGATGGGGAGTAAGAGGAATAAGGGTAAGGAGTGACAGATTATTCAACCTTGAGATTCGTAAATTTGCCCACAACTATTTTCCAGGCACCTACATAGCTATTGCTGGAAGTGCTGATACCTTTTTACCTCTCTTCGCAACATATATGAGAACAAACAGAAGGAGGGAGAAATGCAGCTATCACATTACACAATAGAAGTGTTAATAGAATAAAAGAAATATTACTGTATAAAGATGAAAATTTGCAATCAAGTACACTCATGATTCCATCCAAACTCCACAAATTGACTTAGGTACACAAAATGACAATAAATAAATTTCGGAGAACAAGATTATATGGAAGCCTTTCATGAGAAAACTGTTCCTCTTTTCCTAACTTCTAAAAGCATATTTTTCTACACTACTTGAATACTTTTGGCAAGCACAACTGAACTGCTAGCCTAACATGGAAGCAGTCAATCATTTCTAGATGCCTACAGCCTACTGATCATGCTTGTCCTTCTCAATCAACCAAGAGGCATTTAAAGTTGAAAGAAGTTGTTGAAGCGACGGAACAGATAGATATTACTTCCTCCAGGAATATCTGCAATTATAAAAGTTCTCTAGTGCTGAGATTCTTTCTCAAAAGGGAAACCTTAAGAAGACAATATATGCAACAAATTATATATAACAACATACCTTATCTTTTTCTTGAATCATGAACTCTTTTGTGGGTCCAAGTCATTGTTTTGACTATTATTATTGAGCCTATGTGCATAGAAGATCAGCACAATGCCACTGTTTTCAACACAAAGATTGGAGCTTATGCTAATCTTCTATCCTTCTCAATAATTTAGGAAGCAAATGCAATCTAGGAAAGAAAATATTTTTGGTGCAAGGTGAAACGGTTTGCATTGACAAGAAACATTTTTTTGATTCATGATATTGTTATAATGTGGTTTTATTAATAAATGCCAGTTGACTATTATCAATTATAAAAGCACTACAACTTGTAAAAAAAAAGACTATAATAGCTAGACCAACCAAGCTTTTCCAACATCCAATGGTGTTAGCACATGGATTCTTTGCTTCCAATTAGAACTGACATAGGTTAGACTCTAATGAACAAGTTCACGTCTCATGATCTCCATCCAACACTTTAAGGCTTAGCATTCAACTTCTTGCATCTCGTGATTGAAGCATAAATAGCCCTTTTTTGCAAATGTCCACACCACCTTAAACAAATATCTCTCATTTTATCTTGTTAGGCACTGCACCAATATTTTCTTGAATAACCTCATTTCGAGATTAAATTTCCTTTTTTGTGGTCATACATTCATCTCAGGTAATCTTCATCTCTTCCATGGAATATAACATGGACAACAATGTTATCCTTCACAAGAATCACATCCAAGGCCTATATGCACTTTACAAAACCATACAAGGGTTTTCTTCACTTCCCGCACCTTTCCGTTTGGAAAGAACACAGTGATTTGACACTTGGTCTTTAGGAGGGATGAACAACTAATGTTCAATTAGTAGACCATTTTATTTGGATCTAAAGCTGCCTACTATAATAAGGCAACTACTAATTCTGTTGGAGAAATTGGAGAGAGGACATTGTCATTATTTAATGGTGATGAAAGAAGAGAGAGGGAAAAATTGGAGCTTCTCTACTTCTATTTACAATGATATGAGTGGCATTTTCACCATTATTTCAGATCCTACATCATCACGGGTCAGTTTTCTCTAGGCAAAAATTCCATCCTCTTGAGTAACATGTGTTTATTCACATTACATCTCTTAGGTTCTTTTTCAGTTGTTGACCCCAAACCACAGGGATATTTTTGTACTGCATTTTAAACAGAATTTTTCTTTAGCTTGCCTATAGCTTTCTTCCATGACTTATGAATAATATTTTTTTCCAAGTAATTATTGAAAAAATAATCACCTAATCGGATAGGCAACTACTACTCAAGGATACTAGCTAAATGATGCTATTTTATAGTATTCGGAAAACAATCCTTACACTTCAATGGAAGATAGTAGTAGTAGGCATCAAAAGGCTGGAAGTAGCAATACTCGTAGGCATTTTTTTGGTTGGTGGAAGGAACATGCAATGTGGATCAACCTTTCCTTTCACCAACAAATGCTCTTTAGAGGGACTAGATTATAGGCCATTCACCCTTGTGCTACTTAAATGGTTGAATTTGGCCCACTACTTCAAGGTAGGCTGTTAGTGTTTATATATTTCTACTTTATTTTACTACTGTAGCCCTTCCTTTTCTGTTCCTATTTCTTGTGTATCCCTATTTCCCTCCGAAGTCTTTCCTTAGCTATCCCGATCTGTTATGTATTCCTAATTCCCTTTATTCATTCGAGTACTTATCTATCCTTAATTGGATCAGGATTAGGATTAAGAGTAAGGGTGCTGACCTATATAAAGACCATTGTGCTAAAACTTTCTCTTGTAAAGGACAAATGAATTTTCTTGCTCTCTAAGCTGCTTCTCCTGTAGTTTTTCCCTTCATCCTTTTCTAATGTTACATCAGGTGTTCTATGATGCTGCAATTATATTATTATCAACAAAGTAACTTCTAGATATTTGTATTGGGTCATATGCACCCTATGGACATGCAAAAGAACTCCTAACAGTTGTCTGAAACAAAAGAATCATGTAATATCAAAAGTTCATGGTGGCATTTGTATCAAGTTCCTTTTTACTATGTACGTTCTAAAAAGTTGTCTGAAACAAAAGTTCTACTTCCAAGTAACCTTCAATGAGTTCTAATATTATTGAAGCAAGGCAAATATTAGTGATATTCTAATATTAATCAGGTCATAACTCAAGATGCCACTAGAGTAAAAACATAAGTACCCATAAACATGCAAATTCAAGCATGATTTGAGTGATTATTTTTGGTTTTCTTGTTTTTGCTTTTGTTTTTTTTTAATCATCAACCACCATTAGAAAAGCCAAAAGAAACTAAAAAGACAATTAGAGTAAATTGAAGGCCATAAGAAAATGAAAACCTGAAGATTGTAGTGGAAAATGTCATAGTTGATGGTTTCTGCAAAAGTTAGCCAGAGAAAGGTTGAGGAACTGCTAAAGTTATATGAAATAGATAAACCAAGAATTTTAACACAGCCTTACATGAAATAGTAAGTGCCATTCCCTTAAAAATATTATAGCTGTGATAGCTGCAAAAGAAGTTGGATGTAACAGCATTATAACAAATATAACATGAACATACCAATTGTAACACCTCAAAGATAGTTCAACACAGTAAACTCATAAAAGCGAGTAGTGAGATATAAGAGTTGGGAATTACTACTTGACAACTTGGGTTTAAGTATTTTGAGTGGTTGCCTTTGGTCCAATGGGCCTATGTCTAACAAGTTGTCGAGACTATTTCTTCTTTATTAGACTTGAGTCTAAGCCGGGTCGTTACAAATGATATCAGAACCACACTCCCTCTAATAGAAAGAAAGAACTGCTCTTAAGACGACCAAAGAGTGCGTTATGAGATAGAGCCACCATTACTATTGCAAATATATTGATTAATTGATCTCATCAGGGTTTCAAGAGAGGAAGGTTATAATACCTCAAAGATAGTCCTACATAGTAAACTAATGAAAGTAGGTAGTGAATATAAGGATTGAGAATTACTATTTGATAATTTGGACTTAAGCATTTTAGGTGATTGCCTTGGGTTTAATGGGCCCATGCCCAAAAATTTGGTAAGACTATTTTTTCTCAATTAGACTTGGGTTTAGGCTTTGATTTTATACCAATAGAGATTTGAAGTGCTACATAGAATCATGAGGAGAAAACAACAATGGTTCTCAATCCTGCTATTGGAGATAGTAATCAACGAAGACTAAAAATGATAAAGAATTGGCACGCAAAGTAAAGGTACTAACCAAGTTGGCCCCTCAGGAGCAGAGGTGATGACTTCCCTTCCCTTTGAGCCCTCAAACTTGATATGGCCATGGTTAAGAGAGCACCACCTAAGATAATGCCAAATCTAACAGCAGAAACGCTTCCTGTGAACATGAAAGAAGCAAAACCACCAACAGAAAGAAGAATACCTGCAGGAGCAGTCAACATACGATGAAGACCACTTAGTAAAATATATGCATTAACTAGACATGGCCAAAAAATATGTCTTTGTAACTTCCAAGTTTCGTGACATGCGATACCATACAGAATTCCAACATCAAAGTCTTCCAGCTTTGGCAAACCAGTCAGCTTATGTGGGAGAGAAGCAAGAGTTTCCATGGCATCCCGCAATGAATCTGGGCAATTTTCAGCTGAAGACATGTATTCCATTCCTTCTATGCTTGTTCCTTGCCAAAAAATTTTAAGAAGATCAGGCCTTGCTCTATCTGACTGGAACTGCTTTAATCAGGAATGCTTTGTAGGATTACTCTGACATACTCTGAATAAGCAGAACTTGTTCCTGGAAAGATTCTAGCAACTGCTTCCATTCTTTTTTGTGGTTGACTTTGTCATGTTCAACCTCTTTCTCGATATTTTCCAAGCTCATTTTTGAATGCTGTAGAAAAGTACAAATAATAAACGAATTTGCAGTAGCCAATGCCAATAAATTGAAGCCAGTATTAACTATTCAAAGTAAAGACAGGTTGAAGTAACACCATTTAAGCAAAAATGCAATCTGAGTAGGAATTGACTAGGAGTATGACATGTGCCACTAATTGCAACTTCAAATAGTACCTCCAGAATCCTCCAGAATGGGGAAATGGAGGTGGACTAGATGCTGCTTTAGTGGCAACCTATGGTTATCTAAATTCAAACAAGAAAACGTTATCTGAAACAGTCACCCAACTGTAAATCAAACAGAACATTCTGAAATAGAATTTCCTGGTAGTGAACCTATAGAGAGAATAATGGCAAAGATGGGCCTCTTCTTTTGGAGTCTATACGTGAAAATATGAACTTTAGATGTATTAAGACCAGCCAAGAAGATGGATTGCTGTCAGAGAAGAAGCAATTTTCCATGATTAGGTTGTTATTAAATCCACACTTTTGACAATCTATCATAATCCAAATCTCCTAGGGCGTGTTCCTCTGCCACTGTGGCAACTCGAGTAACTGCTTCTCTATGGCAATGCATAGAAAACAATTTTCTACCGATATTAACACAATAGGACCTGAAAGACACCTTGATTAGGGATCCAGACGTAGCGATTATTCATGAAATATTGCAGGCATGTATATTAGTGCCTTTCAGATTCCTTAAAGATGCATTTCAAAAATACAATGTGATAAGAAAGATGAGACTGCACGAAAACCATGGCTCATTATCCGAGAAGATATAGAAAGTTTGTTCAGAGGATCAAAGAATATGGACATGGGTTTAGAGGCCCGCAATGTGAAAATTTCCTTATAGGTCCAAATGATGCTTGTGCTGATATGACATTTTTCTGCCCATTCACCCTCATTTACAAAGAAAACTTTTGGCTCTTGAAGATCCTTATAGCCTCTTTCGTAAAACAAATCTTTATCCTTCTTTTGGGTTTAATTGTCTAATTTCTGGACTCTCCTACTAATCTTGAGCTCAATATTATGATTCTTTCTGAATAATCCTCTTGCTTTGCTTGCATTCTGGTGAAACTCCCTAACGACCGATGCAATCAGTTATGAAGTGTTTTTTTTTCCCCCTTTCTTTTTCGCTGTTTCCTCTTCAACACTATCTGATAGTGTTTGCAACAAATACAAAATCCGATCAGGGAACTTGAGGTCAAGTTTGATTAATCCCTACATGGTTATGGATTTGATCAAAGTCAGTGTTCGTCCACGGCAGGACGAAAAATCTTACTCGTCGATTGACCTCGTCACTCCTCATAACACATCCTCAAGAACGTTTCGCGCCCTTCCAAGAAAATCCCACTCCAAACAGAATCCTCGCTTGGCGTAAATCCAATTCCAACAGAGGATCCCAAAGCACATCTATTCCAAACAAACTTCTCACCATGGCATCTCCCTCGGGGGGATAGGACTGCGACGCCTTCAAGCACATCGAAGAACGCGACACCGACCGCGTCGACGCGAGTCTCAACCCATCGGCGATCGCGCACCGAAGGTGTCCACGAGAATCTCCTGGCAGTGGCAGCACTAAGGGACGGCATTTCGATGATCGAAACGGTGTCGTGCTGCATTGCGGGATCCGTTCGGAAGTGTTTCCGGCGGAGATCGCCGGCGAGAGAGCAGCGGGAATAGCCATGGGTGAGCTCAGCTGCTGCGAAGGGAGACCGTTGGAGAGGAGAGAGGAGTGGAGCGAAACGGTGAGACGCGTGTATGAGCGGTTGGGTGCGCTGTTTGAAGGCGGGGGGCGCTAACGTGATCCGCTCCGGCGCACCCGCCCGCGATTCGCTTTGGGTGCGCGCACGCAAAGTCTCCACCGGGCAATAGCGTGTGCCGTGGGCTTCGTTCGGCAGCCTCAAAAGCTGCATAACGATGGAAGCAGTAGGGTTAGTACAGGATTAGAAAATTAATATTAAGAAATGTGAAATTAATATTAATTTATAATTATATTTAACTAATGTCAATATTAGTTTTTATTTATTTAAATTAATGTTAAGTTGTGGTATTAATATTTGTGATATTTATTTGGTAATGGTATTAAGTATATAAAATATGAAAGATATTAAAAATATAGGTGGTGTACAATTTTAATACGGATTTAGCTAACATCAGTTGAAATTGATGTTAGACAAACCCGTATTAAAGTTGTTAAACCTGAATTAGCAAATGAGAAATTAAATAGTCAAGTAAATGGGGGTTAACCTCTCTTTTGGGGCTTTAACCCTCCAAGTAAATTAAACCTTAAGATACATAGCGATGGAGCAGTGGGCCTATCTACCGAGAGTTGTTACGAACCGATTCCCAAATCCCTACAGGATACGAGAATTGAATCGACTCGACTGATCCCAAGACCCAGTCGTCCAACGAGAAAGTAACCAAAAAGCAGTAAAATAAACCACATTCACCATGCAAGTAACTAATAGTAACAAAAGTACAGCAGTAAAGAAAAGAACTACTATAGTACACACCACCACAACAGTAGAGTATTAAAAACAGGTACAGAAATATGAAGTTTACAATAAAAGAGTACAAAGGTGTAACAAAATACCCACTACTACAGAAAAACGGGTACAACAAAGTACAATTACTGGGCTCTACTAGGTCCAACACCCTCTGCAGCCGTAGACTCTGGCTGCTCAACACCTAGTCCTGAAAAAGGTGGCAAATATGACACGTCAGCGAAACGCTGAGTAGAGTAGCAACTAGCTAGCTAAGAAAATAGTAAAGGTAGACAGATAGCTGTTGTTTTTAATTTCTTTCTTTATTTCTCTATTTACTCTTTCTTGGTTTATTTCTCAGGTCTTTCTATTGATCTCGAATGTTCCTCGTGAGCACGATCTTTATTGCAGTCTTTTCCGAAAAGTAGAAGTAGCACGTGGTGCTCTCCTGGCTGAGAGAGTACCCCGTGGTGGTCCTACCCTCAGTCAACCACCCCAAGGTAGCTGACAAACGTAACGGTGACTACGGCACGCGCGATAAACGCACGGGTAGCTACCCCACATAGGCACGCGATCAGTCGTTTCCGTTAACGGGTGCACCCAAAGCACAGCACAGAACTAGTATAGGGCAGATCCCTCTCAGTAACAGGGGTCCAGCCCCTCCAAGTAATCAAACAGGGGTCCTGCCCCTCCACAGTCCGCGCACCCTCGCCTGACTACCCTGGTTTGCCCAGTGGGCCTAATAAGTCGGTGTAGGACGGCTAGCTGAACCCCAGGCCCTGTGGGATGGCTAGCTCCCTCCCTATACTAGTAGCTCTCCCCGGTACGGTGTACGCGAGGGCCAAAAGTCGATACAAAGTGGCCAGACCTAACCCCGGGTCCCTGGGGCGACTAGCTCCGCTCTGCACTAAATAGGGGGACAGTCGCTCTCCTTGGTACTCCGTACTCAAGGGCCAGCTCACTTCCCAATTCACTTTTCCAATTCCATTCCATTTATTTCCAAGAGTTCTACTCCTAATTCCCCGCAGGGTTCATGCTCATGTTTCTCAGGCCAAGCCATACTAAGTTTCATCATTTCTGGTTTATTCGCATATAGTACGTGTTTCCAACATTCCAACTTCTTTTCCTTTGTAATTTATATACAAGCAGCTTATATTTAATTTCAACCAACAGCAATTACATGTAACAGTTACTAGCAACAGTACTCTACATTTCACAGGCAACTGTTATCCAATTACAGGCAATTATCATTATTCTATCTACTTATCCAAGACTGCAAATTAGGCATTCAATCTAGTTTTCAGGTCCTAGGATTCATGCCATACCCTGGGATTTATCATTCAACCTAGTTTTCAGGTCCTAGGATTCATGTCGTACCCTATGATCTATCATTTATTTCAGATATGCATTAATGTTTGTAATTAACTAAGGGAAGCCACTCTACCCGCAAAACTGAGAGTAATGGGGGCGTGATCGGTAGGTCCACGTGCCTCCGCAACCCCCAAAGCCGCAACAGAACGAGGTCCTAACACAAAGATCAATCACAGGGAACCACTCAGAACAGGATAAAAGTATTTCAAACAAGTAGAGGAACTAATTCTGAGAAGAATGGACCTCGAACGGACCCTAAACAGGTCAAACACGACAATTCTGACTTAAATCAAACATCTAGAACATCTTCCAGACGTCTTAAAAAGGGGTCCAGGTCATACATTACTCTGCGCTACTCCTCAGACGTCAAGAGGTCCTGCTGAACCGTTTGGACCCAGTTCTAGACGTTCGACCACCTCTCTGGACGTATGGAGACGCTCTCCGTCGTCTGGTGACACGCCCAAACGTCTGAACCGCGTGGGAGGGCATGTCCCGCACCTTCCCGAAGCGAATCCTGCACATGTACGCAAACACTCTCTCAATACGGCACACAACAAGCTTCGGCAGAATAGCCTGCATGGCCATATCCACAAAAAGAAGTAAAGGAGGAAATACGTACCTCTCAGTCGTCTAAAGCTCCCTCCAGACGTCGCCCACGTTGTCTGGATGTAGTTCCAGACGTCAGATTCTAGGAAAAATCCCAGAATCAGAACTTCCTTCGTCTTCTTCCTGCTGCGCGCGACCTCGCCTGTGCAGCCGCTCGTCCGCTGCTCGATCTACAGCAGCACCAGGGGAACCTTCCCAGCACAACGCTCCTTTGCGCGCACGCCGGTCGGCCTCAAGCTGCCCCGGCGAGCTCTCTCTCTTTCTCGCGTGCTCTCCCTCTTCTTCCCTTTCGTTGCACCCCTCCTCTCCGCACTGCACCCGGCAGCAGCTGTTGCCCTCGCTCTCGCTCTCACGCTGGAGGAAGGATAAACAGGTGGGGTGGTGAACGAGGGAGAGGGGAGAGGAGTATTTGTAAGCGTGGGGGAAGGCGTCTGCAAGTCAGCGAGGGGAGAGAAAAAGAAGAGGGCGGCGGGTTTCAGTCTGCGCGCGGCACGCGCGCAGACTCGCCATCGTACACATGCAAAAATTAATTTCCAGACGTCTGGGAAGGCATCCAGACGTCTGACCAGACGTTTGGACCAACTCCCAGACGTCTTAAAGTGTTTTGACGGCACGGGTCTTAACAACATAACAAACTCAAAGGAAGTTTCATCCCCGAAATTTGCGCTAACTAAGGTGCAGAAAAAGAACAATATACGCATAACAAATACAAAGAGGACCAAAGCAGGTCCGAAAAGACGTACCCTCAAAGAGCTCCGGGTACCGCTCCCGCATTTCCGCCTCAGGCTCCTAGGTAGCCTCCTCGTATCGCTGGCTCCTCCATAAGACCTTCACCAGGTGTACTTGCTTCCGTCTCAGACTTTAGACGGCCCTGTCGAGAATCTGTAATGGCTGCTCGGGGTAGGTCAGGTCGTCACCCACCTCGACGCTCTCGTGGCTCAGGACGTGATTGGGATCGGCGATGTACTTCTTGAGGTTGGACACGTGGAACATGTCGTGCATGCCAGAAAGCTAGGGAGGGAGGGCAAGCCTATAAGCAACGGGTCCAACCTGCTCTAGGACCTCAAAGGGTCCCACAAACCTCGGCACGAGCTTCCCTCTCACCCCAAACCGTTGCAGGCCCTTCATGGGCGAAATGCAAAGGAAGACGTGGTCCCCAACCTCAAACTGCACCTCTCGGCGTTTCCGGTCTGCGTATCTCTTCTGTCTGCTCCTGACAGTGCGGAGTCTCCTGTGAATCTACTCGATCACCTCCTGACTCTGTCGGATCAGCCTAGGGCCAACCTCCCACTTTGTCCCCACCTCAACCCAACTCAAGGGTGCCGTGCATCTCCGTCCGTACAGAGCCTCATAGGGTGCCATGCTGATGCTCGAGTGATACCTGCTGTTGTATGCAAACTCTGCCAGGGGCAAGTGCTCCTCCCAAGAGCCCCTCCAATCCAGTACACAAGCACGTAAAAGGTCTTCCAGTGTCTGTATCGTGCGCTCAGACTATCCATCCGTCTGGGGGTGGTATGCTGTACTGAACCTCAACCGTGTCCCCAGGGCCTGCTGAAACTCAGCCCAAAACTGGGATGTAAAACGGGTATCCCGATTGGATACGATCTCCCGCAGAACTCCGTGTAGCCATACCACGTTGCGGATATACCTCTCTGCCAACGGTGCTGGTCCCAAGGTGACTCAGATCGGCAAGAAACGTGCCGTCTTCGTCAATCTATCAACGATCACACAGACTGCGTTGTGTCCTCGCTGGGTAACGGGCAAGCCCACCACCAAGTCCATGGTGATGCTCTCCCACTTCCACTCTAGCACCGGAAGTGGCTGCAACGGCCCTGCAAGCCTCTGATGCTCGGCCTTCACCTGCTGGCACACTAAACACTACTGTACGAATTCACCTACATCCCGCTTCATTCCCCTCCACCAAAAGTCGCGTCGCAAATCATGGTACATCTTTGTATTTCCAGGATGTATGATGAACCTAGAACCGTGTGCCTCAGTCAGGAGCTCGCTCAACAGCTCCTTGTCCCTGGGAAAGCACAAACGTCCCCTCATGCGCAGCACCTCATCTGTAAAGGAGAAGTCCCCGGGGTCTCCTGACAGTACTTTGTCACGCAACAACTGGAGGTACGGGTCGGCCATCTGTCCTGTGATGATGCGGTCTATCAGTTCTGGCCTCGTCTGTCATGTCATGGTCACTGCCCCACAGTGCCCCAGTAACTCCAGGGGTTTCCAACTACCCATCTCCTCCAAGAGGCTCCAACTCTGCGCCTGCAAACTGGCCAAGTGGGCAGGTGCCTTCCGGCTCAAGGCGTCAGCCACTACGTTGGCCTTCCTCGGGTGGTAAGAAATGGTGCAGTCATAGTCCTTCAGGAGCTCCAACCAACGTCTCTGTCTCATGTTGAGCTCCTTCTGATCAAACAAGTATCTGAGGCTCTTATGATCTGTGAAAATCTCAAAAGTCTCACCGTACAAGTAGTGCCTCCAAGTCTTCAGCGCGAAGACGACAGCTGCCAGCTCCAGGTCGTGGGTAGGGTAGCTATGCTCATGGGGCTTTAGTTTCCGGGAAGCGTAAGAGACAACGTGACCCCTCTGCATGAGCACACCCCCTAACCCCTGCAAAGAGGCGTCCGTGTACACAACGAACCCGCCACTACTGTCAGGGATGGTGAGCACGGGAGCCGAAGTCAGCCTCTCCTTCAGCTCCTGAAAACATACCTCACAAGCATCTGTCCAAGTAAAGGGCACATCCTTCCGGGTCAGCTGTGTCATAGGACGTGCAATCTGCGAGAAGCCCCTGATAAACCGCCTGTAGTAGCCTGCTAGTCCCAAGAAACTGCGGATCTTAGTAACAGTACGCAGTCTCTCCCACCTGAGCATTACCTCAACCTTGGCTGGGTCCACAACCAAGCCATCCCTGGAGATCACATGGCCCAAGAAGGTCACCTCCCTCAACCAGAACTCGCACTTGCTGTATTTGGCGTATAGCCTACGTCGTCTCAGTGTGTCCAAAATCATCCGCAAGTGCTGTCCGTGCTGCGTCTGATCTCGAGAGTAGATGAGCACATCATCAATAAATACCACCACGAACTAGTCCAAGTACGGTCTGAACACCCGGCTCATCAAGTCCATGAAGGTAGCGGGGGCATTGGTCAGCCCAAACGATATGACCAGAAACTCGTAGTGTCCGTACCGGGTGCGGAAAGCTGTCTTGGAGACGTCTGCCTCCCTGATCCTCAACTGGTGATATCCAGACCTCAAGTCTATCTTGGAGAATACCGTGGCACCTCGTAGCTGGTCAAACAAGTCGTCAATCCTCGACAGCAGATACCTGTTCTTGATGGTAACCCTATTCAGCTGTCTGTAGTCTACACAAAGGCGTAGGGTACCATCCTTCTTCTTTACGAACAATACCAGGGCTCCCCACGGAGACGCATCGGGCCTCGCAAAGCCCTTCTCCAGAAGGTCCTGCAACTAAGACTTGAGCTCTCGCAGCTCAAGTGGTGCCATCCTGTACAGTGCTGTAGAGATGGGGCTGGTCCCCGATACCAGTGAAATCTCAAACTCGATCTCATGCTCGAGCAGTAGTCCTGGCAACTCATCTGGAAACACGTCAGGGTACTCTCTGACCACCGGGGTACTCTGAAAGTCTGCCACAGGGTTGGGCTCCACCACCACACAAGCTAGGAAGCCCTCACACCCCTGGCCCAAAAGTCTCGCCGCTTGAAGTGCAGAAATGTACCTGAAGCCTCCATCCAATGGCTGCTCGTTGAACTCAAAAGAAGGCAACTCCGGTATGGAGAAGACAATCTTCCTCTCAAAGCAGTCCACCAAGGTGTGGTAAGAGGACAGCCAGTCCATCCCCAGAATTACGCCAAAGTCCTCCATCTGTATCATAATCAGGTCAGAGGGAAGGCTGTGTCCCCCAACACTGACCTCACAACCTGTATACACCTCCTCAGCCACAAACAGCTGACCACTCAGACCTCTGATCACGAACGGATCCTCTAACAACACACAGCCCTGCCCCAGACTAACCGCAAAACTGGCAACGACAAACGAGTGTGTGGCGTCGGAATTGAAAAGCATGTAAACAAGTCTGCCGGAAACTGAAACCATACCTGCCACCACTGATCCTGAAGCTCTGGGATCCCTGTGTGTCAGGGCGTTGATACGCCCCTAGCCCTAGGTGCGGATGAAGCAACCACACTCTGCGTCAGACGGGTAGCCACTAGCTGGTACCCTCCTTGCGACTGCTGTCCTCCTCCTTGCGCCTGGAAATCGTGGCCTCCTGCTCGCCCTCCAGTGCTCGGCGCGGGGAGCATCTGCTGACCTCCTTGCATAGACGGGCAGTCCCTCCTGATGTGGCCCGGCTGGCCACACTGGTAGCAAAGGGGGACTCGACTCCCGCCCTCAGTGGGTCCCTGTTGACGGCTGGGCAAGGGTCCGATGCTAGCATTTGGCCCCTGTCGGGGGCCCCCAAAGGCCACTGACGGCCCCGCAAAGCATGACAGCTCTCCTGCAGGTGCCACGTGCCTCCTCTCTCGTCAGCCCTGTGAGAAGTCTGGCTGGTAGGGCCGCTTCCGCCCGCTGTCAGTGTCGCGTGCGGACGGGTTGGTCTCTTCATACGATATAGCTGCCTCCACCACCCTCGAGAACGTAGGCAGCTTCAGGGGTTTGACATACCCCTGAATAGCAGGCCGGAGCCCCTCGGTGAACCTCCAAAGGCGCTCCTCCTCAGTATCCACGGCTGTCACTGCGAAATGAGACAGCTCCAGGAAACGCGTGCGGTATGCGCTCACGGTCATCGTCCCCTGGCGGAGAGTGTGGAACTCCCGCCTCCTCTGGTCCTACCACGTCTGGGGGAAGTACTGCTCGCAGAAGAGGGTGACGAACTGATCCCAAGTCGGCTTGTCCCTCTCCTGACCTCTGACCACCCTCCACCACCAGCGTGCCGCGCTCTCCAGTTGGTACGTGGCAAAGGCCACGCGGCACTCCACAGGGGGCGAAGGGTGTCAAAAACCTTCTCGATCTACTCGAGCCAGTCCTCTGCCTCGATCGGGTCCTCACCCCCCTTTAAGGAGGGGGGCTTCAACTTCCGGAACTGTCCGAAAAGCTTATAGTGGTGCTGAAGTGGAGAAGCTGGTATGCCTCCAGGTAAAGAGGCCTCGTGCTCGGAAGTGCCAGAGGAAGGTGGGGGCGGTGGAGGCTCATCCCCTCCCCCGCGTCCAGCGCCGTGTCCATCGCATGGTCCCACAGAGGACTCCCCCTCCGCAGCCCCAAGGAGAAATGCTCGGGGCGGCGGGTGGAGCTCCTCTCGCATGATATCCCGTATCAGCTGGGCGAGGTCCTGGGCTTGAATGCCCGAGAGCAGTGGCTGGTCCACTGAGGCGTCGGGCTTGACGCGCCCGCCCCTCTGACTTGGTCCTTGGCCGCGTCCGCGGCCCGCCTCACTACCTCCTTGTCGAGGCATCTCCTGTAAGGAGACGCGAACACGAAACAGAAAAGACGTCAATAGTAATCGACATTCAGCGAAGGAACCCTAGAACAGATGTCAAAAGGTACGTTGTGGTGGTTACTTTAGTTACAAGCATGTGAATTGGTTATTTTCCAGCTAGTTGGTTCACTTCTCAGGACGACCTTACTCTGATACCATCTCGTTACGACCCGATTCCCGAATCCCTATAGGACATGAGAATCGGACCGACTCGATTGATCCCAAGACCCAGTCGTCCAACGAGAAAGTAACCAAAAAGCAGTAAAATAAACTACATTCACCATGCAAGTAACTAACAGTAACAAAAGTACAGCAGTAAAGAAAAGAACTACTACAATACACACCACCACAACTACAGAGTATTAAAAATAGGTACAGAAATATGAAGTTTACAATAAAAGAGTACAAAGGTGTAACAAAATACTCATTACTACAGAAAAATGGGTACAACAAAGTACAACTACTGAGCTCTACTAGGCCCAACACCCTCCGCAGCCATAGGCTCTAGCTGCTCAACACCTGATCTTGAAAAAGGTAGCAAATATGACACGACAACGAAACGCTGAGTAGAGTGGTAACCAGCTAACTAAGAAAACAGTAAAGGTAGACAGGTAGCTGTTATTTTTAATTTCTTTCTTTATTTATCTATTTTCTCTTTCTTGGTTTATTTCTCAGGTCTTTCTCTTAATCTCAAATGTTCCTCATGGGAACGATCTTGATTGCAGTCTTTTCCGAAAAGTAGAAGTAGCACGTGGTGCTCTCCTGACCGGGAGAGTCTCCTGTGGTGGTCTTACCCTCAATCAACCACCCCAAGGTCGCTGACAGACGTAACGGTGACTACGGCACGCGCGATAAACGCATGGGTAGCTACCCTGCACAGGCACGCAGTCAATTGTTTCCATTAACGGGTGCGTCCAAAGCACAGCATGGAACCAGTATAGGGCAGAGCCCTCTCAGTAACAGGGGTCTTGCCCCTCCATAGTCCGCGCACCCTCGCCTGACTACCCTGGTTTGCCCAATGGGCCTAACAAGTTAGTGTAGGACAACTAGCTGAACCCCGGGCCTCGTGGGGTGGCTAGATCCCTCCCTACACTAGTAGCTCTCCCCGGTACGGTGTACGCGAGGGCCAAAAGTCGATACAAAGTAGCCAGACCTAACCCTGGGTCCCTGGGGTGGCTAGCTCCTCTCTGCACTAAATAGGGGGACAGTCGCTCTCCTTGGTACTCCGTACTCAAGGGCCAGCTCACTTCCCCATTCACTTTTCCAATTCCATTCCATTTATTTCCAAGAGTTCTACTCCTAATTCCCCGTAGGGTTCATGCTCATGTTTCTCAGGCCAAGCCATACTAGGTTTCATCATTTCTGGTTTATTCGCATATAGTACGTGTTTCCAACATTCAAACTTCTTTTCCTTTATAATTTATATACAAGCAGCTCGTATTTAATTTCAACCAACAGCAATTACATGTAACAGTTACTAGCAACAGTACGCTACATTTCAGAGGCAGCTGTTATCCAATTACAGGCAATTATCATTATTCTATCTACTTATCCAAGACTGCAAATCAGGCATTCAATCTAGTTTTCAGGTCCTAGGATTCATGCCATACCATAGGATTTATCATTCAACCTAGTTTTCAGGTCCTAGGATTCATGTCATAACCTAGGATCTATCATTTATTTTAGATATGCATTAATGTTTGTAATTAACTAAGCGAAGCCACTCTACCCGCAAAATCGAGAGTAATGGGGGCGTGATCGGCTTGTCCACGTGCCTCCGCAACCCCCAAAGCAACAACAGAACGAGGTCCTAACACAAGGATCAATCATAGGGAACCACTCAGAACAGGATAACAGTATTTCAAACAAGTAGAGGAACTAATTCTGAGAAGAACGGAATCTTAAACGCAGAAATCGGACCTCGAACGAACCCTAAATGGGTCAAAAATGACAATTCTGACTCAAATCAGACGTCTGGAACATCTTCCAGACGTCTTAAAATGGGGTCCAGGTCATACCCCACTCTACGCTGCTCCTCAGACGTCCAGAGGTCCTGCTGAACCGTCTGAACCTAGTTCCAGATGCCCGACCACCTCTCCAGATGTCTGGAGAGGCTCTCCATTGTCTGGTGACTCGCCCAGACGTCTGAACCGCGTGGGAGGGCGTGTCCTGCGCCTTCCCGAAGCGAATCTTGCACGCGTATGCAAACACTCTCTCAATACGGCACGCAACAAGCTTCGACGGAACGGCCTACAAGGCCGTATCCGCAGAAAGAAGTAAAGGAGGAAATACGTACCTCTCAGTCTCTGGAGCTCCCTCCAGACGTCGCCCACGTCGTCTGGATGTAGTTCCAGACGTCTGATTCTGGGAAAAATCCCAAAATTAGAACTTCCTTCGTCTTCTTCCCGCTGCGCGTGACCTTGCCTGTGTAGCCGCTCATCCACTGCTTGAGCTACAGCAGCACCAGGGGAACCTCTCCAGCACAACGCTCCTTTGTGCGCACGTCGGCCGGCCTCGAGCTGCCCCGGCGAGCTCTCTCTCTTTCTCACGCGCTCTCCCTCTTCTTCCCTCTCGCTGCACCCCTCCTCTCTGCACTGCACCCGGCAGTAGCTGCTGCCCTCGCTCTCGTGCTCACGTTGGTGGAAGGAGAAACGGGTGGGGTGGTGAACGAGGGAGAGGGGAGAGGAGTATTTGTAGGCATGGGGGAAGGCGTCTGCAGGTCGGCGAGGGGAGAGAAAAAGAAGAGGGCAGCGGGTTTCAGTCTGTGCTCGGCATGCGTGTAGACTCGCGATCGTACGTATGCAAAAATTAATTTCCAGATGCCTGGGAAGGCATCCAGATGTCAGACTAGACATCTGGATCAACTCCCAGACGTCTTAAAGTGTTTTGATGTCACGGGTCTTAACAAGAGTAAAGTCACTTAATAACCCATGAAAAATTACCAAGTTGAGGAAAGACTCTATAAGGTTATACACAGATGTGGGACCATAAATAGCTATAGAAAATTCTGGATATAAATGAGAAAAAAAAATGGTGGTGTTTTCTTAACATGCTAAACGTTGAAGATACGCATTGAATAGATCCTAGACTCTGAAGATTCTTGATCCTGATGAGTTGATGAACCTTCATTCTCTAAGGACTTGAACAAAAATACAATACGCAAAATCCTTCACATTCTCCTAAATCAACATTACAAACACATGTTCTCTACAGATAAAAGGGGAATTATCGAGGGATCGGGAGAGAGAAGGAGGAGGCACCTATATTTGGGTAGTGACATTGAAGTTTCCAAGGAGGTCTTTGAAGAATATAAGGGATTTATAAATCCTAATATGATCATCACCCTTATATCACATCTATTGAAGCCATATACTTAATCAATTTATGCATTGGTCCAAGGCCCATGGGTAATCCAAGTACATCTTACTAAGCTCTTGAAAGACCAAGTGCATCACGAAAGAGTGTGGATTCACTTTCAAATAATTTTTCATGAAGACGAATTTAAAGTTTGATCAAAGCAAATCAAGCAAGGAAAACCATTAGGAAACTAGTTCTAATCAAATGAGATAGGGTTTATACTTCTATTATCGGTTATCACATGTTTAGCAATGCACAACTTGAAATCTCCAAGACAAGTAGAAACTCCACTTGGATGGTTGATGAGATGCAAAGTGAGTATTGGAGACCAATCTTCTTCACTTAGAGATCTTGAATGCTTTTAACATTGCCATCGTAAAATTCCTTAATTTTTCTCCCATGGATCCACAAATGCGAAGAACAACAAGGAAAGAAAGGATATTATTTCACATCCTAGTATAGAGAGGACAGGCACGGAGAGGCTATTTGGAGATTGAAATACAATCGACCTCGAGTGGTAGTTCCTTTTTCTCTTCTCTAAAAACCCCTTTGATGGTATCTCTACCTCTCTACTTATAGTTAATGTAATGACCCATCACACTTTTAACCTTTTAAGATGTCTGAAGTCTCAGTCCGACATCTATCCAGATGTCTGGATCATTTCCCGGACATCTAAAAATGGAATTTTTGTACGCATACTGCGCTCTGCACGCGTGCGACGCGCAAGACCCTCTTCTCCTCTGTCCCTTCCTTTTCTTCCCCAAACCCTAACCCCCCACGCCTTCTATATAAGCCACCCCCTCCCTCCTTTCTCCTCTCCACTCCACACACCAGCCACCACCACCACCTTCAGTGCTGTGCTGGAGTGACGAGAGGGAGCGAGCGAGGGAGAGCGAGAGGGGGCGAGCGGAGGAGAGTGCGGGAGGAGGAGGAGGCTGAGGTCGTAGGAGCTTCGATGGAAGCTTGGCAGAGCTCGCACAGCCGCCGCAGGCACGTGCGGGAGGAGGAGAGAGCTAGGGGAGGCGGCCTCCCGGCCCTCTGCAGCGGCTGGAGCTGCGACGACGCGAGGCGGAGTGAGCGGAGAGTGCTGGAAGGAGTTCCTGATACTGGAAGTTTTCTAGTATCGAAAGTCTGCAGTGGAGTCCAGACGATTGACAGGGTACCTGGATGTCTAGAACTAAGGCCAGACGTCTAAAAGCTCATTTATCGCGAAGGTACGTATCTACCTGCACTAAGCATATCGCAGCACAGGGGTATATGTCGATTGATCGCGCCTGCGACGTCGTATGCAGGTGCAGCCTTGGGAAGGAGCACCGAACGCTTTCCCACGCGTTTTTGGACGTCTAATCAGATCACCAGACGTTCGGAGGAGCGTCCAAAAGACCGGAGGCATTATCCGACGTGTGGAACTGCCTTCAGACGATCGCAGAGAAGGCCTGGACGTCTGAGGATACCGCAGAGAGTTAAAGTAAGGATCTGACACCTTTTAAGACGTCTGGGAGTATTCACAGACGTCTAATTTTGGACAGTAAGCACATTTTTGACCCGTTTGGGGTCCGATCGGGGTCTGTTTAACGCAAACGGAATACCTGTATTTTCCTCGCGAGTTCCTCTACATACTGGAGTCCTTTGTACACTGTTTTGAACTCTCCTTTTGTGATGTATTCCCTGGTATAGGATTTCAGCCTGCTGCGTGTTTGGGGCTCGCAAAGACGCCTGGGTTTGCGGTTCGAGCTCCATTACTCCCGTGTTGCTTGGTAGGGTGGTTAATTCTGTTAATAATATTTAAATAAGAATGTGCTTGTGGAAGTAGCCAAATGGAACCCTAGGATGTGGCATAAATCCTATGATAGAGAAATGAATGAACCGTTTGTGCTATATAATGTACTTGCATGTATGATTGAGATAAACTGTTAGCAATTGCCTGTATTATAATTATGAGCTGCCTGAAATTAATGAACAATTACCTGTGAAATCACCAGTTGCATGTATTGAATTATGGAAACACGTGCTACCTGCATATGCATGAGAGATGAATTGTGAATGGTGAAATCTGGATCGGAATAAATGAGGTGAACATGAGCATGAACCCTACAGGGAATTAGGAGTAGAACACTTGTGGATAGATGGAAACTTAGAATGTAGACGGGAAGTGTGCTGGCCCTTGAGTACGTGGTGCCAAGGAAAGCAACTGTTCCCTTTTTGTGTAGAGCGGAGCTAGCCTCCCTTGAGTTGAGACCCGGGGTTAGGATTGGCCACTCTACACCGACTCCTGTTGGCCCTCGTGTACGCAGTACCGAGGCGAGCTACTTGTGTAGGGAGAGAGCTAGCCACCCCACGGGACCCAAGGTTCAGCTAGCCACCATACACCGACTTGTTAGGCCCTCTTGGCAAACCGAGGTAGTCAGACGATGGTGTGCGGACTGTGGAGGGGAGAGACCCCTGTTCTAAGAGGGCAAGGCCCTATACTGTTCCGTGCTGTACTTTGGGCGTACCCGTTAGCGGAAACGACTGACCGCGTGTCAATGTAGGGTAGCTACCCGTGCACTTATCACATGTGCCGTAGTTACCGCTACGTCTTGACAGTGACCTCGGGGTGGTTGACTGGGTGTAGGACTACCACAGGGAACTCTCCTGGCCAGGAGAGCACCACGTGTACCTTCTACTCTACGGAAAAGACTGCAATCAAGATCGTTACCACGAGGAACATGCAAGATTAAGAATATCTAATGTTTGAGAGAAATGGGTGAAACGGAGATATATATAAAACAGATAAATAGAAATAAGAATTAAACCTATTGCTTTTTATTATTTTTAGATAATATAGATACCATTCTACTCAGTATTCGTTGACTCTGTATTTTCATAATACTATTCAGGAGCAGGAGTTGAGTAGCCCGAGCTTCCGGCTATGGAAGGTGCTGGGCCCAGTCGAACCCAGCCGTAATTTTTAGCACTTCCTTTTCATTCCTTTACTGTTGTAGTAAGTATTGGACTATTAGTTACTGTTAGTCTCTACTTTTTATTTCCACTTTCCGTTGTTATTGCTTTGTGACGGTATGTACTGAAGCAGCAGATTTATTTTTCCTTTACTACTTGTACGTTCCTTATGCTTAGTTATATTACATATGTGAATGTGGTTTACTTTCCTGCTTTTTGGTTATTTCTTGTTGGATGACTGGGCCTTGGGATTAGTCAAGGCGAGTCGATCTCGGATCCTATAGGGATCCGGGAATCGGGTCGTAACAGTTAAAGAGTTTGGTTCAACAACAAATTGATCGATTAAACTTGAAAAATATTACAATAATACTATTGTGAGAGTCAATGATACAAGGAGGAGCCCTTCACCTTTAATGTTGGCGCATGGAGAGAAAGAGAGG
The DNA here is from genome assembly GCA_037157565.1 of Thalassia testudinum. Taxonomy (NCBI): domain Eukaryota; kingdom Viridiplantae; phylum Streptophyta; class Magnoliopsida; order Alismatales; family Hydrocharitaceae; genus Thalassia; species Thalassia testudinum. The sequence goes on along the minus strand of JAZHRO010000013.1, from coordinate 61,091,902 downwards.
CTGGTGGCTATGGAGGAGAGAGAGGAAGGAGTTGTAGAATGTGAAAATCTTTTATTGCAACTCAAAGAAAATAAGTGGGTTTTGATCTCTATTTAAAGAGAATCAAACCAATCAAACTAATTTTCAATCCTAACAAATTTGGGAATTACATATCTTAAACAAATTCAATCACAATCAATTATTCCTAAAATTAATCTATCTTAAATAAAATTCAATCAATTACTAAAAATAAGTTACCACATGTGATACAAAATAATTTGACATGCAAGCCAACTCAACACTTAACCCTAAGGCCACGTTGGCTAACTCCTATGCACCATGGTGTCATATGAATTATCCACGTGGTCATTTTATTTCATTGCTAACGAATATTAATTATCCTTTGCAACTAAATTGAAATGGGTAATCAATTTCTTCGGTTGTTGTGCAAGTTGCTTATTTTATGTTGTAGGGAGACCTACTATATACAACATTAGGATCTACTCTTGGGTCAAGGGTTAGGATCTTATCACCGAGGGTTTCTGGTAACTATATCCAATTTAATTAATTTCACCAATTCAATAATTAAAAAATTAATATCTATAAGCTATCCTACACATTATTCCATAACCATAAGTAATATTGCCTAGATTGTCAATTAATCACATCCTAATACAAATCACTAGATGTTCATCAAACTTTTCAAGTTTATATGGATCCATGGTATTTGATTAGACATAGACCAAGAGTAGGCCCCACTGCTGTCAACTAATGATGATTTGAACGACGCCACTAATTGCATGCTTAGTCACAATTTAAAAATTAGAAACTGGCCAACAGTTTCCTCATGGCTTCATTTCATGCATGCATCATCCAAGAAAAGAATTAATTCCTTACCGTAGTGTGCGCTCTTTTAATCTCTCCCTAGAGTAGGCGTTTTACAAGCAATTCCCTTTTTCCTTTTACAACAGTACAGTATACCCTATCGTGCCTTCTCTTCCTTTAATTTTCAACAAACAGAAATATGTTAAGTGGCCCTGACCATCAGGTTGAAGCAACCAACTCCATATGAGAAGAAGAGAAGATCATCTGAGCATTAAAAAACTCAAGCATTCAATTGTTCAGATCCAACCGCCCATCTTAGTTTGCTTTAATCTGAAGCGACCTCTCTCCTGGAGAAGCTAGCATCGCGCGGTCTCTCGGTTGTTGCAGACCCCACCGCCTCCTCATCCCAGTTATCACCCCAGTGCTGATCCCAGCCATCTCCTCCACCAGAGTTATGATCAGTTGTGTGGGATTGTGATGGAAATCCCATCTCGATCTTTCGATATCGAGCCCCGCCATCAATTCTCTCGCCTTTCTTGATCAGCTTACAACAGATCCATATTCCTCCAGATAACAAAACCACAAACAAAATGATGGCAGAGCTGCCATAATTTGGAGTACGCAAAGTGGAAAAAGGGAGGAGTTGCCACTGATTACTGCTGAAAAGTCTTGAAATCGTGCACTTTTCACCCTCATGGTTCAGAATGACCTTATGTGAAGCCGGGGTGATGTTCACCTGCAATAGAATGGGAAGAACAGGAATTACAAGGTTCAAATAGTGATCAAAGATTTATGACAAACCGTACCCAAGCAGTCGTAGCCCATCTTTTCAAATAGGGAATTTTATAGGGGTGCCTTTGAAATCTTTCCTCTAATCTGTAGTTGTTTATGTGTATACTCCTAATACCATTATCCCATTTGCAAGCAAGGCATATCCTCTTCCTAGCCTGGACTTGAAAGTGTACTTTCGCAATAAAAATTCACAAAGATGGAGTTTCTGACTTCCATTCGCTCCTCCACCAACCCTCTCTTTCTTCTTCACCTGAACGCCTCCTTCTCAGCACCACATTTTTATTGTTAAATCAGATGAAAAAATGAAAATCTCTTAGGATTAGTTTATTTAGAAAGTTAGGGAAGTGATGAAAAGAAATGTGAAACTAATGTTGATCTGTAAGTGTATTTACTTGTAGGGTGGTATTAACATCAGTTTGTATTTACTTGGTGTCAAGTTATAGTATTAACCTTTGTAAAGTTTACTTAGTAGTAATGTTAAGAATATGAAACATGAGTGGTGTCAGAGATGTAAGTGGTGTATGATTTTAACACAGGCTTAGCTAACAACAGTTGAAACTGATGTTAGATAAGTCCGTGTTAAAGTGGCTAAACATAGGTTACCAGACGAGGGATTAAATAATCAAATAAACAAATATTAACCCTCCTTTTAAGGAGTTAACCCCCAAAATAAATTAAGCCTCAAGGACCTATTGGGCTTAATGTCACAAGCTCAATTTCCTAGCTATGAGATATAGTTTTTCTTAAAATTACACACAACATGAGCACCGGAGATCACAGGTACGATGGAACCAACCTTTTCCGGATGTTGCTTGCTCAGCTGAATCGAAGTCTTGTTAGCCGGTGGAACTATGATAGTCACCGTCAAATTATTATCCCCATTATTAATAAGAACTAACTGCACCTTTGAATCTGCAAGGAAAATAGCTACGTTGATCGTTCTTTGTGAAGAAGGGAAACCAAAGAAATTACGAAGCAATATTCCCCTTCGAATTCGAGACCACCATTAGAAGGCTAATGAGAATTTAGATTGATTTGGACTATCAAGACGAGCTAATTAATGATTCCAACCTCACAAAAGAAATTATATTCCTCATGTATGTCAGAAGGATCCAACAAGCTGAGTAGATTTATTTGGTCCACGTTCATGAACAGCCTGAGAATCACAAGTATAGAAATTTCCTGACATTTATTCCTTATCTATAATTAAAAATCTAACTTGTTGAAAGGGACGGAGATAAAATGACAAGTGAATCTATTCACAATAGTCTTTTAACAATAAGAAGGATCGTTCAATTCATGCTGATCACTATGTTGGCACCATTTAATTGCGACGGAAGGCACGTCAGAAGGCGCAGAAACACTTGAAGATATAGCATCGAGAATACATAAATGGTTTCATTCTTGAATGCCTTATAAAAAAAATTGCAATAATTTACCTTATTCAATTAGAAAAGACGAATCAAACATTGAAAGAAAATTGCAATATAAAAGACTAATCAAACCGTTAAAAGAGCAAATTCTAATTGTCAGTGCAGATCTTTCATTAAATTAATATAGAAATATTGAGGTGATTTAATTCCATTTGGACGCCTCCGCCATTATGAGCTCCATATCTTTTCCCCAAACTCTTGACTTTTCGGAATTCCTCGGCTTAATGGAAACACATCAATGCTCCCCTCTGGTCTCAACAACCACATCCCAAACCATCCATCTAATTACAAATCCTAAATCAACAAAGATCAACATGGAGCTTCAAGCATCAATCTCTCTGTAATTCAGCTCGAGGGTCAAATTAACAATGAAAAAAAGTGATCAAAGGCGGCATTTATACCTTCGAGGAGCCGGAGACAAGCGAGCAAGACATCAAAGCATCTGGTAACTCTTGCACCACCACAATCTCCATCTCCACTCCCCCTTCCAGATGGCGGTGGAGGCTGCGAAGAAGCAACCTTCTGCGAGGGGGGCGGTGGCGAAGACGATACCTTTGGTGGTGGTGGCAACGGGGATTGCCAAGATGGAGGAGGTGGTGTGGAAGAACTAGGTAGCAACGGGGGTGGTGGCGGCGAAGATGGCACTGCCGACGGTGGCGGTGGAGACTCTGAGGATGGCGGAGGTGGAGGTGGCGGCGAAGGAGGTGACAACGATGGAGGTGATGGTGGCGGGTAGCTCGAGTTCACGCTTGCAGGTGGAGGTGGAGGGCTACTTGGTGAAATCTGAGGAGGGGGAGTAGGATACCTCTGAACATAACGACCATAACTACCTCTATTTAGAATTGCAAATATATAACTAAGCAACCGAAACGAGAAGAGAATGAGACCAATTAATTTTTATTGGCTTTTGTGGCACCTGTTCTTGGTTGGTCACTCCTTCTACCATGAGGACGCCAGACCTGAAGGGAGCAGCGCCAGCGACGACGGCCGCCGCAGAGATGAGGAGGAGTAGAGGAAGAGCTGCCACGGGATCGGTAGTAGTGTTGTTGGTTCTCATTGCGGCCTTGGGTGTGGTGTGTGTTTGCCAATGGGCATGGTGGGTTAACTGCTTAATTTGTGGAATGGGGAGGGGAATCGTCTTGGTGTTTGACTTGCCGAGGGAAGGAGTCGCTACGACTGAAAGGCCGTCCAAGTCGATGGTTTTCCTTGGCGTAATTTCGTTGGGTGCTTCCATCTGGCAGTTGGGGGGGGATATCAAAGTTTGAACGGATCCAAAAAGGTTATCGCCTAATTAAAGGCCCAGAGGAAACTACCATAGATCGATCCTTCAAGGTCAATTGTTTCTTCTCTTTTAAGGAGACCGAACGCGTGCAATAAGGTCGAGTATCTTGTGGGGGCATCTGGAAACTTTATTGGTTCTTACATGAAAAATATTTGGTGTATGCAGAGGTGTAGATAGTTTTATACACCATCACTCTATTAGAGAGAGGAGATGAAATGACCGATGACCGGATCATATCATGTACACCATCACTCTCTTTTCAGATGTGTATATTGCTTCAGAATATTTGAGATTACATAAAAACTTGTAAGGTTTCGATATTTACATAAACATCCCTTCCCCTTTAGGTAAAGTGGTGTGGTTAACCACAAACGTCCCCCAAGTAAAATTTTATCCAAAACAACACCAACACTAATGAAGAAAAATTAGAAGAGGAAATCTTCTGCCCTTTAATGGAATTCGAATGATAATCTTTCTAGCATTCGTGGCTATCTCTTTATCACCATCTAGATTGATGGGCAATTTGATTGCTATCTTGTAGGGGAGGCGGACGAAAGGGGCAAGGAGGAGGAGGACCGCAATGGAGATTGATGGAAGAGGAACGAGAAAGGGAAGGTGGAGTTGGAGACAATTGAGGAGAGGTGGGGAGACGCTAGCAGAGTAGGACGAGGGGAGGAATTGAGGAAGCGGTCACGGTGGAGTTACCGGAGCCGACGAGGAGAGAAATTGAGGAAGCGGCCACGGCTGGAGTGACCGGAGCCGACCAGGACCGTACCATATGCCATCGCCTACGGATTGACATGAGGTGCCAGTATCTGATAAAGGGCATGAATGTGATCAGTTTGCGTGTACCTCCAAATCTATTTTCTTAATGATATAGCACATACATTTTTCATGACTCACAAATCACAGGAATAAGATTAGATATATGTCATGTACACAAAGAAATATACAAAGGATTAAATGCCAAAAGATGCAAAATAATTAGATGTGCATCTCTAATTACTAAATGCATGTACAGTGACAGGTGATTATGTAGCCGTGGTGATGTAACAACATTCGCAGCATACACTCTATAGAGAATAAAATATGCCGGTGGCTCTACCCTGTGCGAGTAACAATGCTGATTGTCGGTAATTCTTACCAGAAGAAGGAAAATGTGCACACCCCGGTGTACCAGAAGCACCACCTTAGAAAAAAGGTTTCTTTTAGATATTTATTTATTAAATATTTAAATAACTGCAATATTATCCGGATATTTAATCGAAGCTAAAGCCAAGTGATTAGACCTACTGTGACATACACTCTCTCAGGATATTTCACCCCGATGTCTTGAAAGGGTTTGCCATATCAAAGGATATGCCAATCTATGTCACACATCCTTTCAAGATGTTACGGGCTAAAACTTCTTCTGCATTTCGTATTTTCGTGTCTATATGCTTGAGAAGTGAAGTACAACATCTTTAAAATAGTTGATATGGTAAATTCATAAAAACAAGTGATGTGATATAATAAGGTTAAAAATTATTAATTAATAATTTAAGTTTAAGTATTTTAAATGACTACTTAAATTTATGGGATTTATATCTAAAAAATTATCAAAATTAAAGTGAGTGATGAAATACGAAAAGATGAAAAATTACTACTAATTAATAATTTAAACTTAAATATTTTAAATAATTCCTTACGATTATGACACTCACATCCATTAATTTATCAAAGCCAATTTTTAGCTTGAAGTCTAAGTTTGAAACGTTACGTGAAGCCAACATGCTGAGCCGGTGGGTAGCTGCGTCAACCGAACATGTGATTGGTCCGCGTGTTTGCCTCTCGAACAGCGGTCTCAGTACTTCTTCCGGTGTGGCCTAATAATCAATGAAACCAATCAATTATATCAAGCAACCAAAAGATTCTTTGTGTGCGAAAACTACGTAGCATACTTTGAAGGCATTGGGTAGAGTGCGAAAATCGAACCCCGAGAGCACATAAGCTGGATGCTTTGCCACCACCCACGAAGAAGGGCTGAAACATAAAGGTGATTAGAAACTTGTACATGTGTATACGCAATACATGTGGCCTATTGAATTATAGTGAAAAATAGCTCTCTAAACGGAAAATGTAAAGAAAAATGTTTTACAGTAAATTTTGGAACGTGCATAGTAAAAAAGACGCTCGACCACTCACTTTTCCTATATCACCTACTTGGTGTGTTTTACGTCACCGTTAACTTCCCTTAAAATTAAACATAGGTGATTTTTATGTTTAAATTAGATATCATTAATATTTTTTAAAATATCACTGTTGATATTTACATCTAAATTAAACATCAATTGCTAGTGAATTTTGAGATCACTGGTGATATTTAATTGTAAATCAAATATCATTAATTATATTTCAAATAATATCGATAATTTTTAACTATAACTAAAAACATTGATGATTTATTATCTTGTGTGGGTGGTAGAGTTCGTTAGGTGCTTCCTGAGAGATATGTAACCTTTCACATACATTTCGTTGGTTGATCCACCTAGGTATATTTCCAAGGTATAAGAGAGACATATTTTAAGTTGCAAAATATGTTTTCCGATCAACGTCTACCTCTAAAATAAAGTTGTTACTTTCAAAAATATTGTTAGTGAAATTAGTTATAATGTACAAGTGACCTATGACAGCCGTAGGTTGTTATAAAATACAGCAACCCAATGCAAAGACTCGGCTCATATAACGAGTCAGAGGATTATAAATACTGTATACAGAACATTCCATTTTAATTCTAGCAAATATGCTAAGTCATAAACAAATGAGGGATAAACAAATATTTTCTATTGACGGGAAAGGTGCGATGTCAAATCTCGAAGGAAAAGAGAGAGTGGATAATCAATTCCATTTCAGAACGGAGAAAGACAACGGGCCCACCACAAGAAACGGGGCACTTAACGGAGGAGATAAACAATAATAAATAAAAGAAAAGGGAAATAAGAGTACGGACGTGGGTGAAAAATGTCAAAGTTGATATATATATATATATATATATATATATATATATATGTTAACGTTATTCCCATTTACTCATTGTGATGAAATCGATCACCATTAAAATTAATAAATTACATTTATACAAGTATAAATTATTTAAATTATCTTGGGAATCACTTTGTACAGATATAAAATAATTCAATGTAAGATTACACTAGTGTAAGGTAAGATTGTACTGATGTAAAATTAAATTTCACATATTTCTTCATTTATGACAAGTGATTTTACACTTGAAAATTTATTTTTTACCTTAGAGTTTAAATCGTTAAACCCTAAGCCCTAAATTCTAAGATGAAAAATCACCTTTTGTTGGGTCGAAATTCATCGTAGTTTAGGAAAATATCACGTCGTAATATAACAACGAAAATCGATTCGATATTTAAATTTATAAAACTTGAAAAATCATGATTTTTGAGATCGTTTGCAAGAAGCAAGTGTAGCAATTCAATTCATTAATCACTCCAATTAAAAATAATTATGCAATGGCTATTCAATCTTAAATATGATAATAAACAATTAATGCTCAAAGTGTATCTCAGAGTAAAAAAATAAAAGAGATAAAAAAGGTGGTTGAAACCACCAAATATCCACAACAATAAGCACGAATCCCAACTCAATTTCTCAACAGTAACCAATATTAGTATCTCAATCCAAAGTCAAGTCCAGGCTCACCGGCGTGCGATGGTATGCGAGGGTACGCAAGGGAGTGAAAGGGGACCTCACCCCGTGATATGAGGCAACAAGGCTACGAAGCAAAAACCATATAAATCAATTTCAGATTGAAACGCACCTGATGTGGGACTAAATCCCAGCATCTTCTTCCCGCAGCTGCAGGTGGCTTCTTCCTCAATTGCTGCTGCGGATGATGTTGGATCACCTAATCAAGGGTCTGGAAACCTTCGTGAGCCTTGTCCGCGTCATTTGAAGCTGATGGCAGGGTGTATGGCAGTCGGAGAGAGGCAGACGACGTCGAGGAAGATGGTGGCGGCAGCTAAGCTCCGGTGGAATACTTGAGACAAGAAAATAGGCTAGGAGCCCCAATTAAATAGCTCAATGAGACCGTCGAAGTGTGTGGAGTGTAGTGGCAGTGGTTTGAGGGTCTCTGGTGGTTGGTGGAGGTCTGTCGAGGTCGGAGAGGGTATGTGGAGGTGGTGTTGTTCGACGAGGAGAGCCCAAAGCCCCAAATTTCTTTAGGGCTTTTGCTCAGTGGGGCATAGCGAAGGTGTGGGAGGTGGTGGAGGTGAGTTTGTGTGCGTGTGGCACCGGCACGAGCTTGTCGGAGCTCACTCCAGACATGGGGAAGATGGCAGTGGAACGGCATATGTAGTGGCTAGGCCTAGTAACTAAGGGCCTAAGAATAATCTAGAGAGGGAGAGAGAGAGAAATTAAGGGTGTTGGTGCTAGAGCACCACAATCGTTTATTTTGATGATAACAAAACACTTGTTATTTAACATTTGCTTTTAAGTCCTAACTTCAAGTCAAATTGCAAATGGATACAAATGTAGAGATGGAGTTCGAGCTCGCATCCATGATGGATTGGAGGAGCTTGACGGAGGAGGAGGAGCTTCGCGAGGAGCGAAAGCTTGAAGAAGGAAGGAGATGAAGAATATGATAGATTTTCCTTCTTGTTCATTGTAATTTGTACTTTGTTCTTTTATTGCTCTTTATTCTATTTCTTTATAGCATATTAAAAAGCCTCAAAGTACCCTCAAAGTAGTCCTAGGAACACCTACACAACCCTAGGATACTTAGGTTTTTCGTAGAGAACTTAGAAAGCCTAAATTGGCTTCAGACAGCCTTATCAGACATCTAATCTAGAAATCAGACGTCTGATAGTGACTTTTAAGACATCTGACTGTTGACTCAGACGTCCAATAACTTAGGCTGGACTTAGTAGGTTCTGTCTGTTGAAGTTAGACATCCAGACCTTAGTCCAGACGTCTGATGATTGTGCCAGACGTCCAATTAGTGGAACGTTGGCTAACAAAGTGAACGTTGAGGAAAATAACCATTAGGCTTCTATCAGACGTCCGTAGAGGACCCAGACGTTTGATATGTGACCATTGAGCCTCGACTGACCCAAAATCACTTTTCTAGGCAAATATAATCATTTAGATCTTGGGAATTCATTCCCGCAGTAAAATAGGTTTCCAGACATCCAAACCTAGTGCCAGACGTCCTGTATGTCGTCTGATAGTTATACACTAGAACCCTGTTTAGGTCTGATCAAAGTCTGGAAGGAAACCTGCCTAGAATCAGACATCTAACTTAATTCCCAGACGTCTTAAACTAGTTTTCCAGACATCTGATACCTGGACCAAACGTCTGATAATCCTGTCAGAGTCATAAATGATTCTAATTATGTGTTGTTTTGCCTTGGGTTCAACCGCAACGACTATGGAAGCCTTCTAAATCCTTCCAATGCCTTCTTAGGCCCTCTATAAATAGAGGAGGACCCTTGTCTTGCAATGATACACCAAGCATTATCATTTCCACATCATTTGTGTCAAATTGATCTTGAGAAAATCTTGCTCTCCATTTCGCCACTCCACATCTTGAGAGCTATCTTCTAGTTGCGCACCCGCTCTCCCTCCGAGATTACAAGAGCAATGAAGTGACGCCACGTGGTTCACGCATCCGCGTCAAGTCGACACACTTCCAGCAAAAGGAAGTTCCCTTACCTATAGTAGCTAGATTTAACCATATACTTTGTGGCTCTATAGGTTGTATTGTATTTTATCTTTACTTGTGTTGGGTATTCGCTTTGCGAATTCCTGTCTCCATTGAGGGACAAGATACTCCACGTGAAGAGGGGTGGTTTTGTCGTATACTACCCTCAGGTATAAAGTAGCGTGGTTGTACTGAGGTTGAACTACCCTCATTTTAAGCAGTTCATTTAGTGGATTTGATCAACTTTGTCGATCAGGAAATTCTAACTCGAGAGGGTTAGGTGGTGGTTTTTACCTGGGTTGGGTTTCCACCTAAAAATTTCTTGTGCCATTATGTGATTGCTTAGTTTTAAGACTGTTTACTTTAATTCCGCATTTTATACGTCACGCATATTTCACCCCCTCTCGTAGGGAATTACAAAGGGGACTTAGGAGGAGCAAGAGAGAGGGAAGCATCCGGCGTTGGCCGACCGGACGCAAGGGAGACGACAAAGTATAGCGAAGGGGAGCGATGAAGGACGAAGAGCACTCCTGATGTGGCTGGTGGGGAGCGGAAGAGAGAGAAGTTTAGGTCGTCCAATTTGATGGTTGGACAACTGAAAGAGGGAGGCATAGGTGGTCGCCAGAGCCAAAGAAGACTATAGCCGAAGGTGTTCTCCGGTTGATTCTTGGCTGATTTTGATCGTGGAACAACCTAGGATTTATATAAAGGGTGCTGCGACCTCAAATTGCACGAAATCAGTGTGAATTCCTCGTAATTTTTGCAAGGAATCCACACTGAAAATGTGAAGTTCACTGGCAGTGATGGGTTGGTTTTGGCTCTCATGAGATAGCTTAATGTGTAGGGGATCTTCTTGGGAGCAATCTCTTCAAGTTTAGAGAGATTCGAGTGAGATCCTCGCTCGAAGTTGACAAGTTTGTGTCTTAAGGTTTTTTCACACGATAATGGCGATAGGGACCTTTTTGTGAAGATTACGAGAAGTTAAGGGCATTTTTGTAATGAAACATAAAGCTACGAGTTTAAATGTGAAGAATAGAGATTCTAAGGGTAGAAATGCAAATTAGGTCAAGATAGACTCTGATTGAGCCCAAATTTTGGTGCTAACATAATTTTGACTCAAGGAATCTAATGGTAAAGTTGGATTTGAGTTTTAAGTACGTTTGACTAGGTAAATTGCACAAGAGCCCAAATCAAGGCAAATTCTCGTTTGAATCTCTATTCTAGGTCAACATGGGTTTAGATGGTAAAAGTGAAGGTACTTGTAACAACCCGATTTTCGAGTCCCTACGAGACACGAGAACCGGACCGACTCGACTAATCCCAAGACCTAGTCGTCCAACGAAGAAGTAACCAAAAGAGCCGTAAAATAAACCACATTCAGCATGAATATAACTAACAGTAAGAAAATACAGCAGTAAGGAAAGAAACCACTACAGTATATACCACCACAACAGTAGAACAACATTCATAACATAATATGAAACTGCAGGTAAAGAAAAGTACAACGGTAACAAGAACTACTCACTACAGTGGAAAACAAAAGGGGTACAAAGAACAGTGGTAACTCTACTAGACCCTACTCGGCCCAGCGTCCTCTGCAGCCGCTGACCCTGGCTGCTCAACACCTGGTCCTGAAAGGTAACGAGTGTAACACGTCAGCAAAACGCTGAGTAGAGTGGCAGCTAAACTAAAGAAACAGTAAAGTGTACAGTAGCTGTTTTAATTTTCTTTCTTCCTTTATTTACGTCTTTCTATTGTTTCACAATTTATCTATTTCTCAGATCCTTCACTTGATCTCGAATGTTCCTCGTGGGAACGATCTTGATTGCAGTCTTTTCCGAACAGTAGAAGTAGCACGTGGTGCTCTCCTGGCCGGGAGAGTCCCCCGTGGTGATCCTACTCTCAGTCAACCACCCCAAGGTCACTGACAGACGTAACGGTGACTACGGCACACGCGGTAAACGCACGGGTAGCTAACCCGCACTGGCACGCGGTCAGTCGTTTCCGTTAACAGGTGCTCCCAAAGCACAGCACGGAACCAGTACAGGGCAGAGCCATCTCAGTAACAGGGGTCCAACCCCTCCACAGTAACCAAACAGGGGCCTTGCCCCTCTACAGTCCGCGCACCCTTGCCTGACTACCCTGGTTTGTCCCAGTGGGCCTAACAAGTCGGTGTAGGAGGCTAGCAGAACCCCGGGGCCCGTGGGGTAGCTAGTACCTCCCTACACTAGTAGCTCTCCTCGGTACTACGTACACGAGGGCCAGCAAATTGGTACAGAGTGGCCAGTCCTAACCCCGGGTCCCTGGGGCGGCTGGCTCTGCTCTGCACTAAACAGGAGGACAGTCGCCCTCCTTGGTACTCCGTACTCAAGGGCCAGCTCACTTCCCCAATTCTATTCCATTCACTTCCAGGAGTTCTACTCCTAATTCCCCGTAGGGTTCCAGCTCTTTAACTCAACACAATCAGGTTTCACCTTTCCAGTTTCACGTTCATACAATCCATGTTCTCAATCACGTTTATTTATTCATAGCAGACAGCTGTTAATTCAATTCACAGGCAGCTATTAATCCCTTTCCACATTTTCCAGGACTGCAGTATTCATATATTCCACTAGTTTTCCCATCCTAGGATTCATGCCATATCCTAGGATCTATCATACAATCTAGTTTTCCAGCCCTAGGATTCATACAACACCCTAGGATCTACCATTCAATCTATTTCTCATTCCTAGGATTCATGCAATGTCCTAGGTTCTATTTATGGTTTCATAATTTAACAGATTATATTTAAAGCCACTCTACCGGTTACAACAGGCGAACTGAGGGCGTGGTCGGGAATCCCGCGTGCCTCCGCAACCCCTGAGACTGCAATTGAACGGGGTCCTATCACAAGGATCAAACACAAGGAATTTCTCAAAACAGTATACAGCTACTGTAGAAAGGTAGAGGATTTAATTTCGAAAAGAACGCAACTCGAAACGCGGAAAACGGAACCCAAATGGGCCCTAAACGGGTCGAAAACGACGGAACAGTGCAAAATCAGATGTCTGGAACTTATTCCAGAAGTCTTAAAAAGTGGATCAGGGGTTACCTTGCTCTGCGTGGTCTCTCAGACGTCCAGAAGCCTGCGGGGGCGTCTGGCCTAATTCCCAGACGTCCAATGGTCACCCAGGACGTCTGGAAGTCGTTCCTGTCGTCTGGCACTTCAGCCAGACGTCTGATTCGCGTTGGATGCGAATCTCAGAACCTGCGTGTACCCATTTCCTCTCTCTCTTAGTACGGTCAGTCGAAGAAAATGAAGAAGCGGAAATAACTCACCTTTCAGACGTCTTGACAGTCTTCCAGACGTCTTCCCCGTCGTCTAGTTGGAATCACAGACGTCTGATTCTGGAAAATTTTCTAGAATCAGGGTGCCACTCGCCCTCCGCTCGTGACTCAAGGCCGCGCTGCGAGTGCTCCGCCTGCTGCTCGAGCTGCAGCAGGCCTCCCGCGCCACCCTGCGTCTGCTGCTCCCCCGCCGGCTGGCTCCCGCTGCCCCTGCAGGCTCGAGCCCTCACGGCCGACACCTCCTCCCCCGCACAGCACCTCCTCCTGCACCCGCCGCGGCTGTCGCCGCCGCCGCTCACTCGCGCTTGCTCTCGCGCACCGACTGGAAGGAGAAGAGGAAGGGGGCGGAGGTGACGGGAGTGAGGGGGAGGGCGTGGCCTTTTAAGGCCGCGCGAGGAGGAGAGAGAGAGCGGGACAGGGTGGGTCTGCGGCCGCAGGAGAGAGGGAAAAAGAGAGGGAGAGAGAGCGTACACAGGTCTGCGTGCTCAGGTGCGCAGACGAATCACGTGTGCCAAAAATAACCGATTTCCAAACGTCTGGAAGTGGTTCCAGACGTCTGGTCAGACGTCTGGGCCACCTCCCAGACGTCTTAAAAGACGTCTGAAGCGCGCGTTCGTTACAGTACTAAACCTCTTAGAATATTTTTCAATGATTTTTAGGAGATTTAGATCAATTTTATCCTGACCATATCCATTTTAATTTAAGTGGGGCTGATAATTAGGGTTAATACTATTTTCGTCCGTGAAATGCGTGAAATCCTAATTCAGTCAGTGTGAGCCCACTTCTTGGCCATTAAAGTTCATTTGACCTTTAATTAACTCCTGAGTAACCCCATGGTTAATCTACATTTGTGATGTGCTGTTAAAACAATAAAATTAATCATGTTTTCTTATTTTCTTCTCAGATCAGTTTAGCATGGAGTTGTGATCCCCAGATAATCATTTAGGAGCATTTATCATTTGAATCTGAATAATTTTAGTTATTTAGGACCCATGATGGTGTTACCATCACCTTTCAAGTGAAAAATCACTTCTCATACATGAAACTCTAAACCCTAAATCCTAAACCTATAGGTCAAAATCACTTTGCACGGATGCAAAATCACTTTGCTCGGGTGAAACCACCCTTGGAATAATTTTGCACCAGTACAAAATGAGATTACACCGATGCAAAGACACCTTAGAATAATTTATCACTGGTGCAAAATCATCAAGAATAATTTATCACCAATGCAAAGTAGTTTATCACCGGTGCAAAGTTATTTATCACCTATGAATTTTAGTTCAAAGTAGTGTGGTGGTTTTTTTAATGTGGTGGGACCCACCACGTAACAAACCTTACATTCTTTTTTTTTTTACATTAAATATCAATTAACTAGTGGGTCCATGTTCATAATGCTATGTAAACCACGAGAACAGGATCCACAAATTCCCCTACGTCACTTTTTGCATCACTATTTGCATTTCCCTACTATTTAGCTAAAAGTACAAAGAAAGCGTCCTCATAACCATAATGTAGCAACTTGGAACAATTGCCCCATGCCGTAAGATGATGACAACGTCACTGAAGAGATGGCCCCAGCAATCCACGCCAACAAGATCAGGGAAAGTCGGTAGCAGAAGAAGATCTAACAAAATCTCAGACGTATGTAACCACGGCCTTTGGCATGGCCCCAATGCGAAGGAGCCGCAGATATCGGGAATATCTTTTTTTCCAAGATATTGGTGATGTATCGTTAATCAGTGAAAGAGATGTCGCAACATATCAGCAACATGTCATCGATATGTCAATCTCAACATATCTCACCAACAATACCCTTGTCGACATTGACAAAATTTCTTTTTTCAGGATATCGGGTGAAATCATCGAAACCGAAGCACGTGTCCAATTTTTCCAGGATGTTGGGCGAAATATCACCCATGTCGATGTGTGTCAAACTCAATTGATGTGGCATATCTTTTTGGAGATAGAAATGAGGGATATGTTGTAAAAGAATGGTTGAATAGCAATGAAATAAATGATCGTCCCAATCCTAAGATAGCAGAAAAAATAAATGCAGATGTATCTGAATTTGTGGTAGTAGATCTGGTAGAAGAGTAATCTGTGACGTTGAACCTAAAGAGAGTTCAGAAGAAGATTCATTAGCTTCAGGAGGAACAAACAGAACAATATGCATTTTGCATCATATGTAACGGATTCCTTGGTTTGGACTGAAGAAGCCATGGCACTCAATTATTATCAAGCTGACTGTAATATGTTTCTATCCATGAGGATCCCACCAGAGTGCCTTCTACTCCTAATAAGCCATGAACTAGATCTGATGAAGTAATGCCGCGTGGAGGTAGAAGGCCCCTTGGTCGCAAACTTCTTTTCCCGGAGAAAAAGCAATGTGATGAGGAAGCAATGACGGTATCTGAGGAATAAGCATCAACTAACTCTATGTCAGCAGCCATGGTAAAATAGAGGATGTAAGCGTTATCCGGAATGATTGGGCATAAAGTGTCTGTAGGTGGCTTTTCAAGTCCGTCGATGATGATGATATTGATAATGATGGCGATGATGTTGCAGTGATAGTTGAAGAGCCACAACTAGAAAGTAGTGGAGGAGGAGATAAGAGATACATGCAAAAATATGCAAATAAGGTCATAGTAAGGAAAATGCTGAACAGGAATACATGCAAAAATATGCAAATATATATGGAGACCTCATATCAAGTCTATCTCGTGAGCCCGATTAGGGTCGATCTAGAGGCAAGAGTAGCTCCTTTGACAATCATAGTTGATATTCACGTATTGAAATACTTCTATGCTGTAGTGACGAAGACTACCAACAATACATCAATGAATACAACACTCGATACAACTACATGACGTGTGAGTACTATTGCAAGTATGTTAGAGTATTACAAATAGAGAAAGAAAATCGGAGGAGAGGTATCAAGTTGCATCGAAGCTCAACATGGTATTGATTTAATGCCATTAGTTGGCGGTTGGTGTGATCCACTAGTACCACTTATATTTCATTTTTTCTAATGAGTATTGCTATGAACATCTTCAATTATTATTATTATGTTCATTTTCTTTTCAATGTACGACATGACTTAGTCGATATGCCAACAGTGGTCTCTATTACATTTTTATTCAAAATTTATGATTTTGATCTTCTAGGCATTTCTTCAAACATCTATTAGTCATTAAAATGTTAATTGCCATCAAACTTGTGACATCTTGAAACTTTTGAGTAATTTCTCCAAAATTCACTGATATCAATAATATATTTGATGAACCCATTTTAATGGACTATTGTTACGCCTAAGTACTTCAATTCTAACATAATATGTTTTTTAATAATCACATTAAGTCATTAAATAAATGCATGCATCATTACTTGAGTTTTTATCTATTTTATCGCATATTATAACTTAGTATGTAATTATTTTATGTTTTGTTGCAGGAATGATATTGGAAAAGAACAATGAGGGGGGATAAATTTTCCCAACAAACGGCCAGCTCAATCCCTTCCTCATCCTTCGACCGGGCACAACACCTCCCTCAACAAATGCAAATAGTGCTAGCCATATTTAGAAAAGGATTTTGAAAAGCCCTTGGGAGGCGGAAGAGAAGAGATATAGAGGAGAGGCGGAGGGGATTGGAGAAGGCCATCTATCATAGCACTGCGTGCACTGCCAACGGTGAAGATTGCTTGCATTGTGCACCAACGCCGCACCCACCGCTCGTACCCGTGCAGGCCCACCGGTGCCTACACCCAGCTTATCGCCCTTCTCCGCACCGCCTGTAGGTGCCCCACCCCATCCTGCCCTCGCCACGCCACCGCGCCATCACCTTCCACCTCCAGCGCCTTGCGTGCCCTCTGCAGGCACAGGCCAACCTTCCCTCACTGCAGGCACTTCACCCGCGCTATCACCGCGCCCCTTCCAGCGCTCACACCGCCCTGCATCCAGCACCCTCGCACGCCCACAGGTGCCGCCTCCACGCAGGCGCCCAAGCCAGCAGCCGTCTGCAGGCGCTGCGCTCCCTCCAGCACCCTCGCACGCCCTCACCCGTGCCCTTGCGCGCCCTCCAGCGCTGCTTCACCTTCCACCGCACCCTGCAAGCCTCGCCCGCAGGCGCTGCACCGCAGGCAGCAGACGCCCGCACACCCAGCAGCCTTGCACAGCCACCCGCAGGTGACCGCAGAAGCCATAGCACCCTCGCGTGCCCTCACTAGCGCCCTTGCGCGCCCCCTCCAGCACCCTTGCATGCGTGCGACAGCAGAAGTGGCGACAACCCCTGCAGCAAGCTCTGCCGCCGGCCATCCTCTTCCTCTGGCCACCTTGGCCCACGTCGAGATCACCAACGTGAAGCCCTCACTCTAACACACCTTCCCCAAGATCCTCGCAGCCAGCCGAGCCTCTTCACACGAGCAAGGAGGAGAGAGGAACTTTCCTCTGTTTTTGGTGAAATTAAAAATTACCATTTGTGCCATTGTCGAAAACCCTATTGCATTATTTAGTGGATTAATATATTTGAGTGAAATTGCATGCATGCCCTTACATGTTATAGTATTTCTTTCATGCACTTAACTCTTAAATGGTGATGTGATAAATGCATAAGATCTCATCCATACACTCACATGACTTAAAAGAGAAAGCCCCATGTTTTGAAATACAACTATGTTACATGTCATTATAAGTTATTTCATGAAAGGAAAATTACATCCATATCCTTGCATTTCTAAATAATTACGTGTTCCTTCTTTTCGCCTTGTTTCGCATCAGATTTGAACATGGATTGCGCACATGATTGAATAAGTACAAAGGAAAAAAATATTTTGTGAACTTATTAATCTATTCCTTCCTGTGGATACGACATCCTTTTTGTGGTTTAAATTCATATCTATGTTAATCTTTGATTAAGAGATTTCCACCACATTAATTACAACGACATATCCTTTTATTGCTATCATAAATAAGTGAAACTCTCTCCGTCAAATTGGCGCCGTTGCCGGGGAGGCAACAGATGCAATAGATTCACTTCATTATTTTTGAATATTCTGAGTTGCACAATTATATAATCAATTTTTTTTATTGTGCGAGGAATCTGACGGGGCGACAGGCACAATAGAGCGACGATAGCAACACGAGCTAAGCCACACGAGGAAAAGACGTAGGAGACCAAGACCCTACGTTCACAAGGGATTCTCCGTCATCACAAAATTTATTTCTATCTTTTCACCCTTGTAATAATTAGGGCTGAATTTTTGGGGGTCTATCCTCGCATTCTTTAGCTACTAGGGTTTACATTTCATATGCGTGATTCTATTTTCTGCTTGCTTGCCTTTAAAACCAACAAAAGAAAATATCGAGCTGCCTATTTAGAAGTTGCATGCCCTTAGGTGCGCGCATTTAGGGGTGATTGAGCAGCACTTTAGATCTTATTATTGCAATGCAAGCATATTAGCACGAAGATTGCTAGAGATAGATACACCTTTCTAACTTTTACATCCAGCTCCTGTTCACGCATTTGCATTCAAATTAAAATTTAAGACCACCAAGTTGTTTGAATTTACTAATTCAGTGGTCGCATAACTAAAAGTGAGACTGATAATCAGATTCAACCCTAAAATCAATTCACATTTGATCTGATTCTAAGGGACTTGTCTGCGATTTAAAAAAAAAATTATTACAAAGATTTGCAGTGTGTTGCACACTTCTGACACTAAGCACACACATTAGGCACCGCACTAAGGCTCGATCCCTTAAGGCTATAGGCACCAATCTCTTTATCGGTGCAAACCCTCCTATTGTGCTTTGTGGTGGTGGTGATACCATCTTTTGACTAAGTGTTTTGATACTTCATGGAGGGGGACACCCTTTAGAGGAACAAAAGGGTAGTTAAGGGGCACCGCGTACGCATCGCCTCAAAGGAAGGGTTCTCCCTACTTGCATCCCTTTGTTCGTCCTTGGAGTAACTTCTCACTTGATCACCTGGGAGTATCATCCAAACAAAGTATAGGTCCTAGGGCACTCGAAGGTTGAATTAAGGCACGTAATTGCAGTGAAAAACTTGTTTGGCCATTTATATTAACCAATTCGACCTCTTCAACAAAGAAGGTTAAGATTTCAAGTCCACATCCCTCTTATACCACTTACGTGGGAACGGAGGGATAAGTCTTGACCTTTTGGCAAATCTTTGGAGTGGAGGTTTCACTTACTTAATAAGAACCTAAATTGTGTTTGATATTGTATGCTTGGTAGACGCTCTCTTGAGAGTAATCTAGTGTTTGATCCTGAGCTTGAGAGAATTCTTAGGAGAGCTCACCTAGGAGAGAAAGTGAAGGAATGGCTGATCAAGGAGCAAATCAACAAAGGACCCTAAGGGATTATTTTATTCCAACTAACCAACCCGCACAAGCACTAAGGCGACCAGCAGGGGATAATCCATATGAGATCAAGAGCAGTACCATATCTTTATTGCCCTCCTTTTATAGTACTACTAGGGAGGACCCCTATCGGCATTTGCAGGAATTCATCGAGGTCTGTTCCACGGTGAAGCTCCAGGGCCTTACTAATGAAGCCCTGATGAGGACTCTATTTCCTTTCTCCCTAAAGGATAAGGCCAAGCACTGGTATCATACCCTCGATGCAAGGGTAAATGATTGGACCACCCTTAAGGGTTAATTTTTGAAAAAGTATTTTCCTATGAGTAAAACCAACCATTACAGAAGAGAGATTATGGGTTTTACTCAACAAAAAGGGGAGCAATTTCATGAGACTTGAGAGCGCTTTAATGACCTTCTTAGGTATGCCCCACCATCAGGTGCCAAGATGACAGTTGGTCGAAAGGTTCTATAACGGATTATCTGAAAGGCATAGGTAAACCATCGATGTAGCTTGTGCAAGAACCTTCATGACTAGAACTAAGGATGAAGCCTGGGCATTATTTGATACATTAAGCGACAACTCCATACATCTATCCTCTGCCTATCAAGAAAGAAAACCATCAATCTTGCAGAGGAAGATAGAGGCCCATGAAGCCGGGGCTTCTCAGGATTTGGCTTATCAGATTCAACTATTGAATAAAAACTTTGATAGGCTTTTAGCAAACCCTAGCATGAACCCGCAAGCTGCCTCTATCTTTCAGGCTTCAAGAGAGTGCTCCATTTGCCAAAGCACAACGCACGCCACTGTGGAGTGCCATCAGGCAAATCAATTCCATGGGTTGATTCAAGCCGACTTGAACGTGGCCCAAGGTTTCCGCCCCCTTGCAATAACCCGTATTCCAATACCTATAATCTGAGGTGGCAGAACCATCCAAACTTCTCTTGGAAGCAAGGTGATGCTTCTAACTCAAGGAATAGAAGACCCTTACCTTCCCAACCCATATACCAACCATCTTATGAAAACCCTCCTCAGAATAAGCCCTCTGAGATGGATGAACTGAAGGCCATGATGAAAGCAATGCAAGAACATCAGAATATGGTCATCCAATCTCATAATAAGATGATTACTGATATGCAATCGCAAATTGGTCACCTTACTGAGGCAGTTTGGCAACGTGATCCGGGGAAGCTACCTAGCTCTTCTGAGGAGAACCTTAAGGGCAAGGGGGTTGTATTCAGGGAGCACGCCCAAGCAGTGGCCGTGTTTAGGAGTGGAAAAAAGATTGACAAGCCTGATAACACTCCTACGGTTACGTCACAGAATTCCCCTTCCACACCTGACCCAACTTCCATCTCCATCGAGGAAGAGCCACACTGCTCTCCCTCGCACAAAATCACCCACAATGAGGATGTCGTCCTTCCACCACCCCTTTCCCTCCATGATGACCCCTCTACCCAGAAGCCGAGGGTGCCCTATCCAGAGCACCTATCTACTCCTGGGGAATCTTCTGTTGGCTTGTCTAGAGCCAAGGATAGGACAGAAGAGATTATGGATACTTTTAGGCAAGTCCAGATTAACTTGCCTCTGTTGGAAGCTATTAAACAGATCCTGTCCTATGCTAAGTTTTTGAAGGACCTGTGCACCCAGAAGTGTCGATCTAGGAAACAGGTCCAAACCAAGGTCATCCTGTCTGACCATGTTAGCTCGGTTCTCCAGCATGGAAGACCCCCCAAAATGAAAGACCCAAGGGCCCCGTATATTTCAGTGGTTATAGGTAACCAACACATTGACGAGGAGGCTCTGCTCGATCCAGGTGAGGGGGTGAACATTCTACCGAGCTTTGTCTACGACCTTTGGGAGGAGGCAAGCTAAACCTAGTCCAGTAATCCTCCAAGTTGCAGACAGATCACTTAAGACACCACGGAGATTGTTGGAAGATGTCCTTGTGAGAGTGGAGGATTTCTTCTTCCCTGTTGACTTTCTGATGCTTGATACTGACCCATCAAATAAGCCCACAAAGTCGTCCATTATTCTGGGATGCCCCTTCTTAGCCACAGCCAATGCCTCTATAAATTGTAGATCTGGGGCACTTAAAATGAGCTTTGGGAACAAGAAGATCTGGTTGAATGTTTTTGATACTTACAAGCAATTCGGATTTGAAGATTGTTCTCAGATTGAGGTCGTTGATGAAATAATTTAAGAGACTACTCCAAAACTCTTATGTAGAGATCCCCTTCAAAAGGTCATATCTAAGGACCATTCCTCTATTATTAAAGAAACTGAAAGGGAAATGCCCAAATTAGAAGAGTTGTTGGAGATACACATTGAGTCTCTGTCCCCACCCTGGACTATGAAGGTAGATCCGCTACCTGAGGCAGGGACATCTCAACTAAAACCCTCAATCCAAAAGGCTCCTGAATTGGAGTTGAAACCCCTCCTGAGCAATTGAAATATGCTTTCCTTGGCCCTAATAACAAGTTCCCCATTATTATCTCGTCTGCATTATCTAAATTGCAGGAGGGAGCTCTGCTTGAGTGTTTACAAAGGCATAAGGAAGCAATTGCCTGATCAATTGCTGATATTAAGGGTGTTGATCCCTCTCTTTGCATGCATCATATATATACGGACGAGTCCGCGAAGCCTTTTCGAGACATGCAGAGAAGGCTCAATCCAAATATGTGGGAGGTTGTTAAAAAGGAGATTCTAAAATGGCTAGATGCAGGGATTATCTATCCCATTTCAGATAGTAAATGGGTTAGTCCTATTCATGTAGTTCCCAAAAAGGCAGGAATCACTGTGGAGGAGAATGACCAAGGAGAGCTGGTGACAAGTAGACCCTCAACTGGTTGGAGGGTCTGCATTAATTACCGTCGTTTGAACACGGCTACCCAGAAAGACCATTTCCCCTTACCGTTTATCGATCAAATTTTGGAACGATTGGCAGGGAACAAGTACTTTTGTTTTCTTGATGGATACTCTGGGTATAATCAGATAGCCATTTTTCCTGACAATCAGGAGTGTACCACCTTCACAAGTCCGAATGGCACATTTGCGTTCCACCGAATGCCATTCGGGTTATGTAATGCTCCTGCCACTTTCCAATGTTGTATAATGGCTATCTTTTCTGATATGATCAACTGAGTTCGTTGAAATTTTCATGGATGACTTCTCCATTTATGGCTCGTCGTTTGACCTATGCCTTTCGCACCTTGATAAAGTCTTAACCTGTTGCGAAGAGGCAAAGCTGGTGCTTAGCTGGGAGAAAAGCCACTTTGTGGTCCAGCAGGGCACTGTGTTAGGGCATATAGTTTCCGAGAGAGGATTAGAGGTGGACACTGCAAAAATAGATTCCATCTATAAGCTTCCATTGCCCGCCAATGTTCGTCAGGTTAGATCTTTCCTTGGCCATGCTGGATTTTATAAGTGCTTCATTAGATATTTCAGTAAAATCTCTAAGCCACTATGCGACCTGTTAGCAAAGGATGTCTCCTTCAATTTCGTTGATAAATGTGGTGAGGCTTTCCAAGTTTTGAAGAAAGCCCTTATTACCGCATAGATTCTCCAAGCACCAGATTAGACCCTCCCGTTTGAGCTTATGTGTGATGCTTCTGATTTTGCAGTGGGAGCGATCTTAGGTCAAAGGGTTGATGGAAAACCTCATGTGCTGCATTATGCCACCAAGACCCTTACGGATCCTCAGCAAAACTACACGGTCACTGAAAAGGAACTACTTGCTGTAGTATTTGCTTTGGAAAAGTTTGTCTTATCTTTTGGGATCTAATGTTGTGGTGTTCATTGATCATTCTGCCCTAAAGCATCTTCTTGCTAAAAAGGACACCAAACCTCGCCTAATTCGTTAGATTCTACTACTCCAGGAATTTGACCTGGAAATTAAAGACAAGAGAGGAGTTGAGAATGTGGTAGCAGATCATCTGTCTAAGATCCCTATTGAGGCATCAAGCCCTGCTGACGGTATTCAAGAGACTTTCCTTGATGAGTCTCTGATGGCCGTGGAAGCTAAAACTCCTTGGTTTGCTAACATAGTGAACTATCTGGTCACGGGCATTACCCCCAATACTTGGGACAAGTAGAAGCGAGACAGGTTTCTCGCTAATGCTAAATTTTATCACTGGGAGGAACCCGAGCTTTTTAGAATAGGCCCTAACTAGCTTTTTCGCCGTTGCATCCTTGATGAAGAACAAAGAAGTGTTCTGAGTTTCTGCCATGACCTCCATTGTGGGGGACATTTTAGTGGGAAGAAGACTGGCCATAAGGTTCTTCAATCAGGTTTTTGGTGGCCCACATTATTCCGAGATGCACATACGTATGTGGGAGCATGTCTACGTTGCCAACAGACGAGAACCATTGGAAAAAGGGATGAGATGCCCCAACAACCTATCCTCCTTGTTGAGATCTTTGATATTTAGGGCATTGACTTCATGGGTCCCTTTCCTGTGTCCTTCGGATATGAATACATCCTGGTGGCTGTAGACTATGTATCAAAATGGGTAGAAGCCATACCCATGTGAACCAATGACCATTCCGTAGTCTTAGGCTTTGTTAAGGCCAATATCATTTCTCGGTACGGGTGCCCAAGGACGATCATAAGTGATGGAGGACCTCACTTCAAGAACGTACACTTCACAAGACTACTCCAAAATTTGGGGGCAACCACATGATAGCCACACTTTATCATCCCCAAACGAGTGGACAAGTTGAAGTGTCTAATAGGGAGATTAAGCGAAGTTTAGAAAAAATTGTCAGGCCCGATCGGAAGGATTGGTCTAAAAAACTAAATGATGCTCTTTGAGCCTACAGAACTGCATATAAAACTCCCTTGGGCATGTCTCCTTTTTGTCTTGTCTACGGAAAAGCGTGCCACCTTTCCGTTGAAATCCAACATAAAGCTTATTGGGCTATTAAAAATGTTAACTTGAATCTGGATAAAGCAGGAAAGGCACGTATGTTAGAATTAAGTGAGCTTGAGGAGCTTCATAATGAAGCCTATGAAACTTCTCAAGCTTACAAGCAACGTACAAAAGTCTTCCATGATAAACACATCATTAGAAAGACTTTTGAGCCCAACCAATGGGTCTGCCTTTTCAATTCTAGACTTAAATTATTTCCTGGAAAGCTTAAGTCCCGCTGGGATGGGCCATACGTTGTTATCAATACTTTCCCTCATGGAGCTGTAGAAATTCGGAACCCTACTTCAGGTGCGAGCTTTAAGGTAAATAGCCAGTGACTTAAACCTTATATTACTCTTTCAGATGGTCAGGTTTTAGACGCACTTCGGCTTGAGGAGCCTTAGCTCTTCCCACTCTCCTCCTCAGGTGATATTCTTCTATGTCTGCATTTTTCCAATGAGGACATTGTCAGTCTTAGGCATGGGGGGCTATAACCTGAGAATGTTTATAGCATTTATAAATATTTGCATACATATATATATATATATATATATATATATAATTTCTCTTTTCTTGAGCTGAATGGGTTAGTCCCTAGCAGAAGACCTTTGTCATTAAAGGTTTTTCTTTCTGAATTATTTCTTAAGTTTAGAATCCAGTACATTTATTTCACATACACGTAGACTTGGTAATGGATCCTTGAGGAAAACCAATAAGCATTTGTAGTCTACTGAACCCTTGGACAGTTAATAGGGAGTCAGGCATACTATCTTCTACAAGATCCACCTCATATTTGTGAGAAGAAAGTAGAGAGATTACTGGTGCGCTAAGTCTAGTGCAAGGACTCTTAAGTTTTAGACAATTAGATGATGATACTTCAGAGTTAGGTGTAGTTTTCGCTCTCTATTCCTGTATGAATACTTTGTGTGAATTCCTAAGAGTCACCAAATAAGGAAGATGCACAGAGATGGAGTCTTAATAAAGCTATGACTATGATGGATGGTTACGACCGTCCTTCATAAAGTCCTCGGCTGAAGGAGGGTAATAGTGACAAAGGTCAGAAATACATCTGTCCTATGCATTCCTTCCCAGTGTCGAGAATAGGTACTTCCACCAAATAAGCCACACAATATCCTCTTGACCATCATCATCCCTAATAATGCCTCATAAATAAAAGTCTGTATCGTGTTGTGTTGATTAATAAAGAAAGAAAAAGAAAAAGAAAAAGAAACAAAAAGAAAAAAAAAAAGTGAAAAAAAAGAAAGAAAGAGAAGAAAAAGAAAAGAGTCCAGGATTATAATTTTATTGTTGTAACATTGTTTCTGAGGTAACAAAAATACTTATCGCGTTCCACCAAATATGACCCATACCTACCTTTCAATATTTCTAATTGCCCGAATACTAGTTGAGGACTCTAACTTAGTTGTAGAATTATTAGGACTTTAATTGAAGTGTAGATGTCATGTGAGGCCACTAAACAGTGAGTACAATGACTGATTCTGACGAGATTTGTGATCTCAGAAAGAAAAGAATGAAAAGAGTGAAGCCAAGGAACATCAGGAGAGAACAATTGTTTAGCCTCTCTTTAAGTTGACTTATCTAATAGTCTAAAGATCTAGAGTCTGTAGTACTAGACTACATGTAGCACCAGATGAGTGTGTGCCACCAAATACAAATCCATTCAACTCGATATCTCCTACCTAAGCCAAACGTCAGGGTCAAATTACAGATTATCTTCTGCTTTTTCCTCGAGGGAAATAGTTGCCTATCCTGATAGAATTTTATCAAGGGTTAAGTAAAAACTGCAAATGTAAGTTGGTTATTTTCACTTGGATCTATTACCTAGGCTATCATCACTTCACATTTGTCTGATCTCTAAAATTTTGAAATAAGAAAAAAAGAAATCTTCTAATTACTTCTATTATTTTTCATTTTTGTTAGGGACTAACAAATCTTAAGCATGGGGGTATTTGATGAGTCCATTTTAATGGACTATTGTTACGCCTAAGTACTTCAATTCTAACATAATATGTTTGTTAATAACCACATTAGGTCATTAAATAAGTGTATGCATCATTACTTGAGTTTTTATCTATTTTATCGCATTTTATAACTTAGTATGTAAGTATTTTATGTTTTGTTGTAGGAATGATATTGGAAAAGAACAAGGAGGGGGGATAAATTTCCCCAACAAACGGCCGGCTCAATCCCTTCCTCATCCTCCGACCAGGCTCAACACCTCCCTCAACAAATGCAAACGGTGCTGGCCATATTTAGAAAAGGATTTTGAAAAGCCCTTGGGAGGCGGAAGAGAAGAGACATAGAGGAGAGGCGGAGGGGATTGGAGAAGGCCATCCATCATAGCACTACGTGCACTGCCAACGATAAAGACTGCTTGCACTGTGCACCAATGCCGCACCCACCGTCCACACCCGCGCAGGTCCACCGGTGCCTGCACCCAGCTCATCGCCCTTCTCCGCACCGCCTGCAGGTGGCCCACCCCATCCTGCCCTCACCACCACACCATCACCTTCCACCTCCAGCACCTTGCACGCCCTCTGCAAGCACAGGCCAACCTTCCCTCACTGCAGGCGCTTCACCTGCGCTATCACTGCGCCCCTTCCAGCACTCACACCGCCCTGCATCCAGCACCCTCGCGTGCCCGTAGGCGCCGCCTCCACGTAGGCGCCTAAGCCAGCAGTTGCCCGCAGGCGCTGCGCTCCCTCCAGCTCCCTCTCGCGCCCTCACCCGTGCCCTTGCGTGCCCTCCAGCGCTGCTCCACCTTCCACCGCACCCTGCAAGCCTCGCCCGCAAGCGCTGCACCGTAGGCAGCAGATGCTCGCGCACCCAGCGACCTTGCGCAGCACCCACAGGTGACCGCAGAAGCCGCAGCGCCCTCGCGTGCCCTCACCAGCGCCCTTGCGCGCACGCGACAGCAACAGTGGCGACAGCCCCCTGCAGCAAGCTCCGCCACCGGCCATCCTCTGCCTCCGGCCACCTTGGCCCACGTCGAGATCACCAACGTGAAGCCTTCACTCTAACACACCTTCCCCAAGATCCTCGCAGCCAGCCGAGCCTCTTCACACGAGCAAGGAGGAGAGAGGAACTTTCCTCTGTTTTTGGTGAAATTAAAAATTACCATTTGTGCCATTGCCAAAAACCCTATTGCATTATTTAGTGGATTAATATATTTGAGTGAAATTGCATGCATGCCCTTACATGTTATAGTATTTCTTTCATGCACTTAACTCTTAAATGGTGATGTGATAAATGCATAAGTTCTCATCCATACACTCACATGACCTAAAAGAGAAAGTCCCATGTTTTGAAATACAACTATGTTACATGCCATTACAAGTTATTTCATGAAAGGAAAATTACATCCATATCCCTACATTTCTAAATAATTACGTGTTCCTTCTTTTCGCCTTGTGTCACATCAGATTGAACACGGATTACGCACGTGATTGAATAAGTACAAAGGAAAAAAATATTTTGTGAACTTATTAATCTGTTCCTTCCTATGGATACGACATCCTTTTTGTGGTTTAAATTCATATCTATGTTAATCTTTGATTGAGAGATTTCCACCACATTAATTACAACGACATATCCTTTTATTGCTATCATAAATAAGCGAAACTCTCTCTGTTAATATCATTAACATATCCCCTTGTTGACTTGTTGATACGACATTGATATCAACATTTAAAACTTTCACACACCCATAAGGCAAGAGAAAGAAAAGAGTGTTCTTGTACTTTCTTATTCCCTATATTTAATGAAAATTCAAGGGTTTACACACTCTCCCCAGACGTATACCTTTACAAGATAGGATTAGGTCACCAAATCCCACTTATCTTTTTGTGTGATTGATTGCTTTCTTTTAATTTGAGCAGACACTTCCCTATCCACGAATTTGATAGGGCTATGAGAAAGAGGGCTTTAATCAATTGGGTATATAACAAAAGTAACTTCAACTATATAATCAATGATAAAGGAAAAAATAAACAGACTTGCAATCATTTTGAATGGACAAACACATAATAAATCCAAAGAAACCCCTCACAGTAATTGAGAGATTCACCAGTTGCATCAAGAAGAGGGCAAAGTGATGTAAATAGAGCTAGAGTCAAAGAGAGGGCAGGAAACAACAAGATGCAACTCAGCAGCACCTTGAGGGAGTTCTAGCGATGTGATGGGAGAGCTCTAGTGACGTGATAGAGCTTCAGCCATGCAGTGGAGGGGCTTCAATGGCAAGTAGATGCTCAAGGGAGAGGTTTCAATAGTGGTAAGGCTTTTTTAACAAGTCTCGTAGGGTTTTAGCAAGGGATTGGGATCAGATGTAGTTTTTATCCGCGTAAAAAAGTTAGACATGAGTACGAAAACACGTGCTACAACTCATTTTATAACGTGCAGTTGGAATCAATCGATTGAAAATGAGAATCAACCGATTGAAAATCAAGCAAATCAAAATACACCTGTTGAAAATTATTTTCAACTAATTGAAAATCAAAATACACCGATCGAAAATGATTTTCAACTAAAATACACCAGTCAGAGATGATTTTTAACGGTTGAAAATCAAAATACACCGTTTGAAAATGATTTTCAACCTGTTAAAAATCAAAACATACTGGTTGAAAATAAAAATACATCGATATATTTTACCTTTCTATGATGGTAGATGACTTTTCACTTAGAACGTAATTTTTCACTTATGAGAAGTGATCTTTCACTTACAAAGTAATTTTTCATATATAAAAAGTGATTTTTATTAGTGGAAAACTAAAATACATTGGCTGAAACCATCACAGTCACTTTATACATTGTAAAATACATCGCAAACATAAATTTGTTTACTTTTTAGCAAATAAATTAATGGTACCCAAAAACCGGCAAAACATTCTTCCCAAGACTCGAAAGTCTCGCAAAATTCCTTCCTATCCGAAGCAATGCCTCCTCGACACCAAGGCACATGTCTCACCAACCACCCATCAGAGGCATGCAACTTGAGGTGAAAATTGGCCACCTGTCTTGAGCAGTATGCCTCGAAGCATATTTTTTTAAACCATGTTTGTGATTTTATCCACGCATGCTTTTTCTTTTTACCTCCATAGGCCTCTCTTGCATGTCACTACATGTTTGGTAATTGTTTATTCATCAGATAGGGGTTTGCATGAGAAATCTTGGAGCATGTGATTTCATGGAGACGAGAGATTTCAAGGAGAGATGGAACTTTTGTGGCTGGGCTGTAGAAGTTGGGTGTAGGATCATTAGGGTTGCCAGAATCTGTTTGATGGTCCATTTGTCAAGTGTAATGTAGCGAGCGTGTGCGCGCCGCTAATTAAGCAAAGGTAGCGAATGTAAGCTTTCAAATTACACGTATACATATCGTGTTGGCTGAGCACGATACTGACGTACCAGACGCTATATCAAATACACTATTCATTTTTTTTAAGGGGGAATATATTGATAAAGAAGCACAAACGCAATTTTTTGCGTATTAACAACATAAAAAATAAAATAAAAATAAAATAAAAAACGGGACTTCTCTTCTACTACAGGTACATTCACTCCATTTTAAGATAGATGTCTAAACTTTATGCAAAGGCAATCTTGGAAAGGAGAACGATAGGGTCAAAATTATACATATATTGCATAGATAAAAATGCAAGATAACCTGCCATAAAAAGAACAATAAAAAATTATACAAAAGCCTTCTACTAAAATTTGATTATGTAACATGAAACATTTTTTTAGAGACCCCAAACTGTGGCTAGTTCGATATAAGACAGTCTTTTTCTTCTTACCTGAAATATTGAAACAATCCAGGCGTTACTGCAACTCAGGTTTACTCATCTCAGGTGTTCTTAGCTAGAGACGTACATATATGGTGTCTTGATCCCTTCTCTAATGCATTATTTGCAAGACAGGCGCAACTTGCCCTTAAGCCAAATTGGAGAACAGAAGAGAAGCATCTCTTATCACCAAAAGACTTGAACAAGGTTAGAAACTGAACGCGGTACAACTGAGACACAGCAGCTTACTTCTACAAGCACAGGCATTGGACCACAGCCAACAATATAAGAATTGATGATGACAATAAACAAATGGAATAGCCTGTAATTAATACATGAACAAACATGGAGAGAATACAGGGACGGAATATCATATGAGCCTATGGACAAGCTAGTGATAGAATAGCACGTCAATCTTAGAGGATCTCTGCATAGCTAGAAGGTGCTGCTACTTTCACTAGCAGAGATGGAGGAACCTTCTGATTTCACCATGTGCGACACCAGATTCATATCCAAGCCCTGTAGACGTCCAAGAGAATCCTGAAGTGCCATGTCCAAGGGAGAACTAGAATGCGGAAGTAACTGGTGATTCGTAATACTCGTCAAGTTGTGCTGGAACTGATGAGGCAACTGTGTTCCTTGCTGATGGCCACCTGATTCTTGGGAGAGCGTGAAGATAGCTGAACCATATGGTGTGTGCTGGAGATTGAGATCGAAACCTTCAGTAGGATTTGATATTTCACCTGTGGCAATCTTTAGCCTTTCAACTTCCTGTTTCAGTGCCTCATTTAATGCTGTCATGGTACAAAGCAAAAATAGAAGGTAAGCACAAACATTAACTAAGCAGTAAAACTGAAAAAGAGGTTGAAAAGGAGCGTGGTGAAAAAGGTGTAAAAGGTAAAATCACAACATAAGCAATAGTAGCAGTTTGAAAAGAAAAGAAGGGCAAGATATTCTAGTTCTCCAGCAATAGCTCTCACATACTCATGTATATACTAGTCTAATACCACATCATTTAGCAGAACAACCTTGAGCTGAAGAACATAGTATCCCAAGAGCTAATCCAAAATCACCTTCTCTTTTGAGAAGCATAGCCTTCATAGCTGCTTTATTTGCCTGAAGTCGTGTGAACCAAAAATTAACGTATATGAAGCAAGACCTACTCCCTCCCATCCCCGGAATAATTGATGAAAGTTATATCCAATCACCAACATTGACAAAAGAAAAGTAAATATAGAAAAATAACACATAAATCGAGGCCCATGCGAATTCTCAGACATATATGAAATGAAACAAAGATGGACCAAGCTAGTTATTTTTCTAGTAAACTTATCGGCATCAAAGTCTACCACTCTGTACAGTGATCATTATGTGTAACGAGTGTTTATCAGTATTTTTCTGCATATTCTTAGCAGTCACCTGTAACTTTACTTATATCCATATATAAAGCACATTACCTATGCAGTAAAGCTATTCTGTAATTTTTTCCACTATGTTACAGCATATTAAGACAAGATTAATCCTGGGTCATTAATACCATATGCCACCACCGTCCCAACAATCACAGAGCCTACCAGCCCTACCAATTGTGCTTCCCTTGAACCAGGTATTGACCAATCGGTAAAGAACCAGGCACTGACCAAAGGACCCAAGAACATTCCTCCTCTTCAGCAAGCATTCAAAAAGGAATAAAAGTTGAATTGGCATGGTTTATACAACATATACAAGCCCAAGAATTCATTGAATACTGTGAACTAAGCTCCAATGTTCACAGCTTAAGGTGGGCCGATTTCTACAAGAAAGAAAGTTGTCTCCATATTACAGGAAATGCCGTCAAAGTTTCTTAACCAGCTACTGGAGAGAACCTAGAGAAAAGACCAATCTCAAAAGCCTGAAATAGCTTGACAGCAAAAGCATCTATAGCAACAAATAAAAGGGTGTGACAGAGAGAGGGAAGGAGAGGGGGAGAGATGGTGGGCGGTTGGCTGTGGCGGGAAGAAGGCGAAGACATCAATGCTTGGAGGAAGTTCTTTGCTACGAGTGTAGAGCCAAAGGCCATATGCAAGGGATAGTAGGGATCCGGTGAGGTGTTTACGCTGCGGGAGACTCACATTGGAGGGCGACATGCAGGGGGAGCCACGTCGTGCGTGAGACCTTGCCCCCTCCACCCCAGGGTGTGGGGGTGTTGGAGGTGGAGGCGCCATGGTGGGTGCAATCGACCTCCGTCGAAGCTCTACTTGAATCCACCGTTATAAGTGACATCATCGAAGGAGAGATGAGCTTTGACAAGTTGTGAATGGCGGTGAGGGCGAGGCTTCAAGGGGGATTCAAGGTTGCGTCTCTCACTCAGAAGAAGGTGATTTTGTTTAGGTTGCAACCAAAGGTGTAAGGGTCTTGGTGCTTCCGATTGTTGCGTATTAGGAGAGCATTGGTGCGGTAGCGTTTTCCCTTAATCCAGAATGGGGCGACGACGGAATGACCGCTTTAAAATATCGGAGTTCCCATCAAGATTTTAAATGCCAATTTCAACATCATTTCAATAAATTTCTAAGTATGTATTTTGAAGGCACACAGAAGAAATGCTCATATTTTGGCAATTACAATACCCCAAAATTAGTCCATTTACAAAGCATGCCAAGGCCATACCAACAAAAATAACAGAAATAGTCAAACTGATTAGAATTTCAAGAAATACATAAAGTTAAATAAGTTGATGTAAAAATAAGAAATGTTACATTCTAATATTCATATGCAACATGAAGTCTTCCATATCATGTTCAAGTTCAAAAATCAAATATCAAATAATTACTGATCGAATTAAATTAAGAAAAGAACAATGAAATAATATTTATTCCAACCCCTAAATAAATCAATCACAATTAGATATTAATATATTTTGAATGAAGTATTAATGATACATAAGATTAGTTATATTTTCCCCTTCTTTCTTTACTTTATATTTGCTTTCCCTCATGGCTCCAAATTGTACATTTCCTAAATCACCAAAATGTTTAACAAATTGGAATTTGAAATATAGGAAGGAATATTTAGGGGATTTGAGGAGATCTAGTTGTAGAGTATATCTAATCTATAATTACGGATAGATGTAGAATCAAATCTTAAGAGAAGAACAAGAGCAGCAACAGTAGAAACAGAGAATGGTAGCAGTAGTAGTAGCAGCAGCAGAGGAGAAAAACAAGAGAACAGTAGTAGTGAACATGAAGGGGAGAAGTCGAAAGAGTAGCCAAGATTTTAAATATCGATATCAATATCACATTGACAAGTCAAAAGGGGATATATTGGTAATATATCGTTGATATCAGAAAATTTTGAGGAAATTACTCAAAATGACTTAAAATGATAAAATGTTACATTATGAAAAAAATGCCTAGGGCATAGAAGACTCAAATCATGGTTTGAGATGTAAAAAATAAACTTCAACATATCGCCAATATATAGGAAAAATGATACATAACCCATATCAATATCTTTCATGTTGGAGATATGCAATACATAACTCGTGCAACAGTAATACCAACAACACAGCAGCAGCAGTGCAACACAGCAATAGAAGCCAACAATAGTGGCGTCCAATGCATGCGCACGACCCAACAGAAGGCAACAACATAGAACATATTGTCTGCATGACACCAAAATTGTCAGCATGCCGACGACATCACTGCATTTCAATAAGTTTATCAGTTTGATATAGCATCATGTCAAAAACTCTCGTTTCACTAACATGCTAACAACATTTTGATCACCGGTTCCCATACAAGTAATGGCAATCCCGTTGAAGTTGCAAATGCTGGAGGTGGTGAAGGTGGTGGTTGCCCTTTTCGCCAGCCTGAGGCACTACGAAGGGATGGGTTTGGTAGAAGGGGATATGTCAGTGATTAGGGCAGTGGTGGAGGTCAAGGTAGGGCGAAAGGTACCTGACAAGATGCTTCTTCAGCGAGGAGGGCCTTCCTAGGTCCTACTACTCATTGTGGAGAGGGGTAGCTAGCATGGAGTTCAAAGGTCTTTTACGCGAGTGGTGCATAGTGGCTATGTACCTCCATCGAAGTCAACCATCGAAGCATCGCAACAGGTAGAGAGGCGCATTTGGAAGGCCAAAGGTTCTAACATAACTGTCGCAGGCGGTGCAGAGAATGAGCCATAGATCATGGAACCCAATATTCGCATGATCAAGGAGGATTCTCTGGGGAAGCGTAGCGATGATGTAAGAGGGGATGGCACCTTTAATAGCACATGTGGTGTGGGAGTGCATTTCAAAGGAGTGGGTTGGTGAAATGGTACAAAATAATCGGGGGGTTTTTTAGTAGGGCCATTGAGGGTAACGTGACTATTGAGGAGAGAGGAGGTTGTGGCTTTTCGATTGAGGTGTTCGAATCCAAACTTGGATCTGAGTCCAAGGAGCGTGACAAATGTGCAGATCCAAAGAAAGTGGTTCCTCTTCCCTAAACTCAACCTAAGATATGTGCGAGTGCTTCGCCATCACCTTGCTTTTCTCCTTTGTTGACAGAGGCAATGCGGGAGTCGGGGGGGGGGGGGGGGCACAAACCAACGAGGAGAATCTATAGCAGTAAGCCCTGGTGAAATCTTTGCTTGAAATGAACACCCTCCACAAGAGGGATGTGCAACAGTGATAGAGCAAAGCAATGAATCATTGACATTGGCAAAGTGGAGGCCAATGTGGCAACCATGTCAAAGAGGGGTGCACTTCCGCCCTCACTAGAATTTCAAGGGTAAGGGGAGGTGGAGGACAACAACCTTTCTTTCCACAACTAGATTGGAGGTGGTTCTGGGGACTGGTGAAGAGGTGGGGAAGGAGGTTGCAACTGATGCAACCAAAGGAGGTGACGAAGACATTGAGATGAAAGTGGATGTCATTGCATCGGGATTCCGTTGAACTGCTGAGGGGGTTACTGGTGTTTCCCAATGATTGCAGCCCTCTCATGGAATGTGAGGGGGATGAATGACCCCTTAAGGAGGGCAACACTCGATGATTATCTTTGGTCGTGGGGTCCCACAGTTATGCTGCTACAGGAGGCTAAATTAGAAGATTGTGATCAAAGATTGTGGAGGGAAGAAGGAGGTGGCTTTATGGAGGGCACCCTTTCTCTAAGCATCGTTGGGCACTCGGGTGGAATAATTATGAATTGGAAAGAGGACATCTTTGTCTTGGAGGATTCCTTAGTGGGATCTAATGTGCCAATAGTGCAAATGATGAGTAGTGACAGTTTCAGAATGGTTATTTTCGATCTACAGCCCCTCTAGCAACACTGCAAGGCATCAACTACGAGAAGATCTTTTATAGGTGGTTGACAAGTTCCAAGGGGACCCCTGCTTGATTGGGGGTGATTTTAATGTCATTTTTCTGGCGAAGGACAAACATGGAGATAGAGGGAGGCAAGATCATGGATCAGAGGCATTCGCGGAGTTTGTTGCCACTCATGGCCTCCTTTCCCTACCACCCTCTTCGTGTGCCTACACATAGAGGAGTACGGTTGGGCAAAAATCTAGGATTGACAGGTTCCTTTGTAGCATGGAAGTGGATGAGGCATTCCCATTGGTGGGTGTCAAGCCTATGGATAGGCTGTTCTCAAATCACACACCATTGTTGTGGCAGATGAATAAGAACAGACAATTTGAGGCTTATTTCAAGTTTGATAAGTCCTAGATGATGAAGGATGGCTTCAGGTAAGTTTATGGAGAAGTGGCAGTCTTCTCTGCCAACAAGATCGGCAACGACAAGGTTGATGTCAAAGTTGTTTAATCTACGGACCTTTTTAAAGACATATAGAAAGGACATCAAGGAGGAGAGAGCCAAGAAGAAGTCAGAGGCTCTGGCTGAGATAGCGAGATTGGATAGAAAGGACATGGAGATCCTTTCGGCAGAGTAGTAGGTATCTAGGACTGCTGTTGATAGCGGATAACTACGCGATCAGAATTGGATTTTGAAAATCTGTCGTAGTTCGATTTGCAAAGAAATCCGTCAACAGATAAATTTATACTGAAATTCTAAGAATTCCAGGTCGAATACAAGGAGGCAGATGTTTGATTCGAAATCGCGTTTATTTAATTGTCACAAAGCAGATTAGCTAGTCGAATTGAATTTAAACTATCTACTTAAAAAATAAAGAATAGAAGACAGAGAAAGAATATAACAAATAAAGACAAAAGAGAAGTAGAATAAATATGGATTTCATTATCACAAGCTGATGTTCATTACAATTACAACTACCCACTATATTAGAAAGCAGGAAATCTTCATTAGAAAGCGGGAAATCTACACTAGAAAGTGTTAAAAGAGAAGGTAGAGAAAAGTTATCCTCCTCGACGGCTGCTTGAAGGACGAGCCGGACGGGGCGACGCCTAGAAGACGGAGACGGAGCAGGAAGGAGGACGAAGCGGAAGAAACTGGGGGCGAGACAGGATGTCGTCGTCGTCGCGGGATCCGCTTCCGGAGTAAGAGGACAACTGCGGGATGCTCCACAAAGGGAGGTGAAAAAATTCTGATTTTCTCTATAGGAGCATCACTGGTTTGGGACGAGCTTTTAGAGCTTTGGAGGGGGTGAGAGAAGAGAGGAAGGGATGAAAATTTTGTAGGGTAGGGGTCTCCTTTTATAGTTGCAGGGATTGGGGGCAATTTGGTCATTCCATATTCAAAAACATTAAAATCAGGTCTTTAGTGATGGATTTATTCGTCACTAAAGACCTGTCGTGGGTGACGTGTGTGCACGCCGCGCGCGCCTCCTCTCCCACGCGCCTAACATAAACGCACGTCCAAGCAATCACAGCCATCCGACCGCGAGATCGGATGGCTCAGATCACTCCTCGCCTGCTTCAGCTTCACGCACCTGCACGTGAGATCGGGCGTGAGGTGGGGCATCCAATTGCACGTGCACCCGATTGGACGATCTAGGCCGTTCGCAACTGATTGTGCGGTCAAGATCCTGCGCGTCCACGCGAGAAGAGGCACTTCACGACGGCTCGAATGCGCACGCTTCGCATGCATAGCGCCTTAACTGCTGCACTAAGCAGCAGTTTGAGGCATGGTGCTGCTTTTACGTGTGGCTAATCTTGGTCGTTGGATCTTCATCCAATAGCCGAGATCTCACGTCAGGCAATCCTTCAGGAGTTGAGCAGAGGGGGGGCAGCCAGGTGCGGATGGTTAGGATGGTGCCATGTGACACCATCCTGACCGTTCATCTTCTTTGTGTTGTAGATAGTGCCATGGATGTCGAATTAGATCGATTTTCACACTGTTAGGCTGCGATCGTCGATCCGAACCCATCCGTGCAGTCGGATTTGTCGTCTGAAGTGTGGATTGACACCATCTTGGCCCTTGATCTCTGGGCTTCCTCAGACTATATCTAGTGCTATGGATGTCCGATCAGGACGATCTTAGAGTCGTTGAACTCCCGTCGTCGCCCTGATCAGATCCGTACGATTGGATCTTCCGTCCGAAGCCCCGATTAAAAGTTACTCTGTCCTTGGCCATAAAAGGAGACAATTACTATACAATTTGAACTAAATGCGTGATTATGCGTGTTATGCAATATTTACAATGCATGATGCTAATATGGTACTAAGAACATGCATTAATAGACATTTTTGACTATTTAGATGTATGCACATCAATTGCATAGATGGTCATTGTCCAAATGGAGGATAGGAAGTAGGAGGTGGAGTGAAAGGCAAAATCTAGGCAAAGACGATTGAAGGGGATTCAAACACAAAATACCTTCACATGATGGCCTTTAGTAGAAAAAGAAGGAACTGGATTGACAGGTTGACAATGAATGGAGCTGAGTACTTCAGGAAAGAAGAGATGGGTAGAGTAGTTGCAGAATGCTATAAAGTTTTCACAAGGAGGATAGGTAGATGGAGGTGGATCGGGGGGGAGGTGTAGACAATTACGCAAGCACAGGCGAATGTGTTGACTATGCCATTCTCCGAGGATGAGGTAAGGCAAGCTGTTTGGGGATTAAATGCAGATGGTTGCCCAAGTCCAAATAGTTCCTCTGTGTTTTTCTATAAGGAGTTCTGGCCAATGCTAAAGGAGGATGTCATGCAAGAGATGATAGAATTTGCAATTTTGCAAAGGGTAACTTAGGGTTCAACATGATTAATAGGTTCTACATGTTCCTATTACCCAAAAAGGACAGTGCAAAGGCAATTGAAGATTTTAGACTAATCGCTTTGTCTAACGTAATCTATCTCATTGTGGCTAAGGTGCTTACAAACAGACTCAGGGGCATTTTGCAAGATATTATCTCCTCTATGCAAACCGCTTTTGTTTCGAACCAGCATATTGGATGGTTTTATTGCTTTTGAAATCCTATCGCATCAGAGAAGGCAAAAGAGGAGGGTGTTCCTATGGAAGGTGGATTTTAATAAGGCATATGATCTGGTTCAGTGGTCTTTTCTGTTAGCATCCATGATCAAGAGCGGTTTCCCTTCACTGTGGATCGATTGGATGAAACGACGTGTGACAACTGTCTTTCTCCATTTTGGTGAATGGGAATTCCGCAAATGGTTGGGTGCAACCCAGGAGGGGTGAGAGGCAAGGATGTCTCCTAGCACCAATGCTATTTCTTTTGGAGGTAGATGCTTTAGCGAGGTCCACTTGTAGAGCGTGTTCTGGAGGCCTTTTTAGTGGTTCTCGACTTTCGGTGGGGGGGAGGGATTCCAATGCTTTAGTATGCAAATGATACATTGCTTTTTATTGAGGGCTCATCGGTGGAGGCAAAAATGTTGTAGATGCACTTGGAAATGTTTGGTAAGGCCTCACAACTGCAAATTAATTTCTCCAAATTAACTTTTGTGTCGTTCCACTTATCTTTAGTGGAAATGCTGGAGTGCAAGGCAACCCGATAAGATCTCTTCTGATATCATACCTTGGTCTCCTATTGTCAGATAAGAAGATTATTGCTCAGGATTGGTCCACTCATTGCGAGAATGGAAGGAAGATTATCAGGTTGGGCTTCGAAGGTGCTTTCTAGAGGCGTCAAGCTTACATTGTTGAAGGCAGTCCTTTCCTCCATGCCAAGAGGATTTCTAGATTGATGAGAGATTTCTTCTAAAGTAATTTTAGCTCCCCAGGAAAGGGTGCTAGATTGGTGGCCTGGAATGACGTTTGCAAGCCAATAAAGGAGGGGTGGGCTGGGAGTTAGAGATATTAGCACCATGAATGACAATTTCCTTGCTAAGTGGGTCAACAGGTTCGTGCAACATCGACAAGACCTTCTTGGATAGGTATTCGTAGCATGCTACGAATCCTCTCCGAGTTGGGAGCAAATGGCCTTGACCCCCGTCTAGACCTTCCTACTTGGAGAAGGTAATTCCTAAGATACAGAGATTCTTTCTACCTTGTGTTGGCGCTGGTGATGTATACAAATTTTGGAAGGATGACTAGATGGGAGATAGGCCACTTAGCGACTGATTTCCCAAGTCGTTTGCTTTAGCCACAGATGAGGCAAAGATAGAGGATTGTTGTGTTGGGGTGGGTCATGGTGTCCTATGTTTGTGGGGAACTACTTATTGGATCAAAGGGTAGATGAACTCCAGAGGATTCAGGAGCTTGACAGGTATGAGCCCGATGGGTAGATGCTTTCCTTTAAGATGGAGAAGATTTCACGGTTCATATTCTAGGCTAAGGGTCACTAAACAGGAGATAACAATCTTTACTTTGCTAATGCGGAGATGTAAATTGTTGACTAGAGTTTGGAGCTCTAGATGGGTGCCACATGTGGAGTGCCCTTTGCATGGTGTGGTAAGGACATTTATCACTTGTTCTTTTGTTTTTGAAAAAGGAAAGGGTAGTTATCCAGAGTGATAACTACCCAAAAATATATATAATAGAATTAACAATAAACAACATTACAATAGGCAGACGCCAAGGTCCCCCACTCACAAGGATTCAACCCAAAGAGAAAACAAGGAATTAATAAACTCAACAAAATTCTCTACGTAAGGTCTCTGACCCCTGAAAACCACCGCATTTCCGCCCAACCAAATACCCCAAAGAACTGCCAACGGCCTGGCCTTCTCTTTCTTCGTACGGAAAACGAAATGTCCACCAACACCACCTCCACTTCTGAAACTATGCCAGAATTCCTCAAACAACTGACACTCCCACCACCTCCCACCCATCCTGCCCCAAATTTGTACCACAAAAGGGCAAGTGAAAAAGAGGTGGTCAACATCCTCCTCACCACCCCCACACAGAGAGCACACCTTGCAATCTCCAGGAGCCCACCTCGCCCTCCACACCTTAGTCACCAGCCTTCTCCTAAGTAGCCAGGCAAAAATCTTGACCTTCAGCGAACACGCGGCTTTCCAAATCTGTCTGCAGTCCCTTACCAGATCCAGCTCCACCCCAGGACCAACAGCGGACAATCTCCTGTATGCAGCCGCTACCGAGAACTCACCTTCGTCCCAACCAAACATGTCCGTACCAGCCGCCGGA
This sequence comes from Thalassia testudinum, assembly GCA_037157565.1. Taxonomy (NCBI): domain Eukaryota; kingdom Viridiplantae; phylum Streptophyta; class Magnoliopsida; order Alismatales; family Hydrocharitaceae; genus Thalassia; species Thalassia testudinum. The sequence goes on along the minus strand of JAZHRO010000013.1, from coordinate 61,050,990 downwards.
TGCAGTCCCTCCAACTCATCAAGAACTAAAAATCATGCGCTCTCGCATCTGATAGACTACCAACGAAGCGCGGGCACCACCCATCTTCCCATACCTCAGCCACAGACGCCATTTTGTTCTAGGACAAGGCATACAGTCTCTGAAATCTTCTGCAAAGCGCTCCACCCTTCCAGTCATCCTGCCAAAATCTGAAAATCTCCCCTGTTCCAAACACAGGAACAAAGCAGTTCCTCACCTTAGGAGCCACCGTCGACAACCCTTTCAAGAAGTGAGAGGCATCCCTAGGCGGTGACACTAGGAGATCCCACCGCACCGGACTACCATACGCCATCTCGAACACCTTGCCCAACATATCCCCCCTTCCTTCCAACAGGCACCCCACCCATTTTGCCAACAGACAGTCATTAGATCTCTCCAAATCCCTCACGCCGAGCCCCCCGTCTTTCAGCGGTCTGCAGACCTCCCTCCCAAGCAACCAACCTGGCACCCTATCCACTCGTCCCCTGATTGGACCAAAAGAAACTCCTCATAGCTCGCTCAATCTTTGCAATCACCTATCGAGGCATCTTCAGTACGGAATTGAAGTACGATGGCATTACTGACAGAACCGCCTTGAGCAGGATTAACCTCCCACCTCTAGACAGTAGCCTGGACGCCCACCCCTCCAACCTCCCTACCAACCTCTCCACCAGGGAGGCCCAATCTCTCACCAGAATCCTCCCATCTGACAACGGTAAGCACAGATACCTAATCGGAAGCTTACCCTGCTCTGTGCCAAGACCCAAACTGCACCCCCTCGCCTCCGTCTCAGTCATATTGAAAGGGACAAAATCCGACTTAGCTAAGTTAATCTGCAATACCGACACCTTACACAGTAAGAAAACAAGGAACCGCATTCTTCTGGCCTCCTTTTCTCCACCTTCAATGCAGAAAATCGCATCATCAGCATACTAAAGCAATGGGATACTCGTCCCATCTCTCAAGGAGAAACCTCTCACCAAGTCTCTCTCACAAGACCTCTTCACCACCCTAGCAAGAGCATCCATGACAATCACAAAGAGCATCGGGGCCAACGGATAACCTTGCCTCACCCCCCTCCTAGGTTGGATCCAACCCCCAGCTGGGTTTCCATTGACAAGAACCGAGAAAGACGTCGTGGTGACGCACCTCTTCATCCAGTCAATCCACACCGGCGGGAAACCCCTCTTCACCAAGGACGCCCAAAGAAACGACCACTGGATCGAGTCATAAGCTTTGTTAAAATCGACCTTCCATAAGAAAGCCTTCTTCTTATCTCTCTTCCAGGACGAAAGGATTTCCGAGGCCATCACGTAACCCTCCAAAATATTCCTGCCAGGAACAAAGGCCGTCTGCACCGAGTCTACAATCCCACCCAGCGTCCTCAATCTATTTGCCAGAAGCTTCGCCACCACCAAGTATATAGCATTCGAGAGAGCTATCGGTCTGTACTCCTGAATCTCCTCAGCGCCCTCCCCTCTTCAGCAACAGGAACATGTAGAATTTGTTCAGCCTATTAAATCCCGAGTTACCTGCTCTAAACTCTTGCACCACCTGCATCACGTCTTCTTTCACCACCAGCCAGAACTCCCTGTAAAAGGCAACCGGAAAGCCATCCGACCCTGGACAACCATCCGCGTTCAACCCCCAAATTGCCTCACGGACTTCATCCTCCCCAAAAGAACCCGTCAAGAAGTTGACGTCTATCTCCCGGATCTGTGGTATCTCAGACCCTAACCATCTCCACCTTCCCCCTCGTCTCCACCCAGTAAAATCTCTAAAATAACTCGCAGCTGCCTCTCCCACCGCCTCCCTTCCCACAAACTCCTCCCCATCCACCACCAACCTGTCAATCCAGCTCCTACCTGATGCGGCCATATGAAAAAATCGGGTATTGGAATCACCTTCCTTCAGCAACTTCTGCCTAGACCTCACCCTCCACTCCACCTCCACTTTCCAATCTTCCTCCTGTATCACCTGAATCTGTCTCGCTCTGTGAACCCTGTCGTCGTCTGAAAGGAGCCCAACATCCTCTACCCTGTCCAGACGTGCAATCTCAGCAAGAGCCTCCTCTTTCTTCCTCCCACGTTCCTCCCTAACTTGCTTGATGTGGGTCTTCAAGAAAGATCTCAAATCCCTCAGTTTCGCTTCCAATCTGGCAGCCGCCGAACCATCCGCCTGAGATGACCTCCACCGTTCCTCAATCAAACCCCTGAAGCCCTCCTCCATGAGCCACACCTTGTCGAACTTGAAGTAAGTACCATGTCTCCATCCCTCGTTCGATACCCACAGTAAGGGGGTGTGATCCGAGAACGGACGCTCCGAAGGTCTAACCTCCGCCATCGGGAACAACTCCGCCATTGCCTTCGAGACCAAAAATCTGTCAATACGGGATCGCTGCCCTCCAGAGTTCCTCCATGTGTATAGACAGGACAACGAAGGCATATCAACTAGCCCCTGGTCTGCCACAAAGCCTGCAAACGCCTCAGAGCCCTGGTCCAACCCCCCTCGGTCACCCGGTCTGTCTTCAACCCGCAGAGTAACATTAAAATTGCTACCAACCAGCCAAGAACTCCCCTGAAAAGCTGCCGCAACCTGGCTCAAATCTTCCCATAAGACCTGTCTTCTCCAACCCTTCGTCGGGCCATAAACCGAGTAAAGGAGCATACATGTGTCATCCTGGCGTCTCTGAAGCCTAACAGTGACAACATGGGACCCAACCAGAGTGTCCAGCAAGGAAAACTCCTTCCATCCCACAGCAATTCCCTCCGTACTCCCATCCGCATCCAGGGCCAAGAAACCCCCACAAACTCCTCCCCCCACCACCCTCCACAACCTTCCATCACAGCTCCCCCACTTCGTCTCCTGGAGAAATACCACATCAGGCCCCCATCTCTGAATATACCCCTGCAAAGCTGCCCGCCTCGACGAGTCGTTCAGACCCCTCACATTCCATGACAAGACCTTAGTCATGAGGATTTCCGAGAATCACCTCCAAACGTCAACCGCCTAAACCCCATCATTGTGGCCACATCATCCTCCTCTTCCATCAACAAACGCTGGTCATCCGGGCTCCCCTCACCACCACCCACCTCCCCTCCTCGCCCCGCAGCCTCCATACCTCCTACAGCCAACAAACCCGTGTCCCCCAGCACCACAGCCTCGCGCTCAAGCAGCCCAGCCGCTGCAGCTGTCCTCCCTGCCCCCGCATCCACCAGCTCCCCATCTCCACCACCAGCACCCGCCGCCTGTCGCCCCTCCGCCACCGCTGGAGACCCCGGAGCAGAGAATCCCCCGTTGCCGCCCCCAGCAAAAGCCGCCGCAAACGACCCAGCTCCATCAGAGGTTCCCAGCCCCGTCGGCGACCGACATCGGTCGACCCCAGCCACTCCCCCAGACAAGACCTTCTGAGCCAGCCCCCTACGGTAAGACCACCGCAGCCTATAGACGAGCCGCTGCGAGCCAGACAGCCTCCGCTCCCGCCGTCGCCCGCTCCCCTCCCCGCCAGTTGCATCCTGCCCCGCCGCCTGAATCGGACCAGCCAAGGTGTGCCTCAAATCTCCAACAACAGTTCTCCCTTCCTCCGCAGAGACCTGGAGTCGCAAAGTCGAGCGTACTGAAGGACCCGAACAGGCACCAGCACCAGAGCCCCCAACTCCCGCACCCGGGTCACGCCCACCAGACCCGAGTCCACCACGAGCTTCTCCCACAAAATCGGGGGCCAACGCAGTGCCACCAACACACCCGCAATTAGCGGGGACGCCCGGCCTCAGCGCCGCATCCACCTCCCCCGACCCCTCCGCAAAATCCGCAACGACTTCCCACTTCCCCGCCCCTTCGCCTGCCACCAATTGCGCCACGGGAATCGCAACCGCCCCAAGATCCCCGCCGCAATCCTCGCCACGACCCTTGACCTTCCTAAGAGCAGCCCGACCCTCCTCCGCCCGCTCGCCACTACCGCCTCCACACGTCGCCGCCGCTTCGCCACCCACCGCCTCAGCAAAAGACCTAGGGTTCCCGGAACCCCACGAGACGCGGATAAGCCAGGCAGAGCTCCCCCACCTGAGCACCGACCTTTCCACAAGCTGCTGCCCCAATCTCATCTCCACCCAAGCCTCGATCCGCGACAGATCGGTCGCCTTCGCACCTGCGCAATCTCGCAAAAGGGGCAACCACCGCTGCAATCACCTCCACCGTGCGGAGGAAGAGTAGAACCCCCTCAACCAAGACCTTCCTTCTCGCGCCATACGGCGGCCTCTCCGCTAAAGCACCATCTGACCTGACCAGCCACCGGCACCTCACCACTCCACCTCCACACTAGAGCACCTTGAAGACCAGCCGCCTCAACTCCACCCGGCTCAGCCCCAGCATCACCATTCGCCCACCTCCCAGGGAGGCCACCCCAAACCGACTCCCGTCAATCCCCAAGTAGGCGGTGACCACCTCTCTCAAGGCCTCCACCTCCACCTTCCCCTCCAAGACCACCACAACCAACGCCGACGCCAGCCTCCCTTCCAGCGCTCCAATCTCCTCCGACCACGGCGCCTCGACCTCCACGAAGGGCCCCCCTCCGGAGGGGGCAGAGGTGTCTCCCCCCTCCTCGATGAGACCACCTCACTCGACCCCCGACGCCCGCAGCCCGACCTCCAATGTCCCAGAGCGCCACAACGCAAGCACCGCACCGGATCCCTGCATACCGCCGCCAAATGCCTCTCCCCAAGGCACTTGAAACACCTCACCGGCGCCGCACCCTTCCACGACCTCCTGCCCACCACCGTCTAGCCAGGGCCATCTCTCCCCACCCCATTCGCCAGTCGCCCGAACGTCCGCCACCCCGTCGCCAGACCTCGCATCCTTTTCCCAAATCGTCCCTTCACCGGTTAGGCACAAACTTGATCATTTGGATCTATCTCCATGAAAGGAAGAAACCATGTAGCTAACTCCCCACTTGTTCTTTTGTTGTGCATTCTCTTCGCAACTTTGGAGGCACTCCGATTTTAGGTGGATTGACTAGGTGAGTCAAAGCCAATTTTGGAGTTCTTTTAGGGAAGGTAACAGAAATGTGGGGCAGCATTCGTTCAGATTTAAGATGAAGGCCAAGGTACTAGCAATCCTTTAGGGCATCTGGCTGGAAAGAAATACAACGATCTTCAAGGGGCAACATCCCTACTTCGAAATTTGTTTTGTTAGCATTTCTTGTCCATGTATGGGAAAACTTTCGGTAGCTCTTTGACACCTAATGGCCCATTTATATTGTTGAGAAAAAGAAATCATCTCTAATTCTTCAATGGAAACCCTAGCCTCTCTTTTATATAAGAGAGGTTTGGAAATATTACAAAGCCACCCCAATAATCACAAAAATAACAAATATGCCCTTAGGCTCAACACTCCCACTCAAGTTAGGGCGTAGATATCTACAAGACCAAACTTGTTGCATAGAAAATCCAAACGTTTCTTCAAAGCTTTAATAAATATGTCAACCAACTGAAGCTCTGAAGAAACATATGGGATGGTAATCCTACCAGTGAAAACATCACGAACAAAGTGGCAATCAACCTCAATGTACTTGGTCCTCTCATGGAAAATTGGATTTAAGGCAATGTAATTAGCTAACTTATGTCACAGAGAAGTGGGATAGGTGTAGTAGTCTGGATGCCAAGATCCTGTAAGAAGGAAACTACCCACATAATCTCGCAAGCTGCCTATGTCATCGCATTGTACTCAACCTCTGCACTCAATGGTGCAACAACGTTTTGCTTCTTACTTCTCCAGGAGATAAGATTCCCCCAAGATACAAAGCAAATCTTGACGTGGAGTAACGATCATCTATAAACCCAGCATAATCTGCATCTGAGTAAGCAACAATATCTAGATTCCCATCATCTCTGTAATACAGTCCTCTGCCTGGTGTCCCCTTGAGGTACCTCAGAATGAGGTAAACCTCATGCCAATGGCTATAACGTGAAGCCTACATATACTGGCTGGCTGGCTCTGCTTACTGCAAAACTAATATCAGGCATCGTGATAGTAAGATAAAGTGTCCAACTGTACTACGATAACCGGTAACATCCTCATATAATGGATCCTTTTCATTAGACGAACGTGCAAGTGGCAGCTCCATAGGTATAACAGATGGCTTAGCTCCAAGCAAGCCTATCTCATGAAGAATCTGTAGTGTATACTGTCTCTATGGCAAGGACAAACCCGTCTCCTATCACGCAGCTTTAATCCGCAAAAAATATCTCAACTCTCTCAAGTCCTTGGTAACAAAAGTAGATTGCAAGAAGGATTTGGTCTGAGCAATTTGATCCTCATCACCTCCAGTAAGATCATATCATCCACGTACACTACGAGAAGGACAACACGGGTATGCTCTCCATACTTAGTCTTCTTAATGAAGATTGAATGATCAGAAGTAGAGCATTGAAACTCAATCTTCGCAATCTCCATACTAAGCCTCTCAAACCAGGCACGGAGACTCTGTTTCAAACCATATATTGCCTTTCGTAGGCGACAAACATCCTCCCCCTAGGTGCTGTAACCTAAAGGTTGTCTCATGTACACCTCATCAGATAAATCACCATATAAAAAGGTATTTTTAATATCAATCTGATGTGGAGGCCATCTCTTAGTCACAGCAACAGAAATAGCAATCCAGACAGAAGTAATACGTGCTTCAGGGGAAAAGGTTCCAAGTGATCTACCTCATAAGTCTGAGTAAAGCCCTTGGCAACAAGCCTAGCTTTATACTTGTTTACTGTCCCACCAGGTCTATACTTGATAGTGTAGATCCATCTGCAATCTACCACAATAGCTCCATCAAGGCAAGGTACGATGTCATGACTCTAGCGCCTGTATCTCCTCATCCATTGCAGCCTGCCATCTGGGATCATGAGAAGCCTAAGCAAAATCCCTGGGAATCGTAGAAGTAGTAAGCAACCTGACGAACTCCATCCTCAAGATGAGCAACACCTGTGTACTGAGACAGAGGATGGAGCGTACAAGCTCTGCTGGGTCTCCTCAGAGGTGGCTGCTCCTCGGCGTCTAAGGTACTCTCATCTGCCAATTCAAGACAAGTCCCAGTGTCTGGTGAAGGATGTGGCCTCCAATGATAAACCCGAGTCTCCTCTAGGGTGGCCTATATAGATGTTCCTTCCTTCGAGAAGTATGGAATCTTCTCAAAGAAAGTGACATCTGTAGTGACAATGTATCTCCGTTGACTCGGATCATAGCACCTATACCCCTTCTGTATCCTGGAATACCCAAAGAAGACACATGTAACAACCTTAGGAGAAAACTTGTCCTGATTTCCATGTGCATGTAAGAAACAAGTGTAGCCAAAAACCCTCAAAGGTAAGGCAAATAGCTGTCACAATCTGGATGAATCACCTGGAAGGGAATCTGCCCACGAAGAACTAATGAAGGTACCCGGTTGATGAGATAGGCAGCAGTGAGTATAGCATCCCCCCATAATTGCTTAGGAACCTCCACATGAATCATCAGGGTCCTAGTAATATCCAGGAGGTGTCGAAGCTTACACTCAACCACGCCATTCTGCTAGGAGGTGTGAGCACAAGATGTCTAGTGAATAATGCCCCGAGAGGAGAATAGGCTCCAAACATCTTGTTGCATGAACTTTAGAGCATTGTCACCGTGGAAGACTCGAATTGTGCCATCATACTGAGTCCAAACCTCTGCTAAGAACTTTTGTCTAACCTGGGGAATCTCTGAACGGATTTTCATCAAGAAAACCCAAGTAAGGAGACTATGATCATCCACAATAACAGTGTAGTATCTGTGTCCTAGAGTAGGAACCATGGCTGGTCCCCACATATCACAATGGACTAAAGCAAAGGGAACAGAGCTCACTCCAACATCCCTCTGTGGATAAGTGCTCCTATGGTGCTTCCCAAGTTGATAATCCTCACACTATAGAGTCAAGTAGTCTAGCAGGTCAGGATACAATTGTTGCATTTTCCTGAGCGATGGGTGCCCAAGTCTCCTATGCCATAGCCAAGGGTCAATAGCTATGGATGCCGCTCCTGCAAATAGGGTAGGTGTATCCAAGTAATAGAGGCCACTTCGCTCTGTCCCCTCACCTATAATATCTCCTGCCTGCCGATCCTGGAAGTAGAAATAGCCCTCATCAAATACTACTCGACACTCAAGATCTTTACAGACACAACTCACAGACAACAGGTTCATCGGGAACTCCGAAGCACAATGAACCTCATCAATCACAATACTCGAGGCGTCCAATAGCAGTGATGGATGACGTGGCTCCATTAGCCACTTTGACATCCTTGATCCCTCGTGGAGCCTTGGGATTCACTAGTCGCTCTACATCTCCTGTAAGATGGACTGAGGCATCGAAATCTATTATCCACGCTTTTCTGATCCGCTTCTTCCTCTTGGAATCTTCTTGGACTACACACGCAAGTCCTCCCAAATCTAAGTTTGATTTTTCTAGTAGATCAAACTCATCTTCTTGGCATGAGAGAAGGCTTATTATGCTTGAGAAAGGCATCTTCTTGATCAATGGTTAAAGAAGACTCATCACCACAAGAGTAATGCGTGAAATAAACTCCAACACGCATAAAAAAATTCCACAACTCTGAAACCAAGGCTGTTATTCAGCCTTAGAATCCGGTTGTGACCTTTCTGTGGGTCTGTTCATAGTGGCAGCAAACCCCACAAAACCTCCCATGCCCACGGCAGGGACCCGCTGCAATCCCCACCAGCAACGCTGCTGCCCAACAGTGGTAGCAGGACCCCCAAGGCAACGGCAGTCTCCTCCAGCGACAGCAGAATAGGCCGCTGCAACCTCCACAAGTAGTGTTGCAATCCCCATGGGCGACGTTGCCCAGCGGCAGCAGCAGGACCCCCCATGGCAGCGGTGATCTCCAGTGGCGCTTGGTGGCTGGCAGCAGCGTTGGGAACCCTATTCCCGGTGTCATCCCTACTGCCAAGCTTCGTCACGATTCTCGATAATCAAATCCCCTCAAGTTGGTGATTTGATCATCTTTTAGTTGGATATTTGGTGAGATATCGGAATACCAACCTAGGACCGTTGCTCTGATACCATGTTGAGAAAATAGAAATCATCTCTTATTCTTCAATGGAAACCCTAGCCTCTCTTTTATATTAGAGATGTTTGGGAAAATTACAAAAGCACCCCAAGAATCACAAAAATAACAAGTACACCCTTAGGCTCACCATATATATTAATTGATTTTGGGTGGTTATCATCCAGATAACCACCCTCTCACTTTTCCAAAAAAAAAAAAGAAATAAGGAGCCCAAATTACACAAAAATGAAAATGAGAACAAAAGCAAAAAAACATGGTAGCAAAGAATCACTTCAATCCAACCAACCCATATCTTATAAAAACCCTTGTCCTCAGAGCTTGTCACAAGCATGGTCGTAAAATAAATCTTAGCTTTGAGAAATCTACCTCCTGTAGAAAACTCCTTCAATTCATCCTCTGCCCAGCCACCACAATCCCGGTAGCCATAATGAAAGAAGAAATTAACAAAAAGGGGTTTTTACATATATACCCTTACAAAGTTTCAATAAGACTTATATACCCTCATGTTCTTAATATTTACATATATACCCTTTTAAAGTTACTCTGTTAAGGTTGTATGCCCCTGCTCCGTTAAACCCAATGGAAAATGCCAAAAGAATTAAAAAATAGGAAAATTTATATATTCATCCTCAAATACATCTCTCTCCTATTTCCCCCCCTAAACCCTCATACCTCCTCCTCCCCCTTCCTCTCCTCCCTCTACTTTGGCCACCAAGGTGGGCGCAAGCCTCAAGGATGATGACCCAGAGGCCGAAGTTGTGGAGCCGCAAGGCCGCGGAGAGGCAACTGCGCACACCTGTCGAGAAAAGAAAAACCCTAACCCCTGCAATGGCGAAGAGGAGAACGTCGTTATCAAAGGAGAAGCACCCTGAGGAGATGCATCCCGAGGAAGAAGCAGAGACCTTGCAGCCATGGTAGTGAGCTCGAAGTCAGAGCTCTGACACAGGGAGAAGGAAAGGAAGAAGGCCAAGTCTGAGGGGCTCAAGTCGATGGGACTTTACCTTGAGGTGTATCGTGGCATGAAGCGCAGAGGTTACAAGGCCCCCACCCCCATCAAGCGTAAGACTATACCCCACATCTCTTCGATGCCAACGCCATCACCATGGCCCGCACCGGCTCCAGCAAGACCACAGCCTTCCTCATCTCCCTCCTCCAGCCCTCCACCACCACCTCCCCTGCATTGACATCCGTGCCCTCATACTCTCCCCCACCTGCGACCTCGCCCACCAGACCCTCTGCTTCGCCAGGAACCTCGACTGCTTCACCTACCTCTGCACCTCCCTCGTTGGCGTCAACTCCACGAAGGACCAGTTCGACGACCTCTCCCACTCCCCAGACGTCATCATCGCCACCCCTGGCCGCCTCATGCACCACCTCACTGAGATCAACGGGCCCTCCGTCCACTTTGTCGAGTACGTCATCTTCGACGAGGTTGACTCCATCTTTGAGATGGGCTTTGCCGAGCAGCTCCACAGGATCCTCTTCCCCCTCAGCGATGCTCGCCAGACCCTCCTCTTCAGCGCCACCATGCCAAGCGCCCTCGCTGAGTTCGCCAAGGCCAGCCTCCGCAACCCCCACCTCGTTCGCCTTAACATCGAGACCAAGATCAGCCCCGACCTCACCCTCGCTTTCACCATGAGGCACGAGAAGTTCGCCACCTTCTACCTCATCCGCGAGTGCATCGCCTCCAACCAGCAAACCCTCGTCTTCGTCTCCACCAAGCACCACGTCGAGTTCCTCAACGCCCTCTTCAGGGAGGAAGGCATTGAGCCCTCCATCTCCTACGTCTGTCATTGCCTCTTCGCAGCCTCGCAACTTCAGCCTTCGCATCCTCGTCCTTGAGGCCCACACCAACCCTGGCGGCCAAAGCGGAGGGAGCAGAGGAAGGGGGAGGAGGAGGTGTGAGGGTTTAGGAGGAAAAATAGTGGAGAGATATATTTGGGGATAAACATATAAATTTTCCTATTTTTATTTTTTTTTTTGACATTTTCCGTTGGGTTTAACGGAGCAAGGGCATATAGCCTTAACGGAGTAACCTTATAGGGTCTATACATAAATATCAAGAATATGGGAGTATATACATCTTATCGAAAGTTTACAGGAGGTATATATGTAAAAACCCCTAAAAAAAAGGTCCAACCTTGATTTTTCTCAATTTCTAGTAGATATCCTTATGCCAATGGAATAAATCAAACAAATCCATATAGTATTGAATTTTTCCATGACAATGTCGTGCCCTATGTTTGGAAGAAAGGATTGGGAGGAGAGAAGGGAAATGGGAAGGGTAATATAATTTTCATTTGGATAAAAGAAAGACAGAATGGAAGGAAAGCTCATATTGGATGTTTGGATACATAAATGGAGGGAAAGGAAAGGAGAGGATTTTCGATAATTTATGAATAACCTAAATAATGCAGAAGCAAAATTTCAAAGCAATAAAATCAATCACGAACACTTGGTTTACGTGGAAAGCCCACTCATAAAGAGCGGGGAGAAAACCACGAGAAAAGGCCCCGATATGATGTGTTTCTGTATTGTTCTTCTCAAATAAATAGGTAGGGGGTACACGCCTATTTATAGGCCACCACACACAACACAGTCTCACTCCACTATGTGGGGCTAAATAACCACACTAAAATTCTCTCAACACTCCCCCTCAAGCTAGAGCATGAAATACTTAGCTTATAACACAAAGGAAATCCCTCTACACAGCAAAACAAACAAAACACCCAATAGGTACAACTGACTCTCCTCTGCAGATAACAGTTGCGCTCTTGTTCATGCTTGTAGGCAAGTATGTTGATGACACATCAGACTGGTTAGAGCTTGACGACGAACTATAGCTGACTCTGACAAGAGGCCTCTCCTCTGGAGACCTGGTGCCGGTAGCTCCCCATTCAATATCCCTATAACAGGGATCTTCTTCTGAAGATCTCAAAAGTGGATCTCCATCTTTAGAGTCCACAAAATTGGATCTCCTACATAGAAACCTGAAATGAGCTCTTTCCTCTGAGGACCTCGAAACTATAGACATCCTAGAGTTATAGTTTCTCATGTGTAAGTCCAAGAACAAAAGGAACTCTCAAACGGAGGATGACTACAACAGACTTCTACACTCCCCCTTCTCCCATACTCGCATGGGAGAAGAAAATAGCAACGAGAAAAAAATAAAACATAAAACTAGAGAAGACTACTCCACCTCTTCTCTTAAACATGAACCTCATTTTTTTTTTGAATTTTTTCTCTCGATCTCCTTTTTTTTCTCTTCCCTTTTTTTAATTTTCTTCTATTCTTTTTTTTTAATTTCCAAATCACTTCCTCTTATTTTCCTCTCTTCATCCCCTTTTTTTAACTACCAAACAAGGTAGACTTAAATGAGAAGGGTAAAAAGAGAAAAAAAAAAGCAAACCTACGGACATACACTCAGTCTCCCCTTAGGGTTTGGGAGAACCCAGCAATGAAGAGGTCGGCAGCTCCTCCCGCAGCAAACCACGGTCGCCAACTCCAACCTCGATCTCAGACATCACGTGCCCCGTGTGTGTCGCCTCATCCTCCTTGTGTGACCACCGCCGGAGCAAATGAGGGCCTCCTTATCCTCATGCGACCACCGATCGTGATCAAGCCACCTCCACCGCCCGTTGGCCTAGGTCGTGGCCTCAAAGCCGATGGCGCTCCCTATGGGAGGGAAGGCGTTGTCGTACGCCACAGTTCCACCATTGCTCTCCGTGCGATCGCCACTGCTTTGCCTTCATCCTCACCACCAGTGCCTCGTTGCCCCTCATCTCCTCCCTCCAATGACGACGACAAGGACCCTGATCCCCCTCAGAGGCTACCTACACGGAACTTCGCATTCTCCTTCGCCATCAGACATCTCACTGATGGTGAAACCGCACATGCCAACAGCTCGGCCGGTCTGGACGGCATGTGGATCCACGCAAACGACTTCAACTGCCTCACCAACTCCAGAGTAACCTTCGTTGCATGCGGGTCAAGGTCCCTAACCTCTCTCGTCCTTTACGACGCCCCACACATCACCGACGAGGGCCTCCCCTTTGAACTCTCTAGAGGAGAGATCCTCTACCTCCAGCCTCTACAACTTTTGAAATCCCCAGAACAATGTAAAACAAGATCTCCAGATAACATGATAGAGAAAATATTCTCAATAATGAAAGGATAAAACCCATGATCAAAACCTTGCTCTGATACCAAATTGAATAACCTAAATAATGCAGAAGCAAGATATTAAAGCAATAAAATCAATCATGAACACTTGGATTTACGTGGAAACCCCACTCATGAAGAGCGGGGAGAAAACCATGGAAGAAGGCCACAATAGGACGTGTTTCTATATTATTCTTCTCAAATGAATAGGTGGGGGGTGCACGCCTATTTATAGGCCACCACACAACACAAAGTCCTACACTATGTGGGACTAAATAATCACTACAATTCTCTCAACAATAACCTTCAAAATACCCTCAAAAATATAAATAATATTTATTATGGGGGCAAAAGAAGCAATTAAATAAAAGTATATGGAATCCTTTCCTTTTTATTAATACAATTCCTGGGTGGTTATCTATAGGATAATCACCCTTTCCCTTTTTAAAAACAAAAGGGTATGGAATCCTTTCCTTTCCCTCCCAGTCCTTCCTATCTGGAAGGGAGCAAATCCCTCAAAAGTTGCCTTTTTAATCCTTCCCATCCCCTTCCCTTCCAAAAGTTTGCAATCAAACATGTTTCTGTATCCCTTCCTCTCCCTTCCTTCAAACATAGGCTTAGGAATCTATTTGATTCGAAAGGGAAGGATTTGCATCATTATCTCTTTCCATCCAAACATGATTTCATTCACACGCTAGGTTTTGTGAAATATTTTTTACAATCTGGAAAGAGGACAAAACGGCGTCTTTGTTGGAAGAAATGCATTGAGGAATGTTAGATGTATAGATCAGGCGGTGGTGCTTTTTCAAACCTCTCAAAAAGGTGAAATACGTTCCAATACAAATGGAAGTCTTGCAACTGTCTCCAAGCTAACTAAAGTGGGTAGATTAAATCAAAAGCATATCCCACAACCAATTTTCCATTTTCTTAAAATCCAACTTCCCAAAAATGCTTGCAACAATAAGATGCATCATATTCAATAGGACGACAGGGTAAAAACCATCAATTCCTTCCGCACCCAGGCTTTTACACAGCAAGAAGTAAGAAGTAACCACCTTGGTTACCAGCCATGAACTCCAAAATTCTTACCAGGATGTCCACCTTAACCATGTTCCAAAGTTCTCCAAAAAAGAGGACCTTGAAGCCTCTTGTTCTGGGAAACCCCTCTGATTTTAAATCCCAAACCACCAGAAAAACCTCTGATTTACTGATTTTTGTCACCAAGCCTCTTAAGCCTCCTTGCCTAGCATAGGAATTTCTCTACCACTCCTCTCCTAAGTCCTCAAATTTCTTGGCCTTGTAAAATCCTCACAGTGCAACCTAACAGCCGCACCAAACTATTGGCTCCTTATCACTAGCTTATCCCAAGCAAGAAATTTTGAACAAGATCCGACCTTCTCCTTACACTAGCCAACATGTAGAAGAATATCGCATTAGCATTGCCTTCCTTCAAAAACACACGTTTGAATCTCTACCTTCAACCCAACACTCTCCTCAATCCAGAAATCACCTACCATGCTCCATTGCTACTAACCATAGTCATAGATCCCTTTAATCCACTACCCCATGAAGTTCAACAATGCCAACGAAGAGTGTGAATACACATATTATGTGCTTGTTTAGATAGGTTAACATACTCTATCTAGGTCAAAATCTATGTAATTTTACAACGTGGCATGCCGTCAAATACTATAAGTTCTGTAAAATAGATACAAGCCTAGAGATGTATGCAACCTGTATTCGGCATGTAATGGCAAGATAAAAAGCAACTCTTACAAATTTTCTAGGGAATCCTGGCAAAAATGAATGACTTCAAGGAATCAGTGAAAAATCATTACCTCTTGTCTAAGTTTATTTCTTTTTATTATTTTTTTATTTCCAAGGGACTTGCAATAGATCAAAGGAGCCCCAGGCTCTTTTTTGCTGTAATTGGTTTTTTTGCCACAGCCCGGAGCTTCATAAAAACATAAATGAAAGAATATGTTAAGTTTGGTTTGCAAATACAAGCATGTGATCATCTTTTCAAGAACGGGGTCACAAAATGAACGACCATGTAAAAAGTAGAATGCTGCATTAACCTCCAGATCTCAAACAAGACAAGACAAGAATATACCATCGCGTAGCTGAGCTTGCTGTTCCATAGCCTGTAACTGCAATTTCAGCTCCGCATTCTCTGCTGACAGCCCGGTTGTATCTCTCTGAAAGCAATATAAGATATAATTACACCTACTTGGAAAGAACATAAGGCCTAACATCTATCAATGCCATGAAAGTATGTAAATGAGCAATTCCATAGAACAACACACCCAGTAGTTTACTTCAAAATCTACAGGCAACATTTCAGTCCAATATGACAAAATAAAAAGGGGTTTTTTTTCCCACCAACGAGGTGGTATAGTAGTAAACATCAAACCTTCTTTTTTGGACAAGGAAAAGGATGGTCAACTAGGACCAATGACCATTCACTGCATTAAAATCAAGTAAATTTTTCTTTGTAAAAGGAAAGGGTAGTTATCCAGGGTGATAACTACCCAAATATAAAGACACTGAGAAGGAATTACAAAGACACCGAGAGGCTCTCGAACATCTCACTGTCTCTACAAACGCTTTCTAGAAAAGCCCTTTCACCCCTAAAGATCATCAGTTCCTTTGTAAGCAGATGACCCAAAGGACAGAAAATGAAGAAGCCCTCCCCTTTCTAGATCCAAACTCACGACATAAAAAACTCCTCAAAAAATCCATGGAGAAAGAAAAACACCTAGCCATTCTATCTATGACGCGCCCAAACCTTTTTTTCCACAGATAAATGCCTACAATCCTTTGGGGCCCCTTTCACAGAGAGGGCAAAGTAGGAATCTGATTCACACAATCTTCTGCCTATAAACCTGTATCCTCTCTTCAGGCAAATATTTTAATCTCCAAGGGAATCTTCACTTTCCAAATCAGCCTGCAATCTCTAAAGAGACAAGCAAAGCACTGCCATCATAATCAGAGGTGAAAGACACCCATAAGCTGATTTAACTGAAGATTCTCCATCTTCCCATATGCAGCTATCAACCTCATGGACTCTGGGTTGCCCACCTGACAAGTGACAACTCATCCTGGAGCAACAAGAACCCCATCATCCTTTGATCTGAGAGATGCTTCCTGAAAGGCGATGCCCATGCATTTCCACCTGGGTCCCAGTACTCTGGCACCAAAGCATCTAAGTTGGCCAATAACGCAAACATTAGCAAAGGGTTTCTTCCTCTCCAGTCGTCCATCTAAAAACAGAAAAGCCACATTTTCCACCTGGCATTCTATTGATAATGGGGCAGCCACTTTTTCCAAAATCTGAAGAATTATTGCCACTCAACACCTATTATTTCTTTAGTACAGGCTTACGTTTATGGGCTCTATGTACTTCAATTTCCTCGGAAATATTTTGTCATCAAAAGAAAGTGACCTTTTGATTGAAACTAAACTATATCAAAAACCCCTAGAAACAAACAAGATTTAGATGAATGACTGTACCAGGATTTTTCAAAAGTTAGTAAAACACATTAAAATAAGTGCAAAAAAATTGATAACATCGTGATGTTTCCATCAAAAATTTAATGCACAGAATTTTCTATTGAAAGGATTGTAGGAAAAAAGGAATGTTTTCAGTTTCATTAAATCATAGTTGAGTTGGTCTTCCTAAACCATTATTTTATTCAGGTCACTTTTCCCATCAAGGAGGCTGCAAATCAGCCCTTTTGAGTATCAAGGGATATGGTATCCATAATTTTTTAGATAACGATCATGCCATATCTCCTTCTCAGATGCCAACCAAATATTACAGGGTTCAGATACCCTTTGTTAGTGATAAAAGTAATTGAGAGAGTAGTAGACGGCCAATGTGGCATTTTCTAAATCACTTTTCTTGTTTTTTTCATCCAATTATATGGATTAGTAGTAGAATATTCGTAATACTTATGGCATGTGCATTGTCTGTACCAATAATTGATGCATTAGGGGGAGATTAGGAGATGTTCATTGAAATGTAACAATTTTCGAAACATTACTAGTATACATGGAGTCCATTGCCATCAATTTAGTGTGTGTATATATATAAGATTAGCTATGAATTGTAATTGGAAAATGGGAGTCAAAGATGGATCTACTTTGAGTCAAAACATCAAACCTCCCACATCTCTTTCTCTTCAACATTCTTCCCATAAATATCATTCTCTCCCTCATGTTACTCTCCATCCCATGCATGAGGAATGCTTCCTTTCTCCAACTTTTTAACATCCCAAGCAAGAGGGGTTGTATCATCCACCTTTATTAGTGAGTGGAAGCTAGCATTTGGCTCTTATCCCAATGTCAAGTGAACCGTTCAAGATTGTTGAACACTCTCATTTAATATTTTGGATGTGACTTATGGACTTTGCCTCTCGTCAAAGGGGCATGGTTGTGCCTCTGCACTAGTATACTGATGACACCATTATCTTTGTGGAACTAGAAGGCTACATTGATGAGGCACAAACTATCAATTTGCTAATGGAAGTATTTAGCAAGGCGTCTGGGTAGTAGATGGACCACTGAAAGCCTGCCTTCTTAGTTTTTGGCATGGCAGAGAGCAGCGCAACGTGGTGAAATAGTTGGTGTCCAACAGTCGCATACCCCTTTCAAGTCTCTGGGTTTTCCCCTCTCCACTAATTGTCTCGCCTCTAGAGACTAGGTGACCGTTATCAAGAAGATAGAGAAGAATGTAGGGTTGGGCCTCTAGATTGCTCTCCAGGGGTGGCAAATTGGTCCTACTTTCTTCTATTATCTCTGCTATCCCAATTTACTAGTCCACGATGGAGGCTCCTACTAAGGTTGTGAATAGAATTGATACACTCAAGCGGAGATTCCTGTGGTCATCTAGTACCGAGGATCATTTTTTGTTGCATGTCTCCTAGGATGAGGCTTGTATGCCTAGGGAGCAACGTGGCGTAGGGATTCTCAACTTGCAAATGATGAATGATGCTTTGTTGTGCAAATGGATTCAGAAGTTAATGGGTCTAAATGAACCTTTCTGGAAAAAGGTACTTGAAGATTCTAATGGTTATACAATTGCTTGAGAAGAGAGCAGAGTTCAACTCTGTGGCTCATCACAGTTTTACTTGGCTCTCTAAAAGCTTTTGTGAATGCTCCGATCCCATTGCAGAGCCTAGTTGGATGATGGTACCTACTTCCTTCTCTGGTCACATGCTTGGTCCCTGGCTAGTGTGGTGTAATTTTCAAGATTTATCCTAGGTTGGCGGCCCTCTCTAGTAATTGCAGGATTCTTGTTGTTGATTGCTTCAAGGATGGCTAGTGGTTGCCACCTTTGTCACAATCGCTTTCTAATGCCAAGATGGACAACTTGCTTATCTTGCTCCAAACCATCCGTGAGATTGTCAACTATGACAATGGATGGATGGCTTTGGTGCCATGGGGTTTTTTTGTGAAGGAAGCGTATTTGCACTTTCTAAGCGAGGTGCCTGTCAATATAGATCATGATCTTATTTCTTAATGTAAAATAATATGGAGATCCAAGATCCCTTGGAAGTTCAAATTCTTCTTGTGGCTTTTAAGGAGGCAAAGGGTGATAACCTAGGATTATAAAAGACATTGCACACCTCAAGATGATGGTCCCTGTGTCTTTTGCAGTGACGGAGTTGAAGACGCTAATCGCCTATTCTTTGCACGCCCCTTTGTCCAATCTTGTTGGAGAGACACTGTGATTTGACCTATTAACCATAACTCTTTCTCCATATTTGGACCAGCATACATAGAGCATCAGTGGACACCAACACCTTGAATAAAGCCTTTACTTTCACCTGGTGCATCTGGTTGGCGTGTATGAGGTCATCTTCCACAAGGAGGGATTTTCCATTAAGGGAAATCTTTACCATTTTACTGCTCTTTGTAGTTATTGGTGTAATTAACTCCTTTTATCAATGACAGTAGGGGTTAACATCCCTTGTTAACCCCATTTTTCCTTTCCGAAAAAAAAAGGATGTGGAGATTGAGAAGGCTGGTATTTAATGGGCTGGAACTTTCCATCCAAGCTGGTTGATTTTAACTAAGATGCCCTATCATGGTATCAAACCCATACCAATCTACTGGTAAACTCTTCCACCCATCAACTTCTGCATGGCTGTGATCCAAAAAAGCTCACGCATGAGGAATGAATTGAGAAAATAGTTTTTTTTTTCTGAAAGGTGTATTGAGAAAATAGTGCAACATCTAAAGATGTGGAAATTTAGTACTAATATTGATAAGTTGGGCCTCCCAAAAAAAAAAAAGGATATGGAGATTGAAAAGCTTAGTACCTAATTTACTAGAACTCTCCATTCAAGCTAGTTGATTTTGACTTAGATACCATAACATGTTATCAAGCCCATACCAATCTAATGGCCAAGATTAAACTCTATGTCACCCATCAATCTCTGCATGGTGATAGATGAATACAAGTCCATTGCGGTTTGTTTGATTGTAGCCAAGGTCAAATTGGCTAAAGTTTTTTTTTTGAAAAGTGAAAGAGTGGTTATCCAACGGATAACCACCTAGAAATTGCATTAAAAAAGGTGACACTAAGCCACATTACAGATTACAACTCCAAAGGAAAATTAGTGAAGAAACAGATTCCACAACATTCTCAACATATAAAGGCTAACCCCTAAACACCACTGCATTCCTCTCCAACCAAATGGCCCACAAAACCACAAGAGGCCTCACCCTCTCCTTCATCCAGAAGGCATTATGGCCCCTATTCATGTTCCCATCTGAACGACCACTAGAAATCATCAAAAGAAGCATCCGTCCATCATTCAACATCAAAACGACTCCAAACCTGAGTCGCCACAGAACATCTGAAGAACAAGTGCTCAACATCCTAGCCCACCCCAAGACAAAGCGGGCACATTGTAGTAACATCCGAGGCCCACTTAGCCCTCCACATCTTCGTCAGAATTCTGCCTCTCTCAAGCAACCATATGAATATCTTCACCTTCAGAGGGCACGCTACCGACCAAACCTGGCTGCAATCTCTTATAAGATCTATATCCCCCAGCACACCAGGATTTCCCAGCCTTCTATATGCATCACGAACTGAGAAATCCCCTTCTTCCCATCCATAAGCATCCACCCCCTCCTCCAACTGAAAGCCCTTCAGCTTTTACAGGAACACCTACACCTCCAAAATCCTTTGATCAGACAAATTCCCTGAAAAAGTGGGGCACCAACAACCATCTCACACGTCAGCCACTATAGACCCCCTATTAACTGCCATTGCCACAAGTCTAAGGAAACAATCATACAACTTCCCTTGTCTTATCCAATCATCAACCCAAAATCTGAAGAATCTTCCTGAACTAAGGGCTGGTGTAAAAAAAACTCAGTACTGTGGACGCCACCAAAGAGAGGCCTCTAAGAAAGTGTGAAGCACCCTGAGGGAGAGACATCATCAAATCCCAGTGCAGAGGACCCCAATATAACACGTTCGCATGATGCTCCCCACCAGACACTCCTCATTCCCAAGCAATCTGGGTCAAATCGGCTACAGTTCATCCTTTCACAGTTGATCAGCCTTATACAATCAACTTTTATTAGTGCAAAATTCCTTCAAGAGTCCATTCTTGTAGAGGAGATGGTCGCAACTTAACGAAGGTCAAAAAGTGGCTTTCTTTGGAGAGGGATTTCTCCAAGCCCAATGATTCTATTTCGTGGGGGCATTTATTGGAGATTCTTCGTAGGTGTCATTTTCCTAAGGTGTGGATTCAATGGATGAAGAGGTGTATTACGATGACCTCCTTTTCAATATTGTTGAATGGGAGACCGAGCAGGTTGTGGACGCAGCTACAACATGGGGTTAGGCAAGGTTGTCCATTAACTCCATTATCATTCAATATTGCAGCTGACACCTTGGCAAGAATGGCTTTCAAGGCCTGTCAAGATGATCTCTTCTCTAGTTTCACATTGTAGAAGGATGGATCTATCTTGATTCCTCTCCTGCAATATGCTAATGATACGCTATTCTTGATTGAGGAAGCAGGGAAGCTAAAAATGTGGTTGCACTTGTTAGGATTTTTGGGGAGATTACCGATTTGGTAGTCAATTATAACAAATCGGCATTTATGCCCTTCCATTTGTCAAAGGATGAGATTGTCTTTCTCGGAGGCCTTACATATGGATGCGAGTCATTTACCTTCACTTGGGTTTGCCCAGCTTACTTCGCAAGATTGGGAACCGCTCTTGGAGAAGATAAGGAAGAGGTTGAACTCTTAGAGTGGGAAGCTACTATCAATAGGAGGTCATTTTGTCTTGCTTAAGGCAGTTTTGTCTGCTATTCCAATTCCTTACTTTTCTATCTTTAGGTCGTCGAAGGTGTTTCATTCTTTAGAGACTATTCAAAAGTGACTCTTTTGAAAGGGTGATGATCACATGGGATGCTTCTATCAACCGGTACCTTGGGACGTTGTTTGCTCTTCGAAGAAGGAAGGTGGGCTTGGAGCCCGTGATCTTGCCAATTTCTGTGTTGCAATGGTTACAAAGTGGGAGGCATTAACTTAGTTAATTTTCTGACGATGGCAATGAGAGATGGGAGAGTAGAATGGAGAGTGTAGAGAGCGAGGTTGGACCGTCAAAGTGAGGAGGCGACGAAGCGATCAGAGGGAGGTTGATGTCCTTTGCTACAAGTGCTGTAATAGGGGCCACTGGGCGAGCGATTGCAAAGACCTAATCCCTTGCTTGTGGTGCAAAGGCATTGGTCACTAGCATTCCCTTCTAGGGCAAAGCTAGCAGATCCTAACATCTATAAGTGCCATAGCATGACTCCACGATCCTCTCCAGAACATCTTGTCTACGACCTAAATGTCTAACAATCTAGATATTTTCTTATGTTCAAGGGAGGCATGAGTAAGAGGCTGAGAGACTGAGAGAGCAAAAGAGGGCAAAGGGGAGGGCCGATGGACGGTGGTTGCGAGGAAGGCACGGAGGCGGAGGGAAAAGCCGAAGATTCTTTGCTTCGAGTACCGAGGGACAAGTCACCTTGCAAAGAATTGTACAAACCAATGTACTGCCTCCGCTGCGAGGGTTTTGGGCACTGGAGGGCTTCGTGTGGAAGGATGGTGGCACGAAGGGGTGCTTCCGAAGACCGTGACCCCCTTGTATGCGAGAAGTCGCTGCCGTCGCCACCGGAGGGGGTGCCTCCGGATGAGGTCGAAGCTTCTTGGCCGGAAGAGATCAACGTCCTTGAGAAATCCCTCATTGCGATGCTGATTAGCGCCATGGTGGAGGGTGAAGTGTCATTGGAGGAGCTGAGGGTGATGGTCTCAACAACTCTGGGGTTGAGGAAGGGGGAAGTTGGCCTGAAACTGGTCGGAGGTGGGAAGTTTGAGATGTTTGGTTTGCGTACGGACCCCGTAGGGAGGCTCCTCTTTAAGGACCCTCGTTGTGGGTCTAGCGTGGTGCGTTGGAGATGGCCAGTGAGGTCGAACGATGCGGTGTCGAAGCACCCACCAAGGAAGGTAGAAGCGCTGGTGGACATTGAGGGAATACCTCTTTTTGAGCACGGTGAACATTATTGCGGCCATCGTCTCTCCTTTCGTAAGGGTATGGTGGTGCGACAACGTTGGTTTTAAAGGAGGTGACCTCTCCGTTGTGCAGGTGAAGGTGGAACCCAAGCCGGGGAGAGCAATTGGAGAGAAGGTGGTGCTACATGTGGGGGGGGCCTCATGGGTGGTCCTTATTAGACCAGTGCGAAGGGAACTGTGATCGTTTGAGGAGGTGGTGAAGGGGGGTAGCGGCGAAGCGATTGAAAGCTCCGGCGAGGACCGTCGCATGGAGATCAAAGAGGCGCTACAAGGACGATGCGTCAGTTGCGATGTCTGCGCCGCAAGTCCCGATGCAGTTGGCGGCCAGTTAATGCACCGCGAATTCAGCGGCGGACCTGGGGGCAAAGAAGTCAACGTCTGATGCTGAGCCGATCTTGGAAGGGTACGCGAATGATGGGGGAATGTCTGCCCTACGCGCAAGAGACTTCGATGCAACATGGGAGGAGCATGCACCCATTTTGGGAAGTGGGAACATTTCTGCAGCTGACGTGGATGAGTGAAGGGATCCGCGTGTTTTGAAAAGGCGGGCGGTGGACTCGAACCTGGGTCCAGGTCTGGATCCAACGGCATTAAGAGGTGGGCTTCATACAAAACCGTTGAGGAAGAGATCTGAAGGGGATTTCGCTTCCCTCTAGTTGATGAGAGGAGGTAAGGCACGGGTTGGCTCAACGGTGGAGGAGCTGGCCGTGGACGATCATGGAGGGCCTGGGTGGTTCCATCGCCAGAGGATGAGGAGGCTCCTCAACTCAGTCAAGGAGGAAGCTACAGCCATGCTACCGCCAGACCCACTACCGTCGGGGCCCTGCGTAGAGGTTATGATGTCTGGGTTGATGGCGCGGGCATCCTTAGAGGGGGCAACAGAGGGTGGTTGTGCGATAGCTATGGAGGTTGCGGGGTCGAATGAACGCCCTTGATGGGGTGTGGCTGCAGAGGTAGGGTGGCGACTCGAGGGAGGAGGGTATGTTGGGAGGGGGGAGCAGTAGGGGGCTACAAGAGGGTGAAGGTGTGATGGATTGGAGTGGTGGATTTGGGTGCAGCAAGATTGATCGCATAGCAGAGGCAGTTGGTTTCGCACGTACCGGTGGGGGTGGTGTTACACATGCCCTATGTTGAAGGTCCTCACATGGAATGTCAAGGGCCTTAACAACCCCTCCAGGCGAGCAGCATTGAGCTCCTATCTGCAGAAGTGAGGTCCGGGCGTTGTTTTGCTTTAGGAGACCAAGTTGCAGTCGTGTGACCAAAGAATCTGGAGGGATATTGGGGGCGGTTTTCTCGGTGAATGGACGACACTGGATGTTGTAGGACGGTCAAGGGGAGTTGTAATTGGGTGGAAGGAAGATGTTTTCTCATGTGTGGACTCGATGGTAGGGACGTGTGTAGTTTCAATCCAGTTGAGAAGACACAATGATGGCTTCTGTTTGGTGGTTTCAACAGTCTATGGACCGATTAAGGACTCCAGCAAGCACTTTTATGGGAGGACCCCAGTCAGATTGTCGTCGGATTCCAAGGGTGCCCACGACTAATAGGGGAGATTTTAATGTCATGTTGATGGCAGACAACAAACCAGGAGGGAGAGGTGGACAAGACCGTGGCTCGGAGGACTTCTTGAAATTTGTGGCTACGCATACCCTGGTGGATCTACCTATCGCCTCCTATGCGTACACATGAAGGAGCTCTAGAGGGCTGATGTCCATACTTGATCGCTTTTTTTCATCAGTGGAGATGGCAAAGGTGTTTTCGATGGCAGGAGTACGTGCCATGGAAAGGCCTTTCTCGGATCATACGCCTCTGATGTGGGCATCCGGTGAAGATACTCAGTTTGGTACGTATTTCAAATTTAACAAAGCCTGGTTGTTGGAAGAAGGTTTCAAGGGGATGGCGGAGAAGTGAAGGCCTATGCGGCTTAAGGGTTGCAGCAGCGAAGCTGAAGTCGAAACTTTGAGATCTTAGGCTCTTCCTTAAGGACTACAGGAGACATCTTAAGGAGAAGCATAACAAGAAGGAGGAGGCGTTGAGGGAGGTAGGGAGGCTAGACAGGGTTGAAGATCTAGGCCTACTGTCGGAGAAGGAAAGGGCATCCAAAGCTAAACACATGAAGACCATCCAAGCGAAGGATCAAAAGGCCGAGGTTGAATGGAGAACGAGGTCCAAACAGAAGTGGATCAAATAAGGTAAATTTAATACGAGGTGCTTCCATATGGTGGCTTCTAGTAGGAGGAGGAGGAATTGGATTGATAGGCTTCTGGTGGGCGAAACAAAGTTTGGGGGGAGGGAGGCGGTGGGTAAAGCGGCGGCGGATTATTTTTAAGAGTTCACTAAGAAGAGGCAGGTTGAGAACTGGAGGTGGAGAGGGTCAAATACCCCTTTCCATTGGCATGTAGCAGGCGGAGGAGCTTGCTGCACCTTGTACAGAGTGAAGTGTGTGGTGATTTAAGGACTAAATGCAAACAGATACCCTGGTCCTGATGGTTTTCCGGTTCACTTATTTAAGGAGTTTTGGGAGTTGCTTCAGGTGGATGTCTTGCAGGTGTTGGCGGAGTTTAAGGAGGGCAATTTTGGCTTCAACAGGCTTAACAAATTTTGTGTTTTTGCTGACTAAGGAGGGGGCCGAGGAGATCGATGATTTCAAACCTATTGCCCTTTAAAATGTGATTTATCTGATTGTAGCGAAGATCATAGCAAACAGGCTAGGCAGGGTTGTTGATGGGGTGGTTTCGCAGCTGTAGACAGCCTTTGTACCAGGAAAGCACATTCTTGACGGGTATGTTGCTGCCATGGAGATACTTGCCCATTGGAGGAGGGAAGGAAGGCTTTCCTCTAGAAAGTAGACTTTAGAAAAGCATATGAATCGGTTCATTGGTCCTTGTGGCATCTTGGATCAAGAGGGGGTTCCCATTGGTGTGGATTTAGTGGATGAAGTAATGTATCACGACGACTTCATTCTCAATTCTCATCAATAGGAACCCGACAGGAGGATGGATCTAGCCAAGAAGGGGAGTCAGGCAAGGGTACTCGCTAGCACCTATGCTTTTTGTGCTGGCTGTTGGCGCCTTGGCAAGGTCTTCAGTTAAGGCTTGTGGGACTAGGTTGATCAAAGGGTTTCTGGTGGAAGATGGAGTTAATGTTCCAATGCTTCAATATGCAAATGATACTCTCTTCATTGTGGAAGGGTCTGAGACAAAAGCGAGGATGATCCATATATTGATTGAGTTGTTTGGAGACGCTTCGGGCTTGTAGATTAATTACCGAAAGTCACCTTTCATCCCTTTTGGTATGGCTGAGGCTGTTGATTGTAGTGTTGTGCTAGGTACCGAGGGGTGCCTTGCTAATCTCCTACCTTGGCTTACCTCTGTCAAACAGGACGGTTGCTGTACAGAATTGGTTTCCTTTGGTGGAAAGGATTGAAGGACGATTGGCAAGCTAGGCTTCCTAATTATTGTCTAGAGGACAATTGGTGATCCTCAAGGCAGTTCTGACATCAATGCCTTCCTATTTCGCATCGGTATTGAAGATGCTGCGACAAGTTGAGAAGATTTTGAGTCTCATGAAGGAATTCTTTTGGACTAATTATGGGGCTAATGGGAGTGGGGCGAAGCTGGTCATGTGGAGGGAAGTGTGCAAACCTATGAAGGAGGGGGGTTTGGCAATTAGGGAGGTAGGGAGGATGAACGACAACCTCCTAACCAAATGGATTGCAAGATTGCTTAGGGGAGAAGAATGTTTGGTGGGAAGGATCCTACGATCTTATTATGGAAGACCTCCCTGTTGGGATTTGTTGATGCCTCCCCCGCAAGGTGCCTCTCATTTTGTTAGGGGTCTCTCCTTGGTGGTGCCGAACGTCCGCAGTTTGTTTACACCAGTCCTTGGCTCGAGATGTAATTTCCTATTTTGGATGGATGACTGGATAGGACAGGGAAGGTTGTGTGATCACTTCGCCAGGCTCGCATCTTTGGTCATTGACAGAGCAACCTCGATAGCTTAGGTTTGGGATGGTTGTGGGTGTCCCATCTTTTCGAGGAACCTCTCTGATCAGAGAATCGTAGAAGTGCGGGAGCTCTTACGGGACCTGGAAGGCTTTTAGCCTGAGGGGGTCGACACGTATGGATAGGAGAAGGGAGACTTCTCTATTCGTGGTGCCTATAGAAGGTTGGGAGGTCCTACTGCTTTGGGGGATATTGATCTTGCTAGGGACTACAGGTTAATCTGGGAGGCCTCGTGTCCTTTGAAGGTGAAGATATTTGCTTGGCTGATGAGGAGAGGCAGGCTGATGACGAAGGTGTAAAGGCCTAGATGGGCCCCGGAGGAGGATAAGGCGTGCCCGCTTTGTCTTGGAAGTGATGAGGATTTGGAGCACCTGTTCTTCACATGTCCTATGGTGAATCAGATTTGGAGTCGTTTTGGTGATAGATGGTGGTCACATATCTCTTTGGACGACTTCTAGAGATCCTTCAAATGCAGAAATAGGAATGGAGGATAGAATTCTTTTCGGACAAAGAAGGAAAGGGTGAGACTTTTGGTGATTTTATGAGGCATTTGGTTGGGTAGGAATGTGGTGGTGTTTAGAGGGCAGCGCTTTTATGTTGAGAATTTTGTGAAGTCTATTTTGTTGTTTCAGCATAATTGGACTTGTAATTTGTAATATGGCTTCATGACTTCTGATTAATGAAATTCATGATGGTTATCATTTGGATAACCACCCTTTCACTTTTCAAAAAGAACAAAAAATCTAACAATCCATTTTACCAAGAGATTGTCATTCATCTTCCTTAAATCCCTAACTCCCAAAACCCCTTCTTTTATCGGCCTACAAACATCTTCCCACGATGACCTTTTAGACATGGCATGAATTGACCACAACCATCCGCAATCTAACTAGAAGAAACACTAGTACGATGCCCTTTGCCACCTAAATCCTACATTGCAAAATACTCCTTTCAAGGGAGCCTTAAGACTATTAAGACCATCAACCCAACGTCAAGCTTCTCTAAGCACCGTAAATCCATTGTATCATTAGACACCACCCACCATTATGTATATGTTTCCAAGTTGCTACATATCTCAAGGCTGACAATCAAGTTACTTATGCACCATCTATCATTGAAAATTTACTAGGATCTTTGTATATATCGGTCACTAATACTTGCTTGAGGATACTTATCCAACTCCTTTGAGGAAACCTTTAGTCTTACAATTGTATTCCAGGGCAACATTCGGAGATGGTTAAGTGGTGTAACCCACCTCCAAAGCAGTTGGAACTACAACTCTGACGGGTTAAAACAGGGGGTTCAATGGTAGGTGAAGTTTCCATTGCAAGTCAATAAAAGGCCACTAGAATACCATCTATAAGACTCCGTTCAAAAAAAAAAAAATCAAATATAAAATGATCATTCAAACAATAAACTACAAATCCCACTTCCATATAACATGGCAACCAACATGTCATATCCAATCTATTATTTATCCCACTGCCAGCCAAAAATAATAATAATAAAACCAACCAAACATCAAAAATAAAATACAATTTCTTATATCTCCACTTATAACATATTAATTCACCTATTGCATATCTTTCCACAAAATTAAACACATTCTTTCCACTTAAAACATTCTAAAATTTAACCTGCAAGCCAAGGGTGTGCTTGGTTGCAAGATAACTTATGATGGGAAACAAGTAGAGGAAAAAAAGATTGGTTGGGAGGTAGGAGAAAAGGTGAGTTGGATGTAATAGACGAATGTATGTATTGTAAGTTGGTGTTTTTTAAATTGAATTTGATTGAGTGGTGGAATAAATAATAGGTTGTATATAATATGTATCATAATGGCAATGCTAAATATGGATCATAAAGACAATACTAACTTCTCCCCCAAAGATATCCACTACTTAGTGTAGAAAATATCCCACATAAATGGGATAACCAAAGGGGTTATCCTACCTCCAAAACACAACCTAACTAGAATCATCTAGCTCCATTCGGAAAATTTTTATATAGACCTCATAAATCCTAGATTGTAGGTTTGTCCATATTTCTTACAGAGATATGTCAAATCCCTTTGTTTGTAATCTTATAATGAACATACACTAGAACTTCAACATTGCACATTGATCCCCACGTAATTGTCATGCTTCTCTAGTTCCAAGTTGTTTAAGAAGATGCCCCTTCTCTTCAGAACCCACAAAGATAAGAAATGCAAAAAGTTAATGCATCTTGACAATCGTCACAACAGTTAAGATTACAGGTGGAGGTTTGTACAGACTTGTGATCATATACAATCCACTTGAAGAGGAATCATCTATTGACTTTGCCATCAAAATATACCCAGATTAAGTGTTATTGACTCAATCTCTTCAGTGCAACGGAAAGAATGATCTTAGGTCAAGAACAAATGAACCACTAGGGCTGAACGTCATGTACAACTATTATTTGTGCAGTCCTTTCACCAATGAACAAGAATTGACCTGTATCATGCACCCATTCGAGGAGCATGCAATCCTACCCACTGAAGGTTATTAGTGCAGCAGGAAGAATCCTGCAGACATGTGCCAGACTGCCCGAACAATTTCGAAGCTCTAACTCATGGGATGTGGAGATACAACGCATGCAGAGGAATCCTTGATTCGTTTTTCCCTTTTGAGAGGTAAAGGCACCCTCTATCTATAGAGGCTGTGAAGGTAAGACTACATTAGCTCATAAGTATAACATCTTACACTTTTGCATAAAAGTTGAGGGGTAAATTCAATCAAAAATTATTTCTGAAAGTACAAACTTTAAGGGGAAAAAAATAGAGGACCAAATCCCCACAGGGGGATCCTTGACATCATTCTCGCAAGCATGTGCTCACTATTGATGGCACCTCGAGAGGGGAAGAAGACTCAAAAGAGGAGCAACTAAGAATTTCAATTTTCAATCAACCTCGAACCTATTGCATCCTTCTTTTTTTTCAACATATATGACATAGGGGATTGGACTAACACAATTCTCACAAAATCATAAATTAAATCATTTAGCAATCATGTACAGATAAAAGAAAGAAACAAATAAACTGCAGTTGGGGGGAAAAGAGAATCAGAGATCAGGAAGGGAGAGAAGAAAGACAGCATCCTAAGGGAGGAAGAGAGGTGTGATCATGGATATCTGCACTGCACTAATGTTTGCACGGTGCAAGGATGCAGTAAAGGTGGTGCAGTGAGCATGAAACGAGACAACAGTAAAAAAGAAGACCAAGGAGGTATTTGATGGATCAAGCTTGGGAGAGGATATTATTTAACACCAGGGTTCATTTTGCCTTTTCTTTCATTAAAGACTAGGGTGGCCCTATTTGTCTAATCCTATGAATATGTTATTTTTATGTTCCACTGTTCTTCCACGCATTATATTTTAAATATTTTTTAAAAGAAGTACAATTTGTATATCTCCTTTCCCATTGGCTTCTTGCATTGTTTAAGTAATACCCTTTTGTTTAGAACCCAGCTGTGAGAGTTGTGAAGAGAAAAAGTGATGCATTGCCTTCAAGAAAATCCTAACATCTCTTTTATATTAAAGAGGTTTAGGTAAATTACATAGTGACCTAAGAAAGAATAAAAATGACACATGTCCCTTAGTCTCAATACTCTCCCTCAAGTTGAGGCATAGATATCAACAAGGCCCAACTTGGTGCAAAGAAAATCAAAACGTTTCTTCCTTAGAGCCTTGGTGAATAAGTTTGCTAGCTGAAGCTCAGAGGAGGCATGGGGAGTGATAATCTTTCCTACAAGGACCACATCACGAATAAAATAGCAATCTACCCTGATATGCTTAGTTTTCTCATGAAAAACAAGCTTCAAGGCAATATATGTGGCTGACTTCCTGTCACATAGGAGTGGAATTGGCATGGTAGCCTGAATGCCTAAATCATGTAGAAAAGCGACAACCTACATAATCTCATAAGCAACCTGAGCCATCGCCCAATACTCGGCCTCTGCACTAGAACAAGCAACAACACTCTACTTCTTACTCCTACAAGAGACAAGGTTCCCACCAAAATAGACTACAAAACTTGAGGTGGAGCATCGGTCATCTACAGACCCAACATAATCTACATCAGAATAGGCTAAAATGTCTAAATTGCCACCATCTCTGTAATATAGCTCTCTGCCTGGTAACCCTTTGAGGTACTTAAGAATAAGGCAAACCTCGTGCCAGTGACTGTATCGTGGTGCCTGCATATACTTGCTGGCTCTACTCACTGTAAAACTAATATCAGGCCTTGTGATGGTAAGGTATGGTAAACGTCCCACTATGCTGCGGTATCAAGTGATATCTTCATATGATGGATCATCCTCATCAGAAGAATGCGTAGATAGAAGCCAACTAGTATAGCAGAAGGCTTAGTCCTAAGCAAACTAGCCTCCTCAAGAATCTGCAATGTATACTGCCTCTGTGACAGGGAAAGACACGATCCCTGTCGTACAGCCACAATTCTCAAAAAATATCTAAAATCACCTAAGTCCTTTGTTAGCATATAGTATTTCTTATTTTTTATGCTTTTCTTGTACGGACTTATGGGCGTTTAGCTCCTAAGGGGCGGTTCTGTACTTTCAACCCTTTGGTCTCTCTCCCTCTATATAAGAGGGCCTAGGATTTTATATAATTATTTGAATCATTTCATCCAACTTGATATCAGAGCAACGGTCCTAGACCAAGGCTCTAGGTATTCCACCCTCAAGGCCTCCAAAAACCAACCACCCTAACCCTAGCAACACCCTTAGGAGGCACCACTGGTACCGCCACCTCCTCCCAGCGCCACCACAGTCACTGGCAGAGCGAGGCGGCAGCAGCGGGGCTTGTCCAATGCTACTGCATTGCTTGGGGCGGTGCTGCAGCGGTTGATCCCTACCGTTGCGGTGCTAATCCTCACCACAGCAACATCGTTCCTCACCTGAGGTAGCGCTGTATCGCCGGTAGGGGCTCGACGGTGCTGATCCTCGCCACCTGGTATCTCTCCTACGCTCCACCGTGGGGAGGTTCTTTTGGTGCTGCTAAGTCACCTGAGGTAGCTCTAGCCCTTCACCACCGCAGTCCCTGTTGACTGCCACCGCGAGGAGTCAGCACCACCTTTGAAGGTTGCTATGGTGCTACCGCTCGCTGGAGCACCGACACAGTAGCCTCCTGGAATCACTGCTAGGGCTATGGCGCTCCTGATCGTCGTCTTCAACCGGTCAGAGTAAAATATTGCACAAAGGTGACATTATATATTCCAATTGATAGATATTTATGGTGAAAAATCCAATAAACAATCAAAATAGCTTGCAAAAGTGGAAATCTATAGATTAATTTTTTGGAGTGTATATTTCCTTTATTGGATGACTCTTGGGGTGTGTATTCTCCTATGGTATTGTGTGCGGACTACGAGGTGTGTATTCCCCGAACATTGATGTTTGATGCAGGAAATTAGATCTGTATTCTTGTTTCTTTAGGTGTGGTTTGCTTGACATCAATGGCAAAACATGCGAGTCCGGTGCACCAGGAGCAGTACAGGAGCCACCATGGAGCAGAGTGGCTGATCGACTTTGGTGCATCACAGCATCTATGCGGTGATTAGACCTACTTTCGATCGCTATAGTCTATTCCTCCAGGGAGGATGGTACAGGTAGCTGATGGCAGGTACACCCCAGTTAGGGGAAAGGGGGAGGTGTCTATGAGACCTAGTCTGCAGCTGTCTAGCACATTGCACGTACCAGAATTCCCGCTCAGTCTATTGTCCGTGAGTAAAATCATGAAAGATCTCAACTATAGAGTGATCTTCAATGATGTCAAATGTGTCTGTGAGACCTAGTTTGCAGCTGTCTAGAACATTGCACGTACCAGAATTCCCGCTCAGTCTATTATCCGTGAGTAAAATCATGAAAGATCTCAACTGTAGAGTGATCTTCAATGATGTCGGATGTGTTGTTCAGGACAAGCTCACCAGGAGGACTGTTGTCAGAGGTACAGAGGAAAATGGTGTTTACCGTCTAGGATAAGAGCCATTTGCAGGAGTTACTCGATATGGTAGCGGGAGTGTTCTACAGTGGCATGTTTGTCTTGGCCACTTATCTCCGGATCACCTCAGGAGGGTGATTCCACATATTTCCTCAACTGCTACCATACAATGCAATGCTTGCCAATTGGGTAAGCAGCATCGATCCTCTTTTCCAGCTAGCACCTCTCCTAGATCCTCGACATTATTTCAGTTGCTCCATATGGATGTATGGGGACCAAGCAGAGTCCCAGACCGGATGGGACACTGGTACTACATGGTTGTCGTAGATGATTTCTCTAAAGCCACGTAGGTGTTCTTGCTGAAAAGCAAGGCAGAGGTTGGAGGATGCAGAGAAACTCTTCTTCTGGAGATTTGTACACAGTATTCAGCCACAGTAAAGATAGTACGGGCTGATAATACTCTTGAGTTCTGCACTGCCAAACTTAAGGAGTTCCATAGGACAGTGGGATTATCTACCAAACCACTTGTCCTCACACTTCACAGCAAAACAAGGTTGCAAAGCGGAAACACAGGCATTTGTTGGATGTTGCATGTACACTATTGATTCATCACAATGTACCGCAGAGATATTGGGGGGATGCAGTTCTAACAACGACTTATCTCATCAACAAGAGGTGTTCTTCATGAGCAGATACCGTTTCTTCGTCTGCATCCAGACGATGAGTTATTTCATGCGCCTCCCAGGACCTTTGGATGTGTGTTGCATTCATCCATGTGTCGTCACTTGGTCGTGACAAGCTAGCTCCTCGCACTATCAAATGCATATTTTTGGGGTACTCTAGGACACATAAGGGGTACCGTTGCTATGATCCTCTGCAGAACATACATTATGTTAGCATTGATGTGACTTTCCATGAAGAAACACCATACTTCTCAGTCATTGGACAGAGGAGCTCTTGTGATGATGTGGCCTTTCTTCCCTTGCCTATTCCGTGTACAGAGACTCAGGTGTCTACTTCTCAGTCCAAACCTCCAGCTGATAGACAGATGAGCCCTTCCTCCCTGAATGACTTTGAGAGATTGCACAGGCCATTACATACCTATCACAGGCATCACACTACTTTTCAGAGGTCTCCTCCCTCACCAGCAGCTGATAGTTCACAAGTAGTTGAGAGGGTACTTAATGCCAATGACAGTCTGATTAGACCTGACTCCCCAAACAGTGCAGATCACCACAGTGGCGAGGCTCCTTCTACAGCGACTCAATCAAAGGTACCAGATGATTCAGATCTCCCTATTGCCATTAGGAGGGCACCACGTACCTATGAGTCTAGATACCGGGTCGTAGGTAGTTTGGCTACCGAGGGTCTTGCTTCTCAGTTTAGCAGCTTCTGTCAGGCACTTACAGCGTCACATATTCCGTCTACCTACCAGCAAGCCATGCTTGATTGGCGTCAAGCCATGAAGGATGAGATGGCAGTACTTCGGAGTAGACAGACTTGGGATCTCATCTCACTTCCTACTAGCACACGACTGGTTGGCTCCCGATGGATATTTGCCTTGAAATACAATCCTAATGGGTCTATTTTGAGGTATAAGGCCAGGCTAGTAGCAAAGGGGTTCACTCAGACATATGAGGTGGACTTCTTTGATACCTTCTCTCCTGTTTCTCGGCTTGCCACTATCTGAATACTTATTTCTGTTGCTGCTCACAGAGACTGGCCGTTATACCAGCTAGATGTGAAGAACGCCTTTCTCTACGGCAATCTTCAAGATGAGGTTTACATGCAGCAACCCTTATGTTTCGAGGTTCAGGTGTAGTGTGTGTGAAGATTGAGGAAAGCAATCTATGGATTGAAGCAGAGTCCAAAAGCCTGGTTCCAGAAGTTATCAGAGGTGCTCCACCAAATTAGTCTGAGGTGATCCACCTCAGATCACTCCTTATTTACTAAGAAGACTGACAAGGGAACTGTGACGCTCCTGGTATATGTGGATGATCTTATCATCATTGGGGATAACAGAAATGGGATAGATGAAGTCAAGAGACACTTATTAAAGAAGTTTGTCATGAAGGATTTAGGACAATTGAGGTATTTCTTGGGTATTGAAGTTGCACATGGCAGGGATGGAATGGTACTTTCTCGGAGGAATTATGCTTTTGATCTTCTTCAGGAGACCAGCATGTTAGCAGCAAAAGCTGCAAATATTTCCATGGATCCCAAGAACCATTTAGATAATGAGAGATCTGAGATAGTTGACAGTAGAGCCTATAGGTAGCTGGTGGGTAAGCTCCTTTACCTCACCATCACTAGTCCATACTTATCTTTGTCTATTGGTAGGCTTAGCCAGTTATGAATAAGCCAACTAGGCAGCATTGGGAGGCTGCAATGTAGGTGCTTAGATACGTAAAGAAAGCACCAGGACGAGGATTATTGTTCAGCAAGGGAATGCCCATAAGGATTGTAGCATACTCTGATGCTGATTATGCTGGCTATGCTGGGGACAGCAAATCTACCACAGGGCTTTGCACCTTTATTGCAAGCAATCTGGTTACATGGAGGAGCAAGAAGCAAGCAGTTGTATCTAGATCCAATGCCGAGTCAAAATATAGGGCCATGGCCCAAACAGCCGCTGAGATGGTCTGGATCAAGTCAGTTCTATTAGATCTTCATATTCCTCCAGATAGATCTATGGAGATGCGATGTGACAACAGAGCAGCGACTTACATTGCCAATAACCCTATGTTCCATGAAAGGACAAAGCATGTTGAGATTGACTGCCATTACACTCGAGATCTCATTCAGCGTGGGATGTTACATTCCATGAGTGTCACTTCTAAGGAGTAGGCTGCAAATGTCTTCACAAAGCCCCTAGCAAGATCTACCTTTAAGGCATGTTGTTCCAAGCTAAGCATGATAGATATTCATGCTCCAGCTTGAGGGGGAGTGTTAGCATATAGTATTTCTTATTTTTTATGCTTTTCTTGTACGGACTTATCAATGCTGTCAATGTGAAAGGCGATAGTAAGGCGACACTACTCAAAATCGCCCGAGGCGAGAGGCGACAAAAAGGCGACAACCTAAGTGAATTGAGGCGAGAGCCTTAGGACCATTTCACTTTATATATATATATATAAGTTATAACGTAACATACATATATAATATAACAACATACTTATGTTATATACATACTTATATATACTAAGGAGGCATACATATATATAACATACATATATATCCAATGTAACATACATATATATAACAACATACTTATGTATATACTTATAAATATACTTATACATTACTTATGTCTTACTTATACATACATATATTATATATAATATTTCATACATATGTATTTCTTATGTTTTATATATATATATATATATATATATATATATATATATGCTTTTATATTTATACAGTAATATAAATATATATACAGATACATATTATTTGAGGATAACATTCCCCCTAATATTAACATATGAATGAAATATTAATACATATATACAGATTGGACCAGCGAAACAGTAAACTATGTATTTTACTGTTTACCGTTTAACATATATATATATATATATATATATGAGGATAACATATAACATAAAGCGAAGCTCAGCTACTCAAGCGACGACATGAAGAAGAAACGAAGCCGATGCCTCGACATGAAGAAACGAAGTTGAAGAAGCGAAGTCATTTCGTTTCGAGGAGAAGAAACGAAGCCGGACGCCTCGACATGAAGAAGCGACGACAACGCTGGGCGAACTTGAAGAAGCTCGAGTTGAGATACTTGGGCAAATGAGGTTGAGGAGGTGTCGCAGATGGTAACCGGTGACGCTCAAGCGGCGATGGTGGTCGACGAAGCTCAGCTACTCAAGCTACTCCGCCGCGGAGGCGGTAATGGCGTGAGGCGGTGAGGGTTGCCGTGGAGATGAGAAAGCTCTCCACAGAGGCATCTAGGGTTCGAGCGATGAGGCGACAAGGCGAGGAGGCACCGCCTGAGGCGATGAAGCACGTTGCTTGTTCGAAGGGCCTTGCCTGGGTCATCCTCGAGGCGATGACCTGATTCGCCTCGCCTCGTCGCCTGAGGCGACCGCCTCAACAACACTGGGACTTATAGGTGTTGAGCTCCTAAGGGGCAGTTCTGTACTTTCAACCCTTTGGTCTCTCTCCCTATATAAGAGAGCCTAGGGTTTTCTATAATGATTTGAATCATTTCATCCAACTTCCTTAGTGACAAATGTCAATTGTAAAGACTTAGTCTGAGCAATCACATCCTTTTCATCACCGGTAAGAATCATGTCATCTACATAAATAGCCAAAATAACAAGAGTACGATCACCATACCTAGTCTTCCTGATGAAGACAGAATGGTCAAAAGTAGAGCGCTAGAACTTAATCTTCTCAACCTTAGAACTAAGCCTCTTAAACCAAGCATGAGGACTCTGCTTCAGGTCATATATAGCCTTCCTCAGGCGACAAACAAGCTCCCCCAGTCTATTATAACCTAGTGGCTATCTCATGTATACCTCCTCAGATAGATCACCATGTAAGAAAGCATTTTTAATATCAAACTGAGATAAAGACCATCCTCTGACAATGGTTACAGATAGAAGGATCCTGAAAGAAGTAATACGAGTTACAGAAGAAAATGTCTCAAGATAGTCTATCCCATGATCTGAGTGATGCCTTTAGGTACCAGCATGGCCTTATACCTGTCCACTATCCCATCTGCTCTGTACTTGATGGTGTAAACCCATCTACAGTGGATTATAGCATCTAGAGGACATGACACAAGATCCCATGTCTTCCGTAAATGCAATGCCTGGATCTCTTCATCCATCGCTACACACCACCTAGAGTCCTGAGAGGCCTGAGTGAAATCTCTGGGGATAATAGCAATAGTAATAGTAGAGGCAAACTGGTGAACACCATCCTCAAGATGGGAAACTCCTGTATACTGTGAGATAGGGTGAAGAGTGCACGCTCTGTAGACCTCCTCAGGACTGGCTACTCCTTTGTGTCTGCACTGCTCTCATCTGTCTATATAGGACATGGCACTATATCTGACAAAATCTGTGATCACCTGTGATAAATCTGTCTCCTCCAATATAGGTTGAATAAAAGTTCCTTCTTCTAAGAAATAGGGAACTTTCTCAAAGAGGATAACATATGCAGTAACAGTGTATCTCCTGCGAGTTGGGCCATAGTACCTGTATCCCTTCTGCATCCAAGAATACCCAAGAAAGACACATTTGACTGCCTGCGAAGAAAACTTATCCTCGTTGTCATGTGCTTAAGCAAAGTAAGTGTACACAAAGACCCTCGATAGAAGAGCAAATGGCCTGTCACAATCTAGATGGATCACCTGGAAAGGAATCTACCACCAAAGAACAGACGAAGGCACCCAATTAATCAAATCAGCTACAGCAAGTATGGCATCCCCCCAGAATTACTTAAGAACCTTCATATGGATCATCAAAGGCCTAGTAATATCTACGAGGTGTCGAAGCTTGCGCTCAGCCACGCCATTCTGCTGAGACGTGTGCGCACAAGAAGTCTAATGAATAATACCTCTAGAGGAGAACAGACTCTGAACATCTCGCTACATAAACTCTAAGGGCTAGTTTGGATGGAGGGATAGATTTCATAAGAAAACTTTTTCGCAAATGAGTTATCCTGCATTTTTGTTTGGAAGTCATAAGGGTTATCCTGGTAGATTAACCTATGGTTGTTTGGAATGTTTCTGGGTTAACCTGCAAAAATACATAGGATAACCCACAAAAATAGCTTATCCCACATCAACCCCAGAATAACTTATCTTGGGTTAAGTCCTCTTAACCCGAGTCAAAATATTATTTCCATCAAACAAGGATAACCCCTATTTTGATGGGTTATCCCCCTTAACAAACTAGGCCTAAGGCATTATCACTGCAAAAACTCTAGTTGCACTAGAGTACTGAGTTTAAACCTCTGACAAGAACTGCTGAGTAATCTGAGGGATCTCTGAGCGCGTCTTCATCAAGAAGACCCAAGTAAGACAGTTGTAATCATCCACAATAACAGTATAATATCAATGCCCTCCAGGGGTAGGAACTCTAGACAATCCCCAAACATCACACTGTACTAAAGAAAAGGAAATACCACTTACCCCATCAACTCTCCACGGGTAGGTGCTCTTGTGATACTTCCTAAGCTGGCAGTCCTCGCATTGTAGAGTCAAAGAATATAGTAATCCACGATACATCTATCTCATCTAAGTGACGGATATCCAAGTCTCATGTGCCACAGCCAAGGATCAAAGGCTATGGACACGGCTCCGGCAAACAATGTAGGTGTGTCTAGGTAATAGAGACCATCTCGCACTATACCCACACCTAAACTCTCACGTTTGTCAATTTTGAAAAAAGCAATGATCCTCATCGAACACCACACGGCATCCAAGGTCCTTGCAAATATGACTCGCAGACAATAAATTCATCAGAAACTCTGGAGCACAATGAACTTCTTTAATTATCAACTTCTGGGATGTACGCACACTCCCAATAGCTGTGATCGGAGATGTGACCCCATTAGCCACTCTAACATCTCTGATCCCACGTGGGTGAATGGGATTCTCCAATCTCTTCATATCCCCTCTGAGATGTATGAAGATGCAGGAGTCAACAACCCACCCAAACTCCTCTGACTCCATCTTCTTCTTTGAACCTTCTTGGGCTGCATACGCATGCCTTTGTTGGTATAAAATAGACCCTTCAAACTATCAAATCCCACTTGTTCTGCACGAAAGAAGACTCATCATGCTTGGGAGAAGAGACTTGATCAACTGTGGTGAGAGAAAGCTCATTGCCATGCACATAAGGCGTGACAGAAAACTCGTCACGCTTAGTAGAACACCCCTAATAGGGATTACCATGCACCCACCAGCCTGCTGGGCCGTCGGCAAGCCAGCAACGGTGACATTGGACTTGCCAGCGGCGACGGGGCAACGACGCTAGGAACCTCTTCTCCCATGTTGATGTTGTTGCCACTGCGATCTTGCCTCCTCTCTTCCATGGAATCACCTTTTCGTTGGTGATTCAAACATCTTTTGGGTGGATATTTGGTGGGATATCAGAGTACCGAACTAGACCCGTTACTCTAATAAGAGAAAAAGTAATGCATTGCCTTCAAAGAAAACACTCGCTTGTCTTTTATATTAGAAAGGTTTGAGTAAATTACATTGTGACCCAAGAAAGAATAAAAATGACAAATATGTCCCTTAATCTCAACAAGAGTAAACAACTTTTGTTTGGATCAATTCAGGGGTTGATGCTTAACATCACAAGAATTTTGTGCATTTCACTTTTAGGGAAGTAGTTTGCATTAGGGCTAAGATTTATAGATTTCATGATATACAATCCGAGAATTTCCCCATAATATGTTCTTTTGATCGATAATGGATTCTCAAGAGTATCAGCTGTGAAGAAATAAATAATGCGGAAACGTAATATAAATATCAAAGCATGAACGATAAAGAATATTTGGATTTACGTAAAAATCCCACTCACAAAGAGCGAGAAGAAAACCATGGGAGAATACCCTAATAGGGCAAAATATTTCTATTCTTCTCAAGAAACAAATGAGGGGTACAATGCCTATTTATAGTCTCCCACACACCACTCTTTTCTTTGCTCCACTATGTGATACTAAACGTAACACTCCAATAAACACATCTCTTAGCACTCCCCCTCAAGCTGGAGCATGGAATGCTCAGCTTGCAAAAGAGATATTCCCACTCTACAAAGCAAAAAAAAACACAACACAAATAAAACGATGGTGTTGGGTCACAGCTTTCTCATGCCTCTTGTGTCACCAACTTCTTTGCATCCTTAATTGATGCTACTGGCTCATGACCGCCTTGCGTCGCCAACTTCTTTGCATGTTCACCTTGCTTGTAGATGGGTGTAGGTAGGAGTCCAAAGAGAAGTAGACGATTGATCTGATGCTAGTTGGGATTACAAAATAAGCTCTCACACTCTCCCTTTTTTCCATACTTGTATGGGAGAATAAAAAATAACATCGAGAAGAAAATAAAATAGAGAAGAGTTTCTCCTCTTCTCTTCAACATCATCATCATTCTTTTTTTTTACCTTTCTTTTCCCTTTTTTTATTTTTTTCTCTTCCTTTTTCTTGTTTGTTTTAACAACTCTTTTTTTATTCTCTTTGGCACCCTCTTTCTCTTCACCTTCTTTTCATATTTTTTGTAATATAAGGCCAACAAATAAAATAAAAAAATAGAAGATAAAAGATACAAAAAGCCACCTTATTTTGTTCTTAGGGTTCCAATTGAACCCTAATGCTGCAACCACAAGGATCTCGCAACCTCCCGCAATTGACACCACAATAGCGTAATCTCCAGCTTTGTTGTCATCGTCGTTGGCGTAAGGATCTCTCGTAATGGATGCCAATCTCGCTGTTATGACCTCGTTAGCACGTTAACCATGAGCAGAGGCACATCCGCACTCCTTCGCCTTCTTCGGCTCCTGCTACTTCGCCTTCTTTGGCTCCTGCCACTTTGCCATCTTGCTACAATGCTTGCATGGCCATCGTTACCTCTCTTGTCACAAGATTGCCTTAATCAGTGACCTTGCGCTACCATGCACAGCTTGTGCAACCCAAAACTATCAATCACAACCCATTGCCCTCATCTTTGACTCCTCAGACCAACAACCGAGGTCTAGCCCCCCCCCCCCCCCCCACCCAACGGCATCGCCTAAGGCTCTAGCTCCGCCCAGCGATGGTTGAGGCCCTAACTCCACCTAGTGGTGCTATGGTGACGCTTGCTGCAATGCCTCACAACCCATGCAACATCCATCGCCATCATCACCTTCTCCTTATCTTCCTCGTGCACCACATCACGCACGCACCTCCATCAACGATCGATGTTGCTACTATGAGATGCCCTTGTTGGCATCCCCTTGAAGAACACGAATAAAGATATAATAATATTTTAATAAGAGAACCCAAGATCGACTTACTCTAATACCATGCTAAGAAATAAATAATGCAGAAACGTAACGTAAATATCAAAGTATAAACAATAAAGAATGCTTGGACTTACGTGAAAACCCCACTCACGAAGAGCGGGGATAAAATCATGAGAGAATGCCACGATAGGACGAGATATTTCTATTCTTCTCAAGAAACAAATGAGGGGTACTAAATGCCTATTTATAGGCTCCTAGACACTGCTCTTTTCTTCGCTCCACTAGGTGGTACTAAACATACCAGTCCAATAAACAAATCTCTCAACATCAACCATTTTTTAAGTTCTAGAATTGCATCTCATGATTGCTAGGTTTATTATTTCTTGTTTCTTTGCAAATTGGAGAGTTTACCAATATTTAAAAATCAAATCCAGCACACTATTCATTGAAAAAATCCTATCAATGCCAAAAAAATGCTAAACAACACTTATTACGTCGTGGATACATGATTCCAAATGCTACATAAGCTATAATAAAATTGTGAATTTTGGAAGGGTTACAATGGGATGAGATTAGAGTAGACCCTTTTCTGATTATAACATAGTTATGCTCTCACGTACATAGTTATAGGCTCAATGGCGGTTGTTAATGCCT
Source organism: Thalassia testudinum (assembly GCA_037157565.1). Classification (NCBI taxonomy): domain Eukaryota; kingdom Viridiplantae; phylum Streptophyta; class Magnoliopsida; order Alismatales; family Hydrocharitaceae; genus Thalassia; species Thalassia testudinum. The sequence continues at coordinate 61,008,529 of JAZHRO010000013.1, read as the reverse complement.
AAAGAGATGAATACAACCAATGCTTTTCTTGGACATGTTCTATACTTTAATATGAATCTTGCAGTACTAAAGTTAGTAATGGATCAAAAGACCAAGATTGTGTCATGTTCTTGTGAATGCCAAATTTAGTATATCAAAGAGGTTATTATGAACTTCTAATTTTTGTAAGAGCATGCCATTGATATCTTTAACCTCAAGTTCATGTAATGAGTAGTGTCTTACCCATTGTTCAAGGACATGTGAATATCGATATCAAGGTATGCTGTAGCAATAGATCAAGATCAAGATTAATGACATGAGCAAATCAAGAGTTATGGTTTATGTGTTCATGATCTATTTGATGTGTACATGTCAGTATATTAAGGATGTTTCTCCCATTGACTGAGCAAGACCGTATATAAAGATTTTAACCCATAGCTGCAGCTACCCATTCTCAATTACCAAAATATACATGTTACTAAATCTGCATTCTTTGCTTTTGCAACTTCAACAATCTGAAAGAAAAAGTCATCTCTTTCATGCATTTGTAGTATTTCTCTTGATTTCTATAATTCCCCCTATGATGAAATATGATGGCTCGTTGCACATGGCACAAGACACGTGAGGGGGAGAGAGAGTGTCATATGTGGAAGAACAAGGAAGGGGAGAGGAGTTCACAAGACAATTGGAGAAAATTTTATTATTGGAACTCATGAAAACAACTTGGTGTATTGGTTTCTTTTATAGGGATCCAATCACCTTAACAAATTTGCTAAATGGAGTAAATTGGGACTCAATCAATCCTAATCCTAATTAGACTCTTAACAATTTTCCTAAACCACATAACTTGGCCAACAAGTAATTAATAGACTTGACAACTAAAATAACAACCCAAGCTACTAAGATCTCGTGGATTCCATGATGAAGATCTACGTGATCTCCACTCGACCACCATGGACGCACCACGTGTCCAACACATGGCTCAACACTCCTCTCCACGTTGGTCTCCCAAAAAGGAAGCTAAACTTGGTAAGAAATTACAATGAGGCTTAATCACCCCACCATTATTCGTTGTCTTCAACGGAGAAGAAACGGCCCGAATCTTCAATTTCTGGGCCACTAGAACTAGGAGCCACAGAGAGTCCTTTGGCAACTTCTGCAATGGTTGCTATGGCAATCAAAGTAGATGATTCCTCATTCTTCAAGAGAGAATGTGATTACCCTAACTCCTTAGGCATGAGTGACACGTTCTCAAAAGTCAACGAAGACTTGTGTGCCCATGTCGATGGCCCGAATTTATCCCAGCACTTGTCAAATGAATGATTGGTTCAGGCGCAATAGGGACAAGGTGGAAAACTCCTTCCACAACCACGACCTCTTCCTTGTCCACATCCTACACCACCTTCACGGTGGCCAATGCTGAGGTTTCAACAGGAGCCGGAGTGAACATGCTAGACACACCAGTCTTGAGTTTTTGAATATGACTATAAATTGACTTGAGATCAAGTACATCATCAGACGTGAGCATCTGGTCATGCATCAATTGATATCTAGGGTTCAAAGCCCCTAAAATTCTATATGCCTACAATTGTGTGCAAAGATCTCAATTTGCTTGTCACAGCAAGCCGGTTGAAATATACCAAGTTCTTCAAATAGGCCTTCCATTATTCTGAATTACTTATCAAGGGGTAGATCCATCTGATTAATATTCCATATGTGCCAATAAATATCTGCAAGTTTGGCATTGTTGGTCTTCATTAAGAATCACTTCTCAAGCGTGTCCCAAATCTCCTTCATAATGTTCTTGTAGAGCATGTTGGTTGCGATTGATTGATTGATGGAGTTCATTAACTAGTACATGACGAGAAAGTTTTCTTTCTCCCACTTCTTCATCTTTGACTGGTTAGGAGGCTTGTTGGTGAGAATATGAAACTTCTCCTGACCATCGACAAAAATCTTGAAGGTACATGCCTACAGGATATAGTTCTAGGCCCCCATCAACTTAATGGTGGTGCCTTAAACCAAGATCTTTGCCTTTGAGGTGATTGACGAATCAACATCTGCCATGGCCATATGCACTGGTATGTGCACACGAAAACCCGATGTAGGAATCGAGGGGACTTCTCAACAAAAAACCTGAGTACACGTGGAGATAGGCCCTCTCACGTAAGAGATATCCCACGCACAATAAGAGAAAGCATGGTCTCTTTTTCACAAACAAGACAGAAGCAATGCACAACTCTTCTCTCTCACATGTGGAGATTGATCTCCATGCCCAAGAGATCTTGCACGCAGAATCACTTTCTCTGGTACCATGTGACGAAATATGATGGATTGTTGCACATAGCACAAGACATACAAGGGGGAGAGAGAGGAGGAGTCACGAGTGGAAGGAGAGAGGAGCTCATAAGGCAATTGGAGAAAAATTTATTATTGGAACTCAAGAAAACAACTCGATGTATTGGTCTCTTTTATAGATATCCAATCACCTTAACAAATTTGCTAAATAAAGTAAATTGGGACTCAATCAATCCTAATCTTGATTGGACTCTTAACAACTTTCCTAAATCACATAATTTGACCAACAAGTAATCAATAGACTTGACAACTAAGATAACAAACCAAGCTACTAAGATCTCATGGGTTCCATGATGGAGATCCATGTGATCTCCACTTGACCACCATGGTCGCGCCACGTGTCCAACACATGGCTCGACACCCCCAAATTTCCATGGCATGCCCACAACATGTCCTTTCCTTATCTGCCAAAAATGATCATGGCTTCCAAAACATGGAACTAAGAATATTGGTAGCTTACTACATCATGTCTTTATTCACAAATCCATGTATAAGATGGAACTTCCAGTATCTGTGATAAGTGTTGCTTCTTTCTTTTCTCAAAGGTAACTGAAGGTAAAAGAGTGACTAACACAGGTTAGCAGTCATCAAAATGATGTAGCCATTAATAAATCATAAAGCAAACAGTTTTATAAACGTGTCAAGCACATCCCATAAAATCCTTTGGTATGTTGGATAATGCCATACAGGGTCTAGAATTTCATAACACCACAGCATTTCTTTCTAGCCAGAGTGCCCACCCATAGAATGAGTTCCTTTGCTCTAAGATCTGAATGTGATGACCCTCCCTGCCTGCACCCAATCATGAAACTTCACAAAAAAGCATCCTCCAAGCCATAGTCAATCCACGAGTTTGACACTTTCCATGCCCGTCTTGGCAAAGGGCTTTTCAAAAATAGAATAGTGTCCCCCTTTCCAAAAGAAAAAGATAATATTGTCTTCTACCCACAGTTACAGGGAGATTTAAGATATGCCTCGTCAGCCACACAAGATCCAAAAACCTGTGAGGATCCTTCATCTTGCAGCAGCAGCAGCAGCAAAAAGAAGAACAAGAACAAGAACAAGAACAAGAAATCTTCAAAGTACCTTCAGCTTGCACAGAAGTCTAAAGCCTTTGATTTAAGAGATAGCTTTGGTAGGAAACTGCAAAATAAGCCATGAGCATTCCTGACCTCGAAGCAACCATAGTTCCACATCCAAAAGTTGCAAAAGGAATCCATCTCACCATCTAGATAATGTTGATGAAAGCCATCAAGCAGATACATTACATCCTCCACCCACTGTTTGAATGTTGGAGATGTAAAAATTGGACATCATGTCTTTCTAAAAAAAATCTAAAAACCAGCCAAGCAGGAAGCAAAAGACTCCATATCCCCAGCAAAACCATGAAGGCAGGGAAAAGACTCAGATAGAACCCTAAAAGATCACTCTTCAGCCCAGAGAATACAATCTTCCCATTGCAGAGAAATGCCAGAGAGGAAGCAGACACTAAAGGAGCCACCTTAGCTGTCACCCTTTCAAAACAAGTAAGCCCCCTAACAACACATCTTCTTTAATCTCAGTTCATACCCTTCCATAACATCTTAAAAAACCATCTTCCCCAAATTGGCATCCCTATTTTGCCCTAAGGGCCTAAGTTTGGCCATACTTATAGCAACCTCCAATATACAAGGCTCGATTTAATAAAATAACATCAAATCATTTCCCCAGATTATGTGGAATCCACTATTTTCTGCCTCCATTCAAATCTATTGGGTTAGTGTAGGACCTAGACTCAAAAAGTCAAGATCATGCCAGATGGTTCTGTTCGGACAATTCTTTGGTCTTTTTCTACCCTTCTTTTCAGACTGAACATCCAATCTCACACCCTCGGGAGTTTTTCCCTTTAATTTTAAACAACCTCAAATGAGTCAGTCTCATTTTATCTTCCACTGGGTCACAACAGCCTCTTCTTTGATAATCTCATTTTGAATCCAGATCTTCCTTGTCTAACCACACATCTACCTCAATATCTTCATTTTTACCATAGATATCCTGTGCACATCCCTATAATTGACAGCCCAGCATTCAAATTCAAATACCATGGCATTTTTTTTTAAAGAAAAATATCATAGCAAATAATAGTGTAGCTATATAGACTTGTCCTTTAACTCTCTAAGAAAATTTCTTATCACGTGAAGCATTGAAAGCTCATTTTCACTTCAACCAACTAGCAATAATTTCGTATATGCCATTCCTCCATCGGGTTTATTGTTCATATGTCAAGGCCTGGTAAGGTTTGCACGCTGTATTTGATCCCAAGTATTTGAAGATATCTCTTTGAAGAATGGGATGCATCCCAAGTTTCACATCTAATTCATCTATGCATCCTCTTATACTGAACTTGCATTTCATTTCTTTTGTCTCTGTTCTGCTTAGTCAGAAGCCATTAGATACAAGGGCCACCACACCACTGCTCCAATTTGCCATTTACTCTACTCATCTCTCATCCTACAAGCATGATGCCATATGTAAAACACATGCATCATGATACCTCATCTTGGATATGCATCGTCGACTCTTCTATTACATAAGTGAAAGCATAAAGACTCGAAGCCAAACTATAATTTAAATCGATTTTAATGGCAAAATAGACCGTCAACCCACTCTATGTCCTTGTACACAATATATCGGGTAGCTCTGTTGGTGAGCAGGTTCATAACACATAAGTGGGAATGGCAAGTCCCCGGTTCGAGTCCCAACTAACCTAAGGAGATAGGTTTGCAGGCTATTTATCCCCCCCCCCCCCCCCCCCCCCCCCCCGCCTAGGATGAGCATCATCATCAATATAACTCCATTATAGATGTCCATAACAAGGCCAACATACCAAACCATCACCTAAGGTTCGAAACATCAATTTCAATGCCGTTTTGATAAATTTCTAAGTGTGCATTTCGTCGACATGCTGACAAAATGCCGACAAAAATGTCCGAACTAATCAAAATGATCAAAATTTTAAAAATAACTATTTCAATGGATAAATATTTCCATTTATATCCTAAATCCTATCTTTTACTTCATTTGTGATATACTGATACATAACCTGTGCACCAGCAGCAGGAGAGCTGCAATAGGAGCAGCAGCAGGAACAGAAACAGCAACATGTCGACGACATGCCAACTTTACCGGTGGCATGCCGACGATTTCGCCGACATGCTGGCGAAGTCCCTAAGTTTCAACATCTTAACCATGTCGATATGGCCTATTTCTAAAAACCACCATTTCGGTGACATCCAATCGGCATTTAAATCACTGCGATCACCTCTCTCTTCTCTAAAATTCTTCACAATGCGCCTTTAGGGCAACATAATAACAATCTTCCAAAACTTCATTGTATAACCCGTCAAGTTGAAAATCCTACAGTTTAGCTCCTTTGTTCTTATGTAAGGGTATCATGATACTTGTTTCTATTTCATCTAGCATTCTCTTACTTCTCTAAATGATATTAAATAATATGTAAGCATGTGATCCATTTCTCTTTAAGCAAATTCCCAATATCCACAAGGATATCAAGTCCTACAACCTTTAACATGTTCGGCATTTTTAGAGTTTCCCTTACCTCTTTTCTTTATATCTGTTGATTACTTGCTCACTTGATGTAAACATTGCTAAGCCTCCCAAAGTGACATTGGGTGCATTATTTTCATAAAAAATCATTTGAAAGAAAAAACTCACTTGTTTAGAATCTCATCGTCTACGAGCACCTTATCTTCATCCTTGACATACCATACATATCTAAGGTTCTTTATTCTCGACTCCCTTGCTTTACCAAACTATAAGATATCTCTTCTCTTCTTTGGTATCAAAGATTGCACAAAGATGCTCCAAAACTTTTCCCTTTGCTCCAATAAAGGTTTGCCTTTTAATAATCTTCAATCACATTTGTCACCACAAAAGCCCTTGAAAGGCCCTTGTTATATCCTTTTTTTTTCTTGAAAAGGGAGTGACCTTTTTTAACTATAATCTTCTCTTATACATCTTTACCCCACCAAACCTCTTCTTGCTTAAGCATTCCTCCACACATCTTTGTTATCCTAAACTTGCTTCCTCAAAGCAAAATAACAAATGTGTGTTCCCTCTAAACCTATTTTCTAAGCGATCAAATGCTCAAGTATTTGCTATAGGATCATAAAATACTACAATATCAAGAAACACCTTCCCTTCTTTGTTCATGATGCCACGAACCACCATTTTCATAAACATTTGTATACTTTAAAGCATCCTTTCCTACATGCTCATATAAATCTCTAACCGACATAATTTTCCTCAGTGGGCTTCATTGGATTACTTATCAAATTCTTCCTAAAGTTCCTTCTTTATCCCCACACTAAATTAGAGTCCATAAGCAAAAACGATGCAAAAATCTCCTACCAAAATAATTTTCATCAAAATAATCCAATCCCTAAATCTTTTAACTTTGAAACTAGTATGTTCAATCTTAACTTTCTCTCAAACTGATATTGTTCTTATAGACATAACATTTGAATCTTCCTCCTAATCATCACATCCACAACCTCCCTGAGCTTGATGGTTAAAATCTCAAATATTCCAAAGCACAACTACTTTTTAACTAAGTGATTTACTCACACATGTCCCTCATACGAGAAGCTTTGAACATTTTGGATTATCTCTAGCAACAATGTAAGAGAACTAACTTTCTTACTCGCATGTCTCTCATGCGAGAAGCCTCGACAATTTTCCACTACATCCAAGTAGCAATATAGCACTCCTTACCAACTTCCCACTGCATTGGTTCATGCAACACACCACTGGGAGGAGATGCCCCAACAAAATCCAAATGAATGTTAGAAACCATGTTAAACAGGTGGGATATGTTTTATCAAACTTTTTTTTTTGAAAGGATTCTCAAAAAAATTATAGAAGGTTAATACGACATTATTTCAAATTCCAAGTGCTCCATACTAGATATTTTATATACTGCATGCAGAGAGATGAGCATTATTTCTCGTTTTACTGTTGGTTTTTGTCTGTTCACATTTTTCTGGGCATGTATGCAGTAATCCCTTAGCCTTTCCCTATATATGGAGGTCATGGGTTTCCATAGAAGAAAAGAGCATCATTTTCTTAACATGATATTAAAGTGTCAATCCTAGACCAAAGCTCGATACCTACTTGGCCTTTCTCTTATTTTCTTTCTCCATCAAATAATTTAGGGTTTATTCTCCCCTTTTCGATTAGTGCAACCTTCTTGGGAGAGAAGGAAACCCTCCAAGAGCAACAAGGGACCCAGCCCTAGTGCATAAAGCCCCAAGGGGACCCCTCTCCCTCGTCATCGAAGTAAATAATGCTCATTCCTCTACAGATTCAAAGAGCAATGACTACAATATTCCAAGAATTTATTATTTTTTGAATAGAATAATTTATTATTTTATTTTTTGAGGAGTTCTATTAAGGAATGTTAGCTTCTTTTACTTAGTTTTCTTTCATGTAAAACGGTAGAACTTATGTTTTCCTTATTTTGGGGACAATGTAACCCTCTATATATTTTTTTGACAGAATAACCCTCTCTATATAAAAAGGAAGTAGCACCCAATAATAAAGGAAGAATGTATTTTTGAGTTCAATAAATTGCCCGAGACTCCCTCAATATCAAGTCTCTCTCTCCAGCAAAACTCCCCAATCCCCTAGCCCTCCCTACCCCATGGGCAACATCCTGAAGCCCCCCTCCCCCCATATTTACAGATCTTCCTGCCTCTGCTTACACCTTCCTTGTCATCTCACTTTATCGATCATTTACTCCTATGTCACCACCGAATTCTCCTCTAACATTTTCAAGTAGTTGATCCATTAAAAAAAAAAGGAAAAAGAAAAGAAAACCAAGGTACAATACTAAAATCTGCAGCCTTACTATTATATTCTGCACCCCAACGTCAAACAAATGGTTCATCTGTCAATATACTGGTTGAATAAAGAAACGCAAACTACAGCACTTCCTCAAGAAGATGGGGCCTTGAATCTTCAGTAGTTATGAATTTTCTTGAATATTAGTTCCACTGGATCAAATCTCAACCTAAGTTCTCTAGAATTTCATCAGTTTAATTACCAGATTTTACTTTCTCTCTCAGTTATTTGCACATCCATCCATTTATCTGCATTAAAGGTGGGGATTATCCATGGTATTTAGTAAAAATATGATGATTCTGATTCTGTCATAAGACATTATCATTTAATGCAACATGCTGGTAATTGGCAGAAAACTGGGATAAGTAGTAGTTAATTGTTTTTTTTTTTGAAAAGGACATATGAATATTGATGTTAATATAGTTACTAGCATAACTTAGATTGTTTAGATAAAGCATACTTATAGTAATATACATGTGGCAATTGACTATATGTCAACAAAAAGTGATCACTGTAATTGAGATAAACTAATTAATTTACAGTTAAAATCATATCATATCCATCCAACCATGGCCTAAAACAATAAAGATATTACTTAGAGATCAATAATGCTATCTTTAGATCCATTGCCATGATAATGTTGTGCTAGTTTGTAGTTTTTATTTTTGGAAAGAAGCGAGATTAACGATCCATCCTACATATTAAAAAGGAAGCTAATGGCTAGTTTGTAACAAAGGTGTTTTGCTAATTACTGTTTTCTATTATGAGATTACTGAGTTGGAAGATGATATATTGCACTAAGTAGTTTGTAAATGTAGTACTTTATACAATTTCATGCAAAAATTGGTTGCATAAAAAAAACTCATAAAAATATTTTTCATTAAGCAAAAATAAAAATATAAGAAAAGGTATTGACTATTTCAAATTTGAAACTCAAATTAAGATGTGTGTTTGCTAGGATTTCCCAACAATTTTTGAAAGAGCAGACAGATTAAACTGTTGTGTTTGCCTTGGGCACTAAAAATTAGAAAATTTTGATAGAAGAAATACAAGGAACAAGGTATAGCACAATAAATGAAACTAATAAGCAGTTAAATATGCGAACCCTTACCAACCAAAAAACATCTCCCAAGAGAGAAGTGAACTATTTGAAAAGTGGCTAAAATAAAGTTTTTTTAATTGACTAAAATAAATTATTAAATTCGAGTACAGTGAGACAATAATTTCAGAAACATGACCTCAGCTAAGTACAAAGTCTAAGCAGTTCCTAAGAAAGCAACAAGAAGCAGTTCCTAATCAGTGATGGATATAGACCTGGTACAACGTCAGTTGTGCAGAAAGAGTTGTAGCTTCAGTCTGAAGTGTCTGAACTTTTTTTTCAAGTTCTAATATATAACGAGCTTTCCGTTCCTTGGATCTAGCTGCAGACTGCCGGTTTGCCAAGATTCTGCAAATATTAGTACGGTACAACTTAAGAACCAAAGTAAATGATGGCATGCAAGCAGAAGTATTCAAGTCGATGATAAAGTGCTGAAATAGCCCGCTTACCCTGAAAACTGATGTGAAATGGTAACCCCTACTGGTATATCCACCTTGGAAATGTGCAACTTGTTTAGTTTGAAATCCTAATGCTTTTTATATAGAGGATTATTCTAATAATCTACCAAGTCATCTCCTCCTAAGTGACAGACAATATATGCCTATAAATGTCTGTCCATTGTGAATCATTTGGTTTCTGAAAATATCTCATCCCAAGATTCTTATAAATCTCCTTGGCATTATCTTGCGCAGCATATTAGAAGATACCTTAGGACCAATATTAATTTATGAGCCAGTTCATCAACATGTAGGTGCCTGTTCATACTTCTCATTTTTTTGAAAAGTCTGTTCATACTTCTCATAATCAGCAGTCTTGGGAACAGGAACCTTCTTTCTGAGGACACAATGCTTCTTCCAACCACCAATAAGGATTTTAAATGTCTAGAACCAGAGAATGTAGCCACGGGTGCTGATGAGTTTGATGGATGCCCTTTGAACTACAAGAGAATAGCAAGGTCAAAGGCTTGACCTCAGAGAGATCCAAGCATCATCATATCGATGTAGAAGAAGCAGTGTTAGTGGCAGAAGAGGGCCAACACTTGGCAATAATATATGATGAGAATATGCAATGTTCCATTGCTTCACTGCCAAGCAGATAAGCAACTCATGCTACATGCACCTTAAGGACAAGTAATCAAGTGGCTCTAGCGAGAATCACATGCTAGTCAAATTAAGTAAACCTCACCAAACCACAAATGTCGTGATCTGTTCCCAATCATGCAAGATAAAGTGATAAACCACACAATAATCAAATCATGCAGGGTCAGAGCTGACAACATGAGCTCTGCAACATCAAGTGCGGGCATGATCACTGCTACAGGAACGAAGGGCAACAAGATTTTTTCTGCAAGCATGGGCAACAACTATAGTGCTACTAATACAACTAAGACCAATGACAAGGCCACCACAGCAGGCAACAGCTACAGTCCATTGTCAAAATAAGTGGCAAGATTGTTATCAAAGACATAGAAGCTGCTGCTATGTGCAGCAACCAGTGAGGATGCCGCTAGAACTTGTTATTGAAGTTCTTTTTTGAAGTTCTTTTTTGTTGTTGAAGTTATTGTTGGTCAAAGAGTCATTTTTTCATTATAAGGGAAGAGTCCTTGTTATTGACTCGAACAAAGAAGAAGCATAAAAGAATATTTGGTGAAGAAACAGAAAGGGGAGGAAACAAGGGTGGCAAATACACAAATCTAGGATCATAGCTCTGATAGCATATCAAAGACAATGAACCAACTACATAAAGAAACACTAATTTCCTTTAAATAAAGATTAGGTAGAAACAGCCTCAAGAAATAAGGAAAATACAAAATAACCAGAAAACAATAATATGAAACCCTTATTTAGACAACGCCTAAATCACAAGGACAATTTTTTAACAGAATGTTTCATATAAGCATGTATTAAGAAGGTTGTAAGAACCCTTCAAAATCTTGTATAGAATCCATGTTCTTAATGTAAACATCACATGACAAATCAAAACCTTTATGGTGCAACAGAATTTTCAAATATAACAGTAGGCATATCTTGAGAAGAAAACTCAGGTTTACTGTAAGGATCTATCTGAAATTGTAAATGCTCTATGAGTCGCTAACAATTAACTTAAAAATAATAAATGTGATTATGACTTGATAAGCTGCTTGAGGCCAACAAATCATGATTAAAAACACCAATAACAAAATTAAGGATTCCTAATCATACTTAGGAAACTAATCATGCTTACTAAGAGTTAATCTAAACTAAGGATAACTAAACAAGATTCAATGTGAATGAAACCCTTCTAAATGAGATCTTCATTAAAGTGGCAACACATCTCTATGTATTTTGGCCTCTCATGGAACAGTGGATTGTTGGTAGTAAAGAAGTTACTCAATTAAAAACACCAATAACAAAATTAAGGATTCCTACTCATACTTAGGAAACTAATCATGCTTACTAAGAGTTAATCTAAACTAAGGATAACTAAACAAGATTCAATGTGAATGAAACCCTTCTAAATGAGATCTTCATTAAAGTGGCAACACATCTCTATGTACTTTGGCCTCTCATGAAACAATGGATTGTTGGTAGTAAAGAAGTTACTCAATTATCACATCTCATAACCATGGAGCATGAGATAGGCACATCAAGATCACAAAAATCACACATATCCATATCAACTAACTATTGTTCATGCCATGAAATAATATACGTCTTCTCCAACAAGGTTCCATGCAATATATGTGCAAAACCAGTTGTAGACTTATTATTGGCAACCAACTTAGTCAACATCAATATAAGATATGATTCTTTTTTTTTGAAAACTAATATAAGATATGACATTATTATCAAAACAAGACCTTTGTAAGCAAAACACCTTTTCTTGGAGAGGATTTCAAGTACCTAGAATCGTCATAATTGCATCCTAACATGCTTTAGTAGGTTTTCCATGAAAACAAATGCGCTAAGGAAATGTATAGATGACCGATGGTTAAATATAATAATTTCCTACCATCCCTACAATCCACAAACATCCACCAATTCCACGTTCAATCATGCAGATGTAATTAATGATGCTGACTTGGCACCAAAGCACAACAATCTCCTAAACATACAACATGCTTCTTGTGAGATAAATCATAAAATACCACTATGCTTCGGCAACCTAAATGTTGGAGTATGTATAATGGTTTAGTCCCACATAGTGGAGTGGGACTTTGTGGAGTGTGTGGCGGCCTATAAATAGGCATATATCCCCCATTTATTTCTTTGAGAAAAATAATAGAGATACGCACCCATGGGAACACTTCTCCCATGGTTTTCTCCCCGCTCCTCGTGAGTGGGATTTCCACATAAACCCAAGTGTTCTTGTTTTATCCTATGATATTATTCGTTTCCGCTCATTTTAAATCTCAACTTGGCATCAGAGCTAGTCGGTACTTGGGTTATCATTTTCGTTCTTAAGATTATCGTGTTTATCTTTCTTGGAAGTTCTATGTTGCTCCATGATCAGGAGCATGTGAGAAGTCAAAGGAGCATTGAGCCTCAATCATAGCAGTGCAATGTTTGGCTGAGATTGTCGGCGATGGCGACGACGTGAGACAAAGCAGGTGCGGCACAGTGCTATAGGGGACCGCTCGAGGCGACCCTACACAACTCAACCGGCAACATGCAATAGCTGGTGGCCATGTGAGCAAGGTTAGGATGTGAGATCTTCTCCCTGATCAAGGAGGAGAATAAGAGGCAACAAGAGAGGGTCGAGCCAAAGGAGGAACATGACAGAGATGACTCGGGAGAAGGTCTCAGCTATGAAGGTGGCATCGACTAAATCATTCGCATGTGCAGATCTGACTAGGAGGATCGCCACTGATGGTGGCGCTGATGACAGCACTCGACAATAGAGACACACCACGCGTTTTTTGAAGGTTAAGCGATGGTGCCACTAAAGAAGGAGCCACTGCTAAAGGAGCCAAAGAAAAAGGCCCAAAGGAAGAAGAAATCAACACATGACCTTCGGGTTCTTTTGAACCCTTTAAAGACATTTCGATACTTTCCTCTTTTGCCCCTTGTTTATTTTATCTCCTTTTTAGGCTCCCTTTAAGTTTCTCTTAGGCTGCTTTTGGCAGGAGGATAGTGTTATACCGGGATAGAATTGGAGTAGAATAAGTATAAGAAGGTGTTTGGTTGGTGGGATTGTAATGATTTATGGGATTGTAATGATTGGTGGGATTATTAATGATTGATATGTTAGTTTTATGAGAGAGGAGAGAGAGTTAGTGGGTTTTGATGGGACAGTTTTTTTTATTTAAAAAATTAAAACACCTTTTTTATTTCTCTCTCTCCATCCATTTTCTCTCTCCCACCCCACCCCCTCAATAACCCCCCTCCCACCCCACCTCGGAACCCACGCTCCCCCTCCCCAATCCCATGATTCCCACCCCAATCCACCCCGATAACCCATATCCCACCCATAAGTCCGAAGCCAAACGCAGCCTTAGCATTGCAAGGAAAAGGGGCAAAGTAAAAGAAAAAGGGAGAAGAGAATAGAGGGAAAAAAGAAAAAGAAAAAAATATATAAAGAAGTAAAACGAAAAACAAAGGAAAAAAAAAGGAGAGAGAAAAAAAGAGCTTGAATTAAAGAAAAGAGGGAGAGAAGCTCTTTTCTTCATGATATTTTTCTTCTCATTGTTGTATTCATCTTCCATAAAAGTATGGGAGAAAGGGGAAACGTAGATGCTATTATAGTCACCCTCATTTGAGAGCCCCTTTATTGTAGATCACCACATGAGAAACTACAACTCTAAGAGGTTTAGTGTTTCAAGGTCTCTAAAAGAGAGAGATCCAGTTTCGAGGTTCTTAGAGGAAAGGCCCATGTCAGGTTCTATGTGAGAGATCCAATTTCGTGGACTCTAGAGAATGAGATCCAATTTCGAGGTTATCAAAGGAAGACCCATGTCAGGGATACTGAATGAGGAGCCACCAGCACTAGTTGAGGTCTCTAGAGGAGAGGACCTTGTTAGAACTAGCTACAACAGTTTGTCCAACGACTCAAGCCTCGTCGTTAGCACACCTGCCTACAAGCAAGAAGTAAAGAGTTGTGTTCCATTGTGTAGAGTGGGATTTTTTTGTGTTGTACAAGTTGAACATTGCATGCTCCAGCCTAAAGGAGAATGTTAAAGTATGTGCAGTGGTTTAGTTCCGCATAGTGGAGTGGGACTTTGTGGAATGTGTGATGGCATATAAATAAGCATGTAACCCCCACTTGTTTCTTTAAGAAGAATAACAGAGATACACACCCATAGGGGCACTTCTCCCATGATTTTATCCCCACTCCTCGTGAGTGGGGTTTCCATATAAGCCCAAGTATTTGTATTATTTTATAATTTGATATTGTTCGTTTCCGCTCATTTTAAATTTCAACTCTAACCTTAATGGCTTAATCTCTATTACGTATCAAAGTGGCGACAGGGCCTTTTTCACAATATGGATCCCCTTAACATCATTTCCAATCACTATGATATCATCTATATAAAGCATTACCATTGTCCCACTAGCAATCGAGTGACAAAATCGCATCTTTGCAAATACTATTTGTTTCCAATTCTGCCGAAGTTTGGGGAAACCTTTAGTGTGCCTCCAAAATGCCTATTCTTTGGAGTGCCAAAATTATTGAAATTCAACGTTGAAATTCCATGCCTCCAATCCTCATTCGTCATCCACAACAAGGGAGTGTGGTCTAAGAACGGACGCTCCATATTTTAAGTTTGACCGGGCATGGCTCCTCGAAGAGGGGTTCAGGGGGTTGGTAGAGTGGTGGAGGTCGGTTCATGTGGATGGCTCGGCGGCTGTCAGATTGGAAGCTAAGCTACGGGATTTGAGATCTTTCCTGAAGATCCATAAGAAGCAGATTAGGGAGGAACGTAGGAGGAGGAGAGAGGAAGCTCTCGGTGAGATTGCACGACCGGACGTGGTGGAGGATGTTGGTCTCCTTTCTGACGCTGACAGGGTCAACAGAGCGAGGCAGCTACAGGTGATTCAAGAGGAAGACAGGAAGGTGGAGATGGAGTGGAAGGTGAGATCCAGACAGAGATGACTAAAGGAAAGCGATTCTAACACTCGATTTTTTCATATAGCTGCATCAAGAAGGAGGAGGAACTGGATTAACAGGTTGGTGGTGGATGGAGAGGAGTTTATGGGAAGAGAGGCAGTGGGGGGGCAGTTGCGAAGTACTTCAAAGAGTTTACCGGGAGACGTCATGGGGGAAGGTGGAGATGGTTGGGGTTTGAGATACCACGGATCGGGGATGCAGATGCCAGCTTCTTGATAGGTCTGTTTGAGGAGGATGAGGTCCACAAGGCAATCTGGGGGCTGAACGCTGATGGTTGTCCGGCTCCGGACGGTTTTCCGGTTGCCTTCTATAAGGAGTTCTGGCCGGTGGTGAAGGAGGATGTGATGCAAGTCGTGCAGGAGTTTAGAGCTGGTAACTCGATTTCAACAGGTTGAACAAGTTCTACATGTTCCTGTTGCCAAAGGAGGGTGCTGAGGAGATCCAGGAGTACAAACCAATAGCCCTCTCGAATGCTATCTACCTGATTGTGGCGAAGCTCCTGGCGAATAGATTGAGGAGGACCTTGGCTGGGATTGTAGACCCGGTGCAGACGGCTTTCGTACCTGATAGGAATATTTTGGAAGGTTATGTGTTGGCCTCGGAGATCCTGTCGTCTTGGAAGAGAAATAAGAAGGCCTTCTTGTGGAAAGTTGATTTCAGCAAGGCTTATGACTCAGTTCAGTGGTCATTTCTTTGGGCATCTTTGGTGAAGAGGGGCTTCCCACCGGTGTGGATTGACTGGATGAAGAGATGTGTCACCACGACGTCTTTCTCGGCTCTTATCAATGGGAACCCGGCAGGGGGTTGGATTCAGCCGAGGGGGGTGAGGCAAGGGTGTCCTCTGGCCCCAATGCTCTTTGTTATTGCAGCAGATGCACTTGCGAAGGCGACTAAGA
This sequence comes from Thalassia testudinum, assembly GCA_037157565.1. Taxonomy (NCBI): domain Eukaryota; kingdom Viridiplantae; phylum Streptophyta; class Magnoliopsida; order Alismatales; family Hydrocharitaceae; genus Thalassia; species Thalassia testudinum. Next base: position 60,992,209 of record JAZHRO010000013.1, on the reverse strand, counting down.
GGTCATGTGAGATGAACTTGGTGAAGGGTTTCTATCTGTGGGACAGGACAGGTATCCCGTTACTGCAGTATGCGGATGATACGATTTTCTTCATTGAAGGCGGGGAAGCGGAAGCCAGGAGAATGCGGATTTTACTCTTCTTGTTTGGTGAGGCCTCGGGGCTGCAAATCAACCTGTCTAAATCCGATTTTGTCCCCTTCAATTTGACTAAGGTGGAGGCGAGGGGGTGTAGCTTGGGTCTTGGCATAGAGCAGGTGAAGCTTCCGATCAGATATTTGGATTTACCATTGACAGATGGCAAAGTTCTGGCAAGAGACTGGGCTCCCCTGGTGGAGAGGCTAAAGGGGAGATTGGCAGGATGGGCGTCCAGGCTTCTGTCTAGGAGTGGAAGGTTGGTCTTGCTCAAGGCGGTTCTGGCAGCGATACCATCGTATTTCACGTCTGTCCCGAAGATGCCCAGGCAGGTTGTTTTAAGAATAGAGAGGCTTATGAGAAATTTCTTCTGGTCCAACCTAGGGACGAGTGGACCTGGTGCCAGGTTGGTAGCATGGGAGGAGGTTTGCAAACCGATGGAGGAGGGGGGACTGGGGGTGAGGGACCTAGGGAGGTCTAATGATAGCCTGTTGGTGAAGTGGGTGGGGATCCTCTTGGAGTGCAAGGAGGATTTGGTGGGCAAGGTATTCGGAACAGCTTATGGTGGCCCGGTGCGGAGGGATCTTCTGATATCTCCGTCGAGGGATGCTTCGCATTTCTTGAAAGGATTGTCGGCGGTGGCTCCTAAGGTGCAGAACTGTTTTGTTCCGGTGGTGGGAACGGGAGAGATTTTCAGGTTCTGGCTGGATGATTGGACCGGGAATGGTGTGCTTGCTGAAAGATATTCGAGATTGTTTGCTTTGTCCCAAAGCAAAGAGGCGTCAGTGGCCGAGGTGTGGGAAGGTGGGTGGTGCCCGTATTTTGTAGGAAACCTCTCAGATGCGAGAGTTCATGATTTCCAGAGACTGCTTGAAGAGTTAGAAGGGCTGCAACCGGCTTCTGGTACTGATATGTATGGCTGGGATGAAAGTGATTTTTCGGTGGGGGCTACCTACAGGAGATTGTCCAGTGGAGACTCCACAGGTGACTTGGATCTGGTGAGGGATTGCAGACAGATTTGGAAGGTTGCGTGTCCTTCAAAGGTCAAGATCTTTGTCTGGCTGCTTAGGAGGAGACTTGTGACAAAGGTTTGGAGGGCAAGGTGGGTTCCTGGAGAGAGTAAGGTTTGCCCTCTGTGTGGAGGTGAGGAGGAGGAGATTAACCACCTTTTTTTCACTTGCTCGTTTGTGGGGCAGATATGGAACCGAGTGGGAGTGGGGTGGCGGAATTGCCGCTCTTTTAAGGAGTTTTGGCACAATTTCAGAGGTGGAGGGGGTGATGTTGGACAGGTTGTCTTCCGTACGAAGGAGAGGGCCAGGCCGTTAGCAGTGTTATGGGGTATTTGGTTGGGCAGGAATGCTATGGTATTCAGAGGCCAAAGGTCATATGTGGAGAATTTTGTGGAGTTTGTATTTTCTTTGTTTAATCTTTGGAGTGGATCTCTTTGAGTGGGGGACCTTGGGGTTCGCCCTTTGTATTGGTGGAGGCTTTTGATTCTCTATTTAATATACTTGGGTAGTAATCACTGTGGATAACTGCCCTTTCCTCTTTCAAAAAAAAAAAAAAACATTGAAATTCCAATACTCAACGTGCCTCCAAAATGTGCCTTCCCTAGATCAAGAAAGAATCTTCCATAATTTCTCCCTATCATTCACTAATGAAGTATAAGTACACTACACATTTAAAAAAAAACACCTAGCAACATCTTATCAACATGAATTGAAGGACATGAAGATGAGCCCATTGATTGATGAGAGAACAATTGGTCTTTTTACTTCTCAATCAACCAAATTCACTGCAATCAAATCCTTCTTTTCCAATTACTCTCATATATAATGTGTATAACAGAAAATTTTCTCTAGAAGTGAATGCATAAATGGCTTTCCAGCATAAAATAAAATCATGTTTTCATGCCATCTTTGATGATGCTAGATTGTCCTGGAGTTAGGAACGGTCTGATTACAAAAGTAATCGAGACATGAGCAGAAAATCCAATTAAGGCATCCAAGGTCTAACTGTTTAGGAATCAAAGCTGAACATGGAAGAAGGGTATTTGGAAATGAGATGTTACAAAGACAAGACCTGAGGTTCTGAACCTCAGGAAGACCAGGTCACAATGCCAATGCCCAAGCTTGGACATCCCATGTTGTCAAGTATTTTACTTCAAATTTTGGGCTTCGAGCTCCTTCAAAATAAATTTTGGACTTCAAGTCAGGAAGATAAACTCAGGCTGAAAACCTGATCACCATCACCCATCCTGGGCTGTAAAGGATTGCCTAACTTTGCATTGGTCTATTCTCCAACTTCCTAAATCAAAACGTCATCTAAGTCTATTCATTATAGAAATATCAATACTCGGTTGATAGAGGGTCAGAGATCAAGTCGACCTCTCCAACAGAGCATGCTTTCTCATCTTGGAGATAACAACTCCCCAATTTATGAGATCTTCAATGATCCTTACAATCTCGCATGTCCCACCGTTCAAATTCCACAGCAAACAAACTGAGTAGCAGGTCACACCACCTAAGGATTGCAGCATTCCCGACCACACATGGAGGACCAACTGAGTAGCTGATAACCAGTGCATTTGCTACTTTCTCTCCACTTACTCCACACAAAAGGGCATCAACATCTCATGTAAAAGACAGGCGATGCTAATTCCTAACACAGACCAGATATGAAATTCCCTCCAATATATACTGCATTCAAATAGACCCTTCTCCACGGGACATAATGCCAAAAAGGCACGAACTTGGTAAAAATCCCCGTGTGCTTATTCGCAATTGCTTGCTCCGTTGGCCGTATTCAACTCTTCCACATCACACTACACTTCATCTGGCAGAGGGATTCTTATCTGATTGCTCATTCAATTTCAAAATCTTTCAAACTCCAACCCAACAAAAATGACATGATCCTATCCTGTATTCGACCGTGCATAAAAGCAGCCCTCTCCCACCCCACAATTCTACACTAACCATTTCACGAAAGAAGCCCGTAAACATACGGGAAACTGAGACCGGATAACAATCAAACAAGTAAAAATAACAAAAGTCAGAAAACGAACGCCCTCTGTACCCAACTTAAGCAAAAAAAATTAACACCAAGCATGACCCCGAAGCCTCCCAACGACACGCGCAACAACCGATTAGCCCAAGGAAGGTGAAGAAGGAAGAAAATTAAACACAGAAAAAAGAAAAGAAAAGAATGCAGAGAGAGAGAGAGAGAGAGAGAGAGAGAGAGAGAGGGAGGGAGGGAGGGAGGGAGAGACCTAACCTCTTGGCCCGCTTGGGATCGACGACGGCGAGCTCGGCAAGCTTCTCGGCGGACATCGCCTTCTTGGCCTCCGCGACCTCCGCGAACACCCCCCCGTCCCCTCCCGCGCAGGCGGCCGCCACGTCCGCGGAGCTGCTGTGCCTGTGCCGCGGCCGAGCGTGGTGGTGGGCCCCATCCCCTCCCGCCGCCTTCCCCTCCACCCAACCAGATCCACGACTGCGCTCCTCCTCCCCCCCGATCTTCTCGACGTCGAGGTACGTCCGGAAGAGCTCGTCCTCCGCCGCCGCCGCCGGGTGCTGCATTGTCCCAAACGTCATGTCGGAGATGGTGCGGCCGTGCTGGGCCCGCTGCTGCGGGGGCGCGGTGGCCGCAACATTGCCCTCGGGGTTAGGGTTTGCGGGAGGGGAGGGAGGTGGTGCCGTCGTCGTCGTCGTTGTTGCTTGCATCATCGTCAGGAGGAGGAGGAGGAGGAGGAGGAATGTGGCTCGCTGGTCGTCATTATCGTCGTCGTTCTCTTTCGCTCTCATGCGGGGTGTTTTGGGGTTGGGGGTGGATGGTGATGGCGGATTTGGCCAGGGTTAATTACATCTTTGTGCCTTAAATTATTTTCAAAGATATATACATCTTATATATTTTATATTCACATATATATATTCCTAAAAATAACCTCACACCTTCTTTATATACCTCTATGAATTACGTGGATCAAATAATATTAATCCTTATATATATATATATATATATATATATATATATATATATATATATATATATATATATATATATATAATATCTTTTTAAATTTTTTCTTTTGCCAAAAATCCCACCCCCTCCTTCTTTATCGAGGGAGGAAAAGAAGAAAAAAAAGGTAGAAAAGGAATTTTTGTTAAAAGAAAAGAAGTAAAAAAGGTATACACATAAAAAAGTTATCATTTAGAGAATATATATGTCAATATAAAATATATAGGATTATACATCATTTAAAAATAATTACAGGGATATATATCTCATTAATCCATTTGGGAAGAGGAAGGTGGGCGCTAGAGAATGAATGCAAGTAAGTTTCTGGGGACAACCGTGGCGGGTGTGGGGGGGTTCGGTCGGGTACGGGGCGGCCGTTTTGGCAGGCTCCGGGTGTCCCGGGATCTCGGTGGAGTGCTTGATTTTTTTGCACAAAGGCTCTCGGAACATTCGTAAAATACATAAAAGTTTGTCGCTGCTAGCATGTTACCATGTATAAGTAGGGTGTATTATGAAAAGCTAAAAAGTAAGCAAATGCGTCTGGGGATGCAAAAGTCGACGCAACTTGGATGCTTGTCCACGGGAGGGCTTGTGAGTCCCTCTATATGGGGTTGTTATAGTTTGTCCCACACAATAGTCCATATATAAGTTATTTCCTCTTCTTTTCTTTCACGATTCTCATTTTTTTTCTTCTTAGCTCTCTTCTTCGTTTGTAGGTGCTTTGTTCCCCATGCTTCATCCTTTTGATCCAATTTGCTAGCATGTTAATGTTTGCTTTTCGATTGTTTTTAAGTTTCTATTTATGTTTGTATTTACGATCTTCATTGTGATTTCGTTTTTTATTTTTAATAGCGTTGTTATAGATCTAAACATTAGTTGTGATTTGAGTTCCTTTGATAAAGATAATCGTGAACCTCCCTTTAACTCCTCACCTTCTCGTCTGAACGATCAGGATAACTATATTACTGATATAGATAAAGGTGTGTAGATGATCTTTGATTTCTCTGTCTATTTTTGAATTTTTTTTATTGCTGCTATTTTATTTTAGCTTTTAGGTATGGTTCTATATATTTTTTATCAGTGTAATTACATTTGCATCGCCGCAATTTTTTTATACCGATGTAAATTTGTTTTACATAAGAGCGTCTACGGTTTGTGCTATTTTGCACTGACATAATTACACTTTGTATTGATGCAATTTTGTTTTGCATCAGAGCTTTTCCATTTTGTATTATTTTGCACTGGTACAATTACATTTTGCACTGGTATAATTTAACATTGTAGTTATTTAACTCATTTATGTTGCTTTGGCATGCTTTTAGGTGAACAAAATATTGAAGTTTGGATAGAATGTGATTCTTTTGAGGCGGTTGTTTTTTTTTTCAAGATTTTACTCATCATAGTTGCTTTGAGTGTTGTTTAAAGAGCACAATTATGATGAAGTTATAAGAATTTTGTACATAGAGCAAAGCTTATTTGTTTAAGAGTAAGTGAACCTCCTAAGAAGTCATGTAATCCTTACTATTCAAAGAGATTGACATCTAAAGTTGGATGTAAGGCTCATGTTCGCTTTCGATTTTGTGATAGCTCTAGGAAATATATCGTTGTTTCTTATTGCAATGACCATAATCGTGAGTTTTGTGATTTAACTATGTGAAATACCTTCAATCAAAGAAGAAAATACCATTGGAAAGGAAAGGTCGATGGTGTTAAATGATCAAGCAGGTATTAGTTTGTCAAAGTTAGTTACTTCCTTTGCTATTGAAGACAATGGATTTGAAAACTAGACATTTAGCACCCAAGATGCGAGGAATGCAATATGTAAAACAAGGAATTTGAAGCTTGGTGTAGTGATGTAGAGGTTGTTCAAAGTTATTTCGTTAAGATGCAATCAAAGAACATCAACTTCTTTTATTCTATAGATTTTGATAATGATGGTTACATCCATAAGATTTTTTGGTCTAATTTTAGTAACCGGTTGGCCAACAAGTTTTTTGGTGTAGTCTCATTTAACATGTCGCGACCCGCTCTCAGCTCCCTATAGGACCCGAGAATGGCTCACCTCGACGATCCTCAAGATCCAGTTGTCCAGCGAGAAAGAACCAAATGCCATAATCATTCCATAACCACACGAGTAATGTAACTAAGCATGAAAATATACAAAAGAAAAGGAAACAGCAAACTACTAGTATCTCACATTATACAGCGGAAAGTATCATAGCCATCACAACATAACTGGTATAGATATAACAGAATATAATTATGAGCAACAAGTACTCACTACTACAAACACTCTGTAAAAGCAACGGAAAGAAACTACAACTAGGCTCCACTGGGCCCAGCACCCTCAACAGCCGGTGGCTCTGGTTGTTCAAATTCTTGACCTGAACAAGGTTGCAAAATCTATGGTCAGCTAATGCTGAGTAGAGTGATGGTTAAATCATATAATTGAAACAGGCAACTAACTAAACATGCATTTAACAGTTTATTTGTTATCATCTGTTTCCAATTATCGTATTTTTGATCCGAGTATTCTAATCAGGTTCCGTAACATTTCTCAATCTTCTTGTTCCCTAAGGGAACGATCTTGCTTGCAGTTTTCTTGCGATGCAAATGTACACGTGGCACTCTTTTGGTCGGAAGAGTCCCCCGTGGTAGTCCTACACCCGATCTACTACCCCGAGGTCACGGTCGCGACATAGCGGTGACTACGGCACGCGTGATAAACGTACGAGTAGCTACCCCGCACTGGCACGCGGTCAGTCGTTTCCGCTAACGGGTACGCCCAAACATACAGCACGGAACATCACAGGGCCTTGCCCTCTCAGAACAGGGGTCTCGCCCCTCACAATCAACATACCCTCGTCTGATTATCCCAGTTTGCCCAACGGGCTAACAAGAGTCAATGTAGGGTAACTACTCCTAACCCCGAGTCCCATGGGGCGGTTAGCTCCCTCCCTACACTAAATAGCTCACCTTAGTACCACGTACACAAGGGCCAAACAGTAGTCGACGTAGAGTGGCCAAACCCACCCTGGGTCTCAACCAAGGGGCGACAAGCTCCCCACTACTCTAAAGGGATAGTTGCTCTCTTTGGTACTACGTACACGAGGGCCAGCTCACTTCCCTTAATCAAGTTCGAATAGCCACCAGTAGGTGACATGTTCCAAAACCCGTAGGTTTCTCCATACTACAGTATTCCTGGTTTCTTTCTAAATTCCCTGTAGGGTTCGTACATGGACTTTCTTATTTCCATATCTGGCTCGTTGTACGTAGAACAGGCAACTCAATTTCCATCTATTACTTAGTATAAGCAGGCATGACGTAGTTCATTACAAGTAGCTCATGGTTTATTTCTTTTCAAGAAAAAATAATTTAATCATTAATTAAATGTATATCCATTTCTTTCAGCCCTAGGGTCATTTCACAATCCTAAGGTCGATTTTATAGCATGCATTTACCTCTTTTTAGTCATAAGGTTCATCTCACAACCTAGGTACAGTTAATTCTACGCATGTAATTATTAATTCCAAGATTAATGTGAGAACCACTCTACCAGGATAACCAGGAGATGTGGGGGCACAGTCGACGAAGCTCGCAATCCATGTAGGTTCCGTGCACACCACAAATGAACAACCTATCACATTGACCCATATGTTAAAATAAGCTCAGAACTGCATAGACAATGCATCACTATGTAGAGAAACTCGAGTGGAAACCATCAACATTTCATTTGCGGAAAACCAACTCCATTTGAACCCTGAACGAGCCTAAAAACACCAATACTGATCAACATCAGACGTCTGAGAAAAGTCCCAGATATCTTAAACGAACTCAGGGACTCACCTTACTCGAGGCACCTTTTCTAGACGTCTAGAACTCCGTGCAGGCGTCTGAGGGTGTCTTCAGACGTCTTGAGACACTTCTAGACGTTTGAAATTGCCCCGGTCTTCCCACCGGTGCGCTTCCCAATCCTCTGACATACACGCACATACAGTCAAAACTTTGGAAGGAAAAATAATCCAGAAAATGCACTCTCAGACGTTTGAGATTACCTTCGGATGTCCGACCCGATGTCTGGAGGTCACTCTGGACGTCTGATTCTGTGAAAAAATGATTCCACAGAATCGTTTGCGAGCTTTTTCTCGTCGCAGAAGCTGCAGCAGCAGCAGCAGCATCGCCTCGTCTCTCCTCGCAGCGTTCCGCCCTCCAACTCCCTCCCAGGCCCTCCTATCTCCTCTACTTTCCGCTCTCTCCCTCGCTCCCGCTCAGCTGCGGTGGTGTGGGAACGAAAAGGAGGGGGGTTTATATAGGGAGATGAAGTATGGAGGAGGGGATGGTGGAGAGTGAGGGTGCCGCAGGGGATGGTGCGGCATGTGGGGTGTGCGTAGGGGTGACGGGGGAGGAGAGGGTACGTGTGGGTAGGGAGATGGTGGTGGGGAAAAATTGTGGGGAAGCCCCTGCAAATTTTCCTCTCCCCCTCAAAACCCCAAAACAAAACCTAAGGGGTTTAAAACTGTACAAAAACCCCTACGAATCTTGGAACACCAGACGACCCTAGGAAAGGGTCTTTTCAACACACAATATACTTGACTAATCGATATGACATGCCTTTTGCTTCTTTTGTTAGAGTAAATAATCATGGTCACAGTTTTATTTGGTTGTGCTCTATTAGGAGATGAGACAACAGGAAATTTTACGTGGCTATTTCAAACATTTTTGTTTTGCGTTCGGGTATTGTTACGAACAGGGCACCAGGCGTCGTTAAGACGTCTGGGAAGTGGCTCAAACGTCTTGCCAGACGTCTAGAAGCCTTCCCAGACGTCTGGTATTAAATTTTTTCGACGTACGGGTTCGCGTCTGCGTGCATGCGCGCGCAGAATGAACCTGCCGCCCTCCTTCTTCTCTTTCCTCTCCCTCCCTGCAGACGTAGCCGTCCTCTTTTTCTCTCTCCCCGCGCTGCCTTCAAATAGCGCCTCCCTCTCCTTCACCCTCACTCCATCGCCTTCTTCTTCTCCTCCCTACCGAGAGAGCAAGCGAGAGCGGCAGCAGCGGCTGCTGCGAGGGTGCGGGAAGGAGGGGTTGTTGTGAGAGGAAGAAGCTCGACCACGAGGGTACGAGCTTGCCACGTCAGTTAGAGCCGACCGGCGGGAGGGCAGCGAGCGTGGGGTGCCGCGGAAGAGCTGCTGCAGCTCAGGCAGCATGCGGGCGCAGCGCAACACGGCCGCGCGTTGCGGGCAGAGAGCAAAAAGGGTGCTGATTCTGGGAAAATTTCCCAGAATCAGACGTCTGGAGGAAGGTCCAAACGTTTGACAGGTACAATATTTGTTATCTTCTCCTTCTTTCGCGTGTACGGCCATGCAGCCGTCCGCCGCGTTCTTCTGCACCTTTTCGTGATGAGAGCAGGCATGTGTGTGCAGCATTTGTTCGGGAGGGTGCGAGGACTCGCCATCCCACACAAATCAGACGTCTGGGAACAGCACCAGACGACGGAGAGAGCCTCCAGACGTCCGGGGTGATAATCGGACGTCTGGAAACTAAGTTCAGATGGTCCAGCGGGCTTCTAGACGTCTAAAGGACTGCGCAGACTAAGGTATGACCTGAGCTACCTTTTAAGACGTCTGGAAGAAGTTCCAGACGTCTGATTTTGGACAGACTGATTGTTTTTGACCCATTTAGGGTCCGTTCGGAGTCCGTTTTCCACGTTTCAAGTTCCGTTCTTCCCAGATTTAATTCCTCTACCTATTTACAATAATTGTATACTATTCTGAGTAGCTCCTTGTCTTTGATCCTTGTATTATGACCCCATTCCGTTGCGGCTTTGGGGGTTGTGAAGGCGCGTGGGATTGCCGATCACGCCCCCAATACTCCCGATCTTGCGGGTAGAGTGGCCTTTCCAATTAATTATCAAAAATTGTACAATTGTGAAATAATTAATAGAGTCTAGGGCATTGCATGAACCCTAGGGCTGAAAAATTAGATTGAATGATAGATCCTAGGGTATTGCATGAATCGTAGGACTGGAAAACTAGATTGAATGATAGATCCTAAGGTATGACATGAATCCTAGGACTGGGAAACTAGTTGAATATATAAACATTGCAGTCTTGGAAAAGTAGAAAGGAAACGATAACTGCCTGTAAATTTGTTAACAGCTGCCTATTTATGAATGAATAATTACGGTTGAGAACATGGGTTATATGGACATAAAGCTGGAACGGGGAAACCTAAATTGGCTGAGTTAAAAGAGTATGAACCCTACGGGGAATTAGGAGTACAGCTCCTGGAAAAAAATGGAATGGACTGAGAAAGTAAAACGTGAAAGTGTGTTGTCTCTTGGGTACGTGGTACCAAAGAAAGCACATATTACCTCTTAGTGTAAAGGGGAGCTTGCCGCCCTCAGGTTGAGACCGGGGTGGGTTTGGCCACTTTGCACCAACTTTCTGGCCCTCTCGTACGCCGTACCGGGGAGAGCTGTTAGTGTAGGGAAAGAACTAGCCACCCCACGGGCCCTGGGGTTCTGCTAGCTCTCCTACACCGACTTGTTAAGCCCACTGGGCAAACCAGGGTAGTCAGGCGAGGGTGCGTGGACTGTGGAGGGGCAAGACCCCTGTTTGGTTACTGTGGAGGGGCTGGACCCCTATTACTGAGAGGGCTCTGCCCTATACTGGTTCCATGCTGTGCTTTGGGCGCACCCGTTAACAGAAACGACTGACCGCGTGCCAGTGCGGGGTAGCTGCCCGTGCGTTTATCGCGCGTGCCATAGTCACTGTTACGTCTGTCAGCGACCTTGGGGTGGTTGACTGAGGGTAGGACCACCATGGGGAACTCTCCCGACCAGGAGAGCACCACGTGTTACTTCTACTTTTCGGAAAAGACTGCAATCAAGATCGTTCCCACGAGGAACATTCAAGATCAAGAGAAGGATCTGAGAAATAAATCAATAGTGAATAAATGGAAAAATATAAAGAAAGAAAGTAAAAGTATAACAGCTACTATCCACTCTACTGCTTCTTTTAGCTTTTAGTTGCCACTCTACTCAGTATTTCGCTGACGTATCACCCTTGTTACCTTTTCAGGACCCGGTGTTGAGCGACCAGAGTCAGCGGCTACAGAGGGCGCTGGGCCTAGTAGAGCCCAGTAGTGTTACTTGTAGTACCCACTGTACTTTTCTTGTTGATTGTTGTGAGTAGTTTTCTGTTACCTCTGTACTCTTTTCGTTGTAAGCTTCATGTTTATGTACCTATTTAATTCTCTACTGTTGTGGTGGTGTATACTGTAACATTTCTTTTCTTTACTGCTAGTTATATACATTGTGAATGTGGTTTATTCTACTACTTTTTTGGTTACTTTCTCGTTGGACGACTAGGTCTTGGGATCAGTCGAGTCGGTCCGATTCTCGTATCTCGTAGGGATTCGGGAACCGGGTCGTTATAGGTATACATCCTAAAGGTATCATTACAGATCAATGTTAAGCTATTATTAATGTTGTATCAGTTATATTCCATGGTATTCGTCATCGGCTTTGTATTTGATACATCAAAAATAAGTTTTCTCAGATGTTTCCTAGAGATGAGCATATTAGGGAAGCTTTTAATCAAGTTGTTTATAATTCAAGATCAAAGGAAGATTTTAAGGAGAACTGAGCTGTAATGGTTAGAGACAGACATTTGGAGGGCAATAAATGGCTTCATGATTTGTTTGAGATTCGACATATGTGGATCTCTTGTCTTTTTAATGACATGTTTTGAGCTGGCATGTCTAGCACTCAAAGAAGTAAAAGGATTAATGCATTTTTTTGATGGATATGTTAATTCAAAAACTACTTTGAAGTAATTTGTGAAGCAATATGAGCTTGGTCTTCAAGCGAAACAAGAGAAGAATCGTAAAGCTAATTTTGATTCTCAATTCAAGTCTCTTATTTTATATTCTAAGTTTCCTATTGTTACGAACGTGCGGCTTCAGACGTCTTTTAAGATGTCTGGGAGGTGGCCCAGACGTCGGACCAGACGTCTGGAACCCCTCCCAGACGTCTGGGATTCAGTTACGGCAGCACGCGCGGTCGCATCTGCGCGCCTGCGCGCGCAGACCTGCGGTTGCCCTTTTTCCCTCTCCTCCTCTGGCGCTGCCCCCCTATCCTGCTCTCTCTCTCCTCCCTGCGAGGCTTTAAAAAGCCTCGCCCTCCCCCTCACTCTCACCACCTCCGCTTCTCCTTCTTCTTCTTCCAGCGAGTGCGAGCGCGAGCGAGCGGCGGCGGCGACAGCCGTGGTGAGTGCGGGAGGAGGTGCTGCGCGAGGGAGGAGGAGTCGGCCGTGAGGGCTCGAGCCTGCCGGCGTAGCGGGAGCCGACCGGCGGGGGCGCAGTGGGCACGGAGTGACGCGGGAGGCCTGCTGCAGCTCAAGCAACAGGCGGACGAGATGCAGTGCGGCCGAGCGTCGCGAGCGGAGGGCGAGTCGGGCCCTAGTTCTGGAAATTTTTCCAGAATCAGACGTCTGGGCTTCCAACCAGACGACGGGGAAGACGTCTGGAGGACTGTCTAGACGTCTGGTAAGTAAGTTATTTTTCGTACCTTCTTCCTTTCCTTTGACAGTCCGTACTGAGCACGAGGATGGGTACGCGCAGGTTCTGAGATTCGCATCCAACGCGAATCAGACGTCTGGCTGCAGTGCCAGACGACGGGAGCGACTTCCAGACGTCCGAGGTGACCATCGGACGTCTGGGAACTAGGCCAGACGCCCCCGCAGGCTTCTGGACGTCTGAGAGACCACGCAGAGCAAAGGTAACCTCTGATCCACTTTTTAAGACGTCTGGAAGAGGTTCCAGACGTCTGATTTTGCACTGTTTCATCGTTTTTGACCCGTTTAGGGCCCATTCGGAGTCTGTTTTCCGCGTTTCGAGTTGCGTGCTTCTCGGAATTTAATCCTCTACCCGTCTACAGTAGTTATATACTATTTTGAGAAACTCATTGTGTTTGATCCTTGTGATAGGACCCCGTTCTGTTGCAGTCTCGGGGTTTGCGGAGGCACGCGGGATTCCCGACCACGCCTCCAGTACGCCTGTTGTAACTGGTAGAGTGGCTTTTAAGTTTATTAGTATAATCTGTTAAATTATGGAACCATAAATAGAACTTAGGACATTGCATGAATCCTAGGAATGAGAAACTAGAATGAATGGTAGATCCTAGGGTGTTGCATGAATCCTAGGGCTGGAAAACTAGATTGTATGATAGATCCTAGGGTATGGCATGAATCCTAGGATGGGAAGAACTAGTGGAATATATGAATACTGCAGTCTTGGAAAATGTGGAAAGGAAATAATAGCTACTTGTAAATTGGTTTAACAGCTGCCTGTTATGAATAAATGAGCATGTCTGAGAATATGGGATGTATGAACGTGAAACTGGAAAGGTGAAACCTGAATGTGCTGAGTTAAAAGAACTGGAACCCTACGGGGAATTAGGAGTGGAACTCCTAGAAAGAGAAAGGAATGGAATTGAGAAAGAAAGACGTGGTAGTGTGCTGTCTCTTGGGTACGTAGTACCAAGGGAAGTACCTGTACCTGTTTAGTGTAGAGCAGAGCCAGCCGCCCCAGGGACCCGAGGTTAGGACTGGCCACTTTGTACCGACTTGTCGGCCCTCGTGTACGTAGTACCGAGGAGAGCTACTAGTGTAGGGAGGTACTAGCTACCCCACGGGCCCCGGGGTTCTGCTAGCCTCCTACACCGACTTGTTAGGCCCACTGGGCAAACCAGGGTAGTCAGGCGAGGGTGCACGGACTGTGGAGGGGCAAGGCCCCTGTTTGGTTACTGTGGAGGGGTTCGACCCCTGTTACTGAGAGGGCTCTGCCCTGTGCTGGTTCCGTGCTGTGCTTTGAGCGCACCCGTTAACGGAAACGATTGACCGCGTGCCAGTGCGGGTTAGCTACCTGTGCGTTTATCGCGCGTGCCGTAGTCACTGTTACGCTTGTTCGTGACCTTGGGGTGGTTGATTGAGAGTAGGACTTTCCCGGCCAGGAGAGCACCACGTGCTACTTCTACTTTTTGGAAAAGACTGCAATCAAGATCGTTCCCACGAGGAACATTCGAGATCAAGTGAAGGATCTGAGAAATAGATAAATTTTGAAACAATAGAAAGACGTAAATAAAGGAAGAAAAAAATTAAAACAGCTACTGTACACTTTACTGTTTCTTTAGTTTAGCTGCCACTCTACTCAGCGTTTTGCTGACGTGTTACACTCGTACCTTTCAGGACCAGGTGTTGAGCAGCCAGGGTCAGCGGCTGCAGAGGACGCTCGGCTGAGTAGGGTCCAGTAGAGTTACCACTATTCTCTTGTACCTCTTTTTGGTTCCACTATAGTGAGTAGTTCTTGTTACAGCTGTACTTTTCCTTACCTGCAGTTTATATTATGTTATGAATGTTGTTCTACTGTTGTGGTGGTATATACTGTAGTGGTTTCCTTCCTTACTGCTGTATTTTCTTATTGATAGTTATATTCATGCTGAATGTAGTTTATTTTACTGTTCTTTTGGTTACTTCCTCGTTGGACGACCAGGTCTTGGGATTAGTCGAGTTGGTCCTGTTCTCGTGTCTCATAGGGACTCGGGAATCGAGTCGTTACACCTATGGAGGCTCAAGTAAAGGATGCTTATACTGTTACAAAGTTTTTTCAATTTCAGAAGGAGTTGCAGAACATTATCTATTGCAAAAGAACTTTGGATTTTGAGCATGTAATTTGTGATAATTATTCCATTAGTGTTGAGGAGTTTGATTCACCAAACTCTTCGCCTTTTTCTGTCCTATTTGAGAAGTCTTCAACATCAATATCATGTTCATGTTGTCTGTTTAAGATTGGAGGGATTCTCTACAAGCATTGCATTTTTATTTTGATGGAATTTGGCATATATGATCTTCCATCTAAATACATTATTGATTGTTGGAGAAAAAATGTGAAGCTTCCCTCTATAACAAGCAGTTTTGAAGCTATCCACTCTCTTGATGATCCTACAGATAGATATGAGAATATATGCTCAAGGATGGTGAAATTTGTTGATGTTGATGCAATATCCTCTTCCAACCATGATATATGGTTGAAGGTGCTTAATGATGCATTCAAGCAATTAGTGTCTTTGACAGGGTTCGAAGAGTAGGTATAGTTGTTTTTTACGTCTTCTTTTATTAATTTTATATTTTTTTATAAGAGATGTTTTTTAATTTTTTATTTTTTTAGGGTGCAGCAAATTCTCCAACCATTCATGATCCAAAGCAAATAAGACGTTATGGTAGGCCTCGTGAGAAGAGATTCAAGAAACCATGCAATGTTTCACTTGTAAAGAGGAGGAAGAAAAAAAGCACTACAAATGATTGCCCATTGACGAGTCGATTCTCGCCTAACAAGATGATAATTCAAATAATCTGTCGTTTGTATTTCTAAGTGGTGGAAAATCAATTAATCAAAGTATTTAAAATTAACCACTTGAGAGAGCAGGTGTGTCCACAGGGAGGCAGTGACCTATTAAAACCTCACAAAATGAGACAAATGATGTTCACTAAGATTCTTCTCAACTAATGAGTCCAAAATCCACTTTAAATCAAGATAACAATGAGAATATATGTTGAAATTGCATTTGTGTGAAAGTGGAGGGGTATTCAAGCAAAGCAGCCACAATATAATATTAATTAAATAAGAAAATGAAATCCTGCAATGGCATGCAATCGTAAATTGTAAGTGAAGTGGAAATAGAAGATCTTTTGGAGAGGCTATTGTGCACACATGAGACCACCTGAGTCGATGAGATTCGGTGGGGAGGAAGCCTTCGAAGTAAGCTTCGCGATGGTGGTTTCGTCGAGGAAGGGGATGGCCATCGGTGGTCGGACGGAGGGGAGGACGGCAGTGAAGGGGCCGCAGCCTGTTGCTGCAGTGAGGGCACGGGCAGCCATGCGTGGCTGCATTACTGCACGAGGAAGGAGAGGCATCTCTATTGCACACGGGTGGGGCACACGGAGGCTGATGGCGTGTTGGCCGTGCGCACAAGGGACGTCGATGTGTGGTGAGCTGGCAGAGGGCGCACGCGAAGGCTGTCAGTACGCACGGGTGCATGTGGAGCACGAGAGGGTGCGAGAAGAGCGGTGCGTCGAGGGGCGCTGCTGGAGGTGGCGATGAGGGCTATTGACTATTCACATTGGAGGTGATGGGTTATGTTGGGTTCGGTGGGTTGAAACAAAGGAAGAGGAAGGATGAAGAAGATGAACATGAAGAGGAAGGTGATGAGGGTGGATCTTCAAACATCCAGGAACCGTGCGTGGGTGGCACGCGGGTAGTTGTTGCTGGTGGTGGTTGCTGGTGATGGTGGTGAGGAACTCACGGTAAGCTACAGAAGCCACTGGTAGTGCATCGTTCTATCACCCTGCCTGCCCGCGGTGATGTGGTCTTGTGTACATAGTCGAGGCCGGTGGTGGTGGAGTGGAGGAGAGCTTGACTCTCCGTGCAGTAGTGGAGTGGGTGGAGGCCTACTCTCTGTCGTTGGAGTCCTCTTTTATGTTGCAAGAACGTGGAGGAGATGGAGCGGCAACTAATGTAGACGTGCAAGATCCACTTTCCTCGGCCATTAAGGTGCGCCTTCATTGTTCAGAGGTGCCGTTGCTGCAAAGAAGAAGTGAATAAAATAAAAAAATAATTATTGGGTTATTTATATATAAGACTCCAAACAATACATGAAATGCAAAGTGATGCAAACTAAAGTAGCCTATTTAAATGCATACTATCACATGAAATATGCATAAAAGCAAATTAATAAACTAATCCATTTACATACTAATGTATGCTATTTATATGTTAAAGATAACTTAATATCTAGGCATTGAAATATTTAAATAGCCCACAAATATGGGCTCATCACCTATCTTTATCCTTGAGGGCTTCTACATTGTAGTTTTAGCTTTAATTATGCATAGTATGATACCTCAAAATTTTTCATTGTAATAAATTAGTTTTTTCTATATGTGTTGGTTTCTAGGATATTTAGATGATAAAAAACTTTGCACAGGTGATAATACCAATTTATAAGTGTATTACACTGGTGATATTAAATACTGCACTAGGGATCAGATGTGATTTTGGGTTTACACCGGTGATATTTAAATGTTGATCCAGTGATCCTAGATTTTTTGGGTTTGCATTGGTGATAAAATAAATTGCACTGGTGATATTTAAATATTGCATAGGGGATCAGAGGTGATAATGGATTTGCACCAGTGATATTAAATCTTACACCGGTGATAACATAGATTACACCGGTGATATTTAAATGTTGATCCAGTGATCCCAAGTTTTTTGGGTTTGTATCAATGATAAAATATGTTGCACCGATTATATTAAATATTGCACCGTGGGAGGTGATTTTGGGTTTACACCTGTGATATTAAATATTGCACTGGTGATAAGATAGATTGCACCGATGATATTTAAATGCTGATCCAATGATCCCAGGTTTTGGATTTGCACCGTTGATAACATAAATTGCACCCATGATATTTTTAATAGATCACAGGTTTTTTGGTTTACATCGGTGATATTTACTTCCTACAGTTGCTATGTTAATAAAGTAAACTTAAGTACATTTTACACCAGTGATAACACAAATCATGGAGGAAAAAACCACAAAAGGAAGACATTATAGAGTAAAAGATTGTTCATATTTACAAAACGTATATTTTTTCACAAAATATTTTACACAAAAGTGACATAGTTCCCTTAAAAAAAAAAGGAATGTAATTTCTAAAACTTATATCAGATCATGATATGCATTTCTATCCATTAGAATCATTGCTATATAATATGCACAGAACTTGTGGATGTCTTTGTTCCTTGTGATTTCAACTAGACTCAACCCACAAAGCAAGTACTCCATCTATCTTGTTACAAAGATGCCACAGTCATTGCTCGTCATTTCTTGTTCGGGTGCATCAAGTTTGAATTCTTCTTGCTAGCCTTCTTTGTCAATGGCGAATTTATTAGACAGTTGTTCTTTCATCACTTCAAATTAATAGAGAAAAAAATATTTCCTTTAGTTTCTAAAAAGGGAAAAATATAGAGAGAAAAAGTTGAACTAATTACAATGCGGTGCAATCTTATTTTACATCTCAACACTTGAACAAAATGATTCTTAAATTAGCAGCGGTGATAAAAAATGATTCTTACTAGTTTGTTGGCATCTCTGTTAGTGCGCTCTAGGTAGTATCCAATATAGCTTCGTATTTTGTCAATCCTTTTCTTCAAGGTCAATAGCCACAAGTGCTCAATGGGCAGCATCCTTAGTGTTTATTAATACAAGTATCTTTGTATAATTACTCAAAAATGCAATAGCTCTATCGAAGTATACATTTACTTCTTTCATGTTATTGAACCCTATATATGCAAAAAAATTTGCGTTGAATGTGAAGGTTGTTGAAAATACCCCTTCATTCTTTATTTTCTCATTAACTATTTTTACAATTGCATCAATGACCATCAATTTTATCACATGTTAGTATTACAAAATAAGACAAATGTGTGATATATAAATTAGATTTGCTTTATAGCTTACTTGGCTCTCTGTGAATCCACCTATTTGTAACACTTCTTGCATATGTATTCTTTCAACAAAATATTTTTCTTTTCTCCACAAGTTTTGTTGTTTTTCCTTTTTCATCTTCGTTAGTCTTAAAAGAAGTATTCTTTGCGAGTCATCGACGCATTTGAAGAGAGCTTGATCCAAATTTTTTATTCTTCTGAATATTACTCTCTTCTCTGAGGCCTTCCGACCTTTTTTTGGTCCTCTTTTTTCTATTTTGAACAAAAAAATAAATTAAGTATTTCTTTTAATTGAAATGCATTGATGCGAAATGTGTTATCATCGGTGATAACCTATATTTGCACCTGTGATATTTAAGTGAATAGCATGGGTGTCATTTATCACCAGTGATATTTAAGTGAAAAATAACACCAGTGTCGCTTATTACCTGTGATAAATATGTTATCATCGGTGATAAGTGACATATCACCGGTGATAACCTATAATTGCATTGGTGATATATAAATAGAACTTTGATTTGCTACTTCTGTTGCTGCTAGCCGTCTCCACCATGTTGTTACTGCTGCTGCTCCTATTGTATTGCTTCATCTTGCTTTTTTTTCTCGATTGCTGTTGCTGCTTCTCTCATTTGCTGTTGCTGCTGCTCCTGTTGCACTGCTTCATCTTGCTTCTTCTTATCGATTGCTGCTGTTGCTGCTTCTCTCATTTGTTGTTGCTGCTGCTCCTATTGCACTACTTCATCTTGCTTCTTCTTCTCGATTACTGCTGTTGCCACTTCTCCATTGGATCATCATTTTGGTGATGTTGGTGATGCTGCTACTAATGCTGATGCTACTATTGATGCTTCTGCTGCCGCTGCTTCTCTTGGCCCTCAAGCCCCTCATCCATTTGATCATCATTTTGCTGATGATGGTGATGCTGCAGCTGCTTATCCTCTTCTTCCACCATTATCTCTTCCCGCATTATTCTCTCCACCTCTTCATACTGCTATTGTTGCTGAGTTTGTTGGGTTCTGAAACTTTGACTACTTGTGTTTGACGAAGGAAAATAGTCAAATTTCCCTTTAACTCTTCTATTTGATTCTTCAAAGTAGCATTTTCCTCATTTCTTTTCTTCAATATTCTAATTCATTTTTTTAATTTTCTTCATTTCCTTACTTTCTTTTTTCAAGTTGTTGAGGTAGATCTCTGCTACTTTAACCATTTTTTGTTCTTCTTCTCCTTTTTTTTTCTCTTCTTCTGCTCCTTTCTCCTCTTATTCACGCTTTTTTTCTTTTTTTTGGAGTTTGTTCTTTCTCTTCCACCTCCTTTCTCTTCTTTTTGGCTTCTGGGAGATCAACTCCTCCAAATGGGTCTTTCCTCATTCTTTTTAGTTGCTTCCCTAATTTTTAGACCCATTATTGTTGCATGACTTGTGCAGGAGAATTTGTGGTTGTACCTTTCAGCATCCATTGCTACCTCATTATTATTGGGTTCTAAGATATTAAACATCTCAACTGCTCATGGTGTAGTGTAATGGTACAACCTTTGATATATGTTTGTTTCTCCTTCTCCTTCTTTTCCCTTAGGCCCTCATGAATGCAATCACACACCAATTCAGCCCAATTGTAATTGCTTAGAGACTCTAGAGCTTCTACCATGTCAAATAATGAAGTTACAATCGCTGGATCTCCATATGGTAGAAGAAATGACCCTAGAGTTAGGAGAACCAACATCTTTGTTTCTTTCTCTACTTGGTTTCTCCTTTCTTGAGCCCTGGATTTTTAGTGCTTTTTTTTTTCCGTTCCTTCTTTCTCATTTTCTTGATTGTATTCTTGAACCTTCTCAACTATTTTTCTCACCTTGAGCTTTAGTGATGTGAAATTCTCACTTCAAATCGTAAGTCTATCATTTGCATTTATCTTTCCATCACTTATAAATATTTTCCCTCCCTCATTCTTCAATCCAAGTATTCCCTCTATGTGATTTGGAGTGAGTTAATGTTAAGTCTCCTAAATGAAACTCCCTTATTTTTGAATTATATGCATGCACCAATTCAAAAAGTAGGTCTTTGTTTTTGTAGTTGGGGTACATTTTTCTACAACAAACTAAAATGCAAAGGAAGTCTTTCGAAATTCCTCCACATCTTTTTTGACCATTTTCCAGGCTTTTCGTATGGTGTAGATCGTACATCTAGAGTCTATCTCATAAAAGAAGCGTTGAACAATAACATATTGCACTAGTACCTTGCAACTTTGCACTGGTGCAAGTGCAAAATAAATTAACAAAGTGGCAATGCAACTTTGCTATGGTGCAATGCAACTTTACACCGATGCAAAATAAATTAATAAAGTGAGGAACACAACTTTGCACCTGTAAAATGAAACTTTGCATTTATGCAATGCAACTTTGCACAGATGCAAAATAAATTAATAAAGTGGGTAATGCAACTTTGTACGTGTGCAATAAAACTTTACACTGATGCAAAATAAATTAATAAAGTAGGGAACGCAACTTGTCACCGATGTAATGAAACTTTGCATCGGTTTAAAATAAATTAATGAAGTGGGGAATGCAACTTTGCACCGGTGTAAAATAAAATTAATAAAGTTGGGTGCTACTTTGCATCAGTGTAAAATAAATTATCAATGCAACTTTGCACCGATGCAAAATAAAATTTTATAGTAATATTACTTATATAATATTTTTACTTATATAATATGCAAAAGGGAAAACATTCATGTGAGGGAAATATCACCGTAGTGTATATATCACCTAAACCCTAACTGAGATGATATTACTCAGAATATCTCTGATGATAAACACATCATTTAATTTAGAGGAATATTACTTATAATAAAGGACAAGTGCAAAATAGAAAATCACTGGTTCTTTTTCTCATTTTTCGATGAGATATCACCGGAGATTGAGTTATCATCGGAGTGAAATATCTCTAATGATATTACGCGAAATATCTCTAATGATATAAAAATCCTTTGCTTCGAAGGTTTTAGAGGCATACCTCTTTGATCCGCTCCCTTTCCTCATTTTGCTTCCTTCTTCCATTGTGGAGCTTGCTTGATGTTGATGGAGCTTCTTTGAGTGTAGTAGGGCTTAATGATGCTGCTGCAGCAACGGTAGATGTCCGAAAAAGTGAGAACGTCGCGACGGTGGAGTGTGTTTAGGAGTGGAAGAGGCATGAAGGTTACATTTTTGTAGATATTTGTGTAGGCCACAGTTGCATTTAATAAAGTTTCGAGTCTGAGGTCGGTGCGTGACGTGTCCGAGATGCGCACGTCATTTTTTGCATCGTTTGTTACGTTTATGAACTCGCACCCTTATGAAAATATCCCTCGAATTAGGGTTGGTCAGATCAGATGGTCGAACTGCGAACGTTGAGTTTTGTGAAGACATCGTACTTAAAAAGATCTCAATCAAGCAAAATGCGACTCGATCGGGTGAATTTGATTGGTTGGGCAGCGTTGACACTTAGCATAACATACACCACATAAACCAAGAAAAAATAGGGTGACCAATGTTTAATTGCTTGGGCAAGAGATGAATTTTACAAACCACGTAAGAGAAAAACATATAAGCCAAAAAGTAGGAAAATGCAAGTTCTGACGTAAAAAGTGACGCGAGGTACTATTTTTGTATTTTACACAACGTTGGCCCACTTGATAATTGATATTTAATGTAAAGAAACAAAAAAATATAAGGTTTGTTACGTGGTAGTTCCCACCACAGTCAAAAGAACCACCACACCACTTTAACCTAAAATGCACAAGTGATAAAAAGCTTTACATCGATGATAAATTACTTTGCACTGGTGATAAATTATTGCAAGGTATCGTTGCACTGGTGCAATCTCATTTTGCATCGGTGTAAAATTATTCAAAGGGTAGTTTCACCTGTCCAAAGTGATTTTATTCCAATGCAAAATGATTTTGACCTATAAGTTTAGGGTTTAAGATTTAGGGTTTAGGTTTATGGAAAATAATTTCACATATAAGAAGTGATTTTTCACCTTAGAGTTTATGCTTTATGATTTAGGGTTTAGGGTTTAGTGAAGCACCGGTGTAATCTTATTTTGTACCCGTGTAAAATAATATTACACTAGTGTAAAATAGTTCAAAGTAAGGTGCAATCTTACTTTGCACCTGTGCAAAATAATATTGCACCGGTTCAAAGTAGTTCAAAGTAAGATTGCACTAGTGTAATCTTACTTTTCACCCATGTAAAATTATTTTGAAGGTGAAAAGTGATTTTACACAAGTGCAAAAGAAGATTACACCAGTACAAAGTGGTTCCGAAAATGATTTGAGTGGTTTGGACTCCTACGAAAGTGATTTATTTTTTGTTTCAACAGTGGTGGATTCTACCACATGTCAGCACTTTTTTTACATAATAATAAGAGATGCAAGTTGAGACTACATTTATATTTATGCATCAACTTTTACATCAACTTTTGATTTTTCTCCTTGCATTCACATTGACATCCCTTGGGGGGGCGCGATGGGGAGATGTGGGAGCTAGAAAAGAGAGAGAGAGAGCCAGTAGCAACAACCGAAAGAGAGACAGAGAGCATCCTAGAGTAGGAGAGGTGAGAGAGAGAGCTGGCAGGAGAGGAAGGAAAAGTGAAAGAGAGTGAATAGAAATGAGAGAGAGAGAGAGAGAGCTTACGAGAGTGGGAGAGTGATTTGGGTGGAAACATTGAAGGAAAAAAAAATGAGAGAGGGGAAGAGAGATTGAGCAGGTGACCAAGGGAGGGGGGGAGAGAGATTTGAGCGAAAGAGAGAGGAGCCGCTAGAGAGAGAGAGAGAAACAAGAGAGAAAGGGGTTGGCTGACAGGAGAGAGCGGGAGGAGGCAGTGGAAGGCAGGAGGAGCGGGAGAGAGCAAGAGGAGGAGGCCAGAGAGAGTAGCTGGAGGAGTGAGAGGAGGCAAGAGAGAGGGGAGTAAGCGTGGTCAAAGTTGTTGGCATAGCTGAAGGGGTCGTAGCGGAAGTTGAAGCACTGTTGCGTCATCTACTTCATTCCCATGCCGAGTCGCTTCGTTATGGCAACCCAAGCCTTGAGGCGAGAGATAGAGCAGCGGTAGGAGAGAGAGAGAGGCAGGAGAGAGGGGAGGACGCAGGAGGAGACGACAGAGAGCACCAGAAGCATCAGGAGAGAGTGGGAGTAGCAGGAGGAGGCGAGAGGAGAGGGATTAGATTTAAGAAGAAACAATAGGGGTCTTTTCAACCTTTTGACGTTTTCTTCCTCTTGCAAAATCCGAAGGGTGAAGGTTAAAATCGAAAAATTGAAAGTTCATTTTGAGGCCACACCTTATTTTCATGCCTATATTGTTAAGGTTGAATGTCTAATTTATCCTCTACGAGAGCCGGAAATGATGAATTGTCTGTAAGTGGTCTGGTCATACAAAGCCGAAAGTAGAAAAGCATCTATCTTAGTTTGAAGATGGTATGGCCCCACTTTTAGCAATTCCCCCCATTTAAAGTCTACTTACGGTCTAGCTTGTTCGTGGAAACGTGAGGTCCAATATATTAAAGGCATTTTAGATTTTTAGGTAAGGTAAATAAGTGCCATGTCAGCACACCAATTAAATACTCCCCTCACACAAACACGCCCACATCGACTCTTACGCACAAACATACACAAACCCCACAAACCAAATCTATTGTTCGCGAGATCTACTTCTTTAACTTCTATGTTAACCCAATATTTTATCAGAGTAACCAAACCATAACTTTACATAAAACATATGCGATAAGCTTTTTTTGCTTATTTGATTAAGCTTTATGTTAACCTAATGTTTAAACTCAAATTATGATTACTTTTTGAAAATTTTGGCCATTTTCCTTATGATCATTTATTTTTCTTAGTTAAAAGTTACTTCTCATGCACGTATATGTTTCTCAAATCTATTTCTCTTATCATTTCAAAAGATAGCAACTGCTCAGACGTAAGCTCAATCATAGCTTAACATCACGAATCACTCCTTCCTTAGACATTAAGAGTATGGTTGGTGACGCCAATGTTTTCGAACCAATGTTTGATTATTGCCTATTAGGCACTTTGAACCTATGATACTAGATATAGGATATTTCTATCAGGATTTTTTCAATCTATTTTATTTGTTTTTGGATGCGATAGCATCACAGGTGAATACCCGATTTTCTGTGAGAAAGGTAATGGGAAGGGCACTTTTAAGCATATTAAAAACGTCACAAAATATCTCACAAAGTGACAAAATCATCTTCAGTCATTGGAAACTTGGATATAGCACAAGGTGACAAAACATGGAAGCAGACAAACTCCTAGCAGCGCGCAAGTGTTTTGTAAGGGAGGCAAGGTTTGCATCATGGACCATGGGCAGCCTGGATAAAGAAAAAGTGCAAGAAATCCTATTGGTGTACTTTGTACCCTATGGATTATATATGTACGTTAGAATTAGTAGTTGCACGGATGTAGGATATGGGTTTACAGTCTATCATGATGCATTTCTATGACATCACCAAATTATTACCTTATATACCTAATCTATATTAAGTAATTGCAAAATTTTCGTAAAAAAAAAAAGTGAAAGGATGTGGTACATAAGAGGAAAATGTTGCATAATTTTATTTGAAATATACATATGTTATGAGCTAAAATGTTCTCAAATTTATTTTTGAAATATGTCTAACTATTTTAAGGTAAAATATAATTAATTTTTTTTATCATTCATGTAGTTTGCATCTTCATTTTAC
This sequence comes from Thalassia testudinum, assembly GCA_037157565.1. Classification (NCBI taxonomy): domain Eukaryota; kingdom Viridiplantae; phylum Streptophyta; class Magnoliopsida; order Alismatales; family Hydrocharitaceae; genus Thalassia; species Thalassia testudinum. The sequence goes on along the minus strand of JAZHRO010000013.1, from coordinate 60,966,767 downwards.
TTTTGTTGAGAGATAAATTAGCTCTAAATCTTATGTTAAACATTATCTTGAATCACATTCAAATTCATCTATCTAACAATGCCGTTTGCGTACCATGTTAACGAAAATGTTGTAGTTAGCAATTGAGTCGGGCTATTCACAAGATACTATGAGTTATCCATGGTTGATTATAACCCCTTTTAACTTAGGAAATGTTAACTTGCAAAAAAGAAAAAAAAAGTCAACGTTAATCTTGTGGGATCTAAACTACTTTTAGATCTCATATATAATAGGCATTGCACCAAATACATCGAAAATGCAAAAGGAAGACTAAATAATTATGTCATGATCATTTTTCATTTCATAGGTATTAAGGTTGGAAGAGCAAAACACACTAATAGTCTTAATTTTGATGTCTACAAAATATACAATTAGGTGATGAAAATCATATTTGGTTAATATTGGTTATCTATATTTTTCTTAAGAACAAGCATTTTCTAGATAGAAAAAAATGGATATCTGTTCAACTTATTCAAGAGGATCAAGGATCCAAGGGAGCAATAGAAGGAGTTACACTCAAGAAGATAACTACATCGTGAAGAAGGCAAAGAAACATGTATTTTTATCTTCTTGCTAGATTTGATGTTAAAGAGCCCACTGATGTGCATTTATCATAGCATAATGTAGGTCACTAAATATTTGGGTAAAACATAATAAGCCATCAAGGTTTCGAAGGATTTCAAAAGGCCTTTCAATGTTGACTTAGAGATAATTAATCACCTTATGTTGTCACCCAATCATTTATTCAAAGTCTTAACTCTTATTTTTTTAATTAAGTTTATAAAACAAACATTAATTATCTAATTTGCTTTTTTAATCAATTAAATTTCAATCATGTCAATTTTTTATTTGAAAATGCAACATTTATTTCTTGGAATGCTATGTTTATTAATTAATTAACCATTGCTCTTGATCATTTAACACTTACGAAATTAATCAATTAGAGGTCTAGGTTAATTGATCAATCATTATAAAAATAAAAAATTGGTGTTAAGTAATTAATTAATAGTCCTAATCTATTAATTTCCTAAACGAAGCTCTTTTAAAGAACACTATTCCTAGTAAATGATTAAAAGCTACACTTGAATAATTAGCTCTTTATAAATCAATCGCCTATTATGCTTTCTTAATCGATTAATTTAAAAGTTTTTCAAAAAGTTCAAAATATGTTTGCACTTCTAAAGGATCCATCATCTCATTTCAAGTTCTTGTAGAACAATTAAAAGTGGTTTCTAAGATTTGAATAGCTTCTAAAAATATCCTGGAATGTCATATTCAAAACACAACTTATTCACTCTTTCACTTGTCTCCAAACATTTGAACTTGAGAGTTGATTGCATTCAAGAGCCCTATTTTAAACTTCCGCACCAATTTTCTTGTATCTTGCACTTCCTCTAGTCATTTCACTTCAAATCCATTCAAAGGAAAGTTAAAGGATTATTTTTAAGTCTTATTACAAACTCTACTATGCTACACTAGGCCCTATAGGACTTGTATTGGGATTTATTTCCATTTCACTCTATTTTTGAGTACCCAAGTTAGGAGGTTTCCCTTCTCTTTGAAAAAATAGATAATTTTTCTTAGGGGTTGCTAAGAAAGGTGTTTTTGTATAAAGGAACACTAGCCTCTTTCTTGTGATGTAATTTTGATGTACAGTGGAAATTTAACTTTAGAGTTTAGGTGAAAATCCAAGTAGACATTTTCATGAAAAGGATTTCCTCGTTGAATCTTGAAATTTATGTATGTGTTATTTGAGTATAATTCACCTCCGATTTATGTGATTTTTAGAAGATCCACAAGATGGTTAAGGGATGAAGATCTCTTCCTCGCCTCAAGTCACAAGCATGGTGCTAAGGGATTGGTATGGACTAGTGAAAGAAGTTTGCTTCATAGTTGGCCAAAGAAGAACCCCCATTCAAGCCAACTTCTCAAGCTACTACTTGAGCACTAGACCTACCAAACGGGTCAAGTCTAATCCGACCCGACCCGACCTGACCCGGTAAGTCTATACTCATTTATAAATGGGTCAGGTTGGATCCAATTTGTTTATTAACAGGTTTGGATGTCCCAACCTAGACCCAACCTACCTAAACCCACCAAAATCTGACCTGACCTGTTTAAATAAATGAGTAAATCAGGTTAGGTGAGTTAAATTAATTAATAGATTAAACTTTATTTTTCAAAGAAATTAATAGGTTAAACTTGTTAAATTAAATAGGTTAAATTGGTTAAATTAAACGAGTTAATGGGTTAAATCGGTTGAGGTGGACTTGTGGGGCTCAACTTGAACCTAACCTGTTTATGTGTAAACGGGTTAAAAGGGTTCCAACCCGTTTAACATAATTTTGTTCATGTCATGTAGATTCAGATGCGTTATTTTGGTCGAATCCAGGTTGGGTTGGCAAATTCCTTTTTTTTTTTTTACAACCCTATTGAGCACCAAGGTGAATATCTCGTATCATGAGGGATTACATGAATATACCCTTTGGCAATGCTTCTCAAAGCAAAGATCTATATTAATGTGGAAACGACTCTCGGCTTGCATTCTTACTTTCCCTACTAAAGTTTTGCTTAGTTTCTTATTAAGATTTTTATCTAGACAATGGTAGTGGAGTAGGGTTGGGTTAGATATGGGATGTCGAGGAAACGAAATGAAGAATGAAAGAGGCATGATAAAGACTAGTAAAATGCTACCTTTTTTATTTCTGCTACAAAAGTTATGTTGTTTTGTAAGCAAGAACCATAAGCATCAAATGAAATTTCTATAATCTTAAAACTTCTAAATGAATGGAAGTTATTTAGCGATGTCGTATTTGTGATGTTCTAGCGTTAGACCCCAAACCTACCCTACTTATCAATAGATCTAAGCTGAATTAACGTAATCTTTAGCATTAATACTAGTTAAGCCAAAACATCCTACAATCAACCTTCCAGCTCGATGCATGTGGACCTTGGCACTAGCGATTGGTGCATTTTTGATACTACACAATGTCTACCTCGTACGATCTCCAGAATCACTATGTTGGATGATGTTCAATTTCCCTATGTGACTTTCTAGTTGCTTGCCTGCTTGGCTGTTTTGTTTCTTGGGCTCTGTATTGTCGACCATCCTTGTTCTAAGTCACGAGTTGTGGTTCTTCTTTTTCTTGTACCAACAGATTTTGGCATAATCTCTCTATCTTTTTGAAAGCCTCCAAAGAGAGGGGGAGGAATAAAATTGACGCCATCTTATGAAAAAAAAAAGGTAACATAAATCACAAATAAACTACATTAACAAGCATACCTTATTCAAAACATTTATTACCTGCAAATCGATCCTTCATTCCATTTTCTTTATAAACTTGAGGAAGATAAAAAAGGAAACCCTTGTTCTCTCACCAACAACCCTCTTAGATTCTTTTACATGAAACCTAAAACTAAAATCTTCTATAGACCTTCAAATTAACCTCAAATGGTTGGTTATCAAGTGACCAAAATCCTCATTTACTAGCTAAGCCAATTATGTCTAGTTAGTGATGCACGCATGCTGGGATTGCGGTTTGTATAAAAAAAAGAAATGTCACTGTTGTAGTATGTGTCACAAATACAAATCGTTATTGCGTCAATTTTATTTAATTACCTAATTTTTACTGGTTTATTCCAGGTCATTCACTAGGAGGCAGTTATTGATATACATCACTCTCTAAGTCCAAGATTATTCTTTAATTTCAAAAAAGATAAGTTTTATGTACAATAAAGAATGAATGAATGAATGAGTTGTTTAATTATGTACAAAAAGAATCAATCAAAATGCTTGCAAGTACTAATTACTGTAACGACCCGGTTCCCGAGTCCCTACGAGACACGAGAACCGGACCGACTTGACTAATCCCAAGACCTAGTCGTCCAACGAGGAAGTAACCAAAAGACAGTAAAATAAACCACATTCAGCATGAATATAACTAACAGTAAGAAAGTACAGCAGTAAGGAAAGAAACTACTACAGTAGGTACCACCACAACAGTAAAACATCATTTATCATATAACAAGAACTGCAGGTAAAGAAGGTACAGCGGAAACAAAAACTACTCACTAGAACAGAAACAAAAGAGGTACAAAAGGCTGTGGTAACTCTACTGGACCCTACTCGGCCCAGCGTCCTCTGCAGCCGCCGATCCTGGCTGCTCAACACCTGGTCCTGAAAAAGGTAACGAGTGTAACACGTCAGCAAAACGCTGAGTAGAGTGGCAGACTAACTAAAGGCAACAGTAGAGTGTACAGTAGCTGTTATGTTCTATTACTTCCTTTATTCACATCTTTCAATTTTTCTCACTATTTCATTTGTTTCTCAGATCCTTTACTTGATCTCGAATGTCCTCGTGGGAACGATCTTGATTGCAGTCTTTTCCAAAAGTAGAAGTAGCACGTGGTGCTCTCCTGGCTGGGAGAGTCCCCCGTGGTGATCCTACCCTCAGTCAACCACCCCAAGGTCACTGACAGACGTAACGGTGACTACGGCACGCGCGATAAACGCACAGGTAGCTAGCCCGCACTGGCACGCGGTCAGTCGTTTCCGTTAACGGGTGCGCCCAAAGCACAGCACGGAACCAGGGCAGAGCCCTCTCAGTAACAGGGGTCCAACCCCTCCACAGTAACCAAACCGGGGCCTTGCCCCTCCACAGTCCGCGCACCCTCGCCTGACTACCCTGGTTTGCCCTAGTGGGCCTAACAAGTCGGTGAAGGAGGCTAGCAGAACCCCGGGGCCCGTGGGGTAGCTAGTACTCTCCTAACACTACTAGCTCTCCTCGGTACTACGTACACGAGGGCCAACAAGTCGGTACAGAGCGGCCAATCCTAACCCCGGGTCCCTGGGGAGCTGGCCCCACTCTGCACTAAACAGGTACAGGTACTTCCCTTGGTACTGCGTACCCAAGAGACAGTACAAACTACATCTCAGTTTCCATTCCTTTTTCTTTCCAGGAGTTCCACTCCTAATTCCCCGTAGGGTTCCAGCTCTTTATCTCAGAACATCATATGTTTCACTTTCCAGATTCACGTTCTCAAAATCCATGATCTCAATCATGTTTCTTTATTCATAACAGACAGCTATTAATTCAAATTACAGGCAGCTTTATATTCCTTTCCATTTTTTTTTTTTCCAAGACTGCAGTATTATACATTCCACTAGTTCTTCCATCCTAGGGTTCATGTCACATCCTAGGATCTAGCATACAACTAGTTTTCCAGCCCAAGGATTCATGCATCACCTAGGAGCTATCATTCCATACATTTCTCATTCCTAGGATTCATGCAATGTCCTAGCTTCTAGTTATGGTTCCATACTTTAACAGATTTTATTAATAAACTTAAGCCACTCTACCAGGTACAACGGGAGTAATGGGGGCGTGATCGGGAATCCCGCGTGCCTCCGCGACTCTCAAGACTGCAACCGAACGAGGTCCTATCACAAGGATCAAACACAAGGAGTGTCTCAAAACAGTGTATAGCTACTGTAGACGAGTAGAGGAATTACTTCTGAAAAGAACGCAACTCGAATCGCGGAAAACGGAGCCCAAACGGGCCCTAAACGGGTCGAAAAAGACGATACTGTGCAAAATCAGACGTCTGGAACTCCTTCCAGATGTCTTAAAAAGTGGATCAGAGAATTACCTGTTCAGCGTGGTTTCCCAGACGTCCAGAAGTCTGCGGGGACGTCTGCCCTAGATCCCAGACGTCCGATGGTCCCTCCGGACGTCTGGAGGTCACTCCCGCCGTCTGGTACAACTTCCAGACGTCTGATTCGCAAAGGATGGCGAATCAGCGAACCTGCGCACAGCCAACCCCCCTCCCTCAGTACGGTCAGTCGACAAGAAGGAAGAAGAAAGCGGAAACTCACCTTTCAGACGTCTGTATGATCTTACAGACGTCGACCTTGCCGTCTGGCTATCAACCCAGACGTCTGATTCTGGAAATTTTTCCAGAATCAGAACCCTGCTCGGCCTCCGCTCACGACGCCGCCCGCGTCGCACCTCGCGCTCCTGCTGCTCAGACCGCAGTAGGTCCCTCTCCGCGTTGCTCCGCGCCCCCTACGCCCTCCGCCGGCCGGCCAAGCCGCTCCGGCGAGCTCGCCCTCACGGCAGAGTTCCGCCCTCGCACGCCGCACCTCCGCGCTCACTGCGGCCGCCACTGCCGCCCTCGCGTCCGCTCGCTCTCGCGCACAGGAAGGAGAAGAAGGAGGAGACGGTGGAGGCGGGAGGCGTGGCCCTTTTAAGGCCGCGCGAGGAGGAGAGAGAAGGTGGCAGGCCGCCTGCAGCCGCAGAGAGAAAAAGAGGGAATATGCGGTCTGCGCGCTCAGGCGCGCAGGCGACTCGCGTGTGTCGAAAATAACGGATTTCCAGACGTCTGGAAACGATCCCAGACGTCTTATCAGACGTTTGGTTGTGATCCCAGACGTCTTGTAAGACGTCTGAGCCACCTCCCAGACGTCTTAAAAGACGTCTGGGGCACACATTCGTTACAATTACAAACAAGCATCAAACACTTCATAGACATACTCTATATTATCTACTTATAAGTTATATTATACAATACTAACTAATAATACATACCATACTTAACTTTATATACTAACATATACAGCAACATATATAATAGCTATAGCGACAGATACAAATGTCGCTAGACCCTAAAAAAATTATATACAAATTCCAAAGCAAGAACCAGGGTCTATAGCGATAGTTATCTTATCTTTAGTGATGTTTTATTTTGTCAGTAATGATATATAGTTATACATATATATAAATAGCTATACTGCTTATACATATACTTATTATTTACCTTATACTTATTTATTTACACATACTATTCATACAGATATATGTCATATATTATACATACACATATGTCCTTTAACTTCTCAAGTCTCCTCTGTGTCCTTCTTCTTCTGTATGTTATCTTATGACACTTAGCAGTATTTTAGCACTTAGTTTTCTCAGCTTACTCTCTTATTCTCTGTGTTTAAAGAGTCATTAGAATCCTTGACAAAAATTGGTTTTAATTTGTGGGCATGCCTTTTGAGGGATACACAGCATAGCACCCGAGGATCGGGTGGGACCAGACCTCTACTAAGCGCATCCTAATTTCTTAATTAGGCCGCTTAAGTACGTTTTTGGCATAGATTTAGGCTTAACCAAGCCCTCGCACATACACTCCGGCCCCCGGCCCAGACACATAAAGCTTAGACAATCTCAAATGCTCAAGTAAGATGTTCTGTTGTTTCGGACGCCCGGCGCCTGTGATGACTGAACATCCTATGCGACTTTTTCAATTTATATCGCTCAATGTGGTCTACAGCTAACGATGTGGCGCTATTCTAACGCTACATCTGCACTGGAATTGAATTGCGGCTGTGTAGAAGTAAGGATTTTGGCCCTCAATTCGAGGGCCATAATTTATTATAAAATAAAAATAAATTATAGGAAAATAAAGTATTTACATAATACTACTTAATTGTACAATTAATTTTTATTTTTAATTATATTTACTGTATAAATAAATTAACTAAAGTATACAGTTTATACATACTTAATTTTAGGTTTTGTTCCTTAGTTACGTATAAATTAGTTATTATATGGTCTAATTGACCTTATATAGAGTTAGTAACTATGTTACAGTATTTAATATATATTTTTATTGTATTTTAAAAGCTTTATTTCTAAGTTATTTTTATTTAAATAGCAAAATTTTAGACTATTTTATTTGTAATTTAAGTTTAAATAGTACAGACATTATAAATATACTTAAATTAGGTTAATTTACTTAAAATACAGTAGTATAACTAAACAGTATTAGTTAACTTAGTTTTAACTTAAACTACTAATTTATTTTAATTTAATCTAATAACTTAACTTATTAACTTAATAAATTAAGTATTTATTATGTAAATATAATTAAATTAAGGTACAAGGTTTAATATGTTTATAATATACATATAAATACGTCTATACAGTATTATAACTTAATATGATTATTTATAGAAGGTATTAATTTACATAGCTATTTAATTGATATAAATTAGTTTACTTAATAATTAGTTATATAATTTAGTTATATACAGTACAATCTAACTTAAATACTTAAATTATGTACTACAATATATACATGAGTTATTTATATTATATATATGTATAATTCACCTTATAGGTTAATAATCTTACTATATAGCTTAAATATGCACTTATATACATATTAGACAAAGGATTTTTAGTATTTTTAGGGTTTTTTGACTTTTTATGGTTTTTATATATGTTATAGAGGTAGGAGATGAGAAGGAAAGAAATGGATGAGGAGAAAGAAATGTTTTTGGCCTTTTTATGTTTGGTTTCTTTTATTAAATTTTATGGTATACAGAACCGTCGACTGGTAAATTCTACTAAGTCGGGGATTCTGATTGCCATGCAACTTGGTATGTATGAAAAAAATACCTAATCTTCAATCAGACAGGTTTATTTATTTTTCTAATTTTTTTATATGATTTTTATTTAAGTCCAAAGTTCACACATTCTAGGCCTTTTAAAGGTTTCCTAAGGTGTGTTAAGGCCTAGAATGGATTCTAAGGAGTCTAAAAGGCAATCAACTGCCTCAACATTCTCAGCACACTATAAAAGAAATGATGTAAGCATTAAGCACACAATTCATTGTGGATTTTAATTAATTTTACTTGATGAACAGTTGAGCTTAAAACTAGCTGACAAAGAATTTAAATCAAGATTACAAGTATTCGAATGAGCTTAAAAATTCATTTAGTTTACATGAAAGCTTGTACAGAAGTTGAACACAACATTATACATTAGGCAGCTATTTAAAACTTAAGCTATTGTCCATAGGGTTTATCCAGACAGAGGACTTCTGTTGAAACAGTAGAAGCAAGCTAATAGCAAATGCAGCAACAGATATCAGTAGAAGATGCTGAACCTGACCCAATCATCAAACCAAATCCTTCTTCAGACATCTTAACTGCTGCCGTAGTAAATTCATCTAAAGAGGAACAGGTTTGTAGCAGGAAAAGGGGCTAATTCCAACTTGTATCTCCTGCTTTAACTCTTTATATCCCAGATTAGTTTCAGCACAGCCTGATCAGGGATTTAAAAGAGCTAATTCAGGGAACACTTGGCTGGAATTGAGGAGGGGAATGTAGTTGCTTCTGCAGTAGTTTGCTATAAGTCTGGGATTTAAATCAAAACAGAAATCAAACTAAAGACAAAATCTAACGAGGGGTTTAAATTCTCATAAAAATCACTCTGGAACTCAAACTCAAGATCCCTTGTTAATAAAATCTCATCAATCAAAGCTGAAAGAGATCTGATCTAGCTCTTTCTAATGCTATAGACAGCATGTAGAAGGAGTTAAATTAGTCTATTTAAAATCTAAACTTAAATCCCAGATATCTGAAACCTTAAGGAGTATTAAGAACTCCTTAGGTTGAAAATCAGAGTTCTATTTTGCAAACAACTCATGAATATAGGATAGAACCTCAAATCACAAAAGTGATTTTCCTTAGCTCTATCATGTATTCAAAGCATTAAAATCCTCATGAAAATCCAGATCAGATTATGGCTCATCTGAGGTGAATTCTAACTTCAGAATCACCTCAAACTCCTAGCCAAACAATGAATCTAATCAAAGATATCTCAGTTTGCTAGATCAAAACATTCAAACCCAAAATGAATAAAAATCCTTGAAATCTGAATCCGTAAAACATTTGGCAAACTGATTCGATTTTGAAATTCAGATTAGGGGTTTTTGTGACAAAATGGAATGAATGGAAAGTCCCTAAAATGGATTTTGATGCTAATTTCAGATCTGAGGTTGAAAACCATTCAGGTCTGAAATTAGATCTAATGAGTGGGTGCATTGCGAGAAAAATTGAGGAAATCAGAAGTGATATGACAATGTGTAGAGGGAGAAAATCATGAACAGCAACTGGGGGAAATCGTCCCCTCTGATCTGGGATGATCAGAGAAGGTGAGGGGGGAAAAATTTAATCTAAATCTACTCCTAATACTATACTAACATGCACAGCAGATTAACACTAATTCTACATCTAATTCTATTGCTAAGCTATCTAACTAACACTATAGCTAAACTACAAAACAGTAAAACTATTCTAAAAGGAAGAATGAGACCTATGGGTCCTTAGCCGGTGGCTAAGGAGGAAGAAGGGAGGGGGAGCTCCAGCAACTGAAAAGCTTGCTAGTGAAGCTTCTGGGTCATCCTCAGGCGTACATCATCCCTAGCGACGAGGAGGAAAGGGAGGTGAAGAACTACACCTCTGTCACTGGTGCAGCGTGTGAAGGGATTAAGGGAACTGGAGGGGAAGAAGGGATCGCTCTCAAGGATGTAGGAGAGGAGGCGGTGCTTTGTGCGCGCGACCACTGAGTTGCTTAAGTAGCAATCTCAGTGGCTCAGATCACCGTGTGGGTGAGGATAGACGTCGAGGGCATCGGCGGCAAGGATAAGAGGAGGGGAGCGCGCGGGCTGCCAAATTGAAATCTGACCGTAGGATGGGATTTAGGGGGTTGGGTGAGCACACGCACCACTTTGCGCAAAGCTTCGATTCAGATTAGGCCGCAGATCAAAATCAAGGGAGAATGGACGGCCAAGATCCTTCGTGTTCTTCGCGAGCTATAGTGCACGCACAAAGGCAGCAGGTTGCCGGTTTTATTGGGCAATTTGTAGTGAGAGGACCCTTGCGAAGGGGTAGGACAATTATAACCAAGCCCATAAGTGGTAGGAAATCATAACTAAATGGTCCTTAAGGGCTTACAAAGAGGTCCCTGCAGGTTACAAAAAGGTCCGTGAAGGTTTTCTAATGAAGGAAATGTGATGCACAAAGGACCTAAATGTAAAATCTAAGTTTCAAGGCCTTAATGATGTCCAAATGCCTTCAAGTTTTTATATGTGCTTAATTGAACATTTGAGAAGTTAATTATATTTCTAATTTGGACTTTTAAACTTGTTTGTTTTTTTTCAATTAACACTTGGATCACCATTTGACCTTTTTCTCAAGAATATCTCATTTTATGACCTAATTATGCAATTTTAACACAGAATTAAGGTTTTAGGTCTTTTTCTTTAATTTCTACACTTGACCCTTTTTATGTGTTAATTCGGTATTGTTTAACCCAGTTTCTAGTTTAACTAAAACTTTTTAACTATGATGAGTAGTCACTCATCAGTTAGCCAACTCAATTAGTTTAGTTCTCATATTCTTGTCATTTGCTTCTCATTTATTCTTTGACCTTTTCACTAATTTATTAGAATTTGGATATTTTGTAGCTTCTTATATTTCTCAATTCAATTTTATTCATTGTATTCTTCTTTACGTTCTTCCTTTTATAATTTTATGCTACTTTGAAATAATGCTTCTAGCATGAACTTCCTCTTCCAAAAACCAAGTTCACTTACATATATATTGAAATCTATTCCACATCTTATTTTGGTGTTAACAAAATTATTGTATATTAATGTTTGCAATTGAGTGATATTTTAGCTTTAGGTGAAGATCAAGGCAAACAGAGAATTATGTCAAGAAGGCATGATGGCAAGGAGACATAATGACAAGGAGTTGATGATAGAAGATTATCTGGAGTTTTTGTTATCTTTTAGATTTTTATTTTATAAAATATATGCCTCTTAACAAAGAATCAAGTATTAGATTGTAAAATTAATTAGAAATAAATTAGGATTAATATTATGATCATTCAAAGTACTTATTGTTTAAAAGATATTATTTTAGTGGTTAAAGTAGTGTTACGACTCGATTCCCGAATCCTTACAAGACACGAGAATCGGACCGACTCGACTGATCCCAAGACCCAGTCGTTCAACGAGAAAGTAACCAAAAAGCAGTAAAATAAACCACATTCACTATGCAAGCAACTAACAGTAACAAAAGTACAACAATAAAGAAAAGAACTACTACAGTACACACCACCACAACAGTAGAGAATTAAAAACAGGTACAGAAATATGAAGTTTACAATAAAAGAGTACAAAGGTGTAACAGAATACTCACTGCTACAGAAAAAATGGGTATAACAAAAGTACAACTACTAGGCTCTATTAGGCCCAGCACCCTCCGCAACCGTAGGCTCTGGCTGCTCAACTCCTAGACCTGAAAAAGGTGGTAAGTACGACACATTAGCGAAACGCTGAGTAAAGTGGCAACCAGCTAGCTAAGAAAAACAGTAAAGGAGGACAAGTAGCTGTTGTTTTAATTTCTTTCTTTATTTTACTCTTTCTTGGTTTATTTCTTAGGTCTTTCTCTGGATCTCGAATGTTCCTCATGGGAACGATCTTGATTGTAGTCTTTTCCGAAAAGTAGAAGTAGCATGTGGTGCTCTCCTGGCCGGGAGAGTCCCCCGTGGTGGTCCTACCCTCAGTCAACCATCCCAAGGTCGCTGACAGGCGTAACGGTGATTACGGCACGCGTGATAAACGCACGGGTAGCTACCCCACACTAGCACGTGGTCAGTCGTTTCCGTTAACCAGTGCGCCCAAAGCACAGCACGGAGCTAGTATAGGGCAGAGCCCTCTCAGTAATAGGGGTCTAGCCCTTCCACAGTAACCAAACAGGGGTCTCGCCCCTCCACAGTCCGCGCACCCTCGCCTGACTACCCTGGTTTTCCCAGTGGGCCTAACAAGTCTGTGTAGGACGGCTAGCTGAACCCCTGGCCCCGTGGGGTGGCTAGCTCTTTCCCTACACTAGTAGCTCTCCTCGGTACGGTGTACGCGAGGGCCACAAAGTCGGTAAAAAGTGGCTAGTCCTAACCCTGGGTCCCAAACCTAGGGTGGCTAGCTCCACTCTACACTAAACAGGGGGACAGTCACTCTCCTTGGTACTCCGTACTCAAGGGCCAGCTCACTTCCCCATTCACATTTCCAGTTCCATTCTTTGTATTTCCAGGAGCTCTACTCTACTCCTAACTCCCCATAGGGTTCATGCTTATGTTTCTCAGGCCAAGCCATACTATGCTTCATCATTTCAGGTTTATTCGCAGATAGCACGTGTTTCCAACATCCAATCTTTCTTTTCCAATTTATATACAGGCAGTTAGTATTTATTTGCAAACAACAGGAATTACATGTAACAGTACTCTACATTTCACAGGTAGCTGTTATCCAATTACAGGCAATTATTATTATTCTATCTACTCATCCAAGACTGTAATTCAGGCATTTAATACAATCGTTCCAGAGTTTCTAGTCCTAAGATTCATGCCATGCCATAGGATCTATCATTCAATCTAGTTTTCAGGTCCTAGGATTCATACCATACCCTAGGATCTATCATTCAATCTAGTTTTCAAGTCCTAGGATTCATGCCATATCCTAAGATCTATCATTTATTTTAGATATGCATTAATGTTTGTAACTAACTAAGGGAAGCCACTCTACCCACAAAATCGAGAGTAATGGGGGCGTGATCGGCAGGTCCACGTGCCTCCGCAACCCCCAAATCCGCAACAGAACGAGGTCCTAACACAAGGATCAATCACAAGGAACCACTCAGAACATGATAAAAGTATTCCAAACAAGTCGAGGAACTTATTTTGAGAAGAACGAAATTTTAAACGCGGAAATCGGACCTCGAACGGACTCTAAACGGGTCAAAAATGACAACTCTGACTCAAATCAGATGTCTAGAACACCTTCCAGACGTCTTAAAAGGGGTCTAGATCCATACCTCGCTCTGCGCTGCTCCTTAGACGTCTAGGGGTCCTGCTGAACCGTCTAGACCTAGTTCCAGACGTCCGACCACCTCTCTGGATGTCTGGAGATGCTCTCCGCAATCTGGTGACTTGCCTAGACGTCTGAATCGCATGGGAGGGCGTGTCTCGCACCTTCCCGAAGTGAAACCTGCATGCGCACGCAAAACTCCCTCAGCAAGGCACGTGATAGAGCTTTAACGGAACGGCCTGCATGGCCGTATCCGTAAAAAGGAAGGTATAGTCACAGTACGTACCTATCAGCCATCTGGAGCTTCTTCCAGACGTCGTTCGTGTCGTCTGGATGTAGGTCCAGATGTCTGATTATGGGAAAAATCCCAGAATCAGAAGTTCCTTCGTCTTCTTCCCGCTGCGCGCGGCTGCGCCGCGCTCGTCCTCCCGCTGCCTGAGCTGCAGCAGCACCGGGTAAACCTCCCCAGCACAACGCTCCTCTGCGCTCACGTCGGCTGTCCTCGAGCTGCTCTGGCGAGCTCTCTCTCTCACGGCTCGTGCGCTCTCTCCTCTTCCCTCTCGCTGCACCTCTCCTCTCCGCCGCTGCACTCGGCAGCAGTTGCTGCCCTCGCTCTCGCTCTTGCGCTGGGGAAGGAGGAGATGGATGGATGTGGGTGGCGTGAGGGAGAGGAGGATATATGTAGGCCCGGGGGGGGGGGGGGGGGGGGGGGGAAGTGCTGCAGGTCAGCGGGGGAAGAAGAAAGAGAAAGGGGCGACGGGGTTTCAGTCTGCGCGCGGCACGCGCACAGACTCGCAATTGTACGAATGCAAAAATTAATTTCCAGACGTCTGGGAAGGCGTCCGGACGTCTAATCAGACGTCTGGACCAACTCCCAGACGTCTTAAAGTGTTTTGATGCCTCGGGTCTTAATAAGTAGACTAATGAACTAAATGGTAATACACTTAAAATAAGGTACTTGACAGCTAGTACTAGTACTGTTCATCAGTATCGGTATATGTAAGGCACATATTTGAGCCTATGTCTTAAACTGTGAATAACAAGTTCTAGTACTAATCAAGAGTACCGGTATCTGATGGTCACAGTTTGAAGACTCAGTTTTGTGGACCTTATAAGTACTGGTATTTATGATGAGTACCAGTATAGGTAGGTCATAGTACCTAGTGAGTCTCAAACCTAAGAGTCACAGGTACCAGTACCCATGATGAGTATCGGTACCAGGACTCATATGTGCTAGCTGCAGAAAGATAGTGTGCAGCTAGTATCGGTACCAGTTAGCTGTTGGCCTAATCCTAAATGGCTGTAAAATTAATTTTGAGAGGATGAATGTTGGGATTTAAACCCCAACATCTAATAGTCAAACCACTAAGGTCCTAACTCTATAAAAAGACCCTAGGACTCTCTTAGTTTACACATAAAAAATAGAAGAGAAAATCCTAGAGCTAGATTTTCATTTCCACCATATTTCAAGAGAAGAAAAAGTAGTGTGCTGCTCTCAATCTCTCTAGGGATTTGCAAACACATCGACATGTTTTCTTCACGCATCTACAAAGCGTTCACGTCTTTTCTAGGCTCTCTATTCGGTAATATTATTCTAATTATTGTTGAGAGGCTTAGAAATTTTTGTTGTAAGATTGTTTACTTGTATGCTCTTATTTTGTACTTGAACTTTTGTTCGTTGGGTTGTAACAAATCTATTTCTTATACTTGGGTTGAGGTAACCCATTAATTACCTCATTTAGTAAATTGATTCCCTCAGGGTTGAGGGAATCGGGTTAAAAATCCTAAGTTGAGAGGCTTAAGGAGTGGAGTATCCAAGTAAGTGGGGAACCACTATACATTTTTTGTTCTTTGTGGTTTGATTATTACTTGTGCAAATTTCTTGTTATTGCTAATATTCGCTTGAGTTTTTGTGTGTGCATAGCCATCAGATCACATTATCTTCAGTAGATCCTACAATATATACATATTTTGTTATCACTGGATGCTAGTGAACAAATATAATTAAGAGTCTAAAAAAGTAACAATCTATGTTGTCGGACCATTAGATAAGGTCAGAATGGACAATTGTTTAAGAGGTAAGTGGCTAGACTTCGAAAATAGGATGCGAGTATGGAAACTTGCATTGCAATGTATTTTGAAATGTATGATCAAGAATCAACTAGTTGAAAATCAGAATCAACCGATTGAAAATGAAATCAAATAAATCAAAATACATTGGTTGGAAATAATTTTCAACTGATCGAAAATAAAAATACATCAATTGAAAATGAAAATACATCGGTGTATTTTGCCTTTTCACTGATAAAAATTGATTTTTTGCTTAGAATGTGATTTTTCACCTATTTGAAGTGATTTTCACTTGAAATTGATTTTTTATCGGTGAAAAGTAATTTCTACCGATGAAAAATCAAAATACACCATTTGAAATCACTACTCCCACCTGTATGTTGTAATACGCATTTCAAAGTACCTTTATTTACTCTTTCTCTTGAAAATATATCTCCATGTGAGAGAAAGATTATATAAATTATGGAACCTGAAATTATATGGATTATATGCAAATATATCTACATGGAAGAGACAACGCTTTGATAATGTAAAATTCCAATATTTTCTCGCATGCAATTCTACCAGCGGTGTGTTTTCAAAAATTTTGGCTAACTTTATATGAGTTAGATTCATAACATTTTATACTGAAAAATATTTGATGCACAAAAAAAAACCCACCTACAAACTCAAACGTCCCCATCGATCAGAAGTTCCCAAATTTTGTGTTCTCCATATGTGGTTTATAAGGATAAGATTCAAGTTTTGAGTCTGTTAGACGAATGGGTGACCACAATACCATTAGAATCCGAGATCACCAGAGAATGAGCATTCGCGAAATCTTTAAGATTAAAAAAAAAGATAATTTTTAAAAAATCTCGAGTGAAAATAAAAAAAATATATTTATCTATAAAAATCCGTACTCAAAAGAAATTAATTGTTCTGAGTATGAATTTTTGCCGATAAGAAAAGAAATCAAATGATTCAAGTAGAATTTTTTTTGGAACGTATCGATTGTGGTCAATGGAAAGTGCAAGATTTGAGGGTTTTTTATATTTATTATGAGGGAGGATTCGCCCTTTGCTGGTGATCATACCGCCTGCAGAGCTCAAGTTGGAACCAGGGTAATTCGTTACTCACACAAAGGACGTGATATAATTAGTGGGGACATAAGATTTGAATGAACAGAAAAAGAGGAGTACCTTCTTATCGCAACTAAGCAAATAGCAACAACGACGGTGGCATTGGCCACTCAGGCAAGTGCTCATGCACGCGGTGCGGGTGCGGAAGTGAAATACTACTGTATATCGATCATGCCTGACCAATCTATCCTTGGCCATTTCATTTATGTTACCTCGCAATACAATCAATCACATAGTCCTATAGACACCCTCATACATGAATTATAATTACATTAACATGGTGATATTACGCGGATCATGTATGATCGCCACTACCTCAATCACACATATGTGTTTAAGTTCAATGATTGAATATTTTTGTTTGGGTCTTCCCCGCGTAATTTAATAAGTCTCTTTAGATAGGATATGAATACGGAAATATATGTTGTAATACATTTTGTAATGTGTGGTAAGAATTAACTGGTTGAATGTGAGAATCAACCAATTAAAAATCAAGTAAATAAAAATATATTGATTGGAAATGATTTTTAACTAGTTAAAAATTAAAACACGTCGATTAAAAATCAAAATAAATCGGTTGAAAATGAAAATACACCTGTATATTTTAACTTTTTACTGGTGAAAAATAATTTTTCACTTGAAATATAATTTTTAATCTATGTAAAGTAATTTTTCACTTGAAAAGTAATTTTTCATCGATAAAAAATAATTTTCATCAATGAAAACCTAAAATATACGAATTAAAATCATTATTTTCATCCGTTCATTGGAAAACATATTATAAAATACATCCATTTACTTTTCCTCCATTAGATACAATGCAATTTGTGTTTGAATAAGAGAGAAGTGGTTCCCTCGTCCCAGCAATAACACAAAGTGAATTAGCTATTTGTTGGTTAGTCCATAAAATAATTGTTATCCTTTTTTTAAGTTAGAAAAAGGTAAGAACTCTACAATGAAAATATATGTTACAACGTGCGATAACCACTCATGTTATCACTTAAAAGAGAAAGTAAAATATCATAATTAAAAATGAAAATATATCGATTAAAAATTAAAATATATTTATTGAAAATTAAAATTTATTGATTGAAAATTAAATATATTAGATGAAAATACAACCATATCGATTAAAAATTAAATAAATCAAAAAATAATTTTTCATCCGATGAAAATGATTGTTCACTTAAAAAATAATTTTTATTAATAAAAAAATTAAAATATACCAATTAAAATAATATTCTCTCATTGTATACATTATAAAATGTATTACAATGTACACAATGTTTTAATTTGTTACCAAAAAAAAAAAAAAATTACAAGCAATCAGTCCAGCCAACTTGCAGGATGGTACGAGAGGGTAAATAGTCGTTTTCACCTAATCTATTAGCGCATAGGTTCAAATCGTTCTTCTTGTGTCTGAAACTTTTGTCTCTCCTTGATGTGATTTTCTTGTCCAAAAATAATAGCGGCGGATGAAATGTTCAGGATCTACTGCGGGCAAAGTGCCCTTCTGGCGGGATCAACAACATATTCCAGGCTAATTCAGTATTGTCCAGGTAGCTGGTAGCGCACTTGGATGGATCACCTAATCTTTTTAACTATTTTATAGCGTATAATTCTTCAACCAGCTTCCACTTAAGTATGCAGTGAGAGAAAAAATATCCTGTTAATTTTTTATCGATAAAAGTTATTTTTTAAGGTGTAATTTTTTATATTTTTTATAAGTGAAAATTTATTTTTAATATAAAAAATAAAAATACATCGATATATTTTATTTTTTTATCGATTAAAAATTATTTTCTTTTTCTATTATTAGAAAATTATTTTTAACTAATGTACTTCAATCAGTATATTTTTATTTTTAAACGACATATTTTAATTTAGATGTAAGTATGAAAATGAATGTTACAACGTATTTTATAATATACGATTAGAATAAATCAGTTGAAAATAAGAATCAATTTGTTGAAAGTTAAGTATATCAAAATATATTGATTGAAAATAATTTTTAATTGAATGAAAATTAAAATGTATCGATTAAAATAAAAATATATTAATATTTTAAATTTTTTATTAATAAAAAATAATTTTTCACTTAAAATATAAATTTTTACCAATAAAAAATAATCTTTTACTTAAGAATTAAATTTTCATTTGTAAAAAATAATTTTCACTAATAAAAATTTAAATGAAAATGGGCATTCTTTTAGAACGTACCGTAAGGTATATTTATTTACTTTTTCCTCCTGTAAAAATAAGTTACAATGAGTTTTTCCTGCTCGCATACAAAGAATTACTTGTGCGTGCAGCGGTCTTTAGGGTAGGAAGAAGGTTGGAAAGCAACGATGGTGACCAGCATGAAAAAGAGAGGAAACAGGATGCGGTGATTCGGTGTCACATGGGAAGGAGAGAAGAAAGAAAACTCCGTGAGCGTTGTGGAGGGAGAAATGACGTGACACGAAGAATTGAGTGATTGTTATGTCAATAATATCAAAAGAGATAAGAAAATATGGGATATGATAGCCCTCGTTGGTGTCTCAGCTGGTAAAAATCTTCCTGTTATTCTTGTGAGATGGGACACCTGTGTGTCTTTCGGAATTTATCTTGGTAGAGGATTTCTCATCATGATAAAATAACGAAACAAAGAAATGAGGGATATAATGAGATAAGATAAAAAGAGAGGGAATTACACGGTTCGAAGTCTTCGCGCCACTGGTTCCCTCCCCCTCGTCGATCGCCTCCGCACCCGCTCCCCTTCCCCCCCCTTCCAGCTTATTTTCTTTTTGAGATCTTCGCTCTCCGACCTTCCCCCTCACCCTTGACTTTTGCAAGTTCCAAGGTCGTGGCACTTTGGGTGTAATTGCGCCTACGTCATGTTGCTTGTCTGAGAAATGTTTACTCGTGGATGGGTCACTTGTCGTAGGGTGATTGTCGCCTGCCACATTGTTGCCCTTGGTGGTGATAGTTCTGCTTGCTAAGGTGAGGGTGGTGGTGGTGATGCAAGTTTTCTTGGTTGGTGATATTCAAGTTTTCGTGGTGATTTTTTATTTATTTTTTGTGATTACGTGTGATCTTATGTATATTATAATTGAGATTTTTTAAATTTTATCAAGTGTCGATTTCTATCGACTTCTCGTTAATGTTGATCAAAACGATCGCCTATATTTTTTCTTGGTAGCCTTGTCGTTCTTATAGACATAAAGTATCATTACTCTTTCAAATTTTGAAGAAATACGACTAAATCCTCTACTTAAAATATCTTCTTTTATCTTTACTTATATTTTTTATTTTCTATTTTCTTTTTTTGTTATTTTGTTTATCTTCATTTCTATAGAATTCCGAAATAACCTTTCCTCTTTTAGGAGGATATTTGGATTTCTCTTTTTTTCCCTCTCCCTTATTAAGTGACGTCCTTATGTATTGAATACTTTCCTGTTAAATAAAATGCTTATCTTAAAAATAAAAAAGGGCTAGGGAATTGGAGAGCCGACGTCTTGTCGCTGACACGGAGAAATGCGCTGCATGGATGACAGGAAGAGATGGGCTGAAAAAAAAAATAAAAGGACAATGTACGGTAGGTTGGTCGGATTTTCGGCTGGGGTAGTGTAAGATTCGGTCTAAAATACCGTGAAAATAGGAAAGGGGGTAATTGGAATGTTGTGAGATATGACGACTCCATTAATTTTAACTTTATCCACTTCTACGTAATTTCCTTACACTTCTCTCTAGCTATGATTTTTTTGTTGCATCATCCTTCACCTTCCAAAATTCAAACACCAAATACTTACAAAAATACATCAATTAATAATCTTGACATTCATGTCCATTCTTATTTTGAACTCAAGTTAGGAAATTGATCCTTTTAAATTCTTTGTAGTCAACATGATTCGAATTAAGATAGTTTAAATGTAATTTAAATCAAGTGATTACTCAAAATTATAATTTATCATCAAGTCAAATAGGTAATGGATCGATCCAACTAGGTCGATCTTTTAAGAACCTTAGTGTGCCCAAAGTCTTGGCCTGAGCTTATCTTCTGAGGGTTAGGCAAGGCTTGGGTTGACCCATGGTTAACATCTAAACCACCCTAGATACAAAAGTGAACATAGAAAAGGATACAAATGACATGGGATATGGACATGCATAGACATACATGAGAAGTTGTATCTTACATCTAATGAACAATTCGATTGCATATGTTACATCTAATGTATAAGTCATTCGCTGCTATTTTATATCTAGAGTAAACAAAAGTAAATATATTGCAAGAATGAAGAACAGAAGAAGTTAGTATATAGCCAAAAGAGCATATTAGCTTTATATTGAGAAATGAAAGCTTAACTAGAAAATGGTTTCTCACACTTTGTTTGGATGGTATTATCTATGTTTTTTAAGAAAGAATTGATAGTCAAGTTTAAGTTTTTATTAAATGCTTTACTAATTTATTTCCTTGTTGGGAAGGAAAACACTAAAGAGAGAGGTGAATAGTACTCAACAAAGAATACTTAAAGATATTCAATAATGTATCGAACAGCTAGGGGGGCCATGATGTCAGGCGGGCTCGGGGCGACAATAGGCGATGCCAGGGCGGCGACTGGTAGAATCAGGGAAGGCGAAGGATGGACTACTTGGAGGTCGAGGGCTTGGAGGCGAAAGGAGAGGAGAGATGCTGATATGCATGGTAAAAGGGTGATGGAGGCGAGGTGGACTGATAGAAGGGGCATAAAGGAGAACGGCAGGATCTTCTGTTTCCGATGCCGACGGCGGGGACATATGGAGGCTACTTGCCGATCTCCCATAGTGTGTTTAGAGTGCGGGGGATTTGGTCACAAGAGGGATTCATGCAGAGGTCTTGGGGGGCAGATGAAAGACCGTCCTTTCCTGCGCTCTGGAATTTTTGAATTCTAGGGCTTTGCAGGCGTCTCCACCACCCCCATCTTTGCGCAGCTCTGGGGGGCATACGGTTGATGTGGAGGTACCTATGACAGAGAACATCAAAGTGGCAGAGATGGCATTGTGTGGAGCACTGGTCGGAGAGGTTATGTCTGGAAGACCGACGATGGAGAACATGTGCAACTTGGTAAGCTCTCTTTCCCTTTCAACCAACTCCTAGCAGTCTGCTTTTTGTCACCTACATGATTTGTCCTCTTTGGGTTGGGGATGATGGATGTTGAGAGGCTGCGATTTCAAACGTCTTGCAGTGATGGCCTCACGGTGATCTGGAGACTGGTTTCTCCCTTTGATGGAGCCCTGCCAGAGAGCACCCCAGAGAGTGGGTTCCAGATCAGGAAAACTTGAGATCAAGGGATTACTTTTGCATCTGAGGTCGAAGGAGGTCGTGACATCCATGATATCAAGATTTGCCTCAGTGGCAGAATATGCGATTGTTGGACTACTGGAGGGCGATGGGCGCTCATTGAATGTGATGGTCGATGTGTTTAAAGCTGGCTCAGTCCCTGATAGATTGATTCTAAGGTGTGGTGGGAGTTCATGGCTGCTGCGGCTGAGGTTCACGGTGGGTGACACTGTAGCGAAGCAAGATGTCTGGATCTAAAGCTGGTGAAGAGGCGGATGCGTAGGACATGTGCACAGCTCCATCTGAAGAATCCCCATCTATCAAAAAATGCAAGGACCATCATTTGGGGGAAAGGGGGGAGGTATCGACTAAAGAGAAGGAGGAAGAGGTTTGGGTGGAAGCATCAAGGCCAACGCCTGTGGTGGTAGGGGATGAGTTGCCAATTGGTGAGGAGGCTGAGGGGTAGGGGGTTCAAGAGACTCAGTGTGATTCCTTGAAGGATAAATAGGATCTGCAAGAGATGGAGGGTCTTAAATTTGATGGTGGTTCTTGCGCTAAAACTGGTAAAGGCAGATCACCTTATAGCCTCAGACAGAGGAAGTGAAAGGCTGGCATACTGATGGATGAAGACAAGATTGCAGAGGTTATGCAGGTATGCAAGTGCCAGAACCTCAGGGGGGAGGGATCTCGTGAGGATAGATGAGAATCCTCACTTGGAATGTGCGTGGGTTGCGCGACAAAAGCCGGAGGGCTTCTCTGATGAGATATTTGAGAGAATGGGGGATTGAATGTGCGATCATTCAAGAGACTCACATTGAGAATAACTCTGATAAGCTATGGTATGACCTGTTGGCTACGGGGATGAATGAATGTGTGAAGATTGATGCACAGGGGAGATGGGGGGGTATTGCTATCTGGTGGAGAAAGGTGTGGGCACAATGTCTGGAAGTTCACAAAGCTAGGCACATGTTGACTTGAAAATTCCAAATTCATAAGGGGCATGAATGTATCTGGGTTACTGGGGTATATGGCCCTTGTGTTGCGTCTGCTAGGCTGGAGTTTTGGGAGGAATGGGCTGCTGCGGCTGAACTAGTGCAGGGGGAGCATGGTTGACAGGTGGTGACTTCAACTGTGTGCTAACAGGGGCAGACAGGCCTACTGGTGGCACAAATAGCTCAGCTATTGGCTTCCAGACAGTGGTTCAATCTCTTGAACTGAGTGAGTATCCGTCTTCTGGTGTTGAATTTACATGGCGCAATGGTAATGGGCTAGCATCCAAATTAGACAGATTTTTTGGGAATGTGAACATTCTTGAAAGATTTCAACTGTCGACTGTTAGTGGCTTGGACCGACCTTTCTCTGATTACACCCCTTTGGTTTGGGACAGTGGGGAAGAAATCCAAGTTGGCTCATACTTCAAGCATAGAAGATCATGGCTGAATGAATCTGGATTCTATCAGATGGTCAGTTCATGGTGGCAAGCTAAAAAGGTGGAGGGCTCTGCTACTATCAGATTGTCATCCAAGCTGACTGCTTTGCGCATTGTCTTAAAAGAGTATGGCACTACTGTAAACATGATAAGGCAGCAAAGGAGGATGGAGGCTTTGAATAACATTCAGGAGCTGGATTCTAAAGAAGCAGCTGGCCCTTTATCAGAGGAAGAACTTGCAGATAGGATGGTGTGGCAGGTTATGATATTGGATGAAGATCTTAAACAAGAAATTGATTGGAGGGAGAGATCAAGGCAATTATGGCTTAAGAAGGGAGATTCCAACACGAAATTCTTCCATCTTGCGGCTAGCTCTCAGAGGCGTGCAAATTTTATATCTTTTATTCTCAGAGATGGACACAGGATCTCATCCATTCAGGAGATAAGATTAGAAGCCATCAAATATTATAGGGATTCTTCTCGGGCAGTTAAGAGGGGGAAATGGAGAATGGTAGGAAGTGATGCTCCTAGTGTGACAAGTGAAGAAGCCTCTCAGCTGACAGCAACCATCACTGAACATGAGACCCTGTAGGCAATTAAAGAGCTCAATATGGAAGGTTCCTTAGGCCCTGATGGGATACAAGTCTTCTTTTATAGAGAGATGTAGAGTGTGGTGGGCAAGGAAGTGATGGATGTCATTAAAGAGTTTGAGAAGGGAAATGCTGGTTTTGAAAAGATCAACAAGTCATATCTCTTTTTACTGCCTAAGTCAGTGGGAGCAGAGAAGTTCTCATACTTTAGGCCGATCTCACTTTCAAATTCCATCTACCTTGTTGTCAGCAAGATTTTAGCTAACCGGCTGAGAACTGTTCTGCAGAGCCTAATCCATCCAGTGCAATCTGCATTTCTGCCCAGTAGATCACTCCAAGAATCTTTCATTTTGGCTCAGGAAATGGTGAGTGGATGGCACAGAAGGAAGTGCAAGACATTCATGTGGAAAGTTGATTTTCAGAAGGCATATGATTCAATCTCTTGGCTGTATCTCTGGGAGGTATTTAAAAGGAGAGGATTTTCTCCTTTATGGATCCAATGGATGAAACGTTGTATCACAACTGCCTCCTTTTCTCCACTGATCAATGGGAAGCCATGCGGTGTTTGGATTCAACCTCAGCGTGCGGTTAGACAAGGATGTCCTTTAGCCCCCCCTGATCTTTAACCTTGCGGTGGATGGGCTTGCAAGGTATGCATGTAGATTGCCAGAGGTGGGTATAATCAGAGGGTATTCACTATCCAACAGGAGAAATCTGGCCCCCATCTTGCAATATGCAGATGACATGGTCTTCTTTGTGGAAGGGACCAAGCTTGATACACATGCTCTGGGGCTGTTGGTAAAGATCTTTGGGGATATTTCAGGCCTGAAATTGAACAAGGAAAAATCTACCTTGATATGTTTTGGCATGAATGAGCAGGAGCAGATGGAGTTGGAGAATACATTGGGATCACCTCGAGCTAAACTACCAATGAGGTATCTAGGACTGCCATTAAGGGATGCAAAGTTGAAGAAAAATGATTGGAATATCTTGTTTGATAAGGTCTCTGGTAAGTTCAAAGGATGGAGTAGTAAGTTCTTGTCTAAGGGTGGGAGATTAATCCTTCTTAACTCGATCATAACATCCATCCCTATCTTTTACTTTAGCATTTTCAAGGCCTCGAAGTCTATTTGGAAACGTTTGGATGTTATGAGGAAAAGATTCTTTTGGAAAGGAGCTGGCCATGAGGGTGGTTTTATGCAGCCCATCAGATGGAATAAGATCTGCAGGCCTAAGGAGACAGGTGGTATGGGGATTAAGGCGCTCAAGGAGTTCAATGAGGCCCTACTGATTAAATGGGCCATCAAGATTCTGGATTGCAAGGAGGATTTGGTGGCAGATTTAATCAGGGATAGTTATGGTGGATCTAATAGTGCTTTGTAGAGGCTACAACCAGTGAAACCTTCCCCTTTTTGGCAATCAGTTATCAGTGCAATCAGCAACAATTGGCATCTGCTGCTGCCTAGGCTTCGAGATGGCAGGGACTTTAGTCTGTGGAATGAGCAGTGGTCAGGTCTGGGGATTCTGAAAGAGGCTTATCCGAGGGCTTATGTTGCTGCTGCAGATAAGAAGGCTAAAGTCAGCAGTCTGTGGTCTACTGCAGAGGGATGTTGGTGGCTGGAAGGGCAGGAACATTGCAGATCTGGCACTCAATTATGGGAGGATAGGCAGAACCTGATGGCTGCACTACAGCAGGTGCGTCCTAGGTTGAATGTGGCTGATACTTATGGCTGGAATGGTGTATTTTCAGTGCAGCAGGCATATGAGAAGATCATCAGGTCTAACATTGAGATGGAGAGTGACCCAATTGATAGGAAAATATGGTTATTGAAAATCCCCTTGAAGGTTCAAATCTTCTTGTGGCTTTGCAGACGGGAAGGCATGATCACTAGTGATCTTAGACACAGAAGAATGGGGACTACTTTGAATGCTTGCTACCTCTGTGGTTTACATACTGACAGTACGTCGCATATTTTTTCCTCTTGCTTGGTCACAGACAAGATTTGGAGGATGATTTGCCTAGAACCTCTTCTCACCTGGGATTCCCTTTGGCTGAGGTTCGTTACTCCTGGACAACTGTATGGGGGTATGGCTGCCATTTTGTGGTGTGTGTGGAGGGTGCGAAATGATAAATTTTTTCAGGAGAGACCGGTTAGATGTGAGAACATTGTAAATGAATGCTGGTCCCTCATACACAGTTGAGGATCTTTTTTGTAGTGTTTTGCTTGATATGAAATATATTGCCCTCCGGATTGCTATCGTCTCACGATAGCATTCCTCACTATTTCAAAAAAACAAAAAAAAAAAAAATGTATCGAACAATAATAAATCAAGACACAATGCACAATGATTAAACCATAGTGACAATGATTTTGGAGTGATTCCTCCTCCTAAGTTAATCCACTACCTAAGATTAATCAACTTTAGGGATTTTCGATGACCTTTGATTACTAATCTACTACAATCAACATTACTTACAAGACTAGCCCAATCCTTTGCACTAGTTGATTCGTGATTAATCAATCAACTCAACCTTGTTCATGGAAAACTTTACACTGAGCAATTTCCTGTGTGTAACTCAGATCAAATAGTTAACTACATCATCTCAAACTACTAGTCAAACAAAACACATGACTACACTGTTAAAATCATAATGCGAACCTACATATATTATTATTATTATTATGGAATTATATGTTAAATGTAAACATATATTTAGACATCACATTTACGGTTATTAAAGTGATCTAATTATATAAATTGACCATTCACATCTGATTAGAGTATGGGATTTAATGCATAGAAATCTTAAGGGTAAATTCAATCTCGTGATGGATAGAATTGTCATTTTATTTTAAGCGGTTATGGTTTCTGGAGGGGTAAGGGTGAAGTGGGCATTTAGTTTTTTGCAAACCATCGCAGAAAAGTTATCAATAGAGCCCATGACAGAATCCAAAGGATGCGCCCCCATTCAGTTCTCTCCTGCTTTCACTCTCTGAATCACTCTCTGAACCCTCTGGAAGTACCATTGCCACCACCTCTCATTGAAGAAGCAAGTCCACAACTCCAGAGGATCTCTGTGATCTCCTCATCGCTTCCGCTACGATGGATTTAGATATCCCTCCATCGTTTTCTTTATGTTTTCATTTTGGTTGATGATATGGGGAATATATAGTTCTTGGGATTATAAAATCATATGGTTCTGATTTTTATTCGGCATTAAATTCCATCAAGTGGTATCAGAGGTTTTCTATCATCATATCGTTGCCTTAATGATTCATTTCTTGAGAAAAAAAAATTTCCGTTTGATTTTGGGGATTGTTCTTTGTTTAGTTTTTTGGATTGATTTACTTCCATCTTAGGAATCAATAAAACTAGTGTTTGTATTTCGATTTTCATGATTGTTTGTATCCCATATATGATCATAGAATCGAGTTTTTTGATTGAAATCGTGATTTGGAGTGCTTTCTCTAAATCTCAATTTTAGATTGCCACCGTGGAATCGGGTCATGGTTGGTCCAGTATCGGTACTCATCATGAGTACCGATACTGGCTGAGCACGGGTATTGATTGGGTGCTTCCTGGAGCGTTGCTTGAATCGGTATAGTACCGGTACATGTAGGATACTTGTCACACCCAGGAGCACAGCTAGTATTGAAGGAGTACCGATACTCATCACAAGTACTGATACATGAGGGATACTGGTCGAACTCAAGATTGTTCCAGTATCGAGGTAGCACCGATACTCATCATGAGTACCGGTACATGTGGGATACTGGACACGCTACAGGAGTGCTGCCAGTATCGATCGAGTACCGATACTCATCATGAGTATCGGTACATGTAGGATACTAGTCATGTCCTATGATCGATCCAGTATCGATGGAGTATCGGTACTTATCATCAGTACCAGTACATGTATGATACTGGATATGGTAGAGGGGGTGATTAGTGCTAAAGGTGGTAAACAAACAACTAATTGTAAATAATGCAGATTTAATATAAACTCAAGCAAACCACAAATGAACGCAAGGGTTTACAGTGGAAACCTAATTTCTGGAAAAACCACTACCTAGACCTCCCAATTTAGGATTTTGCCCCCAGTCCAACTTGGAATACTAATCGGTACTTATGCGATACCAAACCCTTTTACAAACCCTTTTGATATCCCAATCAAGAGCAATGGGTATCAAACCCTTTTTCAATCCCTCTTAATATTCCAATCAAGAGCAAACCCCTCTTTCTTTAGAGGAAGGGAACCCACAACCCGGGCGCTCAGATTACAAGTAGATTAAGGAATAAAATAGAATTAAAACACAATTTAGCTCCTATGGATAGCCCCAATAAGATATGCAATTAATTATATGAACTAGTTATCTAGGAGACTAAAAGAACTCCTGTAGTGATTGTGAGAAGATGATGCTGCTGGGAGTTGAAGTGATGAAGCTTCAAGCAAGTGTGAGTTGGAGAATCAAAGCTTCAATCACTTCAAAGAATACGAAATCTATGCTTTTATTGAATGTGGACCTAAATGCACTTTAGAGTGTGGTTTTGGGGTTCTCTCTCTTCTATTTTTTCCTAAAGAGTGGGAAATCATCTCATATATATAGAGGGGTGAATGGACTAGTTTTGGTTTGCATAAAGCCCCTCTTCAACGGCTAAAAGCTTTCTCAATTGGATTTGCCAACGGCTAACTAATATGCTTCAAAAGTGTTTTATCTAATGTTAGGTAAAATTCATCTAACATTAGGTGAACTATTTAATGTCAGGTACTCAGTTAGGTGCAAAGTTTTCTATCTCCTGGAGATGTCCAATTTGGCTCAAAATAGCCTACCTAACGTTAGGCAACCTCTATCTAACGTTAGGTTAACTACCTAATGTCAGGTATAAAGCTCAGTGCAAAGTTTGTTATTCCCTAGAGCTCAAGGTGGCCTCAACCTTACTACCTAATGTTAGGTATATACTACCTAACGTTAGATGGACTGTAGAAAGTCCTCTAACTATCCAAATGAGTCTTGATAATTCTATAGGGTTCTAGGATGATCCTTTAATACCTTAGGATATGTTTTATCATATTTTGACCTATTTAGGCTATGTGTGGTGTTCTTGTGAGAATTATATATGAATCCCTTATGTTTATGCTAATATGAGATCTAATTGGGGCTCTTCTTACATTCTAAAAAATAAAAGATTACAACTCAATTCCTATAATACAAGAAGGCCTAAACTTGAAGAGCATGATCTCCTCCTTCTTCTTGGCTTCTGATATCGTTAAGAGAGCTTCAACATGAAAATCAATCTTGCAATATCTATGCAGAAGATCCAATTTTAATCTCAATTACTTGAGATCCTTGTTATTATCAAAACCATCATTAAAGGCTAATGTGGTGCCTAATTGCTTATGCACCAACTTTCTCCCCCTTTTTGATGATGACAAACACTCAATGGAGAGGTTGAAAGCCTCCCCCTGTCTAAGTGCTCTCCTAAATAAAATCTAAGAGATGATAACAAGGAGCACAATAATCTAAGAGATTATTGTCCAAAGACTAAATATTAATGATTGTATTGTTTAGTTTACTTTATTTTGAGCATGTATTTGATTTATTTCCTTTGTTTTCAATTAACTCCTCTGCATCTGCCATAACTGTCAACTTAAATTCTATTCTAGAACTAAATGGATTTAATTTTAAGTTCTAAAAAGAAAATGTCCTTATTGTTATGGGATGCATGGATCTGGACTATGCACTTTGGGTTGATCCTCCCTCCCCTCTTATGGATAAGAGTTCTTCTGATGAAATAAAGAACTTTGAGAGGTGGGAACGATCAAATCGCATTTGTCCGATGATCATGAAGCGTGCTATTCCAGAAAACTTTATGGGTGCTATCTTAGAGGAATTGAATGCTAAGAAATTCTTTGATGAGATTGGGAAAAGATTTGCTAAGAATTAGAAAGCTGAGACAACCAATCTCCTTAGCAAACTTGTCTCACTTAAGTACAGGGGTACTGGAAATGTTAGGGAGAATATTATGGAAATGTCCAATTTAGCTTCAAAACTAAAGGCACTTAAGTTGGAGTTGTCAGATGACCTCCTCGCGCATTTAGTTTTGATCTCCCTTCCTACATAATATGGGTAGTTTAAGGTTAGCTATAACTACCAAAGGGAGAAGTGGACTCTTAATGAGATCATTTCCCATTGTGTGCAAGAGGAAGAAAGATTAAAACATGACAAACCAAAAAGTTCTCATCTGGTTTCTAGGCCCAAAAGGAAGCGAGCTAAGGATACAGCTACTGCCAGCTCATCCTCCTCTAAAGGGAGTAAGAAGAAGCCTAAGGCATCCTGCTTCTTCTGCAAGGGAGAAGGACACGTGAAGAAGGATTGTACTAAGTATCACGCTTGGTGTGAAAAGAAAGGTACATTGCTCTCTTTAGTTTGTTCAGAAGTTAATTATCCTTCTACACCCTTAAACATTTGGTGGATAGATTCAGGAATTACTATTCACATCAGTGTGTCTGTATAGGGTTGCCTAAGCTGCCGAATGCCAAGTGACGGTGAAAGATACATCTATGTGGGCAATGACAAGAAGGTGGAGGTAGAAGCCATTGCATATTTTAGGCTGTCACTGACTACTGGTCACCAGTTAGATTTGAAAGAAACGTTCATTGTACCGTCATTTAGACGAAATTGAGTTTTTGTTTATCTATTGGGCAAATTTGGTTATTCCTTTTATTTGGAGATAGACGATGTCAGTTGTTTCTTAATTCAAATTTAGTTGGTTCTGGTTCTTTGTCTGCTAGTGATAAATTATATATGCTGCATACTTTTTCCTCCAATTTAGAAACCTACAATGCAACTTTAAGTGGTACAAAGTGTAAAATAACTCAGGAGAATTCCGCTTTATTGTGGCATAAGCGTTTAGTCCATATCTCTAAATAGAGGATGGACATGCTTATTTTGAGTGGAATTCTTGATTCCCTTGATTACATGAATTTGGATGTTTGTGTAGACTATTTAAAGGGGAAAAGAACAAACAAAAGAGGTATAGTTGCCACTGGAGCTACAAATGTCTTGGAACTAATACATACGGATATCTGTGATCCATTCTCTATGGCTTCCTGGAATGGGCAATAATATTTTATTACGTTCATAGATGACTACTCTAGATAGAGGTATTTATTTCTTCTTCATGAAAAGTTACAGTCTTTAGATGCGTTCAAGTCTTATAAGGCCGAGGTGGAAAACCAACTTGGGAAAAAGATTAGGGCTGTTATATCTGATCGTGGTGGTGAGTACTATTGCAGATATGATGGATTAGGAGAATGTTGGAACCTTGTTCCACATCTTATTTTGGTGCTAACAAAATTATTGTGAATTAATGTTTGCAATTAAGTGTTTTTTCATATTTAGGTGAAGAAGCAAGGCAAACAGGAAATGATGGAGGCTTGATGAAAAGGAGAAGATCATGATAAGAAGGAGGCTTGATGAAAAGGAGAAGATCATGATAAGAAGGAGGCAAGATGACAAGGATGAGTCGAAGTGAAGAAGATCATCTTCGACCTTTAGTTTATTTATTTTAGATTTTATTTTTATAGATTGTATATGCCTCTTAACAAAAGAATCATAACTTAGATCGTAAAATCAATTAAAGATAAATTAGGATTTATGTTGCGATCATTTTCAAAGAATGTAATTGATTAAATCACTTAAAGAAGGTACTTGTGAACCCACAAGTACCGGTACTAAAGTTTAGTACCGGTACATGTGAGTTACATGTTTGAGTTTTGTCAAGAAACAAACCTGTACCCTGCAAGTACCGGTACTCATGATCAGTACCGGTACTGGAGGGAACGAGTACTGATACTAATCATGAGTACCGGTACAAGTGGGTTACAGATTTGTGTTAAGAGTTTGAAACCCAAATCTGGAAGCAACAAGTACCAGTACAGGTACCTTAGTACCAATACCAGGTAGCCGTTGGCTCAAAACTGAACGGCTAGAAAATTAATTCCAACAATATGAACGTTGGGAATTAATTCCCAACGTCTAGTAGATGAGTATCCTAGGTCCTAAACTTTATAAAATGACCCTAGGACTCTTTGTTTGCATACAAGAGATATAAGAAATGGAGAAGAAAAATTCTGGAGCTATATTACATTTTTCCACCACATATTCAAGAGAAGGAATAATTTGCTGCTCTCAATCTCTCTACGCTTTTGCAAACGCTTCAACGACGTGTTTTTCTCACGCATCTACGAAGCGATCCATGCTCATTCTAGGCTCTCAAATTGGTATCATCTTTTAATTATTGTTGAGAGGCTTAGGTTCTACTTGTAATATTCTTTTTGTCTTACACCTGTACTTCTTTTGTATTTGAGCTTATTGCTCGTTGGGTTGTAACAAACCCGTTATTGTACTTGGGTTGAGGTAACCCGTTAATTACCTCGATTAGTAAATTGATTCTCTCGGGGTTGAGAGAATCGGGTTAAAAACCCTAAGCTGGGAGGCTTAGGTAGTGGAGTACCCAAGGGAGGGGAACCACTATATATTTTGTGTCCTTTGTGATTTGAATTGATTGTGCAAATCTTTTTATTATTACTAACATTGTGCTAAAGTATTTTTGTGAGCGTAGATAGCCATACATTACATATCTTCAGATCCTCTATCAGAGAACAACGTCTAGGACCATTTGGTTCTTTTCTAGATGAGTGTGGCATAGTGCCTCAGTATACCATGCCTGGGACACCAAGCAAGAATGGTGTTGCTGAACGTTGCAAGCAGACCCTTAACGATATGGTACAGAGTATGATTAGTCATTCCTCTTTACCTGAGTCTCTATAGGGAGAAGCACTGAAAACAACTGTATATGTTCTCAATTGAGTACCAACTAAAGTAGTGTTTAAAACTCTATATGAAATGTGGACTAATAAGGTACCTAGTATGAAATATTTTCATATCTGGGGGTGCTTAGCTGAGGCTAGGTCATACAGACCTGCTGAAAGGAAACTAGACTCTAAAACGGTCACCTACTATTTTGTAGGATACAGTGAGAGGTCGAAGGGTTATAAGTTTTATGACCTAACGACTTACTCATTTTTTGAGACTAGGAATGCCCACTTCTTTGAGAATGTTGGTTTGGGGTGTGATAGTCGCCACATTACATTTGAAGATCTAGATCCTGTTCATAAGGAAATTATTGAACAGGGTTAAGTTCTTATTCTAAATGTTGTTCCAACAACATCAAGGGAAGAAAGTAATGTCGATAATCTTCCCATTTATCGAATCGAATAACCTCAAAACATTCAAGATCCTGCACCCATTAGGAGATTTAGTAGAGAAAGGAGAAGTGCAATATCTAGTGATTACATTGTATTTCTTCAGGAGTTAGAGGTAGACCAAATGGATACGGTTCTCATTTCGGTTGCTCATGCCATGAGGAGTTCTCATTCTTAGAACTGGATCAATGCCATGAATGAAGAGATGAAATCCATGAGTGACAACGAGATTTGGGATTTTGTCTCATTGCCTGAAGGCGTGAGGCCCATTGGTTGTAAATGGATATTTAAAACCAAACGGGATTCACAAGGCAATGTAGACAAATATAAGGCTTGTCTTGTTGCTAAGGGATTTACTCAAAAGGAAGGCATAAACTATAAAGAAACATTGTTACCAGTTTCATCTAAGGATTCATTTAGAACCATAATGGCTTTAGTAGCTCATTTTAATTTAGAGCTACATCAAAGGGATGTAAAGACAACATTTTTTAATGGAAACATTAATGAAATAAGTTGCATGGTGTAACCAGAAAACTTTACATTAGGAGACACAAAAAAAAATGGTTTGCAAATTAAAGAAAGTCATTTATAGACTAAAGCAAGTTTCAAGATAGTGGTATTATAAATTTCATCAAATAATTATCTCATTTGGTTTTGATACAAATCCAGTTGATGATTGTGTATACCACAAATTTGTGGGGAAAAATATATTTTCTTAGTTTTGTATGTGGATGACATTCTCCTTGCCTATAATGACAATGGTTTGCTTCAGGTAACCAAGACATTTTTCTCTGGTAATTTTGAAATGAGAGATCTTGGTTAAGCCTTTTTGAAATGAAAGATCTTGGTAAAGCCTCTTTTGTATTATGAATCCAGATACAACGAAATCATTCTCGGGGTATTTGATGAGTTGCAACTTATCATAGCTAAATCGCCTAAGTTAAGCTAGAAACGAGCTTAAACACTATCAAATTAACACATAAAAAAGGTTAAGTGTGGAAAATATAGAAAAAGACCTAAAACATCAATTTTGTGTTAAAAATGCATAATTAGGTCATTTATTGAGATATTCTATTAAATAATGTAAAATGATGATCCAATTGCAAATTGAATACACAAATGATCTCAAAATTTCAAATCAAAAGTAAAATTAACTTCTAATATGTTCAATTAAGCTTCAATAAAAACTTAGGTGCATTTGGACATCATTAGGATCT
The DNA here is from genome assembly GCA_037157565.1 of Thalassia testudinum. Classification (NCBI taxonomy): domain Eukaryota; kingdom Viridiplantae; phylum Streptophyta; class Magnoliopsida; order Alismatales; family Hydrocharitaceae; genus Thalassia; species Thalassia testudinum. The sequence goes on along the minus strand of JAZHRO010000013.1, from coordinate 60,932,012 downwards.
TGCAATTATAGATTTACATTTAGGTCCTCCTTTCATCACATTTCATTCATTAGAAAACCAGCCAAGGACCTATTCGTAGGATACAAGGACCAGTTTGCAAGCCCTTAAGGATCTCTTTGTAATCATTTCTAATCACTTATGGGTGTCCCTACTATTTCTCTACCCCTTCGCGTTGGGGCTTCTAGCACAAATTCACCAACAGAACCTTGCGCCACCTGTAGCCGCGCGTGCACTGTAGCACCGCAAGAACACAAGAAATCCTCTGCGTTGATCCTTTTGACCTACTCAATCTGTGGCTCCCCTTGATTGGAAGCTTCGTGCGAATCGACGCTTAGCACCACCCTTTCTCCCAGATCTGATCCAACGACGCTCTTTTGATTTGAATCTTCCCGCACCCTCGCAGCTACATCCTCACTGCCCAAACCCCTAGCGCCTAATCTCACCATTGAGGTGAGGAGAATCACTCCCTCTCGCTACTTAAGCACCTTCGCTGCCTCGCGTGCGAGGGATTGCTCCCTCTTCCTTGAGTGATCACTTTTATCCACTCCAGTTTTCTCCCCTATTCATCACTACGTCAGTGATAGGGGTGCAGCTCTCCTCGATTTCGTCGCTGTAGTGACCAGCTGTAGGCCAGGGATCCCTTTCCTTGTTGGAGTCCTCCTCATCTCCCTTCGTCGCTGCAGTGACCATTTGCAGCCCAGGCATCCCATTCTTCCTTTAGATTAGGACTTTACATGCTTTCTAGAATAGTTAGATTAGTAATTAGTTTAGTGTAGTTGATTAGATGATCAAATTGTGTGGTAGATTAGTTTAGTGTAGAAACAATTTCGTCCTCTCTGATCAGTCTTGTTTGGAAAGGTGTTTTTGCACATTCACACTCATTTCTCTTCCCCTTCATACCCCCAATTCATTTTCACTAACTTCCACTCATTTTTCATCAATCACCCACCCATCAGAGCATCAAATCAGATCTAATGCTCTTGAGCATTCAAATCTGATTTGAACGCTCACAACCTTTTTGAGGGACTCTCCATTCATTCCAATTTTCCACAAAGTCCCTCCACTATTTTGAATGCAGATCTGAAAATTTGGGTTTGATTTCAGTTGTTTTCACTGTGCGATTTTGATTTTCTCTTCGTGCTGTCTATGGAACAAGAGATATGGCAAATCTAACTTATATGTGTTTTTCAAGCTTTCCTCGAGAGGGAATGAATCCTAAATTTTTCAGAGAGTACTTGAGATGCTTTTGATGTGGTTTTATCGCCTTGAAATCCTAATATGCACCTCACCTTACATTGTCTATAGTGTAAGGTGAGGTGCATGTGAGGGCTTCAAGATGTTTTTGGGGATCGGTGATTTGAAGTTGTTAATGGTTTTCTCGATCAGATGGGGATTTTTCAGATTGTATTCATAAGTTTTCACTATACAAATGGTGGCTGTATCATGTGAACATGTTTTGAGAGAGTTTTTCATCTCTTCAATCTAAGATTTTAAAGTCTAATCCCCCATTTCAGTACATTGAATAGCTGCTATAGCAGCAACATTTGAGGGGATTCACCCCTACTTCAAGAATTGAAGTGTTTTCACATGATTTCCTCATGGAGTTCATGCTCTGAATGGAGGTTATTTTATCCTACTCTCTATAGTAGGGTAGAATGATTCTATCAGAGTTTTACACTTTTTTGGATCTCAGTCCCCTTTGATTTTCAAGAGAAAAACCAACTTTTAAAAAAATTGTGATGTTTTAGAAAGAAATTTAATGGAAATGAAACCTTATTTCGGTGCTCACCTTCACAGTCTATAGTGGAAGGTGAAAATCATTTAGGAATTCTAAATCTTCAATTAGATGATCTAAGATTAAATTTGATTTTGTAAGGGATGTTGAGCTTAACTTGGTCTGCTGTAGCTCTGAAAATTAATTACAGAATTGCTGCAGACCTCTGAAATCACTATAGAATGATTAAAATCATGCTTGGATAATCTGATTTGGAACTGCACCAGCCATTTTGAGTGATTTTAAGATGTCTGGTTTGATTGAAGGACGTTTGGAGTAGTTCCCTGAGCTACTGTGTGTCAGCAACTGCTGCTGTTGTCTTGCTATTGTTGCTACTACTGTGAATGCTTGATTTCAGTAGCTGTAAGTGTTGCTGTTGCTATGGATCAGATGGGCAGTAGGCTTAGGTTTTATCTATTTAAAATGGCTAACATATTTGTAATATGTGCATTAACTTGTAACAAGAATTCCTGTATTGATATTGATCTTAAAATTGCATTTAGATTACTTGTAATCTTTCTTAATCATCCATTGTCAGCTACATTTAGTGCCTGATTGTCTAAAATGAGAAATTAATGTCAAAATTAACTGAAAATCATGTTTAAGTGCATGAACACCTTCTATTTGTCTTGCTGGATGTATCTGAATGTTTGCACTGCATTTCTAGCCTTTAGATTAGGATTTTAGGCCTTGAGTTCACCTTGAAAATCCCTTTTAAGGCCTAGGTTGTATGAACTTTATAAATCAATAAAAAAATATAACAAAATCCAAAAAAAAATAAAATAACCCTGTCTTAGTGAAGATTAGGTAAATTTTTACACATATGCCAAAGTTCAAGACATTCTGAATCCTCGGCTTGGTAGAACATACTAGCCGATGGTTCAGTCTACCTTAAAATTTAATAAAAGACCTTAATATATAAAAACATCAAAAACACTCTCTCTATCTCATCTCTTTCCTTCTTTCTCACCTCCTACCTCTATAAAATATATAAAACCCATAAAACTCAAAAAAACCCCAAAAACACTCAAAAATACTATGTATAGTATGTATATACTTGTATATATAACTTATACTAAGCTATATATTTGTATATAATGTAAGATATGTACATAACAGATATATATAACTTATATATTTATTATATAATGTAAATTAAATATTTAAGATCATATAAACCATATATAACTTAATTATATAACTATTTATTATTTATACTAACTTATAAGTACTATAACTTAAGTAAGTTTATAAAATCGTGTATATAAATGTAATTACTAATTATACTATATATACATATCTATTTATGTATTATGTAAATTATGAACCCTGTAGTATAATTTAATTATGTATATATAATAAATAATTAATTTATTTACTAGCTAAGTTATTAAGTTAAATTAAGATAAATTAGTAAGTTATGTTATAGCTGAGCTAACTTATATTGTACATTTGTAGTATTGTATTTTAAGTAAATTAAGCTAATTTAACTATATTTATATTGTAGTATACTATTTATACATAATTTATATGTATATTAGCCTGAATTCACTTATTTAAATGTAAATAAAATCAAAATAAATCATGTAAAATTCAATAAAAATATGTATTAAATACTTTAATATGTATATTAACTTTATACAAGGTCAATTAGATAATTAATTAACTAATTTATACGTTAATTAAGAAATAAACCCTGAAATCAAAATGTATTAATTGTGAACTTTAGCTAATTTATTTATATAGTAAATATAAATATTTTTGTAAATAAATTATATAATTATATATCCCTATATAAGGGCTTTCCAACTACATATTTTAATTTAAAATTTGATTGAAATTGGACCCTCAAATCGAGGGCCAAACATTGCAAACCAGGACATGCGCATTGAGGCTGCAGCGTCGAAGAGGCGTTGGAATGGTGCTACATCGTTGGCGTGAGAACGTCCGTTGTTGCTTAAATTATTTTCCTTACTATCCCTCTCCAGTCATCACGGGTGACGGGCGCCCGAAACCCATTACCCCTTATATCCTCTAAGCATATTATGGCATATGACTTTGGTTTGAAATGAGATTGGTGTGTGCGGTGTGGGCTAGGGGTCTGGAACTGTGCATGGGCTTGAATGAGCCCATTAATGAGCTTAAATCAGAATTAAGAGGTTAATTAACGAATCAGGGTGGCCTTAGTAGAGGTCTGATCTCACTCGAGAGGGTGCTATGTATTCCTCGAAAAAGTTACCCGCCAATTAAAAACCTAATTTTGTTTTAAGTGAGGGTTAATAAGGGGTTAATTAAGAGAGAAAGGGGCGTCGTGTGGATTAGGTGTGAGAGAAGAAGAGAGAATGAGAGAGCCTTAAGCTAAGGAGAGAGAATAAAAGAAGAAGAGAAGCATGTATATTATATGTATATGTATCTATGAGTATATATATATAGTATACTGTAAATAAATAATATGTATAAGAAGTATATATAGTATAAGTAATGTTTGAGTTATATATGTACGTAAATAACATAATAGCTTTACTGACAGACTAATCCGTCATTGTAGATAGAATAAGTGTCACTATAGACCCTAGTTTTTACCTTAGCTTATGTATATGTTTTTTCCTAAGGTTTAGCGACACTTATAGAAGTCGCTGTACATACTATATATGTTACTGTATATGTTAGTATATTATGTTAAGTTAGTATAGTATATATTATTACTTATTATTGTATATATATCTAAGTATTATTATTATAAGTTATAAAGAGATAGAATATAGTACTTAATTATAGTGTTTGATGCTTGTTTGTTTATATCTGGTTGTAAGCATTTTAGTTCATTCTTTTGTATATAATTAAGCTATTATTTCATTAGTTGATCATTCATTAAGTCATTCATTCATAATTATACATAAAACAAATCTTTTTGGAATTAAAGAATGATATTGGACTTAGAGAGATGTATATCAATAACTGCCTCCCAGTGAATGACCTGTAATAAACCAGTAAAATTATGTAATTAAATAAATTTGACATGATAACGATTTGTATTTGTGACATATACTCCAACAACAACGATTTTTTTATACGAACCGTGGTCTATCGCACCATATTTTTTTGGTGTCGTTGCCGAGGATAACAACCCGACAACAACACTTTATTGTGAGTGATTGATTAACATGTCGTAGAAAGTTGATTAGTATCTTTAGATTATCACAAAGGAGATACATCGATGCCATTCTAAAGCGTTTTGGCATGGAGAATTGCAAATCAGGAGATACTGCAGTGGCTAAGGGATATAAATTCTCTCTTAACCAATACCCCAAGAATGAGTTTAACGCTAAAGAGATGGAAAATGTTTTCTATACATCGGCAGTGGGAAGTTTGATGTATGTCCAAGTTTGCACGCGGCCAGACCTAGCATACATTGCTGGAATGTTAGCCAGATATTTAAGCACGCCTGGACCCGACCACTGGAAGGCAACCAAACGGGTCATGTGCTACCTACAAAGAATAAAGGATTTCATGCTCACATATAGGAGATCAGATCATTTGGAGGTACTCGGATATTCTGACTCTGACTTTTTGGGATGTCAGGATACCCGAAGATCTACTTTGGGATATATTTTTCTGTGGGCTGGAGGGGCTTGATTAGCCCATAGTTGTGGGCTATTTAAGTATTTAAGTGCCTATACATTAGATTAATTCTAACATTTATTTAGTATAAATTAGGATGTAAATAGATTAATTGATAGTTTTAATCTAATTACATAATCCATACATTGCATTCATATCTTAAGTGCATTTAGAATTAGCTTAGAATAACATTCATCTAATTAGATAATCAATTAGGTACATTATTTTTATTAACATAGAAGTTGAGGGTCTGTATATAAATAACCCTAATATTTTAACAATATTTTCTTTATTCTTCTTCTTTCGGAACGGCTGTCTGCCGCTCCAACGCCCGGCTGCTGCAGTGATGAAGCCATTCAAGGGGGAGCGGATGTGGTTGATCTGGTCGGCGGCTGATTTCAAACTTGTTCAGGCCACTACAAAAGGAGCAGGGAGGCAGCCGAGCTGAGGAGGCCTCCGCCACCGACCCACCACTGTGCAGAGAGAACCTCTCTCTTCCACTCCACACTGCCGGCCTCTACCGTGGCGGCGAGTCTCCACCACCGTGGGCGTGTGGTGTGACAGGCCACACCGCCATCCGGAGCTCGCCCGCATCACTGTGAGCACCCTAGCGTGCATCTTCCTCGCCGTCGTCGCAGACCATCACCACCGAGCTACTGATCAGCCACCCTCTCAGTAACTTAAGACGTCTGGGAAATTTCCCAGACGTCTGAAGTTACCCGCTCACCTCCACTTCCTCAGCCTGCACTCTCCAACCGGCCACCAGACCGCCTGCACCCTCCACCGCTCACCGGATGCAGACCTGCACACGCCTGCAGATCAGCCCGCGCTCTCCTCCAACGCCTGCAGACCAGCCTGCAGCATCCTCCAACAGCCGCCTGCAGCTTCCACCGCACACGCCAACCGCCTGCAGCTTCCACCGCGCCAGCGCCCTCCGCAGACCCTCCGTCCACGCCAGCTTCCACCGCACACGCCAACCGCCTGCAGACCACCGCGCAAGCGCCCTCCTGCAGACCACCGCCCACGCACAACCGCGCCAGCGCCCTCCTGCAGACCCTCCGCGCGCCCACTCACAACCGCCTGCAGACCGCCTAACCGACCACCGCGCACGCCAGCCGCACACGCCAGCCGCAGCAGTGCCCACGGCAGCGGCAGCAGCCACCCCCGCAGCAGCAGCAGGCGGCGGACTTCACGCCAACAGGCTGCGCAAGCTGCCGGCTGCAGCACCTCCGCCGGAGCTCGTCCGACCACCTCCGACCGCCGCGCGACTCGCCGCCACCACCGATTCGAAGCCCTTGATCCAAGGGACCTCCTCCGAGCTTCCTGCGCCCGGCCATGGGCTCCTCGTCGCGCAAGACAACGGGGAAAAATTCCCCTGTTTTGCTACAGTAAAACGTTAATTAAAATTTACATTTTCTGCCATTGCCACATTTTAATCATATTCTATTCACTCTGCATTGCGGAAAATATCCTGTAGTTTCTCATAATTGCCATTTCAGCATTGTTTCTTGCTTAAACCTTAATCTAAAGGCAATCTTGGCTTGGTTCTTGTCCAAATTGACTACGAACAAACATTTTTAAGTAGCGCGAATTTTAATACGTTATTGCCTCCCTGTGGATACGACCCGCTCCTCTGCGAGTGGTTATTTCTTGTTAAAAATTGATTATTCGATTTTTCCACCACATTAAACTACAAATGACTTAAAAGCGAAAGATTGACCAGTCAGGGCTATCTCATGGAAGAGTGCAAAGCAAACCTTGATATCTACCTCCACTATGGAAGCAGAATTCATAGTGTGCTTCGAGGTCTCAAATCATGGAGTATGGATTCGGAATTTTGTCACAGCATTTCGGATCATTGATGGTGTCGAAAGACTACTTCAGCTTTACTGTGATAATAATTCGACGGTGATGTACTCCAATAGAAACAAAAGTTCTTCGAGGTTGAAGCACATTGACATCAAGTATTTAGCAGTTAAGGAAAGAGTTCAAAATGGATAGGTGCCCATTGAGCACATTGGGATCAACTCCATGGTAGCAGATCTGCTCATTGAAGGGCTAACGCTAAAGGTTTTTCATGAGCATGTTGTCTGTATGGGTGTTGTATCTATTTTGTAATACAATAATTCAGTGAGAGTTTGTTCTATTTTGGTGTTTCATGTGTGGACATGTTTTGGATTATGCGTATAATAATTAAGTTTTTATTCTTTGAACTCATTAGTCCTTGCCATGTGATCTCTTATATGATAAGGTTTTTTGGGTCAGTTGAAAATAGGCATGTCTAGATCACATTAACATGCAATTTTCATGCTATGTACCTATGTTAAATCTATGTCATTACTTGTGTTAATGCATGCGATCATTGTTTGGTCTAGTCGATTTCATAATGGCGAAAATCAACTTTGGTCGTATGTTAACAAAGTATGGATGAGATTGTTGGAGATGTGGTTTATTGTGATGTTGTATTAATGAGCTCATACAGGTATATATGAACGTATGATTTTAAGGATGATATATGTGGTTCGAATGGGAGATTGTTAGAATCATAATGCGAACCTTCATAATTATTATTATGGAATTATACGTTAAATGTATACATATATTTAGACATCACATTTACGGTCATTAAAGTGATCTAATTATGTAAATTGATCATTCACTTCCCATTAGGGTATGAGATTTAATGCATAGAAACCTTAAGGGTAAGTGCAATTCTGTGTTGGGTGGAATTGTCATTTTTATTTTAAGCGGTTATGATCCCTGGAGGGGTGATGGTGAAGTGAGCATTTGATTTTCTGCATCTTATCGTAGAAAAGTTCTAAATAGAGCCCATGACATAATCCAAAGAGTACATCCCCATTCAGTTTTCTTCCGCTCTCACTTTCTGAACCCCCTGGAAGTACTATTGTCACCGCCTCTCGTTGGAGAAGTAAATCCACGACTTTAGAGGATTTCGTGATCTCCTCATCGCTTCCGTTACGATGGATTCAGATATCCTTCCATTATTTTTTTTATATTTTTATTTTGATTGATAATATGATAAATAGATAATTTTTGAGATTATAAAATCATGTGATTCTAATTTTTATTGAATATTAGATTCCATCGTACACACCACTGTACTATGTGCACGTATGTATAATAATTTTTAGTTCTTATTTGTTCTTCTAATTTCAAGGGTGGTTTCCAGCAACAAGGTGTCAAAAGCTTAATCTTTCACCAATTTTGCTTGCATTTGTTACATTTCCCTTTTTTCCTTATTTTCCCTCACATTAAAAATCTTGCCTTTCCTTTGTCCGCTTTGCCTATCAATGCCTTTCCCTTCCATACGCTATAGCTATCTTATCTTTCCTACCATAGCAAAAGTGCATTTGGGATTTTCTTCCTCACTTTGAAGATTTCTTTAGTTAATTTCACAAAACCACCTCCACAGAAAAATTGGGGACTGCAACGCATTCATATCTTTTTCTGACACCAATTGGATAAAAGCCGAAAAATCCAAGTTACTAAGATGAATCGATGATCGGAAACTCCACTATATAATTAATAATTGCTACCAATCTCTTATCTCTGTAAGTATAACAGATAAGATTTCAATGAGACCACCTATTACCCTATGGATAATTTTCATCCTCAAAGCTTTTCGACTCCATAGATTTTCCCTTCAAACATCCTCCGTCCACCTGTAAAGCTCTATGAAACTTAAGATTTGAGTAGCTTTCCATTGAGTTGAGTTTTCAAAGAATCTTTTTTTCTAATTCTTTTATCTTTTCTTTCCTTGGTGAGGAATTACGTAGCTTTCTTTTGATGCAAATTCCCTAAGCAATCTTTGCATTGTTTTTTTTTCTAACTTTTTATTTTCAAATAACTCAATTTTTGTTTTTTTTTCCCCCAGCTATAGCTCAATTACTTTACCAAGAGTGTTGTTGGTTGGACATGATCTACTTGGCCTTGCAAAAGAACAAAAGTTCCGTGGATAAAATCGTGTAAATCCAAATTTTTGTTTATCAATATTAAACAAATTATATATTTTAAGGAACAATATGCTTAGAAGTAAGCTAGAATAGGTGAGGCTACTGTAAGTATTAGTTGTAAATAATCTTTTAAGGAGTTTGGATGTCTATTTGGTTTTTTCAATTGTAAGCAATATTATTATGTAATTGTTAGAAATTTGAATGCTATTTTAATTATTTTCATCAGCAATAATACTCATATAATCCTATACTTTTTCAATGGATTCTCAATGTGGAATTCAAAGTTTTTGTTATGGAAATGTGATTACTATAAGAGCTATATTGGTTAATAAAGCAAGTAGCTTCTCAAGATCCTATTTCTAATTTCAAGTGAGGAGAATTCTTGCAACATATGTAGATTTTAATGACCTATTTCTACTCCATTTCATTAAAATGACAAATAAATCTAGTTTACAATGATGTAATATGAATTTAATCCATCTAGCTTTAGAAATATGGAGCCCAATTGGTTTCACATTTAAGAGAGATTCCCACGGTGAAGCATGGGTCGAACTAATCACTTTTTTTTTGAAATGTAGAGATGCTCCATTGATCATCAACCTTACAAAGGACAAGGGATCGCTTAATTGTCCCAAATACCAGAGAGATCATGTTGCAAATAGAATTTAGCAAGATTGTGGGCTTGAGAAACCCTTCTCCTGCCAACAAAGACAATCTTCAGAGAAGGAAACGAAGTAACATGCCTTGACATCTTGTGACAGCATATAAGGATCTCCATGAAGGTTTCAAGGATCGGTTGATTTAGTTAACCAGGGACAACACATCCCTGTGAAGCTGTCCAACCGTGATATCCAAATTTATGGCAAACTGAAGGCCTTGATAAATAGCTAAAGCTTCTGCCTCTTTCGAGTTGTTTGCAACTTGGAGGTTTGAGCAGCAGAACATTTCCATTTTCATTAATAATGACTACGGCCACAGTAGAGAATAAAGCACCAACTGCTGCATCAACGACAATAGAATTGAAATGGGAGCTCTCTGTCGATTAGGTGGGCGGCATGGAATATACTTGGGCAGCGGCTGGAGGATTAGTAGCGTTAAGGACAGGGGCTGCAGGATTAGGAGCATTAGGGAGAATGGGAGGAAGAAGTTGGGTATTGGCATAGAATTTCATAGCAGCCTGAATATGATTCACAACTTGAATTGGATCGGCGATGGATTGTCCATGTATGACATTGCATCTATTGATCCAAAGGGCGTGAGTTGCGAAATAAGGCAGGGTAGGGCTAGTATCTGTGTTAGAGAGTTGGATGGAGATATTCTGAACCAACTAGCATTGGAGATTTGTATCCCAACGCCAAGGAGGAACCAAATAGCTCTGGTGAATGGGTAAGTGATGAAAATGTGATCTGCATCTTCTTTTTCTTGATTGCACATCTCACAATAATCTTCAACAGCTGAAATTCTTGAGGCAAGTAGGTTTCTGATGTTTAAAGCTATTGAGGCAGCCTTCCAAAGGAAAATTCTTATATGAGGAGGGATATGAAGGTTCTAGATAACTTTGGAATGTTGTGTGGCTGCATTATCATCGGGCGGTATTCTGCCGAGCTCGGCCAATACTATCTGATATGTTAACTTAACAGAGAAGGCTCCCTTTAGATGATCTAACCATATAAGTTGGTAATCGTGACCCCAATGGGGAGGGGTTTTTGCAATCAGGTCAGCCATATAAGGAGTAAAGGTTTGCAAAAGTGCTTGATAATTCTAGGAACGATCCTCTCAGTTTAACAGGTCATTGATAGAACTGACGTGAGTTAGGAGGGAATTGTTAGGTAACAAAGGGATGAAAAAATCTCTCACCCAATAATCTCAATATAGGTTTATCTGCTGCCCATTTCCAACCAACCAAGAGGAGCCCACAAATAGCAGTCCTTGCACCGAGTGCAGGGCCTTCATAAAGGGTGAGTCTCTTGGTTTGGGAGAATAATTCCAAAAGTCATCATTTGATAAGTATTTGGCCTTCGATTGTTGCTGCCATATTCCAGCCTTTTGAGTGAGGAGCTTCCACGCCATCTTCATGAGAAAAGCATAATTAATCAGCTCTGTAGTTGTAAATCATAACCTATTGGTGCAACGGTACCACAATCGTTGATTTTAATGATAATAAAACACTTGTTATTTAACAATTGCATTTAGTTTATAATTTTAGATACAAAGCAAGTGGAATCAAGTGTGAAGGAGTTTAAGCTCATATCCATGGACAAATTGCATGGATGATCGTCGATGACCGCTTTGCACTAAAAGGGTTGTTTTAAGTGTCGTTATTGTAGTATGTGTGTCACAAATGCAAATCGATGTCGTAGTAAATTTATTTATTTATAATTTTTACTGGTTTGTTTCCAGGTCATTTACTGGGAGACAGTTATTGATATACATCACTCTCTAAATCTAAAAATGTTCTTTTATCCCAAAAATGTTAATTTTATTAACAAAAAATGAATGAATCAATCAATAATCGAAAGAATTGGTTAATTATTTACAAAAGAATCTAGTAACAATGCCTGAAGCAAATGTACAACAAATAGGCAACAAAAAGTAGCTACTACTACTATACTATGTTAATTATATACACTAATATAAATAATACCTAACTGAAGGTCGATAAACGCCTGTTTATCATCATTCTTATGCATTAAAACAAACCTAGCTCTTAGGATTTTACTCCGCAAATGGATTTTTGTGCTGCATTTAGGCATAAATTAGGTTAGGCATGCATTGCATTTTTTATTGTCATTTTTGATATGTTTTTGTGAGTCTTTGGGATGAACAGATATGCAGATCCCTAAAACCCTAGCACTAAAGAAGGCAAATGGTGAAGGAGAAGCTCAGACTAGCTGGAGCTCAGCTTGATCCAGCTCACTACAGTTGGAACCTAGCTCACTTGAACTAGGGTTAGCTCATCCTAGCTCCATTAAGCTAATCTCAGCTGAATGGCAGCTCAAGAGAGTTCATCTTAGCTCACCCTAGCTCAAGTCAGCTCAGATCCAGCTCAACTTAGCTGAGTCTAGCTCATCTCAGCTCCCACTAGTCCACAGGGAGCTCTAGCTAGCTCAGCTGAGTTGACAGGAGATCACCCTAGCTCAGACCCTGCTACATCTAGCTCCACTCAACTCCAGCCAGATGAAGAAGAACTCATCTCAGCTTAGGAAGCTCAAGTCCAGCTCCCAGGGATTCAGCTTAGCTCAACTCAGTTGAGCTAAGCTACCTTAACTGCCTCAACCAGCTTGATCCTCCCCGGGAGCACTAGACCTAGCTCACCTCAGCTCATTATGGTAGAAGCTAGCTCACTTTAGCTTGGCTTAGCAGCTAGCAAAGAACTAGCAAGCTAATCCAACTAGAGTAGCTCCATGCCAGCCTCTTCAGTAGCAACCAGCTCCAGTTTCAGCTCCAGACTTCTTCTCCTCAGCTCCTCCCTCCAAACCCTAGCTCCAACACCTTCTCCTCTACTCCTCCATTAGCTAAGCTAGCTTAGCTTAGCTTAGCTTATCTATGCTCCAAATTCCTTGGCTTGTCCCACCCCAAAAACCCACCTAACAACTCCACCCAACTAGCTCCACCTAAGCTCCACATAAGCTAACCTACTTGGCACCAACCTAGCCTACCCACTACCTCCAAAAGACACCTAAAAGTGGCGCCAAAACCACCCTAACCACCCCCTTGATGGCACCACTTTTCCCTCCAAAAACTCCCTTCATCTCCACCATACACCTCTCCTTAAATCCGTCTCCACCATCCACCTAACCCCCCTTCTAGAAGACCCTAGGTTGGCGCCAAAATGGTGGTGTCTCTCCACCACCAAAAGCCACCAACACCACCATAACCACCCCCTTTAACACCTCTTGGGTTGGTGCCAAATACCCTTGGCCATAGGATCACCAACCACCTCCATCCTTCCATCCTAGCCCTCCATTTCAAGGGGCACCTTAACCCCCCATCCTACCCTATAAAAAGACCACTACCCACCACCATTCAAGGCATCCTTGGCTAGAAAATTCACTCTCATATTCCACCTAGAAGCCCACGTTCAAGAGAGAAGAAGAAGAAGAAGATTAAGGGGATATTATGTCCCCTTGGTGCCTTCCCCTCTTCCCTTCTCTCTTGAGTCACGCCAGCCAAAGGAGAAGCCAGGCAAGGAAGATCTTTGGAGGAGATCTTGAAGGTGGTCCACGCCACCTTGGAGGAGCTTTTGAGGGTGGTGCATGCCCACCCCTTGGAGAGAGCATTGAAGGTGGTAGCTTCCACCTTGGAGGAGCTCTCAAGGAAGGAGAAGAGGGAGGCCCTCTTTTCAAGCCAAGGAGCAGCTAGGCTTGGAGCAAGAAGACTCCCTTCTTCACCTAATTTTGCAAGAGGATTAGTGTTTCTTTATTTACTTTTAAATTTTTTTAGTTCTAGTAGAAGCATTCCTCTACTTGTCCTTGAAAAGAATACTAATTCTAGTTAATTAAATTACCTTCTTTTAGCTTTTTATTGCAATTGTTACTTTTGGGTCTAGCACTTGTTTCACCTCTTCTTCCTAATTACTCTAGGCCTCCACTTGTCTAGAGTGAGCTTAGGAAGAAGATATATCTATCTTTTAAGTTTTAGTTAAACAATTATAGGTGTTAGTACTTTCCGTTACAATTCGCATTTTGCCCTCGCTTTTTCAAAACAAAAAAATTACATATTTAAAATACCAAAAAGAAAGTTGAGATGTGTTTTTAGCAAGAGAATTGAATTGCAATTTTTGCCTCCTTGGACGACCCTAGATACTTCCCCTATCTAGGATATAAAGTTAAAAGCGAAAGCGGATTCGTGTGTTACAACGACGTTAAAAACACGCTTTTACAAATCACGCGTATTTCGTTATCACTTTTTGGCGTCATTGCTGGGGAGGCATAGCTTTGCTATTATTTCTTTTCTTGCTTGAAGTAGATCTCATCCTCTTCTCTTTCTTCTTTTTCGTGTGTGCAGGAACTATTGCAGGAAGAAAGCGAGAATTTGGAAGCGAGAGCTCAAAGTTCCTTTTCTTCCCACGAAATTCAGGTTGGTTCCTCTTTTTGGTCACATAATTAATTAAAACTACCAAAAATATATTAAACTTGGCTTTCAGGATCCCAAAAAACTTGATTAAGTGGAGTGGTGCATTTTAAAATCCATTGTTTGCTTGAATGCTTCTTTAGCACCACTCCATTGCAAGTATTGGTGTTCTATTTTTCAGGTCCAAATTTCTGTCCGGACTTGAAAAATCGATTCCTAACACCACAGGCCTCCTAAAATCATAAAATTTCATACAGTGATTTCGAATTAAGTTAGGAACAACTGTGACAAATTTTAGAACAATTGGATTTGTATTTAATTTTTAAAAATTCGTGGATTGCAGAGGGGTCACACCCTCTAATCTTCCTATTTTGCTACTGTCCGCAAATTTTTACAATTTTTATACTCATCCAATTTTTGTAAAATTTATCTTGCTAGAATCCTTGTGAAATTTTGCACATCACATAAAATCACAAAAATTTTCTGAGGTCGGTGGTAATACTGAAAGGTCTACAATACCTACGGGTATCATTTCTGGACTTTGACACCAGTACAATTAAAAATTAGAAAAAATTATCAAAAAAATTTCTAAAATCTTACAAAAATCTTTTCTGGAATCCTTGTTTGATTTCACTAAAGGTAGTGGTGTTGGTTGCATTTATTGGACCACTATCTATTCAGAAAACTTAAAAATAATTCATTGGTAGTTAAATTTCTATCTTAGGGACAATTGGCTTAGGATTTCCTTCTTTCTTTTTAGAGACTCAATTTAAAGGAAATAAACAATCACCCATACAACTTGTTTTCCTTTGATTGTGGATTTTCAAACTTGTTTGAAAATTTAACTAGAGAAACCCTAAAACACATTCAATTAAATTGAATCCTAAAAGACATAAATACAAAAAAAAAAATTATGTGATAACTTGATTTTCATTGGAGCCACTCTCCAATTCCTGCACACACACAAAAAAATCGAAATAACAGGGCAACAACCCAATTAACGCCCTCCACATTCCGTGTGCACTGTAGTATCCTAGACCTAATTAAAACTTGTAGCAACTTGACTCCTACGGCTTCATCAACTTAGGCTTGCTATCTAGGTCTTAAGTTTTCTTTAGTTAGTACCAATTATGTTATCTATATTCGGTGTTCAGGCTGAGGGGCCGTGTCAAACGACCAGGCGTGGGTTTGTACAAGCACCTGGGGTTTTCCCTGGGAAACTTTTGGGCCTAAACCTCCCCTTAGGCAACTTGGCTAGATTTGTTGACAGAACGGGTATTCACTATTGACTACTTATTTCCTACATAGACCAAGTCTTAGGTTTATTATTAGGGAGTTGTATTTAAATTAGGCTTAGTTTTGTTTGTTTGAATTGCACACTTTCTCTCATCTCTTTCTTTTCTCCTCCCCTCCAATTCTTCCAAGTAGTGCATGCACGGGCGACGGTCCCAAAAACCACACCTCGAGGGACCATCTGATTTCGTCCCCCGCAGTAGGAAATCATTGTTTTCTTCCCCCTCCTCTTCTAAAAAAATGGAAAACCCAGGAAGCCGTCAAAAAGATTTTGCTTCCACTTCTAACCCGTCAGCCGACCCACAAGTTGACTTCACCCTCCCTCACCTTCCTAACTTGGAGCAACCAGAAATACCAGCAGGGCCAGGTGGCCCTCCAATTATAACCCAAAATACAAATCCCTTTGCATTAATGGTCGACCAACAAAATCAGGAAGATCTAGCTAGGACTGTCACGAACCTAGCTAATCAAGGACAAAATCCACCACCCCGCTAACACCCTATCATTCCTCTTAAGGATTTCTATGATCCTTCCAATTATGAGGAAAGACCAGGGGTGGTCATACCACAAGGGGATTTCGAGATCAAACTAGCCATTCTAAACCTTATCAAGCATTTTCATGGTCTTCCAAGAGAGGACCCTTTTTGCCATCTCGAGGAATTAACTGTCCTCGCTCAAATCACTCGTTCTCACAATGTGCAGGAAGACGTGTGGTTAATGAGACTCTTTCCTCTCTCTCTTAAAGATAAAGCATCGCATTGGTTTAGAACGGTTGGGCACCCTATTACCACCTGGCCCCAATTAAAAAGTGCTTTTCTTAAAAAAAATTTTTCGGTCGGTCGAACGAATGCATTAAGAAGATCCATAACGACCTTTCAACAAAAAATTGGTGAACCCCTCCATGAAGCCTGGGAAAGATTTCAGGAACTTCTAAGAAGTTGTCCCCACCATGAAATTCCACAATAGCAGTTAGTGCAGATCTTCTATCATGGATTAGAAGATCAATTGAAATGATTTGTGGATGCCTCATGTGGGGGCAATTTTCTTAACAAAGACGTTGAAAGTGCCTATCTTCTCTTTGAAGAAATGAGTGAAAACTCATTTAACATGACTTCAATGGACACTTTTGGCAGATCACAAAATCCCAGACACAGTGTCCATGAAATTGACTCGAAATCCACCTCTGTTTCAGTCACGTAAGATGATCTATATATGTTAGCTCAACGACTGGACCAGATGCAAATTCACCAAAAGAAAATCGAAGAAAAGCTCATAAACAAACAAGCTCCACAAGTCCACTCTCCACACACTAACCCCCCACACATTCTCCGAAGAGAAAATCTACGCAATATTGATGCCACATCTGCTAGCCAGCAATTTCCGACTAATTTCCCACAAGATTTGACCGGGAATTTTTATCAAAATATTTTTGATCCCACCTCAAAAAATATTTATGCTCTCCCGGAGCAATTTAGAAACCCCTCCAACACTTCCAATCAAAAGTGGAGGACTAACCCGAATCACTCTTGGAAAAACCCGAATCCGATTCCTTTTCCCAAATGAAACTATTTTGGGAATTATGGGCAACCTATGTATCAACCTGGACCATCCCAGGATGATATTAATAATCAAGTCATAAAAACTCTGCAAGGAATGCAGACTCAAATGACAGAAGTAACCCGCAAGATTACCAACTTGCAACACCATGTTAAGGTTACTCCTGATCATCGACCTATTGGGAATTTACCTTCCCAACCCATGCCCAACCCAAATAATCAAAGGAATCAATTCCAAGGTGGATATCCCAGTCAACTAATTCAGCCAGCACCTTAGCATCCGCCGGGTTTTAATAACAGCCAGGCCCCCCGTCCTTATCCTAGAAACAACCAGACTGCAAATGCAGTTACCTTGAGGAATGGGAAAACCACTCATAATACCCTGCCTGTTAAAGAAACCCGCTCTAATGACACACAGATTAACTCTTCCCCTCCTATTGTTCAGGAACCAATTCATGCAAAACAGGGCAACCCTGCCCCATTTCCACAAGTCCTCCACTCTTCAAAAAAGAAAAAGATAAAATCCGAGCCCACTGAGAAGGAACTAATGGATTTATTTGGGCAAGTAGAAATTAATATCCCTCTCCTAGATGCCATTAAATATATCCCTGCCTATGCAAAATTCTTAAAAGATTTATGTACTCCGAAAAGGCAGCCCAAAAATTTAGGAAAGGTAATTCTTCTAGAGACAGTCAGCTCAGTTGTGCAGAGCCGACTACCTCTTAAGAGAAAAGATCCCGACGCCCCCTAATCCAAGTTATCATTAATGATACCTCATTTGATCGCGCTTTGTTGGATCTTGGTGCTCCAATTAATCTTATCCCCATAGTTGTTTTTGAGGAATTTAAGATCGGTGAATTGAAGCCTATTGAGGTTACTCTCCAATTAGCCGACCGATCTACGATTAAACCAAGGGGAATTATTGAAGATGTTCTTGTCCGGGTGAAAAATTATCTATTTGTAGTAGACTTTTTAGTCTTGGACATAGAGGTATTTGAAACACTTAAGTTTACCCCCATTATTCTTGGAAGACCATTCTTAGCCACCGCCTGCGCCAATATTGATTGTGATTCTGGAAAGATGAAGATCATGTGTGGTGGTGAATCTGTAACCCTAGACATTTTTCAAGCTTCTAGGCGGTTCCAAGAACCAGATTTCTTTAATGATTCGGATTCAGAAATAGAAAACATTGTGGAGGAAACTTTGCAGATTTCCCACTTAGGTTCCTGTTTTGCTGTCAATACGGTTCCTGAACAATCCACTTTTTCTCACCCTTCCACCCCAGCCACACGTCCAGCTAACATTCCAGCTGACCCTTTCACTCTCACCTTACCTTTAACCCACAAAGCAGAAACTCTTTCGGAGCCGGGCCCACAATTGAAATTAAAACCTTTGCCCGACTCCCTTAAATACGTCTTCCTGGGTCCAAATCAGACCCTGCCCTTGATTATAAATTCTGGACTCACCGGGGCACAAGAGCACAAACTCCTCCAGGTTTTGAGTAATATCGAAAAGCTATTGGCTGGACCCTTTCTGATCTTAAAAGCATTCATCCGTCCTATTGTACGCATCGTATATATTTAGAGGGTTTGTCGCCCCTCCCGCCAACCATAAAGGCACTTGAATCCTATTATGCAGGAGGTGGTAAAAAAGGAGATTATTAAGTGGCTGGATGCTGATATCATCTACCCCATTTCTAACAGCTCCTGGGTTAGTCCAACACAAGTTGTCCCCAAAAAGGCTGGACTAACAGTTGTCACTAATGATAATGGGGAAAATGTAGCCACTTGAACCGCTTCTTCTTGGTGCGTGTGTATCGATTACCGAAAATTAAACACCGCCACCAAGAAGGATCATTTCCCGCTCCCTTTTATTGATCAAATCTTAGAGCGTTTAGCTGGATGGGATTTTTACTATTTTTTGGACGGTTATTCCGGCTATAATCAAGTAGCAGTTCATCCTGAGGACCAGGACAAAACAACTTTCACCTGCCCATTCGGAACCTTTGCTTTCCGAAGAATGCCCTTCGGTCTTTGTAACGCACCTGCGACTTTTCAAAGGTGCATGCTTGCAATTTTTTTAGACCTGGTAGGTGAATGTTTAGAAGTCTTTATGGATGACTTCTCTGTTTTTGGAGATTCTTTTGACCATTGTCTCAAAAATCTTGAAAGAACTCTCCAAAAGTGCATAGAAGTTAATCTGGTCCTCAGCTGGGAAAAAAGTCATTTCATGGTCTAAGAAGGTATTGTCTTGGGCCATGTTATTTCAAAATAAGGAATCGCGGTAGATAAAGCAAAAACAGATGCTATATCTAAGCTCCCACCGCCCACTATTGCCAAACAGATCAGATCCTTTTTGGGTCATGTCGGTTTCTACCGTCGATTCATACAAAATTTTTCCAAAATCTCCAAGACCTTAAGTCAGCTTCTCACTAAAGACCAGCCATTTGATTTTAATAATAAGTGCCTGGAGAGTTTTTTGAGGTTGAAGAAAGAGGTTACCGAGGCACCAATATTGCAGGGACCTGATTGAATAGTCCCTTTGAATTAATGATAGATGCCTCAGATTTTGCTGTAGGGGCCGTTTTAAGGCAAAGAATTGGCAAGAAGCCCGTTGTGATCTATTATGCTAGCAAAACCCTTGATGATGCACAATGGAATTACACGGTTACTGAAAAGGAATTTCTTGCCATTGTATTTGCCTTAGAAGAATTTAGATCTTATCTGTTGGGGTCACATGTCACTGTTTATACCAACCACTCAACAATTAAATATTTGCTAACAAAGAAAGATGCGAAACCTCGCCTTATCCATTGGATTCTGCTGCTCCAGGAATTTGACCTGGAAATCAAGAATAAGGTGGGATTGCACAATGTAGTGGCCGACCATCTCTCTCGTCTTATGATGAATGACATAATGACCCTGCCAGATCAGTTCCCCGTTGAAAGCATTTTAGCTGCTACAACCCTCCCTTGGTTTACGCCCATCGCAAACTACTTAGCAATATAACAAATCCCCGCTGATTGGCCAAAAACAAAACGGGATAAGTTCTTTGTTGATATTAAATATTATTTTTGGGAGGAGCCCGACCTTTTCCGCATTTATGCTGATCAGGTCATTCGACGATGTGTCCATGATTCTGAAATCCATAATATCTTGACACATTGTCACTCAATGGCCTGTGGCGGACATTTTCTGGGCAAGAAAACTGCAGCTAAAATCCTTAATGCGGGATTTTATTGGCCCAGCTTGCACAAAGATGCTCATGACTTCGTTCGGTCTTGTGTGCGTTGCCAGAGCATCGGCAACATGACTCGGAAGGATATGAAGCCCCTTAATCCTATTTTAGAGGTTGAAATTTTTGATGTTTGGGGCATCTACTTCATGGGACCGTTCATCAACTTTGGTGGGTATTTATATATATTAGTTGCAGTCGACTATGTTTCTAAATGGATAGAAGCAATACCCACCCGCACTAGTGATCACCGTGTGGTTGTTGAATTTCTTAAGAAAAATATTTTCTCAAGATTCGGCATACCAAAAGCCATTATCAGTGATGGATGCTCACATTTCACCTACTCACAATTCCATCACCTTCTTTCTAAATATGGGGTTAATCATAAAATTTCCACACCTTATCACCCCCAAACAAATGGCCAGGCTGAAGTTTCTAACCGGGAAATTAAAAATATTTTACAAAAGACGGTTAGGCCCAACCGTAAAGATTGGTCCACCAAATTGGATGACGCTTTATGGGCCTACCGTACCGCTTTTAAAACTCTACTTGGCATGTCTCCCTTTCGTCTGATTTTTGGGAAGGCATGCCATCTCCCGGTAGAATTAGAACATAGGGCTTTTTGGGCAATAAAACAACTCAATATGGATTTATCTGACGCAGGTAACCATAGAAAATTACAATTAACTGAATTGGAAGAATTACGTAATTTTTCCTATGAAAATGCGAGGATTTATAAAGACCGAACAAAGAAATTTCACGATAAATATATTCTTTGGAAACACTTTGACGTTAATCAACGCGTTTGGCTTTTCGATGCGAGATTACGTCTTTTTCCTGGCAAATTAAAATCTAAATGGACCGGCCCCTTTATTGTCCATAAAACATATCCATACGGCGCTGTTGACCCTTTTTATCCGAAAACTAATTCGACATTTCAAGTCAATGGCCAATGTTTAAAGCCCTATTGTGACCATACGCCTAAAATTCCATCTGAATCTTTTAATTTTACTGAACCAGCCACCCTTGATCACTAATGCACATCACGCCCGACTGAATGGCGTAAAAGATAGCACTGGATGGGAGGTAACCCATCATTTTTTTTCCTGCTTTCCTTTTTTCTTCTTTTTCTAGGTTTTGATCATCCTAAACCCGACCATTCTTTACTAAGGTGATCCCTTTTCCCTCCTAATGCATGAAGACATGGCATATCTTAAGCATGGGGGGGTGTTTTTAAATTTTGACGATCGATTTAGGATGTTCAAAACCTAAAAACATGCATTTTTCTTTAATTTATTTCCTACTTGCATACCCAAAAAATATAAAAAAAATAAAAATGATGAAAAGCTTTTTGAGGAAAAATTTTTGAAATCGGGACTAAGGTTGAAAAACTCACTTTTGGTACAATGGGATTTAATCTTTAACAAACTAGGGATAATGATGAGGATCTGATCATTAGAATTTCAGGGTCTATTTTAGACTAGATCAGATATCCTTCTCTAAAATTCCACCTGAACTCATGATAGTTCAGGTGACTTGATCCTATTTTGTAATGTGGAAAGTATTTGACTTAGTTTTTGATTCAAAAACTTGCATGTCTTAAGAAACTTCTTGTGTCACTCTTCACACACAAGCCAACACTTAAAAATAACTAAAAATTTGAAAAACTCCCTTATTTGGACTTAGTAAAAGTCTGAAGCAGATCATTGGTTTGTGTTCCCACCGCCGAGAAGGAGGAAAATGTCTCCTTTGAGGACGTGATGTCAACATGTTACCGCCTCGGCGTTGCTCCATATCTATATTTCACATCTTTAGACGGAGCATTAAAGCGCATTTTAGCAGCTCAATTATCTTGGACGGTGCTCTACCTATAGTGTCAGAGCAAGAGCTTGAGTTTGCTTGGAGCGCCCCTTTACACCGCATCGTGTTTTGGGGCTGTGAGCTCCTGGGTGGTGTCATGGACAGTGCTATCCCGAAGTACTGGCGCCAGAGCCCCCTCGAGGAATGGTAACAGGAATGATGATCCCGACACATCTGTTGTAAGACTAAGCTAAAAATAAGCATGGGAAAAAAAAAAGTAATAATAACACGCCCTTATAAATGTTGGCTTTTCACAAGCACAGACACAAGGTTTTAAAGGATCTTGCAAGTTGCGAATCAGATTCATGAGTCAGAAAAATCCTAAAAACAAACATTTCAAGTCATCTGAATTAACAAGGGGTTAATTTGTGAATTTTCTGGAGAATATATTGATCCCGTTCTGTCTAATGGTTGGATCCAAAAATAAATCCCGATGTTTATCTTTAACAAATCCCGTACCTCCTGTGTTTTAATCTACCAAGGTCCTTTAATCTCTTTCTCCTCAAAAGTCGAAAAAATTAGATTTCCCAAAAATTCCATTTTCGAGAAAATTGAAGTTTTGCTAAGAGACTAGCAAAAGATAAGCATGGGGGTGTGATAAACGCCAGTTTATCATCATTCTTATGCATTAAAATAAACCTAGCTCTTAGGATTTTACTCCGCAAACGGGTTTTTGGGCTGCATTTAGGCATAAATTAGGTTAGGCATGCATTGCATTTTTTATTATCTTTTTTGATATGTTTTTGTGAGTCTTTGGGTCTAACAGATATGCAGATCCCTAAAACCCTAGCACTCAAGAAGGAAAATGGTGAAGGAGAAGCTCAGACTAGCTTGAACTCAGCTTGATCCAGCTCACCATAGCTGGAACCTAGCTCACTTGAACTAGGGTTAGCTCATCCCAGCTCCATTCAGCTAATCTCAGCTGAATGACAGCTCAAGAGAGTTCATCTTAGCTCACCCTAGCTCAAGTCAGCTCAGATACAGCTCAACTTAGCTGAGTCTAGCTCATCTCAGCTCCCACTAGCCCATAGGGAGCTCTAGCTAGCTCAGCTGAGTTGACAGGAGATCACCCTAGCTCAGACCCTGCTACATCTAGCTCCACTCAACTCCAGCCAGATGAAGAAGAACTCATCTCAGCTTAGGAAGCTCAAGTCCAGCTCCCGGGGATTCAGCTTAGCTCAACTCAGTTGAGATAAGCTACCTTAACTGCCTCAACCAGCTTGATCCTCCCCGGGAGCACTAGACCTAGCTCACCTCAGCTCATTATGGTAGAAGCTAGCTCACTTTAGCTTGGCTTAGCAGCTAGCAAAGAACTAGCAAGCTAAGCCAACTAGAGTAGCTCCATGCCAGCCTCTTCAGCAGCAACCAGCTCCAGTTTCAGCTCCAGACTTCTTCTCCTCAGCTCCTCCCTCCAAACCCTAGCTCCAACACCTTCTCCTCTACTCCTCCATTAGCTAAGCTAGCTTAGCTTAGCTTAGCTTATCTATGCTCCAACTTCCTTGGCTTGTCCCACCCCAAAAACCCACCTAACAACTCCACCCAACTAGCTCCACCTAAGCTCCACATAAGCTAACCTACTTGGCACCAACCTAGCCTACCCACCACCTCCAAAAGACACCTAAAAGTGGTGCCAAAACCACCCTAACCACCCCCTTGATGGCGCCACTTTTCCCTCCAAAAACTCCCTTCATCTCCACCATACACCTCTCCTTAAATCCATCTCCACCATCCACCTAACCCCCCTTCTAGAAGACCCTAGGTTGGCGCCAAATACCCTTGGTCATAGGATCACCAACCACCTCCATCCTTCCATCCTAGCCCTCCATTTCAAGGGGCACCTTAACCCCCCGTCCTATCCTATAAAAAGACCACTACCCACCACCATTCAAGGCATCCTTGGCTAGAAAATTCACTCTTATATTCCACCTAGAAGCCCACGTCCAAGAGAGAAGAAGAAGAAGAAGATTAAGGGGATATTCTGTCCCCTTGGTGCCTTCCCCTCTTCCCTTCTCTCTTGAGTCACGCCAGCCAAAGGAGAAGCCAGGCAAGGAAGATCTTTGGAGGAGATCTTGAAGGTGGTCCACGCCACCTTGGAGGAGCTTTTGAGGGTGGTGCATGCCCACCCCTTGGAGAGAGCATTGAAGGTGGTAGCTTCCACCTTGGAGGAGCTCTCAAGGAAGGAGAAGAAGGAGGCCCTCTTTTCAAGCCAAGGAGCAGCTAGGCTTGGAGCAAGAAGACTCCCTTCTTCACCTAATTTTGCAAGAGGATTAGTGTTTCTTTATTTGCTTTTAAATTTTTTTAGTTCTAGTAGAAGCATTCCTCTACTTGTCCTTGAAAAGAACACTAATTCTAGTTAATTAAATTGCCTTCTTTTAGCTTTTTATTGCAATTGTTACTTTTGGTTCTAGCACTTGTTTCACCTCTTCTTCCTAATTACTCTAGGCCTCCACTTGTCTAGAGTGAGCTTAGGAAGAAGATATATCTATCTTTTAAGTTTTAGTTAAGCAATTGTAGGTGTAAGTACTTTCTATTACAATTCGCATTTTGCCCTCGTCTTTTCAAAACAAAAAAATTACATATTTAAAATACCAAAAAGAAAGTTGAGATGTGTTTTTAGCAAGAGAATTGAATTGCAATTTTTGCCTCCTTGGACGACCCTAGATACTTCCCCTATCTAGGATATAAATTTAAAAGCGAAAGCGGATTCGCGTGTTACAACGACGTTAAAAACCTACTTTTACAAATCACACATATTTCGTTATCAAATGTGCAAAAATAACTAATAGTATCTACTATACTAAATTATATTAACATACTAATATCTATAGTAACACTTAGTATATATACATTAACATAAATCAGCATCACTGTAGCCTTAGTAAAATATATACATTACATAAGGCAAATAGAACTACTTTTACTAACGTAATTACCTTTGTATAGTGATGGATTTATCTATCACTAAAGCTTTAAACAACAAAACTATATATACAAAATAAGGCTCAAATAGTACTCTACTATTCTAATTATATATATCCACTATCCAATGGTCAATATTAGGTTTTCTCATGTTCTTACCAAAGAATCCTTCTCATAGGATCGTTCCCCTATATATATATTACCTATGTCTTTGTACATATTATATATACATATTTAATTTATTATACATATGCATATATATTGTATACTTATACTATTTACATACATATACATATCATACATATATACATGTACACACACAACACTTAGCTGCAGGAGTAGCTAACTCACTCTCCTCTCTTCTCATCTTCACTCTCAACACTTAGAGCTAATTTAGGACGTCTCCTCTCTCTCACAGACGTTTACTCCCAACCCAAAAATTAGGTTTTTAAGTGGGTGGGCTAGCCACTTTCGAGGGATACATAGTACCCAAGAGGGTGGGACCAGACCTCTGCTAGTGAGCCAGTCCTAGTTAATTTTAGGTTCAATTTCATCTAATTTTAGGCCCAATATTAGGCCCAATCACACGCCTACACGCGCCCACATGCACACGCTCGCAGGCGTGCAAGTGCATGGAGGAGATTAGAATGCATGCTCAAGATGATTCGTTTGGTGCCTGTTGAGAGCGCTGAATCGGTATTTAAGAGTGTTGCGTTGTAGTACAGCCGAAAAAGCATTCAAAACAAATACAATTTTATTACTCGAATTGAAGTCCGAGGCGAACATAGGGAGCAAATGGAATTCACGCACTAATCTCAACAATGTAAATTGAACACATAATACTATTCAAAATCTAATTAGAAGTGTAAAGCATGAGTATATAAAGAGTAAAAATAATTGTAGACAAAATAATTGAGAGCAAAATTAGACGTCTTAAAAGTTGTGTGCTACAGTGCTTTGCTTTGATTTCTCTTTCTTCTTCTTCTTCTTCTTCTTCTCTTCTCTTTTGCCTTTGTGAGTCTTCTTCTTCAGCTTCTTCCCTCTTCTCTGTCTTTGGTTCCTTCCTTCTTTCTCTTCTTAGCTTTCTCTGGTTTCTCCTTCCTTTTGTTTTAAGCCTTCTCTTCCTTAGCTTCTTCCTCCTTCCTTCTTTGCTTTGCCTTAAGCCTTTGCGAGCCTTCTTCTTCAGTTTCTTCCTTCTTCTCTGGCCCTTCTCTTTCCTTCTTCTTCGCTTCCTGACCTCCTCTTCTTCTTCCTTTTCTGCCTGAGCTTTTCTTCTTCTTTGAATTTGGCTAAGTGTGGAGCCAAACTTTCCAAGGCAAAACCCTCTTCCCCTGCGTATCTTTCCTCTCTTTCTCCCTTCTCTATTTCAGGTTTACTCTCCCAAAGCCACAACCAGTTTGGGTATTTGGACCTAACAGAGACCTGGGTCTAGGCTCACCGCCGTGGGTGATGAGTGAGGAGTGAGTCGGTCGGGTAAACGGGTTGTGGCCAGGTTTGCATGGGCAATTCTGCGGACGAGGCCGTGAGAGGGGGGAGGAGGACCTCACCCTTAGTGTAGGAGGCGATAAGCCTCTAACACAAAATCAATTTATGCGCATACAGGTGTCCTTCCTTTTCTGAGGTGGGACTAAATGTCCCACCTTCCTTTGCGTGCTGCAGCAGCAGATGCGTGGCTCAATTGGTGAGGTTACAAGGGCTCTTGACTACGATTGAGAACCTGAGTGCATTCGTGCCTCAAGTCTGCGTCACCTGGGACTCTCACCTGGAGCAGCAGCACCTGGAGCACAGCAAGCGAGCTTCAAGCTCCTTCGTCAATGGCGGCTGGTGTGCTTGAACCTGAAAACATGAGAACAGCCTTGCATCCACGTCAAAGCGCTCAGGGAGCTTTGCTAAACCATGGCGGATGTGATAGGCGTGATTTTCTGGCGTGTAGGTGGCTATGGTGGCGGATCTAGGGCTTTTTGTGGCCGCGTAAGTGGGTGTGTTTAGGGGTGCTTTTGGGTGGTCGACGGAGTGAATGGAGTGGGGAGAAATGATCAATGAGGTGTTGCGGAGGTTGTAGGGTGGTTGGCGAGGTGGATGGAGGTGTGGAGCGACGGGGGCACCTCGTTGGAGGGATCATCGGAGGTGGAGAAGGTGATGGTGATCAGTGGTGTCGAGGGTTGGTTTAAGGAAATAAAGAGAGGGATCGGGAGTAGAAGAGAGAGGGAATCTAATAAACCTAATCTACGGATGAAGGGAAAGGGAATCCTGCGTCGGTATGGTCGCCGGACATGGGGAAGATGAATACCTTCGTAGGTGAGGCGGTGGCAAGGATAGGGCAGAGGTAACGCCGGCCGGTGTTGCACGACGTAGAGGACTGAGAGGAAGACAACCCAACCACTGGTATTGTGGTTGGGCGAAGAGAGAGC
This sequence comes from Thalassia testudinum, assembly GCA_037157565.1. NCBI lineage: Eukaryota > Viridiplantae > Streptophyta > Magnoliopsida > Alismatales > Hydrocharitaceae > Thalassia > Thalassia testudinum. The sequence goes on along the minus strand of JAZHRO010000013.1, from coordinate 60,904,297 downwards.
GAGGGAGAAGCCATCGGAGCTTGCGGAGGGTTGCGATCGGCAAGGAGAGAAGAATGTGAGGGTTATCTGGCCTAATTTCAAGCTGAGGAGACTCGGTTGAATCTGGGGCTTCTTAAATAGGTCTTTGGATAAGGATTTGAGGTATGGTCGCCGAAGTTGGAATCTTAAAATGACTCAAATCTCTCATGCGTTCGCATGAGAGATTGGAAAACAATCAGGGCTCATCAATAGGTTCAGATTAGAGGAGATTACTCAGAGAATCTCCCTTACAATTTTGGGAGGGATTCTTTGAGCAATCAAGGAGAAACCTCCTTTCAAAATCTTGTCGGAGTAGGATTCCTCCGCTATAATGGTAGAGGGACCTAATTGCGAGAATGATGAAGAAGCTAGGGGGCTTTTGCAAAGGTTTTTGAAAGATAGGGGTATAAATATAATCAGGTTGGACCTTTTTGCAAACTAGGTCAAGGTAAATTCATCTTGGGTCCAAATTTTGGTACAAACCTAATTTGGACCTAAGGAATCCAATGGTGAAGATGGATTTTATGTTTGACCATGTTTGACTGGGTAATTTATGCAAAAACCTAATCTAGGGCAACTATCTATTTGAGACCCCATTCTAGGTCGAGATGGGTTCCAATGGCCAAATTAAAGGTTCTAAACCCTAGAGAATATTTTTCTATGATTTGTAGAGGATTTACATGAACTTTATTCTAATCAGAACCTTGGTTAATTGAGTAGGTCTGTTTTAGGATTTCAAGAAGTCATTTAATTCATAGGACACACAAACCCTTTTCTGTCTGATTCAACCCACTTATTATCTTATTATGATCATTTGACCTTGGTTTAGCCCTTGAGAAAGAACTTTGTTGCACTGCAATGGTAAAATTACAGTTTTAACCCTAGTTTCTTATTTTACTCTCAGAATGGTTGTGCAGTGATTTAGGACCTTTAGTAGGTTATGTAGGAACTTTCATTCTCTTCATTGGGTCAAGATGAGCTATTTAGGGTTCATGATGGTGTTTCCATCATACCCCCATGCCTAGCTTTTGTTAGTCCCTTAGCAAAATTTTAAGATTTTAACTTTGATTCTAGACCATGTAGTCTTTTTGATGCTTAAAATTATGATGTGTGCTTTCTTCTGTGGATTAGGTTAGAATGCTGATAGTAGGCCTAGAGGTACTCAAGTACCAACCAAGATCTGGACCTAACCAGCTCTAGCCTCAGTTTGCTGCGAAGGTTTTTAAAGCCCACAGGAACTATCCTAAGGTTCGTTGGACTTTGTGGTTAAAGCACCCATGCTTGTAACATATTTTATCCTTGGTTTAGTTTGCAGTGCATTTTTGTAAGAGAGAGATAGAGGAATTTTCTTTGTTTGGAGAGTTTTCTCTTTCTTTTCTTTTTATTTCTAGCTTCGGATTAGCTTCACAACACGGTCTGTATCGGATTCCTAGTCCTCATCATCAATCCTCGAAGGGTCCTTGGCAATCGATGCTTCTTGATAGCATTGCCCAGGGCAACCCCTAGAACCTTAGCTTTTGAGATTTCAAGATAATCCCGCCCATGGCGTTCTGTAGCTAAATCCAGACCCTGGCAATCGAAATTTCATGATAATGCTGCCCATGGCATCTGAACCAGCACAAGGTGCTTACATGTCCCCAGTAGGATACGTAAATATCCTAGGAGACAAGCACCGAGGAGACGATATGTTATTGCGCATCTTCGAGGGGAATTTCCCACCTCTCCGCGTTGGGAACTCGTCCAAATCAACTTGTGTTGATCGGCCGCTCCTAATCTAGGCAACTTTTTCAGAATAATTTAGACACATTTGCGTGATTTTGATACTTAAGTGCACTGAACCAGACTGTGTGTGGATTGGGGTGCTTAGGTTACTGAGTCCCTCAAACCAGAGGCCAGTTAACGAGGTCGAATACTCCCTAAGCCTTAGACCTAATACTTAAGCTTCGCATTTTCCCCAACCTCTTGAGGACTATCCAGATCTTAGAGGATACTTGAATTTTTTAAGCTTAGGAGTATAGCTCAAGAGGCCTAAGATCAGCATTCCTACTAATCTTTTCTGCGTTTCATTAGCACTTTTTTCCTTTAATTTTCTTTTTCTTGATATGGTCTAGAACTCAGTTAATTCCTTAATTTCTTACTAATGACTATCTCTTTTCTTTTTTCTTTTCAGTTTGTGCTCCTTTTTGACATTTTTCTCTTTTCCCCGTTTTCTCCTTAAGATTTGTATGGCCTCAAAATTTTCTCTCCCCTCAGAATTTTTTTGATATTTTTAGAATATGTGATTTTTTTTGTGAGAACCCTTTCGAACTTTGATTTTTGTATGTTTGCACTTTACCACCCCCCCATGACTAAGTTTTGCATTGTCCTCATTGTAAACGGAGGGTGTGAAATAGGTTTGGGTTTCAGGAAATAGGACAGGATTTATCGGGTGGGCGAACGAGTTAGGAATGACTATTGCGGATGATTTGAAGTTTGGCACGTGCACCAAAGGTGGGATCAACTGTTCTCAGATCGAACTCTGGGTGCAATAGACGTGAAGTACAGAAGGATAATCAGAAGGATAATTTCAGATTAGGTGCTACAACTGTTATTGTGATCTACAAAACCAGACCAATTGAATCTGATCTAAGGCCTCTTTAAGTTACTTTAGGTCTGGTAATTCAAACCCAAAGATCATTTAACACAAACACACCTTAGACCCTCCAATCTCTTGAAAACAGAGATGACAACAGTGAATGTAGCTGCTATGCAGCCTTTGATAGAAAACTAATTATTTTGAAACTCATATTAAGACTCATATCCATGTGTCAAAACAACCATTAAACATTATGAATTCTAGATTTTACCTTAGATCTGGAATGTAAATGCATTCTAGATTTAAGATAAGCATTCAAGTCCTCATGAAAACATCACTTCAAGAACTGTTCTAGAACTTCTGAAATCCAAGAGAAAACAGATTCCACTCCCATTAATCCTTGCAATCCTATTATGATCCCCATGTTACACTATAGACAGTATAAGATGTGGATTATATTAAGATTACAGAAGCATTTAAATCCAATCCAAAAGCATTCAAAAATCAAATTGAAGCTCAGAGATAGAATGTGCTCTAATATAATCCCCTTCTTATGCCATATACAACATGAAGAAAGGAATTAAACTAATCATTAAATCCACTAGAATCTTATCCTAAACCTTCATTTCTCTGAATCTAAATTAAAACTCAGAGGTATGCATGAAATCCTTTAGATCAAAATCTAAATCTCATCCGATTGAGCATTTGAAGGCTTGTTGGAACCTCAGACCAGTAAAAATGAACATCCTTGGCTCCAGCTATCAATAACGAACCAAATCTTTGATTAGGCTCAAATCAAAACCACAACAGAGAAAATCGATAATTCAGCTCATTCAAGACCAGGGCCATTGTGAATTTACAGAATGGATGGAATGACCCTTAAATGAAATTGGCGCATGTAACAGATCTAAGAGCTAGAAAGCTCTATGTATGTTAATGGCCTAGATGGATGGGTGAATGGTGGATTATAATACAAGGGAAATCAAAAGGTGGATGGTGAGGCATAAGAGTGAGATTAGTGAATCTAGATGATTGCATGAAAAACTCCTTTCTAATCCAAATTGATAAGAGAGGGTGGATCGGATCTAACTATTTGATGTATATGCATCTAATTAGACTAAAATGTCTATTTATGCATGTTCTTAGTGTCATAGAAGCATCGTATTTTATAAATATTGTATAACATGCATCATCATGCATTTAGGTCAAATTGTACAAATTGTATAGTAATTTGCTCCTTTTGGTGGCTAAGGTCAGGCCGATATTTAATTGGGGCCTCAGATTGAAGATCTAACTATATGGATTTAATCAGGGCAAGGATTGGAGTTCAATGACTCCAAGATTGCCCCGATCGGATATCTGTAGTATTAGATGCAGTCTAAGAAAGTTCTATGACCAAGGGGCCAGGTGGTGTAAATCCGTACTTCAGATGAGAAATTCGACTGCACGGATGGGCTTGGATCGATGATCGTAGCCCAACGACATGAAAATCGATGCAATCTGACATCTGTGGCACCATCTACAAGTCAAAGAAGATGGACGACTAAGATGGTGCCACATGGCACCATCTCAGCCACCCAAACCGCCTAAGGATCGCCTCTACTCTTTCTCTCCTCAGCTGGTCATTAGATCTGAGTCGTTGGATCTTGATCCAACGGCATGAGCCCGTGCACCTTAGTTGAGAACGTGCCTCAAAGGAGGGTTTGGTGCATTGGTAACGTGCTTGCTCATGAGAGAACGTGAGAAGGCGCGGACGGTTGCGTGTCAATTCAGTCGTTGGATCGTGAGCGAACGGTGGGTGTGGGCATGATGGATGGGCGTGATTCACGCACGTGCGATTAGACGCACGGTTGAACGCATGATCGCACATGCATGCGTTAGGCACACGATGAAGGTGTGGGTGCGGATGCGTCCTAAGTTGTCCGATCGCGAGATCAGATGGCTGAGGTTGTCTGAATGTGGATGTGCATTAAAGCAAAGGAAGAGGAGGAGGCGGGCGGGTGCACGTGCTTCACCTATGTTCAGTCTTTAGTGACGTTTATATCCGTCACTAAAGGTTGATGCATTTAATATTCTAAACCTTAAAAGGCATTTTTGCCCCCAACCTCTACACCTATAAAAAGGCCCTACGACCCCACGTTCTTCTCATCCCTTCCTTCATCTCTCTTCCTCTCCAAAGCTCTAAAGAAGCTTGTCCCAAACCTAGGATGCTCCTCTAGAGTAAAAATAAAAAATTTGTCCTCTACTCCATTCGTGGAGCACCCGTGGTTGTCTTCTTGTCCCCATTCCGGAAGTGGTTCCCTTGATGATGATGCCTTGCCTCACCCTCGGTTCTTCTTGCTTTGTTCTCCATTCTCTGTCTTTGCTATTCTTCCTCCAGCCATCACCCATCCGGCTCGTCTTCCAAGTAGTCGTCGAGGAGGATAACTTCTTTCCCCCTTCTCTTTATCGCTGTCTAGATTAGATTTCCCACTTTCTAGCTGTAGTTGTAATAACATTATTTTGATTATAAAAGTTATTTCTCTCTCTCTAACTCTCTCTCTCTTTAGTTGTAGTGTTTATATTTCAAATAGAATAGAATCATTATAATTATCTCCTCTTTAAACAAAAATTAAAAAAAGTATAATTGTGGATTTCGAATCGACGTAGCCTCCCTGTGTTCGACCCAGGACTCCTTTTGAGTTTCAGTAAAAATTATTTGATTGTTTAGATTTTCTCGCAAATTACACTACGACGAGCGATTTTCAAAACTCAAATCTTTTTGCAATGAATTTTCGATACATCACTTTGGTGCCGTTGCTGAGGAAGCAACGGATCTTGAATTATTTTTCGCATTCCACGCACTTACTTGCTTTCTAACTCTCTTTTATTTCTTCTCTATTGTCTTGCAGGTACCCCAATCAGGAATCTTCGAGCGAGAGAAAGGAGTAAAGTGCAGTTGAAGACAACTGTAAGTGCTCTCCCCTTCTTTCCCCCTCCATAGACTTCATTCCGTCACCCCAATTCAAACCCTAATTAACTTAGATGCTCTCATAAACCATAGGATTTATTTGGTTGCTTTGATTTCCACCTCCACCCACCTCACCCCTGCTTAAAAAAAAGAAAATCTAAAAAAAAAATCCACAGAGGTACACAACCTCTTCTGATTCTTCATAGTCAACTGGTATCTTGATCTTTGGAATCGGTGCACACAACCAAACACATAATTGATTAGAAATCAGATTAGTTAACCATTTGTGTTCCTAACTCAATGGTGCATTAAGGCCAATTGTTTGAGTTGTTTGGGTCGCACCACTTCATATAAAAAGAACCCATCAAGTATCTTGCTCATTAGGGTTAACAATTAAGGGCAATACCAGGCACTACACTTTATTTTGATTCTAAAGGAAAACATCTTCACTCGTGTTTTCAAATCTTGGTGTGCCTCCTGAATTTGATTGAAAGCACCTTAATTTAAACCCTAAAAGCTACTTAAGCAAGATTTGAACTCCAAAAGCCACTCATCCAAATAATCTTGCTTGAAAACCCTGGTTGTGCATGCACTCACACTTATTCAATCAATCATTAAGGGCACAACTCATTTTAAGAGCCCACCACATTCCAAAAGCACAACTATCCCAAGCTTAATCTAAAATCAAGTAGATGTTGGCCCTAGGTCTCATCAGTTCATTTCCGGATATTTCTCATATTGTGGTGCGAATTTGTGACGTCTGCTTTTACCAAAAGGCGCTAGGTTTGGTGGCCTGATTGTCAAACGACTTAAGCGGGTAGGGTTTTGGCATAATTAGTGGTCTTCGGGACATGCTCCCCCTGTTTCCAGGTGATAAGATTTTTCTGAACCCGAATCAGAATTATGATTACCACCACAAGAAAAATCAAAATCAACAAAGTTATCAACCTGAAATTGGTCTATCCTAGATTCTGATGCCAAGTTAAAAGAGATTTCATGATCAAGTATAGGTTTCATTTTTGAAACTCTAGGGAAAATCCAATTAAATCCCGACTCTTTAGATTCCTCTGATTTTGCATCATAAATCTGTTCCTCTTCGAATAAATCATTATGCACGTCCGAGGAATTTGGAGAGATTTCGTCATAAAAAATAGGCTCATCAAAATCCTGATATTTCAATTCTGAGATTTCTTTTTCTCCAGATTGAGCCTTATCATTATCCCAAATAGGTTCAGATTTAGATTCTAGGTCAAAAATAAGAATTGAGTCACTAGAATGGACATTTAGCTCAATTTGGATATTAGAATTTTGCTCGAGGAAGACCTTACAAAGATAAGGTGTGGGAGTTACATCCTCGAGGAATTCAGATTCAATTTCATTACAGGTGTTTGGGCATGCTGCTTGGGTTAAATCAACCTCAAAAGCTTCGATTGTTGGTTCAAAATCAAAAACACCTGTAATGGAATCCTTTCAACCCAAATGTTGATTTTCGATATCAGGTAATTCCTTATAATCATCATTTAATTCAAATCAGGTTGGAGATTTAGCCTATAACCCATCCTTTTGGTACTCGGGATTGGAAAAATCTGGGTTATCATCAAAATTATCCCAATATTCATAATCATGGTTCAGGTGGGGGTCTAGATATTTTTCGTCAGTCAGTTTTTCAAGTTGATCCAACAAGTCCCCACATTGTTTAAAGAAATCTTGGTATTTTTCCCATAATTCCGGATTTGCAAGATATTGCATTCCCTCAGTTCTATGTAGTTTTCTTATAGCTCTCAATTGTTCCAAGAGGATCTCCCGGTTCGAACCACATGAAATCCGGGTTGCAATCATCTGAATGTGGTTCATAATTGGGTTCACAATACTGGGTTTACTAGCCTGATTTCTATTAACGGGTTTTGAGGTTCTGAAAAATTCTTCATTGCATCTGATAGCATCCTCAATCATTAGATCCTTCATACCTATACAGGGTTCAGGACTAGTGGCCATTTCCTTAATTGTTCAGGTTGATTTCCAGATGATTGAACCAGGTTAGGTGGTGGATTAGAAAATGATGACTCGAATTCAGGTTCAGATTGATCAAAAGAGAATTTGACTAGATCAAACACACACACGACAATCATGGCTCAACCTTGATTCAGATTGACTCTAACTGAGGTCTTAAGGTAAGTCTTAAAGACCCTCTTCTATGCACGTACTACAGAAAAGATGAGAGGAACTGGAAATGAATAGGACCCAATCAAGGCACCCAAATTAATTGGATGATTATGGCTGATTTGAGGCAAATGAGCCTCTTGATCGCAAATCCACTCGCCCGAAAATTACTTGGGCAGTCAGAAAGGGAGAGTCCCACAAAGACCCCTGCATGGTAGAGCATCCCCATGGGTTACAGGGTTTCCTCTACCTGACCTTTCTTGTCTCTACTGTTCCAAGTAGATTGGATACGTGTGAATTAAGCCCTAAGTCTACCAATTTTAAGGTCGAATTTTGCATGTGCCTTTAATTATCACTTGATTTAGAATTTGAGTCCAAATTGTGACCTAATTTTAGGTTGATTGATTTATAATGTAAACCAACTTCACCTGACCTGTCCTATGATTAAAGGATGAAATACAAGTTAACTCACTCTAACCACCCTTGATTTGGTTCGCAAATAGGTTTTTAAGCCTCAATTTTAGGGTTCAAGTGATTATAAAACCTGATTTTTGGGTTTGAATTTTTTAAATCAATTTAAACAAGGGCTGGGGTAACACACAATGCGGGAAGATATTTACTTTATAAGATTGCAAATGTGTACTACAAATCAAAACCCAAGAATTTTGAAACCCTAATAGGCTTTAAATGGAGTCCAGTTCAATTTAAATTAAATAGACTTTAGACTTAATCAAGAAGGTATTACTCCAATGGCTCCAATTAATCTCAATAAGTCCCTATTAGGCATAGGAATTAGGGTTTGGGTGTATAAAGTCCACAATCAAATCTCTTTAATCACAGTTAATTCTCAGATAAGTCAAGAATAACTTGCCACAATTGGTATCTTTAGGAAAAATAAGGCAATGATGCGATCCTAGTTTTTTCTTTCTTCTTCTTCTTCTTCTTTCTTTTTTTTTTTAAATCTGTATTAAGAAAGAGGGAATTAAGAAGAAAGGAAGAAGATTACCTGTCTATTGAGTGATTATCCTCTTTAAGCTCCAAACGTAATTTTTTTTTCCTGCAAAAATCACAATCAAAACCAAGCAAATGTATCAGAGATCAGGAAACATAAATATTCTAAAAAATAGTGATAATTGCGCATTGCTCCTGGCAACGGCGCCAAAATGTTTACGTGCTCTTACAATGTTTTAAAATTCTCAAAAATAGTTGATAGAGGTGCGCTTACGTTTAAATTTATAACTCGAAAAATAGTGAATTCCGAGGTCGTCTCTGGGAGTAAGTAATGCGTAAATACCACTATTTAAATGTTACAAAATTAAACTTAGAAACTAGATGCAGAAAGTTTGGCATTCAATTGCAGGCATTCTAGTTTAGTAAGGTTGAGAGAATAATTATTACGACCATGAATTTCGAGTATCACCCGTGCAAATTCTACAATCCATCAATAGGTAATTAAGTATGTAAATAATTCATCGAAGAACTGATTACGCACTTTAACTTTAATAATTTCTTGATTGCTCCGATTAATTAATGCTTGTCAAAATAAATGTTATTGCGATCCTAGCATAAAATAATTTAATAATGCTTAATGGATGAAATAATCAAATCAAGGTTTCAAATAATCAACAGATATGATTAATCGAAAACTTAAAACTCATTGATTTTCATACATTTTGGTACCTGGTACCTTGCGAGTAGGTCCCTAGGATTTTCTTTTCTTCTCATTTCAGCCCCTACTCCTCTTCTTCCTCTTCTTTTCTTGCTGCCGTGGATGCACCTGTAGGGTCTTCTCGATGGAGGTTGGTTGCCGACCGGAGGTGCAAGGAAGCTTCAGGGGAAGGCTGCAGTGTGTCTCGTGAGGTTCTGTGGAGCTTTGTGCGAGGATGGTGAGTTTGAAATGGCCAGAGGAGGTGAGGAAGTCGCTGGCAACGGTGTGCGTTCAGTGGCGGTTGGCGACGTCGAAACCCCAAATTGGTTGAGGGGTTTTGATGCTCTCATCGAGGGGGAGCTTGTGGTGGTGGTTGTGAGGTCTAAGGGGTCATATCCTATGTTTTCAGTGAAGCAAGATCAATATAAAATCAATGCGTCGTAGTATAGTTGAAATCACTCTAAAACAAATGAATTTTATTACTCGAAATTGTAAATTCGAGGTCAAACACAGGGAGCAAGTTGGGGTCTAAAAATCAAGAGCATAACTTTCAAATTGGATATAATATGCAATGAAAAATCAGAGTTATAATGCAAGAAATGTAAATAGATCCACAAAATATTAATGTATATAGAAGCACAAAAATATGGATGTCTGATTTTGAAAATCATACGTCTTAAATATCATATTGCTACAGTGCTTCTTCTGTCTGTGATCCCTATCTCTATCTCTGATTTCCTTCTTCTTTCTTTTCTTTCTTTTGCTCTCAGCCCTTGTCTTCTTCTTGGCTTCTTCTTCTTCTTCTTCCTTCTGTAGCTTCTTCTTTGATTTCTCTAGCCCTTGTCTTCTTTTTTCTTCTCTGATTACTTCTTTCTGATTTCTTTCTTTGCTCTAGCCCTTAGCTCTTCTTTAGCTTCCTCCTTTTTAGCTTTGCCTTCTCCTTCCTTGGCTACTCAGGCTTCCTCCCTTTCCTTCCTTGGCTCCCTCTTCTTCTCCTGAGAGCAAAACCTACCCCTATCCTCCCCCACGATCTCTCTTCTTCCTTCTCTCTCAGGCTCGCTCTCCCAGAGACTTCTCGGGTTATCGGGTCGGGTATGCGCACCTGGGACTAGGCCCACCAGCGTGCGTGGTGGGCGGGGAGTGTAGGCTAATCGGTATACGGGTCAGAGCCAGGTCCGCAGGCAGTGGGGTCACGGACGAGGCAGTGGGTGAGTGGGACCTCACCCCATGGTCAGGAGGCCATAAGCCCCTGATACTTTTCACTTTATATCACTGCGCCCGCTCCTACACTTCCGAGGTGGGACTATGTTGTCCCACCTTCTTCGCAAGTGCCTGCAGTGGATGTCTCCTCGAATTACAGCAGTTGCGTGGGTGTTCGCTGCCAATAGCTGGGCTGAGGATGTGCGTGAAGGAATCCTCGCGACCTGGGGCCTGGAGCCTGGTGCCTGGAGTCCTGTATGAAGCTTCCAAGAAAAGCTTCGTGCTCCGTCAATGGTGGTGAAGGCCTGAACCCTGTCAACAAGAAAATGGCCTTGCGGCCTTGTCAGAACACATAGGGAGCTTCTCTTGAACACGACGAAGGTGGTACGGTGGTCGACATGGTGTGGGGTGGCCTGAGCGTGCGTGCCTAGGTCACCCTGTGCGTGCGAAGGTGGGTGTGTTTGGGGGGCGTTCTGGGGGCTTGGCGCAGTGAGTGGAGTGAGGGGTTAGAGTTAGTGTGGTGTAGCGATGTTCGTGAGGTAGTTGGCGAGGTTGGTGGAGGCGTGGAGTGGTGGGAACACCTCGCCGGAGGTCTGACCGGAGGTAGAGAGGTGGTGGTGGTTTGCGAACATCGAGGCGGATTTGCAGAAATAAATGATAGAAGAAGGATGAGAAGAGAGAGAGAGAGAACTTATCTGAGGGTGGATAGATGAAAGGGGATGCAGATGTGGCGACCGGCTTGTACTGTCGTCGCCGAAGACGAAGGACCTAGTGGGAGGAGGACGGCGACGATGAGAAGGGTGCAGGGGCGTCGGCTGGTGTGGCGCGACGCGGACGAAGGGGATAAAGGGAACTCTACCACTGGTACTGTGGCAGAGCGACGATAGAGAGAGAAAAGGGTCGTCAGAGCTTGCTGGGTGGTTGATCGGAGGGGAAGGGAGGAATTAGGGGGTATCTCAGGCCAATTTCAATCTTAGGAGGTGCGGAATGATCAGGGGAGGCTTTTATAAGCCCTGGCAGGAGGTCTTGTGCTTGGAAGCCAAGCTTCCAAGCATGGTGATGTTGCCGGAGATGGAAGGTCAGAGAGACCCAAATCTCTCTTGCATTCGCATGAGAGTTTGGGTAGAAATTAGGGCTTGATAATGGGTTCACATGAGAGGAGATTTCTCAGAGAATCTCCCTTTCAAATTTGAAAGGGATTCTCTGGGGAATCAGGGAGTTCTTTCCCTCGATTCCCCGCCGGAGTAGGATTTCCTCTGCTGTAATGGCAGAGGAACCTAATTGCAAAGAATGACGAGGGAGTTAGGGGGGTTTTTGTAGAGGTTTCAAAAGTGAGGGGTAGAAATGTAGTTGGGCTGGACTTGTTTGCAAAGTAGGTCAAGGTGAATTCCCCTTAGGTCCAAATTTTGCTACAAACCTAATTTGAACCTAAGGAATCCAATGGTGAAGTTGGATTTTAGGTTTGACCACGTTTGACTAGGTAATTTACATAAAAACCTAATTTAGGGCAAACATTTAACTGGGACCCCAATTTAGGTCAACATAGGTTCTAAGGGCCAAATTGAAGGTTCTAAACCCTAGAGGATATTTTTATATGAATTTTAGAGGTTTTAAGTGAATTTTATCCTACCCAGAACCTTGTTAAATTAAGTGGGTCTATTTTAGGGTTACAAGAAGTTATTTAATTCCCAGATTTCACATGAACCCTTTTCTGTTTGAACCAACCTACTTTTTATCTTGTTAAGGCCATTTGACCTATGTTTAGCCCAAGAGAAACCCGTTGTTGCACTACAATGGTAAAATTACAGTTTTACCCCTTATTTCTTGCTTTTCTTTCAGAAGGGTTATTCCTAGAGTTAGAACCTCTAGTTGGTTATGTAGGAGTTTTTGTTCTCTTTTCTGGGTCAAAATGAGCTAGTTAGGGCTCATGATGGTGTTCCAATCATACCCTCATGCCTAGCTTTTGCTAGTCCCTTAGCAAACTCTTAAGGTTTTAACTTCTGTTCTAGACCATGAATTCCTTTGATGTTCACCAATTATGATGAGTGCTTTTTTCTTTTCCTTTTGAATAGGTTAGAATGCCAATAGTAGGCCTAGAGGTGCTCAAGTACCAACCAAGATTTGGACCTGACCAGCTCTAGCCTCAGTCCTCTGCAGAGGTTTTTAAGGCCCGCAGGAACTATCCTAAGGTTCGTTGGACTTTGCGGTTAAAGCACCTGTGCTTGTAACGTATTTTAGCCTCGGTTTAGTTTGCAATGCATTTTTTTTGTAAGAGAGAGATAGAGGATTTATTTATTTGGAGAGTTTTCTCTCTCTTTTCTTTTTATTTCTAGCTTCGGATTGGCTTCTCAACACGGTTTGTATCGGATTCCTCGTCCCCATAATCAATCCTCAAAGGGTCCCTGGCAATCGATGCTTCGTGATAACACTGCCCATGGCAACCCCCAGAACCTTGGCTTTCGAGATTTCAAGATAATCCCGCTCATGGCATTCTGGAGCTAAATCCAAACCTTGGCAATCGACATTTTGTGATAATGCCACCCATGGCATCTGAACCAGCACAGGGTGCTTATGAGCTCCCGGTAGGATATGTAAAGATCCTAGGAGACAAGCACCGAGGAGATGATATGTTATTATGCATCTTCGAGGGGAATTTCCCACCTCTCCGCGCCGAGAACTCGTCCAAATCAACTTGTGTTGATCAGCCGCTCCTAATCTAGGTGACTTTTTTTCAGAACATTTAAATGCTTTTGCGTGATTTTGATAGTTATACGCACTAAACCAAACTGTGTGTGGATTGGGGTGCTTAGGTTACCAAGTCCCGCAAATCAAAGGTCAGTTAACGAGGCTGAATACTCTATAAACCTTAGACCTAATACTTAAGCTTCACATTTTCCCCAACCTCTTGAGGACTATCCGGATTTTAGCGGATCTTGAATTTTTAAGCCTAAGAGTCTAGCTCAAAAGGCCTAAGATCAATGTTCTTACTAATCTCTTTTGTGTTTCATTAGCACTTTTTTCCTTCATTTTTCTTTTTCTTGATATGGTCTAGAACTTCGATTAATCCTTTAATTTCTTACTAATGACTATCTCTTTTTTCTTTTTCATTTTGTACTCCTTTTTTGATATTTGCTCTTTTCCTCCTTATTTTCTCCTCATGATTTGTATGGCCTCAAAATTTTCTCTCCCCTCAGTATTTTTTTATTTTTTTTCAAGATTTTTTTCATTTTTTTGGTGTTTTTTGTGATATGTGACTTTTTTGTTGAAACCTTTTCTTGTGAGATGAGTTTTCATGGTGTTTTACACTTTCACACCCCCCATGCCTACGATTTGCAATATTTCCATTGTAAATTAGGTGGGTTCGAATTCAGCTTAGATCATTCATTAGAATAGGTTTTGGGTGGGCGAACGAGTTGAGGTGACTGTTGCGAACGATTTCTATACTCGGGTATAGGTACCTAAGGTGGGGTCGGCTGTTCTAATGGATGAACCCTAAAATGCAATATGAATTCAGCATAGGAATGTCAAGAAAGGTTTCAGGCTTTTCAAGAATGACGGGTTGCCTCCCGTTAAGCATTGAGTTTTATGCCATCGACTAGGCGCAATGAGCTCAGGGAGAATGGAGGGTAAAGGATATCTCAGTCAAATTTGTATCGGTTAAGTCAATGAACGGTTTGAGTCTTTGACCGTTCATGACAAAAGCTTCAGAATCATGGCTGAGTGGACTGATCTCAATGGCTCCTTTTCCAAAGATTCATCAGACTAGGAAGGGCTCGATCCATTTTGATCGTAGCTTTCTTGGGAACAGTTTAAGCTTGGCATTGAAGAGTAGGACTTTTTGACCTGGATGGAAGATCTTTCTAGATATGTGCTTGTCGTGAAAGGCCTTAACCCACTCTTTGTAAATTCATGAGTTCTCATACGCATCGTGGCGTAATTCATCGATCTCGCTCATTTGAAGCTTTCTATGGGTTCCTGCTTTAGAAAGATCTAGGTTGCAGTTTCGTACTGTCCAATAGGCTTTGTGCTCCAACTCGAAGGGGAGGTGACATGCCTTCCCATACACCAATCTGAAGGGAGACATACCTAATTGGGTTTTGTTGGCGATCTTATAAGCCCACAAATCTTCCGAAAATCGGGATGACCAGTCCTTCCTGTCAGGTCGAACAGTAACCTGGAGGATTTTCTTGATCTCCTGATTTGATAGCTCATCTAGACCATTAGTTTGGGGGTGGTAAGGAGTAGAGATTCAGTGTGACACCCTATATTTGGTCATCAGTAACCTGAACTGAGAGTTAGTGAAATGGGTCCCTCCGTCAGAAATTATAGCACGTGGAATCCTGAATCGTGAAAAGATGTTCTGTTGAATGAATTTGATAACTACTTTATGATCATTGGTTCGGGTTGTAATAGCTTCGATCCATTTGGACACGTAGTCAACAGTGAGTAAAATGTACTCGAAGCCATCCGAGACAAGGAAGGGTCCCATAAAATCAATCCCCCATATGTCGAAGATTTCGCATACCAGAGTTGGCTGTAATGGCATCATATCACGATGGCTCATGTTGCCTAAGGTCTAGTAATGAGTGCATGCCTTACAGTGATTGCACGTGTCTTTGAAAATTGTGGGCTAATAGAAGCCGCACTGGAGGACTTTCGCTGCGATTTTATGACCTGAAAAATGTCCACCACATGCCTGGTCATGGCAGAAAGACAATATGTCTTGAATTTCCGCTTCTGCGACACATCGTCGAATGATCTGATTAGCATCGATGCGGAAAAGATACAGGTCTTCCTAGAAGTAGTACTTGGCATCGGAAAGCAATTTGTCCTTCTTAGCCTTTAGCCAATCGGACGGGATTTGATGTGATGCCAGGTAGTTTACTATATCAGCAAATCATGGAAGCCCTGTATTGATAGTCAAAAGGTTCTCATCGGGAAAATGTTCCGTGATGGGTCCGGAAGGGTCGATGATTTCAGAAAGAAGGCAGGACAAGTGATCAGCTACCACATTCTATTTTCCTACTTTGTCGCGAATCTCGAGGTTAAATTCTTGCAACAGCAAGATCTAGCAGTTTAATCGAGGTTTCGCGTCCTTCTTCGCAAGGAGATGCCTCACAGTTGTGTGATCCGAGTAAATGATAACACAGGAACCCAGGAGATAAGATCTGAATTTTTCTAGGGCAAATACTACGGTTAGCAGCTCTTTCTCAGTAACTGTGTAGTTACGCTGAGCCTCATCCAGTGTCTTGCTAGCGTAGTAGATGACCATGGGTTTCCCGTCAATTTTCTGCCCCAGTATTGCTCCTACAACGAAATCAGATGCATCGCACATGATCTCAAAGGGTTGAGACCAATCAGGGGACTGTAGGATCGGGGCTTGGGTAACTCAATCACGGAGGAATTCAAATGCTTGAGTACATTCCTTGGAGATTTTGAAAGGTACATCCTTAGAGAGTAGAGATGTCAGGGGGCACGATTTTTGAGAAATCAGGAATAAATCAACAGAAAAACTTGATGTGCCCCAGGAAAGATCGGATGTACTTGATCAAGCTAGGCATCGGGAGTTTGGAAATCAAGTTCACCTTGGCTCGATCGACTTGGATGCCTTTTTCTGAACTAAGGTGTCTTAGGACAATTCCTTCAGGCACCATGAAATGGCTCTTTTCCCGGGAAAGAACCAGATTCATGTCAATGCACCGCCTGAGGATTTGGACCAAGTGCAGGAGACAATTGTTAGTGATTCTCCGAAAATTGAAAAGTCATCCATGAAGACTTCCAGATAATCACCTACCATATATGAGAATATGGCAAGCATGCACCACTGAAAAGTAGCGGGTGCATTGCAGAGACCGAACAGCATCCTTCGGAACGCGTACGTCCCGAAGGGGCAGGTGAAAGTGGTCTTTTCTTGGTCCTCAGGATGGATTGCCACCTGGTTATAACCGGAGTTCCTGTCCAAAAAGCAGAAGAACCTATTTCCTGCTAGTTTCTCGAGGATCTGATCAATAAACAGTAGTGGGAAATGATCCTTCTTCGTGGAGGAACTGAGTCTTCTGTAATCAATGCAGACTCTCCACGAGTTCGCCACATGGGTCGGTATGACTTCTCCAGCTTCAGTCGTGATAACGGTGAGTCCTGCCTTCTTAGGCACAACCTGGATTGGACTCACCCACCGACTGTCGGAGATCGGGTAGATGATCCCTGCATCTAACCACTTAATGATCTCCTTTTTCACGACCTCCTGCAGATTAGGATTTAAACGTCTTTGCATTTCACGAGAAGGTTGTGTGCCCTCTTCGGTGTAGATACGGTGTGTGCAGTAAGAGGGAATGATACCAGTCAAATCATCGAGAGTCCATCCAATGGCTCTACGATGTTGCTGAAGAATAGTAATCAGACGAGATTCTTAGTCAGGTGTGAGTCTAGAATTGATAATCACAGGAAACGTCTGATTAGAACCCAAAAAAACATAGTTCAGATGGTCAGGAAGAGGCTTGAGTTCCAGAACAGGGTTATCAGCAGCAGTGGGTGGTTCAGGGTGTGTGTCAGGAGCAAGGGAAGGAGTTATGGGTGTATCTAGATCAGGGTCAGACTCCTCTGATTGCGGGTTTTGATCTTCTTGTGGTTGATCGGGAGTAATCAGGTTGTCCTCGATATATGGTTCATCAACCACAGCCTTGATATCACATATTTGCTCTATAACACAGTAATTGATCCCTTGTTGGGCCTTAAAGATGTCAATTTTCAGTGTTTGGTTCCTGAATTTCAGTTCAATTTGGCCCTCCTCACAGTTTATATTGGCCCTAGCAGTGGCCAGAATTGGTCTCCCTATTATAATTGGTGTATCCCTTGGGTTTTTAGGTGCATCTATGTCCAAGACTATAAAATCCACCAGGAAATGGAAATCCCGTACCCTAACGATGACATCCTCGAGTACTCCTTTAGGTGACTTAATGGATCAATCAGCTAACTGCAATGTCACCTCTGTCGGTTTAAGCTCAGATTCTTCAAGGTGGTCAAGGAGGGATGTAGGTATCAGGTTTATGGAGGCACCTAAATCTAATAAGGCTCTGTCAAATTGGGTATCACCAATGGTACATGAAATTAGGGGAGTACCTGGGTCTTTAGCCTTAGGTGGGAGTTTACTCAAAATTACAGAGCTGACTTGCCTTGATAGTACGATCGACTCCCACTTTTAGTTTGTGGCTTACGCTTGGGTGTACACACACACGTCCTTTAGAAATCATGCGTAAGCTGGTACATGGTGGATTGCATCCATCAATGGGATGTTTATATGGACCTGTTCAAAGAGCTTGACCAGATCCTCCTTAGGAGCCACAGGTTTGGTTATCCTCTTTCCCTTGGTTAAGGCATCGGGAAATGAAACCTTGGTTGGTTCCTCTAGAATAGGTCCAGGTTCTTGATCTGGGATAGGGGTGTCCTGGATAACTATCCTAGGACTTGGGTTACTACTAGGCTTAGAATGGTTTGGATAAGGTGGGTCTTGAGTTATTTTACCACTACGGGTTGTTACAGAGTTTAGTCTTGCCTGGTTTTGGTTTGGGGTTGGTAAAATAGGTGGCTACCGTTGAAATCCCGCATAAGATGTCGAAGCTTCCATCACGTCGGGTGATGGAACGAAAGAGACTTGATAAATCATGTGGGCTTGGCCCGGATTTGGGTTCATAACACGCCTCTAGTTCGGCACGTCATTTGAATTCGGCAGAGGTTGCGAAGGGAGTGTGCCAGGTTGGTGGGAATTCACCATTTGGGCGAGTTGATTGCGAACCTTTGTGATCTCGTCCTTGTGTTGTTTCTACATAGCCACATTTATCTTCTGAATGTCAGCCAGAGTCTGAAGGATAAGAGTCATTTGATCTACTTGGGTTGGCCCAGATTGATAGGTGGGGTTGGGCTAAGGCTTAGGCGGCTGATGTGGATGAGGAGCTTGTGGATGGGGTTGATAAGGTGATCTTTGATTCTGAGTATTTCCCACCCACAGGAAATTGGGATGATTCCACCATCCAGGGTTATAGGTATTAGAAAATGGGTCATTTTGGATGGCATTGAGGTCCTCGCAGGTTTGAAGAACCTCAGGAAAATCAGAGTATGAGGGTTCAGAGTTCCCCTAACTAGAGTAGATCGGATCGGAGTTTCCTCCGGTTCTGGAGTCAGACGGGGGTGGATACGGGTCCATCCCCTGAGAAGATCGGTGATAGATGTTATGCACAGTTTCCCTCCCAAGAGGTGGCTGTGCAAACGAGTTTTGAGCAGAGGTGGTTCATTGCAGATGTCGAGTCAGCTCATCCACCTTCTTCTCGATGATAGAGACCTTGTCCAACCGACCGGCCATCAGTTCCAAGTTGATGGATGCGAACAGGCCCTGCATCTCATGTGCTCCCCTTGGATTCGTCGATGCGCGGGCATTCGTCTGGTCGAATAAGCCCATGGAGTCATTATTGATGGAGTTCTCGCATATATTCTCAAGAATCTCCCACACAGTGTCTTCGTGTTGACCCATGATATTTCCTCCGTAGTTTGCGTTGACGAATAAGCGAATGTCTTCACGGAGTCCCTGGTAAAAAGGCTGGACTTGTTCCCATTTAGGAACTCCGTGATGGGGGCACTTTCGCATGAGATCTAAGAAACGGTCCCATGCTTCATGAAGAGGTTCTCCAGATTGCTGAGTGAAGTGAGTGATCTGGTGGCGCAAGGCATTCGTCCGATCAACTGGGAAGAACTTTTTCAAAAATTCAGATTGTAGTTCAACCCACGTGTTGATTGGACGCATCTGAGTCAGATACCAATGAGCTGCCTTGTCCATGAGGGAGAAGGAAAACATCTTCATAAGAAGAATATCCCGATTTTGTACATTTGACTCGAAGGTTTGGGCCAGATGTTTGAGTTGTTTGATGTGCTAGAAGGGATCCTTGGAATTAAGCCCATGAAACTTTGGGATAACATGAATCATGTTGGGCTTGAGTTCAGAATCAGGACCTCCAGCCGGGATTTGGACTTTAGGTTCGATTGCCACCGCAGTGGGATTATAGTGATCTCACATCATAGGATGCTGTGGCGGGTTTACAAAGTTTTGAAATAGATCATTCAGGCACTGGAGTTGGTGTTCAAGATTGTTCTCTTCTTCAACTAGTTGTGCCATGATGATGGAAGAAGGAGAATTTGGTTCTGATGAATCAGAGGGGAGGTCTATGTGGTGGGGTTGCTGCACAAACACGGACTTCGAGGCTTGGTCGTCGATTGCTAAAGGAGGTCTTAAGGATGGTCTTAAGGGCCTCCTACCAAACATGCACTGATGGTTTAGTTGAGATTAGAATGTGTTGGACCCAATCAAGACACCCAAAACATTTGGATGACTATAGAGGTTCGGGGCGGATGACACCCCTTAGTCAGAAAAGTCGTCCACCTGCGAAATACCTGGGCAGCCAGAGAGGGAGAGTCCCGCAAATACCCCTACATGGTAGAGCGTCCCTACGAGTTACAGGGTTTCCCCCACTTGACCTCTCTTGTCGACCTCTCTTGTCACTAAGATTTCAGGTAGACCAGAATGGGGACCTTGACTTCTTAAGTCTACCACTTTTATTTAAGATCAAAGGTGCTTAGGGTTCCACTTGAGCTTTAGATGTTTTGAGTGCAAAAGTGACCTAATTTCAAGGTTGGTTGACCCAACAAGAGGTCAACTCCACCTATTTGTCCTTTGAGAGCTTTAGGTCCTTTCTTTTAGGGTTCAAGTGAAATTAAGAGCTTGAATTTTTTTAGGGTTTCTCTTGAATAAGTCTTTTCAATTAAGGTTTATGCACACCTCTTTTGGAGAAGTTGTTTCTTACTTAGAAAGATGTGTCTCTAAAACCCTAAATTGGAATCCTTAATTTGGCTCTAATCCTTAATTTGGCTCTAATTGTGGTCCAATTTAGTTGCCATAGATATGGTATCTAGGGATCAATCAAGAAGGTGGTAGTCCTAGTTACCTTAAATGGATGCACAATTCAATATTTGTTGAAATCAAAATCAGGCAACTTTGGTGAATTAGCTAAATATGAAAAGCAGGTAGCCCTAAATTGATTTTTACCTTGTTTTTCTTTTTCAGAATGAGGGGATTAAGAGAAAGGGCTAATCAGAGATTACCTGCCCCAGGTTTGGTTGTTGTGTGGCTGTCTTCTTTTGAATTTTCTCCCCTGAAACAATCACAACAAAAAGATATATCAAGTTAGTATTGAATCTGAAGTTGTGATCAAGATTTCTAAATAGTTCGTTGCTCCCCGGCAACGGCGTCAAAATGTTTTCAGCGAAGCGAGATCAATGTAAAATTAATGTGTCGTAGTATAGTTGAAATCGCTCGAAAACAAATGAATTTTCTTACTCGAAATTGTAAAATCGAGGTTGAACGCAGGGAGAAAATTGGGGTCTAAAAATCAAGAGCACAACTTTCAAATTGGATATAATATGCAATGAAAAATTAGAGTTATAATGCAAGAAATATAAATAGATTCATAAAATATCAATGTATATAGAAGCACAAAAATATGGACGTCTGATTTTGAAAATCAGACGTCTTAAATATCAGTTTGCTACAATGCTTCTTTTGTTTGTGATCCTTATCTCTGTCTCTAATTTCCTTCTTCTTTCTTTTCTTTCTTCTACTCTCGGCCCTTGTCTTCTTCTTGGCTTCTTCTTCTTCTTCCTTCTGTAGCTTCTTCTTTGATTTCTCTGGCCCTTATCTTCTTCATCTTTCTTCTCTGATTACTTCTGATTTCTTTCTTTGCTCTGGCCCTTAGCTCTTCTTCAGCTTCCTCCTTTTTAGCTTTGCCTTCTCCTTCCTTGGCTGCTCAGGCTTCCGGCCTTTCCTTCCTTGGCTCCCTCTTCTTCTGAGAGAAAAACCTACCCCTATCCTCCCCCGCGATCTCTCTTCTTCCTTCTCTCTTAGGCTTGCTATCCCAAAGCCTTCTTGGGTTATCGGGTCGGGTATGCGCGCCCGGGACCAGGCCCACCGGCATACGGGTCAGGGCCAGGTCCATGGGTAGTGGGGTCACGGAAGAGGCGGTGGGCGAGTGGGACCTCACCCCGTGGTCAGGAGGCGATAAGCCCCTAACACTTTTTCACTTTATATCACTGTGCCCACTCCTACACTTCCGAGGTGGGACTATGTTGTCCTACCTTCTTCGCAAGCACTCGCAGCGGATGTCTCCTCGAATTGCAGCAGCTGCATGGGCGTTCGTTGCCAATAGTTGGGCTGAGGATGTGCGTGAAGGAATCCTCGCAACCTGGGACCTGGAACCTGGTGCCTGGAGTCCTGTATGAATCTTCCAAGCAAGCTTTGTGCTCCGTCAATGGCGGTGAAGGCCTGAACCCTATCAACAAGAAAACGGCCTTGCGGCCTCGTCAGAACATGCAAGGAGCTTCGCCTGAACACGGCGAAGGTGGTACGGTGGTCGGCGTGGTGTGGGGTGGCCTAAGCGTGCGTGCCTAGTTCACCCTGTGAGTGCGAAGGTGGGTGTGTTCGAGGGACATTCTAGGGGCTCGGCGCGGTGAGTGGAGTGAGGGGTTAGGGTCAGTGAGGTGTAGAGATACTCGTGAGGTAGTTGGCGAGGTGGGTGGAGGCGTGGAGCGGCGGGAACACCTCGCCGGAGGTCTGACCGGAGGTGGAGAAGGTGGTGGTAGTTTGAGAACGTTGAGGCGGATTTGCAGAAATAAATGATAGAAAGAGAGAGAACTTATCTGAGGGTGGATAGATGAAGGGGGATGCAGATGAGGCAATTGGCTCGTCCTGCCGTCGTCGGAGACGAAGGACCCGGTGGGAGGAGGACGGCGACGATGAGAAGGGTGCAGGGGCGTCGGCTGGTGTGGCACGACGCGGACGAAGGGGATAAAGGGAACTTTGCCACTGGTACTGTGGCAGAGTGACGATAGAGAGAGAAAAGGGTCGCCGGAGCTTGCTGGGTGGTTGATCGGAGGGGAAGGGAGGAATTGGGGGGTATCTCAGGCCAATTTCAATCTTAGGAGGTGCAGAATGATCAGGGGAGGCTTTTATAAGCCCTGGCAGGAGGTCTTGTGCTTGGAAGCCAAGCTTCCAAGCACGGTGATGTCGCCGGAGATGGAAGGTCAGAGAGACCCAAATCTCTCATGCGTTTGCATGAGAGATTGGGTAGAAATTAGGGCTTGATAATGGGTTCACATGAGAGGAGATTTCTCAGAGAATCTCCCTTTCAAATTTGAAAGGGATTCTCTGAGGAATCAGGGAGTTCTTTCCCTCGATTCCTCATCGGAGTAGGATTCCCTCCGCTGTAATGGCAGAGGAACCTAATTGCAAAGAATGACGAGGAAGTTAGGGGGGTTTTTGTAGAGGTTTCAAAAGTGACGGGTAGAAATGTAATTGGGCTGGACTTGTTTGCAAAGTAGGTTAAAGTGAATTCCCCTTAGGTCTAAATTTTGGTACAAACTAATTTGTACATAAGGAATCCAATGGTGAAGTTGGATTTTAGGTTTGACTACGTTTGACTGGGCAATTTACACAAAAAACCAATTTAGGGCAAACATTTGATTGGGACTCCAATTTAGGTCAAAATAGGTTCTAAGAGCCCAATTGAAGGTTCTAAACCTTATAGGATATTTTTCCATAAATTTTAGAGGATTTAGGTGAATTTTATCCTACCCAGAACCTTGTTAAATTAAGTGGGTTTGTTTAGGGTTACAAGAAGTCATTTAATTCGTAGATTTCACATGAACCATTTTCTGTTTGAACCAACCCACTTTTTATCTTGTTAAGTGGCTCTGCGTTTGTTTGTATAGTTATTATAGTCGTCGTGGTATATAACAAAACAGTTACCAGTTTAATACAATTTATTACTCGAAATGACAAGTTTCCCGAGGTCGAACTCAGGGAGTAACTATAATTCTAGAAGCCTATAAATTCTCAATGTATAAGGTTTTACAAAAATTAAGAGAGAGAGAAAGAAGGGGTGATTGGCTTCGACTCTCTTCTTTCTTCTTCTTCCTTTCTTCTTCTCTGCTTCTGTGGTTCCTCCTTCTCTTTCTCCTTTCTTCCTTTCTAATTTTCTTCTCTTCTTCTTCCTTGCAGCTGCAGAGGCTTCTGCCTTCTCTCTAATTTCCTTCAGCTGCTAAGTCTTCCTCCTTTCTTCATCTCTGGTTTTCTTCTTTCTTCTTTTCTTCTTCTTCTTCTTTTCTTCTGCTCTGGCCGTTCCTCTTCTTTCTTTCTTTCTCTCCTGTCTTCTTCTTTTTCTTCTTCTTCAGCAGCTGCAGTTTTTCTTTGCTCTGGCTACTGACCCTCCGACGTCTGACTCGGCGCTCAGACGGCATAACTGCGAGTTTGCTACCGTGCGGCTCCTCTTTTCTTCCTTCAGCTCCTTTCCTTCCTTTCTCCTTCTTCTTCGCCTGCTTCTTCCTTCTATCCTGCACACACATACACAGATCAGTGCAAAACCTACCCCTACCCCTTCCATGCGTCTCTCTCTTTGGAAAGCTCTCCCAGAGCCGGGTAATCGGGTCGGGTTGCGCGCCCAGGTCCAGGTGTACTGGCGTGGGTGGTGCGCGAGGAGTGCACAGGCAGGATAGTCGGGTCGGGTCACCAGGTCCGCGTGGGCAATGCCACGGACGAGGCGTGTGAATTGGTGAGGGACCTCACCCCTGTGTGATTGGAGGCAAATGGCTAATGTCACTTTTTCAATTTAAGTGTGGGCGCGAGGCCACACACTTACGAGGTGGGACTAAAGTCCCACCTCTACTCCGCGCGCCCGTAGGCGAGAAGCAGCCGTTGATTTGGGCAGCAGCGAAGGTTTCGCGCTCCCAATCGAGAACCTAGGCACCTTCACTGGCTTTCCCCGCGTCACCTCGAGCTCACACCTGGAGAGGAGACCTGGAGCTACCTGCGAAGAAGCTCTAGCAGCTCGTCAATGGTGGCGAGGAGGTTGAACCCTGAAATCATGAAGATGACCTCCCGGCCATGTTAGACAACACAGGGAGCTTCGCCGGAGTGTGGCGAAGGCAGTGCGAGGGTCGACGAGGTGCAAGAGCACCTGTGTCCGTGTGCCTAGGGCAGACTGTGTGTGCGGAAGTGGGTGTGTTCGGGGGGTGGTCGGGAGGTGAAGGGCGGTGAATGGAGTGGAGGAAACACTTGAGTGGAGTGAGGGGGAGCTTTTGGGCTTGTCGGCGAGGGGTGAAATGGCCTGTGGAGGTGGAGCGACCTCGCCGGAGATGGCGACCGAAGGTGAAGCAGATGGGGGTGGTAGTGGCAGTCGAGGGGTCTGAAATGCTAATTGAATAAGGGAAAAGTGAGAGGAAGTGAAGGGGAAGGTTCCTACCTACTCAATCGACGAAGAGGGAGAAGAAGATGTCCGGCTCGTGCCTGCCGGAGCTGGGGACGAAGGTGCCTAGAGGAGGGGTAATGACAAGGAGGAGGGGATTCGAAGACGCCAGCTGGTGCGGCCTGGCGTGGGAAGACGGGGCAGAGTGGGCTCTGTTGCAGGTATGCCAGCAGAGCGACGAGGAGGAGGAGGAAAGATCGTCGGAAGCTTGGGCTGTCTGACTGGAGAGGGGAGAGATGAAATCGAGGGTTTTTCTCGGCCAAAACTAACTTGCCTTGGTCGGACGCCCCTGCCGCTACTTATAAAGGCGCTGGCGAGGAGAGCGGCTCGAGGGAATGACGTGCAGCGCACGCCAGAGATGGCTGGAGAAGGAGACCCATGCCTTTCGTGCGTTTGCACGAGAGGCATGGCCGGTTGCAGGGGTCAGGGGAGGGTCCCTGCGACAGAGGACGATGAAGGGAACCTCCTGCTCGTTCCTGAGAACGGGCGCCATGCCCTGCGCGGTGCCAACCTCCGCGCAAGGTCGCCGGAGGTATGGCGCTGCGCAGAAATGGCAAGGAGGACCGTTTTGCAAAGAACGACAAGAAAGATAGGGGGCCATTGCAAGGGTTTCAAAAGATAAGGGTCAACAAGTAATTCAAGAGGACCAATTTGTAAAGTCAGTCAAGATGGTCTTTTCTTAAGCCCAAATTTTTATACCAGCCTAATTTGAACCTAAGGATTTTAATGGTAAAATTTGATTTTAGTTTGGACCATGTTTGACAGGTCAATTTGCGTAAAAATCTAAATTAAGTCATAAATTGGACATGGTTCTCATTTTAGGTCAAAATAGGTTGCAAAAGCCAAATTGAAGGTTCTAAACCCTAGGGAATATTTTTCCATGAATTTTAGAGGGTTTAGTTGATTTTTATCCAGCCTCGAACCTCATGAATTAAAGTGTATTTGTTTTAGGGTTATAGAATGTCATTTAATTCCTAGAAGTTGCTATAACCCTTTTCAGATCAGATCATCCCACTTCCCTCCTTGTTAAGCTCATTTGACCTTTGTTTAGACCCTTAATTACCCTGTTTGCACACTGCATTGGTGAAATTACAGTTTTACCCCTTATGATTTGTCTTATTCTTTAACTCAGAATTCTCTGAGTTAAGCCTCTCTTTAGTTTTTTAGGAGCTTCTTCACATTTATTTAGATTAAATTATGCCAGTTAGGGTTTATGATGAGGCTCTCATCATACCCCCATGCCTAGCTTTTGCTAGTCCCTTAGCAAAATTTTAAGGTTTCAACCCTTGTTCTAGACCATGAAGTTCTTAGTGAGTTTAAATAAGTGCTTTTTTTTTTTGTAACTTTGATTAGGTCAAAATGCCAACCATAGGCCTAAAAGGTACTCTAGTACCAACCAAGATCCAGATCTATCTAGCCTTAGCCTCAGTCCTTAGCAAAGATTTTTAAGGCCTACAAGAGCTAACCTAAGGCTTATTGGACTTTGTGGTTAAAGCACCCGTGCTTGAGATAATTTTAGCCCTGGCTCAGTTCGCAGTGCGTTTTGTAAGAAACAGAGGTAGAAGATTTATATGTTTGGAGAGTTTTCTCTCTCTTTTTCTTTTTTTTTAATTCTAGCTTAGGATTGGCTTCTCAACACGGTTTGTATCAGATTCCTTGTCCCCATCATTAATCCTCAAGGGTTCCTGGCAGTCGATGCTTCGAGATAGCACCGTCCATGGTTACCCCCAGAACCCTGGCTTTTGAGATTTCGAGATATTCCCGTCCATGGTGTTCCATGGCCGAATCCAGACCCTGGCAATTGACACTTCATGATAATGCCATCCATGGAATCTGAATCAGCAAAGTGCTTACATGCCCCCAGTAGGATAT
The DNA here is from genome assembly GCA_037157565.1 of Thalassia testudinum. Classification (NCBI taxonomy): domain Eukaryota; kingdom Viridiplantae; phylum Streptophyta; class Magnoliopsida; order Alismatales; family Hydrocharitaceae; genus Thalassia; species Thalassia testudinum. The sequence continues at coordinate 60,877,535 of JAZHRO010000013.1, read as the reverse complement.
GTAAATATCCTAAGAGACAAGCATCGAGGAGATGATATTTTGTTACGCATCTTCGAGGGGAATTTCCCACCTCTCCGCGCTGGGACCTCGTCCAAATCAACTTGTGTTGATCGGCTGCTCCTACTCTAGGTGTCATTTTCAGAATTTTTGCAATGCTTCTACGTGATTTTGATTTTTATGCTTATTGAACCAGGCTGTGTGTGAAGTTAGGGTGCTTAGGTTACTGAGTCTTGTAAACCAAAATTTAGTTAACGAAGCCAAATACTCCTTGAGCCTTGGACCTAATACTTAAGCTTTTCATTTTCCTCAACCTCTTGAGGAATGTCTAGATCTTAATGGGTACTAAGAGTCTATCCAAGAATGCCTAAGGTTTGCATTCTTACTAATCTCGCTGTGCACTTTCCATTTCTTTTTCTGAATGAGGTCTAGAACTTAGGTTAACTCCTTAATTTCTTACCAATGACTATCTCTTTTCTTTCATTTTGTGTTCCTTCTTTTGATCATTTTGTTCTTTTTCTCCTCCTCCTTGTAGAGTCCACAAAATTTCTTTCCTCCTCTCATTTTTTTTTTTGTAATTTTTATGGTGTTTTTGGCATATGTGAATTTTTTTGTTTAAACCTTTTCTTGTGAGTTTTGCACTTTCATGCCCCCCCATGCCTAAAATTTGCAATGTCCTCATTGTTACTTAGGAGGATTTTTATTTAACTTAGTTCATACATTAGGACAGATGTTTTGATGAGTGAATGGGTCGGGTAACTGTTGCGGATGATTTCTAATCTCAAATGTAAGCACCTGAGGTGGAGTCGGCTGTCCTAAAGGGTGAACCTCAAGTGCGAAGAGGTGTCAGAAAAGGTTTTAGGTTTTTTCAAAAAGAATGACGGGCAGTTGAGTGCTGAGTTTTACGCCATCGGCTGGACGCAATATGCTCAGGGAAAATGGAGGATAAATGATGATTCAGCCAAATCTGTAGGGGTTACATCAATGAACGGTTTCAGTCTCTGACCATTCACGATGAAAGGTTTTGAATCATGGCTGAGCGGACTGATTTCTACGGCTCCATTTCCAAAAACTTGTCGGACAAGGTATGGTTCGGCCCACTTGGATCACAGTTTCCCAGGGAAGAGTTTGAGTCGGGCATCAAAGAGTAGGACCTTCTGACCAGGATGAAAGATCTTTCTAGATATGTGCTTGTCATGGAAGGCTTTAACCCACTCTTTGTAGATTCGCGAGTTCTCATACGCATCAAGGCGTAATTCATCGATCTCGCTTATTTGAAGCTTTTTGTGGGTTCCAGCCTTAGAAAGATCTAAATTACAGCTCCGTACTGCCCAATCAGTTCGACAGGAAGGTGACATGCCTTCCCGTACACCAGTCTAAAAGGAGACATGCCTAATTGGGTTTTGTGGGCGATCCTATAAGCCCACAAAGCTTCCGAAAGTCGGGACGACCAGTCCTTCCTGTCAGGCCGAACAGTGACCTGCAGGATTTTCTTGATCTCCCGATTTGATAGCTCAGCTAGACCATTAGTCTGGGGGTGATAAGGAGTGGAGATTCGGTGAGACACCCCGTATTTGGTCATCAGTGACCTGAACTGAGCATTCTTAAAATGGGTCCCCTCGTTAGAGATGATTGCACGAGGAATCCCGAATCGTGAGAAGATATTGTGATGAATGAATTTGATAACGATTTTATGATCACAGGTTCGGGTTGGTATGGCTTCGATCCATTTGGACACGTAGTCCACAGCTAGCAGGATGTACTCAAAGCCTTCTGAAATAGGAAAGGGGCCCATAATATCAATCTCCCAAATATCGAAGATTTCGCATACGAGAATCGGCTGCAAAGGCATCATGTCGTGATGGCTCATGTTGTCCAAAGTTTGGCAATGACTGCATGCCTTGCAGTGATTGTATGCATCCTTGAATAAAGTGGGCCAATAAAAGCCACATTGGAGGATTTTTGATGTGGTTTTGTGCCCAAAGAAGTGGCCACCGCATGCCTGGTCATGGCAGAAGGAGAGAATATCATTGATTTCCCCTTCCGGGACACATCGCCGGATGATTTGGTCAGCACCTATGCGGAAGAGGTACGGATCTTCCCAAATGTAGTACTTGGCATCAGAGCGCAATTTGTCTTTCTTGGCCTTCGGCCAATCAGACGGGATCTGATGAGATGCCAAGTAGTTTACTATATTAGCAAACCATGGAAGTCTAGTACCAATAGTCAGTAGGTACTCATCAGGGACATGCTCCGTGATGGGTCTAGAAGGGTTGATGATCTCAGAAGGAAGGCGAGACAAATGGTCAGCTACCACGTTTTGTCTTCTCGCCTTGTTGCAAATCTTGAGGTCGAATTCTTGCAACAGCAAGATCCTTCGGATTAATCGGGGCTTCGCATCCTTCTAGACAAGGAGATGCCTCACAACTGTATGATCCGAGTAGATGATGACGTGGGAACCTAGGAGATAAGATCGAAATTTTTCAAGGGCAAATACTACGGCTAGCAGCTCTTTCTCCGTAACTGTATAGTTACGCTGAGCCTCGTCAAGTGTCTTGCTAGCGTAGTAGATGACCACGGGTTTTCCGTCAACTTTCTGCCCCAGAACCGCTCCTACAGCGAAATCAGATGCATCGGACATAATCTCAAAGGGTTGAGACCAATCAGGGGATTGTAGGATCGGGGCCTGGGTGACTCGGTCACGAAGGTTCTCAAAGGCTTGAGTGCATTCCTTGGAGATCTCAAAGGATACATCCTTAGAGAGAAGAGTAGTCAGGGGGCGCACGATTTTCGAAAAATCAGGAATGAAACGACGGTAAAAATCGACGTGCCCTAGAAAAGAACGGATGTCCCTGATCGAGCTAGGCATAGGAAGCCGAGAAATTAGATCAACCTTGGCTCTATCCACTTGGATGCCTTTCTCAGAAATTAGATGTCCTAGGATTATCTCCTCAGGCACCATAAAGTGGCTCTTTTCCCAAGAAAGAACCAAATTAACATCGATGCAACGCCTGAGTATATGAACCAAGTGTTGGAGGCAATCATCAAATGATTCCCCGAAAACTGAGAAGTCATCCATGAAGACTTCCAGATAATCACCCACCATATCAGAGAATATGGCAAGCATGCACCGTTGAAAAGTCGCGGGTGCATTGCAGAGATCGAAAGGCATCCTTCGGAATGCGTACGTCCCAAAGGGGCAGGTGAATGTAGTCTTCTCTTGGTCCTCAGGATGAATAGCTACTTGGTTATAACCGGAGTACACGTTAAGAAAGCAGAAGAATCGATTTCCCGCTAATTTCTCGAGAATCTGATCAATGAAAGGTAGTGGGAAATGATCCTTCTTCGTGGAGGAATTGAGTCTTCGATAATCTATGCAGACCCTCCACGAGTTGGCTATTCGGGTAGGTATGATCTCTCCGATTTTAGTCGTAATGGTGGTGAGCCCTGCCTTTTTAGGCATAACCTGAATTGGGCTCACCCAACGACTGTTGGAGATCGGGTAGATGATCCCTGCATCTAACCACTTAATGATCTTTTTCACGACCTCCTGCAGATTGGGATTCAAACGCCTCTGCATCTCACGGGTAGGTCGTGCTCCCTCTTCAGAATAGATACGGTGTGTGCAATAAGAGGGACTTATTCTAGTCAAGTCATTAAGAGTCCAACCAATGGCTCCGCGATGTTGCTGGAGAACAACAATCAGACGGGATTCCTGATTAGGAGTGAGCTTGGAATTTATAATCACAGGAAAAGTCTGATTAGAACCTAAAAGGATGTATTTCAAATGATCGGGAAGGGGTTTTAGTTCAAGGATGGGGTTATCAGCAGCAGCGGGTGGTTCAGGGTAAGTGTGAGGTTCAAGGATAGGAGTTATGGGTTTGTCTAAATCAGGGTCTGTCTCCTCTAATTGCGGTTTAAGATCTTTTTGTGGTTGATGAGGCATAATCAGGTTATTCTCAAATTGTGTTTCATCAACCAAAGCTCTAATATCACAGATTTGTTCAATGACACCGTAATTGATTCCTTGTTGGGCCTTAAAGATATCAATTTTGAGGGTTTGATTCCCAAATTTCAGCTCTATCTGGCCCTCCTCACAACTAATGTTGGCCCTAGCAGTGGCCAGGAAAGGTCGGTGTATCCCTAATGTTTTCAGGTGTGTCCATGTCTGACTATGAAGTCTACAGGGAAATAGAAATCCCGCACTCTTACAATAACATCCTCAAGAATCCCTTTAGGTGATTTTATAGATCGATTTGCTAACTGGAGTGTCACCTCAGTCAGTTTTAGCTCGGATTCTTCTAGGTGGTTAAGTAAGGATGTGGGTATCAGATTTATGGAAGCACCCAAGTCTAGCAATGCTCTGTCGAACTGGGTTTCACCTATTTTGCATGAAATCAGGGGAGTACTTGGATCTTTTGCCTTGGGTGGGAGTCTGCTCAGGATTACAGAGCTGGCTTGCTCTGACAGTACAATTGGACTCCTACTCTTGGTTCGTGGCTTACGCTGAGGTGTACATACATTCTTCAAGAATAGTACGTAAGCTGGTACGTGGCGAATCGCATCCATCAAGGGGATGTTTATTTGGACCTACTCAAGGAGCTTGACCAGGTCCTCCTCAGGAGCCATGGGTTTGGTTGTCTTCTTTCCCTTGGTCAAGGCCTCGGGAAATGGAACCTTGGTTGGTTCTTCTAGGATAGGTCCAGGTCTTTGATCTGGGACAGGGATAGGAATGTCCTGGATTATTGTCCTAGGTTTTGGGTCACTACCAGGCTTGGAGTGGTCTGGATAAGGTGGATCTTGGGTCTCCTTACCACTGCGGGTGGTCACAGAATTCAATCCTGCTTGGTTCTGGTTAGGGTTCGATAGGATGGGTTGCTACTGATAACTCGCATAAGAAGTTGAAGCCTCCATCCCGTCCGGTGAAGGAACAGAGGGGGCCTGATAAATCATGTGTGCTTGGCCCGGGTTTGGGTTCATAATGCACCGCTGGGTTGGCACGTTATTAGGGTTAGGAAGAGGTTGAGAAGGAAGTGTGCCTAGTTGGTGAGAATTTGCCAACTGGGCCAGTTGGTTTCGAACCTCTGTGATTTCGTCCTTGTGTTGCTTCTGAATAACCGCATTCGTTCTCTGAATGTCAGCCAGAGTCTGAAGGATGAGGGACATTTGGTCTTGGTTTGGCCCTGATGGATAAGTAGGGTTGGGCCGAGGCTGAGGCGGCTGGTAAGGACGAAGTGGTTGTGGACGGGGCTGAAAGGGTGGTCTTTGAGTTTGGGAATTTCCCGCTCACTGGAAGTTGGGATAGTTTCGCCATCCAGGATTGTAGGTATTGGAAAATGGGTCATTCTGGATGGCGTTGAGGTCCTCGCAGGTCTGAGGAACCTCCGAAGAGTCAGAGAATGGGGGAGTGGAATTCCCCTGGCTAGTATAGAAAGGGTTGGAGGGCCCTTCGATCCGAGAATCAGATGGGGGTGGATGCGGATCCATCCCAGGAGAAGGTTGGTGGAGAATGTTTTGCACAGTCTTCCATGTGGAAGGAGGCTATGCAAAGGAATTATGCGCAGAGGTGGCTTACTGCAAGTGCTGAGTCAGCTCATCCACCTTCTTCTCAATAATAGAGACCTTGTCCAATCGACTGGCCATCAATTCCTGGTCGACTGATGCGGACAGGCCCTGCGTCTCGTGTGCTCCCCTAAGGTTCGTCGATGCACGGGTATTCGTCCTGTCGAATAATCCCATGGAGTCGTTATTGATGGAGTTCTCGCACATATTTTCGACAATCTCCCACACAGTGTCCTCATGCTGACCCATGATATTCCCTCCGCAAGTTGCATTGACGAAAAGCCTAATATCTTCAAGGAGTCCCTGGTAAAAAGATTGGACTTGTTCCCATTTAGGAACTCTGTGATGGGGGCACTTTCTCATGAGATCCTGAAAGCGATCCCATGCCTCATGGAGAGGTTCTCCTGTTTGTTGCGTGAAGTGGGTAATCTGATGGCGCAAGGCATTGGTCCGACTAACGGGAAAGAACTTCTTCAAGAACTCGGACTGACGTTCCTCCCAATTGTTGATTGGACGGGTCTGTGTTTGGTACCAGTGGGCGGCCTTGTCCATAAGGGAGAAGGAGAACATCTTCATGAGGAGAATATCCCAATTTTGTGCATCTAACCCAAAAGTCTGGGCTAGATGCTTTAGCTGTTTAATGTGCTGGAAGGGGTCTTCAGAATTAAGCCCATGAAATTTAGGTATGGCATGAATCATGTTGGGCTTTAGTTCAGAATCAGGTCCTCCAGTCGGGATTTTGACTCGAGGCTCAATAGCCACCACAGCAGGATTATAATGATCTCGCATCATGGGACGCTGCGGTGGATGCATGAAGTTCTGGAAGAGGTCATTGAGTCGCTGGAGCTGGTGCTCCAGATTGTTCTCTTCCTTAACTGGTTGAGCCATTGTGGAAGAAGAAGGTGAGTTGGGTTCGGAGTTGGAGGAGAGGTCTATGTGAAGTGTTGGTTGCACAAACAAGGGCACCGAGGCTCGGCCTTGAGGAGAGTGAATTTCTAAAGGAGGTTTCAAGGACCTCCTACTAAACATACACTGAAGGAGAGGATGAGTTTAGCAGGTGCTGGACCCAATCAAGACACCCAGAATGTTGGGTGACTATAGAGGTTTAGGGCAGATGGACCCCTTGATCAAAAGATCGTCTACCTGAGAATTACCTGGGCAGCCAGAGAGGGTGAGTCCCGCGAAGACCCCTACACGGTAGAGCACCCCCACGGGTTACAGGGTTTCCCCCACTCGACCTCTCTTGTCATTGAGATTCCAGGTAGACCAGAATGGGGACCTTGACCTCTTAAGTCTACCCTTTTTTAGTTAGGATCAAGGTTCTTAGGTTTTCACTTGAACTTTAGCCTTTTGAGTGCAAAGAGTGACCTAAGTTTAAGGTTGGTTGACCCAAGGGGTCAACTTCACCTACTAGTTCCTTTGAGAGCTTATTAGGCCTTTGTCTTTTAGGGTTCAAGTGTTTTTTAAGAGCCAAATTTCTTAGGGTTTCTCTAAATAGGTGCTTTCAAACAATGGCTTGGGCACACTTCTTTTAGGAATTCTCAATTCTTGCTTAGAAAGTGTCTCTAAAACCCTAATTTTGAATCTTATATTGGCTCTACTTGGTCCAGTTAGCTTCCTTTAGATTGGGTAATTAGGGCCCAAGCAAGAAGGTGTTAGCCCTAAATACCCTTAATGGATGTACAGATATACTGTGTTGAAATTGAAAACAGGTAGCTTTGATGATTTACTAAGTATGGAAGACAGGTTATGCCTAAATTGCTTTTTCTTTCTTTTTCTTCCTCTTTATAATTTAGGGGTTAAAAGGAGAGGATAGAAAATTACCTGTCCTAGGTGTGGTTGTTGTGCGGTTGCTTATTGTCCTCTTGATTTCCTATGCCTACACAACAAAAGAGAAGAGATCAATAGAGACTCAAAAATTGTGAATTAATAGCTTCTAGAATAGCTGTTGCTCCCCGGCAACGGCGCCAAAAACTGGCTCTGCGTTTGTCTGTATAGTTATTATAGTCGTTGTGGTATATAACAAAATAATTACCAGTTTAATACAATTTATTACTCGAAATGACAAGTTTCCCGAGGTCGAACTCAGAGAGCAACTATAATTCTAGAAGCCTATAAATTCTCAATATATAAGGTTTTACAAAAATTAAGAGAGAGAGAGAGAAAGAAGGGGTGATTGGCTTCGAATCTCTTCTTTCTTCTTCTTCCTTTCTTCTTCTCTACTTCTGTGGTTCCTCCTTCTCTTTCTCCTTTCTTCCTTTCTGATTTTCTTCTCTTCTTCTTCCTTACGGCTGCAGAGGCTTCTGCCTTCTCTCTGATTTCCTTCAGTTGCTAAGTCTTCCTCCTTTCTTCATCTCTGGTTTTCTTCTTTCTTCTTTTCTTCTTCTTCTTTTCTTCTGCTCTGGCCATTCCTCTTCTTTCTTTCTTTCTCTCCTGTCTTCTTCTTTTTCTTCTTCTTCAGCAGCTGCAGTTTTTCTTTGCTCTGGCTGTTGACCCTCCGACGTCTAACTCGGTGCTCAGACGGCATAACTGTGAGTTTGCTACCGTGCGGCTCCTCTTTTCTTCCTTTGGCTCCTTTCCTTCCTTTCTCCTTCTTCTTCGCTCGCTTCTTCCTTCTATCCTGCGCACACATACATAGATCAGTGCAAAACCTACCCCTACCCCTTCCCCGCATCTCTCTCTCTCTGGATCTCTCTTTGGAAAGCTCTCCCAAAGCCGGGTAATCGGGTCGAGTTGCGCGCTCGGGTCCAGGCGCACTGACGTGGGTGGTGCGCGAGGAGTGCATAGGCAGGATAGTCGGGTCTGGTCACCAAGTCCGCGTGGGTAGTGCCGCGGACGAGGTGCGTGAATAGGTGAGGGACCTCACCCCTGTGTGACTGGAGGCAAATGGCTAATGTCACTTTTTCAATTTAAGTGTGGGCGCGAGGCCACACACTTACGAGGTGGGACTAAAGTCCCACCTCTGCTCCGCGCACTCGCAGGTGAGAAGCAGTCGTTGATTTGGGTAGCAGTGAAGGTTTCGCACTCCCAATCGAGAACCTGGGTGCCTTCACTGGCTTGCCCCACGTCACCTGGAGCTCACACCTGGAGAGGAGGAAACCTGGAGCTGCCTTCGAAGAAGCTCCAGCAGCTCGTCAATGGCGGCGAGGAGGTTGAACCCTGAAATCACGAAGACGACCTCCCGGCCATGTTAGACAACACAGGGAGCTTCGCTGGAGTGTGGCGAAGGCAGTGCGAGGGTCGACGAGGTGCAAGAGAGCCTGTGTCCGTGTGCCTAGGGTAGATTGTGTGTACGGAAGTGGGTGTGTTCGGGGGGTGGTCGGGAGGTGAAGGGCGGTGAATGGAGTGGGGGAAACACTTGAGTGGAGTGAGGGGGAGCTTCTGGGCTTGTCGGCGAGGGGTGAAATGGCCTGTGGAGGTGGAGCGACCTCGCCAGAGATGGCGACCGGAGGTGAAGCAGATGGGGGTGGTAGTGGCAGTCGAGGGGTTTGAAATGCTAATTGAATAAGGGAAAAGTGAGAGGAGGGTAAGGGGAAGGTTCCTACCTACTCAGTTGACGAAGAGGGAGAGGAAGACGTCCGGCTGGTGAGGAGTTGGGGACGAAGGTGGCCAGAGGAGGAGTAACGGTGACGAGGAGGGTATTCGGAGACGCCAGCTGGTGTGGCCTGGCGTGGGAAGACAGGGCAGAGTGGGCTCTGTTGCAGGTATGGCAGCAGAGAGACGAGGAGGAGGAGGAAAGATCGTCGGAAGCTTGGGCTGTCTGACCGGAGAGGGGAGAGACGAAATCGAGGGTTTTTCTCGGCCAAAACTAGCTTGCCTTGGTTGGACGCCCCTGCCGCTACTTATAAAGGCGTTGGCGAGGAGAGCGGCCCGAGGGAAAGACGTGCAGCGCACGTCGGAGATGGCTGGAGAAGGAGACCCATGCCTTTCGTGCGTTCGCACGAGAGGCATAGCCGGTTGCAGGGGTCAGGGGAGGGTCCCTGCGACAGAGGATGACGCAGGGAACCTCTCGCTCGTTCCTGAGAACGGGCACCATGCCCTGTGTGGCGCCAACCTCCGCGTAAGGTCGTCGGAAGTATGGCGCTACGCAGAAATGGCAAGAAGGACCGTTCTGCAAAGAACGATGAGAAAGATAGGGGGCCATTTGCAAGGGTTTCAAAAGATAAGGGTCAAAAAGTAATTCAAGAGGACCAATTTGTAAAGTCGGTCAAGATGGTCTTTTCTTAAGCCTAAATTTTTATACCAGCCTAATTTGAACCTAAGGATTTTAATGGTAAAATTTGATTTTAGGTTGGACCATGTTTGACAGGTCAATTTGCGTCAAAACCCAAATTAAGTCATAAATTGGTCATGGTTCTCATTTTAGGTCAAAATAGGTTGCAAAGGCCAAATTGAAGGTTCTAAACCCTAGGGAATATTTGTCCATGAATTTTAGAGGGTTTAGTTGATTTTTATCCTACCTCGAACCTCATGAATTAAAGTGAGTTTGTTTTAGGGTTACAGAATGTCATTTAATTCTAAGAAGTTGCTATAACCCTTTTCAGATTAGATCATCCTACTTCCCTCCTTATTAAGCTCATTTGACCTTTGTTTAGACCCTTAATTACCCTATTTGCACGCTGCATTGGTGAAATTGCAGTTTTACCCCTTATGATTTGTCTTATTCTTTAATTCAAAATTCTTTGAGTTAAGCCTCTCTTTAGGTTTTGTAGGAGCTTCTTCACACTTATTTAGATTAAATTGTGCTAGTTAGGGTTTATGATGAGGCTCTCATCATTAAGACAATTTGACCTATGTTTAGCCCAAGAGAAAATCCGTTGTTGCATTGCAATGGTAAAATTGCAGTTTTACTCCTTGTTTCTTTCTTTTCTTTCAGAAGGGTTATTCCTGGAGCTAAGACCTCCAGTTGGTTATGTAGGAGTTTTTGTTCTCTTTTATGGGTCAAAATGAGCTAGTTAGGGCTCATGATGGTGTTCCCATCAGCTACGGAGGAAGAGGAAGAAGGTAGAGTACCTCAGAGGAGGATAGGAGGATGGGAACGTGGCCGACGTGACTGCCAGACTTGGAGAAGGAGGAGACGAGGATGAGTTAGGGCTAAGGAAGGGACGGAGAAGTTGTGTCCTTTGATGGGAAGCACGATGAAGAAGAGAGGAAGCAGCCATGCCCTCGTTTGACGGCGAGGATTGGCGGATCAAAGGGTAGAAGAAGGTCCCAAGGTCCTTCAATGGTGGCATGCATGGGAGGTGGAAGAAAGGTATTGCACCCACTATTTCCAGACGACCTCCAATGGTGTAAGGCGAGGAAGGTTTATAGCTTGTTAGCATGTGTGGAGAGGGCCGGAGGTTGCGGGAATGGCTCGTTGGAGTTGTGTGGCCGGTGGTTGCGAAGGTGGAAGGTGAGGTTGTTTCTAGCGGGGCTATTTTTGCAAAGAAATTGAAAGTTGAGGAGGCATTTGTATGGAAATCAATAATTAAGGACCAAAACGTAAAGATGATCAAGATGAAATTCAAATGAACCCAAATTTTTATGGTAGGCTAATTTGGATATAAGGAAGTTCATGGTGACTTCAATTTTGGATTTTGATGTCGTTGTCATGGTCAATTTACATTTAGACCCTAATTATACCAAATACCTATCCATGATTCTATTTTAGGTCAAAACGAGTTCCAATTGTCAAATTGACTGTGCCAAACCTTATAAAAAATTTTTAATTGATTTTAGAAGGTTTAGATCACATTTATTTTCATCTAAACTATTTTAATTGAAGTGGGTTGAAATTAGGGTTTTTGATTAGAATTAAACCTTCAATTTGAATGTAAATCCTAAATTACTCAATACCAACCCATTTTTGGGACATTTAAGCTCAATTGACCTTTAGTTAATCCTAAGTTCACCCTCCAGTTATTCTTCGTTCGTAATTATTCGTGAAAATTGCAGAATTAACCCCTTTTTCTGTTAATTCCTCTCTCTTCAACCCTGATTGAGTTATACGCTTCAATGTATTAATTAGGTGAATTTAACCTTATAACTTAGCTAAATGAGGTTAGTTATAGAGAATGATGGCAATGCCATCAACGGGGGTTTGTGAATCAATTGAAAGCGGCTCAACTTGTGAGCCAGCATTATTCGGAACCCCATGGGTTTCAAACTGGGGCCTTTGACCCCAATTTCTCTGATCTCTCTCCTTTTCCACCATCCTCGCCCTATGAGGATGTGTATGCTGTACAGGAGAATGTTAGGTCCAACCCATATTCTAACTCTTATAATCTGGGTTGGAGGAACCACCCTAACTTCTCCTGGAAAAATCCGGGCCAGCAGACCTAAATTTGACCCGGACACTATGCATGCAAAGACCAATGGGTCAGGGTCATGTATACACTTAGCTGCCCCCTAAGCAGGTCAATCAACCAACCTGGAATGCTCGTCAACCTGTAGGGCAGGCTGATTTGAACCAACAAATGGTAGCGATGCAAGGATCCATGCTCTAGCTCATGCAACAAATGAAGACATCATTGGATAACTTGTAATCCAGGCTCATTGCTCACTCTCGTCAGCTTGGATCTCTGCCTTCTCAACTCATACCTAACCCTCGCAATATACAGAATCAGGGCAATCGAGCCCAGGGGTACGGGAATCAAAGGGACCCACACGCACATGCTCAGGTGGTTGAGCAGGGTGTTTCTTGTACTTCTTCATCCAATCTGAGTTATTTAGCAAATCAAGCCCCTCTGATCTTTCCTGACCCTCCTCAAGACCCAAACCCGTACGCTTCTGCAAATTCTGTTACTTTGAGGAGTGGAGGACAAACCCAGGATCTAAAATTACTACCTTCTAGCAACCAAAACCCTAGGGAGCCCAAGGGAGAAAAGGAGGAGGTTGAAGAAGAAAATAAGGCCCAGGGACCTGAAATTGAGGACACCACCCACATCCCATTCCCTGAGGCCTTATTGAAAATCATGAAGAAGAAAACCCTAGATAGCAACGAGGGCCTCTTGAATTTATTCAAGAGTGTAGAGATCAATATCCTGCTCCTCGATGCTATTAAGCACATCTCATCTTATACTAAATTCCTGAAAGATCTATGTACTCAAAGGTGTAAGCCAAAAGAACCCACCTCGAGGAAGGTGATTCTCTCTGAGCAGATGAGTTTTGTTATCCTACATCACCTTCCTCAGAAGAAGAGAGATCCAGGTGCCCCCTTGATTTCATGTGTCTTTGGGGATTACACTTTTGATAGGGCACTATTGGATCTAGGTGCGTCCATTAGCCTAATCCCAACCTCTCTTTATGAAAGGTTTGGGTTAGGTGAACTTAGGCCAACCTCAGTAATGCTACAATTAGCAGACCATTCGGTCACCATACCAAAAGGCGTTATTGAGGTTGTTATTGTCAAGGTCAAGGACTTCTATTTTCCTGTAGATTTCCTAGTCCTTGACATGGATGAACTTGAAGATTTGAGGAACACGCCCATCATTCTGGGGCGCTGTTGTATCGGAAAATCGTCACAAAAAGATTAAGTTTGGAAAACTCGTTGTTGTAGCGCAATTTGCGAGAAAATCCGTCAACAAATAAATCTACCGAAACTCAAAAGGAATTCCAGGTCAAACACAAGGAGGCTACGTTGATTAGCAATCCGCAATTATATTTCTTTTGTAATTTTAGTTTTAAGATGGGATAATCACAATGAATCTACTTTACTTGCGATATTAACACTAGAAGAGAGAGAGAGAAAATAAAACAACTTTTATAACAAAGTTAGTGCTTTTACCACTTGAAAGCTAGAAATATTACAATTAGAAAGTGGTAAATCAAATCTAGAAAATGATAAAGAGAAGGGAGGCAAGAAATTATCCTCCTCGATGGCTGCTTGGAGGACGAGCCGGAATGGGCGATGCTTGGAAGACATAGAGCGGAGATGGAAGACGGAGAACGAAGTGGAATGAACCGGGGGCGAGGCAGAACATTGTCATTGCGGGATCCACTTCTGAAACGGGGGTGAGAAGACAATCATGGGAGCTCCACGAATGGGGTGAGAAGGAGACAAAATTTTGATTTTAACTCTAGCGGGGCATCCCGGGTTTGGGACAAGCTGCTTTAGAGCTTTGGAGAGGGACAGAGCTGAAGGAAGGGATGAGAAATTCGAGTGGTAGGGCTTTTATAGTTGTAGGGATCGTGGGCAAAATGGACATTTCAATCTCAAACATTTAATGAGAGGGGTCTTTAGTGACAGATTTAAGCATCACTAAAGCCCTAAACATGGGCGTACGTGCACTCGCTCGTGCCTCCTCTCCTTCCTCTACGCTCAATGCCTCATCATGATCAGACGATCTCAGTCGTCTGATCGACAGATCGGACGGCTTAAACATGCACGAGCCCGCTCCTCTTCAACGTGCCCAACACCTACGCGTTTGATCGCGGGTGGGCTTGGGCATCGGATCGCACGTGCGGCTTCACCTTCATCTGAGTGTGCCACGTCTCGCCTTCGCTACCGCCCGATCAAGATCTAAAGGCCCAATTTGAGCTGCACCCACTTGCTTGTGCGATGTGTGGCTCGATTTCGCGACCTTTGCATCACCCACAGGTGCGAGACCAATGCACCATCGCCTCAACTTGTCTCAAAGATGAAGGCATGTGCATTCGCTCCTGACTGTTGGATTTCTGTTCGACGGTTGAGATTTGATGATCTGCTGAAGAGAGAGAGGGCAGCGGTGGGCTTTCATGGTCGGTGTGGGTGATTGAGATGGCACCACGTGGTGCCATCTTGGTCGTCCATCTTCTGTTCTTGTAGATGGTGCCACGGATGTCGGATTAGATTAATTTTCACATTGTTGGGCTGCGATTGTCGATTTGAACCCATCCGTGTGGTCCGATTTGCCATATGAGGTATGGATTTACACCACCTGGCTCCTTCACCTCTAATCTTTCTTAGGTTGTATCTGATGCTACGGAAGTCCGATTGGGGCGATCTTGGAGTTGTTGAACTTCAACCGTTGCCCTGATCAGATCCGTACGGTTAGATCTCCAATCTAAGGCCCTGATTAAATATCACCATGTTCCTGACCATAACAAAGAGTAAATTACTATACAATTTATACAATTTGACCTAAATGAATAATGCTGCATGTTATGCAATATTTACAATGCATGATGCTTCTACGACACTATGAACATGCATAAATAGACATTTTAGGTTACTTAGATGCATACACATCACACCCCCATGATTATTTGTTGCTAGTCCCTAGCAAAAACTATATACTTTTTATAAAAGAATTAGGATTGGGTTTTGATGGAAATACCATCATGAACCCTAATTAGCATAATTTGGTCTGATAAAGTTGATAAAGCTCTTACATAACCATCAGAGGGTCCTATGTGCATTCTATTCTGTTTTAAGAAAAAGAGACGAACACAGGGTTATTTCTACAATTTTAACTGCATTTCATAAGTACGAAATAACCACGGGGAATTCCAAGGGTTAATTAAAGGTCAAATTATCATTAATGTCTAATAAGAGGGTTTATGTAGATAGAAATGGGTTTTCATGTATTTCAAGAATTAATGGACATCTGAAACCCTAATTTCAAATCCGCTTAAGTAACTAAGATTCTAGTCAGGATAAAATTCACCTAAACCTTCTAAAAATCATAGAAAAGTATTCTATAAGGTTTGGTATCCTTTATTTGATCATCTGGACCCATTTTGACCTAAAATAGAGTCTTAGACAGAAAGTTGCCCTAATTTGGGTTTCTGCATAAATTACCTAGTCAAAATTGGTTAAAACCAAAATTTGACTTCACCATTAAATTCCTTGAGTTAAAATTAGGTTTGTACCAAAATTTGGGTTCAATCAGAGATCATTTCGACTTAGTTTGCATTTTGATCCATTCAGACTCTTTCTTTCTCACATACACCCCTAACTTTCGAACATACTTACAAAGACCCCCCTAACTTCATTATATTCTTCGCATTTGGGTCCTTTCCGCCATGGCAGGTGTGTGCCCATTAGATTCGAGCTTCAATCTCTGATTTTGCCTTGATTGATTGACCAATCCCTTCTGAATTTGGAAGGGATGGTCTTGAGGGAATCCTTAATGATCTTGGCCTCAATTTGGACTCTAAATCTCCTCGTGGTGCTCGTGCGAACTCCTTGAGACCACAAATCCTAATCCTTGATTTCCCGAGCTTTCAAGCTTGTTTCCAAGTTTGGAGGCTCGCTCGATGGCCTATATATGACCCTCCTTGCCTGCCTTACCTCCTTAACAAGTTTTTGGGCTACAAAACTCTTCTTTTCTCCCTCTCCAAGCCCGCTTCGAGCTTGCTTCGGTGACCATCTTCCTCCAACTTCTTCGCCAGCTGCCACGAACAATAGGTGACTGATTCTTCTTCCTCGTCGTATTCCACACCTCGCCATACCTGCGAGGCACTCTCCAACCTCCTCCTCGTTGCTGTTCCCTTTCCCGGAGCATTCACCTTCTTCGACGCCGGTTCATCATGGCTGATGTTTTCTCTGACTCCCCTTCGTTCGTTAGCTACCCACATCAACTCCTCTTCGTCCACTGATCCTCCGAATAACTTCAAACCTTCGTTTCGACCACCGTCGCGCCTACTCCAACTCCGTCTTCCACCTCTTTGGCATACCTCCAGCGAGACATTCCCATCTCCACGCACCACTAAACCACACACCACTAGTCCCTACACCATCACAAGGCCCTCACGAGAAAAACCCCTCAAGAAATTGAGGGGATTGCTCCCCCCAGCCCTCCACTGAACACCTTCACGTACTCTGACCCTCTCTACCTTCACTACGCCCACACACGCACTCTCACAGCACGCCATCGCCACCATCACCTTCGCCGCACTTGCACGAAGCTTCTGAGCATGTTTGACTTGGCTGCAAGGCCGTATTTGTGCTTTCAGGTACTCCACTGGAGCTTCGCCACCGCGTCGTCTTCTCTGGCTTCGTTCGCAGTGTTCTAGCCATGGCAGCTCTAGGTCTCATCCTAAGGATTTGCGGACTACATCCAGGCTTCACTCCAGGCTCTCAATTGGAGCTTGCGTGCACACCTGCTACCCCAATCAACTTCTTCACCAGTTATTGCTCACACGAAGAACAAGAAATAAGTTAGTCCCACATCGTGGGATTAGGAGCTGATAGCGTAGCATATATTATGTTTCTGCATTGGACCCCTCACCTAGTACATGAGGGGTTAGGTCTCTCCTCACGCTCTCTTCACACCTCGGCTACTACTCACACCCGGTAGCCTTTGTCCCTCTGCCCAGATCCGTATACCCGTCTGTTTACCTGACTAGGTTGGGTTCTTAAGAGAAAGAAGAGAACGAAGGAAAGAGAGGGGGGGGTTTTGCCCTTGCTCCCTATCTCTCTACGCTTAGCTGCTTAGAGGCCTTTGCCTCTATGGTGTTGTGTTGTGCCCTCTGCTGAGGCTCGAGAAGGAAGAAGGAACGAGGCCCTTGAGCCTCTTGAAGGCACTGTAGTAGGCGTCACTTAAGTCGTCTGAAGCTAATCTCCGTCGTCTGATTCTACTGGTGCTATGCTTCTGTGGTTACATTGGTTACTTAAGTGACGTGAAACATCTGATTGAGTTTACTATTCATTCATTTGAGATTTTTGTGAGCTTAATTTCAGGGGTTAATTGGTGATTTAAATCACCATTTTACCCCCTTCTTTTTGCACTTTGATATTGACTCTCATATATGTATCATTCTTGAATCGAATTTTGGTTGTAACTGCTCATATTTGTGCTTATAATTATGATATGTGGAATTGAATTGTATTAATTGCTCCCTGTGTTCGACCTCGGATACTCTTTTTGAAATTCGAGTTACAAATTTAAGTATTTTCGAGCGATTTCGACTTGCTACAACGAAATAACTTTAAAACATCGATCTAGCTCGAATAACAGGTTTCTTGGACAAGAGTTATTTTTTAACACTAGGATCAAATTACTGAAGACCTGAACTACAGAGACACAACAATGCCCAGGTGTTTGCCAAAAGGCAGACTCCCGAGCCCTCGCCTTATTCAAAAGCAGAAGCATTTTTTCTTTTTCTTCTTTTCTAAGTTTTTTTTAGATTTTTCAGTTTAGGGTTTCGAGGCAGCTTTCTACGGCTACCCAACCCACCCAAGACTCGAAGAGAACTCTAAGTACTAAGCATCTTTATGTGTGAAATATGATAGACTCACTGATCGGCGATTGGAACGGACTTCGGGTTTCTATGGCCCTAGGTGACCTTAAAAAGGAATTCTGCCTAAAGGTGTATCTATACCACCGATAGCTTTCTCCCTACTTTTATTTTTATGGGGTCAACACAAGGGCGAACCCAGTGTATATCTCCTCGGCTTATTCTACTTCTCCACTTCTTCCTAAGTGTTTGGAATTAAACGTGCATTTTTGTAAGCTGGGTTCTGGACAACCAACCAATGGGTTGTTACCCACGATAACTTGCCAGCCATATTCGTGCGGTGAAGTGTGGCTTATTTCTTTCTTCTTTTCTTCTTTTCTATTTCATTTTTCTTTTCTCTTTTTGGATACTTTTCGTTTTCTTTTCTTTCTTTTTTTTTAGTAGGTGGCTTCCTTGATATAAGATTTACCCAAAGGCGGTAAGAAGAGAATGGTCATGTGACTAGGCTCTGAACAACTAACCAATGGGCTGTTACTGACGATAACTTGCTAGCCATACCACCCTAGAAGGTTTATTAGCTACCTAATTTCTGTTAAAACCGTCGAAAAGCAAGTTAGTGCAAATAGTGTGTAGATGCTTAGACTTAAAGTCCCCTCAAATCAGTGAGTGGGTTGATAAGTCGTGTACTTATCACCCCAAATTATTTAATCAAATTAGAAATACATTCATACTGGCGAGGACTCGAGAAATAAATCCCCATTTTAGTGGACACCTGGGCTGATTAAGCCCGAAGACCTGAAGGGTCTAAGTATTCAGATCTTACTGTATTATTCCCTAAGGTTGAAAAATCCTAATGCCCAAGTATTTTTTTCCTAATTCAATTTTTTTTATTTTAATAAATAAAGAGAAAAATAAGCAGAATTTACAAGAATTCCACAGAGCTGACAAAATGATTCAGAAATGAATCCACCCCCCCATGCCTAGTTGATGCGAAAATAAAAGGCATGAGAAGTAGGGTATAGTGAAGAAAATATCACCTGTATTCCATGATGTTCGGGTCAGCTCTGAGTCATACTGTACAAGTGCTGAGTTTAATGCTATCAGCTAGGCAAAGTCCAACCAAAGAAGTCACATTAAGGTTAAAGCAACCTTGTTTGAGATGGGTTCTGGAATAACATGGTCAACATAAGGTTTTAGACGTTATTTGTTGACCTTAAAAGAATTACCCATTCTTGGGTCAGAGATCTCAAAGGCTCCGTTGGAAAATATTCGATCGATGATGAATGGGCCGTTTCACTCTGATCTAAGCTTGCTGGGAAAGAGATTAAGTTGAGAATCAAAGAGCTAGACCTTCTGGTTCGGCTCAAAGCTCTTGCGGGAAATTAGTTGGTCATGAAGAGCTTTGGTCTGAGCCTTATAGATCTTGGCATTCTCGTATGCATCATTTTTGATCTCCTCCAACTTAGATAGTTGGAGCTTTCTGGTCTTTCCTGCTAAACTTAAATCAAAGTTGAATTTCTTGATTGCTTAGAATGCCTGATGTTCAATCTCTACGGGTAAATGGCACGCCTTTCCATACATCAGATGAAATGGTGACATGCTGATGGGTGTTTTGTATGCCATATGGTAGGTCGAAAGAGCATCCTCAAGCTTTTGAGTCCAATCTTTTCGATCAGGTCTAATCGTCTTTTGTAGGATATTCTTGATCTCTCGATTGGAGATCTCGTCCTGTTCGTTCGTCTAAGGGTGGTAAGGTCTGGAGATTCTGTGATTTACCCCATATTTTGCCAGTAAATTATGGAACTGGGCATTTGTGAAGTGAGTGCCACTATCGTTGATGATGGCCCTCGGAATCCCGAACTGACTTAAGATATTCTTCTTGACAAAATCAATGACCACCTTGTGGTCATTGGTTTGGGTGGAAATAGCCTTGATCTACTTGGACACGTAATCAACAGCAGTGAGAATGTATTGGTGTCCATTGAAGGGATGAAGGGTCTCGTGAAATTGATGCCCCAAACATCGAAGATTTCGATGGGAAGGATTGGGTTTAGAAGCATCATATCTCTCTTGGTTATGTTATCGAGTGCCTTGCATCGGGAACATGACCTCGAGAATTCCTGGGCATCCTTGAAGCGAGACAACCAATAGAATCCAGATTGAAGTATTTTTGCAGCAATCATTTTCTCGGAGAAATGGCCACCACACGCAGATGCATGGCAAAACTCGAGTATGCTTTAAAACTCATTCTCCGGAACACATTGGCGAATAATCTGATTAGAGCCGATGCGATATAGTTCAGGGTCATCCCAGAAGTAATATTTGGCCTTGGATTTGAGTCTATCTCGTTGTTGCTTGTTCCAATCTTGGGGGATTTGACCAATAGCTAAATAATTTACTATGTCTGCAAACCAAGAGGTTTGGGCTCCTGAAACTGCCAGAATAGTCTCATTCAAAAAAGGCATGGGACCACTAGTGACCTCCAGGCTGTCGTTGGAAGTGTCGCTGTAGACAGCTCATGCTCACTCACGCCCATAGCTGGCTTTGCTAGCGTGCGAAGAATTAGCGATGGCTGTAAGCGTTGCTGTAAGTCCAGCTCATGTGTCGTTGTAGGTTGGCTCCAGCCGAGCATGCACCTACCCCATGCTTCGCTGGCACTACCTGTGCTATGCCCGCTGATGCACGCGGATTGCGCGGCAGCCTGCTGGTGTGTGCGCTGGCATGTGCTGCGAGCATGCTCGATTGAGAATGGGGGGGCTGCGAGGAATCGAACCCACGCCCCTCCCTTGCGAACCGCTGCCCTACCCACTGCGCTAAGCCTTCATGTGCATCGCAAGGAGGGATTTGCAGCCGCATGGCGCGGCGAGCTCTCAGCTGTTGGCTTTGCATCTAACGGTTGAGATCACTTGGTGGGCAGCCTTTGAAGGTGTGGCGGGTGGCTGTGGGCTCTCTAGATGGTGCCACGTGGCACCATTTGGATCGTCCTTACATCATTGCTTGCAGAGGATGCCACGGTGCTCGGATAGAGGTGATTTCTACGTTGTTGGACTGCGATCGATGCACCGTATCCATCCGTACGGTCGAATTTTTCATCCAAAGTCTATAAGGATGTCGCATTTCCTCCTGGCCATTGATCTTCCTTGAACTTCGTACGATGCTACGGTTCTCCGATCTAGATGATTTCAGAGGTGTTAGACTTTGATCGTCGTCTTAATCAGAACCGTACGGTCCGATCATCCATCCAAGGCCCTGAAATAAGTCTTCTTCTCTCTTGACCGTAAAAAGGATCTAGTTAACCTAAAATATATACAACTACTCTAAATGCAAAATGATGCATGTTATGTAATATTTATAACATAAAATGCAAATCTAAGCCTAGGAACATGCATGAATAGGCATTTTAACCTAAATAGATGTGTCTATATCATACCCTATCTTTTGCTAGTCCCTAGCAAAATTAAACTATATGCTATGTATAACATCAAAACTAGGATTAGATCACTTAGGCTTAAGTCATTAATTAAAAATAGAAAATTTCAACTAAGGTCCTAAGCTACGAAGACTCATAGTACCTGGGTGCTTGCCAGAATGCAGACCGCCCAAGTCCTCGCCTTATTTGAAAAGGAAATATACATTTGTTTTTCTTCTTTTCTAATTTTTTTGTACTTTTTGGAGTTTGAGAGTTCCAGGATAACTTTTTACAGCTACCCAACCCGCCCAAGACTCGAGAAGGACTCTAAGTGCTAAGCTTCTTGTGAAAATAGTGAAAGACTCACTAGACGGCCGTTAAAACAGACTTCGGGTTTCTACGACCCTAGGTGACCTTACCTAGAGGTTTATCTTTTTGATTGGTAGCTTTCTCTCTACTTCTTTTATTTATGGGGTCAACACAAGGGTGAACCCAGTGTATATCTCCCCGGTTTATTCTACTTCTCCGCTTCTTCCCTAAGTGTTTTTGAAATTATTGTGTATTTTTTTGTGAGTTGGGTTCTGGACAACCGGTCGATGAGTTGTTACCACCGACAACTTGCCAGCCATACTCGTGCGGTGAAGTGTGGTTTTATATTTTTTTCTCCTTTTTCTATTTTTCTTTTCTTTTCTTTTTCTTTTTGTTTGTTTGTTTTTTTTTTCTTTAAGTAGGTGGCTTCCTTGATTTAAGATTTACCTAAAGGCAGTATAATGAAAATGGTCTTATGACTGGGCTCTGGGCAACCGGCTGATGAGCTATTACCACCGACAACTTGCCAGCCATACCACCCTAGATAGTTCATTAGCTACCCAATTTTCGAAGAAACTGCCGAAAAGTGAGTCAATGCAAAAAAAAGTGTATAGATGCTTAGGCTTAAAGTTCCCCCAATCAGAGGGCAGGTTGATAAGTTGCATACTTATCATGCCAATTTATTTACCAACTTAAAATGAATTTTAATTGGCAAGGACTCGAGACTAAGTCCACATTCGAGTGGACACCTGGGCTAATTAAGCCCGAAGACTTAAAGAGTCTAAGTGTTTAAGTCCTCTCGTATCATTTCCTAAAGTTAATAACTTCCAAATGCCTAAGTTCTCTTCTCCTAATTTATTTCTTTTTTTTTATCTTTTTCAAATTTTCAATTTTTTTTGTAAGAATCAAATAACAGGAAATTACTATTACAACTGACAAAAAGGTTATAAAATATGTCTACTTCCCCATGCTTAGCTATTGCAAAGTCCTCATTGTGAAAAATGAAAGCATGCAGGAGAGTAGAAGTGGAGGAATAGCACTTGGTTTCCGTGAGACTCAGGTTAGCTTGGAACAGTCTTTACATGTGCTGAGTTTAGTGCCTTTAGCTAGGTGAGGTCCTCAATAAAAAATAACTAAACATTGTGGCCACAACAACACAGTTTCCGGGCCCCCAGGTTGTAAAGACCCATTCTATTCTGAGCCTTGTAAGATGTCTAGATTGTCAGTCAGACGTCTGGACCCCTTCCCAGACGTCTGAAAATTGAAATTTTTGTATGCAGGCTCGCGTCTGCGCGTTGGCTGCACGCAGACAACTTTTCTCTCTTCTCTCTCTCTTCTTTCTCCTCCACCAGAACCCTAGCAGCACTCCCTATATAGCCCCTCTCCCCCCTTCCTCTCTTCCCCACTCCACCACTGCCACCTTCCCTCCTTCCTCTCCACTGCAACGAGAGGGACGAGCGCGAGAGAGGGAGCAAAAGCGAGGGGCGAGGAGGAGAGGCGGCATGAAGAGAGAAGGAGGAGCTTGTGTTCGTGAGCTCGTGGGAGCTTGTCGGAGGTCGCACGGCTGGAGAGGCATGTGTGGGAGGAGGAGCGCGTCAGGGGAGACGTCCCCGACACTTTGCTACAGCCGGAGTTGTAGACGAGGAGGAGAGACCGCAGCTGCACGCGGCGAGGGGAGTAAGAGGTCGGTCTGGTTTTGGGTTTTTCCTAGAATCTGACGTCTGGTGTGTCGTCCAGATGACGGGTTGGACATCTGGTGACGACACCGGATGTCTGAAAGTAGAGCTTCGCAAAGGTACGTTCCTCTTGCGGTTACAGCCAATTTGTATGGCTAAAAGTGGCTGATTCGTTCTGTTGCACGCAGGGATAGCTTCGAGAAGGTGCAGGGCACTCATTCCCACGCATTTCGGACGTCTGGACAGCTTACTAAACGACCGGAAGCACTCCTAGACTACTGGAGGAGAGATCAGACGTCTAGAGTTGGGTCCAGATAGTCAAGTAGGGGTTATGGATGTTTGAAGTCAACGTAGGAACCTGAGGTGAGACCCTGGTGACTTTTAAGACATCTGGACCTTGTGCCAGACGTCTGATTTAGGTCTGTAGTTCTATTTTTGACCCGTTTAGGGTCCGTTTGAGGTCCAAATTATGCAAACAAGATATCTGTGGTTTTCTTGTGAGTTCCTCTACTTGTTAGAAAGCCTTATGTGCTGTTCTAAACATTCCATTGTGTTATGTTCCTTGGTATAGGACTTCGGCCTATGCATGTTCGGGGCTTGCAGAGGCACGTGAGTCTGCCGTTCGAGCCCTCAGTACTCCCGGATTATCTGGTAGAGTGGTTTCCCCCATTTTAATTATTAAACATGAATGCATATGTGAAATTGGATAACTAGAACCCTAGGATGTGGCATGAATCCTATTACAAGAAGTACTTGCATTGTTTGTATGCGTGTTTGAGATTGCAGTCATAAATAAATGTATAGAATGGTAAACAACTGCTTGTAATAAATATGAGCTGCTTGTGAAATATAAAATGCCTGTACTAGTTAAACAGTTACCTGTGACATTACTTGTATATGTTGAATTGTGGAAATACGAGCTGCATGTGTATAATATGAGAATGGAAATGTGAATGATGAAACCTGGTATGGAATAACATGGTAAATACGAGCATGAACCCTACAGGGAATTTGGAGTAGAGCTCTTGTGGATAAATGGAATGGATTTGGAAATGTGAGTGGGAAGTTTGCTGGCCCTTGAGTACATGGTACCAAGGAGAGCGACTGTCCCCTGTTTAGTGTAGAGTGGAGCTAGCCGCTCTTGGGTTGGGACCTGGGGTTAGGATTTGGCACTCTACACCGACTTCTTTGGCCCTCGCGTACACTATACCGGGGAGAGCTACTAGTGTAGGGAGAGAGCTAGCCACCTCACGGGGCCCGGGGTTCAGCTAGCCATCCTACACCGACTTGTTAGGCCCACTGGGAAAATCGGAGTAGTCAGACGAGGGTGCGATGACTGTGGAGGGGTGAGACCCCTGTTTGGTTCCGAGGGGCTAAACCCCTGTCACTGAGAGGGCTAGGCCCTATACTGTTCTGTGCTGTACTTTGGGCTTACCTACTAGCAGAAATGACTGACCGCGTGCCAGTGCGGGGTACCTACCCGTGCGCTTATCGCGCGTGCCGTAGTCATCGCTACGTCTGTCCGTGACCTCGGGGTGGTTGACTGAGTGTAGGATCACCACGAGGGACTCTCCCGACTAGGAGAGCACCACGTGTGCCTTCTACTCTTCGGGAAAGACTGTAATCAAGATCGTTCCCACGAGGAACATTCGAGATCAAGAAAGAGATCTGAAAGTAAACCAATGGGTAAAAGGACATGACTAGTAAAATAAAATAATTGGAAAAGATAATTTACCTGTTAGCCTTTACTGCTTTAGTTAGTTGGTTACCACCCTACTTAGCGTTCGTTGACTCTGTTTACCCATAACCCTTTTTCAGGTCCAGGAGTTGAGTAGCCCGATTCATCGGCTGCAGAGGGTGCTGGGCCCAGTCGAGCCCAGCAGTAGTTCCTGTTTTTGTTGTACTTCCTTTGCTAGTGAGTTAGACTGTTATTACCATTTCTGTTCTATACTTTGTCTACTTTACTGTTGTGGTGGTGATATATACTGTTAGCAGCTTTTATTTCCTTTACAGCTTGTACTCTTTTACTGTTAGTTACTTAGCATAGTGAATGTGGTTTACTTTTTTACTTTTTGGTTATTTCTTGTTGGACGACTGGATCTTGGGATTAGTCGAGTTGAGCCGGTCTCGGGTCCTGTAGGGATTCGGGAATCGGGTTGTAACACAGATATTGGTCCCGGAGAGTGAAAATGGGCTTGCCAAAGAGATAAACAATGAAAGTGGAAAGCTGGTGGTGCAAGGAGAGCCCAAATGGTCTCCAATAGGACTTTTGTTGATTTATTACAGAGGAAGTGTGGTTGGGTATAAAATTTGTGCAATGGTTGGGTGAAAAAGGACGATGAGGGTTTTGTGATGTGCTGGGGATTTATGGGTACTCTAGAATACCTAATGCTTGAAGAGTTCTTCCCTAATGTTCAATTTCATCCTCACACTTTGGGTTCTTAAACCAACCATCATGATCCTTAGAAATCCCACCCACAAGTTGGACCTCAAACTCAAAGCATTCAAGATAAGGATGTTTTTGGGTTTTATCTTGATCATGTGAATCATCCAACAAATTTTTGATTTCATGTATATCTTCCTCATCCTGCGTTGTTACAATTAGTCGCATTTTTGTTTTGTCCTCAATTATTTACGCAATCGTGTGATCTTCTTCCCGAGTTTGGGTTGAGTTGGCCATTAAAAGGTTGTCTAAGGTATGTATGGCCATTACTTCCTTTATTCTACCAAGCTCCTCCATCGAACCACACTTAATTTTATTCTTCTTTGAGACCTCAAAAATATTGAATCGCTTTATCTCATCCCTTGAGGCCATTTCTATATTTCTCGATTCACATTCAATCCTTGCCTTGGCAGTAGCCAGGAAAGGTCTTCCCAAAATAATCAGGGTGTGGTTGAGCTGTTTTAGGGTTTCCATGTCCAGGACCATGAAATCAGCAAGGTAATGCAAATCATTAACCTTGACTAAAACATCCTCCAAAATACCCCTTGGTTTTGTAATGGATCTATCGGCTAACTGCAAGGTTATGTCAATGTGTTTTAGGTAGCCTAGACCCAATTCCATGTGCAGTGAGGTGGGGATCACATTAATGGAAGCACCCAAGTCGAGGAGGGCCCAATCAGAAGTAATGCTTCCTATTATGCAGGAAATCAATGGGGCTCCTAGGTCCTGCTTCTTAGGAGGTTGCTTGTTTAGGATCAATGTGCTTGTGTTATGGGACAAAACTACTCTCCTATTGATTTCAGATTTCGCTCTACGCCTTTCTTTATATGCATTCAGTAAACCTATGGCGTAGGCAGGGATTGATCCGATAGCCACGAGGAGTAAAATGATTGTCAATTTGAAAGCCTGAAGGACATCCTTTCCTCTAATTTCTCCTCCGACTTTTTCTATTTGCCTATGCAACAACAACATACTCCCGAATCAGACTCTGATATTTTGTTGATCACATTCTTAGTTGGGAGTTTGCAATTCTTGCTACGGGGCTTAATGGGGTTGACATGGGGTTGGGTAGGTCCCTTGTGTCTATTACCACTCCTCAAGGTGATGGTGTTTGCCATGGCAAAATGCTGTTGGTTAGTGCCTTGGAGAGGGTTGGGCAAAATAGGAGGCTCCCGGTTGATTATGGTAGGAACTTGGTTCGCTCTGGAATGGGCTGGGGTAGCCTGATAGATAGCATGAGCTTGAGCATGAGACCCCCCATCATTACCAAACCCTTGAGGCCTAGCGCCTCGGTTCTGAACATTCCTTGGGTTTGGTATAGATTGTGATGGTAGAGATCCGGGCTGTCGGTTGTTTGTACTAAGTCCGGATTGCAAGGTGTCCAGTGAAGTTTTCATCTGTTGCATGAGCTGGAGCATTGACCCTTGCATTTCTACCATTTTCAAGTTCAAGTTAGCCTACTCAGTGGGTTTTTGAGCATTCCACTGACAAATGCCACCTTATCATCATTCTTTTGCATTAAAATAATCCTAGCTCTTAGGGTTTTGCTTCGCAAACGGGTTTTTGGGTTGCATTTAGTCATAAATTAGGTTAGGCATGCATTGCATTTTTTATTATCTTTTTAATGTGTTTTTGTGAGTGTTAGGGATAAACAGATTAACAGATCCCTAGAACCCTAGCACTCAAGAAGGCAACAGGTGAAGGAGAAGCTCAAACTAGCTGGAACTCAGCTTGATCCAGCTTACCATAGTTGGAATCCAGCTCACGTGGACTAGGATCAGCTCATCCTAGCTCCATTCAGCTCATCTCAACTGAATGGCAGCTCAAGAGAGCTCATCTCAGCTTACCCTAGCTCAGGTCAGCTCAGATCCAGCTCAACTTAGTTGAATCTAGCTTATCTCAGCTCCCATTAGTTCACAGGGAGCTCTAACTAGCTCAACTGAGTTGACTGGAGTTCACCTCAGCTCAGGTCCAGCTACATCCAGCTCCACTCAACTCTAGCCAGCTGAAGATGACTTCATTCCAGCTTAGGAAGCTCAAGTCTAGCTCCCAGGGACTCAGCTTAGTTCAACTTAATTGAGCTAAGCTACCTTAGTTGGCTCAACCAGCTCGATCCTCCCCGGGAGCACCAGACCCAACTCACCTTAGCTCAATTCAGTAGAAGCCTACTCACTTTAGCTTGGCTTAGTTGCTAGCAAAGAACTAGCAAGCTAAGCTAGCTAGAGTAGCCCCATGCTAGCCTCTTCAGCAGCTGCCAGCTCCAGTTCAACTCCGGACTCTTCATATCCAGCTCCTCTCCTCAAACCCTAGCTCCCATTGCCTACTCCTCTACTCCACTACTAGCTAAGCTAGCTTAGCTTAGCTTAGCTAGGCTCCATCTCCCTTGGCATTTACCACCTTAAAACCCCACCTAACTAGCTCCACCAATTAACCCTAACCCTAAGTCCACTTTAGCTACCTAGTCAACCCTACTCTTGGTGCCAACCATAGGCACCCTTCCACCCCACTCCACCACCAAAAGACTCCACCATTTTGGTGCCAAAAACCACCATAACCACCTCCATTTTGGCGCCACTTTTTCCCTCCAAAATCCCCTTCATCTCCACCACATATCTCCCCTTAAATCCATCTCCATCATCCACCTAACCCCCCTTCTAGAAGACCCTAGGTTGGAGCCAAAATGGTGGTGTCTCTCCACCACCAAAAGCCACCAACACCACCATAACTACCACCCCTAGATGACCCTTGGGTTGGCGCCATTTATTCCTAGCCTTAGATCTCTAACCACCACCCAAAAGCCTATCCTAGCCCTCCATTAAAGGCCATGCCAACCACCCCCATCCACCTCTATAAAAACCCATCACCTACCACCATTTTCTTCATCCTCCATTAGTGTTTTATTCCACCTTAGACCTACCTACATCTATGGCCAAGAAGGAGTAGAGAAGGAGATTAAGGGGACACATCACCCACCCCTTGGTGCCTTCTTCTCCCCACTCTCACCTTTCTTGTGCCATGCCAAGGAGGAGGAATCTTCTACTTCAAGGAGGACGGCTAGGCAAAGGAGGACTTAGGGTGGACGTCCACCCTTGGAGAGAAAGGGTTTGCCTTAGAGGACATCATCTTGGTGGAGCTATAG
Source organism: Thalassia testudinum (assembly GCA_037157565.1). Classification (NCBI taxonomy): domain Eukaryota; kingdom Viridiplantae; phylum Streptophyta; class Magnoliopsida; order Alismatales; family Hydrocharitaceae; genus Thalassia; species Thalassia testudinum. The sequence continues at coordinate 60,848,856 of JAZHRO010000013.1, read as the reverse complement.
AAGGAAGGAGCTGAAGACCTTTTCAAGCCTAGGAGCTACCAGGCTTGGAGCAAGAAGAGCTTCATCCTCTTCATCACCATCATCATCTAAAGGATTTGTCTTTATTTTGTTTTTCAATTTTTTTGTAGAAGCATTCATCTACTAGTAGACAATTTCCTTTAATAAAAAAAAAGAAGTTGCCTTGATTTCTTGTTGCACTCTTTTTATTGCATTACCTTGCTTTCTCTTTAGTGTAGTTTCACTCCTCCTTTCTAATTAACCTAGGCCTCCACACGCCTAGGTTGAGCTTAGAAAGAGGATAATTTTTGTCACTTAGATTAGCATAGCAGGTGTAGTAATTTTTCCTGCCAACAACTTCACATGTTGCCTTAATTTCAAAAACATAAAAATGATATATTGAAAAAGACCCAAAAAGACAGGTGAATTCCATTTTTGAAGCAAGAGATTTAATATTTGCAAACTTGCCTCCTTGGACGATTCTAGTTACCCCACTATCTATGAATATAAATTTTAAAAGCGTATACGATTTCTCATGTTACAACAACTTTAAAAATCCGCTTCTACAAATCACGCCAAATTTAGCATCATCCACATGGGCTGATTAACCTGATTCAAGGGCAATTGAATATATACATGACCCTGACTCATTGGTTTTTGCGGTACATAATTGTTGGGTCGATATTGGGTCTGCTGCCCCTGATCTTTCCAAGAGAAGTTAGGATGATTTTTCCAACCAGAATTGTAGGAATTCGAATAAGGGTTGGACCTAACATTCTCTTGCATAGCATGAGCATCCTCATAAGATGAGGATGAAGAAGGATAAGAAAGAATGGGATCCAAGGCCCCAGTTTGGAACCCATAAGGTTTCGAGAAGAGTTGGCTTGAAGGTCGAGCTGGCTCTAGTTGGTTCACAAACTCCCATCCCGTAGGAGTTTACGAAGAATGGAATCCCAATCCCTGGGATTGAGTGGATCTAGAAAAATTAGAGTTTTCGGATATCCACTCTTCCATTCGTTTAGTAACCAGATCCATCCTATCTAATCTATTGCAGGTCAATTCCATATCAGATGTATGAGAATCTTGGTCCTCATTGGCATTTGATTTAATTTGTTGGGATCGGTTGAAGGTTTCTATGGAGGCATGGTTTAAAGAATTTTTGCTCATTTCTTCAAACAAATCATACGTGCTATCTATGTCTTTGTTGAGGAAATTGCCTCCGCAAGAAGCATCCACATGATTATTACAGAGTTGATCATTCAACCCGTGATAAAAAATTTGCATAAGTTGCCATTTAGGCACCTTGTGGTGTGGACACTTCCGCAACAGATCCTAGAATCTCTCCTAGGCCTCATGAAATGGTTCCCCCTACCGCTGGGCAAAAGTGGTAATTGCTCGTCGCAATGCATTGGTTTGCCCAATTGGGAAGAATTTCTTCAGGAAGGTCGATTTCAAAGCTGTCCAGGTAGCAATCGGTCTTCCAATGGTACGATACCAATGTGTGATCTTATCCCTGAGTGAATGGGGGAAAAGCCTCATGAGCATTTGTTCTTCAACCACATTCCATGATTTGGTGGTCTGAACCAGAGTGATCAGGTCTTCCAAATGTTGGAATGGGTCCTCTGAGCCAAGCCCGTGAAAGTGTTTAATTAGACTCAAAACCTGGGGCTTCATCTCAACATCTTCGGTGGGAATCACAACGCTGGGATGATCCTCATAATTTGAAGGATCATAAAAATCTTTCAAGGGCTGAGCGTCTTGACCATTCATTCGTTGGAACCATTACTGCATCTGCTGCAATTCTTCCAACTACCTCTGAATTAGCTCTTGCTGGTTTGGGAGCGGGGGAGGTGGTTGTTGATCAGCCATGGGATCTGCTTGGCTAAAGCTCAACCTCTGCCTCTGGGAATGGTCTAAAGGTCCTTCCAATCTAGGCTTCAATGACCTTCCAAGCATACACTGGAAGGAAGTCGGAAGGGCAGGGAAGACAAGGGACCCTGCAGCACAAAAAATACAAGCCTGTCCTTAGGTTGGGTAGCTTAAAGGTCTACAAACTCTCAGAATCCTTCCTAAGACTATGGATGATTTACTCTACTTATGTCTAGGCAATCCAACCAGTTAGGAGGGACTGAGGAGAAGGTTCTTCCTTTGGCTTGCGCCTCCGGTTCTTAATGTACCCCGTAGTCGCGGTTGTTTGACGCTACTCCCCTAGCTAGACATCAGATTGATTAGTAGAAGTAGGTTAATCGTGAATAATCTCAGTTTGGATCCCATAGAGTGAACCAGTCCTTAAGGCCAACGTTTACTCAATTTTAGTTAGGCTTGGGACAATGGTGCTTCTAGAATGTGATGGGCCCTTAATGGGTTGTGCCCTTAATGATTTGTTTGAGAATGTGTGAATGTGCACAACTAAGAGGTTTTCAAGCAAGATTATTAATGATGAGGTGAGTTTTAGGATTCAAATCTTGCTTAGTAGCTTTTAGGATTCAAATACTAGGTATATTAAATCAAGTTTTGTGAGGCAATCCAAGTTTTGAAAGAGCGGGTTTAAGTATTTTTCCTTTGTAAATCAAGAAAATATGGAGTGCTTAGCTTAACCTAAGTATTGAATCCTATGGGGCAGCTACAAAATGAATATCTTTTAGATTAGGTGATGTGGCCCAAACAATTCAATCAATCAGCCCAAATGCACCACTGATTAAGGCACACAGAAAAAGTGATTAACCTAATATGATTTCTACTCTTATATGTGTTGAATTCGTGTATCGGGTCCATAGGTCAGAATCCCGGTTGAGTAGATGAAAATCAAGTCAGGTTATGTGCCTTTGATGTGGGTGTATAAAGTGTGTAAATTGATTTGTCCCACAGAAAATATCATTTTGTTTTTTTTATAAGGTGTGGGTGAGATGGGTGAAGGTGGCAAACAAGACAAACAAAGTCTATCCTAGGGTTTATGCAAACACCTAAGTAGATTAGGTCTTGGTTATGATCGTGGCGAAATAAACTAGTAGGGGGGAATGTGAGGAACACTTACAAAACACTCTACCCACACTTTACTCTGGTCTACTGCACTTGGATCTCCATGCTAGGGTACCTACAAGATAGTAGATCAAAGATAAGCGGGGTTAGTGTTATGTAAATGCAAAGAAGCGCAGAAAACAATAAAGTAAATTCCGTTGCCTCCCCGGCAACGCTGCCAAAATGGCCGCACGTGTTTCGCGAGTTTGAAATCAGGGTTATAAGTAACCCGTCGTCGTAGTTGCAAAACACGTGGTCAAATAAAATTGATATCGAAACTCCAAGGGAGTCCTGGGTCGAACATAGGGAGGCGATGTTTACTTTAAGTGAAAACTACGCTTCAATTTATTTCTTTTTGGTATTTTAAGGTTTTGTTATTTTTTGTATTTTTGTAAGAAGACAAGCAAATGAATCACAAAATAGAGATGGAACAAATATATTATAGATATTACTTCAATGTCTATTACAATCAACTATGAAAGCATAAAAAGAGAGGGGGGTGAGAGGAAACCTCTAGATCTACTGTTCGGCGAGACGACGGTGCCTAGCAGAAGCTCGGACGAAGGAGGTGAGGAGCGGGATGACGGAGGTGAGATGCAGGAGGACGTTGGGTAGAGGAAAGCTTTGGCATGGCTCCGGAATGGAGGTGAGAAGACAGAGATGATCTGCTACCGGAATGGAGGTGGGAAGACGGCTCTAAGGCAACCTATGAATGGGGATGGGAAGATGGATGAATATTTGGTGAGGTAGAGGTTTGCTACACTAATAGAAGCTATGGGAGCTTGAGAACAAGCTCTAATGGAGCGTTGGTAGGCTAGTTAGAGCTTGGGAGTAGGTGGGAGTAGAGTAGGTAGAGATGGCTTGGAAGGGAAGGGGTGTAGGTCCTTTTATAGTAGAGGAGAAGAGGCAAAAATAGGCATGTGACCATTAGTGAGCTCCAAGCCGTCGTTGGAAGCGTCACTGTAGACAGCTCATGCCCGCTCATGCCCATAGCTAGCTTTGCTTACATGCGAAGAATTAGCAACGACTGTAAGCGTCGCTGTAAGTCTAGCTCATGCGTCGCTATAGGCTAGCACCAACCGAGCACGCGTCCGCCCCATGCTCCGCTGGCGCTACCTGTGCTGTGCCCGCTGATGCGCGCGGATTACGCGGCAGCCTGTTGGTGTGCGCTGGTGTGCGCTGCGAGCATGCTCGATTGAGAATGGGGGGGCTGCAAGGATTCAAACCCGCGCCCCTCCCTTGCGAACCGTCGCCCCACCCACTGTGCCAAGCCTTCATGTGCGTCGCGAGGAGGGATTTGCAGTTGCGTGGCGCAGCGAGCTCTCAGCAGTTGGATTTGCATCCAACGGCTGAGATCACTTGATGGACAGCCTTTGAAGGTGTGGTGGGTGGCTGTGGGCGCTCTAGATGGTGCCAAGTGGCACGATCTGGATTGTCCACACATCATTGCTTGCAGAGGATGCCACGGTGCTCAGATCGAGGTGATTTCTACGGTGTCAGACTGCGATCGATGCTTTGGATCCGTCCATACGGTGGGATTTTTTATCCAAAGTCCGTAAGGATGTTACATTGCCTCCTGGCTGTTGATCTTCCTCAGACTTTGTATGATGCTACGGTTCTCCGATCTAGATGATTTTAGAGGCATCAGACTCTGATCGTCGTCTTAATCAGATCCGTATGATCCGATCATCCATCTGAGGCCCTGAAATAAGTCTTCTCTCTTGACCATAAAAAAGACCTAGTTAACCTAAAATATATACAACTACTTTAAATGCAAAAATGATGCATGTTATGCAATATTTATAACATGAAATGTAAATCTAAGCCTAGGAACATGCATGAATAGGCATTTTAACCTAAATAGATGTGTCTATATCACCCGAATTCTGTATGTTGCATAGGTTGGGTACAAGTTGAGATGGCAGAGATCTGAGATGGCGTGTATTAGCAATGAGTTCGGTTTGCAAGTTGTCCAATGAGGTTTTCATTTGTTGCATGAGATGGAGCATAGATCCTTGCATCTCTACCATTTGACGGTTCAAATCAGCTTGCCCTACGGGTTGATGGGAATTCCAAACTAGCTGATTGATTTGATTCGGGGGCAGCGAGTATAAACATGACCTTGACCCATTGGTCTTTGCGGAGCATAGTTGCTGGGTCGGAATTGGGTTTGCTACCTTGGATTTTTTTAGAAGTTAGGGTGGTTCCTCCAACCCAGATTATAAGCATTGGAATACGGGTTGGACCTAACATTCTCCTGTACAGCATAGACATCCTCATAGGGCAAGTGTTTATCGCGAATTCATCGTTGTTTAAGGTATGCGTTGTAGTATAGGGCAAATACACTCAAACAAATACAATTTATACTCGAATGGAAATCTGAGTTTGAACACAGGGAGCAAGTAGGAATTCACATACTAATCTTGAATAAAATGTAAATGAGTACAAAGAATTGAGCCAAATAATGATATTCAATGAATGGTAACTTGTCGCATTAACTATTCAATGAATTCTCATGTATGCCAAGAATATGAGGGCAAAAAGAAAAAAGAATAAAAAATAATGGTGATTTGAATCACAACTTAATTCCTCTAATTAAGCATGTATCAAATATTCTAATTAACCAAATAGATGAAAAGTAGCTTGAATGATATAGTGCCTTAGATGACAGGCTTAGCAATCAGACGTCTTAACAAAAGGCAAGCACAAGCCTTCGCCTCTTCTTTAGAACCTCTTCTCCTTCTTCCTTTCTCTCCTTGCTTTTAGCTTTTTCTCTTTCTTCCCTTCGCAACACAAGGGAACAACTTCTCAAATATGGCTAAGTGTCGCACAGGGGACACTCTTCAGAGAGCAAAAACCCCCTCCCCTGCACTCTCTCTCTCTCCTTCTTGCTTCTCTCTCTCAAGATCCGAGCTTAACGGGTTATCGGGCATGCGCGCACCTGGGTCTAGGGTGCGGGCGTGGGTCACAGCCGAGGAGTGAATAGTCTTAGGTCGGGTCGGGTTGAGTGTGTCGGGTGAGCGGGGACCTCGCCCCTAGTGTCTGAGGCGATAAGCTTAGACACAAAAATAATTTATGCATGCTCACTACTCCCAAATCCCACGATGTGGGACTATTGAGTTCCCTTTCCTTCATGCTGCTATAGAGATGAAAACTTCTCCCAATTACGAGTGCAGTTGCTCCCTTTTCTTCCAATTGAGAACCTGGAAGCCTGAAGATGTTAATTCCGCACCACCTGGGAGCAACTCTTGGAGAAGAACAGAGCTGCGACTTGATGAATACAGCCGGAGAGGGTGACGTGGCGGCGGAGCTCTGGCAGGGGACCTGAAATCAAGAATACGGGTGCTAAGCCCCAATTAAAAGGTTTAGAAGCTTCTCTGTGGCGAGGAAAACTCAATGGTGGTGGTTAGAAGGCATATGGTGGTCGGAGAGTGGTTGTCGGTGACGGAGAAGACGCTGCGGAGTTGTGGTGTCCGGTGGCACTGAGGAGAGGCCAATAGACTCAATAACTCAAGGGATTTTTTTCTTTGGGATACGATGGAGCTAATGGGTGTGGAGCAGTGGCATTTCAAGTAGTGGAGCAGCGAGAAGGCGTCATTAGAGCTTCACCAGAGTGGGTGTAGGGGAGGGCATTGAGGGCAGTAGCGTGGTTGTTTGGAAGTGTAGGAGGGGGAAACGATGTAGAGGGATAGAGGAAGGAATAAGGGGTTTTGGAGAAGAGGTAGAGGGACTGAGAGCACTGGTCGTGGCTTGACCGAAGTCGGAGAAGGAGAAGAGGACGGCGGGGCGGCGACGACGAGTGAGGCAGAGGAACGACCTCTCTTTGGCTGGAGAGGTTCGCGAGGACGAGGGGAGGATGTTGGGCCGTCCAATTTGATGGATGGATGGCCGCAAGAGGGAGAACGGAGGTAGTCACCGGATGAAAATCCAAAGGTGGCCGGAGAGGGAGGAGGGAGTTTCTCAGGCTAAGACTTGCTAAGGAAGTAAGGCACGCATTGGGCGTGCTTTTATAAGGCTTAGGATGGAGTTCCAAGCCTGGAAACAAGCTTGGAAACTCTGAGCTTCTTACGCATGTGGGATACCCACATCTCCCATGCTTTCAAATGGGAGATTGGGAAAGAATTGGAGTCCAAGGTCGGGTTTGATTGAAAGAGAATTCCCTAAGGAATCTCTGGTTCAAATTTGAGACTGATTGATTAAGAATCAAGCGAGAAATCCTCTCTCGAAACTTGAAAGTGAAGGTTTGACCTTCTAAAAATGGTGCAAGGACCATTTTTCAAAGAACGATGATAAAGTTAGGGAACCATTTGCAATTATTTCGAAAGTTAGGGGCATATGTGTGAGAGAAAAGAGTCAGACAGGACTGAAATGAAAACTAGGTGAAGATGATCTCTGCTTAGGCCCAAATTTTGGTAAAAATATAATTTGGACCCAAGGAATCGGATGGTGAAGTCAGATTTAGGTTTTGACCAAATTTGACTAGGTAAATTGTGTAGAAACCTAAATTAGGGCAACTGTTTGTTTGAGACTCTATTTTAGGTCAAATTGGGCTCTGATGGTCAAATCAAGGATGCCAAACCCCAGAGAATATTTTTCTATGATTTTTAGAGGGTTTAGATGAATTTTATCCTGACTATAACTTTAGTGAATTAAGTAGATCTATTTTTAGGATTTTAGATGTCATTTAATTCTCGTAATGCGTGAAAACCCATTTCTGTCTTCACAGACCCTCTTGTTAGACTTTAATGCATATTTGACCTTTAATAAACCCTTAGGAAAACACATGGTTGTTCTGCATTCATGATATGGTGGTAAAATTGTGGTTTTAACCTTGATTTCATGTTAAACTCTTATAAAGGGTGTGCAGTGAATTATGGTTCTTTGGCGATTATGTAGGAGCATTTATTAATGGAATATGACTAATTAAAGATAGATATGGCTGATGATGATGCTATCATCAGCGAGGATGGGAAGAAAGAAAGGGAAGGATCAGAGAAACTGGGATCAAAGGCCCCAATTTGGAACCCGTGGGGTTTCAAGTAATGTTAGCTCACAGGTTGAGTCGCATCCAGTTGATTCACAAACTCCCGTCTAGAAGGAGCTCACAAAGAATGGAATCCCAAATTCTGGGATTGAGTGGATCGAGAATTGTTCACAAAGTTTCCAGCCATCCACTCCTCCATCCTTTTGGTAACTAGGTCCACATTATCTAGTTTGTTACAAATCAGCTCCATATTGAATGAATAAGAGTCATGGACCTCATTAACATTTGATTTAGGTTGTTGAGACCGGTTAAGCGTATCCATGGAGGCATGATTGATTGAATTTTCACTCATTTTTTCAAACAAATCATGCGCACTATTTGCGTCTTTGTTGAGGAAATTCCCTTCGCAAGAAGTGTCCACGTGATTTTTGAGTTGCTCAGTCAACCCGTGGTAAAAGATCTTCATGAGTTGCCATTTTGACACCTCGTGGTGTGGACACTTCCGCAATAGATCCTGGAATAGCTCCCAGGCACCATGAAATTGCCCCCTTGGATGCTAGATGAAAGTAGTAATCGCTCGCCTCAATGCATTGGTACGCTCGACTGGAAAGAATTTCTTTAAGAAAGCCAATTTAAAGACCATTCTAAGTTGCGATCGACCTTCCAATTGTCCGATACCAATGTGCGGCCTTATCCCTAAGAGAGTGGGGGAAAATCCTCATGATCATTTGCTCCTCATCCATGTTTCGTGCTTTGGTCGTCTATACCAAAGTGGTTAAGTCCTCCAAATGCTGAAACGAGTCCTCAGAACCAAGCCCATGGAAATTTTGATCAGCCTTAACACTTGGGACTTGATTTCTTCGTCTCTGACTAGAATCTGGACATCGGAACGTTCCCCGTAATTTGAAGGATTGTAAAAATCCTTCAAGGGCTGAGCACCCTGTGTTGAGTTGTGACTCATCATAGCTAAATTGCCTAAGTTAAGATAGAAACTAGGTTAAACATTATCAAATTAACACATAAAAAGGGTTAAGTGTGAGAAATAACATAAAAGACCTAAACATCAATTTTGTGCTAAAAACGCATAATTAGGTCAATTATTGAGATAATCTATTAATAAATGTAAAATGGTGATCCAATTGTAAATTTAACACACAAATGAGCTCAAAAGTCCAAATTAAAAGTAAAATTAACTCCTAATATATTCAATTGAGCTTCAATAAAAACTTGGCTGCATTTGGACATCATTAGGGCCTAATAATTATAGATTTACATTTAGGTCCTTCATATAACACAATTTATGCATTAGAAATCCTCTAAGGACCTTTTTGAAGATTGTAGGGACCTATTTGCAAGCCTATAGGGACTACTCTGTCACCATTCCTTCTCACTTATGGGCCTCCCTACAAATTTCAAACCCCTTCACGTAGGGTCATCTAGAGTAATTTTTCCAAAAGAACCCTCAAGCACCTGCAGCTCGCGTAGTCACTATTCACCGTGAAGAACTGAGGCCATCGTGGCCGTTCATCCTTTTGTTCCCTCGATCTCTGGCTCGCATTCTTTAGAATCTTCTCTCGAATCCTTGCGTGTGGTCACCTCTCCTCCCAGATCTGATCCAACGGCCCACTTTTGATTTAAACTTGCGCACGCTCCTCTCCTCTCATCCTCACCACCCATGACCTACTTATCTAATTCCACCGTGCGGTGAGGAGTTTCACTCTCGATCCTCTACTTAAGTACCTCCACTGCCTTACGCGCAAAGGATCGACCTCCTCTCCTACATCCTTAAGGTCGATCCCTTCGTCCTCTCTAGCTCCCAACCCTTTCAATCGCCACAGCAGTGACAGTGGTGTGGCTTTTCACCTCACTTTCCTCCTCGCTACTAGGGATAACGTATGCCTGAGGATGACCTTGAAGCTTCACTAGAGAGCTTTTCACTCGCTGGAGATCCCCCTCTATTCCTCCTCCTTAGCCGCTGGCTCTGGATCCAAAAGTCCCATTCGTCTGATTAGATTAGGATTTACTGCTTTCTAGAGTAGCTGTAGTAATAATTAGAGTAGTTTAGGAGTAGAAATTAGACATAGAATTGTCTGATCTGAATGTGATGGTCTTAGGAGTAGGTTTAGAGTAGAATTCGCACTCTACCTCCTTTGATCATTTCAGATAAGAGGAGATGATTTCACCCCCTTACTGATCACTGTTTTCTCCTTCGTATTCCCATTTTCGCTTTTTGATTTCCTCGTGTTTTATTTCGCAATCCACCCACTCATCAGCGAATTAAATCAAATCTGATGCTCTTGGGCATTCAGATCTGATTTGAGCGCTCATAACGCATTTGAGGGACTCTTCACCCACTCCACTTTTCCACCAAGTCCCTCCATTGGTTTTGAATGAAGATTTGATAATTTGGGTTTTATTTTCAGTGGTTTGCATCGTGAGATTTAGACTCTCTTTGTGCTATCTATGGCACAAGGGAGAGGATAAATCAGATTTTTATGTGATTTTCAAGCTTCCCTCAAGAGGATCTGAATCCCAAATTTTTCAGAGTTTATTTGAGATGCTTGCGATGCGGTTTTCTCGCATTGAAATCTTAATTTGCAACCTCACCTTACGTTGTCTATAATGTAAGGTGAGATGCACATTAGGACTTCAAGATATTTTTGGGGATCTCTGATATAAATTTTTGATTGGTTTTCTCGATAAGTAGATGAGTTTTCAAACTTAATTAATGATTTGAGGTCTTGATGGTGGCTGTATCATGTGAACATATCTTTAGAGAGGTTTTTATCGCTTGAACTTGAGATTTCAGAGTCTAATCCCCCATTTCAGTACATTGAACAGCTGCTATAGCAGCAACATTTTGGGGGATTCACCCCTATTCCAAGCATTGGAGTGTTTTAATATGATTTCCAAATGGAGTTCATGATCTGATTGGATTATATTTTATTCTACTGTCTATAGTAGGGTAGGATGATTCTATCAGAGTTTTGCATTGTTGGATCTCAGTCCCCATTGATTTTCAAGTGATAAATCCTTTTGAAAAAGAGTGTGATGTTTTTGGAAAGAAATTTTAGTGAATTGAATCCTTATTTTGATTTTTGCCTTCACACTGTCTATAGTGGAAGGTGAAACTCTTATAGGGATTCTAAACACTCAAGTATGTGATCAGAGAATGGATTGGAACTTGTGATGGAGTTATGAACTTAATCAGGCTTACTGTGGGTCTGAAATAAAAATTCATGGCTGCACAGTAGCCTTGGAACTGATTTTTTTAAGACGTCTGAATTCAATTCAGATGATCTGAATTAGGCTACAATAGCAGCAATAGATCCTATAGCTGCTGTTTCAGCAGCTGAAGGATCTGTTCTTGCTATTGCTGAAGCTTGGATCAGTGGCTATTTTGGCTGAATCAGTTGGGCTGTAGATAGGATTTTAGTTGTTTTAAATGGCTGGGATGTTTTATATGTTGTAAAAATTTTTGTACAAGCATTCATGTATCGCTATCTGATTTTAAATCTCATTTGAATGACTTGTAATTCAGTTTTAAACTATTGTTGTCAGCTATACATGCACTCTAACTGCCCAACATGGAAACTATGATGTAATTCAATGAAAAATCATGTTTATTTAATTGAATACCTTCTGTGTATCTTTCTGAACATTTTTTGAATCCTTCCACTGCCTATTCAACCTCCAAACATAACTCTAGTGCTTTAGGTTCACCTTCAAAATCCCTTTTAAGGCCTATGTTGTATAAACTTTGTTAATAAATAAAAATACTATAAAAAATACAAAAAAATAAAATAAAGTTGTAGTGAGTAGGATTAACTAATTCTCTACACATGTGCAAATTTTTAAGGTTATCTGACCCTTAGTTTGGTAGAACATACCAGCCAATGATTCAGTAGTGCCTCTTAACTTAATAAAAATACCTAAACTAAAAATGACAAAAAGATACACTCTCTCTCATCTCTTTATTTCTCTCTCATCCCCTACCTCTACAAAATATATAAAGCCCATAAAAATCAGAAAAACCCTAAAAATACTCAAAAATACCATGTATATTATGTATATACTTGTATATATAAGGTATATATTAAGCTATATATGTAAATAGTGTAAAATATGTCTATAAACTGTGTAAATAACTTATGCATATATTCTCTATTGTAAATTAAGTATTTAAGGTAAATTATTATTTATATAACTTATCTATATAATTATTTATTAATTTAATTAACTTATATGTACTATAAGCTACATAATTATAGAAACCCTAATAAATCAACTTATTTATAAGTAATATTGTACATACGAAATTACATATGTATTATGTACATAATGAACCAGGTAACATAATTTAATTATGTATATATAATAAATAAATAATTTATTAAGTTACTAGCTAAGTTATTAGATTAAATTAAAATAAATTAGTAATTTAAGTTATAACTGAACTAACTTATATTGTACATTTATATTATTGTATTTTATGTAAATTAAGCTAATTTAACTATATTTATAATATATTATGCTATTTATAACTTAAAGTATATTTATACACCTTGAATTCACCTAATTAAACGTAAATAAATCCAAATAAATGTTTTAAAATACAATAAAAATATGCATTAAATATTTTATTATATGTAATAACTCTGTACATGGTTAATTAGACCATTAATTAACTAATTTATACATTAATTAAGAAATTAACTTATAAAATAGTATGAATAAACTGTAAATTTTGACTAATTTATTTATATAATAAATGTAATTAGTTTTGTAAATAAATTATATAATTAAGTAGACCTATGTAAATACTCTAACACCATATAATTTATTTTTAAATTATAATAATTTATGGTCCTCAAATTGAGACTTGCATGCTGAGATTTCAGCGCTGAGAAGGCATTGGAATAACGCCACATCGTGTGCTTAGAAGTTGTCGCATGCCTTTAAGTTGTTTTTGGTCCCTTCCCACTTTAGTCGTCACAGGCGCCGGGCACTCGAAACCGATCCCTTCTTATCCGATCTGAGCATGACTTTGGCATTGAGATGTCAGTGCAGCGTGGGCTGGGAGCCGTGCACTGTGCGTGGGCATGTGTGGGTCCAGTATTGAGCATAAAACGAGATTAATGGGTTAATTAATGAATCAGGGTGACCTTAGTAGAGGTCTAGTCCCACCCCTCGAGGGTGCTGTGTATTCCTCGAAAAGGTCGCCTGCCAATTTAAACCATAATTTTTAATTAATGAACAGTAACCTGGTCTTAATCACCTAAGGGAGTGTTAGTGTGAGGAACAGAGAAAAGAAGAGAAAGAAGAAGAAGAATGGTTGTATATATGTATATGCATATATATTATGTATATATAAGTATAGATGTATTGTATACTGTAAATAAATAATGTAATAAGAAGTATACGTTAGAGTATAGTATATTGTTTGAGATCATATATGTATATATATAACTTGTGAGCTTTAGTGACAGATAAGTAGGTCACTGTATATAAAATAAATGTCATTATATATCTTAATTTTACCTTAGCTTATGTATAAACTTTTTCCTAAGGTTTAGCGATGTTTATAGAAGTCGCTGTACATGCTATAATGTTACTATAGGTGTTAATAAATTAAGTTAGGTTAGTATGCTATATGTTATAACATATTATTGTATAGATATGTAACTATTAGTATTATTAGCTGTAAATAGATATTATATAGTATTAAATTAAAGTGTTTGATGCTTGTTTGTAAATAGATGTTTGCAAGCATTTTAATTCATTCTTTTGTACATAAATTGTTTCATTCTTTCATTTATTAATTCATTCATTCATGTTTGTACATAAAATCAATTTTTTTGGAATTAAAGAATGATATTGGACTTAGAGAGTGATGTATATCAATAACTGCCTCTCAGTGAATGACCTGGAATAAACCAGTAAAAATTAAGTAAATAAATAAAATTGACGCGACAATGGTTTGTATTTGTGACATATACTACAACAACGACATATTTTTATACGGACCGTGTTCAATTGCTTCACCCTACATTCTATGGAACAATTCCTGCATTTACTGCATTTGTTCCAGCTGCCTTTGAAACATCTTATGTTGATTCTGAGGCAGAGGAGGTTGTTGGTCGGCCATAAGAGCAATTTGACCAAAATCCAACTTACGCCTCCTAGAATGAACTAATGGTCCTTCTAATTAGGGATTCAATGATCTCCTTCCAAGCATAAACTAGGAAGAGGTCGGAAGGACTGGGGATAAGAACCCTGCAATACAACAAAACATGCTTGTCCTTAAGTTGGGTAGCCTAAGGACCTAAGCTCCAAGATAGATTCAAACTACAGTACGAATTTCGTGTTATCCTTAATCTAGAAGCTGGTTAAGTTGGGATGGCAAGACAAGGGGAGCGTGTCCCGAAGGCCACTAATTATGTTAAACCTCTGCCTGCTTAAGTAGTTTGACAGTCTGGCCACCCAACTTAGCACCTTCTGGAGAAAGCAAATGTCACAAATTGCACCATAGTTTGGAAAATATCCTGAAATAGATAGTTGAGTCCTAAGAGCAACATCCACTTGATTTTATATTAGGCTTAGGATTGTAGTGCTTATGGAATGTGGTGGGCCCTTAGAATGGGTTGTGCCCTTAATGATAGATTAAACACATGTGAGTGCTTGCACAACCAGGGTTTTCAAGAAAGATTTATCGATGAGTGGATTTTAACGTTCAAATCTTCCTCAAGTAGGTTTTAGGGTTTAGAATTAGGTGAGTTCAAACAGAGGCAAACCAGATCTTTCAATCATGGGTGAAGATGTTTTCCTTTTAAAATCAAGAATAAAGTGGAGTGCCTAGTATTGACCTGAATTGTAAACCCTAAAAGGAAGCTACTTGATGAGTTCTTTTTAAATGAACTGGTGCGACCCAAACAACTCAAACAACTAGCCTTGATGCACCACTAAGTTAGGTACACAAATGGTTACCTAATCTGATTTTTACTCAATTATGTGTTTGGATGTGTGTGTACCGATTCCAAAGATCGGTTGACCAGTTGACTATGAAAATCATAAGAGGTCGTGTACCTCTATGTTTTTTATATTTTTTATTTATATACATTGGGTGAGATGGGTGGAGGTGGAAATCAAACAATCAAAACTAATTTTAGGGTTTATGAGAACACCTAGGGTAATTAGGGTTTGAATTAGGGTTATGAAATGAACTCTATGGAGGGGGAAGAATGGTAAGCACTTACAGTTGTCTTCAACTTCACTTTACTCCTTTCTATCGCTTGAAGATTCCCTGTCAAGGTACCTGCAAAACAAGGAGAAGAAATAAAAGAGAGTTAGAAAATAGATAAGTGTGCGGAAATGTAGAAAGGAAATCAAGATTCGTTGCCTCCAAGTGCTAAAATGTTATATTGGAAAATCATCTCAAAAAGATTGAGTTTGGAAAACTTGTCGTTGTAGTGTAATTTGCGAGAAAATTCGTCAGCAAATAAATTTACTGAAACTCAAAAGGAATTCAGGGTCGAACATAGGGAGGCTACGTTGATTCGCAATCTGCAGTTATATTTTTTTTTGTAATTTTAGTTTTAAGACAAGATAATCATAATGAATCTACTTTACTTGAGATATTAACACTAGAAGAGAGAGAGAGAGAGAGAACAAAACACTTTTTATAATAGAGCTAATGTTTCTACAATTAGAAAGCTGGAAATATTATAATTAGAAAGCGGTAAATATAATCTAGAAAGTGGTAAAGAGAAGGGAGGTGAGAAATTATCCTTCTCGATGGTTGCTTGGAGGACGACCCGGAACGGGAGATGCTTGGAAGACGTAGAGCGGAAATGGAAGACGGTGAACTAAGCAGGAATAACCAGTGGTGAGGCAGGATGTCGTCGTCAGGGGATCCACTTCTGGAAAGAGGGTGAGAAGATGACCACGGAAGCTCCACGAATGGGGTGAGAAGTAGACAAAATTTTGATTTTAACTCTAGAGGAGCATCCTAGGTTTGGGACAAGCTTCTTTAGAGCTTTGGAGAGGGAGAGAGATGAAGGAAGGGATGAGAAATTTGAGTGGTAGGGGTCTCATTTTATAATTGTAGGGATTGAGGGCAAAATTGACATTTCAATCTCATTCAATGAGGGGGTCTTTAGTGATGGTTTTAAGCGTCACTAAAGCCCTGAACGTGGGCGTACGTGCGCTCGCCCGCGGCTCCTCTCCTTCCCTTGCGCTCAACGCCTCATCATGATCAGACGATCTTAGTCTCGATCGGATGGCTTAAAGATGAGTGCGCTCGCTCCTCTTCAACGTGCCCAAAACCCGCGCATTTGATTGTGTTGTTGATGTAGCTAAAATGGGGTTTTAAAATCGCTTCGTTGTAATATAGCTGAAATAGCTAGAAAATAGATACAATTTATATCTCGAAGAATCATCAGAAAATCCAAGGTTGAACACAGGGAGCAAGTATTGCAATTTAATCTCAAAGTTCTCAATTCTAGCACATATTTGAACAATAATTCCATTCAAGAATAATGTATATATGAGAATTAGTATCAAAAATGCAAAAAGAATGGTGTAAAATGGTGATTTTAATCACCAATTACCCCTCACAATAATCCTAAATAAGTCAATAGTAAGGCTGAATCAAATAATCCATGTAGATAAGTAACCAAAGAGCCACAGGAACACAAATCAGGAGGATCAGACATCGGGCAAGGCCCTCAGACGCCTTAACAGAAGCTTCGCTACAGTGCCTTTCCTCTTTTCTCGTTTAGTTCTTTTGTTTCTCTCTTCTTCTTCTTCTTTCACGCATAAGGGTCTCTTAATCTCTTCAGCAGCTAAGTATCGAGGGGTTTCCTTGAAGAGCAAAACCCCCCCACCTCCTCTCTTTCTCCTCTTTCTCTTCTCTTTTTAGACAATTGGGCATATAATCAGGTATTCGGGGATTCGATTGACCAGATCTACCAGGTGTGGTGATAGTCGAGGAGTGAATGCGTGCGTTGAGAGACCCGACCCTTCGTATACTGGGCAAGGAGTCGGGTTCACAAAAGTAATTTATTCCGTGCAAACTCTCCTTCTACCCACGATGTGGGACTAAAGGCGTAGCTATTCTTCCCATGCGAGCAACTGATGGCAGACGGTCCATTTGATGCAGCAGTTGTTGTCATGGGCATTAATTAGGAGCCTGGAGATGTACCTGGAGGAGAATCATGTCACCTGGGGAAGTTGCCTAGAGCTATCGTGGCTAGAGCACCATGAACAAAGCTAGAGAAGACAACGTGGTGGTGGAGCTCCGGTGGAGTACTTGAAAGCACGAATATGGCCTTGTGGCCAAGTCAAACCAGTTTAGAAGCTTCGTGCGAGTGCGGCGAAGGTGATGGTGCTGGTGGCATGCTGTGAGAGTGCATGTGTGGGCATGGTGAAGGCGGAGAGGGTCGGACTTCGTGGAAGTGCTCGGTGGAGGGCTAGGGCAAGCAATCTCAATTTCTTGAGGGGTTTTGCTCGTGAGGGTCTGGCAATGGTGTAGGGACTAGTGGCATGTGGTTTAGTGGTGTGTGGCTATGGGGATGTCTCACCGGAGGTATGCCAGAGAGGTGGAAGACGGCGGTGGAACGGGCGCGTTGGTGGTCGGAAGTGAGGTCTAGAGGTGCGGTGATGATGAACAGATGATGATGAGTCGAGGGGACTAACTATCGGATGAAGGAGGATGGGGTTGGCACTGATTGTGGTATGGCCAACGCTGGAGAAGGTGAAGGCTCCAAGATAGGCAATGGTAATGACGAAGGGGTTAGAGGACACCGCGCAGGTATGGCGAGGTGTGGTTTGAAACGAGGAAAGAGGATCGGCCACCTATTGTACGTGGAGGCCGACGAAGAGGCCGAAGGTAGAAGGTCACCGAAGATGAGTTGGAGTGAGTCCGGAGGTAGGAGAAAGATTGACTGATGGTTATGTAGGAGCTTTTATCAACTCTATCAGAGAAAATTGGGCTAGTTAGGGCTCATGATGGTGTTCTCATCACACCCCCATGCCTAGCTTTTGCTAGTAACTTAGAAAAAAATTCCATGGACCAAACCAGTTATCTAGGTCGGATGTAATTGTCAAGATGCCCTACTAAGCTGCAACTCTAGAAATCAGATTAGTATACCAACAAGAAGCCTAGAGGTACTAAGTACCAGCTGATTGCACAACAATCATGCAACCTAAATCATTTGAATTAAGTTAGAATCTAGCATAACTTAAGAACAATGCATGCATAAGAATCATTATTTGCACAATAGTTAGTTTGTTAATCATAGAGATAATATTGTCAATTTATGCATTAAATGAGAGATGAAATTAATCGCAAATGATTCGAAGTTGCGGATGATAGATCAGATCATACAAATCTGATCAGGTCGACCACGGGAGTCCAACGCTTCCGGAATCATTTTGATCAGACAACTAGAGCATCATGTGCAGCCCATAGAAGAACAGAGGCCATGGAGCCAGATGACAGAGATCCAAGCCTCACATGAAAGATCTGACTGCACGGATGGATTTGAATCAATGATTGCAGTCCAATGACGCAAAAATTAACCCTATCGGAGCTCTGTAGCACCAACTACAAAGAAGTGAAGACAGACGGCCATGATGGCACCATGTGGCACCATCACAGCCGCTCCTCATGGCAACCTAGTCTCTGAAGGCATCTTCATTATGTGTTGTGGGTTGTTAGATCTCCATCCAACGGCCATGAGCGTTCCACGTCACCGCACTCCACCGCGCCTCATCAGAAGGAAGGCTACTCAGCCGTTGGATTTCCATCCAATGGCTAAGAGCAATGACGCAAGAAGAGGAAACTCGCCACAAACCCACCCTTAGCGCAGCGGTGAGTGCACTTAATCGCGAGCGAAGAGCGCGGGTTCGAGTGGCGCTAGATGCGAAATTGGGAAAGCAATGGAGGCGCGGGTGCGATTGATTATTGGATGGTCATTAGAGGGCGAGGATTCACCTATGTGTCACGATGAGAACCATCGGATGCTTGCGTGCGGTGCACTCTTGACGTTCACGCATCGTTACACGTAGAAGCATTAAGGTGGTACTACGGTCATTTTACGATCGGAGGGCTGAGGTTAAGGCGCTCGATTTGAACTTAAGGTGTGTGCGCGAAGAGTGAAAAGAAGAGAGGGCATTGGCGAGGAGTGTGCACAGCCGAGCAATAGCGATCAGATGCCCTAGAGCATGCCACGTGTTTCCACCAGGTTAAATCTGAGCATAGAAGGCGATTTTGAAGGAGTTTTAAGGCCAAATTAGGTTTGTTGATCTCCCGATTGATGGATTTGATTAACCTAAGGCTGTTGCACGAGTTGGAGGGCCAAAATACCCTCTTTGCCCCTCATCAAAGCTATAAAAGAAGACCAGGGCCCCCTGTTGATCTAACTCTTCCATCTTCCAAACATCTCTCTCTTTTCCACCTTCCACGGTCTTCCGCCTCTCTCTCTGCAACTCCAACCTTCATCCCGATGCTCTGGATCTGAAGTGCTGCCGCACCTCGCACAAGCATCCTACAAGCAGTGTCGTCATCTTCTACCTTCTCTCTCTCTCTCCCTCTCCCTCTTTCTCTAGTTACCGTTTAGTATAGCAATCTATATTTTGAAAAAGACTATTTCTGAGTACAATGCAATTCTGATTATATATTTGATTCCTATATGTTGGTAGCAGAAAACTACATGATCAGAATTGGATTTTGAAAATCAGTCATTGTAGTTCGATTTGCAAAGCAATCCGTCAACAGATAAATTTAACCAAAATAAAGAAATTTCGAGTCGAACATAGGGAGGCTACGTCGATCTAAAATCCGTAATTATTATTTTTTGGTATTTTTGTTTGAAAGCAAGATAATTACAATGGACTAGATATTAACACTAAGAGAAAGTGAGAGAGAGAAAATAATTACTTGATATAAGAATAATGTTTTTACAACTAGAAAGCAGGAAATGATTACAGCTAGAAAGTGGGAAATTCTATTCTAGAAAGTAATAAAAAGAAGAGAGAGAGATGGTATCTTCCTCGATGATTGCTTGGAGGACGAGTTGGACGGAGCGACGCCTGGAAGACAGAGGACGGAGTGGAAAGAAGGAGGACGAAGTAGGAGGAAGTGGGAACGAGGTAGCATGTCGTTGTCGTCGTGGGATCCACTTCTGGAACAGGGGCGAGAAAACTTTGGATTTGCCTCTAAAGGAGCATCTCGAGTGTGGGACAAGCTTCTCTTGAGCTTTGGAGAGGGAGAGAGGTGAATGAAGGGATGAGAATTTCGTAGGGTAGGGGTCTCCTTTTATAGTTGTAAGGATTTGGGGCAATTTAGTCTTTCCATATTCAAAAACATTAAAATCAGGTCTTTAGTGACAGATTTATTCGTCACTAAAGACCTGTTGTGGGCGACGTGTGTGCGCGCCATGCACGCCTCCTCCTCTCTCGAGCCTTAATGCAAAAGCATGTCCAAGCAATCTCAGCAGTCCAATCGCGAGATTAGATGTTTCAGATCTCTCCTTGCCCGCTTCAGCTTCGCATAACTGCGTGCTCATGCGTGCGATGGAGCATTCGGACACGCGTTAGATCGCACGTAGGTGATTCGCGTGCTCTGGTGCTACCATGTCTCCTACATCTGCACCGCTCGCTCGCCATGCAATGGCTCAATTGAGCCCGCACTCACGTCCTCGGCTGATTTGGGGTGCGTTGCGTTTCGAATGCGCGGCCTACACCTCGCGGAGAGATGCGTGCCCGTTGAGCTGTGTGTGTGGTTTATTGCGTTTCTCACCAAAGCGTGCATGCTCATGGCTGTTGGATCAAGATCCAACGACCCAGATCCAATCATGCGTATGAGGAGAGAAAGAGAGGGTGCGTGAGGATAGAGAGCAGCAGGTGTTCATCTCAGCCGTTGGATCAAGATCCAACGGCTGAGATTGATCAATTCGTTGAGGAGAGAAAGGGAAACAGTGGTTTCTGGGGCTGATTGGGCAGCTGGGATGACACCATGTGGTGCCATCTTGGCCGTCCATCTTCTTTGTGTTGTAGATGGTGCTACGGAAGTCGGATTGGACTGATTTTTGCGTCGTTTGGCTGAGATCGTCAATTTGTTGTGTGAAGTGCGGATTGACACCATCTTGGCCCTTGATCTCTGAGCTTCCTCGGACTATATCTGGTGCTACGGATGTTCAATCAGGGCGATCTTGGAGTCGTTGTACTCCCATCGTCGCCCTGGTCAGATCCGTACGGTTGGATCTTCAATTCGGAAAGGAGTAAATTACTATACAATTTATACAATTTGACCTAAATGCACGATTATGAATGTTATGCACTATTTACTTTGCTTGATGCTAATATGACTCTAAGAACATGCATTAATAGACATTTTTGGCTATTTGGATGTATGCACATCACTATACATATATACATATATAATATCCGCTAGAACTAGTTTTTTGAAGAGCCTCTACATGAAATCGTGATTATTTCCCTACGAACTACCTAGTACTCCCGATTTTTATAAATTCATTTGTTCCATCGCGATTCGCACTACAACAATAATATATGAATTTTCTAATGCGTCTAGCATTGGCGGAACACCAGCCAAGATCCAAACCTGACCAACCTCAGTCTCAGTCTGCCGTGAAGGTTTCTAAGGCCCGCAAAAATCGCGTAGAGGTTAGTTGATCCCAACGATTAAAGCACCCGTAAATAAACGTAACAGGTCCATGTTTAGTTTGCCAGAGTAATTTTTTTGTAAGAGAGAGGGATAGAAGTAGATTTTTCATTTGGAGAGTTTTCTCTCTCTTTTCTTTTTAGGTTTCCCTAGATCTAGCCTCGAATAGGCCCTAAGCACGGTATGTATCGGATTCCTTGTCCCCACCATCAATCCTCAAAGGGTCCTTGGTAATCGATGCTTCAGGATAGCACCGCCCATGGCAACCCCAGAACCCTGGCTTTTGACATTTCAGGATAGTGCCGCCCATGGCATTCTTAGCTAAATTTAGGCCTGAGTAATCGACATTTTGGGATAATCCCATTCATGGCACCTGAACCAGCACAAGGTGCTTACATGCCCTGATGGGAACACCACCATGAGCCATAAACTAGCTCAATTTGATATGATTAAGTCTTTAAATGCTCATACATAACCTTCAGAAGGTCATAATTTATTGCATAGCCATTTTGAGAGAAAGACAAGAAACTAGGGTTAAAACTGTAATTTTACCATCATATCATGAATGCAGTACAACCATGGGTTTTCTCAGGAGTTAATTAAGGGTTAAATGGTCCTAAAAGGCTAACAAGTGCGTTAGAACAGACGGAAAAGGATTTTCGTGTGTTTTGAGAATTAAATGACTTTTGAAACCCTAAAAACAGACCGGCATAATTAACTGAGGTTCTGGTTAAGATAAAATTCACCTAAACCCTCTAAAATTCATAGAAAAAAATTCTCTAGGGTTTGGTACCTTCAAATTGACCATCATAACCCATCTTGACCCAAAATAGAGTCTTAGACAGACATTTTTGAAAGACGTGTGTACACCTAAGCGTAAGCCGTGAACCAAAGGCGGGAACCCGATCGTACTGTCAGAGCAAGCCAGCTTCGTCATTTTGAGTAAACTCCCACCTAAGGCAAAAGACCCAGGCACCCCTCTAATCTCCTGTGAAATTGGTGATATACAATTTGACCGAGCTTTATTGGACTTAGGAGCCTCCATAAATTTGATACCTACATCCCTATTAAACTACTTTGAGGAATCTGAGCTTAAACTAACGGAAATGACTTTGCAGCTAGCCGACCAATCTATTAAGTCACCAAAAGGAATTCTCGAGGATGTCATAGTTAGGGTACATGACTTCTATTTTCCAGTGGATTTCATTGTCTTAGACATGGACACTCCTGAGAATGTGAAGAATACATTGATCATACTTGGGAGACCCTTTCTGGTCACTGCTAGGGCTAATATCAATTGTGAGGAGGGCTAAATTGAATTAAAATTTGGGAGTAAGACACTAAAGATCGACATCTTTAAGGCCCAACAAGGAATTAATTATGGAGTTATAGAACAGATTTATGATATCGAGGCTGTGGTTGACAACTTATGTATCAAGGAAAACCCAACCATTTTTGATCAACCACAAGAGGATCAAAAACTGCAATTAGAGTCTGAACTCAACCTAAAGACACCCATAGCTCCTTCTTTGCTCCCGACATCCACCCTGAACCACCTGCTACTGCTGACAACCAGATTATGGAATTAAAACCTCTTCTCGATCATCTCAAATACGTCTTTCTGGGTTCCAATCAGACATTTCCTGTGATTATCAACTCTTGACTCACACCTAATCAGGAAACATGCTTGATTTCTGCTTTACAGTAGCATCAGAGAGCCATTGGATGGACTCTTGATGATCTGACTAGAATCAGTCCTTCATACTGTACTCATCACATCTACACTGAAGAGGGCTCACGACTATCCCATGAAATGCAGAGACGCCTAAATCCAAATCTTCGGGATGTTGTGAAAAAGGAGATCATCAAGTGGTTGATGCAGGGAACATCTACCTGATCTTCGACAGTCAGTGGGTGAGTCCAATCCAAGTTGTGCCTAAGAAGGCAGGGCTCATCGACATCATGACTGAAACTGGAGAAACCATGCCGACCCGTATTTCAAACTCGTGGAGAGTCTGCATTGATTGTAGAAGACTCAATTCCTCCACGAAGAAGGATCATTTCCCACTACCATTCACTGATCAGATTCTCGAGAAACTAGTGGGAAATTGATTCTTCTGCTTTTTGAAAATGTACTTCGGTTATAATCAGGTCGTAATCTATCCCGAGGACCAAGAGAAGACCATCTTCACCTACCCCTTCAGAACATACGCATTCCGAAGGATGCCGTTTGCTCTCTACAATGCACCCACTACTTTTTAGCGATGCATGCTTGCCATATTCTTAGATATGGTAGGTGAATACTTTGAAGTCTTCATGGATGACTTCTCGGTATTTGGTGAATCATTTGATGATTGCCTCTTACACTTGGTCCAAATCCTCAAGCGGTGCATCGACGCGAACTTGGTTCTTTTTTGGGAAAAGAGCCACTTCATGGTACCTGAGGGAATTGTCCTGGGACATCTCATCTCTGAAAAAGGCATCCAGATTGATTGAGCCAAGGTAAATCTGATTTCCAAACTCCCTATGCCTAGCTCGGTCAAAGACATCCGATCCTTTCTGGGGTACGTTGGTTTTTATTGTCGATTCATTCCTGATTTTTCGAAAATATGCGTCCCCTGACTAATCTTCTATCTAAGGATGTCCCTTTTGAAATCTCCAAGGAGTGCACTCAGGCATTTGAGATCCTACGTGATCGAGTTACCCAAGCACCTATCATGCAGTCCCCTGATTGGTCTCAACCCTTTGAGATCATGTGCGATGCATCTGATTATGCTGTAGGAGTGATACTTGGGTAGAAAATAGATGGGAAACCTGTGGTCATCTACTACGCTAGCAAAACACTTGATGAGGCTCAGCATAACCATACAGTTACTGAGAAAGAGTTGCTAGCTGTAGTATTTGCCCTGGGAAAATTTAGATCATATCTTTTGGGTTCCCCTGTTATCATATACTCAGATCACATTGCAGTGAGGCACCTCCCTGAGAAGAAGGATGCGAAACCTCGACTAATCCGCTGGATCTTGCTGTTGCAAGAATTTGACCTTGAGATTCGTAATAAAGCGAGAAAGAAGAACGTGGTAGCTGACCACTTATCCCGCCTTCCTTCTGACAGTATCGACCCTTTCGGACCCATCACAGAACATTTTCCCGATGAGTACCTCCTGACTATTAGTACGGGACTTCCTTGGTTTGCTGATTTAGTGAACTACTTGGCATCACATCAGATCCCATCCAATTAGCCGAAGGCCAAGAAAGACAAATTGCTTTCAGGACAAGTACTACATTTGGGAAGACCCATACCTCTTTCGCATTGGTGCTAATCAGATCATTAGACGGTGCATCCCAGATGCGGAAATTCAGGATATTCTGTCCTTCTGCCATGACCAGCCTGCGGCGAACATTTTTCCGTACATAAAACCTCAGCAAAGGTCCTCCAGTGTGGCTTTATTGGCCCACGATTTTCAAAGACCCTTATGATCACTGTAAGGCATGCACTTGTTGCCAGACCTTGGGCAACATGAGCCACCGCGATATGATGCCTTTAAAACCGATTATCGTATGCGAAATCTTCGACATCTGGGGGATTGATTTCATGGGACCCTTCCCTATTTCGGACGGCTTCAAATACATTCCTCTCGCTGTTGACTACGTGTCCAAATGGATCGAAGCCATTCCGGCTCGAACCAACGATCATAAGGTGGTAATCAAATTCATTCATCAGAACATCTTTTCTCGATTCAGGATTCCACGTGCCATTATCTCTAATGGAGGGACTCATTTCACAAATGCTCAGTTCAGATCACTGATGACCAAATACGGGGTGTCACCGAATCTCTACTCCTTATCACCCCTAAACCAATGGTCTAGTTGAGCTATCGAATCGGGAGATCAACAAAATCCTTCAGGTCACTATCCGACCTAACAGGAAAGATTGGTCGTCTCGACTTTCGGAATTCTTGTGGGCCTATAGGACCGCCCACAAAACCCAATTGGGCATGTCTCCTTTCAGATTGGTGTATGGGAAGGCATGTCACCTCCTCGTCGAGTTGGAGCACAAAGCCTATTAGGCTGTATGGAAGTGTAATCTAGATCTTTCTAAGGCAGGAACCCACAAAAAGCTTCAAATGAGTGAGATCGATGAATTATGCAATGATGTGTATAAGAACTCATGAATTTACAAAGAGTGAGTTAAGGCCTTTCACGACAAGCACATATCTAGAAAGATCTTTCACCTTGGTGATGGGAACACCATCATGAGCCCTAACTAGCTCATTTTGACCCAGAAAAGAGAACAAAAGCTCCTACATATCCACTGGAGGTCCTAACTCAAGGAATAACCCTTCTGAAAGAAAAGCAAGAAACAAAGGATAAAACTACAATTTTACCATTGTAGTACAACAACGGATTTTTCTCATGGGCTAAACACAGGTCAAATAGTCTTAACAAGATAAAAAGTGGGTTGGTTCAAATAGAAAAGGGTTCATATGAATTCTGGGAATTAAATGACTTCTTGTAACCCTAAAACAGACCCACTTAATTTAACAAGGTTCTGGTCAAGGTAAAATTCACTTAAACCCTCTAATATTAATGAAAAAATATCCTCTAAGGTTTAAAACCTTCAATTTGGCCCTTAGAATCTATTTTGACCTAAATTGGGTCCCAATCAAATGTTTACCCTAAATTAGGTTTTTGTGTAAATTGTCTAGTCAAATGTGGTCAAACCTAAAATCTAACTTCACCATTGGATTCCTTAGGTCTAAATTAGGTTTGTACCAAAATTTGGACCTAAGGGGAATTCACCTTGACCTACTTTGCAAACAGGTCTAGCCCAATTACATTTCTACCCCTAACGTTTGAAAACCTCTACAAAAACCCCCCTAACTTCCTCATCGTTCTTTACAATTAGGTCCCTCTACCATTACAGCGCAGGGAATCCTACTCCGGCACGGTATCGAGGGAAAGAACTCCCTGATTCCTCAGAGAATCCCTTTCAAATTTGAAAGGGAGATTCTCTGAGAAATCTCCTCTCATGTGAACTCATTATCAAGCCCTAATTCCTACCCAATCTCTCATGCAAACGCATGAGAGATTTGGGTCTCTCTGACCTTCCATCTCCGGCGACATGACCGTGCTTGGAAAGCACAAGACTTCCTGCCAGGGCTTATAAAAGCCTCCCCAGATCATTCCGCACCTCCTAAGCTTGAAATTGGCCTAAGATACCCCCCAATTCCTCTCTTCCCCTTCGGTCAACCACCCAGCAAGCTCCGACGACCCTTTTCTCTCTCTCGTCGCTCTGCCACAATACCAGTGGCAGAGTTCCCTTTATCCTCTTCGTTCGCGTCGCGCTGCACCAGTCGACATCTCTACAACCTCCTCGTCGTCACTGTCCTCCTCCCATTGGGTCCTTCGTCTCCAGCGATGGTAGTATGAGACGACCGCCTCCTCTGCATCCCCCTTCGTCCATCCATATTCAGTTATGTCCTCTCTCTCTTCTCATCATTTTTCTATCACTTATTTCTACAAATATAAATCAACGCTCGTAAACCACCTCCACCTTCTCCACCTCCGGCCAGACCTCCGGCAAGGTGTTCCCGCCGCTCCACGCCTCCATCCACCTAACCAACTACCTCACGAGCACCGTCACACCTCACTGACCCTAGCCCCTCACTCCACTCACCGCGCCAAGCCCCCAGAACGTCCCCCGAACACACCCATCTTCGCACCTACAGGGTGACCTAGGCACGCACGCTCAGCCCACCCCACGCCACGCTGACCACCGTACCACCTTCGCTGTGTTCAGGCGAAGCTCCTTGCGTGTTCTGACTAGGCCGCAAGGCCATTTTCTTGTTGACAGGTTTTAGGCCTTCACCACCATTGACGGAGCATGAACATTGCTTGGAAGCTTCATCCAGGATGCCTCACTCTAGGCTCCAGGTCCCAAGTCGCGTGGATTCCCTTCATGCACATCTTCAGCCTAGCTATTGGCAGCGAACGACCATGCAGCTGTTGCAATTAGAAGAGACATCTGCTGCAGGTGCCTGCGAAGAAGGTGGGACAACATAGTCCCACCTCAAAAGTGTAGGAGCGGAAGCAGCCGAATAAAGTGAAAAAGTGTCAGGGGCTTATCGCCTCTTGACCATGGGGTGAGGTCCTACACGCCCTCTGCCTCGTTCGTGACCCCACTGCCTGCGGACCTGGCTCTGACCCGTATATCCGATTAGCCAGCACTCCTCTCCCACCACGCACGCCGGTGGGCCTGGTCCTGGGTGCGCATACCCAACTCGATAACCCAAGAAGGCTCTGGGAGAGCAAGCCTAAGAGAGAAAGAACAAGAGAGATCACGGGGGAGGGTGGGGATAGGTTTTGCTCTCAGGAGAAGAAGAGGAAGCCAAAGAAAGGAGAAGAAGAGGGAGCCAAGGAAGGAAGGGCCGCAGCCAGAGAAGTTAAGGAAGGAGAAGGCATGACTGAAGAGGAGCAAGGTTGAAGAGGAGCTGATGTTAGAGACAGAAGGAAAGGAGAAAAAAGAGGAAGAAGAAGACAAGGGCCAGAGCAAAGAAAGAAATCAGAGAAGAAAGAAGAAATCACAGAAGGAAGAAGATAAAAGAAGCCAAGAAGAAAGAAGGTCGTCAGAGACAGAGAATAGAAGAAAGAAAAGAAAGGAGAAGAAGGAGATCAGACAGAAGACAAAGAAGAGAAGCACTGTAGCAATTTCATATTTAAGACTCTGATTTTCAAAATCAAACGTCCATATTTTTTGTGCTTCTATATACATTGACATTATATTTCTTGCATTATAACTCTGATTTTTCATTGCATATTATTTCCAATTTGAAAGTTGTGCTCTTGCTTTTTAGACCCCAATTTGCTCTCTGTGTTCGACCTCGGATTCACAATTTCGAGTAATAAAATTCATTTGTTTTCGAGTGATTTCAACTATACTACGACGCATTGATTTTACATTGATCTCGCTTTGCAAAAACACCTGGTTAGAAAGTCCTGCTCTTTGTTGCCAAACTCAAATTGTTCCTAGGAAAACTCAGATCAAAATGGATTGGACCATATCTTATTAGATGAATCTTTGGAAATGGAGCCGTTCAAATCAGCCAACCCAGCCTTGATTCAGAACCCTTTATCATGAATGGTCAGTGACTTAATCCGTTCAATGAACTCATCGATATAAACCGGGCTGAGGTGTTTTTTGATCTCCATTCTCCTTGAGCTTATTGTGCCCGGCTGATGGCGTTAAACTCAATGCTTAACGGGAGGCAACCCGTCATCTTTTTGAAAAACTCAAAACCCTTCTTGACACATCTTATGCTGAACTCATATTGCACTTTAGGGTTCGTCCATTAGAACAGCTGACTCCACCTCTGGTACCCATACCCAAGCTTGAAATCGTCTGCAACAGTCACCTCGACCCATCCACCCACCCAAAACTTGTTCTAATGTACGATCAAAGCTGAACCCAAACCCACCTAATTTACAATGAGGACATTGCAAATTGTAGGCATGGGGGGGTATTAAAGTGCAAAATGCTGTGAGAATCACTTTACAAGAAAGGGTTTCATAAAAAAAAAATCACACATTCCAAAATCCAAAAAAATAAAAAATTGAAAAAAGAACAAAAATAGGAGAAGGAAGGAAATTTTGAGTGAACTGATAGCATATCATTTTTGAGGGGGAAAATGGGAGGTGATAAAAATGTCAAAAAGGAGCACAATTTGAAAAGAAAGAAAAAGAGAGTCATTAGTAAAATATTAAGGAATTAACTTAGTTCTAGACCAAATCAAAAAGAAAGAAAATGAAAGACAATAAGTGCTAAGAGACAAAAGAGATTAGTATGAACGCTGATCTTAGGCCTCTTAGGCTGTGATTCTAGGCTTAAAATTTAAGTATTCGCTAAGATCTGGATAGTCCTCAAGAGGTTGGAGAAAATCGAAGCTTAAGTATTAGGTCTAAGGCTTAGGGATTATTCGGCTTCATTAATTGACCTCTGGTTTGCAGGACTCGGTAACCTAAGCACCCCAATCCACACACAGTCTGGTTCAGTGAGCTTAATTATCAAAATCACGCAAAGGAGTTAAATCTATTCTAAAAAACTTACCTAGATTAGGAGCGACTGATCAACACAAGTTGATTTGGATGAGTTCCCGGTGCAGAGAGGTGGGAAATTCCCCTTGAAGATGCATAATAACATATTGTCTCCATGGTGCTTGTCTCCTAGGATATCTAAATTCCTACCAGGGGTATGTAAGCACCTTGTCCTGGTTCAGATGCAATGGGCGGCATTATCATGAAATGTCGATTGCCAGGGTCTGGATTTAGCTACAGAGCGCCATGGGCAGGATTATCTCGAAATCTCAAAAGCCAGGGTTTTGGGTGTTGCCATGGGCGGTGTTATCTCGAAGCATCGATTTCCAGGGTCCCTGCGAGGAATGATGGTGGGAACTAGGAATCCAATACAGACCGTGTTGTAAAGCTGATTCGAAGCTAGAAATAAGAAGAAAAGAGAGAGAAAACTCTCCAAAAATAAAGAAAAAAATTCCTCTGTCTCTCTCTTACAAAAACACACTGCAAATTGAACTTGGGCTAAAACATATTACATGCATGGGTGCTTTAACCGTGGAGTTCAACGAACCTTAGGTTAGTTCCTATGGGCCTTAGAAACCTTCACGGTAGACTGAGGCTAGAGCTGGTTAAGTTCGGGTCTTGGTTGGTACTCGAGTACCTTTAGGCCTACTATCGGCATTCTGACTTAATCTACAAAAGAAAGCACACATCAGAGTTTTGAGCATAAAAAGACATGTGGTCTAGAATTTGAGTAAATCCCTTGAAATTTTGCTAAGGGACTAGCAAAATCTAGGATTAGGGGTATGATGGGAACATCATCATGAGCCATAAACTAGCTCAATTTGATCTGATTAAGTCTTTAAATGCTCATACATAACCTTCAGAAGGTCATAATTCAGTGCATAGTCATTATGAGAGAAAGATAAGAAACCAGGATTAAAACTGTAATTTTACCATCATATCATGAATGCAGTACAACCATGGGTTTTCTTAGGGGTTAATTAAGGGTCAAATGGTCCTAAAAGGCTAACAAGTGGATTAAAATAGATAGAAAAGGGTTTTCGCGTGTTTTGAGAATTAAATGACTTCTGAAATCCTAAAAATGGACCTACTTAATTAACTGAGGTTCTGGTCAGGATAAAATTCACCTAAATTCTCTAAAATTCATAGAAAAATTCTCTAGGGTTTTGTACCTTCAAATTGACCATCAGAACCCGTCTTGACCCAAAACAGAGTCTCAGACAGACGTTTGCCCTAATTTAGGTTTTTGCATAAATTACCCCATCAAACGTCGTCAAAACCTAAATCTAACTTCACCATTGGATTTCTTGGGTCCAAATTAGGTTTGTACCAAACTTTGGGCTCAATCTAAGATCATCTTGACCAAGTTTGAATTTAGGTCTAGTGAGACTCTTTCTATCTTATTTAGACCCTTGACTTTTGAATTCTCTTACAAATTGCCCCCCAAATTCTTTGTCTTCTTCACAAATAGATCCCCACGCCATTTTTGGAAGGTTAAACCTTCACTGTCGAGTTTCAAGCGAGGATTTCTCGCTCGATTCTCAATCAATCTCTCCCAAAATTGATACGGGGATTCCTTGAGAAGTTGCCTTTCATTTGAGCCATTTCTTGGGCTCCAATTCTTTCCCAAAAGGTCATGCGAACCTTTCAAAGGATCGGGTATCCTATTTTGTAAAAACCTTCCTAGCTTGGAAGCTTCTTTCCAAGCTTGGAAGAGCTTCCTATGGCCTATAAAAGATCCCATGGTGCACGACCATGCTCTTTAGGAAGTTTTTGGGAGCCAAATCACCCTAATCCCCCTCCTCCGGCCACCAAAAAACCCTGCTCCGGCAACCTCTCTTTTTCTCACTCCTTCGGTTGTCCAACCATCAAATTAGATAGCCTAAACTCTTCCTCTCTTCGTCGCGACCCTCCCCGGCCAAAGGGAGGACGTTCCTCCGTTTGCGTCATCGCCGTCGCCTCGCCGCTTCTTCCTCCTTCTCTGGCTCCGGTCGATCAACACCGGAGCCCTCCGCCTCCCTACCACCTCGCTAAGTCCCTCTCTCTATTTCCCTTTCCCACTCTCTACACATACGGACGACCACCGCTTCTCTCTCAACGCACTTCATTTCTCCGCCTCCGGTGACGCTCCCGCGACGCCTACTCACCGCCACACTACACGAATCACACCGCTATCACCTCCATAAGCTCCACCGTGCTCCACCACACAAAATCCCTAACATCTCATCTCCTATTACTCATCCTAACACCCCGACGACCTACCCACTGCCGCACGACCATCTTCGACCTCCATACAGCACCATACGCCCTCTCGCAGCACGCCACTGCCACTGTCACACTCGTCGTGCTCCGGTGATCATTCCTGAGCTTTCTGACGTGGCCAAAAGGCCTTATTGCTGTTTTCAGGTATTCGCTCCTTCGCCGCCATGAATGCAAGCTTCGAGCTTACTTGAAACCCTCTCCAACAACTACAGCTCCAGGAGCCACCTCCAGGTAATGCGGCTAGATTCCAGGATTGCTCTTGGATCATTAATTGGAGCGGTTGACCACAACTTGAATGGAATTAGACGAATACCTCTCCATCGGCTGCTGCTAGCTGCGCGAAGAAGAAGGCGGTGGGATTTAGTCCCACCTCGGATAGGGAAGAGCAGATGTAGTGGCATAAGAGGAAAAAGTCGCATCAGCTTACCGCCTTAAGAACACAGGGGTGAGGTTCCTCACGCCCCTCACCTGCACCTCGCCTGTGACCCATTACCTCGTGGGCCTGGCACAGACCCGACTACCCACCTACGCTATCCACTCCTAGCTCACCACCCACTGTCGGTGAGTTTGGACCCAGGTGCACTTAGATCCGAATTCGATTACCCGGTACTGTGCAAGGCTTTAGGAGAGCGTGACCCAAGGAGAGAGAGAGGAGAGTTTACGCGGGGTAGGGGAGGGTTTTGCTCTAAGAGGGATTGGCTGACACTTAGCCAAAATTAAGGATCCTTCCCCCTCTGCGTGAAGAAGAAGCACAAAGAAGAAAAAGAAGAAGAGAAGAAGAAGAACAAAGAAAGAAGTAGAAGAAGAACAGAAGCAGAGCTGCACAAGAGAAGAAGAGAAGAAGAAATCAGAGAAAGAAGAAGAAGAAGAGCACTGTTCATTGGACATTTAAGATGTCTGATCATTCAATTAGACGGCTAATGATTAGCCCATATTTGTGGGCTATTTAAGTATTTAATTGCCTAGACATTAAGTTAATTCTAACATTTATTTAGCATAAATTAGGATGTAAATAGATTAATTCATATTTATGATTTAATTACATAATTCATGCATTGAATTTATATTTAAATGCATTTAGAATTAACTTAGAATTGCATTCATTTAATTAGTTAACCAATTAGGTGCATTGCATGCATTATTTTAAGTTAACATAAAAGTTGCGGGTTTGTATATAAATTACCATAATATTTTATTATTTTATTCTTCTTTTATGAGCAACGGCTGCATTTCTTCCTCCAGCTGCTGCAGTCAAGACCCCATTCATGGAGGAGCGGGTGTGTTGGATCTGGTCGGGGCAGCTGGCTACAAGGGAGAGGAGGAGGCAGCTGAGCTTGAGGAGACATTGCCCCACTCCACCACCGTGGTCTCCAAGGCCGAGCTCCACCACACTGTGGGTCGGTGGGGCGACAGACCACCGCGCCAAGAGGATGGAGTTGGTTGCCACCGTGGACGAGATCCTTGAAGCTCACCTACCGTGAGTGCATCTACTGATGCACGACTGCCACCGCTTCATCAGACACCACCGCACGCGCCCTCACTTCATTTCCAACCATCAGACCCTGCCAACCGCACGCCAACTGCTCACCGCGCCTTTGCCTTCACCACACCCGTGCCTCCTCACCTTCTCCAGAACCTCCAGCGCCCTTGCACCGCACCTCCGCTCGCCCATAGTGTGCGCTCCATGTGCCTCCCACCCGTACCAGCCTGCGCACGCGTGCGCTCTCACCCCTGCCGCACGCAGCACGCAAGCAGCGCGCCTCCAGCACCTCCCACGCATGCTGCTATTGTGTGCGCATGCCACCCACAGTAAAGTGCCCACACACCCAAGCATCCTGCCAGCACTCGCACGCCCGTGTGCCCAGCAGCAGCACTTCGCCTCGCCACCAGCAGCGTACGCACAACGTGCTTCACTCCAGTTGGCTTCTCCTTCTTCTTCTTCTTCTTCTCTATTGATGAAGGTACCCAAAGCACCCACAAACGTAGCCGCCTCATCTAGCCTCGGAGCTTGGTGCCACCAACATCAATGTACTTGCCTCGACCTTAGAAACTCGGCCACACCCTCTGAAGGCCGACAGCAGCCCGCCTGCGCCGGCGAGCCGTCGCCACCATTGCCGGCCTTCCTTGTTGCTGGCGATACCACCAGCGGCCGTTCGACGCGCCGTCACTGCCAACACGTAGTCTTTGTCGTGGCCAACCACCTCCAAGCTCCGCACACCCGACCGCGGCCTCCTTATCATGCACGCACAAAGGGAGCAAATGCTCTGTTTCTTACCGAATTAATATTTACATTCACATGCCATTTCCACTCTTTTATTTTGAATTTATTAATTAAATATTATGGCTAATTTATGCAAGTGACTTCCCTCTTTCTCATAAATGCCATTTCAGCATGTTCTCTTGATGTTTTCTTA
Organism: Thalassia testudinum; assembly: GCA_037157565.1. Lineage (NCBI taxonomy): Eukaryota > Viridiplantae > Streptophyta > Magnoliopsida > Alismatales > Hydrocharitaceae > Thalassia > Thalassia testudinum. Next base: position 60,814,400 of record JAZHRO010000013.1, on the reverse strand, counting down.
ATCTAAAGGCAGATTTGGCTCGATTTCTTGACGAAACTAACTGTGAACATATGTTTTTAACAGGTGCAAGTTTAAATATGTCATTGCCTCCCTGTGGATACGACCCGCTCCTAATTGAGTGGTTATATTAATTGTTGATTAGTCGATTTTTCCACCACATAGAACTATAAACGACGCGTCATTTTATGTGACAAACAACTTTAAAAGCGAAGAATCGACTCATTAAATGGCGCCATTGCTGGGGAGGCAATAGGCTTAATTAAATCACATTCATTCATTCATTGGTTCACATTGGTTTAAATTTTGAATCATATTTAACTCTGATTTTTTTTTTTTATGCGAGTGCAACGATCTGAGACACACATTCTACGACTCGCAATCACCCCAGCCATCGTGAGAGGCGACCCTTGACGTCGCCAGAGGAGAAATTGATCAAGCTACCTCGCAAGGGAAGGGAAGGACGAGGATGCGACGATCATCTCTATACATTTTGTCGCTAATTTGATTAGAGTAGGATTAAGACTTTAGACTTAATTTTTCATTGCACATTTGGTTTGAAGCTCTTTTTTTGGGGTACAGTTGAGGGGTTTGTTTCCCGATTTTGTTTTAGACCCGTGTTGGGTAATTTTTGGGAGCCTGTTCCCTTTTTTTTAGATTTAGGTTTTTAATTTATTTTATGGATTGTTTACCCTTTAACTTGCTTGTGCATAAGTAGCTAAAAAAAAAAAACTAAAAAAAAAAAGAGCTATTTGCTAGAAGCTGCTTGCCCCTAGGTTGTATCATTTAGGATTGAATGAGCAACATCTAGATCTAATTCTTGTCTTGCATATTGCATGAAGAATGCTGGAATCAGGTATGCACTTCTAACTTTGCATTTCTACCTGTCATGCAAAAGCATTTGGATTAATTTCAAGACCACCTAATCTGTATTGAATAGATCTAACAAGTGGTCACATATTTTCTGGAAAAAAGGACTAATTAAAGGAGGGACATTTTAAAAACCAAGGATTTGATTTTCAAACTTGGCGTGCGATTCAAAATTCAAAATCTTTTGTGGTGTATGCACACTTATATCTCTTGCACCACGGCATGCTTTTAGACACTCCTTAGGTTTGGAAATACTAGGACAAGAGCCCTCCTATCATTGGATTCTAAAGTGTTTAGAACTTGAGATTAAAGGTTTTGTAACTCCAAAGAGGGGGATACCCTGTCACGGATTTTTGGGGGTAGTTGAGAAGCACCGCGAAAGCACAGCTTCAAAGGAAGGCTTAGGCCTACTTGCATCCCCCGATCTTCCATCTTCGGAGTTGCTCTACCATTTGAGATTTAGGGAAGAACACCTAAGCTCCAACTTGGTCTTCTTAGGCGAGCCGTAGGTCGACAATAAGCGCGTAAATTGATTGAACAAATTGTATTATCACCTACAATCTGACTTAAAATCAAAAGCTTAAATTGGAAAAGTCCTAAAATGTCCTTTTTGAATTATGTTTTGCTTGGGGAATTCTGATTGAGGTGTGAGTTGGAATGGACCACATGGATTTTCATCCTTTCACATCTTGCCCACACCCTCACCCCCACTCTGCACTCTTCGATCCCATACGCCGAGATGGTCCATCCTTTGATGGAGATAATGACAATCATTGGGATCCATTTTACTCCTATTATAGGAGTATTGGCCTGGTTAAGCCCCAAATCAGTGAGCAGAACCTTGGAGTGGGATTTGCTTTGCCCAATATCCCACACGCCATAGAAATACCCAACCTACTCGCCCTGAATAATTATAATGATTGGACAGACACTCCTGGGTACTATAAGCCTGAGCCTGACTTCTCTCATAATAGAAATGACCTCTCCTCCTTGAAGATGGAAATACAGAAAATGCAAGACGAAATGATTGAATTGTTAGGAGAATCTTCGAGAGCAGGCCAACAAGAAAGAGATCAAATTAGCCACCCAATCTACCCCATTGAGGATGATGTACACTCCTCTACAATAGATGCATCTCTCGTGGGAGAGCTACACTTTAAGTTGGAGGAAAATTTTGGGGATTATGTCAGGGAGAATAGCTAGTTTTCGAGGATCGATTTTGAAACCTCCCCATTAGACACTTCCTTGAGAGATCCACGCCTTAAGTGGGAGGAAGATACATATGAAAGTAGCTATGCATTGGATGAAGAAAGGTGGCAACCCGAGAAAGATGATGATAAGGTTGAGTATCCACCTGAATTATATTGGAGTCAAAAGAAGGGAACGATGGTACCATTGGAAGACCTCGACCCAGATGATAGTATTTTTGTGACATTTGATGAAGTGGGTCGAAGTCAAGTTGTTAATCCTACCCTCCCTTCTGATCACGAGATGGAACTCAAGCCCACCATTAGGGAACCTAACCCTGAAGAAATTGACCTATTTGAGGAGTCCGATGTTACCAGTGTAACCATTTACCTCAGACAGAGCACCCTAGGGGATCTGCTGAGATATTAAATGATTCTAGACCTCAGGTATATGATGAATCATATGATGAGGAGAAAGACAAATTATATGAGGAACCTACATTCAAGATTTGGAGTGACATTAAGGGTGATTATGTCTTATTTGAAGAGTTAGCCCCTGAGGATGTCACAGATTTGACCAAATTAGGTTTCCTTAACACACCCATTGATGATATTTCTCCTCATGATGAAATGATGGAAAATTTGGAAGCAACTTCTAAGATTTATGTGGATTTACATCTAGACTCCGGGGAAGATTTGAGTAAAGAACAAGAACCCGGGGATGACATTGATAGGATAATCCCTAGATCTGTTGCTTCCAACCTTCCTTCATTTGTTTCAAAGTCACCCTCTGATTCACTTATGTCCGAAGGCGAAATTGTGACTCCTGATGAAGTGAAGGAAGATACATGTGATAGTGCAAGGAATGCTAGGGATGAAACTAAGGATTTGGAAAGAGTGTTAGGGATGGACACCGAGCTGATTAAACCCAACCTAGATCTTATGGCCATCCCGCAACCTCGAAACTTGGACACCCTAGACGATCCTTGCCTTAGAGATTTGCTCACTTTTGTTCTGACTGGGGGGCTTAACAAACCAATATTTCCTGTAATGGAGTATCGGGTATGGATTGAGTATTTCTTTAGTCAGTCCATTGCCCTGGGGTTTATCTTTGCACCATTCTTTCCCCATTCCTTTTGGAGGATCCTTGTCATCCTCTCCCTACCCCTTTGGAGGTTGTTAGGCTAGTTTATCCTTTAGAACCTCTTCTGGTGACCTGGGAAGATTTTATTCCCATCCTGGTTGGGTGAGCATTTACTATCGGGATTCATCATCAGCTCGCCAACATCCTAGGTTACCTATTGTCTAGGCTGGCATTACTTTGCTCATTTTTAGGGCCTATTTCTGTGATCCTTGAACCTGATTTGTAGGTTCTTTGGCTACTTGGCTGCTAACAAAAGAACGGCAGCCCATCTCTGACCCAGGTAATATCCTTCTATGCAATGAGGACATTGCAGATTTTAGGCATGGGAGGTGTACTTGTGGATATACATAGCATAGTGCATTCATGCATTTTGCATTGCATACATTTGCATTGAAAAAAAAAGAAAAATAATAATAAAAATAATTAAAAAAAAAAATTGTACTTATTGAGCTTAACTGGCTAGGCTCTGCATTCTTAAGCAAATCAAAACTCTAGGTTAGACTAAGTTGATTCTAGGGTTGAACTTTAGAAGCTAAGTGAGCTACTAGTTTTAGACCTTTAGGGTCCTTTGTGGACTTAAAAACTTAAGTAGGAGTTATGTGCGGACCATTCCTCAAGAGGTTGAGGAAAGAAAGCTACGGATTGAGTTAAAAGGCTGGGTAGTACCTGGAGTCTTGTTCTACCTTTTGGTTTACGGGTCCTTGTAACCTAAGCATCCAAATTTCACACACACTTGGTCTTGTGTAAGTAAGTGATCACCTTAATTCCTTTCTTAAAATAAAATTTGGTTCCCTTAGTTTTGATTTAGGAGAAGCTTGAAAACACAATTTGATTGGAAGAGTTCCTGCCGCAAGAGAGGTGGAGTATATACTCACCTTGAGGATGCGATGATAACATATTACCTCCTCGGCGCTTGTCTCTTAGGATATCCATCCTACTGCAGGCATGCAAGCACATTGTGTGGTTCAGGTACATGGGCGGCCCTATCTCAAAGTGCCGATTGCCACAGGCCTGAATTTGCTTTAGAAATCTATGGGCGATACTATCTCGAAGTGTCGATTGCCAGGAGTTCTTGGGGTCGCTATGGGCAGTGCTATCTTGAAGCATTGAAAGCCAGACACCCTTTGAGGTACGGTGATGGGGACAATGAATTCGACATAGACCTTGTTGATAGCTGATCCGAGGTTAGACTTAGAGGAATAAAAAAAAAATATATATATTATTCAAAAAAAAAATCCTTTTTCCTTTAACTCAAATAACTCAGACCAATACACATGCATGGATGCTTTAATCTCAGGGATCAATAAACCTTAGGGTAGAGTCAGAAATCAGGGAAACTTGTGCCTGCAACTCGTCTTTAGCCGACCTAGTTTTTAACTTAACAACTGATTGGGAACCTTAGGTCTAAAGACTAAGCTTAATATGTTTCTAAAGGAGGATTGATTGGGTTGGCTAGTTTACTTAGAGTGCTAGGTTTTGCTTGATTTTGCTAGGGACTAGCAACAATTGGGCATGGGGGTATTTGATTAGCCCATATTTGTGGGCTATTTAAGTATTTAAGTGCCTAGACATTAAGTTAATTCTAACATTTATTTAGCATAAATTAGGATGTAAATAGATTAATTCATATTTTTGATTTAATTACAAAATTCATGCATTGCATTCATATTTAAATGCATTTAGAATTAACTTAGAATTGCATTCATTTAATTAGTTAACCAATTAGGTGCATTGCATGCATTATTTTAAGTTAACATAAAAGTTGCGAGTTTGTATATTGATAACACTGCACAAGGGGGTGATAATTATGTTGAATATGGCCCATCATAAGAATAAAAGGTACAACATAAGTAGAATGGGAGCATTGCATGCATCATGTACCAAGATTGCTTATAAAATTGTATTAATGGCCATTTGTTTAAGCACTTGTTAAAGCAGGCCTCAGATGAGTAATCGGACATCACTGATGGATTCAGAACGACGAACGGAGTCCAACGGACTCAAGGTCGGCCAAATCCGACATCCGGAGCTCCTACAATGGGCCCAAGAAGTTCTGACCGTTGATCTGGAGATCAACGGCCCTCATTGCGCCACGTCACCCCTGCTCCACCGCACGCCACCTCTTCATTCAGCCGAGATCAGATCTCAGCCGTCGATCTTCGGCCGGATGACCGGGACTCGCGCGCCCGCCCGCAATTGCCGCGACAAAGCGCGGGCGTGGCGCAACGGTTAGCGTGCACGCCCGCATGCATGCGATGCGGGTTCGAGCCGCGCGGTGCGTGAAATTGAAGACGAAGGCACGCGTGGTGAAATTGGGCCACTCGATCAGCAGCGGGCGGCTGAGATTGCACCACACGGTGCGCCCCGGGCGACGACGCCTGTGCACACGCGCACCCGAGGCGCTATCCAAGCACAGCCAAGGAGGGATTTCAGCCGTCCGATCTTCGATCGGACGGCTCTCACGCAGCGGTCGTGGATTGAGCGCGAAGAAGAATGACGCGCGCGGTTGACCAGCAGGCTGGAGGGCTTCACCGACGCTTTTGGAGTGGTTTTAGTGATGTCCTGGATGTGGCTAAAGCCCCTTCTTCTTTTAGAAAGCCCTTAACCCTATTTAAACCCCTCCAACCACTCATTCAAGGCATTCACTACCCTTGCAGCTACTCCACCCCTCTTTTAGCTAGCTTTAGGCCCTCTTGCAATCGCCGGAGACGACGAGCCGCCAACGGAGCCTCCTCCACCGCCGTGGCTGCCTCATCGCTCTCCCTCCTCTCTCTCTCTTTTAAGAATTCCATTACTTTTGTTTGAGCATGTATTTAATGTTGTAAGATATGAACTAAAAGTGCATGATTAATGAAGCTATTTTCTGTTCAGTTGTTACTTTAATTTCTGTTCAAGTTGTATGATCAAACAAGAAACACTCTAACCCTAATCTCTCTCTCTCTCTATCTCTCTCGATTTTCAAACCGTACCTCCGCAAGCAAAAACTCCGCGCTTTCCGTGACAACAAGTGATAAGAAAAATCCGATTTTCACGCCTCCCTGAGACCGACACTCAAACTCACCTCCGTTTATTTACTTTAAAATTGACGTTGCAAGTGCGACTATAATGACACTTCTTAACACACACGCACAACCGCACGTCAGTTTTTGGCACCGTTGTCGGGGAGGCAACGGATTTGTTTTGTCACCTCCATTCCACATTCATTTTCACATCGTCTAATGCCTTATTTTCCTTTTTACTTGATGGTTGCAGGAATTCGGCGCGTGGACGGCGAAGCGACGCATCCCACGACGGTAGCAAGGAAGTAGGCGCTACGAGGACTAATAGTGAGTAATTCTTCTCTCATGATTGTTTGCTTGCGTGAAAAAACTAAAAAAATTGTAAAAATTGAAAAAAATTGGTGTGGTGTATGATTGCTTGAGTCACATCCTTAACACATCACTCCACAAAAAAAAATGTACACTCTAACATCCGGAATAAATTCTTGAGTGTTCTTTTCTTTTTCTTTTGAGTGGTGTTTGCAAAGCCACCGTGAGTTGACCTGGGCCGCACCACTCAACCATAAAATCGACTCATCTAATAGAAGCTGCATGATCATTAGGATGAGTACATTAGGGTTTTAGAGCCTCTACAGAATAAAAGGAAATCTACTTTCACCGAGTTGTGTGCAGAACTTGACGTGCCCACTGAAACTTGTTTGAAAACATTAAGACACGTTAACCCTAAAAAGTACTAAAGTAAGGATGAAAAACTAAAACACACCCCATCTTAAAAAATCCTTGCTTGAAAACCATGTTTTGCTAGAAGCACACACCTTGAAAGTGGAGAATTAAGAGGCACCACCCCAATCAACGCCTCATCACATAACCCTAAGCACAAGCACTATCCTAGACTTTTAAAACTGAGTAGACGTGCCCTAGGCAGGACTGAGTTAAGTCTCGAAAGGCGAGGTTTTGTTCGCTAGTCACTTGGCTTTCATTCCCTTGGTAGAATCTGGTGACTAGGCTGCAGGGCGGTGTCAAACGACTGCGGTTGTGGGGTCTACGGAACCGGAGGCGCAAGCCGAAGGAAGAACCTTCCCTGCAATCCCCTCGTAATCAACCTGGCCAGATTAGCCTTGGGAAGGGGAGTCCAGTGCTTACGGACTTAATCACCCTTTGTGAGATTTCTAGGTCTCCTAAGGAATACACCATAAGGACTAGGCTTGTGTGCTTGATTAAAACACATTTCTCGCATCTGTTGCCCTCCGCATCCCCTCCTGTTCTTCTCTAGTGTATGCACGGGTGACGCTCACTGCATCCTGAGTTGTGTGTTTTGGGGCAGGAATCTAGGCGACGTAATTCTGTTGGAAACTTGGCTGAACCTAGGGTAGATGAGGCTGAGGATCAACCCCCACCAGACGCTATGGACATCATCCAAGCCCAAATCAATGCTAACCACCGGCTTCAGCAACAACAAATCCACACCATCATGCAAGCCATACAATGGTTATAGAACCCACAAGAACAACCACCACCACCTTTCCAAGACATACCAGGGCAACCACCACTTGATATACCACCATTTCAGGATCAGCTGAGGCCCCTCCGCAATTTCTATAATCCCTCTGCTATTAGAGTCGAACCACACCTTAGGATCCCTGAGGGGGGAGATGATTTTGAGCTGAAACCGAATGTCTTAAGTTTGATCCAAAGCCACTTTCATGGAAACTCAAATGAGGACCCCTTTTAGCACCTAGAGGATCTTAACCGCATAGCATGAACTGTGAAACCTAGGAACATTAGCCTTGACATTATTCTAATCAAGATGTTTCCCTTCTCATTAAGAGACAAGGCTTCTCATTGGCTTAGAACCCTAGGTAGACCCATCACCACCTGGGAAGAACTAAGGCATGCATTTTTAAAGAAATTCTTCTCCATAGGAAAGACCAATGCCCTCAAAAGAGCTATCACTACCTTTACACTCCAGGGTAGGGAACAATTTCATGAGGCATGGGAAAGATTTAATGAACTCTTGAGGAAATGCCCACACCATGAAGTACCAAGGTGGCAATTGGCCCAGATTTTCTACCATGGTCTGGACAGCAACCTGCGGAACTTCGTCGATGCCTCATGCGGGGGTGAACTTCTTGAATAAAGACGAGGAGAGCACGTTTGAGCTCTTTGAGTCTATGAGCGAGAATTCGCTCAACAATGCCTCTATGACCCAGTTCAATAGGTCCAGTCAACCCCGTGGTGGGATTTATGAGGTAGAAGCAAATTCTGGAATGGTTGACATGGACATCATTGCCAAGAAATTGGATCGAGTGGAATTGGTGGACAAAAGGATTGATGAGCTACTGAACCAGACCAGGAACCCCTTACAGACTTTCTCCCTAGCAAAGGGAACGCATAATATTGACCTGGTCCAGCCCTTAACCCAGCTGAACCTGGAACAACCCCTGACCATGTTCCAGGGAGGGACCTTTGTTTCCTCAACCCTTGATTACTCCCTTCCCTCTCCATCAACATCAGCTATCCTTGAAGATGTGCAAGCTGTCCAAGGTTATGCGAAACCAGACCCTTTCTCCAACACTTACAACACTGGCTGGCGTAACCACCCCAACTTTGGTTGGACAAACCAGAAACCACCGCAATTCCAAAACCAGCCCAGGCCAAACCAGCAGCCACACTTGCCCCCTATCAGCAAGGACCACCAGTTAGATCCCAATATAATCAGAATAGGGTGGCACCTCCCCCACAAAACCAAATGGATACCCTAATAAAGATGATGGCTGACATGAACCAGAAGCATCAGGAGGAAATGGCCTCGGTAAAGGGACAGTTAAGCCAACTCTTGGATTGTAAACAACAAGGATCCCTACCTTCCCAACTACAATTGAACCCGCGAAACATAATTAACAGAGGCCCTAATTCGCAAAGGTTCCAAAGCAACCCTGGGCAGGCTCACATGGTCCAGCCAGCCCCGCAAACACCTCTTGGGTTTGGTGCTTCTTCGTCCTCGTCTTCTCAAGGATCAACCCATGGCCCCAATGCCTCTGCGAATGCGGTGACCTTGAGAAGCGGCACCAAAACCCAGGATCCCAAATGGCCGACTCTCCCCGGGACTTCAGCCGCCAAAACACCCGACTCAGAAGAGGCACCAACCAAGGACCCAGAAATAGAACCAATCCACATCCAGACACCCTACCCTGAGGCCTTGGAAACAATCAAGAAAAAGAAGAATGTTGTGGAAACTGAGGAGCTGTTGGAAATTTTTAAGCAAGTACAGATTAATATTCTGCTCCTTGAAGTCGTCAAACACATCCCTGCTTATGCCAAGTTTTTAAAGGATGCCTATACACCCAAGCGTAAGCCGAGACCTAAAGCACCTAGGAAGGTTGTACTCTCTGAACAAGCAAGTTTCGTAATATTAAGCAACCTTCCACTCAGGCGAATTAACCCAGGAGCGCCCCTGATTTCCTGTAATATCGGGGACATGACGTTTGATAGAGCGCTCCTGTACCTAGGTGCTTCTATCAATCTGATTCAAACAACCTTGTACCACCAATTTGGTTTTGGAGAGCTGACACCGACCCCTGTCACCATCCAGCTGGCTGATAGATCAGTGAAAACCCCGAAGGGGGTTGTCGAGGACGTGATTGTACGGGTCAAGGACTTCTATTTCCCAATCGACTTTTTGGTGCTTGACATGGAAGTCCCTGAAAAATTACAGAACGCACCCATAATCTTAGGCAGACCTTTCTTAGCTACAGCTAAAGCAAACATTGATTGCGACATGGGATGTATGGAAATCGCCTTCGGGGATAGGAAAATGCAATTGTATATCTTCTGGGCGACAAAGTCTTTTGATTGCGATTGCGTTGAGGAACATGATCCCGTGGAAACTCTGATCGAGGAATGCCTCACCCTCAGTTCTGTATCGGACCACCAAACCCGTAGTGACTGTTCTGACCCGTCACCATCTTTACCTGTGGACCTCTGTAAGGCTGAGTACCATCACACGACACCATTTGAGGAGATCGATGTTGATCAAAACCTGCCCTTTCCCTTCCCATCGACTGTGGTTCCACCTGCACCTGAACTTAAACCATTGCTCGAGAATCTCAAGTATGTCTTCTTGGGACTTGACCATACCTTCCCAGTGATTATTAATTCTCATCTAACCAAGGATCAGGAACTCAGGTTGACTGCGACCCTTTCAGAACATCGGGCCGCCATTGGTTGGACCATTTTGGACTTAAGAGGAATTAGCCCCACCTATTGCACCCATAAGATTTACCTGGAAGACGGGGCCCAACCTTCCCGCCAGATGCAGAGACGTTTAAACCCAAACATGCGGGAGGTCGTTAAAAAAGAAATTATCAAGTGGCTTGATGCCGACATCATCTACCCTATCTCCGATAGCCCCTGGGTGAGCCCCACTCAAGTGGTTCCCAAGAAAGCTGGGCTCACCGTTGTCACCAATAATCATGGCGAATCCATCCCCACCCGCACCACCACCACATGGCGGGTGTGTATTGATTATAGGAAGCTCAATGAAGCCACTAAGAAGGATCATTTCCCCTTGCCATTCATTGACCAATTCCTTGAAAGATTGGCAGGGTAGAAGTATTTTTGCTTCCTGGATGGATATTCAGGATATAATCAAGTCGTAATTGCTCCAGAAAATCAGGAAAAGACCACATTCACTTGCCCGTATGGCACGTTTGCATTCCGTCGAATGCCGTTCGGGTTATGCAACGCACCTGCGACCTTCCAGCGTTGCATGCTAGCCATTTTTTCAGAAATGGTGGGTGAATACTTAGAGGTCTTTATGGATGATTTCTCTGTATTCGGGAATTCATTCGACCATTGTCTGAGCAACTTGGAGAAAATCTTGAAACGATGTATCAAGGTTAACCTGGTGTTAAGTTGGGAAAAGAGCCATTTTATGGTTCAAGAAGGAATTGTCCTCGGTCACATCGTATCGCATAGGGGCATCGAGGTAGATCGGGCTAAGGTTGATTTAATTTCCAAACTTCCTCCACCTAGCTTGGTCTGAAAGATTCGCTTCTTCCTAGGACATGTTGCTTCTACCGAAGGTTCATTAAAGACTTTTCCAAACTTTCCAAACCCTTGACCGACCTTCTAGCCAATGACGCCATATTCCACTTGTCTTTTGATTGCATCCAGGCTTATCATACCCTCCGAGACTTAGTCTCCACCGCACCTGTACTTCAACCCCCAGACTGGTCCCAGGACTTTGAGATTATGTGTGATGCATCAGATTTTGCCATAGGTGCTGTCCTGGGACAAAGGCAAGACAAGAAGCCCGTGGTGATCTACTATGCGAGCAAAACGTTGGACGAGGCCCAACGTAATTATATGGTCACAGAGAAAGAGTTGCTCGTTGTAGTCTTTGGACTTGAAAAGTTCTGATCGTACTTGCTGGGATCCCACGTGACTATTTACACTGACCATTCAACCATCCGTCACCTGTTGGCCAAGAAGGACGCAAAGCCCAGGCTCATCAGATGGATCCTGCTTTTGCAGGAATTTGACCTGGAAATCCGAGACAAGGCCGGATCGAAGAATGTGGTGGCTGACCACTTGTCTAGACTTCATCCAGACCACATTGGACCCTCCCTACCTCTATCTGACGCCTTCCCTGATGAACACATCCTGGTCGTGCAAGACAAGAAAATTCCATGGTATGCTGACTACGTCAACTACCTGGTTGTAGGACAAACCCCTCACAGCTGGTCCAGACAGCAATGGGACAGGTTCTTGGCTGAGGCCAAGCACTATTTCTGGGATGATCCCATGCTGTTTCACCTCTGTGCTGACCAGATCATCAGGAGGTGTATCCCCGAAGACGAAGTTCAGAGTGTGCTTTCCTTCTGTCATGACCAGGCTTGTGGTGGCCACTTCTCTGGAAAGAAAACAGCTGCAAAAGTTTTGCAGTCTGGATTTTATTGGCCATCCCTATTTAAGGATACACATAACTTTGCCAAGACTTGCTCACGCTGCCAAACGCTGGGGACCATGACCAAGAAAGATATGATGCCCCTTCAGCCCATTTTGATTGTCGAAATCTTCGACATTTGGGGTATCGATTTTATGGGCCCCTTTCCACCATCCAACAACTTCGATTACATCCTAGTCTCAGTCGACTATGTTTCTAAATAGATTCCATCGCCACCCGCCGATGCAATCGCAGGACTGTCATGGACTTTGTTAAGAAGAACATCTTTTCCCAGTTCGGAATACCCAAGGCCATGATTAGTGATGGTGGAAGCCATTTTATTCATTCCCAATTCCGTACCCTACTTAGAAAATATGGGGTGAACCACCGCATTGCTACTCCGTATCATCTGCAAACAAATGGGCAGACCGAGGTCTCAAATAGACAAATCAAGAACATTTTACAGAAGACTGTGAGACCTGACAGGAAAGACTGGTCCACACGACTTGATGACGCCTTGTGGGCATACATGACCGCTTTCAAGACCCCGATAGGCATGTCGCCTTATCGCCTGGTCTTTGGCAAAGCCTGCCATCTTCCTGTCGAATTGGAACACCGGGCTTTCTGGGCTATCAAGCAATGTAACATGGATCCCCAGTTAGCCGGTGCACAGAGGACGCTCCAATTATCTGAGCTCGAAGAAATTCGTTGGGACGCTTTTGAAAATAGTCGACTGTATAAGGAGAAAATGAAAGCCGTCCACGACCGACTCATTCATAGAAAAACCTTTGAGCCTAACCAGCAAGTATGGCTGTTTGACGCCCGCCTAAAACTCTTCCCGGGGAAACTCCGGTCCAAATGGACAGGACCATTTCAGGTGGTTAAGAACTACTCTAATTTGGCAGTTGAAATCGCTGATCCTAACACTGGGCACACTTTTACAGTTAATGATCAATGATTGAAGCATTTTCTGGCCCAGGTTCCCCCAAAGGAGAGTGTCACCCTCGTTGAGGGCTGACACGGAGAACCGCCCAGCTGGAGGCGTTAAACTCAGCGCTTCCTGAGAGGCAACCCAGAGGATTCAGACTGATCCGGTATTTTACATCACTCAGGTACTATCTTTTTGAACACTTATGCATCCATGTACTTGCCAATGAGGACATTGTCCAACTTAAGCATGGGGGGGTGATAAATTACATAATCTTGAGCTCATTTAATCAGTCTGAATCAAATAAAAAAAAAATTGAATTTAGGAAGAAAACTTAGGCATTAGAAACTTGTCAATAGTGGGAAATAATACAAAAAGAACTTAAACACTTAGACTTTTCAGGCCTTCAGGCTTAATCAGCCCTGGTGTTTGTTAAAATATGGATTTAGTTTTGAATCCTTGCAACCTTAAGCTATTCTAATCCACCTACTAAATAAGGTGATAAGTATATGAATTATCAACTCACCCTCTAACTCAGAAAAACTTTGAGTCTAAGTATTTGCACACATTTTTGCATAGACTCACGCCTTAGAGATTTTGACAGAAATTGGGTAGCTAATGAACTCTCTAGGGTGGTATGGCTGGCAAGTTGTCGTGGGTAACAGCCCATTGGCAGGTTGTCCAGAACCCAGCCACAGATCATTTCTTCTTCATTGCCTCTAGGTACATTTAAGATCAGGGAAGCCACCTACGAAAAAAAAAAGAGAAGAAAAGAAAATAAACCACACTTCACCGCACAAGTATGGCTTGCAAGTGATCGTGGGTAACACCCATTGGTCGGTTGTCCAGAGCCCAGCTCAATAACTGCACAAAAAGAACCAAAACACTTAAGGAAGAAGCGGGGAAGTAGTACAAGCCGGGGAGATATACACTGGAAAAATCCTTGTGTTGACCCCAATTAAAACAAACGGAGGGAGAAAGCTACCAATCGAACAAATACACCTTCAGGCATATTTATTTCCTTTTCCGGTCACCTAGGGGCATAGAAACCTGAAGTCTGTCTAAATTACCGTTAAGTAAGTCTATCACAACATTCACACCAAGATGCTTAGCACTTAGGGTTTTGACTGAGTTTTGGGTATGTTGGGTAGCTGTAAAAAGTTACCAACCCACATTGAATTCCGAAAAAAATTCTAAAATATATATATATACACATACATATGTATAGTTATATACATTAAAGTAAGGATTCGGGTGATTCGTATTTTGGCAGACACCCGGGTGCTGCTTAGTCTTTGTAGATTAAGATCTTCGTATATTTCCTCCTATTGACAAGTGACGAAGTGTCTAAGCAATTACTTCTTAAATTCTGAAAGGAAATAAAGGATAGAATAAACCTTGCTAGGGACTAGCAAGGAGTAAGCATGGGGGTATGATAACACTGCACAAGGGGGTGATAATTATGTTGAATATGGCCCATCTTAAGAATAAAAGGCACAACATAAGTAGAATGGAAGCATTGCATGTACCAAGATTTCTTATAAAACTGTATTAATGGCCATTTGTGTAAGCACTTGTCAAAGAAGGCCTCAGATGAGCAATCGGACTGCACAGATGGATTTAGAACGACGAACGGAGTCCAACGGACTCAAGATCGGCCAAATCCGACATCCGGAGCTCCTACAATGGGCCCAAAAAGTTCTGACCGTTGATCTAAAGATCAATGGCCCTCATTGCTCCATGTCACCCTCGCTCCACCACACGCCACCTCTTCATCCAGTTGAGATCAGATCTCAGCCTTTGATCTTCGATCGGACGGCTGAGACTCGTGCGCCCGCCCGCAATCGCCGCGACAAAGCGCGGGCGTGGCGCAACGGTTAGCGCGCACGCCCGCACGCACGTGACGCGGGTTCAAGCCGTGCGATGCGTGAAATTGAATATGAAGGTGTGCATGGCAAAATTGGGCCGCTCAATCAGCAGCGGGCGGCTGAGATTGCACCACACGGCGCGCCCACGGATCGCGAGCACCCACGCGCGCGCGCACGCCGGGCAACGATGCCTGTGCACACGCGTGCCCAAGGCGCGATCCAAGCACAGCGAAGGAGAGATTTCAGCCGTCCGATCTTCGATCGGAAGGCTCTCACGCAGCAGTTGCGGATTAAGTGAGAAGGACCCGCGCGGTTGACCAGCGTGCTGGAGGGCTTCACTGGTGCTTTTGGAGTGGTTTTACCGATGTCCCGGACGTCACTAAAGCCCCTTCTTCTTTTAGAAAGCCCTTAACCCTATTTAAACCCCCTCCAACCCCTCATTCAAGGCATTCACTACCCTTGCAACTACTCCACCCCTCTCTTAGCTAGCTTTAGGCCCTCTTGTAATCGTCGGAGATGACGAGCCGCTGACAGAGCCTCCTCCACCGCCGTGGCTGCCTCATCGCTCTCCCTCCTCTCTCTCTCTCTTTTAGGCTTTCCATTACTTTAGTTTGAGCATGTATTTAATGTTGTAAGCTATGAACTAAAAGTGCATGATTAATGAAGTTATTTTCTGTCGAGTTGTTACTTTAATTTCTGTTTAAGTTGCATGATCAAATAAGAAACACTCTAACCCTAATCTCTCTCTCTCTTTATCTCTCTCGATTTTCAAACTGCACCTCCGCAAGCAAAAACTCCGCGCTTTCCGTGACAAGTGATAAGAAAAATCTGATTTTCACGCCTCTCTGAGACCGACACTCGGACTCACCTCCGTTTATTTACTTTAAAACCGACGTTGCAAGTGCGACTATAACGACACTTCTTAACACACACGCACAACTGCACGTCATATATAAATAACCATAATATTGTATTATTTTATTCTTCTTCTACGATCAACAGCTGCATTTCTTCCTCTAGCTGCCACAGTCAAGACCCCATTCATGGAGGAGCGGGTGTGTTGGATCTGGTCGGGGCAGCTGACTACAAGGGAGAGGAGGAGGCAGCCGAGCTTGAGGAGACATCGCCCCACTCCACCACCGTGTACTCCATTCCACCACTGTGGTCTCCAAGGTTGAGCTCCACCACACCGTGGGCCGGTGGGGTGATAGACCATCGCGCCAAGAGGATGGAGTTGGTCGCCACCGTGTACGAGCTCCTTGAAGCTCACCTACCGTGAGTGCATCTACTAATGCACGACTGCCACCACTTCATCAGACACCACCATGCGTGCCCTCACTTCATTTCCAGCCATCAGACCCTGCCCATCGCATGCCAGCTGCTCATCGCGCCTTTGCCTTCACCATTCCCGTGCCTCCTCACCTTCTCCAAAACCTCCAGTGCCCATGCACTGCACCTCCTCTCGCCCATAGTGCACGCTCCACGCGCCTCCCGCCCGCACTAGCCTACGCGAGCGTGCGCTCTCACCTCCGCTGCACGCAGCACACAAGCAGCGCGCCTCCAGTATCTCCCGCGCCCGCTACTGTTGTGTGCGCACGCTGCTCGCAGTAAAGTGCCCGCGCGCCCAAGCGGCTTGCCAATACTCGCGCACCCACGTGCCTAGTAGCAGCACTTCACCTTGCCACCAGCAGCGCAAGCACAGCGTGCTTCACTCCAGCCGGCTTCTCGTTCTTCTTCTTCTCTGTTGACGAAGGTACCCAAAGCACACACAAACGCAGCCACCTCATCTAGCCTCGGAGCTTCGTGCCACCAACATCAATGAACTCGCCTCGATCTCAGAAACTCGACCACACCCTCTGAAGGCCAACAGCAGCCCGCCTGCGTCGGCGAGCTGCCGCCACCATTGCCGGCCTTCCTCATCGTCGGCGAGACCACCGGCGACCGTTCGACGTGTCGTCACCGCCAATGCGTAGTCCTCTTCGTGGCCAACCACCTCCGAGCTCTACACACCCGACCGCGGCCTCCTCATCGTGCACGCACAAAGGGAGCAAATGCTCTGTTTCTTACCGAGTTAATATTTACATTCACATGCCATTGCCACTCTTTTATTTTGAATTGATTAATTAAATATTGTGGCTAATTTATGAAAGTGACCTCCTTCTTTCGCATAAATGCCATTTCAGCATGTTCTCTTGATGTTTTCTTAATTTGAAGGCAGATTTGGCTCGATTTCTTGACGAAACTAATCGTGAACATATGTTTTTAACTGGTGCGAGTTTAAATATGTCATTGCCTCCCTGTGGATACGACCCACTCCTAATTGAGTGGTTATATTAATTGTTGATTAGTCATTTTTTCCACCACATAGAACTACAAACGATGTGTCATTTTATGTGACAAACGACTTTAAAAGCGAAGAATCGACTCGTCAACTAACTTGAGTTCATTTCATTCATAGCTATTGAGTTCCATTATATATTATTGTTAGGAGTAATTGGTGATTTAAATCACCATTTTACTCCATTCTTTTTGTAGTCTAATACTTGATCTTATTGCCACATTATTCTGAATCAATTTCTGATTATAATTTCTTATCTCTATTGTTTAAATTGCAATCTTGAGAATGGAATTCCTACTTGCTCCCAGAGAATGACCTTGGACTTTTTCGAGTATAAATTTTATCAGTTTTTTGAGAGATTTCAACTATATTGCAATGCAATGATTTAAAACCTGATCTCAAGCGAACAACAATTCCTACTATGATCATTGGTTCAGGTCGGGATGGCTTCGATCCATTTGGACATGTAGTCCACAGTGAGGAGAATGTACTCAAAGCCATCGGATTAAGGAAGGGGCCCATGAAATCAATCCCCCAGATATCAAAGATTTCGCATACGAGAATCGGCTGTAGAAGCATCATATCACGACAGTTCATGTTGCCCAAGGTTTGGCAACGATTGCATGCCTTACAGTAATCATGTGCGTCCTTGAAGATCGTGGGCCAATGAAAGCTGCACTGGAGGACTTTAGTTGCGATTTTATCTTCGGAGAAGTGTCCGCTGCAGGCCTGGTCATGGCAAAAGGACAAGATGTCCTGTGTTTTCACTTCCGGAACACGCCTGATAATTTGATCAGTACCAATGCAGAAGAGGTACGGGTCTTCCCAAATGTAATACTTTGCATCAGAAAGCAATTTGTCTTTCTTGGCTTTCGGCCAATCAGATGGAACCTGGTGGGATGCCAAGTAATTCACCATGTCAGCATACTAGGGAATTTCTGTGTCAATAGTCAGGAGGTGCTCATCAGAAAAATGTTCCGTGATAAGTCTGGAAGGGTCGATAATAGAAGGAAGGTGAGACAAGTGGTCAGCTACCACATTCTGTTTTCTCTCCTTGTCATGAATCTCGAGGTCAAATTCTTGCAACGATAGGATCCAACGGATTAGTTGAGGTTTCGCATCCTTGTTCGCGAGTAAGTGCCTCACTGTAGTGTGATTCGAGTAGATGATGACATGGGAACCTAGATGGTATGATCTGAATTTTTCTAAGCCAAATACTATAGCCAGCAACTCTTTCTTAGTAATTGTGTAGTTACGTTGAGCCACGTCAAGTGTCTTGCTAGCGTAGTAGATGACCACGGGTTTCCTGTCGATTTTCTGCCCAAGCATTGCACCTACTGCATAGTTTGATGCATTGTACATGATCTCAAAGGGTTGAAACCAGTCAGGGGATTGTAGGATAGGTGCTTGGGTGACTCGGTCACATAAGATTTGAAATGCGTGAATGCACTCATTGGTTATCTCGAATGGAGTGTCCTTTGACAGAAGATTTGTTAGGGGGCACATGATTTTGGAAAAATCGGGAATGAATCGACGGTAAAAACCGATGTGCCCCAGGAAAGATATGATGTCCTCGACAGAGCTGGGCACAGGTAGTTTGGAAATCAAATTTACCTTAGCCCGGTCGACTTGGATGCCTTTTTCAGATATAAGATGTCCTAGGACTATGCCCTCAGGAACCATGAAGTGGCTCTTTTCCCAGGAAAGAACCAGATTCACATCAATGCATCACCTGAGGATTTGGACTAGATGAAGGAGGCAATCATTAAAAGATTCACCAAAGACCGAGAAGTCCATGAAGACTTCAAGGTACTCACCTAGCATATCGAAAAATATGGCTAGCATGTATTGCAGAAAAGTAGAGGGTGCATTACATAGCCCAAATGGCATCCTATGGAGCACATGTGCACCGTAGGGGCAGGTGAAGGTGATCTTTTTCTGATCCTCAGGATGAATTGCCAATTTATTGTATCCGGAGTACCTTGACGTGCGAAAGATGTGCTTATTTAAAAGGATCATTACAGTTCATGCTCGCAACGTCGATTTTAAAAGAAGAAACGAACGTGAGTCTGAGTGTTGATCATAAGGAGGCGTGAAAATCAGATTTTCCTTATCACTTAATGTCACGGAGATAATGGGTTTTTGCTTACGAGAAGACGTGGTAGAAAAAATGAATGAGAGAGAGAAAGAGAGAGAGAGAGAGTAGGGTTAGAGTCTTTTAAATCATAGCAATTACTCAAAGCAAGATGGAGAACAACATCAACACTATATTAAACATGCAAATCAAGTTTTACAAATATAGCGGTAGCTAAATGCTTGAATAAAAGGAAAGTAAAGCTAGATTAAAGGGAAGGAAAGAGAGAGAGAGGGGAGATGGTGAGGTAGCCACGGCAGTGGAAGGAGGCTCCGTCGGCAGCTCGTCGACTCTGTTGACTACAAGAGATGCTAAAGGAGGCTAGGAGGGTGTTACAACACTCTCTAGGAGAATTGAATGCTTTACAAGGGTGGTTGGGAGGGGTTTATATAGGAAGAAGAGGTTTCCATTTTAAGTATGGCCTTTAGCGACATCCGAGACGTCGCTAAACCCATGCTAAAAGCATCGGTGAAGCCCCCTGCCCAACGGTCATGCGCGCGCACTGTTCTTCTTCACGTGCGATCCGTGCGCGTGCGCTGTGGGCCGTCTGATCGAAGATTGGACGATCGAGATCGCTTGTGGGGTGCACCTTTGGATCACGCCTGCTGCGCTCACGCCCTGTGTGTCATCGCGGGCATCTGCATCGGAGGGGCGAGATTTCGCCGCGTCGCCTGCTGTTGAGTTGCTTGATTGCGCATCGACGGTAGTAATCGTGCACCTCGATCCTGCCTTGATTTTGCGCTGCGGAGGGTGCCTCGAACTTGCGCCCCACTGTGCGGGGGTGAGGAACGTACTGCTGCGCCACGCCTGCTACTTTGTTGAGGAGGTGAAATGTTGGCGCGGTGTGGGCGACCGTTGGATGAAGATCCAACGGTTGTGAGTTGCTGCCGCTGAGAATGCTGCGGTTGTGGGGAGAGAGGGGCACGCGCTTCTTAGCCGTTCGATTGAAGATCGGACAGCTTGGAGTTGTGCTGCATGGTGCGGTTGGTTGAGGGGCACGGCGTTGCTGACACGTGGCAGCCTTTTGACCGTTGATCATCAGATCAGCGGTCAGAACTTCTTGGGCCAATTGTGGGATCTCCGGATGTCGGATTTAGCTGATTTCGAGTCCGTTGGACTCCGTTCGTCGCTCTGAGTCCATCTGTGTGGTTTGATTGCTCATCTGAGGCCTGTTTTGACATGTACTTGTACACATGGCCGTCAATAATGCACTATAAGCAATCTTGATAAGCAGTGCATGCAATGCTCCTATTCCTATTTATAATGTATCCTCTGTGCATTTCACCTTTAAGATCGTCCCCTTTTGGCAGAATTAACATTGTAAAATGCAGTGTTATCATACCTGTCAAGGAAACAGAAGAACTGATTTCCCACCAGTTTTTCAAGTATTTGATCAATAAATGGTAGTGGGAAATGGTCCTTCGTGGAGGCATTTAGTCTTCTGTAATCAATGCTGACTCTCCACGAGTTTGCGATATGGGTCGGGATGGTCTCTCTGGATTTTGTCGTGATCATGGTGAGCCTTACCTTCTTAGGCACAACTTGGATTGGGCTCACCCAACGGCTGTCAGAGATCAAGTAGATGATCCTAACATTTAACCACTTGATGATCTCTTTCTTCACAACATCCTGTAGATTTGGATTAAGTCGTCTCTGCATCTCTCAGGATGGTCGTGAGCCCTCTTCGATGTAGATGTGATGTGTGCAGTATGAGGGGTTGATACCAGTCAGATCATCGAGAGTCCATCCAATGGCTCTTCGATGCTGCTGGAGGACAGAAATCAATTTCATCTCCTGATCCAGGGTAAGTCAGGAATTGATGATCACAGGAAACGTGTGGATTGAACCCAGGAAGACGTACTTCAAATGATCTGGGAGGGGCTTCAATTCCATAACAGGGTTATCAGCAGCAGCAGGAGGTTCAGGGTGAGGTTTAGGAGCAAAGGTAGGAGCCGTAGGTGTATCTGGGTCATGTCTAGGCTCCTCTAGCTATGAGTCGTGATCTTCTTGTGGTCGAGTATCAGAAATAATTGGGTTTTCCTCTATGAGTGGATCCTCAACCACAGAACTGATATCGCAAACTTGTGCAATAACCCAACAGTTAAATCCTTTTTGGGCCTTAAAAATATAAATCTTTAGTGTCTTGCTCCCAAATTTTAACTTGATTTGGCCCTCTTCGCAATTTATGTTCTCCCTAGTTGTAGCTAAGAACGATCTTCCTAATATAATCGGTGTGTTTTTCAAATTCTTAGGAGTATCCATGTCTAATACGATAAAATCCATCGGAAAGTAGAAATCACAAATCCAAACTGCAACATCTTCGAGAATTCCTTTAGGTGACTCGATTGATCGATCGACTAATTGCAAAGTCACCTCTGTTGGTTTAAGCTCAAATTCCTCAAAGTGGTCTAGTAGGGATGTAGGTATCAAGCTTATGGAAGCTCTGAGATCCAATAAGGCTCGATTGAATTCTATATCATCGATTTTGCAGGAGATTAGAGGGGTACCAGAATCTTTTGCCTTAGGCGGGAGTTTGCTCAAAATGATGGAGTTGTCTTGCTTTGACAAGATGATCGGACTCCCACCTTTAGTTCGCGGCTTTCGCTTTGGTGTACACACATTTTTCAGAAATCTTATGTAAGCCGGTACGTGGCTGGAGCGATCAACCATGGTTCATATAAAAAATGTCATTGTTGTAGTATATGTCACAAATTCAAACCGTTGTCGCGTCAATTTTATTTATTTACTTAATTTTTACTGGTTTATTACAGGTCGTTCACTGGGAGGTAGTTATTGATATACATCACTCTCTAAGTCTCATATTATTCTATAATTCCAAAAAGATTGATTTTATGTAGAAATATGAATGAATGAATTAATAAATGAAAGAATGAAACAATTTGTGTACAAAAGAATGAATTAAAATACTTGCAAACAACTATTTACAAATAAGCATCAAACACTTTAATTAAATACTATATAATATCTATTTACAACTTATAATACTAATACTTACATATCTATACAATAATATGTTATAACATATAGCATACTAACTTAACTTAATATATTCACACCTATAGTAACATATATAGTATGTACAATGACTTCTATAAACGTCGCTAAACCTTAGGAAAAAGTGTGTACATAAGCTAAGGTGAAAATAGGATCTATAGTGACATTTATTTTATATATAGTGACCTACTTATCTGTCACTAAAGTTCACAAGTTATTTATATACGTATATGAGCTCAGACATTATACTATACTTTAACGTATACTTCTTATTACATTATTTATTTAGAGTATACTATACATCTATACTTATATATACATAATATATATATATATATATATATATACACATATACATATATACGGCCATTCTTCTTCTTCTTTCTATTCTTTTCTCTGTTCCTCACACCAACACTCCCTTAGGTGATTAAGACCAGGTTACTGTTCATTAATTAAAAATTATGATTTTTAATTGGCGGACGACCTTTTCGAGGGATACACAGTATCCTCTTGGTGGGACCAGACCTCTACTAAGGTCACCCTCATTCGTTAATTAGCCCATTAATCTCATTTTATGCTCAATATTGGGCTCACCCAGGCTCGCATACAGTGCACGGCTCCCAACCTGTGCACCACACACGAATCTTATCATCGCAAACCATGGTCACAGCTCAGATGGGTAAAGGGGTAACGTGTTTCGAGTGCCCGGTGCCCTTGACGACTGAAGAGGGGATGGAAAAATTCATCTTAAGGCGCTGCAGGCACTCTTAAGCACACGATGCGGTGCTATTCCGACTCCTTCTCAACGTTGAAATCTCGACATGCAAGTTTGATTTGAGGTTTTTAGCCGTAAATTTGAGGGCCATAAATTATAATTTAAAAATAAATTATGGGTCTTAAAGTATAAACATAGAGCTACTTAATTATATAATTTATTTACAAAATTAATTATGTTTACTATATAAATAAATTAGCCAAAGTTTATAATTTATACATACTGTTAATTGGGTTTATTCCTTAATTACAGGTTAAATTAGTTAATTAATGATCTAATTTACCCTATACAGAGTTAATACATATAATAAAGTATTTAATACATATTTTTATTGCATTTTAAAACATTTATTTATTTTTATTTACATTTAATTAGGTGAATTCAGGGAGTTAATCGTGTAAATTAAGTACAAATAATATAATACATTATAAATATATTTAAATTAGTTTAATTTACTTAAAATACAATAATATAAATGTACAATATAAGTTAGTTCAGTTATAACTTAAATTACTAATTTATTTTAATTTAATCTAATAACTTATCTAGTAAATTAATAAATAAATTATTTATTATATATACATAATTAAATTATGTTACAGAATTCATTATGTACATAATATATATATAATTATGTATGTACAATATTACTTATAAATAAGTTAATTTATTAGGGTTTCTATAATTATGTAGCATATAATACATATAAGTTAATATAATTAATAAATAATTATATAGATCAGTTATATAAATAATAATTTACATTAAATACTTAATTTACATTATAGAATATATACATAAGTTATTTATACAGTTTATAGACATATTTTACACTATTTTTGTATATAGCTTAATATATACCTTATATATACATGTGCATACATAATATATATGGTATTTTTGAGTATTTTTGGGGTATTTGTTTTTTTTATGGGTTTTATATATTTTTTAGAGGTAAAGGATGAGAGAAAAATAAATGGATGAGAAGAATAGAGTGTTTTTGGGATTTTTAATAGTTGAAGTCTTTTATTAAGTTTTAAGGTAGATTGAACCGTCGGCTAGTATGTTCTACCAAGCTGAGGGTTCAGAATGCCTTGAAACATGACATATACGTAAAATTATACCTAATCCTCACCAAGATAGGTTTATTTTATTTTTTTGAATTTTTTAAATCATTTTTATTTATTTTGAAGTTTAGCTCATTTTAGAGTCTTCAAAGTGTTTTAAAAGATAACCTATGACCCTAAACTCTAATGAGTGGCTGGGATGGTAGTGAGAACACTCTAAAAAAAATTCAGCACACTACATTCAACATACATGAACAATTAAACTTAATTTCTACTGTGATTTCATCCAATTTCTAAATATGGACAGTTAGGCACAAAAATAGCTGACAAAGGATGGTTACAAACATAATACATGCTATTTAAATGTAATTAAAAAGCATAAAAGTACATGAATGCTTGTTACAAATTATTGCACTCATTATGGCCAATCAACTATCTTAATTCTAGCCTACTGTCCTATTGATCTCAAACCAGCAACATCAGCAATAGATGCAGCAGCAGTTGAACACGACAGCAACAATGCTGTTGCTGGAATTCAACTGAGTAGTAGCAGCAGCTGAGCAGAGTAGCAACCAACCTACTGACAGCAGCTAAGCTGATCTGCTGCAACAGCTCCAAACGTCTTCAGAAAAATTCCAGTGGCTGATGTTGCAGCCAAAACTCAATTTCAGCAAATCCATTGGAGAATTCAATACAAAAAAATCATTCAAGATCAGACTTGGAAAGTCTAATCTTGAGATATTACTGTCCAGACCAAATTCTCTCCTTCAGATCATTGAATTTAGGGTTGAAAAACCCATAAATATGTAGCTGCTATTGCAGCACTTTACTGTGTTAATTAATTAGGATTCAAAAACTAAATCAATGAGCACTTTAAAGGGTTGAAAAAGTTTGAAAATCACATTGAAATCGAATTGAAGTGTCAAACTTTGTATCAAAAATCTTTAAACAATAGTCCTCGTTTCAAATTAGAAAAAAATACCCTGATCTAACATCTTTCTAATGATATAGATAGCATCAAGGAGGACCTTAGATCAGTCCACTAAATTCAGCCCACTTGAATCCCAATTCTCTTAAACCTTAAGGAATATTGACAATTCCTTAGGTTTGAAATCAAAATTCCAAACAACAATTCCACTCAAAAAGATATGGTAGGCCTCAAATCAACAAGGTTGATTCTCCTTGGCTTTCCCACAGATTGAAAATCATGGAAATCTCCATTTAAGCTCAATTTCACCATGGCTCATCTAAGGAAAAGTTTACCAATAGAATTCATCTTAGATTCACTGCCATGGACAGATCTATTCAAAGACATATCAATTCGCTTGATCAAAACCCTTCAAAACTCAATCTGATCAAAATCTCACGATTTCTCCTTGAAAACTAAATTAAAATCAGATCAAGTAAACTGATCCTTTTCAAATTAGATCAGGGATCTTTGTGAATAAAATGATAGGAGTGAAGAGACCCCTAGATGGTTTTTGAGCCTAAATCTTCATCTTAAAGCTAGAGAGCAACGAGATGAAGATTTGACTCTAATGGGTGGGGGGATTGCAAATTAAAACATGAGGGAAATTTAGAATGCGAAGCGAAAACATGAAGAGGGGGAAATCAATGATCAGTGGAGGGGTGAAATCATCTCCTCTGATATGAAATGATCAAAGGAGGCAGAGTGTGAATTCTACTCTAAACCTACACCTAAGACCATCACATTCAGATCGGATAATTCTATGTCTCATTTCTACTCCTAAACTACTCTAATTATCACTACAGCTACTCTAGAAAGTAGTAAATCCTATTCTAATCAGATGAATGGGACCTTTGGATCCAGAGCCGGTGGTTAAGGAGGAGGAATGGAGGGGGATCTCCAGCGAATGAAAAGCTCTCTAGTGAAGCTTTAGGGTCATCCTCAGGCGTACATCATCCCTAGCGGCAAGGAGGAAAGTGAGGTGAAAAGCCACACCACTGTCATTGATGTGGCGATTGAAAGGGTTAGGGGAGCTGGAGAGGACGAAGGGATCGGCCACACGGAAGTAGGAGAGGAGGTCTATCCTTTACGTGCAAGGTAGTGGAGGTGCTTAAGTAGAGGATCGAGAGTGAAACTCCTCATCGCGTGGTGAAATTAGATAAGTAGGTCATGGGCGGTGAGGATGAGAGGAAAGGAGCGTGCACAAGTTTATATCAAAAGTGGGCCGTTGGATCAGATTTGGGAGGAGAGGTGGCCACACGCAAGGATTCACGTGAAGGTTTTAAAGAATGCGAGCCATAGATCGAGGGAACAAAATGATGAACGACCACGATGGCCTCAGTTCTTCGTGGTGAACAGTGACCGCGAGAGCTGTAAGTGCTTGAGGGTTCTTTTGGAAAAATTGTGCTAGACGCCCCTACGCGAAGGGGTACAAAATTTGTAGGGGGGCCCATAAGTGATAAGGAATGGTGATAGAGAAGTCCCTATAGGCTTGCAAATAGGTCCCTGTAGTTTTCAAAAAGGTCCTTAGAGGATTTCTAATGCATAAATTATGTTATATGAAGGATTTGAATGTAAATTTATAATTGTAAGGACCTAATGATGTCCAAATGCACCCAAGTTTTTATTGAAGTTCAATTGAACATATTATAAGTTAATTTTACTTTTGATTTGGAATTTTGAGCTCACTTGTGTGTTTAATTTGTAATTGGATCACCATTTTACATTTATTAATAGATTATCTCAATAATTGACTTAATTACGCATTTTTAGCACGAAATTGATGTTTTAGGTCTTTTATGTTATTTCTCACACTTAACCCTTGTTATGTGTTAATTTGATAGTGTTTAACCTAGTTTTTAGCTTAACTTAGGCGATTTAGCTATGATGAGTCACAACTCATTAGTGGCGAATTGCATCTATCAAGGGGATGTTTATTTGGACCTGTTCAAAAAGCTTGACCAGGTTTTCCTTTAATGCCACGATCTTGGGTTTCCTCTTTCCCTTGGTTAAGGCTTCTGGGAGTGGAACCTCAGTTGGTTCCTCTAGAATTGGCTCAGGCTCTTTATCTGGGATAGGGGTGCCCTGGATCACAAATCTGGGGTTGCTTTGCCACTACGGGCGGTGACGGAGTTAAGTCCTGCCCAATTTTGGTTTGGGTTAGGCAAAATAGGTGTCTGCTGCTGATAACCTGAATATGATGTTGAAGCTTCCATCCCATCAGGTGATGGAGCAGAAGGGGCCTTGTAAACATAGTGTGCTTGGCCTTGATTTGGGTTCATAATGCACCTCTGATTTGGCATGTTATTCGGATTAGGTAGAGGTTGGGAAGGAAGTGCACCAAGCTGGCAAGCATTTGCCAGCTGGACCAGTTGATTGCAAACCTCTATGATTTCTTCTTTGTGTTGTTTTTGCATGTCAACCAAGGTTTGGAGAATCAGAGACATTTGGGTCTCCCTAGGTGGCTTGGATTGGAAATTTTGATTGGGTCTTGGTTGAGCAGGTTGAAAAGGTCATGGGTTTGTGGTCGGGGTTGAAATTGAGGTCTCGGGTTTAGGTTATTTCCCGACCACGCAAAGTTGGGGTGATTGTGCCATCCAGGGTTATAAGTGTTTGAGAATGGATTATTTTGGATGGTGTGGAGATCCTCACAGGTCTGAGGAGCTCTAGAAAATTAGACTGTGGTTTCAGAGTTCACCCAACTAGAGTAGGCTGGTCCCGAGTTTCCTCCAAGACCATAATCAGACGGGGGTGGATAGGCATCCATCCCCTAATAAGAGTAGATGTTGTCTATACCCTCCCTTCTTGAGGGCAGGATTATGTATGGGCTTTGTGGTGCAGCGGTGGGTCGGTGTAGATGTCGAGTTATGTCATCCACCTTCTTCTTAATGATTGAGACCTTATCCAATTGATTGGCTACCAACTCCAGATCAATGGATGTGGAAAGGCCTCGGGTCTCGTGTACCCCTTGATTATTTGTCAATGCGTGGGTGGTCGTCTGGTCTTACACACCCAATGACTCATTGTTCAAGGAGTTTTTGCACATGTTCTCGAGAATCCCCAAATCATGTCTTCATGTTGGCCCATGATGCTGCAACCACAGGTTGCATTGACAAAGAGTTTGATATTGTCATAGAGGCCATGGTAAAAAGACTGGACTTGTTCTCATTTTGGAACTCCGTGATGGGGGTACTTGCGCATTAGATCCATAAGACGATCCCATGCCTCATACAGAGGTTCTCCCGCTCCTTGAGAGAAGTGCATGATCTACTGTCGCATAGCATTCATCCGACCAATGGGAAAGAATTTTTGTAGGAAAGCGATCTGAAGTTCTTCCCAAGTGGTGATCAGATGAGTGAGAGTCTGAAACCAATGAGTGGCTTTATCTAAAAGAGAGAAGGAGAACATTCTCAAGAGTAAGCTATCTCGATTCTGCATGTTTGGGTTGAAGGTCTGAGCCAAAAGCTTTAGATGCTTAATGTGCTGGAAGGGATCCTCGGAGTTCAAGCCATGGAATTTCGGGATTGTACGAAGCATACTTGGCTTGAGCTCCACCTTAGATCCTCCCGCAGGGATTTGCACTCGAGGCTCGATTTCCACCGCAGCGGGATTGTAGTGATCTTGCATTTGAGGATGCTATAGTGGGTTGATGTGGGCATTGAATTGATCTCTGAGGTTATGGAATTTATATTGAAGGTCAAGTTCTTCTCCGTGGGGTTCCATGGCTGTGGCTGGAGATACGAGCTCAGAAATGGAAGAGTCGGAGGAGATGTCAATTTGATTGGGAAGTTGTGGTCGAACGAGTTTCGTGTGTTAGAAATCAGGGTTACAAGTAACCCATCGTCTTAGTTGCAAAACACGTCGATTAGATAAAATTTATACTGAAACTTGAAAAGTGAGTCCTGGGTCGAACACAGGGAGGCTACGTTTATTTTAATTGAAAATCACGTTTCGATTTATTTTCTTTTTGGTGTTTTAGGGTTTTTTTTTTGTATTTTTATAAGAAGAAAATAAGCAAACAAATCACAAAATAGAGATGGAACGAAAATGGTATAGATATCACTTTAATGTCTATTACGATCTACTATGAAAGCATAAAAAGAAAGGGGGGTGAGAGGAAATCTCCCGAATCGGCTATTCATTGAGACGACGGCGCCTAGCGGAAGCTCAGACAAAGGAAATGAGGAGCGAGACGACGGAGGTGAGATGCAGGAGGATGTCGGGTCGAGGAAACCTTCGGCATGGCTTCGGAATGGAGGTGGGAGGATGGCTCCAAGGAGACCTTGAATGGGGATGGGAAGATGGACAAATATTTGGCGGGGCGGAGGTTCGTTATACTAATAGGCGCCTTGGGAGCTTGAGAACAAGCTCTAATGGAGCATTGGTAGGCTTGTTAGAGCTTGGGAGTAGGTGGGAGTAGAGTAGGTAGAGATGGCTTGGAAGGGAGGGGGTGTAGCTCCTTTTATAGTGGAGGAGAAGAGGTAAAAATAGGGATGGGAACATTAGTGACATCCAGGCCATCACTGGAAACGTCATTGTAGGCAGCTCATGCCCGCTCACGCCCACAGCTGGCTTTGCTGGTGCGCGAAGAATTAGCGACGACTGTAAGCGTCACTGTAGGTTAGCTCATGCGTCGTTGTAGGCCAGCTCATGCGTTGCTGGCACGCACTGTCCTCGCCTTTGTCGTGTGCACACTCAGACTCACGTGCTGTGTGCATGTGCGCCTTTGCGCGCACATGCTCATCCGCACTGCTACGTGCGTGCGCTGGGCAACCTAGGCTGCGCCACGTGGCGCTATCTGGGTCACCCATCTTCTCGTTGTAGGGGCTGCTACAGAGGTCGGATTGAGTTGATTTTTGCGCCGTTAGGCTACGATCATCGACCTGAATCCATCCGTGCAATCGGATTTGTCATTTGAAGCCTAGAATTATGTCACCTAGTTCCTTGTTCGTTGATCTTCCTTGGACTGCATATGATGCTACGGGACTCTGATCGAGGTGATTTCGGAGGCGTTAGACTCCGATAATTGTCTTCATCAGATCCGTACGGTCAGATCGTCAATCCAAGGCTCCAAAATAAATATCCTTCTCTCCTGACCACAAAAAGAATGTAATTAACTTGAATTACATACAACTACTCTAAATGCAGAATGATGCATGCTATGTAATATTTATAACATGAATTGCAAATCTATGCGTAGGAACATGTATGAATAGGCATTTTACCCTCAATAAATGTGTTTACATCATACCCCCATGCCTATCTTTTGCTAGTCCCTAGCAAAATTAAACTATATGCTATGTATAAAGGCAGAATTAGGATTAGATTGTTTAGGCATAAGTCATTTATTAACAATAGAAAATTTTAACTAAGGTCCTAAACTACGAAAACTCAACAGTACCTGGGTGCCTGCTAGAATGCAGACCACCCAAGTCCTCGCCTTATTTGAAAAGGGAAGATACATTTTTTTATTATTTTTCTTCTTTTCTAATTTGTTTGTACTTTTGGAGTTTCAGAGTTCCGGGATAACTTTTACGGCTACCCGACCCACCCAAGACTCTAAAAGGATTTTAAGTGCTAAGCATCTTGTGAAAATAGTGAAAGACTAACTAGGCGGCCGTTAAAACAGACTTCGGGTTTCTACGACCCTAGGTGACCTTGCCTAGAGGTTTATCTTTTCGAACGATAGCTTTCTCCCTACTTCTTTTATTTATGGGGTCAACACAAGGGCCAACCTAATGTATATCTCGGTTTATTCTACTCCCCCACTTCTTCCCTAAGTGTCTTGGGAATTATTGTGCATTTTTTTGTGAGCTGGGTTCTGGACAATCGACCGATGAGCTGTTACCACCGGCAACTTTTCAGCTATACTCGTGTGGTGAAGTGCGATTTTATGTATTTATTTATTTTCTCCTTTTTCTATTTTTTTCTCTATATTTACTTTTCTTTTCTTTCTTTTTTTTTTCTTTTTTCTTTTTTTTTTAAGTAGGTGGCTTTCCTGATCTAAGATTTACTTAAATGCAGTACAATGAAAATGGTCTTGTGACTAGGCTCTGAACAACCAGCCGATAAGTTGTTACCGCCGACAACTTGCCAGCCATACCACCCTAGATAGTTCATTAGCTACCCAATTTCCGAGGAAATCACCGAAAAGTGAGTCAGTGCAAAAAAATGTGTGTGGATGCTTAGGCTTAAAGTCCCCCCAAATCAGAGGGTAGGTTGATAAGTCGCATACTTATCATCCCAATTTATTAGCCAAATTAAAAATGAATTTGAATTGGTGAGGACTTGAGACTAAGTCTACATTCAAGTGGACACCTGGGCTAATTAAGCCCGAAGACCTAAAGAGTCTAAGTGTTTAGGTCCTCTCGTATCATTTCCTAAAGTTAATAACTTCCAAATGCCTAAGTTCTCTTTTCCTAATTTCTTTCTTTTTATATCTTTTTCAAAATTTCAATTTTTCTTTTTAATTTTATAAGAAACTAGAAGAAATTGTTCAGAGTTAACATAATGATTTCAGGAATTGATTATCCACCCCCACATGCTTAAATGATGCAATGTCCTAATTATAAAAATAAAGACATGAAAAGGGTGGAGTGAACATAATATCACCTGAGTGTCGTGAAAATCCGGTTAGCTTCGCAGAGAGAAGAGTGTATACACACGTGCTAAGTTTAATGCCTTCAGCTAGGCATAACATGCATACAAAGAAGAAATTGAGAATTCACAAGTGCAGGTCAGAATGAAAATCAAAAGGTTGATCTTGAAACCCGCCTGTAGAAGATGTCCACAGATGTGGACTAGATTATGGTGCTGACCCATGCCCCAGGGTCGAGTGGTTCTCAGGTTCTGGATGAAAGTCACCCAGATTTGAAGGTTGTTAAGATTGTAGGGTAGGGCCTGTGGTTTTGTGGTGTGCAACCCAAGACCAAAATGGTGGACAATAGGTAGATTTGGTTCACTAGTTTTATATGTCCACTTAACATTCAGCTCAGAAAAATAATCAGTTATTCCAAGCTTGGGTTGCACATGAAAGATATCATAAGGGTCCGTATAGAAGATAGGTGGTTTTAGGTCAATAGGTACCCTTAGATCCAAAATCAAAGTTTCCTCAGAATTAGCTTCCCAAATTTTTATTTCAACAATTCTATCCTCCAACATCAAGAACTCAGGCTCCGGGACCTCTAGTATATCATTCACCCCATATGATTCTCCCAATTCTAGAAATCGTGGCTGAATCAAGATTGACTTGGGCACAATGATCTCAGAAGTCAGCTCTTTAGGGTGCAGATGAGCAATGGGGTCACTGATTGAATCATCAAGTAAATGAGGATTTGAATCCTCCATGTTAGCCCCAATCGAATCAAAATCTTCAATGACTGGGCTATCAAATGGTTTGTCATACTCCTCGAACCCATTTGTCTCACTAAAATCTTCCTTAAGCTCAAGTGAGACTTCACTAAGAGATTCCTCACACTCAAAATCAAAGAATCCATGATCCTCATTTATATATGTCTCAAAATTATGTCATTTCATGGCCCATGGAGACATTTTTTTGTCATTCCCTGGCTCTAGGATCTCGGGTGAGAAAATTGATTCATCCTCAAAGGGTTGCTCTAGCCCAACCTGGTCATCTCCAATCTTAGAATATGTATCCCCCACGACAGGCGCCTGAGCGGGTTCAGACATTGGCTCTCCTGAAGGGGGTTCATCTTAAGAATCATCCCAAGATTTGACTAGGGCAACCATAAATTTCATCCTCAACCTCGACAATTTCCCAAGAAGAAACTCACCCAGGTCCCTATCCCTAACACTTTGGAGCAAATCCAATAAAGAACTATTAAGTTCATCAATCATTTTGATCATAGGCTCCAGTGCTTCAGTGCATGTGTTGGCTGAGTTTTTAAAGATTGTATAGTGTTCCTCAACTTAGCCAACACCCTATCCTGGATCTGGTTCACCTGAATCGCTTGGTTCGATTCAAGTTTGGGTGGGTTTGGGTTAAATCTAAGGGAGTCACGATGTTGAGGTCCTCCCTGAAAGTAGGTCGTTCTAGGTTGTTCAAAGGATGGTGGCAACCTATATTCAGTGGAATATTGGGGAGGGTAGGTGTTATAATCGTTATATCCTTGCTGATTGTAGATCGGGTTGGTTCGGTCATCAAAGGATGGAGATCCATAATCATTGTAGGTTTGGGAAGGATAGCAATCATAGTCTTGTTGTCCAGGGTTAGGCCTTGGACATTGAGGTCTGGATTCGTATCCCTAATCAAAATCATCCTGACTGGTGGATGGGTAATTACAAGTCAAGTCGGAAGAGTAATCATCTTGAGGATAAGTGGTGGTAGGAGGGTAGGATGTGAAATGTGTGTAGGATGTGGAAGGGTACATGGTAGAAAAGGAGGGAAATTGGAGAAGAGAAAAGGTGCCCTGCAATATAATCAACCAAACTTGTCCTTATGTGGGTAGCCAAAAGACCTACAAACTCCTAGGACCCGTCTTGAGATTATAAATGATTTGGTCTACTTTTATTTGGTCAATCCAACCAGTTAGAAGGAGGGACTGGGGAGAAGGTTCTTCCTTTGGCTTACGCCTCCAGTTCCTAGTGTACCCCCCAGCCGTGGTCGTTTGACACTACTCCCCTAGTTAGACATCAGATGGACCAACAAAAGCAGATTAATCGAAAAAATCTCAGTCTGAGCCCTGAAGAGTGAATCAATCCTTAAGGCCAACGTCTACTCAGTTTTAGTTAGGCTTGGGATGATCGTGCTCTTGGAATGTGATGGGCCCTTTAAATGGGTTATGCCCTTAATGACCAGTTGAAATGTGTGTGCGTGCACAACCAGGGTTCTCAAACAAGGTTATTTGATGATGTATCTTTTAGGATTTAACTTTGTTTAGTAGCTTTTAAGGTTTAATTCTTAGGTTGGTTCAATCAAGGTTTAGTAGAACACTCTAAGTTTTGAAAACACGGGTGATGATATGTTCCTTTAAAAATAAAAAATAATGTGGAGTGCTTGGTTCAACCCTAAGAATCAACCCTAAGTGGCAAGCTACTTGATGTATCAGTTTTAGATTGAGTGGTGCGGCCCAAACAACTCAATCAATTAGCCTGTTGCACCACTTAGTTAAGGCACACAAGAATGTTTAACCTATTCAGATTTCTACTCACTTATGTGTATTGAGTTAAAGTGTACCGGGTCCATAGGTCAGATCCCGGTTAAGTGGTAGAATCAAAGTAATTGTGCGCCTTATGATAAGAAGTTGTGGGTGTTAAGTATGTAGCTTTCAGTTAAATCCCACAAGAGAAGAATATATATTTTTATTTTTTTATATATGCAGGTGGGTGAGGTGAGTGGAGTGACAATCAAACAACCAAAATCTACCCTAGGGTTTATGCAAAGCACCTAAGTTGATTTGGGTTTGAGTTATTAGGTTATGGGATGAAAACTCAGGTGGGGGTGGTGTGGAGGACACTTACAAAACACTCTACCCGCACTTTACTCCGATCTACCACACTTGGATCTCCATGCTAGGGTACCTACAAGACAATAGATCAGAGATAAGTGGGGTTAGTGTTATGTAAATGCAAAGAAGCGCAGAAAATAATAAAGTAAATTCCGTTGCCTCCCCGGCAATAGCGCCAAAATGGTCGCACGCGTTTCGCGAGTTAGAAATCAAGGTTACAAGTAACCCATCGTCATAGTTGCAAAACTCTTGGTCAAATAAAATTTATAGCGAAACTCTAAGGGAGTTCTGGGTCGAACACAAGGAGGCGACGTTTATTTTAATTGAAAACTGCACTTTATTTTATTTCTTTTTGATAGT
Source organism: Thalassia testudinum (assembly GCA_037157565.1). NCBI lineage: Eukaryota > Viridiplantae > Streptophyta > Magnoliopsida > Alismatales > Hydrocharitaceae > Thalassia > Thalassia testudinum. The sequence continues at coordinate 60,779,337 of JAZHRO010000013.1, read as the reverse complement.
TCAGGGTTTTGTTATTTTTTTTGCATTTTTCAAAGAAGAAGACAAGCAGAATGAATCACAAGATAGAGATGGAACAAATATGATGTATATATCACTCCAATGTCAATTACAATAAACTATGAAAGCATAAAAAGAGAGGGGGTGAGAAGAAATCTCCCGAATCGGCTGTTCGGCGAGACGATGGTGCTTGGCGAAAGCTCAGACGAAGGAGGTGAGGAGCGGGACAACAAAGGTGAGATGCAGGAGGATGTCGGGTAGAGAAAAGCTTTGGTGTAGCTCCGGAATAGAGGTGAGAAGGCGGAGATGATCTGCTACCGGAATGGAGGTAGGAGGATGGCTCCAAGGCAACCTATGGGGATGGGAAGTTGGAGGAGTATTCGGTGGGGCAGAGGTTTGTTATACTAATAGGTGCCTTGGGAGCTTGAGAATAAGCTCTAATGGAGCGTTGGTAGGCTTGCTAGAGCTTGGGAGTAGGTGGGAGTAGAGTAGGTAGAGATGGCTTGGAAGGGAGGGGGTGTAGGTCCTTTTATAGTGGAGGAGAAGAGGTAAAAATAGGTGTAGGACCATTAGTGACATCTAGTCCGTCGCTAGAAGTGTCACTGTAGGCAGCTCATGCTCGCTCATGGCCACAGCTGGCTTTGCTGGCGAGCGAAGAATTAGCAATGCCTGTAAGTGTTGCTGTAGGTCAAGCTTATGCGTCCTTGTAGGCTAGCTCATGTGTCGTTTGAGCTGTGCTCCCTGCGTTTGTTGCGTGCGTGCACCCATGCGATGGTGTTGCACTGTGCGCATGCACGCCTGCGTGCGCGCACATGCACTCGCGTTGCTGCATCGTGCGGTGGCATGTTCGTGCACTGGGCGGCCTGAGCTGCACCACGTGGCGCAGTTTGGGCCATCCATCTTCTCGTTGTAGGGGCTGCTACAGAGGTCGGATTGAGTCGATTTTCGCGTTGTTAGGCTGCGATTGTCGATTTGAATCCACCCGCGGGGTCAGATTTGTCATTTGAGGCTCTGAATTATGTTACCTAGTCCGTTGGCCGTTGATCTTCCTCGGATTGCATATGATGCTACGGGACTTTGATAGAGGCAATTTCGGAGGCATTGGACTCTGATCGTCTTCTTGATCAGATTTGTACGGTCGGATCATCAATCCGAGGCTCTGAAATAAATATCCTTCTCTCCTGACCACAAAAAGGATGTAATTAACCTAAATTATATACAACTACTCTAAATGTAGAATGATGCATGCTATGCAATATTTATAACATAAAATGCAAATTTAAGCCTAGGAACATGTATGAATAGGCATTTTATCCTCAATAAATGTGTTTACATCAAGTTTCACACGTAAGGGAGTCGAGGCTTTACCTCAACGAGAGTGAAAAGCTAATGGAGGACTCAAGAGTGGTCTCAAGGACCTCCCGAACATACACTAAAGGATGAGATAAGGGACATAAAATTTGATGGAGCTAATCGAGACACCCAAATATTTTTGGATGACTATGGAGGTTTGAGGCGGATGGTACCTCTTGATCAGAAAATCGCTCACCTGAGAAGTAATTGGGCAGCTAGGAAGGAAGAGTCCTACAAAGACCCCTACACGGTAGAGTGTCCCCACAAGTTACAGGGTTTCCCCCACCCAACCTTCCTTATCACTGTGGATCAAAATAGACTAGAATGAGTGACTAGACGTCTTAAGTCTACCAAATTTTAAATCTAAATTGAGGTGCTTAGAATTCCTGATGAGTCCATTTTAATGGACTATTGTTACGCCTAAGTAGTTCAATTCTAACATAGTATGTTTGTTGATAATCACATTAGGTCATTAAATAAGTGCATGCATCATTACTTGAGTTTTTATCTATTTTATCGCATTCTATAGCTTAGTATGTAATTATTTTATGCTTTGTTGTTGTAGGAATAATGTTGGAAAAGAATAAGGAGGGAGGGAAAAATTTCCCCCAACAAACGACAGTGATGAGAACCTCATCATGAGTCCTAACTAGCATATTTTGACCTAATAAAGTGAACAAAAGCTCCTACATAGCCAAGAGAAAGGCTTAATTCAAGAGATCATTAATCCGGGAAGAGAACATGAAACAAGGGGTAAAATTGTAATTTTACCATTGCAGTGCATCAACGGTATTTCTAAGGCCTAGACATAGGTCAATTGGACTTAATAAGAGAAAAAGTGGGATGGTTTAGTCAGAAAAGGGTTATTGTGAAATTTAGGAATTAAATGACATTCTGTAACCCTAAAACAAATCTACTTAAATTCACAAGACTCTAGGTAAGATAAAAATCAACTAAACCCTCTAAAATTCATGGAAAAATATCCCCTAGGGTTTAGAACCTTCAATTTGGTCTTTGGAACCTGTTTTGACTAGATTGGGGTCCATACTCAATATTTGACCTAATTTAGGTTTTTATGCAAAATGTCCATTCAAACATGGTCAAACCTAAAATCCAACTTTACCATTGGATTCCTTAGGTCCAAATTAGGTTTATACCAAAATTTGGACCTAAGGGAAGGTCATCTTGACCTACTTTGTAATTTGGTCCACTAAATTATATTCAGACCCTTAACTTTTGAAAACCCTTGCAAATCCCCCCTCAGCTTCTTCGTCACTTTCTTCATTTTGGTCCCTCTGCCATCGCAGTAGGGACCCATACCTCCGGTGACTTTGTGCGGAGGTTTTCTCCTCAATTTCATGGGGAGCTGCTCCTAGATTTGAAAGGGGGGCCTACCTCATGTGCAGCTCCCCATGCCCTGAAACGCCTCATACCTCTCGTGCGAACACTCGAGAGGTATGGGTCTCCCTTCGGTCATACCTCCGGCATGGTCTTCTCGTCGTTTCCTCATGACTCTTCCCGCTGCCCTTGCCTATTTAAGGAAGCCCAGACCCCTCCGCTTCTTTCAAGCCTGATTTGGCCAGAGAACACCCCCCAAATTTGTCTCCTCCTCCTCCAGCCAATTGCCCGCAGGCTCTGGCCACTCTCCCTCCCTCTTCTAGTCACTCTGCCACCATACCAGTGGCAGAGCCATCTCCACCGTGCTCCTCCGCGCCACGTCGTACCAGCACACACCCCTTCGACCCTCTTCCTCGTCGTCGCTTTTCCACCACAGGGTCTTCATCTCCGACGATGGCAGACACCCGCCACTTGCCCTCTGCCTCCCCCCTTCACTCTAAACACCCTAGATAAGTACCTCTTCCTCCCCTCTTTATTTCCCCCTTATCAATTTTTAGTTTCGACCCATCGACTGCCACAAACTACCACCATCGACTCCACCTCCAGCAGACCATCGGCAAGGTGCCCCCGCCACTCCACGCTTCTATCCACCTCACCAAACCCCTCAAAAGCTCCGCCATCGTCCACTGAGCATTTCCCCCCTCTCCATTGACCACCACACTTCCCACATTTTGCCCCCAAACACACCCACCTGCACAACCACAAGGTGACCTAGGCATGCATGCCCAGGCCCGCTTGCGCCACGCTGACCACCAGGCCACCTTCGCTGTGTCACGGCGAAGCCTGTTGAGTGTTTTGACAGGGTCGTGAGGCCGTATTTTTGTTGACAGGTGTCGACCCACTCCATCTCCATTGACGCGGCAAGGAGCTTACTTGGGAAGCTCCTCTAGGTCTCTCTGCTCCAGGTGAAGTGCCCCAGGTCGGGCGGAAGCCCTTCGCACACAACCCAAGCCAAGCGATTGGTGCTGAAGCCCCTTGCATCTGCTACAATCAAGCGTTACATCTGCTATGGGCGTGAGTGGGAAGAAGGTGGGACATTTAGTCCCACCTCGGAAGCTAACGAGCGGGAGGCGCCACTTAAATTGAATTTGTGAATTAGCCTTGTCGCCTCAGATCCACGGGGTGAAGTCCCACTCACCCGACCTGGTCTCATCCGTGACCCACACCTCCGTGGGCCTGGCTTGACCTGATTACTCGTGCACTCCTCGCCTACCACCGCACGCCGGTGGGCTTGGTCCTGGGCATGCATACCCGACCCGTTTACCCGAGAAAGGCTCTGGGAGAGCTATCCCGAGAGCGAAATAGAGAGAGAGACACGAGGAGGGTAGGGGTAGGTTTTGCGTCGCTCTGTGCAGGAAAAGAAGGAGAAGGCAGGAGTAGCTAAGGGAGAAGAAGGTGCTGCTGAAGAGGAGGAGGCGCAGCAGAGAATAGGTGAAGGAAGGACTTGATCGTAGAGAGAAGAAGAAGAAGAAGGCAGTGGAAGGAGTCGAAGAAGAAGAAGAGAACTGTAGAGGCAGAGGAAGGAGAAGCTGAAGACGCAGCCAAAGCCTAAGGCAAGAAAGAAGAAGGAGGAGGCGCAGCAGCTCAAGAAGAGAAGAACAAAAAGCCAAGAGAAGAAAGCAGAAGAAAGAAAGAAGAAGGCCAAAGACAGAGAGGCAGAAGCTAAGGAGAAGGAAGGAAGAAGAAGGCTCAGCACTGTAGCAGTAGTCAGTTAAGGCGTCTGATTTAAAGAATCAGACGTCTGAGAGAGGAAAGATAGAGAAAGAAGAGAAGGAAGAGAGAAAGCAAAGAAAAAGAAAGAGAGGAGAAGAAGAAAGAAAAGAGAAAATCTATTTCTTTTTACATTTTTTCTCTTTAACATTTATCCTCATTGCATTATTACTGAACATCTTTCAAGTAGAAATTTGAGATTGTGATTTTCTGCTTCTAAATACCAATTTGCTCCCTGAGTTCGAACTCGGAATAATTTTTGAATTTTGAATAATAAAAATTGATAATCGTTTATACGACGTTTTCAAATATACTGCAACGAATATCCTTTTAAAAAACATGATCTTGTCGTAGCGTAGCGATTAGGCTGCCTCAACACCTCCCTCAACCTCCGGCCGGCCTCAACACCCCCCAACAGCCGCCGGCCAAAATTAGTAAGGGATTTGAAAATCCCTTAACTCGCGCGAGGAGAGGAGATAAAAGAGGAGGCTTGGCAAAGGAGAGGGGGCTAGCTTCTTCTTCCCCCGCTGAAGGGGACATCCCTTCTTTTCCACCTTCCCCACCGTGGAGAGGGTGGGCATTGTGGAACCAAGCATACACTGCCTTCACCATTCCACTCCATTGCCATAGCCGCGTTGTTCAAAGCCCCCACCGCGCCCTTGCAGACCAAGCACCCTTCTAGCCCCCACTGCAAGCACGCTCCGCAGGTGCTGCATCAGCCCTCTCCTGCACCCAACGCACCTTGCACAGCCAGCACCCGCTCGCAGGCGCTGCACCCACCACGCCCTTCTAGCCCCCACTGCAAGCGCTCTATAGGTGCTGCACCAAGCGCCCGCAGGTGCTGCACCACACGCCCGTAGGCACCACACCACCACCCTTCCGCACCCTGCTCTTGTGCCCCCTCCAGTGCCCTTACACGCCCCTTCCAGCTCTCCTAGCAGCACCAGTGCCTGTAGGCAGTAGCCACCCGCAGGTTCTACGCCCACGCCCGTAGGCCGCAGTCGCTCACAAGCGACCCACACCTGTAGGCCACTCCCGTGCGTGCCCTAGCACGTCTTGCGCATGTGCGACCAACGCGCAGCCGCACTCACTGCAGCAACAGCACCACCCTCTCCAAGCGCGATGCTCCTTCTCCAATAGGGCCAACAGGCCGGCGGCCATTCTCCATCGTCCAACCGCTGCGTCACCACCATTGCGTAGCCCTCATCGAGGTGCACCACCCTGTCGACTCTCGTTGCCAATCGTGCACGGTCGTCCACACGAGGAAGACAGAGGAGAAATCCTCTATTTTCTCCTCAATTAATATTTACATCTAATGCCATTGCCATTTAGATATTAATATTTTATTTAGGCCACATTGCATTGATGCACTCATAGTTTCATGAAATTACTTCACTTATGTTATGTGCATCATTTTACTTTGAATTTCAAATCAGATTTGCATGCAAGTTGAATTTACATGATATGCCATTACACATGCATCGTATACATATTTTTGGATCTTAATTCATGTTGGGAGATCATAGATCGCATTTTTGATAAAAGCGTCGTAGTATAGTTGCGAAATATGATCCAACAAAGATATTGTTTTGAAAATAATGAGACTTTGAGTCTCGGTCGTTCGTCTTTGGGAGGCGTTGTTTTTATTTTTGAAATCGATCTTAAAGCCGCTCTACTTTATTTAAACGACATGCTGGTGCATAATATATAGGCGGTTAAAGAACAGGCACTTAAATCATGCAAATATGATAATCATTTAGCTCAAGGTGATTTCAAACACATAAGAGATATATATATATATAAAATGAAATTTCATTCATCGTGGGAGAGTTGTTGCACAAGGAAATCTAGAGGAAAGCTTATACATGAATGATTAAAATTAAATCTAAAATTAAATCTAACTACCAGAAAACGATTGCATACAAGAATCAGCGGGGGGATTTCGTATGCATCATTGGGGAGGAAGTAAGACTACTCTACTAAGCAGTAAATGAAAGCAATAAAAATTATGAAGAGCATGATCTAGAGCTAGAAGAATAGAGTGCATTCAGGGGTGGTCCCCGATGGCCTTGGAGTGGTCGAGAAGAGAATGAAGGGCGGCCAATGTAGCTTTGTCCGACCCTTGGAGAGAAGTAGGGTTGATCCAGCATCCCGGCATGGTGTCCTCCATGGTGGTGGTAGTGAGCTCGTGGAGGTGGAGTGAGTGGCTACGTGGAGGTGGCGTGAATGGCACCAATGGAGAGCAATTGCCAAGGGAGTGAATGGGTGCCAATGGCCACCCAAGGGGTCTTTTTATAGACCTAAGGGAAGCTCTCTAGAGAATTATGGAATTCTCTAGAGAGGCCTATGGTGGGAGCTCGTGGGAGAGTGAGAGAGAGAGGGTGGAAGGTGGTTTTTAGATCCACCAAATGTGGATCTAAAAATTGAATGGCTCTTGGTTGCTATTTTTGGCAACCAAGGAAACCACACATGGTAGAGAGTTCTAGAGAACTCTAGGCTAGATATTTTTGTGTGGATGGTGTGTGTGGGTGTGTGTGGGTTGAAACTTAGGTGGCTAGGTTGATTAGGTTGGGTTCTAGTGGGTTTAGGTCAAGGTATGTTTCAAATTAGGGTTATAAACCCTAATTCACTAAGGTAAAGTGCAATTAAACTTAATAAAAGTTTAATTGGGTGTGTGGAAACTTAATTGAGTAAAATAACTCAATTAATTAAGGTCTAGGTCAATTGGACTCTCACTGAGTCCAATTGGACAGTGTGTGCTGAGATCAGGGCTAAATTGGACTCAATGAGTCCAATTTAATAGGCTGATGGAATTGACTAAGATCTAAGTCAATTAGGTTTAGTGAGGACCTAATTAGGTCCTTAGGGAGGTCTAGAGGTGATGTACTAGGGTTAGGGCACCTTAATTTAGGTTCCTGTGGGGTTGGAATTGGGTTTAGGGACCTAGAGATCCAAGATCAAGGCTTAAATCTCAAAACAGGAATTGGAGAGTAGTATCAGACATCTAATTATAGAATTAGACGTCTTATACTAAAAAATCAGAAGTCTAGACTTGTTGTCTGGACGTCCAATCAGAGTCAGAAAGAATTTCAGGTTCTGTTTTGGGTATTCTGCAGAAATTAGACGTCTAACAAAGTGTTTGGACGTCCAATAACATTGCAGAAGTGGGTTTGAAGTGTGCGGGAGTTGGCTAAGGGTCCTGGATGTCTTAAAACTTATCTGGACATCCGGAGAAGGGTTGAAACTAGGGTTTTAGGGCTTCCTAGAGTGTTGTGACCTAATCTAAGGGTGGCTAAGGCTTGGGGAAGTCTCTAGGCTATCTTAGGGCTAGGATGGACCTAAGCTCTTCACATTTTACTGCTTTATTCCTACTTAATAGAATAGCAAACTTTTAACCCCCTTACATTATTATTCCTACATCTAAACTAGGCCTTCTGCTCCAGCTCTGCTACAACTCCTGTTATTCCTGATCCAGCTTCAGATCCAGCTCCTGATCAGCTTATTCCCTGCAATAGACATAATGCACTTAATCAGCACATTATAACATTATTTTATGCATAGCTAAAGGAAAGCAGTAAAGATGCAGATAATGCGTATGCATGCATGAATAACCCTAACTTATGCTAAGTCCTAGCTTAATCTAGGCCAATTAAGACCTATGATTGCTGCGCATTCAATTCATGACGTGAAAATTGCATAAATAACCCTGAACTTTTAAAGAAATTGTAAGCTCCATTTAAAATAGCATATTCCTCGCATTAAAGTCACGAAAGTGTCTACAAATAGTATATTCCTCTACTCGTGAATTTATTGGTCTATTCCTCCCTGTGGATGCGACATCTTTATTGTGCTTAAATTTGATATTTAGTTTTGATTGAGAGATTTTCCACCACATAAAACACAACGACATATCATTCTATTGCTATTGTAAATAAGTGAGAATCTCTCCGTCAATTCCACTTGAAGTTTAGAGTTGATTTGTGCTTGGTGACCTAATTTGAAGATTGGTTGACCCTGCAAGGTGGATCAACTTCACCTGGTTTGTCCTGAGATTATTAAGTCCCAATTTTAGGATTCAAGTGGATAATAAGAGCTTGATTTTAGGGTTTGCTTGATTATGTAAATTCAATCAAGGTTTTAAGCAACACATAATGCGAGAAGGTAGATTCCTTTTTTTTTTTCAGGCAAGTGTGTTTTCTCAACCCTAAGATGGAAACCCTAGTGTGGCTCTTATTTGGCCCAATCATTTTCTTCTAAATATAGCACCCAGGGCTTAATCAAGTAGGTGAGTAGCCCTAGGCACCTTAATTGCCTAGTAGCTGCAGGAATCTTGGAGAGGGGTTTTCTAAATCAACTTAGGCAACTCAAGATAATTAATTCTAAATATGAAATGTGAGTTTATCTTAATTGATTTTCCTTTTTTAAATCATTTTCCAGAAATAGCAGCTTATGGAGATGGAAATCAGATTACCTGCCCCCTAAGTGGTTGTCGTGTGGCTGATCTTCTCTTGTGTACCTTGCACAAACCACAACAAAAGAGATAAGTCGAGTTAGTACCAAGATCAGAAATTGTAATCAATGAAATCAAAATGTGCGTTGCTCCTTGGCAACAGTACCAAAATGTTGACGTAGCTAAAATGGGATTTTTAAATCGCTTCGTTGTAATATAGCCGAAATAGCTTGAAAACTGATACAATTTATATCTCGAGGAATTGTCAGAAAATCCAACGTTGAACACGAGGAGCAAGTATTGCAATTTAATCTCAAAGATCACAATTCTAGCACATATTTGAACAATAATTCCATTCAAGAATAATATATATATGAGAATCAGTATCAAAAATTCAAAAAGAATGGGGTAAAATGGTGATTTAAATCGTCAATTACCCCTCATAATAATCCCAAATAAGTGAATAGTAAGGCTCAATCAAATAATCCACGTAGATAAGTAACCAAAGAGCCACAGGAACACAAATTAGCAGGATAAGACGTCGGGGAAGGCGCTCAGACGCCTTAACAGAAGCTCCGCTATAGTGCCTTTCCTCTTTTCTCCTTCAGTTCTTTTGTTTCTTTCTCTCTTCTACTTCTTCTTTCACACACAAGGGTCTCTCAATCTCTTCAGTGGCTAAGTATCGAGGGGTTTCCTTGAAGAGCAAAACCCCCCACCTCCTCTCTTTCTCCTCTTTCTCCTCTTTTCAGACAATCGGGCATATAATCAGGTATTCGGGGATCCGATTGACCCGGGCTACCGGGCGTGGTGATAGCCGAGGAGTGAATGCATGCGTTGAGGGACTTGACCCATTGTGTACTGGGCGAGGAGTCAGGTTAAAAATAATTTATTCCATGCAAACTCTCCTTCAACCCACGATGAGGGACTATAGGCGTAGCTGTTCTACGCGTGAGAGCAACTGAAGGCAGATGGTCCAATTGATGCAGCAATTGCTGTCGTAGGCATTAATTAGGAGCCTGGAGATGCACCTGGGGAAGTTTCTTGGAGCTATCGTGGTGAGAACACCAAGAACAAAGTAGGAGAAGATGACGTGCCAGTGGAGCTACGGCGAAGTACCTGAAAGCATGAATACCACCTTGCTGCCAAGTCTAACCAGATCAGATGCTTCGTGCGAGTGCGGCGAAGGTGATGTTGGAGGTGGCGTGCTGTGAGACTGCGTGTGTGGGCGTGGTGAAGGCAGAGAGGGTTGGAGTTCGTGGAGGTGCTTGATGGATGGCCAGGGCAAGTAATCCCCTCAATTCGTTAAGAGGTTTTGCTTATGAGGGTCTGGCGATGGTGTAGGGACTAGTGGCGTGTGGTTTAGTGGTTGATGGGAACACCATCTTGAGCCATAGATAGCTCAATTTAATCTGATTAAATCATTAAATTCTCCTATATAACCACCAGAGGACTGTAATTCGTTGAATAATCATTCTGAGAGAGACAAGAAACTAAGGTTAAAACTGTAATTTTACCATCATATCATGAATGCAGTACAACCACGGGTTTTTCCAAGGGTTGATTAAGGGTCAAATGGTCCTAAAAGGCTAAAAAGTGGGTTAAATAGACAAAAAAGGGTTTTCGTATGCTTTAAGAATTAAATGACTTCTGAACCCCTAAAAACAGACCCACTTAATTAACTGAGGTTCTGGTCAAGATAAAATTCACCTAAAACCTCTCAAATTCATAGAAAAATATTCTCTATGGTTTGGTACCTTCAATTTGACCATCAGAACCCATCTTGACCCAAAATAGAGTCTAAGACTGACATTTGCCCTAATTTGGGTTTTTGCATAAATTACCCAATCAAACAAAATCAAAACCTAAATCTAACTTCACCATTAGATTCCTTGGGTTCAAATTAGGTTTGTACTAAAATTTGGACCAAATTTGAGATCATCTTGACCAAGTTTGCATTTAGGCCTAGTGAGACTCTTTCTATCTCATTCAGACCCTTAGCTTTTCTATTTCTTTACAAAAGGCCCCCTATATTTATCATCTTCTTTGCAATCAAGTCCCTACACCATTATCGCAGAGGAACTCCTACTTCTGCGGACCTTTTGAGCTTGTCTGACGAGGTCGAAAGACCGTATTCATCTTTTTCAGGTCTCAGGTCATAGCTCCATTAACGCTAAGCTTCGAGCAAGGTCAAAGCTTGCTTCCCAGCTGATAGCTCTAGGTCTTCAACTCTAGGTGAAGTGAATTTGGTCCAGGGACACGCTCGCCCAATCAATTGGAGCCTTTGACCTCTCCTTGCACGTGAATTGGACGAAGGCACCAGTGGCATTGCACGCGAGGAAAGGGGGACGGATAGTCCCACATCGGAAGTTTACGAGCGGCTGCAGTGGCATGAATTGCATTTGTGTTTATGCCTTATTGCCTTAAACACAAGGGGTGAGGTCCCTTATACCCCTCACTCGGCCTCGTCTGATTAATTGGCCCCGCGACATTGGCCCCGCGAATCTGGCCTGGTCTGATTACCTGCTTAAGCTATACACTCCTCGCTCACCACCCACTGCCGGTGAGCTTGGACCCGGGTGCGCTCTAGGTCCGATTACCTATATACCCGATACTGTTGAAGGCCCTGGGAGAGCGTGACCCAAGGAGACAAAGAGAGGAGAGCGCACGGGGGACAGGGGGTTTTCTCTTTGGAGAATTGGCTAAACACTTAGCCAAATCTGAAGACCCCTTCCCCCTCTGCATAAAGAAGAGAAGAAAAGGAAGAGAAAGAAAAGAGCAGTGAAAGAAGAGAAGTAGAAGAGGAACAGAAGCAGAGAAGAAGAAGAATAGAAGAGCTGCAGAAGAGAAGAAGAGACAGAACTAAAGAAGAAGAGTCTACAATCAGAGAAAGAAGAAGCGGAGCACTGTTCATCAGACATTTAAGACGTTTGATCATTCAATCAGATGGCTGCTTTGAGTTTATTTCATACATAGTTATTGAGTTCCATTTGACATTATTGTAGGGAGTAATTGGTGATTCAAATCACCATTTTACTCCATTCTTTTTGCAGTCTAACACTTGATAATTTTGCCACATTATTCTGAATCAATTTCTGATCATAATTTCTTATCTCTGTTGTTCAAAATTGCAATCTTGAGAATCAAATTCCTACTTGCTTCCAGCGAATGACCTTGGAATTTTCGAGTATAAATTTTATCTATTTTTCACGAGATTTCGACTAAACTACAACGCAATGATTTAAAATTGATCTTGAGCGACTAATAGTGGTGCGTGGCGGTGGGGATGTCTCGCCGAAGGTTTGCCGGAGAGATGGAAGACGGCGATGGAGTGGGCGCGTCGGTGGTCGAAAGAGAGGTCTGGAGATGCAGTGATGATGAGCAGATTATGATGAGTCGAGGGGACTATTGGATGAAGGACGAGGTTGGCGCCGGTTGTAGTATGGCTGGCGTCGGAGAAGGTGAAGGCTATGGGAGAGGGAACGGCAACTACAAAGGGGTTAGAGGACACCGCGCAGGTATGGCGAGGTGTGGTTTTAAATGAGGAAGAAAGGACTGCCCCCTATTATACGTGGCGGTCGACGAAGAGGCCGAAGGTAGAAGGTCGCTGGAGATGAGTTGGAGCGAGTCTGGAGGTAGGAGAAAGAAGAGGAATTGTGGCTTAAAAACTAGCTAGGGAGGTAAGGTAGGCGAGGAGGGTCTTATATAAGCCAGTGGATGAGCTTCTAAGCTTGAAAACTCGAAAATCAGGGATTAGGATTTGATGATTTCAAGGAGTTCGTATGTGCTCCATGAGGAGATTTAGAGTTTAGGATTAGGTTTAATTGATTAGGAAACTCCTCATGACCATCCCTTCTAAATTTGGAAGGGATTGGTCAATCAATCAAGGTGGAATCAGAGATTGAAGCTCGGATCTGATGGGTTCACACCTGCCATGGCAATAGGGACCCAAATGTGAAGAAGACAATGAAGTTAGGGGGGTCTTTGTAAGGATTTTTGAAAGTTAGGGGTGTATGTGAGAAAGAAAGAGTCTGAATGGACTGGAATGCAAATTAGGTCGAAATGATCTTTGATTGAGCCTGGTACAAACCTAATTTAGACTCAAGGAATCTGATGGTGAAGTCGGATTTTGGTTTTGACCAACTTTGACTGGGTAATTTATGTAGAAATCCAAATTAGTGTAACTTCTTATCTAAGACACTAATTTAGGTCAAAATGGGTTTAGATGGTAAAATCAAGGATACCAAACCTTATAGGATATTTTCTATGATTTTTATAAGGTTTAGGTGAATTTTATCCTAACTAGAACCTCGGTTAATTAAGCGAGTTTGAAATTAGGGTTTCAGATGTCCATTAATTCTTGAAATACGCGAAAAGATGTTTCTATCTGCATGGACCCTCTTATTAGGCATTAATGACCATTTGACCTTTAATTAACCTTTGGAATTCCCCATGGTTATTCTGTATGTATGAAATGCAGTTAAAATTACAGAAATAACCTTGTGTTCTTATCTTCTCCAAACAGAACATTATGCGTATATGACCCTCTGATGGTTATGTAGGAGCTTTTATCAACTCTATCAAACCAAATTGGGCTAGTTAGGGCTCATGATGGTGTTCCCATCAGTGGGCGTTGGTGTCGAATCGCGTGTGCAGCTTCGCCTTCATCTAAGTACTCCACGTCTGGCCTTCGCTGTCGCCTGATCAAGATCTGACGGTCGAATTTGAGTTTCACTCGCTCGCCTGTGTGATGCGCGGCTCGATCTCACGACCTCTGTGTCGCCCATAGGCACGCGACCAATGAGCCATCACCACGACCTGTCTCAAAGATGAAGGTGTGTGCATCTGTTCTTGACAGTTGGATTTCAATCTAACGATCGAGATTTGATGATTGGCTAAGGAGAGGGAGCATCGACAGGCTTTCATGGCTGGTGAGGGCGACTGAATGGCGCCATCTTGGCCATTCATCTTCTGTGTCTTGTAGATGGTGCCACGGATGTTGGATTAAATCGATTTTCGAGCCATTGGGCTACAATTGTCAATCCAAAATCATTTGTGTGGTCGGATTTGCCATCTGAGGTATGGATTTACATCACCTAATCCCTTGACTTCTGATCTTTCTCGGACTGCATTTGATGCTACGGTAGTCCTATCGGGGCGATTTTGGAGTCGTGGAACTCTAGTCATCGCCCTAATCAGATATGTACGGTTGGATCCCTAATCTGAGGCACTGATTAAATATCTCCCCTGACCACCAAAAAGGGAAAATTACTATACAATTTATACAATTTGAGCAAAATGCATAATGATGCATGTTATGCAATATTTACAAAGCATGATGCTTCTACGATACTAAGAACATGCATAAATAGACATTTTAGGTTACTTTGATGCATACACATTAGGCACCCATTCCTAGCTATCGCTAAGGCCAACATCAATTGTGGGAACGGTAGCATGGAGATCATCTTTGGAGACAGAAAATTGACACTTGATATTCTCAAGGCGATAAAAGGATTTGAGGATTGTGGATTTATTGAGGAGCTCGAGGATCATGATTTCAATGTTGAGATGTGTATGTCGATCAATGTACTCGAGGACTCGACTAGCACTAGTGAACCTAACCCACAACCCTCCATGGCAAACTCCCCACACCCTGAAGAGGTTGTTGATTTTGTTCACTCCCAACGTCTTCCACTAGATCGTCTTGATGAATCTTCATTAGCATCCTCCTTACCCTCCATTATAAACCCGCCCCAGCTCGAACTGAAACCATTGCCTGAGAGTTTGAAATATCAACTTTTAGAACCAATGAAAATGCTCCCTATGATTATAAGTTCAAAATTGACTAAGGAGCAAGAGATGAAATTGATTAAGGTCCTAAAAGAACATAAGGAGGCAATTGGTTGGACCATCCATGACCTTAGGGGGATTGAGCCACCTTATTGTAATCATAGAATTTTTATGGAAGATGGATCCCACCCTTCTCGCCAGATGTAGAGGAGATTGAACCCTAATATGCGAGAAGTGGTTAAGAAGGAAATCATTAAGTAGCTTGATGAAAGAATCATTTATCCAATCTCGAATTGTCCCTAGGTTAGTCTCATGCAAATTGTTCCCAAGAAAGTCGGGATTACTGTTGTGACTAACGAGAAAGGAGAATTTGTCACAACTCGTTCATCTTCCTCTTGGAGAGTCTGTATCGATTACAGGAAGCTAAACACAGCCATGAAAAAGGATCATTTCTGTCTGCCTTTCATCGACCAAATCCTTGAAAGGATAGCCAGGCAAAAGTATTTTTGTTTCCTAGAAGGATACACGGGATTCAACTAAGTCCTTGATGGGAACGCCATCATGAGCCCTAACTAGCTCATTTGACCCAAGGAAGAGAATAAATGCTCTTACATAACTAACTGAAGGTCATAATTCATTGTATAACCTTTCTGAGAGAAAAATAAGAAACTAGGGGTAAAACTGTAATTTTACCAATGTAGTACAACCACAGGTTTTCTCAAGGGCTAAACAAAGGTTAAATGATCTTAATAAGATAACAAGTGGGTTGTATTTGACAGAAAAAGGTTTGTGTGTGTTTTGTGAATTAAATGACTTCTTGAAATCCTAAAAACAGACCCACTTGATTAATCAAGGTTCTGGTTACGATAAAATTCACTTAAACAATCTAAAAATTATATAAAAATATTCTCTAGGGTTTAGTACCTTCAATTTGGCCATTAGAACCTATCTTGACCTAGAATGGGATCTTAGACAGATATTTGCCCTAATTTAGGTTTTTGCATAAATTTTCCAATCAAACATGGTCAAACCCAAAATCCAACTTCTCCATTGGATTTCTTAGGTCAAAATTAGGTTTGTACCAAAATTTGGACCAAAGATGAGTTTTCCTTGACCTAGTTTGCAAAAAGGTTTAGTCTGATTACATTTCTGCCCTTAACTTTCAAAAACCCTTACAACCAGCCCCTAGCTTTCTCGTCGTCTTCACAAGTATGTCCCTCCGCCATTATCGTGGAGGTAACCTACTCCGGCGACCTTTGATAGAGGAGATCTCCTTGATTGCTTGGAGGATCTCTTCCAAAATTGGAAGGAATACCCTTTGAGAAAGTCCCGTCAGTATGAACCCATTCTTGAGATCTGATTTTCTCCCAATCTCTCATGAGAATGCATGAGAGATGTGGGTATCCTAACAACTTCCATCGTCGGTGACCTTCTACGCTTGGGAAGCTTGCTTCCCAAGCCCTAATCGACCTCCAGAGCTCTATTTAAAGAAGCCCAGATCTCCCCAACTCTTTCATGCTCGATTTCGGCCGCAAATACCTCAAATTCCTCTCTTCTCCTCACGGTCGTTGGCTCCTTGACATCAGGCGACCTTCCCTGCTCCTCCTCGCCCAACCGCCATACCTGCGATGGCCTTAATCGACCTCCAGAGCTCTATTTAAAGAAGCCCAGATCTCCCCGACTCCTTCACGCTCGATTTCGGCCGCAAATACCTCAAATTCCTCTCTTCTCCTCACGGTCGTTGGCTCCTTGACATCAGGCGACCTTCCCTGCTCCTCGCCCGACCGCCATACCTGCGGTGGCCCTAACCGACCTCTAGAGCTCTATTTAAAGAAGCCCAAATCTCCCCGACTCCTTCACGCTCGATTTCGGTCGCAAATACCTCAAATTCCTCTCTTCTCCTCACGGTCGTTGGCTCCTTGACATCAGGCGACCTTCCCTGCTCCTCCTCGCCCGACCGCCATACCTGCGGCGGATCCATCTTCCCTGACTTCATCCGTGCCTCGCCGAACCAGCAGGCTCTACTCTCTCTTCGTCCTCGCCAATCCCACCTCACCGGAGCCACCTTCGTCTACGGCGTCGTCCATACCAGACCTGATGCCCTCGCTCACCCCCTTCGTTCGTTGACCTCCCAGCTAAGTTCCCTCTCACCTCTACTTTCTTTTTGCATTTATTCCACCTCAAATCGACCACTGCCGCCCCTCGCACCTTCATCTCTGATCACCAACTCCGGCAAGGCCACCAAAACCCTCACCAACAAGCCTACAACCTCCGCCTCACATCACTGATCATTTCCCCTCACTCCACTCAGCGCGCCACTCACCCAAACACCTCCCCGAACAACCCCACTCACTCTCACATGGTGTGCCCTAGGCACGCACATACAGGCACTGCCATGCCACGCCACCACTCCCAGCACATCTACCGTGCCTCGATGAACCTCCCTGAACGTTTTGACGTGGCCGCGAAGCCGTTCTTGTGTTTTCAGGTAGCAGGCCCCATCTGCCCTTGGCGTGCAGCTTGAAGCTTGCTTGCAACCACTCCAGGTGCTGCCACTCTAGCTGCTGCTGTCCTAGGCTGCGCGAAATTCCCTCGCACATGCATCCAGGCTCTCAATTCCAGTCGAAGGCCTCCACAGCTACTACAATTGGAAGCTACTCCCTGTTGCGGTGCGTGGAAGACAGATGGGACATTTAGTCCCACCTCGAAAGTGAAAAGGCACCTGCACCCAAATAAATTGAAGTGAAAGAGGTTGTTTGCCTCCAACACTGAGGGTGAGGTCCTCCTCCCCCCTTCACCGACTACCTGCCTGACTTCACTCCTCGCTCACCACACACGCAGATGAGCCTTTTCCTGGGTATGCGATAGGTTCGATTACCCGACCGGCTAAGGCTCTGGGAGAGCAAGATTGAAATAGAAAGAGAGAAGGAGAGAGGAGAGCTACGTGGGGTTAAGGGGTTTTGCTCTGAGAGGATTCGCCTCCAACACTTAGCCAATTCGGAGGAAGAAGAGGAGGTCAGGCAAAAGGAGAGAGAAGAGAAAGAGAAGGACCTCAGACAAAGTTGAAGGCAAAAGGAAGAAGCTGAAGAGAAAGAGAAGAATCGAAGAAGAAGAAGACAGAGGAAGCCAGGACAGGAGCCAAAGAGGAAGACAGAGAAGAGAAAGAGAAAGGCAAACTCAGAGAAAGTAGAATTAGACACTTTAAGTCGTCTGATAAAATAATCAGACGACAAATTTTAATTTCCATTGCATATTCATACATTGAGTTCCTTGGTGATATTGTAGGAGTATTTGGTGATCTACATCACCATTTTACACCCATATTTTTGTACTCTAATACTAAAATTATTGCATACTCTTTTAATGCTGAATTGTGATATTGATTTTTAAATGCCAATTTGCTCCCTGTATTCGACCTCGGAAATCTTTTCGAGTAATAAAATTGTATTTGTTTTGAAAGCTATCTCGACTGTACTACAACGCCACACTTTTTAAACCCTGATTTAGAGCGATAAAACAGTCCCTATCCAACCCAAAGACCAGGAAAGGATGACTTTCACCTGTCCCTACGGAACCTTTGCATTTCGTAGAATGCCTTTTGAGCTTTGCTATGCACCTACGACTTTTCAAAGGTGTATGCTAGCCATTTTCTCAGACATGGTGGGAGAGTTTATGGAAGCATTCATGGACAATTTCTTCATTTTCGGAGATTCGTTTAATTTTTGCCTGGCTAACCTAGAATTGATCCTTAAGAGATGCATCAAAACATGACTGGTCCTTAGCTGGGAAAAAAGTCACTTCATGGCATAAGAAGGCATCATCTTGGGTCATGTCGTCTCTGAGCGAGGAATGGAGGATTATAAAGCTAAGGTGGATGTATCTCAAAACTTCCTCCTCCCACATCTGTTAAACAAATCATATCATTTCTTGGTCATGTGGGATTTTATAGGAGGTTCATCAAAGACTTTTCTAAGGTTGCTCGACCATTGAGCAACCTTCTGGCCAAAGATACGCCGTTTGATTTTGACGAATCATGTCACAAGGCATTTGATTTTTTTAAAACAACAGTCACTTGTGCTCTGGTTTTGCAACCACCGGTCTGTACAACCCCATTTGAGATCATGACTAACATTTCTGATTATGCGGTCAGGGCTGTTTTGGGTCAGAAAATTAATAGGAAGCCCTTTGTCATCTACTATGCTAGCAAAACTCTGGACGAGGCCCAGTGGAACTACATTGTTATCGAAAAGGAATTGCTACCTGTAGTATTTGTGTTGGAAAAATTCATGGCTTATCTCTTAGGATCTCATGTTATAATCTATACCGACCACTCGACCTTGAGACATTCTTGGCTAAAACGGATGACAAACCTCGGCTCTTCCGATGGATATTCTTTTACTTCAAGAATTTAATCTTGAAATTAAAGACAAGTCCAGGGCACAAAATGTGGTGGCGGATCATCTTTCGAGACTCCTAAGTGAATCTTCTCATCCGGTTATTCCAATTACTGATATTTTCCCGGGCGAGGCTATCCTTTTAGTTTCAGGTGTCCAAACCCCTTGGTTTGTGGACATCGTTAATTATTTGGCCATTGGTCAAATCCCCTAGGATTGGACCAAACAATAACGGGATAAACTTATATCTGAGGCCAAATACTTTTGGGATGACCCTGAACTGTACCGCATCATCTCTAATCAGATTATTCACCGATGTGTTCCGGAGAATGAGTTTCAAAGCATACTTGAGTTCTGCCATGCATCTACGTGTGGTGGACATTTCTCCGGGAAAAAGACGGCTGCAAAAATTTTGCAATCTGGATTTTATTGGCCGTCTATATACAAGGATGCTCAAGAATTCTCAACGTCATGTTCTCGATGCCAGGCACTTGGGAGCATAGCCAAGAGAGACATGATGCCTCTAAACCCTATTCTTCTCATCGAAATCTTCGACGTTTGGGGCATCGATTTCATGGGACCCTTCCTCCCTTCATTTGGACACCAGTACATTCTTGTAGCTGTTTACTACATGTCCAAATGGATTGAGGCTATTCCCACTCGAACCAATGACCACAAGGTGGTCATTGATTTTTTCATGAAGAATATCTTCAATTGGTTCGGTCTTCCGAGGGCCATCATCAGCAATGGTGGTACTTACCTCACCAATGCCCAGTTTCGTAATTTATTGGAAAACTATGGGGTGAATCACAGAATCTCCATACCTTACCACCCCCAGACAAATGGACAGGCTGAGATCTCCAATAGAGAGATCAAGAACATTTTGCAAAAGTCAGTTAGGCCTGATAGAATAGACTGGACTCAAAAGCCTGATGATGGTCTTTGGGCCTACTGTACGACGTACAAGATGCCTATTGGCATGTCACAATTTCGTTTGGTGTACGGAAAGGCATGTCATTTACCCATTGAAATTGAATATAGGGCATTCTGTGCAATCAAGAAATGCAACTTTGATTTAAGTTTAGTCGAAAAGACCAGAAAACTTCGACTATCTAAGTTGGAGGATCTTAGCAATGATGCATATGAGAATCCCAAGATTTATAAGGCTAGGACCAAAGCTCTTCATGACCAGCTGATTTCCCTTAAGAGCTTTGAGTCGAATCAAAAGATCTGGCTCCTTGATTCTTGACTTAAGCTCTTTCCTAGCAAGCTGGCCCATTCATCATTGATTGAATATTCCCAAACGGGGCCGTTGAGATCTCTGACCCAAAGATGGGTAATTCTTTTAAGGTCAATGGACAGTGTCTGAAACCTTATGTTGATCGCGTTATTCTAGAACCTGTCTCAGACAAGGTTGCTTTTACCTTGATGTGACTTCTTTAGCTGGACCCCGCCTAGCTGATGGCACTAAACCCAACACTTATACTATCTGACTCAGAGCTGACCAAAGCATCATGGAATACATGTGATATTTTTCTATTCTGCCCTTTTCTCATGCCTTTTATTTTCAATGAGGGCATTGCATGAGTTAGGCATGGAGAGGTGGATTCATTTTTGAATCATTTTGTCAACTCTGTGGATTTCTTGAAAATTTTTCTTATTTTTACTTTTTATTTATAAAAAAAGAAAAAAAAATTGAATCAGGAAAAGAAAACTTGGGCTTTAGAAATTTTCAATTTTAGGAAATAATACAGTGGGACTTGAACACTTAGACCCCTCAGGTCTTCGGGCTTAATCAGCCCGGGAGTCCTCGCCATTTGAAAATTTTTTTCAAATTGGTTAAATAAGTTGGGGTGATAAGTACACGACTTATCAACCATCCTCTGATTTGAGGGGACTTTAAGTCTAAGCATCTACACACTACTTGCACTGACTCACTTTTCGATGATTCTTTTGAAAATTTGGTAGCTAATGAATCTTCTAGGGTGGTATGGCTGGCAAGTTATTGTGGGTAACAGTCCATTGGTTGATTTTCCAGAGCTCAGTCACACGACCATTCTCTTCTTGCTACCTTTAGGTAAATCTTAGATCAGGCAAGCCACCTACTTAAAAAAAATAAAGAAAAGAAAAAGAAAAGTATCCAAAATGAGAAAAAGAAAAAGAAATAGAAAAGAAGAAAAGAAGAGAGAAATAAGCCACACTTCACCGCACGAGTATGGTTGGCAAGTTGTCGTGGGTAATAGCCCATTGGTCGGTTGTCCAGAACCCAGCTTACAAAAAATGCACGTTTAATTCCAAACACTTAGGAAGAAGCGAAGAAGCAGAATAAGCCGAGGAGATATACACTGGGTTTGCCCTTGTATTGAACTCATAAAAATAAAAAGTAGGAAGAAAGCTACCAGTCGTATAGATACACCTTTAGGTAGAATTCCTTTTCAAGGTCACCTAGGGGTGTAGAAACCCAAAGTCTGTTCTAATCGTCGATCAGTGAGACTATCGCATTTCACACATAAAGATACTTAGTATTTAGAGTTCTCTTCGAGTCTTAGGTTGGTTGCGTAGTCGTAAAAAGTTGCCTCGAAACCCTGAACTTAAAAATCCAAAAAAAAAAGAAAAGAAGAAAAAGAAAAAAAGATGCTTCTGCTTTTGAATAAGGCGAGGGTTTGGGTGGTTTGCATTTTGGCAGAAACCTGGGTACTGTTGTGTCTCTGTAGTTTAGATCCTTAGTAATTTGATCCTAATGTTGAAAAATAACTTTTGCCCAAGTAATTTGATCGTAATTCTGTTTATAAATAGCATATAGTTTTTACAAGGGACTAGCAAAAGATAGGCATGGGGGTGTGATGTATATGCCTCTAACTAGCGTAAAATATCTATTTATGCATGTTCTTAGCATCGTAAAAGCATCATGCATTATTGTTTATGCGCGAAATCGACGTTGTAAAAGATGCATTGTAGTATAGGTTGAAATCACACGAAAACAAATACAATTTATACTTGAATTTGAAGTCTGAGGTTGAACATAGGAAGCAAATAGGAATTTACACGCTAATCTCAGTTAAAAGTATAAATGAGAATAATGAATATGCATAATAATGATATTCAATGAATGCTAATCTGTCACATTAGATGTTTGATGAAGCTCAATGTATCTTGGGATAAAAAAAATAGAAAAGCAAAAAGTGGTGATTTAAATCACCAACTAAGTCCTCTAGATATTCATCACAAATATCTCAAATAAACCAAATCATCCAACAGTAATCAGACGTCTGATTTTCAAATCAGACAACTTAAATGAAGCTTTGCTACAGTGCTTTCTTATAAATTTTCTTCTATTCTTCTCTTCTTTCTTTGGCTCTTCTTCCTTCTTCTTCTTCTCTTCTGCCTTTAGCTTCTTCTTCTCTCTTCTTCTTCCTTCTACTCATAATGACTAAGGGTCAAGCTCTCTCTCTGAAGAGCAAAACTTACCCCTCCCCCGCTCTCTCTTTCTTTCTCTGCCTTCCTCCTCTCTTAGATATCCAGATAATTGGGTATTCGGGTTGCATATCTGGGTCCAAGGTTGCGAGCGTGGGTCGCGACCGAGGAGTGATAGGGCTTAGGTTAAGTAGGTCGAGTTAAGAGCGGGTGAGCGGGAACCTCGCCCCCAATGTACTTAGGCGATAAGGCACTATCACAAATTCACTTTATTCGTTGCTTCCTCTTTGCCACCTTACGATGTGGAACTAATCCCACATCCTTCTTCCAAGCGCAATCAACAACTAATGATTCCTTCAATTGGCTTGGCTGCTGAGGTTGGCGTCCCCAATCAAGGACCTGGGAAGGGTCCTGAGGCTATTTCACACTGCCTGGAGGTGTGACCTGGGGTGAACGTGACCTGGAGCTCGAAGAACAACGTTGGAGATAAGGCGCGGTGGCGGAGATCCGATCGGGAATCTGAAATAGAAAATAAGGCCTTTCGGCCACATCAAAACATCTCAAAAGGTTCGCCGGATGTTGGTGAATGTAATGGGAGTGGTCTCGTGGAGGATGGAGGTGCATGGTGGTCGGACGAAGTCGGGGACGGAAGCCGGTGACGGGTTTGTTCTGTGGCAGATGTGGGAGTTCAATAGAATGAAATAGGAGAGGGATTTTGTGCAGGAATGAGTGGTGGAGCTTTTGGGAGTGTCGGCGAGGTGGATGGAGTTGTGTAGCGAGTGGATGGCCTCGCTAGAGGGTGGCCGGAGGTGGAGAGGATGAAGGGCGAACGTCGGTCGTCAAGGGATGTTTTTGGATTTTAGATAGAGGGAAAAAACCTAGGGAACTAAGGGAACTAATCTAGACCTAAATTAACAGATGAAAGGGGGGAATGCCCCACGCCGGTGGTACACCGGACGTGGGGAAGACAGCCTTCGGTGATTGAGAACAACGAGGAAGTGAGGGGAAGATGACCCTCGCTGGTATTGCAAGCGGCGAAGGAGCTTGAGGAAGGTAGACCAGCCGACTATGGTTTGTGACGACCAGCAAAGAATGTAGACAAGAAGCTCACCGGAGCTTGTGAAGATTTTGGCCAAAGAAAGGGGAAGAAGGGAGGAATCCGATCCAAAGCAAGCTAAGATGAGAAGGTTGTGCACGACCTGATTTTATAGAGCTTCAGGGAGAGCTTTGGATCAGGAAAGAAGGATTCATGGCTTGGGCTTGAAGTAAAAGAACCCATGATTCTCGTGCATTCGCATGAGCAATCCATGGAGACTTGGAACTCCAAATTGGTCCCAGATTGTTCGCCTATGTGTGAATATCAATCCCACCAATTTTGGTGAGGTTTGATTGCCATTAGAGTAGTATTTAGATCAGTAAATGTTTCTTGGGGGTCAAGTTTGACCTCAATGGCAGCAAGGGCTTTTTCGGGAAGAAGATGAAGAATTTGGGGGGGTCATTGCAAAGAATTCGATAGTCAGGGGCATGTGTGTAAGGAAAAGAGTCAGATTAGGACTAGAATGAAAATTTGGTCAAGATGATCTCATATTGGACCCAAATTTTGGTAAAAACCTAATTTTGACCTAAGGAATCTGATGGTGAATTCAGATTTGGTTTTGACCAAGTTTGACTAAGTAATTTGCACAAAAACCTAAATTATGACAATTATCTGTCTGAGACTCTGTTTTAGGTCAAATTGAGTTCAGATGGTCAATTCAAAGGTACCAAACCTTAGGAAATATTTTTCTATAATTTTTAGAAGGTTTAGGTGAATTTTATCCTGACAAAAATCTTAGTTAATTAAGCAAGTCTATTTTTAGGGTTTTAGATGTCCATTAATTCTCGAAATACGTGAAAACCCATTTCTGTCTGCATGAACCCACTTATTAGGAATTTATGACCATTTGACCTTTAATTAAACTCTGGGAAACCCCGTGATTATTCTGCAATTAGGGTATTCTATTAAAACTGCAGCTTTACTCCTATTTTAATGCATCTCTTAGAACGAATGTGTAGTGAATTATTGCTCTTTGGTGGTTAAGTAGGAGCATTTATCTATTGATTATGACTAAATAAAGTTAGATATGGCTGATCATGATGTTATCATCAATTATAAATATTACATAACATGCATCATGTATTTAGGTCAAATTATATAGTAATTTGCTCTTTTTGGTGGCCAGGGTCAGGGTGATATTTAATCGAGGCCTCGGATTGAAGATCCAATCGTACGAATTAGATCAGGGTGACGATTGAAGTTTAACGACTCCAAGATCGTCCTGATCGGATCTCCGTAGCATCAGATGCAGTCTAAGAAAGATCCAAGACTAAGGGGTCAAGTGGTGTAAATCCGTACTTTAGATGACAAATCCGACCGCACGGATGGGTTTGGATCGACGATCGCAGCCCAGCAGCATGAACATCGATCCAATCCGACATCTGTGGCACCATTTACAAGTCAGAGAAGATGGACGGCCAAGATGGTGCCACGTGGCACCATCTCAGCCTCCCAAACTGCCCAAGGATCGCGACTGCTCTTTCTCTCCTCAACTAGCCATCAAATCTGGGCCATTGGATCTTGATCCAATGACCATGAGCGCGTGCAACTTAGTTGAGAATGCACCTCAAAGGAGGGCTTGGCGCATTGGCAATGTGCCTGCTTGCGAAGTCAGAGCTGTAGGTTTGACTCTCCGCTAGCCTCAAATCAAATGTGTGGGCGGGCGCGTGTTAATTCAACCATTGGATCGCGAGTGGACGGTGGATGCGGGCGTAACGTGGCGTAATGGATGCGTGCAATTCACGCACACGCGATTAGACGCGTGATTAATGCGTGATCGCACGCTCATGCGTTAGGCGCGCGATGAAGTTGCGAGCGCGGATGCATCCTAAGACATCTGATGTCGCGATTAGATGGCTAAGGTTGTCTAAACGTGGATGTGTGTTAAAGAAAAGGAAGAGGAGGAGGCGGGTGGGTGCACGTGCTACACCCACGTTCAGCCTTTGGTGACGTTTATATCCGTCACTAAAGGCTGATGCATTTAATATTCTAAACCTTAAAAGACATTTTTGCTCCCAACCTCTACTCCTATAAAAGGGACCTACGACCCCGACATTCTTCTCATCCCTTCCTTCATCTCTCTCCCTCTGCAAAGCTCTAAAGAAGCTTGTCTTAAACCCAGGATGCTCCTCTAGAGTAAAAATCAAAATTTTGTCCTCTACTCACCCCGTTCGTGGAGCACCTGTGGTCTTCTCATCCCCGTTTTGGAAGTGGATCTCGCGACGACGACGCCCTACCTTGCCCCTGGTTCTTCCCGCTTCGTTCTCCATCCTCCGTCTTCGCTCTTCTTCCTCCAGGTGTCGCCCATCTGGCTCATCCTCCAAGCAGCCGTCGAAGAGGATAACTTCTCTCCCCCTTCTCTTTATCGCTTTCTAGATTAGATTTTCCACTTTCTAGTTGTATTTGTAAAGTTATTTCTCTCTCTCTCTCTCTCTTGCTCTTTAATTGTAGTGTTTATATTTCAAATAGAATAGAATCATTGTGATTATCTTATTTTTAAACAAAAATTAAGAAAAATATAATTCCGGATTTCAAATTGACGTAGCCTCCCTGTATTGGACCTAGGACTCCTTTTGAGTTTTGGTAAAAATTATTTGATTATTCGGATTTACTCGCAAATTACACTAAGACAACGGGTTTTCAAAGCTCAAATCTTTTTGCGATGAATTTTTGATACATCACTATTCTACTCCAAAGCTAAACCACAAAATCCACGAATTCAATTGTCTGATCTACTCCTAAGCTAATCTAAACTACACTAACAGATACTACACTAATCTAGAAAGCAATTGAAATCCTAATCTGATAGAAGAATGGGACCTTTGGATCCTTAGCAAACGGCTAAGGAGGGAGAAGAGAGGGAGGAGCTCCCGTGGAGGGGAAAGCTCAGTAGTGGAGCTCTGGGTCATCTTCAGGTGTTACGTGATCCTTAGTGATGAGGAAAGTCGAAGAAGCGGGGCTTCATCGCCAGTAGCAATGGAAGCAGGGTTTTGTTGAGGAGAGGAGCCAGAGGGAAGAAATAATCAACTCAAGAGTAGTGGGGAGCTAATGCCCTCATGCAAGCTCAGTGAAGGTGTCTATACAGGTGTGCGAGCGATTTGGGCATCGGTGAGCTGTGATTAAGCATTTAGGGTATGATGGTGGTGGTGAGCTTAAGGAGCGCGTGAAGGGTTCAACTTAAAGATACACTGCTAGATCAGATCTGGGGTGAGGGTGAAGCTACGCGCAAAGGCACACAAAAATTTGGAGATGGTCCAACTGCAAGATTGAGAGCACACACAATCAACAACTCCTGCTTCACGAGTTCATCAGTTGCTACAGTGGATCGCGCACTTGCAGGTGTGTTGGAAGAATTGCGAGGAAGTCCTTCAGGTGAAACGGTGCAAAGTTTGCGTAGAAGCCCATAAGTGGTGAGAAAGACTTGATGCGTGGTCCTTGGGTGTTACAGAAAAAACCCCTAAGTCTTGCAATTAGTCCTTAAAATGTTTTATCTAAGGAAATGAGGATGACCTAAGGACCTAAATGTAATCTAATAAATGTAGGGTCCTAATGATGTCTAAATGCTATCAAGTTTTTATTGAAACTCAATTGAACATTTAGGAATATGATTTCACTTTCAATTTGAACTTTTAAACCCACAGATGTGTTAAATTTGCACTTGGATCATCAATTTACATTTTTGAATAGAATATCTCAATTTGTGACCCAATTTAGCGTTTTTAATACAAATTTGTTGTTTTAGGTCATTTATGTTATTTTCCACACTTAACCCTTTCAATGTGTTAATTATGTAGTGTTTAACCGAGTTTCTAGCCTAACTTGGACATTTTAACTATTATGAGTCACAGGTCATCATACCTCTATGCTTAGGTTTTCCTAGTCCCTTAGTAAACAACTCATTTAAAGTGCAAAGCATTTAAGTATCAGCTAGGTAAGTGTGATGAGATATCTATTTTTCCTTTCTCATATTGTTAAGTGTTCAGAGATGATCTTAAGCTGAAAGATTTTTCTGATAAGCCAATTGTGTTTATGTTTGGACATTGTGAGAGCAGTTGCTTAGGAAGACTGACTAGAACTTAAGATTGATATGACATAAACCATCTCTCAACCAGCAAGGACTCTTGATATTGAAACCTTAAGTGTGATTTTCAGGACTCAGAGGGTTTTACAAAGCTCAGAAGCTAAGTGGTTATGACTGTGCTTAGTGATAGGTTAGGACTAACTAGGTGAACTTTAAAACTCAACCCTGGAGTTTCACTTCTTTTTAAGTCCAGGTTGGTCTTAGCTTAAGCTCATATCTTTGGATCAACTCTAAAAAAAGAGGAAGACTTAAACCCAACTCTTATTGCATTGTGGCTCAAAGAATATTTGGTGGAAACATTGTATTTATAATGCACCCTGAAGATATTTTTGGTGGAAGATATTTACAGGACTTGGAGAACATACTTGACTTATTCTAAAGAATGTCTTTTTTAGAAAATTCTTTTGACTTTTTCTGATTTTTTTTTACTTAAATAAATGTCAGTATGTCTCCGACAACTTTATTGATAGAGCACACTTATTTGGTGGGTGAGTTCTTCGGTGGAAAGAGCTTCTCCTAAGCACAAGACTAAAGACTAGGATAAAGAGTCTACCTGCATGCACAGATAAGGACTCCACCTTCCCTAATGAATATTAGGGTTGAATTTCAAGTTTATAAGATCTTTCCCGACACTATGTAGTCTAAACCAAGGTTACTTAAACTCCTAAGCCAAAGCAAACTAACGAATCTTGTACTAGTGACTCAGGTACAAGAATACGCCTTAATTTAGGAGAGATCGTGGTCTATCATGTCAAAGCTTGAAGTGTATTAAGCTAAAGCCTTTGCGAGTCAATCTATAGGACTCGGAAAGTCTAACCAACAAAGGTTGAATGTCCACAAACAGTTATTCTATTTTTGTTTTTAGCTATAAGATCATAATTAAACACTTATATTCTTTTCAATGCTTTTCTCTCTCCTTAAAGTTTTGTTGTTCTCACTCAACAATAAAGTTCAGTATGTCCCTTATTATATTTTTAGATTTTTTTCTTTTTGACATCATTTTGTATTTTTGACATTGTAATTTCTTTCAAAATTTTCAAAAATTTTTAATTTTTTGGTATTATATACACTACAAGTGTGTCTATAATTGCATTTTAGAGAAAGATTTCACCATTTACACCCCCCATGCTTAAATGATACAATGTCCTGATTGTATGATTAGGGTAGATGCAAATGCATGCTGTACTTTTCACTAACTTAGGTTGGGTGACAGAAGGAAGTCGAAATAAGGAGATAAAATCTCTGTCCAAACGATTTTAAGTCTAATACAAGATCAAAGTGGAAAGTTGGGCTAAGTAGTGAATTGCATGACATATGTGACAATGAATGCAAGCTAAAAATTTAAGGATAGACACTTAATGAAAGAAATGGACAATAAGAAGGGTGAAAGCATCTATGTAGAAAAGATAGGTTTGCTAAGTTTTATGCCTTTAGCTAGGCGTAAACCTAGATGATGAGATTTCAAAATATTGGAGCAAAATGATAGAATTGACAATTCTGAGATCATGCGGCTCAATGAAAGGTTTTAATCTTTGTCCATTGAAAGTGAAAGGTTCAAATTTATCAATCTCAGTGATCTTGACGACTCCATTGTCAAAGATTCTCAAGGTCTTGAAAGGTGCAGTCCACTTGGATCTGAGTTTCCTTGGGAAGGGTTTAAGTCTGGAGTCAAACAGAAGGCTTTCTGACCAGGGTGAAATCACTTCCTCGAGCTTTCATAATATTCATTCCTTAATTCATAAAGCTAAGAAATTTGAAGTTTTCTATGATCACTGGCCTTCTTCAAGTGTAAGTTACACTTTCTGATGGCCCAGTAGGCTTTGTGCTCAAGTTCTATGGGAAGATGATAGGGTTTCCTGTAAACAAGTTTAAAAGGAGACATGCCTAATGAGATTTTGTGAGTTGTCCTATATGCCCACAACACATCAGAAAGGTGGGAAGACCAATTCTTTCTATCAGGTCGAATAATAGTCTATAAAATCTTCTTAATCTCTTTGTTAGACAATTCTGCCAGTCCATTGGTTTGAGGGTGGTAAGCTGTAGCAATCCTATGTGTCACCCCATACTTTTGAAGTAGGGACTGGAAATGTGTGTTCCAAAAGTGAGACCCTCCATCACTAATGATGGCTTTTGGTACCCCAAATCTAGCGAAGATAAAGTCTTGGATAAATTGTGTCACAACTCTATGATCGTTAGTCCTCGAGGGGATGGCTTCAATCCATTTAGAAACATAATCAACTACCAACAAGATGCACTTGAAATCTTGAGAATTTGGAAAAGATCCCATGAATTCAATGCCCCATATGTCAAAGACTTTGCACACCATGGTCGGATTCAAGGGCATCATGTCTCGGTGGCTAATACTGCCAAGAGACTGACAGTGTGGGAATGCTCTACTATATTCGTGTCCGTCTTTGAAGATCGTGAGCCAGTAGAAACCGCTCTGCAAAATCTTTGCTGCAGTCTTTTTACTAGAGAAGTGACTGGCACAGGCCTGGTCATGGTAGAACAATAGGATACTTTCTACCTCCTTATCAGGGACACACTTCCTAAGAATCTGGTCTTTATAGTGCTTGAACAACCATGGTTCTTCCCAGTAATAGTGCTTGGCTTTGGATCTAAGTCTGTCTTTTTGATGTCGGACCCAATTAGAGGGAACGATTCCAGAAGCCAGGTAGTGGACAATGTCAGCATACCAGGGAAGAACGGAATGAATGACCAGCAATTGCTCGTTAGGGAAGTTGTCAGTGATAGGAAGTGAAGGAGATATCACTTCAGAAGGAAGGCAGGATAAGTGGTCAGCAACCACATTCTGCTTCCCAGCCTTGTCACGAATCTCTAAAGCAAATTCTTGCAACAGCAAGATCCATTTAATCAGCTGAGACTTCGTGTCCTTGACGAGAAGATGTCGAACTGCTGTGTGGTCAGTGTAGACTATAATGTAGGAACCTAAAAGATAATGTTTGAATTTTTATAGTGAAAATACTACTACTAGCAATTCCTTTTTAGTGACGGTGTAATTTCTCTGAGCTTCATCTAAGGTCTTGCTAGCATAGTGACTGTAGGTTTCCCATCCAATTTTTGATGACAACCCCTACTGCATAATCAAAGGCACCACACATGATCTCAAAAGGGTGAAACCAATTCGAAGGTTGCAGTATTGGTACCTTGGTAACCATATCACGAAGTGTCGTATAGGCACAAATACAATCTTCAGAGATCTGGAAGTCTACATCCTTAGAGAGGAGATTGGTAAGAGGTCGGGCTATTTTTGAGAAATCTGCTATAAAGTGGCGACAGAAACCAACATGCCTGAGAAAAGATCAGATTTGCTTAACCGACGAAGGTAGTGGTAGGTCAACAATCAATTTTTCCTTCTCATGGTTAGCCTCAATTCCTTTCTTAGAAATAAGGTGACCTAAGACAAGTCCTTCTGATTTACATTGATGCATCTTTGCAGGACCTTAGTCAGGTGGTTTAAGCCCAATAGGTACAAGAAAGGTGAAGGAGCAGGTGTGGAGATCTCAGAAGATCTTAGAGACACTAAGGGAATAGGTGGTAAGTCCTTAGTTTCTAATGCAGGTGTCTCAAGAAGAGTCAGGTCAGAGGTCAAAGGGTGTCGAGGTTCTGAATTAAGTGAATCAATTAATGTATCATCGACCAACTTGTCCAGAGAATCCAGGGAATAGATTTCCTGAATTAAACTACAGGATGGTCCTCTTTGGACCTAAAATATATAAATTTTCATTCTCTGATCTCCAAATTTCAACTCTATATGGCCCTCCTCACAATTTATGTTTTCCTTGGTCATAGCCAAGAAAGGTCTTCCTAGAATGATAGGGATGTTCTGGATGTCCTCAGGTACTTCCATGTCAAGGACTATAAAGTCTACAAGAAAGTAGAAGTCCTTGACTGACATTATAGCATCTTCCAACACTCCCTGAGGTGTCTTAACTGATCGAACAGCTAATTACAGGGACACCTCAATTTGCTTCTGTTTACGCGTGAAAATGGGGTTTTATAAAAGATGCGTTGTAGTACAGCCGTAATAGCACGAAAAGAAATAATATTTATATCTCGAATTCAAAAGAGTATCCGAGGTCGAACACAGGGAGCAAGTGTTGCAATTAATCTCAAAGATCACAATAGAATCACAAATATAAGCAATTTATAATGAGAATTCAATGCAAGAATGATGTATCAATAGAATCAAGTAATAATATATAAAAAGAAGAGGGTAAAATGGTGATTTAAATCACCAAATTACCCTACAATGTTAAGCTCACAAGTTACTCAAATACCAGAATCATATAAGCCAAGCATATCTCAAGTTAACCAAAGAACCAATGTATCAGACGCCTTAACCAGCACCCAGCTACAGTGCCCTTAAGAAGCTCGAGGGCCTCTTCTCTTATTTCTTCTTCTCAAGTCACACACAGAGGCAAAGGCTTCTTTCCTTCTCTTCAAGCCTTAGGGAGAGGCACAACAGCTATGCACAACAGAGGCAAAGGCCTCTTCTAAGTGTTAGAGAGTTAGACAGCGAGGCAAAACCCCCCTCTCTCTCTTCTTTCTCTAAAACTCGACTAATTGAGTAATCAGATATACGATCAGAGGTCCAGACCTGCCTACGTGGTGAGCGAGTGAGGAGTGAGTGCAGGGAGGCACGTAAGCGGGGACCCAACCCCCGACGATCTTGAGCGAACAGATGAGAATAGGAATTCCACTTATTTGGTGCAAAGAGCTCATCTGTATCTGATGTGAGACTATTGTGTCCCTTGTACTTCGCATGCAAGCAGCGGCTAAAGGCACATCCAATTGTGGGTGAAGGAGCTCTCAAAGCTCCCAATTGAGAGTTCAGACTTCTTCCTGGGAGTAATCCGTGTCACCTGGGGCAGTGGCCTGGACCTGATGTGGCAAGAACACCTGCTTCGAGCTCTCTTGAAGGAGCTCGTTAATGGCAGCGGAGGTCGAGTACCTGAAATGAGGAAAACAACCTAAGGGCCACGTTAGAAATGTTCAGAAGATACTCACAAATGAGGCAAAGGAGGTGGTGGCGTGCCGTGGAAGTGTGTGTGTGAGTGCAGTGAAGGCGGAGATGGTTGGAGGTCGTGGAGGTGTTCGGTGGACGGTTAGGGCAAGTAATCCCCTCAATTTCTTGAGGGGTTTTGCTCGCGTGGATGTGGTGGAGCTTTAGGGACCAGCGGTAGGTGATTTGGTGGAGTAGAGCAGGCGTGCGAGCTCGCCGGAGGTATGTCGGCGAGGTGGAAGACGACGGTGAACCGGGTGCAACGATGGTCGAAGTTGAAGTTTGGAGATGTGGTTGTGATCAGTAAAGGACGAGAAGTCGACAAAGATATCTAGTGGACGAAGGAGGACAGAGGAGGCACTGGTTGTGGTATGGCCAACGTCGGACAAGGAAGATGCTCTGGGAGAGGAAATGGTGACGAAGAGGGGTTCGGAGAGCTCCTCACCGATATTGCGAGGTGAGGCTTGAAACGGGGAAGAAGACCCGGCCGCCTATAGTATGTGGCAGTCGGCGAAGAAGCTGGGGAATGAAGGTCCCCGGAGATGAATTTGGAGCGAGCCGGAGGTAGGGAAGAGAGGATATTTTTGTCCCAAAAGTTCGCTAAGGAGGTGAGGTAGGCGAGGGAGGTCCTTTATAAGGCTTAGGAGAGCTCTAGAATAGGAAACAAGCTTCATTAGCTTGCTTGGGATTCAAGAAGAACCCCACTGATTTCGTGGGTTCGTACACACGAATTAGAGGGATTCAGGAGTTAGAACTGATCCCAATAGATTTCCTTAGGTGTGAACATCAATCCCATCAAATTTGGTGGGATTTGATTGAGATTTGAGTAGGTTTTAGGATTGACCTCCAATGGCGACAAGGACCAATTTGCGAAGAAGATGAAGAAGTTGGGGGGCTTTTTGTAAAGATTTAAAAAGCTTAGGGGCTATTTGAGAGAACAAGAGTTAGATTGGACCAAAATGCAAACTAAGTCAAGATGATCTTAGATTGAGCCCAAATTTTGGTAAAACCTAATTTAGACCCAAGGAATCTAATGGAAAAGTTGAATTTTGGTTTTGAACAAGTTTGACTAGGTAATTTATGCAAAAACCTAAATTAGGATAATTGTCTGTCAGAGACTCTATTTTAGGTCAAATTGAGTTTAGATGGTCAAATCAAGGATACCAAACCTTAGAGAATATTTTTCTATAATTTTTAGAAGGTTTAGATGAATTTTATTTTGACCAAAACCTCAGTTAATTAAGTGGATTTGTTTTTAGGGTTCTAGATGTCTATTAATTCTTGAAATGTGTGAAAATCCATTTTGTTCTTCATGAACCGACTTATTAGACATTAATAACCATTTGACCTTTAATAATCCCCTGAAATATCCTGTGGTTATTCTGTATTTACGGAATGCTATTAATTTTGCAGAAATAACCATATATTCTTCTCTTCCTTTCAAAACAAGATAATGTGGCCTTAGGACTTTCTGATGGATATGTAGGAGCTTTTATCAATCTTATCAGACCAAATTGAGCTAGTTATGGCTCATGATGGTATTCCCATCAGCTTTAGATTGCCAACCTCGAAATGTGTTAGTAGGGAGGTTAGGATAAGATTGATGGAAGCACCTAGATCAAGTAATGCTCTTTTGAATGTGCTATTTCCTATCATGCATGAAAGAAGAGGAGTGCTTAAGTCTTTCATCTTAGTAGGGAGGCTGCTAGAAATGATGGAACTCACTTGTTCCGAGAGAATGATTGGACTACTCCCTTTCTGAATCCTTGCTTTATGCTTAGGTGTACATAGGTCTTTTAAAAACTTAGCATAAAAAGGAATGTGGCAGATTGCATCCAACAAGGAGATGTTTATGTGGACTTATTCAAAGAGCTTGAGCAGATCCTCCTCAAGAGCCACACAAGACTATTTTTTCTTTCCTTTTCCCTTCTTCTTTAAGGCCTCTGGAAATGGTACAAAAGTTGTAATGAGAGGGTCATTCCTAGGTTGAGAAGAATCAGGAAGAGGTGAATCAGATGGAGTGGAAGTAGAAGGTCCAGGAAAAGATGTACAAGTAGGAAATGATGGATCTACAGTGTTTCTACCACTCCTAGTGGCAATGGCATTCAGTTCAACTCTAAACGTAGACGGTAATTCAGAATTTGGTAGAAGAGGTGATAGGGGTTGAGAATACGAAGTATTGGGATCAGTGTAGAATTTAGTGTTGTGTAGAGGTTGTGAAATGGCATGTGCTTGACTTTGCATAGGAGGTGTAGGTTGAACATGCCTTTGGGCAGGTATGTTCCTTGGGTTGGGTTGTGCTTGAGATGGAAGCGAATGAGGTTGACAGGATTCCATCAAGTGTGATAGCTGGGTTCTCATCTTAGCCAAAGTCGCGTCCTGTCTCTACTGCATAGCAATATTCTATTGTTGCATGTCAGCAAGAGCTTTCATGATATTCCCTAACTGATCATCTCGTGTAGACCTAGGTTGAGAGTAGTGGGTGGGACTGGGTTGGGGTTGCTGGTAGGCATGCAAAGGATACCCGTGTTGTTGTGGAGGTGGTGTTGGGATCGGGTTGTGATGTGGTGGTGTAGAAGATTGTTGAAAGTTAGGTCTTTGTGAATTTCTCGACCACGAGAAATTTGGTTGATTCCGCCATCCAGGGTTGTAGGTTTGTGAATATGGGTCATTGTGAATGGCGTGGAGCTCCTTCGAAGTTCTAAAATGTGTAGGGAGGAAGAAAGGTTCCTCCAATCGGTGAAGGATAGGACAATGTATAGTTTGGTAATGCAGGTTGTGTCACAGAAAAGTTGTTCACAGTTTCCCTCCCTGTGGGAAACTAAGAAGTGCGAGGTGTAGGTGATTGAGAAGATGAAGATGATGAAGGTTTAGATAGGAATTTCCATACTTCATCTTCTTTCGTCTCTATTAATCTCAATTTATCTAGTTGACTAGCCACAATCTCTAAATGTCTTGCACTGGATTGGGCTTTGTGTACCCCCGTGTGTGAGTGAGAATGAGAGGACTTCCTATTAAAAACACTCATCAAAGCATTATTAATAGAGTTTTCGACTATGCCTTCGTGGAGCTCAAAGGGTAAGCCCTCGTCTTGACACAAGAAATTGCCTCCACAAGTGACATTAACAAATTTCCTTGTGTCATCATAGAGCCCATGATAAAAGATCTCGACCTGTTGTTAACGTGGGACATCATGGTGGGGACACTTACGATGAAGCTCGTGGAATCTCTCCCAAGCCTCATGCATTTGTTCTCCTAAGTTTTGGGTAAAGGTAGTGATGACAAGCCCCAAGGCATTTTTGCGGCCTACAGGAAAGTACTTCTTAAGGAACTCATGTTCCAAAGAAGCCCATGTCTCTATAGGTATAGTCCATGCTAGTGTTCCAAACTAGAAGGCAGCTTTATCTTTAGGTGAGAAGGAGAACATTTTCATTAATAGTGTGTGCTGATCATGACCTTACAGACCCAAAGTTTGAGAAAGGTTTTTCAACTCCTCTAAATGCTGAAATGGGTCCTCAAAAGCAAGACCATGGTAGCGAGGAATAAGTGCAATTCGGTTAGCGTTCAACTCAATAGTACGAACCCTAGCGGGATAGCGTACCACGAGCATAGGTTGTGCAACTACAGGATTATAGTAATTCCGTAGTTGAGGTCTACGAGCGTACCCTTGGCAATATACACCTTGATACAATTCTTCCTACTATTATACTCACTCTTGAGAAGAAATCAAAAGAAGTTAGTGTCCAAGCTCTCAAAGTCTCACACTTCATATCCGAGAACACCATTACGCAGCACCACTCATGCCAAATCTCTTCCATATAAGGGAAGTGCCTTAACCTATAGAACCTTAGATTGGATCTATATGTTGGGCTTTATAGGTTTTATTGTACTTTTCATTTTCTTTAGTTGGGTATTCACCTGGTGAATTCACATCTCCTTCGTGAGACAAAATATTTTTTGTGAAGAAGATGAGTTTGAGGTACGCTACCCTTGGGTCAAAGTAGCATGATTGTATTGAGCTTGAACTACCCTTGTTTAAATAGTTCAGCTAGTGGATTTGGTTGACTTGGTCAATCAGGAAATCTTAAGTCGAGAGGCTTAAGTAGTAGTTTTTACCCTTAGGGTTTCCACCTAAATATTTAGTGTCTCTTGCTCTGAATCTTGTTATGTGATTGAATTTTATTTTCGCATATTTTTTATCTTGTACTATTCACCCCCCCTCTAGTGTAATTTCATTTGGTATTAGAGTAACTTCTCGCACATTCAACTTAACAAATCGGTGAGGATCCAATGGAGGGGAGTATTTTTGTGACAAGATCATCTGAAGGATGGTCCACAACCAGTCTGCCATTCTTCAATGGGAGCAGTTGCGCATATTGGAAGCTCTAGATGAAAATGTGGCTTCAAGCAAATGACTACACCATATGGCAAAGATGTGAGACTCCCTTTTACATCCTGGAGAGGTCCGTGGGAGGATAATCGCAGCAACAAACTCGAGAGCTATCACTCAGTACGAAAACAATGAACGCATTGTACTGCACTTTGAGCCCCGAAGAGTTCAACCAAGGTACATTGTACCACCGCCTACGAGATTTGGCACACCCTCGAGGTAACTCACCAAGGTACATCAAAGGTAAAGTCCTCTAAAATCAATTTTCTATCTCAAGAATTTGAATATTTTATTATGAAAGATAACGAGACCTTAAGCGAGATGTAAACTAGGTTTACACTCATTGTGAACAACCTTTACTGTCTTGGGAAGACTTTTATTGAAGGAGAAACTCAATCAAAGTTACTCCGTTCCCTTAGACCGAAATGGGAACAAAAGGCAACCGTTATTAAGGAAGGTCACAAAATCGAGGAGCTCAAGATGGAGGATGTCCTAGGCAATCTCGTGACCTACGAGAACAAGATGAAGCAAAGGAAAAAGAAAGAGACACCAAAGCTGAAGAAGACATTAGCTTTCAAAGCCACTTCCGACGACGAGGTAAGTTCTAATGACAAGGAACTTGATTTTTTGGCTAACAAGTTTGTCAAGTTTCTTAAGCTAAGAGAATGCAACAAGAAAGAGGAGAGGATAGAAGGCCCAATCTGTTGTTATCATTGCAACAAGAAAAGGCATCTTCGATTGGAATGCCCTCATTTAAGGAAAGAGAGAGAGAAGGATAAGAAGCACAAGTAGAAGGCATGTCAAGCTACATGGGAGGACACGAGCTTAGGGGAGGATGAAGAAGAACCTGAGAAGGAACCAAAGAATGAGACCGCTTGCATGGGATTCATGGTAATCACGGATGATAGCAAAGAAGAGGTAAACTCTTTCACTTTAAATGAACTTCAAGAAGCTTTAGGAGTATTGTATGATCTTAGTAAGTCATTAAACTTAGAAAATAAAAATTTGAAAAAGGAATCTAGTGCCTTAAAAATTGAAGTAGATAATCTTGTTGCTAAAGATCTAGATTTAAATGCTTCTTTTAATTCTATTAAATCTGAAAGGAATGCTCTTGTAATAGAAAATCATGACATTGTCTTAGAAAACACAAAATTGATTGCAGAGAATACCTTGCTTAAATCTGAAATTTCAATTTTAAAAAGCAAGATGAGTTTTATTGAAAATGATCTTGCTTGCCTTAAGGAAAATTCTGAAAAATTGTTAAGTGAAATAGATAGATTCTAAAGGAAAGACTAAGATGATTGTGGTTTCTAAAAAGAAACACACTAGAAATTATTTGTACAAAGGCCAAATGGTTGGAACACAAGTGGACCTCAACCTTGGTTGAAGAGGGCTAATCATCATGGACCCAAAAAGATGTGGGTACTAAAATATTTGGTCAACTCTTGTTTTGTAGGTCATCAAGACACCCCATTTGATCTAAGATACTATCTCTATGGAGTTCATGAAGGAGGAATGAAGATACTTGGACGAGCAAATAGGTATGGAGGTTGGAATCCATACCAATAGAGGTAAACTTATCTTTGATTTTGATGATATATTAGAATCAAGATAGAAGGAGTAATTAAAATTTGTTAGATGCTATCAATCTAATAGAAAGGGGGAGAAAATCACCTATTTCCAATCTTCGTAGAAATGCATATATTTAGGGGGAGATTTTAAAAGCTAAATTGAGCTATATTTCCATTAGAAAGGAGGAGTTAATAGATAAAAAGAATAATTATTTCTTTATCTCAAAAAGG
The DNA here is from genome assembly GCA_037157565.1 of Thalassia testudinum. NCBI lineage: Eukaryota > Viridiplantae > Streptophyta > Magnoliopsida > Alismatales > Hydrocharitaceae > Thalassia > Thalassia testudinum. The sequence continues at coordinate 60,740,436 of JAZHRO010000013.1, read as the reverse complement.
GAGAGAATGCAATTCTTATTTTATTATGTCAAAATGGGGGAGTTAACCAAATATTAGAAGAGCATGTTTTAAGAGGGAGCATAGGATAAAATGAATGATATTAAACCTTTTTGATAATGTCAAAAAGGTGGAGAAATTTTCGATTATTATTTATGATTTTTTTATCATAAAAAAGGGGGAGATTGTTGGTGTAAGGGCACTACGATCGTTGATTTTGATGATAACAAGCAGTTGTTTTTTAACAATTGCATTGAGTTTATAGTTTCAGATAAAATGGAAGTGGAATCCAGAGTGAAGGAGTTCAAGCTCATGTCCATGGAGGAATGGAGGAGCTTGACTTTTGGACAAAAGCATCAAGGAGTATAGAGATGATGGAGCTTTGCTTGGAACGAGAGCTTAAAGAAGCATGGAGGAGAAGAATATGATAGAAATAAAAAATGTATTTTATACTTTCTTTACATGTTATTTTTTCTTCTTTAGATTTATGTTAAAAAACCCAAAGTATAACACCTTAGCCCTAGAAACAGTTACACATCCCTAGGATGCTTAGGCAACCTTAGAATAGAATGAAAAAGTCAAAATAGGAATCAAACAAACATATCAGACGTCCAACACTATTTCTAGACGTCTAATAACTCATTTTAAGACATTTGATATTATGACCAAACGTTTAATTACCTAGGCTAGAAATTAATAGTCTATGCATTTCTGTTTGAACATCCTGAACCCATTCTAGACATCCATCCCAACGTCCGATAGTCTAACCAGACATCCATCCCAACGTCCGATAGTCTAACCAGACGTCCAATAATAGAACTGTTAACCTGTCAGAGCAAAATCTTTGAGGATCACCATAGAATTATTTTATGTTATTTACAGATGTCTGTAGAGCCTTTCAGACATCTAATAAAAAGACGTTAGACCAAATTCCAATGTTGTTAGACCAAATCTAACTATTGCATCTTGAAAATCAATTCCCGCAACTTTCAGACGTCTAATAGTGAGTCCAAAAGTCCAATACATTGTTTGACCACTTTACACTAGAACTTTGTTTAGTTCTGATCCAAAACATAAACAAACCTGCACAAAACTAGACGTCGAATTTTTCACCCAATCGTCCAAAATTGACATTCTAGACGTCTAACCTAAAACCCTATTTCCATCCAATAAAATCAAGAACTCTGACCCTTGTATCAGATGACCAAAACATTGATCAGTTGTCTGACCCAAATATCAGACGTCTGATTCTATTGTTAGAGTCATTATAACCCTGATTTCGGCTTGATTTGCCTTGGATTTGTTTCCAACAGTTGGAAGCCTTCTCCTAAGGCTTCTTGAAGGTTCCTAAGGCCTCTATAAATAGAGAATGACCTCCCCTTGGCAGTGTACACCTTGATACAATTCTTTTCACTATTATACTCACTCTTAAGAAGAAATCAAAAGAAGTTAGTGTTCAAGCTCTCAAGTCTCACACTTCATATTGGAGAGTATCGTTATGCTGCGCCACTCATGCCAAATCTCTTCCATATAAGGGAAGTGCCTCGACCTATAGAAGCTTACATTAGATCTATATTTTGGGCTCTATAGGTTTTACTGTATTTTTTGTTTTCTTTGGTTGGGTATTCACGTTGTGAATTCTCATCTCTTTCGTGAAATAAAATACTCTTTGTGAAGAAGAGGGATTTGAGGTAAGCTACCCTCAAGTCAAACTAACGTGGTTGTATTAATGTTAAACTATCCTTATTTAAGTAGTTTGGTTAGTAGATTTGGTTAACCCAGTTGACCAGAAAATCTTAAGTCAAGAGGCTTAGGAGATGGTTTTTACCCTTAGGGTTTCCACCTAAAAATGTCATGTCTCTTTTGGTGAATCTTATTGTGTGACTGAATTTTATTTCCACATATTTTTTATTCCATACTAGTCACCTCCCTCTAGTGTAATTTCATAACCCCCCAAATGTTTTGAGAGACAAAAGAAGACCATGCTTTTGGTGGAAGTGTTTTGATCCCCCCTCAAAGCACCCCCAGAAATTCTATGCCAATTTATCTATTAGCATACATAATTTCTTTCAGAAAAGATGAGTGAACATAAGGTGGTTGGGACTTAGTTATACTCTAAATTAAAGATAATTTACATGTACAATACTCGCTAAGAACACCTCTTTTTCAAGAAAAAACTTGCTGCCAACACCCTCGCAAGTCATTTTGTGTCTCTTCATCTCAAGTAGGACTATCAACAATATTTGAGTTTAGTTGTTAGCTCGAATTTGATTCCATAAAAATTTGGTTAAGACTCGATTTACAAATAAACAAATCAAATCTGAGCAAAATTTTAAACTTGTGTAAATAAAGGAACTGAACTTGAGTAAGGTAAGTTCGCTTAAATTTGATTCGTTAAAAATTTGATATATATATATATATATACATATATATATATATATATATGTACGTGTTTGCGCACATGTATATGTACATATAAAATACATAATTATAAGATATTGATATATAAATTTTTCAAAAATAATGATAAGTCAATTTCCCACTCATTTCCACCTATAATAAAAAAAATTCATCTAAATTATTTTAATCCAAAGGTCCCACTCCCAACTCCACTGTTTATTTCAAGGCATGTGGCCACGTATCCCTTGTTTGATTAACTTTATGTCAAGACTGAGATGAGAGGGGAAATCCCAAGATAAATTTATTCTAGGGGTGAGCGGATAACCTTTTCTATCATCTTGTGAGACAATATCCTTACTTATCCCCTCAAACTTCACTATTTATCTTATAATTTAACCCACGCCTCTCCTAAATATGAAAACTAACTTATCCCTTGCTTATCTCTCAACTTAATCACTTATAAAATTTATCCTACGGAGCAAACACTACCCAAGTCTTTACTAATCACCCCCCCTCCCCTCATAACTCACCTTAGCTTTAACATCCTCTCCCAAGCCCCCACCGTGTACTACCACTCCACATCCTTCATCCTCCGACATCTCCCGATTCTTCCCCCTCTCTTCTTTACATCCTTCGCTAATATCGTTGCTACTATCTCCACTCTATACTAATTTGAGGAGTGAAAGTTTGTGATTGTTATTTTTATATAATTAAAAATTATGATCTTTCATTTTATGTGATTGTTAGTGGAATATAATATTTACAAATTAATTAATATTTTTATCTCGGAATTCATTTCATATGATTATCAATGAAATTCTTAAACGAGACGTGAGTAGGTTCGGTCGAGTTTACTGCGTAAAATAAATGAATTGAAAATAAATAAAAGTTTAAATTTATTTAGATAAATAAATTAAATCTAAACAACATAAAATTACTTGAATTTGACTCGTTTACGTCCCTAATTTCAAGTCCAGCCAAATGTTGATCTGCTTTGAGGAGCGTGTACTCCCTGTTACCGAATCCTAACTGAGAAAATCAAATGACGCAAAAGCCATTTCTCACATTCAACAAAAAAAAGAATTAGTGCCGTGGAAACTAGATTGAACGAGAAAATAATAGGGAAAAGAAGATTGACCTCGAAATCTCTTTTATTTGAGAAAACAACAGTGCAGTATAGATTCTCTCTATTGTCAACCTCCAATCCGAGTAATCGCACACCTTTGTGTTTGTTCTGCTCGTAAATGCCCCTCGCTGAGGTGCCACGGGGACTCACACCTCGAGAAAAGCTGTGACCCCACAAGTTTCTTTCGAGTAGACAATGATAATCACGCTTTTTTTTTTTTTATTTTGCAAAGTTTATGGTAGTCCAAATGCACTACGACATACTACAAGGGTCCGGCTGGAGATGCAGTTAAAAGAAGTTTTTTTTTTTGTTTAATTCATGAGTTTCGTCTATTTTTTTTATCATTTTAACATAAAAATATATAATTATTTACATTTATTCTAATCAAATTACAATAATATTTACACTCATTTTTATTATTAAAAAATACTCACTAACATTCTCTACTTCCACTTATACCATTAAATAAATATCTATTAACATCATATCATTACACTAATCATTTTAACCTTCTATTTAACCTTTCCTTATTCTACCACTCAAATAAATACCTATCCCTACTTGTTCCATTTTAATCTATCTCTACAATATTTTATCCACCTTCCAAACGGAACCTAAGGCTGTGTTTGGCTCTGGGTTAATAGGTGGGATAAGGGACAAGGAGCTAGTTAGGAATAGAGTTGGGTTAAGGCTACGTAGGATACGAGGCACCGTTAAAAGTTATGCTCACATGAATTTTGAAGTTAACTAACACTCTCTCTTATCATGTATAACTCAAAAAAATATTATATAATAATTACAATCCATCACATCAAAATCTACTACCTTTCTCTTCTTATATAAAATTACCATATCAATCATTACAATTCCACCCATTGTTACAAATCAGACTCCGTAGATGAGCTTGGCCATTGTATCTCCGTAGAAATAGGAACCAGGGGTTTACGGACAAATTGCACAAAGCTGACGAGTGCACATGTCGGACTCAAGCAAAATTGGTCGGGTCAAAGTGGCCATCGCCACGTATCAAGTGGTCATGGCTACATCTCCAAAATAGATTGTAGTTAGCTTCTAAGGTTGGTATTAGTTAAAGAGATCTTCCATGCTTTTAAACTTAAAGAAACGAAAATGTGACTCTACGGCGGTTAAACTTGATATGGAAAAAATCTTTGATTATCCCGAGTGATGTTTCATTCATTTTTGTATGAGTCAATTGCATTTCTCAAGATCCTTGAGTAATCTTATTTTGTCTTGGGTCTCATATGTTTCTTCTCAAGTCATTGTGAATGGCAACACTAATCAATGCATTCATCCTTCACGTGGTGCAAGATAAGGATGCCTGCTCTACTCCTACTTGTTTATACTTCACGTTGAATTTTTATCTCGTACTCTCTATAGCTCTCTACATTGCAACAACATTTTAGGTTATAAGATTAAAAGGAATGCCTAGTCAATCACTCATCTTATATTTACAGATGATATATTTCTCTTTGCAAGTGCCATGGTGGAAGAAGCTCTGGAATTGAAGGCCATCCTAAAGTTGTATAAGCTATGTTTAGGTCAGGAAGTTAACTTTTCAAAATCAAATATTTATTTTGGACGTGAAATTGGCTTATCACGGTTGAATTTCAAATTAAAAAAATGACGAAGTCTAAGATATATCTGGGAACCCAATTATTAAGGAAAGAGTGTAGCAAGTCCTCATGAATCTTATCTTGTGTATGTGCCAAAGGAAGCTTGCTAGCTAAAAGGGGTATCTTGCTTCAAACGTTTCTATTAGTAGTTTCAAATCATTGATGTTTCACCTACCTCTTTCCAAAAAAGTTGATAGCTACTATATGTCTTCGAAGAGGAGAGCAAACATTTCTATCATAAAGCATGGCTGACCATATGTCTTCCTAAGCATATGGGATGTTGTTACGACCTAAATTCGACCTCTCTGGGAACCCAAGTACGGCTCACCTCAACTAACCTCAAGACCTAGTCATCAAACGAGAGACTATCCCAAACATACGAAACAAACCACAAACCACGCATGTAAGTAGCTAAGCAATTTAAATAAAATGGACAGTGGAAATATAAATTAGATTCCAAAATGATACCATACCATAGGCAGAAAACATAGTCATTAGCCATCACAACTAAGGCAAGAAGGCATAACGATAATAGTTCCCAACATAAAACAGAAGTACTTACTAACAACAAAAGTAGCGGAAACGGAAAGAAACAAGTAGAACTATGGCTGGGCTCACTGGGCCCAGCACTCTCTGTAGCCGGTGGTGCTGGCTACTCGACTCCCTGACCCGTACACAGCTATATATGATGGTGGTCCGCTAACGCTGAGTAGAGTGTTATATTTAAAACAATTATAGTATTTAAATACACTAAACAATAATAGTTTTATGCATGCATATATCCAATTATCCAATCATATGGTTAATTTAACTACTAAGTGTTCACAAGTCGATTTTCTAACAAGGATCCACAATGTCTCTTAATCTTCCCGTTCCCTAAGGGAACGATCTTAATTGTAGTCTTTCCCACGATGCAGGATGTACACGTGACACTCCCGGCCGAGAGAGCACCCCGTGGTAGCCCTACACTCGGTTTACCACCCTGAGGTCATGATCGCAACGCAGTGGTGAATACAGCACTCGTGATAAGTGCACGGGTAGCTACCCTACACTGGCACGCTGTCAGTTGTTTCCTCTAGCGGGTATGCCCAAACGTACAGCACAAAACAGAACAGAATAGGGGTCTCGCTCCTCAACAGTCTGTGTACCCTCGCCCGACTATCCCGGTTTGCCTAGTGAGCCTCAACAGGAGTCAGTGTAGTGGGCTAGTCCTATCCCTGAGCCCCATGGGGCGGCTAGCTCCCCCCTACACAAAAGGAACAATAGCTCTCCTCGATACCACATACACGAGGGCCAGCTCACTTTCATACTAAGGGACAGTTGCTCTCCTTGGTACCATGCACACGAGGGCCAGCTCATTTCCTTACCAAGCCCGTACAACCGCCTGTAGGCAACATGTTCCATCATTCCACAGATTTTTCACATCACGGTTTCAGTTTCCTTTCAAATTCCCCATAGGGTTTATTCATAGATTTCCTTATTTCTGTAGCATCCATATATCTCTATTCATGTCATGATTGATTAAACACATAATAGGTAGCTCATGGCTTCACAATTTAGTAATTATCTCAGTAATCAATTATACAGGATACAACATGTATTTTCATTCAAGTCAAGGTTCAATAATTATAAACAGGCTGCTCATGATTTACCACATTTAGGAAACATCACAACAGATTAAGCATTCAAATAATGCACATTCCTTTATCTCAGCCCTATTGCACATCCTAAGGGTTCAATCAATAGTTCTAATGTAGCATGCACTTCAATTATGTAATTGAAAAGGCATAGCAAAACCACTCTACCAGGGTAATCGGGAGATGTGGGGACACAAATGGCGGATCTCGCAGCCCCAGCAGGTCCTGTGCATACTACTAACAGACGACCTATTCAACACAAATGGTCAACCCACACATTACTAACATCTCACATGACAGGACAAGTGCTCAAAACAATTAGAACAAAGCTCCATCACATTGGAAAATCAAACAGAAAGCTAACGGTACTTCGTTTGTGAAAAATCGACCTTGTTTGGGCCCTGAACCGACCCAAACACACTTCCTGGTTCACCTGAATTGGATCAGGCAGGCTGGTCTAGTTGGATCGGCCTCTTGATACTCGGAATATTCCAACCAGGCTGATATCAGATGTCTGGAACAGCTTCTAGATGTCTTAAAGGACACCAGAATGCTCACCTTGCGCTCTGCGCTGAGAACGGATGTCTGGAACCACTCACGGTCGTCCAGGAGTCCTTCCAAACGTCTGGCAGTGCACTCGGACGTCTAGGACGGGTATTAATCGTCTGGAGAAACGTCCAGACGTCCTAAAGTGTCTGGGGAGCCGTGCCTGCACCTCTTCCCAATAACCCTGCACACGCACAGTGACGTATAGTCACTTCCTGACAACACGTACGAAAAATACAAGTGGACAGGACCTTACCGTTTGAATCTGCTTTATCTGACGTCTGGTGCTACCTCCAGACGTCTGGTCAGACATCCGTTGAGAGACACAGACGTGTGATCTGCGAAGAAAATTTCTCCCAAAGCCCATTGCTATCCTTCCTCTCCTTGCAGAAAGCACCTACACTCGGTGCAACACATACACATCAAGGCGCTCAGATTATGTAGAGAAGAATATGCCAAACAGCGTGTACAAGTCTCGAAAAGGGCGTTACCTCAGATTTTGCACGGTATCAGACATCTGGTAACAGCTTTAGACGTCCGATTAGACGTTTGCTGGACTCCCCAGATGTCTGGTTCTGTGGGAAAATGAGTCCACAGAATCGTTCGCAAGCCTTTTCTCCCCGCAAAAACACTGCACCCCCCGCACTAAGAACTGTAGCAGCAACACCGCCCTTTCTTTCTCTATCTCTCTTGGTCTCTGGGACTCCTCCCTCCCCTGCCGCTCGCAGAGGAACGAAAGGGGGAGGGTGGCACCACTAGAAGAGGGAAATGGGAGAGGGTAGGTGGGTCGGGAAACGAGGCAGGGGTTCAAATAGAGTAGGAGGGTTTAGGATTTAGGGGTGTAAGTGTATGTGAGTGTGGGTGGGGTCCAGGCATTTTGCAAGAAATGCCTTGCAAGAGCCTCATTTATCCGCAGAATCCCAAATTGAGAAAACTGGGGGTTACAAATTGCAGCAACCTCCCTCACTTTCAGAAAATGGCCCCATGACCGTTAGGAAGGGTCATTTCTGTTGGTGCTAGAGCACCACGATCATTTTTTTTGATGATAACAAAACACATGTCATTTAACATTTGCACTCGGAGTCTTAGATTTCAGGTCAATTGCAAATGGAGACGTGATTAGACGGAGTTCGAGCTCGCATCCAGGACGGATTGGAGAAGCTTGATGGAGAACAGAGGAGATTCGCGAGGAGCGATAGACTGAAGATGGAAGGACAAAAAGAATAGGATAGAATTCTGTTTATTTCTTTCATGTACTTTTGTCTTTATTTCCTTGCTCTTTTTGTTCCTTAAAACATCATGTTAAAGAGCTTCAAAGTACTCTAACAGTAGTCCTAGGAGCACCTGCACAACCCTAGGATACTTAGGTTTTCTGTAGAAAACTTAGAAAACCAATATAGGGTTCAAACAGCCTTTTCAGATGTCTAATCTCAAAATCAGACGTCTGATAATGAGTTTTAAGACGTCTGACTGTTGATTCAGACGTTCGATAACATTTAGGTTAGACTTTCTGTCTGATGAAATCAGACGTCCAGACCTTAGTTCAGACGTCTTAGAAGACGTCTGATGATTTTGCCAGACGTCCAATTAGTGGACCGTTGGATCGCTTAACAAACACTGATGGATATGACCGTTAGAGCCTTATCAGACGTCCGTAAGCCCTTCCAGATGTCTGATACATGACCGTTTTGCCTCAGCTGACTTGAAAATCTCTTCTCAGAGATTTTCTAGCCGTTGCAATCTCTTGGAAATCCATTCTCGCAGAAAAGTAGGTTTCCAGACGTCCAGACATAGTGCCAGGTGTCCTGTATGTCGTCTGATGGACTTGCACTAGAACCCTGTTTAGATCTGATTCAAGTTAGGAAGAAACCCGCCTAAAATCAGACGTCTGACTTTGTTCCCAGACGTCTTAAACTGGTTTTACAGATGTCCGATGCCAGGATCAGACGTTTGATAACCCTGTCAGTGCAATGATTGTTCCTGATTTCGGCCTGATTCTCTTGGGCTTTGCACCCAACGGCTATGGAAGCTTTCCAAAGCCTTCCAAAGCCTTCCTAAGGCCTCTATAAATAGAGGAGAACCTCTTGCACACCTAGATACACTCAAGCAACATACTTTCTACTCTTTTGTGTCCAAGAAAAGCTCTTGCTCTCCAAGCTTCAGTTCTTCATCTAGAGAGCATCAAGCTTTTGCGCACCCGCTCTCCCATCGTAGTTCACGAGAGCGACGTTGCGTCGTCGTGTAGTTCACACATCCGCGTCGTCGACGCACTCCTTGCAAAGGGAAGCATCTTAATTCCTATAGAAGCTTAGGTTAAAAATTACTTTGTTGGCTCTATAGGATTGTTGTTATTTATCTTTGTTCTTTGGTTGGGAATTAGCTTTGCGAATTCCAGTCTCCTTCATGGGACATAATCCTTCTCGTGAAGAGAAGGGGTTTGAGGTACGCTACCCTCGTATAAAGTAGCATGGTTGTAATTGAGGTTGAATCACCCTCGTTTAAGTGATTCGTTTAGTGGATTTGATCAACTTGGTTGATCGGAAAATCCTAACTCGAGAGGGTTAGGTGGTGGTTTTCACCTGATTTGGGTTTCTACCTAAAAATAATTATGTACATTGTGTGATTGAATTTTTTTGTGAGATTGTTTATATTTTATTCCGTAATTTATTACGTCACCCCCTCCTAGTAGGGAATCTATAATTTCAATATAACAAAATTAAAGGAAGTTTCATCCTCGAAACTTAGGTCAAACCAGGATGTAGGTATAACAACATGCACATAACAAACTTAAAGATAATCAAACTAGGTTAGAGATAACACACCCTTAAAGAGCTCCGAGTACCGACCTCGCATTGTCGCCTCGGGCTCCCAAGTCGCCTCCTCGTGCCACTGGCTTCTCCACAGGACCTTCACCAGTGGCACCTCCTTCCGTCTTAGATTCCTGATGGCTTTGTCCAGTATCTGAACCGGTCTCTTAGGGTACGTCAAGTCGTCTCCCACCTCGATGCTCTTGTGGCTTAGAATCGACGACGTACCTCCTGAGGTTGGACACATGGAACATGTCGCGTACTCCAGAAAGTTGAGGTGCAAGGGCAAGTCAATAAACAACAGATCCAACTAGCTCCAACACCCTAAAAGGTCCCACAAACCTCGACGAGAGCTTCCCCTTCACCCCAAACGCTGCAGACCCTTCATGGGCAAAACACGGAGAAAGACGTGACCCCAACCTCGAACTGTACCTCTTGACACTTCAGGTCAACGTAGCTCTTCTGTCTGCTCTTGATTGTTCGGAGTCGCTTGTGAATCTGCTCTATCACCTCCTGACTGTAATTCCCTACAGGAGGGGGTGAGATATGCGTGACAAATAAAATGTGAAATAAATAACAATCTCACAAAAATAAGCAATCACAAAATGGCACAAGTGATGTTTAGATGGAAACCCAAATCGGGTGAAAATCACCACCTAACCCTCTCGAGTTAGGATTTTCGATCGATCTAGTTGATCAAATCCACTAAACAAGTCACATAAAACAAGGGTGAGTTAACCTCTTACAACCACACTACTTTGAACGAGGGTAGTGTACCTCAAAAATTTCATCCTTCACAAGAAGGATTTTGCCTCACGAAGGAGACGGGAATTCGTAATGCGAATACCCAACTAATAACAAAGAAAAAATACAACAGACCTATAGAGCCAACAAAGTATATAATTGAACCTAGCTACTATAGGTGAAGAATCTTCCCTTAGATGGGAGTGCGTCAGCGTGACGATGTGGGTACGTGAACCACGCTTTGGCACAACAGCGCTCTCGTAATGTCGACAGGAAAGCGGGTGCACAGTAGGACGAAGCTCTCAGGTGTGTAACGAATGCTTGGAGAGCTAGAGCATCTTCTCAAGATCAATTTGACATAATACAGTGGAAAGTAGTTTCTCTAGGTGTATGTTCACAAGGAAAGGGTCCTCCTCTATTTATAGAGGGCCAAAGAAGGCTTTAGAAGGCCTTAGAAGGCTTCCATAGCCGTTGGGGTTGAATCCAAGGCAAAACAGGCCATAATCAAAATCATTTATGATTCTGACAGGGTCATCAGACATCAGGTCCAGGTATCAGACGTCTGAAAAACTAGTTTAAGACGTCTGGGAACTAAGTCAGACGTCTGATTCTAGGCGAGTTTCCTTCCTGACTTTCATCAGACCTAAACAGGGTTCTAGTGTAAATCAATCAGACAACGTACAGGATGTCTGGCACTAGGTCTGGACATCTAGAAACCTATTGTACTGCGGGAATGAATTTCCCAAGGTCCAAATGGCTATATTAGTCTAGGAAAGCGATTTTGGGTCAGTCGAGGCTCAATGGTCACATATCAAACGTTTGGGGTCTTCTACAGACGTCTGATAGAAGCCTAACGGTTATTTTCCTTATCGTTTTCTTTGTTAGCCAACGTTTCACTAATTGGATGTCTAGCACAACCATTAGACGTCTTCTAAGACATCTGGACTAAGGTCTGGATGTCTGATTTCAACAGAAAGAACCTACTAAGTCCAACCTAAGTTATTGGATGTCTGAGTCAACAGTCAGACGTCTTAAGTCAAGATCTGATGTCTGATTTCCAGATTAGATGTATGATCATGCTATCTAATGCCTATCATGGATTTCTATGTTCTCTACGAAAAACCTAGGTCTCCTAGGGTTGTGCAGGTGTTCCTAGGACTACTTTGAGGGTACTTTGAGGCTCTTTAACATGCTACTAAGAAATAAAATAAAGAGCAACAAAAGAACAAAGTATAATGAACAAGAAAGAAAATCTATCATATTTTTCATCCCCTTCCTTCTTCAAGCTTTCGTTCCTTGCGAAGCTCCTTCTCCTCCGTCAAGCTCCTCCAATCCACCATGGATGCGAGCTCGAACTCCATCTCTACACTTGTCTCCATTTGCAATTTGACCTGAAAGCTAGGACTTAAATGCAAATATTAAATAATAAGTGTTTTGTTAACATCAAAATAAATGATCATGGTACTCTAACACCAACACTAACTCTGACCGATCAGCCTGGGACCAACCTCCCACTTGGTCCCCACCTCAACCCAACTCAGGGGTGCCGTACACCTCCTCCTGTACAGTGCCTCGTACGGTGCCATGCCAATGCTCGAGTGGTAGCTGTTGTATGCAAACTCTGCCAAGGGTAAATGCTCCTCCCAGGAGCCTCTCTAATCCAACACGCAAGAGCGTAGAAGGTCCTCCAATGTTTGAATGGTGCGCTCCGACTGTCCATCAGTCTGGGGGTGGTAAGCGGTACTAAACCTCAGATAGGTCCCCAAAGCCTGCTGAAACTCTACCTAGAACTGAGAAGTGAAGCGAGTGTCTCTGTCTGAAATAATCTCATGAGGGACTCTGTGAAGGTGCACCACGTCTCTGATGTAGCTCTTTGCCAACTACGCTGGTCCAAAAGTGACTCGAATCCGCAGAAACTATACCATCTTCGTCAATCTGTCCACTATCACCCATATTGCATCGTGTCCACATTGTGTAATAGGCAACCCCACCACCAGGTCAATAGTGACACTTTCCTACTTCCACTCAAGCACGAGAAGTGGCTGTAGCGGCCCTATAGGCCTCTGGTGCTCGGCCTTCACCTGCTGGCATACCAAGCACTGCTGCACAAATCTACCAACATTCCGCTTCATCCCCTTCCACAAGAAGCCACATCGCAGATCGTGGTACATCTTCGTGTTGCCTGGATGTATGGTGAATCTGGACCCGTGTACCTTGGTCAGGAGCTCTCTCAATATCTCCTCATCTCTAGGAATGCACAAACGTCCCCTCGTACATAGGACTTCGTCAGTGAAAGTAAAGTCTCCTGGGTCCCCTGTCATCGCTCTGTCTCATAGTGCCTGTAGGTACGGGTTGGCCATCTGTCCATCAATGATGTGGTCCAACAGCTCTGGTCGTGTTTGCCTCGACACTGTCATAGCCTCATAGTACCCTCGTGGCTCCAAAGGTCTCCAACTGCCCAACTCCTCCATGAGTCTCCAATTCTGTGCCAGTAAACTAGCCAAGTGGGCAGGTGCCTTTCGGCTCAAGGCGTCAGCCACCACATTGGCCTTCCCTGGGTGATAGGAGATGGTGCAGTCATAGTCCTTCAGGATCCCCAACCAACGTCTCTGTCTCATATTGAGCTCCTTCTGATCAAATTGGTACTTGAGGCTCTTATGGTTCGTGAAGATCTCAAAAGTCTCACCGTATAAGTAGTGCATCTAGGTCTTCAACGCGAAGACAACTGCTGCCAGCTCCAAGTCGTCGGTGGGGTAGTTGTGCTCATGGGGCTTGAGTTGCCACAAGGCGTAAGCGACAATGTGGCCCCATTGTATTACCACACCACCCAACCCCTGCAACAAGGCATCAGTGTAGACCACAAACCTGCCACTGCTATCCGGAAATATGAGTACAGGAGTTGAAGTCAGCCTCTCCTTCAACTCCTGAAAGCACGACTCACACTCGTCTGTCCAGGTGAAAGGCATGTCCTTCCGAGTCAATTGAGTCATAGGATGCACAATTTGAGAGAATCCCTTGAGAAACCGTCGATAGTAACCTGCCAATCCCAAAAAGCTATGTATCTTCATCACTATACGTGGCCACTCCTACTTGAGTACTGCCTCAACCTTGGCTGGATCCATTGCCAATCCATCTCCCGAGATCACATGGCCCAAAAAGGTGACCTGTCTCAACCAAAACTCGCACTTACTGTACTTGGTGTACAGCCTGTGCCTTCTCAAGGTATCTAGAATCATATATAGATGTTGTTCATGCTGCGCCTAATCCCGACAGTAAACTAGCACATCGTCAATGAATGTTACCACAAAATGGTCCAGGTATGGTCTGAAGATGCGGTTCATCAGGTCCATGAAAGCAGCAGAAGAGTTGGTCAGCCCAAACGGTATGACCAGGAACTTGTAGTGACTATACCGTGTATGGAAAGCTGTCTTGGAGACGTCTGTCTCCCTGACCCTCACCTAATGGTAACCCGACCTCAAGTCTATCTTAGAGAACACCGTGGCATCTCTCAGTTGGTCAAAGAGGTCATCAATACGAGGCAGTATGTATTTGTTCTTGACGGTGACCCAATTCAGCCGTCTGTAATCAACACAAAGCTGAAGGGTACTATCCTTCTTCTTCACGAATAGCACAGGGGCTCCCCACGGGGATGCACTAGGCCTCACGAAGCCCTTCTCCAATAGTTTCTGCAACTGGGACTTGAGCTCTCGCAGCTCAAGCAGGGCCATCCTGTATGGCGCAGTAGAGATGGGGCTGGTCCCCGATACTAGTTAGATCTCAAAATCAATCTCATGATCTGGCGGTAGTCCTGGTAACTCCTCTTGAAAGACATTGAGGTACTCACAGACCACCGGAACATTTTGCAAATCAGTCGCTGGGTTGGGCTTCGCTACAACACAAGCTAGGAAACCCTTGCACCCCTGACTCTGTTGCTTCGTTGCCCGAAGCATGGAGATACACTTGAACCCTCCGTCCACTGGCTGACCGTGGAACTCAAAGGGAGGCAGGTCAGGTATGGAGAATACAATCTTCCTCTCGAAGCAGTCTACCAGGGTGTGATAGGTGGACAGCCAGTTCATCCCGAGAATCATGTTGAAATCTTCCATCTGGATCACAATCAGGTCTGCGGGAAGACTGTCTCCCTATGGTGGCCTCACAGTCTGAGTAAACCTCCTCAGCTACGAACAACTGCCCACCTGAGCCTTTAATCAAGAACGGATCCTCTAAAAAAGTGCTTCTCATCCCCAAACTAACAGCAAAACTCGTGGAGACGAAAGAGTGTGTGGCACCATAATAAAAAAGTACGTAAACAAGTCTACCAGAAACTGGAACCATACCTGCCACCACGGAGCCCGAAGCTCTAGTGTCTCTGTGAGTCAAAGCATTGACATGCCCCTCAGCTCTAGGTGTGGAAGAAGCCACCATGCTCTGGATCGGATGAGTAGCAGCCGACCAGTATCCTCCTTGTGGTTGCTGTCCTCCCCCATGAGTCGGGCAACCACGGTCGCCGGATCAGCCTCTAATGCACGGAGCGAGGAGCATCTGTTGTGCTCCAACCCTAGACGGGTAGTCCCTCCTCATGTGGCTCAGCTGGCCACACTAGTAGCAGAGAGGGGCGCGACCTCCTCGCTCGATCTGTCCTTGCTGGTAGTTGGGTGGGGGCCTGGTACAGGCAGCTGGCCCCTGTCTGGGGGCCCTAAAGGCCACTGGTGGCCCCACAGAGTAGGTCGACTCCCCTATAGGTAGCACATTCGGACTCTCCTGGTGACCCTGAGAGTGGTCAGGCTGGTAGGGCCTCTTCTGTTCTCCTTCGTCAGTGTCTTGCACAACCGGGTTGGTAGCCTCGTAGGTCATGGCTGCCTCAACCACGCGGGAGAAGGTGGGTAGCCTCAGGGGCTTCACATACCCCCGAATAGCAGGGCGGAGGCCCTCAGTGACCTTCATAGGCGCTCCTCCTCTATAGCGGTTGCTGACGGGCCGAAACGCGATAGCTCCGGAAAACATGTGCGATACACTTTGATCGTCATCGCCTACTGGCGGAGAGTGTGGAACTCCCAACTCCTCTGGTCCTGCCAAGTCTGTGGAAAGTACTACTCGCAGAAGAGCACCACAAACTGGTCGTATGTCGGCTCTCCTCCCTCCTGACCTCTGACCGCCCCCCACCACCTGTGGGCTGCGCTCTCCAACTGATACGTGGCGAAGGCCACGCAGCACTCTATAGGAGGGTGGAGTGTGTTGAATATCTTCTCCATTTGCTTCAGCCAGTCCTCAGCCTCAGACGGGCTCTCCTCCCCATTGAAAGAGGGGGGCTCCAGTTTCCGGAACTGAGCGAATAGGTTGTGGTGGAGCCTCAACACGGGTATAAGTACGCCTCCCGGAAGGGAGAACTCATGCTTAGAAGTGTCTGAGGGTGGTGGGGGAGGTGAAGGATAACCCTCTCCCCCTCCAGCATGTCCAGCGCTGCGGTGGCTCCCCTACTACATAGAGGACTATCCCTCCCCATCCTTAGGAGGAGGTGACTGAGGAGGAGGCTGTTGAAACTCCTCTCGATATATGTCGCGAATTAATTGGGTGAGATCTTGATCCTGGATGCCCGGAAGGAGGGGTGGATCGAACCCTACCCCAGGCCCTACACGCTTACCTCTGCGACCACGTTCACGGCCACGCCCGCGGCTGACTCCATGAACTCCGTGACGAGGCATCTCCTTCACGGAGATGGAAGAGAAATAAACAGAGATTGTCAAAGATACAAGTCCAAAATAAGACTCAGACGCGTAATTCAAGGAGACACGTTGTGATGGCTATCCTAGCTACATGCACATGTGTGGTTACTTTCAATCCGTTGGGTTATCTCTTGGGATGACCTTGCTCTGATGCCATCTTGTTATGACCTGAATTCGGCCCCTATGGGAACCCGGGTACGGATCACCTCTACTAACCTCAAGTCCTAGTCGTCCAACGAGAGGCTATCCCAAACGTACGAAACAAACAACAATCCACGCATGCAAGTAGCTAAGCAATTTAAACAAAGTCGACGGTGGAAATATTGATGGGAACACCATCATAAGCCATAACTAGCTCAATTTGATCTGATTAAGTCATTAAATGCTCCTACTTAATCGTAAGAAGGCTGTAATTCATTGCATAATCATTCTGAGAGAAAGACAAGAAACCAAGGTTAAAACTATAATTTTACCATCATATCATGATTGTTGTACAACCACGAGTTTTCCTAGGGGGTAATTAAGGGTCAAATGGTCTTAAAAGGCAAATAAGTGAGTTAGAACAGACAGAAAAAAGGTTTTCGCATGGTTTGATAATTAAATGACTTCTGAAGTCCTAAAAATAGACCTGCTTAATTAACTGAGGTTCTGATGAGGATAAAATTCACCTAAACCCTCTAAAATTCATAGAAAAATATTCCCTAGGGTTTGTTACCTTCAATTTTATCATCAGAACTCGTCTCAACCCAAAACAGAGTCTCAGACAGACATTTGCCCTAATTCAGGTTTTGACATAAATTACCCCATCAAATGTGGTCAAAATCAAAATCGAACTTCACCATTGGATTCCTTAGGTCTAAATTAGGTTTGTACCAAAATTTGGGCCTAATTTAAGAGTATTTTGACCAAGTTTGCATTTTGGTCCAATCAGACTCTTTCTATCTCATTCAGACCCTGAACTTTTGAATTCTCTTACAAATAGCCTCCCAACTTCTTTGTCTTCTTCACAAGCAGGCCCTCGCGCCATTTTTTGAAGGTTAAACCTTCACCGTCGTGTTTCAAGCGAGGATTTCTCGCTCGATTCTCAATTAATCTCTTCCAAAATTGACAGGGGGATTCCTTAGGAAATTTCCTTCCATTTGAGCCATTCCCTGGGCTCCAATTCTTTCCCAAAAGATCATGCAAACCTTTCAAAGGTTCGGGTATCCTACTTCGCAAATACCTTCCGAGCTTGGAAGCTTCTTTCCAAGCTTGGAAGGTGATGGGAACACCATCATGAGCCATAACTAGCTCATTTTGACCCAATGAAGAGAATAAATGCTCCTATATAACCAACTGAAGGTCATAATTCACTGTATAACCTTTCTGAGAGAAAAATAAGAAACTAGGGTTAAAACTGTAATTTTACTAATACATTACAACCATAGATTTTCTCAAGGATTAAATAAATATCAAATGGTCTTAATAAGATTATAAGTGAGTTGGATTAGACAAAAGGATTTGTGTGTGTTCTGTAAATTAAATGACTTCTTGAAATCCTAAAACAGACCCACTTGATTAACCAAGGTTCTGGTTAGGATAAAATTCACTTAAACCCTTTAAAAATCATATAAAATATTCTCTATGGTTTAATACCTTCAATTTGGCTATTAGAACCTATCTTGACCTAAATTGGGGTCCCAAATAGATATTTGCTCTAAATTGGGTTTTTGCATAAATTTTTCAGTCAAACGTGGTCAAACCCAAAATCCAACATTACCATTGGATTCCTTAGGTTCAAATTAGGTTTGTACCAAAACTTGGACCCAAAATAAGTTTGCCTTGACCTAGTTTGCAAAAGGTTCAACCTGATTACATTTCTACCCCTAACTTTCAGAAACCCTTACAAATTGCCCCTAGCTTTCTCGTCGTCTTCACAAGCAGGTCCCTCCGCCATTATCGCGAAGGAAACCTACTCCGGCGAACTTTGACATGGAAAATCTCCAAGATTGATTGGAGGATCTCCTCCAAAATTGGAAGGGAGATCCTCTAAGAAATTCTCTCTTGTCTGAAGCCATTGATGAGTTTCGATTCCTTCCCAATCTCTCATACGAACGCATAAGAGATTTGGGTATCCAAGCAAACTTCCATCCCCAGTGACCTTCCAAGCTTGGGAAACTTGCTTCCTAAGCCCTAACCGACCTTCATAGCTCTATTTAAAGGAGCCCAGACCTCTTCGATCTCTCCACGCTCAATTTCAACCCCGATTGCCCTAAATTCCTCTCTTCCCCCTCACGGCCGTAGGCTCCTTGACATTCGGCGACATTCCCTACTCGTCGTCCGACCGCCATATCCGCGGCAGATCCATCTTCCCTGACTTCGTCCGCGTCTCGCCGTACCAGCAGGCACTTCTCTCCCTTCGTCCTCGCCGATCCCACCTCACTGGAGCTGCCTTCGTCTCCAGCATCAGCCACACCAGACCCGACACCTCCGCTCACCCCCTTCGTCCCTTAACCACCCAGATAAGCTCCCTCTCACCCCTACTTTCTTCTCCACCCTTTATTCTCCAAAATTGACCACTGCCGACCTCCATCACCTCCATCTCCGACCATCAACTCTGGCGAGGCCATCCCACCTCCACAGACCACCACAACCCTCGCTGACAAGCCTACAAGCTCCGCCTCACCTCACTGATCATTTCCCCTCACTCCACTCACCGCGCCACTCACTCAAACCACCCCCCGAACACACCCACTCACACGCACACAATGTGACCTAGGCACGCACTCACAGGCACCCCCGAGCTACGCCAACACCCCTAGCATATTCGTCATTCTCCAGCGACCCTCTCTGAATGTTTTGGCATGGTTGTGAGGCCGTTCTTGTGCTCTCAAGTTCAAGCACCCATTCGCCATTGTTGCGAAGCTTGAAACCATGCCCCAGGTCTTGCTACGGCCAGGCTTCAGTCCCAGGACGCGCGGAAGTTGCCTGTGAGCGCATCCAAGCCTTCAATTGGAGTCGAGAGACTCTGAGGCTACTACAATTGTGACGACAGCTTGCTGCTGCAGATGTGTGGAAGATAGGTGTGACATTTAGTCCCACCTCGGAAGTGAAAGAGCGCCTGCACCTGCATAAAGGGAAAAAGTGAAGAAGCCTTATCGCCTCAGTTACCACAGGGTAAGGTCCCACTCACCTTTCACCAGTCTCTTCCATGACCTTGCCTCTGCGGACCTAGCCTGACCCGACCCGACCTGCACTCCTCACTTACAACCGCATGTCGGTGGGCCTAGTCACAGGTACGCACCTGACTCGATTACCCGAATTCCTGTGTGGCTCTGGGAGAGCGAATCCTAAGAGAGAAAGTGAGGAAAGCTGTGCGTGGGTAGGGGTAGGGTTTTGCTACAGGGTTCTCCGGCCAACACTTAGCCGTAGTTTGAAGAAGAAGAGGAGGCTAGTAGAAAGAAGGAGAAGAGAAGGCCAGAGCAGCTAAGGGTCAAGGCAAAAGAAAGGCAAAGGAAAAGCAAAAGCAGAAGACAGAGAAAGCTAAAGAGAAGGACCATAGAAGGAAGAAGAAGTCATAAGCTAAAGAAGAAGGAGTGAAGGCCTGAAGAGAAGCAGAAGAAGCTAAGGGAAAAAGAAGAAAGAAGAAAGAAAGAGAAGAAGCAAAGAAGAAGAAATCAAACACTTTAAGTCGTCTGATTCATTCATCAGACGACAGAACATTGGCTTACATTGCATATTCATATATTGAATTATTTGGTGATATTGTACGAGTATTTGGTGATCTATATCATCATTTTACTCCCATATTTTTTCACTCTAACACTGCTACTATTGCAATTTCTTTCAGTTTAAATTGTGATCTTGATTTCTAAATATCAGTTTGCTCCCTGTGTTCGACCTCGAAAATCTTTTCGAGTAATAAAATTATATTTATTTTGAACGCTATCTCGGCTATACTACAACGCAACACTTTTTAAACCCCGATTTAGCGCGACGAACATTTTAGCACCATTGCCGGGGAGCAACATGCAATTCACCACTATTCTCTACATTATTTGATTATATTTGAGTACTAGCCCTATTTACTTTATAATGATTTTGCGAGGTACTTCACGAGGAGATCTTCCATGCAAATCAGCCACTCCAAGGCAAATAACTTCTCTATTCTTCCCTAATCAACCTCCTAATCTTGGGAAGACAAAAAGGAAACAATCAAGTATGAATCACCTGCCTTATTTTAATCATCATTTAAAAGGCAAGTTTCCTGATTTGCAAAATTTTTCTTTCAAATCTCATTGAAGTTGAAGCGTTTCTATTTAGAGATCCTACCCCAAAATTCCTGTGCCTATTAGGGATTACGCTTAATTTATAATCTTCTTGGACTAGGCACTTCTTGTTTGAAGTCCAAGGAGAACATTTTTTAAGATCAAAGAGGACTTGGAAATAAAGCCAAATTAGGGTTTCAATTTTTAGGGTTTTGGAGTGCTAGTCACACTTGCCTGCATAAAAGAAAACAACCCCACCCGCATTTGTGTGCTACCCAAGCCCTTGATTGAAAAGATTTAATCAAGACAAACCCTAAAATCAGGCTTTGAACTCACTTGAAACCTAAAATCCTTGGACCTAATAACCTGGGAGTCAAATCAAGGTGATTTCTAGGTCCTGACCTAGAGTCATTCTGCCATCTTTAGGGCAGGTTAGGTAAAGTTGGTCTACATTGTAGGCTAACCAACCTCCAAATTAGGTCACAAGTCAAATCAATTGCTAATTCAAGTGAAATTAAAGGCACAAATTAGGACATAAAATTGATAGACTTAGGAGGCTAAGTTATCCATTCTAGTCTACCTAGATCCTCAGTGACAAGGAATGTCGGGTGGGGGAAACCCTGTAACCCGTGGGGGCATTCTACCATGTAGGGGTCTGTACGGGACTCTCCCTTCCTGGTTGCCCAGGTAATTCTCAGGTGGACGACTTTCTGATCTAGGGGTATCATCCGCCCCAAACCTCTATAGTCATCCAAAAATCTTTGGGTGCCTTGATTGGGTCCATATCACATCCACTCCCTCATCCCTTGTATTTAGAGCACACACACATATTTTCATTGGGAATCTCTATTCAGATCAAATCAATACATTCTAAACCTAAAATTTTGATTTTACATGATTCCACCATATGATTCAAACATGCAGCCTGGCTACTTAGGAGAACTATTAAGGAAACCTAAATCACAAAGATCCATGAGAGATAGAATGGTTGAGGATGCCCTTAAATTTTATGAGATTGATTACAAAACCTCAAAAGCAATTGAATACATTCAGGTTAACGTATCAACAACAACCTTCATCATAAACTATGCCCAATTATTATTAACAGAAGCAACAAAGGGATCAACCCGAGATATTTTCATAACAGGATACAGTGAGATAGAAAAATTAGATAACTTTGAATATCTCCAATGCATGACAAATCCTGTACTTTAGGAAAAACAACAAGATTATCTTGAAAAAACTGGAAGAAATGATGAAATTGTTGAAACAAGTTATCGATCAAAAATACTCATACATGCCCCAAATAGTTAATGAAACATCTTAGAATAATATTGTGGATCAACATGATTTCCCAAATCCCGGGTTTGAGACACAAGGTTGTTGTGGATTCCCAACCCAGATTGAATATGATATGCCTAATCTTGAAATAGGTTGGGAAGTCCCAATTGCAGAAGAACACGATTTTGAGCCAACCCTAGAAAACCAAAACCCTGGTTCACCAAGCATAGAATCCCTAGACTCCTGTAATAATGAGACTGAATCAGAACCTCTCGAGGGTGTAAATTCTGCCCCTTACTCTGATAAGGTGACCCTCGAAGGCGATTCTGACCTACATTCTAGTAATTCAACCCACATCCTCAGCCTAGAATTTGGATCTAAATCCTATTGGGATGATTACAAGGCCCCATATGACGACAATCAAAGTTTGAATTGGGATTATGATTCTGGGCCTTTATTTGATGAATGTACCTCTCCAACATCCTCAGAGATACGGATTAATTTTTCGGAAGTCATGCCAATCTACGATACAGAAATCGAGGAGTTGGATGAATGGGGCTTTGATTAGGTCTTCCCTACAAGCCTAGAACCCAAGCCTAGACAAAATAGGGACACATTTTTAAGCTCGGAATCTACGAATAGGCTAGACCCAAGTCAGGTTGCTGAATCTACATCTTGTGATTTACTCTGTGGTGGAACCTTTGATCTTGGATCAAAATTAGAACTTGGTTCTCACAAATTCTCCAACGATTTTGAATCTTACTATGATTTCAGAGAACCATTGTTTCTTGACAACTATGAGCCAATCTACGACCTCAGCACACATGATCCATTCTTCGACTCTGACTCTGAGGTCCCTAATCTCGAGATCACTGATTCAAAATCAGGTTCCATTGAGATGGAATCATTTCATTTTTATACTTAGGAATCAGAAACAAAAAGTGCTAAAAGTGACTAGAACCCAGAATTCAAATCTTTTCTTGACTCTAATTTTGTTCATCCTATAAGCACTCTTCAGGAATTTACCTTTGAGTTTGACGGCTACTATACGGACTCTCTGAATGAACCCACCTTTGAACCCTTATCAAAAGAGCCCTCATACACAATTCTTATTGATACCACCTCCTATACAAATATAGAACTTATTCAAACCCATTTTCAACCTCGACTTGCAACCAGACTAAATTTCTATTCTGATTCCCCTCTTACTGAGTCAGTTGTAGATGATTCGCCTTCACAACTTTATCGGGTTTCGGACATTGATCAGACTACAAATCATGCCCCATCCTTCTTTGATCACTCCTGTTTGGTTCCTACATTCTCCATTGATTCTTTTTCATTTAAGGATCCCTACTCTAATTAGGCTGATTCGACTTAGCCAAACCCTAGCTATACACTTTCATACCCTTTTGAGTTCTAAAGTATATGGTGGGTTCCACATCTCTTGATCTACATTTATCAACCCACCAAATTGATTGGGTTTGGGCTGCATCATCAGCCTGTTGATCTGACCAAGCACCTGGTTGGACCAACCAGGCTTTTGATCAAGGTGCTTGTTCTACAAAACTCATCTGATTTAACCACTCCTTCTCCAGACCATTTCCCACTTGGCTGAAGGAGTTGAATTTATCACTTAATGGGAGGCAACCCGTCATTCCAAAAAACTCGAGATCCTTCTGATTATCCTTCTATACTTCATGTCTATTGCCCCCTGAGTTTGGTCATAGAACAGTCGATCTCACCTCTGGTACACATGCCAGAGCTTGAAATCATCCACAATAGTCATTCCCAACCCATTCGCCCACTCGGTAATCCTATTCTAATTCCTTAACCCAAAATTGTTTCACACCCTCCGTTTACAATGAGGATATTGCAAAACATAGGCATGGAGGGGTAGTATAGTGCAAGCATACAAAAAATCAAAGTTCGGAAGAGTTCTCACAAAAAAATCACATATTCCAAAATGACCAAAAAATAAAAAAATTGGGAAAAAGAACAAAAAAATGAGAGGAGAGAAAATTTTGATGGCATATTAGTTTTGAGGAGAAAAAGGGGAGAAGTTCAAAAATGTCAAAAAGGAGCACAAGTTGAAGAGAAAAGTAAAAGAGGTAGTCATTAGTAGGAAGTTAAGGAATTGACCTAGTTCTAGACCATACCAAAAGAAAGAAAATGACAGGAAAACAATGCTAATGAAACAATGAAGAGATTAGTAGGAACGCTGATCTTAGGCCTTTTGGACTATGACCATAGGCTTAAAAATTCAAGTATTCGCTAAGATCTGCATAATCCTTAAGAGGTTGAGGAAAATGCGAAGCTTAAGTATTAGGTCTAAGGCATAGGGAGTATTCAGCCTCGTTAACTAACCTCTGATTTGCGAGACTCGGTAACCTAAGCACCCCAATCCACACACAATCGGGTTCAGTGAGCATAAGTATCAAAATCACGTAAATGTGTTTAAGTTGTTTTGGAAAAGTTACCTAGAATAGGAACGGCTGATCAACACAAGTTGATTTGGACGAGTTCTCGGTGCGGAGAGGCGGGAAATTCCCCTCGAAGATGCGCAATAACATATCGTCTCCTCGATGCTTGTCTCTTAGGATATCTACATATCCTACCGAAGGCATGTAAGCACCTTGTGCAGGTTCAGATGCCGTGGGCGGTATTATCCCAAAATGTCGATTGCCAAGGTTTGGATTTAGCTACAGAACACCATGGGCGGGATTATCTCGAAATCTCTAATGCTAGGGTTTTGGGGGTTGCCATGGGCAGTGCTATCTCGAAGCATCGATTGCTAGGGACCCTTCAAGGATTGATGATGGGGTATAGGAATCTGATACAGACTGTGTTGTGAAGCTAATCTGAAGCTAGAAATAAAAAGAAAAGAGAGAGAAAACTCTCCACAAAGAAAAATTCCTCTGTCTCTCTCTGACAAAAATGCACTACAAACTGAACCAAGGCTAAAACATGTTACAAGCACAGGTGCTTTAACCGTAGAGTTCAACGAACCTTAGGTTAGTTCCTGTGGGCCTCAAAAACCTTCGTGGCAGACTGAGGCTAGAGTTGGTCAGGTTTGGATCTTGGTTGGTACTTGAGTACCTCTATGCCTACTATCAGCATTCTAACCTAATCTACAGAAGAAAGCATACATTATAGTTTTTGAGCATCAAAGGATTTTATGGTCTAAAATCAAAGTCAAAACCTTAAAATTTTGCTAAGGGACTAGCAAAAGCTAGGCATGGGGGTATAATGGGAACACCATCACGAGCCCTAGCTAGCTCATCTTGACCCAATGAAGAGAATAAATGCTCTTACATAACCAACTGAAGGTCATAATTCACTACATAACCTTTCTGAGAGAAAAATAAGAAACTAGGGTTAAAACTGTAATTTTACCAATGCAGTACAACCACGGATTTTCTCAAGGGTTAAACAAAGGTCAGATGGTCTTAATAAGATTATAAGTCGGTTGGATCAGACAGAAAAGGGTTTTTGTGTGTTCTGTAAATTAAATAACTTCTTGAAACCCTAAAAACAGACCTACTTGATTAACCAAGGTTCTGTCAGGATAAAATTCACTTAAACCCTCTAAAAATCATAAAAAAATATTCTCTAGAGTTTAGTACCTTCAATTTACCCACTAGAACCTATCTTGACCTAAATTGGGGTCCCAGATAGATATTTGCCCTAAATTAGGTTTTTGCATAAATTTCCCAGTCAAATGTGGACAAACACAAAATCCAACTCCACCATTAGTTTCCTTAGGTTCAAATTAGATTTGTACCAAAAATTGGACCCAAAATAAGTTTGCCTTGACCAAGTTTGCAAAAAGGTCCAGCCTATTTACATTTCTACCCCTAACTTTCAAAAACCCTTACAAACAGCCCCGTAGCATTCTCGTCGTCTTTAGAAGTAGGTCCCTCCGCCATTATCGCGGAGGAAACCTACTCTGGCAAACTTTGACAGGGCAAATCTCCTTGATTGCTTGGAGGATCTTCTCGAAAATTGGAAGGGAGATCCTCTGAGAAATTCTCTCTCGTATGAACCCATTGATGATCTTCAATTCCTTCCCAATCTCTCTTGCGAATGCATGAGAGATTTGGGAATCCAAACAAACTTCCATCGCCGGTGACCTACCAAGCTTGGGAAGCTTACTTCCCAAGCCCTAACCAACCTTCGGAGCTCTATTTAAAGGAGCCCAGACCTCTCTGATCTCTCCACGCTAGATTACGTCTGCGTCTAGCTTATCAACAGGCGCTTCTCTCCCTTCGTCCTCGCCGATCCCACCTCACCGGAGCCGCCTTCGTCTTCGGCGTCAGCCACACCAGACCCAACGCCTCCGCTCACCCCCTTCGTCCCTTGACCTCCCAGATAAGCTCCCTCTCACCCCTACTTTCTTCTCCACCCTTTATTCTCCAAAATTGACCACTGCCGACCTCCATCACCTCCAACTCTTCCATCTCCGACCATCAACTCTGGTGAGGCCATCCCACCTCCACAGGCCACCACAACCCTCGCCAACGAGCCCACGAGCTCTGCCTTACCTCACTGATCATTTCCCCTCACTCCACTCACCGCACCACTTACTCAAACCACCCCCCTAACACACCCACTCGCACACACACAGTGTGCCCTAGGCACGCAGTCACAGGCACCCCCGAGCTCCGCCAACACCCCCAGCATATTCGCCGTTCTCCGGCGACCCTCTCTGAATGTTTTGACGTGGCCACGAGGCCGTTCTTGTGTTCTCAGGTTCAGGCACCCATCAGCCATTGTTGCAAAGCTTGAAGCAAGCTTGAAGCCACGCCTAGGTCTTGCTACGCCCAGGATTCAATCCCAAGATGCGCGGAAGTTGCCTGTGCGTGCATCCAGGCCTTCAATTGGAGTCGAGAGACTTTGAGGCTACTGCAATTGTGACGACAACCTGCTGCTGCAGACGTGCGAAAGATAGGTGGGACATTTAGTCCCACCTCGGAAGTGAAAGAGCACCCGCACTTGCATAAAGGGAAAAAGTGAAGAAGCCTTATTACCTGAGTTACCATGAGGTGAGGTCCTACTCACCCTTCATCGGTCTCATCCGCGAACTTGCCTCCGCGGACCTGGCCTGACCTGACCCGACCTACACTCCTCGCCCACTACCGCATGTCGGTGGGCTTGGTCTCGGGTACGCACCTGACCCGATTACCCGAATTCCTGTGTGGCTCTGGGAGAGCGAATCCTAAGAGAGAAAGTGAGGAGAGCTGCACGCGGATAGGGTTAGGGTTTTGCTATAGGGTTCTCCAGCCAACACTTAGCCACAGTCTGAAGAAGAAGAGGAGGCTAGAAGAAAGGAGAAGAGAAGGCCAGAGCAGCTAAGGGTCAAGGTAGAAGAGAGGAAAAGGAAAAGCAAAGGCAGAAGAAAGGCAAAGGAAAAGCAAAGGCAGAAGACGAAGAAAGCTAAAGAGAAGGACTGCAGAAGGAAGAAGTTAGAAGCTGAAGGAGTGAAGGCCTAAAGAGAAGCGGACAAAGCTAAGGGAAAAAGAAGAAAGAAGAAAGAAAGAGAAGAAGCAAAGATGAAGAAATCAGACACTTTAAGTCGTCTGATTCATTCATCAGACGACATAACATTGGCTTACATTGCATATTCATACATTGAACTATATGGTGATATTGTACGAGTATTTGGTGATCTACATCACCATTTTACTGCCATATTTTTGCACTTTGACACTGCTACTATTACAATTTCTTTCAGTTTAAATTGTGATCTTGATTTCTAAATACCAATTTGCTCCCTGTGTTCGACCTCGAAAATCTTTTCGAGTAATAAAATTATATTTGTTTTGAACGCTATCTCGACTATATTACAACGCAACACTTTTTAAACCTCGATTTAACGCGACGAACAGAAGGGCTTCCTATGACCTATAAAGGATCCCATGATGCACAACCAATCTCTTAAGCATGTTTTGGCGTGCCAAATCACCCTAATCCTCCTCCTTCAGCCACCAAAAATCTTTGCTCCGGTGACCTCCTTGGATCCCCCTCCTCCGGCCGTCCAATCATCAAATTGGATGGCCTAAGCTCTTCCTCTATTCGTCGCGACCTGCTTATTCTGCTCGTCCCTCGGGTTTTAATGATGTATTCGTTGCAATATTATGAAAGACGATTACCACTTTCATTTATTTATTACTTGAGATTTAAAAGTATCCCGAGGTCGAACTCAGGGAGCACACATCATTCTAGAAACATATGGATTCACAATTGACTATATGTTGTTTTACAAAAATTTAAGAGAGAGAGAATGAGTAAAAAAACTCCTTTTTCTTCTTTCTCTTGGCTTCTTCTTCTCTCTTCTTTTCTTTCAGCCGGTTCTTTTCTTTCTCTTTTCCTTGCTTCTTCTTCTTCTTACTTGCCTTCTCTTCTTCAGTCTGCCTTCTTCTTTCTTCTTTTCTTTGCTGCAGTTCTTCTTTTCTCTTCCTTTTCTCTACTGTTGCCTCTTCTCCTTTCTTCTTTCTTCTACATCTTCTTCTTTCTTCAGCAGCTCCTTTCTTCTTCTCTTTTTCTTCTATTCTTTTTCCCTGATCCGGACATCTGATTCTTCAAGCCGGACACCTTATCGGCACTATTGCTACAGTGCCTCCTTCTTCTCTTCTTCTGTTGTTTTCTTTTCTTCTTCAGCTTCTCCCTCTTCTTCTCTTTGCTGCTGCTTCTCCTTCACCTTCTTCTTTTTCTCTGCTGTGGGAGCTTTGCGGCTAAGTCCTCACCTCCCGCTCTTCCTCTTCTTTTTCCTCACCTGTTCCTTGCACACACGCGATGCAAAACCTACCCCTACCCTTTCCCGCGTCTCTCTCTCTGAATCTCTCTTTGGTATGCTCTCCCAGAGCCGGGTAAACGGGTCGGGTCGCATGCCCGGGTCCAGGCGCACCGACGTGGGTGTGGTGCGCGAGGAGTGCTTAAGAGTGGGGGTAGCCGGGTCGCGAGTCAGGTCCGCATGGGCAGTGCCGCAAACGAGACCCAGTGGATAGGTGAGGAGGGGCCTCACCCCAGTGTTTCGAGGTGAAAAGCCTATGAGACTTTTTCCTCTTATGTGTGGGCGTGTGCCCACACACTTTCGAGGTGGGACTAAAGTCCCACCTCCGATCTCGGGCATCTGCGGGAGGAAGGTTTGTCTAATTGGGGCAGCAGCAGAGGCATGCGACCCCAATTGAGGCCCTGAGTGCACATGGGAAACCCTTCCGTGTGACCTGGGCTACAGACCTGGAGCTGAAGAGGCTTAGAGCTTCTTGCAAACTTGCTCCAAGCTTCTCGTCAATGGCAGCGAGGGTGCGAGACCTGAAACCACCAGTACAGCCTTGCGACCCTGTCAGAATACTTGGTGAGCTTCGCCATAGCACGACAAAGATGGTGCAGGGGTCGACGCGACGTGGGGAGGTCGGAGTGCGCGTGCCTAGGGCACACTTTGTGCGTGAGAGTGGGTGTGCTCGGGGGGTGTTCTGGAGGTGCGACGTGGTGAATGGAGGGTAGATTTAGTGTCAGTGAGGTGTTGCGGTGCTTAAGGGGTGATTGGCGAGGCGGATGGAGGAGTGGAGTGGCGGGGATGCCTCGCCAGAGGGCGGCCGGAGATGGAGAAGGTGGTGATGGACAGTGGTGGTCGGTGGGTGGAAATAGTAAATTAAGAAGGGGGAAATAAAAGAGAGAGTAAGGGGAAGAGTTTCACCTACTTAACTGACGAAGGAGGGGGGGGGGGGGGGGGGGGGGAGGAGCTCAGCGGATGCTTGCCAATGTCGGAGACGAAGATGCCTAGAGGGGGGTAACGGCGACGAGGAGGGGGTCTGGAAGGTGCCAGCTGGTGCGGCCTGGAGCGCGAAGATGAGGCGGAGTGAACTCTATTGCAGGTATGGCAGCAGAGCGACGAAGGGGAGGAGGATGGGCCACCGGAGCCTGCGGGTGCTTGACCGTAGGAGGAGGAGATGAAGTTGGGGGGAATTCCTCGGCCAAATCAGGCTTGAGACGACCGGAGAGCCCTGCCGTCCCTTTTATAGCAACTGCCGAGAGGAGAATCTCGAGGAAAGATTGTGGAGGGCTTGCCGGAGTTGGCCGGAGATGGAGACCCATTCCTCTCATGCGTTCGCACGAGAGGAGTGGGCAATGGCAGGACATGACAGGGGGTCCTTGCGAAAGAGGACGATGCAGGGAACCCCCCTTTCGTTCCTGAGAGCGGTCCCCATACCCTGCACGGCGCCATCCTCCGCGCAAGGTTGTCGGAGGTATGGGCGGCTGCGTGGGGTGGCAGAGGGGCCATTCTGTAAAGAACGAAAAAGAAGATGGGGGGTAAAATGCAAGGGTTCAAAAAGATAAGGGTCGAAAAGTAATTCAAGAGGATCAATTTGTAAAGTAGGTCAAGATGGCCTTCACTTAGGTCTAAATTTTTGTATAAACCTAATTTGGACCTAAGGAATCTAATGATGAAGTTTTATTTTTGGTTTGACCACGTTTGACCGATCAATTTGCATAAAAACCCAAATTAGGTCAAAAATTGGGTATGGTTCTCAATTTAGGTCAACACAGGTTCCATTGGCCAAATTGAACGTTCTAAACCCTAGGGGATGTTTTTCCTTGAATTTTAGAGGGTTTATTTAACTTTTATCTTACCAGGAACTTCGTGAATTAAAGCGGATTTGTTTTTAGGGTTACAGAATGTCAGTTAATTTCTAGAAATTACTATAACCTTTTTCAGATCAGGTCATCCCACTTTCTTTATTATTAAGCCCATTTGACCTATGTTTAGACCCTTACACACCCCGCTTGTGTACTGCATTGGTGAAATTGCAATTTTACTCCTTGTGAATTATTTTATTCTTAAATTTAGAATTCTCTGATTTAGGCTTTTCCTTAGGTTTTGTAGGAGCTTTTGTACACTTATTTAGATCAAAATGTGCTAGTTAGGGTTCATGATGAGGCTCTCATCATACCCCCATGCCTAGCTTTTGCTAGTCCCTTAGCAAAATTTTAAGGTTTTACCCCTTGTTCTAGGCCATTAATTTCTTATCATGTTTAGATAAGTGCTTTTCCTCTTGTATCCTTGATTAGGTCAGAATGCCAATCATAGGCCTAAAAGGTACTCTAGTACCAATGAAGATCCAGATCTGTCTAGCTTTAGCTTCAGTCCTTATCAAAGGTTTTTAAGGCCTACAGGAACTAACTCAAAGTTTATTGGACTCTGTGGTTAAAACACCCGTGCCTGAGATATTTTTAGCCTTGATTCAGTTTGCAGTGCATTTTGTAAGAGAGAGAGACAGAAGATTTATATTTTTGGAGAGTTTTCTCTCTCTTTTCTTTTTAATTCTAGGTTAGGATTGGCTTCACAACACGATTTGTATCAGATTCCTTGTCCCCATCATCAATCCTCAAGGGTCCCTGGCAGTCGATGCTTCGAGATAGCACCGCCCATGGTAACCCCCAGAACCATGGCTTTCGAGATTTCGAGATAATCCCGTCCATGGTGTTCCATGGCTGAATTCAAACCCTGGCAATTAACACTTCGTGGTAATGCCATCCATAGAATCTGAACCGGCAGAGTGCTTACATGGCTCCAGTAGGATATATCCTAAGAGATAAGAACCGAGGAGATGATATGTTGTTACGCATCTTCGAGGGGAATTTCCCACCTCTCCGCGTTGGGAACTCATCCAAATCAACTTGTGTTGATTGACTGCTCCTAATCTAGGTGACTTTTCAGAACATTTAAAACGTTTCTGCGTGATTTTGATACTTATGCTTACTGAACCAGATGGTGTGTGTAAATTTGGGTGCTTAGGTTACTGAGTCCCGTAAACCAAAAGTCAGTTAACGAGACCGAATACTCCCTAAGCCTTGGACCTAATACTTTAGCTTTTCATTTTCCTCAACCTCTTGAGGAGCATCTAGATCTTAATGGGTACTAAGAGTCTATCCAAGAATGTCTAAGGTTTGCGTTCTTACTAATCTTGTTGTACACTTTCCTTTTTCTTAATTTCTTACTAATGGCTTTTTCATTTTGTGCTCCTTTTATCATTTAGCTCTTTTTCTCCTCCTTTTGTAAAAACCACAAGAATCCTTCCTCCTTTTAATTTTTTTTTTTATGTTGAAACCTTTTCTTATGAGTTTTTATTCATTATGCACTTTCATACCCCCCCATGCCTAAGATTTGCAATGTCCTCATTGTAAATTAGGAGGGTTTTATTTAGCTTGGTTCATGCATTAGGACCGATATTTTGGTGAGTGTATGGGTCGGGGTGACTGTTGCGGACGATTTCTAATCTCAAATGCGAGCACTTGAGGTGGAGTCGGCTGTCCTAGAGGGTGAACCTAAAGTGTAAAGAGGTGTCAGAAAAGGTTTCGAGTTTTTCAGAATGATGAGCTACCTCCCATTAAGCACTGAGTTTTACGCCATCGGCTGGGCGCAATAAGCTCAGGGAGAATGGAGGATAAATGATGACTCAGCCAAATCTGTAGAGGTTACATCAATAAACAGTTTGAGTCTCTGATCGTTCAGGATGAAAGGTTCAGAATCGTGGCTGAGAGGATTGATTTCGATGGCACCATTTCCAAAAACCTGTCGGACAAGATACGGTCCGACCCACTTGGATCGTAATTTCCCAGGGAAGAGTTTGAGTCGGGCATCGAAAGGTAGGACCTTTTGACCAGGGTGGAAGATCTTTCTAGATATGTGCTTGTCGTGGAAGGCTTTAACCTGCTCTTTGTAGATTCGCGAGTTCTCGTATGCATCAAGGCGTAATTCATCGATCGCGCTTATCTGAAGCTTTCTGTGGGTTCTAGCCTTAGAAAGATCTAAGTTGCAGGTCCGTACTGCCCAATAGGCTTTGCGCTCCAGTTCGACGGGAAGGTGACACGCCTTCCCGTACACCAGTCTGAAAGGAGACATGCCTAATTGGGTCTTGTGGGCGGTCCTATAAGCCCACAAAGCTTCTGGAAGTCGGGAAGACCAATCCTTCCTGTCAGGTCGAACAATAACCTGCAGAATTTTCTTGATCTCCCGATTTGATAGCTCAGCTAGACCATTAGTTTGGGGGTGGTAAGGAGTAGAGATTCAATGAGACACCCCATATTTGGTCATCAGTGACCTGAACTGAGCATTCAGAGATGATTGCACGAGGAATCCCGAACCGTGAGAAGATATTCTGATGAATGAGTTTGATGACGATCTTGTGATCACAGGTACGGGTCAGAATGGCTTCGATCCATTTGGACAGGTAGGTCACCGTGAGTAAAATGTACTCGAAGCCTTCCAAAATGGGAAAGGGGCCCATAAAATCAATCCCCCAAATATCGAAGATCTCGCATACGAGAATCGGCTGCAAAGGCATCATGTCGTAGTGGCTCATGTTGCCCAGAGTTTGGCAACGAATGCATGCCTTACAGTGTCTGTATGCGTCTTTGAAGATAGTGGGCCAATAAAAGCCACACTGGAGGATTTTCGATGCGATTTTGTGCCCAGAGAAATGGTCACCGCATGCCTGGTCATGGCAGAAGGAGAGAATGTCATTGACTTCACCCTCCGGGACACATCTCCGGATGATTTGGTCAGCACTTATGCGGAAAAGGTACGGGTCTTCCCAGATGTAGTACTTGGCATCAGAGCGCAACTTGTCTTTCTTGGCCTTTGGCCAATCAGACGGGATCTGATGGGATGCCAAGTAGTTTACTATATCAGCAAACCATGTAAGCCTAGTACCAATAGTCAATAGGTGCTCATCAAGAAGATGTTCTGTGATGGGTCCAGAAGGGTTGATGATCTTAGAAGGAAGGAAACACAAGTGATCAGCTCCCACGTTCTGTCTTCCCGCCTTGTCGCAAATCTCGAGGTCGAATTCTTACAACAGTAAGATCCATCGGATTAATCGAAACTTCGCATCCTTCTTAGCAAGGAGATGCCTCACAGTAGTGTGATCCGAGTAGATAATGACGTGGGAACCCAGGAGATAGGATCGGAATTTTTCGAGGGTAAATACTACGGCTAGCAGCTCTTTCTCCGTAACCATGTAGTTATGCTGAGCCTCGTCAAGTATCTTGTTAGCGTAGTAGATGACCACAGGTTTCCCGTCAATCTTCTGCCCTAGAACCGCTCCTACAGCAAAGTCAGATGCATCGCACATGATCTCAAAGGGTTGAGACCAATCAGGGGGCTGTAGGATCGGGGCTTGGGTGACTCAGTCATGAAGGTTCTCAAAAGCTTGAGTGCATTCCTTGGAAATTTCAAAGGGTACATCCTTGGAGAGAAGAGTAGTCAGGGGGCACGCGATTTTCGAGAAATCAGGGATGAAACGATGGTAAAAATCGATGTGCCCCAGAAAAGAATGAATGTCCCTGATCGAGCTAGGCATAGGAAGTCGAGAAATCAGATCAACCTTGGCTCGATCCACTTGGATGCTTTTCTCAGAAATTAAATGACCTAGGACGATCCCCTCAGGCACCATAAAGTGGCTCTTTTCCCAGGAAAGAACCAGATTTCCATCGATGCAACTCCTAAATATATGAACCAAGTGCTGGAGGCAATCATCAAATGATGCCCCAAAAACTGAGAAGTCATCCATGAAGACTAGCAGAAAATTACCTACCATATCAGAGAATATGGCAAGCATGCACCGCTGAAAAGTCGCGGGTGCATTGCAGAGACTGAAAGGCATCCTTCGGAACGCGTATGTCCTGAAGGGGCAGGTGAATGTGGTCTTCTCTTGGTCCTCAGGATGAATAGCCACTTGGTTATAACTGGAGTACCCGTCAAGGAAGCAGAAGAATCTATTTCCCACTAATTTCTCGAGAATCTGATCAATGAATGGTAGTGGGAAATGATCCTTCTTCGTTGAGGAATTGAGTCTTCGGTAATCTATGCAAATTCTCCACGAGTTGGCTATACGAGTAGGTATGACTTCTTCGGTTTCAGTCGTAATGGTGGTGAGCCTTGCCTTCTTAGGCACAACCTGGATTGGGCTCACCCAACAATTGTTGGAAATCGGGTAGGTGATCCCTGCATCTAACCACTTAATGATCTCCTTTTTCACGACCTCCTGCAGATTGGGATTCAAACGTCTCTGCATTTCACGGGAAGGTCGTGCACCCTCTTCAGAATAGATAGGGTGTGTACAATAAGAGGGACTTATTCCAGTCAAATCATCGAAAGTCCAACCAATGGCTCTGCGATGTTGCTGGAGAATAGTAATCAGACAGGATTCCTGATCAAGTGTGAGTCTGGAGTTTATAATCACAGGAAATGTCTGATTAGAACCCAAGAAGACATTTTAAATGGTCGGGAAGGGGTTTGAGTTCAAGAATGGGGTTATCAGCAGCCGTGGGTGGTTCAGAGTGAGCGTGGGGTACAAGGGTAGGAGTCATAGGTTTGTCTAAATCAGGGTCTGACTCCTCTAATTGCGGTTCAATATCTTCTTGTGGTTGATGAGGAATAATCATGTTGTCCTCAAGTTATGGTTTATCAACCAAAGCTCTAATATCACAGATTTGTTCAATGACTCCGCAATTGATCCCTTGTTGGGCCTTAAAGATATCAATTTTGAGAGTCTGATTCCCAAATTTTAGTTCTATTTGACCCTCTTCACAACTAATGTTGGCCCTTGCAGTGGCCAGAAAAGGTCTCCCTAGTATGATCGGTGTATCCCTTGGATTTTCAGGTGCATCCATGTCTAAGATTATGAAGTCCACAGGGAAGTAAAAATCTCGGATCCTTACAATAACATCCTCAAGAATCCCTTTTGGTGACTTGATAGATCGATCTGCTAACTGTAGTGTCACCTCGGTCGGTTTTAGCTCAGATTCTTCTAGGTGGTTGAGTAAGGATGTGGGTATCAAGTTTATGGAGGCTCCTAAGTCTAACAATGCTCTGTCGAACTGGGTTTCACCGATCTTGCATGAAATCAGGGGAGTGCCTGGGTCTTTCTCCTTGGGTGGGAGTCTACTCAGGATTACAGAGCTGGCTTGCTCTGACAGTACAATTGGACTTCCACTCTTGGTTCTTGGCTTACGTTGAGGTGTACACATGTTTTTCAAAAATCGTGCGTAAGACGGTACGTGGCGGATCGCATCCATCAAGGGGATGTTTATTTGGACCTGCTCAAAGAGCTTGACCAGGTCCTCCTCAGGAGCCACGGGTTTGGTTGTCTTCTTTCCCTTGGTCAAGGCCTCAGGAAATGGAACCTTGGTTGGTTCCTCTAGGATAGGTCCAGGTTTTTGATCTGGGACAGGGATAGGAACATCCTGGATAACTGCCCTAGGATTCGATTCACTACCAGGCATGGAGTGGTCTAGATAAGGTGGATCTTGGGTTGCTTTACCACTACGGGTTGTTACAGAATTAAGTCCTGCCTGGTTCTGGTTGGGGGTTGGTAGAATGGGCTGCTGCTGTTGATAACCTGCATAAGAAGTTGAAGCTTCCATCTTGTTAGGTGAAGGAATAGAAGGGGCCTGATAAACCATGTGTGCTTGGCCCGGGTTTGGGTTAATAACGCGCCGTTAGGTTGGCACGCTATTAGGGTTAGGTAGAGGCTGAGAAGGAAGCGTGCCTGGTTGGCGAGAATTTGCCAACTGGGCCAATTGATTTCGAACCTCTGTGATTTCGTCCTTGTGTTGCTTTTGAATAGCCGCATTCATTCTCTGAATGTCAGCCAAAGTCTAGAGGATGAGGGACATTTGGTCTTGGTTTGGCCCGGATGGATAAGTGGGGTGGGCCGAGGCTGAGGCGGCTAGTAAGGACAAGGTGCTTGTGGACGAGGCTGAAAGGGTGGTCTCAGATTCTGGGAATTCCCCGTCCACTGGAAGTTGGGATGGTTTCTTCATCCAGGATTGTAGGTATTGGAAAATGGGTCATTTTGGATGGTGTTGAGGTCCTCGCAGGTCTAAGGAACCTTAGAAAAGTCAGAGAATGGAGTAGTAGAGCTCCCCCGGCTAGAATAAAAAGGATCGGAGGTTCCTCCAATCCAAGAGTCAGATGGGGGTGGATACAAGTCCAC
This sequence comes from Thalassia testudinum, assembly GCA_037157565.1. NCBI lineage: Eukaryota > Viridiplantae > Streptophyta > Magnoliopsida > Alismatales > Hydrocharitaceae > Thalassia > Thalassia testudinum. Next base: position 60,703,295 of record JAZHRO010000013.1, on the reverse strand, counting down.
CCTAGGAGAAGGTCGGTGGAAAATGTGTTGCACAGTCTCCCATGTGGGAGGAGGTTGTGCAAAGGAGTTCTACGCAAAGGTGGCTTGCTGCAAATGCTGAGTCAGCTCATCCACCTTCTTCTCTATAATAGAGACCTTGTCCAATCGACTGGCCATTAATTCCAGGTCTACTGATGCGGACAGGCCCTGCGTCTTATGTGCTCCCCTAAGGTTCGTTGATGCGCGGGTATTCGTCCTGTCAAATAGTCCCATGGAGTCATTATTGATGGAGTTCTCGCACATATTCTCGAGAATCTCCCACACGGTGTCCTTATGCTGACCCATGATATTCCCTTCGCAAGTTGCATTGACGAACAGTCTAATATCCTCACGAAGTCCCTGGTAAAAAGATTGGACTTGTTCCCATTTAGGAACTCCATGATGGGGGCACTTTCTCATGAGATCCTGAAAACGATCCCATGCTTCATAAAGAGGTTCTCCCATCTGTTGCGTGAAGTGAGTAATCGATGGCGCAAGGCATTGGTCCGACGAACGGGGAAGAACTTTTTTAGAAACTCGGACTGAAGTTCCTCCCAAGTGTTGATCGGACGGGTCTAGGTCTAATACCAATGGGCTGCCTTGTCCATAAGGGAGAAAGAGAACATCTTCATGAGTAAGATATTCCGATTATGCGCATCTGACTCGAAAGTCTGGGCCAGATGCTTTAGCTGTTTGATGTGCTAGAAGGGGTCTTTAGAATTAAGCCCATGGAATTTAGGTATAGCATGAATCATGTTGGGCTTCAGTTCAGAATCAGGTCCTCCAGTCGAGATTCTGACTCGAGGCTCAATTGCCACCGCAGCGGGATTTTAGTGATCTCGCATCATGGGACGCTGCGGTGGGTTCATGAAGTTCTGGAAGAGGTCATTGAGTCACTGGAGCTGGTGCTCAAGATTATTCTCTTCCTCAACTGGCTGAGCCATTGTGGAAGAAGAAGGTGAGTTGGGTTCAGAATCAGAGGAGAGGTCTATGTGAAGAGTTGGTTGCACAAACAAAGGTACCGAGGCTCGGCCTCGGGGAGAGTGAATTTCTAGAGGAGGTTTCAAGGACCTCCTACCAAACATGCACTGATGGATTAGACGAGTTTAGCAGGTGCTGGACCCAATCAAGACACCCAAAATGTTGGGTGGCTATAGAGGTTCGGGGCGGATGGTACCCCTTAATCAGAAGGTCGTCCACCTGAGAATTACCTGGGCAGCCAGAAAGGGTGTCCCGCGAAGACCGCTACACGGTAGAGCACCCCCACGGGTTACAGGGTTTCCCCCACCCGACCTCTCTTGTCACTGAGATTCCAGTTAGACCAGAATGGGGACCTTGACCTCTTAAGTCTACCACTTTTAGTTAGGATCAAGGTGCTTAGGGTTTCACTTGAATTTTAACCTTTTGAGTGCAAAGAGTGACCTAATTTAAAGGTTGGTTGATCGAAGGGATCAACTTCACCTAGTAGTTCCTATGAGAGCTTATTAGATCTTGTCTTTTAAGGTTCAAGTGATTTAAGAGCCAAATTGCTTAGGGTTTCTCTTGATAGTTGTTTTCAAGCAATGGCTTAGGCACACTTCTTTTGGGAATTCTCAATTCTTGATTAGAAAGTGTGTTTCTAAAACCCTAGCGTTGAGTCTTAAGTTGGCTTTAATTGATCCAGTTAGTTGCCTCGAGATTAGGTAATTAGGGCTCAAGCAAGAAGGTTTTAGCCCTAAATACCTTTAGTGGATGTACAGATAGAATGTGTTGAAATTTGAAAATAGGCAACTTCTATGATTTACTAGGTATGGACGACAGGTTATTCCTAAATTATTTTTTTTTCTTTTTCTTCCTCTTTAGAATTTTAAGGGGCTTAAAAGAGAGGATAGGAATTTACCTGTCCCTTGGTGTGGTTGTTGTGCGGCTGCTTACTCCTTGATTTCCTGTGCCTGCACAACAAAAGAGAAGAGCTTAAGTTAGTAGTAAATACAAAATTGTGAATAAATAGCTTCTAGAATGGCCGTTGCTCCCCGGCAATGGTGCCAAAAAGTGCTTATTCTGCTCGTCCTTCGGGTTTTAATGATGTATTCGTTGCAGTATTATGAAAGACGATTACCACTTTCATTTATTTATTACTCGAGATTTAAAAGTATCCCAAGGTCGAACTCAGGGAGCACACGTCATTCTAGAAACATATGGATTCACAATTGACTATATACTGTTTTACAAAAATTTAAGAGAGAGAGAATGAGTAAAAAAACTCCTTTTTCTTCTTTCTCTTGGTTTCTTCTCTCTTCTTCTTTCCTTTCAGCCAGTTATTTTCTTTCTCTTTTCTTGCTTCTTCTTACTGTGCCTTCTCTTCTTCAGTCTGCCTTCTTCTTTCTTCTTCTTTTCTTTGCTGCGGTTCTTCTTTTCTCTTCCTTTTCTCTGCTGCTGCCTCTTCTCCTTTCTTCTTTCTTCTGCGTCTTCTTCTTTCTTCAGTAGCTCATTCTTTCTTCTTCTCTTTTCCTTCTCTTCTTTTTCCCTGATCCGGACGTCTGATTCTTCGAGCCGGATGCCTTATCGGTGCTGTTGCTACAGTGCCTCCTTCTTCTCTTCTTCTGTTGTTTTCTTTTCTTCTTCAGCTTCTCCCTCTTCTTCTCTTTGCTATGGCTTCTCCTTCACCTTCTTCTTTTTCTCTGCTATGGGGGCTTTACGGCTAAGTCCTCGCCGCCCGCTCTTCCTCTTCTTTTTCCTCACCTGTTCCCTGCTCACATGCGACACAAAACCTACCCTTACCCTTTCCCGCATCTCTCTCTCTCTGAATCTCTCTTTGGTACGCTCTCCTAGAGCCAGGTAATCGGGTCAGGTCGCGTGCCTGGGTCCAGGCGCACCGGCGTGGGTGTGGTGCGCGAGTAGTGCTCAGGAGTGGGGTAGTCAGGTCGTGGGTCAGGTTCGCGTGGGCAGTGCCGCGGACGAGACCCGATGGATAGGTGAGGAGGGACCTCACCCCAGTGTTTCGAGAAAAAAAGCCTATGCGACTTTTTCCTCTTATGTGTGGGCGTGCGCCCACACAGTTCCGAGGTCGGACTAAAGTCCCACCTCCGATCTCGGGCGTCTGCAGGAGGAAGGTTTGTCCAATTGGGGCAGCGGCAGAGGCCTGCGACCCTAATTGAGGTCCTGAGTGCGCGAGCGAAACCCTTCCACGCGACCTGGGCTACAGACCTGGAGCTGAAGAGGCTTGGAGCTGCTTGCAAGCTTGCTCCAAGCTTCTCGTCAATGGCGGCGAGGGTGCGAGACCTGAAACCACCAGTACAGCCTTGCGGCCCTGTCAGAATACTTCGTGAGCTTCGCCAGAGCGCGGTGAAGATAGTGCAGGGGTTAGCGCGACGTGGGAGGTCGGAGTGCGCGTGCTTAGGCACACTGTGTGCGTGAGAGTGGGTGTGTTCAGGGGGTGTTCTGGAGGTGTGGCGTGGTGAATGGAGGGCAGATTTAGTGTTAGTGAGGTGTCGCGGTGCTTAAGGGGTGATTGGCGAGGCAGATGGAGGAGTGGAGCGACGGGGATGCCTCGCCGGAGGGCAGCCGGAGTTGGAGAAGGTGGTGATGGACAGTGGTGTTCGGTGGGTGGAAATAGCAAATTAAGAAGGGGGAAAAAATGAGAGAGTAAGGGGAAGAGTTTCACCTACTTAACTGACGAAGGAGGGGGGGGGGGGGGGGGGGGGAGGAGCTCAGCGGATGCTTGCCAACGTCGGAGACGAAGATGCCTAGAGGGGGGTAACGGCGATGAGGAGGGGGTCTGGAAGGCGGCAGCTGGTGCGGCCTGGCGCGGGAGGACAAGGCGGAGTGAACTCTGCTGCAGGTATGGCAGTAGAGCGATGAAGGGGAGGAGGAAGGGCCACCGCAGCCTACGGGCGCTTGACCGTAGGAGGAGGAGACGAAGTTAGGGGAAATTCCTCAACCAAATCAGGCTTGAGACGACCGGAGAGCCCTGCCGTCCCTTTTATAGCAGATGCCGAGAGGAGAATCTCGAGGAAAGATCGTGGAGGGCTTGCTGGAGTTGGCTGGAGATGGAGACCCATTCCTCTTGCGTGTTCGCACAAGTGAAGTGGGCAATGGCAGGACATGGCAGGGGGTCCCTGTGAAAGAGGACGACGCAGGGAACCCCCTTTCGTTCCTGAGAGCGGCCCCCATACCCTACGCGGCACCAATCTCTACGCAAGGTCGCCGGAGGTATGGGCGGCTACGTGGGGCGACAGAGGGGCCGTTCTGTAAAGAACGAAAGGGAAGATGGGGGGCAAAATGCAATGGTTCAAAAAGATAAGGGTCAAAAAGTAATTCAGGAGGACCAATTTGTAGAGTAGGTCAAGATGGCCTTCTCTTAGGTCAAAATTTTGGTATAAACCTAATTTGGACCTAAGGAATCTAATGGTGAAGTTTTACTTTTGGTTTGACCATGTTTGACCAGTCAATTTGCATAAAAACCCAAATTAGGTCAAAAATTGGGTATGGTTCTCAATTTAGGTCAAGACAGGTTCCAATGGCTAAATTGAAGGTTCTAAGCCATAGGGGATGTTTTTCCATGAATTTTAGAGGGTTTATTTGACTTTTATCTTGCTAGGAACTTCGTGAATTAAAGCGAGTTTGTTTTTAGGGTTATAGAATGTCAGTTAATTCCTAGAAATTGCTATAACCCTTTTCAGATCAGGTCATCCCACTTTCTTTCTTATTAAGCCCATTTGACCTGTGTTCAGACCCTTAGATACCCCGTTTGTGTACTACATTGGTGAAATTACAGTTTTACCCCTTGTGAATTATTTTATTCTTAAATTTAGAATTCTCTGATTTAGGCTTTTCCTTAAGTTTTATAGGAGCTTTTTGAAAAGGGGTTATGGTCGAGCCCAGATAGGTTGTGTTAATATGGTGATTTTATCGTTGAAATGCATATAGTGGTTAACCTAAATCGAGCCTAACCATCTCTTTACAAAATTTTTAACCTGGCCTACTTGATTTTATCTTGGTCACTTTTAGGCCCACGGTCAAACGCAGGGAAGTGGGGTTAGAAGAAGATGCTACGCCTTTTCTACAACGAATCTCTTTCGTTCGTTTATTATGCTTTTGGTGTTTTTCTATTTAAGATTTTTTTTCTGATAATTTTTTGTTCTTGAGGTACACCCTCAAAATCAGGTTCTTGGCTTTGAGCCAAATTAGGGTTCAAAACTGGTCTTGCTATTCGCAAGACTGAGTACCTGCAAGTCAAGGATTGTCTTTTCTCTTTTATATATATTTTTTTATCTTTTTACTGGCAGGAAAGAGAAACAGAAATAAAGTAAATATAGTATATATATGTATATATTATATATGTATAAAGGGGTGGGGGTGGAGGTGGAGATGGCGTGTAGCACGGTGTCGAGTTAGTCGTCGTCTAGGAAGACGCAACCAACAGGACGAAGTGCCGCGTGGAGTGTAGGATGGATGGTGGAAGATGTGTGTGGAGACGCTTGCTGTACGCGTGTATCGGGAAATATCAGCAACTGGTGCAGATATTCCCGCAATACAACGTATGGTAGGTGATATGAAAATATATATATATGTATGTATATATGTAAATATATATATATATGTATATATATATGTATGTAATTATATAGGTGTATATGTACTTATATATGTATATATTGTATATATATATGTATATATATAGGTATGTAAATATCTGTATAGATAGATGTATGTATATGTATATATATATATATTTATAATTGTATATATATGTATGTATATATATCTATGTATATAGATATAGATATGAATATATATATATATATTGGTATATATATAGTAATATATGTATATAGTTATATATATGTGTATATGTATATATATATATATTAGTATAAGTATTTATGTATATCGATATATGTAGATAGATATACAAATATATATATATATATATATGTATTTATAGTTATAGGTATATAAATATATATATATATGTATGCATGTATGTATGTATAAATATATGTGTATATATATGTATATATACTTATACTTAGTTATATAAGTACTAATATGTGTATAGATATATGTATATATATATATATGTATATAAATATATGTATATATATCAATATATATATGTATATGTATATATATATCAGTATATAATAGTGTATAGGTGAGTGGGTGTGTGTGCGAGAGTGTGAGTGTGTGTGTGTATGTGCCTGCAGGGAGAGTGAGAGAGTGCTATGAGAGAGAGAAAGAGAGAGAGAGACTTCTGGAGTGAAGAAGGCGTTTAAGTCATCTGCAGCCTCCGGGCATCGTCTGATGGCGCAACGCGCATGCACAGGCGCATAGGCGCGCGAAGACGTGCGCGCTGGAGGGAGTGGGCGCGGGGAAGAGACCGCAGCGCACTACGCTGCGCGGTGACGCGAGCGCTGAAGCAGGTGGGCGAAGGCTCACGCGGGAGAGGGCGTTGGAGCGGGCGGGCGTACGCGAGAGCGGGTGCAGGCGTGGACGCGGGGCAAGACGTGGGCGCGGGCTGGGGCCGGTAGCGGCGCGCCGGGTGACTGGATAAGTGAGAAACTTATCGGTCACCGCACTGTAGCCACAGTATTCCGCTGACTAGCGTGAACAGTGGCTACAGTGCCGCTCGGCTTCGCGTGATCGGGTACGCCCGGTGCTGTGAGTGAGGGAGGTGTGGAGCGGCTGGCACACGCGCGAAGAAGCTGGACTGGCTGCTGGCTTGCGCGGAGAGGCGGGTTTACGTGAAGAAGAGAGAGGCTAGGGCGGCCTGCAGGCGCGCGCTAGAGGCCTGCGCTGCTGCTGCCGCCTTGCTGCTGCTGCGGAGCTTGAGTGTGGGCGAGCGGTGGCCGGTTGAGCTTCAAAGTTTGAAGCTCCTATGGCAATGTCAAGGTTGGCTTGGAATGATGAAACAGGGAAGAGAACTACCATGCCCATCGACTCTTTGATGAGCTGGGTGGTGGTGGGACTCACAGTGGTGGTTGTGCACCACAGTGAGGTACTCCTACCCGCAGAGTGGCTCCTCAGAGGAGGAGAGGCTGCGTATGGAGGGAGAGGGGAGGAGACGGCTTGGAGAAGAAGAGAAGCTATTGTGTGTTTTTTGTGGACCAGGCTCCTTTGCAAAGAAGCTAGCCGTGCCTTTTTAAAGAGGAAGAAGGCATGCACAGCCATGCCCTGGCTGTGCATGGCTCAGCATGGCTGTGCAGGGCAAGCCTCTACAAGGAATGGCGCGAGGAGAAAGCTGCCATGCCTTGCAGCCGCGGAGAAGAATTAAAAGTTAAATAAAAATAAAGATGGTGAATTTGCGAAGCAGCACTTGAGGAAAATGTTAATTTCATGGCCATTTTATTCTCTCCTCCCCTCTCAAATAAATGCATGCATGCGTGTATTTTTACAAATGAGACTATGGCTACCTAATATGCACTGGTAATGCTAGGAAATAGCACAAGACGACACAATTGGTGCATTTTTGCTGTTTAATCATACCCCCATGCCTATCTTTTGCTAGTCCCTAGCAAAACATTTTTGTATTGTATTTAGAAATCATCTTAAGCTGAAGATTTTTTTCTGAGGCAACATAGGTGTGTTTATTATTGGATATTGTGGGAACCAATTGTAGTGAAGACTACCAGTACTTGAAGTCTCACATGACATAGATCATCTCTCGACTAACCAGGACTCTTGATATTTAAATCTTAAGTACGATTTCCAGGACCCAGGAGGTTTTTTGCCGTACTCGAGAGCTCAAGAGATTATGGCTTGTGCTTAGTGAAGGATCAAGACTGACCAGATGAACATTAAGACTCAAGCCCAGGGTTTCACGAATTTTTAAGTGTAGTTTGGTCCCAGTTTCAGCTCATATCTTCAGATTGACCCTTAAAAAGATGACGGAAACTCAACTCCCATGACATCTGTGGCTCAAGGAAAATAGGGTATTTGTATTTTGCCCTGAAGAACTCTTGTAGGAGGAAGACTTTATAGATATTTGCGAGATATACTAACTTATTTGCATCTTTTTTTTTTTAAACACGTGTCAGTATATCTCTTACAATATTATTTGGAGGAGCACACTTTTCTTTTTGGTGGGAGAGTTCCTTTTTAGTGGAAAGAGTCTCTCCTAAACACAAGAATAAAGCCTAGGATAAAAAGTCTACCTGCACGCACAGGTAAGGACTCCACCTTCCCTAATGAACACTGGGGTTGGATCTTATGTTCACCTGGTCTTTCTTGATATGTGTAGTGTGAACCAAGATTACTTAGGCTCTCGAGTAGAAGCAAACCAACGGATCCTGTACTGGTGCCTCAGGTACAAGAATACGTCCTAAGTTAGGAGAGATTTCGATCTATTTTGTCAATGCTCAAGTGAATTAAGCCAAGCCTGAGCGAATCAAGCTTCTGTGGCCTGGAAAGTCTTCAAAACAGTGGTTGAATATCCATAAACACTTATTGTATTTTTGTTTTAGCCTTCAGATCATTACTAAACACCATTTTTTTTTAACATATTTATAGATAGATGAAAATTTCATGATACCCAAAAATACCCAGATCCTATGGATGCCTATCCACCCCCCCATGCCAAACGATGTAATGTCCTCATATGCATGTAGGGTAGGGTCAAGGAAGGACGAAAGATTGGGTAACAAGAGTTGAGGTGCAAGCTATACAGCAGGGTGGTAAGGTGGGTGATTGGTGGGTGGTGAAGTGAAAAGTGAAGTGAGCGTGACAGTCAAGTGAAAAGTGATGGTGGATGGTGAGTGTTGTTGGGGTGCCTCCCAATGAGCGCTAAATTTAACGTCCCCAGCTGGACCCAGAATGAGGCACAAAATTAGTTACCCTCCAGCAGGGCAATAGTTTCTCCAACAGGGGTAGGTTTATGAGTAAGATAGGGTTTCAAACACTACCCATTGACCGTAAATTTATGCTCATATTTGGGATCTTCAATCTCAACGGCCCCGTTGGGAAATGGTCTCGAGACCAGGAAAGGACCAGTCCATTTGGACTTCAGTTTTCCAAGAAAGAATTTGAGCCGGGTATTGTAGAGCCAAACTTGCTGAGATGGCTCAAATTCTTTCCACCGAATGCGGCTATCATGAAAAGCCTTAGTGCGTTGCTTGAAAGTTAAGGTAGAATCATAGGCTTCACGACGGAGCTCTTCTAGCTCCTGGAGTTGGAGTTTCCTTTCTCGACCACACAGGTCTGGGTTAAGGTTACATTGGCGAACCGCCCAATAAGCGCGGTGCTCCAACTGCACGGGCAAATGACAAGGCTTCCCGTAAACGATTCTATAAGGAGACATACCATGGGGAGCCTTGAAGGCGTTTCGATACGCCCAAAGTGCGTCAATCAGCTTGTCGGACCAATCCTTACGGTCAGGCCGAACTGTTTCCTAGAGAATTTGCTTGATTTGACAGTTCGACACCTCTGCCTGGCCATTCGTCTGAGGATGATACGGAGATGCGATACGATGGTGGACTCCGTATTTCCTCAGAAGTGCCCGAAAAGAAGCATGGGTAAAGTGGCTTCCTCCATCCAAGATAATGGCTCGAGGGATCCCAAAGCGTGCAAAGATGTGGTCTTTGACAAATCGAGTGGATATAATATGGTCAGCATGGCGCGTGGGAATAGCCTCGATCCATTTCGAAACATAATCAACAGCCACAAGAATGAATTCGAAACCGTTGGAAGGAGGAAAGGGACCCATGAAATCAATTCCCCAAATATTGAATATTTTCGCAGCTAGGATGGGTTGCAAGGGCATCATGTCACAACGTGACATTGACCCTAACGACTGGAACCTAGTGTAATGCTTGGCATAATTGTGTGCATCCTGGTGAAGGGAGAGCCAAAAGAAATCGCACTGCAACACCTTGGCTGCAGTTTTCCTCCCAGAAAAATGGCCTCCGCAGGCCTGATCGTGGCAGAAGGATAGCACACAGGGGAATTCACTGTCAGGAATACAGCGATGGATGATTTGATCAGCACCTATCCGAAAAAGAAGTGGATTATCCCAAAAATAATACTTTGCTTTTGCCATGAGATGCTCACGCTGGTTTTTAGGCCAGCCACGTGGACGGGATCCAGAAGCAAGGTAATTGGCAATGTCGGCATACCAAGGTCCACTTGCCACATTAATTGCCAATAGGTGCTCATCAGGAAAAATCTCATTAATTGGCAGAGTAAGTCTAATATGGTCAGCCACAACATTCTGGGCTCCAGCCTTATTGCGGATCTCAATGTCAAATTCCTGGAGCAGAAGGATCCAACGAATCAGTCTAGGATTGGCATCCTTCTTGTGCATGAGATGGCAAATGGTCACGTGATCAGTGAAAACAATAACGTGTGAGCCCAGAAGGTAAGAGCGGAATTTCTCCAGCCCAAAGACGACCACCAGTAGTTCTTTTTCAGTGGTAGTATAATTACGCTAGGCCTCGTCCAACGTTTTACTGGCGTAGTACACCACGAAGGGGTGTCTATCGCGTCTTTGTCCCAGGATGGCTCCGACTGCAAGGTCGGAAGCGTCACACATGAGTTCAAAGTCGAGGGACCAATCAGGTGGCTGGAGAACAGGGGCCTTGGTGACAGCATTACGCAGCTGCGTGAATGCTCGTATGCAGTCGGGGCCCATATCGAAGGGTACGTCGGTTGATAGGAGATGAATTAAAGGTCGGGAAATCTTGGAGAAATCTTTAATGAATCTCCTATAGAAACCAACGTGTCCTAGGAAGGAGCGGAGTTGTTTGACAGAGCCAGGCATAGGTAAATCAGCAATTACATCAAGCTTAGCTCTGTCAACCTCGATACCCCTATCGGAGATGATATGTCCGAGAACAATTCCCTCGTGTACCATAAAATGACCTTTTTCCCAAGAAGGCATGAGGTTTACATCAATACAACTCATAAGGATATGGGTCAGGTTGGCAAGACATTCATCAAAAGAGGGTCCAAAGATCGAAAAGTCATCCATGAAGACCTCAAGAAAATCACCCACCATGTCATGGAATATCGCCTGCATACATCTCTGGAAAGTTGCTGGCGTGTTACAAAGTCTGAACGGCATCCTTCTAAATGCAAAGGTGCCGAAGGGGCAGGTAAAAGTGGTTTTCTCTTGGTCCCAGGGGTCAATTGCCACCTGGTTATATCCTGAGAATCCATCCAGGAAACAGAAAAATTTATTTCCTGCTAATCGCTCCAGGATTTGGTCAATGAAAGGTAGCGGAAAGTGATCTTTCTTAGTTGCAGCATTGAGTTTCCTATAATCTACACACACTCTCCAAGATGTAGGAGTGCGTGTAGGGATGGATTTTCCCTTGTCATTGACACGGATGGTGAGTCCCGCCTTTTTGGGCACAACGTGAATTGGGCTCACCCAGGGGCTATCGCTGATCGGGTAGATTATACTCGCATCCAGCCACTTAATGATTTCCTTTATAACGACCTCCCGCATGTTAGGGTTGAGACGTCGCTGCATCTCGCGGGAAGGTCGAGCCTCCTCCTCCATATATATATGGTGAGTGTAGTAGGAGAGGTTGATGCCAGATAAGTCTGATAAAGACCATCCAATGGCTGCCTTGTGTTCCATCAAGACCTTCGTTAGTTTGCACTCTTGCTCCCTAGTCAATTTTGAACTAATCATTACGGGGAGCATTTCATTTGGTTCCAGGAAAACATACTTAACTGTACTATGCAGCTCTTTCAGCTCAGGAGTGGATGGTGAAAGATCTGGCATTTCTTGGGATGAGAGTGTCCCAGGCGAATCAGAAAATAAGTCAGGAGGAAGAAGTTGGCCCTCAGATTGACCAAGAAGAAGGGCTTCTTGGATAGATGGATCCAAAAAGGAATAGCCCCAGTGAGAAGTATATGGGCTCAAGGTCCCAGTGTGGAGTTGCAAATCCGCTTGATTTGGCGAGAAAGAAAGGGCAATCCTATCTTCAAGGGTGTGGACCGGTGGTGAGTAGCCCGGATATGAATCAGACCATGAGGAATGGAAAGCAGAGAAAACCTCCTCAGAAGTTTGGTCAAGAGAAGGTACGGGACTAGGGAGGAATGGGAGAACGTCACAGTATGTGTTGGTCAGGCAGTCGTCAGTGTTTACAGGTAATCCGCAGCAGTCAGAATAAGTCCCAATTAGTCTGATACACGCATTGACGGCCATGTCCTCGTCAGACGTGTCATCCTCGATGTAATCGCAATCAAAGTTCTTGGCTACCTTGAAGATGTTAAGCTTGAGCTTTTCAGATCCAACGACAATCTCAATATAGCCCGACTCGCAGTCGATATGGGCGTGGGCTGTGGCCAAGAAAGGTCGACCAAGGATGATCGGACAAGCAGAAAGTGAGCTAGGAACTTTCATATCTAAAACAAGAAAGTCAACAGGAAAACAGAGACTGTTGACCCTAACCACCACGTCTTCCACCACACCCTTCAGAATTTTGATAGAACGATCTGCCAATTGTAAGGTGACAGGGGTGGGTTTCAGATTTCTCAAGGAAAACTTTTCGAGCATGATGGTTGGTATAAGATTGATGGAACATCCTAGATCAAGCAGGGCACAGTTAAAATTGCAGCCTTGGATGCTATAGGAAATAAGCGGTGTGCCCGGATCTTTCTACTTCGGTGGTAGATTTGACAGTATAGCACAACTCGCATGAGGCGAGAGAACCACCGAATTCTTATTTTCTTTGACTGTCGCTTGGGTGTTGTGTAGTCTTTGAAAAAGCAGGCGACAGTAGGTATGTGGTCGATAGCCTCTAGCAGGGGTACCTTGATTTCTACATCCCTGAATAAATTACGCAGGTTATCAAAGGCCTGCGTATCCTTCTTCTTGCCTTTTGGCTCCCTCAGTAGAGCCTCAGGGAATGGAACTGATTCTGGCACTAATTTGGGTGTATCGTCCTCTCGCGAATGTGGTGCTCATCCCGAATGAGAGGACGAAGAAGAAGACGGGCCAGGATCAGGTCGAGGCGGATCAACGGTCTGCTTACCGCTCCTCGTAGTGATAACATTGGACGATGCGGGTCCAGTGGGATCATAAGGCGGAGAAGGGTTCGCAATGGGGACATAAGAGTGAGGTGCTGCGGCGGGATTAGCCTAAAATCCCGGTGGAATGCTCGGAGCTTGCAAAATTTGATGAACCTACCCCTGAGAAGGTCGTACCTGTGGTTGAGGACCACAGGGTACGAAATTTTGCGGGTTGGGAACAGGTTGGGTGGGAAGAGTGCCCTGAGATCAAGTCGCCATGCGTAGTTCACTGATCTCAACATTCTGCTGCGCCAATTGGTGCTGAAGAGAGGTCATGTTCTCTTCATGGCGCTTTGACATTTCCGTCATCATTTGCATCAATTTATCAAGAGGACTTCATGCGTGTTCTGTTTGCGGTACGCAAGGACCCGATGGCGGATTCGCCATAGGATTAGACTGGGCCCTTGGGATGATGGGTGCGGACGGTCGCATTGGTCCACCCGCGGGGTTTTGGCGCTGCGGGTTGTTGGACCAAGCAAAGTTTGGATGATTTCACCACCCTGGGTTATAAGTGGCAGAGAACGGGTTGTTCCCCAGGGCGCAAGCATCTTCTATGCCAGAAGATGTGTCCGCATGTAAATATGCTTCTGATCACACGGAGGCTTTGTCCTCCGTGTCGAAATACTGGCTCGCAGAAGCTAGATCCACATGACTTATTGAGTCGCTCGGCGCGACACTTGGTAAGGAAGGTCTTACGGGGTTTCTCGGGATAACCCTGGTGTTGGAAGAATTGAGATTGTGACGAAGTGGTGAGGTGGGGGTGTTTGCCATAAAATGGGCGGGGTTGGCCAGAAGCTCGTCCAGCTTCTTGTGCACGACGGAGACTTCATCCAATTTCTATGTGATAAGGCTAAGATCTGTGGATGAATGGGAGGGTCCCGTGTCAACTTCGTGGACATTACGGGGCAGGCTGGTACGATTAAAGGCGACAATGGAAGCATTGTTCATTGAGTTTTCACTCATATTTTCAAATAATTCAAATGCTCCATTCTCGTCTTTATTCATGAAATTTCCTCTGCAGGAAGCATCTGCAATCTGCTTCAAAGTCTCATTTAGCCCATAGTAGAAAATCTGGCCTATATGCCACTTAGGCAAACCGTGGTGCGGACACTTCCTGAGGAGGTCATTATATCTCTCCCATGCCTCATGAAACTGTTCGCCGTTTTGTTGTGTAAATGAAGTGATAGCACGGCGAAGCACATTGGTTCTCCCGATTGGGAAGAACTTCTTGAGAAACGTTGTTCGCATCTCTTCCCAAGAGTGGATGGTTCTCCCAAGGGTGTGTAACCACTGCGACACTTTATCCCGCAATGAAAACGGGAACATTTTCATGAGGACTATTGGTAACCCGATATTTCTCGGTTTAACAGTTTCAGCCAATCGGGTTAAGTCTTCCAAGTGGAGAAAAGGATCTTCACTTGCAAGACCATGGAAGTGAAAATTTATTAGGCCAATTATAGTAGGTTTCAGTTCAAAGTCTTCCCCGCCCATGGGGACCCGAATTTGTCCTATGGTCTCTGTAGCAGCGGGATTCTGATAGGAGCTAAGAGACCTAGGCTCCTCCCGTTCGGGAGGGTTCTGCATTTCCTCCAATGTTTCCCTAATGGCTTCAATTTGTTCATTATACATTTCCATTTGGGCTTGGAGGCGGGTTATGGGATCTAAGGCTCCACCACCTGGTGGGTTCTGAGGGCAGTTTCCTCCCTCAGGATTTGGGGGTGGGCGTGCAGCCATGTTTGTGGAGGAGGACGATTCGGCTTCTTTTCTAAAATTATCAGGCAATTCACACAGTTCAGGGTTTTGTGACCTCCTCCCAAACATGCACTACCGTAGGAAGAATTGGGGAGATAAGGGAAAAGAGATGAGAGAAATGACGCCGCAAAGGTACACTTGATGACAAATCAATACGATCAAATTCCTAACCTCTACAGTGTGCCCTTAGACCTAAAGATCTAAGTTACCTACTATCACGACCTACGGAACCGAATGCGAGCACCGCGGAACCACCGGGCCAGATTGAAATGCCGTTTGCCCCAGTCTTAGACACCCGATAGCACGCGAGAACCCTCACCAGCACGTAGTCTCTACACATAGGTAGTTAGACCTCCAATCCTTAATAAGGGTCAAGTTGCTACCAATTTTAATTAGAGGCTTAGGATCAAGTGCTTCTGGAATGTGAAGGGCGTTATTTGCAGGTAATGCCCAAGTGATTGATTTTACAAAGTGTGTAAACCAAGCATGCAACGGGGAAATCTCCTCAAATTGAAGTTTTAATTGGTGAATGGTTTTTAGAATTCAGCCTTAAGTAGTATGGATTTTAGGATTTCTCTGAATTACCAATTCAACCAATCTTCGGGTTTTGAAAGAATACAAGTTTTCTTCTAAGCCCAACAAACCCTTCTTCAATGTCAATTGGTTAATGCATGCTAAAATGCAATGGGCTTCCCTAGATGGATATTTCTATGTGTGGATGCACGAATCAATTTTAGATTAGTGTGAAAGGGAGCCAAAGCACTTCAATTCAAGTGCTCCCAATCACCAAAATGATTTCCACACACAAGGCTCAATCAGAAGATAAAGAAATTCAGATTGTTGGGGTTGAAGTTTTCGAGATCGAATCTTAGGCACATGAAAGGTCGTGGTGGGGTTGGAATCAACTCAATTCCAAGTCTCCCCACCAAAAATGTGATCCTGAATTGCAGATAAATGAGGCAAAGAGGGATGGCAATCAATCTATTTATTTTTGCCTCAAAGAATACTTCACACGGCGAAAGATTCAAGAATCAAGATTCTAGAATCTTTGCTATGCGAAGTTTGGAGGGAAATCCCAGGGCGGTGGGAGTGATGACAAACAATCAAATAAGTGGTTTTTAATCCACTTTCCCCAAGATATCCCAAGAAGTTTTTCTAGTTTTTTCTTTTAGTTTTTTTTTAATTTTTAGTAAGGTTACAAGTTAACCTAGGTTGCTAAGAAAGAAAGACCTACTTGTTCAGCAACGTATGCGAAGCTCCAGTGCGATGTCGGCATCTTCACTCTCTCGTTCCCGCCTTGGATCTACCAACGTCTCCGACTTCGTCTGCCTGTCTTCCCCTTGCAACAGGTTCACTTGCACAACAACAAACAAAAACACCCGTGAAGAGAAGGGTGTGAGAAGAGAAAAATTAAAGGAATGGAGTAAAAACTTACTTGAATGCGCACTTCCCCTGCAACGGTGCCATGAAAAGGGGTTATGGTCGAGCTCGGATAGGTTGTGTTAAAATGGTGATTTTATCGTTGAAATGCATATAGTGGTTAACCTAAATCGAGCCTAACCATCTCTTTACAAAATTTTTAACCTGGCCTACTTGATTTTATCTTGGTCACTTTTAGGCCTAGGGTCGAACTTAGGGAAGTAGGGTTAGAAGAAGTTGCTATGCCTTTCCTACAATGAATCTCTTCTGTTCATTTATTATGTTTTCGGTATTTTTCTATTTAAGATTTTTTTCTGATAATTTTTTGTCCTTGAGGTACACCCTCAAAATCAGGTTCTTGGCTTTAAATCAAATTAGGGTTCAAAACTGGTCTTGCTATTCGCAAGACTGAGTACCTGCAAGTCAAGGATTGTCTTTTCTTTTTTATATATATTTTTTTATCCTTTTACTTGTAGGAAAGAGAAACAGAAATAAAGTAAATATAGTATATATATATGTATATATTATATATGTATAAAGGGGTAGGGGTGGAGGTGGAGAACGTATGGTAGGTGAAATGAAAATATATATATTTATGTATGTATATATGTAAATATATATATATATATAATTATATAGGTGTATATGTACTTATATATGTATATATGTATATATATATATATATATATATATATATATATATATATATATACACACACACACACACACATATATATACACATATATTTATACATACATACATACATATATACATATATATATATATATGTATATGTATATATATGTATATGTATATATACTTATACTTAGTTATATAAGTACTAATATATGTATAGATATATGTGTATATATATATGTATATATATCAATATATATATGTATATGTATATATATATAAGTATATAGTAGTGTATAGGTGAGTGGGTGTGTGTGCGAGAGTGTGAATGTGTGTGTATGTGCCTGCAGAGAGAGTGAGAGAGTGCTGTGAGAAAGAGAGAAAGAGAGAGACTGCTGGAGTGAAGAAGGCGTTTAAGTCATCTGCAGCCTCCGGGCATCGTCTGATGGCGCAATGTGCACGCGTAGGCTCTTAGGCGCGCGAAGACGTGCGCGTTGGAGGGAGTGGGCGCGGTGAGGCGGGTGCTGAAGCGGGCGGGCGAACGTGGGCGAAGTGAGAAACTTACCGGTCACCGCACTGTAGCCACAGTGTTCCGCTAACTAGCGTGAACAATGGCTACAGTGTCGCTCGGCTTCGCGCGACCGGGTGCGCCCGGTGCTGTAAGTGCGGGAGGTGTGGAGCGGCTGGCACGCGTGCGGAGAAGCTGCACTGGCTGCTGGCTTGTGCGAAGAGGCGAGTGTACGCGAAGAAGCGGGAGGCGAGGGCAGCCTACAGGCGTGCACTGGAGGCCTGCGCTGTTGCTGTCGCCTTGCTGCTGCTGATGCGGAGCTTGAGTACGGGCGAGCGGTGGCCGATTGAGCTTCAAAGCTTGAAGCTCCTGTGGCAATGGCGGGGTTGGCTTGGAACGATGAAACAGGGAAGAGAACCACCACGCCCACCGGCTCTTTGATGAGCTGGGCGGTGGTAGGACTCACGGTGGTGGTTGTGCACCACAGTGAGGTACTCCTGCCTGCAGAGTGGCTCCTCAGAGGAGGAGAGGCTGCGTATGGAGGGAGAGGGGAGGAGACGGCCTGGAGAAGAAGAGAAGCTGCTGTGTGTTTTTGGTGGACCAGGCTCCTTTGCAAAGAAGCCAGCCGTGCCTTTTTAAAGAGGAAGAAGGCATGCACAGCCATGCCCTGGCTATGCATGCCTCAGCATGGCTGTGTAGGGCAAGCCTCTGCAGGGAATGGCGCGAGGAGGAAGCTGCCATGCCTTGCAGCCGCGGAGAAGAATCAAAAGTTAAATAAAAATAAAGATGGTGAATTTGTGAAGCAGCACTTGAGGAAAATGTTAATTTCACGGCCATTTTATTCACTCTCCTCCCCTCTCAAATAAATGCATGCATGCGTGTATTTTTACAAATGCGACTATGGCTACCTAATATGCACTGGTAATGCTAGGAAATAGCATAAGATGGCACAATTGTTGGTGTATTTTCGCTGTGCAATCACTTTTGTACACTTATTTAGATCAAAATGTGCTAGTTAGGGTTCATAATGAGGCTCTCATCACGGCCCTCCCCAGTCAAAGGGAGGG
Source organism: Thalassia testudinum (assembly GCA_037157565.1). Lineage (NCBI taxonomy): Eukaryota > Viridiplantae > Streptophyta > Magnoliopsida > Alismatales > Hydrocharitaceae > Thalassia > Thalassia testudinum. The sequence goes on along the minus strand of JAZHRO010000013.1, from coordinate 60,684,895 downwards.
CGTTCCTCCGTCTGAGTCATCGTCGCTGCCTCGAGGCTTCTTCCTCCTTCTCCAGCTCCGGTCGATCAACACCAGAGCCCTCCGCCTCCCTACCACCTCACTAAGTCCCACATTTGCTCTCTCTCTTTTTATTTCGCTTTCCCACTCTCTTCACACATGCACAATTGCCAACCGCCACCCCCCGTACTTCATCTTCTCTGCCTCCGATGATGCTCCGGCGATGCCTACACACCACCACACTACTTGAAACCCTCCGCTACCACCCTCATTAGCTCCGCCGTGCTCCACTCAATAAAAGCCCTCTACCAGATCACCCTATTCGCCACCCTAGGACTCAACCAAACTCCACGCTCACCTCATTGGCATCTAGAGGTCATCTGACCTCTTCACTCACTCTCACGCTCCACCAAGGCCACCATCACGTTTGTCGTCCTCAGGCGATCCTCCTGAGCACATTTGATGTGGCCGAGAGGTCATTTTCGTGCTTGAAGGTCCTTCACCGGATCTCCGCCCCCATCCCGGTTGCACCGACCACGCCTTCAGTCCTCCAACAATGTCTACTCAAGGTCTCTGCCCCAGTTCGCGCGGACTGGTCTCAGGACGTTTCCCATGTCCTCGACTGGGACCATCAGCATTCGCAGTTGCACCAATTAAAGCCTTCATCACTGCAGCTGCAGATGCGCGAAGAAGATTGGGACTTTAGTCCCACCTCGGTAACTGACGAAGCGCCACAGGAGCTTAAATTGAATTTGTGCTACAGGTTGTTCGCCTCAGAAGCACAGGGTGAGGTCCCCTTGCACGTGCCCACTGGTCACACGTGTTTCACGTGTTTGAAATCGAGGTTATAGGGAACCTATTGTTGTAGTTGCAAAATGAGTTGATCAGATAAAATTTATACCGAAACTCTAAGGGAGTCCCAGGTCGAACATAAGGAGGTGACATTTACTTTAACTGAAAACCGCACTTCGTCTTGTTTCCTTTTGGTATTTTAGAGTTTTGTTATTTTTTTGTATTTTTGTAAGAAAACAAGCAAACGAGTCACAAGATATAGATGGAATGAAAATGGTATAGATATCACCTCAATGTCTATTACAATCAACTATAAAAGCATAAAAAGAGAGGGGGGTGAGAGGAAATCTCCCGAATAAGCTGCTCAGCGAGACGACGGTGCCTAGCAGAAGCTCGAACGAAGGAGGTGAGGAGCGAGACAACAAAGGTGAGAAGCAAGAGGACGTTGTGTCGAGGAAAGCCTCGGCGTGGCTCCGGAATGGAGGTGAGAAGTCAGAGATGATCTACTACCGGAATGGAGGTGGGAGGATGGCTCCAAGGCGACCTACGAATGGGGATGGGAAGATGGATGAATATTTGGTAAGCAGAGGTTTACTACACTAATAGGAGCCTTGGGAGCTTGAGAACAAGCTCTAATGAAGCGTTAGTAGGCTTGCTAGTGCTTGGGAGTAGGTGGGAGTATAGTAGGTAGAGATGGCTTGGAATGGAGAGGGCGTATGTCCTTTTATAGTGGAGGAGAAGAGGCAAAAATAAGTATGGGACCATTAGTGTTATCTAGGTCATCGCTGGAAGCGTCGCTGTAGGTAGCTCTTGCCCACTCATGCCCACAGCTGGCTTTGCTGGCGCGCGAAGAATTAGCGATGGCTGTAAGCATTGCCATAGGTCCAGCTCATGCATCGCTGTAGGCCAGCTCATGTGTCGCTGGCACACGTTGTCCCCACCTTTGCCGCACGCATGCACGCTCACGCGCTGACGCTGCACTATGCGCATACGCGCCTACGCGCATGAGCGCTTGGGATGGCACTTGCGTGCGCATGGGCGACCTGGGCGACGCCAGGTGGCGCAATCTGGGTCGTCCATCTTCCTTTTGTTGTTGGGGTTACTACAGAGGTCAGATTGAGTCAATTTTCACACCGTTAGGCTGTGATCGTCGACCCGAATCCATCTGCGTGGTCGGATTTGTCATTTGAAGCTTCGAATTATGTCACCTAGTCCCTTGGCCGTTGATCTTACTCGGACTGCATATGATGCTACGTGACTCCGATCGAGGCGATTTCGGAGGTGTTGGACTCCAATCGTCATCTTGATCAGATTTGTATGGTCGGATTGTCAATCCGAGGTTCTGAAATAAATACCCTTCTCTCCAGACCACAAAAAGGGCACAATTAACCTAAATTATGTACAACTACTCTAAACACAGAATGATGGATGCTATGCAATATTTATAACATGAAATGCAAGTCTAATCCTAGGAACATGCATGAATATGCATTTTACTCTCAATAAATGTGTTTACATCATACCCTCATGCCTATCTTTTGCTAGTCTCTAGCAAAATTAAACTATCTGCTATGTAGAAAAGCAAAATTAGGATTAGGTCACATAGGCCTAAGTCATTTATTAACAATAGAAAATTTCAACTAAGGTCTTAAACTATGAAAACTCAACAGTACCCGGGTGCCTGCCAAAATGCAGACCGCCCAAGTCATCGAATTATTTGAAAAGGGAAGATACATTTTTTTTATTATTTTTCTTCTTTTCTAATTTTTTGTACTTTTGGAGTTTGAGAGTTTCGAGATAACTTTTTACGGCTACCCGACCTGCCCAAGAGTCGAAAAGGACTCTAAGTGCTAAGCATCTTGTGAAAATAGTGAAAGACTCACTAGACGGCCATTAAAACGGACTTCGGGTTTCTACGACCATAGGTGACCTTGCCTAGAGGTTTATCTTTTCGATCGATAACTTTCTCCCTACTTTTATTTATAGGGTCAACACAATAGCGAACCCAGTGTATGTCCTCGATTTATTCTACTTCCCCGCTTCTTCCCTAAGTGTTTTGGGAATTATTGTGGATTTTTTTGTGAGCTGGGTTCTAGACAACCGGCCAATGAGCTGTTACCACTGACAATTTACCAGCCATACTCGTGCGGTGAAGTGTGGTTTTATTTATTTTTTATTTTCTCCTTTTTCTATTTTTTTCTATATTTTCTTTTCTTCTTTTTTTTTTCTTTTTCTTTTAAGTAGGTGGCTTTCCTAATCTAAGATTTACCTAAAGGCAGTACAATCAAAATGGTCTTATGACTGGGCACTGGACAACTGGCCGATGAGTTGTTACCACAGATAACTTGCCAACCATACCACCCTAGATAGTTCATTAGCTACCCAATTTCCGAAGAAATCACCGAAAAGTGAGTCAGCGCAAAAAATGTGTGTATATGCTTAGGCTTAAAGCCCCCCCAAATTAGAGGACGGGTTGATAAGTCGCATACTTATGATCCCAATTTATTAGCCAAATTAAAAATGAATTTGAATTGGCGATAACTCGAGACTAAGTCCACATTTGAGTGGACACCGAGGCTAATTAAGCTCAAAGACCTGAAAAGTCTAAGTGTTTAGGTCCTCTCCTATCATTTCCTAAAGTTAATAACTTCAATTTTTTAAGAAACTAAAGAAATTCTATGGGGTTAACAGCAAGATTTCAGGAATTGATTTTCCACCCCCCCATGCCTAAATTCTATGGAGTAAACAGAATATCACCTGAGTGCCGTGAAAATCTGGTCAGCTTTGCAAAGAGAAGAGTGTATACACACAGGCTAAGTTTAATGCCTTCAGCTAGGCATAACTTACATACAAAGAAGAAATTGAGAATTCACAAGTGCGTGACAGAATCAAAATCAAAAGGTTGATCCTGAAACCCGTCTGTAGAAGATGTCTATAGATGTGGACCAGATTATGGTGCAGACCCATGCCCCAAGGTTGAGTGGTTCAAAGGTTCTGGATGAAAATCACCCAAAACCGAAGGTTGTTATGTTTGCGGGGTCGGGCCTGTGGTTTAGTGGTGTGCAACCCAAGACCAAAGTGTCAGACAACGAGTAAAGATGGTTAAATAGGCGCGGTTGTCCACTTAACATCAAGCTTAAAAAAATAATCAGTTATTTCGAGCTTGGGTTGCACGTGAAAGATATTGTAAGGGTCCTGGTAGAAAGTAGGTGGTTTCAGGTCAACAGGAACCCTTAGATCCAAAATCAAAGTTCCCTCAGAATTAGCTTCCCAGATTTTTAATTCCAGCTTCCTATCCTTTGAAATCAATGTTTGCGGGACCTCCAAATCGTTGTACACCTCATCTAAAGTACCTAGGTCAAGCAATTGTGGCTGAATCAGGATTGACTTGGATTTGGTGATCTCAAAAATATCATCATTCAATTCTTTAGGGTGTGTTTGAGGAATGGGGCTACTGATTGAATCATCAGAACTCAAATCGTCCAAGTTAGCCCCAACATGATCATAATCTTCAATGATCGGGCTATTAAATAATTCCTCATACTCCTCGAGCCCGATTGTCTCACTAGAATCCTCTTCCTTGAGTTCAAATCAAACTTCACCAAAAGATTCTTCACCCTTAGAATCAAAGAATTCATGATCCTCATTTATAAATGTCTCAAAATCATATGTCATTTCATGGTTCGTGGAGACATATTTTTCGTCATTTCCTGGCTCTAGGATCTTGGGTGAGAAACTCGATTCATCCTCAAAGGGTTGCTCTAGCCCAACCTGGTCATCTCCAATCACAGAATATGTATCCCCCCAGATAGGAGCCTGAGCGGGTTCAGACATTGGCTCTCCTGAAGGGGGTTCATCTTGAGAATCATCCCAAGATTTGACTAGGCAACCACAAATTTCATCCTCAACCTCAACAATTTCCCAAGAAGAAACACACCCAGGTTCTTATCCCTAACACTTTGGAGCAAATCCAGTAAAGAACTATTAAGTTCATCAATCATTTTGATCATAGGCTCCAGTGCTTCAGTGCATGGTGTTGGCTGAGCTTCTAATGATTGTATAGTATTCCACAAATTAGCCAACACCTTATCCTGGATCTAGTCTACCCAAACCGACTGGTTCGATTTAGGTTTGGGCAGGTTTGGGTTAAATCTATGGGAGTCAAGATGTCGAGATTCTTGGGTCCCTCCCAGAAAGTAGGTCGTTCTAGGTTGTTCAAAGGATGGTGGCAACCTATATTCAATGGAATATTGGGAAGGGTAGGTGTTATAATCATTATATCCTTCCTGATTGTAGATCGGGTTGGTTTTGTGATCAAAGGATGAATATCTATAATCATTGTAGCTTTAGGAAGGATAATAATCATAGTCTTGTTGTCCAGGGTTAGGCCCTGGACACTGAGGTCCGGATTTATATCCCCAATCAAAGTCATCTTGGCTAGTGGATGGGTAATTACAAGTCAAGTCGGGATAGTAATCATCTCGGGGATAAGTGGTGGTAGGAGGATAGGATGTGAAATGTGTGTAGGATGTGGAAGGGTACATGGTAGAAAAGGAGGGAAAATAGAGAAGAGAAAAAGTGTCTTGCAATACAATAAACCAAACCTGTCCTTATGTGGGTAGGCTATAGACCTACAGACTCCCAGGACCCATCTTGAGATTATAAATGATTTGGTCTACTTTTATTCGATCAATCCAACCAATTAAAAGGAGGGATTAGAGAGAAGGTTCTTCCTTTAGCTTACGCCTTCGATTCTTGGTGTACACTCCAGCTGCAGTCGTTTGACGCTACTCCCTTAGCTACACATCAGATGGACCAGCAAAAGTAGATTAATAAAAAAAAATATTAGTCTGATCCCCGAAGAGCGAATCAATCCTTAAGGCCAACATCTACTCAGTTTTAGTTAGGCATGGGATGATCGTGCTCTTAGAATGTGATGGGCCCTTAAGATGGGTTGTGCCCTTAATGATCAGTTAAAATGTGTGTGCGTGCACAACCAGGGTTCTCAAACAAGGTTATTTGATGATGTGTCTTTTAGGATTTTACCTTGTTTAGTAGCTTTTAGGGTTTAATTCTTAGGTTGGTTTAATCAAGGTTTAGTAGAACACTCCAAGTTTTGAAAGCATGGGTGATGATATGTTCCTTTAAAAATAAAAAATAATGTGGAGTGTCTGGTTCAACCCTAAGAATCAACCCTAAGTGGCCAGCTACTGATGGATCACTTTTAATTTGAGTGGTGCAACCCAAACAAATCAATCAATTGGCCTATTCTCACCATAAATTAAGGCACACAATGTCTTAGCCTAATCAGATTTCTACTCACTTATGTTTCTGAGTTGAAGTGTACCAAGTCCACAGGTTAGATCCCGGTTATGTGGCAGAATCAAAGTGGAGTGGTGCGCCTTATGATAAGAAATTGTGGGTGTTAAGTATGTAGCTTTCAGTTAAATCCCACAAGAGAAGAATATTTATTTTTATTTTTTTATATATGCGGGTGGGTGAGGTGAGTGGAGTGACAATCAAACAACCAAAATCTACCCAAGGGTTTATGCAAAGCACCTAAGTTGATTTAGGTTTGAGTTATTAGGTTATGGACTGAAAACTAAGGTGGGGGTGGTGTGGGGGACACTTACAAAACACTCTACCCGCACTTTACTTCGGTCTACCACACTTGGATCTTCATGCTAGGGTACCTGCAAGATAATAGATCAAAGATAAGTGGGGATAGTGTTATGTAAATGCAAAGAAGCGCAGAAAACAATAAAGTAAATTCCGTTACCTCCCCAGCAACGATGCCAAAATGGTCGCACGTGTTTCACGTGTTTGAAATCAGGGTTACAAGTAACCCGTCATCGTAGTTGCAAAACGCGTCGATCAGATAAAATTTATACCGAAACTCCAAGGGAGTCCCAGGTCGAACATAGGGAGGCAACGTTTACTTTAACTGAAAACAACGCTTCGTTTTGTTTCTTTTTTGTATTTTAGGGTTTTGTTATTTTTTTGTATTTTTATAAGAAGAAAACAAGCAAACGAATCATAAGATAGAGATGGAACGAAAATGGTACAAATATCACTTCAATGTCTATTACAATCAACTATGAAAGCATAAAAAGATAGGGGGTGAGAGGAAATCTCCCGAATCGGCTGTTTGGCAAGACAATGGCGCTTGGCAGAAGCTCAAACAAAGGAGGTGAGGAGCGGGACGACGGAGGTGAGAAGTAGGAGGATGTCAGGTCGAGGAAAGCTTTGGCGTGGCTCCGGAATGGAGGTGAGAAGATGGAGATGATCTGCTACCGAAATGGAGGTGGGAGGACGGCTCCAAGGCGACCTATGAATGGGGATGGGAAGATGGACGAATATTTGGTGAGGCAGAGGTTTGCTATACTAAAAGAAGCCTTGGAAGCTTGAGAACAAGCTCTAATTGAGCGTTGGTAGGCTTATTAGAGCTTGGGAGTAGGTGGGAGTAGAGTAGGTAGAGATGGCTTGGAAGGGAGGGGGTGTAGGTCCTTTTAGAGTGGAGGAGAAGAGGCAAAAATAGGTATGGGACCATTAGTGACATCCAGGCCATCGCTAGAAGCATTGCTGTAGGCAGTTTATGCCCACTCATGCCCACAGCCGGCTTTGCTAGCGCGCAAAGAATTAGCGACAGATGTAAGCGTCGCTATAGGTCCGGCTCATGCGTCGTTGTAGGCCAGCTCATGTGTTGCTGGAGCACGCTGTCCCCGCCTTTGCCGCGCGCATGCACGCTCACGCACTGGCGCTGTGCTGTGCGCATGAGCGCCTCCGCGTGTACGCGCGCACCCTCGCTATTGCGTATGTACGATGGCGCGTGCGTGCGCATGGGCGGCTTGGGTTGTGCCACATGGCATAAACTGGGTCGTCCATCTTCTCTTTGTTGTAGGGGCTGCTACAGAGGTCGGATTGAGTCGATTTTCATGCTGTTAGGCTACGATCGTCGACCCGAATCCATCCTCGTGGTCGGATTTGTCATTTGAGGCTCCAAATTATGTCACTTAGTCCCTTGGCCGTTGATCTTCCTCGGATTGCATATGATGCTACGGGACTCTGATCGAGGCGATTTCGGAGGCGTTGGACTCCGATCATCGTCTTGATCAGATCCGTATGGTCAGATCGTCAATCCGAGGCTCCAAAATAAATATCCTTCTCTCTTGAGTACAAAAAGGATGCAATTAACCTAAATTATATACAACTGCTCTAAATGCTGAATGATGCATGCTATGCAATATTTATAACATGAAATGCAAATTTAAGCCTAGGAACATGCATTAATAGGCATTTTTCCCTTAATAAATATGTTTACATCATAACCCCATGCCTATCTTTTTCTAGTCCCTAGCAAAATAAACTATATGCTATGTATAAAAGCAGAATTGGATCTCATTTATATATTGATTGCAAATTCTTACATCTTTAATTGTGATCTTGAGTTTTTAAATTGCCATTTTGCTCCATGTGTTCGACCTCAGACTTCAGATTCGAGTAATAAATTATATTTGTTTTTCATACTGATTTGACCTATACTGCAACGCGATGATTTTAAAACCTGTTTTAGAGCGACTAACAATTATAAATTAGATTGCAGAATGATACCATGCCATAGGTAGAAAACATAGTCACTAGCCATAACAACTAAGGCAAGAAGGCATAATGATAATAGTTCTCAACATAAAGCAGAAGTACTCACTAACAACAACAGTAGCGGAAACGGAAAGGAACAAGTGAACTATGGCTGGGCTTGACTAGGCCCAACACTCTCTACAGCCAGTGGTGCTGGCTACTCGACTCCCTAACCTGTACATGGTTATATATGACGGTGGTTAGCTAAAGATGAGTAGAGTGGTATATTTAAAACAATTATAGCATATAAAGACAGTAAAGAATAGTAGTTTTATGCATGCATATATCCAATTAATCAATCATACGGTTAATTTAACTACTAACTGTTCATGAGTAGATTTTCTAACAAGGATTCACAATGTCTCTTAATCTTCCTGTTCCCTAAGGGAACGATCTTGATTGCAGTTTTTCCTGCAATGTAAGATGTACATGTGGCACTCTCCTGGCTGGGAGAGCACCCCGTGGTAGTCTATGACAGATGGCGTTTCTCACGCGTGTTTTGAAAACAGAGATCTCGTCGTAGTATAGTGCGTAAAAATGCTCATCAAAAATAATTTATAAAGATAACGAGATTCAAAGTCCTGATCGTTCGTCTCTGGGAGGCGTTTATGGAAATGCAGATTTGAAATCAATCTCACTCGCTCTACTTAATCAAAATCGCATGTCGATTTATGCTAAGTTCATATTGATGCATGACATGTTGTTGCCAGAATATCAGAAATTGAAAACATGCAACTTTAATCACACCAAAAGATGATGAGCAAGCACATGGGGATTTTCAACATATATATATATATATAAAGATGATGATAACAGATTTGCAGAGCACCGGTAGTGGAATGCTTGTACAGGGAATGTAAAAACTAACAGCTAATAGAAAACAACCGCATACATGAATCTATAGGGGATTATGCATGCATCATTGGGGGAGAAGTAAGGAGCTACACTACTAAGCAGTAATAAAAGCAGTAAAACTATGAAGAACTATAATCTAATCTATCAAAACTAAGGGCATTCAGAGGTGGGCTTTGATGGCCTTTGACTTGGTTGAGAGGAGAAGGAGGGGCGGCCAATGGTGCTTAGGTCGGCCCTTGGAGAGAGGTTGAGGAGGTGATCCAACATCTTGGCAAGGAGATGGCGGTGGCCATGGTGAAGCTACTCGTGAAGGTGGAGTGGAGGTGGAATGAAGCTAAGCTAAAATGGAGCCAAGAGTGAATGGGTGCAAATGGCCACCCCTTAGGTCATCTTATTGACCTAAAGGAAGCTCTCTAGAGAATTATGGAATTCTCTAGAGAGGCCTATGGTGGGAGCTCGTGGGAGAATGAGAGAGAGGATGGATGGTGATTGTTAGATCCACCAAATGTGGATCTAAAAATTGAATGGCTCTTGGTTGCTAATTTTAGCAACCAAGGCAACAACACATGGTAGAAAGCTCTAGAGAACTCTAGGCTAGTTATTTTCATGTGGATGGTGTGTGTGGGTGTGTGTGGGTCGAAACTTAGGTGGCTAGGTTGATTAGGTTAGGTTCTAGTGGGTTTAGGTCAAGGTAGGTCTCAAATTAGGGTTGTAAACCCTAATTCACTAAGGTAAAGTGCAGTTAAACTTAATACAAGTTTAATTGGGTGTGTGAAAACTTAATTGAGAGTAAAACAACTCAATTAAGTTAGGCCTAGGTCAATTGGACTCTCAATGAGTCCAATGGACAGTGTGTGCTAAGATCATGACTTAATTGGACTCAATGAGTCCAATTGAATAGATTGAAGAGATTGACCATGATCCAAGTCAATTAGGTTTAGTGATGACCTAATTAGGTCCTTAGGGAGGTCTAGAGGTGATGTACTAGGGTTAGGGCACCTTAATTTAGGTTCCTAAGGGGTTAGAATTGGGTTTAGAGAGCTAGAGATCCAAGATCAAAGCTTGAATCTCAAAACAGGGTCTGCAAGGCAGTTCTGGACGTCTAATAATAGTGTCAGACATCTTATAGTGAAAACTCAGAAGTCCAGACTTGTTGTCTGGACGTCCAATCAGAGTCTGGAGGGATTTTGGGTTCTGTTTTGGGTATTCTGCAGAAATTGGACATCTGACCAAGTGTCTGGACGTCCAATAACACTGCAGAAGTGGGTTTAAGGTGTGCGGGAGTTGGTGGTAGCGGGCTTGTCGCATGTTTCATCGTTATGGTTATTTATGGTTTACAATTGTTATAGTATATGATAAAACAGCTACCAGATTACTACAAACTTTTACTCGGAATAACAAGTTTTCTCGAGGTCTAACTCAGGAAGCAACTATGATTCTAGAAGCATAATTGTTCACAATTATGTTACAAGAATAATAAGAGAGAGAGAGGGAGCAAAAGTTCTCTTGGCTTCTTCTTCTTCTCTCTTCCTCTTCTTTCTTTTCTTCTTTTCTTTCAGCTGATCTTTCTCTTCTTCTCTTTCTTCTTTCTTCTTTAACCTGCGGTTGTGGTGATCTTCTTCTTCTTTCTCTTTTCTTTCTCAGCCTGCCTTCTTCTTTCTTCTTCTCTTCCTGCCTTCTTCCTTCTTCTTCTCTTCCTGCCTTCTTTTTTCTTCTTCTTCTCTTTCTCTGCTTCTGCTTCTTTTCTTTTCCTCTTCTCTTTCTTTCTGCTCTAGCCACTGACCTTCCTTCATCTTCTTTTCTTCTTTTGGTTGTTGCCCTTCCAACGTCTGATGCGATGCTCAGACGGCTTATCTACGTGTTTGCTACAGTTTCTTTCCTTCCTTCTTCTTCAGCTCCTCTCCTTCCTTTCTTCTTCAGCTCCTCAGTGCGGCAAAGGCTTCGGCCGCTCCTCCTTTCTTCTTTCTTTCTTCCCTGCGCGGATACACACCCATCAGTGCAAAACCTACCCCTACCCCCTCGCCACGTCTCTCTTTCTCTCTGAATCTCTCTTAGGAATGCTCTCCCAGAGCTGGGTAATCGGGTTCAGGTAGCACGCCCGGGACCAGGCCCACCGATGTGCAGTGGTGGGCGAGGAGTGCTTGGTCGGGTAGTTGGATCCGGCCCAGACCCGTGGGGCGTGAGCGCGGGCGAGGGCAGGCGAGCGTGTGGCGCGCCGCATGCGTGTGAGGGACCTGACCCCTTTGTATCGAAGGCAACCAGCCTGATACACTTTTTCAATTTAAGTGTGGGCGCACGACCGCACACTTATGAGGTGGGACTAAAGTCCCACCAACAGATCACGCATCCGCAGGCGAGGGAGTCGCTGCCAATTGGGGCAGCTGCGAGGCTCGTGACCCAAATCGCAAGCCTGGGCGCCTTCGCAGAGTCATCCCTCACTGCCTAGGACTCGCATCTGGGCTGAAGAAGGCCTGGAGCTGCGCGTAGAGGAGCTGCAGCAGCTCAACAATGGCGGCGAGGGGGGCTGACTTGAAAACACAGTGACAGCCTCTCGGCCAAGTCAGATAGCGTGGGAAGCTTCGCCGGAGTGCGGCGAAGGCAGTGCGGTGGTCGGCGAGGCGCGAGAGCGCCTATGTAGGTGGACCTAGGTCAGACTGTGTGCATGAAGATGGGCTTGTTCGGGGGGTGGTTGGGTGGTGAATGGCAGTGAATGGAGAGGGGGAACGGTTGAGTGGAGTGAGGGGGAGCCTCTGGGCCGGTCAGCGAGGGAAGAGGTGGTCTGTGGAAGTGGAATGGACTCGCCAGAGAAGGTGACCGGAGATGGGGAAGGTGGTGATGGACAGTGGCGATCGGTGGGTAAAAAGAGTGAATCAGTAAGGGGAAAACGTAAGGGAGAGAAAGAGGAAGAGTTCTACATATTTACTCGACGAAGGGGGAGAGGGAAGTGTCCGGCTCTTTCCTGCCGGAGCTGAGGACGAAGTTGCCTAGGAGGAGGGTATCGGCGACGAGGAGGTGGTCTGAGGGTGCCAGCTGGTATGGCCTGGTGCGGACGACAGGGTAGAGTAAACTCTGCTGCAGGTAGGGCAGCAGAGCGACGAGGAGGAGGAGGAGGAGAAGATCGCCGAAAGCTTCGGGCACTCTGACCAGAGGGGGAAGAGATGAAATGTGGGGTAGTTCTTCGCCAGAGGAAGCTTGAAGGAGTCGGCAGACCTTGCCACTCCTTATAAAGGCCTTGGCGCGGAGAGGGAACCAAGGAGGTGACGTGCCTGCCTCGCCGGAGAGTGGCCGGAAAGGATACCCATGCCTCTTGTGCGTTCTCACGAGAGGCATGGTCGATGGCAGAGGTCATGGGTGGGTCCCTGCGACAGAGGACGTCGCAGGGAACCCCCCGTATGTTCTAGAGGACGGCCGGCCTGCCCTGCGCGGCGCCATCCTCCGGCGACGTAATCCTCCACGCAACGTCGCCGGAGGTATGGCGCAGCGCAGAAATGGCAAGGAGGACCGTTCTACAAAGAACGACGAGAAGTTGGGGGACTAAACGCAAGGGTTTCAAAAGATAAGGATCAAAAAGTAAATTAAGAGGACCAATTTGTAAAGTCAGTCAAGATGGTCTTTTCTTAGGCCCAAATTTTTATACCAGACTAATTTGAACTTAATAATTTTAATGGTGAAGTTTGATTTTTGGTTGGACCATGTTTGACTGATCAATTTGTGCAAAAACCCAAATTAAGTCATTAATTGGGCATGGTTCTCATTTTAGGTCAAAATAGGTTGCAAAGGCCAAATTGAAGGTTCTAAACCCTAGGGGATATTTTTCTATGAATTTTAGAGGGTTTAGTTGATTTTTATCCTGCCTCAAACCTCATGAATTAAAGTAATTTTTTTTAGAGTTACAGAATGTCATTTAATTCCTAGAAGTTACTATAACCCTTTTCAGATCAGATCATCCCACTTCCCTTCTTATTAAGCTCGTATGTTTGGACCCTTAATTACCTTGTTTGCATACTGCATTGGTGAAATTACAGTTTTACCCCTGATGATTTATTTTATTCTTTAACATAGAATTATCTGAGTTAAGCCTTTCTTTTGGGTTTGTAGAAGCTTTTTCACATTCATTTGGATTAAATTGTACTAGTTAGGGTTCATGATGAGGTTCTCATCAGTTGGCTAAGGATTCTGGATGTCCTATAACTCATCTGGATGTCCAAATAGAGGCTAGAATTAGGGTTTTAAGGTTTCCTGGGGTGCGGTGACCTAATCTATGGGTGACTAAGGCTTGGGGAGCTTCTACGCTATCTTAGGGCTAGGATGGACCTAAGTTCTTCATAATTTATTGCTTTATTCCTACTTTATAGAATAGCATACCTTAACTCGCTTACATTATTATCTACTACATATGATCTAGGTCTTCCACTCCAGCTCTGTTGCAACACCAGTTATTCTTTATTCTTAAGATCCAACTTTAGATTCAGCTTCAGATCTAGCTTCTGATCAGGTTATTCCTACAATTGATATAATGCACCTAATCAGTACATTATAGCATTATTTTATGCATAACTAAAAGAAACCAGTAAATGTGCTAGTAATGCTTATGCATGCATGAATTACCCTACCTTATGCTAAGTCCTAGCCTAATTTAGGTCAATTAAGACCTATGATTGCTGAGCAATTATCCTACACCCAGTCTACCACCCTGAGGTCATGGTGGCGACGTAGCGGTGAATACGGCACACACGATAAGTGCACGGGTAGCTACCCCGCACTGGCACACGGTCAGTCGTTTTTGCTAGTGATCATGCCCAAACATATAACACAAAATAGAATAAGGGTTTCACCCCTCAACAGTCTGTGTACCCTTACCCGACTATCCCAGTTTACCAAGTGGGCCTCAACAGGAGTCGATGTAGGGAGGCCAGTCCTAACCCCAGGCCCCATGGGGTAGCTAGGTCCCCTCCTACACACAAGGAACAATAGCTCTCCTCGGTACCACGTACACAAAGACCAGCTCACTTACATACTAAAGGACAGTTGCTTTCCTCGGTATCATGTACACGAGGGCCAGCTCACTTCCCTTACCAAGTCCATACAACCGCCCGTAGGCAACATGTTCCATCATTCCACATATTTTCCACATCATAATTTCAGTTTCCTTTCAAATTCCCCATTGGGTTTATTCATAGATTTCCTTATTTTGGTAGTATTCATATATCTCTATTTATGTCATGATTGATTAAACACATAACAGTTAGCTCATGGTTTCACAATCTGTCAATTATTTCAGCAATCAATTATATAGGATACAACATGTATTTTAGTTCAAGTCAAGGTTCAATAATTATAAATAGGTAACTCATGATTTACTACATTCAGGAAACATCACAACAAATTAAGCATTCAAATAATGCACATTCCTTTATCTCAGACCTAGGGTTCATTGCACATCCTAAGGATTCAATCAAAAGTTCTAACGTAGCATGCACTTCAATTATGTAATTGATAGGGCAAAGCAAAACCACTCTACCAGGGTAACCGGGAGATGTGGGGGCACAAACGGTGGATCTTGTAGCCCATGCAGGCCCCATGCACACCAAGAACGGATGACCTATTCAATACGAACGGTCAACCCACACATTACTAACATCTCACATGACAGGAAATGTGCTCAAAACAATTAGAACAAAGTTCAATCACATTGGAAAATATGACATAAAGCCAACAGTACTTCGTTTGCGAAAAACCTATTGGTGCTAAAGCACTGCGATCATTTATTTTGATGATAACAAAACACGTGTCATTTAACATTTGCACTTGAAATCTTAGATTTCAGGTTAATTGCAAATGGATACGTGGTTAGACGGAGTTTGAGCTCGCATCCATGGTGGATTGGAGGAGCTTGATAGAGAACAGAGGAGCTTCGCGAGGAGCGATAGCTTGAAGAAGGAAGGAGAAGAAGAATATGATAGAATTCAGTTTATCTCTTTCTATGTACTTTTGTCTTTATTTCCTTACTCTGTTTGTTTCTTAGAATATCATGTTTAAGAGCCTCAAAGTACCCTAACAGTAGTCCTAGGAACACCTGCACAACCCTAGGATACTTAGGTTTTCTGTAGAGAACTTAGAAAACCAAAATAGGGTTCAGACAGCCTTATCAGACGTCTAATCTAAAAATCAGACGTCAGATAATGACTTTTAAGACGTCTAACTGTTGACTCAAACGTCCGATAATATTTAGGCTGGACTTAGTTAGCTCTGTCTGATGAAATCAGACGTCCAGACCTTAGTCCAGACGTCTTATAAGACGTCTGAGGATTTTACCAGACGTCCAATTAGTGGACAGTTGGCTAACTTAGCAAACAATGAAGGATATTACCATTAGCCTCGTATCAGACGTCCGTAGAGGACCCGAGACGTCTGATACATGACCATTTTGCCTCTGCTGACCCAAAATCTCTTCTCAAAGATTTTATAGTCATTGCACTCCCTTGGGAATCCATTTCCGCAAAAAAGTAAGTTTCCAGACGTCCAGACATCATTCCAGACGTCTTGTATGTCGTCTGATGACAATTCACTAGAACCCTGTTTAGATCTGATTCAAGTCAAGAAGGAAACCCACCTAAAATCAGAAGTCTGACTTTGTTCCCAAACGTCTTAAACTAGTTTTCCAGACGTCTAATAACCCTGTCAGTGTAATGATTAATCCTGATTTCGACTTGATTTTCTTGGAGCATGCACCTAACGGCTATGGAAGCCTTCCAAGGCCTCCCAAAGCCTTCCTATGGGCTCTATAAATAGAGGAGAACCTTTGCGACTCAAATACACACCAAGACACACTAAGCAAACCACTTTCCACATCTTTTGTGTCCAAGAGAAGTTGTTGAAGCTCTTGCTCTCCAAGCTTAAGTTCTACATCTAGAGAGCATCGATCATTTGCTCACCCACTCTCCCGCCATAGTTCATGAGAGCACCATTGCGCTATTGCGTGGCTCACGCACCTGCGTCACCGATTTGACACAATTCCAACAAAGAGAAGCATCCTAACTCCTATAGAAGCTTAGTTTAAGAATATCTTTGTGGCTCTATAGGATTTCTATTTGTATTTTACTTTGTTATTTGGTTGGGTATTCGCATTGTGAATTTCCGACTCCATCGAGGGACAAAATCCTTCTCGTGAAGAGAAGGGGTTGAGGAACGCTACCCTCGCACTTGCAGCGTGGTTGTAATTGAGGTTGAATCACCCTCATTTAAGTGATTCATTTAGTGGATTTGATCTACTTGGTTGATCGAAAAACCCTAACTCGAGAGGGTTTGGTGATGGTTTTCACCAGGGTTGGGTTTATACCAAAAAATCATTGTGTACATTGTGTGATTGTTATTTTGTGAGTTTGTTCCATTTATAATTCCGCATTATTTTTACGTCACGCTGATCTCACCCCCTCCAAGTAGGGAATTACAATTGGTATCAGAGCCAGGTTCTTGCAAGATCGGAGTAACACCCGGCAAGAAGATCATGGAGGGGAGTAGTTCTGCGATCAGAATATTCTAGGGACAGTCCACCGTCCGACCACCCTACTTCGACAAAAACAACTACAGCTACTGGAAGCTGAGAATGAGGATGTGGCTTCAAACCACCGACTTTGCTCTATGGGGACATTGCGAAACCCCATACGAGATCTCGGAGCGACCCGATGCAAGATACTCGCAGCAGCAAATCCAGGAACTCTCACTCAACGAGAAACCTATAAACACGTTATACTGCACTTTGAGCCTGGAGTGGTTTAACAAAATCTCACAATGCGCCACCGCATATGAGATTTGGCACACACTTGAGGTAACTCACGAGGGTACCTCTAAGGTAAAGACTTCTAAAATTAATTTACTTTCACAAGAATTTGAATCTTTTTCTATGAAGTCTAACGAATCTTTTAAGTGAGATGAACACTAGGTTCACTCTCATAGTAAATAATTTAAAAGCTTTAGGAAAAACCTTCATAAAGGGGGAGCTTCAAGGGAAGCTTCTTCGTTCCCTCGAACCGGAGTGGGAACAAAAGGTCACCGCCATCGAGGAGGTGAACGAAGTGGAGGAGCTCAACATGGAGGATCTCCTAGGCAACCTAATGGCGGACGAGACAAAGCTAAAGCAGAAGAAGAAGGATAATCCGGAACCAAAATCGAAGAAGACCCTCGCATTCAGAGCTACGTCAGATAGCGAGGTAAGTTCCGATGACGAAGACTTTAAAATTTTACTTAAGAAAATTTCCAAGTTTTGTAGGGAGTCAAAGAAAGAAAAGAAGGAGAAGAAGGAAAGCCCAAGACGTTGCTACCACTGCAACGAGAAAGGGCATCTACGACCAGAGTGCCCTCTTCTCAAAAAGGAGAAGAAGGAAAAGGAGAAGTCTAAGAAGAAGGCATTCCAAGCAACTTGGGACGACTCGAGCTCGGAGAAAGATGAAGAAGAAAAGTCTGTGAAGGATGAAACCACTTGCTTTGGTTTCATGGCCTTAGAAGAAAGCGACAGTGAAAGCGGAAGCGACTCTGACAACGAGGTAAATTTTGATTTACAAAATGCTTTTAATGAGATTTTTGAAGTTAGTAAATCACTTAAGGTAGAAAATAAAAATATTAAAAAGAACCTTAGTTTTCTTAAAAATGAAAATGAAAGGTTAGAAAAATAACTCAAGGATCTAGCAACTAGTCCTAAGGATAATAATTTGTTATTAGAAAATAAAGACTTAATCAATGAAAATACTAAATTGATTGAGGAAAATGTTAGTCTAAAATTAGAAATTTCTGATTTAAAGACTAAGATAAATATTATAGAAAAAGAAATCGCATGTCTTAGGGAAAATTCTAACAAATTAATCAACAAAGTAGAAAATTTGCATAGCCCTAAGGTTGAGAAAGGATCTCCGTCAAGGAGACCCACTAACAAATCCAGATCCAAGATCACTTGGATACCGAAGAATGGTTTGGAATCTTGTTTTGTAGGTTTCAAGGGTGACTATAATACAAGAGATTGGACCTACAACCTAAAGGCTGGTCAACTCGAGTTGAGAGAACCAAGGAGTAGACTAAGGAGGAGAACGAGAAGACCGACGAGATGACCAACAACCGAACAACTCGCCGCACGTCGACTGCCAGACTGGAGACCGGCACTGATGTCTGGGCCTCCAAGCTACGGATGGGAGCCCCATCCAATGTGGCATCCGCCACCTCCATTTGGGCCATTTTATTGGCCATGGTAGGTGAGGTAAAACCCTTTACCCTATCTTTTTAGCATATAGATAGGGGGAGTTTAAATTATGAGCTAATTGTCAATTATAAAGGGGGAGATGTAAGTTAGCTATATTTCCTTTAGTAAGGGGGAGAAAAATAATAGCTATCTTGTTGTTACAAAAATGGGGAGGACATTACTCTTGTTAAAAGAAATTCAACCCATTCATAGAAGAGCATGTTTTAAGGGGGAGTTATAGGAAATTTAAAATCAAACAAACCTTTTTGATAATGTCAAAAGGGGGGGAGATTTTTTGCATTATTATTTATAATTTTGTCATCGTCAAAAAGGGGGAGCTTATTGGTGCTAGAGCACCGCGATCGTTTATTTTAATGATAACAAAACACATGTCATTTAACATTTGCACTTGAAGTCTTAGATTTCAGGTTAATTGCAAATGGAGATGTGGTTAGACGGAGTTCAAGCTCTCATCCATGGCGGATTGGAGGAGCTTGACGTAGAACAGAGGAGCTTCGCGAGGAGCGATAGCTTGAAGAAGGAAAGAGAAGAAGAATATGATAGAATTCAGTTTATCTCTTTCTATGTACTTTTGTCTTTATTTCCTTACTCTTTTTATTTCTTAGAATATCATGTTTAAGAGCCTCAAAGTACCATAACAGTAGTCCTAGGAACACCTGCACAACCCTAGGATACTTAGGTTTTCTGTAGAGAACTTAGAAAACCAAAATAGGATTCAGACAGCCTAATCAGATGTCTAATCTGAAAATCAGACGTCAGATAATGACTTTTAAGACATCTAACTGTTGACTCAAACATCCGGTAATATTTAGGCTGGACTTAGTTAGCTCTGTCTGATGAAATCAGACGTCCAGACCTTAGTCAAAACGTCTTATAAGACGTCTGATGATTTTGCCAGACGTCCAATTAGTGGACCGTTGGCTAGCTTAGCAAACAATGAAGGATATGACCATTAGCCTCGTATCAGACGTCCGTAGAGGACCCCAGACGTCTGATACATGATTGTTTTACCTCTGCTGACCCAAAATCACTTCTCAAAGATTTTATAGTCGTTGCACTCCCTTGGGAATCCATTTCCACAGAAAAGTAGGTTTCCAGACGTCCAGACATCATTCCAGACGTCCTGTATGTCGTCTGATGACAATTCACTAGAACCCTATTTAGATCTTATTCAAGTCAAGAAGGAAACCGACCTAAAATCAGAAGTCTGACTTTATTCCCAGACGTCTTAAACTGGTTTTCCAGACATCTGATAACCCTGTCAGTGTAATGATTAATCCTGATTTCGACCTGATTTTCTTGGAGCTTGCACCCAACGGCTATGGAAGCCTTCCAAGGCCTCCCAAAGCCTTCCTAGGGGCTCTATAAATAGAGGAGAACCTTTGCCACTCAAATACACACCAAGACACACTAAGCAAACCACTTTCCAGATCTTTTGTGTCCAAGAGAAGTTGTTGAAGCTTTTGCTCTCCAAGCTTAAGTTCTACATCTAGAGAGCATCGATCATTTGCACACCCTCTCTCCCGCCATAGTTCATGAGATCACCGTTGCGCCGTTGTGTGGCTCACGCACCTGCGTCACCGATTCAATGCACTTCCAGCGAAGGGAAGTATCCTAACTCCTATGGAAGCTTAGTTTAAGAATATCTTTGTAGCTCTATAGGATTTCTATTTGTATTTTACTTTGCTATTTGGTTAGTTATTCGCGTTGCGAATTCCCGTCTCCATCGAGGGACAAAATCCTTCTCATGAAGAGAAGGGGTTGAGGAACACTACCCTCGCATTTGTAGCGTGGTTGTAATTGAAGTTGAATCACCCTCGTTTAAGTGATTCGTTTAGTAGATTTGATCAACTTGGTTGATCGGAAAATTGTAACTTGAGAGGGTTAGGTGGTGTTTTCACCCGGGTTGGGTTTCCACCTAAAAATCATTGTGTACATTGTGTGATTGTTATTTTGTAAGTTTGTTCCATTTATAATTCTGCATTATTTTTACGTCACGCTGATCTCACCCCCTCCAAGTAGGGAATTACAAAATCGACCTCGTTTGGGCCCTGAACCGACCCAAACACACTTCCCGGTTCACCTAAACTAGACCAGGCAGGCTGGTCCAACTTGATCGACCGCCTGATACCTGGAATATTCCAACCAAGCTGATATAAGACGTCTGGAACAGCTTCCAGACGTCTTAAACGACTCCAAAATGCTCACCTTGCATTCTACGTTGAAAACAGACATTTGGAACCCCTCACGGTCATCCAGGGGTCCTTTCAGACGTTTGGCAGTGCACTCGGATGTCTGGGATAGGTATTAGTCGTCTGGAGAGACGTCCAAATGTTTTAAAGCGTCTGGCGAGCCGTGCCTATGCCTCTTCCCAACGGTCCTACACGTGCACAGTGACGTACAGTCACTCGTAGACAACACATATGAAAAATACAGGCGGACAGGACCTTACCGTTTGAATCTGCTTTATCAAACGTCTGGTGCTACCTCCGAACATTCAATCAGTCGTTTGTTCAGAGACACAGACATCTGATCTACGGAGAAAATTTCTCCCAGAGCCCTTCGCCAGCCTTCCTCTCCTTGTGGAAAGTAGCCACGCCCAGTGTAGCACACACATATCTGATAACACTACACATGGGGTGATAATTCTGTTAAATAGGGCCCATCTTAAGATTAAAAGGCACAACATAAGTAGAATGGGAGCATTGCATGCATCATACACCAAGATTGCTTATAAAACTGTATTAATGGCCATTTGTGTAAGCACTTGTCAAAGTAGGCCTCAGATGAGCAATCGGACCACATGGATGGATTCAGCACGACGAACGAAGTCCAACGGACTCAAGATCGGTCAAATCTGACATCCGGAGCTCCTATCATGGGCCCAAGAAGTTCTGACCGTTGATCTGGTGATCAACGGCCCTCATTGCGCCACGCCGCCCCCGCTCCACTGCATGCCACTCTTCCTTTAGCTGAGATCAAATCTCAACCATTAATCTTCGAGCGGACGGCCGAGAACCGCGTGCCCGCCCGCAGTTGCCGCGACAAAGCGCGGGCGTGGCGCAACGGTTAGTACGCACGCCCGAACACGACGCGGGTTCGAGCCGCGCGGCGCGGAGAAATTGAAGACGAAGGAGCACGTGGCGAAATTGGGCCTCCCGATCAGCAACGGGCGGCCGAGATCGCGCCACGCGGCGCGCCCTTATATCGCAAGCGCCCACGCGCGCGTGCACTCCGGGCGACGACGCCCACGCACACGTGCGCCCGAGGCGCGATCCGAGCGCATCCAAGGGAAGATCTCAGTTGTCCGATCTTCGATTGGATGGCTCTCACGTAGCGGCCATGGATCGAGCGCGAAGAAGAACGACGTGGGCGGTTGACCGGCGGGCAAGAGGGCTTCACCGACACTTTTGGAATGGTTTTAGTGACGTCCTGGACGTCGCTAAAGCCCCTTCTTCTTTTAGAAAGCCCTTCTCTCTATTTAAACCCCCTCCAACCACTCATTCAAGGCATTCACTTCCCTTGCAACTACTCTACCCATCTCCTAGCTAGCTTTAGGCCCTCTTGTAATCGCCGGAGACGACGAGCTGCCGACGAAGCCTCCTCCACCGTCGTGGCTGCCTCGCCGCTCTCCCCCCCTCTCTCTCTCTTCCTCTCTTTTAAGCTTTCCTTTACTTAAGTTTAAGCATGTATCTAATATTGTAATTTGTGAACTAAAGCTGCATGATTAATGAAGTTACTTTATGTTCAGTTGTTTACTTTAATTTTTGTTTAAGTTGCATGATCAAGCAAGAAACAACTCTAACCCTAATCTCTCTCTCTATCTCTCTCTCGCTTTTCAAACCGCACCTTTCGCAAGCAAAACTCCGCACTTTCCATGACAACAAGTGATAAGAAAAATCCGATTTCCACGCCTCCCTGAGACCGACACTCGGACTCACCTCCGTTTCTTTACTTTAAAATAGGCGTTGCAAGTGCGACTATAACGACACTTCTTAACACACATGCACAAGCCCACGTTAGTTTTTGGCGCCGTTGCCAGGGAGGCAACGGATTTGTTTTGTCACTTCCATTCCACATCCATTCTCACATCGTCTAACGCCCTGTTTTCCTTTTTACTTGATGGTTGCAGGAATTCGGCGCTTTGACAACGAAGCGACACATCCCACGATGGTAACAAGGGAGTAGGTGCAACAAGGACCGATAGTGAGTAATTCTTAACTCGTGATTGTTTGCTTGTGTGAAAAACTAAAAAAAATTTTGTAAAAATTAAAAAAATTGGCATGGTGTATGATTGCTTGACCCACATCCTTAAGACATCACCCCACAAAAAAAAAATGTACACTCTAATATTTTGAATAAATTCTTGGAGTGTTCTTTTCTCTTTCTTGAGTGGTGTTTGCGAAGCCACCGTGAGTTGACCTGGGCCGCACCACTCAACCCTAAATCCAACTCATCTAATAGAAGCTGCATGATCATTAGGATGAGTACATTAGGGTTTTAGAGCCTCTACAGAATAAAAGGAAATCTACTTTCACCGAATTGTGTGCAGAACTTGACGTGCCCACTGAAACTTGTCTGAAAACATTAAGACATGTCAGCCCTAAAAAGCACTAAAGTAAGGATGAAACACTAAAAGACACCACATCTTAAAAATCCTTGCTTGAAAACCATGTTTTGATAGAAGCACACACTTTGAAATTGAAAAATTAAGAGGCACGACCCCAATTAACGCCTCATCACATAACCCTAGCATAAGCACTATCCTAGCCCTTTAAAACTGAGTAGACGTGCCCTAGGAAGGATTGAGTTAAGTCTCAAAAGGTGAGGTTTTGTTCGCTAGGCACTTGGCTTTCATTCCCTTGGTAGAATCTGGTGACTAGGCTACGGGGCAGTGTTAAACGACCGCGGTTGTGGGGTCTACGGAATCGGAGTCACAAGCCAAAGGAAGAACCTTCCCTGCAATCCCCTCGTAATCAATCTGGCCAGATTAGCCTTGGGAAGGGGAGTGCATTGCTTACGGACTTAATCACCCTTTGTGAGATTTCTAGGTCTCCTAAGGAATACACCATAAGGACTAGGCTTGTGTGCTTGATTGAAACACATTTCTCGCATCTGTCGCCCTCCGCATCCCCTCCTGTTCTTCTCTAGTGTATTCACTGGAGACGCTCACTGCATCCTGAGTTGTGTGTTTTGGGGCAGGAATCTAGGCGACGTAATTCTGTTAGGAACATGGCGGAACTTAGGGTAGATGAGGCTGAGGATCAACCCCCACCAGACGCAATGGCCATCATCCAAGCCCAAATTAATGCAAACCACCGGCTTCAGCAACAACAAATCCACACCATCATGCAAGCCATACAACGGTTACAGAACCCACAAGAACAACCACCACCACCTCTCCAAGGAGTACAAGGGAAATCACCACTTGATATACCACCATTTTAGGATTAGCTGAGGCCCCTCCGCGATTTCTATAATCCCTCCGCTATTAGAGTCGAGCCACACCTTAGGATCCCCGAAGGGGGAGATGATTTTGAGCTGAAATCGAATGTCTTAAGTCAGATCCAGAGCCACTTTCATGGAAGCTCAAATGAGGACCCATTCCAGCATCTAGAGGATCTCGACCGCATAGCGCGAACTCTGAAACCTAGGAACATTAGCCTTGACATTGTTCTCATCAAAATGTTGCCCTTCTCATTAAGAGACAAGGCTTCTCATTGGCTTAGAACCCTAGGTAGACCCATCACCACCTTGGAAGAACTGAGGCATGCATTTTTAAAGAAATTCTTCCCCATAGGAAAGACCAATGCCCTCAGAAGAGCTATTACTACCTTTACACTCCAGGGTGGGGAACAATTTCATGAGGCGTGAGAAAGATTTAATGAACTCTTGAGGAAATGCCCAAACCACGAAGTACCAAGGTGGCAATTGGCCCAGATCTTCTACCACGGTCTGGACAGCAACCTACGGAACTTCGTCGATGCCTCATGCGGGGGGAACTTCCTGAACAAGGACGAGGAGAGCGCATTTGAGCTCTTTGATTCTATGAGCGAGAATTCGCTCAACAATGCCTCCATGACCCAGTTCAACAGGTCCAGTCAACCTCGTGGTGGGATTTGTGAGGTACAAGCAAATTCTGGAATGGTTGACATGGACATCATTGCTAAGAAACTAGATCAAGTGGAATTGGTGGACAAAAAGATTGATGAGCTACTGAACTAGACCAGGAACCCCTTACAGACTTTCTCCCTGGCAAAGGGAGCGCATAATGTTGACCTAGTCCAGCCCTTAACCCAACTGAACCTGGAACAACCCCTGACCACGTTCCAGGGAGGGACCTTTGCTCCCTTAACCCTTGATTACTCTCTTCCCTCTCCATCGACATCGGCTATCCTTGAAGATGTGCAAGTTGTTCAAGGTTATGCGAAACCTGACCCCTTCTCCAACACTTACAACATTGGCTGGCGTAACCACCCCAACTTTGGTTGGAAAAACCAGAAACCACTGCAATTCCAAAACCAGCCCAGGCCAAACCAGCAGCCACACTTGTCCCCCTATCAGCAAGGACCACCAATTAGACCCCCAATATAATCAAAATAGGGCCGCCCCTCCCCCACAAAATCAAATGGACACCCTAATAAAGATGATGGCTGACATGAACCAAAAACATCAGGAGGAAATGGCCTTGGTAAAGGGACAGTTAAGCCAACTCTTGGACTGTAAACAACAAGGATCACTACCTTCCCAGCCACAACCGAACCCGCAAAACATAATTAACAGAGGCCCCAATTCGCAAGGGTTCCAAGGCAACCCCGGGCAGGCTCACATGGTCCATCCAACCCCGCAAACACCTCCTGGGTTTGGTGCTTCTTCATCCTCATCTTCTCAAGGATCAACCCATGGCCCCAATGCCTCTGTGAATGCGGTGACCTTGAGAAGCGGCACCAAATCCCAGGACCCCAAATGGCCGACTCTCCCCGAGACTTCACCTGCTGAAATACCCGACTCAGAAGAGGCACCAACCAAGGACCCAGAAACAGACCAGATCCACATTCAGACACCCTACCTTGAGGCTTTGGAAACAATCAAGAAAAAGAAGAATGTTGTGGAAACTGAGGAGCTGTTGGAAATCTTTAAGCAAGTACGGATTAATATTCCGCTCCTTGAAGCCGTCAAACACATCCCTGCTTACGCCAAGTTTTTAAAGGATGCCTGTACACCCAAGCGTAAGCTGAGACCTCAAGCACCTAGGAAGGTTGTGCTCTCTGAACAAGCAAGTTCCGTAATATCAAGCAACCTTCCACTCAAGCGAACTGACCCAGGAGCGCCCCTGATTTCCTGCAATATCGGGGACATGACATTCGATAGAGCGCTCCTGGACTTAGGTGCTTCTGTCAATCTGATTCCAACAACCCTGTACCACCAATTTGGTTTTGGAGAGTTGACACCAACCCCTGTCACCATCTAGCTGGCTGATAGATCAGTGAAAACCCTGAAGGGGGTTATCGAGGACGTGATTGTATGGGTCAAGGACTTCTATTTCCTGGTCGACTTTTTGGTGCTCGACATGGAAGTCCCTGAAAAATTATAGAATGCACCCATAATCTTAGGCAGACCTTTCTTAGCTACGGCTAAGGCAAACATTGATTGCGACATGGGATGTATGGAAATCGCCTTCGGGGACAGCAAAATGCAATTAGATATCTTCCGGGTGACAAAGTCTTTTTATTGTGACTGCGTTGAGGAACATGATCCCGTGGAAACTCTAATCGAGGAATGCCTCACCCTTAGTTCTGTATCAGACCACCAAACCCGTAATGACTGTTCTGACCCGTCACCATCATTACCCGTGGACCTCTGTAAGGTTGAGTACCATCACACAACACCATTTGAGGAGATCGATGGTGATCAACTCCCGCCCTTTCCCTTTCCATCAACTGTGGCTCCACCTACACCGAACTTAAGCCATTGCCCAAGAATCTCAAGTATGTCTTCCTGGGACCTGACCAGACCTTCCCAGTGATTATTAATTCTCATCTAACCAAGGATCAGGAACTCAGGTTGACTGCGACCCTTTCAGAACATCGGGCCGCCATTGGTTGGACCATTTCCAACTTAAGAGGAATTAGCCCCACCTATTGCACCCATAAGATTTACCTGGAAGACGGGGCACGACCTTCCCGCCAGATGCAGAGACGTTTAAACCCAAACATGAGGGAGGTCGTTAAGAAAGAAATTATCAAGTGGCTTGATGCCGACATCATCTATCCTATCTCCGATAGCCTCTGGGTGAGCCCCACTCAAGTGGTTCCCAAGAAAGCTGGGCTCAACGTTGTCACCAATGATCATGGCGAATCCATCCCCACCCGCACCACCACCGCATGGCGGGTGTGTATTGATTATAGGAAGCTCAATGAAGCCACTAAGAAGGATCATTTTCCCTTGCCATTCATTGACCAAATCCTTGAAAGATTGGCAGGGCAAAAGTATTTTTGCTTCCTGGATGGATATTCAGGATATAACCAAGTCGCAATTGCTCCGGAGGATCAAGAAAAGACCACATTCACTTGCCCGTATGGCAGGTTTGCATTCCGTCGAATGCCGTTCAGGTTATGCAACGCACCTGCGACCTTCCAGCGTTGCATGCTAGCCATTTTTTCAGAAATGATGGGTGAATACTTAGAGGTCTTTATGGATGATTTCTCTGTATTTGGGAATTCATTTGACCTGAGCAACTTGGAGAAAATCCTGAAACGATGTATCGAGGTTAATTTAGTGTTAAGTTGGGAAAAGAGCCATTTTATGGTTCAAGAAGGAATTGTCCTCGATCACATCGTATCGCATAGGGGCATCGAGGTAGATCGGGCTAAGGTTGATTTAATTTCCAAACTTCCTCCACCTAGCTCGATTCGACAGATTCGCTCATTTCTTGGACATGTTGGCTTCTACCAAGGGTTCATTAAAGACTTTTCCAAGCTTTCCAAACCCTTGACCGACCTTCTAGCCAATGACACCATATTCCACATGTCTTCTGATTGCATCCAGGCTTATCACACCCTCCAGGATTTAGTCTCCACCGCACCTGTACTTCAACCCCCAGACTGGTCCTAGGACTTTGAGATTCTGTGTGATGCATCAGATTTTGCATAGGCACTGTCCTGGGACAAAGGCAAGACAAGAAGCCTGTGGTGATCTACTACGCGAGCAAAACATTGGACAAGGCCCAACGAAATTATATGGTCACAGAGAAAGAGCTGCTCACTGTAGTCTTTGGACTTGAAAAGTTCCGATCGTACTTGCTGGGATCCCACATGACGATTTACACTGACCATTCAGCCATCCGGCCCCTGTTGGCCAAGAAGGACGCAAAGCCCAAGATCATCAGATGGATCCTACTTTTGCAGGAATTTGACTTGGAAATCTGAGACAAGGCCGGATCGAAGAATGTGGTGGCTGACCACTTGTCTAGACTTCATCCAGACCACATTGGACCCTCCCTACCTCTATCTGACGCCTTCCCTGATGAACACATCCTGGCTATGCAAGACAAGAGAATGCCATGATATGCTGACTACGTCAACTACCTGGTTGTAGGACATACCCCACACAGTTGGTCCAGACAGCAACGGGACAGGTTCTTGGCTAAGGCTAAGCACTATTTTTGGGATGATCCCATGTTGTTTCACCTCTGTGCTGACCAGATCATCAGGAGGTGTATCCCCGAAGACGAAGTTCAGAGTGTGCTTTCCTTCTGTCATGACCAGGCTTATGGTGGCCACTTCTCTGGAAAGAAAACGGCTGTAAAGGTTCTGCAGTCTGGATTTTACTAGCCGTCCCTATTTAAGGATGCACACAACTTTGCCAAGACTTGCTCATGCTGCCAAATGCTGGGGACCATGACCAAGAAAGATATGATGCCCCTCCAGCCCATTTTGATTGTCGAAATCTTCGACGTTTGGCATATCGATTTTATGGGCCCCTTTCCACCATCCAACGGTTTCGAGTACATCCTAGTCTCAGTAGACTATGTTTCCAAATGGATTGAAGCCGTCGCCACCCGCCGATGCGATCAAAGGACTGTCATGGACTTTGTTAAGAAGAACATCTTTTCCCGATTTGGAATACCTAAGGCCATGATTAGTGATGGTGGATGTTGAACGTACGAATGGCTATGCTAACGTGTTCGGTTTTGGAAAAACCTGTCGTTGTGGTTTGAAAGCAAAGAATTCGTGTTCAACAAATAAAATTTATATCGAAATTGAAATTCCGGGTCGAACATAAGGAGGCGGACGTTTGATTTAAAAACTACGCGTTTCTTTTTATTTGTCACGGAATAATTCAATTTAAAACTATCTAATTATTTACAATAAATAGAAGAGAGAGAGTAAGAGAGAAAGAGAATATTATACAGAGAAATCAAAATGAGATGTAGAATAAACAAGGAATTTATCATTAAGGAGATTGTTCATTTCACTCTTACAACTACAAAGCATAAAGCAATTACTCTAGAAAGTGATAAATTTACTCTAGAAAGCATTAAAAGAATGGAGGGAGAAATGTCCTCCTCGACGATTGCTTGGAAGACGAGCAAAACTACACTAGAAAGCAGTAAATCTATACTAGAAAGTAGTAAAAAGAATAGGGAGAGAGAAATCCTCCTCGACGGTTGCTTGGAGGACGAGCCGGACGGGACGACGCCTAGACAAAGGGGAACGAAGCAGGACGAAGGAGGATGAAGCAAAAGAACGAGAACGAAGCAGCACGCCATCGTCGTCGCAGGATCCACTTCCGAAGGGGAACGAAAATTTGGACTTTATCTCGCGAGAAGCATCCCAGGTGTGGGACAAGCTTCTCTTGAGCTTTGGAGGGGTAGAGAAGAGAAGGAAGGGATGATAATTTCGTATGGAGGGGGTCTCCTTTTATAGTTGCAAGGAGTGGGGGCAAAATGGACATTACAACTTCAAAATAATAAATGAGGGGTCTTTAGTGATGGATAAAACCGTTGCTAAAGCCCCCAACGTGGGCGTAGCTTCCGCGCCCACGTGCGCCGCCTCAGCTGCCCGCGCGCGAAACGCATGCACACGCACTTTGATTCTCAGCCGTCCGATCACGAGATCGGACGGCTTAAGACGCCCCTTCACCCGCTGCGCTGTGCGCCCGAGATCGGATGGCTTAAGACGCCCCTTCACCCGCTGCGCTGTGCGCCCGCCCGCGTGCGATCGCGCGTGACGCCACGTGTTCAATCGCGCGTGAGCGTTATCGGGTGCACGCGGCCGTCCGATCAAGATCCAACACTCCATGCGCCTGCTCGCTTGCTCCTGATTTGAGGCTCGCGGGACTCGATCCCGCAACCTCTGCTTCGCCCGTAGCTTCGTCTCCGCTGCACTACGTGGTCGAAACAGTCGCGAGGATGATTTTAAAGCGCCGCGTCCACAGCCGTTGGATCGAGATCCAACGACAGAGAGGGGGCGGGTGCACAGTCTTCATGGAATGTAGGCGGCCGTTTGGGGGGCCGAGATGGCACCACGTGGCGCCATCTTGGCCGTCCATCTTCTGGAAGTTGTAGATGGTGCCACAGATGTCGGATTGACTCGATTTTTGCGTCGTTGAGCTGTGATCGTCGATTCGAATTCATCCATGCGGTCAGATTTATCATCTAAAGTACAAATTTGCACCATCCTGGCCCTTGATCTTCTAGGGTTCCCCAGTCACTATCTGATGCTACAGATGCCTGATTAGGGCGATTTTGGAGTCGTTGAATTCCAATCGTTGCCCTGATCACATCCATACGGTTGGATCTTTGATCCGAAGCTCCGATAAAATGTTTGCCCTGTCCAAGCACATAAAAGGAGATAATTAACCTCCATTTTATTCAAACTACTCTAAATGCAAGATGATGCATGTTATGCAATATTTATATCATGAAATGCAATCCTATGCTTAAGAACATGCAAAAATAGACATTTCAAGTAGTGTAAATGTGTTTACATCTGTGGAAGCCATTTTATCCATTCCTAATTCCATGCCCTACTTAGAAAATATGGGGTGAACCACCGCAATGCTACCCCGTATCATCCACAAACAAATCGGCAGACCGAGGTCTCAAATAGAGAAATCAAGAACATTTTACAGAAGACTGTGAGACCTGACAGGAAGGACTGGTCCACACGACTAGATGATGCCCTGTGGGCATACAGGACCGCTTTCAAGACCCCAATAGGCATGTCGCCTTATTGCCTGGTCTTTGGCAAAGCCTGCCATCTTCCTGTCGAATTGGAACACTAGGCTTACTGGGCTGTCAAGCAATGTAACATGGATTCCCAGTTAGCCGGTGCGCAGAGGATGCTCCAATTATCTGAGCTCGAAGAAATTCTTCGGGACGCCTTTGACAATAGTCGACTGTATAAGGAGAAAATGAAAGTCGTCCACGACTGACTCATTCATAGAAAAACGTTTGAGCCTAACCAGCAAGTCTGGTTGTTTGACGCCCACCTCAAACTCTTCCCGGGGAAACTCAGGTCCAAATGGACAGGACCATTTCGGGTGGCTAAGCCCTACTCTAATGGGGCAGTTGAAATCACTGATCTTAACACTGGGCACACTTTTACAGTTAATGGTCAAAGATTGAAGCACTTCCTGGCCCAGGTTCCCCCAAAGGAGAGTGTCACCCTCGTTGAGGGATGACACAAAGCACCGCCCAGCTGGAAGCGTTAAACTCAATGCTTCTTAGGAGGCAACCTAGAGGATTCAGACTAATCCAGTATTTTACGTCACTCATTTACTATCTTTTTGAACCCTTATGCATCCATGTACTTGCCAATGAGGATATTGTCCAACTTAAGCATGGGAGGGTGGTAAATTGCGTAATCCTAAGCTCATTTAATCAGTCTGAATAAATAAAAAAAATTAAATTTAGGAAGAAAACTTAGGCATTAGAAACTTGTCAATAGTGGGAAATAATACAAAAAGAACTTAAACACTTAGACTTTTCAGGCCTTTAGGCTTAATCAGCCCTGGTGTCCGTTAAAATATGGATTTAGCTTCGAATCCTTGCAACCTCAACCTATTCTAATCCACCTACTAAATAAGGTGATAAGTATACGACTTATCAACTCACCCTCTAACTCAGAAAAACTTTGAGTCTAAGCATCTGCACACATTTTTGCACAAACTCACTTCTCGAAGATTTTGACAGAAATTGGGTAGCTAATGAACTCTCTAGGGTGGTATGGCTGGTAAGTTGTCATGGGTAACAGTCTATTGGCAGGTTGCCCAGAACCCAGCCATGGGACCATTTCTTCTTCATTGCCTCTAGGTACATTTGAGATCAAGGAAGCCACTTGAAAAACAGCGAACCGCGGTGCTTCTTTGTGTTTATTATAGTACAGTCGTTATAGTATAAGACAGCTACGGTTGTCGTTACTATCAAAATTTACTCGGAAATAGTTTGGTTTCCCGAGGTCGAACTCAAGAAGCTACTAGAATTCTAGAAGTACAGAGTTTTCTTTATTGGATTACAAAAATAAGAGAGAGAGAGAATTTTTTGTCTTGGCTTCTTCTTCTTCTCTTATGGCTGTGCCTTCTTCTTTCTTCTTTTTTTTCTTTCTGTCTTCTTCCCTCTTCTTTCTTCTTCTTCTTCCTGGCTGTTCGTCTTCTTCTGCTCGTCCTGTCTTCTTCTCTTCTTCTTTCTTCTCTTTTCTTCCTATTTCTTTCTTTCTCTTTCTTTTGATTTCTTTTTCTCTGGCGGCCAAGTCTTCTTCTTCTGCTCGTCCTGTCTTCTTCTCTTCTCTTCAGCTGTAGAGTCTTCTTCTTTTCTTCTTCCTTCTTCTCTGCTTTATCTCCTCTGGTCGCTGCTCAACCTTCGTCTGATGTAGTGGTCAGACGATTTAACTGCAGGTCTGCTACAATGCTTCTCTTCTTCTCCTTCCTTTCTTCCTTCGCCGCTTCTTCTTCTTCTGCTCCTGCACACTCACACAACTGGTTAGAGCAAAACCTACCCCTACCCTTCCCCGCGTCTCTTTCTTTCTCAGATTTCTCTCATAGGATCGCTCTCCTAGAGCAGGGTATTCGGGTATGGGTGTCGCGCCCAGGACCAGGCCCACCAGCATGCGGTGGTGGGCGAGGTGTGCATAGTGTCGGGTATTCGGATCCTGCCCAGACCAGCGAAGCGTGACCGCGTGGCGCGCACGTGCGTGAGGGACCTGACCCCTATGTTCGAAGGCGAATAGCCTCAAACACTTTTACAATTTATGTGCGGGCATTGAGCCACGCACTTCCGAGGTGGGACTAAAGTCCCACCTCTTGACTGTCGTCCGCAGGTGAGGAGGCTATAGGCAATTGTAGCAACTCGCGAGGGACTTGCCTCAGCTGCAGACCTGGGAGTCTTCGCAGAGACACTCCACGTGATCTGGGACCAGTGCCTGGGCGAGATCGAAGCTGCAGCTGCAGGTGAAGGAGATTCACCTGCCCAGCAATGGCGACGAAGGGGGCGTGACCTGAAAGCAGAAATACGGCCTCTCGGGCCAGTCAGAAGATGTAGGGAGCTCCGCCGGAGGTCTCTTCTTAGGCTCAAGTTTTTATACATGACTAAGTTGGACTTAAGGATTTTAATGGTGAATTTTATTTCTAGGTCAGACCATGTTTGACAGACCAATTTACGTAAAAACCCTAATTAAATCATTAATTGGGCATGGTTCTCAATGTAGGTCAAAATGGGTTTCTAAGGTCAAATTGAAGGTTCTAAACCCTAGAGATTATTTTTCTATGAATTTTAGAGGGTTTATTTGATTTTTACCCTGCCTCGAACCATGTGAATTGAAGTGGGTTTGTTTTAGGGTTACAGAATGTCATTTAATTCCCTGGAGTTGCTGTAGCCCTTGTTGGATCAGATCATCCCACTTTCCTTCTTATTAGGTTAATTTGACCTGTGTTTGGATCTTGAGTTATCCTGTTTGCAGATTGTGTTGGTGAAATTGCATTTTTACCCCTTATGACTTATTTTCTTCTTAAACTAAACATTCTCTGAGTTAAGCCTTTCTTTGAGTTATGTAGGAGCTTTTTCATGCATACCTAGGTTAGATTGTGGTAGTTAGGGTTCATGATGAGGTTCTCATCATACCCCCATGCCTAGCTTTTGCTAGTCCCTTAGCAAAAACTTAAGGTTTCAACCTTTGTTCTAGACCATGAAGTTCTTAATGGTTTCAAATAAGTGCTTTTTCATTTGAACCTAGATTAGGTTAGAATGCCGACCATCGGCCTAAAAGGTACTCTAGTACCAACCAAGATCCAGATCTTTCTATCCTCAGCCTCAGTCCTTAGCAAAGGTTTTTAAGACCCGCAAGAACTAACCTAAGGTCTATTGGACTTTGTGGTTAAAGCACCCGTGCTTGAAATAATTTTAGCCCTGGCTTAGTTCGCAGTGTGTTTTGTAAGAAAGAGAGATAGAAGATTTATCTATTTGGAGAGTTTTCTCTCTCTTTTTCTTTTTAATTCTAGCTTAGGATTGGCCTTTCAACACGGTCTGTATCAGATTTCTTGTTCCCATCATCAATCCTCAAGGGTTCTTGGCAATCGATGCTTCGAGATAGCACCGCCCATGGCAACCCCCGGAACCCTGGCTATTGAGATTTCGAGATAATCCCATCCATGGTATTCCGTGGCCGAATCCAGACCCTGGCAATTGACACTTCGTGATAATGCCATCCATGGAATCTGAACTAGCAGAGTGCTTACATGCCCCTAGTAGGATACGTAAATATCCTAAGAGACAAGCACCGAGGAGATGATATTTTATTATGCATCTTCGAGGGGGATTTCCCACCTCTTCTCGCTGGGAACTCGTCCAAATCAACTTGTGTTGATCGGCCGCTCCTACTCTAGGTGTTCTTTTCAGAATTTTGCGACGCTTCTGCGTGATTTTGATTTTTACGCTTACTGAACCAGGCTGTGTGTGGGGTTAGGGTGCTTAGGTTACTGAGTCCCTTAAACCAAAAGTTAGTTAATAAGGCCAAATACTCCATAAGCCTTGGACCTAATACTTATGCTTTTCATTTTCCTCAACCTCTTGAGGAATGTTTAGATCTTAATGGGTACTAAGAGTCTATCCAAGAATGCCTAAGGTTTGCGTTCTTACTAATCTTACTGTACACTTTTCAATTTTTTTCATGATTGAGGTCTAGAACTTAGGTCAATTCCTTAGTTCCTTACTAATGACTGTCACTCTTTTCTTACATTTTTGTGCTCCTTTTTCATTTTGTTTCTTTTCTCCTTCTTGTTGAACGGTTTTTTTTGCGAATCGCTACGCTTACGTGTTTGGTTTTGGAAAACCTGTCGTTGTAGTTCGAAAGCAAAGAATTCGTGTTCAACAAATAAAATTTATATCGAAATTAAAATTCCAGGTCGAACACAGGGAGGCGGACGTTTGATTTAAAAACTACGCGTTTCTTTTTATTTGTCACAGAATAATTCAATTTTAAACTATCTAATTATTTACAATAAATAGAAGAGAGAGAGAGAGTAAGAGAGAAAGAGGATATTACATAGAGAAATCAAAATGAGATGTAGAATAAACAAGGAATTTTTCATTGAAGACATTGTTCATTACAACTAGAAAGCATAAAACAATTACTCTAGAAAGCGATAAATTTACTCTAGAAAGCATTAAAAGAATGGAGGGAGAAATGTCCTCCTCGACGATCGCTTGGAGGACAAGTAGAATAATCTAGAAAGTAGTAAATCTATACTAGAAAGCAGTATGGAGGGGTTTTCCTTTTATAGTTGTAAGGAGTGGGGGCAAAATGGACATTACAACTTCAAAATAATAAGAGGGGTCTTTAGTGACGGATAAATCCGTCACTAAAGCCCTCAACGTGGGCGTCGTGGCCAGCTCACGCGCGCCTCCTCGCTTGCTCGGGCACTCAACGGCTTGCACACGTTCGCCGCTTTTCAGCCGTCCGATCGCGAGATCGGACGGCTTAAGATGCGTCCGCGTCCGCTGCATTGCGCGCCCGCCCGCGCATCTGATTGCGCGTCCGATTGCGCGTCGACGCTATCGAGCGCGTGCGGCTTTCCGATCTCCATCTGACGCTCCACCCGCGCCGAATCGCCGCGCCTTCCAGCCCCTCTCCACGGCTCGAACCCGCGCCCCGCGCTCGCGCTAGCGTGCTCGACCACTGCGCCATGGGGCGTGGATGGTTGAGCGGACGCTTTTAAATGCTAGCACCCATAGCCGTTGGATTAAGATCCAACAGCAGAGAGCGATCGGGCACAGGGCCCTCACAAGATGAAGCGGTCGTTTGGGCGGCTGAGATGGCACCACGTGGCGCTATCTTGGCCGTCCATCTTCTGGAAGTTGTAGATGGTGTCACGGATGTCGGATTGACTCGATTTTTGTGTCGTTGGGATGCGATCGTCGATCCGAATTCATCCGTGTAGTCGGATTTGTCATCTGAAGTGCGGATTTTCACCATCTTGGCCCTTGATCTTCTAGGGTTCCCCGGTCACTATCTGATGCTACGGATGCCTGATTAGGGCGATCTTGGAGTCGTTGAACTCCAATCGTCGCCCTGATCACATCCATACGGTTGGATCTTTGATCCGAGGTCCTGACAAAATGTTTTCCCTGTCCAAGCACATAAAATGAGACAATTAACCTCCAAAATGTTTGCCCTGTCCAAGCACATAAAATGAGATAATTAACCTCCATTTTATTCAAACTACTCTAAATGCAAGATGATGCATATTATGCAATATTTATATCATGAAATGCAATCCTATGCTTAAGAACATGCATAAATAGACATTTTAAGTAGTGTAAATATGTTTACATCATACCCCCATACCTATCTTTTTCTAGTCCCTAGCAAAAACTATATGCTATCTATAAAAGAATTTGCTTGGATTATTTGGACTTGAGTTATTTTTCAATCATTAAGAAATTGTCTACTTAGGAACTGAACTTTCAAAGACACAACAGTGCCCGGGTATCAGCCAAAATGTAGACCGCCTCAAGCCCTCGCCTTATTAAAAGAAATTTTTTTTTTCTCTTTTTCTCTTTTCTAATTTTTTTGATTTTCAAATTTTCGGGTTTAAGAGTGGCTTTCTACGGCCATTCAACTCACCCAAAATTTGATGAGAACCCTAAGCTTTAAGCATCTTATTGTGATTGTGATAGACTCATTGACCGGCAGTTAGAACGGACTTCGGATTTCTACGCCTCTAGGTGACCTCAAAAGGACTTCTGCCTAAAGGTGTATCTTTACAACCGGTAGCTTTCTCCCTACTTTTATTTTTTTTATGGGGTCAACACAAGGGTGAATCCATTGTATACCTCCCCGGTTTATTCTACTTCTCCGCTTCTTCCTAAGTGTTTTGGGAATTTTTAGTGCATTTTCTGAACTGGGTTCTGGACAACCGATCGATGAGCTGTTACCACCGACAACTTGCCAGCCATACTCGTGCAGCGAAGTGTCGCTTATTTCTTTTTGTTCTTTTCTCCTTTTCTTTTTGATTTTTTTTTTTTAAATAGGTGGCTTCCCTGGTCTAAGATTTACCTAAGGGCAGGAAAAAGAGAAAGGTCCAGTGACTGGGCTCTGGACAACCTACCTATAGGTTGTTACCCACGATAACTTACCAGCCATATCACCCTAGAAGGTTCATTAGCTATCCAATTTCCGTTAGAATAGCCGAACAACGAGTCAGTGCAAAAAAAAAGTGTGTAGATGCTTAAGACTCAAAATTCCCTCAAATCAGAGGGCGGGTTGATAAGTCGTGTACTTATCACCCAAACTTATAAAATTCAAGTTGGCGAGAAATCGAAAAACAAATCCACATTTTAGTGGATACACGGGCTGATTAAGTTCAAAGACCTGAAGGGTCTTTGTGTTCAGATCTTAATGTAGTTTTTCCTAAGATTGAAAATTTTCTTAAACCCAAATTCTCTTTCCTAATTTCGATTTTTTTTTTAATCAAAATAAAACAAATCTACGGAGCTGACGAATGAATTCAAAGATAAATATCCACCCCCCATGCCTATCTAATGCAATGTCCTCATTGTATTAAAAAGACATAAAACAGAATGGAAAAGCAAAGAAAGCACCTGAATTGCGTGAATGTCAGGTCCGCTCCGAGATGAAAAATTAAAAAGAACTGTATATGTGCTGAGTTTAGTGCCTTCAGCTAGGCACACTATACAAAGAAAAGAAATGAAGAATTCACAAGTGCAGGTCAGAATTAGAAAAAATAGAAGAATTCTCTGACCTGCCAGCAGAGGTCCACAGATGTGGACCAGATTGTGGTGCAGACCCACACCCCATAATCGAGAATATCTTAGGTTCTGGATAAAAATTACCCAAAACCTAAAATCTGACTGCAAGCGGGGTCGGGCCTACGATTTATGAGGATGGAACCCAAGACCAAAAAGTCGGGTTACAGAGAATTGAAGCTCAAAAGGATAATCGTTGAATGTGTGCTTGAGTTGAACATCCTCGAAACAAATGTCGTAAGGGTTATGATTTGATGGTTTCAGCTTAAAAGGAACCCTTCGACTCAATCTTCCATTTCCTCCAGAATTAACTTCCCAAATCAAAACTTCCCAGCTCCTATCCTCCTCATTTAGCATATCAAATTCCAGGACCTCTTGTATATTCATCACCCCGTCTGAAATCTCCAAGTCTAAATGATGTGGCAGAATCAAAATTGACTTGGGTCTAATTATCTCAGAATTAGAATCATCAATAAGCTCAACAGGGTGTAACTGATAATCAGGGCATTGAATTGATTCCTCCAGAAAATGTGATTCTGGATCCGTAATGTGTGCCCTAATAAGATCAGTGTCCTCAGTTATTGGGTTATCAAATGATCTATCAGATTCCTCAGGCCCAATCATCTCACAGAAATCGTATTCAGAAAACTTGCGTGAGACTTCGCAACTTGAATCTTCACCATCAGGATCCGTATCAATGCATGTCCCAAAATCATTTGTCACTTTCTGTTCCAAGGAGACATACGTTTCCTCATAACCCGCTTAGGGATCTCAGGTGAAGAAATCAGATCATCTTTCATTGGTTGTTTTAATTCAATCTGGTCAGCCTCGTAACACATGTCCCCCCCAACAGGTGCCTGAGCGGGTTCTGTCATTGGCTTTCCTGAAGAGGGTTCATCCTGGGAATTATTCCAAGATTGAATCAAAGCAACCACGAATCTCATCCTCAATTTTGCTAATTTCCCAAGTAGAAACTCACCCGGGTTCTTATCCTTAAAATCCTGGAGCCAATCCAACAAAGACTTGTTTAAATCATCAATCATTTCAATCAGGGGCTCCAATCTCTCAATGCAAGGTATTGGCTGAACTTCTAAAGATTGAATGATATTCCTCAAGTTAGCCAGAACCTTATCTTGAACCTAATTAACCTGAACCAAATGAGTTGGTTCAGGGTTGGGCGGGTTTGACATCAATGCAGAGGAATTAACAAATTGAGATTCATTATACCCTTCTTGATAATAGGTCATTTCAGATTGTTGAAAAGATGGTGATGACCTAAAGGCAGTGAAATCAGAGGATGGGTAAGGATCGGTGTATCCTTCTTGATTGTAGATCGTATTCGGTTGTGCATGAAAGGAAGACGATCTATAATCGATGTAGCTCTGAGAAGGATAGAAATCAAAATCAAAGTGTTCATGGTTAGACCCTAAACATGGGGGTCCGGAATTGTATCCCCAATCCGAATTATCCCAACTAACTGATGGTTGATTACAATACGAGTTGGGATAATCGTCATGTTGAGGATAATTCACAATAGGAGGGAAAGAACGGGAATGTGTGAAATATGTGGAAGGATTCATGAGACTCGGGAGGAAGAAAGGCGCCCTGCAATACAAACAATCAAACCTGTCCTTAAATGAGTTAGCCTACAGA
Organism: Thalassia testudinum; assembly: GCA_037157565.1. NCBI lineage: Eukaryota > Viridiplantae > Streptophyta > Magnoliopsida > Alismatales > Hydrocharitaceae > Thalassia > Thalassia testudinum. The sequence goes on along the minus strand of JAZHRO010000013.1, from coordinate 60,645,446 downwards.
TCTACAGACTCTCAAAAGCCGTCTTGAGATAAAGGAACGATTTGATCTACTTCTGTCTGTTCAATCCAACCAGTTAGAAGGAGGGATTGGGGAGAAGGTTCTTCCTTCTGCTTGCGCCTCCGGTTCCTAGTGTACCCCCCAGCCGCGATCGTTTGACTCTGCTCCCCTAGCTAGACATCAGATTGAACAGTAGAAACATACTAATCGAAAATAATCTCGTTCTGGGTTCTGAAGAGCGAGTCCAATCCCTAAGGCCAACGTCTACTCTGTTTTATTTAAGGCTATGTAACGACCCGGTTCCCGAGCCCCTACGAGACACGAGAACCGGACCGACTCAACTAATCCCAAGACCTAGTCGTCCAACGAGGAAGTAACCAAAAGAGCAGTAAAATAAACCACATTCAACATGAATATAACTAACAGTAAGAAAATACAGCAGCAAGGAAAGAAACTACTACAGTATACACCACCACAACAGTAGAACAACATTCATAACTAAATATGAACTGCAGGTAAAGAAAAGTACAACGGAAACAAGAACTACTCACTATAACGGAACAAAAAGAGGTACGAGAAACAGTGGTAACTCTACTGGACCCTACTCAGCCCAGCGTCCTCTGCAGGCGCTGACCCTGGCTGCTCAACACCTGGTCCTGAAAGGTAACGAGTGTAACACGTCAGCAAAACGCTGAGTAGAGTGGCAACTAAAACTAAAGAAACAGTAGAGTGTATAGTAGCTGTTAAGTTCTGTTACTTTCTTTATTTAAGTCTTTCAATTATCTCACGATTTATCTATTTCTCAGATCTTTCACTTGATCTCGAATGTTCCTTGTGGGAACGATCTTGATTGCAGTCTTTTCCGAACAGTAGAAGTAGCACGTGGTGCTCTCCTGGCCGGGAGAGTCCCCCGTGGTGATCCTACTCTCAGTCAACCACCCCAAGGTCACTGACAGATGTAACGGTGACTACGACACACCCGGTAAACGCACGGGTAGATAACATGCACTGGCACGCGGTCAGTCGTTTCCGTTAACGGGTGCGCCCAAAGCACAGCACGGAACCAGTACAGGGCAGAGCCCTCTCAGTAACAGGGGTCCAACCCCTCCACAGTAACCAAACAGGGGCCTTGCCCCTCCACAGTCCGCTCACCCTCGCCTGACTACCCTGGTTTGCCCCAGTGGGCCTAACAAGTCGGTGTGGGAGCCTAGCAGAACCCCGGGGCCCGTGGGGTAGCTAGTACCTCCCTACACTAGTAGCTCTCCTCGGTACTACGTACACGAGGGCCAGCAAGTTGGTACAGAGTTGCCAGTCCTAACCCCGGTTCCCTGGGGCGGCTGGCTCCGCTCTGCACTAAATAGGGGGACAGTCGCTCTCCTTGGTACTCCGTACTCAAGGGCCAGCTCACTTCCCCAATTCTATTCCATTCACTTTCCAGGAGTTCTACTCCTACTTCCCCGTAGGGTTCCAGCTCAGAACGTCTAAGTTTCACCTTCCAGTTTCACGTTATCACAATCCATGTTCTCAAACACGTTTATTTATTAAACAGGCAGCTGTTAATTCGATTACAGGTAGCTATTTGTTCCTTTCCATTTTTCCAAGACTGCAGTATTTATCTGTTCCACTAATTTTCCCATCCTAGGATTCATGCCGTATCCTAGGATCTATCATACAATTTAGTTTTTCAGCCCTAGGATTCATGCAACACCTAGGATTTATCATTCAATCTGTTTTCATTCCTAGGATTCATGCAATGTCCTAAGTTCTATTTATGATTCCACAATTTAACAGGTTATACTTAAAAGCCACTCTACCAGGTACGACGGGAGTAATAGGGGCATGATCGGGAATCCCGCGTGCCTCTGCGACCCCCAAGACTGCAACGGAACGAGGTCCTATCACAAGGATCAAACACAAGGAGTGTCTCAAAATAGTGTATAGCTACTGTAGACGGGTAGAGGATTTAATTCCGGAAAGAACGCAACTCGAAACGCGGAAAACGGAACCCGAACGGGCCCTCAACGGGTCGAAAATGACGACACTGTGCAAAATCAGACGTCTGGAACTTCTTCCAGACGTCTTAAAAAGTGGATCAGAGAATTACCTTATTCTGCGTGGTTTCTCAGACGTCCAGAAGCCTGCAGGGACGTCTGGCCTAGTTCCCAGTCGTCCGATGGTCACCCCGGACGTCTGGAGGTCACTCCCGCCGTCTAGTACTACAGCCAGACGTCTGATTCGCGTTGGATGGCGAATCACCGAGCCTGCGCACACCCATCTCCCTCCCTCAGTACGGTCAGTCGACAAGAAGGAAGAAGAAGACGGAAAACTCACCTTTCAGACGTCTGGACAGTCTTCCAGACGTCGACCTCGTCGTCTGGCTATCGGCACAGATGTCTGATTCTGGAAATTTTTCCAGAACCAGGGCGCGACTCGCCCTCCGCTCGCGACGCCGCCCGCGTCGCACCTCGTGCGCCTGCTGCTCGAGCCGCAGCAGGCCTCCCGCGTCGTTCCGCGCCCGCTGCGCTCCCTGCCCGCTGGCCCTGGCAGCCCCGACGAGCTCGCCCTCACGGCTGAGTGCCGCTCTCGCATGCAGCACCTCCTCCGCGCTCACTGCGGCCGCCGCTGCCACTGCAACCTCGCGCTCGCTCTCGCGCTCCAGCTGAAGGAGAAGAGGAAGGAGACGGTGGTGACGGAAGCGAGGGGAGGCGTGGCCTTTTAAGGCCGCACGAGGAGGAGAGAGAAGGAGCGCGGCAGGGGAATCTGCAGCCGCAGGAGGAAGAAAAGCGAATATGCGGGTCTGCGCGCTCAGGCCCGCAGACGACCCGCGCGTGTCAAATATAACCGATTTCCAGACGTCTGGAAACGATCCCAGACATCTGGTCAGATGTCTGGAAGTGACCCCAGACATCTGGTACGACGTCTAGGCCACCTCCCAGACGTCTTAAAAGACGTCTGGGGCGTGCATTCGTTACAGGCTAGGTTTGAATGTGTTTTGGAATGTGATGGGCCCTTTAAATGGGTTGTGACCTTAATGATTGATTGATTTGTGTGTGTGCACAACCAGTGGTTTTCAAGCAAGATTAGTTTTGATGTGGTGAATTTTAAGGTTCAAATCTTGCTTAGTAGCTTTGAGGATTCAACTTTAGGTGTTTTCAAACAAGTTTCATAGGCACACCAAGTTTTGCAAGCACAGGTGAAGATATTTTCCTTTAAAGCTTAAAAAGAATGTGGAGTGCCTGGTAAATCCCTAAGAGTTGAACCTAATTGGCAGCTACTTGATGAGTTTATTTTATTTGAAATGGTGCGGCCCAAACAACTCAAACAATTGGCCTAATGCACCACTTAATTAGGCACACAAATATGGTTAACCTAGAATGATTTCTACTCTTTTATGTGTTGCTTTGTGTGTACCGATCCCACAGATCAGAACCTGGTTGAGTAGAAACAAATCAATTCGGTTAAGTGCCTTTAAATGTGGGTGTACGTTATGTGTTTGTTGAAAATTGCCCCACAAAATTATCTTTTTATTTTTATTTTTATGAATGAGGGTGGAATGAAAGTGAGTGGAAATCAAAATAACCAAACAATTCCTTGGATTTATGCAAAACACCTAGGTTAATTGGGATTTGGATTTAATGTGGCGAATGAAATCTATGGAGGGGGAAAGAATGGGGATAACTTACAAAACCTTCCATAGCACATTACTCCAATCTACCGCTTTTGCTCGTCTCAAAAGAGTACCTGCAATTACAATAAGAAAGGAGAAAAGTGAGGTAAATGATTTGTAAGTTATAAAACGCGAAGAGAAATCAAAGAGCGTCGCCTCCTCGGCAACGGCGCCAAAATGTTGAACGATTTTTTTTGCGAATCGCTACACTTACGTGTTTGGTTTTGGAAAACCTGTCGTTGTAATTCGAAAGCGAAGAATTCGTGTTCAACAAATAAAATTTATACGAAATTAAAATTCCGAGTCGAACACAGGGAGGCAGACGTTTGATTTAAAAACTACGCGTTACTTTTTATTTGTCACAGAATAATTTAATTTAAAACTATCTAATTATTTACAATAAATAGAAGAGAGAGAGAGAGTAAGAGAGAAAGAGAATATTACACAGAGAAATCAAAATGAGATGTAAATAAACAAGGAATTTTTCATTGAAGAGATTGTTCATTACAACTAGAAAGCATAAAATAATTACTCTAGAAAGCGATAAATTTACTCTAGAAAGCATTAAAAGAATGGAGGGAGAAATGTCCTCCTCGACGGTCGCTTGGAGGACAAGTAGATTAGTCTAGAAAGCAGTAAATCTATGCTAGAAAGCAGTAAAAAGAATAGGGAGAGAGAAATCCTCCTCGACGGTTGCTTGGAGGACGAGCCGGACGGGACGACGCCTGGACGAAGGAGAACGAAGCAAGATGAAGGAGGACGAAGCAGAAGAAAGGGAACGGAGCAGCACGCCGTCGTCGTCGCGGGATCCACTTCCGAAGGGGAACGAAAATTGGATTTTATCTCGCAAGAAGCATCCCGGGTGTGGGACAAGCTTCTCTTGAGCTTTGGAGGGGTAGAGAGGAGAAAGAAGGGATGAGAATTTCGTATGGAGGGGGTCTCCTTTTATAGTTGCAAGGAGTGGAGGCAAAATGGACATTACAACTTCAAAATAATAAAAGAGGGGTCTTTAGTGACGGATAAATCCGTCACTAAAGCCCTCAACGTGGGCGTCGTGGCCGGCTCGTGCGCGCCTCCTTGCCTGCTCGCATGCTCAATGGCTTGCGCACGTTCGCCGCTTTTCAGCCGTCCGATCGCGAGATCGGACGGCTTAAGATGCGTCCGCACCCACTGCGTTGCGCGCCCGCCCGCACGTCTGATTGCGCGTCCGATTGCGCGTCCAATCGCGCGTCGACGCTATCGGGCACGCGCGGCCGTCCGATCTCCATCTGACGCTCCACCCGCACCCAATCGCCGCGCCTTCCAGCCCCTCTCCACGGCTCGAACCCGTGCCCCGCGCTCACGATAACGTGCTCGACCACTACGCTATGGGGCGCGGATGGTCGAGCGGATGCTTTTAAATGCGAGCGCCCACAGCCGTTGGATTAAGATCCAACGGCGGAGAGCGATCGGGCGTGGGGCCTTCACAAGATGAAGCGGCCATTTGGGCGGCTGAGATGGTGCCACGTGGCGCTATCTTGGCCGTCCATCTTCTGGAAGTTGTAGATGGTGCCACGGATGTCGGATTGACTCGATTTTTTTGTCATTGGGCTGCGATCGTCGATCCGAATTCATCCGTGCGGTCGGATTTGTCATCTGAAGTGTGGATTTTCACCATCCTGGCCCTTGATCTTCTAGGGTTCCCCGGTCACTATCTGATGCTACGGATGCCTGATTAGGGCGATCTTGGAGTCATTGAACTCCAATCGTCGCCCTGATCACATCCATACGGTTGGATCTTTGATCCGAGGTCCCGACAAAATGTTTTCCCTGTCCAAGCACATAAAATGAGACAATTAACCTCCATTTTATTCAAACTACTCTAAATGCAAGATGATGCATGTTATGCAATATTTATATCATGAAATGCAATCCTATGCTTAAGAACATGCATAAATAGACATTTTAAGTAGTGTAAATGTGTTTACATCACTTCTCCTTCACAAAATTTTCTTTCCTCCCTCATTTTATTCTTCTTTTTCAAAAAATTTTTAATTTTTATGGTGTTTTGGGTATATGTGAATTTCTTTGTTTGAAACCATTTCTTACAAGTTTTGCACTTTCATACCCCCCCCCATGCCTAAGATTTGCAATGTCCTCATTGTAACCTAGGGGATTTTTATTCAACTTAGTTTATTCCTTAGGACAGATGTTTTGATGAGTGAATGGGCCGGGGTGGCTGTTGCGGACGATTTCTAATCTCAGATGCAAGCATCTGAGGTGGAGTCTGCTATCTTAAAGGGTGAACCTTAAGTGCACAAAGGTGTCAAAAAAGGTTTCAGGTTTTCAAGGAGAATGACGGGCTGCCTCCCGTTGAGCGCTAAATTTGACACCTTCAGCCAAGTGGGAAATGAGATGGAGAGGGGATGGTCAAATCAGTAGAGTTTAATATAACAAGAACCTTGATTAAGAGCATGGTTGGTCCAACCAGGTGCTTGTTAAGGTCAATAGGCTGATGATGCAGCCCAAACCCAATCAATCTGGTGGGTAGATAGATGTAGATCAAAAGGTGTGGGACCCACCATATGCAATGTGGCTCAGATGGATGTGGAACTGTGAATACAGGGTTTGGCTGAGTCGAATCAGCCTGGTCAAAATAGGGACCCATAGAATAATGAGTGATTGATGCGGGAACCCTACAGGGGTGATCAGAGAATGATAGAGCATGGTATGTAGTCTGATCAATGTTCCAAACCCGATGTGGAAATGCAATCGGCTCGGTGAGAGGTGAATCTGAATAGAAATTGAGTCCGGTTGCGGATCAGGGTTGGGAAGAGGTTTTGATCAGTTCTGTGTGTGCGGACGAGGTGGCAACTGTGTATGAGGGCTCTTCAAGAAACGAATGACAGGTGGTTTTCTGTAGAGAGTCCTCTAGGTAACTATCAAAAGCCTGAAGAGTGTCTGTAGGATGAAAGAAATATGATTCGAGAAAAGATTTGAATTCTGGGTTGTAATCACTCTGGGCATTTTCTGTTTTTGGTTCCTGAGGATCGAAAAGGAATGATTCTGTGTTATCAGTGATCTCGGGAACCAGGACCTCAGAATCGGAGTCAGAGAATGAGTCATGTGAACTGAGGTTGTAGATGGGCTTGGTGTGTTCAGGAAGGAGAGTCTCTCTGAAATTATAGTCAGATCCGAAGTTGTCGGAGAGTTTGCGAAAATTGAGTTCTAAATGAGATTCTTGATCATGAATTCCACCGTAGCATAAATCATCAGATGTGGAATCAGCAGCCTGACTGGAGACTAGCCTATATGTCAATTCTGGACTTAAAAAGGTGTTCTGTTTAGGCTCAAGCTCCAAGCTGGTAGGATAGACCCAATTGAAACCCCACTCATCCAACTCCTCAGTTTCTGTATCATAAATTGGCATGTCTTCTGAAAAATCGATCAGATTTCCTGAGGATGTTGGAGAGGGATATTCATCAAATAGAGGCACGGAATCGTATTCTTTAAAAATTTGATCTTTCTCATATGGGGCCTCATAATCTTCCCAATAAGTTTCGGATCTAGATTCTAGGTTTAGGATGTGGGTAGGATTACTAGAATCAAAGTCCGAATAACCTTCGAAGGTCACCTTATCAAAATAAGGGGCGGAATTTATGCCCTCAAAAGGTTCAGTTCTGATCTCATTATTGCAGGAGTTTTGGAATTCTAAGCTTGGCAATTCATGGTCTAGGGTTGGTTCAGCATTGTGTTCTCCTGCAACTTCCCAACCTAATTTAATGTTGTCTGCTATCTGGGTTGGGAATCTACAACCACCCTGTGCCTCAGTCCCGAGATCTGGGAAACTGGATTGATCCTTAATACTGTTCCAAGATGGTTCATCCTCTGTTTCTGGTATATACGGGTATTTCTGGTTGATAATTTGTTCTAGTGATCTCATCATTTCTACTCGTTTTATAAGGGCATCTTGGTGTTGCTCCCAAAGTACAGGATTTGTCAAGCATTGAAGGTATTCAGATTTGTGTAATTTTTCTATCTCAATGTATCCTGTCATGAGCATGTCTTGGGTTGATCCTTTTGTAATTTCAGTCAACAGAATTTGGGCACAGTTTATGATAAAAGCTGTGGTGGTTGGGACATCAACCTGAATGTTTTCTATTGGTGTTGCGGGTTTACATTTGATTTCATAGAATTCAAGGGCATCCTCAATCATCTTATCTTTCATGGATCTCTGATATTCATGTTTTTTGAATGGTAGTCTTAATTGGTGTGGCTGCATCTTTGAATCAGGTGGTGGAATCAGGATATAGAATCAGAAGTTCGATGTAGACTCAAGCTGTGCCAAGTTGGAAGAAGGGGGCTTTGTTCAGAATCAGAGGAAAAAGGGGCTATGTGGAAGGTTTCTGCAAAAACAAGGGAGTCGAGGCTTAGCCTCGGGGATAGTGAATTTCTACAGGAGGTTTCAAGGACCTCCTACCAAATACTGAAGGACTGGATGAGATAAACAGGTGCTGGACCCAATCGAGGCACCCAAAATGTTGGGTGACTATAGAGGTGCGGGGCAGATGGACCCCTTGATCAAAAGATCGACCACCTGAGAATTACCTGGGCAGCCAGAGAGGGTGAGTACCGTGAAGACCCCTACACGGTAGAGCATCCCCATGGGTTACAGGGTTTCCCCCACTCGACCTCTCTTGTCACTGCGATTCCAGGTAGACCAGAATGAGGACCTTGTCCTCTTAAGTCTACCAATTTTTAGGTTAAAATCAAGGTGCTTAGGTTTTCACTTGAACTTTAGCCTTTTGAGTGCAAGAGTGTCCTAACTTTAAGGTTGGTTGACCCAAGGGATCAACTTCACCTCTTGATTCCTTTGAGAACTTATTAGGTCTTGTCTTTTAGGATTCAAGTGATTTTAGAGAGCCAATTGTTTAGGGTTTTTCTGAATAGGTATATTCAATCCATGGCTTAGGCACACTTCTTTTGGGATTTTTTCAATTCTTGATTAAGGGGTGTGTCTCTGAAACCCTAATGTTAAATCCTATGTTGGCTCTACTTGGTCCAGTTAACTCCTTATTTGGTATTTAGGGCACAGGCAAGAAGGTGTTAGCCCTTAATTACCTTAATAGTGTGTGCAGGAATGGTGGGTTGAAAATTGAAAACATGCCGCTTTGATGGTTTACTAGGTATGGAAGATAGGTTGTACCTATATTGCTTGTTCTTTCTTTTTCTACCTCTTTAGAATTGAGGGTTAAAGTGAAAGGATAGAAAAAAAATTACCTGTCCTCGGAGTGGTTGTTGTGCGGCTGCTTCTTGATTTTCCTGTACCTGCACACAATAAGAGAAGAGATTAATAGAAACTTACAAATAGAGATTTTATATCTTCTAGAATAGCCGTTGCTCCCCGGCAACGGCGCCAAGTGGAAAACGGCGAACTGCGATGCTGCTTTGTGTTTATTATAGTACAGTCGTTATACTATAAGACAGCTACGGTTGTCGTTACTATCAAAATTTACTCAGAAATAGTTTGGTTTCCCGAGGTCGAACTAGGGAGCTACTAGAATTCTAGAAGTACAGAGTTTTCTTTATTGGATTACAAAAATAAGAGAGAGAGAGGGGGGGGAGAGAGAGAGAATTTTTTGTCTTGGCTTCTCCTTCTTCTCTTCTTCTCTCATGGCTGTGCCTTCTTCTTTCTTCTTTTTGTGCTTTCTGTCTTCTTCCCTCTTCTTTCTTCTTCTTCTTCTTCTTCTTCCTGGCTGTTCGTCTTCTTCTTCTGCTCGTCCTGTCTTCTTCTCTTCTTCTTTCTTCTCTTTTCTTCCTATTTCTTTCTTTCTCTTTCTTTTGATTTCTTTTTCTCTGGTGGCCAAGTCTTCTTCTTCTGCTCGTCCTGTCTTCTTCTCTTCTCTTCAGCTGCAGAGTCTTCTTCTTTTCTTCTTCCTTCTTCTCCGCTTTATCTCCTCTGGTCACTGCTCAACCGTCGTCTGATGTTGTGGTCAGACGACTTAACTGCAGGTCTACTACAGTGCTTCTCTTCTTCTCCTTCCTTTCTTCCTTTGCTACTTCTTCTTCTTCTGCTCCTGCACACTCACACAACTGGTCAGAGCAGACCTACCCCTACCCTTCCCCACGTCTCTTTCTTTCTCAGATTTCTCTCATAGGATCGCTTTCCCAGAGCCGGGTATTCGAGTACGGGTATCACGCCCGGGACCAGGCCCACCGGCGTGTGGTGGTGGGCGAGGTGTGCGCAGTGTCGGGTGTTCGGATCCTGCCCAGACCAGCGGGGCGTGAGCACAGGTGAGGGCGAGCACGTGGCGCGCACGTGCGTGAGGGACCTGACCCCTGTGTTCGAAGGCGAATAGCCTCGAACACTTTTAGAATTTATGTGCGGGCACTGAGCCACGCACTTCCGAGGTGGGACTAAAGTCCCACCTCCCGACTGGCGTCCGCAGGCGAGGAGGCTGCAGGCAATTGCAGCAACTCGCGAGGGGCTTGCCTCAGCTGCAGACCTGGGAGTCTTCACAAAGACACTCCGCGCGATCTGGGACCAGCGCCTAGGCGAGATCGAAGCTGCAGCTGCAGGTGAAGGAGCTTCACCTGCCCAGCAATGGCGGCGAAGGGGGCGTGACCTGAAAGCAGGAATACGACCTCTCAGCCTAGTCAGAAGATGCAGGGAGCTTCGCCGGAGTACGGCGAAGCCAGTGCGGGTGGTGGCGAGGTGTGAGGCGATGTATGGCGGCAGCCCTAGGTCGGACTGTAGTCGGAAAAATGGGTTTGTTCGGGGGGTCGTTGTGGAGGTGTGGAATGGCAGTGGAGGGGCGGAGGGTGTTTGGTGAGGTGAGGCGGAGCTTTTGGTGCAGTTGGCGAGTCGTATGGGGTTATGGGATGACGGGAACGACTCGTCGGAGAGTGGCCGGAGGTGGGGAAGATGAAGGTGGTCAGGCGTGGACGTAGGGCGATCAAGCAAAACAAGTTGGGGAAAAGAAAGAGGGGAGGAAGGGAAATAACTGTTATTTACCTACAGGGACGAAGGGGGGCCGGGGCGGCAGGCAGCCGTACCGACTGTCACCGGAGAAGAAACACCCAGAGGGAGAGAGCGACGGCGAGGAAGGGGGCAGGGAGGCGCGCGCTTGGTGCGGCGCGACGCGGGGAGATCAGGTGCAGGTGACTCTGCTGCTGGTATTATAGCAGAGTGACGAGAAGGTCGAGGAGGAGCTGCCAGAGCTGGTGGGTTCCTGTCGGAGTAGGGAGAGAGGAAGGGATGAGGTATTCTCCATCAAGGCCAAGCTGGGAGAAATGGCAGGCGACGCTGGTCTTTATAAAGGCGGTGGCGGAGGGGCAGACGCACGCTGGCGACGTGCGTCCCTCGCCGGAGTATGGTCGGAGACGAGACCCATACCTTCCGCGCGTTCGCACGGAAGGTGTGTGTGTCATTAGGTGGCATGGCCGAGTCCCTGCGATAGCAGACATCGCAGGAAACTCCGCGTTCTCTTGGCAGGACGCCCCCCTCACCCTGCGCGGCGCCATGCTTCGCACAAAGTCGTCGGAGCATGGTGCTGCGCAGAGACTTGCAGGAGGGACCAAAATGCAAAGAATGAAGATGAAATTAGGGGCCAAAATGCAAGGGTTTCGAAAGTTGAGGGTCAAAAAGTAAATGATGAGGACCAAATTGCAAAGTCGGTCAAGGAGGTCTCTTCTTAGGCTCAAGTTTTTATATATGACTAAGTTGGACCTAAGGATTTTAATGGTGAATTTTGTTTCTAGGTCAGACCATGTTTGACCAGCCAATTTACGTAAAAATCCAAATTAAATCATTATTTGGGCATGGTTCTCAATGTAGGTCAAAATGGGTTTCTAAGGCTAAATTGAAGGTTCTAAACCATAGAGATTATTTTTATATGAATTTTAGAGGGTTTATTTGATTTTTACCCTACCTCGAACCACATGAATTGAAGTGGATTTGTTTTAGGGTTACAGAATGTCATTTAATTCCCTGGAGTTGCTATAACTCTTGTTGGATCAGATCATCCCACTTTCCTTCTTATTAGGTTAGTTTGACCTGTGTTTTGATCCTGAGTTACCCTGTTTGCAGATTGTGTTGGTGAAATTGCATTTTTACCCCTTCTGACTTATTTTCTTCTTAAACTCAGAATCTCTGAGTTAAGCCTTTCTTTGAGTTATGTAGGAGCTTTTTCTTGCATACCTAGGTTAGATTATGCTAGTTAGGGTTCATGATGAGGTTCTCATCACCACCTACGAAAAAAAAAGGGAGAAGAAAAGAAAATAAACCACACTTCACCGCATGAGTATGACTGGCAAGTGATCGTGGGTAACAACCCATTGATCGGTTGTCCAGAGCCCAGCTCAATAACTGCACAAAAAGAACCAAAACACTTAAGAAAGAAGCAGGGAAGTGGTACAAGCCGGGGAGATATACACTGGAAAAATCCTTGTGTTGACCCCAATTAAAACAAACTTAGGGAGAAAGCTACCAATCGAACAAATAGACCTTCAGGCAAATATATTTCCTCTTTCGGTCACCTAGAGGCGTAGAAACCCGAAGTCTATCTGAATTACCGTTAAGTGAGTCTATCACAACCTTCACACCAAGATGCTTAGCACTTATGGTTTTGACCGAGTTTTGGGTGGGTTGGGTAGCCGTATAAAGTTACCAACCCACACTGAATTCAGAAAAAATTCTAAAAAAAAAAATAATATATATATATACATAGACATATGTATAGCTATATACATTAAAGCAAGGATTCGGGCGATTCGTATTTTGGTAGACACCCGGGCACTACTTAGTCTTTGTAGATTAAGATCTTGGTATATTCCTCCTATTGACAAGTGACAAAGTGTCTAAGCAATTACTTCTTAAATTCTGAAAGAAAATAAAGGCTAGAATAAACCTTGCTAGGGACTAGCAAGGAGTAAGCATGGGGGTATGATAACATTGCACATGGGGGTAATAATTCTGTTAAATAGGGCCCATTTTAAGAATAAAAGTCACAACATAAGTAGAATGGGAGCATTGCATGCATCATATACCAAGATTGCTTATAAAACTGTATTAATGGCCATTTGTGTAAGCACTTGTCAAAGCAGGCCTCAGATGAGCAATCAGACCGCACGAATGGATTTAGAACGACGAACGGAGTCCAACGGACTCAAGATCGGCCAAATCTGACATTCGGAGCTTCTACAATGGGCCCAAGAAGTTCTGACCATTGATCTGGTGATCAACGGCCCTCGTCGCGCCACGTCGCCTCCTCTCCACCGCACGCCACTATTCCTTCAGCTGAGATCAAATCTCAGCCGTCGATCTTCGATCGGACGGCCGAGAACCGCGCGCTCGCCCGCAGTCACCGCGACAAAGCGCAGGTGTGGCGCAACGGTTAGCGCGCACGCCCGCACGCACACGACACGGTTCGAGCCACACGGTGCGGAGAAATTGAAGATGAAGGAGCGTGCGGCGAAATTGGGTCGCCCGATCAGCAGCGGGCGGCCGAGATCGAGCCACGCGGTGCGCCCTCAGATCGCGAGCGCCCACGCGCGCGCGCACACTGGGTGACAACGCCCGTGCACACGCGCTCCCTAGGCGTGATCCGAGCGAATCCAAGGGAAGATCTTAGCCATCCGATCTTCGATCGAACGGCTCTCACGCAGCAGCAGCGGATCGAGCTTGAAGAAGAACGGCGCGGGCGGTTGACCAGCGGGCTGGAGGGCTTCACCGATGCTTTTGGAATGGTTTTAGCGACGTCCTGGACGTCGCTAAAGCCCCTTCTTCTTTTAGAAAGCCCTTTTCTCTATTTAAACCCCCTCCAACCACTCATTCAAGGCATTCACTTCCTTTGCAACTACTCTACCCCTCTCCTAGCTAGCTTTAGGCCCTCTTGTAATCGCCAGAGATGATGAGCCACCGACGGAGCCTCCTCCACCGCCGTGGCTGCCTCGTCGCTCTCCCCCCCCCCCCCCCCCCTCTCTCTCTTTCTCTCTTTTAAGCTTTCCTTTACTTAAGTTTAAGCATGTATCTAATGTTGTAATTTGTGAACTAAAGCTGCATGATTAATGAAGTTACTTTCTGTTCAGTTGTTTACTTTAATTTCTGTTTAAGTTGCATGATCAAACAAGAAACAACTCTAACCCTAATCTCTCTCTCTCTATCTCTCTGTCGCTTTTCAAACCGCACCTTTCGCAAGCAAAACTCTACACTTTCCGTGACAACAAGTGATAAGAAAAATTCAATTTTCACGCCTCCCTGAGTCTGACACTCGGACTCACCTCCGTTTCTTTACTTTAAAACCGGCGTTGCAAGTGCGACTATAACGACACTTCTTAACACACACGCACAAGCCCACGTCAATATCAAGGCGCTCAGACTGTGTAGAGAAGAATACGTCGAACATCACGTGCAAGTCTCGAACAGTGAGTTACCTAAGATTTTCCACAGTATCATACGTCTGGTGAAAGCTCCGAACGTCCGACTAGACATCTGCTGGACTTCCCAGACGTCTGGCTCTGCGAAAAAATGACTCAACAGAACAGTTCGCGAGCCTTTTCTCCTCTCGAAAACACCGCAGCCCCCCTCCCACACCAACTACAACAGTAACACCGCCCTCTCTTTCTCGATCTCTCTCGGTCTCTAGGACTCCTCCCTCTCCTGTCGCTTGCAGAGGAATGAAAGGGGGAGGGTGGCACCGTTGGAAGAGGGAAATGGGAGAAGATAGGTGGCTCGGGAAACGAGGCAGGGGTTTAAATAGAGTAGGGGGTTTAGGGTTTAGGGGTGTGCGTGTGCGTGAGTGTGGTTGGGGTCGGGGCATTTTGCAATAAATGCCCCGCAAGAGCCTCATTTATCCGCAGAACCCCCAAAATGAGAAAACCAAGGGATTACAAATTGCAGCAACCCCCCTAAATTTCAGATAATGGCCCCACGACCCTTGGGAAGGGTCATTTCAGATGTCTTGGCTTTAGAAATGCGGAGATAACAAACATGACTTTTTTAACGAACATGGGATGGAAATTGGTTACTAACGATGAGGGGCTTTGGCAATCGCAATTAAAGGGTAAGTATTTTCTAGTCAGCTCCTTCTGGGATTATATCACCAAGTCAAGTGATTCCTTCTTCATGAAAGCTCTCTACTCAATTCAAGGATGTTTGTTCAATGGTATTTCCTAGCTACTTGGTAATGGTGAGGAGCCTAATATATGGAGAGATAGGTGGGTAAGAGATCTAGTTGGTCCTTTTATGCTTTCCTATCCTATTTCATCTCATGTTAATTCTATAAATGGTCTGATACATATGGAAAATCATTGTTGGAAATCCAATCTCATTGGTAAAAGCTTCCCTATTGATGTTGCTGGAAAAATTCAAAATACACCTATACACTAGAAGCAGTTGGATCAACCTATTTGGTTAGCCCATCCAAGGGGCAGTTTCTCTATAAAATCAACCTATCAGTCTCTTTTGCATCACCTTGGTAGAAGCTCTAAGTTAAATAGCTCCTTGGTAGCATGTTGTAAGAAGATTTGGTCCCTTGATACCCCTCCTCAAGTCAAGCTCCTTATTTGGAAAGCTATTTCAGGTGCTCTTAACACCAGATTCTTGTTGGCAAAGAGGTTATTTGCCGTTGATGTTGTTTGTCTACTTTACAAGGTTGGTATTGAAGATGTAGATCACTTATTTTTAAAGTACCCCTTCACTAGTGTAGATCATTTATTTTTAAAGATGTAGATCTCTCCATGTAATTCCAAATTATCAAAGCCTTCTCGGTGACTATCTCTCTTTTAAGGTTGTTCTTGTTAGAAGAGATGGTGTTGAGTTGGCTCATGCTCTTGCAAAATTCTTTATCTAGAATATTGTTGGCTGTTGGGATAGGTCTTCTATTCCCTTGCCCATGTATGGTTGCTCATAAATGAAAGCATGTTTTTACCTAAAAATTAAAAATAAAAAAAGATGGCGACAACTAACCACAACAAAGAAATAAGGTTATGTTTGGATGAAGACTAAAATTTGACTTTAAATAGAATTTAGGATTAAATAAAATTTTACTCGAATTGGTGTAAGCGGTGAGATAGTAAGAGTAAATGTGAGAGATGAGTTGATGTATTATAAATTATAAATTGATATGATTTAAATATACAGGGGAAAGTTATAATTTATTAATTTTATATTTGACATTAGATTATTTTATTTTTATTTTTATTATTTTATTAAAAAATGAAGTAAATGTAAGTTGGATATAATAGGTAAATTATTATGTTATATATGTAAATTTAAAATAATATTTTAACATGAGATGTAATTCTTGTCACATCACCGGAATATTTTTTTTATCCCCCGTACAAAAGGTAAGGACAAACAAAACGAATGGACAACCGTGAGTTACCTTGCTCATTAAGATGTAACAACTATGACCGGTAACAAAAGAAGGCCAATCCACGGTAGTAGTACTAATCTAATCATTCAGCCCTAACAACCACGGGGTTAAAAAGAGAAGAAAATTAATTCACACATGTCCAGTGTCCTACCTCTGGCATCCTCTTCCTCTTGAGCCTATTCCCCCACCCCTCCTTCACGCAAGTCTCGTTTGGTAGGAGTCTCCGTTGGAATTGAGATGTTGTCCACGATTAAATTTACCGTATCACTTTGAAATTGATATGAGTTGAGAATAAAATAGAGAGAGGATATTTATTAATTATCATTTATTAATATTATATAAGAAAATTTTTATTTATTTAAAATAATTATTAAATAAATATCAAGTAACATTACATCATATTATTAATATTTTTATTTTACTATTTATTCCTATATTATAATCAAATACCTTATAATTTATAAGTACAATACTCTCTCCCTAGCTTTTGCAGCCGCAATGAACGAACGTAGTGAGAGTACTTTATCCCATACTGGAGCTCTCGGGAAGAGAAGCTACCCAAATAATACTTTTCTTTCCCGAGGTAAAGTTTCAAAATAAATAAAATATATACTCTGTCCACGGTCAGTGCTTGCTAACTTCATAAAGCACACACACACACTAAATACAATAATCGCCATTTTGACGCGTCCGCCACCTTAACAAAAGCCCTCACCCGACACCACCACACAACTCTGGCTTCTTTTAGCAAGAGCCCTCTCCCCCTCTCTCTCTCTCTCTCTCTCTCTCTGTCTGTGTGACAGGAACCCATAATTCGTAAGATACAAATCCCCCACTTAAGCCTGCAAATATCACAACCTTAGATTCCATCAGCCATCCCTGTCGCCTCCTCCTTTCTTCAAGCTGCGACACCTCTCTCCGTCGATCTCCCCCATCAACCCAAATTGCGCAGGTGCTTCAAACGGCCCAGTCACCTCGGAGCTAAGAATCCACACAAGTGTGCCCCCAGGAAGGAACCCAGGGAGATACTCACCACGGAAAGCAAGAAAGAGAGTGCTGCCAGAGATCAGAGACAAAACCTCACAAGGTACGGTGTTTGGTTCTTGGGGGTCTCCGGGGCATTTCGTCGAGGACCTCGCGTGCGACGGGCGGGGACCCATGAGGACCCTCCCGGCGGAGGCATCCCTCCCGCCCCTCCAGGCGGAGACCGGGGGGGAGAGGGACTTCGACACGAACATGGTGGTGATCCTCGCGGCGCTGCTGACCGCGCTCATATGTGCTCTGGGGCTCAACTCGATGGTGCGGTGCGCGCTGCGCTGCAGTGGACGCGGCGGTGGGGACGCGGAGGAGGAGGGGGTGGCGAGGAGGAGGACGGGGGTGAGGAGGAGCGCGCTGAGGCAAATACCGGTGACGGCGTACGGGGTGGGGGAGGAGGACGAGGAGGAGGCGTGCGGGGCGGAGTGCCCCATATGCCTGGCGGAGTTCGAGGAGGGGCAGAAGGTGAGGGTGCTGCCGAGGTGCGGCCACGGGTTCCACGTGCGCTGCATCGACACGTGGCTCGAGGCGCACGCGTCCTGCCCCACCTGCAGGCGGTGCCCCGTCGACAAGAAGGGCAGGGTGAAGCTGCCCGATCTCCGGAGGGAGCCCATGGTGGGCCCCCTCGACTCCATCTATCTCTAAGCAGCATCTCCCCACCCGCCCACACACACACACACACACAAATCCACGAAACGTTGATAGTGGGTGGTTGATTCTGTACAGGTTTGCTAGTTGTTAAGTAGCTTGATTTGCTTGTAATAGGGGGTTGTAATAAAATAATAATCTCGTCTCTTCCCCGCCCCTTCCTTTTTGAGCTTGGTTGGTTGTAACCTCGAGGGATGTATATAATTGGGTGCAGGAGTTTTCTTCCTTTCCTTTCCTTTTTTGTTTTTGGTTTTTTTGGTTTCTTCTTTTCCCTTCTCTCGATTGTCAATTTGTACTTGGTTTTAGTTTGTGTGTGATTAGTTAGTGCTTGTGAGGGTATAATTTGATGGACGGGTAACTACTAACTGATGATGCATTGCTTTGGAGATTCTTGGTAGTTTGAGAATGGAGTGTGGGGATTGCCTCCTCCTTCTAAGCCCATAGTATGGTGATTTCTTTTCCGACGTTTTTTATTTTATTTTTTGGCTTAATGCTCTCCTTCTCGCTTAAGGAACCTGTGACTAAAGAATGGTTAGGCATTTGTTGCCCTTTTGCTGGAGGTAGAATCTGTGGATTTTGTTTTCCTCTTGGACGGATTCGTTACGTATTCAAAACGGCTTGTGATGACCAGCCTGATGGTGAATTTCCTGGATTGGATCTAGACCTTTTTGTTTGTTTGTTTATTTATTATAACTATTGGAATGTTTTCGTGGATGATAAGTTAATTAATCATCCCGTGATCTTAAGCAGAGTTATTGAATTTTAGGTTCTGTTTAGGTTCGATATAAAGTACATACTATAGAGATAAAGATAGATCCTGGTTCTATTTCATCTCTTCCTTAAGTTTCGCAATGAGCATAACGGTAGCTTGTTCTGATGAAACCTATGATTAGCTTTTTGTTTCATACTATAGAGATAAGATAAGTAGAGAGGAGTGTTTATTTCGATGATAAATAAATGATAAGATATATATCAAAAAGTGATTGGTATATTGATGTAATGTTAGTAAATATTTATTTAATAGTAAGATATTAATGTGAATAAATTGATGTAATATAGTAAATATATATTATATTAAAATAGATATATTTTAATATATAGTAATATTAATGTGATGTAATAGAATGATTTGATTTAAAAATTAATAAAAATAAATAATGTTTAAACACTTATGAATGGTACCTCAAATCCTCCCAAGAGAAATATTCCCTTACTTATTTTAGCATCCAAATGGATCCTTAGTTCATTTTTAGAAAAGATGGATAAGGGATTATTGAACAAATTAAAGGAAAATAATTTGTGGAGGTACGGACGTTGGACTAAACGGGAAGTGCCTGAGAGAGAAGTATTCCTCTGAGGAGGGAGAAAAATCTTGATTGTTTGCCAAGATAAGTAATATCTGTGCTAATCAGGATAGGCAAAGACAAATGGTCGATAAGGGGTGGGACATGGTGGGCGGGGGGAGGAGGAGGGGGGTGTGGGGGAGTTGTTGCAGCCAATGCATTTCCTAATGTGAAATCAAGATAGCGTCACGCCGAGGGTCTATTGACTTTTGCATGGGACTCGTACCAGCTGGAATTACCTCAATCACATGCATGTAATTATAGCGTTTTGTTTGATGCATGTGTCCGCCCTCTCCCATGTGCGGAAGTCTCGACTTTAAATTAAAGCAGCAACGGAGCGTTATTTAAGACATTTCAAGGGATAGGCTGCGAAGCAAATTAAAGTGACAAAGGTGTACGTCTATCTATACCATAATACTAAAGGAGGATTCGGTAGCCACGTGTCCATCCCTCCAACCCCTCTTCCCCGCTCCTCCCGTGCTCCCTCCTCCCTCTCCCTCTCTCCCCACTACTCTTTTGTTTCTGTTTTCTCATCAAATTAAAGGTCCCCTCTCCCCCACCCCTCCCACGATCTCCCTTGCCCGCGCGCCCCCCCTTCTCTCTCTCTCTCTCTCTCTCTCTCTCTCGTTAAATTAAAGGAGAGGAAAATAAAATCAATGACATGCAACGCCACGCCCCTAAAATAATGTAATTTGTATAAAGTATTATACATTAATGACATTGGATATAAGGATGTAAATAGAATAATATCTAATTAAGTTTACATATTTATTTTTAAATTTAATACCCATAAGTGCTTGCCCTACCCAATCTCTGTATATTCCCACGTCTCTTTCTCTTAATTTTTTTCCTTCATCGATTTCACAACTAAGCATATGGCCAAACACACTAATATATATATATATATATATATATATAAGTTTTAAAAGTTAATTATTACGAGAATATAAAAGTTAATATAATTTTTAATTGATGTATCTTGATTTTTTATCAATGAATTTTTAATCGATGTATCTTGATTTTTTATTGATGAAAAATTAACATATCACATGTTTCACAATATATTAATTAGTGTATCTCAATTTTCAATCTTTAGAGAAAAAAATATCAATCAGAAATCAAAATACATCATACATTACAAAATATATTGTCTGATGCATCTTTATTCTCGATCAGTAGAAAATGAATACACTGTATGTTATAAAATACATTAATTGGTGTATCTTAATTTTAAACTTGTGAGAAAAAAATCGATCGAAAATCAAAATATAACATATGTTGTAAAATATAATATTTAATATATTTTAATTTTCAATCAATCTTTAAATTATATTTACATTATCTAATTTTATATATATTAATTAATATTCTCGTAAAAATATATTTAATATTAATATCTAATGAAAATACAAGGATAATGATAGAGATATAATTTGTAACGAACGCATACAGTAAACAGTGTACCAGAGAAATTAAATAAGAAAGAAAAAAAAAAAGAGGGAGAGAAAACGTGCGCCAGCAACCGAAAAGAAATAAAGATCTAAAAAAGGTAAGCGCACGATAAAGAGATAAGTGAATGCTCTGACGTAAGTAATAACGGCTGTTTAATCAATAGATATTTATATAGATATGATGTAATCTCAAAATAATATGCATGGGATGCAAAGCTCATTTGATTCTGGAAGAGACAAAGTCAAGATTCTCCTTTAAATGTTTCCCCTCTCGTAACCATCATCACTGTTCGCATCGAAAGCGTTCCGACTATTCATCTCAAAAGCGAGACATTCTTTCCTTGGAACAGAAGCTATGGTGCATGATATAGTATACATAGCATGTTGCAAGCAATTGAGATGGATGATAACAACATGCATCCACTTGATCTTGACGTTGCCTCTTCTACAAGTGATCCGTAATGCCGATCCTATTGGTTTGGTCATGATTTCGTGGGGCCCATTGGGCACTTAGGTACTCCCAAGCAGAGAGAGCATTAGTAACGAAAAAGGCTCTCCGGGTCGCCTTAATTTGCTCACCGAAAGATGCATTTGTTTGAAAAACCTTCAAAAATTGAAAAAAAAGAATTTGATATTACGTAAAATAACTTAGGCTTAGTTCGGTAGCAGGGATGGATATCATGGAGATAAGTTTTTGTTGTTGAGTTATTTACATTTCTGTTTAGGATTCGAATGGGGAGGTGACTTAACTGGTGAGATAAACCTATCACGTCCCTACCCTAGAATGGCTTAAGTCCCTTTAACCTGGAGGTTGAATGGTACCGCAAATTAAATAGAGATAGCTCATGCTTTCCTAAGTTACGGTTAGAATTTTCGTATTTACATGTGCTCTTACACCATAATGTTTTCTCCTTTGGCGGCAATATCCTGCTCCCCTCTTTCGCCTCCATCCAACTTCCCCCACTTTGCCTCTATCCTTCCCATCCCCTTGGCTCTTTTTCTCTCACCTAGGCACCCCCTTTGCCTCCTCTGCCACCACACGACCCGTTTAGCTCTCTATCTGATCTATTCCCTTCCACTTTGTCTTTGCTTCCCTCCCTCCCCCATGTATGCACTCCTCCCATGCTTCAACCTCAAATTTTTCCACCTTATAGCCTTTCAATGCCCTCACCGTCTCCAAATGGCATGCTTTCACCTTGTCCATCTTGTTGCAGTAGGTTGCTAAGATGTACCAACCTAACTCATTTGCACCATTCTATCCTCCTTTCACTATCTTTCACCATTTTACTCTCTTTTGCCTCTATAGGTACCGCTTGTTTTGAGGCATTGGTTTTGAGAGGTTAATTTTGTAAGTAATGGGATTGTGAGATAAACATGAAATTGTAAAGTTTTTGTGTCTAAAGAAAATATAGATCAAATCATGTGATATTTAAGGAGATAAGTGTGAGTGTTCTCTCACACAATCCTATGATAAGTTCATTTTACCCTCCCTCTTGAATTAGATAATCCTAGGATTGAGGGTTCTATCATGAGATTATTGTAACTAAAAATTAAAAAATCCAAACACATGCAATATAAATGACACAATCCCTAGAAATTAACAATGTCTTAATTAGTTGTGTCACCCAAACCCCTCTCACTCATCATTGCCAACCCCTACCCCCCAACCCTTCTTCCTCAAGGTATATTATTTTTCTTCCTCGTCCCCTGACCAATCATTCCTCCTCCTCCTCTTCCACCTAAGGATATTCACTGCAAAGCATTTAGCTTTTAGTCCATATTATCTATTAAAGATGGTAGTTAACAGAGGATGTCAAAGAGATTATATGGTGGAGGCCAACATATGCGTAAGTATAAAAGAGGGAGTAGATTTATGTAATTGTTAATGGATTTACAATATTAATAATTTTTAAGATGGTGAAATGGTTTCATGCGGGCATATACTTAATACAATAAATGTAGAAGTTGTTTTGAATACTAAATATCTATTACTACTTATAAATAAGTCCTTTGAAATTAGTTGTGAGGCCGCCATTTTTTCAAAATTCATTTTTATTTTATTAATTTTTTATAAACACATGTTTCCATCTAAAACTTGGTGCACGTATATTTTACCCGCCAGCCTCCCCCAAGCAATTGGACATGACATCTATGTAACTCTCATGATTTTCCCATGTAAGTCTTTGTCCTAGATTTGCAACAGAAATATTATGCGTTAATAATCCATTAACTAAAATTCTCAATTTTAGCATATCATAAATTTTCTGTAGCGGTTATATCGATAAAGAATTACAACGGTCACAGAGATTGGCCATAGTATTGTCACTTTGACCGTGATTAGGGTAACAAGTAACAACCCAAGATTTGATATGCATAGATGTTAGTATCTTTCGAGGGCAAATATGAGAAGATGCAATCATACAACATGCCAATGGGTCATCCGTAGCACCGATAGTGCCCATCAGAACCCGGCACTGACACAAGGCTCTTATTCGTTACGGCCTTTTTGGTAATTGACGGATTAAGTAGGCTTGTATTCGATTAAGTATTTAATTTATCATTTAAATTAATCAACATTTATGTTGGGTTAAGTTTTATTTAATTTAAAATAAAATTATTTTATTTTTCCTATAAAATAAATTTTATTCATTAAAATATCCAGAGATGTTAACTTATTAATTCTGTCGGTGCTTCCATCCTTTCTCTCTCTCTCTCTGTTTTTTTTTTTTTTTTCCTTTTACCACTTCTATATTTATTCTATAAATTTATTCTTCTGATCAAATGAAGCCTGCATATGCCACTGATCGCATTCACACCGCACGTAATTAAAAACCGCCGTCACCACACGCAAGCACTGGCATCGCCATCAGAATCACCTGACATCTCTTTGAGATTAGTGATCCTGAAAATTACGTAAAACAGAATGTCGCATCTCCTAACAGAGGCATTACTTCTTTGCACGTAGAAATAAGGCATGATACATAAGCAATTGGGCGGAGAAGCAAATATGCCACAGGACCATATTTGGACATTTTAGTGTCATGTTAGTTACTCGAAGAAGTAACTTCTTTCTTTGGTCGAAGAACAAGTTGCAAGTTTGTAACTGTAGTATGGTTGATTTTAAGGAATGAAAGAACATAGAATAAGCAATAACGATGCCGTGATTTGGATAATAGTCAGAACAAATTGGAGGAATGATCCGAGAAAAAAGGGGTAACTTTAAGTGGCAAGTACTTTTTTTTTTCTATAAGGCTATTGATAGGAGCTTTTGACATGAAGAGGATTCGAATCAATAATAATCCTAAGTAATCACATAAAGAAAAGACATAAGAGCTTAATGATCTAGTTTTACTCAATTGTGTATATGTTTGCGGAGAGAGCGATGCTCTTGAATTTCCATTAAGATTGTGGGTAGTATAATGTCTATCATTTTCTCTCTCAAGTTACGTGAAGAGAGTCATCGAAGGCCTCTCTTCCTTATTTATAATAAAAAATCTAACATCATTTAATTTTCGTAACAGACCTCACGGATTCCCTGTCATGTTTGTTATTTAGCTAAAAATAACATTGGTAACGTCATCATTAGCGCCATCATGTATGTCTTCAACTTCGATCAACCAGGTTTCTTGGTAGGTCGGACTCACCTGGATCAGCTTGGATGATTACGAGTTCAGATTTGTCTAGGTATAGGCGGGTTGGGTAGACCCAGATCCGTCTATTCATTAGGTATTAAGTAGTCGGATCTTTTTTTGACTTCGTGCGAAGTTTTAAGTCCGATGGTACTTTATACCCCTCATCAGTTATCCTTTCAAATTAAAAGATACTGTTGGTATAGTGAAGTGTTCGACTACCGGTTTGTACAAAAATGGTCATTATTGTAGTATATATCACAAATACAAACCACTGTTGCGTCAATTTTATTTATTTACTTAATTTTTACTGGTTTATTCCATGTCGTTCACTGAGAGGTAGTTATTGATATACAGTACTCTCTAAATCTAATATTATTCTTTAATTCCAAAAAGATTGATTTTATATACAAGAATGAATGGATAAAAGAATGAATTAATTATATGCAATGAATTACAAATAAATCCAATGCTTGAAAATAACTATGTCCAAACAAGCATCAAAAACTAGAAATGAATACTCTATACTATCTATTTATAACTTATATTAATAATACTTAGATAGATGTACAATAATAAGTAATAACGCATACTATACTAACTTAAGTTAACATATTAACATTTACAGTAACATATAATGTATGTACAGCGACACATATAAGTGTCGCTAAACCTTAGAAAAATAATATACATAAGCTAAGGTAAAAACTAGGCTCTATACTGACATTTATTCTATATAGTGACATATAAATCTGTCAGTGAAGCTCACATGTTATTTATATACATATATGAGCTCGAACACTCTATGCTACGTATATATATTATTATATTATTTATTTACAGTATACACACACATATATGTATATATTATATTTATACTATATACTTGTATACATACACACAGGACATTAAGCACAAGGCTACTTTCTTCTCCAACACTTAGACGCTCTATTCTCTTCTTTACTTAGCCATTCTCAGAGGCCTCTTCACCTAGCGCTCACAGCCTTCTCTTTTCCTCTTAGTAATTAGGACCTGGTTACTGTTCTTAATGACAAAATTAGGTTTGTTATTGGCGGACGATATTTTCGAGGGATACACAGCACCCTCAATGGGTAGGACTAGACCTCTACTAAGAACCACCATAATTCCTTAATTAAGCCTTTTTAATTCCAATTTATACTCTTTAATGGGCCCAATTAGGCCTACGCATAGTGCCAGGCCCCCAGCCTAAACCGTGCACACATTCTCAATGACAAACCAAAGCTCATTCATGCCATATGCTTATAAGGGATAAGAGGGGATGGGTTTCTTGCGCCGGGCGCTAATGACTGAAGAGGGGAGAAGACAAAAACAATAAAAAGCGTTGTGCTCCTTCTAATGCCAACGATGTGGCGCTTTGTTAGCACCCTTACAGGCGCTGTAGCTCCAGCGCGGCTGTCCTGATTTTGCTACTTTGGCTCTCGATTTGAGGGTCATATGTTATTATAATTTAAAATTAAATTATATGGTTTTAAAGTATTTACATAGGACTACATAATTGTGCAATTTAGTTACAAAAATTAATTACATTTACTATATAAATAAATCAGTCAAAGTTTACAATTTATACATACTGATTATTGGGTTTATTTCTTAATTAACGTATAAATTAGTAAATTAATGGCCTAATTGACTTAATACAGAGTTAATATATATATTAAAGTATTTAAGACATATTTTTATTGTATTTTACATGATTTATTGTTAGGAACGCGGCTTCAAGACGTCTTTTAAGACGTCTGGGAGGTGGCCCAGACGTCTGACTAGACGTCTGGAACCCCTTCCAGACATTTCGGATTAATTTTCTGCAGCACGCGCGATTTCGTCTGCGCGCCCGCAGACCTGCGACCCCTTTTCCCCTCTCTCCTCCTGCGATCGCAGTTTGCGCTCTCTCTCTCCCTCTCCCCGCGCGGCTTTAAAAAGCCTTGCCCTCTCCCTCACTCTCATCATCTCCGCTCCTTCTTCTTCCAGCGAGTACGAGCGCGAGCGAGCGACGGCAGCGACAGCCGCGGTGAGTGCGGGAGGAGGTGCTGCGCGAGGGAGGAGGCGCTCGGCGGTGAGGGCTCGAGCTTGCCGGGGCTGCTAGAGCCGGCCGGTGGGGGCGTAGCGGGCGTAGAGTGACGCGGGAGGTCTGCTGCAGCTCGAGCAGCAGGCGGACGAGGCGCGGCGCGGCCGTACGTCGCGGGCGGAGGGCGAGTCGTGTTTTGATTCTGGAAAATTTTCCAGAATCAGACGTCTGGGAATCCAACCAGACGATGGAGAAGACGTTTGGAGGACTTTCCAGACGTCTGGCAGGTAAGTTATTTTCGTACTTCCTCCTTTTCTTCGACCGTCCGTACTGAGAAGCGAGGAATGGGTACATGTAGGGTCTGAGATTCGCATCCAACGCGAATCAGACGTCTAGACGTAGTGCCAGACGACTGGAAGGACTTCCAAACATCCAAGGTGACCATCGGACATCTGGGAACTAGGCCAGACGCCCCCGCAGGCTTCTGGACATCTGAGAGGCTATACAGAGCGAAGGTACCATCTGATCCTCGTGGGAAGAGGTTCCAGACGTCAGATTTTGCACTGTTTCGTCGTTTTCGACCCGTTTAGGGCCCGTTCGGAGTCCGTTTTCTGCGTTTCGAGTTGCGTTCTTTTCGGAATTAAATCCTCTACCCGTCTACAGTAATTATATACTATTTTGAGAAACTCCTTGTGTTTGATCCTTGTGATAGGACCCCGTTCCATTTCAGTCTCGGGGGTTGCGGAGGCACGCAGGATTCTCGACCACGCCCCCAGTACTCCCGTTGTAACTGGTAGAGTGGCTTTTAAGTTTATTAGCATAATCTGTTAAACTATGGAACCATAAATAGAACCTAGGACATTGCATGAATCCTAGGAATGAGAAACTAGATTGAATGATAGATCCTAGGGTGTTGCATGAATCCTAGGGCTGGAAAACCAGATTGTATGATAGATCCTAGGGTATGGCATGAATCCTAGGATGGGAAAACTGGTGGAATATATGAATACTGCAGTCTTGGAAAAGTGGAAAGGAATAAATAGCTGCCTGTAATTTGATTTAACAGCTGCCTGTTATGAATAAATAAATGTGATTGAGAACATGGATTGTAAGAACGTGAAACTGGAAGGTGAAACCTAGATGTTCTGAGTTAAAAGAGCTGGAACCCTACGGGGAATTAGGAGTAGAACTCCTGGAAAGAGAAAGGAATGGAACTGAGAAAGAAAGACGTGGTAGTGTGCTGTCTCTTGGGTACGTAGTACCAAGAGAAGTACCTGTTACTTGCTTAGTGCAGAGCGGAGCCAGCCGCCCCAGGAACCTAGGGTTAGGTCTGGCCACTTTGTACCGACTTGCTGGCCCTCGCGTACGTAGTACCGAGGAGAGCTACTAGTGTAGGGAGAGCACTAGCTACCCCACGGGCCCCGGGGTTCTGCTAGCCTCCTACACCGACTTGTTAGGCCCACTGGGCAAACCAGGGTAGTCAGGCGAGGGTGCGCGGACTGTGGAGGGGCAAGGCCCCTGTTTGGTTACTGTGGAGGGGTTGGACCCCTGTTACCGAGAGGGCTCTGCCCTGTACTGGTTCCGTGCTGTGCTTTGGGCGCACCCGTTAACGGAAACGACTGACCGCGTGCCAGTACGGGTTAGCTACCTGTGCGTTTATCGCGCGTGCCGTAGTCACCGTTACATCTGTCAGTGACCTTGGGGTGGTTGACTGAGAGTAGGATCACCACGGGGGACTCTCCCGGCCAGGAGAGCACCACGTGCTACTTCTACTATTCGGAAAAGACTGCAATCAAGATCGTTCCTACGAGGAACATTCGAGATCAAGTGAAGGATCTGAGAAATAGATAAATTATGAAAAAAAAATAGAAAGACGTAAATAAAGGAAGAAAGAAAATAAAACAGCTACTGTACACTTTACTGTTTCTTTAGTTTAGCTGCCACTCTACTCAGCGTTTCGCTGACGTGTTACACTCGTTACTTTTCAGGACCAGGTGTTGAGCAGCCAGGGTCAGTGGCTGCAGAGGACGCTGGGCCGAGTAGGGTCCAGTAGAGTTACCACTGTTCTTTGTACCCCTTTTGTTTCCACTGTAGTGAGTAGTTTTTGTTACTCTCTGTACTTTTCTTTACCCGCAGTTCTTGTTATGTTATAAATGTAGTTCTACTGTTGTGGTGGTACATGCTGTAGTAGTTCTTTTTCTTAATGCTGTATTTTGTTACTGCTAGTTATATTTCATGTTAAATGTAGTTTATTTTACTACTCTTTTGGTTACTTCCTCGTTGGACGACTAGGTCTTGGGATTAGTCGAGTCGGTCCAGTTCTCGTGTCTCGTAGGGACTCGGGAATCGAGTCGTTACATTTATTTTGATTTATTTACATTTAAATAAATGAATTTAGGGAGTTATTCATATAAATTAAGTATAAATAATATAATACATTATAAATATAGTTAAATTAGCTTAATTTACTTAAAATACTATAATACAACTATACAGTATAAATTATCTCAATTATAACTTAATTTACTAATTTATTTTAATTTAACTTAATAACTTAGCTAGTAACTTAATAAATTAATTATTTATTATATATAAATAATTAAATTATGATACAGGATTTATAATATACATAATACCTATATAGGTATGTATACATAGTATCATTAGTAAATACAGTTATTTATAGGGTTTTATATATTTACTTAATTTATAGTGCTTATAATTAATATAAATAATAAATAATTATACAATTAAATTATATATAGTTTAAATAATCTTAAATATTTAATTTACATTATACAATATATATACAAGTTATTTATACATATTATACACCTATTTTACAATATATATACATATAGCTTACTATATAACTTATATTTACAAGTATATACATAATATACATCTTATTTTTATGTATTTTTGGAGGTTTTCTTCTTTTTATGGGTTTTAGGTGTTTTACGGAGGTAGGGGATGAGAAAGAAAGAAATGAATGAGAGAGAGTGTGTCTATTTGTATTTTTTGATTTTTAAAGTTTTTTATTAGGTTAAGAGGTATACTGAATCGTTGGCTGGTATGTTCTACCAAGCTGGAGGTTCAGATGACCTTGAAATTTTGCATAAACCTACAAAAATATCTAATCCTACTCACTACACTTTTATTTTATTTTTTTGGATTTTTTATTTTATTTTTAAAAGAACCTAAAACCCTAAATCTCAAATGGGCAACTGAAATGGCAGTGGACTGCCACAGATAAGCTCTAAACACTAACTGAAGGATGTGTAATCATATAATCAGGCTTTTTAACTCCATTTCCATATAGTACTCAATGTGGACAGTTAAGCATACATAGTTAGCTGACAAAAAAATTTATAAACATGATGACAAGCAATTCAAATTGGATTTAACACTATCAATACATGAAAGCTTACACAAGAAAAATTTCACATTATAGAACATGTCAGCCTTACAACAAAATTAATTCCTAGATCACTACCCTATTGATTTAGCCTACAGGCAGCTACCAGCAACAGCTGCTGAAATCAAGCAGCCACAGTAGCAACTACAGACAGTAGCAGCAGCAACTCACAGCAGCTCTCAATAAGCTGCTCCACATGTCTTAAGGCAATTCAAAGGGTTGCTGCAGTGTATCGAATAATTTCAGTGATTCAAAGTGCAAATTTCAAGAGGATTAGTACCATTTCAGCAACTCTGACATGGGGCTTTCAATGGTTGTTACATCGACCAAATCTAATACCTTATCTTTGTCATAGACAACAAAGATAATGGAATTAGATTGGAATTTAATCCAACAAAAATGTAGCTGTTATGCAGCACTTTAATATTTGAAATTTGGGATTCAAAACTCATAATGACCAACTAAAAAATCTGATAGAACTTGAATTAGCTTAAAATCAGTTGAAAACATTATGCCCTTACTCAAAAACCTTCTAACCTTGATTCCCATATCAAATCAGAGAGAGAACACTGATTTGATCTCTTTCTTATGCTATAGACAGCATGAAGGTAGAGTTCAACTTAGCCATTAAATTTGTTTGACCTGAATCCCAAATGTTTAAACCTTAAGGGATATTAAGAATCCCTTAGGTAAGAAATCCAAATTCAAACATATCAATTTACACACAAATACATGTGAGTACCTCAAATCAACAAAGTTGATTTTCCTTGGCACTCCCACACCTTAAAAATCATAAAAAAGACTCAATTCATGCCCAATTCCACCATGTCTCATCTAAGGAAAAGTTCTCCAACAAAATCATCTTAGATTCACAGCCATAGACTGATCTATTAAAAAGCATATTGATTCACTTGATCAACAGCTCTTTAAAGCCCAATTTAATCAAAATCTCGCGATTTTGCATTGAAAACTAAATTAAAATCAAATCAAGTAAATCAATTTCTTTCAAATCAGATTAGAAGTCTTTGTGAATAAAATGACATAAGTGAAGAGACCCCTAGGTAGTTTTTAAGTGCAAATCTTCATCTCAAAGCTAGAGAGCAATGAGATGAAGGTTTGACTCTAATGGATGGGGGAAATTGAGAATTAAAACACGGGGGAAATTCAGAACATGAAATGGTGCTGTGAGGGGGAGGATCAGTGATCAGTGGGATGATATGAATTCATCTCCTCTGATCTGAATTGATCAATGGAGGTGGGTGTATGGATTCTACACTACTCCTAAGCTATCTACAATCACACAATCATATCAGAGCAAGTCTACATCTAATTTCTACTCCAAAATTACTCTAATTATCCCTACAACTACTCTAGAAAATAGTAAATCCTAATCTAATCAGAGGAATGAGACCTTTGGATCCAGAGTCAGCAGCTAAGGAGGAGGAATGGAGGGGGATCTCTAGCGAGTGAAAAGCCCATGAGAGGAGCTTCAAGGTCATCCTTAGGCGTACGTCATCCCTAGCGGCAAGGAAGAATTGGAGGTGAAAACCCTCACCACTGTCACTGATGTGGCGAGTGAAATGGTTAGAAGAGCTGGAGAGGACGAAGGGATCAACCTCAAGGAAGCAGGAGAGGAGGTTGATCCTTTGCACGCAAGGCAGTGGAGGTGCTTAAGTAGAACGATCAATGAATCTCCTCACCGCATGGTGGGATTAGACAAAAAGGGCTTAGGCCGTAAGGATGAGAGGAGAGTAGCGCGGGTGAGTTTAATCCAAAAATGGGCCGTTGGATGGGATCTGGGCAAGGAGGTGAGGCTATGCGTCAAATCACGCAAAGCTTCAATTGAATGCGAGCCAGTAGATCATGGGAGCAAAGATTGAATGGCTAAGATTGCCCTTGTTCTTCACATGAACAGTGCGCACGAAGACCTGCAGGTGACACTGGGTTCTATTGGTGTAATTGCACGAAAGGCCCCTCAGCAAAGGGGTAGAAAAACTACAGGGAGGCCCAAAAGTGGTCAAGAATGGTTACAGAGCAATCTTTCTGGGCTTTCAAAAAGGTCCTTGCGGCCTTCAAGTAGGTCCTTAGAGGTTTTCTAATGAATAAAATGTGATGTGTAAAGGACCTAAATGCAAATTCTTAAATGTAAGGCCCTAATGATGTCCAAATGCAACTAGATTTTTAATGAAGCTTAATTGAATATATTGGAAGTTAATTTTACTTTTGATTTGAAATTTTGAGCTCATTTGTGTGTTCAATTTGCACTTGGATCACCATTTAACCTTCTTCAATAGAATATCTCATGTAATGACCTAATTATGCATTTTTAGCACAAAATTGATGTTTTAGGTCTTTTCTGTTATTTCCCACACTTAAACCCTTTTATGTGCTAATTCCATAATATTTAACCTAGTTTCTAGTTTAACTTAGGCAATTTAGCTATGATAAGTCGCAACTCATCATATATGGAGTATCTATCACTCGTGCTTATTTGTTAAGGATAATT
Organism: Thalassia testudinum; assembly: GCA_037157565.1. Taxonomy (NCBI): domain Eukaryota; kingdom Viridiplantae; phylum Streptophyta; class Magnoliopsida; order Alismatales; family Hydrocharitaceae; genus Thalassia; species Thalassia testudinum. The sequence continues at coordinate 60,613,349 of JAZHRO010000013.1, read as the reverse complement.
GTTAAGATGAATAAAAATGAAAAGTAAGAGAATTGCAAGAATTAAGCCATTTTTGTATTTGGTTGGAGTTGTTGTGTTAAAGGAAGTAGGGAGTTTTATTTCGCTTGAGATGTTTGTTTGATGGAATAAATTAGTGGAATAGAAAGAAAATTAATTAAAAAGAGAGGTTAGGTGAAATTAGAAAATTCCATGGGAGGAGGTGTACTTATAAATATCAAAATTACACCCACAATTTTGACATGACGCAATTCCAGAATAAATGACACCAAATGATGAATTTGTGTGTTGGGGGGTGGAGGGGGGGGGGGGGGGGGGGGAGAGGGAAGGGGGACAATTCCCCCAACCATATGACATCTTAGGGAACCCTTATTTCTTTTGTTCCGATTACTCTAGTAAGCCAACTGAACCAAGTGGCTTATTGTAGTCAGAGGAGAAGGGTGAAGGACTAAGTGCTAGAATACCTCCTGATGAGAACCTCATCATAAGCCCTAACTAGCTCATTTTGACCTGAGAAAGTAAACAAAAGCTCCTACATAACCTAAAGGAAGGCCCAATTCAAGAAATTACTGTTCTGGGAAGGAAACATGAACTAAAGGGTAAAACTGCAATGTTACCATTGCAGTACATCAACAGGATTCCTCAGGGGCTAAACTTAGGTCAATTGGACTTAATAAGAGGAAAAGTGGGATGATTCAGTAAGAAAAGAGTTATTGTAAGATTTAATAATTAAATGACATTCTGTAACCCTAAAACAAACTTACTTAATTTCATAAGGTTTTGGTCAAGATAAAAATCAAATAAATAATATAAAATTCATGGAAAAATATCCCCTAGGGTTTAGAACCTTCAATTTGGCCTTTGGAACCTATTTTGACCTAGATTGGGATCCTAGCTCAGTATTTAACCTAATTTAGGTTTTTGTGTAAAATGTCCAATCAAACGTGGTCAAACCTAAAATACAACTTCACCATTGGATTCCTTAGGTCCAAATTAGTTTTTTACCAAACTTTGGGCCCAAGATAAGGTAATATTGGCCTACTTTGCAAAATGGTCCACCCAATTACATTCTAGCGCCTAACTTTTGAAAACCCTTGCGTAGAGCCCCCTAACTTCCTCCCCACCCTTACATTAAGGTCCCTCCTCCATTACAGTGGAGGAATCCCACTTCGACAAGGATTTGAGGAGGATATCTCCTCGAATCCTCAGAGATCTCCTCCCAGATTTGGGAAGAAGATTCTCTAAGGATTTCTCCATCGTCTGAACGGGATCTCCAGGTCATATTTACACCAAATATCTCATGCGAACGCTTGAGATATTTGGGTGTCTTGCACACCTTCCTTCTCCGATGAGGCCTTTGCGCTAGAAGGCTTGCCTTCTAAGCACAAAGGGTTTGGCCAGCAGCTATAAAAGGACCCCCGGTCCTTTATGCATCTTCCAAGCTTTATTTGGCCACAGATACCCTCTCAATTTCCTACTTCCTCATCTTCGGTCAACCTCCCGCAAGCTCCGACGACCTCTCCTCCCTCCTCTCGTCGCTCTACCACCATACCAGTGGCAGAGTTATCTTCGTCTCGTCCTTTCGCGTTGCGCTGTACTCGCGCATGCTTCTCCGACTTCCTCGTCACCGTCATCCTCACCTCAAGGCTTTCTTCCCCGATGACGACACATACGTGCCGCTCATCTCCTCTGCCTCCCCTTCGTCCCAACACCTGCAGATAGGTTCCTCTCCTCCCACTCTTCATTTTCCCTCATTTAATTTCATGAAACGTCCCTCGACTGCCACTATCCACCTTCGTCTCCCTCATCTCCGGCTGACCACCGGCGAGGCGCATCCACCGCTCCGAACCTCCACACGCCTTGCCACCAACCTCATCACCTTCGCCATCACCCACTGATCACTTTCCGCCCATCCACTGACCGCCACACATGCCCTACACTTCCACCAAACAAATCCACAAGCATGGTCACAGTCCGACCTAGGCACGCACGCCTAGGCCGTTCTGTGCCACACCAACCCCCACCTCACCTTCGCCGTGACACGGTGAAGCTTTCCCTGTTGTTTGACGGGGCCGCAAGGTCGCCTTTGTGTCGCGCAGGTCTGAGCCCCCTTCCGCCATTAACGTTGAAGCAAGTTTGCTTGCTAAGAGCTCCAGGCCGCGCACTCTAGGCATAAGGGCTCCAGGCTGCGCGCATTGAGTGTGCAAACGTATCCAGCCTGAGAGCAGACGTCGCGAGGCTTCCAGCTGCTTCAATTGCGTGGATTCTCCTCCTCCGGGTGCCAGCAGAAGCAGGTGGGACTTTTAGTCCCACCTCGTAAACTCAAGGGTGAGTGGTGTTACTTAAATTGTTTTCCTATTGCTATCTCTTCGCCTCAAGTGACACGGGGTGAGGTCCCTCGCTCTCACACGCTCGTTCCTCGTTCGCGACCCCTGGCCCCGCGGACCTGGCACCCAACACGGTTACCTAGCACTCCTTGCACACTGCATCACGCCGGTGCACCTAGACCCGGGCACGCGAAACCCAACCCGATTACCTGGCTCTGGGAGAGCATACCTAAGAGCAAAATAGAGAGAGAGACGCGAGGAGGGGTAGGGGTAGGTTTTGCTCCGTTGTGCTGTGCAGGGAAGGAAGAAGAATCTGAAGGCAGAAGAAGAGAAAGCTAAGAAGGAAGAGGAGGAGCGGCTGAAGAAGAGCACCAAGTGCAGAAGAGGAAGAGAAGAAGAAGAGGGAGGCAATTGCTGAAGGTAGGACTTGAAGGCAAAGGAAGCCAAAGCTAAGGAGGAACTTAGCCGCAGAAGAAGAAAGAAGAGGGAGAAGAAAGAAGAAGAAGAAGCCAAAGATGGCAAGGGCTGAAGAAAAAAAGGAGCGGCCATGCAAAGACAGAAGAAGACAAAGAAGGAAAGAAGACTGAAGGTAGAAGAAGTGTAGCCGCAAACAAAGAGAAAGAAGAGAGAAAGAGAAGGCAAAAATCAGAAAGAGGACAAGTCGTGCACTGTAGCAAAAACTTTTAAGACGTCTGATTTTACATCAGATGTCCAATTTTTTAGCTTATCTCTACATTGACATTATTTTTACTTCTCAATTTTGATTGGATTGGTTATTGTTTTTTTTATTAAATTGAGAGTTGTGTTTTTAAGTTTTTAAATACCCAATTGCTTCCTGTGTTCGACCTCGGATACCTCGATTTTTGAGTTATAAATTCTTATTTGTTTTCACGGCGATTTCATTTTTACTGCAACAAACATCTTTTTAAAACCACGATCTCGCCTTGTCAATACCTCCCGCATCCACTTTCCCCCATTCCCCTTCCCTTGCGAGCACACAAAAGCCCTAGCTGATAGGGGGCCTCGATCGACCAACAGTGGTTGATCGCCCACCCCCCCCCCCCCCCCCCCCCCCACACCACCACCTCTGGAACCTCCACGTCCCTCCCCTGGGCCATCAGCTTCGACAATTGGAGGCTCTCACTAATATGCAAGGCCGCTTGCCGCTCCTTGACCGAGGTCGCTGTACGTCACCTTGGTTGCAACTCATCTCACGAGGTCCCCGTACATCACTGTTTCGTCGCTCCGCTAGTCCTTTTTCGTTAGCTCGCAAACCGTCGTTGCAAGGTCGATCGTGACCACGGTTGAAGTTCGTTGTCAGTCGGCTTGCGTTTGCTGCCCAAGCTTGTTGGTTGATGGCCGCAGGCTCGGCACGACAAAGGATGGAGCTGTGAAGGATGGCGATGATCGAGGCGTGGAAGGTGGAGGTTGCAGCATTTTTGTGTCTTTGTGGGTTGTTTTCGTTTGTAGTGGTTGTATGGTCTTCTTTTTCTTTTTTATTGTAGTTTTGTTTATTGGGAACCACGTGTGACCCCATGCATTTCCCAGCAGAGTTTCCTGACGTGGTTCAAGGGTTGTCTGTTGGCACTTTGCCGATTCTACTAGCGTAAGGTTAATCTCTTTCGGGAGATCATCCTGTTCCCCTTCTCGAGACGCTTCTTTTTCTTTTTCCTTTATTTCTTATCTCAATTTTTGTGTTTTGACGTTCCCCTATTCTATGCGACATTTTTTCTTCCCCTTTTGAGGATTAGGTATTTTTTCTTCCCTTAGATCTCTTGTGTCGAGTTCTTCCCCTTTAATGAAAAATTAATTTCCACAAAAAAAACAAAAAAAGTGTACCGGAATACCTTAATTGACCAAAGGGGGAAATAACTTTGTTCATCCCTTCTCGTCTGATCGTAATTAAGGGGCTTGCTATTCTACCTTTGTCATCGACTGTCTCTTCCCAAACACGTCAACAAATGTTCTCGAGACTCAGGAAACTTAGTAGCGATTGTTAGGATCAAGAATTGTTAGTTTATAGCTTACGTTTAATCATTTTTGGTGATTTCCTAAGTTTACTGTGCATGAGATTAGTGTTTCTCAATCAGGTCTTGATGTAAACATGTTTACATTGCATAAGATGTCTATTTATGCATGTTCTTAAGCATAGGATTGCATTGCATACTATAAATATTGCATAACATGCATCATCTTGCATTTAGATTAGTTTGAATAAAATGGAAGTTAATTGTCTCCTTTTATATTCATGGACAAGGAAAAATTTTTATCGGGGCCTCAGATCGACGATCCAACCGTACAGATGTGATCAGGGCAACGATTGGAGTTCAGCGACTCCAAGATCGTCCTAATCAGACATCTGTAGCATCAGATAGAGATTAGGGAGCCTTAAAAGATCAAGAACCAAGATGGTGTGAATCTGCACTTCCAACAAAAAATCCGACCGCATGGATGGATTCGAATCAATGATCGCAGTCTAACAGCGCGAAAATCGACTCAATCCGACAACCGTGGCACCATCTACAACATCAAGAAGATAGATGGCCAAGATGGTGCCACATGGTGCCATCTCAGCCACCCAATCAGCCACTACACCCATCGCTCCCTCTCTTCTTCGACGATTCTCCGCCGTTGGATGCACAACCAACGGCAGTAAGCGCATGCACACAAAACTCAAAGTGCGACACAAACGCGCTTGTAGCGCGTTGGTCGAACGCGCTTACGCGATGCAACGGCGCGCGTTCAAGCCTGCGCGAGCGGCATCTAAGGTGCGGCGATGGAGATCCATTGACTACTCGATCTCGATCGAGCGGTCGCGCGCGCACAATAGCGCTGACGCCGCATCAAACGCCCGCGCGTAACGCGAGATCAGATGTGGCAAGCGCTTGCAGAGGAGGCGAGCGGAGAGGCGACTTAAGCCGTCCGATCTCACGATCGGACAGCTGAGATCAGTTGAACGTGGAGCGTGCAATATGCGCGAGCAGGCGAGTGGCCGCAACTACGCCCACGATAGGGCTTTAGCGACGGTTTTATCCGTCACTAAAGACTCCTGATTTAATGTTTTTCAAATTAAAATAACCAAATTGCCTTCACTCCTTGCAACTATAAAAGGAGATCCCCTCCACACAAAATTCTCATCCCTTCCTTCTCTTCTCTCCCTCTCCAAAGCTAAAGAGAAGCTTATCCCACACCCGAGATGCTTCTCCCGAGATAAGGTCAAATTTTCGTCCCCCTTTCAGAAGCGGATCCCGCGACGACGACGACGACGACGTGCTGCCTCGTTCCCGTTCTTCCCGCTTCGTTCTCCTTTGTCCTGCTCTGTCCTCCTTTGTCCAGGCGTTGTCCCGTCCGGCTGTCCTCGAAGCAACCATCGAGGAGGATATCTCTCTCCCCATTCTTTTTACTGCTATCTAAAATAGATTTACTGCTTTCTAAAGTAGATTTACTGCTTTCTAGTCGTAATGTATAGTGTAATAAATAATCCTTTTGATAATGAATTCCATGTTCATTCAACATCTCTTTTTGGTTTTTGTTTGTAATATTCTCTCTTTCTCTCATTTTCTCTCTTTCTCTTCTATTTATTGTAAATAGATAGATAATTTCTAATCAATTATTCTACTTCGTGACAAATAAAATAAACGTGTGTTTTTAAATCAAACGTCCACCTCCCTGAGTTCGACCCGGGATTTCTATTCCGGTATAAATTTTATTTGTTGAACACGAGTTCTTTGCTTTCATACTACAACGACAGGTTTTTCAAAACAAAACACGTTAGCGTAGCAACTCGTCGCGTTTAACATTTTGGCGTCGTTGCCAAGAAGGCAACGCTATTTGATTTTTTTTTTTTCACGTTTTCCAACTTACGAATCATTTACCTCACTTCTCTCCTTTCTTATTATGATTGCAGGTACTCTTTTGAGACGAGCAAAAGCAGTAGAACGGAGCAAAGTGCTGTTGAAGGTTCTCTGAGTTATCCCCCACCTCCCACCCATTAGTTTTCATTTCATCACATAATAACACAAACATCAATCAACCTAGGTGTTCTTATAAACTCTAAGGTTAGATTGTTTGTTGTTTGACACCTACACCCTCCCCAACCTCCACATTTAAAAAGAAAAATAAAAAAAATCCCACAGAGGTACACAACCTCATCTGATTTTCAAACTCAACTGGTAAACCGATCTTTGGAACCGGTACACACGTCCAAACACATAATTTAGTAGAAATCATATTAGATAATCACTTGTGTGCCTAATTAAGTGGTGTAACAGGTCGATTGTTTGAGTTGATTGGGCAGCACCACTTCAATTAAAATCAACTCACCAAGTAGCTGCCAATTAGGGTCAACTCTTAGGGATTTACCAGGCACTCCACATTCTTTTAAGTTTTAAAGGAAAATATCTTCACCTGTGCTTTCAAAACCTGGTGTGCCAACAAAACTTGTTTGAAAATATCTAAAGTTGAATCCTAAAAGCTACTAAGCAAGATTTGAACCCTAAAATTCATTGCATCAAAAAGTAATCTTGCTTGAAAACCACTAGTTGTGCATGCAAACACACATCAATCAATCATTAAGGGCACAACCCATATAAAGGGTCCATCACATTCCAAAGCACATTCAAACCTAGCCCTAAATAAAACAGAGTAGATGTTGACCTTAAGGATTCGACTCGCTCTTCAGAGCCCAGAACGAGATTATTTTTTATTACTCTGTTTCTACTGCTCAATCTGATGTCTAGCTAGGGGAGCATAATCAAACGATCGCGACTGGGGGGTACACTAGGAACCAGAGGCGCAAGCCGAAGGAAGAACCTTCTCCCCAGTCCCTCCTTCTAACTAGTTGGATTGAACAGATAGAAGTAGATCAAATCGTTCCTTTATCTCAAGACAGGTTGTGGGAGTCTGTAGGTCTTTAGGATAGCCCACTTAAGGATAGGTTTGATTGCTTGTATTGCAGGGCATCTTTCTTCCTCCCATTTCTCATGAATCCTTCCACATATTATACGCATTCCCGCTCTTTCCCTCCTATTTTGAATTATGCTCAACATGACGATTATCCCAACTCATACTGTAATCAACCATCAGATAGTTGGGATAACTCGGATTGGGGATATAGTTCTGATCCTCCGTGTTTAGGGTCTAACCTTGAACACAATGATTGTGATTTCTATCCTTCTCAGAACCACATCGATTATAGATCACCACCCTTTCATGAACAACCTAGTACGATCTACAATCAAGGAGGATACACTGATTCTTACCCTTCCTCTGATTACACTACCTTTAGGTCATCATCACCTTTTGAACAATCTGAAATGACCTATTATCAGGAAGGGTATAACGAATCTCAATTCGTTAATTCTCCTACATTGATCCCAAACCCGCCCAACCTTGAACCAACTCATTTGGTTCAGGGTAACCAAATTCAAGATAAGGTTTTGGCTAACTTGAGGAATATCATACAATCTTTAGAAGTTCAACCAACACCTTCCATTGAAAGATTGGAGCCCCTGATTGAAATAATTGATGATTTGAACAAGTATTTGTTGGATTGGCTCCAGGATGTTAAGGATAAGAACCCAGGTGAGTTTCTACTTGGGAAGTTAGCGAAATTGAGGATGAGATTTGTGGTTGCTTTAGTTCAATCGTGGGATGATTCCCCAGATGAAACCCCTTCAGGAGAGCCAATGCCAAAACCTGCTCAGGCACCTATTGTGGGGAACACGTGTTACGAGGCTGACCAGATTGAATTAGAGCAACCAATTAAGGATGATCTAATTTCTTCACCTGAGATCCCTGAGCTGGGGAATGGGGAAACGTATGTCTCCATGGATCAGAAAGTGACAGATGATTTTGAGACATACATTAATATGAATCTTGATTTCTTTAATTCTGATGGTGAAGATTAGATTTACGAAGTCTCACACGAGTTTACAGAATATGATATTTGTGAGACGATTGGGCTTGAGGAATCTGAAAGATCATTTGATAGCCTAATAACTAAAGAAACTGATTTTATTGGGGCTCACATTACGGATCCAGAATTGCATTTTTTGGAGGATTCAATCCAATGCCCTAATTGTCAGTTACACCCCATCGAGCTTATCAGTGATTCTATTTTTGAGATAAGTAGAGCCAAGTCAATTCTGATTCAGTCACATCTTTTAGAATTGGAAATTTCAGATGGGGTGATTAATATGAAGGACGTCCCGGAATTTGACATTCTGAATGAGGAGGATAAGAGCTGGGAAATTTTGATTTGGGAAGCAAATTCCGGAGGAAATAGAAGACTGAGTCGAAGGGTTCCAATTAAGCTGAAATCATCAAACCAAGACCCTTACGACATTTGTTCTGAGGATGTTTAACCCAAGCACACATTCATTGATTATCCTTTAGAATTCTCTGTAACCCGACTCTTTGGTCTTGGGTTGCATCCTCATAAATCGCAGGCCCGACCCCGCTTACATACTGATTTTAGGTTTTTGGTAATTTTTATCCAGAGCCTTAGACATTCTCGATTATGGGGTATGGGTCTGCACCGCAATCTGGTCCACATTTGTGGACATCTACTGACAGGTCCGAGGTTTCATCTTTTTATTTTGATTCTGATCTGTACTTGTGAATTCTTTATCTCTTCTTTGTATAGTGTGCCTAGCTGAAGACACTAAATTCAGCATGTATACAGTTCTTTTTAGTTTCTATCTCAGAGCGGACCTGACATTCACGCAATTCAGGTGCTTTCTATTCTATTCCACTCTGTTTTATATCTTTTTAATACAATGAGGACATTGCATTAGATAGGCATGGGGGTGGATATTCATCTCTGAATTTATTCGTCAATTATGTAGATTTATTTTATTTTCTTTTATTAAAAAAAATTATGAAATTAGGAAAGAGAACTTGGGTTTAAGAAAATTTTCAATCTTAGGAAATAGTACATTATGATCTGAACACAATGACCCTTTAGGTCTTTGGACTTAATCAGCCCGTGTATCAACTAAAATGTGAATTTATTTTTCGAGTCCTCGCCAACCTGAATTCTATTTTAATTGGAGTAAATAAGTTTGGGTGATAAGTATATGACTTATCAATCCACCCTCTGATTTGAGGGAACTTTAAGCCTAAAACATCTACACACTATCTTGTCACTGACTCGTTAATCGACGGTTCTAATGGAAATTGGGTAGCTAATGAACCTTCTAGGGTGATATGACTGGCAAGTTATCGTGGGTAACAGCCCATAGGTAGGTTGTCCAGAGTCCAGTCACTAGACCATTCTCTTTTTGCTATTTTTAGGTAAATCTTAAACCATGGAAGCTACCTACTTAAAAAGAGAAAAAGGAAAGTCGAAAACAAAAAGAAAAAGAAAAGGAGAAAAGAAAAAAATGAAATTAGCCACACTTCGCCACACGAGTATGGCTGGCAAGTTGTCGGTGGTAATAGCTCATCGATTGGTTGTCCAGAAACCAGCTCAATAAATGCACTGAAAATTCCCAAAATACTCAGGAAGAAGTGAAGTAGAATAAATCGGGAAGATATACACTAGATTCACCCTTGTGTTGACCCTGTAAAAATAAAAGTAGGGAGAAAGCTACCGGTTGTAAAGATACAACTTTAGGCAGAATTCTCTTTTTAAGGTCACCTAGAGGCGTAGAAATCCGAAGTCTGTTTTTACTACCGGTCAACGAGTTTATCACATTCACAATAAGATGCTTAGAACTTAAGGTTCTCATGAAATCTTGGGTGAGTTGAATGGCCGTAGAAAGCCACTCTTAAACCCTAAAACTTGAAAATAAAAAAAAAATTAGAAAAGAGGAAAAAGAGAAAAAGAAATTTTTCTTTGAACAAGGCGAGGGCTTGAGGTGGTCTGCATTTTGGCAGATACTCGGGCACTGTTGTGTCTTTGAAAGTTCAGATCCTAAGTAAACATTTTCTTAATGATTGAAAATAACTCAAGTCCAAATAATCCAACCAGATTCTTTTATAAAAAGCATATAGTTTTTGCTAGGGACTAGCAAAAGATAGGCATGGAGGTGTGATGTACATATGTTTACATTGCATAAGATGTCTATTTATGCATGTTCTTAAGCATAAGATTGCATTGCATACTATAAATATTACATAACATGCAACATCTTGCATTTAGATTAGTTTGAATAAAATGGAGGTTAATTGTCTCCTTTTATGTTCATGGACAGGGCAAACTTTTTATCAGGGCCTTGGATCGAAGTTCCAACCATACAGATGTGATCAAGGCAATGATTGGAGTTCAACGACTCCAAGATTGCCCTAATCAGACATCTGTAGCATCAGATAGAGACCAGGGAACCCCAGAAGATCGAGGGCCAAGATGGTGTGAATTCGCATTTCAAATGACAAATCCGACCGCATGGATGGATTCGGATCGACGATCGCAGCCTAACGACGTGAAAATCGACTCAATCCGACAACCGTGGCACCATCTACATCATCCAGAAGATGGACGGCCAAGATGGCGCCACGTGTCGCCATCTCAGCCGCCCAATCAGCCGCTACACCCGCCGCGCCCTCTCTTCTTCGACGATTCTCCACCGTTGGATGCACATCCAACTGCTGTAAGCGTGCGCAGACAAAACTCAAAGCGCGACACAAACGCGCTTACGCGATGCAGCGGCACGCGTTCGAGCCTGCGCGAGCGACATCTAAGGTGCGGCGATGGTGATCAACTGATTGCTCGATCTCGATCAAGCGGTCACGGGCGCGCGATAGCACTGACTTCGCATCAGACACCCGCGCGTAACGTGGGATCAGACGCGGCAAGCGCGCGTAGAGGAGGCGGGCGGAGAGGTGACTTAAGCTGTCCGATCTCACGATCGGACGGCTGAGATCAGCTCATCGTGGAGCGCGTGTTACGCGCGAGCAGGCGAGCGGCCGCGTGGGCGGTGCCCCACTACTCCCACGATGGGGCTTTAGCGATGGTTTTGTCCGTCACAAAAGACCCCTGATTTATTATTTTTCAAATTAAAATGACCAAATTGCCCTCACTCCTTGCAACTATAAAAGTAGACCCCCTTCACACGAAATTCTCATCCCTTCCTTCTCTTTTCTCCCTCTCCAAAGCTCAAGAGAAGCTTGTCCCACACTTGGGATGCTTCTCGCGAGATAAAGTCAAATTTTCGTCTCCCTTTCGGAAGCGAATCCCGCAACGACGATGACGTGCTGTCTCGTTCTCGTTCTTCCCGCTTTGTTCTCCTTCGTCTTGCTCTGTCCTCCTTTGTCCAAGCATCGTCCCATTCGACTCATCCTCCAAGCGACCGTCGAAGAGGATATCTCTCTCCCCATTCTTTTTACTGCTTTGTAGAGTAGATTTACTGCTTTCTAGTGTAATCATTTTCCCACTTTCTAGTTGTAATGTGTAGTGTAATGAACAATCCTTCTGATAATGAATTCCATGTTCATTTAACATCTCTTTTTTATTATTGTTTGTAATATTCTCTCTCTTTCTCTCATTTTCTCTCTTTCTCTTCTATTTATTGTAAATAGATAGATAGTTTCTAATCAATTATTCTACTTCGTGACAAATAAAACAAACGCGTGTTTTTAAATCAAACGTTCACTCCCTGATTTCGACCTGGGATTTCTATTCCGGTATAAATTTTATTTGTTGAACATGAAATTTTCGCTTTCATACTACGACGAATGATTTTTCAAAACCAAATATATTAGCGTAGCAACTCATAGTGTTCAACAGGTCTGAATCTAGACTCAGGCCATTAGACTAGTTATCTTAATTTGTAAATTAAATTGCAACACTTAAATCCAAGGTGTATCGGTGTCAAGGAATTGGAAAGATTTCCGTTTGATCCACATGCCTACCTGATCCCAACAAGCTCCATTTCCGAATCTAACACAATACTTACGATCCGATCCATTGGGATTAGATTTTTGCACCTGCCGAAAAAAGTTGAATCTGCCCCGTAAATGCTTGTTTTCTACCAATTACCATAATTCACATTCACAAAAGCGCGAGCACACCTATTAAACTTTGGGGTACATTTAACATAGAATAGGGACAAAATATTCACTCATATTTCTCCAGTTGAGATCTAATTAAGAAAAATTAATCTCAACAACTTAGAAGATATAAGTCCAATAAATGCATAGCAACTTATCAAAATATTTAAATTTAAATTATCAAATAATAATTTTCAACCATTTATATCTCATTATTTAATAACATAAATTTTTCATGTGAAATTATTTTTGAGAAATAAAATAACCCCATTTCTTTCTTGGCAAGAACTGCAAGATCTATCCATCATATGCTCAACATGCGATATTTCTTATTCTTTTCATTGATCCATAAGTTTATTTGGTTAAACCGAGGAAAATTGGCATTACGATTATATACCAATTAAACTGTATAATGATATGCACCGATAGGATAAGGCATGCGAACGTTGCCCTGATGGACTAGCATGCCTGCCGGTAGTCCCGGCATGGTCGCCATGGCACCTGTTTACGGTCCTGATGCCGCCGCAGCACCTCGGAGTCACGTCCCCTCCGCCAGTGCCATAGGCCGTGCATGGAGTGACGTACGACGCTACCTCTTCGCATGAGATCGACGACGACATTGGGAGGGCCGACTGCAGAGCTATAGCCAGCAACAAGATGGCAATGGGATGCCCCACTGAAGCCATCCCCAGATGGTGCATGGAGAGGTTCGTGCGCGCGTGCGTGCATGCATGCATGGCTAAGTTTGGAGTTTTGGTTGCCGTGTTTAATTGGGTTGACGTGTTTGAAAACGCTCGTCTGCAGAGATGTGGATTTGTCTTTTTGTATGACCCGGAAACCTTACGGATAAATTGGAAGGATTGATGGTTTCGCAACATCATTCTCCGAGTAATGCAAAAGTCAATACTCAAATTCAGAAGTTACGACTACCAGCTAAGCTATACCCTGACGGGTAGATGTGGAATTTATGGACGAACCAAATATTCGGTTGTTTGTGTTGACCCCAACTACCTCGTAATTAAATACGAGGGAATACATCAAAGATTCCTTCTTATGTTATGCGGCAAGCTATAATCATAGATTTTTATTAATTTTTAATTCCTTGATTATGATCTTAGTTTGCCATGTGCTTTTTCTGTTTGATCATCAGATAGACGAAGAGCACCAACCGAAAAGTTATGCAATCGCTTCTGTCTTCCTGATCAGAGATTTAGATCCTTACTGTCACCCGATTGGGATTACTCAAAATCTGGACGATACATTTGAATTATTAGCTCAACAAAAGGGAGGTCTGAGCTTGCGGCATTTACTGGTTACAACAATGTGAAATACCTCAAATATAATCAGGATAGAAATCAATCTAAGATCTCCCATGAGATATAATAAAATAAAATACAGTGAAGAAAGACATAAAAGATATAAATATATTGAAGCGCCGTGCAGATTCAGAGTAAGGGTAACCGTAGCAATTACTGCTGATTTACGTTTGCAACGAGCAGCAGCGGTTGGATTTTTTTGTTTTTTTGTTTTACTTTTTCATATGCGATCTTATATCTCTCTTTCTTTACCAGCAGCTGATCTTTTTATTTCTTAGACCTTTATATATCTATCTATCTATAATCTATAAGAATACATTTATCTAATGTAACTATTACCCTCATCATATATGTTATACAGCGATATATTTTAATTTTTAACTAATGATTTCTACATGGGAAAAATTAAAATACATCATTTAAATTTTTTATTTTTAATTGTTATATTTTAATTTTTAATAAATAAAAAATTAAAATATACAGTTGAAAAATAAAAAATTTAGAACGATAAGTTTTACAATTTTAAATTCACTTGAGCAAATCTACCATTTACTAAGATAAAATGTACAAATATAAAAGTCGCCGAACCGATACCTCCAATCATCACCAAAGGTGATTCTTCCTCAAGATAAGCCATGCTTGGCAACTCCTACTTCAAATCCATGAGTTATTAGTTTGATTGGTATTGTCAGTGCCCTGGTCCAATAATTTTTTACAAGTGGATACTCTATTCGTGGATATTTTTTCCTCTACTAAAAGGAAATTTGACCCTAGTCCTATTCGTAGCCACTCAAGTCTAGACGCAAGTATCATTGAGGCAACTAACAACCACAATTTGTTGGGTTGGGACATGATCTAAGTTAAACACCCTAAATGCTAAGGTTCTGAATTCTCTGTGTTGCTGTCATGTGTCAAACTGTGATCCATCCCTGGAAAGTAGCTTTTAGGATACATTTACAAGGATGTACCATGATGCTTAGATTGGACCGTTAGAACCACATCAATTAAGGGATGTATGAGGTAACTCATTCATTTGAATGGTAACCTTTGACGTTACGAAGAAAGTTAATGGATATGTGTCTCTTGATGGAAGGAACGCATATCACTTCTATAAAAATAAGATTAGACCCTCCTCCTTTCTTTCATGACATATAACAATCACCCAAAAGCTTGTATATGACGTTGTGTTCTCCATCAAAACACTAGCATTGAGAGAGAAGGAAGCAAAAGGAGGAGTTACCGACCTGCATCCGTACATTTGACAGCATAATTCTAACAATTGCTATCAGAATCAATTTGTCGGCTCCTCGACGTGGGCAATTCGTCGAACAATTGGTGCGCAGCGTCCCTGTTGTATAGCCCTTCCGTTGTAGTCCTGGATTTCTGCAACTCCTCAGGATTTGGACCACCTTAGGTGGCGTGCTCGGCAGGTCGACGACGAGGATGCCATCGAGGGCGGCAATCCAGGGGGAACTCCTCGTTGGAGTCGACGGTGGATTTCGCCACCTTGGAGCCGAGCCCTGATAGGGTTTCGATGGATTAGAAGCAGAGGGAGTCTAGGTGTTCGTACATTGGCTCATCCTGCCCAGTCTGAGGCGCTGCCCTGCAGCAGCTTTCCGTAGGGAAAGGTTCGGCCTTCTTTGGGTGGAAGGAGGCATGTCTCTGGCGGTTAAAATAAACGATACTTCCACATGCTCGTAGGGTGGCAATTTTTTTTTGGTTTTTAATTATTCTTTACTTTCAACGGAACTGCCATGATCGAATACGAAGATTGATATTCTACAATTATTTTTAATGACTATGAAATTGGTAGGAGTATTCTCTGGAACCACATAATGCAAGCACACGAGAAAGTCTTGATCCAACTGTTGCAGTGGTCGTTAAGTAACTCTAGCATTTTTATTTTTATATAGAGACGGATTATTAAATCTTGTCCACGTAATTACCATCCATTCTTAAAATTGAAATTAATGCATGCATATTATAGAATAATAAACTCTTGCATGAGTATTATCTATGCATGAATATGATTAGTGGATAGACTTTTAGTCTCCTCAGTTTTATAGCCACAATTAGCTAGAAGTGATGTATCAACAATGTTTATTTTGACCAAACTAGTTAGTTGATTGTTCACATGAAATTTTATGGAGGTTATAAGCATGTGTCTATCTAAAGATAATGAAATTCTCAAATATAAATGGATTAAGATTTATATTTAATCATAAGGAGTGGCCACAACATTCAAGTGATATAAATCTAATTTTTTATTAACATTTTAGATGATTTTAGACTATCTCTAAAGTAGTCACGGTATCTAGAAGTGGTACCAAGATTCATGTAAAGGAATTTGAGAATTAATTGTGTCACATTTTTTTTTTAAATGAGTTATATATTTATGTGACGGATAAAGCATTAAGTTATATTTTAAGAATTCTAGTCACCCATAGGTATAGAATTCTTGATGAGCATTTATGAACTTGATGGTTTTATCATTAAAGAGTAAATCAATAGCTTGTTATAAATCCGTGGCCACAATAAGATTTATAATGGTGTTTGATTTATTTATCAAAATGTTAAGTAGGCTAGCATTTTGAATAAGGTTTTGGATTAATGGATTTTGTGTTTTGGTCTTATTATTTGCAGATTCTACTGCTTTTATGTCTATCCAGTTTAATGCCATAGGCTCTCCTATCTTAACTGGTTATAATTACACTAAATGGAAGGTGAAAATCTTATTGGCATTAGGTGCATGGATCTTGACTATGCAATCCGCATGCCAGATCTAGTTAAATCAATGGATAATGCTAGTCAAGATATCAAGGATTTGTATGTGAGCGATGGGAAAAATCTAATCGCTTAAGTCTTATTCTCATACAAACATGCAAATATTTGCCAAGAATATAAGGAATATCTTGAAGCTATTGAGAAATAATTTGAGAGTTTCGATAAAGCATTGGCAAATACCCTAATGATGAAGTTGACTTCCATGAAGTATAATGGTACCACTGCCATAAGGGAGCATATAATGGAGATAAGCAATATTGCTTCACAATTAAAGATGCTTAATCCAGAGATTACAGAGCCATTTCTTATCACTTTCCTCCTAAATTCTCTACTTTTTAAATATCGGCCACTCAAGATTTTATACCACACACTTATGAAGAAATGGACAATAAATGAGTTATTGACCATGTGTGTTCAAGAAGAAAGTAGGCTCAAATAGAGAAAGGTTGAGAGTGCACATGTGGTTACACATAAAAGAGTGTAAGGATGGAGAAAGAAGTCTAAACATAAGGGGAAGAAGAATAAGGTTCCTACAAAGGGAAAATGATTCTTTTGCAAGAAGGCAGGACACCTCAAAAAGGATTGTCCAAAATGAAAGGAATGGCTAAAAAAGAAAGGTAACTTTTATTGTCTTTTGTGTTTGGAATGTAATTTAATTGATGTACTTAAAAATATGCAGTGGATTGATTGTGGTGCTACAATCCATGTTGCTAACACATTGCAGAGATTTTTGAGCACCAGGAGCCTGATGCTAAGTGAACGAAACATCTATATGGGCAATCAGATGTGTTCACATGTGGAAGCAATGGAAACCTTCATGCTCATTCTAAATATCGAACATATTTTGAATTTATACAGGACATTTTATGTACCCTCATTTTCTTGTAATTTAATTTCTATTTTTAAGGTATGTAATTCTGGTTTTAAATTTGTCCTTGATGAAACCTCTTTTGAAATTATTAGGAATGGGGTTTGTGTTGGATTTGGTATTATTATTGATGGTTTGTATAAATTGCATCTGGATTCACATTTTGAGCAAACATTTTTTTATTAATGCATGTGTTGGCAATAAACATATATTAAGTAACGATAGGTCATCAATGTTATGGCATAGAAGATTAGGGCATATCTCCATGAAGCGGATCAAACAGTTGGTAAAAGAGGGAGTCATAGATTCTCTTGATTTCATTGACTCCGGTGTTTGTATGTGGAATGCATAAAGGGAAAGCATACAAACCAAACACAATAAGGGATCTAGGAGAAGCACCGAACTTCTTGAAATAATACATGGACATTTGTAGGCCTTTCTCCACTCCTTGTTTAGGTGGTCAGAAATATTTTATCACCTTTCTTGATGATCACTCATGATACATGTATCTCTACTTATTGTTTGAAAAGGGAGAAGCACTAGATGCCTTTAAAGATTTTCAAACAACAGTAGAGAGATAATTAAGTAAGAAAATAAAAATTGTGAGATCAGATAGGGGTGGTGAATATTATGGTAGATTTATGGGAGATGAACAAAAACCAAGTCCATATGCTAGGTTCCTTAAGGAACAAGGCATTGAACATCAATTCTCAATGCCTGGTGAGCTAGATCAAAATGGAGTCGCCGAGAGGCAAAACCGAACACTTATGGACATGGTTAGGAGTATGATTAGCAACTCTTCTTTACCATTGTCTCTTTGGAGTGAAGCGCTGAAGATAGCCATGTACATACGCAATAGAGTTCCAACAAAGGTTGTTCCCACAACACCTTTCGAGTGCTGGAAGGGATGAAAACCACAGTTAGAGCATGTACACATATGGGGCTGTACTACTGAAGTTAGAATCTATAACCCTCAAAAAAGGAAATTAGACATGACAACAACCAGTGGTTATTTCATTGGTTACTCAGAAGGGTTTGAGGGTTTTAGATTCTATTGCCTAAAGAGAGAAGGAAAAATCGTGGAAGCTAGAAATGCTAGATTCTTGGAAGAAAGCGAGGTTAATGGGAGTAAACAAGTGCAACTTGAAATGACCCTTCTTGATGTAAACACATTTATACTACTTAAAATGTCTATTTATGCATGTTCTTAAGCATAGGATTGCATTTCATGATATAAATATTACATTACATGCATCATCTTGCATTTAGAGTAGTTTGAATAAAATGGAGGTTAATTATCTCCTTTTATGTGCTTGGACAGGGAAAACATTTTATCGGGGCCTCGGATCAAAGATCCAACTGTATGGATGTGATCAGGGCGACGATTGGAGTTCAACGACTCCAAGATCGCCCTAATCAGGCATCCGTAGCATCAGATAGTGACCCGGGAACCCTAGAAGATCAAGGGCCAGGATGGTGTAAATCCGTACTTCAGATGATAAATCCAACCACATGGATGAATTCGGATCGACGATCGCATCCCAACGACACAAAAATCAAGTCAATCCGACATCTGTGGCACCATCTACAACTTCCAGAAGATGGACGGCCAAGATAGCGTCACGTGGTGTCATCTCAGCCGCCCAAACGGCCGCTTGCATCTTGTGAAGGCCCTGCGCCCGATCGCTCACCGTTGTTGGATCTTAATCCAATGGCTGTGGGCGCTCGCGCTTAAAACCGTCCGCTCGACCATCCGCGCCCCATAGCGCAGTGGTCGAGCGTGCTTTCGCGAGCGCCGGGTGCGGGTTTGAGCTGTGGAGAGGGGCTGGAAGGCGCGGCGATTGGGCGCTGGTGGAGCGTCAGATGGAGATCGGACGGCCGCGCACGCCCGATAGCGTCCATGCGCAATTGAACGCGCGGGCGGACGCGCGATCGCACGCGGGCGGGCGTGCAACGTAGCCGGCGGAGACGCATCTTAAGCCGTCCGATCTCGCGATCAGATGGCTGAAAAGCGATGAACGTGTGCAAGCCGTTGAGCGTACGAGCAGGCGAGGAGGCGCGTGCGAGCCGCCCACGACGTCCACGTTGAGGGCTTTAGTGACGGATTTATCCGTCACTAAAGACCCCTTTTTTATTATTTTAAAGTTGTAATATCCATCTTGCCCCCACTCCTTGCAACTATAAAAGGAGACCCCCTCCATACGAAATTCTCATGCCTTCTTTCTCCTCTCTACCCCTCCAAAGTTCAAGAGAAGCTTGTCCCACACCCGGGATGCTTCTTGCGAGATAAAGTCCAATTTTCGTTCCCCTTCGGAAGTAGATCCTGCGACGACGACGGCGTGCTGCTCCGTTCCCGTTCTTCTGCTTCGTCCTCCTTCGTCCTGCTTCATTCTCCTTCATCCAGGCGTCGTCCCGTCCGGCTCGTCCTCCAAACAATCGTCGAGGAGGATAACTTCTCTCTCCCATTCTTATTTACAGCTTTTCTAGTATAGAATTTTTCTGCTTTATAGTGTAATTGATTTTCCGCTTTTTAGTGTAACTTTTATTTAGTTTGATTATATAAACAATTGAAATATTGAATGCATGTTCTCTTTCTCTCTCTCTCTCGCTCTTTCTCTCTCTCTCTCTTTCTTTTAGTCTGATAACTCCATTGTAATTATATCGCCTTGCTTATCAAAAATCCTAAAAAAATATAATTGCTAATATAGATCAACGTAGCCTCCCTGTGTTCGACCCGGAATTCTTTTCGGTATAAATTTTATTTGTTGAACACGAATTCTTCGCTTTCGAACTACAACGACAGGTTTTCCAAAACCAAACACGTAAGCGTAGTGATTCGCAAAACGTTTCAACATTTTGGCGCCGTTGCCGGGGAGGCAACGATTTCCGATCTTTTCTTCGCATTTCTTGCACTTTATTTGTTTTTCTAACTAGCTTTCTCTTGTGTCTATTGTTTTGCAGAGACCTCCATCAAGGAATCAACAAGTGGTAGACTGGAGTAAAGTGCAGTTGAAGACAACTGTAAGTGCTCCCCCATTCTTTCCCCCTCCATAGATTCCATTCGCCACATTAAATCCAAATCCCAATTAACCTAGGTATTTGCATAAATCCTAGGAATAGTTTGGTTGTTTGGATTTTCACTCACATTTATTCCACCCTCATTCATAAAAAATAAATAATAAAAAGATAATCTTGTCGGGTAATTTTCAACAAACACACAACATACACCCACATTCAAGGCACTTGATCAACTTGATTTGTTTTCTACTCAACCGGGTTCTGATTTGTGGAACCGGTACACACAAAGCAACATATAACAGAGTAGAAATTATTCTAGGTTAACCATTTTTGAGTGCCTAACTTAGTGGTGCATTTGTGGCCAATTGTTTGAGTTGTTTGGGCCGCACCACTTTATTTTAAAACCAACTCATCAAATAACTCCTCCTTAGGGTTTTCAATCTAGGTATATTCCAGGCACTCCACTTTCTTTCTGATTTTAAAGGAAAACAATCTTCACCTGTGTTTTACAACTTGGCTTGCCTAGAAACTTGATTGCAATTCACCTAATTTGAAACCCTAAAAAATACTTAAGTAAGATTTGAACATTAAAATTCATGCATTATCAATAATCTTGCTCGAAAACCTTGGTTGTGCACGCACTTACACGAATCTCAATCAATCATTAAGGGCACAACCCACTGTAAGGGCCCATCACATTCCATAAGCACCACAATCCCAGGCCTTAATAAAATTGAGTAGACGTTGTCCTTAAAGTTTCATTCGCTCTTCAGGGCCTAGTCTAAGACTATTTTTGATTAACCTACTTGTACTGATTAATCTGATGTCTAGCTAGGGGAGTAGCGTCAAGCGACTGCGACTGAGGGGTACACTAGGAACCGGAGGCGAAAGCTAAAGGAAGAACCTTCTCCCCAGTCCCTCCTTCTAACTGGTTGGATTAAACAGACGCAAGTTTAATAAATCACTTACAGTCTTAAGGCTGGTTTTGGGAGTCAGTAGATCCTTAGGCTACCCCACTTAAGGACAGCCTTGTTTTGTTGTGCTGTAGAGTCCCTATCCCCAGTCCTTCCAACCTTCTCCTAGTTTATGCTGGGAAGACGGTCATTGAATCCCCGATTGGAAGGACCGTTAGAACATTCTAGGAGGCGCAAGTTAGATTTTGGTCAATTTGATCCCATGGCCGAACAATAGCCTCCTCTACTTGAAAATCCACAGGAAGAATTTTGAAGGCAGCTGGAACAAATGCAGAGAATGCAGGGTGCTCAGCCCTTGAAGGACTTTTATGATCCTTCAAATTACGGGGTACGTCCCGGCGTCCAGATTCTAGTCGGTGACGTAGAAATCAAGCCCCAGGTGTTAAGCCTGATTAAACATTATCATGGGCTTGGCTCCGAAGATCCGTTTCAGCACTTGGAAGATTTGACCACTGTGGTCCAGACCGCCAAGGCTCAAAATGTTAACAAGGAGCAAATGTTCATGAGGCTCTTCCCCCACTCTCTTAGGGATAAAGCCACGCATTGGTATAGAACAATAGGAAGACAAATTACAACTTGGAATGAGTTGAAATCGGCCTTTCTGAAGAAATTCTTCCCAGTCGGTCGTACCAATGCTTTGAGACGGGCAATCACTACCTTTACCCAGCGGCCGGAGGAGTAGTTTCATGTGGCCTGGGAGCGATTCCAGGACTTATTGCGGAGGTGTCCACACCACGAGGAGCTGAAATGGCAACTCGTGTAGATCTTCTATCATGGGTTGAATGAGCAACTCAGAAACCATGTGGATACTTCTTGCGAAGGCAATTTTCTCAATAAAGATGCAGATAGTGCACATGATTTATTTGAGGAAATGAGTGAGAATTCCATTAATCATGCCTCCATGGATACTTTTAACCGGTCCCAGCAACCCAGATCAAATGTCAATGAAGTCCATGACTCTCATTCATTTGATATGGAATTGCTTTGTAATAAACTTGATAAGGTGGACTTGGTTGCTAAAAGAATGGAAGAGTGGATGACTGGTAATTCTATGAACAACTCTCAATCCACTCAATCCCAAAATTTGGGATTCCATTCCTCACGAGCTCCTTCTGGACAAGAGTTCGTGA
Source organism: Thalassia testudinum (assembly GCA_037157565.1). NCBI lineage: Eukaryota > Viridiplantae > Streptophyta > Magnoliopsida > Alismatales > Hydrocharitaceae > Thalassia > Thalassia testudinum. The sequence continues at coordinate 60,590,942 of JAZHRO010000013.1, read as the reverse complement.
ATCAACTCGATGCGACTCAACCTATGAGTCAGCATTTTTCGGAACCCCATGGGTTCCCAACTGGGGCCTTTGATCCCAGTTTTTCTGATCCTTCCCTTTCTTTCTCTCCATCCTCACCCTATGAGGATGTCAGTGCTGTACAAGAGAATGTTAGATCCAACCCCTACTCGAATGCCTATAATCCAGGTTGGAGAAACCACCCTAACTTCTCTTGGAAAAATCTGGGGCAACAGACCCAATTCCGACCCAGCAACTACGCTCCGCAACGACCAATGGGTCAGGGTCAAGTATATACTCAGTTGCCTCCGAATCAGGTCAATCAGCTAGCTTGGAATGCCCGTCAACCCGCAGGGCAGGCTGATTTGAACCGTCAAATGGTAGAGATGCAAGGATCTATGCTCCATCTCATCCAACAAATGAAAAACTCGCTAGACAACTTGCAATCCGGGCTCATTGCTAACTCTCGTCAACCCGGATCTCTACCATCCCAACCCGTACCCAACCCGCGAAACATTATAAATTCGGGCAATCAAGCCCAAGGGTACGGAAATCAGAGGGACCCGCACGCACATGCTTAGGTGGTTGAGCAGGGTTCCTCGTCTTCTTCTTCTGCTAATCAACAATTCATGGTCAATCAAGCTCCTCCAATCTTTCCTAATGGTGAGAGCCTCATCATGAGCCATAACTAGCTCATTTTGACCCAATAAAGAAGATAAAAGCTCCTACATAACCTAGAAGAAGGCTTAACTGAAGGAACAAGTGCTCTGAGAAGAAAACATGAAATAAAGGTTAAAACTGCATTTTTACCATTGCAGTACATAAACGGGATTTCTCAGAAGCAAAACATAGGTCAAATGGTCCAAATAAGATAAAAAGTGGGTTGAATTAATTAGAAATGGGTTTATGTGCAATCTAAGAATTAAATGACACTTGGTAACCCTAAAACAGACCCGCTTAAATTAACAAGGTTACGGTCAGAATAAAAATCAAGCAAACCCTCTAAAAATCATAGAAAAACATCCTCTAGGGTTTAGAACACTTAATTTGGCCTTTGGAACCTAGTTTGACCTAGATTAGGGTCTTAGCTCTTCAATTAACCTAATTTGGGTTTTTACGCAAAACGTCCAGTCAAACGAGGTCAAACCAAAAATCCAACTTCACCATTGGATTCTTTAGGTCCAAATTAGGTTTGTACCAAAATTTGGACCTAAAGGGAGGTCATCTTGACCTACTTTGCAAGTTAGTACACCCAAATCACAAAGAGGTCCCTATCTTTTGAATATCCTTGCAGAGAGCCCCCTAGGTTCTTCGCCTTCTTTGCAAACCGGTCCTGCCGCCATTGCTAGGGCAGAACCAAGCTCCGACGAAGTTTCGAGAGAGATTGCTCTCTAATTCCTCAGAGATTCTCTCCCAGAAATGGAAGGGAGATTCTCTGAGGAACTCCCTTCCTTCTAAGGCCAATCAAATTCGCTGGCGTGAACCCAATCTCTCGTGCGAACGCACGAGAGATTTGGGTATCTTTCTTCCTTCCAACTCCGGCGAGCCGGCTGACCTAATTGCGCATTTTTCACGCACTGATAGGAGCGGCCAGCACCTATAAAACACCCCTCGGACCCGGCCACTCATCTTAAGCTTGATTTTGACGGAGATCCCCTCCAAATTTCTTCTCTCCCATCTCCGGCCAAACGACCCACAAGCTCCGGCGACCGCCTTCCCTCCTTCTCGTCACTCTGCTGCCATACCAGCAGCAGAGTCCTCTCCGCCTCTTCCTCCCGCGGCGCGTTGTACCCTGCGCGCAAGCTCCTGACCTCATCTTCGTCGCCGCTTCCTCCCCCAGGGTCTTTCTTCCCCGACGACGGCAGTCACGAGCCGTCCTCTCCGCCGCCTCCCTTCACTCCAGACAACCCCAGATACGTTCTCCACCCTCTCCTCTCTCTTTTCCCTCTGTTATCTCCCTTGATCGACCTTCGACAGACGCTAACCACCTCCATCATCTTCGCCTCCAACCACACTCCGGCGAGCCGCCCACACCACTCCAGCCCTCCACACGGCTCGCCAACCACCTCGAAAGCTCCGCCTCACCTCCAGGAACACACTTCACCCTACCACTGCCACTCCAGCCCTCCACAATCACCCCCCGACCAACCCACCATCTCCGGCCACAGGTTGACCTAGGCACGCACGCCTAGGCCGACCTGCGGCCTGCAGCACTGCCCACCGCCTTCGCCGTGCCACGGCGAAGGTCTCTAGCTATTCTGATTTGGCCGAGAGGCGCGTTTTGTGTACGACAGGATTTGAGCCGCTGCCGCCATGGACGACCTCTGATGAAGCTCCCACGAAGCTCCAGGCACCCGGTCTTCCAGGCTACAGGTGCTGCATACTAGCGCGAGTGTCGCGAGGTGAACGAGTCCAGCCAAGGAGCGCTAGCAGAGCCAGCAGCTGCGGGGCAATCGCACGACGAGGCTTCTGCAGGCGCGCGTGAAGGCGAGACCAGATAGTCCCACATCGTGGGATTGCAACCGTCAGGTACCATATAAGTTGTTTTTGCGTTTTACTCTTATCGCCTCAGTAAGCACAGGGGTGAGGTCCCTCACTGACCCCACCCGCCTCGTCCGCGGCCTGACCACGCGGACCTGGCGGATCTGACCCGACCTAGACCTACGCACTCCTCGCGCATCACACACCTGCAGGTGCGCCTGGTCCCGGGTACGATCCGACCCGATTGAGACTGTGGCTCTGGTAGAGCGGTTAGAGTGAATTGCTTGAGAGAGAGACACGCGCGGGTAGAGGGAGAAGGGTTAGGTTTTGCTCCTGTGCAGGCAGGCTGATCGCAGGAGAAGGACTTGGCCGCTGCAGAAGAAGGAAAAGCAAGCCAAAGAAGAAGAAGAAGGCAACGAAGAAAGGAGAAGCAAGACAGAAGAAGAAGAAAGAAAGAAGTCTTCGCAAGAGAAGAAGGAAAGCAGAAAGATTAGAAGTCTTCGCAGAGAAGAAGAAGGACAAGGGAAGATTGCAAAGAGATCAGAAAGGCAAAGCAGAAGAAGGAAAAGAGAAAGAAAGATCACATTTAAGACGTCTGATACATAAATCAGACGTCTAATTCTATTTTTTTACATCTTTCTTAAAAACTCTTTGAATCAATTATATTTGCATTTAACAGTTGTATTCTTGGGTTTTACAAAGTACTGAGTTTGCTCCCTGTGTTCGACCTCGGAAACTCTAGTTGTTCGAGTAATAAAATTATTTATATTTGTTTAAACGTTTTGTCGGTTCTACTGCAACGTAATACGCCTTTAAATCCGCACAAAAACGTTGACAACACCTAACCCTCCCTAAGACCCAAATTCTTACGCTTCTGCAAATTCTGTCACTTTGAGGAGTGGTAAGAAGACTCAGGATCCACAACCACACTATTCTGATCTTTTGAATCCTGAAGAATCTAAGGAGAGAGAGGAGAATTCTAGAGGAGAAATCAAGGCTCAGGAACCTGATTCCAAAGATCTGACTCATGTTCCTTTTCCTGAAGCCTTAGCCAAAGCAAAGAAGAAGAATTATGTTGATAGCAATGAGGAGCTTCTGAATTTATTTAAGAATGTTGAGATCAATATTCCGCTCCTTGATGCTATCAAGCACATACCGGCTTACGCAAAATTTTTAAAGGAATTATGTACACAAAAGCGTAAGTCGAGAGAATCTGTTCCGAGGAAGGTGGTACTCTCCGAGTAGGCTAGCTCTGTTATCCTGCACCACCTCCCTCAGAAAAAGAGAGATCCTGGTGCTCCTTTGATTTCTTGCGTTATCGGAGATTACACATTTGATAGAGCACTTTTGGATCTCGGTGCATCCATCAACCTAATTCCGACTTCTCTCTACGAGAAGTTTGGGTTAGGTGAACTTTGGCCAACTTCAGTAACGCTACAGTTAGCGGACTGTTCGGTCACAAACCCGTGAGGCACTATTGAAGATGTTATAGTTAAGGTCAAGGATTTCTATTTTCCTGTAGATTTCCTTATCCTTGACATGGATGTACCAGATAATCTAAGGAACACGCCCATCATTCTGGGGCATCCGTTCTTGGCTACCGCAAAGGCCAACATTAATTGTAAAAGTGGTAACATGGAAATCGCCTTTGGGGATCAACGAATGAAATTGGATATTTTTAAGGCGATCAACAAATTTGAGGATTATGGATTTATTGAGGAACTTGATGAGGATAATGTTAATATTGAAACTTGTTTAACAGTTTCTTCAGTTGAAAGTTCCTCTTTGGTTGATGAATTTGACCTGCAACCCTTTGACCTGACATCTTCGGAAGAGGTTACTGATTTTGTTCACTCAAAACTTCTTCCTCTTGTTGAATCTTCAGCATCTACCCTACCACCAATCATTACCCCACCCGAGCTTGAATTGAAACTATTGCCCGAGAATTTAAAATATCAATTTTTAGGATCGCAGAATACACTCCCTGTGATTATTAGTGCTAAATTGACAAAGGAGCAAGAGATTAAATTGATTAAGGTCCTAAAGGAACATAAGGAGGCAATTGGTTGGACCATTCATGACCTCAGGGGGATCGAGCCATCTTACTGTAATCATAGAATATTTTTGGAAGATGGATCCTGCCCTTCTTGCCAGATGCAGAGGAGATTGAATCCAAATATGCGAGAAGTGGTCAAAAAGGAAATCATCAAGTGGCTCGATGCAGGAATTATTTATCCAATCTCTGACAGTCCCTGGGTAAGTCCCGTTCAGATTGTTCCAAAGAAAGCCAGGATTACTGTTGTGACTAATGACAGAGGTGAATCTGTCACAACTCGTTCAACTTCCTCTTGGAGAGTTTGTATTGATTACAGGAAGCTGAACACAGCCACTAAAAAGGATCATTTTTCCCTACCCTTCATTGATCAAATCTTGGAAAAATTAGCTGGGCAGAAGTACTTCTGTTTTCTTGATGGTTACTTGGGATACAACCAAGTTCCTATCCATCCCGAGGATCAGGAAAAAACTACTTTCACCTGTCCCTACGGAACCTTTGCTTTTCATAGGATGCCTTTTGGGTTATGCAATGCACCTACGACTTTTCAAAGGTGTATGCTAGCCATATTTTCCGACATGGTGGGAGAGTTTATGGAAGTCTTCATGGATGATTTCTCTGTTTTCGGAGAATCATTTGACTCTTGTTTGGCTAATTTAGAAATGATTCTTAAGCGATGTATCAAGACACGACTGGTCCTTAGCTGGGAAAAGAGTCATTTCATGACCCAAGAAGGCATCATTTTGGGTCATGTAATCTCTGAACGGGGAATTGAAGTAGACACAGCTAAGGTTGATGCTATCGCTAAATTTCCTCCTCCCACATCTGTTAAACAAATCAGATCATTTCTTGGCCATGTGGGATTTTATCGAAGATTCATCAAGGATTTCTCGAAGGTTGCTCGTCCTTTGAGCAATCTTCTTGCAAAGAAACACCGTTTGTTTTTGACGAATCATGCCGAAAGGCATTTGATTTTCTGAAAACGGCAGTCACCTGTGCTCTAATTTTGCAACCACCAATTTGGACAACCCCATTTGAGATCATGACCGGCGCTTCTGATTACGCGGTCGGGGCTGTCCTGGGTCAGAAAATTGACCGAAAGCCCTCTGTCATTTACTACGCTAGTAAAAATCTGGATGAAGCCCAGAGGAATTACACTGTTACTGAAAAGGAATTACTAGCTGTAGTATTTGCGTTGGAAAAATTCAGGGCTTATCTCTTGGGGTCTCATGTTATTGTTTATACCGACCACTCTGCCTTGAGACATCTCTTGGCTAAAAAGGATGCTAAACCCCAGCTTATTCGTTGAATTCTTCTTCTTCAAGAATTTGATCTTGAGATCAAGGATAAAGCCAGGGTACAAAATGTGGTAGCGGATCATTTGTCGAGACTCTTAGGTGATTCTTCTTGTCCGGACATTCCAATTGCTGACACTTTTCCGGATGAAACCATTCTTACAGTTTTAGGTGTCCACTCCCCATGGTTTGCTGACATTGTTAACTATTTGGTCGTTGGTAAAATCCCCCAGGATTGGACCAAGCAACAACGAGATAGACTCAAATCTGAGGCCAAATACTACTTTTGGGAGGATCCTGAACTGTATCGCATCGGCTCTGGTCAGATTATTCACCGATGCATACCGGAGAATGAATTCAACAGTATACTCGAGTTCTGCCATGCATCTGGGTGTGGTGGACATTTCTCCGGGAGAAAGATGGCTGCAAAAATCTTACAATCTGGCTTCTATTGGCCATCTTTATTCAAGGATGCCCAGGACTTCTCAAGGTCATGTTCTCGATGTCAGTCACTCGGGAACATAACTAAGAGAGACATGATGCCCCTAAACCCTATTCTTCCTGTAGAAATTTTTGATGTTTAGGGCATCAATTTCATGGGACCCTTTATCCCTTCATTTGGACATCAGTATATTCTTGTTGCTGTTGATTATGTGTCCAAATGGATTGAGGCAATTCCCACCCGAACCAATGACCACAAGGTGGTCATCAATTTTGTCAAGAAAAATATCTTCAGTAGGTTCGGGATTCTGAGGGCTATCATTAGTGATGGTAGCACTCATTTTACTAATGCCCAATTTCGGAATTTATTGGACAAATACAGGGTTAACCATCGAATTTCCACACCTTACCATCCCCAAACGAATGGACAAGATGAGATCTCCAATCGAGAGATCAAGAACATTCTGCAAAAAACGGTTAGGCCTGATCGCAAGGATTGGACTCAAAAGCTTGACGATGCTCTTTGGGCCTACCGTACGGCGTATAAAATGCCCATCGGCATGTCTCCATTCCGTTTGGTGTATGGAAAGGCATGCCATCTACTCGTAGAGATTGAACATAGGGCATTCTAGGCAATCAAACAATGCAATTTAGATCTGAATCTAGCTGGAAAGACCAGGAAACTCCAACTATCTGAGTTGGAGGAGCTTAGAAATGATGTTTATGAGAATGCCAAGATCTACAGGCTCGGACCAAAGCTCTACATGATCAATTGATTTCCCGCAAGAGCTTTGAGCCAAACCAGAAGGTCTGGTTATTTGATTCTAAACTTAAGCTCTTTCCTGGTAAACTTAGATCTAAATGGAATGGCCCATTCATAATTGATCAGATTTTTCCTAATGGTGCCATTCAGATTTCGGACCCAAAGACGGGTAACACCTTTAAAGTCAACGGTCAACGTTTGAAGCCTGTTGTTGACCGTAATCTTCCAGAACCTGTCTCAGACTCTGTTGCTCTAGCCATTCTATGACTTCTTTGGCAGGACTTCGCCTAGCTGACGGCATTAAACTTAGCAGTTGTACATATGACACAAGGCTGATATGAGCTTCATATCTAGGTGACATTTTCATATTCTACCCATTCTTTCATGTCTCTTTTTTCAATGAGGACATTGCATCAGCTAGGCATGGGGGGGTGGATTCATTCTTGAATTATTTGGTCAGCCTTGTGAAATCCATATAAATTGTCTCTCTTCTTATTTAAAGAAAAAAAAAATAGGAAGGATTAGTTGGACATTAGGACTTTTCAATCCTAAGAAATTTTACATTAGGATCTGAACACAAAGACCCCTCAGGTCTTTGGACTTAATTAGCCTGTGTATCCACTAAAATGTGGATTTGTTTTTGAGTCCTTGCCATCTTAATTCTATTATAATTGGAATAAATAAGTTTGGGTGATAAGTACACGACTTATCAACCCGCCCTCTGATTTGAGGGAATTTTGAGTTTTAAGCATCTACACACTTTCTTTGCATTGACTCGTTGTTCAGCGATTCTAACGGAAATTGGGTAGCTAATGAACCTTCTAGGGTGATATGGCTGGCAAGTTATCATGGGTAACAACCCATAGGTAGGTTGTCCAGAGCCCAGTCACTGGACCTTTCGTAGTTTGCTACCTTTAGGTAAATCTTAGACCAAGGAAGCCACCTACTTAAAAAAAAAAAAAAAAGCAAAAAGAAAATTAGAAAAGAACAAAAAGAAATAAGCCACACTTCGCCGCACGAGTATGGCTGGCAAGTTGTCGATGGTAACAGCTCATCGCCCGGTTGTCCAGAACCCAGCTCAGAAAATGTACTAAAAATTCCCAAAACACTTAGGAAGAAGCGGAGAAGTAGAATAAACCGGGGAGATATACACTGGATTCACCCTTGTGTTGACCCCGTAAAAAAAAAATAAAAGTAGGGAGAAAGCTACCGGTTGTAAAGATACACTTTTAGGCAGAATTCTGGTTAGGTCACCTAGAGGTGTAGAAATTCGAAATATGTTTTAATTGTCGGTCAACGAGTCTATCACAATCACAATAAGATGCTAAAAGCTTAGAGTTCTCATCAAGTCTTGGGTGAGTTGAATAGTCGTAGAAAGCTACTCGTAAACCCTAAAATTTGAAAATCCAAAAAAATTAGAAAAAAAAAAAGAGAAAAAGAAAATTTTCTTTTAATAAGGTGAGGGCATGAGGCGATCTACATTTTGGCTGATACCCGGGCACTGTTGTGCCTTTGAAAGTTCAGTTCCTAAGTAGACAATTTCTTAATGATTAAAAATAACTCAAGTCCAAATAATCCAACCTAATTCTTTTATAAATAACATATAGTTTTTGCTAGGGACTAGCAAAAGATAGGCATGGGGGTATGATGTAAACACATTTACACTACTTAAAATGTCTATTTATGCATGTTCTTAAGCATAGGATTGCATTTCATGATATAAATATTGCATTACATGCATCATCTTGTATTTAGAGTAGTTTGAATAAAATGGAGGTTAATTGTCTCCTTTTGTGTGCTTAGACAGGGCAAACATTTTATCGGAGCCTCGGATCAAAGATCCAACCGTATGGATGTGATCAGGGCGACGATTGGAGTTCAACGACTCCAAGATCGCCCTAATCAGGCATCCGTAATATCAGATAGTGACCCGGGAACTGTAGTTTCCCTACCAGGAGGGGGTGACGTAATAATTGCGGAAATAAATAATAAACAATCTCACAAAAATACAATCGCACAAAGTACACAAGAATTTTTAGGTGGAAACCCAAATCGGGTGAAAACCACCACCTAACCCTCTCGAGTTAGGATTTTCCGATGAACCAAGTTGATCAAAATCCACTAAACCGAATCACTTTAAACGAGGGTGATTCAACCTCAATACAACCAAGCTACTTAAACGAGGGTAGCGTACCTCAACCCCTTCTCTCCACGAGAAGGATTTTGTCTCGCGAAGGAGACAGGAATTCGCAAAGCGAATACCCAACCAAATAACAAAGATAAAAACAAGTAATCCTATAGAGCCAACAAAGTAATATTTAACCTAAGCTTCTATAGGAAATAGGATGCTTCCCTTTGAAAGGCGTGCGTCGACGACGCAGATGCATGTGCCACGCGACGGCGCAACGTCGCTCTCGTGAATAACTGCGGGAGAGCGGGTGCGCGAAGCTTGATGCTCTCAAGATGAATGGAACAAGAGCTTGGAGAGCAAGGGCTTCTCTTGGACACAAAAGAGTGGAACCAAGTTGCTTAGGTGTGTCTTGTGTTTCTCTTGGTGTCTTGTGTCTTGGTGTTTCTAGGTGTGTGTTTGTGTTGCAAAGGTTCCCCTCTATTTATAGAGGACCGAAATCAGGAATAATCATTGCTCTGACATCATTTCCAGACGTCTAATTATGGCATCAGACATCTGTAAGTTCACTTTAAGACGTCTGATTTCAAGGTCATACATCTGATTTTGGGCGAGTTCCTTCCTGACTTGAATCAGATCTAAACAGGGTTGTGCAAGTCCATCAGACGACATATAGGACGTCTGGAAACCTACTTTTTCTATCGGAATGGATTTCCAAACGTTGCAACGGCTAGAAAATCTCTGAGAAGAGATTTTGGGTTAGCCGAGGCAAAACAGTCAATTATCAGATGTCTGGAAAGTCCTATGGACGTCTGATAAGGTTCTAACGGTCACATTCTTGACTGTTCACTAAGCCAGCCAACGGTCCACTAATTGGACGTCTGGCAAAGTCATCAGACGTCTTCTAAGACATCTGGTCTAATGTCTGGACGTCTGATTTCATCAGACAGAACACTAAGTCCAGCCTAATAGTTATCAGACGTCTGAAACAACAGTCAGCCGTCTTAAAATACCTTATCAGACGTCTTATTTTGGAATTAGACGTCTGGAAACTCTGTTTGAACCCTGTATTGGTTTTCTAAGTATTCTACAGAAAGCCTAAGTATCCTAGGGTTGTGCGGGTGTTCCTAGGACTACTGTTAAGGTACTTTGAGGCTCTTTAACATGAATCTAAGTAACAAAAATAAAGAGCAACAGAAGAACCGAAAAATACAAGGAATACAAGAGAAGGAAATCTATCCTATTCTTCATCTCCTTCCTTCTTCAATCTATCGCTCCTCGCGAATCTCCTCTGTTTTCCATCGAGCTCCTCCAATCCATCCTGGATGCGAGCTCGAACTCCGTCTAATCACGTATCCATTTGCGATTGACCTGAAATCTAGGACTCAAAGTGCAAATGTTAAATGACACGTGTTTTGTTATCATCAAAACAAATGATCGTGGTGCTCTAGCACCAACAATCTTCCCCTTTTTGATGATGACAAAACCATAAATAATAATGCAAAAAATCCTCCCCCTTTTTGATATTATCAAAAAGGTTTAATTGATTTTACATTTCCTATAACTCCCCCTTAAAACATGCTCTTCTATAAATTTCTTTTAACAAAGGTGATGTCCTCCCCCTTTTTTTTTTTATAACAACAAGATAGCTATTATTTTTCTCCCCATTTCTAAAGGAAATTTAGCTAACTTGCATCTCCCCCTTAAAAATTAGCTCATAAATTTTAACTCCCCCTATATAAATGCTACTGATAAACAAAGATAGGGTCAAGAATTTTTACCTCACCTACCATGGCCAATAAAATGGCCCGAATGGTGGTGGTGGATGCCACATTGGATGGGGCTCCCATCTGTAGCTTGGAGGCCTGGCATTGGCACCGGTCTCCAGTCTGGCGGTCGACGTGCGGCGGGTCTGTCATTTGTTCGCCGTCTCGTCGATCATCTTGTTCTCCTCCTTGGTCTACTCCTTGGTTCTCCCAACTTGAGTTGACCAACCTTGAGTTTGTAGGTCCAGTCCTTTGTGTTGTTATCCCTGAAACCTATAAAATAAGATTCCAAATTTTCTTCGGTATCCAAGTGAGCTTGGATCTGGATCTGTTAGCGAGTCTCCTTGATGGAGATCCTTTCTCAACCTTAGGGCTATAAAAATTATCTACTTTATTGATTAATTTATTGGAGTTTTCCCTAAAATATGTGATTTCTTTTTCTATAGTTTGCATCTTAGTCTTTAAATCATAGATTTCTAACTTTAGACTATCATTTTCCTCAATCAGTTTATTATTTTCATTGATGAGGTTATGATTTTCTAATAATAGGTTATCATTTTTAGGACTAGCTTCTATGTCCTTAAGTTATTTTTCTAACCTATCATTTTCATTTTTAAGAAAGCTAAGATTCTTTTGCATGCTTTTGTTTTCTATTTTTAGTGATTTACTAATCTCAAATAGTTCATTAAAAGCTTCTTGTAAATCGAAATTTACCTCGTTGTCGGAGTTGCTTCCACTTTCACTGTCGCTATTGCTTCTTCTGGCCATGAAACCAAAGCAAGCGGTTTCTTCTTTTTCTTCTTCTTCCTCGGAGCTTGAATCGTCCCAAGTGGCTTGGAACGCCTTCTTCTTAGATTTCTTCTCCTTTTCCTTCTTCTTCTCCTTTTTGAGAAGAGGGCACTCTGGTCGTAGGTGCCCTTTCTCGTTGCAGTGGTAGCAACGTCTCGGGCTCTCCTTCTTCTCCTTCTTCTCTTTCTTTAATTCCCTACAAAACTTGGAAAATTTTTTATGTAAAATTCTAAAGTCTTCGTCGTCGGAACTTACCTCTTTATCCGACGCGGCTCTGAAGGCGAGAGTCTTCTTCGGTTTAGACTTCGGTGTATCCTTCTTCTTCTGCTTCAACTTTGTCTCGTAGGCCATTAGATTGCCTAGGAGATCTTCCATGTTGAGCTCCTCCACTTCGTTCGCCTCCTCGATGGCGGTGACTTTCTGTTCCCACTCCGGTCCGAGGGAACGAAGAAGCTTCCCTTGAAGCTCCCCCTTGATGAAAGTCTTCCCTAATGCTTTCAAATTATTTATGATGAGAGTGAACCTATTGTTCATCTCACTCAAAGATTTGTTAGGCTTCATAGAAAAAGATTCAAATTCTTGAGAAAGTAAATTAATTTTAGAAGTTTTTACCTTAGAGGTACCTTCGTGAGTTACCTCAAGTGTGTGCCAAATCTCGTATGCGGTGGTGCATTGCGAGATTCTGTTGAACTCATCCGGGCTGAGCGCGCAATACAACGCGTTCATTGTTTTCGCGTTGAGCGAGAGTTCCCGAATCTCCTGCTGCGAGTATTCTGCTTCGGGTCACTCTGGGATCTCGTATGGGGCTTCGCAACATCCCCATAGAGCGAAGTCCATGGCTTGAAGCCACATCCTCATCCTCAGCTTCCAGTAGCTGTAGTTGTTCCCGTCGAAGTAGGGTGGTCGGACGGTGGACTGCCCCTCGGATATTTTGATCGCTGATGTGCTTCCCTCCATTTGATCTCTTGTCGGGTGTTACTCCGATCTCGCAAGAACCTGCTCTGATACCAAATGTAGTTTCCCTACCAGGAGGGGGTGACGTAATAATTGCGGAAATAAATAATAAACAATCTCACAAAAAGACAATCGCATAAAGTACACAAGAATTTTTAGGTGGAAACCCAAACTGGGTGAAAACCACCACCTAACCCTCCCGAGTTAGGATTTTTCGATCAACCAAGTTGATCAAAATCCACTAAACCGAATCACTTTAAACGAGGGTGATTCAACCTTAATACAACCAAGCTACTTAAACGAGGGTAGCATACCTCAACCCCTTCTCTCCACGAGAAGGATTTTGTCTCGCGAAGGAGACAGGAATTCGCAAAGCGAATACCCAACCAAATAACAAAGATAAAAACAAGTAATCCTATAGAGCCAACAAAGTAATATTTAACCTAAGCTTCTATAGGAAATAGGATGCTTCCCTTTGAAAGGAATGCGTCGACGACGCAGATGCGTGTGCCACACGACGACGCAACGTCGCTCTCGTGAACAACAGCGGGAGAGCAGGTGCGCGAAGCTTGATGCTCTCAAGATGAATGGAACAAGAGCTTGGAGTGCAAGGGCTTCTCTTGGACACAAAAGAGTGGAACCAAGTTGCTTAGGTGTGTCTTGTGTTTCTCTTGGTGTCTTGTGTCTTGGTGTTTCTAGGTGTGTGTTTGTGTTGCAAAGGTTCCCCTCTATTTATAGAGGCCTTAGGAAGGCTTTGGAAGGCTTAGGAAAGGTTCTATAGCCGTTGGGTGCAAAGCCCAAGAGAATCAGCCCGAAATAAGGAACAATCATTGCTCTGACAGCATTTCCAGACGTCTAATTATGGCATCAGACGTCTGTAAGTTCACTTTAAGATGTCTGATTTCAAGGTCAGACATCTGATTTTGGGCGGGTTCCTTCCTGACTTGAATCAGATCTAAACAGGGTTCTTGTGCAAGTCCATCAGACGACATATAGGACATCTGGCACTATGTCTGGACGTCTGGAAACCTACTTTTTCTGTGGGAATGGATTTCCAAACGTTGCAACGGCTAGAAAATCTCTAAGAAGAGATTTTGGGTCAGCCGAGGCAAAACGGTCAATTATCAGACGTGTGGAAAGTCCTATGGACGTTTGATAAGGCTCTAACGGTCACATTCTTGACTGTTCACTAAGCCAGCCAACGGTCCACTAATTGGACGTCTAGCAAAGTCATCAGATGTTTTCTAAGACGTCTGGTCTAATGTCTGGACGTCTGATTTCATCAAACAGAACACTAAGTCCAGCCTAATAGTTATTAGACGTCTGAAACAATAGTCAGACGTCTTAAAATACCTTATCAGATGTCTTATTTTGGAATTAGACATCTGGAAACTCTGTTTGAACCCTACATTGGTTTTCTAAGTATTCTACAGAAAACCTAAGTATCCTAGGGTTGTGCGGGTGTTCCTAGGACTACTGTTAGGGTACTTTGAGGCTCTTTAACATGAATCTAAGTAACAAAAATAAAGAGCAACAGAAGAACCGAAAAATACAAGGAGTACAAGAGAAGGAAATCTATCATATTCTTCATCTCCTTCCTTCTTCAATCTATCGCTCCTCGCGAATCTCCTCTGTTTTCCATCGAGCTCCTCCAATCCATCCTGGATGCGAGCTCGAACTCCGTCTAATCACGTATCCATTTGCGATTGACCTGAAATCTAGGACTCAAAGTGAAAATATTAAATGACACGTGTTTTGTTATCATCAAAACAAATGATCGTGGTGCTCTAACACCAACAGGAACCCTAGAAGATCAAGGGCCAGGATGGTGTAAATCCGCACTTTAGATGATAAATCCGACCGCACGGATGAATTCGGATCGACGATCGCAGCCCAACGACACAAAAATCCAGTCAATCCACATCCGTGACACCATCTACAACTTCCAGAAGATGGACGGCCAAGATAGCGCCACGTGGCGCCATCTCAGCCGCCCAAACGGCCGCTTGCATCTTGTGAAGGCCCCGCGCCCAATCGCTCTCCGCCGTTGGATCTTAATCCAACGGCTGTGGGCGCTCGCTCTTAAAAGCGTCCGCTCGACCATCCGTGCCCCATAGAGCAGTGGTCGAGCGCGCTTTCGCGAGCGCCGGGCGGGGGTTCGAGCTGTGGAGAGGGGCTGGAAGGCGCGGCGATTGGGCGCGGGTGGAGCATCAGATGGAGATCGGACGGCCGCGAGCGCCCGATAGCGTCCACGCACAATTGAATGCGCGGGCGGACGCGCGATCACACGCGGGCGGGCACGCAACGCAGCCGGCGGAGACACATCTTAAGTCGTCCGATCTCGCGATCGGACGGCTGAAAAGAGATGAACGTGCGTAAGCGATTGAGCGCGCGAGCAGGCCAGGAGGCGCGCACGAGTCACCCACGATGTCCACATTGAGGGCTTTAGTGACAGATTTATCCGTCACTAAAGACCCCTCTTTTATTATTTTGAAGTTGTAATGTCCATTTTGCCCCCACTCCTTGCAACTATAAAAGGAGACCCCCTCCATACGAAATTCTCATCCCTTCTTTCTCCTCTCTACCCCTCCAAAGCTCAAGAGAAGCTTGTCCCACATCCGGGATGCTTCTTGCGAGATAAAGTCCAATTTTCGTTCCCCTTCGGAAGTGGATCTCGCGACGACGATGGCGTGCTGCTCCATTCCCGTTCTTCTACTTTTTCCTCCTTCGTCCTGCTTCGTTCTCCTTCTTCTAGGCGTCGTCCCGTCCGGCTCGTCCTCAAAGCAATCGTCGAGGAGGATAACTTCTCTCTCCCATTCTTATTTACAGCTTTTCTAGTGTAGAATTTTCCTGCTTTATAATGTAATTGATTTTTCACTTTTTAGTGTAACTTTTATTTAGTTTGATTATATAAACAATTGAAATATTGAATGCATGTTCTCTTTCTCTCTCTCTCTCTCTCTCTTTCTTTTAGTCTGATAACTCCATTGTAATTATATCGCCCTGCTTATCAAAAATCCTAAAAAAATATAATTGCGAATATAGATCAACGTAGCCTTCCTGTGTTCGGCCCGGAATTCTTTTCGGTATAAATTTTATTTGTTGAACATGAATTCTTCGCTTTTGAACTACAACGATAGGTTTTCCAAAACCAAACACGTAAGCGTAGCGATTCGCAAAACGTTTCAACACTTCCTAAGGGTCATTTGGCGTTTCCAAAAATTTTTAGGGGGTTTTGTGTAATTTTAACCCCCCTATGATTTTATTGTGGATATATGAGGGAAAGGAAAACTTGCGAAGGTGCCCCTGCAATTTGCCCACACCATTCCCCTACCCCACGCACCCATACCCCTCTCTCGTACACCTTCCCCCTACCTAACCCACGACACCCCTCCACACCTCCACCTTAGCTCTCACCATCCCTCCCATCTCCATATAAGCTCCCCTCCTAATCCATTCAATCCCACGCCACAGCAGAAAGGAGAGGGAGAGCAGGGAGCTAGAGAAGGGGAGAGATGAGAGCGGAGGATACCAGAGGTCTGAGAGCAGTGGGCTTGTGAGAGAGATAGGGAGGTGCTGCAGTTGCTGCAGCTTCTGTGAGAGAGAGAGCTTGCAATGGTTCTGTGGAGTTTTTTTTCCACAGAATCAAACGACTAGAGAGACCATCAGACGTCTGTCCAAACGTCTAGAGGTAATATCAGACGTCTGATAAGTGCATTTTCTTTTAATTATTTTCTCCCTGTCGAGTTTTAACTTCACGTGCATGTGTCAGAAGTTGGGGAGGAGCCTCGGTGCGAAGACCGAGGCGGTTTCAAACGTCCAGGAGAATCTCCAGACATCTGAAGACACCCTCAGATGTCTGCATAAAGTTCCAGATGTCCGAAGGAAGGCACCCTGAGCAAGGTGAGTATCTGAGTTCGTTTAAGACGTCTGGGACCCTTCCCAGACGTCTGATTTTAGTCAGAGTGGTGTTTTTGGGCCCGTTCTAGACCCAAACAGAGTCGATTTTCCGTAAACGCAACGTCGTTGGTTTCCATTCGAGTTTCTCTACATAATGATATAGTGTCTATACAGTTTTGAGCTTATTTGACCTATCGATCCATGTTGAAGGTCTCAAGTCCATAGAATATATAGGACCTGCGAAGACATCGAGAGCTACCTACAAGCCCTCATTTCACCTAGTTAACTGGTAGAGTGGTTTTCTTTAATCCCAGAATTAATAATCGAATTGCATGCTTTAGAATTATTCTATTGAACCCTAGGTTGTGAAACGAACACTAGGGCTAGAAGAAATGCATTTATAGCTAATGAATGAATGAGTTACCGTGATAAATCGTGAACTGCTTGTACTACCTCTAATACATACCTGTAATGAATAATCGGTTGTGAAATCTCAAGTTTCCTGTTATCCATTTAATGAGTCAAATATGAAATGAGAAAGTCTATGTACGAACCTTACAGTAAGTTTAGGAGGAAACCAAGAATACCGTAGTATGAGAAACCTAATATTTTGGAACATGTTGCCTACGGGCAACTGTTCGGACGTGGTTAAGGGAAGTGAGCTAACACTCGTGTACGTGGTACCGAGGAGAGCAACTATCCCTTTAGAGTAGAGGGGAGCTTGTCGCCCCTTAGGTTGAGACCTGGGGTGCGTTTGGCCACTTTACATTGACTCCTATTTGGCCCTTGCATACGTAGTATCGAGGTGAGTTACTTAGTGTATGGGGGAGCTTGCCACCCCATGGGACCCGGGGTTAGGTTCGGGCACCCTACACCGACTCTTGTTAGGCCCATTAGGCAAACCGGGATAGTCGAACGAGGGTACGTGGACTGTGGAGGGGCAAGACCCCTGATCTGAGAGGGAAAGGCCCTGTGCTGTTCCGTGTTGTATGTTTGGGCGTACCCGCTAGCGGAAACGACTGACCGCATGCCAATGTGGGGTAGCTACCCGTGCGCTTATCACACGTGCCGTAGTCACCGATACGTTGCGACCATGCCCTCGGGGTAGTAGACCGGGTGTAGAACTACCACGAGGGACTCTCCCAATCGGGAGAGTGCCACGTGTACATCCTGCATCGCGGGAAAACTACAATCAAGATCGTTCCTTTAGGGAACAAGAAGATTGAGCAATATCGTGGAACTTGATTAGCATACTCGACTCAAAAACACATAAACCAGAAACAGATGAAAATAAATAACCGACAATTGAATGTTTAGCTAATTGCTATTTTTAATTATGTGCATGTATATAATTTAAGCAGCATTCTACTCAGTGTTAGCTGACTCCGGATTTTGTAACCATGTTCAGGTTAAGGATTTGAATAGCCAAAGCCATCGGCTACTGAGGACGCTGGGCCCAGTCAAACCCAGCCATAATTCCTTTCTTTTGTTCCACTGCGGAGAGTTTTTGTTGTAGTGAGTACCTGTAGCATATTTTTTATTACATTTCTACCAGTTCTCTATTGTGATGGAAATACTTGTATCAGTACTTTTCCACTGTACTTGTAAAAATCTAGTGGTTTACTGTTCTCTTTCCTTTATTATCAGTTATATATTTTCTGCTTAGTTAAATTACTAGTGTGGTTGTGGAATGAAGATGTATTTGGTTGTTTCTCATTGGACGATTGCATCTTGGGTTCGTCGAGACGAGCCGTTCTCGGGTCCTGTAGGGAGCTGGGAGCGGGTCATGGCACAACTCATCAAGAGTTGTTAGAGGAGGCGCGAGATGTAGTTATCCCACCCATTAGAGAGTATTATTACAACAATGCACAAATTCAACCTCAAATTGAGGTTAACATAGAACATCCACCCAATATAGTGGATAATGAGTTAGTTGTAAATCCTCAACCTCTTGAAGAACCACAAATCCAAGAATATGTTCCAAACAAGGTACCAAATGAGGAACAAGGCATAAGAACCACAAGATCGAGAAGAGTTGTTAAACTTGCAATATCCGTCAAATTACCTCACTTACCTACAAGAATCTAATTTTGGTATTGGAGTAAAGGAGGATCCCACATCATTTTCACAAGCCATGAGTGGGAGTGATTCCACTAAGAAGTATAATGCCATGAGGGAAGAGATTGAATCAATGGCTGCAAATCATGTATGGGACTTAGCAGAGTTACCCAAGGGCTCTAAGGCTATAGGTTGTAAATGGGTTTATAAGACCAAGAAAGATGCCCTTGGTAAATCGAAAGGTATAAGGCAAGATTAGTAGTCAAAGGATTCACTCAAAAAGAAGGCATTGATTATTTTGAGACCTTCTCTTCTATTTCTAGGAAGAACTCATTAAGGATTATCATGGCATTGGTATCTCATTTTGACCTAGAGCTACATCAAATGGATGTGAAAACAGCCTTTCTTAATGGTGATTTGGATGAGCAGGTATTCATGCAACAACCTGAGAGTTTCACCTCAGATGAAGGAGATGAACTAGTATACAAATTAAGGAAATCTATATATGGACTAAAACACACTTCATGTCAATGGTATGTCAAGTTCAACAATATCATTATCTCATATGAATTCATTGAGAACATTGTTGATAATTGTATATACCTTAAGGTTAGTAGGAGCTCTTATACATATTTAGTTATATATGTAGATGATATATTGCTTGCTAGTAATGATTTGGAAATGTTGCGTGAAACTAAGGCATTTCTTTTAAAAACTTTGAGATGATGGATATAGGTGAAGCCTCATATGTCATAGGAATTGAGATTCATAGAGATAGATCCCAATGTATACTTGGACTATCTCAAAAGGCCTACATTGAAAAGCTATTAGAAAGATTTAGCATGAAATATTGCTCACCAACTCCACCACTAGTGACTAAAGGTGATAAGATTTATAAAGGTCGAACCCCTATGAATGATCTTGAGAGGGAACAGATGAATAGTATCCCCTATGCATCTTTAGTGAGGAGCTTGATGTATGCACAAATGTGCACAAGGCTCAACATAAGCTTTATTGTTGGATTACTGCGTAGATATCAAAGCAATCCAGGCAAGGACCGTTGGGTAGCAGCAAAGAAGGTCTTGCGATATCTGCAAGGAACCAAGGATTTGATGCTTATGCACAAAGAATCAATTCCTTGGAAGTGACTAGATACTCAGATTTCGACTATGCTGGGAATAAGGAAGACAAAAAATCAACTTCTGGTTTTGTCTTTCTATTAGTAGGAGGTGCTATCTCAAGGAGAAGTGTGAAGCAAAGCATCGTCACATCTAGCACCATGGAGGCTAAGTTTGTTGCTTCCCATAAGGCCACTACACAGTCACTTTGGCTAGGAAATTTTATCATAGGGCTTAAGGTGGTTGATTCCATATTAAAGCCATTGAAGATATATTGTGATAATTCAGCTGTTGTATTCTTCTCCAATAACAACAAGTATACTCGAGCGGGTATGAGGATTGACATAAAGTATCTTATTGTAAGAGACAAAATTAGCGACTGTCCAGTGTCAATTGAACATATAGAAACTAAATACATGTTAGTGGATCCCTTGACCAAAGGATTGACGCCTAATGTATTTGAAGAACATGTATGTAATATGGGCCTTGTAAGTTCCTTATGATTAATGAAACAATTGTTACATCCGTGTTTGATATCATTAAAGTTTCGGTATGATGATCTTGTTAAGAGTTTGTTATTCCCATTAAGGAATGCATATTGATAGAGGTAATAACAAACATAAAGTTTGGGCTTGTAATAGCCCTTGGTGGTTATTACATAAAGAAAAACTTAATCATATTAATTGGTAGCATTGTAATACATGGAAGAGAGTGCTTGTTTTAAGAACATATACCGACATGATTCATGTTATGGATTCTTATGATTAAGCTGGGCATTCATTTGGGAACTTCCATATTGTAACAATTCATGGGTCAAGTAGGAGAGTGTTAGAACCACACCCATCAAGAGATGTATGAGGTGGCCCATTCATTTGAATGGCAACCCCTAACACCTTGATGGAAATTAATGGATATGTGTCCCTTGATGGAAAGGACACATATCACTTCTATAAAAATAAGGTTGGGCCCTCCTCCTTGCTTCCATGACATGCAACAATCACCCAAAGGCTTGTATACACTACTAGAAAAATGAGTTTTTGTGACGCTTTCTAAACGATGGTTATTGGTAAAACTGTCCGCTATATGGAATATCCACTCGATTGGTGGGGAATATTTAGGTTGATATACACGATGATTTTTAAACCGCCATACAGTTCCTAACCCAACATTAAACGACAGTTTTGCACAAAACCGTCGCTAAACGTACAATATAAGGCGAATCGATGTCTGATCCCCTAAACCCTCCCCTTTCTTTCCCTCTTCATCTTCCCCTCCGGTAGCTACTCCTTCGGCCACTCTACCCCCTCATCCTCGATAAGGCCCCCTCCTACTCCTCGTCGTCCTCCTCCCATGGCCGTCCCCCTCCTCCTCCTCCAAACAAGGCCTCCAGCCCCTCCTCCTCCACATTTGTGTGACAAGCCCTCCTCCCCATCCACTCCTCCTCCTACATCTACCCCCTCCCCCTGCCACCACCTCCCCTCCCCAACCAACCCCCTTCCTTCCCCTACCACCACCTCCCCCTCCTCAGCCGACCCCCCTCATCCCCCTGCCACCACCTCCCCTCCCCATCCATCCCCTCCTCCCCCGTCACCACCTCTTTCCCTTTCCTTTCTTTCTTTTTCTTAAATTTTTTAGGATTTAGGCTTATTAAATTTTATATTAATTATGTTTGATTTGTAACATTTAATTTAGGTTATCTCATCGTTGGATACGCCATCGTCAATTATCTTGTTTTATCAAGGTATGAATGTAAAATTTTTAGATTAATTATGTTGTGAATGTGGGGTGTGCCTACTTGAGTCCAATTTATATATTGTAGATGTGAATGATTGTGGGGTGTACCCACTTAATAATGTAATTTTATTTTTGCATGTATGTGATAATTGTGGGGTGTACCCACTTAATTATATGAAATTATGCTCTTTTGTGAATGAATGTGAGGTGCACCCGCATAATTATGTAATGTTCTGTTGTTTTAATTTGTGAATGAATATAAGGTGTACCCACATAATTATGTAATGTTCTGTTGTTTTAATTTGCGAATGAATGTGAGGTGTACCAACTTAATTTGTGAATGTTTATATGATTAATTGTGTGTGTTTATTATGGAAAGAAGTTTGTATTCTAAGGGAAACTCTACCAAAAATTTTAAAGAATTTATAGATATACACACTTGTACAAATCTAGATGCACTTGAGGCCAAACAATAGATATTCTAACCCCTAGGTTACAGGTTTTGGGAGGGGAAAATCGTGTCTAAATAATTGCCTGCCGACACTTATGATCATGTTATACGGACAATGTAGAGTGCATGTATATCTCACTTACATGCACGAATCTTTGTCTTTATAGCATGCCACAAAAGTCATCATCCTTAGTTCAGAGAAGTTCTGAACTAAGTGGGGCCCTTGAGGATTTGATCATAACTTAAGCTTATTTTTTATATGGAATCAATGTCTGGTGAAATTTCAGTAATATCTTTTTGCTCTTCTCCTGTATATCAACTGATCTTATCTACGTTCCTAAAGCACCCTTAAATGGGAGTTATTGGAAATGTAGTTAAGGTCTTGGGAGGTATACTCGAGAAGTGCAAGGAGATGCTGCTGAAATTTCTCCTGACACTGGTTACATATAACAAGTAACGTTGTGATCAAATCCTCAAGAATGAGCTACTAAGTGAAAACCCTAATCAAAATACAAATACTATTATAAAATCAGATTATAATTATTGGGTGATTTTACTTCATTTTTGTAGATTATCATGGATAAGTCTTGGATTACTTTGAAGAACTCAAATTACTTCTGCTACAAGAATGGAGTGAGTGAGTTCCTTGATTGGGCATTTCATGACAATAAGAAGTCATTCAGATGAGGAGACAAGTTCAACAAGATTTTTTGCCCATATAGGAGGTGCTTGAATGGATATTCATATGATAGAAACACTATATTTGAGTACACAATTTGCAACGGTTGGTGGCAGCATTATTTTAAGTGGATTGCACATGGAGAGGATCCTATAGAGGACGTCAGATGATCTCTGATAGATTTCGATGAGACAGCTGTAGATATTAAAGCCGATGACATCAATGAAATGCTTGATGAAATGAGAGCAGGAGTTGAAGATCCGGCCAATAGGGAAACTTCTAATCTGTTCTATGATGATATTAGCGTAGCGGATGAACCTATTGCTCCTTATATCACGTCCATTTCTAGGTTATCATTTCTTTTGAAGTTATTTCGGATGAAAGTTATGAATAGAGTGACCTCTAGATTGATGTCTGAGGCGCTTGAATTCATTGAAGAGCTTTTAAAAGATCCAAAAGGTTATCTAAAGACATGGTATATAGTAAAGAAACATATTCGTGTACTTGGTTTAAATTGCGAGAAAATTGACGCATGTCCAAATGATTGTGTATTATGCAGAAATGAATATGCAGAGTTGAGTAGTTGTCCACAGTGTGTGTTGAAAGCGAAAAAATACGCGATCGAAGTTGTTTTCGAAGAACCCGTCATTGTAGTTCGATTTGCGAAGAAATCTGTAAATAGATAAATTTATACCAAAATTCTAAGAATTTCGGGTCAAACATAGGGAGGCTACGTCGATCTAAAATCCACGATTTATATTTTTTTTGTATTTTTGCTTGAAAATGAAATAATTACAATAGAATTGGTAATGTTATTGATATAAACAATAAGAGAGAAAGAGAGAGAGAGAACAATCACTTGATATAATTAGAATGTTTTTACAACTACAAAGTGAGAAATGATTACAACTAGAGAGTAGAAAATTCTATTCTAGAAAGCGATTAAAAAGAAGGGAGAGAGAAGTTATCCTCCTCGACGAATACTTGGAGGACGAGACGGACGAAGCGACACCTAGAAGACGGAGGACAAAGTGGGAAGGAGGACGAAGCAGGAAGAAGCGGGAACGAGGCAGCACGTCGTCGTTGTCGTGGGATCCACTTTCAGAACGGGGGTGAGAAAATTGGATTTAGCTCTAGAATAGCATCCCGGGTGTGGGACAAGCTTCTCTTGAGCTTTGGAGAGGGAGAGAGGTGAAGGAAGGGATGAAGAAGTGGAGGTCGGGTCTCCTCTTATAGTTGTAAGAATTGAGGGCAAATTTGTCATTTTAAGCTTAAAACAATAATATCAGGTCTTTACTGACGGATTTATCCGTCAATAAAGGTCTGATCGTGGCCGACATGCATGCATCGTGCGCTCCTCCCTACCCTCCGTGCTCGAAATGCCCGCTCATGTTCTTCAAATCTCAGCTGTCCGATTGCAAGATCGAACATCTCAGATTTCTCCTTGCACGTGCCTTCGTATGTGCCTTCACCGTGCGCCCTCATGGGATCGGGCAGGCGTGCTGTGCGTCAGATTGTGCGTGCACACTATTGGCTGATCCGAGCCACCCACACCCGATCGCACGATCGCGATTACCAGCCCGTGCACTCCGGATGGTAAGTCGAACGTGCGTCGCGCACTCTCGCAACGCTGCTCGACCGCTGTGCTGCAGCGCTTCTTTGTCGCGATTACGCATTACGCGCGTGCACTTCATGGCCGTTGGATCAAGATCCAATGCCCCAGATCATGCCTCGTTGCACCTTCAGAAGTTGGGGAGGGGTGCTATGGCTAATTTGGGTGGTAGTGATGGCGCCACGTGGTGCTATCTTGGCCGTCCATCTTCTACATGTTGTAGATGGTGCTACGGATGTCGGATTGGACCAATTTTTGCACCGTTAGGCTGCGATCATCAATCCAAACCCATCCATGCAATCAAATTTATCGTTTGACATGCGGATTGGCACCATCTTGGCCCTTGATCTTTATCTAGTGCTACGGATTTTCAATCAGGGCGATCTTGGAGTCGTTGAACTCCAATCGTCACACTGATCAGATCCGTATGGTTAGATCTTCGATCCGAGGCCCCGATTAAAAGTCACTCTGTCCCTGATCATAAAAGGAGACAATTACCATACAATTTATACAACTTGACCTAAATGCATGATTATGCATGTTATGCAATATTTACAATGTATGATGCTAGTATGACACTAAGAACATGCATTAATAGACATTTTTTGCTATTTAGATGTATGCACATCAGTGTGGTGTTGAGATATTTAAAGTGGGAAATTCACTAAATAGAAGGGCCAAAAAATAACTGGAGAAGGTTCTATGTTACTTTCTATTGACACCTAAGCTTCAACGCCTTTTTATTTGAAGTAGAATTGCAAATTTGATGACATCACATCGGGATAACATGTCACGAGATGATCGCAATTCGTCATCCCGTAGATTTAGAAGCGTGGAAAATGTTTGACAACACTTATTTAACATTTGCAGAGGGTGCAAGAAATGTTAGATTGGGTCTTGCAAGAAAAGGGTTTAATCCTTTTAAGAACATGTACCCATCCTATTCTATTTAGCTAGTCATGAAGGTAACTTATAACTTACATGCGTGGCTTTGTATGCGATTGTCGTTTATGATGTTGACCCTCCTCATTCCAGGCCCAAAGTAGCCAAGAAATGCAATTGACATTTATAATCATTGATAGATGACCTGAAACTGTTGTGGTATAACGCCATTCATACATATGATGTACACAGAGAAAAATTCTTTAATATGCATGTTGCATTATTGTGGACCATTAATGACTTCCCCATATATGCACATTTGTCAGGATGGAGTACAAAAGGAAAGTCTGCTTGTCCAATATGTGTGGATGACACTTATCATCTTCGACTACCTAAAAGTAATAAGTTCTGTTATTTGGGACATCGTAGATTTTTGCTTGTTGGGTATAGATGGAAAACTGCAGCGCTTAAGGATAAGTTCAACGATAAAACTTGTTAATATTCTTCAAAGAATCCGAGGAATAAGTTGAGTAGAAATTCAATAAGGTTGTTAGGTTTCCAAGTAATGGAGAAATTACAACAACTTGGCAACATATGATTGGGTCGCATGTTCAAGAAAGATTAAATAGCTTTGAAACATACGGGTTTTAAAACGAAGAGCATTTTCTTTATAGAACTTCTGTATTAGAAAGATCTAACTATCTGACATAATCTTGATGTCATGCATATTGAGAAAAATGTTATGAACAACATTTTGGATGTGTTCAACTTAACTGATAGTCCAAAGGATACAATGAAGAGGAAGAAAGACATGATAACCTTAGGCATTGGTCTAAAGTTACATGTTTTTGAAAAAGAAGGCGGCAGTTATGACTTTCTGGAAGCCACTTATAGCTTAAGTAATGATGAATAAGAGAAAATTTTCACCATCTTGAAAGAAATACAAGTGCTAGATGACTATTCTTCATAACTTTCTCGATGTGTAAACAAGGCTTAAAAGAAAATTAGTAGGTTAAAGAGTCACGACTGTCACATTTATATGCAAGTCTTGTTTCCACTA
This sequence comes from Thalassia testudinum, assembly GCA_037157565.1. Classification (NCBI taxonomy): domain Eukaryota; kingdom Viridiplantae; phylum Streptophyta; class Magnoliopsida; order Alismatales; family Hydrocharitaceae; genus Thalassia; species Thalassia testudinum. The sequence goes on along the minus strand of JAZHRO010000013.1, from coordinate 60,564,781 downwards.
ACTATTCATGGAGTGATACCTGATCTAGTTGTAGATTCATTTACAAAGATGAGCCGATATTTCAAAGCTATTTGTTTGAAAACTGTAGATTTTGATTTATTAGAGTACTAGGATAAGCAAATAGCCATCACATTATGTAAAATGGAGTAGATATTTCCTCTAGACTTTTTTGATGTCATGGTTCATTTAACTCTGCATCTTGCAAATGAAGCGTGAGTTGCTGGACTTGTGCAATACAGATAGATGTATCCAATTGAACGGTTTCTAAAGAAACTAAAAGATTATTTGTTAAATAAGGTTAAGGTTTGGATCTATTGCTGAAGGATATATTGTAGAAGAGTCTATTAACTTCTATATCATGTATATGGATGAGATAGACAATCGATTTAATTAATTACAGAGAAATTATGATGAAGGATATAATGAGAATGATGAAGATTATCTTTCCATATTTGATATTCCAAGAAGGCCTATCCTCCACACAGAATATAAATCAATCTCTGAAATCGATTGTCATCTATCTCACTTATACATTCTTAAGCATATTCCAGAAGTTGATGCATATAATGAATTTAAGGAGTGTTCATATCCAGAAACACGCGAGGGCGACTTTCTCGAGTGGTTTAAATAACGTGTTATTCAAATGAAAGAAGAGAATAACCCACGATGGGTGAAGCACTTTAACATAATATCCGATCAACCGCAGAGTTATGGACACCATTTAGGTTGCATTATAAACGGATTCAGATTCAGAACAAAATCCATAGATGATACAAAGGCCACGTAGCATGCTGGTGTTGTTGTTAGTTGTGATTTGAGCATTGGTTGTGATGACTACTACGGATAAATCGAAGAAATCGTTAAGATGAGCTTCAGATATGATCGTAGAATTGTCCTTTTTCAAGTGCAATTGGTTCGACGTGTTTAAAAAATGCATTAGCTTCAAAGTTGACAAGAAGCATGATTTTTTAAGTTTGAATAAGAATCATTGAATTATTCAATCTTAAGAACCGTTTATATTAACATGTCAAGTATCTTAAGTCTGCTACGTCCCTGACAACAGTAGAAATGGATGGATTATACCCGTATAGACAATTCCACATGAATATTATGACGTACAAAAAGATGTCAAACAAGAAGTATAAGCAGATGTTTATCAAGAACATTTACAAGAAGTTGGTGTAGATGCAATAGATGTTATTAATATATAAGGTATAATTATCTTCGATATCATTTCTCTTTTTATTATTACGTAGAGAGAGGCAGTTGGATTCTACGGAATCTTTTCTACAATTTGCATACCTGCGCTTTTGCAAGGGTTTTATATATGTCTTTTTTTTTTTTCCATGTTACTAAATTGAAGGGAGCAGAATAATCCTGATGTAAAAATCCATGTTGCCAGGCATATCGCTATGTTGAGGTATTTCCATACCAATTTTGATAGTTGAGGCATATCTTAAAAAAAAAAGGTCAAAAATTCAAATTATAAGATTCAAAATTTTAATTAAACGAGTCATGAAACTTACATTTTAATGCATGGTTTACCAACTTGCTATTCATAAACTACATCAAAGCAAGAATTGTAAATTATGTTTAGTCAAGAAATAAATATAAATGTGAATAAGTGAATGATGAACAAGCCAACATACTTCATTCAAAGACTTCACTAATTTACAACCTTTAAACAAAACAGGGATGAGATACATGTATGTGATTGAATTTAATAAAAACAACATGTATGGTGACTGTTTGTACTTTATTGTTTAGTTATTTATATTTCATAAGATGTAGAATATGTGATTTTCTTTATACATGATTTTGAAAAGTATCCATAATATATAGGAAACTCTTTCAAATTCTTTTCAGATTTTTTATATTTATTTATTTCTTCATATTTATACAAATATTAATTTTTTTAAATGTACATGCAAATGAAATTCAAGAAATTTGCTAATAGCGGTAAGGATGACCAAGCCACCTCAGCGGGTAGGGATGAGACCCAGCCTCCTACACAGCCACTCTGCACTCAGCCCCCTGCCCCCAGCCACCCCGCACTCGGACTCCCAAGGTCCCTGAGTACACATACTCCTCGCTGACACTCAGTAGTCATGGTACCTAATCCTGCATTTACGAGGCATCATAAATATGTCCGGCCTGGCAATATTGCCCAACAGTACCAGGACAAGGGCAAGAAGGTGGTCACCAATGTAGTACAAGAGCCAGAGGTTGCCACCCACCACCCTGACAACGATGACGAGGATGAGGACGAGGGTGATTGGCAGCATGGATGAGGACGAGGTGGAGGGTGAGGACAATGCTGAGGTACAGTGGCCACCTCAGTAGGACCCTCACGCTGAGCAGGGACCATTTATGGTAAGAATTGTTGGTAATATATATCTTATTAAAATTTACTTCACTGCTAGAAAAATGAGTTATACCATCGGTTACTCGCTGTTGGTTCAAAAAGCGACGGAAAATATAAGATTTGTTGTTGCTTCTCTTATTAAACAATGACAAAGGGGCGATGTAAATATGCCCCTTGACCGCTAACAAAGAAGAGAGGCGGCAGATTTACTATGTATATTTTCCATTGTTTGGTTAATAAAGTGACGGAAAATGTCCTTTGTTAAAAAAGCGGCACGTTTGGGCGGGCGACGAAATTTTTTGAGGTGACATTTGCCGTTGCTTGTTAATTAAACCGACGGCAAATGTTAGTTCATCTACATGTGGGCAAAGCCCAATCCCCCCATACTATTCATCTTCCTCCTCGTGTCTACCCCCTACTCGCGAGCGACTACCCCTCAGCCTCCTCCTCTCCGCCTCTCCTCCTCCTTGTGAGCCCCCTCCTCCTCGCCGCCTCTCCTCATCGTCTCAGGTGAGACCCTCCTCCGTTCCTCCTCCTCGCCCCCTCTGCCTCTCCTCCTCCTCCTCCTGCGATTCACCCCCTCCCCCACCTCTTCATCTGCTAGCGCCCCCCTCCTCCTCCCTAGGTCCTACCTGTCCTCCTCCTCGCCTCCTCCTCCTCTGCAACTCCTCCTCCTCCCCTCCCCTCCTCTTCCCTTCCTCCTCTTCCTCCCTGCCTCCTCCTTCTCCTCCTCCTCTTCCTTTGCACCTCCTCCTCCCTTCCTCCCTACCACCTGCTCTGTGTCCTCCTCCCTACCTCTTACTCCGCCTCCTCCTCCCTGCCTCCACCTTCAACAATCTGCCCCCTCTTCCCTTCCTCCTCCTCTTCCTTGTTTGTTCCCTCTCCTCCTCCTCCTCTTCACAATTACCACCCTCCCCATCATCCCCTCCCTAATCCCTCTCCTCTTCCCAACTGCCACCCTCCCTATCATCCCCTCCTTCCTGCCATCTCCACCTCCTCTTCCTTAATTTCCTTCTCAGAAATTTTAAATTAAGTACTTAAGTTATTAAAACCATAATAAGGAGATATTTAATTAATTTTTTGTTATTGAAATTGCAGGTAGTTGATGATGATCACTCTTGGATGCTTCAGAGATATTTTTTCAATTTTTAAAGTTATTTTCATGATATTTTAGGATCATGTTAGATGTGGGGTGTGCCCACATATTGCCTTTTCTGTGCTTTTGTTAAATTGATGGTGGGGTGTCCCACTTTTATTTGTGTTTTGAATGGAAATTTAGGATTTTAATAGATGTGGGGTGTGCCCATATATTGTCTTTTATGTGTTTTTGTATCCATTTATGTATTTTATTTGTTGCACTTTTATGGTGGGGTGTGCCACTTTTATTAGGTGGTATGATGTTTCGAAATGCACTTTTATGTGAGAAATGAAATATTTAAGGAGAAACTTTGTCAAAAATTTTTAAAATTCATTAATGTTCAATATATTAGTTGGTTGGGGTTTTATTAGGTTATGGTCAGGTCTAGTTAGGATTTAGGTAGGATTATGCGTAGGATTGGGATGGAGTTGGATGGTGGCTATGAGGTTGCATGGGGTTTAGCTTAAGGTTGGGTTTTGGGTTAGATGATGTTTGGTTTGTAACAGGTAGGGTTTAATATATGTTGTTTAGATTTGGTATTAGGTTGTGTATAGGATGCTTGGGTTAGGATTTTAGGGTTTGAGTTGGGCAGGGGTTAGGGTGGTTGGGTTGGGCTAGGGTTTAGGATTTGACTTGAGCTAGGGTTTAGACAGTTGTTTTTGTTAACACCTTTTCTTAACTGTAGCTATGCTCACTTGTTTCTCTGTAAAGATATGCTAAAGCATTCTCAACATTCCAACAATCTGCTCTTGTTGAGAAAACAAGGCAAAAGCCTCAAGAGAGAATGAGGGCTCTCAGCGACGTATGTTTTGCATTACAATAAACCTATTTAGGAGTTATGAACTGAACTACTTTAAATTTTTCTTACTTTTAGTTTAAATGGTTTATTGATCCCAATCCTCAAAAACTGTAATTATGACTCTGAACCAATGTTGCGTGCCAATGGAATTATAATTAGCAGTCAATTCACTCTAGATGAGGCTTGTGTGCTGCAGCCTCTGTTACGACCCGATCCTAGATCCCTATAGGACCCGAGATTGGTTCGCCTTGACTAATCCCAAGACCCAGTCGTCCAACGAAAAATAACCAAAAACGGAAAATCTATTACAACCACACATGCAATGTAACTAAGCAGAAATAAATAAGAGGCAGGAATGGAAATCAGTGTGAAAAGTCTCAAATATTACATGCCACAAGCGGAAGAGTACTACAACATACATAATCATCACAACTACAACAGAGGGAAATATAACATGAACAGAAATATAGCAGAACAGCTAATACATACTAAAAGTACTCACTACTACAAAAGAGGCCTAGAACAGAGAAAGGAACAATATACGGCTAGGCTCGGTTAGGCCCAGCACCCTCGGCAACCGGTGGCGCTGGCTGCTCAACTCCCTGACCTGAACATGGTTATACAATCCGTAGTCAGCTAACGCTGGATAGAGTGGTGGTTAAGCCATTTACATGTAATTTAACTTAAAGAAACAAGCAAGTAGCTAATCATTCATTTCCATTTATCTCATCTAAGTGTTTCTGTTTCCGTTATTCTAATAAGGATCCACAACATTTCTTAATATTCTTGTTCCCTAAGGGAATGATCTTGATTGCAATTTATTCAACGATGTAGAATGTACACGTGGTTCTCTCTTGACCGGGAGAGCCCCCGTGGTACTCCTAGACCCGGTCTACAACCCCGAGGTCACGGTCGCGACGTAGTGATGACTACGGCACATGCGATAAGCGCAGGAGTAGTTATCCCACACTAACACGCAATCAGTCATTTCCACTAGCGAGTATGCCGAAACGTACAGCACAGAACAGAACAGGGGTCTCACCCATTAGAACAGGGGTCTCTCCCATCAACATTCTGCGCACCCTGGCCCGACTATCCCAGTTTGCCCAGCGGGCCTAACAAGAGTCAGTGTAGGGTTGCAAGTCCTAACCCCGGGACCCATGAGGTGGCTGGCTCCCCTCCTACACTAAGGTAACAAGTGTCCGTGTAGGGGGCCATTCCTAACCTCGGGTCTCAACCAAAGGGCAGCTAGCTCCCCCCTACACTAAAGTGACAGTAGCTCTCCTCAGTACCGAGTACCCGAGGGCCTGGTCACTTTCCATGCAAAAGGGATAGTTGCTCTCCTCGGTACCGTGTATTTGAGGGCCAACACACTTCCCTCCTACATACGATATTCGTTCCATACACGCGAGTTCCTTTCTAGTTCCCCGTAGGGTTCGTATGTAGACTTTCTCATTTCAACATCCGATTCATTACATGCACAACAGGAAGCTCAAGATTTCACAATCGATTATTTAGTACACCGCAGATATTTTCATTCATGTCATGCTTCATTAAATGTGGTACAGGCAGCTCATAGTTTACTACTTTCAGTAAGCATCACAACAATTTAATCATTCAATACATGCGCATTCATCTCTTTCATCCCTAGTGTTCATTTCACAACCTAGGGTTCAATCGAATATTTCTAAAGTAGCATGTATTCATCTTCTTCAGCCCTATGGTTCATCTCAAAACCTAGGGTTCAATTAAACATTTCTAAAGCATGCAATTTAATTATTAATTCTGAAATTTGAGAGAGAACCACTCTATCGAGTGATTGCACAGCAAAAATACACCAGTAAATATGCCATCTTATGTTATTTCCTAGCATTGCCCTTGCATCTTATGTAGCCCTACTTGCATTTGTAAATATGCACCTGCATGCATTTATAAAGAGGGGAAGAGAGTGAGAATAAATGGCCATCCAATCCACTTCCATTATTAACATTTTCCTTGAGTGTGGCATTGCAATTTCATCATTTTTCATTTTTTTTTCTTTTTTCTCTTTCTCATTTAATGCGGCTACAGGGCATGGTGCACGCACCTCTCCTCTCCACTCCTGCTAGCAGCATGGGGAGAGGTGTGCCCACCCTCTTTAAAACACCATGCACTCCCCCATGCTGTGAAGGACGGCATCCACCTTCATATAGACTAGCCACCACCCTCAGTCAACCGCTAGCCAACCTCCTTCCCTCTCCCTCTCCATACACAGTTCCTCTTCTCACAAGTTGAGAAGAGGCACACCGTGTGAAGGAGAAAACTCACGATGATTTCAGACCACCACTATGAGTCCCACCACCACCCAGCTCCGTCGTGAGCAGGTGGGCTTGGTGGTTTCTTGCTTCATTTTTTATTTGCATTTTTCCTTCTTTTTTTCGTTTTGTTCCTCCTCCATTAATGCAAAGCTCCCAACTCTGAAGCTCCAACACCTTCACGCACCTCCAGAACCTCCAGCCGGTCACTGCTAGCCCGCGCAGACCGCACGAGGCTTCATTCCACGTGCGTAGGCACTCCACAGCGCCAGGCATGCGCAAAACTTGCTCCAACTAGTCGCCAGACCGCGCACGCACTGTAGCACACTGTAGCGCGCAGTCTGCGCAACATTGTAGGCACCAGCAAGTTTCTCACTTAGCCGGTGGCTCTGCGCTCTCTCTCCTCGCCGTTACCGCCTCCACCCAGTCACCATACGTGCACCCTTGTGGGCTGCGTGACGCGCCCGCACCTCACCTGCACGCCCGCGCTGGGCAAGCGGCCCACACCAGCACGCCTCCAGACGACGCACGATGCCTCCAGACGACTTAACTCAACACCCTCCCAGCACATAGCCCTTGTGAGCTACAGCTTTGCGCGCAGCCCTTGTGCATTATGCGTGCGTGCTTCTCCTCCTCTACGCACAGTGCGGTGCTTCCTCAGCGCCTGCACTACCGGTCCTCCTCCAGCGCGCACACACACACACACCCTAACACATCCACACAGACACACACATTTACGCATACACACATATATATACATACACATTCACATACTCTCACCCTTACATATATTTACATATACATAAATATATATATACATATATATATACATATACACATATATATACATATATAGTTATAGAGATATATATATATAAATATACATATATACTTATATATATCCACTTATCCACATTCCCCTATACACATATTCACCTCTCATACACTACCCATATTCCCGTGCACTCATCCTTGCACCCCGCATCATATCGCGGGAATATTCTCACCAGTTGCTGATATTCCTCGATACCCACGCAAAGCAAGCGCCTCCACCCTCACTCACACACATCCACTCCACACTTCACGCAGCACTTAGTCTTGTTGGTTGCGTCTTGCTAGACGTGGACCAACTTGACACGGTGCTACATCCCATTCACATTTCCATCTTCACCCCTATCTATATAAGATCTATATAACTGTACATATTCTATATCTACTATATATACATATATAGATATACTAAGCTAAATATTTCTTTTCATTGCATTCTATTTTCTCTTTCAATTTTTCTTTTCTTCCTACTACTAAAAAGGCTAAGAAAAGTATAAGATAGAAAAGATAAATCTTGATTTGCAGGCACACGGTCTCGCGTGTGGTGAGACAGGACTCGTTGTATTTTGGCATATAGCCAAGGACCTATTTGAGGGTGTGCCTCAAGAACAAGATTATCGAAAAAAAAACCTAAAAAATCAAGAAAACCAAAAACATAATAAACGCAAGGAAGAGATACGTTTTAGGAAAGGCATAGAAACTTCGCAAATCTCCTAATCCTCGCCTCCCTGAGATCGACCCTGGGCCTAAAAGTGATTAAGCTAAAATCAAGTAGGCCAGGTTAAAAATTTTGTGAAACTGGTGTAGACTCGATTTAGGTTAACTCACTATACTCATTTCAACATTAATATCACCATTTTAATAAAGCCTATTCGAGTACGCACCACCGGGATACACGGGTGGAATGGGGGCTCGAACTGCAGATCCCGTCGTCTCCACGAGCCCCGTATACTCAATTGGCTAGAGACCTATATAATCGACCAAACACATCAAACAGGTTCAAAATAGTATATGAGTGACACTAAAACGTAGAGAATCTCGAACGGAAACCAACGATACTTCGTTTACGCAAAATCAACTCCGTTTGGGCCCTAAATGGGCCGAAAACATGCATGCTGACTAAAATCAGACGTCTGGGACTAGACCCAGATGTCTTAAACGACCACAGAATCTCACCTTGCTTTCCTGCAGCTTCCTCAGATGTTTAAACCCCTCCGCAACCGTCTGAGGGAGATCCCAGATGTCTGACACTCCCTCTGGTCGTATGGGAGTGCAGTCAGACGTCTGGCACTGCCTCCAGACATCCTAAAGCACCTCGAAGAGCACGCCACACACCTTTCCAACGCCTATACCCGCGTACATACGTGCCGTTTCAAAAACACGACACATATAAAGTTACGTACATGAAAAGTAGGCTCGTGCATGGTATGTACCTCGGCCCCTTCGTGTTGTCAGATGTCCGGTGCCAGCTCCAGATGTCCTGAGGATCCTCTAGACATCTGGACATGGTCTCAGACATCTGGTACTATGGAAAATGGTTTTGTAGTACCCCTTGCAAGCTTTCTCCTTGCACAAGCCTCCACTCGCAGGACCGTAGCATCTCCTCCAGCGGCTGCAGGAGGTCACAGGGCTCCTCTCAACTAGTCGAAGAGGTCATCGTTACGAGGTAGTGGATACTTGTTCTTGAAGTGACCCGATTCAACTGCCTGTATTTGACACAAAGCCAGAGGGTACCGTCCTTTTTGTTCACTGATAACACAGGGGCTCCCCACGGGGATGCACTGGGCCTCACAAAGCCCTTCTCCAACAGATCCTGTAATTGGAACTTGAGCTCTCACAGCTCAAGCGAGGCCAACCTGTATGGTGCAGTAGAGATGAGGTTGGTCCTTGGTATTAGTGAGATCTCAAACTCGATCTAACGCTCAGGCAGCAGTCCTGGTAGCTCCTCTGGGAAAATATAGGGGTACTCGCAGACCACTAGGATACTCTGTAAGTCAACCACTAGGCTAGGCTCTGCTACAACACAAGCTAAGAAGCCCTCACATCCCTGGCTAAGAAGCTTTGCTGCTCGAAGCGTGGAGAAGCACCTGAAACCTCTGTCTACCAGCTGGCCGTGAAACTCAAAGGGAGGCAACTCTAGTATGGAGAAGACGATCTTCCTCCCAAAACAGTCCACCAGGGCATGATAGGTAGACAGCCAGTCCATTCCTATGATCACGCCAAAGTCCTCCATCGGGATCACAATCAGGTCGGCAGGAAGATGTGTCCCCCTATAGTGACCTCGTAGTCTGTAAAGATCTCCTCTGTGACAAACAATTGTTCACCTAGGCCTCTAATCAGGAACAGAACCTCTGACAGTACACTGCTCAGGCCCAAACTGACGGCAAAACTCGTGGTGACAAAAGAATGTGTGGCACCAGAATCGAAAAGTAACTAAACAAGTCTTCAGGAAACTGGAAGCATACCTGCCACCATAAAGCTTGAAGCTCTGGCGTCTGCTAATCAGGGCGTTGACATGCCCCTCAGCCCTGGGTGTAGAAAAAGTGGCCACGCTCTGAGTCGAGCTAGCAGCAGCTGGCTAGTACCCACCTGATGGGAACACTATCATGAGCCATAACTAGCTCAATTTAGTCATTATCAAGGAAAAAATGCTCTTACATAACCGCTAGAGGACTGTAATTCATTGCATAATCATTCTGAGAGAAAGACAAGAAAACAAGGTTAAAACTATAATTTTGCAATCATATCATGAATGCAGTACAATCACGGGATTTTTCCAGGAGGTAATTAAGGGTCAAATGGCTTTAAATGTCCAACAAGTGGGTTAGAGCAGACCAAAAAGGGCTTTCGCATGTTTTGAGAATTAAATGACTTCTGAAACCTTAAAAATAGACCCACTTAATTAACTGAGGTTCTAGTCAGGATAAAATTCACCTAAACCCTCTAATATTTATATAAAAATATTCTCTAGGGTTTGGTACCTTCAATTTGACCATTAGAACTCATCTTGACCCAAAACAGAGTCTTAGAAAGACATTGGCCCTAATTTAGGTTTTTGCATAAATTACCTAGTCAAATGAGATCAAAACCTAAATCTAACTCCTTGGGTCCAAATTAGATTTGTATAAAACTTTGGGCCCAATCTGAGATCATCTTAACCAAGTTTGCATTTTGGTCTAGTCAGACTCTTTCTATCTCATTCAGACATTTAACTTTGAATTCCATACAACTAGCCCCCCAACTTCTTTGTCTTCTTCACAGAAAAATCCCTTGGCCATTATCGCTCAAGAATCCTATTCCGACGAGCTTCATTTGGAGAGATCTCCTTGATTTATTGATGAAACTTTCCCAAAATCAAATCAGAGATTCTTGGGGAAATTCTCTTTCCAATGGGACCAACCTTGGATCCCAACTCCTTCCCAAAAGCTTGTGCGAACGCTTTGAAGGAATGGTTATCCTATTTGTGCGTAAGCTCCAAGGTTCCCAAGCTTGTTTCCAAGCTTGGAAACCCCTCATGAACCCTATAAAAGGATCCCCAGGGCACGACCGTGTTCTTCAGCTATGATTTGGCCAAAAATCCTCTTCCTAACCCTACCTCTGGCCTCCTCCAACCTAGCTCTAACGAGCATCCTTCCCCGTCATCCTACGGCCTCCCAACGGCCAAATTGGGAGCGTCTTCTTCCTCCCCGACTTCATTCACCTCTCGACGATCACATCAGAGGTGCCCAGATCCCTTTCATCACCGTTGTCCCCCTCACGGAGGATTCATCTTCCCCACGTCCGGCCATCACACCAACGTGGGTTTTCTACCTCCTTGGACCATTAGATTAGGTTCTTTAGCTTCCTCTACTTCCCTCCTTTTCCCTTATTTCTATCTCTCAAAACGACCGCCGACCACACATCTCCCCCTCCATCTTCTTCTGCTCCAGCGAAGCTTCGGCGACGCCCAACCACCACTCCACCACACGAATTGCGCCGCTATCACCTCCATCAGCTCCACCATGCTCCACTCTTCAAAACCCCTCACTCCATTCGCTTTCTCATCCACCCAATCATGCCACTGAACAAACCCATCACCAACTTCCTTCCCCGACTCTGATCGGCCACTACATGCTCCCACCCTCCACAAGACTGTCACCATCACCTTCGCTGTACTACAGCGAAGCTAAGGCACCATTTAACTGGGGCCTTCAAGCTCATTTTCTTGTTTCAGGTCTTCATCAATTCGTCGCCACTGCCACCTCCATCCCCGACCACGATCGTGCTCCTCCGGCGTCTAGATGACCTGGTGCCACTCTCACTCGACGTGGCTACGTCCCAGGATCTGCTCCAAGTCTTGGATTAAAGACCCCAAGCTGCAGCAATGCTCCAATTGGCTAAGAACGACAGTGCAGCGCACACGAAGGAAGGGTGGGAATTTAGTCCCACTTCGGAAGTTGATAGCCACTCCGCAACGCATATATTGATTTTGTCCTATAGGCTTATCGCCTCCAATGCTCCCACACATGCCTCGCCCGCGACACCTTACACATGGGTCTGGCCGACCTGATAACCCACCTAACCTATGCACTCCTCGCTCACCACCCACACCGGTGAGCCTGGTCTTGAGTGCGCATCTGCCCATTTGCACAACTACCCTGACTTGTGGCCCTGGGAGGGCGGATCCCAGAGAGAGGAAGAGAGCGCAGGACAGGGGACGGTTTTGCCCTATGCGACACTTAGTCAAATCTAGGATGTTCGCCCTCTGTGTGTGAAGAAAGAAGAAGAGGAGAAGAGGCTGAAGACAGGCAAGAAGAGAAAGAAGAGGAGGAGAAGGAAGAAGGCTCGTGCATAAAGGGAGAGAGCAGCTGAAGAAGGAAAGCTAAAGAAGAAGAAAGGAGAAAAGCAGAAGTAAAGAAGAGAAGAGAAAAAGAGAAAGAAAAAGAAGAACAATAGCATTGTAGCACTTGTTGGATAAGTCGACCGTTTCAATAACCCAACGTCTAATTTGAGGCTTTATCTGGTTATCTAAGTACCTAAGTTTGATGGTTGATGGCACTATTGCATTATTTGCATATATGCTTAAATTGAATAATCGATGATCTAAATCACCATTGTTTTTGCTTTAGGATTCTTTTTGCCATATGTTAAACTCATGCTTTCTATTTATTAGTATTTTTGAGTTATTTCTTGTGAACATTTACATTATTGAGATTAGTGTGTGAATTCCTACTTGCCCCTTGTGTTCGACCTCGGAACTCATTTCTGATATTCAAGTAATAAATATTATTTGTTTTTCGCACTAATTCGATCTATACTACAACGTGACAATTTTAAAACCCGTTTCATAGCAAACAACATTTTGGCATTGTTACCAGGGAGCAACGTGCAATTCACCGCTATTCTCTGCATTATTTGATTATATTTGAGCGCTAACTTGCCCTATTTGCTTTATTATGATTTTGTGAGGTACTTCACGAGGACACCACAGATATTTTCATTTATGTCATGGTTCATTAAATGTGGTACAGGCAGCTCATGATTTACTACTTTCAGTAAGCATCCCAGTAATTTAATCATTTAATAGATGTGCATTCATCTCTTTCATCCCTAGTGTTCATTTCACAACCAAGGGTTCAATCGAATATTTCTAACGTAGCATGCATTCATCTTTTTCAACCCTATGGTTCATCTCACAACCTAGGGTTCAATCAAATATTTCTAAAGCATGTAATTTAATTATTAATTCTGGAATTTGAGAGAAAACCACTCTACCGAGATACACGGGTGGAATGGAGGCTCGAATCGCAAATCTCGTCGTCTTCGTGGGCTTCATATACTCAATTGGTTGGAGACCTATATAATTGACTAAACACATCAAACAGGTTCAAAATAGTATACGAGTGACACTAACACGTAGAGAAACTCGAACGGAAACCAACGATACTTTGTCTGAGCAAAACCAACTCCGTTTGGGCCCTAAACGAGCCAAAAACGTGCATACTGACTAAAATCAAACGTCTGGGATTAGACCCAAACGTCTTAAACGACCTCATAATCTCACCTTGCTTTCATGTGGCTTCCTCAGACGTCCGAACCCCTCCGCAACCGTTTGAGGGAGATCCCAGACGTCTGACACTCCCCATGGTCATCTGGGAGTGCAGTCAGACATCTGGCACTGCCTCCAGACGTCCTAAAGCACCTCGAAGGGTGTGTCACACACCTTTCCAATGCATGCACCCACGTACACACGCTCCGTTTCAAAAACACGACACATATAAAGTTTCATACATGCAAAGCAGGCTCGTGCATGGTACGTACCTTGACCCCTTTGTGCTGTCAGACATCCGGTGCCAGCCCCTGCGAGCTTCCTCCTCGCACGAACCTCCGCCCGCAGGACCGCAGCAGCTCCTCTAGCGGCTGCATGAGGTCGCGAGGCCCCTCTCCATGAGCTCCCTCAGCTACACCTCCGACCACACCTCCTCTCCCGAGCTCCTCGCTCTCCTAACCAACAACTCTCCCACGCTCTGCCTCTCCTTCACCCACATGCTCCTCTGTAAAGACCCATCACACTTTTAGCCTTTTAAGATGTCTGGAGTCTTGGTCAGACGTCTATCCAAACGTCTGGACCCTTTCCCAGACATCTGAAAATGAATTTTTTGTATGCACACTACGCCCTGCACGCGGGCGACGCGCAGGACCTTCTTCCTCTCTCTCCTTTCCTTTCCTTGCCCGAACCCTAAAACCCCTCAACACCATCTATTTAAGCCCCTCCCCTCCTCTCCTCTCAACTCCACACACCACCACCATCATTTTCAGAGCTTGCGAGAGTGGCGAGAGGAGGCGAGTGAGGGAGAGCGAAAGGGAGAAGGAGAGTGCAGGAGGAGGAGGAGGCCGAGGTCGGAGAGTGTTACGACCCGGTTCCCGAATCCCTATAGGACACGAGAATCGGAACAACTCGACTGATTCCAAGACCCAGTCGTCCAACGAGAAAGTAACCAAAAAGTAGTAAAATAAACCACATTCATCATGCAAGCAACTAAAAGTAACAAAAGTACAGCAGTAAAGAAATAAACTACTACAGTACACACCACCACAACAGTAGAGAATTTAAAAGGATACAGGAATATAAAATTACAATAAAAGAGTACAAGAATGTAACAAAATACTCACTACTAAAGAAAACGGAGTACAACTAAAGTACAACCACTGGGCTCTACTGGGCCCAGCACCCTCTACAGCCGAAGGCTCTGGCTGCTCAACACCTGGACCTGAAAAAGGTGGTAAGTACGACACGTCAGCGAAACGCTGAGTAGAGTGGCAACCAACTAACTAAGAAAAACAGTAAAGGTGGACAGGTAGCTGTTGTTTCAGTTCTTCTTTATTTAACTAATTATTCTTTCTTTCATTACTTGGTTTATTTATCAGATCTTTTTCTTGATCTTGAATGTTCCTCGTGGGAACGATCTTGATTGCAGTCTTTTCCAAAGAGTAGAAGTAGCACGTGGTGCTCTCCTAGTCAGGAGAGTCCCTCGTGGTGGTCCTACTCTCAGTAAACCACTCCAAGGTCGCTGACAGATGTAACAGTGACTACGGCACGCTCGATAAACGCACGGGTAGCTACCCCGCACTGGCACACGGTCAGTCGTTTCCATTAACGGGTGTGCCAAAAGCACAGCACAGAACCAGTATAGGGCATAGCTCTCTCAGTAACAGGGGTCTAGCCCCCCACAGTAACCAAACAGGGGTCTTGCCCCTCCACAGTCCGCGCACCCTCGCCTGACTACCCTGGTTTGCCCAGTGGGCCTAACAAGTCGGTGTAGGACGACTAGCGGAACCCCGGGCCCCGTGGGGTGGCTAGCTCTCTCCCTACACTAGTAGCTCTCCCCGGTACTATGTACGCGAGGGCCACAGAGTTGGTACAAAGTGGCCAGTCCTAACCCCGAGTCCCAACCCTAGGGCGGCTAGCTCCGCTCTGCACTAAACAGTGGGACAGTCGCTCTTTTTGGTACTCCGTATTCAAGGGCCAGCTCACTTCCCCATTCACATTTCCAGTTTCATTCTATTTATTTCCAGGAGCTCTACTCCTAATTCCCCGTAGGGTTCATGCATGTTTCTCAGGCCAAGCCATACTATGTCTCATCATTTTATATTTATTCGCAGATAGCACGTGTTTCCAACATCCAATCTTTCTTTTCCAATTTATATACAGGCAGCTAGTATTTATTTGCAAACAAAAGAAATTACATGTAACAGTACTCTACATTTCACAGGCAGCTGTTATCCAATTACAGGCAATTATTATTATTCTATCTACACATTCAAGACTGCAACTCAGGAATTTAATACAATCGTTCCAGAGTTTCTTGTCCTAGAATTCATGCTATACCCTAGGATCTATCATTCAATCTAGTGTTTCTGGTCCTAGGATTCATGCCATACCCTAGGATCTATCATTTAATCCAGATATGCATTTATGTTTGTAATTAACTAAGGGAAGCCACTCTACCCGCAAAATCGGGAGTAATGGGGGCTTGATCGACAGGTCCACGTGCCTCTGCAACCCCAAATCCGCAACAGAATGAGGTCCTCACACAAGGATCAACCACAGAAAACCACTCATAACATGATAAACAGCATTCCAACAAGTAGAGAATCTTATACGAAGAAGAACGGAAACTTAAACGCGGAGATCCGACCTCAAACAGACCCCAAATGAGTCAAAAATGACAACTCTGACTCAAATCAGACATCTGAAACATCTTCCAGACATCTTAAAAGGGGTCCAGATCCATACCTGTAACGACCTGATTCCCGAGTCCCTATGAGACACGAGAACCGGACCGACTAGACTAATCCCAAGACCTAGTCATCCAACGAGGAAGTAACCAAAAGAGCAGTAAAATAAACTACATTCAGCATGAATATAACTAGTAGTAACAAGAATACAGCAGTAAGAAAAGGAACTACTACAGCATGTACCACCACAATAGTAGAACAACATTTATAACATAACATGAATTACAAGTAAAGAAAAGTACAAAGAGTAACAAGAACTACTCACTACAGTGGAACAAAAGGGGGTACAAAAGAACTGCGGTAACTCTACTGGACCCTACTCGGCCCAGCGTCCTCTGCAGCCGCTGACCCTGGCTGCTCAACACCTGGTCCTGAAAGTAATGAGTGTAACACGTCAGCGAAACGCTGAGTAGAGTGGCAACTAAACTAAAGAGGCAGTAAAGTGTACAGTAGCTGTTTTATTTTCTTTCTTTATTTATGTCTTTCTGTTGTTTCACAATTTATCTATTTCTCAGATCCTTCACTTGATCTCTAATGTTCCTCGTGGGAACGATCTTGATTGTAGTCTTTTCCAAAGAGTAGAAGTAGCACGTGGTGCTCTCCTGGTCAGGAGAGTCCCTCGTGGTGGTCCTACTCTCAGTAAACCACTCCAAGGTCGCTGACAGACGTAACAGTGACTACGGCACGCTCGATAAACGCACGGGTAGCTACCTCGCACTGGCACACGGTCAGTCGTTTCCGTTAACGGGTGCGCCAAAAGCACAGCACAGAACCAGTATAGGGCATAGCTCTCTCAGTAACAGGGGTCTAGCCCCCCGCAGTAACCAAACAGGGGTCTTGCCCCTCCACAGTCCGCGCACCCTCGCCTGACTACCCTGGTTTGCCTAGTGGGCCTAACAAGTCAGTGTAGGTGAGCTAGCAGAACCCCAGGGCCCGTGGGGTAGCTAGTACTTGCTCTACACTAGTAGCTCTCCTTGGTACTGTGTACACGAGAGCCAAAAAGTCGATACAAAGTGGCCAGACCTAACACCGGGTCCCTGGGGCGGTTGGCTCCGCTCTACACTACGCAGGTAACAGGTGCTTCTCCTGGTACTACGTACCCAAGAGACAACACACTTCCACGCCTTTCTTTCTCAGTTCCATTTCATTCCCTTTCCAGGAGTTCTACTCCTAATTCCCCGTAGGGTTCCAGCTCTTTTAACTCAGCACATTCAGGTTTCACCCCTTTCAGTTTCACGTTCATACAACCCATATTCTCAATCATGTTCATTTATTCATAACAGGCAGCTGTTAAATCAATTTACAGGCAGCTATTATTTCCTTTCCACATTTTCCAAGACTGCAATATCTATATCCATATCACTAGTTTTTCAGTCCTAGGATTCATGTCGTACCCTAGGATCTATCATTCAATCTAGTTTTCCAGCCCTAGGATTCATGCAATACCCTACGATCTATCATTCAATCTGATTTCTCATTCCTAGGATTCATGCAATGCCCTAGGTTCTATTAATTGTTTCAGAATTGTAACAAATTATGTTAATAATTTTTAAAGCCACTCTACCAGCTACAACGGGAGTACTGGGGGCGTGGTTGGAAATCCCGCGTGCCTCCACAATCCCCGAGACTGCAATGGAACGGGGTCCTAACACAAGGATCAAGCACAAGGAGTTTCTCAGAATAGTATATAATTACTGTAAACAGGTAGAGGATCTTATTCCGAAAAGAACGCAACTCGAAATGCGGAAAACGGACTCCGAACGGGCCCTAAACGGGTCAAAAATGACGAAACAGACCAAAATCAGACGTCTGGAACCTCTTCCAGACGTCTTAAAAGGTGGTTCAGAGGATACCTTCGCTCTTGTGTAATCCCTTAGACATCCAGAAGCTTACGGGGGCGTCTGGCTTAGTTCCCAGACGTCCGATGGTCAACCTGGAAGTCTGGAACTCCTCTCCGTCGTCTGGCACTGCGGCCAGACGTCCAATTCGCGTTGGATGGCGAGTCTCAGAACCTACATGTATCCACTCCTCGCTCTCAGTACGACGGGTCGCAGAAAAGGAAGAAGGAAGAAAATAACTTACTTGCCAGACGTCTGGACAGTCCTCCAGACGACTTCACCGTCGTCTGGTTGGAAGCCCAGACGTCTGATTCTGGAAAAACTTCCAGAATCAGAGCTCGACTCGATCTCCGCCCACGACGCACGGCCGCGCCGCGCCTCGCCTACCTGCTGCTCGAGCTGCAGTAGCCCTCCCGCGTCACTCCACGCCCGCTACTCCCCCGCCGGCCGGCTCTAGCTGCCCCGGCAAGCTCGAGCCCTCACAGTCGAGCGTCTCCTCCCTCACGCAACACCTCCTCTCGCAACTCGCCGCGGCTGCCGCTGCCGCCGCTCGCTCTCGCACCGGCTGGAAGGAGAAGAAGGGAGCGGAGGAGATGAGAGTGAGGGAGAGGGCGAGGGCCTTATAAGGCAGCGTGGGGAGAGAGAGAGAGAGAGGGAGAGAGAGCGCAGCATTGCGCCTGCAGGAGGAGAGAGGGAAAAAGAGGGCGTTCGCAGGTCTACGCGCTCAGGCGCGCAGACGCAATTCTGCGTGCCGCAGAAATTAAATCCCAGACATCTAGTAAGACATCTGGGCCACCTCCCAGACGTCTTAAAAAGACGTCTTGCAACCGCGTTCGTAACAATACCTCACTCTGCGTTGTTCCTCAGACGTCCAGGGATCCTGTCGAACCGTCTGGACTTAGTTCCAGACATCCGACTATCTCTCCAGACATCTGGAAATGCTCTCCGCCATCTGGTACCTCGCGCAGACGTCGGATCCGCGTGGGAGGGCGTGCCCTGCACCTTCCCGAAGCGAATCCTGCACGTGCACGCAAAACTCTTAACACGGCACACAGCAGAGCTTCGGCAGAACGGCTGCATGGCCGTAACTGCAAAAAGGAAAACAGAAGCCGCAGCACGTACCTCTCAGCCATCTAGAGCCTCCTCCAGACGTCGTCCACATCGTCTGGATGTTGGTCTAGACGTCTGATTCTAGGAAAAATCCCAAAATCAGAAGCTCCTTCATCTTCTTCCTGCTGCGCGCAACCGCGCCGTGCTCGTCCGCCCGCTACTCTAGCTGCAGCAGCGTCGGGGAGGACTTCCCTGACACAACACTCCGCCTTACGCACGCCTGACCGGCCGCGAGCTTCTCCGGCAAGCTCCCTCACGGCTAGTGCGCTCTCCTCTCTTCCCTTCTCTCACTGCCCCTCTCCTCTCCGCCGCTGCACTTGGCAGCAACCCGCGGCTCTTGCTCTCGCTCTCGCGTTGGAGGAAGAAGATGGATGGTGTGGGGTGGTGAATGAGGGAGAGGGGAGGGGATATATGTAGGCATGGGGGTAAAACTCTGCAAGGCGATGAGGGAAGAAGAAAGAGAAGAAGGCCGCTGGGCTCAGTCTGCGCACGGCATGCGCGCAGATTCGGGGCCATACGCACAAAAATTGATTTCCAGACGTCTGGGAAAGTGTCCAGACGTATGGGCCAACTCGCAGACATCTTAAAAGGGTTTTGGTGGAACGGGTCTTAACAACATAACAAACTCAAAGGAAGTTTCGTCCCCAAAACTTGTACTAACTAGGGTGCGGAAAAAGAACAACTTACGCATAACAAACTCAAAGATGACCGAAGCCGATCCGAAAAGACGTGCCCTCAAAGAGCTCCAGGTATCGCTCCCGCATCGTCGCCTTAGGCTCCCAAGTAGCCTCCTCGTACCGCTGGCTCCTCCACAAGACTTTCACCAGGGGCACCTGCTTCCGTCTCAGACTCCGGACGGCTTTATCGAGTATCTGCACTGGCCGCTCAGGGTAAGTCAGGTCGTCACCCACCTCGACGCTCTCGTGGCTCAGAACGTGACTGGGATCAGCAACATACTTCCTGAGGTTGGACACATGGAACACATCGTGCACACCAGAAAGCTGGGGAGGAAGGGCAAGCCTGTAAGCAACGGGTCCAACCCGCTACAGGACCTCAAAGGGTCCCACAAACCTTGATGCGAGCTTCCCTCTCACCCTAAACTGCTGCAAGCCCTTCATGGGCGAAACGCGAAGGAAGACGTGATCCCCAACCTCAAACCGCACCTCTCTGCGTTTTCAATCTGCATAGCTCTTCTCTCTGCTCCTAACAGTGCGAAGTCGTCTATGAACCTACTCGATCACCTCCTGACTCTGCTGGATCAGCCTGGGGCCAACCTCCCACTTGGTCCCCACCTCAACCCAACTCAAGGGTGCCGTACACCTCCGTCCGTACAGAACCTCGTAGGGTGCCATGCCGATGCTCGAGTGATAACTGTTATTATATGCAAACTCCACCAGGGAAAAGTGCTCCTCCCAAGAGCCCCTCTAGTCCAGTACACAAGCACGCAAAAGGTCCTCGAGTGTTTGTATCGTGTGCTCAGATTGTCCGTCCGTCTAGGGGTGGTATGCTGTACTAAACCTCAACCGTGTCCCCAAGGCCTGCTGAAACTCAGCCCAAAACTGGGACATAAAATGGGTATCCCGATCGGATACGATCAGCAGTGGAACTCCGTATAGACGTACCACATCGCGATATACCTCTCTGCCAACTATGCTGGTCCCAAGGTGACTCAGATCGGCAAGAAACGTGCCGTCTTCGTCAATCTGTCAATGATCACCCAGACTGCGTCGTGTCCTCACTGGGTAACGGTCAAGCCCACCACCACGTCCATGGTGATGCTCTCCCACTTCCACTCTGGCACTGGAAGTGGCTGCAACGGCCCTGCAGGCCTCTGATACTTGGCCTTCACCTGTTGGCACACTAAACACTACTGTACGAATTCACCTACATCCCACTTCATTCCCCTCCACCAAAAGTCGCGTCCCAAATCGTGGTACATCTTTATGTTTCTGGGATGTATGGTGAACCTAGAACCGTGTGCCTCAGTCAGGAGCTCTCTCAACAGCTCCTCGTCCCTAGGAACGCACAAACGTCCCCTCATGCATAGCACCTCATCTGTAAAAGAGAAGTCCCCAGGGTCCCCTGACAGCACTCTATCACACAACGACTGCAAGTACGAGTCAGCCATCTATCCTGTGATGATGTGGTCTATCAGCTCTAGCCTCATCTGCCGTGTCACAGTCATTGCCTCACAGTGCCCCAGTAACTCCAGGGGTCGCCAACTGCCCATCTCCTCCATGAGGCTCCAACTTTGCGCCTACAAACTGGCCAAGTGGGCAGCCGCCTTCCGGCTGAAGGCGTCAGCCACCACATTGGCCTTCCCCGGGTGGTAGGAAATGCTGCAGTCATAATCCTTCAGGAGCTCTAACCAACGTCTCTATCTCATGTTGAGCTCCTTCTGATCAAACAAGTATCTAAGGCTCTTATGATCTGTGAAAATCTCAAAGGTCTCACCGTACAACTAGTGCCTCCAATTCTTCAGTGCGAAGACGACAGCTGCCAGCTCCAGGTCATGGGTAGGGTAGCTATGCTCATGGGACTTCAGTTGCCGTGAAGCGTAAGCGACAATGTGACCCCTCTGCATGAGCACACCCCCTAACCCCTGCAAAGAGGTGTCCGTGTACACAACGAACCCACCACTATTGTCTAGGATGGTGAGCAAGGGAGCCGAAGTCAGCCTCTCCTTCAGCTCCTGAAAACACACCTCACAAGTGTCTGTCCAAGAAAAGGGTATGTCCTTCCGAGTCAGCTGTGTCATAGGATGTGCAATCTGCGAGAAGCCCCTGATAAATCACCTGTAGTAGCCTGCCAGTCCCAAGAAACTGCAGATTTCAATAATTGTACGCGGTCTCTCCTACTTGAGCATTGCCTCAACCTTGGCTGGGTCCACAGCCAAGCCATCCCTGGAGATCACATGGCCCAAAAAGGTCACCTCCCTCAACCAGAACTCGCACTTGCTGTATTTGGCGTACAGCCTACATTGTCTCAGTGTGTCCAGAACCATCCGCAAGTGCTGTCCATGCTGCATCTGATCTCGAGAATAGATGAGCACATCATCAATAAATACCACCACGAATTGGTCCAAGTACGGCCTGAACACCCGGTTCATCAAATTCATGAAGGTAGCGGGGGCATTGGTCAGCCCAAACGGCATGACCAAATACTCGTAGTGTCCATACCAGGTGCGGAAAGCTGTCTTGGAGACGTCTGCCTCCGTGATCCTCAACTAGTGGTACCAAGACCTCAAGTCTATCTTGGAGAATACCGTGGCACCTCGCAATTGGTCAAACAAGTCGTCAATCCTCGACAGTGAATACCTGTTCTTGATGGTAACCCTATTCAGCTGTCTGTAGTCCACACAAAGGCATAGGGTACCATTCTTCTTCTTCACGAACAATACCGGGGCATCCCACAGAGACGCACTGGGCCTCACAAAGCTCTTCTCCAGAAGGTCCTGCAACTGAGACTTGAGCTCTCGCAGCTCAAGTGGTGCCATCCTATACGGTGCTGTAGAAATGGGGCTGGTCCCCGGTAACAGTGAGATCTCAAACTCGATCTCACTCTTGAGCGGTAGTCCTGGCAACTCATCTAGGAACAAGTCGGGGTACTCTCTGACCACCGAGATACTCTGAAGGTCTGCCACAGGGCTGGGCTCCGCCACCACACAAGCCAGGAAGCCCTCACACCCCTGGCCCAAAAGTCTCACCACCCGAAGTGTAGAAATGCACTTGAAGCCTCCATCCACTGGCTGCCCGTGAAACTCGAAAGAAAGCAACTCCGGTATGGAGAAGACAATCTTCCTCTCAAAACAGTCCACCAAGGCGTGGTAAGCGAACAGCCAGTCCATCCCCAGAATCATGCCAAAGTCCTCCATCCGTATCACAATCAGGTCAGCGGGAAGGCTGTGTCCCCCAACATTGACCTCACAACCTGTGTACACCTCCTCATCTATAAACAGCCGACCACCTGGACCTCTGATCACGAACGGATCCTCTAACAACACACAGTCCTGCCCCAAACTAACAGCAAAACTGGCAGCGACAAACGAGTGTGTAGCGTCGGAATCGAAAAGCGTGTAAACTAGTCTATCGGAAACTGAAACCATACTTGTCACCACTGATCCCGAAGCTCTGGTGTCTTTGTGTGTCAGGGCATTGATATGCCCCTCAGCCCTAGGTGCGGACGAAATAGCAACACTCTGCATCGGACGGGTAGCCGCTGGCCGGTACCCTCCCCGCGACTGCTGTCCTCCTCCTCGCGCCTGGAAACCGCGGCCTCCTGCTCGCCCTCCAGTGCTCGATGCGGGGAGAATCTGCTAACCTCCAGTCCTAGACGGGTAGTCCCTCCTGATGTGGCACGGCTGGCCACACTGGTAGCAAAGGAGGACTCGACTCCCGCCCTCAGTGGGTCCCTGCTGACGTCTGGGCGGGGGTTCGGTGCTGGCAGCTGGCCCCTGTCGGGGGCCCCCAAAGGCCACTGATGGCCCCGCAAAACATGACGGCTGTCCTGCGGGCGCCACATGCCTCCTCTCTCGTCAACCCCGTGAGAAGTCTGGCTGGTAGGGCCTCTTCCGCCCGCTGTCAGTGTCACGTGCGAATGAGTTGGTCTCTTCATACGTCATAGCTGCCTCCACCACCCTCGAGAACGTAGGCAACTTTAGGGGTTTGACATACCCCCGAATAGTAGGCCGAAGCCCCTCGGTGAACCTCCAAAGGCGCTCCTCCTCGAAGGCCATGGCTGTCGCTGTGAAACGAGACAGCTCCAGAAAACGCGTGCGGTACGCGCTCACAGTCATCGTCCCATGGCGGAGAGTGTGGAACTCCCACCTCCTCTAGTTCTGCCACGTCTGGGGGAAATACTGCTCGCAGAAGAGGGTGACAAACTGGTCCCAAGTCGGCTCGGCCCTCTCCTAACCTCTGACTGCCCTCCACCACCTATGTGCCGCGCTCTCCAGCTGGTACGTGGCAAAGGCCACGCGGCACTCCACAGGGGGGCGAAGGGTGTCAAACACCTTCTCGATCTGCTCGAGCCAGTCCTCTGCCTCGATCGGGTCCTCATCCCCCTTGAAGGAGGGGGGCTTCAGCTTCCGAAACTATCTGAAAAGCACAAAATGGCTCTGAAGTGGAGAAGCTAGTACGCCTCCTGATAAGGAGGCCTCGTGCTCTGAAGTGCCGGAAGAAGGTGGGGGCGATGGAGGGACACCCCCTCCCCCACATCCAGCACCGTGTCCGTCTCATTGTCCCACAGAGGACTCCCCCTCCGCAGCCCTAGGGAGAGGCGCTCATGGAGGCGGGTGAAGCTCCTCTCGTACGATATCCCGTATCAGCTGGGCGAGGTCCTAAGCCTAAATGCCTGAGAGCAGTGGCTGGTCCACTAAGGCGTCGAACTCAACGTAGCCGCCCCTAAGACCTCGTCCTTGGCCGCGTCCGCGGCCCACCTCACTACCTCATCGTCGAGGCATCTCCTACAAGGAGACACGAACACAGAACAGAAAGACATCAATTCTACTGACATTCAACAAAGGAACCTTAAAACAGATGTCAAAAGGTATGTTGTGGTGGTTACTCTAGTTACAATCACGTGAATTGGTTATTTTCAAGCTAGTTGGTTCACTTCTCGGGACGACCTTGCTCTGATACCATTTTGTTACGACCCAATTTCCGAATTCCTACAGGACACGAGAATCGGACCGACTCGACTGATCCCAAGACCCAGTCATCCAACGAGAAAGTAACCAAAAGGTAGCAAAATAAACCATATTCATCATGCAAGCAACTAAAAGTAACAAAAGTACAGCAGTAAAGAAATAAACTACTACAGTACACACCACCACAACAGTAGAGAATTTAAAAGGGTACAGGAATATAAAATTACAATAAAAGAGTACAAGAATGTAACAAAATACTCACTACTATAGAAAACGGAGTACAACAGGCATAGAAATATTCATGCTCATGTTTCTTAGGCCAAGCCATAATATGTTTCATCATTTTATGTTTATTCGCAGATAGCATGTGTTTCCAACATCCAATCTTTCTTTTCCAATTTATATACAGGCGGCTACTATTTATCTGCAAACAATAGAAATTACATGTAACAGTACTCTATATTTCATAGGCAGCTGTTATCCAATTACAGGCAATTATTATTCTATCTACACATTCAAGACTGCAACTCAGGCATTTAATACAATCGTTCCAGAGTTTCTTGTCTTAGGATTCATGCCATACCCTAGGATCTATCATTTAATCCAGATATGCATTTATGTTTGTAATTAACTAAGGGAAGCCACTCTACTCGCAAAATCGGGAGTAATGGGGCGTGATCGACAGGTCCACGTGCCTCCGCAACCCCAAATCCGCAACAGAACGAGGTCCTCACACAAGGATCAACCACAGAAAACCACTCATAACATGATAAATAGCATTCCAACAAATAGAGGAACTTATACGAAGAAGAACAGAAACTTAAACGCGAAAATCCGACCTCAAACAGACCCCAAACGAGTCAAAAATGACAACTCTGACTCAAATCAGACGTCTGGAACATCTTCCAGACGTCTTAAAAGGGGTCCAGATCCAAGCCTCATTCTGCGTTGCTCCTCAGACGTCCAAGGATCCTGTCGGACCGTCTAGACATAGTTCCAGACGTCCGACTATCTCTCTGGACGTCTGGAAACGCTCTCCGCCGTCTGGTGCCTCACCCAGACGTCGGATCCGCGTGGGAGGATGTGCCCTGCACCTTCCCGAAGCGAATCCTGCACGTGCACGCAAAACTCTTAACACGGCACACAATAGAGCTTCGGCGGAACGGCCGCATGGCCGTAACCGCAAAAAGGAAAAACAGTGGGCGCAGCACGTACCTCTCAGCCGTCTAGAGCCTCCTCCAGACATCGTCCGCGTCGTCTAGATGTAGGTCTAGACGTCTGATTCTGGGAAAAATCCCAGAATCAGAAGCTCCTTCGTCTTCTTCCTACTGCATGCAGTCGCACCACGGTCGTCCACCCGCTGCTCTAGCTGCAGCAGCGTCGGGGAGGACTTCCCCGACAAAACACTCCACCTCACGCACGCCCGACCGGCCGCGAGCCTCTTCGGCGAGCTCCCTCATGGCTAGTGCACTCTCCTCTCTTCCCTTCTCTCACTACCTTTCTCTTCTCCGCCACTGCACTTGGCAGCAACCCGCGGCTCTCGCTCTCGTGCTGAAGGAAGGAGAAGACGGATGGTGTGGGGTGGTGAACGAGGGAGAGGGGAGGGGATATATGTAGGCGTGGAGGGAAAAGCTCTGCAAGTCGACGAGGGAAGAAGAAAGAGAAAAAGGCGGCTGGGCTCAATCTGCGCGCGGCACGCGTACAGATTCGCGGCCGTACGCACAAAAATTGATTTCCAGACATCTGAGAAAGTGTCCAAATGTCTGGACCAACTCCCAGACATCTTAAAAGGGTTTTGATGGCACGGGTCTTAACAGAGAGCTTCGGTGAAAGCTCGGCGGAGCTCGCACGGCCACCGTGGGCGTGTGTGGGAGAATGAGAGAACTCGGGGAGGTAGCCTCCCGACCATCTGCAATGGCTGGAGCTGCGGCGCCGCGAGGTGAAGCGCAGTGGAGAGTGCCAGGAGGAGGTTCTGGTACTGGAAGATTTCCAGTATCAAACGTTTGGAGTGGAGTTCAGACGACTGAAGGAGCACCTGGACATCTAGAGGTAAGGCCAGACGTCTAAAAGCTCATTTATCGTGAAGGTACGTTCTTTTTCGTGGTTACAGCCATGCAGGCCTCACCGCAGACGCATGTTTGGTCTGATTTAGGGGCTTGGGGTTATCGTATGTAGGAGCAATCTTGGGAAGGAGCGCAGAACACTTTCCCACGCGCTTTTTGATGTCTAATCAGATCACCGGACGTCCGGAGCTGGTTCCAAATGATCGAAGGTGTTGTCCGATGTCTGGAACTACCTTCAGACAATCACAGAGAAGGCATGGATGTCTGAGGACACTGCAGGGACTTAAGGTAAGGTTCTGGTACCTTTTAAGACGTCTGGACTTGTTCCCAGACGTCTGATTTTGAACAGTAGGCACGTTTTTGACCCGTTTGGGTCCGATTGGGGTCCGTTTTACGCAAACGGAGTACCTGTAGTTTCCTTGCAAGTTTCTCTACGTACTAGAGACCATTGTATACTATTCTGAACCCTCCTTTTGTGATGTATACTTTGGTATAGGGTTTCAACCTGCTGCGTGTTTGGGGTTCGCAGAGACACCTAGGTCTGCGGTTGGAGCCCCCATTACTCCCGAATTGTTTGGTAGAGTGGTTAATTCTATTAATGATATTTAAATAAGAATTTTATTGTGGAAATATCCAATGGAATCCTAGGATGTGGCATGAACCCTAGGATAGATAAATGAATGAACCGTTTGTGCTGTATATTGTACTCGCTTGCATGATTGAGCTAAACTGTTAGCAATTGCCTGTATAATAATTATGAGCTGTCTATAAATTATGAACAATTACTTGTGAAATCACCAGTTGCATGTATCAAATTTTGGAAACACGAG
This sequence comes from Thalassia testudinum, assembly GCA_037157565.1. Taxonomy (NCBI): domain Eukaryota; kingdom Viridiplantae; phylum Streptophyta; class Magnoliopsida; order Alismatales; family Hydrocharitaceae; genus Thalassia; species Thalassia testudinum. Next base: position 60,537,088 of record JAZHRO010000013.1, on the reverse strand, counting down.
CTGCCTGTTTATAGACGAGAAATGAATTGTGAATGGTGAAATATGGATCGGAATAAATGGGGTGAACATGAGCATGAACCCTACGGGGAATTAGGAGTAGAACTCCTACGGTTAGATGGAAACCTGGAATGTAGACAGGAAGTGTGCTGGCCCTTGAGTACGTGGTACCAAGGAGAGCAACCTTCTCCTTTTTATGTAGAGCGGAGCTAGCCGCCCTTTGATTGAGACCCGGGGTTAGGATTAGCCACTCTACACCAACTACTGTTGGCCCTCGTGTATGCAGTACCGAGGCGAGCTACTAGTGTAGGGAGAGCTAGCCACCCCATGGAGCCCGGGGTTCAGCTAGCCACCCTACACCGACTTGTTAGGCCCTCTCAGCAAATCGGGGCAGTCAAACGAGGGTGCACGGATTGTGGAGGGGCGAGACCCCTATTCTGAGAGGGCAAGGCCCTATGCTATTTCATGTTGTACTTTGAGTGTACCTGCTAGCGGAAACGACTGACCGTGTGTCAGTACGAGGTAACTACCCGTGCACTTATCACGCGTGTCATAGTCACCGCTACGTCTCGACAGTGACCTCGAGGTAGTTGACCGGGTGTAGGACTACCACAGGGGACTCTCCCGGCCAGGAGAGCACCACGTGTACCTTCTACTCTTTAGACAAGACTGCAATCAAGATCATTCCCACGAAGAACATGCAAGATTAGGAATATTTGAATGTTTGAGAAAAATGGGTGAAAAGGAAATACACATAAAGCAGATAAATAGAAAAGGGAATTAAACCTATTGCTTTTACTATTTTAGATAGTATAAATACCACTCTACTCAGTGTCCGTTGACTCTGTCTTTTCATAATATTATTCAGAACCAGGAGTTGAGCAACCCGAGCTTCCGGCTGCGGAGGGTGCTAGGCCCAGTCGAGCCCAGTCATAGTTTTCAGCACTTCTTTTTTGTTCCCTTACTATTGTAGTAAGTATTGGACTACTAGTTACTGTTTGACTCTACTGTTTACTTCCTCTTTTCCTTGTTTATTGTTGTGGTGGCATCTAATGGAATAGCAATTTTACTTTCTTTGACTACTTTGTACTTTTCTTCTGCTTAGTTACATTGCATATGTGAAGGTGGTTTACTTTCCTACTTTTTGGTTATTTCTTGTTGGACGACTAGGTTTTGGGATTAGTCGAGGCGAGCTGGTCTCGAGTCCTATAGGAATTCAGGAATCGGGTCGTAACAAGATGGTATCAGAGCAAGGTCGTCCTAAGAAATGAACCAATTGGCTTGAGAATAACCGTTTATGTGCGTAAAACTAAGGTAGCCACCACAACGTCTCACCTTGATGTTCGTTCTGAGTCTTTGCTCGAAGAAATTCGGTATCGTTGACTCTTTTGTTCTGTCTTTCGCGTCTCCTTGCAGGAGATGCCTCGTTGAGGAGTTCTCAAGGCACGCCGTGGTCGCAGCCGTGGACAAGGTCGGAGGGGTGGACGTGTCGGGCCTGAGGTACCAGCTAACCCACCTCTTCTCCCGGGCGTTCAGGCCTTGGATCTCGCCCAGTTGATCAGAGATATTGTGCGAGAGGAGCTCCACCAGCCTCCACGGGCACCTCTCCCTAAGGACGTGGAGGGGGAGTCCTCGGTGGGCCAAAGAGACTGTCGTAGCGCCAGACGAGCAGGAGGGGGAGGGGGTGGTCCTCCGCCACCCCCACTGCACTCTGACACTTCCAAGCACGAGCCCTCCTTGCCTGGAGGCATGCCCGTTCCCCCACTGTAGCTACACCATGAGCTTTTCGGATGGAAGAGGCCCTATCAGCCAGAGTACTCTCAGGGCTGTCATGAGAGGAGGCACGCGGCACCCGCAGGAGAGTCGTCTCATTTTTCGGGGCTGTCAGTGGCCTTTGGGGGCCCCAGACAAGGGCCAGCTGCTAGCATCAGACCCCCGCCCAACCACCAGCAGGTACCTACTGAGGGAGGAGGTCATGTTCCCCTCTGCTACCAGTGTGGCCAGCCGAGCCACATCAAGAGGCACTGCCCATCTAGGGTCGAAGCACAGCAGATGCTCCCCACACCGAGTGCTGGAGGCCGAGCTGGTGGTCGTGGTCCCCAGGCGCATGGGGGAGGGTAGCAGTCATGAGGAGGGTACCGACCAGCGGCTACTCGCCCGACCCAGAGTGTAGTTGCTTCGTCTGCACCAAGGACTGAGGGGCGTATCAACGCCCTAACACACAGAGACTCCAGGGCTTCCGATTCACTGGTGGCAAGTATGGTTACCGTTTCTGGCAGATTAGTGTACGTACTTTTTTATTTCGGTGGCACACACTCTTTTGTTGCTGCGAGTTTTGCCTTCAATTTGGGGTAGGGCAGTGTACGATTAAAGGATTCGTTTGTGATCAGAGGCCCAGGTGGCTAGTTGTTTGTAGCTGAGGAGGTCTACATGGACTGCGAGGTCAGTATAGGGGGACACAGCCTCCCCGTTGACTTGATTGCGATACCGATGGAGGATTTTGGCATGATTCTAGGGATGGACTAGTTGTCCGCCTATCACGCCCTAGTGGACTATTTCGGGAGGAAGATCGTCTTCTCCATACTGGAGTTTCCTCCCTTTGAGTTTCACGGACAGCCGGTGGACGGAGGTTTCCGATGCATCTCTGCACCTCGGGCAGCGAGGCTTTTGAGCCAGGGGTGTAAGGCCTTTTAGCCTATGTAGTGGCAGAGCCCAGCCCCGTGGCTAACTTTCAGAGTATTCCGGTGGTTTGCAAGTACCCTGACGTGTTTCTAGAGGAGCTGCTAAGACTACCGGCCGAGCGTGAGATCGAGTTTGAGATCTCACTGGTACCAGGGACCAGCCCCATTTCTACTGCACCATACCGAATGGCACCACTTGAGCTACGAGAGCTCAAGTCACAGCTACAGGACCTATTGGAGAAGGGCTTTGTGAGGCCTAGTGCGTCCCCGTGGGGAGCCCCTATGTTGTTTGAGAAGAGAAGGATGGTATCCTGCGACTTTGTGTCGACTACCGACAACTAAATAAGGTCACTATCAAGAATAAGTATCCACTGCCGAGGATTGACAACCTTTTTGACCAGTTGCGAGATGCCATTGTGTTCTCCAAGATAGATCTGAGGTCAGGCTACCACCAGTTGAGGATCAGAGAGACCTACGTCTCCAAGACAGCTTTCCGTACCCGGTACGGGAACTACCATTTGGGTTGACCAACGCCCCCACTGCTTTTATGGATTTGATGAATTGGGTTTTCAGACCATACTTGGACCAGTTTTTCGTGGTGTTCATTGACGACATACTCATTTACTTGCGAGATCAGGCGCAGCACAAACAGCATCTTCGGATGATTCTGGACACTTTGAGGTGACGCAGGTTGTATGCCAAGTATAGCAAGTGTGAGTTTTGGTTGAGGAAGATGACTTTCTTGGGTCACGTGATCTCAGGGGATGTTCTGGCTGTGGACCCAGCCAAGGTTGAGGTCGTACTTATGTGGGAGAAGCCACGTACAGTGATAGAGATACGTAGGTTTTTGGGACTGGCAGGTTACTATCGGCAGTTTATCAGAGGATTCTCTTATATTGCGCGTCCTATGACCTAGTTGACTCAGAAGGACATGCCCTTTGCCTGGACAATGAGTGTAAGGCATGTTTTTAGGAGTTGAAGGAGAGACTGACTTCAGCTCCTATGCTTACCATCTCGGACAGCAGTAGCAGTTTTGTAGTTTACACAGACGCTTCGTTGCAAGAGTTAGGGGGTGTGCTTATGCAGCAAGGTCACGTTGTTGCTTACGCTTCACGGCAACTAAAGCCCCATGAGCATAGCTACCCTACCCGTGACTTAGAGCTGGCAGCTATTGTCTTCGTGCTGAAGACATGGAGGCACTTCCTTTACGATGGGACTTTTGAGATTTTCACGGATCATAAGAGCCTCAGGTACTCATTTGACCAGAAGGAGATTAACATGAGACAAAGACATTGGTTAGAGCTCCTGAAGGACTACGACTACAGCATCTTCTACCGTCCAGGGAAGGCCAATGTGGTGGCTAACGCCTTGAGCCTGAAGGCACCCGCCCACTTGGCCAGTCTACAGGCACAGAGTTGGAGACTTATGGGGGAGTTGGGCAGTTGGCGACCTCGGGAGTCACAGGGGTATTGTGGGACAGTGACAGTGACGCGGCAGATGCGACCAGAGCTGATAGATCACATCATCGTAGGATAGATGACAGATCCGTACTTACAGACACTGTGAGACAAGGTGTTGATAGGAGACCCAAGAGACTTTTCCTTTACAGACGAGGTACTACGCATAAGGGGACGCTTATGCGTTCCTAAGGACGAGGAGTTATTGAGAGAGCTCCTAGCTGAGGCTCACGGGTCTAGGTTCACCATACATCTTAGGAACACAAAGATGTATCATGATCTGAGACACGACTTTTGGTGGAGAGGGGTGAAGCGGGATGTTGGTGCGTTTGTGCAGCAGTGCCTAGTGTGCCAGCAAGTCAAGGCCGAGCATCAGAGGCCTGCAGGGCCGTTGCAGCCACTTCCTATGCTAGAGTGGAAGTGGGAGAGCATCACCATGGACTTGGTGGTGGATCTACCTGTTACCCAGCGGGGACACGACGCAGTCTAGGTGATAATGGACAGGTTGACGAAGACGACGCGTTTCCTGCCGATCCGAGTCACCTTGGGACCAGCACAGTTGGCAGAGAGGTACATTCATGATGTGGCGTGCCTGCACAGAGTTTCACACAAGATTGTATCCAACAGGGATTCCCATTTTACTTCCCAGTTTTGGGCTGAGTTTCAGCAGGCTTTGAGGACACGGTTGAGGTTCAGTACCGAGTACCACCCCCAGACGAATGGACAGTCAGAGCGCACCATACAGACACTTGAGGACCTTTTATGTGCCTGTGTACTAGACTAGAGAGGCTCCTAGGAGGAGCATTTACCCTTGGCAGAGTTTGCATATAATAACAGTTACCACTCGAGCATCGGCATGGCACCTTACGAGGCTCTGTATGAACGGAGGTGTACTGCACCCTTGAGTTGGGTCGAGGTGGGGACCAAGTGGGAGGTTGGCCCCAGACTGATCCGGCAGAGTCAGGAGGTGATAGAGCAGATTCACAGATGACTCCACACTGTCAGGAGTAGGCAGAAGAGTTATGCTGACCGGAAACGCAGAGAGGTGCAGTTTGAGGTTGGGGATAACGTCTTTCTTCGCGTTTCGCCCATGAAGGGCCTACAGCATTTTGGGGTGAAAGGGAAGCTTGCGCCAAGGTTTGTGGGGCCCTGTGAGGTCCTGGAGTAAGTAGGACCCGTTGCTTACCGGCTAGCCCTTCCTCCTCAGCTTTCTAGAGTGCACAACATGTTTCACGTGTCCAACCTCAGGAAGTACGTCGATGATCCCAGACACTCTGAGCCACGAGAGAGTCTAGGTGGGTGACGACCTGACCTACCCCGAGAGTCCAGTGCAGATACTAGACAAAGCCGTCCAGAGTCTGAGACGGAAGTAGGTACCACTGGTGAAGGTCCTATGGAGAAGCCAGCGGTACGAGGAAGCTACCTGGGAGCCTGAGGCGGTGATGAGAGAGCGGTACCCAGAGCTTTTTTAGGGTACGTCTTTTCAGACCTACTTCAGTCCTCTTTAAGTTTGTTATGCGTTTTATGTTCCTTTTTCCACACCCTAGCTAGCTCAAGTTTCGGGGACGAAACTTCCTTTAAGTTTGTTGTGATGTAAAGATCCGTCACACTTTTAGCCTTTTAAGACATCTGGAGTCTCGGTCAGACGTCTGTCTAGACGTCTGGACCCTTTCCCAGACGTCTGAAAATGAAATTTTTGTACGCACACTGTGCCCTGCGCGCTAGCGGCGTGCAGGACCTTCTTCCTCTCTCTTCCTTCCTTTCCTTCCCCAAGCCCTAAAACCCCCCTACGCCATCTATTTAAGCCCCTCCCCTCCTCTCCTCCCCACTCCACACACACCACCATCACCTTCAGAGCTTACGGGAGTGGCAAGAGGAGGCAAGCGAGGGAGAGCGAGAGGGAGGAGGAGAGTACAGGAGAAGGAGGAGGCCAAGGTCGGAGAGCTTAGGTGGAAGCTCGGTAGAGCCTGCACGACCACCGTGGGCACGTGCGGGAGGAGAGAACTCGGGGAGGCAGCCTCCCGACCATCTGCAGTGGCTGGAGCTACGCCGGTGAGAGGTGGAGCGTACCAGAGAGTGCTGGGAGGAGGTTCTGGTACTAGAAGATTTCAAGTATCAAACATCAAGAGTGGAGTCCAGATGGCTGAAGGAGCACCTGGATGTCTGGAGTTAAGGCCAGACATCTGAAAGCTCATTTATCGCGAAGGTACATTCTTTTTCGGGGTTACGGCCATGCAGGCCTCACCGCAGACGCATGTTTGGTCTAATTTGGGGGCCTAGGGTTGTTGTACGCAGGAGCAGTCTTGGGAAGGAGTGCGGAATGCTTTCCCACGTACTTTTGGACGTCTGATCAGATCACCAGACATCCGGAGGTGCTTTCAAACAACTGGAGGCGTTGTCCGACGTCTGGAACTACCTTCAGACGATCGCAGAGAAGACCTAGACATCTGAGGATATCGCAGGGAATTAAGGTAAGGTTCTGGTACCTTTTAAGACATCTGGACTTATTCCTAGACGTCTGATTTTGAACAGTAGGCACATTTTTGACCTGTTTGGGGTCCGATCGGGGTCCGTTTTACGCAAACAAAGTATCTGTAGTTTCCTTGCAAGTTTCTCTACGTACTAGAGACCTTTGTACACTATTCCAAACCCTCCTTTTGTGATGTATTTCCTGTTATAGGGTTTCAACCATCTGCGTGTTTGGAGTTCGCAGAGACACCTGGGTTTGCGGTTTGAGCCCCCATTACTCCCGAATTATCTGGTAGAGTGGTTAATTCTATTAATGATATTTAAATAAGAATGTGCTTGTGGAAATAGCCAATGGAACCCTAGAATGTGGCATGAACCCTAGGACAGAGAAATGAATGAACTGTTTGTGCTGTATAATGTACTCGCATGTATGATTGAGCTAAACTATTAGCAATTGCCTGTATTATAATTATGGGCTGCCTGTAAATTATGAACAATTACCTATGAAATCACCAGCTGCATGTATCGAATTATGGAAACACGAGCTACTTGTTTATGGAAGAGAAATGAATTGTGAATGATGAAATTTGGATCGAAATAAATGGGGTGAACATAAGCATGAACCCTACGGGGAATTAGGAGTAGAACTCCTGTGGTTAGATGGAAACCTGGAATGTAGACGAGAAGTGTGCTAGCCCTTGAGTACGTGGTACCAAGGAGAGCGACTGTCCCCTTTTTGTTTAGAGCGAAGCTAGCCACCATTGGGTTGAGACCCGGGGTTAGGATTGGCCACTCTACACCAACACCTGTTGGCCCTCGTGTATGCGATACCGAGGCGAGCTACTTGTGTAGGGAGAGAGCTAGTCACCCAACGGGGCTCAGGGTTCAGCTAGCCACCCTACACTGACTTGTTAGGCTCTCTCGGCAAACCGGGGTAGTCAAACGAGGGTGCGCTGACTGTGGAGGGGCGAGACCCCTTTTTGGTTCTGAGGGGCGAGACCCCTGTTCTGAGAGGGCAAGGCCTTATACTGTTCCGTGCTGTACTTTGGGCATACCCGCTAGCAGAAATGACTGACCGCGTGTCAGTGAGGGGTAGCTACCCGTGCGCTTATCACGCATGTTGTAGTCACCGCTACATCTCGACAGTGATCTCGGGGTGGTTGACTGGGTGTAGGACTACCACGGGGGACTCTCCCAGCCATGAGAGCACCACGTGTACCTTCTACTCTTCGGAAAAGACTGCAATCAAGATCATTCTCACGAGGAACATGCAAGATCAAGAATATCTGGATGTTTGAGAAAAATGGGTGAAAAGGAAATACACATAAAGCAGATAAATAGAAAAGGGAATTAAACCTATTGCTTTTACTATTTTAGATAGTATAGATACCACTCTACTCAGCATTCGCTGACTCTGTCTTTTCATAATATTATTCAGAACCAGGAGTTGAGCAACCCGAGCTTCCGGCTGTGGAGGGTGCTAGGCCCAGTCGAGTCCAGTCGTAGTTTTCAGCACTTCTTTTTTGTTCCCTTACTATTGTAGTAAGTATTGGACTACTAGTTACTGTTTGACTCTACTGTTTACTTCCGCTTTTTGTTGTTTGTTGTTGTGGTGGCATGTAATGGAACAACAGTTTTACTTTCTTTGACTGCTTTGTACTTTTCTTCTGCTTAGTTATATTGCATATGTGAAGGTGGTTTACTTTCCTGCTTTTTGGTTATTTCTTGTTGGATGACTGAGTCTTGGGATTAGTCGAGGCGAGCTAACCTCGGGTCTTGTAGGGATCCGGGAATCGGGTCGTAACACCCTCTCTCCTTCTCCTCTGTCTCAAACTCCCCTCCTTGCCCACTTGTGGCAGGAAGGGGAACGGGAAGGAGGTGGTTGCCGGTAGGTGGGTGGTGGAGTGAAGGTGAAGGTGGTGGAGATGTGGAGGTGGAGGTGGTGAAGATGGAGAGGAAATGGAGAGGGTGAAGGGGGTTTTAAAGAGAGGAGGGTGTGGGCTTGTGAGTGGGTGTGTGTGTGGGGTGTGTGTTGTGTGGGAAGAGAGAGAAAGTGAAAATTGCAAAATCTCCCCCGCAGAACCTTTTCTTCCCGCAAGACCCACACACCTAAACCTAGGGGGTTTAAAAAATTACACTCATGTCCCTATCTTTCCGGAAAAGTACAAAGGTTAATTTCAATTTTCTCTGCAAATATGGTTATTCATTCAATCACAGTCTATTACTTTGACATGTTATCCTAAGTGTTATGATATTTCTTCAAGTTTTCTGCAGTTGAAATTGGGAAATGGAGAATATATGTTTCCACATAATGGCCGATGGAACTTAATCAACAAGGTAAGTTGCTTGGTTTGACATGCTATTCTTTAAACTATTTTAGTTTAATATGCTATTCTTTAAACTGTTTTAAAGTCCTATTGTATTGTAGAAATTGTATGATATGCATAGCTTGTGATATGCATGTAAGAGATCCTATACTATGGTGCACCATCTCCTAGTATGTTGCAATGGGAAGAAGTGTATTCCTAGGAAGTATAGTTTTTAATTAATTAGTTGGGGAAAATGATGCTTTGGTTTGTGTTTTGTCCAGTGCCCTTTCTGTTTTTGCATAAATGGGGTGGGGATTTGGGTTCCCATGGGAATGTCTTGTGATTTCATCTACTTGTGTTTTGGTTTGTGGATTTGTTGGTTCCCCATGTTTCTGGAAAAACATTGTCTTTTCCTTGCTATTGGGGATGTATTAGTCAGTTTCTTCTATGTAATGCCATGTCTTGATAATTTGGAAATGAAATGTAAGCTAATTTTGTGATTTTTCCTTCCTTTTCAGAACTTGGTATAATTTTGTTTCCCTTATCTTGCTAGCATGACTATAAAAATTTGATTTTTTGTTGGATGCTTTTAGATCCCAAAAACCATTGTTGCTTGGGGAGGAATTAGGTTATTTTTCCTGAATTCCAATTCCATTAAGGAAATTCTCAATCGTGAAAATAATGCACTTTTTCCATGGGAGTATGAGCACCTTTACTAATTTCTTGTGAAATCAAATGTATGCTAACTGCCTACTGAAGTGTCTGTGTCCGTTAATCTTTTTTTTTTTGGGTGTGATGAAGTTCTTAGATGTATGAAATGGGGGGTTTTGGGTCATAAAAGGGGTCATTGGATGCTTTGGTTTGCTTGATAGGTAAACTGCATGCTCATTTTAGTCGAGAATACATGCGCAAGTTCTATCTATCTCTCCATTTTTCTTGAAGATTATATGAGTACTTAGATGTTCACCATCCAAACAAATTCATATGTGAAAACTACATGTATTCTAGATGCTAAAAGCTGCATCTGTCTATGAATCTTAGTTTTGATCCCATTGAAGTTCTTATCTACATGTATTCATAGGATATTTTTTTATGGCTTTTTTGCTATTATATATGATGCCTTCAAATCTAGAGTCAACATGATGATCTAGGAGACGGAAACAAGCACATCTAAGTGATCTTGAAGCTTAGGTTTGGCCTCATCATCTTTATCTTATAATTTGGTTGTCTACTAATTGCTAACTTTGCTTACTTTCATTTATTTATCCTATAAAGGTTTCACAATTGAGAGTTGAAAATTTAGCTTTGTTGAAGCATCTCACAGAATAAACCAGAAATTCAATGAAGTTGCTGTCAACAGTAGGATTTTGAAAGAAAATGTAGCAACAATGAGAGCGAAGGTGCCCATTTGCCATGTTTTGTGGTTTCTGCCCCTTTTGTTTTTTGGGTCTTTCCTTTTTTATGTTGTTGGCTGGTAGATTATGCAGGCTTAGCCATTATGTTGTATATTTTTCCAACTTAATCTTATGAATCTCCAAGCTAAATTGTTAGGCTTCCACTTGTTCTTGGGATCTTATTTAGTTTTCTAATTTCCCTTAGCATTGCATGACTCCTGTAAGTACTCTGTTGTTGGAGGTGAGTGCATGAACCGTGGAGGATCAATGCATTACCTAGACCCAATTATCACATTACTCCAGTTTTACTTTGTTCTTACATTTAATTTTGGGATCTTCCTCTTCGCTCTTCCTTGCTTAATTCATGTTCCTCATAGCTTGATTTTTTTTTCCTTTTTTAAATTATTACATATGTCCTTCAAACTTTTATGTTTAATTTTACATCTTGCAAGTAAAATAAATTCTTTTACTTGGTTTTTGTCATCTTGCAACTGTCACACAATCATTAGTTGTATCTTTTTTACCTGATTATCTCTAGTGTCTTTCAGTGTGTAATATCCATCTCAGTTGCCTGCAGTCTTCTTTATTCATCTCTCTATGTTGATTATAAGATATTCCTTTTTTAATTTCCTTAGGTTAGAGTTAGAATCATAGATTGAATGCTACTGCTATGGCCTAACTTTTATATCCATATTATTCTAAAAAGGTTTGTTTATCATACTCTTGTTCGTTTTCTTATCTTTGGGAAGTTTTAAGAACTTGGGATTTTGGCCTAATTGATGCTGAAAATGAAACTGTAGTGTATTCACTCAGGATAAGGGATTGGTTTCATGATTGGACTGGTGAAACCAATTCAGGTTGGCCCATACACTTAGAGTGCCCTGAGCTTTTCTGATTCCTGGTTTCTATTCAACAAAGGAGGTTTAAAGGGGAGGAACACATACAACAATTAATTCACAAAATGTTCTCACTAGATCCCTGGCTTTTCATATCCTTGTTTGTGACTATCTATGTAGCTTGAGCTTCTTCCTGTCATCAACACAAGTAGAGGAATTTGACCCATGCGTAAGGACTCATTCCTGGGAAAATTTGGTATTAGTGTGCTCCCATTCATGTCCCTACTTGAACTTGTAATCATAAGATATATTAAGATGAAGTGCCAGCCATTGCTCCTTCCTTTCAACTAAAACAACCATGGGATTGCTTGCATTTAAGTCTTGGTGATTTATTCCACAACTATATAGTGGGTGTTTCAGAATTTTAAAAAAAAATATGTATATATCTTCACTTATACATATGTCTGTGTAAACCTAAAAAAGGATATATATATCACTTATTTTATATATACATATGTATTCTTTGCATTGACATATATCTTTTAATTTTAATTTACAAGGTTGCTTACCTTAAGAATAGATTGAAGTGAAAAATAAATATATCTTTTACAGGAACTTTAGGTTTCATACCTTGTTTTTCTCGGAACAACCCATCCACCTTCTCATAAGGTGACTACTCAACACTGCAATGGGGGGTGGTAGCTTGATGTTGCAATGGGGCCTTACAGGGTCACGGCTCACAAGATAAGGGTGTTGCAGCAGGGAACTGAAGAGGAGAAGAGGGAGGCAGGGAGGAGGGGGGAGGGGAGGCGAGCACGCGAATGTAACCATAACGCCAGTTGTACGCCATCACATTTCACAATAACGCCTGAATGTTGTGTAGCCTTCACATCATCAACTGATTGCACTCTAAATCTAAACCCATTTATTATATATCCAGAGTGATAATGTGCATTACTTAAAGCCATGTTCATCATTACATCAAAATCTTCTATCCATAGCAGATCATTGTTTTGTTTCATTTCTTGCACACGAGTTTTGAACCAGTTAATAAAGTCTTTTTCACATTTAGAAATGTGCGAAGATTGTCGAAATTCATCGTAAAAATCTGAAATCTGCTTTAATATATATATATGAGCTAATCATCGATCATGTTCAGACATTAGTTTAAATTATGTTCATATGATTGGCCTTCCTCGAATATCAAATCCAGAAAAATAATCTTCTACATTTTCACCGTTTTGTCTATCATCATTCCTTTCCAATCGATTGAATCGATTATCTAAACCATCTATATACATCGCACAAAAGTTGATGCATTCTTCTACAAGATACCCTTCGACAATTGAACCTTCTGGCTTAGCCTTATTGAAGATGTAGTCTTTCAATTTTTTCAAGAAGCGCTGAACTTGATACATCCACCTATATTGAACTGGTCCAGCAATCCTTGCCTCATACGCTAGGTGGAGTATAAGTTGTACCATGACATCGAAAAATGCAGGAGGGAAAATCTGCTCCATCTTGCATAATGTGATCACAATTTGCTTGTCCCAATAGTCCAACAGTTGAGAATCCAATTTCTTTGAACATATATCCTTGAAGAATCGGCTTATCTCCGTCACAGAGTCAACCACTGGTTGAGGAAGCACTCCACAGATTGATAATGGAAACAAGATCTGCATGTAAACATGGCAATCATGACTCTTTAACATACTTACCTTTTTCAATGCTTCATTTACACATGTAAAAAGTTGTGATGAGAATCCATCTAGAACCTTAATATTTTTTAGAAAAGATAATATCTTCAGTCATTACTCATCCTTTAAAGTATATAATGCCTGAGGAAAGTCATAACCGTCATCATCTTTATGATTTACGTGCAACTTAGGACGAATGCCCAACATCTTCAAATCATTACAGGTCTTCAATGTGTCTTTTGGACTATCCATTAAGTTTAACATATCTAAAATATTATCCATAATATAATCTCAATATACATCACATCAAGATTGTGATGAACTGTGAGATCTTGCCAATAAGGGAGCTCCATGAAGAATATGTTTTTCTTTTTAAATCCAGAATTACATAAGTCTTTAAGATCTTTCTGAAACAGACGACCCAATCAGATATTACCAGTCTGTTGTAACTTCTCCATTATCTTGTATCCTGACAACCTGATTGTATCTGCTCTTAGAAAATTTTTTAGATTTTTGGATGAATAGTGGTATGTTTTACCATCAAAGTTGTCTTTAAACTTGGATTGCCGCCATCTATGTTCAATTGGTAAGAACCTACGATGTCCTAAATAACACAATTTATTACTTTCAGGTAAACGCAAGTAATGAGTATCATCCATACATACAGGACATGCCAACTTGCCTTTAGTGCTCCAACCAGATAAATTTGCATAAGCTGGGAAATCATTAATAGTCCACAATAGAGCTTCATGCATCTGAAAAAATATTTTTCTAGCTGCATCATATGTTTCAGCCCCATTATACCATACCAATTTCAACTCGCCGATGAGTGGTTGCATGTAAACATCGATTGCATTTCCTGGTGCCTTCTTCCTAGAGATGAGAAGTGTCAGCATCATAAACGAAGATCTCATACACATCCATGGCGGCAAATTATATGTAAATATTACCACTGGCCATATTGAATATGACGGATGCATATTTTTGAAAGGATTGAATCCATCACTTGCAAGATCAAGCCTAACATTACGTGTTTCCTCTGCAAATAGAGTATGTTTGTTATCAAATGCAGCCCACTCGTCAGAATCTATCAGATGACGCATAAGTCCATCTCGTGATTTGTTATTATGATGCCATGTCATCTACTTTGCACTCTTACTCAACATAAAAAGATGTAGCCTAGGAATCAAAGGAAAGTAACGCAGTACCTTCCTTAATCGTTTCTTCTCTCGTGCATTTGAACTGATATTTTCTTCATATCTTCCTTCTCCACATTGCAGGCAACTATTCAAGCATGCATTTTCTTTAGTGTATAGCATACAGTCATTCTTACAAGCGTCAATCTTTTCACACTTTAAGCCAAGTAAGCGAAACTGTTTCTTCGCATCATACCATGACTGAGGAAAATCTTTGGGATTACTTAACAACTCTTCTATGAACTTAAGGACATCAAACATTAACTTAGATGTTGCCTTATTCATCACTTTAATTTGAAACATTCTTAAAAGAAATGACAACCTTGACATGGAATTAATTCTATAAGCAATGGGTTCCTCTGCTGCCTTCAGTGTAACGAACGCGTGCCCTAGACGTATTTTAAGACGTCTGGGAGGTGGCCCAGACGTCGGTACAGACGTCTGGGATCACATCCAGACGTCTGGAAAATAGTTATTTTCGCACGGGAGAGTCGTCTGCGCGCCTGTGCGCGCAGACCCGCGATTCCTCTCTCTCTCTCTCTTTCCCTCTCTCTCTCTACGGCTGCAGGCGGCCTGCCACCCCCTCTCTCCTCCTCGCGCGGCCTTAAAAGGGCCACGCCTCCCCTCCCGTCTCCACAGTCTCCTCCTTCTTCTCCTTCCTGTGCGCGAGAGCGAGCGGACGCGAGGGCGGCAGCGACAGCCGCAGTGAGCGCGGAGGTGCGGCGTGCGAGGGCGGAGCTCTACCGTGAGGGTGAGCTCGCCGGAGCGGCTTGGCCGGCCGGCGGAGGGCGCAGGGGGCGCGGAGCGACGCGGAGAGGGACCTGCTGCGGTCTGAGAAGCAGACGCGCGAGGTGCGACGCGGGCGGCGTCGCGAGCGGAGGCCGAGCAGCGCCCTGATTCTGGAAAAATTTCCAGAATCAGACGTCTGGGCTGACAGCCAGACGGCGAGATAGACGTCTTTAAGCCCTTACAGACGTCTGAAAGGTGATTTTACCGCCTTCTCCTTCCTTCCTGTCGACTGACCGTACTGAGGGAGGGAGTTGGCTGTGCGCAGGCTCGCTGATTCGCCATCCCTTGCGAATCAGACGTCTGGAAGTTGTAGCAGACGGTTGGAGTGACCTACAGACGTCCGGAGTGACCATAGGACGTCTGGGAGCTAGGCCAGACATCCCCGCAGACTTCTGGACGTCTGGGAAACCACGCTGAACAGGTAATTCTCTGATCCACTTTTTAAGACGTCTGGAGGAAGTTCCAGACGTCTGATTTTGCACAGTATCGCCTTGTTCGACCCATTTAGGGCCCGTTCGGGCTCCGTTTTCCGCAATTCCAGTTGCGTTCTTTTCAGAATTAATTCCTCTACCCGTCTACAGTAGCTATACACTGTTTTGAGACACTCCTTGTGTTGATCTTTGTGATAGGACCTCGTTCAGTTGCAGTCTTGAGAGTCGCGGAGGCACGCGGGATTCCTGATCACGCCCCCAT
The DNA here is from genome assembly GCA_037157565.1 of Thalassia testudinum. Taxonomy (NCBI): domain Eukaryota; kingdom Viridiplantae; phylum Streptophyta; class Magnoliopsida; order Alismatales; family Hydrocharitaceae; genus Thalassia; species Thalassia testudinum. The sequence goes on along the minus strand of JAZHRO010000013.1, from coordinate 60,521,570 downwards.
TACTCCCGTTGTACCTGGTAGAGTGGCTTTAAGTATTAATAAAATCTGTTAAAGTATGGAACCATAACTAGAACCTAGGGCATTGCATGAATCCTAGGAATGAGAAATATATGGAATGATAGCTCCTAGGTGTTGCATGAATCCTAGGGCCGGAAAACTAGATTGTATGATAGATCCTAGGATATGGCATGAATCCTAGGATGGAAAAACTAGTGGAATGTATATTACTGCAGTCTTGGAAAAATGGAAAGGAATATATAAAGCTGCCTGTAAATTTAATTAACAGCTGCCTGTTATGAATAAGGAACATGACTGAAATCATGGTTTGTAAGAACGTGAAACTGGAAAGTGAAACATAAGATGTTCTGAGATTAAAGGATGGAACCCTACGGGGAATTAGGAGTGGAACTCCTGGAAAGAGAAAGGAATGGAACTGAGATGTTGTTCGTACTGTCTCTTGGGTACGCAGTACCAAGGGAAGTACCTGTACCTGTTTAGTGCAGAGTGGGGCCAGCCACCCCAGGGACCTGGGGTTAGGATTGGCCGCTCTGTACCGACTTGCTGGCCCTCGTGTACGTAGTACCGAGGAGAGCTAGTAGTGTTAGGAGAGTACTAGCTACCCCACGGGCCCCGGGGTTCTGCTAGCCTCCTTCACCGACTTGTTAGGCCCACTAGGGCAAACCAGGGTAGTCAGGCAAGGGTGCGCGGACTGTGGAGGGGTGTAACGACCCGGTTCTCGAGTCCCTACGAGACACAAGAACCGGACCGACTCGACTAATCCCAAGACCCAGTCGTCCAACGAGGAAGTAACCAAAAGACAGTAAAATAAACCACATTCAGCATGAATATAACTAACAGTAAGAAAGTACAGCAGTAAGGAAAGAAACTACTACAGTAGGTACCACCACAACAGTAAAACAGCATGTATCATATAACAAGAACTGCAAGTAAAGAAGGTACAGCGGAAACAAAAACTACTCACTAGAACAGAAACAAAAGGGGTACAAAAGCTGTGGTAACTCTACTGGACCCTACTCGGCCCAGCGTCCTCTGCAGCCGCCAACCCTGGCTGCTCAACACCTGGTCCTGAAAAAGGTAACGAGTGTAACACGTCAGCAAAACGCTGAGTAGAGTGGCAAACTAACTAAGGCAACAGTAGAGTGTACAGTAGATGTTATGTTCTATTACTTCCTTTATTCACATCTTTCAATTTTTCTCACTATTTCATTTATTTCTCAGATCCTTTACTTGATCTCGAATGTCCTCGTGGGAACGATCTTGATTGCAGTCTTTTCCAAAAGTAGAAGTAGCACGTGGTACTCTCCTGGCCGGGAGAGTCCCCCGTGGTGATCCTACCCTCAGTCAACCACCCCAAGGTCACTGACAGACGTAACGGTGACTACGGCACGCGCGATAAACGCACAGGTAGCTAGCCCGCACTGGCACGCGGTCAGTCGTTTCCGTTAACGGGTGCGCCCAAAGCACAGCACAGAACCAGGGCAGAGCCCTCTCAGTAACAGGGGTCCAACCCCTCCACAGTAACCAAACCGGGGCCTTGCCCCTCCACAGTCCGCGCACCCTCTCCTGACTACCCTGGTTTGCCCTAGTGGGCCTAACAAGTCGGTGAAGGAGGCTAGCAGAACCCCGGGGCCCGTGGGGTAGCTAGTACTCTCCTAACACTACTAGCTCTCCTCGGTACTACATACACGAGGGCCAACAAGTCGGTACAGAGCGGCCAATCCTAACCCCGGGTCCCTGGGGCGGCTGGCCCCACTCTGCACTAAACAGGTACAGGTACTTCCCTTGATACTGCGTACCCAAGAGACAGTACAAACTACATCTCAGTTCCATTCCTTTTTCTTTCCAGGAGTTCCACTCCTAATTCCCCGTAGGGTTCCAGCTCTTTATCTCAGAACATCATATGTTTCACTTTCCAGATTCACGTTCTCAAATTCCATGATCTCAAACATGTTTCTTTATTCATAACAGGCAGCTGTTAATCAAATTTACAGGCAGCTTTATATACTCCTTTCCATTTTTCCAAGACTGCAGTAATATACATTCCACTAGTTTTTCCATCCTAGGATTCATGCCATATCCTAGGATCTATCATACAATCTAGTTTTCCGGCCCTAGGATTCATGCAACACCTAGGAGCTATCATTCCATATATTTCTCATTCCTAGGATTCATGCAATGCCCTAGGTTCTAGTTATGGTTCCATACTTTAACAGATTTTATTAATACTTAAAGCCACTCTACCAGGTACAACGGGAGTAATGGGGGCGTGATCGGGAATCCCGCGTGTCTCCGCGACTCTCAAGACTGCAACCGAAAGAGGTCCTATCACAAGGATCAAACACAAGGAGTGTCTCAAAACAGTGTATAGCTACTGTAGACGAGTAGAGGAATTAATTCTGAAACGAACGCAACTCGAATCGCGGAAAACGGAGCCCAAACGGGCCCTAAACGGGTCGAAAAAGACGATACTGTGCAAAATCAGACGTCTGGAACTCCTTCCAGACGTCTTAAACGGTGGATCAGAGAATTACCTGTTCAGCTTGGTTCCCCGGACGTCCAGAAGTATGCAGGGACGTCTGCCCTAGATCCCAGACGTCCGATGGTCCCTCAGGACGTCTGGAGGTCACTCCCGCCGTCTGGTACAACTTCCAGACGTCTGATTCGCAAAGGATGACGAATCAGCGAACCTGCGCACAGCCAACCCCCCCTCCCTCAGTACGGTCAGTCGGCAAGAAGGAAGAAGAAAGCGGAAACTCACCTTTCAGACGTCTGTATGATCTTACAGACATCGACCTTGCCGTCTGGATATCAACCCAGACGTCTGATTCTGGAAATTTTTCCAGAATCAGAACCCTGCTTGGCCTCCGCTCGCGACGCCGCCCGCGTCGCACCTCGCGCGTCTGCTGCTCAGCCCGCAGCAGGTCCCTCTCCGCGACGCTCCGCGCCCCCTGCGCCCTCCGTCGGCCGGCCAAGCCGCTCCGGCGAGCTCGCCCTCACGGCAGAGCCCCGCCCTCGCACGCCGCAGCTCCTCCGCGCTCACTGCGGCTGCCGCTGCCGCCCTCGCGTCCGCTCTCTCTCGCGCACAGGAAGGAGAAGGAGGAGGAGACGGTGGAGACGGGAGGGGAGGCGCGCCCCCCTTTTAACGCCGCGCGGAGAGGAGAGAGAGAGGGCGGTCGCAGCGCGCCTGCAGCCGCAGAGAGAGAGAGAGAAATCGCAGGTCTGCGCGCACAGGCGCGCAGGCGAATCTCCCGTGCGAACATAACTGTTCTCCAGACGTCTGTAAAAGATCCCGGACGTCTGGTCAGACGTCTGGATGTGATCCCAGACGTCTTGTCAGACGTCTGGGCCACCTCCCAGACGTCTTAAAAGGTGTCTGGGGCACGCGTTCGTTACAAGGGGCAAGGCCCCGGTTTGGTTACTATGGAGGGGTTGGACCCCTGTTACTGAGAGGGCTCTACCCTGGTTCCGTGCTGTGCTTTGGGCGCACCCGTTAACGGAAACGACTGACCGCGTGCCAGTGCGGGCTAGCTACCTGTGCGTTTATCGCGCGTGTCGTAGTCACCGTTACGTCTGTCAGTGACCTTAGGGTGGTTGACTGAGGGTAGGATCACCACGGGGGACTCTCCCGGCCAGGAAAGCACCATGTGCTACTTCTACTTTTGGAAAAGACTGCAATCAAGATCGTTCCCACGAGGACATTCGAGATCAAGTAAAGGATCTGAGAAATAAATGAAATAGTGAGAAAAATTGAAAGATGTGAATAAAGGAAGTAATAGAACTTAGCAACTACTGTACACTCTACTGTTGCCTTTAGTTAGTTTGCCACTCTACTCAGTGTTTTGCTGACGTGTTACACTCGTTACCTTTTTCAGGACCAGGTGTTGAGCAGCCAGGGTCGGCGGCTGCAGAGGACGCTGGGCCGAGTAGGGTCCAGTAGAGTTACCACAGCCTTTTGTACCTCTTTTGTTTCTGTTCTAGTGAGTAGTTTTTATTTCCGTTGTACCTTCTTTACCTGCAGTTCTTGTTATATGATAAATGTTGTTTTACTGTTGTGGTGGTACATACTGTAGTAGTTTCTTTCCTTACTGCTGTACTTTCTTACTGTTAGTTATATTCATGCTGAATGTGGTTTATTTTACTGTCTTTTGGTTACTTCCTCGTTGGACGACTAGGTCTTGGGATTAGTCGAGTCGGTCCGGTTCTCGTGTCTCGTAGGGACTCGGGAACCGGGTCGTTACATTCAGTGCATCATAAAAATGATTACAATCTCCAAACATATTATCATTATTATGACTATCAGCATTTGCAGCCCTCATCCCTTCTAACATCTTTGCAACATTATCACCTCCAATATCTTCAATGCAATTCTCAACATCATTATTAATAGAAGGATAAGTAATTTCTTCTCCATGCGAGGTCCAGACTGTGTAGTGAGACCACCAACCAATACAAATTAGATGCTCAAATATTGTGTTACGATTATACATAATTCCATTCAAACAACTTTTGCATGGGTAACAAATTCTCTCATAGAAGTCTCCTCTTCTATATTGCTTCCTATCTTCATAAAATACCCAGTCTAAGAATGAAATCACTCCGTTCTTATATCAAAAATAATCAGAAATCCTCAAACCAATCCAAGACTTATCCGTGGAAACCTATAATCAAATAAACCCACAAATAATGAAAGTAAGTTACATAAAAAAACATCAGATATTTAACACCAAAGTTGTTATCAAATTTAAGGTGCTTCTCCAGTATACCCCCAAGACTAACCTCAACTAAATTCCTTTAACACCAAATTTAAGGTGCTTAAGAAACCTAGGTAAGTTTAGTTAGTATACTAGAGAAGAGCATAAAGATGTCACCGAGATTTCTCCAAACATAGATTACATGTAACAAGTAACACCTAAGTTGTGATCAAATCTTTAAGAACCCTCCTTAGTTTGGAACTTTACCGAACTAAGGACGATCAAGACTTAGGGCATATTATAAAGACAACACATCATGCATGTATGTGAGATATACATACATTAACGCATTGTCCATATGACATGATTATAAGTCTTGAGTGACCAGGTATATTAATACAATTTTACCTACTCTTTCAACTTGTACCCTAAGGATTATATTTCTCATTGTTTGTCATCGAGTGCATCTAAGGTTGTGCAGGTGTGGATATCTACAAATTGCATAAATAAATACTAACAAAGAAAAGAACAGTAATAACATAAGTCAGATATTATGTTATAAAACTTTATAAAATCCACAATCATAACAACCGCAATCCACGAAATCCTTCTCCCACAAAAAAAAAGAGTGTGGATATCAAAATTAGTAAAATATTTTAGTTCTCTTTGCCATTAATAATGACTAAATGACTCCTAGGTAGATATTACTCATCACTACTATTTCCATTGCCAAGGATGTACATGAATCAAGAAAGATCTTTGAGTCTATGACCCCATCCTATTTAAGGCTATCTTGTGGGATTTGAATTATTTTTAGGGATTGAATTATATTGTCAAATGAACTCACTCATAAATAAGCCCTTGTTTATAACTTAGAACCTTGGGCCCACCACTACTTCATGATGGTGAGAGCAAAGTAAGTGGAAAAATTACCATCTTGTCTCTCAAATGCACTAATCTAAACCCAACTCCCTTTTACCAAAGTTAGGAATTCCCACTGGTTGACCTTTGATGTCAAGGGAAATTAAGAATATCTTGTTAGTCAATTTGAAATAGATTCGGTCAAGATCTACTTGTTAAAAGGATGATTATATGGATTTTTATTTAGAATAAAATGGCAACTAGACCTAAAATAAAACATCAAAGATTGCTTAACCCTCTAAAGCGTAACACCTTCCATGCCAGTTTACCCATCCGTGTTGAGCCACCAGTTTTCCTAACTCAACCTATCCTACTCAACCTGGATAATGATGCTCCTCTCTTCCACCCTCTCTTCTCAACATCTACGATTCTATTGGGATAATATAAATGTATCAATAACATTCATAAACTTTCAAAAGTTCATGATGTACATTAGGGAAAGAAAACAAAGGAAACCAGTTGTTTTGTTTTAATTGACCAAAAAAACCCAACTAAATCAAGAAGTATTTGAATTTTATCAAATGATAGGATAAGTTTTTTAGAATAGTGGATACTTAGATCATATTATGTGAACTTCAGGGCAAATTGTATTCAGACCTTATAGGCGAGACCAATTTTTCATTTGCATCCAATACATGATTGCAAGACAGATATCCTTTACCCGCAGAATATTAGATGCATGGTCCACCCTAATGCATATCAAAAGATCCAAGTCAATTTGTCTTTTTTCTTCTGCTGTCTAGACACTCTTCCATAACCTTGTCGACGCGGCAAAAGGACATTGCCTAGATCCAAGCTTGAAATTACATGAAGGGCCACACTTTAAAGGATCTCAGCTTGAAACTAAATATAAACCTCCCCAATTCAGTCCCTCAAATCTAAACTCAACTCTTACCGAATACAGCAGTGAAAAAACTTAAAGCCCCATTTAATAAAGGTTTAAAGTTAAAAACTAGACAAACTTTAGAAAGATGTAGGGTTTAAAAGTGATGAAGTATGTGATGGATTAGTAAGCGATAGAAGAGATGATTAAATTCTTATATTATTCTTTTTTCTTGTTTTCATTTGTATTATGAGTAGATTAACGAAAATAGATACAATATATAGGTGGATATGATGCAAGTAATTTTTGTTTTCATTTGTAATAGAAATTTGTTAAGGTAGATGTAAAGTATACTTTGAGATGGTGAAAGTAAGAACAAAAAAAAATTATATAATGTCCCTTAATACCATATATTATTCATTTACACAGTAACTACCCTTGAGGTGAAAGATAATGCCTTATTTTTAATTCTATGACAAATGGACCAGTAGGAGTAGACCAACAACGCCTGCATCTTCCTTCAGTCCCTAAGTTAAATGAACAGAATAAGTATCTGTAACGACCCGATTCCCGAGTCCCTACGAGACACGAGAACCGAACCGACTCGACTAATCCCAAGACCTAGTCGTCCAACGAGGAAGTAACCAAAAGACAGTAAAATAAACCACATTCAGCATGAATATAACTAACAGTAAGAAAGTACAGCAGTAAGGAAGAAACTACTACAGTAGGCACCACCACAACAGTAAAACAACATTTATCATATAACAAAAACTGCAGGTAAAGAAGGTACAGCGGAAACAGAAACTACTCACTAGAACAGAAACAAAAAGGGGTACTGATGAGAACCTCATCATGAGCCATAACTAGCTCATTTTGACCTAATACAAAGGATAAAAGCTCCTACATACCTCAAGGAAAGGCTTAACTCAGAGAATTCTGAGTTTGAGAAGAAAACAAGTCATAAGGGGTAAAATGCAATTTTACCAGTATAATCTGCATACAGGGCAATTCAGGGCCCAAACATAGGTCAAAGCAGCTTAATAAGAATAAAAGTGGGATGAGATGATCTAGCAAGGGCTACAGCACTTCCAAGAAACTAAATGATAATCTGTAACCCTAAAAACAACCCACTTCAATTCACGAGGTTCGAGGCAAAGTAAAAATAGAATAAACCCTCTAAAATTCATAGAAAAATAATCTCTAGGGTTTAGAACCTTCAATTTGGCCTTTAGAACCCATTTTGACCTACATTGAGAACCACGCCCAATTAATAACTTGATTTGGGTTTTTGCGCAAATTGACCGGTCAAACAAGGTTTAATATGAAAATGAAATTCACCATCAGATTCCTTAGGTCCTAATTAGTCATGTATAAAAACTTGAGCCTAAGAAGAAACCTCCTTGATCGACTTTACACTTTGGTCCTCATATATTTACTCTTTGGCCCTCAACTTTTGAACCCTCGCATTTTGGCCCCTAACTCTCCTTCGTTCTTTGCAATCAGGTCCCTCCTGCAAAACCCTGCCAGCACCATGCTCCGGCGACCTTGCGCGGAGCATGGCGCCGCGCAGGGTGAGGTGGGGGACCTGGCAAGTAAACCGGGGGTGCCCTGCGTCGTCAGCCGTCGCAGGGGCACCCCCCTGGTCATTGTAGCCCACCATACCAGCCGTGCGAACGCACGGACGGTATGGGTTCGTGTTTCCGACCATTCTCCGGCGAGGGAGACACGTCGTCTCCCTCCGCCTTCCTCCCTGTTTCATCCCTATAAATACCCCCCGCTGCTCCACCGACCAGGGCAGCTCGGGTCTGACGGAGAAAACCCCCAACTTTCTTCTCCTCTCCCTCCGGCAGACGCCCACCAGCTCCGGCGGTTCCTCCCCCTCCTCCTCTTCGCTCTGCCGTAATACCAGCAGCAGAGACCTCCTCCCCTGCTCTTCCTGCGCCACGCCGTACCCAGCTGGCGCCTCTCCAGCCCTCTGCTCGCCGCCGCCCCTTCCCCTGGGCATCTTCTTCTCCGGCGACAGTCGATACGACTGTCGCCCTGTCTCGGCCCCTTTCGTCTCCATAGCTAGGTCAGAACTCCTCCCCATCTCCCCCTCTTTCTTTTCCTCACTGTCTTTTATTTGATTAAACCCTCGACCGATCCTGTTCACCCTCACCTTCTCCGCCTCCGGCCATCCTCCGGCGAGCCGCTCCCATCACCTCAGCGACCCACACGGCTCGCCAACCACCGCAGGACCTCCGCCTCCTCACCCTGATCAATCTCCGCCCTACCACTTCCCCCACATCACCCTCTGCAACTCCACCGAACAGACCCATCCTCCGACCCACAGTCCGACCTAGGGCAGCCCTCGCACGCCGCCCCGCGCCTCGCCACCACCCACACGAGCTTCGCCGCACCCTGGCGAAGCTCCTGGCACTCTCTGATTAGGCCGAGAGGCCGTTTTCTTGTGAACAGGCCACCCGACCTCCGCCGCCATTGACGCGCAGGAGGACCTGCTTCCGCCTGCAGCTACAGGTGCGCCACGCTCCGCGCCAAGCCCAGATTCACTCCCAGGCCTTGCGAGGAGTTTTGGCAAAAACACCAGGTTCGCAGCTGAGGAAGAAAACTCCGCGTGACGCTGCCATCTCCTGCTGAATTCCCCGCTGCGGGCGCGCAATTGAGGTGGGTCGTTTAGTCCCACCTCGGAAACGCCTGAAGAGCCGCAGCGACATAAGATGCAAAAGTGCAGTAGCCTTACTGCCTCAGTACACGGGGTGAGGTCCCCTTCACCCGCCCGGTTACCCGGTCTCGTCCGCGCTCACGCCCCGCGGACCTGACCCGAACCGACCCGACCCGACTCGACTGACCTGTACTCCTCGCCCACCACGCACGCCGGTGGGCCTGGACCCGGGCCTGATCCGAACCCGGTTACCCGGTAGCTCTGGGAGAGCTTTCCAAAGAGTGGTTTCAGAGAGAAAGAGAGACGCGGGGGGGGGGAGGGTAGAGTAGGTTTTGCTTCTGACGAGAAACTCTGAAGTGTGCAGGCGAAGTAGAAGACCCGCGGAAGAAGAAGGAGCTGCACTGTAGCAAATGCATAGTTAAGTCGTCGAAGCACCGGTTCAGACGACGGAAGGTCAGCAGCCAGAGCAGGAAAGAAGGCAGGCTGAAGAAAGAAAGAAAAGAAGAGCAACGGCCAAAGCAGAAGAAGAAGAAAGGAAGACTTAGGAGATCTGAAGAGGAGCGTCACCTCTGCAGAACCAAGGAAGAAGAAGAAGGAGATCTGAAGAAAAGAAAGAAAGAAAAGAAGAGCAACGGCCAAAGCAGAAGAAGAAGAAAGGAAGACTTAGGAGATCTGAAGAGGAGCGTCACCTCTGCAGAACCAAGGAAGAAGAAGAAGGAGATCTGAAGAGGAACATCACCTCTTCAGAACAAAGAAGAAGAAGGAGATCTGAAGAAAAGAAAGAAAGAAGAACATCACGAGGAGAAAACGAAAAGAACAACAAATTCTTTCCCTCTCTCTTTCTTTATTTTGTAAAAGAAACATGTATATCTCTAGAATACGACTTGCTCCCTGAGTTCGACCTCGGGAACTCTTTTATTTTCCGAGTAAAAAAATTTATATTTGAAGTGTTGGTCATAACCGGCTTTACTACAACGTTATAACAAAACAAAACCGACGTTTCATTTTGGCGCCGTTGCCGGGGAGCAACGGCTATTCTAGAGGTAAACATTCCTGTTTCTTTTTTTTAATTTCTGATAATCTCCTCTCTTTTGTGCAGCTACAGGAACTCAAGAAGACAAGCAACCACACGACAACCACTCCGAAGACAGGTAAATTTTTCCTCTCACTATTAACCCCTAAGCTCTAAAGAGGAAGAAAAGAAAAGAACAAGCAATATAGGGCTAACCTGTCTTCCATATTTAGTAACCATAAAAGTTGCATGTTTTCAACTCATTATTTCTGCACACTATTAAGGGTATTTAAGGGCTAACACATTCTTGCTTGAGCCCTAATTACCCAACAAAGAATTAACTGGACCAAGTAGAGCCAACCTAGGATCCAACACTAGGGATTTAGAGACACACTCCTTAAGCAAGAATTGAGAAAACCAAATGAAGTGTGCCCAAGCCCTTGTCTGAAAATACCTATTCAAAGAAAATCTAAAACAATTGGCTCTCTAAACACTTGAACCCTAAAAGACAGGACCTAAAAGCTCTCAAAGAAAACAAGAGGTAAAGTTGACCCCTTGGGTCAACCAACCTTAAATTAGGTCACTCTTTGCACTTAAAAGACTAAAGTTCAAGTGAAAACCTTAAGCACCCTGATCTTAAAATTGGTAGACTTAAGAGGTCAAGATCCCCATTCTGGTCTACCTGGAACCGCAGTGACAAGAGAGGTCGGGTGGGGGAAACCCTGTAACCCGTGGGGACGCTCTACCGTGTAGGGGTCTTCGCGGGACTCTCCCTCTCTGGCTGCCCAGGTAATTCTCAGGTGGACGATCTTTCTGATCAAGGGGTCCATCTGCCCCGCACCTCTATAGTCACCCAACAAATTTTTGGGTGTCTTGATTGGGTCCAGCACCTGCTTATCTCATCCAGTCCCTCAGTATATGCTTGGAAGGAGGTCCTTGAAACCTCCTTTAGGAATTCACTTGCCCTGAGGTTAGGCCTCAGTTCCCTTGTTTATGCAGCACCACCACATTAATCTTTCCTCTGATACTCCCTTCTTCCATCTTGGCACAACATGAGTCTACATCGAAGCCTTTGATTCCACATCTTGATTCCACCACCTAATCCAAATATGCAGCCAAACCACCTAAGACTACCATTCAAGAAACCTGAATATCGGAGATCTATGAAAGATAAAATGATCGAGGATGCCATAAAATTCTATGAAAAAGAAGAAAAAACCTCAACACCAATAGGAGATATTCAGGTTGATGTCCCAACAACCACAGCCTTCATCATAAACTGTGCCCAAACTCTATTGACAGGAGCCATAAAAGGATCAACCCGAGATATGCTCATGACAGGATACATTGAGATGGAAAAATTACACCAATCTGAATACCTTCAATGCTTGACAAATCCTGTACTTTGGGAACAACACCAAGATGCCCTTATGAAACGGGTAGAAATGATGAAATCAGTAGAACAAATTATCAACCAGAAATACCCGTATATACCAGAAACAAAGGATGAGTCATCTTGGAACAGTACTAAGAATCAATCCAGTTTCCCAGACCTCGGGATTGAGGCACAAGGTGGTTGTCGACTCCCAACCCAAATAGAAGATAGCATTAAAATAGGTTGGGAAGTTGCAGGAGAACACAATGCTGAGCCAACCCTAGGCCATAAATCACCAAGCTTAGAACTCCAAGACTCCTGCAATAACAAGATTAGAATTGAACCTCTGGAGGGTATAAATTCCGCCCCTTGTTTTGATAAGGTAACCCTCGAAGGTTATTCGGACTTAGGTTCTAATAATTCTACCCACATCCTAAGCCTAGAACCTAGATCTGAAACTTATTGGGAAGATTATGAGGCCCCTTATGAGAAAGATCAAATTTTTACAGAATATGATTCCGGGCCTTTATTTGATGAATGTCCTTTTCCAACATCCTCAGGAAATCTGATTGATTTTTCAGAAAACATGCCAATTTATGATACAGAAACTGAGGAGTTGGATGAGCAAGGTTTTAATGGGGTCTATCCTACCAGCTTAGAGCTTGAACAGAACATCTTTTTGAGCCCAGAAGTGACATATAGGCTAGAACCCAGTCAGGCTGCTGATTCCACATCTGATGATTTGTGCTGTGGTGGAATTCATGATTATTTTCGCCAACTCTCCGACAATTTCAGATCTGACTATAATTGCGGAGAGATTCCCCTTCCTGAACACGCCAGGCCTATCTACGACCTCAGTTCACATGACTCTGACTCTGACTCTGAGGTCCTGATTCCCGAGATCACTAATAACACAGAATCACTCCTTTTCGATCCTCAGGAACCAAAAATAGAAAATGCCAAGAGTGATTACAACCAAGAATCCAAATTTTTTCTCGAATCCGATTCCTTTCATCCTACAGACACTCTTCCGGCATTTGATAGTTACCCAGAGGACTCTCTACAGAAAACCACCTATCATCTGTTTCTAGAAGAGCCCTTGTATACAATGGCCACCTTGTCCGCACACACAGAACGGATCAAAACCTCTCCCAAACCCCGACCCGCAACCAGACTCAATTTCTATTCAGATTCACCTCTCACCGAGCCGATTGCATTTCCACATCGGGTTTCGAACATTGATCAGACTACATACCATGCTCTATCATTCTCTGATCACCCCCGTAGGGTTTCCGCGTCATTCATTGACTATTCTACAGGTCCCTACTCTGACCAGGCTGATTCGACTCAGCCAAACCCTGCGTTTACACTTCCACATCTATCTGAGCTTCACAGTTTATGGTGGGTTCCACACCTTTTTATCCACATCTATCAACCCACCAGATTGATTGGGTTTGGGCTGCATCATCAGCCTGTTGATCTAAACAAGCACCTGGTTGGACCAACCAGGCTCTTAATCAAGGTGCTTGTCTTACAAAACTCTGCTGATTTGACCATCCCCTCTCCATCGCATTTCCCGCTTGGCTGAAGGCATCAAATTTAGCGCTCAACGGGAGGCAGCCCGTCATTCTCTTTGAAAACCTGAAATTTGTTCTGACAGCTTTTTGCACTTGAAGTTCACACTTTAGGACAGCCGACCCCACCTCAGGTGCTTGCATCTGAGATTAGAAATCGTCCGCAACAGTCACCCCGACCCATTCACTCATCAAAACAGCTATCCTAATGTATGAACTTAGTTGAATAAAAACCCCTAGGTTACAATGAGGACATTGCAAATCTTAGGCATGGGGGGGTATGAAAGTGCAAAAACTTGTAAGAAAAGGTTTCAAACAAAAAATTCACATATGCCAAAAATACCATAAAAATTAAAAAATTTTCGAAAAAGAATAAGAGGAAAAGAGGAGAAGGAAAATTTTGTGAAGGAGAAAAGAAACAAAATGAAAAAGGAGCACAAAAATATGAGAAAAAGTGATAGTCATTAGTAAGGAACTAAGGAATTAACCTAAGTTCTAGACCTCATTCAAGAAAATAACTAAAAAGCGCACAATGAGATTAGTAAGAATGCAAACCTTAGGCATTCTTGAATAGACTCTTAGTACCCATTAAGATCTGGACACTCCTCAAGAGGTTGAGGAAAATGAAAAGCTGAAGTATTAGGTCTAAGGCTTAGGGAGTATTCGGCCTCGTTAACTAATTTTTGGTTTACGGGACTCAGTAACCTAAGCACCCTAATCTCACACACAGCCTGGTTCAGTAAGCGTAAAAATCAGAATCACGCAGAAGCGTCGCAAAAATCTGAAAAGAACACCTAGAATAGGAGCGGCCGATCAACACAAGTTGATTTGGACGAGTTCCCAACGCAGAGAGGCGGGAAATCCCCTCGAAGATGCGTAACAAAATATCATCTCCTCGGTGCTTGTCTCTTAGGATATTTACATATCCTACTGGGGGCATGTAAGCACTCTGCTGGTTCAGATTCCATGGATGGCATTATCTCGAAGTGTCAATTGCCAGGGTCTGGATTCGGCCACGGAATACCATGGATGGGATTATCTCGAAATCTCAATAGCCAGGGTTCCGGGGGTTGCCATGGGCGGTGCTATCTCGAAGCATCGATCGCCAGGAACCCTTGAGGATTGATGATGGGAGCAAGGAATCTGAGACAGACTGTGTTGAAAAGCCAATCCTAGGCTAGAACTAAAAAGAAAAAGAGAGAGAAAACTCTCCAAACAGAAAAACTTTCTATCTCTCTCTTACAAAACGCACTGCGAACTGAGCCAGGGCTAAAATCATTTCAAGCACGGGTGCTTTAACCACGAAGTCCAATAAACCTTAGGTTAGTTCTTGTGGACCTTAAAAACCTTTGCTAAAAGACTGAGGCTAAGGCTAGACAGATTTGGATCTTGATTGGTACTAGAGTACCTTTTAGGCCTATGGTCAGCATTCTAACCTAATCTATGCTCAAATAAAAAAAGGGCACTTATCTAAAACTATTAAAAACTTCATGGTCTAGAACAAGGGTTGAAACCTTAAGTTTTTGCTAAGGGACTAGCAAAAGCTAGGCATGGGGGTATGATGAGAACCTCATCATGAGCCATAACTAGCTCATTTTGACCTAATACAAAGGATAAAAGCTCCTACATACCTCAAGGAAAGGCTTAACTCAGAGAATTCTGAGTTTGAGAAGAAAACAAGTCATAAGGGGTAAAAATGCAATTTTACCAGTATAATCTGCATACAGGGCAATTCAGGGCCCAAACATAGGTCAAAGCAGCTTAATAAGAATAAAAGTGGGATGAGATGATCTAGCAAGGGCTACAGCACTTCCAAGAAACTAAATGATAATCTGTAACCCTAAAAACAACCCACTTCAATTCACGAGGTTCGAGGCAAAGTAAAAATAGAATAAACCCTCTAAAATTCATAGAAAAATAATCTCTAGGGTTTAGAACCTTCAATTTGGCCTTTAGAACCCATTTTGACCTACATTGAGAACCACGCCCAATTAATAACTTGATTTGGGTTTTTGCGCAAATTGACCGGTCAAACAAGGTTTAATATGAAAATGAAATTCACCATCAGATTCCTTAGGTCCTAATTAGTCATGTATAAAAACTTGAGCCTAAGAAGAAACCTCCTTGATCGACTTTACACTTTGGTCCTCATATATTTACTCTTTGGCCCTCAACTTTTGAACCCTCGCATTTTGGCCCCTAACTCTCCTTCGTTCTTTGCAATCAGGTCCCTCCTGCAAAACCCTGCCAGCACCATGCTCCGGCGACCTTGCGCGGAGCATGGCGCCGCGCAGGGTGAGGTGGGGGACCTGGCAAGTAAACCGGGGGTGCCCTGCGTCGTCAGCCGTCGCAGGGGCACCCCCCTGGTCATTGTAGCCCACCATACCGGCCGTGCGAACGCACGGACGGTATGGGTTCGTGTTTCCGACCATTCTCCGGCGAGGGAGACACGTCGTCTCCCTCCGCCTTCCTCCCTGTTTCATCCCTATAAATACCCCCCGCTGCTCCACCGACCAGGGCAGCTCGGGTCTGACGGAGAAAACCCCCAACTTTCTTCTCCTCTCCCTCCGGCAGACTCCCACCAGCTCCGGCGGTTCCTCCCCCTCCTCCTCTTCGCTCTGCCGTAATACCAGCAGCAGAGACCTCCTCCCCTGCTCTTCCTGCGCCACGCCGTACCCAGCTGGCGCCTCTCCAGCCCTCTGCTCGCCGCCGCCCCTTCCCCTGGGCATCTTCTTCTCCGGCGACAGTCGATACGACTGTCGCCCTGTCTCGGCCCCTTTCGTCTCCATAGCTAGGTCAGAACTCCTCCCCATCTCCCCCTCTTTCTTTTCCTCACTGTCTTTTATTTGATTAAACCCTCGACCGATCCTGTTCACCCTCACCTTCTCCGCCTCCGGCCATCCTCCGGCGAGCCGCTCCCATCACCTCAGCGACCCACACGGCTCGCCAACCACCGCAGGACCTCCGCCTCCTCACCCTGATCAATCTCCGCCCTACCACTTCCCCCACATCACCCTCTGCAACTCCACCGAACAGACCCATCCTCCGACCCACAGTCCGACCTAGGGCAGCCCTCGCACGCCGCCCCGCGCCTCGCCACCACCCACACGAGCTTCGCCGCACCCTGGCGAAGCTCCTGGCACTCTCTGATTAGGCCGAGAGGCCGTTTTCTTGTGAACAGGCCACCCGACCTCCGCCGCCATTGACGCGCAGGAGGACCTGCTTCCGCCTGCAGCTACAGGTGCGCCACGCTCCGCGCCAAGCCCAGATTCACTCCCAGGCCTTGCGAGGAGTTTTGGCAAAAACACCAGGTTCGCAGCTGAGGAAGAAAACTCCGCGTGACGCTGCCATCTCCTGCTGAATTCCCCGCTGCGGGCGCGCAATTGAGGTGGGTCGTTTAGTCCCACCTCGGAAACGCCTGAAGAGCCGCAGCGACATAAGATGCAAAAGTGCAGTAGCCTTACTGCCTCAGTACACGGGGTGAGGTCCCCTTCACCCGCCCGGTTACCCGGTCTCGTCCGCGCTCACGCCCCGCGGACCTGACCCGAACCGACCCGACCCGACTCGACTGACCTGCACTCCTCGCCCACCACGCACGCCGGTGGGCCTGGACCCGGGCCTGATCCGAACCCGGTTACCCGGTAGCTCTGGGAGAGCTTTCCAAAGAGTGGTTTCAGAGAGAAAGAGAGACGCGGGGGGGGGGAGGGTAGAGTAGGTTTTGCTTCTGACGAGAAACTCTGAAGTGTGCAGGCGAAGTAGAAGACCCGCGGAAGAAGAAGGAGCTGCACTGTAGCAAATGCATAGTTAAGTCGTCGAAGCACCGGTTCAGACGACGGAAGGTCAGCAGCCAGAGCAGGAAAGAAGGCAGGCTGAAGAAAGAAAGAAAAGAAGAGCAACGGCCAAAGCAGAAGAAGAAGAAAGGAAGACTTAGGAGATCTGAAGAGGAGCGTCACCTCTGCAGAACCAAGGAAGAAGAAGAAGGAGATCTGAAGAAAAGAAAGAAAGAAAAGAAGAGCAACGGCCAAAGCAGAAGAAGAAGAAAGGAAGACTTAGGAGATCTGAAGAGGAGCGTCACCTCTGCAGAACCAAGGAAGAAGAAGAAGGAGATCTGAAGAGGAACATCACCTCTTCAGAACAAAGAAGAAGAAGGAGATCTGAAGAAAAGAAAGAAAGAAGAACATCACGAGGAGAAAACGAAAAGAACAACAAATTCTTTCCCTCTCTCTTTCTTTATTTTGTAAAAGAAACATGTATATCTCTAGAATATGACTTGCTCCCTGAGTTCGACCTCGGGAACTCTTTTATTTTCCGAGTAAAAAAATTTATATTTGAAGTGTTGGTCATAACCGGCTTTACTACAACGTTATAACAAAACAAAACCGACGTTTCAGGTACAAAGGTGTGGTAACTCTACTGGACCCTACTCGGCCCAGCGTCCTCTGCAGCCGCCGACCCTGGCTGCTCAACACCTGGTCCTGAAAAAGGTAACGAGTGTAACACGTCAGCAAAACGCTGAGTAGAGTGGCAAACTAACTAAAGGCAACAGTAGAGTGTACAGTAGCTGTTATGTTCTATTACTTCCTTTATTTACATCTTTCAATTTTTCTCACTATTTCATTTACTTCTCAGATCCTTTACTTGATCTCGGATGTCCTCGTGGGACGATCTTGATTGCAGTCTTTTCCAAAAGTAGAAGTAGCACGTGGTGCTCTCCTGGCCGGGAGAGTCCCCCGTGGTGATCCTACCCTCAGTCAACCACCCCAAGGTCACTGACAGACGTAACGGTGACTACGGCACGCGCGATAAACGCACAGGTAGCTAGCCCGCACTGGCACGCGGTCAGTTGTTTCCGTTAACGGGTGCGCCCAAAGCACAGCACGGAACCAGGGCAGAGCCCTCTCAGAAACAGGGGTCCAACCCCTCTACAGTAACCAAACCGGGGCCTTGCCCCTCCACAGTCCGCGCACCCTCGCCTGACTACCCTGGTTTGCCCTAGTGGGCCTAACAAGTCGGTGAAGGAGGCTAGCAGAACCCCGGGGCCCGTGGGGTAGCTAGTACTCTCCTAACACTACTAGCTCTCCTCGGTACTACGTACACGAGGGCCAACAAGTCGGTACAGAGCGGCCAATCCTAACCCCGGGTCCCTGGGGCGGCTGGCCCCACTCTGCACTAAACAGGTACAGGTACTTCCCTTGGTACTGCGTACCCAAGAGACAGTACAAACTACATCTCAGTTCCATTCCTTTTTCTTTCCAGGAGTTCCACTCCTAATTCCCCGTAGGGTTCCAGCTCTTTATCTCAGAACATCATATGTTTCACTTTCCAGATTCACATTCTCAAAATCCATGATCTCAAACATGTTTCTTTATTCGTAACAGGCAGCTGTTAATTAATTTTACAGGCAGCTTTATATATTCCTTTCCAATTTTCCAAGACTGCAGTAATATACATTCCACTAGTTTTTCCACCCTAGGATTCATGCCATATCCTAGGATCTATCATACAATCTAGTTTTCCGGCCCTACGATTCATGCAACACCTAGGAGCTATCATTCCATATATTTCTCATTCCTAGGATTCATGCAATGCCCTAGGTTCTAGTTATGGTTCCATACTTTAACAGATTTTATTAATACTTAAAGCCACTCTACCAGGTACAACGGGAGTAATGGGGGCATGATCGGGAATCCCGCGCGCCTCCGCGACTCTCAAGACTGCAACCGAACGAGGTCCTATCACAAGGATCAAACACAAGGAAAGTCTCAAAACAGGGTATAGCTACTGTAGGCGGGTAGAGGAATTAATTCTGAAACGAACGCAACTCGAATCGCGGAAAACGGAGCCCAAACGGGCCCTAAACGGGTCGAGAAAGACGATACTGTGCAAAATCAGACGTCTGGAACTCCTCCCAGACGTCTTAAATGGTGGATCAGAGAATTACCTGTTCGGCTTGGTTCCCCGGACGTCCAGAAG
Organism: Thalassia testudinum; assembly: GCA_037157565.1. Taxonomy (NCBI): domain Eukaryota; kingdom Viridiplantae; phylum Streptophyta; class Magnoliopsida; order Alismatales; family Hydrocharitaceae; genus Thalassia; species Thalassia testudinum. Next base: position 60,502,515 of record JAZHRO010000013.1, on the reverse strand, counting down.
TCTGCAGGGACGTCTTTCCTATATCCCAGACGTCCGATGGTCACTCCGGACGTCTGGAGGTCACTCCCGCCGTCTGGTACAACTTCCAGACGTCTGATTCGCAAAGGATGACGAATCAGAGAACCTGCGCACAGCCAACCCCCCTCCCTCAGTACGGTCAGTCGACAAAAAGGAAGAAGAAAGCGGAAACTCACCTTTCAGACGTCTGTATGATCTCACAGACGTCGACCTTGCCGTCTGGATATCAATCCAGACGTCTGATTCTGGAAATTTTTCCAGAATCAGAGCCCTGCTCGGCCTCCGCTCGCGACGCCGCCCGCGTCGCACCTCGCGCGTACGCTGCTCCGCCCGCAGCAGGTCCCTCTCCACGACGCTCTGCGCCCCCTGCGCCCTCCGCCGGCTGGCCAAGCCGCTCCTGGCGAGCTCGCCCTCACAGCAGAGCCCCGCCTTCGCACGCCGCAGCTCCTCCGCGCTCACTGCGGCTGCCGCTGCCGCTGCGCCCTCGCGTCCGCTCGCTCTCGCGCACAGGCAGGAGAAGAAGGAGGAAGATGGTGGAGACGGGAGGGGAGGCGCGCCCCCCCTTTTAACGCCGCGCGGAGAGGAGAGAGAAGGCGATCGCAGCCGCCTGCAGCCGCAGAGGAAAAGGGCAGAATCGCAGGTCTGCGCGCACAGGCGCGCAGACGAATATCCCGTGCGAGCATAACTGTTCGCCAAACGTCTGTAAACTATCCCGGACGTCTGGTCAGACGTCTGGATGTGATCCCAGACGTCTTGACAGACGTCTGGGCCACCTCCCAGACGTCTTAAAAGGCGTCTGGGGCACGCGCTCGTTACAATATAACAAACTCAAAGGAAGTTTCGTCCCCGAAACTTGCGCCAACTAGGGTGCGGGAAAAGGATGTCCAAATAACCATAACAACTCAAAAAGGACCGAAGCCGGTCCGAAAAGACGTACCCGCGAAAAGCTCTGGGTACCGCTCCCGCATTGCCGCCTCAGGCTCCCAGGTAGCCTCCTCGTACCGCTGGCTCCTCCACAAAACCTTTACCAGGGGTACTTGCTTTCGTCTCAACCTGCGGACTGCTCGGTCTAGGATCTGTACTGGCCGCTCGGGGTAGGTCAGGTCGTCGCTCACCTCGACGCTCTCGTGACTCAGTACGTGGCTGGGATCGGCTACGTACTTCCTGAGGTTGGACACGTGGAACACGTCGTGCACACCAGAAAGCTGTGGGGGAAGGGCAAGTCTGTAAGCAACGGGTCCAACCCGCTCCAGGACCTCAAAGGGCCCTACGAACCTCGGCGCGAGCTTCCCTCTCACCCCAAACCGCTGTAAGCCCTTCATGGGCGAAACACGAAGAAAGACGTGGTCCCCAACCTCGAACTGCACCTCTCTGCGTCTGCGATCTGCGTAGCTCTTCTGTCTGCTCCTGACAGTGCAGAGTCGTCTATGGATCTGCTCAACTACCTCCTGACTCTGCCGGATCAACCTGGGTCCAACCTCCCACTTGGTCCCCACCTCAACCCAACTCAAGGGTGTCGTGCATTTCCGTCCGTACAGAGCCTCGTAGGGAGCCATGCCGATGCTCGAGTGATAGCTGTTGTTGTATGCAAACTCCGCCAGGGGCAGGTGCTCCTCCCAAGAGCCCCTCCAGTCTAGTACACAGGCACGCAAAAGGTCCTCAAGTGTCTGTATCGTGCGTTCCGACTGTCCGTCCGTCTGGGGGTGGTAAGCCGTGCTAAACCTCAACCTCGTCCCCAAAGCCTGCTGAAACTCAGCCCAAAACTGGGACGTAAAGCGGGTATCCCGGTCGGATACGATCTCCCGCGGAACTCCGTGTAGTCGCACCACATCACGGATATACCTCTCTGCCAACTGTGCTGGTCCCAAAGTGACTCGGATCGGCAAGAATCGTGCCGTCTTCGTCAATCTATCCACTATTACCCAGACTGCGTCGTGTCCTCGCTGGGTAACAGGTAAGCCCACCACCAAGTCCATGGTGATGCTCTCCCACTTCCACTCTGGCACTGGAAGCGGCTGAAGCGGCCCTGCAGGCCTCTGATGCTCGGCTTTCACCTGCTGGCACACTAAGCACTGCTGCACGAACTCGCCCACATCCCGCTTCATCCCTCTCCACCAGAATTCGCGTCTCAAGTCATGGTACATTTTCGTGTTTCCGGGATGTATGGTGAATCTGGAACTGTGTGCCTCAGTCAGGAGTTCTCTCAACAGCACCTCGTCTCTGGGGACGCACAGCCGTCCCCTCAAGCGTAACACCTGGTCTGTGAAAGAGAAGTCCCCTGGGTCCCCTGACAGTACTCTGTCGCGCAAAGACTGCAAGTACGGATCGGCCATCTGTCCCGTGATGATGCGGTCTATCAACTCTGGCCTGGTCTGCCGTGTCACCGTCACTGCCCCACAGTACCCTCGTAACTCTAGAGGTCGCCAACTGCCCACCTCCTCCAAAAGGCTCCAACTCTGTAACTGTAGACTGGCCAAGCGTGCGGGCGCCTTACGGCTCAAGGCGTCAGCCACCACATTGGCCTTTCCCGGGTGGTAGGAGATGCTGCAGTCGTAGTCCTTCAGGAGCTCCAACCAACGTCTCTGTCTCATGTTGAGCTCCTTCTGGTCAAAAAGATATCTGAGGCTCTTGTGATCTGTAAAAATCTCGAAGGTCTCACCGTACAAGTAGTGCCTCCATGTCTTCAGCGCGAAGACAACAGCTGCTAACTCTAGATCGTGGGTAGGATAGGTATGCTCATGGGGCTTCAGTTGCCGCGAAGCGTAAGCGACCACGTGGCCCCTCTGCATGAGCACACCTCCTAACCCCTGCAATGAAGCGTCCGTGTACACAACGAACCCGCCACTACTGTCAGGGATGGTGAGCACGGGAGCCGAGGTCAACCTCTCCTTCAGCTCCAGGAAACACGCCTCACAGGCGTCTGTCCAAGCGAAAGGCACATCCTTCCGAGTCAACTGTGTCATAGGACGTGCAATCTGCGAAAACCCTCTGATGAACCGTCTATAGTAACCTGCCAGTCCCAGGAAACTGCGAATCTCAGTGACTGAACGCGGTCTCTCCCATCTGAGCACTGCCTCGACCTTGGCGGGATCCACCGCCAGGCCGTCTCCAGAGATCACATGACCCAAAAAGGTCACCTCCCTCAACCAGAACTCGCACTTGCTGTATTTGGCGTACAGCCTGCGTCGTCTCAGAGTGTCCAGAACCATCCGCAAGTGCTGTCCGTGCTGCGTCCGATCTCTAGAATAGATGAGTACATCATCTATGAAAACCACCACAAACTGGTCCAAGTACGGTCTGAACACCCGGTTCATCAGGTCCATGAAAGCAGCGGGGGCATTGGTCAGCCCAAACGGCATGACCAAAAACTCGTAGTGTCCGTACCGGGTGCGGAAAGCCGTCTTGGAGACGTCGGTCTCCCTGATCCTCAACTGGTGGTATCCAGACCTCAAGTCGATCTTGGAAAACACCGTGGCACCCCGCAACTGGTCAAACAAATCGTCAATCCTCGGCAGCGGATATCTGTTCTTGATGGTGACCCTATTCAGCTGTCGGTAGTCCACACAAAGGCGTAGGGTCCCATCCTTCTTCTTCACAAACAGTACCGGGGCTCCCCAGGGAGACGCACTGGGCCTCACGAAACCCTTCTCCAAAAGGTCCTGCAACTGAGACTTGAGCTCTCGCAGCTCAAGCGGTGCCATTCTGTATGGCGCGGTGGAGATGGTGCTGGTCCCTGGTACTAGTGAGATCTCAAACTCGATCTCACGCTCGGGCGGTAGTCCTGGTAACTCGTCTGGAAACACGTCGGGGTACTCTCTGACCACCGGGATGCTCTGGAAGTCTGCCACGGGGCTGTGCTCTGCCACCACACAAGCTAAGAAGCCCTCACACCCCTGGCTCAAAAGTCTCGCCGCCCGAAGTGCCGAAATGCACCTGAAACCTCCATCCACTGGCTGCCCATGAAACTCGAAGGAAGGCAACTCCGGAATGGAGAAGACAATCTTCCTCTCAAAACAGTCTACCAAGGCGTGGTAAGCGGACAGCCAATCCATCCCCAGAATCACTCCAAAGTCCTCCATCTGTATCATAATCAGGTCAGCTGGCAGGCTGTGTCCCCCGATGCTGACCCCGCAACCCGTGTACACCTCCTCATCTACAAACAGCTGACCACTCGGACCTCTGATTACGAACGGATTCTCTAACAGTGTATAATCCTGGTCCAAACTAACTGCGAAACTGGCTGCGACAAACGAGTGCGTAGCGCCGGAATCGAAAAGCGTGTAAACGAGTCTGCCAGAAACTGAAACCATACCTGCTACCACGGATCCCGAAGCTCTGGCGTCCCTGTGTGTTAGGGCATTGATACGCCCCTCAGCTCTAGGTGCGGATGAAGCAGCCACACTCTGCGTCGGACGGGTAGGTGCTGGCCGGTACCCTCCTCGCGACTGCGGTCCTCCTCCTCGCACCTGGAAACCGCGGCCTCCTGCGCGCCCTCCAGTGCTCTGCGCGGGAAGTATCTGCTGACCTCCTGCCCTAGATGGGCAGTCCCTCCTGACGTGGCCTGGCTGGCCACACTGGTAGCAGAGGGGAACCCAACTCCCGCCCTCAGTGAGTCCCTGCTGTCGGCTAGGCGGGGGTCCGGTGCTGGCGACTGGCCCCTGTCGAGGGCCCCCAAAGGCCACTGATGGCCCTGCACAACGTGACGGCTCTCCTGCGGACGCCACGTGTCTCCGTTCTCGCCGGCCCTGTGAGAAGTCTGGCTGAAAGGGCCTCTTCCGCCCGCCGTCGGTCTCTCGCGCGGACGGGTTGGTCTCCTCGTAAGTCATAGCTGCCTCTACCACCCTCGAAAACGTCGGCAGCTTCAGGGGTTTGACATACCCCCGGATCGCAGGCCGGAGCCCCTCGGTGAACCTCCAAAGGCGCTCCTCCTCAGTGGCTACCTCTGTCGCTGCAAAGCGGGACAGCTCCAAGAAACGCGTGCGGTACGTGCTCACGGTCATCGTCCCTTGGCGGAGAGTGTGGAACTCCCGCCTCCTCTGGTCCTGCCACGTCTGGGGAAAGTACTGCTCGCAGAAGAGGGTGACGAACTGGTCCCACGTCGGCTCGTCCCTCTCCTGTCCCCGGACCGCCCTCCACCACCGGTGTGCCGCACTCTCCAGCTGGTACGTGGCAAAGGCCACGCGGCACTCCACCGGGGGGCGAAGGGTGTCGAAGATCTTCTCCAGCTGCTCAAGCCAGTCCTCTGCCTCGGTCGGGTCCTCATCCCCCTTGAAGGAGGGGGGCTTCAGCTTCCGGAACTGTCCGAAAAGCTCGAAGTGGTGCTGTAGGGGAGGTGCCGGTGCACCTCCAGGCGAAGGTGCCTCGTGTACAGAAGTGTCGGAGGAAGGTGGGGGCGGCAGGGGCCCATCCCCTCCCTCGTGTCCAGCGCCGCGTCCGTCGCGTGGTCCCACAGAGGACTCCCCCTCTGCAACCCCAGGAGGAGGTGCTCGGGGCGGTGGGTGGAGCTCCTCTCGTACAATATCCCGTATCAGTCTGGCGAGGTCCTGGGCCTGGATGCCAGGGAGTGGTGGCTGGTCCACCGAGACGTCAACGACAGCACGTCCACCTCGCCGACCTCGCCCTCGGCCGCGCCCGCGGCCAGTCTCGCCAGTCCCACGACGAGGCATCTCCTGCAAGGAGAGGCGAAACAAAACGGAAACGTCAAAACAGACGGTACCTAACAACACTTCTAAGAGCTCATGTCAAGAGATATGTTGTGGTGGCTACTCTAGCTATAAACATGTGAATTGGTTATTTTCCAGTCAGTTGATTCACTTCTCAGGACGACCTTGCTCTGATACCATCTTGTAACGACCCGATTCCCGAGTCCCTACGAGACACGAGAACCGGACCGACTCGACTAATCCCAAGACCCAGTCGTCCAACGAGGAAGTAACCAAAAGACAGTAAAATAAACCACATTCAGCATGAATATAACTAACAGTAAGAAAGTACAGCAGTAAGGAAGAAACTACTACAGTAGGTACCACCACAACAGTAAAACAACATTTATCATATAACAAAAACTGCAGGTAAAGAAGGTACAGCGGAAACAGAAACTACTCACTAGAACAGAAACAAAAAGGGGTACAAAGGTGTGGTAACTCTACTGGACCCTACTCGGCCCAGCGTCCTCTGCAGCCGCCGACCCTGGCTGCTCAACACCTGGTCCTGAAAAAGGTAACGAGTGTAACACGTCAGCAAAACGCTGAGTAGAGTGGCAAACTAACTAAAGGCAACAGTAGAGTGTACAGTAGCTGTTATGTTCTATTACTTCCTTTATTTACATCTTTCAATTTTTCTCACTATTTCATTTACTTCTCAGATCCTTTACTTGATCTCGGATGTCCTCGTGGGACGATCTTGATTGCAGTCTTTTCCAAAAGTAGAAGTAGCACGTGGTGCTCTCCTGGCCGGGAGAGTCCCCCGTGGTGATCCTACCCTCAGTCAACCACCCCAAGGTCACTGACAGACGTAACGGTGACTACGGCACGCGCGATAAACGCACAGGTAGCTAGCCCGCACTGGCACGCGGTCAGTCGTTTCCGTTAACGGGTGCGCCCAAAGCACAGCACGGAACCAGGGCAGAGCCCTCTCAGAAACAGGGGTCCAACCCCTCTACAGTAACCAAACCGGGGCCTTGCCCCTCCACAGTCCGCGCACCCTCGCCTGACTACCCTGGTTTGCCCTAGTGGGCCTAACAAGTCGGTGAAGGAGGCTAGCAGAACCCCGGGGCCCGTGGGGTAGTTAGTACTCTCCTAACACTACTAGCTCTCCTCGGTACTACGTACACGAGGGCCAACAAGTCGGTACAGAGCGGCCAATCCTAACCCCGGGTCCCTGGGGCGGCTGGCCCCACTCTGCACTAAACAGGTACAGGTACTTCCCTTGGTACTGCGTACCCAAGAGACAGTACAAACTACATCTCAATTCCATTCCTTTTTCTTTCCAGGAGTTCCACTCCTAATTCCCCGTAGGGTTCCAGCTCTTTATCTCAGAACATCATATGTTTCACTTTCCAGATTCACATTCTCAAAATCCATGATCTCAAACATGTTTCTTTATTCGTAACAGGCAGCTGTTAATTAATTTTACAGGCAGCTTTATATATTCCTTTCCAATTTTCCAAGACTGCAGTAATATACATTCCACTAGTTTTTCCACCCTAGGATTCATGCCATATCCTAGGATCTATCATACAATCTAGTTTTCCGGCCCTAGGATTCATGCAACACCTAGGAGCTATCATTCCATATATTTCTCATTCCTAGGATTCATGCAATGCCCTAGGTTCTAGTTATGGTTCCATACTTTAACAGATTTTATTAATACTTAAAGCCACTCTACCAGGTACAACGGGAGTAATGGGGGCGTGATCGGGAATCCCGCGCGCCTCCGCGACTCTCAAGACTGCAACCGAACGAGGTCCTATCACAAGGATCAAACACAAGGAGAGTCTCAAAACAGGGTATAGCTACTGTAGGCGGGTAGAGGAATTAATTCTGAAACGAACGCAACTCGAATCGCGGAAAACGGAGCCCAAACGGGCCCTAAACGGGTCGAGAAAGACGATACTGTGCAAAATCAGACGTCTGGAACTCCTCCCAGACGTCTTAAACGGTGGATCAGAGAATTACCTGTTCGGCTTGGTTCCCCGGACGTCCAGAAGTCTGCAGGGACGTCTTTCCTATATCCCAGACGTCCGATGGTCACTCCGAACGTCTGGAGGTCACTCCCGCCGTCTGGTACAACTTCCAGACGTCTGATTCGCAAAGGATGACGAATCAGAGAACCTGCGCACAGCCAACCCCCCTCCCTCAGTACGGTCAGTCGACAAAAAGGAAGAAGAAAGCGGAAACTCACCTTTCAGACGTCTGTATGATCTCACAGACGTCGACCTTGCCGTCTGGATATCAATCCAGACGTCTGATTCTGGAAATTTTTCCAGAATCAGAGCCCTGCTCGGCCTCCGCTCGCGACGCCGCCCGCGTCGCACCTCGCGCGTACGCTGCTCCGCCCGCAGCAGGTCCCTCTCCACGACGCTCTGCGCCCCCTGCGCCCTCCGCCGGCCGGCCAAGCCGCTCCTGGCGAGCTCGCCCTCACGGTAGAGCCCCGCCTTCGCACGCCGCAGCTCCTCCGCGCTCACTGCGGCTGCCGCTGCCGCTGCGCCCTCGCGTCCGCTCGCTCTCGCGCACAGGCAGGAGAAGAAGGAGGAAGATGGTGGAGACGGGAGGGGAGGCGCGCCCCCCCCTTTTAACGCCGCGCGGAGAGGAGAGAGAAGGCGGTCGCAGCTGCCTGCAGCCGCAGAGGAAACGGGCAGAATCGCAGGTCTGCGCGCACAGGCGTGCAGACGAATATCCCGTGCGAGCATAACTGTTCGCCAGACGTCTGTAAACTATCCCGGATGTCTGGTCAGACGTCTGGATGTGATCCCAGACGTCTTGACAGACGTCTGGGCCACCTCCCAGACGTCTTAAAAGGCGTCTGGGGCACGCGCTCGTTACAGTATCCAAGCTTGCAATCATATTCCTTACATACACCTCCTTACTGCTACCCAACTTAGCAGTCATTCATAGAGACCACACCCTAACACCCACCTCTTGGCACGCAGTAACCATGCATATGATTATCAACTAACGAGAGACGGTCAAAAAGGCCACTGACAATTTTAATTACTTCTTTGTAGAATCTTCTATTTCTCACGGCTAACACTTTTTTTTGTAGGCTGTAAGCTTCGATTCCTGTCTCTCTATGGATCAATGGCATAACATTTTAAGTAGACCGCATGTTTGACTCTTCCATTAACAGCTTTGGAGCTACCATGCAGATTCCTCCCCTCTGGGATCAACTCCAACCAATGGAGATCTCCCCTCCTCCCATCACAGTCTCCCTTAGCCTTTCGCCCCCCCCCCCCCCCCTCCCCCTACCCTCCACCACACACGCATTGAAGTTGATCTGGTAGAACTTTATTTCCTTCTACTTTACACCTCATTAATTACATAATACATCCATCCACCATGTCCACCAATCAACAACCCCCCTTGGAAATATTTAAATGCACACACACACACCACCAAACAACAACAATAAAATAATCAAACACATAGAGCAATGTAAAGACATAAGGTTAGAAACTCATCATGTGACCTCAAGAAAACAAGAACAGAAAAAAAAAAGAAGGTAACAAAAGGATTCCCTTTTGGTCATGAGCAACAAACACCCTTTTCTTCTTCATCTCCACACTAACAAAACCCATCATGGGTAGAGGGTTTAACCATCTAATAATGGTCTGGTCTGTGGCAAATCTACCATGATGTAGATAAGATTATCTAAGAAGCTTCCTAGATGCATGTTGTCTATGACCAAAAAAAGCTTCCTAGTTTCAAAATTTGTTGGCATACCATCAAGCACCTAGCGTGCGTGTAAACCCTTGAGCCAATCTAAGGTTAGTAGATCTCCTTGAGCCACCCCACAGCCAATAGATCTACCAAGTACTGTAACAACAATAATAACAGGAGATCAAGAGAAGTGGAGTTGGAGGAGGAGGTATGAAATGAACGAATAAATAAAATGAAGGGGGAGGAGACGTGCTACTGGGGAGGGGATGGTCAGGGGAGGCACCTTTGTCAAGAGAGGGAAAGGGGTTGGGGATGGTCCAGGGAGGTGACATCGTCGAGGATTCGTCGGAGAGTCGAGGGAGGGGGAAGGTAATGGCAGCGGGAGTTGGTTTTCGATGGTGATCTTGAGGGGTAGGCAAGGTGCTGCTGGCGATCTTGAGGGGGAGTCAAGGGAAGCACCATCGTTGGAAGAGGGAAGAGGGCAAGCGATGGTAAGGGGCGTTGATGCCGTCGGGGAGGGGGAAAGTGATGGGGGCAGGAGTGGGCTTTGGGGGAAGTTAGCGGCGAGGAAATTCGGAGGAGGGTGTGTGGGAGGGAAGGGGAAATTTTGAAACCATCACAAAAGGGAAATGCGGGAGAGGGTAGGCGGGCGAGGGAAGGCTATGGTGACGGTTCCACTTGAAACCGTCACCAAAGGGAAATGCGGGAGAGGGCACGCTCACGAGGGAAGGCTATGGTGATGGATCCACTTGAAGCCGTCACCAAAGAAAAGGATATGATCACGGTCCCACTTGGAACATTCACCAAAGCCGAAAGCAAATCTTACTCTCCTACTATGGTCACAGTTTTGAGTGGAATTGTCACCATAGGTTACTTTTGGTGACAGTTCCCAAAATCATCTCCAAATACCTGTCACCAATTCTCACTTTCCTTGTAGTGCACAATCATTAGTTGTATCTTTTTTACCTGATTATCTCTAGTGTCTTTGAGTGTGTAATGTCCAGCTCAGTTGCCTGCAGTCTTCTTTATTCATCTCTCCATGCTGATTATAAGATATTCCTTCTTTAATTTCCTTATGTTAGAGTTAGAATCATAGATTGAATACTGCTGCTAAGGCCTAACTTTTATATCCATATTATTCTAAAAAGGTTTGTTTATCATACTCATGTCCATTTTCTTATCTTTGGGAAGTTTTCAGAACTTGGGATTTTGGCCTAATTGATGTTGAAAATGAAACTGCAGTGTATTCACTCAGGATAAGGGATTGGTTTCACGATTGGACTGGTGAAACCAATTTAGGTTGGCTCATACACTTAGAGTGCCCTGAGCTTTTCTGATTCCTGGTTTCTATTCAACAAAGGAGGTTTAAAGGGGAGGAACACATACTACAATTAATTCACAAAATGTTCTCACTAGATCCTTGGCTTTTAGTATCCTTGTTTGTGACTACCTGTGTAGCTTGAGCTTCTTCCTGTCATCAGCACAAGTAGAAGAATTTGACCCATGTGTAAGGACTCATTCCTGGGAAAAATTGGAATTCATGTGCTCCCATTCATGTCCCTACTTGAACTTGTAATGGTAAGATATATTAAGATGAAGTGTCAGCCATTGCTCCTTCCTTTTAACTAAAACAACCATGGGATTGCTTGCATTTAAGGCTTGGTGATTTACTGCACAAGTATATAGTGGGTGTTTCAGAATTTAAAAAAAAAATAATCCTACATTTCCTATCGGTTTTTACAATAATCGACGACGTTAAAAGGTAATTTTTTTTATTAAAGGTGACTGTTTCTCGTCGCTTATTACAAAAAGCGACGGGAAAATATTTTTACCATCATTTTTTAAAAGAATCAATGGCAAAAAAAGGTAAGTTTTTTTTAGCAAATGAAATATTTTTGCCGTCGCTTATTTGAGAAAGCAACGGCAAAATTATTTTTACCATCGCTTGTATAAGCGATGGTGTTTTATTTTAAACGACGGCAAAACTCACAAAACAATGCGTTAATGCAGAAAAAATATCGTAAAAATTTCGTTGCTTTTTAATAAGCGATGAAAAATCCCATTGTCATTGGTTATAAAATGATGACAAAAAATCTAATTCGTTCGATGTACGAATGATATTTCAACGTCGAATATTCCCTGTAATTGATAGGAAAAAGAAATAACGACGTTACTTATGTTGTCGCCTTTTGATGTCAATTAAAAGGGCTTTATTGTCGATTTTCAACCGACAGCAAAAGTAGAAATTATTGTAGTGATATCAACTTAACTATTATATTCCCAACCATTAACTTTCTTTTTACTCATCCACTTATCACTTCTCAAAACTTCCTAAATTTTACATAATTTTTAAACCTCTACCAAATAGGACATGAAGTAATTAAATGAAGGCAAAGGCATACTCTTGACAACTAATGATTTTGGAAGGCTCTTCATAGCTGTCTCTTAATTTCTATGTTACGCATCTTTTTGTATGGACTTTGTTTAAATATCATCTACATGGTGATTAGCCTAAAACTCCTTTCGTGATAGACGTAGCAGGGGTATAATTGACCTTGCTTATTTTCACTAAAATCTCACCGCTGTTGAGTTGTAATTTCTTACCCTGATAAATGAAGGTATTTTTATACATATGTCCGTGTAAACTTAAAAAAGGATATATATATCTTCACCTATTTTATATATACATATGTATTTTTTGTATTGACGTATATATTTTCATAAATTTCAATTTACAAGGTTACTTACCTTAAGAATAGATTGAAGTGAAAAATAAATATATCTTTTACAGAACCTTTAGGTTTCATACCTTTTTTTTCTCGCAACAAACCATCCACCTTTTCCATAAAGTGACGAGTCAACACTGCAATAGGGGTGGCAGCTTGATGTTGCAATGGGGCCTTACAGGGTCGCGGCTCACAAGATAAGGGTGCTGCAGCAGGGAACTGAAGAGGAGAAGAGGGAGGCAGGGGAGGGAGGGGGGCGCGCTGGAAAGGGACGAAGAAGAGAGGATGCGGAGAGTTATTTCAGTGAGAAAAATAAAGTAAAATGAGTTACATAGTCTCTTGTTAATTTACTCTCAATAATTTATAATGATATTTCAACAAGCAAATAGATATTTTTAAGTATACATGCGAATATATGAAATAGGTGAGAGTTTGTACATCTTTTGCAAAGTTTATAAGGATATACGTATGGAAACCTCATAAACAAAAAATGCATCTTCTGGGGCCTGGCTCAAAAGAAAAATGTTAAAAATTATTTTAATTAGGTATATAATCTTTTCATCTTAGGTTAATTACAAACATTTAAATTCCGTCTGTACTTCTTAAGATATTTTGATTTAACCACTTACGTGCAATGGTCGTTATGCAAATCAATCAAACATGATATTTGAGATGATTAGTCTGCTCTAAATAGCGTATTGGTTATCTACGGTGGTCGGGTTTTAACAGTAGCTCGGTTTTCCTCTTAAAAAATAATAAATGGATGGCCTGATCTACATTATTTCACATATGCAAGTACGGAAATGTTAATTATAATATATTTTGTAATGTATAATTAAGAATTAATTTATTAAAATAAAAATTATTAAAAATTAAGATACATCAATCAAAAATCAAACTAAACAAATTAAAAGTAAAAAATATATCAATATATTTTTAATTTTCTATCACTAAATATAATTTTTTATTTAAAATATAATTTTTTATTTATAAAAAATACTTTTTATTTATAAAATAAATTTTAATTAAAAAATTTTAAAATATATCAATTAAAATACTTTTTTTTTTTCCCCGCACAGAGCATGAAGGTAACGTCACTCCCGATTTTGACGTCTTCGGTGGAGCCAAGAGGCCTGCAATGCAGTGGGTCTGCTGCACAGAGCGATCCCAACTAGTACTCGTGGTTGTCAACTCTCACAGACAACCCACGCGTGGCTTCCATGACTACGTGCCATGTGGACTGTTTGTTTTATCTCGAGTAAAAAATTGCTAGAATTTACGGGGAGAAACGATTGCCAAGATACTCAAATAAGATATTTAATCCCACCTTAATATATCACTAATACAACGTAATTATAAAAAGTAAGTACGTACACCAAAATATCAGCCCACCTATGCATTCACAGTAATTCAAATTGGACTCTCCTCTCGGCACTCGCCTCTGATAACACACCTACCTCTCGATTTCACACACCCACAGCTGCTCCCAACTCATCAGTCGACCCCACTCAAAACTCTCAGGACACCACATAATTAACAAAGTAACCCAGAGGGTATCTACTTTCTTCCGAGAGACTGGAACAATGATTTATGAACTTTTTCACGAGATTATCTCTTCTTTCGAGATGAAGAGAGCAAGCCCAAGATTATTTTATCTCACCCTCTTCTCTAAAATTAGGTAATCCCTCTTGCAAAAAGATATTATTATTTATCCTTTCAAACATTTCATAATTTAATATATACTTTTTGAAATATAACGATTTTACGATCTAAAATTTATTTTACCAATCTTCCACTTACAAAATTAATCTCTCAAAACGATCCATAACTAAGTTGGTGGTACATCGCAAATATACTGCGTCCTATCCTCCCTCGGCCACATCAACCCCATTAATGCCCTGTTGAATGCGCTCTTGAAGCCTTTGGTCGTGGCCCATTGTCGAGGAGAGGGGCACATGTATACGCGTTTTCTACGTGCACCGGCAGGGGGAAAAAGTAATCCTTTTTTGTGGTATTATAATAGCTCCGGATAACGGAGGATAATTTACGAGGAACCAGAAAGGAAAAATGTTATTTTGATGATCACATGCACGTATTTAGAATCGATGAGATACAAATGATTTGTTTGGAATTCAATTGCACAAATGGAAAGAACATTACTCGTATATGGACTTGCTTCATAAGTTATAAATTACTCGATTGTGATATATATATATATATATGTCGCATGTCCCTTTGAACGACTTCTATTTGGTATAAGAACACGAATTGCTGAATCGTTGTGCTATCCATATTGCAGTTAGGTAGCTTTTGATACACATCTTATACAAATGTTGTGTGTCAACTTAATTACCCAAATATGGTAAAGAGTCTGATCACCTCACCGGGGGAGGCCTAAGATATCATCATCTACATACTGCTAGGCTTTTACCGCCGGCATAATTAGCAGTCAACAAGCAAACGAATGGAGTCATACAAGCCACAAAGTGATGACATTATCAATAGTATATATTCCTAGGAAATGATGACATGCATGGTTGAGTTCCTTTCCAATATTCTTGATCGTGTATATATATATTATATATGACCTCATCTCAAAGAAGAAAATTGTCGATCCATGGACCGCAATTCCATGAACTACATCAACGTAAGGTGCTCCTATGGCAAGCACCTATCTTCTTGACTGTATTAAAGGCATCTTCCCATTCATTTATATCCTCCGCCAACCATATGCAATAGCCAAATTACTCAATGAATTCAGATCTAACTACCCCTTCTATATTATATAAACTAAGAAAATAAAGATATAAAAAATTAAAGCAGTTCGAGCCTTTATTTTACGTAGGAATTAGGTGGATGGGATGCGCTGTCTACCCCTAGTGGTGTCTCGTCTGGTGTTTGTTACGAAAAATAAGTAGAGGAATAAAAAATAAAAATGAAATGAGTAGATTTTAGTGTTTGGATATTAGTTTGGTTAAATTACACATTAAATGATAAATAAATATAGATTAACTTAACTCGATCATCAAACGACACCTTTTAAGTTTGTCATGAAATATTTACTCCCAGTAGATTCTTGATATCAAAAAAGTGGTCCACCATGACAATGTCTTAATACAGAAAGGATTGATTTTAACAGACGAGATCCAAATTCAAATCCTCTCCGTGCATCACCCCAAGATTAAGATTGATGCGCAGAGTACGGCCAAGCCTTCCCAAATCCATCTACATTAGATTTGAGGTAATATAAAGAAAGAAAAGTGTCCCAGCGAGCAGCAGGGTATCGTGGCGATTTGGTTCAAACATTTTACGGTTACCATTTATTCTTGTGCCTGCTCCACACGCACCTCATCAACTTTAATTAGAACAAAATCGCCAGAGACAGGACCCGTACGTTATTCAAACCTAAATCTTAGGAAGTACGTAAGAAGACGCACATAATTATTTAGCACATAATGAAACCCGCGAACTACCTCACTCTGACTTTTTCGGAAATATTCATATTAATATTAACGTTCTAGATTAAGTTAATGTAATTATCAGAATACGAGATATTCAAATGGCTACCTCTGTGTCTAACGAAGGCCCGTGAGATAGCATTGTTAATGGAACTGTGTATTTTTTTTTTTTTTTTCCTACGATGACCTCTCTTACCCTCTCCCCCACGCCTCATTTCTCTTATTTTTTTCCTTTATTTTTATACTTATTTTATTTTTTTATATAATATTTAGTAAATATGATCATTTTAAATTATATTTACGTTAATATTTTTTATTTTATATTTTTTATTAAAAATTGATATTAAATATATTTCTACGATATTTTAAGATATAAATTAAAAATTAAAATATATCGATCAATATATTTTGTAACACACGATATATTTTAATTTTTTATCAATATTTTTTTAATCCCATCAATCGAAAATAACAATATACTTTATTACACATGATGGGTTGATTTTACACTAATCGAAAATCAAAATATACCAATTAAAAATTATGTTAAACTTTCGTAAACTTTTATATTTTTATGATGATCAACTTTTTATATCACATAGTAAAATACAAATTAAAAATTAATTATACGCAACCTCTTTAAATATCTTGACAATTTTAGCCTTCCATCGTATATTCTGTGGATTTCACATTCTATGAATGGGTCGTCCATGCAAATTACAAGAGTCGTCCACTAACGACCCCTCTCACAGGTATAACGTGCCCTGGCGGACCGTGCCATCCCTACCCAATGCGAGAGCATTGTTTCTGGTTACGGAGAGTGGGGAGTGGAATTTTTAGCATGTAAGTTTAAACATTTTTCTTTTACGTAAGTTCAATAGGCAAAAGAAAAAAGTTTCTAGACATTTATTTAATTATTATTTAAGTTAATACGTTATTACTTGAACATTTAATCAAAATCAACTAATATCTATTAGAGCATTTTTCTTCCAGATATTTAAGTTCGCAATAGATCCTATCTGATGTTCATTTTAACTAAATATCTAATATTATCTCGAATGTTTAGAAAATAAATACATGCACCGAAGTAAATTAAAAGAAATTAATTATCCTTCCATGGCAACCTCCCGAATATTACATAAGGGATCCTCAGCGTTCGATCAATACCCTAATAGGTAGGCACATTTTTTTTCCTTTTCGAGTAAAAATAATTACCAGGGGAGCATTGGTAAGCATAGTTGCCCACTGGTCCCCCAAACAGGCAGGTTCCCACGTTAATTAAGATTAGGGAGGCGTACAATTAATACCGAGTTCATATAACAATCAGTCCATTTACCCTTGTATTTTATATTGCCTTTTTTAAATAAATAAATAATCCTTTTCTCCTCATTCCCACACTCTATATAAGGCATTTGCATCCCCACGCACACACCTGCAACCCAAAGCACTCAAAAACTATATATATAGCATACAAAGAGATGGCCGCCGGTTCCATTGGCCGCGCCACTGCCGCCGTGGCACTAGTGTGCCTCCTCCTGGGCATCGCCTCGATCCCCTTGGCGTCGGCGATGACCTGCTCCCAGGTTGTGCCGAACATCGCGCCGTGCGTCGCCTACATCCGCGGGGGGAAGCTGACGGACGCTTGCTGCAACGGGGTGAGGCGCCTCAACAACCTCGCCCAGTCCAAATCCGACCGCCAGAGCGCCTGCGCCTGCCTCAAGAACGCCGCCAGCCACATCCACGGCATCAGCTCCGGCAGGGTGTCCGGCCTCCCCAGCAGCTGCGGCGTCAAACTCTCTTTCACCGTCAGCGCCAACGTCGACTGCAGCACGTACGTGAGAGCTTCTCTATCATACACATCAATTAATTGTTTTACATGAATACTAACATGGTACAATCGTGCAGGAATGGCTTGCACAAAAAATAATAATAATAATAAAATCAACTTAATGCTCTACTTATAACATATTAATGTACATATCACATCTAACTCTACTTACTTCATTTGTTAACAAAAATATAATAAAAAACAACCACATATTAAATATAAAACGATCAAATTACAACCTCTCCCTATGATTTACAACTTAGACAAACACTAACCCTCGGTAGCTAATTGATGTTTTTTTTATATATAGGCTTGTAACTTTAGTTGCACTGACTTGGTTTCGGTGCATTTATTTGCTTGCAGGGTTCAGTAAATGAAGGAGTACGTGAGAGCGTGTGGATCTTACGTCAAAGAAATAAACAGTCTGATTAATGTTCCCGTTGTGATGTTTGTTACGGTTGCTTAATTTGTGATGTTACTCCGACTTTCGTGGGGTTTGGTTCATGTTGTTTAGCTGTGTGAAATAAAATTTCTTGTTCCACTTCTTGTATGGGTATGTTGAGAGAAGCGTACGTGTACTGTTATACGTCAGATCCGTGTACTTATATGTCTATACGATAAAAAGTACTATGGAGGATTTCTTATTGGTTCAGAATATATTGATGGGTGCATGGATCTCCAAGGGCTGGTTTGCTTTGCAGGTTGGCAAATATGAGTGCACATACTTATGAATTAAGGTTGTGTCAACCTTTGTCAGTGTATGCTTTTGCTTAGGTGTTAAAAGAGGAAGTTATCTTGCGTTTCTAGCTATTTATCTAGCCAGAGGGAGGTTAATTTGTGAGTTAACCTCACATGCTCAGATTTGATAGATTTGACGAGATCTAGATTGTTCCGTTCCAAACTAACCTATGTACGAAAAAAGTTGTAGCCTTCATTTTTATGGGTTAACTGCTGAATAAATTGGGACAGAGAACCAAACTTTTAAAAAGAAAAAGACCAGAGAAAATTTGTGGATCAGTGCATTTCCCTCTGGTCTTCTACTAAAAATTTTTTCATTTTTGTCTTTTCTGACAATATTCTAGTAAAAAGTATATCACTGGATCATAAACTCCTGAAGCTGTGCTGTAAGTTTCCCATGCGACAGAAGGGTGCAGCCTATCGAACTCACCCATTGTTGTTCTAGTTTTCTTGAAAAGAATCAAATGTTTGAGATGGATTCAAGTTGTCTTAATTAGTCGAATCTGATCTGTTAACAATCTTAAAGGATATTGGCCTTCGATATATTCATGCTTTCTTATTTGTCTGCCAGAGAGTTCTTTCAAGAACAAAAAGAGATTTGATGAATAAAGTTATCTTATTCAAAGTGAATCCAATTCAAAGCGGGTTAAATCATATAAGAGTTCCTGAATAAGGGCAATCATACACTAGTAATTCCACCACGGGCATTTGTTACTGTATACGACGTCGCATTTCAATCGTATCCTCTGGCTTGGAGAAGTTCTTTTAAAAAAAGAAAATTTTATTAACCAAACTAGACAGGGGTACCAACCTGAACCTCCTAGGTACAAGCAAGATGGACCACTCTTGGCCTTAGTACAACCCAAAAAGGACCGGAAAGAGCAGAGTTGTGTCTATGTTTAGCCTATATGACAAAATTTTTATGCAGTGCTTCACTTTTTCAAGAGACTACCTAAGCACCGTTTGGTTGAGGATATCCAAACCTTGGTCAGAGAGATAAGAGTGGAACAAATTCTCCAAGAGATGAGATTTAACTTATTCCACTATATTAAATCAATGTATACAAAAATATATTCACTATTAGAAAAAGATGATCTATCCTCGGTTCTTTACCGTTGATTTGTAAAGTGATTGTAAAAGTATTTCTACCGTTGCTTCTTGATAAAAGCAATGGCAAATACTTGTCTAAATTTTTGTGCCTCCACCTCACTGAAAAGGTAATCTATATTGAATATTTAACGTTGTTTAAGTGACGGTAAATATCAACCTAAAATTTTATTTTAGGCACGAAATTGGTATTAAAAAGGACATTGGTCATCGATTAGTAATTAAACCAACGGCGAATATCGGACCCCTTCTACCAACAAAGTGCCCTCCCCCACACTACGCGAAGTTCCCATCCTCCTCCTCATCATCACCCCTCCTCCTCGTCAAGTGAGCCCCCATCCCCTCATCTTGCTCCTTCTCGTCTTCCTCCTCCTTGTCCTCTGCCCACCCTCAGCCTCCTCCTCCTGCCCTCCGCCCCCTCTCCACCTCCTGCCCCCCTCCTCGTCATCCTCCGCCCCCCCGTCTCCTCTTGCCCTCCCTGCCCCCTCCTCCTCATCCTACACCCCCCCCCCCCTCCACCTCCTCCTCCTACCCCCCTCCTCCTCCTGCCCTACCCACCCCCATTCGCCTCCTCCTCCTGCCCTTCACACCCCCCCCTCCACCTCGGCCTCCTGCCCCCATCCTCCTTGTCCTTTGCCCCCCCTCCACCTCCTCCTGCCCTCCCCACCTACTTCTGCTTACGGCTTCAACAACTAGGAAGAGGATAAATCAAAGGAAAGGAAGGTCTGAGATATGAGTAGAAGAATCACCTTGTAGCTCCTCCATTCAGCTTAAGCAGCAAACTAGGCCCTCATTCTTCATTTAGGATATCTTCTTCTTGTGTGGTAGGAAGAAAAGAAGGGCTACATGCAGCTTTTGGATCCGCTTTGGTGTGGTTGTTGCTACAGGTATGAAGGACTACAAACAATAGGTTGATGTAGCTTGAAGAGAAAGAGAAGAGGACTATTTGTACTAGCCAATCACTTTAAACCTTGAGGCAGGGCATTAATCTCTTGGTGAATGTTTAGTTTCGCACTTTAAGGGAAATGTTGGAGTTGAAAGTATGGATTTTCCCTAAAATGTGTGGATTTTACAATGGTAGTGTAGGTGGTCTACCCTTAGTTAAATGGTGGATTGCATGTTATAGGTAGAGGGTCTTTGATGTATGTTTGGGGTGATTAAAGTGACCCCCAAGTGTTTGGGAAGGTTGATACGAGTTTAGATCATGTGTTACAGTCGTTTCCCATCCTCCCTAGCAATTAGAGTCGAGCTGCATGCTAGTGTAGCTAGGTCGAACACGCAGGTAACCATTAGGTGTCACTTCATTTTGTGATCAAACATCTAATGAGGTGCCCCCCTCTTCCTTGTCCCCTCCTGCCCTCCTCCAAACATCACGAAGAAGAACAAGAAGACTCCCTTCCTCTTATCCTCCTCTCGTAATCCTCGTACTACCCTTCCTCCTCATCCTCCTCGTTAATATATATCTTATGTTAATATATGTATTATTAATATTTAAGATTATAATCTATTATTTAATTAATTTTCTTTTGAAAATGCACGTTATCAGCGTCGGGTATACTTGGAGGTTGTATTAGTTGGAGGTATATATATATTTAATCATTTTAATTTAATTAAATGATATTTTAATTTTTTATTGAATTTCTTTAATGTTCAAATTAGTTATTGTTTAACTACACACACTTCCTAAAGAAGATACATACACGCGAGGCTAAACATTAGGTATTCTAACCCCTAGAGTAAAAGTTCTCCGAGTCAAATTATGTCAAATTACTTACCCATCGAGACTTATGATCATGTTATATGTACAATGCATGATGATTGTCTTTTTAGCATATCATAAGACTCGATCGATTTTAGTTCAATAAAATACCGAACTAAAGGTCCTTGAAGATTTGATTATAACTTAAATTTTCTCATTATATGTAATCTTATGCGGTAAAATTTTGGTTGTTTCTTTCTACTCTTCTTCGGTACACCAACTGTTGAACGGAAAAATCGTCGCTGAAAGAGTTGAGTTTTGAAAACCCGTTGTTGTAGCCTAATTTGCAAGAAAAATCCATTAACAGATAATTTTAATCGAAACTCAAAAGGAATTCCAGGTCGAACATAGGGAGGCAGATGTTTAATTAAAAATCGTGTTTGATTTGTTGTCACGAAGCAGATTAGCAGGTTGAATTGAATCTACACTAGCTATCTACTTAAAGAATAAAGAATAAAAGAGAGAGAAAGAATAATACAAATAAAGACAAATAGAGAGAAAATTAACAGGTATTTCATAATCATTGAATCAAGTTCATTACATCTAATGACCACACTAGAAAGCGAGAAATCCATATTAGAAAGCAATAAAAGAGAAGGTGGAGAGAGATTATCCTCCTTGACGGCTACTTGGAGGATGAGTCGCGTTAACGGAGTGCCTGGACGAAAGTGGTGAGATGCGGGACGAGGGAGAATGAAGACGAACAACGGAGGACGAGGTAGGGCGATGTCGTAATGGGATCTGCTTCCCGAATGGCGGTAAATAGACAATCGCGGGCACTCCACGAACGGGGATGAGAAAGTGGAAAATTTTTAATTTTAACTCTAATGGAGCATCCCGGGTTTGGGACAAGCTCTTAAAGCTTTGGAGGGGGTGAGAGAAGAGAGGAAGTGATGAGAAATTCGAGTGGTAGGGGTCTCCTTTTATAGTTGTAAGGATTGAGGGCAAAATTGACATTTCAATCTCAACTACTAAATGAGGGGGTCTTTAGTGACGGATTTAAGCGTCACTAAAGCCCTGAACATGGGCATAGGTCACCCGCATGTGCGCCTCCTCGCCTTCAACATTCAAAATGCCCATGCACGTTCAGGTGTTCTCAACCACGATCGGATGGCTTAAAACGCATCGTGCCTCATCAGCTTCATTACGCCTCATCGCACCCCCCGTGTTCGATCATGCATGCAGAGGAGCATCCAATCACGCATGTGCGCAATGCAGCATCTCCATGCACCATGTCAACACCTTCACTGCCACCCGATCGAGATCCAATAGCTCAATTGCATCCGCGCTTTCTTCTTCGCGAATTTAGCTGCCTCGCGTTGCTGAGAGGGGCGCACGACCGCTATGCTAAGAGGGACGTGTGTCTCTTTTAGGTTTTAACGTTCACACATCCTCAGCTGTTGGATGAAGATCCAACGGCTAAGGATGTGTGATCCTGGGCTTCAGCTGAGAGGAGTGGCGTGCCTTGAGTTGATCTTGACTGTTGGATCAAGATCCAACTGCTAAGATTCACTCAACAATAGAGGGATAGAGCTGCAAGCACCTTTGGCCAGTGTAGGTAGCTGAGATGGCACCACGTGGTGCCATCTTCGTCGTCCATCTTCTATATCTTGTAGATGGTGCCACGGATGTCGGATTTAACCGATTTTCGCACCATTGAGCTGCGATCGTTGATCCGAACTCATCCGTGCAATCAAATTTGTCATCTAAAGTACGGATTTACACCACCTTACCTCTTGACCTCTGATATTTCTCAAAATGCATCCGATGCTATGGAAGTCTGATCGAAGCGATCTTAGAGTCGTTGAACTCCAATCGTCGCCCTTATTAGATCCGTACGGTTAGATCTTCAATCTGAGACCCTGATTAAATATCGTCCTGTTCCCTAACCACAAAAAGTGAAAATTAGCTTAAACTTTATACAATATAAACTAAATGTAAGATGAAGCATACTATGCAATATTTATAATATATGATGCAACTTTACCCTTAAGAACATGAATAAATAGATGGTTTATGTGATATAAACGTGTTTACATTACCAACTAATCATATCTAGTTTCCTGCAGTACCCTTAACTGGGTGTTAAAGGAAATTTGGCTGAGGTTAGTGTTGGGGAGTATACTGGAGAAGTGCGGAGAGATGTTGCTACAATTTCACCACACGAAGGATACATGTAATGAGCAAGCCTAAGTCATGATCAAATATTTGAGGATAGGCTATAAAGTAAAAATCATAATCAAGATACACATCATTTAGTCATTTTCCTTCCTAATAAGTGGTTTGTTTACATTAAATTTTATGTTGTAATTGAAAACTCTTAGATTGGATTGCTTGGTTCAGAATACACCAGATATAAGGATGAAGTAATTTCATTCCTGTTACGAACGCGCGGCTTCAGACGTCTTTTAAGACGTCTGGGAGGTGTCCCAGACGTCTGGGATTCGATTTTTTTTCGACACGAGCGGTTTCGTCTGCGTGCCTAAGCGCGTAGACCTGAGAACGCATCTCTCTCTCTCTCTTTTTCCCTCTCTACTGCGACCGCAGGCTGCGCCCTCTGTCCGCTCTCTCTCCTCCCCGCGCGGCTTTAAAACGCCACGCCCTCTCCCTCACTCTCATCACCTCTGCCCCCTTCCTCTTCTCCTTCCAGCTGGTGCGCGAGAGAGAGCGCGAGTGAGCGGCGGCAGCAACAGCCGCGGTGAGTGTGGGAGGAGGTGCTGCGCGAGGGAGGAGGCGCTCGACCGGAGGGCGAGCTTGCCGGTGCTGCTAGGGCCGGCCAACGAGGGGGAACAGCAGACGTGGGGTGATGCGGGAGGCCTGCTGTAGCTCGAGCAGCAGGCGGACGAGTCGCGGCGTGGCCGAGCGTCGCGAGCGGAGGGCGAGTCGCGCCCTGATTCTGGAATTTTCTCCAGAATCAGACGTCTGGGCTTCCAACCAGACGGTTGGGAGGACGTCTAGAGGACTGTCCAGACGTCTGAAAGGTGAGTTATTTCTGTCTTTCTTCCTCTTCTTCGACTGACCGTACTAAGAGAGAGAGGAAATGGGTACGCGCAGGTTCTGGATTCGCATCCAACGCAAATCAGACGTCTAGCCGTAGTGCTAGACGACGGGAGCGACTTCCAGACGTCCGGGGTGACCATCGGACGTCTGGGAACTAGGCCAGACGCCTCCGCAGGCTTCTGGACGTCTGAGAGACCACGCAGAGCAAAGGTAACCTCTGATCCATTTTTAAGACGTCTGGAAGAAGTTCCAGACGTCTGATTTTGCACTGTTTCGTCATTTTCGACCCGTTTAGGGCCCGTTCGGAGTTTGTTTACCACGTTTCGAGTTACGTGCTTTTCGGGATTAAATCCTCTACCCATCTACAGTAGCTATATACTGTTTTGAGAGACTCCTTGTGTTTGATCCTTGTGATAGGATCCCATTCCGTTGTAGTCTCGGGGGTTGCGGAGGCACGCGGGATTCCCGACCACGCCCCCAGTACTCCTGTTGTAACCGGTAGAGTGGCTTTTAAGTTTATTGGTATAATCTGTTAAATTATGGAACCATAAATAGCACCTAGGACATTGCATGAATCCTAGGAATGAGAAACTAGAATGAATGGTAGATCCTAGGGTGTTGCATGAATCCTAGGGCTGGAAAACTAGATTGTATGATAGATCCTAGTGTGTTGCATGAATCCTAGGGCTGGAAAACTAGATTGTATGATAGATCCTAGGGTATGGCATGAATCCTAGGATGGGAAGAACTAGTAGAATATATGAATACTGCAGTCTTGGAAAATGTGGAAAGGAAATAATAACTGCCTGTGAATTGAATTAATAGCTGCCTGCTATGAATAAATAAACGTGATTGAGAACATGGATTATAAGAACGTGAAACTGGAAAGTGAAACCTAGATGTTCTGAGTTAAAAGAGCTGGAACCCTACGGGGAATTTGGAGTGGAACTCCTGGAAAGAGAAAGGAATGGAACTGAGAAAGAAAGACATGGTAGTGTGCTGTCTCTTGGGTACGTAGTACCAAGGGAAGTACCTGTACCTGTTTAGTGCAGAGCGGAGCCAGCTGCCCTAGGGACCCGGGGTTAGGACTGGCCACTTTGTACCGACTTGCTGGCCCTCGCGTACGTAGTACCGAGGAGAGCTACTAGTGTAGGGAGGGCACTAGCTACCCCACGGGCCCCGGGGTTCTGCTAGCCTCCTACACTGACTTGTTAGGCCCACTGGGAAAACCAGGGTAGTCAGGCGAGGGTGCGCGGACTGTGAAGGGGCAAGGCCCCTGTTTGGTTACTGTGGAGGGGTTGGACCCCTGTTACTGAGAGGGCTCTTCCCTGTACTGGTTCCGTGCTGTGCTTTGGGCGCACCCGTTAACGGAAACGACTGACCGCGTGCCAGTGCGGGTTAGCTACCTGTGCGTTTATCGCGCGTGTCGTAGTCACCGTTACGTCTGTCCGTGACCCTGGGGTGGTTGACTAAGAGTAGGATCACCACGGGGGACTCTCCCGGCCAGGAGAGCACCACGTGCTACTTCTACTGTTCGGAAAAGACTGCAATCAAGATCGTTCCCACGAGGAACATTCGAAAGCAAGTGAAGGATCTGAGAAATAGATAAATTGTGAGACAATCGAAAGACGTAATTAAAGAAAGTAACAGAACATAACAGCTACTGTACAGTCTACTGTTTCTTTTGTTTTAGTTGCCACTCTACTCAGCGTTTTGCTGACGTGTTACACTCGTTACCTTTCAGGACCAGGTGTTGAGCAGCCAGGGTCGGCGGCTGCAGAGGACGCTGGGCCGAGTAGGGTCCAGTATAGTTACCATTGTTCTCTTGTACCTTTTTTTGTTCCACTGTAGTGAGTAGTTCTTGTTACCGCTATACTTTTCTTTACCTGCAGTTCATATTATGTTATAAATGTTGTTCTACTGTTGTGGTGGTATATGCTGTAGTGGCTTCTTTCCTTACTGCTGTATTTCCTTACTGTTAGTTATATTCATGCTGAATGTGGTTTATTTTACTGCTCTTTTGGTTACTTCCTCGTTGGACGACTAGGTCTTGGGATTAGTCGAGTCGGTCCGGTTCTCGTGCCTCGTAAGGACTCAGGAATCGGGTCGTTACAATTCCTAAATTGGGCCTTTAATAACAATAGGAAGATATTTAGGCAAGGAGATTAACTCAATAATATCTTTTGCCTATGCAAAAAATGTTTGAATGGCTCCTTGCATGACCGTAACACTATGCTCGAGCACTTAATTTGTAATGGGTGGTAGCAACATTACACTACTTGGGTAACTCATGGAGAGGAGTTTACTAAGGAAATCATAAACAATGAAAATACTATTGACGAAGAGATTAACGAGAAAATTGCTGATAGTGGAGGTGAAGATATACAAGAAATGTTGAACGAGATGAAAGTAGGAAAGGTTATAAGTACAGATGAGGAAGATTCGTTCGTTGTGATATGTTCTATGATGCTATTAAGGCGACTGAGGATCCTATTGATCCCGGTGTTATGAGAATGTCTAAGTTGTCGTTTCTATTGAAGATGTTTCAGCTGAAGGTTATAAATAGAGCTAGTGCTAAACTCATGTTAAAAATATTTCATTTTAATGCTAAGCTGTTGAATAACCCTAATGGTTTTCTGGCTTCATGGTACTAGGTAAGGAAACATATTCGTAAGCTTTGTTTGGACTATCAGAAGATCGATGCATGTCTAAATGACTGCATTCTTTTTATAAATGGATTAGCAAACTTGAGTAACTGTATCAAATGTGGACATGAGAAATATAAGGGAGGTAAAAATGAAAGTAAGATGAAACAACTTCAGAAGGTTCTTCGTTACTTCCCATTGACACCTAGGCTTTAATGCCTTTTTATATCAACTAAAACTGCACAGTGGATGACATGGTACTAGGATTCTATATCTCAAGATAGAAGAATACGTCATCCTACTGATTTAGAGAAGTGGAAGAGATTTGATGAAATAAATAATTCATTCGCTTTAAAAGTAACATACGGTTGGGTCTTACAAGCAATGAATTCAATCTATTTAAGAGTATGTACCCGTCGTACTCTATAAGGCCAGTGGTAATGGTCACTCATAACTTACCTCCCTGGTCATGTATAAGATCGTCATTCATGATGCTAACCCTATTAATCCCTGGTCCAAAACAACGAGGATATGCAATAGATGTTTATCTCCAGCCATTAATCGATGAACTAAAATAGTTGTGGTACACCGACATAAAGACGTATGATGCTGAAAAGAGATTTTGGGGATACGTCCGGAGCTACATATTCATGAGGACAAGGGTTACTTCCCACTTGTTATTTACAACTTAAATCAAGACTAGAAGAGTAGATTGTTCTTGAAATGACCCTTTTCAATGGTCCTTATAATTTCTTGGGTTTTTCTAGGTGTTATGGAAATTTTAACAACCCCAAACCTCATTCTATGGGCTCCGCAGGAAAACTACAAGATTTCAGGGCCAAACCTGCAATTTTTTTCCCCACCAAAAAGACCCTACCAACAACCCTTAAAGCCCCCCTCGTATGACCCACTCTCCCCTCCCATACATTCCCTCGAACAGCGTGCCCCCCTCCCATTCCAGTGAGTAAGAGAGGAAAGGATAATGAGAGGCCAAGAGAAGGTAAGGGAAAGAGAGAGAGAGAAGCGAGCACCTGGGCTTGCTGCTTGAGCATTGTGGCAGATGCGCATGCAAGGCGAGGCACGTATGCGAGCTGGTGAGGGCTGATTACGCAGCAATTCACTCCTGCAATTTGGCCATCTTATGTTGTTTCCTATTGTTACGCATTCAGATTAGGTAGTCATGTATGCATTATGTAAATATTTGCATTTGTGCATTTTATGTCGAGGAAGATAGAGAGAGATTGAGCATCCACTTCATGCATTTTATCCATCCTATTTCCACCTCATTCCCATTCCACCACTTATTTCACCTAATAACAACCTAAACACAACCTACATTAATTTCCTAAAACCTCAAGTACACACTTGCAGAAACCCCACAAAAATCTCCTAACGGCGACCACCTCACCTGCCATCCTCATCCCTTCACGCCTATATATCTTCTCCCCCCACACCCATGCGCGAGGTCAGCCATCACCTCCACCTTCAGCCAACCATTCCCTCCACCATCAGACGCACACACATCACCACACCACCATCCCTGCTAACCACACACTCCTCTCTTGAGCTCTTGTTACGATCATGGGCGTCAAAAGCAGTTTAAGACGTCTGGGAAGTGTCCTAAACGTCTGGCCAGACGTCTGGAACCCTTCCTAGACGTCTGGTAATAAATTTTTTTCGGCGTACGGCTTCACGTCTGCGCGCGTGTGCACGCAGATTGAACCTGCAGCCTTCGTTTTCTCTCCCTGCAGGCGTCGCTTTCCTTCTCTCTCTTCCTGCGGCTGCCCTATAAGACACCCTCGCCCTCTCCCTCACCCTCATCTCCCCCGCCTTCCTCTTATCCTTCTCCCTGCCAGTGCGAGAGCGCGAGCGAGCGAGTGAGCGGCGGCAGCAGCGGCCGCAACGAGCGTGCGGGAAGGAGTGTTGCGAGAGGAAGAAGAAGCTCAACCACGGAGGTGCGAGCTTGCCGGGGGAGCTAGAGCCGGTCGGCGGGGGAGCAGCAGGCGTGGGGTGTCGCGGAGGGGCTGCTGCACCTCAGACAGCAAGCGGACGGGGCACGGCGCGACCGTGCATCGCAGGCGGAGAGCTAATCGGGGCCTGGTTCTGGAAATTTTTCCAGAATCAGACGTCTGGAAGACATCTGGAGGACTATCTAGACGTCTGACAAGTAAGATATTTCATATCTTCTCCTTTTTGCGCGTGTACAGCCATGCAGCCGTCCGCCACGACTTCTTCTGCATTCCGTCGTGCTGAGAGCCGGTGTTTGTGTGCGCAGGTCCTGCTCGGGAGGGCGCGAGGGTCGCCATCCCACGTGAATCAAACGTCTGGCCGCAGTGCCAGACGACGGAGAGAACCTCCAGACGTCTGGGGTGACGATCAAACATCTGGAAACCAAGCCAGACGTCCCAGCAGGCTTCTGGACGTCTGAAGGACTATGCATAACTAAGGTACGACCTGACCCACCTTTTAAGACGTCTGGAAGAGGTTCCAGACGTCTGATCTTGGACAGTTTCGTCATTTTTGACCCGTTTAGGGCCCGTTTGGAGTCCGTTTTCCACGTTTCGACTTGCGTTCTTTCCAGAATAAATTCCTCTACCCGTTTACAGTAATTGTATACCATTCTGAGAAACTCCTTATGATTGATCCTTATGTTAGGACCCCGTTCCGTTGCAGTCTTGAGGGTTGCAGAGGCACGCGGGATTGCCGACCAATCCCCAGTACTCCCATTTTTGCTGGTAGAGTGGCTTTTTAATTTACTTAACAAAATTTGTTACAATTGTGGAATAATTAATAGAGTCTAGGGCATTGCATGAACCCTAGGATTGAGAAACTAGATTGAATAATAGAACCTAGGGTATTGCATGAATCCTAGGACTGGAAAACTAGATTGAATGATAGATCCTAGGGTACGACATGAATCCTAGGACTGGAAAACTAGTGGAATATATAAATATAGCAATCTTGAAAAAGTGGAAAGGAAATAATAACTTCCTGTAAATTGATTTAACAGCTGCCTGTTATGAGTGAAAAAATATGATAAATAACATGGGTTGTATTAATGTAAAACTGGAACGGTGAAACCTAAAATGGCCAAACCAAAAAGAACATGAACCCTACAGGGAATTAGGAGTAGAACTCCTGGAAAAAGAACAGAATGGAACTGAGAAAGTGAAACGTGGAAGTGTGTTGTTTCTTGGGTACGTGGTACCAGAGAGAGCACACATTACCTCTTAGTGTAGAGGGGAGCTTGCCGCCCTCAGGTTGAGACCGGGGTGGGTTTGGCCACTGTACACCGACTTGTTGGCCCTCACATACACAGTATCGAGGAGAGCTACTAGTGTAGGGAGAGAACTAGCTACCCCACGGGTCCCAGGGTTCTACTAGCCTCCTACACCGACTTATTAGGCCCAATGGGCAAACCAGGGTAGTCAGGCGAGGGTGCGCGGACTGTGGAGGGGTTGGACCCCTATTACTGAGAGGGCTCTGCCCTATACTGGTTCCGTGCTGTGCTTTGGGCGCACCCGTTAACGGAAACGACTGACCGCGTGCCAGTGCGAGGTAGCTACCCGTGCGCTTATCGCGCGTGCCGTAGTCACCGTTACGTCTGTCAGCGACCTTGGGGTGGTTGACTGGGGGTAGGACCACCACGGGGGACTCTCCCAGCCAGGGGAGCACCACGTGTTACTTCTACTTTTCGGAAAAGACTACAATCAAGATCGTTCTCACGAGGAACATTCGAGATCAAGAGAAGGATATGAGAAATAAACCAATAGTAATTTAATAGAAAGACGTAAATAACAAAAGTAAAAATATACTAGCTACTGTGCACCCTTCTGCTTCTTAAGCTTTTAGTTGCCACTCTACTCAGTGTTTCGCTAACATGTTACACTCGTTACTTTTCAGGACCAGGTGCTGAGCAGTCAGGGTCAGCGGCTGCAAAGGACGCTGGGCCTAGTAGGGTCTAGCAGAGTTACCTGTAGTACTTTTTGTACTTTTCTTCCACTGTAGTGAGTAGTTTCTTTGTTACTCCCAGTACTTTCTTTGTCGAAACTTTATGTTATGTACATGTTTATTTCCCTTCTGCTGTGGTGGTGTATACTGTACTATTTCCTTTTCTTACTGTTATATTTTGTTACTGCTAGTTATATTCATGCTGAATGTGGTTATTTTACTGCTCTTTTGGTTACTTCCTCGTTGGACGACTAGGCCTTGGGATTAGTCGAGTCGGTCCGATTCTCGTGTCTCGTAGGGATTCAGGAATCAGGTCATTACAGCTCTCCTCTCTCCCTCTCTTCCTCTCCTCATTCTCAGTATCCTCTCAAAAGTTGAGAGGAGCATTGAGAGCAGAGGACCCTCCCCCGTGGTTGCAACCACCACGGCGAGGGTCCAGCATCGCCCATCTCCCTTGTGAGCAGGTGGGCGTGGTGGGTTCCCATTTTGATTTGTCTTATTTTCATTTTGGTTTTCTTTTTTTGTTGTCCTGTTCCATTGCGATTAGAGCAAGAGCAAGCTCTGAAGCTTGCTCTATTGAAGCCTGTGCATCCACGTGCTCCAACCACCTTCCCCACATGCCTGCGCACACCTCAGCACCCCTCCCAATGCTTGCACGTGCTTCTTGACCGTGCAGAGCACCTTCCTCGCTCGCCTGCACTACGCACCTGTGCACGCATCAGCCGATGACCATGCGAACCAGCCGGTTGCACTTTTGCCCTTGCACTGTAGCCGCGACCTCACGCAGCTACAGTGTCGTGACTAGGGGTTCCTCATTTATCCGGTGATCAGCGCTCTCTCTCACCTCCACGTGACCCGCTGCAACCGGTCACTATGCCCTTGCACTTTTATTTTGTTGAGTAAGAAAAGACAAAAAAATTATAAAATAAAAAAGAGAATTCTTGACTTGCAGGTACACTGTCTCACGTGTGGCGAGACCATTTCTGAATATTTTGCCATGTAGCCAAGGACCTTTCATTGAGGGTGTGCCTCAAGGACAAAAATATTCAAAAAAAATCTCTAATCAAGAAAAAAAAATCAAAAATATAATAAGCGAAAGGAATTAAAGCGATTTTAGAAAATGCATAGAAACTAATTTAATACATACCCGACTCCCTAAGTTCAACCCTAGTCTAAAAGTAACTATCTTAAAATCTAATTTAGCCAGGATAAAAATTTTTGACAAATTTATGTAGATTCGCTTGTAGGAAATTACTTCCACTATATCAATTTCAACATTAATATCACCTAATTAAATAACCCTACATGCGATTTAACACAAGTTTTCTGGTGCCGTTGCTGGGGAGGAGTCATTTGGTGTCAGTTTCTATTCTCTTCCTTTGATTATCTCTTCTCCCACTCATCTCTTCATGGGTGTTTTTATTTGTTTTTGTGCAGGTAAACCTGTTGCAAAGACGAGACACACAGAGGAGGTCAGAGATGTGGGCAAGTACAAGGCGGGAGCGAAAGCGTGAGGTCACCAATGCTGCCTAGGTCTTCGCACACGTTGCTAAGGAGGTAGGTGTCCTCTTTCTCAGCAATATAAGTTATCTTGTCACATAAAAAAAAAAGATAAAAAAGATAAAAATCAAAAACCCTAAAAAAAATCTTCTTAGATTTTCTAGGGCGAGTGGATTAAAATTCACTGTTTGATTCTTTCTATCACCTCCACCGCCCTTGATTTTCCACATTTTCACGTATGAAAATTCTAAGAATCCCGATTCTTGGATTTTTCGCGACGCAAAAATCTTCCTTGAGGTGAATTTAAAATCGATTTTTTGCCACACTTTTCCACCTCATTAATTCACATCTGAGATCCACATTTTGGTTGGGGAGTCTTCGAGTTGATTTGACTCCAAGCCCACCACGACCTTAAATTTGCCCTTGATTTGATCCCGAATTTCAACCCCAACATATTCATTTTCATTTTTTATATTTTGGTGGTTGAGCCTTGTGTGGAGTCCATTTTGGTGACTCGGAGCACTTGAATTAAAGTGCTTTGGCTTCTTTTCACATTGAATTAAAATTGATTCGTGCATCCACACTTAGAAACTTCCATTTAAAGAACCCATTTGCATTGTAGCATGCATTCACCAAATTATGTTGAAGGAGGGTTGATTGGGCAAAAAGAACTTGTATTTTTGAAAACTCGGAGATTGGTTGAATTGATAAATTAGTGGAATCATAAAATTCATAATACTTAAGAGCGAAATCATGAAAGCCATTCACCATCTAAAACTTCAATTCGAGGAGAGTTTCCCGTTGCATGCTTGTTTTACACACATTAAAATCAACACACTTAGGCATTACCCATATACAATGCCCTTCACATTCCAAAGCACCTATATCCTAAGCCTCTTAATATAAGTAACTTGACCACATTATGGTTTAGAGGTCTAACTACCTACGTGTAGCACCTACGTGCTAGTGCAGGTTCCAGCATGCTATTTGACGAGGTGTGACTCATCATACCTAAAATATCCAGGTTAAGCTAGAAACTAGGTTAAACACTACTAAATTAACACATGAAATGGGTTAAGTGTAGGAAATAGTAAAAATGTCCTAAAACAACAAATCTGTGTTAAAAATACAAAATTAGGTCATTAAATGAGATATTCTATTCATCAATGATCCATTTACAAATTGAACAAACATTTGAGTTCAAAACTTCAAATCAAAAACATAATTAACTTCCTTAATGTTCAATTAAGCTTCAACAAAAATTTGGTTGCATTTGGACATCATTAAGATCTTGCATTAGTGATTTTACATTTAGGTCCTTGATCATATACATTTTATTCATATAAAAACCTCCAGGGACTGTTTTGATAGCTGACAGGGACCTCTTTGCAAATTTTATGGGAAGTTCTACAAAACTTCTTCACCACTTATGGGCCTCACTACAAAACTCATACCCCTTCACCCATAAGGGCTTCCCCGCAAAATCACCCTTAGACCTACTGTTATCGCGAGACATTGTAGTCACGAAAAACACCCTCAATTGTGACCTTCCGCTCCTTGCTCTCTTGATCTTGTGACTCTAATCCATCAGAAGTTTCACGCGCTTCGGCGTGTGAGGTCACCACCTCGCCTAGATCCCATCCAACGGATGCAATTTGGATTGCAACTTCGTGCATGGTCGCTACCTCATCCCAGCCACCAATAACCTAGGCGCTTAATCTCACCCTCCAATGCTTTGATTCACTCCCTAAGCCTACTTAAGCACCTGCATAGCACCTCATGCACGCTAACCAACTCCCTACCCTTGAGTGGTTCCTTTCATCCACCCTCCAGTTCTCCTTCCTCCATCAGCTGCGCCTGTGAGAGGGGTGTGACTATCCCTCCTCAATTTCGTCGCCACAGCAACCCACTGTGGATCCAGGGATCCCATTTGTCACTGGAGTCTTCCTCATCTCCCTTCGTCGTTACAATGATCAGCTGCAGCCCAAGCATCCCATTCCTTCTTTAGATTAGGATTTCCCTGCTTTTTAGAATAAATTAGAATAGTTGTTAGTGTAATTTAGATTCAATAGAGTAGAATTAGCGCATTAGTTCATAGAATTATTTAGTTAACAAATTCATGGATGTTGTAGTTTAGCTTAGGAGTATATTAGTGTAATTCTCCCTCACCTCCTCTAATCAACTCAGATCAGAGGAGACGAACCCACTACCATCCACATGTCCAGTAATCTCCCTCTCCATATAACTATCACATCCACTGATTTTCCTCGACGATTTATTTCATGATTCATTCCATTCATGAGAATCACTATGGATCTAAAGCTCAATAGCTTCTAAACCCATAATGCGTTCAATTCCATCTAAGGATAAATTCATTCATTCCACTAGTCACAAGCACTTTCAATACAGCTTGATTTGTGCTTATTTGGTCATTTGGAACTGATCTAAATTCTTGGAGTTGAATGAGAATTTTCTGAAGTAATCATATGTCGATTGGATTTAAATGATCAAATTGAGTTTTTTTATGTTTGACTGACTTGATTGCAATGGGCTTAAGCTGTTTTAACGCAATTTTGATCATTTTGTGCTTATGCCCAATTTTAATTTTAATCTCTGATTTCTGGCTTTATTTGGTAGCTTAAGACCATGAAAGTCAGATGTCTTGATTCAAGGCTTGAGCAATGATCCATTTGGTTTCAAAGGATCACCTAGAACACATGCACACCAATTAATGGTGTGCACATGTTTCAGATGATCAAATCATTTTGGTAGAGCTATAGCAACAACCCATTTGGGGCGACATGGTTTGAAATTCTAAAAATCAGTCTTGAGCTATGATTTCAGAGGAGTTGAATGTTGGGAACACTCATCTGATCAGAGTTTTAACCACAGCAAAAGTTGCAGTTAAGACGTCTAAATAGATGGATGTTTCATCTGTTCCTGAGTGGTAATGCAGTAATTGATCTCTAAATGGAATTTTGGACAGCAACTACAACTGCTGCTGAATTAGAGAAGTTGAACAGCTGAATCAACAGCTTACTTTCAACAGCTGCTACTGCTTTGTTTATTATAGCAGTCAACCACTGTTTTGGCTGAGTTGGAACCTGATTTGTGTGGATTTTTGGGATGGAATTAGAGTTGTAATTGAGCTGACCTATTTTATAGTGTAGGAATTATCTGTATAAGCATTCATATATTAAATTTGGATTTTAATCACTTGTAATCTTATTTTAAACTTCTTTATAAGCTATTCATTTTTTCATAATATGTCTAAATGAAAGTTTTGATGAAATTGATGCAAAAATAAAGTTTAACTACCCATGCATGTATATTGTAGTGA
Organism: Thalassia testudinum; assembly: GCA_037157565.1. Taxonomy (NCBI): domain Eukaryota; kingdom Viridiplantae; phylum Streptophyta; class Magnoliopsida; order Alismatales; family Hydrocharitaceae; genus Thalassia; species Thalassia testudinum. The sequence continues at coordinate 60,467,068 of JAZHRO010000013.1, read as the reverse complement.
GCTGAATGTTTTGGTGTGTTTTTACACCTTTTTGGCCACTTGAAAGCTATTCAAGGCCTTAAGTTCACTTTAAAACTCTTTAAAGGCCCTAACTTGTATGAATTTTGTAAATAAATAAAAACTATAAACAAATTTCAAAAAAATAAAATAAACCTGTCTTGATCAAAATTGGGTATATTTTTAAGTATGTACCAAATTTCAAGGCATTCTGAACCCTTGACTTGGTAGAATATACCAGTCGACGGTTCAGTCTACCTTGGAATTTAATAAAAGAACTTAACATTAAAAACATCAAAAACAACTCTCTCTCCCTCATCTCTTCCTTTCTCTCTCTTCCCTTATCTCTACTAAATATATATAACTCATAAAAATCAGAAAAACCCTAAAAACCCTTAAAAATACCATGTATACTATGTATATATTTGTATATAATACTTAAATCTAAGCTATAAGTAAAGATTGTATAATATGTACAAAATATCTATAAATAACTTATATATGTATTCTATATAGTAAAATAATTATTTAGGATAACTTAATGTATATATAACTTTATTGTAGCATTTTATATTAAGTTATATAACTTAATTGTAAAATAACTAAGTAATTATATAAACATACTTATATGTACATATCTATACCTCATACTATACATACATATTTACATACGTATTATGTACCATATAACACCTGTAATATAATTTAATTATATATATACAGTAGATAATTAATTTATTAAGTTAATTAGGTAATTTATTAAGTTAAAATAAAATAAATTAGTAAATTAAGTTAATACTGATATAACTTATATTGTATACTTGTAATTTGTTATAATAAGTATTTTTAACTTATTTATATCATATTTATACTATATTATAGTATCTATAGTTTATTTATATGTATAACTATCTTAAATCAACAATTAAATCTATATAAATTAAAATAAAGCTTCTAAATTATCATAAAAATATGTAATAAAGAATTTATTATGTATATTATTACTGTATTAAGTCAATTATACAATTAATTAACTAATTTATATTGTAATTAGCAAATTAAACCTTAATTTAATGTGCATAAACTGTGAACTTTAGCTAATTTAATTATATAATAAATAAACTTATTTATGTAAAGTAACTACATAATTATGTAGTCTTATATAAGGGCTTTAAAATCCCAAAATTTATTTTTAATTTATAATAAATTATGGCCCTCAATTCAAGGGCCAAGGTCATCAATTTAGGATAGCCAACCGCACGGGCAGCAGCGCTAATTGGCCACTGAGATAGTGCCACATCGTGGCCTGGTGAGCGAGCAGCATGACATATTAGTGTTTTCTGCATTGGTCTATGCAATCGTTACATGCGCCGGGCAGAATACACCTTACTCTCCTCTCCTCTGATACTGATATGGTATATGACATGAGATTGTGTGCAGTGTAGTGGGCCGGGGGCCGTGCACTGTGCGTGGGCCTGTGTTGACCAAATAACGAGCTATAAACGTGTTAAAATGCACCTACTAATCAGCTAGGGTGGCCCTAATAGAGGTCTGGTCCCACCTAGTTATGGGTGCTATGTATCCCTCGAAAAGGCCACCCGCCAATAAAACCCATTTTTGGGGTAAAGAGCGGTCTACACCGACTTCTAAACTAGCTGTGAGTGAGAGAGAAGCTAAGAGGAGAAGAGGAGTGAAGGCAAAATTTGGCTAAGTGTTAAGCATCATGCATGCGACTAAGTGTTTGAGCTTGTCTCTGTGTGTACTGTGAGTTGAGCTGTGTAATATGCCTTAGCGCGAGTTTGTGTGTTACGTGCGTAAGTGTCTGTGTTATGTGTCTGTGAGTATATATGTATACATATATATAATATATTATAAGTAATAGTTGAAATTGCGATCTTCATTTTCGATAAAACTTTAACATAAAATGACGTGTCGATCTATTTAATCGCATGGTAGAAAATCACTTTTCAAAACTTTTTAATTCTCAAAATCTAACCACGAAAATTTAGGTCATCTCCACAGGAAGGAAATAAACTATTAGACTAGTAAGGAGTGCTTTGTTTATTCGGGAATCTCAACGAGCGTGCATGCTAGTTATTGCAATTCATTTTTCAACATAAGTTAACATTTATGTAATTACTCAAGAATATAGGGAGGTTACATGTAAAATCACCATTATGGAAATATGTAAATCATGATCTTGGTACCGACAAGCACCGTCAATCTTAATCAAAACTAAACTCGTTCCCAATAACCATTATCCCCTCTGCTATCATTTATGAGATAAATGCAACTATATGTAATTCAAATAAATCAGAGGGATATACATGCAAATGTGCATCAATAAATTAAGATGTTAAATAAAAGAATAGTGTTTCTCGCAATGGAAAACTCCCTAAATATTAATAGGGCTTTCACTTTTGAGAAACAGAGGATTCGGTGGAGGAGCTTGCATGCGAGAAGGGAAAGGCTGATGGTGGTGGCTGCAGTGGTGGCCGCATGTTGTCACCGTGCGACCAACGAGAGGAAGGGCAGAGGTAGGTGCATGGAGACCAGGGTGCACACTGAGAGGTCACAATGCACGTTGCTTCCACAGTGCAGGCGAGCGGAAGAAGATCCCTGTCAGGAGGTGAAGGCCGATCCCCTCTTTAGATGGCCCGCTCTCTTTTTAAAGTCTCTGCAGTCGAATTCTGCAACCACTCGCGAAGATTGCAAGTGGTTGGAGCAGAAGAATAAGTTATATCCGTTAATCATCAGACGTCCGATAAAAATATCAGACGTCTTAAAAAATGTAGACTTCAGGGGGTCTACGATGATAATATCCAGACGTCTGATCTGAGCTCCAAACATCTTATATAAGCAAAATGGACATCTAACCCTTGCACCTATCCTGCATTCAACAAATAGACCATATCATATGTTATTAAATGTAAATTAATGCATAAAATTATATGCAAACTAAGGTGAATTGACATTTAACTCCTACTTACCTAACAATTAAGATCAATTAATTAAAGAACACTTAGGCCAAATAATGATCCACGAAAGTGGACTTATCAATAGTATAAATAGTATATAATGTAAATAAATAATGTATACTGATAGTGTATATAGATTAGCATGTGTTTGAGCTCTTATATGTATGCATATAACACTAAGGGCTTTAGTGACCAATACATCTATCACTGTATATATATATATGTATGTTAGTATAAGTAATTTTTGCCTTAGGTAGTATAAATATGTTACTAAGGCTACACTATATATGTTACTGTACATAGGATTATATGTCAGTATAGATAATAGTTTTTACCTTATGTATATAGTTTACTAAGATTTTAGCAACACTTATATATATTACTATAGATGTTAGTATATTATAATGAGTTAGTATGGTAAATATTATTAACTATTTTTCTACCTATATTTAGGTATTAACTAGATTAGTTGTAAATAATTCAAATAGAATAGTTGTACATAATTTTAATGCATGTGTGTGTACATTTGTTTCCAAGTATTGTAATGTATTTTAATTCATTATTTTGTACATAATTAACCAAATTTTTTATTCTTTGCTTTCATTTATTCTTTGTAAATAAAATCAACATTTTTGAAATTAAAGAATGTTTTTGGACTTAGAGATGATGTATATCAATAACTTCCTCCCAGTGAACAATATGGAATAAACCAGTAAATATTAAGTATATAAATAAAATTGACATGACAACGGTTTGTATATGTGACATATACTGCAACAACGATATTTAAAATCCCTTTTTAGTATGAACTGGTAGTTGTTCCATCATATTTTGGGCCCCGTTGCCGGGGATAAAAACCCGTCAACAGCGCTTTATTGTAATTGCTTGACAAATGCCGCAAAAAGTCGATTACTATTGGGTGTCTACGACTGGGGCAAACGGCCTTTCAATCTGGCCCGGTGGTTCCATGATGTTCGTATTCAGTTCCATAGGTCGTGATAGTAGGTAACTTAGATCTTTAGGTCTTAGGGACACATTTAGAAGTTAGGACTTTGATTGAATTGATTTGTATCAAGTGCACCCATTCGGCATCGTCTCTTTTATCCCCTTTTCTTTTCTCATCACCCCAATTCCTCTCTTGGCAGTGCATGTTTGGGAGGAGGTCACAAAACCCTAAACTTATTGAATTGTTTGATAACTCTAGAAGGAAAGAATCCAGAGAATCGTCCTCCTCAGTAAGCATGGCTGCTGGCCCACCCCCAAATCCCGAGAAAGGAAATCACCTCCCTCCAAATCCACCAAGTGGTGGAGCCGTTCACCCATTAACTTGCCTCCATATCGAAATGGAATTGTATACTAAGCAGATTGAAATCATTAGGGAAACCTTAGAGGAAATGCAAAACCCTCCCGAACAGGAAGAGCCTAGGTCTCTTAGCTCATATCAGATTCCCACTGCGACAGAGACCTTAGGCAGATTCGTGTCCCCATGGGCGGGGAGGATTTTGAGTTACAATCGAATGTAATTGGCCTAATTAACTTCCATTACCATGGACTTGCCAGTGAAGACCATTTTCTTCACTTAAAGGGCTTAACCCATTTAGCTGAAATGATTAAACCAAAAAACATCGGGTTGCATATTATCCTCATGAAAATGTTCCCATTTTCACTACGGGACAAAGTAGCGTAATGGTTGTCACCATTGGGAAACCTCTATGCACTAGGGAAGTGATGCGTACAACGTTTCTCAAGAAATTCTTTCAATTGGACGCACTAATGCACTTCATCGTGCTATTACTTCTTTCAAGCAACAAAACGGTGAGCAGTTTCATGAGGCATGGGAAATGTATAATGACCTCCTCAAGAAATGTCCACACCACGATCTGCCTAACTAGCATGTAGCTCAGATCTTTTATTATGGGCTAAATGAAACTTTGAGACAAATTGCAGACGCTTCCTATGGAGGGAATTTCATGAATAAAGATGAGGATGGAACGTTTGAACTTTTTGAAAACATGAGTGAGAATTCTATGAACGCTTCCATCATCGCCTTTAATCGAACCAGTGCACCTTGTAGCTGAGCACACGAGGTTGACACGGAACCTTCCCATTCATCCACTGACATAAATTTAATTGCATAAAAATTGGATGAAGTCTCCCTCATTCACAAGAAGCTGGACGAATTCTTGGCCAATCTTGCCCACTCCATGGCTCACACTTCGGCTCCCCCACCACGTCACAAACCCAATCCTTCCCAAGTCAGGTTGATCTCTAGGAATCTCGCACGACCTGCACCATCCTTACCGAGTGTTGCACCAAGCGACTCGGTAAGTAATGTGGATCTGGCTTCTGCTAGCCAATATTATGACATGGAGGATCAAGCCTCCATGTACTCGGACACATTGTCGTATGCAAACTTGTCTTCTGAATTCGAAGACACATGGGCCCTGGGAAACAACCCATATTCTGCTACTTATAACCAAGGGTGGTGCAACCATCCAAATTTCACATGGTCCAACAACCCTCAGCGCCAAAACCCCACTGGTGGACCAATGCGACCGTCTGCTCCTGTCATCCCAAGGGCCCAATATAATCCTTCGGCAAATTCGCTGCCGAGCCCTTGTGCAACTCAAACGAATCACGCATCAAGCCCTCGATAAATTGATGCGAATGATGACAGAAATGGCTAAGAAAACATGACTTCTCTTTAACACCAATTGGCGCAGCAGAATGCTGAGATTAGTCAACTACGATGACGACTCGATCTCAGGGCACTCTTCTTGCCCAACCTATCCCAAACCCACGAAATTTTGTACCTTGTGGTCAACAACCACAGGTACGACCTTCTTAGGGGCAGGTTCATCAGATTCTACAAGCTCCGAGTACTCCACCAGGATTTCAGGCTAATCCTGCATGAGCACATCAACCATATGTCCCTGTTGTGAATCCTCCTCCACCTTATGACCCAACTGGACTAGCGATGTCCAATGCAATTACTACGAGGAGTGGCAAGCAGACCGTCAATCCGCCTTGACCTAATCCTGGCCCATTTTCTTCATCGTCCTCTCATTCGGGTTGCGCACCGCATTCTCATGAAGACGACACACCTAAATTGGTGCCAAAATTGGTCACATTCCCTGAGGCTCTACTAAGGGATCCAAAAGGTAGGAAAAAGAACATGCAGACCTTTGATAATCTGCGTGATCTATTCAAGGATGTTGAGATCAAGGTTCCCTTGTTAGAGGCGATCGACCACATCCCTATTATCACCCGTTTCTTTAAAGACTATACTACACCTAGGCGACAACAAAAGAAAACTAAGAACCCGTTGATTCTCTCGCCTCATGCGAGTTGTGCCATACTGTCAAAACTACCACCGAAGCAGAAAGATCCAGGCACCCCTCTAATTTCACGCAGCATCAAAGGCTATAATATTGATCGTGACTAGATTTAGGATCTTCTATTAACCTCTTATAGACCATCATGTTCCAGAAATTTGCATTGGGAAATCTGAAACCCACCCCTACTACATTGCAATTTGCAGATCGATCTGTCAAAATCTCGCGGGGTGTGATGGAAGACGTGGTGGTTAAGGTCAACAGTCTCTGTTTTCCTGTTGACTTTCTTGTATTAGATATGAAAGTTCTTGATTCACTTTCTGATTATTTGATAATCCTCGGTAGACCTTTCTTGGCCACAGTCTGTTCCCATATCAATTGTGAATCGAGCTGCATTGAAATTGTTGTGGGCTCTGAATAGCTCAAACTTAACATTTTTAAGGCCGCCAGGAATTTTGATTGCGATCTTATCGAGGATGACATGTCTAACGATGACATGGCTGCCAGTATGTGTATCAAATTGGTTGGGACTTACTTAAACTGCTACAGTGTACCCATGGCAAATCACAATCACCTCACTAACCTTTACTATGACATTTCCCCACCCTTCCCCTTACCCTTATCTCTTCCTGATCAAATCCCTGACGAGGTTCACTCTGCTTCTTATGCCTCTAGGTCTGAGTCATTTCCGGGCTGCTCACCTCCAATCTACCCCCTTGAAGACCAGAGTGCTCTTTCTTTCCCAACAAATCAGGCCAAAGCAACATTCCACATTGGGACCTTGTTCCCCCCTACAGATTATTAGGGCACTCCTTTCTTGGATTCAGCAATCCAAGACGCCCCTCTCCTTGGCCAACCTAAGGGCCAATTCCGTTCTCCCCTTATTCCTTCTAATCCCTTTGGGACAATTTTGTCCCAAGAATTGCCAGATCTTTCCCCATCCACTCCTAAGCTGAAAGCGCTGCCTAACACGCTAAAATATGCTTTCTTAGGACCAAATGAAATGCTTTCCAAAATCATCAGTTCAAAATTGTCTAGGGAGCAAGAGTGCAAGCTAATGAAGGTTCTTATTGAAACATAAGGTGGTTATTGGATGGTCTCTTTCTGATTTGACTGGCATTAGCCCCTACTACGCTCACTGTATATATACGAAGGAGGATGCTCGACCTTCCCACAAGATGCAGAGACGTCTCAATCCCAATATGTGGGAGGTTATCAAAACTGAAATTATCAAGTGGTTTGATGCAGGCATCATTTACCCGATCAACGACAGCCCCTGGGTGAGCCTGATTCATGTTGTTCCCAAAAAGGCAGGACTCACCATCCGTGTTAATGACAGGGGCGAATCCATCCCTACACGCACTCCTACATCCTAGAGAGTGTGTGTAGGCTATAGGAAATTTAATACCGCTACCAAGAAAGATCATTTTCCGCTACCTTTTATCAACCAAATTCTGGAGCGGTTAGAAGGAAATCAGTTCTTTTATTTTTTGGATGGATTCTCTAGTTATAATTAGGTGGCTATTGACCCTCGAGACCAAGAGAAAACTACATTCACCTGCCCCTTTGGCACCTTTGCTTTGAGAAGGATGCCATTCAATTCGGACTTTGCAACGTGCCAACTACTTTCCAAAGATCCATGTTGGCAATATTCCACAACATGGTGGGTGATTTCCTTGAGGTCATTATGGACGACTTTTTGGTCTTCAAACCAACTTTTGGCGACTGTCTAGCCAACCAGACCCGTATCCTTCGGAGATATATTGATGTAAACCTCGTGCTTTTCTGGGAGAAAAGTCATTTCATGGTGCACAAAGATATTATTCTCGGACATATTATCTCCAAAAAGGGTATCGAGGTGGACAGAGCTAAACTTGATGTGATTGCTGATTTACCCGTACCTAACTCTGTCCAACAAATCTGCTCCTTTTTGGGTCACATTGATTTCTATAGGAGATTTATCAAGGATTTCTCCAAGATTTCTAAACCTTTAACGCATCTGCTATCAACCAATGTACCTTTCGACATGGGCCCTGATTGTATCCGAGCATTCACGCAATTGTGTGATGTTGTCACTAAGGCCCCTGTTCTCTAGCCGCCTGGTTGATCCCTCGACTTTGAGCTGATGTGTGATGCTTCTGGCCTAGCTGTTGGAGCCATCTTGGAACAAAAACATGATAGACACCCCGTTGTGGTGTGTTATGCCAGTAAGATGCTAGATGAGGCCCGGCGTAATTACACAACCACTGAAAAGGAGCTGCTAGTGGTCGTCTTTGGGTTGGAGAAAATTCGTTCATATCTTCTGGGCTCTCATGTTACTATCTTCACTGACCACACAGCCATTCGTCATCTCATACATAAGAAGGATGCAAAGCCTCGATTGATTCGTTGGATCCTTCTCCTTCAAGAATTTGATCTTGAGATACGAGATAAGGTTAGAGCCCAGAATGTTGTCGCATACCACCTTTTGAGACTCGACCTAGACCATATTGGACTTATCTTGCGTTTAAATGAATCTTTTCCTAATGAGCATCTTCTAGCGATAAATGTGGCAAGTGGACCTTGATATGCCAATATCACTAATTACCTTACTTCTGGCTCTCTTCCACAGGGCTAGCCTAAAAACCAATGTGAGAATCTCATTGCAGAAGCAAAGTATTATTTCTGGGATAATCCACTACTTTTTAGAGTAAGTGTTGATCAGATAATTCATTGCTATGTTCCTGACAGCAAGTTCCCCAGTGTGCCATCCTTTTGCCACGATCAGGCTTGTAGAGGCCATTTCTCCGGGAGGAAAACTGCAAGCAAGGTGTTGCAATGAGAATTCTTTTGGCCCTCCCTTCATCAAGATGTACACAATTACGCTAAGCGTTGTGCTAAGTGCCAGTTGCTAAGGTCAATGTCACATCGTAACATGATGCCCTTGTAACCCATCCTAGCTACCTTTTGACATTTGGGGAATCGATTTTATGGGTCCCTTCCCTCCATCTAACGGTTTCGAGTACATCCTTGTTGTCATTGATTGTCTCAAAATGGATTGAGGCTATTCCCGCACGCCATGCTAACCACGTCATTACCACCAAATTCGTTAAGGATTTCATCTTTGCACGCTTTGGGATTCCTCAAGCCATCATTTCTGATGGAGGAAGTCATTTCACCCATTCTTCCTTCCAGGCACTCTTGAGTAAACACAGAGTCCACCACCGTATCGTTTCTCAATATCATCCTCAAACGAACGGCTAAGTTGAGGTTTCAAACTAGCAGGTCAAGCAAATCCTCCAGAAAATGGTTCGACCTGACCGTAAGGATTGGTCCGATAAGCTGATTGACGCTTTATAGGCGTATCGAACCACCTTCAAGGATCCCCTTGGTATGTCTCCATACAAGATTATTTTCGGGAAGCCTTGTCACTTGCCCGTGGAGTCGGAGCACCACATTTATTTGGCGATTCTCCAATGTAACCTCGACCCAAACCTATATGGTCGAAAAAGGAAACTCCAACTCCAAGAATTAGAAGAGATATGTCATGAAGCCTATAACTGTGCCTTGACCTTTAAACAACGAACCAAGGCCTTTCACGACAACCGCATTAGGCAGAAAGAGTTTGAGCCATCACATCAGGTTTGGCATTATAATGCCCGGCTCAAATTCTTTCCTGGAAAACTAAAGTCCAAGTGAACCGGTCCTTTCCTGGTCTTGAGACCTTCTCCCAACGGAGCCATCGAGATTGAAGATCCCAAATCTGAGCATAAATTTATGGTTAATGAGTGGCGATTGAAACCGTATCTCACTAATGAGCCTGCCCCCGTTGGGGAAACTGTTGCCCTGCTGGAGGATAATTAACCTGAGCCTCACATCGAGTCCAACTAGGGACGTTAAATTCAACGCTCGTTATGAGACACATCAACAACCCTTTCATTAACACTCTACATTTTTCATTCACTTCACTTCACTTTTCACCACCCACCATCCACCCTGCTCTATACCCTGTTATCACCTTTGCACCAAGACCATTTAACCCTATCTACCCCTTTATGCATGCATATGAGGTCATGGCATGATTTGTCATGGGGGGATGGATAGGCGTCCATAGGATCAAGGAGGCGTGACCCCTCTGCATGAGCACACCTCCTAACCCCTGCAAGGAGGCGTCCGTGTACACAACGAGCCCGCCACTACTATCAGGGATGGTGAGCACGGGAGCCGAGGTCAACCTCTCCTTCAGCTCCAGAAAACACGCCTCACAAGCGTCTGTCCAAGCGAAGGGCACGTCCTTCCTGGTCAACTGTGTCATAGGACGCACAATCTGTGAAAACCCTCTGATAAATCGTCTGTAGTAGCCTGCCAGTCCCAGGAAACTGCGAATCTCAGTGACTGAACGCGGTCTCTCCCACCTGAGTACTGCCTCAACGTTGGCTAGGTCCACCGCCAAGACGTCTCTAGAGATCACATGACCTAAGAAGGTCACCTCCCTCAACTAGAACTCGCACTTGCTGTATTTGGTGTACAGCCTACGTTGTCTCAGTGTGTCCAGAACCATCCGCAAGTGCTGTCCGTGCTGCGTCCGATCTCGAGAATAGATGAGTACATCATCTATGAAAACCACCATGAACTGGTCCAAGTACGATCTAAACACCTGGTTCATCAGATCCATGAAAGCAGCGGGGGCATTGATCAGCCCAAACGGCATGACCAAAAACTCGTAGTGTCCGTACCGGGTGCGGAAAGCTGTCTTGGAGACGTCGGTCTCCCTGATCCTCAACTGGTGGTATCCCGACCTCAAGTCGATCTTGGAGAACACCGTGACACCCCGCAATTGGTCAAACAAGTCGTCGATCCTCGGCAGCGGATATCTGTTCTTGATGGTAACCCTATTCAGCTGTCGATAGTCCACACAAAGGCGTAGGGTACCATCCTTCTTTTTCACAAACAGTACCAGGGCTCCCCAGGGAGACGCACTGGACCTCACGAAACCCTTCTCCAAAAGGTCCTGCAACTGAGACTTGAGCTCTCGTAGCTCAAGCGGTGCCATCCTGTATGGCGCAGTGGAGATGGGGCTGGTCCCTGGTACTAGTGAGATCTCAAACTCGATCTCACGCTCGGGCGGTAGTCCTGGTAACTCGTCTGGAAACATGTCAGGGTACTCTTTGACCACCGGGATACTCTGGAAGTCTGCCACAAGGCTGGGCTCTGCCACCACACAAGCTAGGAAGCCCTCACACCCCTGGCTCAAAAGTCTTGCCGCCCGAAGTGCCGAAATGCACCTGAAGCCTCCATCCACTAGCTGTCCGTGAAACTCGAAAGAAGGCAACTTCGGCATGGAGAAGACAATCTTCCACTCAAAACAGTCCACTAAGGCGTGGTAAGCGGATAGCCAATCCATCCCCAGAATTACGCCAAAGTCCATCTGTATCATAATCAGGTCAGCTGGCAGGCTATGTCCCCCGACGCTGACCTCGCAATCCGTGTACACCTCCTCAGCTACAAACAACTGACCACTCGGACCTCTGATTACGAACGGATTCTCTAACAGCATATAATCCTGGCCCAAACTAACTGCGAAACTGGCTGCAACAAACGAGTGCGTAGAGCCGGAATCGAAAAGTGTGTAAACGAGTCTGCCGGAAACTGAAACCATACCTGCCACAACTGAGCCCGAAGCTCTGGCATCCCTGTGTGTCAGGGCGTTGATACACCCCTCAGCTCTAGGTGCGGACGAAGCAGCCACACTCTACGTCGGACGGGCAGGTGTTGGCCGGTACCCTCCTCGTGACTGTTGTCCTCCTCCTCATGCCTGGTAACCGCGGCCTCCTGCGCGCCCTCCAGTGCTCTGCGCGGGAAGTATCTGCTGACCTCCTGCCCTAGACGGGCAGTCCTTCCTAATGTGGCCCGGCTGGCCACACTGGTAACAGAGGGGAACGCGACTCCCGCCCTCAGTGGGTCCCTACTGTCGGCTGGGCGGGGGTCTGGTGCTGGAGACTGGCCCCTGTCGAGGGCCCCCAAAGGCCACTGATGGCCTTGTAAAACGTGACGGCTCTCCTGCGAACGCCACGTGTCTCCTCTCTCGCCGACCCTGTGAAAAGTCTGGCTGAAAGGGCCTCTTCCGCCCGCCGTCAGTGTCTCACGCGGACGGGTTGGTCTCCTCGTAAGTCATGGCTGCCTCCACCACGCTCGAAAATGTAGGCAGCTTCAGGGGTTTGACATACCCCCGAATCGCAGGCTGGAGCCCCTCGATGAACCTCCAAAGGCGCTCCTCCTCAGTAGCTACCGCTGTCGCTGCAAAGTGAGACAGCTCCAGGAAACGCGTGCGATACATGCTCACGATCATCGTCCCTTGGCGGAGAGTGTGGAACTCCCGCCTCCTCTAGTCCTGCCACGTCTGGGGAAAGTACTGCTCGCAGAAGAGGGCGACGAACCGATCCCAGGTCGGCTCGTCCCTCTCCTGTCCCCGGACCGCCCTCCACCACCTGTGTGCCGCACTCTCCAGCTGGTACGTGGCAAAGGCCACGCGGCACTCCACTGGGGGGTAAAGGGTGTCAAAAATCTTCTCCAGCTGCTCGAGCCAGTCCTCTGCCTCGGTCGGGTCCTCACCCCCCTTAAAGGAGGGGAGCTTCAGCTTCCGGAACTGCCCAAAGAGCTCGGAGTGGCGCTGCAGTGGGGATGCTGGTGCACCTCCAAGCAAAGGTGCCTTGTGCACAGAAGTGTCGGAGGAAGGTGGGGGCGGCAGCTGCCCATCCCCTCCCCCGTGTCCAACGCCACGTCCGTCGGACACAGAGGACTCCCCCTCCGCAGCCCCAGGGGGAGGCGCTCGGGACGGTGGGTGGAGCTCCTCTCGCACAATATCCCGTATCAGCTGGGCGAGGTCCTGGGCCTGGACACCCGGGAGTAGTGGCTGGTCCACTGAGGCGTCGGCAACAGCACGCCCACCTCGCCGACCTCGTCCTCGGCCGCGCCCGCGGCCCGCCTCACCAGTCCCGCGACGAGGCATCTGCTGCAAGGAGACGCGAAACAAAACGGAACACGTCACTATGGAACGATACCTAACGGAAACGTCTAAGAGCTCATGTCAAAAGATATGTTGTGGTGGCTACTCTAGTTATAGACATGTGAATTGGTTATTTTCCAGTCAGTTGATTCACTTCTCGGGACGACCTTGCTCTGATACCATCTTGTAACGACTCGATTCTCGAGTCCCTACGAGACACGAGAACTGGACCGACTCGACTAATCCTAAGACCTAGTCGTCCAACGAGGAAGTAACCAAAAGAGCAATAAAATAAACCACATTCAGTATGAATATAACTAACAGTAAGAAAATACAGCAGTAAGGAAAGAAACCACTACAGTATATACCACCACAACAGTAGAACACATTCATAACATAATATGAACTGCAGGTAAAGAAAAGTACAGCGGTAACAAGAACTACTCATTACAGTGGAACAAAAAGAGGTACAAGAGAACAGTGGTAACTCTACTGGACCCTACCCGGCCCAGCGTCCTCTGCAGCCGCTGACCCTGGCTGCTCAACACCTGGTCCTGAAAGGTAACGAGTGTAACACGTCAGCAAAACGCTGAGTAGAGTGGCAACTAAAACAAAAGAAACAGTAGAGTGTACAGTAGCTGTTATGTTCTGTTACTTTCTTTATTTACGTCTTTCAATTGTCTCACGATTTCATTTATTTCTCAGATCTTTCACTTGATCTCGAATGTTCCCCGTGGGAACGATCTTAATTGCAGTCTTTTCCAAAAAGTAGAAGTAGCACATGGTGCTCTCCTGGCCGGGAGAGTCCCCCGTGGTGATCCTACTCTTAGTCAACCACCCCAAGGTCACGGACAGGCATAACGGTGACTACGGCACGCACGATAAACGCACAGGTAGCTAACCCGCACTAGCACGCGGTCAGTCGTTTCCGTTAACAGGTGCGCCCAAAGCACAGCACGAAACCAGTACAGGGCAGAGCCCTCTCAGTAACAGGGGGTCCAACCCCTCCACAGTAACCAAACAGGGGCCTTGCCCCTCCACAGTCCGTGCACCCTCGCCTGACTACCCTGGTTTGCCCCAGTGGGCCTAACAAGTCGGTGTAGGAGGCTAGCAGAACCCCGGGACCCGTGGGGTAGCTAGTACCTCCCTACACTAGTAGCTCTCCTCGATACTACGTACACGAGGGCCAGCAAGTCGGTACAAAGTGGCTAGTCCTAACCCTGGGTCCTTGGGGCGACTGGCTCTACTCTACACTAAACAGGTACAGGTACTTTCCTTGGTACTACGTACCCAAGAGACAGCACACTAACATGTCTTTCTTTCTCAGTTCCATTCCTTTCTCTTTCCAGGAGTTCCACTCCTAATTCCCCGTAGGGTTCCAGCTCTTTTAACTCAGAACATCTAGGTTTCACTTTCCAGTTTCACGTTCTTACAATCCATGTTCTCAGTCATGTTTATTTATTCATAACAGGCAGCTATTAATTCAATTTACAGGCAGCTATTTGTTCCTTTCCATTTTTCGAAGACTGCAGTATTCATATATTCCACTAGTTTTCCCCGTCCTAGGATTCATACCATATCCTAGGATCTATCATACAATCTAGTTTTCCAGTCCTAGGATTCATGCAACACCTAGGATCTATCATTCAATCTATTTCTCATTCCTAGGATTCATGCAATGTCCTAGGTTCTATTTATGGTTCCATAATTTAACAGATTATACTAAAAAACTTAAAAGCCACTCTACCGGTTACAACAGGCGTACTGGGGCGTGGTCGGGAATCCCGCGTACCTCCGCAACCCCCGGACTGCAAGGGAACGGGGTCCTATCACAAGGATCAAACACAAGGAGTTTCTCAAAACAGCATACAACTACTGTAGATGGGTAGAGGATTTAATTTCGAAAAGCACGCAACTCAAAATGCGGAAAACGGACTCCGAACGGGTCCTAAACGGGTCGAAAACGACGAAACAGTGCAAAATCAGACGTCTGGAACTTTTTCCAGACGTCTTAAAAATGGGGATTAGATGGTACCTTGTCCTGTGTGGTCTCTCAGACGTCCAGAAGCCTGCGGGGGCGTCTGGCCTAGTTCCCAGACGTCCGATGGTCACCCCGGACGTCTGGAAGTCGTTCCCGTCGTCTGGCACTGCAGCCAGACATCTAATTCGCGTTGGATGGCGAATCCAGAACCTGTGCATACCTATTTCTCTCTCTCAGTACGAACGGCCGAAGAAAAGGAAGAAGGACGAAAATAACTCACCTTTCAGACGTCTGGACAGTCCTCCAGACGTCCTCCCCGTCGTCTGGTTGGAAGCCCAGACGTCTGATTCTGGAAAAACCGTCGTCTGGTTGGAAGCCCAGACGTCTGATTCTGGAAAAATTTCCAGAATCAGGGCGCGACTCACCCTCCGCTCGCGAAGCACGGCCGCGCCGCGTCTCGTCTGCCTGCTGCTCGAGCTGCAGCAGGCCTCCTGCGTCACCCCGCATTTACTGCTCCCCCCGCTGGCTGGCCCTAGCAGCCCCGGCAAGCTCGCCCTCACGGCCAAGCGCCTCCTCCCCCGCGCAGCACCTCCTCCCGCACTCACCGCGGCTGTCGCTGCCGCCGCTAGCTCACGCTCGTAATCGCTGGAAGAAGAAGGAGGAGCGGAGGTGATGAGAGTGAGGGAGAGGGCGAGGCTTTTTAAAGCCTCGTGGGGAGGAGAGAGAGAGCGGAACAGAGGCGCAGCCTGCGGCCGCAGGAGAGAGGGGAAAAGGCACCCGCAGGTCTGCGCGCGCAGGCGCGCAGACGCAACCGCGCGTGCCACCGAAACCGAATCCCAAACGTCTGGAAGGGGTTCCAGACGTCTGGTCCGACGTCTGGGTCACCTCCTAGACGTCTGAAGCCGCACGTTCGTAACACTACACAAGTCAGGAAAGACCAGATGAACGTAAGATCCAACCCTAGTGTTTATTAGGGAAGGTGGAGTCCTTACCTGTGCTTGCAGGTAAACTCTTTATCTCGATTTTTAGTCTTGTGTTTAGAAGGAACTCTTTTCATCTAAGTTCTTACCCACCAAATAAGTGTGCTCTATCAAATAAAGTTGTAGGAGACATACTGACATTTGCTCAAAAAAAAAGAAGATATTCTTTTGAATAAGTCAGTATGTTCTCCAAATTCCTATAAATTCTTCCACTAAGAAGTTTTTCAGGGTGCATTACGAATACTCTGTTTCTACCAAATAATCTTTGAGCCACAACACAATAAGAGTTGAATTGAGTCTTTTCTCATTTGTGAGAGTTAATTCGCAAACCTAAGCTGAAGCTGAGATCAACTTAAACTTAAAAAGACATGAAACCTGGGTTTTGAGTCATAATCTTCATTTAGTTTGTCTTAATCAATCACTGAGCACAAACCATAACCTCTTAGCTTTCGAATTTTGCAAAAACCTCTGAGTCCTGGAAATCATACTTAAGGTTTAAATATCAAGAGTCCTGGTTAGTTGAGAAATGGTCTATGTTATGTAAGACTTGAGTTCTGATAGTCTTCTTTGCAATTGGTTCTTATAATGTCAACTGATAAACACATTGATATTGCTTCAGAAAAATCTTCAGCTTAAGATCACTTCTAAATACTACTACCTTATTAAATAAGTGTTTTGCTAGGGACTAGCACAAGATAGGCATAGGGGTGTGATTGCACAGCAATTCACGCCTGTAATTTGGCTGGCTTATGCTATTTCCTATTGTTATGCATTCAGATTAGGTAGTCATGCATGCATTATGTAAATATTTGCATTTGTACATTTTATGGAGAGGAAGATAGAAAGAGAGAGATTGAGCATCCATTTCATGCATTTTATCCATCCCATTTCCACCTCATTCCCATTCCTCCACTTATTTCACCTAATAACAACCTAAACACAACCTACATTAATTTCCTAAGACCTCAAGTACCCACTTGCAAAAACCCCACAAAAATCTCCTAACGGTCACCACCTCACCCGCCACCCTCATCCCTTTACGCCTATATATCTTCTCCCCCCACACCCATGCGCGAGGTCGGCCATCACCTCCACCTTCAGCTAGCCATTCCCTCCATCACACGCACACATATAACCACACCACCATCCCTGCTGGCCACACACTCCTCTCCTGAGCTCTCCTCTCTGCCCCTCTTCCTCTCCTCATTCTCATCATCCTCTTACAAGTTGAGAGGAACACTAAGAGCAGAGGAGCCTCTCCCGTGGTTGCAACCACTGCCCAGTCCCTTGTGAGCAGGTGGGCGTGGTGGGTTCCCATTTTAATTTGTTTTGTCTTCATTTTGGTTTTCTTTTTTTGTTGTTCTGTTCCATCGCCATTAGAGCAGGAGCAAGCTCTGAAGCTTGCTCTGCTGAGGCCCGTGCACCCATGCGCTCCAGCCACCTTCCCCACGCGCCTACGCACACCTCAGCACACTTCCCAATGCCTGCGCATGCTCCTCGGTCATGCAGAACACCTTCCTCGCCCGCCTGCACTACGCGCCTACGCGCGCATCAGCTAATGATCGCGCGAACTAGCCGGTTGCACTTTTGCTCTTGCACTGTAGTCACGACCTCACACGGCTACATGCCATGACCCAGGGTTCCTCAGTTATCGGGTGATCAGTGCACTCTCTCACCTCCACGCAACCCACTACAACCAATCACCTCCCCCTCACTCCATCAGGCGCCTACGCATCCCTTCGCGAGCCTCTCTTTATGCAGCACCCTCTTCCCGCCCACGCTGCGTTGCTCCATCTTCAGCGCCTATGTGCGCTGTCGTCCTTACATCCCAGTGCCAGTGCGTGCAGATCCCTTCACAAACACACTCCCATGCTGACACATACAGACACACTCAATACACATACACACACCTATACATACATAAATATACAAATACTTACACACACACCCCCGTATACACACATATATACATATATATCTATATTTATATACATATTCACACTCACACTCATATATATATATATATATATATATACCCCACACTTCCTCCTACGCACACTGACATATACATTCCCACTCACAATACCGAGCACCTATCCATTTACCACACATCATATCACAGGTATATTTGCACCAATTGCGTATATATCCCTGATATTACTTCACATCAAGCTTTATACCCACACGTCCACTCTACACCACACGCAGCACGTAGCTAGGTTAATCCCGTCTTTTTAAACAACGGTTAACCTAACATTATGCTACATTCCTATTGAATCCTAGATTCAATATTCCACTATCCTATTAGTATTATTATTATATATATATATACATATTAATAAATAAGCTAAGTATTTCAATTCATTTCCTTTTCGCATTTTAATTCTGCATTTTATTTTTGCTTTTATTTTGTTGAGTAAGAAAAGACATTAAAAAAAGTATAAAATAGAAAAGAGAATTCTTGACTTGCAGATACACGATCTCGTGTGTGGCGAGACCGTTTCTGAATATTTTGGCGTGTAGCCAAGGACCTTTCATTGAGGGTGTGCCTCAAGGATAAACAATATCAAAAAAAAAATCTCTAATCAAGGAAAAAGAAACCAAAAACATAATAAGCAAAAGGAATTAAAGCAATTTTAGGAAAGTCTTAAAATCTGATTTAGCCAAGATAAAATTTGTGGACAATTTTGTGTAGATTCGCTTGTAAGAAATTACTTCCACTATATCAATTTCAACATTAATATCACCAAATTAAATAATCCTACCAGCGATTTAACAAGGGTGCACTATGCGAAGGGGAGCGGCGAGGCATTTACTGCACGCGAGGTGGGGGGCGAGCCCCACGTTCATCCAACGTCTGCATCGTCTTGCAGATAGTCGAAGGATTCTGCAAATGGCCAGGATGAGCTCTGGACGTTAGAGGATGCACGAGGCACGCCTGCCCAAGGTGTCTACGACGAGGATGGGCTCGAGGTGCATGCATCATGGGGGAGCAGCACTTGCTCAGGGCAACCGCAAGGGGAAGTGCACGTGCACAATGCTTAAGGTACTCTCGAATGTCTAAGAGTTGTTCCAGACGTCCGGATAGAGCCCCGAACGATCAGGAGTAGCAGTAGACGTTGAGGAAGGAGCAAAGGCTTAGGGCAGGCCTCTAGGCGAGTATAAGACATCCAAGACTCACTCCGGACATCTGATAGCAATGAGAGGCGTGCTCTGACTGCAGACAAGCAGCCGGTCCAACCAGACCAAGCCCGCTTGGTCTGATTAAAGTGAACTAAGACCTTTCTAAGGCCAGTTCAGGGTCTGATCGGTCTCCGAATCCCACAAGGTATCGCCGGAAAGCTAGTAGAATTTCCCACGTTTTAACACTTGTTTCATCGCATTTTGAGTTTATTAGGTATACTGAAAAGTCAGATTCAAACATCTGATGTCCGTTGGGGACTTTAGTTGACACAGGTCACCAGCTCGAGGCGCGTGCAAGACCAGCGGAGGTGTCAAGATCGATATCTCGTGCCCCCATACCTCTCGTACACCTAGGTAGAGTGCCTTTTCTTGCCCCAACGTAGTTAGTTCCATTTTAAATGTATGTTACAAGTAGCTACTTAATGTATTATTGTGATTTATGTAAATGCGTTTTGTGAATGAAACCAACAACTGCTTTGTCTTATAGACACACACGTGCATGCCCTAACTCTTAGTATATGACCTTTATACTTGTTATACATGCAAGTAATGATTAATTCTTGTTGTGAGAAATGATAACCCTAATAGTTGAGATTAAAGCTTTTACTAAATGCACTTGTCAGCTACTTCCATGTTTGAAATCTAAATATGAATGGAGATGCATATTATTCGCTAGTGTTTGAAACAGAATCAAAAAAATTATAAATGAACCTTAAGGAGAACCACAAGAATAGCATATCTATAATGGTATAAAACTCTGATAATGATGGAATGATTCGCCTAATGTGAGGCCTTGTTGGGTTCTAATATGGGAGTAAGCTGGTCCTCAAGTACACATGTACTGAGGAGAGATAATCACCCCTTGTGTAGGGAGAGAGCTAGTCTTCCCTTGGGTTGGGACCCAGGGTAGGAATGACCTTCCTATACCGACTCTTATTAGGCCCACAGGGCCAACCAAGATAGTCGACTAAGGGTACGCAGACTGGTGAGGGACGCGGTCCCTGTTCTATTATGTGTTGTACGACTTAGAGCGTGCCCATTAGTGGAAACGAATGACCGTGTGCCTGTATGGGATAGCCCCTCGAGCATTTATTGCACATGCCGTAGTCACCGCTATGTTGCGTTCATGACCTCGAAGTGGTAGACCGGGTGTAGGACAAACACAGGGTGTTCTCTCGGCCAGGAGAGTACCACGTGCACGTTCTGCGTCGGGGGAAAAACTGCAGTAAGATTGTTCCATTAGGAAACATGTGAACTGATGAAAACACCATCATAGGCCCTAACTGACAATCAAGTTTGATGGATAAATGCTCCTACATAATATTCTGATTTTAGAAGAAAACAGAAAATCAGGGTTAATTCTACAATTTTGACAACATATCATGAACACAGAATAGCCACAAGGTTTGTCAAGGGGTAAATTGAAGGTCAAATGAGCATTAAAGTCTAATAAGTGAGTCCATACGTACAGAAACGAGATTTCACACATTTTGAGAGCCGAATCATAACACAAAATCCTAATTTTAGACCTGCTTAAATTAAAGAGGTTTCGGTCAGGATAAAATTCATCTGAACCTCCTAAAATTCATAAAAAAATATTCTAAGAGATTTGGTATGTTTTGTTTGACTATTTAAACCTATTTTGACTTTGAATAGAGTCTAAGACGGAAGTTTGCCCTAATTTAAGTTTTTACGTAAATTACCCAGTCAAGTTTGGTCAAAACTAAAATCCGACTTCACCATTAGATTCCTTAGATTTAAATTAGGTTTGTACCAAAATTTGGACCCAATCAAAACCCACCTTGACTTAGTTTGCAATTTAGCACTTCAAAACTCTACCTCTTACATTTAGCCCCTTAGGTTTCGAAATCTTTACATTTAGCCCCCTAACTTCTCATAGTTCTCTTCAAAAAGGTCCCTATCACCATTAACAGTGTGAACCCAACGCTTTCAACTTTCAATTTAGGATTTCACCCTAATTTCTCGACCAAATCCCTCCAAAATTGGAGGGATTGATCCTGAGGACTTTCTCAATCAGTTCAACCACATCTTGGACACTGATTTGGACCGTGAAGCTTATGCGAACCCCTTGAATTCAGGGATCTTCTTCCCCGAAATTTTGAGCTTCTCGAGCTTCTTCCCAAGATTGGAAGCCGCCCTTTGACCTTTAAAAGGATCCCCCTCGCAAGGCCTTGCTCCTTAGCAAGTTTTTGGCCCAAAAAACACCTTCTTCCTCTACCTCCAGCCAGCTCTGAACTCGTCTCCGATGACCCCCTTCCTCCTGCTTCCTCGCCCGTTGCCACGTACAATAGCCAGCAGGAAACACTTCCTTGCTTCATTCCGTGCCTGCCATACTTGCGAGGAGCTCTCCGATCCCTTCCTCGTCACCATCCTCATCTCAGGAGAATCTTTGTCTCCAACGTCAGCCAATCATAGCCGGAGTCACCTCCGCCCTCTCTTTGTTCGCAACTACCCCCCTTTGACTCCTCTCCTTCCCCTGACTCTATTCCCGCCCTTAGGCATTAGGTTTGCATGCACATATGCCCGCCCCACCATCGCCTTGCCCAGCTCCAGCCGCACTCCAGCGAGCACGCACGCCCTCCATAGACCACCAACTGTTCCACCAACACCGCCAAAACCCCTGCCTCACCACCCTCACTAAAAGCCCTTAAGAAATTGAGGGTTCCATGCTCCCAAACCTCTACTGAACCTTCACCTTCACCTTCATACACCTTCTCCACCTTTGCCACGGACTTACACGCCACACCCACCAACACGTTCGCCTCTTCCAGGCAAAGCTTCTAAGCTTCTTTGATGAGGCCGAAAGGCCATACTTTGTGTTTCAGGTATCCGCCAAAGCTCCGTCACCGCCACCTCCTCCGATTCTTTCTACCATCTCCCAGCCATGTTCTTCATCGCTACAACTCCCAGGCGTTGCGAAACACCTCCAGGTTCCCTCCCAGGCTGTCAATTGCAGCTACCAGGGTCTTCAACCTCAATCAAAAGCTACATCGGCTGCAACTCGCGCAAGGAGAAGATTGGGACATTAGTCCCACATTGTGGACTGAAGTGCCCGCGACCACGCATAAAAGGAAAAAGTGCCTTCAGCTGTTCGCCCACGATCAAAAGGGGTCGAGTCCCTCACACGCACGAGCCCACGCACTCCTCGCCCACCTGCACACCGATGAGTCTAGACCCTTGACCGTTTACACGATAACCCGGTACTGTTCACCTGAGTGTGAGCTGAGAAAAGACAAAGAGGATCAGAGAGAAGGGGGTGGGTTTTGCTTTGCCTTGGATCCATGCCCTCTCCCTCTCTCAACACTTAGCCTCTAAGGGCTTTGTGCGAGGCCCTTATGCCTCTCTTGGGTGTTGTTGCTGTGCCTCTTCCATGAGGCTTAAAACAAGGCCCTAGTGCCTTGTGAGCCGCTGTTGGTTAAGGCGTTTGAGGCCTTCTGCTATCATCTGATCTGGCATTTACTGTGATAAGTGGTTGAGAGTACTATTTATTTATTTGAAATAATTGTAAGCTTAAACTTAAGGGTTAATTTCATGATTCAAATCACAATTTTAACATAATCTTTTTACACTCTCATACTTGATTTTATTGATATATTATTCTCATTTATTTTGAGCAAAGTTTTGACCATATTTGCATATCTTTCTAGAGTAAATTGTGATTAGTGAATTGAATTGCCATCATTACTCCCTACGAATGACCTCAGACTCCAAATTGACTTCAATCTTTATAGATTTAAATGTTTTGTACGACGCATTTTCTAAACAACGACAAATTTCTCCATAAACATGAAGCAAGAGATAACGAAACCCTTTAATAGATTATTCGAAAACACCAAACAACTAGTACTTAAAGATAAAAATAGAATATGAAAATGTGTGAAATGTTTACTACTTTTAGTTAAATTATTTTAGTTGATTTTACTCTTGCCACTCTATTCAGCTTTCACTGACTCCGACCACTTGTGTCCAGGATAGGGAGGTGAGTAGACAGCCCCACTGGCTATGGAGGGAGTTGGGCCTAGCCGAGCCCAGGCTTAGTCGCTCTATTTTCTTTCTGTTGTAGGTTGACTCTACCGTTACTATTGTGAGTATCTTTTCAGAACCATTAGTTCAGTTTCCGTTTCTAGAATGTTGTGATGGCTATGTTATAATCGTACTATTCTCTTGTGAAACTATGTTTCCGTTATAGTCACTTTACATATTTTCAGTGTTTTATTCATTCTTCTAGCTATACTGCATGTGTAAAAATTTTTACAGATTGGTATATTTCTCGTTGGACAACTGGGTCTTGGGTTAGTCAATGTGATCCGACCCAGGTTTCATGTGGAGCCAGGTTCGGGTCGTAACAATTCTCCTTCTTAAAAGAAATTCGGGTACCAGATGATTTTTCATCACAGCTTTCTCATTGCATAAATGAAGCACAAAAAAAGATATTTGACTTAAAAAGTCATGACTCTCAAATTTATATGCAAGTATTATTTCCAATGACGATAAGAGAGATACTGCCTAAGCTAGTTGTTGATTCATTTACAAAGATAAGTAGATTTTTCAAAGCTGTTTATTCGAAGACACTATAAAATGATACGTTAGACCATTAAGATAAACAAATAGTCATTACTTTTTATAAGATGGAACAGATTCTTCTCCCAACCTTCTTCGATGTAATGATTCATCTCATGTTACATCGGTGGACCTATATAATTTAGATAGATGTATCCTGTGGAACGATTTTTAAAAAGCCGAAAGATTATATTTTGAATAAGGAAAAGCCGGAAGGTTCAATTGTAATAGATTATCTCATGGAGAAGTGTATAAATTTTACCTCCATATACATGAATAAAGCAGACAACCACTTTAATAAACTTTAAATAAACTATGAGGGGGAATACAATGACAATAATGAAGAAAGTTTGTCAATTTTTGATATCAGAGGAAGGTTGACACTTCATACAAAGTATTAGGCAATTTCAGAAAATGACAAACATTAAGCATATCTATATATTTTAAAACAAATTCCTAAAATTGATCCATTATAGGAGAAATTCGAACGATTACCTCTTTCAAGGACATCTGAATTTAGCTTCTTTGATTGGTTCAAAGGTTGAGTTAATTAATGGAAAGATGATAAGAACCCACGATGGAAACCAGATTTTGATGAAACTGTCGATACACCATTACATTATACATATTACCACTCTGAGTATATAATAAATGGGTTCAGATTTAGAATAAAAGAAATTGATGATAGAAATGTTACACAATAGGCCGGAATTGTTAATTCAGATCTTTCCAACGGTTAGATGGATATTATGGTGAAATCAAATAAATTGTAGATATCAGCTTCAGATATGATAGCAGAGTTTCATATTTAAATGTCATTGATTTGATGCTTTTAAAGAACACACTTATTTCAAAATTGACAAAAAATAGAATTTCTTGAGTTTAAATCGTAATCGTCAAATTCTTCAATCTGATGAATCGTTTACATTAGCATATCAAGCGATGCAAGTTTTCTACATCTTGAAAAATTGCCAAAGGGGATGGGTTATACCAATAAGAATAATACCGCACAATCATTTTGACGCACAGTCTGAAACATACCAAGAATTAACGGGAAATGGCCATATAGATTCAAATACAATTGATGTAGATATTTAATGTTAGTAACAATTTCTTTACTTTGTTTCATTTATATTTTACTTATGCAAAAATGTTATATAACCCGAAGGTTAGATATTTGGTAGTTAGGCTATTGTATGTACGTAATAGTCAAATAGGAATTCATATTCAATTTATTTTGTTTAAATCAAATTCATATTTAAATTGAAGAAACCTAAACTTCTAATGGCATTTTCTATGTGGATTGTACCCATTTGTGTTGTTTATTTCTATGTGTGCTTCATTTATTTCTATGTGTGATTCATTTTGGATGTGAGGTGTATCCACTTGTATTGTTTATTTGTTTTATTTGAATAGATGTGTGGTGTACCCACTTGTTTGCTTTATTTGTTTTATTTGAATGAATGTGAGGTGTATCCATTTGTGTTGTTTATTTGTTTTATTTGAATGGATGTATGGTGTACCCACTTGTTTGCTTTATTTGTTTTTATTGAATGAATGTGGGGTGTACCCACTTACGTACTATGCAAGTTTATAGGAAAGCTTTAAATTTTAAGGGGAAACTCTGTCGAATTTTTTTAAAATTCTTTAATGTTAAAATTACAAGAGTTTTGTGAAGGGCATTTAGGGTAGTTGAGCCCTTAATTTCGTGCAAAGGCTTCAAATTAATCAGATCCGTTGATCGGGAGATCAGTGGTCTTGGTTAAGCCTTCCAAAACCTTCTTCCATCCACAGCTTGATCTGGTGCTGACATGTGGCGCACTGTGCACCCTTCGATCCGCATCCGACCACCTCCGCTCGCCTGCACGCACACCGCTCGCCCTCAATCAGCACCTCAAATCCTAACTCATCTCAGCCGTCCGATCTCTCGATCGAACGGCTTAATAGTCATGCACTACACCCGGCCGACTCCTAAGGTGTGCGTTATTGCACCCGTCTTCATCCAATGCTCCCACGCCCGCCACGCGTTTGCCAATGACCCACCCAATGAAGATCCTGCAATGGAATTCACCCGTGGGCGGTCGACTCCCAATCGTGCTTCGAACCCGTGTCGCGCTTTATTTGTTAAGCGCACTCTCCGCTGCACTACGCACGTGGATTGTCGCAGTTTCCAAATTTGGTGTAGCTGCCCTCGGCCATTAGATGGGAATCCAACGGTTGAGATCTCTCCCTTGCTTGATGAGGAGGCTGGAGGTGGGTGACGTGGCTGCATCGTAGCCATTGGATGACGATCCAACGGCCCATAGCTCTCCTTCCTAGATTACGGCGCAGTGAGGGGCGGCTACGATGGTGCCATCATGGCCATCCATCTTCTTCTCCTTGTATCTGATATGTAGGCCTTCAATTGAGTTGATTTCTATGCTGTTGGATTGCAAACATTGATCCGGATCCATCTGTGCTGTTGGATTTATCATCTGAGGTCCAGATATTCTTCAATTTGCCTCTTGGCTCTAGCTTCTTCTGCAGACTCCCTAGGGTGCTACGGGAGTCTAATTGATGCGCTCTTGGAAGCGTTGGACTCCTGTCGTCATTCCAAACAGATCCATAAGGTTGGATCGGTCCTCTACAGCCCTGGATTACCTACAATTATTAATACCTCTTAAGTGGAACATTATTATGTATAAAACATATAAATCATCTAGGATGTAAAGTACTATGTGTATGCATGCAGAATGCCCATGTTGATCCAGGCTCTACCTTAATTCAGGAAAATTAGGGCCTATGATTACTGCGCAATCATACCCCCATGCTTAAATCGTGCTAGTCCCTAGCAAGTGCAAGACTAAATACATTTTATCAATAGTTTAACTAAAGGTTTATTTCTTTTTGTTTCATAAAAAATTCAGAATCCAAATAACCATGAATATGTAATGTTGTAGCTTCTGCAATGGATCCAAGTGAAGAGTCGATATACATTTAAAACTTGCACTAGACCCCTAGTAAAATTATGTTGGGATAGGTAAACCTCTTCTCTCGGGATTATAAACTATTCTCTGATTTTAGCCCCAGCTTTTGGCTTAGGTAGAAGATGTCTAAGTTAATTGGATTTGTATTTGGTGGCTCACTCTCTTCTGGTGCTACATAGAGACTAGTATTTCAGAATCTAGATTTCTAGATTATTGAATAAATTAACTTAGAAAAAGGCTAGAAAACTGTGCTCTCTTTTGTACTTTTTCTTTTCCCTCTTCTCTCTCTCTTTCTTTTTCTTTTTCTTCCTGAGCTCACATCTTACCAGATTTGCAACTATATTTGGTTGTCTTACATGGCATTATACTTTAATTAGGTTCTAATAACCCTATAACTAAGTCAGACCCCTCAGCTTGTATTCAGGCGGTCAAAAATATAGAAAAATAGGTTAAGGCTATATTTGGTGGTTTGTGGGGATGGTAGGTGTTTTTGCCTCAAAACAGTTTCACTTACATAACTCAAACTTCTTAACATAACACTTTTTTTTTTTCACAAGCAAATATCACTTTTGTATGCTTTTTCTTCTCTTTATTTTTTTTATATATATATCGACTGTCACAATGCCGTTACCAACATGACATAACGCAACAATGCAACACGACATACATACTTTTATTCATGAGGCATTATTTGAGATTTTTGAGGATGACCAAGAGGATCTCAAGTGGCTTATTTGGTGGAAGTGCTTACTCTCAGCACCAAGTAAGGAACAGATAGGACGACGTATTTCTGACCTTGACATCAGTACCCTCCTTCAACCGAGGATTCCGTAGAGGACAGTCGTGACCATCCACCTCAGTCCTAGTTTTATCAGAACCCACTCTCTATGTTTTTGCCTTATTTGGTGGCCCTCGTACGGAATTTCTCACAGAATTAGTACGCAAGAACTGAGAGTGAAAACTATGCTCATCTCCAAGTGTCATTATTCAATTATTCAAAGTTAAAGATTCCTTACACTAGCCTTAGAGCACCAGTAAACTCTCTACTCTCATCTCACATATGTTTTGGTGGATCTACTAGAAGATGGTTCACTTGACTCCCTGATTGCTGTCCAAGGGTTCAAGAGAAGAAGCAATGCTTCTTCTCGATAAACTAGAGATGTCTATCGATTTTCACAATGGATCCATTGCAAATTCTACATGCAGATGTGAGGTTATACTGGATTCTAAGCTTAGGAATCTACTAAAGAATAAATCTTTAATAAAACCTCTTGATAAAACGATCTAATCCCCCACTTGTTGGCAGAAAATTTTCAGTTTTTATGGACTACGCCCCATGCTTAAGTGTTTGCATGTCCTCATGCATGAATAAAAGAAATAAGGTAGGGTGTATGTGGCTAGAAATCACCTGAAACTGCTTCTAAGTTGTCGTTCAGCTCATGCCATCACTGTAATGCCATACACAATATGCAAAACAATATGTGAAGCAATATGCAAAAATGAAATATGCTATGTATATATGGTATGTATATATGTATACACGCTGGGTTTAATGCCTCCAGCTGGGCAACTCATCAGTCACGTCCTCGAGAAGATGTATCGTTTCATCATCAGGAGGAGGTTCCTAGGCAAAGAATGGTTTGAGGCGCTGGCCATTAACCGTAAAAACATACCCAGATTTTGGGTCTTTAATCTAGACCACCCCGTTAGGATATGGGTGAACCACCAGAAACAGCCAGTCCACTTAGACTTGAGCTTTCCCACAAAGAATTTGAGTCGGGAGTCAAACAAGCAAGCCTGCTGATTAGGTGCGAGCTCCTTCCTCCGGATGTGTCGATCATGGAAAGCCTTTGTCTTGTCTTTGTATATTTTTGCATTCTCATAATCTCCTCTAATTCATTGAGCTGGAGCTTCCTTTCATAACCTCTGGCCTCGATGTTAAAATTACACTTCTGCACTATCCAAAAGGCACGGTGCTCCAGCTCCACAGGAAGGTGACAGGCCTTTCCATACACCATGCGGTATGGCGACATTCCGAGCAGGGCCTTGTACGCGGTCCGATATGCCCATATGCATCAATCAACCTATCGGACCAATCCTTCCTACCAGGTCTAACCGTCTTTTGAAGGATAAGCTTGATTTGACAGTTTGATACTTTAGCCTGCCCATTGGTCTGTGGGTAATACGGGGTAGCAGTGTGGTGCTGCACCCCGTATTTCTTCAATAATGACCTGAAATGGGCATGGATGAAGTGACGTCCCCCATCACTTATCAGGGTGCGGGGAACTTCCAATCTCGCAAAAATGAATTCCTGGACGAATGATATAGCAGTCTTATGATCAGCTTGTCTTGCCAGGATAGCTTCTACCCACTTTGAGACATAGTCTACTGCAAGGAGTATGTACTCAAAGCCATGCGAGTTCGGAAAGGGGCTCATAAAGTCGATGCCCCAGACGTCGAACACTTCTACAACGAGAATAGATTGGAGAGGCATCATGTCTTTCCGGGTCATAGAACCAACCGCCTGGCATCGCTTACAACACTTGGCAAACTCGTGTGTATCTCTGAAAATGGTTGGCCAGAAAAATCCCGACTGCAAAATCTTTGTAGCAATCTTTCGGCCCGAGAAATGACTCCCACAAGCATCGCTATGGCAGAAGGATAGCACACTAGAGATTTCCAAATCAGGGATGCATTGACGTATGATCTGATCAACCCCATTGTGAAAGAGCAGTGGGTCATCTCAAAAATAGAATTTAGCCTCTGATATAAATTTGAGTTTTTGATCCTTGGATAATCCCACAGGTAGCCTACCTACGACGAGATAGTTTGTTGTATCAGCATACCAAGGAAACTCAATAGAGTTGATGGACAACAGAGACTCATCCGGAAATCGGTTTGATAACGGCGAGGAGTACGGAATATAATTTGGGTCTAGCCGAGACAAGTGATCCACCACAACATTATGTGCTCCGACTTTGTTACGAATTTCGACATCAAATTCCTGCAAAAGAAGGATCCATCTGATAAGGCAAGGTTTGGCGTCCTTCTTTGCCAACAAATGCCAGAGGGCAGAATGGTCAGTGTAGATGATAACTTTGGACCCAAGTATGACTTGAATTTCTCCAATCCGAATACCACAGCTAGCAATTATTTCTCAGTAACTGTATAGTTACGCTGAGCCTCGTTCAACGTTTTGCTAGTGTAGTATATTACAAATGGTTGGCACTCCTGACGTTGGCCAAGAACGGCTCTGACAACGAAGTCAGAGGCGTCACACATCATCTTGAAGTCAAGAGACCAATCGGGAGGTTGGAGAATAAGTGCACTTGAAACAGCGCTTCGCAAGGTCTCGAAAGTGCTGAGACACAAGGAGTCAAAATCAAAGGGCGTGCCGGTTACCAGAAGATT
Source organism: Thalassia testudinum (assembly GCA_037157565.1). NCBI lineage: Eukaryota > Viridiplantae > Streptophyta > Magnoliopsida > Alismatales > Hydrocharitaceae > Thalassia > Thalassia testudinum. The sequence continues at coordinate 60,436,671 of JAZHRO010000013.1, read as the reverse complement.
CGTTAATGGACAAGCAATTTTCAAGAAATCTTGAATGAATCTTCGATAAAATCTGACATGCCCTAACAATGATCGGATTTTCCTGACCGAGCTAGGCAGAGGTAATCGCGAAATGATTTCAGCCTTAGCTCGATCGACTTTAAGTCCATTAGCGGAAATCTTGTGACCTAGTACGATGACATCCCTCACCATAAAATGGCTTTTTTCCCATGAAAGTACTAGGTTAACCTCTATACATCTCCTCAAGATCTTTGTGCGGTTATCTAGACAAGATGAAAAATTGCCTCCAAACACGGAGAAGTCATCCATGAACACTTCTATGCAATCCCCAATCATGTCTAAAAAGATGGCCATCATGCATCGCTGAAAAGTAGCTGGTGCATTGCAGAGGTCAAAGGGCATCTGTTTAAAAGCGAATGCTCCGAAGGGACACGTAAAAGTCATCTTGTCTTGATCTTCCTAGTTGATTGATACTTGATTGTACTTAAAGTATCCATCTAGAAAGTAGAAGAAGCTATGCCTGGCCAACCTTTCTAGAATCTAATCAATAAAGGGTAAAGGAAAATGATCCTTTTTGGTAGCCAAGTTTAGCTTCCTGTAATCAATGCAGACCTGCCAAGAAGTCGTGGTGCGGGTCGGGATGGATTCACCCAATTCATTTTTTATTATGGTGAGTGATGTAAACACATTTACACAACTTAAAATGTCTATTTATGCATGTTCTTAAGCATAGGATTGCATTTCATGATATAAATATTGCATAACATGCATCATCTTGCATTTAGAGTAGTTTGAATAAAATGGAGGTTAATTGTGTCCTTTTATGTGCTTGGACAGGGCAAATATTTTATCAGGGCCTTGGATCAAAGATCCAACCGTATGGATGTGATCAGGGCGACGATTGGAGTTCAACGACTCCAAGATCGCCCTAATCAGGCATCCGTAGCATCAGATAGTGACCCGGGAACCCTAGAAGATCAAGGGCCAGGATGGTGTAAATCTGCACTTCAGATGATAAATCTGATCACACGGATGAATTCGGATCGACGATCGCAGCCCAACGACACAAAAATCGAGTCAATCCGACATCCGTGGCACCATCTACAATTTCCAGAAGATGGACGGCTAAGATAGCGCCACGTGGTACCATCTCGACCGCCCAAACGGGCGCTTGCGTCTTGTGAAAGCCCCATGCCCGATCGCTCTCCGCCGCTGGATCTTAATCCAACGGCTGTGGGCGCTCGCGCTTAAAAGCGTCCTCTCGACCATCTGCGCCCCATAGCGCAGTGGTCGAGCGCACTATCGCGAGCGCCGGGCGCGGGTTCGAGTCGTGGAGAGGAGCGACAGGCGCGGGTGGAGCATCAGATGTAGATCGGACGGCCGCACACGACCGATAGCGTCGACGCGCAATCGGACACGCAATCAGACGCGTAGGCGGGCGAGCAATGCAGCGGGCGCGGACGCATCTTAAGCCGTCCGATCTTGCGATCGGACGGCTGAAAAGCGGCGAACGTGCGCAAGCCGTTGAGCACGCGAGCAGGCGAGGAGGCGCGCGCGAGCCGGCCACGACGCCCACGTTGAGGGCTTTAGTGACGGATTTATCCGTCACTAGAGACCCCTTATTTATTGTTTTAAAGTTGTAATGTCCATTTTGCCCCCACTCCTTGCAACTATAAAAGGAGACCCCCTCCATACGAAATTCTCATCCCTTCTTTCTCCTCTCTACCCCTCCAAAGATCAAAAGAAGCTTGTTTCACACCCGGGATGCTTCTTGCGAGATAAAGTCCAATTTTCGTTCCCCTTCGGAAGTGGATCCCGCGATGACGACGGCGTGCTGCTCCGTTCCCGTTCTTCTGCTTCGTCTTGCTTCGTTCTCCTTCGTCCAGGCGTCGTCCCATCCGGCTCGTCCTCTAAGCAATCATCTAGGAAGATAACTTCTCTCTCCCATTCTTATTTACAGCTTTTCTAGTGTAGAATTTTCCTGCTTTATAGTGTAATTGATTTTCCACTTTCTAGTGTAACTTTTATTTAGTTTGATTATATAAACAATTGAAATATTGAATGCATGTTCTCTTTCTCTCTCTCTCTCTCTTTCTTTTAGTCTGATAGCTCCATTGTAATTATATCGCCTTGCTTATTAAAAATCCTAAAAAAATATAATTGCGAATATCGATCAACGTAGCCTCCCTGTGTTCGACCCGGAATTCTTTTCGGTATAAATTTTATTTGTTGAACACGAATTCTTCGCTTTCGAACTACAACGACAGGTTTTTCGAAACCAAACACGTAAGCGTAGTGATTCGCAAAACCGTTCAACATTTTGGCGCCGTTGCTGGGGAGGCAACGATTTCCGATCTTTCCTTCGCATTTCTTGCACTTTATTTGTTTTATAACTATCTTTCTCTTGTGTCTATTGTTTTGCAGAGACCTCCATCAAGGAATCAACAAGCAGTAGACTGGAGTAAAGTGTAGTTGAAGACAACTGTAAGTGGTTCCCCATTCTCTCCCCCTCCATAGATTCCATTCGCCACATTAAATCCAAATCCCAATTAACCTAGGTGTTTGCATAAATCCTAGGAATAGTTTGGTTGTTTGAATTTTCACTCACATTCATTCCACCCTCATTCATAAAAAAAATAACAAAAAGATAATCTTGTGGGGTAATTTTCAACAAACACACAACACACACCCACATTCAAGGCACTTGATCAACTTGATTTGTTTTCTACTCAACCGGGTTCTGATCCGTGGAACCGGTACACACAAAGCGAAATATAACAGAGTAGAAATTATTCTAGGTTAACCATTTTTGAGTGCCTAACTTAGTGGTGCATTTGTGGCTAATTGTTTGAGTTGATTGGGCCGCACTACTTCAAATAAAATAAAATCATCAAGTAGCTGCCTATTAGGTTCAACTTTTAGGGATTTACCAGGCACTCCACATTCTTTTTAAACTTTAAAGGAAAACATCTTCACCTGTGCTTGCAAAACCTGGTGTGCCAACGAAACTTGTTTGAAAGCACCTAAAGTTGAATCCTAAAAGCTACTAAGCAAGATTTGAACCTTAAAATTCACCACATCAAAAATAATCTTGCTTGAAAACCACCAGTTGTGCACACACACACAAATCAATCAATCATTAAGGGCACAACCCATTTAAAGGGCCCATCACACTCCAAAGCACATTCAAACCTAGCCCTAAATAAAATAGAGTAGACGTTGGCCTTAAGGATTGGACTCGCTCTTCAGAACCCAGAACGAGATTATTTTCGATTAGTCTGTTTCTACTGTTCAATCTGATGTCTAGCTAGGGGAGCAGAGTCAAACGATCGCAGCTGGGGGGTACACTTGGAACCGGAGGCGCAAGCCGAAGGAAGAACCTTCTCCCTAGTCCCTCCTTCTAACTGGTTGGATTGAACAGACAGAAGTAGATCAAATCATTCCTTTATTTCAAGACAGGTTTTGGGAGTCTGTAGGTCTGTAGGCTAACCCATTTAAGGACAGGTTTGATTGTTTGTATTGCAGGGTATCTTTCTTCCTCTCGTATCTCATGAATCCTTACACATTTTTCATGCATTCCCGCTCTTTCCCTCCTGTTGTGAATTATCCTCAACATGACGATTATCCCAACTCGTATTGTAATCAACCATCAGTTAGTTGGGATAATTCGGATTGGGGGTACAATTCCAGACCCCGTGTTTAGGGTCTAACCCTGAACACTTTGATTCTGATTTCAATCCTTCTCAGAGCTGCATCAATTATAGATCGTCTTCCTTTCATGCACAACCTAATACGATCTACAATCAAGAAGGATACACCAATCCTTACCCATCCTCTGATTTCACTGCCTTTAGGTCATCACCATCTTTTCAACAATCTGAAATGACCTATTATCAGGAAGGGTATAATGAATCTCAATTCGTTAATTCCTCTGCATTGATGTCAAACCCTCCCAACCCTGAACCAACTCATTTGGTTCAGGTTAACCAGGTTCAAGATAAGGTTCTGGCTAACTTGAGGAATATCATACAATCTTTAGAAGTTCAGCCAATACCTTACATTGAGAGATTGGAGCCCCTGATTGAAATGATTGATGATTTGAATAAGTCTTTGTTGGATTGGCTCCAGGATGTTAAGGATAAGAACCTGGGTGAGTTTCTACTTGGGCAATTAGCGAAATTGAGGATGAGATTCGTGGTTGCTTTGATTCAATCTTGGAATAATTCCCAGGATGAACCCTCTTCAGGAAAGCCAATGACAGAACCTGCTCAGGCACCTGTTGGGGGGGACACATGTTACGAGGCTGACCAAATTGAATTAAAACAACCAATTAAGGATGATCTGATTTCTTCACCTGAGATCCCTAAGCCGGGTTACAAGGAAACGTATGTCTCCTTGGAACAGAAAGTGACAAATGATTTTAGGACATACATTGATACGGATCCTAATGGTGAAGATTCAAGTTGCAAAGTCTCACGCGAGTTTTCTGAACACGATTTCTGTGAGAAGATTGGGCCTGAGGAATCTGATAGATCATTTGATAGCCCAATAACTGAGGAAACTAATCTTATTAGGGCACACATTACGGATCCAGAATCGCATTTTCTGGAGGAATCAATTCAATGCCCTGATTATCAGTTACACCCTGTTGAGCTTATTGATGATTCTAATTCTGAGATAATTAGACCCAAGTCAATTTTGATTCCGCCACATCATTTAGACTTGGAGATTTCAGACGGGGTGATGAATATACAAGAGGTCCTGGAATTTGATATGCTGAATGAGGACGATAGGAGCTGGGAAGTTCTGATTTGGGAAGTTAATTTTGGAGGAAATTGAAGATTGAGTCGAAGGGTTCCTTTTAAGCTTAAACCATCAAATCAGAACCCTTACGACATTTGTTTCGAGGATGTTTAACTCAAGCACACATTCAACGATTATCCTTTTGAGCTTCAATTCTCTGTAACCCGACTTTTTGGTATTGGGTTGCATCCTCATAAATCACAAGCCCGACTCCGCTTGCATTCTGATTTTAGGTTTTGGGTAATTTTTATCCAAAACCTAAGATATTCTCGATTATGGGGTGTGGGTCTGCACCACAATCTGGTCCACATCTGTGGACCTCTGTTGACAGGCCAGAGGATTCTTCTGTTTATTTTAATTCTGACCTGCACTTGTGAATTCTTCATTTCTTTTCTTTGTATAGTATGCCTAACTGAAGGCACTAAATTCAGCATATATACAGTTTTTCTTAATTTTCATCTCGAAGCGGACCTGACATTCACGCAATTCAAGTGCTTTCTTCTCTTTTCCACTCTGTTTTATGTCTTTTTAATACAATGAGGGCATTGCATTGGATAGGCATGGGGGGGTGGATATTCATCTCTGAATTCATTCGTTAGCTCCGTAGATTTGTTTTATTTTCTTTTATAAAAAATAAAAAAAAATTTGGAATTAGGAAAGAGAATTTGGGTTTAAGAAAATTTTCAATCTTAGGAAATATTACATTAAGATCTGAACACAAAGACCCTTCAGGTCTTTGGACTTAATTAGCCTGTGTATCCACTAAAATGTGGATTTGTCTTTGAGTCCTCGCCATCTTAATTCTATTACAATTGGAATAAATAAGTTTGGGTGAAAAGTACATGACTTATCAACCCGCCCTCTGATTTGAGGGAATTTTGAGTCTTAAGCATCTACACACTTTCTTTACACTGACTTGTTGTTCGGTGATTTTAACAGAAATTGGGTAGCTAATGAACCTTCTAGGGTGATATGGCTGGCAAGTTATCGTAGGTAACAGCCCATAGGTAGGTTATCCAGAGCCCAGTCACTGGACCTTTCTCTTTTTCCTGCTCTTAGGTAAATCTTAGATCAGGGAAGCCACCTACTTAAAAAAAAAATTCAAAAAGAAAAGGAGAAAAGAACAAAAAGAAATAAGCCACACTTCGCCGCACGAGTATGGCTGGCAAGTTGTCGGTGGTAACAGCTCATCGAACGGTTGTCCAGAACCCAGCTCAGTAAATGCACTAAAAATTCCCAAAACACTTAGGAAGAAGCGGAGAAGTAGAATAAATCGGGGAGATATACACTGGATTCACCCTTGTGTTGACCCCGTAAAAAAATAAAAGTAGGGAGAAAGCTACCGGCTGTAAAGATACACCTTTAGGCAGAAGTATTTTTGAGGTCACCTAGAGGCGTAGAAATCCGAAGTCCATTTTAATTGCCGGTCAACGAGTCTATCACAATCACAATAAGATGCTTAAAGCTTAGGGTTCTCATCAAATCTTGGGTGAGTTGAATGGCCGTAGAAAGCCACTCTTAAACTTGAAAATTTGAAAATCCAAAAAAATTATAAAAGAGAAAAAGAGAAAAAGAAATTTTTCTTTTAATAAGGCGAGGGCTTGAGGCGGTCTACATTTTGGCTGATACTCGGGCACTGTTGTGTCTTTGAAAGTTCAGTTCCTAAGTAGACAATTTCTTAATGATTGAAAAATAACTCAAGTCCAAATAATCTAATCTAATTCTTTTATAAATAGCATATAGTTTTTGCTAGGGACTAGCAAAAGATAGGCATGGGGGTATGATGTAAACACATTTACACTACCTAAAATGTCTATCTATGCATGTTCTTAAGCATAGGATTGCATTTCATGATATAAATATTGCATAACATTCATCATCTTGCATTTAGAGTAGTTTGAATAAAATGGAGGTTAATTGTCTCCTTTTATGTGCCTGGAGAGGGCAAATATTTTATCAGGGCCTCGGATCAAAGATCCAACCATATGGATGTGATCATGGCGACGATTGGAGTTCAACGACTCCAAGATCGCCCTAATCAGGCATCCGTAGCATCAGATAGTGACCCGGGAACCCTAGAAGATCAAGGGCCAGGATGGTGTAAATCTGCACTTCAGATGATAAATCCAACCACACGGATGAATTCGGATCAACGATCGCAGCCCAACGACACAAAAATCGAGTCAATTCGACATCCGTGGCACCATCTACAACTTCCAGAAGATGGACGGCCAAGATAGCGCCATGTGGCACCATCTCAGCCGCCCAAATGGCCGCTTGCGTCTTGTGAAAGCCCCGCGCCCGATCGCTCTCCACCGTTGGATCTTAATCCAACGGCTGTGGACGCTCGCGCTTAAAAGCGTCCGCTCGACCATCCGCGCCTCATAGCGCAGTGGTCGAGCACGCTATCGCGAGCGCCGGGTGCGGGTTCGAGCCGTGGCGAGCAGCGGCAGGCGCGGGTGGAGCGTCAGATGGAGATCGGACGGCCGCGCACGCCAGATAGCGTCGACGTGAGATTGGACGCTCAATCGGACATGCAATCAGACGCGCGGGCGGGCGTGCAACACAGCAGGCGCGGACGCGGCTGAAAAGCGGCGAACGTGCGCAAGCCGTTGAGCGCGCGAGCAGGCGAGGAGGCGCGCGCGAGCCGGCCACGACGCCCACGTTGAGGGCTTTAGTGACGGATTTATCCGTCACTAGAGACCCCTTATTTATTGTTTTAAAGTTGTAATGTCCATTTTGCCCCCACTCCTTGTAACTATAAAAGGAGACCCCCTCCATACGAAATTCTCATCCCTTCTTTCTCCTCTCTACCCCTCCAAAGCTCAAAAGAAGCTTGTCCCACACCCGAGATGCTTCTTGCGAGATAAAGTCCAATTTTCGTTCCCCTTTGGAAGTGGATCCCGCGACGACGACTGCGTGCTGCTCCGTTCCCGTTCTTCTGCTTCGTCCTGCTTCGTTCTCCTTCATCCAGGCGTCGTCCCGTCTGGCTCGTCCTCCAAGCAATCTTCGAGGAGGATAACTTCTCTCTCCCATTCTTATTTACAGCTTTTCTAGTGTAGAATTTTCCTGCTTTATAGTGTAATTGATTTTCCGCTTTCTAGTGTAACTTTTATTTAGTTTGATTATATAAACAATTGAAATATTGAATACATGTTCGCTTTCTCTCTCTCTCTCTCTCTTTCTTTTAGTCTGATAGCTCCATTGTAATTATATCGCCTTGCTTATCAAAAATCCTAAAAAAATATAATTGTGAATATAGATCAACGTAGCCTCCATATGTTCGACCTGGAATTCTTTTCGATATAAATTTTATTTGTTGAACACGAATTCTTCGCTTTCGAACTGCAACGACAGGTTTTCCGAAACCAAACACGTAAGCGTAGTGATGCGCAAAACCGTTCAACAGTGAGTCACGCCTTTTTGGGCACAATCTGAATGGGACTCACCCACTGGCTGTCGGAAATTGAATAGATAATGCCTGCGTCCAGCCATTTAATGATCTCCTTCTTGACAACCTCCAACATATTTGGATTTAGGCGTCTCTGAGGTTGTCTCGACAGTCTCACCCCTTCATCAGTGTAGATATAGTGAGTGTAATATGAGGGGAGAATCCCGAGGAGATTAGTAATGCCCCACCTGATAGCAGCCCTATGTGCTTATAGAATGGAGATCAACTGGTGTTCCTGATCCGGAGTCAAGGGAGCATTGATAATCACAGGATACGTCTCACTTTCTCCCAGAAACACGTACTTGAGTGAATCAAGTAAGGGCTGTAACTCTAGTAGCGGAGGGTGGGGAGGGGGTTTATGCAGTGGAGGAGAGGAAGCAACAAGTGAAATCTACTGACCCTGACTAATGGAGAATCCGTCTGCAGTGGTCACGTAATCCTGTCTCAACATATCAATGCTAGATAGGACAGGATAGTCAGGATCAGGGGTGTTAGGAATGGATGAACACCCATGACAACTAGATCCATGGGACGAAATGTGTATGTCATTAGTCTCAATCCCGTGTGGATCGCAATATAGGACCCCTAATAATGAAGATGAATGTGCCATTGGGTTGCTGCAAAGGAGCCCAATGTTCCCACAAAAAGCTGAATCTACATCTTCACTATCCTCCTCAATTAAATCGCAATCAAAGTTCTTTGATGCCCTTAAAATGTCCAGTCTAAGCTTCTCATTTCCGAGGGCAAGCTCCATGCATCCTGATGCACAGTCGATGTTTGTGTGGGCAGTTGCCAAAAATGGGCAACCTAGAATAATTGGTGCATCACGGAGATTAGGAGGAACCTCCATATCAAGAACAAAAAATTCCGCTGGAAAGCAGAATCCTTGGACTTTTATGATCGCATTTTCAACCACTCCCCTCAGCGTTTTCACCGATCGGTCAGCCAACTGTATGGCAACCGAGGTGGGCTTTAACTCCCCAAATCGAAATCAATTAAATACTATGATGGGAGTTTGGTTAATGGACGACCCCAAGTCAAGAAGGGCCCTATCAAAAGGTGACTCCTGCAAAAAGCAGGAAATCAGTGGTGTGCTCGGGTCCTTTTTGGGTGGTAAGTCGACTAAGATAACTGCACTGGCTTCCTCAGATAATACCGCCTGTCGTCCGATTCTCTGCTGTCGCTTCGGATTACAGTAGTCCTTGAAGAACCAAGCAACAGCAGGGATGTGATTTATCGCTTCAAGGAGAGGGACTTGAATGTGAACTTCCTTGAACATAGATTTTAGGTCCTCAAAATTTCGCGTGTCCTTTTTCCGTGCTGAATCTCGCATTAGGGCCGTGAGAAAAGGGACGGGAATTTCAGGGTCTACGGGCTTCTTTCCTTTATCTAATGAAGATGGCTTGTGAGAGGAAGAGGGTTGTGAGCCATCTTGCGGTAGAGCGTAGGAAAAATCATTACCCGCTTGCCTAGGTAGCAGGTCATGTGTAGTCTTTCCGCTCCTTAGCAAGACAGGTTTTGCATCGGCGTGCTGTCCATGAAGGGGCAAAGGAGCAAATTGGTCTGGATACACAAGGTTTAGCAACAGAGGTGGCTGACCGAGCCCATAACCAGGTGGTGCGAGAGGTGCTTGCAGAACAACATGTGCATGCCCTTGTGGTGCTTGGAATCTAGGCGGGGCACCCTGATTCTGCACATATCTCGGGTTTGGGATAGGTTGGGAGGGTAAAGCTCCCTGTGACCTATGCTCTTGCATCATCTAGTTTTGCATGTTCTGTATGCTCTATATTTGGTCTGCCATTGCCTTCATTATTTGCAGGTTATCATGAGTAGATTTCCAAATTGATGCCTACAATTCCTCCTTCAGAGACTCCAAAGGGTTGGCCCGCTTTGGAGGGTAGTTGGTAGCTTGGTGCAGTGGCTGATAAATAGAACAGGTTTGTTGCTGTTGAGACGGGAATGACAGCTGCCTAGGATACGTGTTCTGCGCAGTCCTATATTGTTTGGTCTGGTAGTGTGGATCTTGACTTGGTCTCTTTGGGTTACTAGACCAGGAGAAATTGGGATGTTTGCGCCAACCAGGGTTATTCATTTCAAAATATGGGTTGTTACACCCGTAACCCTGAATAGCATTGAATCTTCGTAGGCCGAAGATGTCTTAGATGCAAATTCATCAAAAAAATATGCACTTGCATCGTCATGTGGTGCGTAACCCTGATTATATTGCGCCAGATCCACATTATTCACAGGATCCTGGTACGTAGGATCCTGTGGAGACGGAGAGAAAACATCCCGAGTGAACGGATATGTACGAGCAGAGGGGGTTCGGGATGCTTAAGAGGAGTAAGATGGAGCAGTCTAGATACGGGGGGACTACGAAGAAGGTTCTTCCTTTGGCTTTTGCCTCCTGTTCCGTTACCCTGCAGTCGCGGTCATTTAACGCTACCCCACAAGCTTAGACACCAGGTTTTGCAGAAGAGGTTGGAACTACTTAGCAATTTCAAGCCAAATGCAGGTTATTTAATATATTTTCGTGAATTTTTAACTTGTTTCTCCAATTTAGTAGATGGTGGGTGGTCAACAAGGTGACTCGCCTCACCAACTAATTCTTGGGCTCGTCGGAGTCTAAGTTAGTCTATGTGGTCCTATTGGTTCATACACTTCTAAGTTTTTTTCAAAATGAAGACCACAATTCAAATGTATACTCTAAAGTAAGATGGAATCCAAATGATTTGAAATTTGGTAAAAAGATTCATTTTTCAATAAGGTTTTCATAGAGTATTTTTCCAAAATTTTTAATATTTCCAACAATTAGTTATGAATTTTTAACAAATCAGGGGTCAAATATGAGATTTAGACTCTGTGTTGGTTTTTCTATCGGAAACAATATCAAATATGCTCCAAAAATTTTGTAAAAATATGATATTGAAAGATAATCTGATTATCTTTCAAACCCCAAAATCGTGAGTAAATCCAATTTGTATGTTGTTCAAAATTGATTTCTAAAGCTCATAAAAGTTCTGTTTTCAAGCAATCTAATCAGTATGTACTCCATGAATTTTCAAAAATTCCACAGAAGGAATTTATTTTTGAAAAAATTGGCGTTGGAAAGATAACTTGAAGATCTAGTTATAGTCCAAATTTCGGAATTTTTGGGTCATCAGAAACACGACTATTGAATTTAAAAGTTGATACTTAATTTTTAGCCGAGTTTCTAATAAAATGTGTGCACCTAATTTTCGCAGCGCCCGCTTTTCCTCGTTCACCACTTTGTGTTGTACCTGCACACAAAAATACTATATTAGAGATGAAATCAAAAGTTGCCGTGCATCCCCGGCAACGATGCCAATTTTTTCCGGGCGTAGATTGTGTAGAAAATTAGCGCATTGTAGTATAGCGCGAAATACGTCTCAAGAAAATAAATTAACAGAATTGGTGAGTCCCAGTCGATCACAGGGAGGCAAAAAGCACTTTTGATTTGATGCGTTTGTTTCAAATATAAGTACCAAGTAATAGAAATAATCAATCACAATATCCACATCACAAAGAGATTGAATTTGATATATGCGATAAAATGCAAACATGAATGTAAACAACTACTACTGTAACAGAATGAGGGCACCACGGGTGGTCCGTGGTGACCTTTTGGAGAGGTTGGAAAGAGCAGCAACGATCTGTCGAGGTGGCCCAACAGATGCTTTAGATGGAGATGCAAAGATGGAGGCAGAGAAGGCAGGAAGAAGAAGGGAGAAGAGTTGTAGGAGGAAGAAGAAGAAAAACTCATGAATGGCCTTCAAAGGGGACCCTTAGGCCTCTTTTTATAGATTTTGTGAAGGGCATTTAGGGTATTTGAGCCCTTAATTCCGTGCAAAGGCTTCAGATTAATCGGATCCGTTGATCGGGAGATCAACGATCCTGATTAAGCCTTCCAAATCCTTCTTCCATCCACAGCTTTATCAGGTGCTGACACATGGCGTGCTGTGTGCCCTTTGATCCTCATCCGACAACCTCTGCTAGCCCGCACACCCACCGCTAGCCCTCAATCAGCGCCTCAAATCCTAACTCATCTCAGCCGTCTGATCTCTCAATTGGACGACTTAAAAGTCATGCGCTGCAACCGACTCCTAAGGTGTGTGTTATCACACCCGTCTTCATCCAACGCTCCCGCGCCCGCGCCTGCCACGCATTCGCCACTTATCCACCTGATGAAGATCCTGCGGTGGAATTTCACCTGCCGGCGGTCAGCTCCCAATCGTGCTTCAAACCCACGTCGCGCTTTGTTTATTAAGCGCGCTCTCCGCTGCGCTACGCATGCGGATTGTCGTGGTTTCCAAATTCGGTGCAGCTGCCCTCAGCCGTTGGATGGGAATCCAACGGTCGAGATCTCTCCCTTGCTTGATGAGGCGGTTGGAGGTGGGCGACGTGGCTGCATCGCGGCCGTTGGATGACGATCCAATGGCCCATAGCTCTCCTTCCCAGATTGGGACACGGTGAGGGGCGGGTGCAATGGCGTCACGTGGTGCCATCATGGTCGTCCATCTTCTTCTCCTTTATCTGATGATGTAGGCCTTCGATTGAGTTGATTTCTGCGCCGTTGGACTACAAACATCGATCTGAATCAATCTGTGCGGTTGGATTTGTCATCTGAGGTCCGGATATTCTTCAATTTTTCCCTTGGCTCCTGCTTCTTCTACAAACTCCCTAGGGTGCTACGGGAGTCTAATTGATGTGCTCTTGGAAGTGTTGGACTCCCGTCGTCACTCCAAACAGATCCATAAGGTTAGATCGGTCATCTGCAGCCCTTGATTTCCTACAATTATTAATACCTCTCAAATAGCACATTATTATGTATAAAACATATAAATCATCTAGGATCCAAAGTACGATGTGTGTGCATGCAGAATGCCCACGTTGAGCCAGGTTCTACCTTAATTCAAGCAAATTAGGGCCTATGATTGCTGCGCAATCAATGCATATGGCATATTAAAGATAAGCTTCCTCAAAAGTTTTCCAAGGATGAAGTTAATTACTAGGAAAACTTTTAATGAAGTTGTCAAGATGTAAAGAAGAGTTTGAAGATAGATGGGCTTTTATGATTAAAGACAAAAGTTTGGAGGATAATAGATGGCTTTCTAACTTGTATGAGATTCGACAAATGTGGATCCCATGCTTCTTCGATGATATGTTTTGGGCTGGCATATTAAGCACTCAAAGAAGCGAGGGTATAAATGCATTCTTTGATGGGTATGCCAATTCAAAAACCACCTTGAAGCAATTCATGAGGCATTATGAGCTTGGGCTTCAAGCCAAATTCAAGAAAACTCAGTAGGCCAACTTTGATTCACAGTTCAATTCTCCTTCTTTGTATTCAAAATTTCCTATGAAGGTTCAAGTTAGGGATGAATATATAGTGACGAAGTTTTTTTAATTTCAAAAGGAGTTGCAAAATGTTATTTGAAGAAAACCTTATCATTTGATCATAGAACTGAAGGCAACCATTTAGTTGTGGTTGAGGAGTCTGGTTCTCCATATTCTTCGCCTATTTCTGTGATATTTAAGGACTCAAGATCAGTGTCATGTGTGTGCTCTATGTTTTCAAAACCAAAGGGATTCTTTGCAGGCATTACATATTTGTTTTGATTGATTTTGGTATATATGAGCTTCCAAATCAGTATATTATTGATCATTGAAAAAAAGATGTCAAGCTTCCTTCTTTTTCAAGTAGTTCAAAGGCTTTCCTATCACTTGATGATTCTACAAATAGACATGAAGACATATGCTTAAGGATTCTTAAGTTTACTGATGTTGGTGCAATATCAACTTCGAATTATGAGATTTGCTTAAGGGTTTTTGATGATGCATTCAAGCATTTATTGTCATTGACTAGGGTTGATTTGTAGGTATAATCGATTATTTTTGCTTTTTTTTGTAATAAATGTTTCATTTTTTCATTTTTTATTTTTTAGGATGGTTTGAATTGCCGAAGAATTCATGATCCTAAGCAAGTAAGGCATCCTGGTAGGCCTCGTGAGAAAAGATTCAAGAAACCATGTGAGGTGTCACTTGTGAAGAGGAGGAGGAGGAAGATGAAGGTGATAGAAGGTGGAGCATAAATATCGATAATATCTAATTTTGGTTCTTAATTTTTAGATTTTTTTATAGTTTATTCATGTTTGTTCAAATACTCTTTTTTAAAAAATTATGTTCTTTCAAAACATTAGCTTTTAGTGTAAGAGAGTTGTTTAGAATTTTATTATATGAGGCTAATTTCATTTGACACTAGTCTATTATTGTATTGCACCGATTGATTATCATTTTATATCTACCATTTTGTGTTTTAATTTCATTCCATCAATTGAAAAAGATAATTAATCGGTGTATTTCTTATTATGCACTTATTCTAAAAATTAATCAACCAGTGTATTTTCATATTTCAATATCATTTGAAAATGAAACTCGATCGGTGTATTCTCATAGTCCATTGGTTGATTCTCATTTTATATCGATCATTTTGTATTTTAACTTCATTCCTCTGGCTAAAAAAGACCATCAAGCAATGTATTCTTATATTACATAGGTTGATTATCCTTTTTGGGTATTTTAGCATAATCTCATATTCCATCGATTGAAAATGAAACTCAATTGGTGTATTTCTTATTATGTACCTATTCTAAAGATTAGTCAACTGGTTGATGATCATTTTAGTGTATTTTAGCGCAATCTCATATTCCATCGATTGAATTTTTGAACATGAAACTCAATCGGTGAATTTCTTATTATGTATCTATTCTAAAGATTAATCAACTGGTGTATTCTTATATTCCACCGGTTGATTATCATTTTAAGGTATTTTAGCGCAATCTCATGTTCTACCAGTTGAAAATAAAACTCAACCGATGTATTCTCATTTTATATCTATCCCTGTGTGTTTTAACTTGATGCCACCAGTTGAAACTGACAATCAACCGGTGTATTTTCCTCTTTTTGGACTTGTATGTTGATGAAAACATATTTCAACCTCCCAATAAAGCATTCATCACACAAATATGAATTTTGAGAATATGTTTGAATACAAAACAAAGTACATCTATATACATGTAACGAGAATATGAAGTCTATGCATACATTTAACAAGAATATGAAGTTTAAATCTATATAGTCTATATCTTCCTGCTATATGCGCATCTATGTAGAATATTTCTAACATATATTGCCCTATACTTATGTACATCAGTGTCTTTAGTACACTTCATCGCATCAAGATCTCGTAGCATGCACTCTATCCATCGAGCCATGAAGATGCCGCAGTCATTGGATGTACCCCTTTGCTGCGACACATCTATGTAATGGTGGTGTTGCCATGCATCTTTATCCAATCCTCTTCTTTGAAAGAGTATGATTTTCTGATTTTCATGACATCAAATTGAAATTGAAGAATTTTGTATGGTTATATATATATATATATGACACAAAGAAATGTAGTGAAAAATATACTTACAAGTATTTGACCATCTCTATGTGACCTGTCGGGGTAGTAATGAATGTCACTATCATATTGGGTCATCTTCTTTACATTTATGTTAATGACCACAAGTGTCCAATGTGATACATCCCTTGTGTTTACAGGTATTGTTATGTATTTACATCTTTGAAAAAATTCTCCCTTGAGATCCATGAAGGCATTTACTTGTTTGAAATTTTGTAACTTACACAAAAAAAATTCGTTCCTAGGGCCACTGTATCTTCTTGTTGCAGGTGTTGTACAAGAGTGTCTTTAGTTATTTATATAATGGCATCTATGATCTGTAATTGATGTAATTTAGAATGTTAAGCAGACATTTTGTTATAATTAAATACTTTAGAAAATATTATCTATACTTACACAGTTATCCATGAAGTCGCTTTTGGTTAGAACATCATGCATGGACTTCCTCTCTATGTGCTTGTTGTTTCTTTGTCATGGAATGGTGCCCCTCATTGTCTCTTGTTCTCCTTTCTTTTCTTCTTTTTCTTGGCTTTCTTCTTCTTCTTTCTTTCTTTCTTCCTCTTTTTTCTTTTCTTCTTATTCTTTCTTTCCTTCTTCCTCTTGTATTGGACTAACAATCCATCCATCCTGTGTGTACAAATTTGGGTTATTTCTTTTTAATTATCACTCAACTAAATTAATATAAAACTTCTACTTACTATCATCTTTAGGGTATCTTCTGCTACCTTAAGTTCTTCATTTAAATCTATACAAGTAGCATCCATATGCTAATGATGTAAAAAATTGTCAGATAATGCTAATTCACCGATTGGAAACTAAAATCCACCGGTTGAAATTAAAAATTAATAGAAATCTACCAGTTGAAAATTACCTCTGATGCATATCATGTCAAGAATGTGCCGGTTGAAATTGAAAAATGAAATTCAAAGTGTAATTGAAAAATAATAGAAATCCACTAGTTGAAAACAAAAATCCACTAGTTGAAAATTACCCCAAATGCATATTATGTAAGGAATTCACTGGTTGAAATTGAACATATTTAAAGTGAAAATACACTGGTTGAAAATCACTTTCCTGCATAATCCCCTGGTTGAAATTTAAAAATAAACATATTCATAGTTGAAACTGGTTGGAAATTGAATATAGAATATACCTGATCATTTTCATGTTTCATCTCCTACTCTCATTGCACCTCCTTCCCTTGGTCGACCTCCTCTCCTTGGGGATTGTTACGACCCAATCTCAGATCTCTACTGGATCTGAGACCGGCCCGCCTCGACTAACCCTAAGACTTAGTCGTTCAATGAGAAATAACTAAAAGCAGAAAATATGCCACAACCATAAGGACAATGTAACTAAGCAAAAAATAATACAGTGACAATAAAGAAAACAGAACAAAATGCCTCATAATATTACAGGCCATCACAACTACAACAGCAGGAAGTAAAGCGGAAATATAACAGAAATAGTGTTACATATAACAAAAATACTCACTACTACAAAAGAAGCCAGGAAACGGAAAGGAAACATAGCTAAGGCTGGGCTCGACTGGGCCCAGCTCCCTTTGCAGTCGGTGGTGTTAGTTGCTCAACTCCTTGACCTGAATAAGGTTATAAAATTCCGTAGTCAGCTAACACTGAGTAGAGTGGTAATTAAGCTATTTACATGCAATTAAGACAAGCAACTAATTAATTTTTCATTTTCATTTAGCTCAACCAAGTAGTTCTAATTTGTTTGTTCTTTTATTTATCTAGTTATTTCTTGATCTGGCTTGTTCCTCAAGGGAATGATCCTGATTGCAGTCTTTCTCATGATGTAGGATGTACACATAGTGCTCTCCTGGTCGGGAGAGTCCCCCGTGGTAATCCTACATCTAGTCAACCACCCCGAGGTCACGATCACAAAGTAGTGGTGACTATGGCACGTGCGATAAACGCACGAGTAGCTATCTCGTACTTGCACGAGGTCAGTCGTTTCTGCTAGCAGGTACAGTACAGAACAGCACAGAGCCTTGCCCTCTCAGAACAGGGATCTCTCCCCTTAGAACAAAATAGGGGTCTCGCCCCTCCACAGTCCGCGTACCTTCATCCGACTATCCCGATTTGCCCAATGGGCCTGACAAGAGTCGGTGTAGGGCAGCTAGTCCTAACCCCAGGCCCTGTGGGGCAACTAGCTCCCTCCCTACACTAAATAGCTCACCTCGGTACCACGTACACGAGAGCCAAACAGAAGTCAGTGTAGAGTGACTAGACCTAACCCCGGGTCTCAACCCAATGGATCAGCTAGCTCCCCTCTACACTAAAGGGACAGTTGCTCTTCTTGGTACCGCGTACACAAGGGCCAACTCACTTCCCATCTACTTACTAAGTTCTTTCCATATGTAGGAGTTCTCCTAATTCCCCGTAGGGTTCATACTTGTATTCCTTTCATTCCATTTTCCAACATTCAGATATCACTATTCACATTACAGGTTTTATTCTTATAATATGCAGCTCGTGTTTTACTAACTGAGAGAACATCACATCAATAAACTAATACATTTGCTAGCAAGTTAATTTAACATGCATCTCAAGGAAATAGTGTACCTCAAGTAATATTCATTCGTTTCTGCCCTAGGGTTCATTTCACGTCCTAGGGTTCAATTACGTTATTCTAAACATGCACTTAATCTTATTAAATCTTGATATTAAAGCAAACCACTCTATCAGGAAACACGGGAGGAATGGGAGCTAGAACCAGAGGTCCTATCGTCTCTGCGGGCCTCGAACACACTACAGGCTGGTGACTTGTACCAGTGACTAAGTCACATTAGACGAGTTCAAAACAGTATATACTCGACACTAACATGTAGAGAAACTCGAGCGAAAAAGCAACGGTACTTTGTTTGCAAAAATCCGATTATGTTTGGGCCCTAAACGGGCCAAAATGCACATACTGCCCAAAATCAGACATCTGGGACTAGGCCCAAATGTCTTAAAAGACGTTAGAACTCACCCTATGTTTTCTACGGCTTCCTCGGACATCCAAATCCTTCCGCGATCATCTGAGGGGAGTCCTAGACATTGGACTCTCCTTCCGGTCGTCTGAGAGTACAGTCAAACATCCGGCGATGTGCTCAAACACACAAAAGTACCTCAAAGGGCGCACCACGTGCCTTTCCAACACTCTATGTCTGCGTAGAAACGCACAAACCCAAAATCAACTAAGGGTCCCGTCTGCATGGCCAGACCCCGTGTAGAAACACTACCTCGACACTAAACGTGCTTTCAGACATCCGACTTTAGCTCTGGACGTCCCGTTGCTGCTCTAGACGTCTGGCCAATGCACCAGAAATCTGATATCGGGCAGGTATGCCCGCAGAACCCTCACACGAGTCTTCTTCTCTACACGGACTCCTTTGCATCGCCTGCAGCTGATATGCCAGCAGCCTTAAGAGGTCGCGAAGCTCCCCTTCGCGAGCTCCTCCTCCTAGCACGACTCCTCTCCTTGCACTTCCAAGCTCCTCAGAGGTCTTCGCACCTCCGAGCTCCTCCGACTCGAGCTCTCGAGCTCCTCCCCTCGAGCTCCTCCTCCAAGAGCTCCACTAAGCTCGCGTCGCCGCACCCGCAGCAAGTCACCCCTCGCGTACGAGCTCCCGCGAGGTCTCTCCCTCTTTCTCACACTCTCTCCCTCTCTCCTTCACACCCTTGCTTGCTCGCAGTAGAGGGGCGGTGACGAAGATGGTCGCTGGCAAGGGGAAGAAGATGGAGATGGCGGTGGCTGGTGGTGGAGAGGGTGGCGTGGGTGTGTCGGGGTTTAAATAGATGGCGATTAGGGTTTTGCTGAGAAGGCCAGAGGGGGAAAAATGCATGCGCGTGGCATGCGTGCAAAAAAAAAAGAACGTACGGTTCTCCTTACTTTCAGACGTCCTGCCATCTATCCAGATGTCTAGACAGACGTCTAGTGAACACTCCAGCATCTTATCCAACCAAAGAGTGATGGGTCATTTCAGGGATAGTGCTCCTTTTGGTGTTCTTCGTCATTTTTTTCTTCTTCATTAAGGTGATTTTCTTCATGTTTTTCATCGTGGTGCACCTCATCTTTGTGTTCCTGCTCCATTTCATCTTGTGGTATCTCCCCTTCTCCATGTCCCTCTTCTTTGTGTAGGTGCTCCTTTCCTCGAGTCTCCTCCTGAAATAGAATACATTGATGGAAAGCATGAGAAACACTTGTAACAATTGGAAGGGAGAGAATCAACCGGTTGATGATGTAAATACACCGGTTGAAAACAATTATATATATTAGAAAGGAGAGATTCAACTGGTTGAAATTAATGATTCAACCGGTTGAAAGAAAGAAGTTTTAAATGAAAATAGACTAATTTACTAACCTCCTTGTGTTTTCTTCTTCCCTTCTTGGTTGAGTGTCTTCTTCTATTATTTGAGATTGTCTGAGGAATGCACTAATGCTTCCTTGTAGTTGTTGTATTTCTTCATTTTTCCTTCTCAACATGCACCTCAACATCTCATTCAACCTCCACAAATCAAATTTCATTTTCATGCGATAAAATTTTTTGACCATTATCATTTCATTTCTTTCTTCTTTCTCCCGTTTCTTCATTTTTTTTGGTGGGGGTACCTCTGAGCTTCCTTTGCTCTCCTTTTTCTCTTTATTTTTCTTTCTTCTCTTTGTTCTTTGCCAAATGGTTTCTCTCTCAAAAACCTTCTTGTTGCTTTCTCCAAATGTATGCCAATTTCATTGGCTTAGGCTATGAATGTTTTGTCGTGGTTGTATCTTTCAACCACTGTTTGTACCTCCTCATTTGTGGGCTCTCTCACATTGAACCATTCAGTTGCCCATAGGGTTAATAGGATGGTGCATCCTTTTATGTGTTGGGCTATTCTCTTTCATTTGCATCCTTCAGCCCTTAATGTAGGAAGTCATTTACATCCTTAGCCCAATTATAGGAGTTTATGGACTCGAGATCCTCTTCGGTATCAACTAGCGATGTTATGATAGCTTGATTTCCATATGGTAGTAGGAATGATCCAATTGTTTTGAGGACTAGTAATTTGGTTTCCTTTTCAATTT
Source organism: Thalassia testudinum (assembly GCA_037157565.1). Lineage (NCBI taxonomy): Eukaryota > Viridiplantae > Streptophyta > Magnoliopsida > Alismatales > Hydrocharitaceae > Thalassia > Thalassia testudinum. The sequence continues at coordinate 60,415,861 of JAZHRO010000013.1, read as the reverse complement.
GATTCCTTCGGTCCTCAATACTTTCTTTTTTCTTTCCCTTCTTTACCTTGTTGAATTGCAATTTCTCCGCTGTGTCTGGCCTTTGGCTTCAATGTTTCAAAGTTTTCAACCCAAATGCTAGGTCTGTCACTTGGATTCTTTTTTCCATCAATTAATATGAGTTTCTTTCCTTGATTCCTTAGTCCAATCATTTTCTCTATATGGTCAGCTGTTAGTTTGAGCTTTAATTCTCCAAGCTCAAACTCCTTTGTCTCAGCATTGTATGTATTAACAAGCTGACCATATAATTCCCTCTCCTTGAGCTGTGGGTAGAGTTTTTCCTTATTAATAATTTGAGCAAATGTTATCTTCTGAAACTCCTCTTTTACATCTTTCACAAGCTTTAGTGCTTTCTTGATGGAGAGCATGGTACATTTGTGATCAATTTCCCTGCAAAAGGAGAGCAGATGTGTTAAAACAAGAGAATCAACTGGTCAATTCTCATTGTCAACCGGTTGAATATTGGTTTCAATTGGTTAATTCTTATTTTGGATTGTCTAATTAAAGAGTTTTTTTTTTTAATTCTTTCAACCGGTTGATTATTGCTTTTCAACCAATTCATTCTCATTTTCCATCTATGGATTCTCGCTTAAAACCTATTAAACATAACCCATGCCATTTTTTTTAGTTTCTCTAGGAATCCACCAGTGGATTCTCGCTTAAAACCTACTAAACATAAACTTATGCCATTATTTTTTATTCCTCCCATTATTTTTTATTCTCTCAAGGAATCTAGAATCCACTGGTGGATTCTCATTTTTCACAGGTGGATTATCGCTTAAAACCTACTAAAATAAGCTCATGGCATTTTTTTATTTCTCGAGGAATGCAGTGGATTATCGTTTTCCACAAATGGATTCTTGCTTAAAACCTACTAAACATAAGACTATGCTATTTTTTTAATTTTCTCGACGAATCCTGAATCCAATGGTGGATTCTCACTTAAAACCTACTAAACATAAGCCCATGACATTTTTTTCAGTTTCTCTAGGAATCCACTAGTGGATTCTCACTTTCCACCAGTGGATTCTCACTTAAAACCTACTAAACATAAGCCCATGCCATTTTTTTTTAGTTTCTCTAGGAATCCACTGGTGGGTTCTCATTTTCCATCAATGGATTTTCTCTTAAAACCTACTAACCCAAAGCCATGCTTTTTTTAAATTTATTTTCTTGACGAATCCACCAATGGATTCTCGTTTTCCATAGGTGGATTCTCACTTAAAACCTACTAAACATACGCCTATGCCATTTTTTTTATTCTCTCGAGGAATCCGGAATCCATCGATGGATTCTTGTTTTCCACAGGTGGACTCTCCCTTAAAACCTACTAAACCTAAGCCCATGTCATTTTTTTAGTTTCTCAAGGAATGTACCGGTGGATTCTTATTTTCCATTAGTGGATTCTCACTTAAAACCTACTAAACCTAAACCCATGCTTTTTTTTTTTTTAGTTTTTCTAGGAATCTACTGATAGATTTTCATTTTGTACTGGTGGATTCTGGCTTAAAACCTACTAAACCTAAGCCCATGCCATTTTTCTTAGTTTCTCGAGGAATCCACTGGTGGATTCTCCTTTAAAACATAGTAAACCTTATTGTTCAATTGTTTATGATTATATTTTTGATAATGACAAATGACTTATTTCCTTGGAAAAGATTAACATTTTGTAGGAAGGATTTAAAGAAAAGAATCAAGGGAAAGGAAGGGCAAAAGAATTTCTTTTATAGTTTATTTTATTTGTCTAGATTGTAAAAAAGCCTTGAATTATCCTTAGGATGTCTTTAGAATTTTCATATTCATATTGGCATCCTTGATTTTGTGAAGAGTTACTTCTGTTGGATTTTCAGACGTCTCTTTTTCCCCTCGGACGTCTGAGTATGATTTTTAAGACGACTCATCTACTTCTCTAGACATCCAATGTCTTATCGAGAGTCATGATTCATGATCAGTCATTCAACCAATGTCATCGAGGTTTTTCGAATGTCTGCTATCCTCTTCAGACGTCTGTTATTGTCTTTTAGACGCCTCCTTGAGTTTTTCAGATCTCTTTAACTAAATAGAACAATGGTCATAATCTTAGGTGTTTTTCAGACGTCTGTCGTCTTCTTGAGCCGTCTGAAATTGACCAACGTTCACTTTCTATTCAACGATCAAATTGACTGCAATTGATTATGTCAGTTTCTCTTTTGATTTTGGACCATTGTAGGTTATCAGACTTCCTTACATTCATTCAGATGTCTAATGATTCTTTTTAAGATGTCTAAACTTTTGTCTATACGTCCAATAAGATGTCTGATCATTTATCCTTAAATCCTTGTTTGGATCCAATTTCATTCAAGTAGCAATCACTTTGATCTGGGAACCTTTTCAGAAGTCCAATTTTATGTTCAGACGTCTGAAACTATATGTTTAGATGTCTAAGTTTTTGTTCAAACGTCCCTGTAATTGATCTTGTGAAATCCAGTAACAACTACTTTTCTCTGGAGCTTTTTCAGGCGTCCCAGTTTATTCTTAGATGTCTGAAATAGTCTTTTCAAATGTCTGTCTTGGTTTTTCAGACGTCTAATACAGTCAGACTTTGAGTAAATGCATTGTAGCCGTTCTATCTTAATTTATTCTAATTCAATTCAACTTCCAACGAATACCTAAGTTTAAATCTGACCTTCTACACCTATATATACCCCCATAGGTAGCCTTAAGAATTTACAACAAAGAAATATACATCATACTCATATTTTGCAAAGCCCTTGATCTTGTTGTGCTTTCTTGTTGCTCTTTTGCTCTATTTGTGTTATTCATTTGAGAGCAAACTTCCTGTTGCTTATAGGTTTGATAAGGGAGTATTCTTATTCTTTTATTCAAGGCTTATAGAATTATATTATTTTTTATAGTTTATTTGGGTACCCGATTTATGGGTTTCCCATGTCCTCTTAGTAGAGGGGCAAAAATCTTCTTGGGGTTTGCGTAGGAAGAGAGGATTTGTAATATTACTTGTTGTTAGTAACTCATACTTGGGTAGGGGCAAAATCCTAGATTGAGAGATCTAGGTAGAGATTTTTCATGCAATGGTCTCTAAATACTTGTGTGCTGTTGCGATTGATTCAAAATTTTTTTTTTATACAATTCAACCCCCCTTCTTGTGCCACTAACATTTGGTATCAGAGCATTGGTTTACTCTTGTGTGTAGGTGTCAAAGCCTGAGCAAGATGATCAAATGGCATCCAAGGTGGTAGCAACAAGCAGCAACTGTGGATTCTCAACATCAAAACCTCCTTATTTTGATGGTATGAACCACTCGTACTGGAAGCAGAAGATGGAAGTTTTCCTGCAGTCTGGAGATTATATGCTCTGGGAAATGGTGGAAACACCATTTGAAAGACCGATAAAATCTAAAGATGGAGTTTTGATAGACGACAATAAGAAGCTCTCACTCAACTCCAAGGCTATGACTGCCTTGCATTGTGCACTCAGCCCTGACGAATTTGATCAGATTTCTCAATGCACAAGTGCATATGAAATCTAGAAAACTATTGAGGTTACTTATGAGGGAACAAATAAGGTAAAAAATTTCAAAGTTGTTTTACTAACCCAAGAATTTGAGAAATTTGAAATGTAGGAAAATGAAAGTGTGAAGAATATGTACACTCGTTTCACCTTCATTGTCAACAACCTGAAGGCTTCTAGGAGAGACTTTCATAAGAGGTGAACTTGAAGGTAAGATTTTACGTTCCTTAACAAATATTTTTGAGCCTAAAGTTACAGCTATAGAAGAAGCCAATGAAGTTGAAAACTTGAATATGGACCAACTTCTTGGAAATCTCATTGCATATGAGATCGAGCTCAATCAAAAGAAGAAAGGGATGAAGGAATGGAAGTAAAAGCAACTAGCCTTCAAAGTATTTTCAGAATCCGAAGATAGTGATGAAGAAAATGAAGACCTTGCCATGCTTACTCGTAAGTTTAGAAAATTTTTAAGATATAACAAGAATTTCAGGAAAAAGGGAACAAGAGAGGATTTAAAGATAGAATCAATCATTTGCTATCAATGCAAAAAGAAGGGACCTATTCAAAAGGATTGTCCACTTCTTAAGAAAGATGGAGATAGAGCAAAAAGAAACAAGAGAAGGATTCAAAGAAGTCAGTTAATAGGTAGAAGAAAAAGAAAGCTATGCAAGCTACATGGCATGATTCAGATTCAAGCGAAAGTGAATCGGAGACTAATTCAATCAAGGAAGAAGATGCATGCCTTAGACTTATGGCATTAGAAGATGTGGTAAATGATTTAACTTTAGAAGAACTTATAGAAGCTTTTGATGATTTATATAATACTTTTAAAAATACTAAGTTAGAAAATAAAGATCTTAAAAAAAAAAATCAAGATCTTCAAAATGAGAAAGACAAGATTATGCAAGAAAAAGATTTTCTATGTGATGAGACTAAAAGTTTAAAGAATAAAATAGAACTTCTTGAAACTAATGTTCAAGATCTTAAAAATAAAATAGAACTTCTTGAAACTAATGTTCAAGATCTTAAAAATAATTCAGAAAGATTATTAGAAGACCTTGCTAGGTTTACCAATGGAAAGGAAAACTTAGATAGACTCTTATCATCACAAAAATCTCCTTCTTGCAAATTTAGTCTTAGATATTCTCATGAAGCTAGTTCATCAAAAGTCAAGCAAACTAGTTTTATATCTAGTCAAAAGGAAGTAAGGAAGTTTTCATATTCAACTATGAAAACAAAAACTAACTACAATGGACCCAAGAAAAAATGGGTACCAAAGAAACTTGTTCAATCTTGTTTTGTAGGTCAAGAAGAAGTAGATTTATCAAGATATATCTTTAAGAGAACCAAAGAAGGATTACATGCCTATAGAAAGATAGTAGAGCAACCAAGAGGATCAACTCAAAGAATGTCATATTTTGTAGGACAAAAACAAAGGAACTTGGATCATGGATAGCGGATATTCCAAGCATATGATGGGCAACAAGGAACACTTTACAGAGGTAACATACAAAGAGGATGGTTCCGTTTCATTCGGGAACAACCACAAAGAACAGATTATAGGTATAGGTATTATTGGTAAAGGTAATACATCTTTTAGTCATGTTGCATTGGTAAAAGGATTAAAACACAATCTCTTAAGTGTAAGCCAGATTTGTGACAAAGGATATGATATTTTGTTTAGTGCTAAGTTTTTTAAGATATTTGATAGTATAACAAATGAAATTCTTCTAATTGGAAAAAGATATAAGGATATATATATTGTTGAAATAGATAAAAATTGAACCTATGATTATTAATAGCTTCAAATGATGAAATGTTTACTTGGCATAAACGATTAGGTCATTTGCACTTCAAATACTTAAATAAATGAGTCAAGTATGAATTAGTTAAAGGATTGCCTAAGAAAAAGTTTAATTCAAATATTTTTTGTGACGCGTGTACACTTGGTAAGTTGAATAAAAATTCTTTCAAAAGCAAAAATATTGTCCCTACATCTAAACCTTTAGAACTCTTACATTTAGACTTATTTGGACCAACTAGAACAAGTAGTTTAAATGATAGTAGATATTATCTTGTAATTGTAGATGATTATTTAAGATTTACATGGGTATATTTTCTTAAACTTAAAGACCAAAACCTTGAAATTTTTAGCAAGTTTTTAAAACTTGTTCAAAATGAGAAAGGATATATTTCTCAAATTCAATCCGATCATGGAGGAGAATTTGAAAATCAAGATTTTTCTCATTTTTGTGAAGAACTAGGAATAAAACATGAGTTTTCATTTCCTAGAGCTCCACATCAAAATGGTGTAGTGGAACGAAAAAATCAGACTCTTCAAGAATGTGCTTGCACACTTCTTATAGAATTTGGTCTTCCAAAGTATTTTTGGGCCAAAGCCACTAACACGGCATGCTATGTGCTAAATAGAGTCCTAATTAGGCCTATACTTAATAAAACAAGTTATGAACTTTATTATAATAGAATACCTAAAATTAGTTATTTCAAAATATTTGGAAGTAAATGTTATATGTTTATCACTAAAGAAAATCTTAATAAGTTTGATACCAAGGGAGACGAATGTATATTCATAAGATATTCATCCCGAAGTAAAACTTATCGAGTATTCAATAAGAGAACTCTAACGATAGAAGAAACTCTTCATATCAAGTTTGATGAAAATTCTTCTATAGATAATAAACAAGTTGAAGTAGTAGATAGTGATGATGAGGACATACCCTTTATAGATGTATCACACATTAAAGATCAAAATTCACATAATCTTCCTAAAGAATGGAGTTTTCATAAAGATCATCTAGAACAAATAATAGGAGAGATTAATGATAAAATCAAAACTAGATCACAAGTTAACTTTGTTCTAACTGCTTTTGTATCTCAACTTGAACCCAAAACTGTTGATCAAGCTTGTTTAGATTCTTCCTGGATACTTGCTATGCAAGAGGAACTAAATCAATTTGAAAGAAATCAAGTATGGGAATTAGTTTCTAAACCAAGTGATAATTCTATTATTGGGACTAAATGGATTTTTAGAAATAAAACTAATGAAGAAGATGAAGTAGTAAGAAATAAGGCCAGACTTGTTGTACAGGGTTATAATCAACAAGAGGGTATAAGTTATGAAGAAACTTATGCTCCTATAGCTAGGCTTGAATCGATTCGAATGCTTTCTGCATTTGCATCGCATTTAGGTCTTAAATTATATCAAATTGATGTAAAATCAGCTTTCTTAAATGGATTTATAAAAGAAGTTTATGTAACCCAGCCTCCTGGATTTATAAATTCTGAATTTCTTAATCATGTGTATAAACTTAAAAAGGCTCTTTATGGTCTCAAGTAAGCACTTAGGACCTGGTATGAGAGATTAAGAAATTATCTCATTAAATCAAGATTTATAATGGAAAAGGTAGATCCAACTCTTTTTATTTAGAATCAACTTAATGATTTAATGATTATTCAGATTTATGTGGATGGTATTATTTTTTGTTCTACTAATGATAATTTGTGTAGAGAGTTTTAAAAGATTATGCAGGATGAATTTGAGATGAGTCTAATGGGAGAATTAAAATTCTTCCTTGGACTACAAATCACACAAATGGATGAAGAAATCTTCATAAGTCAAACAAAGTATACCAATGACACATTGAAGAAATATGGAATGGAAAATGTGAAGGGTAAAACCACACCGATGGCTACAAACATAAGTCTAAACTTGGATGAAAATGGTAAGTAAGTTGATGAAAAGATATACAGAGGTATGATAGGATCTTTACGCTATCTTACTGCAAGTAGACCTGATATAATGTTTGCTACTTGTCTTTGTGCATGTTTTCAAAATTCACCTAAAGAATCTCTCATATGTCTACATTAAAAAGAATCTTTAAATATTTAAAAGAAGCTAATGGTTTTGGTTTGTACTATCCTAGAACTCATACACTGGACTTACTAGCATATAGTGATGCCGATTATGCTGGTAGTAGAAATGATAGAAAAAGTACTAGTGGTACTTGCCATTTTTTGGGTAATGCACTTGTTTCTTGATTTTCTAAGAAACAACACTGTGTTGCATTATGTACCACTGAAGCTGAATATATTTCAGCTGCTTTGGCATGTTCTTAAGTGCTTTAGATGAAACAAACTTTATCTAACTTAGAATTAAACTTTGAACAAACTAAAATATGTTGTGATAATATAGGTGCTATAAATCTATCCAAAAATCCTGTAAATCATTTTAAAACTAAACATATAGATGTAAGCCATCATTTTCTTAGAGATAATGTATTAAAAGAAAAATTAAGTTAGATTTTGTAAACACTAAAGATCAACTTGTTATTTTGATAAAACTCCTTAGTTTAAAAAGATATAGTGACATTAGAAGGCATCTAGGAATTTGCAAGTTGAAAGATTTAGAAAATTGAGTTTTCGGACGTCTGAATGTCCCTCTTAGATGTCTCATTATTTTGTGCATCTTAGTCTTGTTATATTGTGCTTGAATTTTTTTTTTTTGTGAAAGATTTTCTAGGAATTTTAGACGTCTTGTATGCTTCTCATACGTCTGTGTTCTATCTGACCTTTGTGTAATGCATTCAATGGTCATTCAACAGTCATCTTTTTGAATTTCAAATGGAGTGTTTTGAATTCAAATTCAAACGGTATTTCATACGTCTTTTTTATCTTTTAGACGTCTGATTATCTAATTTCAAACGTCTGTCTTTAACTAAAGATGTCTGATATTTGAATGCTCTTTGATTCGAAATATGAAACAACATCTTTCTTTTAACCAATTGATATTTGACCTCTTTATGAGAAAATCTTCTCTCTTTTTGATATTCTCTCTTTAAAGTGCAACTCCACCTCATGGTCATTTCCATTTCATCCTTTTCACTTTCTACCACACTCCAAAGAGCTCTCTCACATCCACTTTTCTTCGTCTACATTCCTCCATTTTTTATCTTTTGAAGAGCACCTAATAGCACTGAACGTCTCCTGGACCTTGCCAGACGCCTCCTGAGCCCTGCCAAGACGTCTCTTGCTCTCACCAGACGTCTGTTGCCGCATCCTCCTCTCTTATTCTAAGAAGGCCTCTTGTTAAGGAAGAACATATATTCTTCCTTTGGTAATCACTACATCTTCTTACCTAGATCTTGTTTTCTCTCACAATGAAAACTTTTATGGATATATTTTGTAACCGTGATTGACTCTTCTGTGTTTTTTTTTGGGAATCTCTTTGTTCTTTCTATCTTTATTCTTTCTTCTTGATATGTTTCTCTTTGTCTTTTCGAATGTCTTGTTACTTTTTCGAACGTCTACTGTTATGGTTTTTATCTCTCAAAATCTCGAACATCTGTTTGAATTTTTTGGTCATCTGTTTTGTGATTTCAGACATCTGACTTCCATACCAGATGTCTGGTTTCAGTTGTTTCTATTAAGCTTGTTCTTCTCTCTTTTCCTCATTATGTCTCATAGGAAGCAAAAGAGTGCTAGACCTAGTAACCCACCTCCTATAAAAGAACTACCTAATGTAATGGAACAATTTTTCCTAACCAAAAAGGCCTCCCAAAAACTAAATAACTTTGAGAAGTTTAAAGTTAGGTGTGGAAGACCAATTATATGGGATGACTGTAAGGATTATGGTCTTCTAGCTCTTTTTCAAGCCCAAGGAATTCAACATTTCTTTGATGAAGAATTTTTTCCTCCAGGAAAAAATTCTTCATCAAAGAAATGTTGAATTCCTTGGGCTTGAAAAAGAGCTAGAAGACCATAATCCTTACAGTAGGAAAAATTCTTGGCATCTTTCCTGAGCTTGTAAAATTATTTTATGCCAATCTTGTGAATGACTCCACACCTACTTCCCCTATCCTAAAATCTAGTATTTTGAATGTGTCTTTTACCTTAACCAATGAAGTAATTTCTTCTATTGCTTGCACCGCCGACTCAAGAGTTCATTGGCGGGACATTGCAAAAGAAGTAATCATCTCCACTGTTACAAAAACATTAGTTAAAGATGATGTTTATTTTGAAGGAATGAAATTAGAATCTTGCCATCTTAAGGTTGTGCCACACATTTTAGCTAGACTTGTCTCTTGGAACTTGCATGGACAATCAGGATCATTTGATCACATTTTTAGGGAGATTACATACATCCTATATGCTTTATCAAACCGCACTAAAATGAATTGGTGTGATTTAATCATGGACACATTATGTAGCACACACTGTAGGAACCTTCCTTTAGGTGCCTTTATTTCCAACATTCTTCTTCATTTCAACCTTGATTTGAAATGTTAATTTGTAGATGAATCTATTAAGAAGCTCGACTGCACTACTTTACTTCTTATGGGTCTTAAGAAAGGAATTGAAGAAGAACAAGTAGAGGAAGAAGTTACTTAGTCTCCATCTTCTCAATTCTCTCCTACTTCCTCACAAGTCCCTGTAACGAACGCGTGCCCCAGACGTCTTTTAAGACGTCTGGGAGGTGGCCCAGACGTTGGTACAGACGTCTGGGATCACATCCAGACGTCTGGAAAACAGTTATTTTCGCACGGGAGAGTCGTCTGCACGCCTGTGCGCGCAGACCCGCGATTCCTCTCTCTCTCTCTCTCTTTTTCCCTCTCTCTCTCTGCGGCTGCAGGCAGCCTGCCCCCCCTCTCTCCTCCTCGCGCGGCCTTAAAAGGGCCACGCCTCCCCTCCCGTCTCCACAGCCTCCTCCTTCTTCTCCTTCCTGTGCGTGAGAGCGAGCGGACGCGAGGGCGGCAGCGACGGCCGCAGTGAGCGCGGAGGTGCGGCGTGTGAGGGCGGAGCTCTGCCGTGAGGGCGAGCTCGCCGGAGCGGCTTGGCCGGCCGGCGGAGGGTGCAGGGGGCGCGGAGCGACGCGGAGAGGGACCTGCTGCGGTCTGAGCAGCAGACGCGCGAGCTGCGACGCGGGCGGCGTCGCGAGCGGAGGCCGAGCAGCGCCCTGATTCTGGAAAAATTTCCAGAATCAGACGTCTGGGTTGACAGCCAGACGGCGAGATAGACGTCTTTAAGCCCTTACAGACGTCTGAAAGGTGAGTTTACCGCCTTCTCCTTCCTTCCTGTCGACTGACCGTACTAAGGGAGGGAGTTGGCTGTGCGCAGGCTCGCTGATTCGCCATCCTTTGCGAATCAGACATCTGGAAGTTGTACCAGACGGCGGGAGTGACCTCCAGACGTCCGGGGTGACCATCGGACGTCTGGGAGCTAGGCCAGACATCCTCGCAGACTTCTGGACGTCTGGGAAACCACGCTGAACAGGTAATTCTCTGATCCACTTTTTAAGACGTCTGGAAGAAGTTCCAGACGTCTGATTTTGCACAGTATCGCCTTGTTCGACCCGTTTAGGGCCCGTTCGGGCTCCGTTTTCCGCAATTCGAGTTGCGTTCTTTTCAGAATTTATTCCTCTACCCGACTACAGTAGCTATACACTGTTTTGAGACACTCCTTGTGTTGATCTTTGTGATAGGACCTCGTTCAGTTGCAGTCTTGAGAGTCGCGGAGGCACGCGGGATTCCTGATCACGCCCCCATTACTCCCGTTGTACCTGGTAGAGTGGCTTTAAGTATTAATAAAATCTGTTAAAGTATGGAACCATAACTAGAACCTAGGGCATTGCATGAATCCTAGGAATGAGAAATATATGGAATGATAGCTCCTAGGTGTTGCATGAATCCTAGGGCCGGAAAACTAGATTGTATGATAGATCCTAGGATATGGCATGAATCCTAGGATGGAAAAACTAGTGGAATGTATATTACTGCAGTCTTGGAAAAATGGAAAGGAATATATAAAGCTGCCTGTAAATTGAATTAACAGCTGCCTGTTATGAATAAGGAACATGACTGAAGTCATGGTTTGTAAGAACGTGAAACTGGAAAGTGAAACATAAGATGTTCTGAGATTAAAGGATGGAACCCTACGGGGAATTAGGAGTGGAACTCCTGGAAAGAGAAAGGAATGGAACTGAGATGTTGTTCGTACTGTCTCTTGGGTACGCAGTACCAAGGGAAGTACCTGTACCTGTTTAGTGCAGAGTGGGGCCAGCCACCCCAGGGACCCGAGGTTAGGATTGGCCGCTCTGTACCGACTTGCTGGCCCTCGTGTACGTAGTACCGAGGAGAGCTACTAGTGTTAGGAGAGTACTAGCTACCCCACGGGCCCCGGGGTTCTGCTAGCCTCCTTCACCGACTTGTTAGGCCCACTAGGGCAAACCACGGTAGTCAGGCGAGGGTGCGCGGACTGTGGAGGGGCAAGGCCCCGGTTTGGTTACTGTGGAGGGGTTGGACCCCTGTTACTGAGAGGGCTCTGCCCTGGTTCCGTGCTGTGCTTTGGGCGCACCCGTTAACGGAAACGACTGACCGCGTGCCAGTGCGGGCTAGCTACCTGTGCGTTTATCGCGCGTGCCGTAGTCACCGTTACGTCTGTCAGTGACCTTGGGGTGGTTGACTAAGGGTAGGATCACCACGGGGGACTCTCCCGGCCAGGAGAGCACCACGTGCTACTTCTACTTTTGGAAAAGACTGCAATCAAGATCGTTCCCACGAGGACATTCGAGATCAAGTAAAGGATCTGAGAAATAAATGAAATAGTGAGAAAAATTGAAAGATGTGAATAAAGGAAGTAATAGAATTTAACAGCTACTGTACACTCTACTGTTGCCTTTAGTTAGTTTGCCACTCTACTCAGCGTTTTGCTGACGTGTTACACTCGTTACCTTTTTCAGGACCAGGTGTTGAGCAGCCAGGGTCGGCGGCTGCAGAGGACGCTGGGCCGAGTAGGGTCCAGTAGAGTTACCACAGCCTTTTGTACCTCTTTTGTTTCTGTTCTAGTGAGTAGTTTTTGGTTTCCGCTGTACCTTCTTTACCTGCAGTTTTTGTTATATGATAAATGTTGTTTTACTGTTGTGGTGGTACCTACTGTAGTAGTTTCTTTCCTTACTGCTGTACTTTCTTACTATTAGTTATATTCATGCTGAATGTGGTTTATTTTACTGTCTTTTGGTTACTTCCTCGTTGGACGACTAGGTCTTGGGATTAGTCGAGTCGGTCCGGTTCTCGTGTCTCGTAGGGACTCGGGAACCGGGTCGTTACAGTCCCTGTCATGCTTCCCAATCCTTCTACTCATTCCTTATATTCCACTTCTTAGGATTACTCTTGGGAAAATGTACAGGGAAATCAAGAGGCTTTTCAAAAAACCATGTTTGATGGGATGAACCTTCAACTGAAGAGGCAACATGAAGATCATAATTATCTAAGGAGTTTCACAAATCAATATTCATTGCAACTTTCTTGTCTTGAAGACCGCATGAAGAATTTGGAGTCTAGATACTCCAAAGGAAAGAAGAAAAGTTAATTTGTTTTTAGATGGCTACATTGCACCAATTAGGAATCTAATGTTTTAAAACTTGTTATGATCATCATTTTTTTTACTTTGATATTTTGTGAGATTATTGACTCTATTGCAGTTTGTATGCTCTAATTTCTATTTAAGTATGATCTTGTCTTATACTTTTTTGGCTAATGCCAAAAAGGGGGAGACAAAAGTATATCTAATTTTTTGTTGATAAGGGAGCACATAAGCTTTTATTTATGGTATAAAAGTATATCTAATTTTTTTTTGACAAGGGAGCACATAAGCTTTTATTTAGGGGGAGTATACCATATAAATAATTTTTTGTCATTACAAAAAATTATTTATATGGTATACTCGAGATTATTGTTCAATTGTTTATGATTATATTTTTAATAATGACAAATGAGTTATTTCCTTGGAAATGACTAACATTTTTCATGAAGGATTTAAAGAAAATGATCAAGGAAAAGGAAGGGCAAAAGAATTTCTTTTATGGTTTATTTTATTTGTCTAGATTGTAAAAAAACCTTGAATTATCCTTAGGATGTCTTTAGAATTTTCATATTCATATTGGTACCCTTGATTTTGTAAAGAGTTACTTCTGTTGGGTTTTCAGATACCTCTTTTTCCCTTTAGGCGTCTGAGTATGATTTTTAAGGCGTCTAATCTACTTCTCCAGACGTTCAATATCTTGTCTAGAGTCTTGATTCATGATCAATCTTTGCAACCAATGTCATCGAGGTTTTTCAGATGTCTACTATCCTCTTCAGACATCTATTATTGTATTTTAGATGCCTCCTTGAGTTTTTCATATCACTTTAACTAAATAGAACAACGATCATAATCTTAGGTGTTTTTCAAATGTTTGTCATCTTCTTGAGTCGTCTGAAATTGATCGATGTTCACTTTCTATTCAATGATCAGATTGACCGCAATTGATTATGTCAATTTCTCTTTTGATTTTGGATAGTTGTAGGCTATCAGACTTCCTTACATTCATTCAGACGTCTAAACTTTTGTCCAGACGTCTAATAAGACGTCTGATCATTTATCTTTAGATCCCTATTTGGATCCAATTTCATTCCAGTAACAATCACTTTGACCCTGGAACCTTTCCAGACGTCCAGTTTTATTTTTAGACGTCTGAAACTATATGGTCAAATGTCTAAGTTTTTGTTCAACCGTTAGTGTAATTGATCTTGTGAAATCCAGTAACGACTACTTTTCTCTGGAGCTTTTTCAGACGTGCCAGTTTATTCTTAGACATCTGAAATAGTCTTTTAGACATCTGTCTTTGTTTTTCAGTCGTCTGATACAGTCAGATTTTGAGTAAATGCATTATAGTCGTTCTATCTTAATTTATTCCAATTCAATTCAAATTCCAACGACTACCTAAGCTTAAATTTGACCTTCTACACCATATATGCCCCCATAGGTAGCCTTAAGAATTTACAACAAAGAAATATACATCATACTCAATTTTTGCAAAGCTCTTGATCTTGTTGTGCTCTCTTGTTGCTCTCTTGCTCTATTTGTGTTGTTCATTTGAGAGCAAACTTCCTGCTGCTTATAGGTTTGATAAGGGAGTATTCTTATTCTTTTATTCAAGGCTTATAGAATTATATTATTTTTGATAGTTTATTTGGGTACCTGATAACACTGCATATGGGGGGTGATAATTCTGTTAAATAGGGCCCATCTTAAGAATAAAAGGCATAACATAAGTAGAATGGGAGCATTGCATGAATCATATACCAAGATTGCTTATAAAATTGTATTAATGGCCATTTGTGTAAGCACTTGACAAAGCAGGCCTCAGATGAGCAATCGGATCACACGGATGGATTCAGAATGACGAACGGAGTCCAACGGACTCAAAATCGGCCAAATCCGACATCCGGAGCTCCTACAATGGGCCCAAGAAGTTCTAACCATTGATCATCAGATCAACGGCCCTCGTTGCACCACGTGGCGCCCGCTTGCCGCACGCCGCGCCCACCTTCAGCCAGATATCAAATCTCGGCCGTAGATCTTCAATCGGGCGGTCGAGAACCGCGCGCCTGCCCGCGGTCGCCGCGACAAAGCAGCGGGTGTGGCACAGCAGTTAGCACGCACGCCCACACGCATGCGACGTAGGTTCGAGCCGCGCGGTGCGAGAAATTGAGGATGAAGACGCACGCGGAAAATTGGGCTGCCCGATCAGCAGCTGGCGGCCAAGATCGCGCCACGCGGCGCACCCTCAGATAGCGAGCGCCCATGCGTGCGTCCACGTCGGGTGACGACACCCACACGCACGGGCGCCCGAGGCGCGATCCAAGCGTGCCCAAGGGAGGATCTCAGATCGAATGGCTCTCACGCAGCGGCCACAGATCAGGCATGAAGAAGAACGGCGCAGGCGTGTGACTGGCAGGCTGGAGGGCTTTACCGACGCTTTTGGAAGGGTTTTAGTGACGTCCCCAACGTTGCTAAAGCCCCTTCTCCTTTTAGAAAGCCCTTCTCCCTATTTAAACTCCCTCCAACCACTCATTCAAGGCATTCACTTCCCTTGCAACTACTCTACCCCTCTCCTAGCTAGCTTTAGGCCCTCTTGTAATCACCGGAGACAACGAGCCACCGACAGAGCCTTCTCCTCCGCCGTGGCTGCCTCGCCGCTCTCCCCCCCTCTCTCTCTTTCCCTTTCTTTTAAGCTTTCCCTTACTCTTGTTTAAGCATGTATTTAATGTTGTAAGTTGTGAACTAAAGCTGCATGATTAATGAAGTTACTTTCCGTTTAGTGCTTACTTTATTACCTGTTTAAGTTGCATGATCAAGCAAAGAAATGACTCTAACCCTAATCTCTCTCTCTCTCTCTTTTCAACTGTACCTTTCACAAGTAAAACCCCGCAATTTCCGTGACAACAAGTGATAAGCAAAATCCGATTTTCACGCCTCCCTAAGACCAACACTCGGACTCATCTCCGTTTCTTTACTTTAAAATCGATGTTGCAAGTGTGACTATAACGACACTTCTTAACACACATGCACGAGCACATGCCAGTACCCGATTTATGGGTTTCCCATTTCCTCTTAATAGAGGGGCAAAACTCTTCTTGGGGTTTGTGTAGGAAGAGAGGATTTGTAATATTACTTGTTGTTAGTAACTCGTACTTGGGTAGGGGAAAAATCCTAGATTGAGAGATCTAGGTAGAGGATTTTCCCGTAAGGGTTTCCTTTCTAAATTCTTACATGCTGTTGCGATTGATTCAATTTTTTTTTTGTACAATTCAACCCCCCTTCAGAATTCATAATTGTTTCATCCGCATGAATTCAAAATTTTGGAAGATTGAGTTTTGCTCCTTGAAACTCTATGTAGATTCGAACGCATTTTCCTAAGTCATTAAGAAATATCTAGTAATTATGAGTCTTCATGAATTATGTAACTGATTTTGCCTTAACACTGGTTATAAATCATCAGTATTAACTTCATCTGTGGGCATACCAAATCAAAAATCTTTTTGATTGTCGACACCATAGACGGTGGGGAATCAGAGACTCTTCTTTGACTTGCCCCCTTAATAGTTAACAAGTGATGAAAATTGACACTAGTTGATAACAAATTCTCTATTTAGTTCTTGCTTGTTGTCATAAATATGTAATTTACATTGTATAGAAGTTCTTTTAATAACTTATTAATTTCTTGCAATGTTATCCATAGTTATTGCATGTCTAGCATAGATTTAAAGTGAATTTTAAACAGTTATTAATGAAACCATTATGGTTCTAGGATCGACATTACAAATGGTGGTGTTGCTAAATTGATTGAAAAAAAAAAAAATTAACCAAATATTGTAAATCATTTTTCCAATTAATGAACGTTGATAAAGGTATTCTTTTAATACTTTGGGGAGGATAAATTACATGACATTTATCTAGAATTGCTTAAATTGTGCAGCCATTGTCCATGGTGTTGTAAAGAGAGTTGTTGATTGTTATGCAAATGTTTGTTCTGGAATGGAACAAAAGTTAAGTTGATGCAGTTTGTTGCACATTTCCTTGTGAGGATATAACTCAGATTACTTGTAAGGAAAAATTATGCTTACAGTTAGGTTATAATAAACCACGCATAAGATTATGGATGGTTTCCCGAATCTAAGGTAGGTTGTAATACATCTTAATGTGAATTGTTGTGTTGGTTATAAACAAGTGAATTCTCTACTAAAAAAAAAAAAAATCTCTTCTGATAAAAGAAAAAGGGCTTCTTAACTTTATATAATGTGTAATGATAATTCCGGTATTCCCAATGTTTGACAAAGTTCATCTAGTTCTTATTTTCTATTCCAGATAGTGTGAGAAATTTTCTGGTTTTGCCAATAAGATAGGCAATGATTGGGTGAGGTAGGAAAGCTAATGTATTACAAGTGTGTGGTTGATGATTGCAGCTAATCATTTTATACTTGTGTTTAAATTTACCTCAATATTTTGGTTAGTAACTGGCTAGACTAGTGAATTGCCTAAAACTAATAAATTCAATTGTAAAGGTTGGAAAATGAAAGTTCTGATTTTTGTTGACACCGGTTGATTTTGTTATGGAGTTCGCATGCTTTGCACACCTCTCATTTTAGTCCATGGACTTGGTAGCTACTTTACAACCACATGCAGTCGAAATAATCTTCTTTTAATTTATTATTAAGAAAATAGAGTTCTTATTTAGTAAGGTGCAAAAGAAGTATTCCGAGGGTTTACTGGTGAATCCATAACACCCGTAAAGACCTGTCCCACTTCTAGCATTTTAAGACGTCTGGAGTCTCAGTCAGACGTTTGTCCAGACATCTAAATTATTTCCTAGACGTCTGAAAATGAAATTTTTGTACGTGTACTGTGCCCTACGCATGCGCAACGCGTAAGACCTTTTCTCTCTCTCCTTTCTCCACCTCTCTCTGCCGAACCCTAAACCCCAGCCACCTATAAAAAGTCCCCTCCTCTCCTCTCCACCCCACACACCACCACCTCCACTTTCAAAACTGCGGGAGTGGCGACAAGGTGAGCGAGGGAGAACGAGAGGGCGTGAAGGAGGAGAGTGCGGGAGGAGGAGGAGGCTGAGGTCGGGAGCTTCGGTGGAAGCTCGGCGGAGCTCTCACAGCCACCGCGGGCACGTGCGGGAGGAGAGGCATCCTCGACCACCTGTAGTGACTGGAGCTGCGGCAGCGCAAGGAGGTGCGCGGCGGAGAGCGCTGGTAGCAGGTTCTGATATTGGAAATTTTCTAATATCAGACATCTGGAGCAGAGTCCAGATGGCTGGCGGAGCATCTGGACGTATGGAGTAAAGACCAGACGTCTGAAAGCTCCTTTATCGTGAAGGTACATTCTTTTCGCGGTTACAGTGATGCAGGCCACACTACAGAGTATATTGCTGCGCCTGATTTGGGTGGCTGTAACTGTCATCGTAGGAGCAGCCCTGGGAAGGAGCGTGGAACGCTCTCCCACGCACTTCCGGACATCTGACCAGCTCACCAGACTACCAGAAGTGTTTCCAGACGACCGGAGGAGTGGTCCATCGTCTAGAACTGCCTTCAGACGATCGCAGAGGAGGCCTGGACATCTGAGGACACCACAGGAACTTGAGGTGAGGTTCTGTATCTTTTAAGATGTCTAGACTTGTTCCCAGACGTCTGATTTTGGTCAGTAGACACATTTTTGACCCGTTCGGGGTCCGATCAGGATCCGTTTTATGCAAACAAAGTATCTGTAGTTTCCTCGCGAGTTTCTCTATGTACTAGAAACCTTTATACACTATTATGAATCCTCCTTTTGTGATGTATTCCCTGGTATAGAGTTTCGACCTGCTGCGTGTTTGGGGCTCGCAGAGACGCCTAGGTCTGCGGTTCGAGCCCCCATTACTCCCGGATTGTCTAGTAGAGTGGTCTACTTCGGTTAATCATATTAAATAAGAATGTGCTCCTGGAATTAGCCAAATGGAACGTTAGGAAATGGCATGAACCTTAGGACAGAGAAATGAATGAACCAATTGTACTGCATGAATGTATTTGTGTACATGATTAAGTTAAACTACTAGCAATTGCCTGTGAAATAATTGTGGGTTGCCTGTTAGAATACGAGCTGCATGTATTTTATAATCAATTGCCTATGAAATCGCCAGTGGCATGTATTGAATTATGAGAACACGAGCTACCCGCATATAAATGAGAACTGAATTGTGAATTGTGGAATCTGGATCGGAATAAATGTGGTGAATATGAGCATGAACCCTACAGGGAATTAGAAGTAGAACTCCTGTGGTTGGTTGGAAACTTAGAACGTAGACAGGAAGTGTGCTGGCCCTTGAGTACATGGTACTAAGGAGTGCGATTGTCCCCTTTTATGTAGAGCAGAGCTAGCCGCTCTTGAGTTGAGACCCGGGGTTAGGATTGGCCACTCTACATCGACTCCTGTTGGCCCTCGTGTATGCGGTACTGAGGCGAGCTACTAGTGTAGGAAGGGAGCTAGCCACCCCACGGGGCCCGGGGTTCAGCTAACTACCCTACACCGACTTGTTAGGCCCTCTAGGCAAACCAGGGTAGTCAGATGAGGGTGCGCGGACTGTGTAGAGGTGAGACCCCTGTTTCTGAGAGGGCTAGGCCTTATATTGTTCCGTGCTGTACTTTGGGCATACCCGCTAGCGGAAACGACTGACCACGTGTCAGTACGGGATAGCTACCCGTGCGCTTATCACACGTGCCGTAGTCACTGCTACGTCTTGCCAGTGACCTCGGGGTGGTTGACTAGCTGTATGACTACCACAGGGGACTCTCCCGGCCAGGAAAGCACCACGTGTACCTTCTACTCTTCGGAAAAGATTGCAATCAAGATCGTTCCCATGAGGAACATGCAAGATCAAGAATATCTGAAAGTTTGAGAAAAATAGGTGAAAAGGAAATACATATAAAATAAATAAATAGAAAAGAGAAATAAATTTGTTGCTTTTACTATTTTAGATAGTGTAGATACTACTCTACTCAGCGTTCGCTGACTCTGTCTTTTCATAACACTGTTCAGGACTAGGAGTTGAGCAGCCAGAGCTCCCGGCTGCGGAGGGTGCTGGGCCCAGTCGAGCCCAGCCATAGTTTTCTACACTTTCTTATTGTAGTGAGTATCAGACTTTTTAGCTACTATTGTTGTTACTATTACTTTCGTTTCCGTTGTCTCTGTTGTTGTGGTGGTATGTAATGGAACAGCAGTTTTACTTCCCTTTACTGCTTGTACGTTTTTACTGCTTAGTTATATTTCATATGTGAATGTAGTTTACTTTCCTGCTTTTTGGTTATTTCTTGTTGGACAACTGGGTCTTGGGATTAGTCGAGGCGAGCCGGTCTCGGGTCCTATAGGGATCCGAGAACTGGGTCATAACACCCTAGGTTTGTTCTTTTTAAGGTTGTTATGGATGACTTGCTTGCACGTCTCCCTTAGTATTTACACGTTCACTCAAGTTTCGAGGATGAAACCCCCTTTAAGGTTGTTATATCTATAATGTCCCAAAATCTAGGCTTCGAGTCATTTCAAAGTGGTTTGGGTCAATTCAAACCTGAAAACCCGATTAGGATTTGGTGCTGGTGTCAAAACCCCATTAATTTGCCAAAAATGCGTATTTCGAGGAAAGCCTTGGTCAAACATTGTCAAAATGATTCCATATGTGGTACTATTGGATTCCTCTCATCGCAAGCTTTCCAACAACACTTGTTTCGTGTGATTCTAACTTGTATAGCTCAAGTTATGGCCAGAAGAAGTCACCAGGGACCTAAATGTAAGGTGAACCCAATCCTAAGGGCAATTTGGGTATTTCACCCAACTAATCCAAATCCCAACTGCCCCTGAGGCCTATTTAAGGACAGCTTGGGTCCCTTGGGTTGTCATAGCCTCCAACTCTCTCAAATCAAGAAAGGAAGGGAGAAGAAAAACCTTCTCCAAAAAATCAAAAAATTATTTTCGGGGACTTGGGTGCGAATCTGCAAAACCTGACGCCACCATTGCAAAAATAGTGTGACCACGAGCACGCGGATAGGAGCACACAGGTGTGGCACATGCATGGGCGCATCAGCGGCACGTGCGAGGGCAGGATCGATCTGACCCTGGATGCTTTCGTGCTATTTTGATTGGTTCAAGGCCTTCTCGACCTCAAATTTCAACAAATAAGGTACCATTAGAATCGTATTGACGCGTACTATGCATTGGTATAATTTATTTCCATTTTTGAGTTCTTTATCCTTATTAAAAAATTAGAAACGTAATTAGGTGTCTCCGACTCCATCGTGAGTCCGATTGAACCAGGTTTTCTTCCCAGTGCGTGCACAGATCCCGAGGTAGGTGTGGAGATTGTTTCCAGGACCAATGCACATGGTTCGGAGCCACCGTGACCCTCCGGTGGCATTAGGTAGAATGGTCTACCCCTCTTTCAATTCAGCTGATTTTTTGGGTACTTATGGACCCGTCCTGTGTAATATTTTTCCATATATCGCCTTAGTCAGCATGTGTTCTCCTTTTTGCTGAGTTTGAAACCCCTCCAGTGTTTTCCCTTATTTTTGGGTACTTAAATGAGAAATAATATGTTTATGTAAAATGATGTAGATTAATGATCACATGCACCCATGTTTTTGCATGCATGAAACAAACTCCGTTTTCAGTAAAACAAGTTATGTTAATTTCAGTAATTTCTAAATAACATGAGACCACTGTCACAAGATTGAATTTACTTGTAAAAGGATAAGTTGAAAGATAAGGTGAATAATTACAAATTATGGAATTAGTAATATGAAATTACTAAGGATTTTCTTAATAAGAGATACAGTTATCTGGAAATTGACACGACGGATATGTTGGGAAAATAAAAAGATTTGATAACTGATTTTAGCCTCGCTACTTGCCGTGATTTTGACCATAGCTTTAGGTCTTTTTAGACCAGGTTCAGAGGCTAGTTTAGGGAGTTGTTAGCCTCCATACGACTCTTTAGTTAGGCCTAGCGGCCAACTGGGATAGCGGATTATTCGTTGACTCATCAACAATCATTAGAAAGCACTATTATCGGATTTTTATCCCCAGCAACGGCACCAAAAATATGGTCGTCGACTACCGGTTCATACAAAAAAGGGGTTTTAAATGTTGTTGTTGTAGTATATGTCACAAATACAAACCGTTGTCGCGTCAATTTTATTTATATATTTAAAATTTTACTGGTTTATTCCAGGCTGTTCACTGAGAGGCAGTTACTAATATACATCACTCTTTAAGTCAGAAATATTCTTTTAATTCTAAAAGGATTGATTTTATATACAAGAATGAATGTATGAATCAAAGAATCAAAAAATGAATCAATTATATACAAAAGAATGAATTAGAAATAATTACAATGCTTGAAAACAATTATATATAAACCATCATAAAAAATCATGTATAATTACTTTATATTATTTATTTACAACTACTAATAATAATTCCTAGCTATAGTTACAAAAATAAGTAATAATATGTACTATACTAACCTAACTTACTAATATCTACAGTAACATAATGTATCTACAGTGACATATAAAAGTGTCGCTAAAACCTTAGAAAAGCTATATACATAATCTAAGGTAAAAAACTAATGTCTATACTGACATATAAGACTATCTACCATGATGAATATATCTGTCACTAAAGTTATCTTTTATTTATACACATAATAACTCAAACAACTACTACTATACTCATGTATTACTTATATTACTTACCTATATACTATATATATATAGACGCACACACACATATATATGCAGAACACTTAACACACACGCACTAAGGCATAGGCACCTAAGGGTTCAACACTTGGCCAACTTTCTTCTTCTTCTCTTAGCTTCAAACCAATTCTCAACTGGTTTAGACCAATTTTTAACTCAAAAATGATTTAATTAGCGAGTAGTCTTTTCAAGGGATACACAACAATTGTATGGGTGGGACCGGACTTCTACTAGGGCCACCCTAATTATCGTTAGATGCATTTTAATCGGTTCATGTCTCGTTAATGGACCCAATCAGACCCATGTACAGTGCACAGCTCCCAGCCATGCACCGCACCGCATTCTCATGCCAAATGCTCATTCATGTCATATGCTCAGAGAGGGGAATAAGTAATGTGTATGTGTGTGATCGGGCGCCCTGCACCTGTGACAACTGGAACGTCCATGCAAGAATAACTTATATGTAGCTACAGCAACTCACAAACTATCGATGTGGGACTATGACGCTGTAACTCCAGCGTTGAAATCCAGCAAGCAGCATGTGATTTGTGAAGATTTGGCCCTCAATTTGAGGGCCCAAATGTTATCTGATTTCAAAATAAATTATATATCTGTAAAACCCTTATATAGGGCTACATAATTATTTAATTTATTTACAAAAATAATTAGTTTTAATATATGAATAAATTAGCTAAAGTTTACAAGTTATGCACATTGGTTTATAAGTTAATTTGTTAATTATAGTATAAATTACAAAATTTATGGTCTAATTGACCTTATATAGTATTAGTATACATATTAACTTATTTAATAAGAATTTTTATGGTATTTTAAACATTTTATTTAAATTTATATACATTTAAATATAGTATTTTACATATAAATTAGGTATAAATAATATAATACAATATAAATATAGTTAAATTAGTTTAAATTACTTAAAATAATATAATATAACTATATAGTATAAATTAGTTCAATAATAACTTAATTTACTAATTTATTTTAATTTAATTTAGTAAACCACCTATTAACTTAATAAATTATTTATTTACTATATAAATATAATTAAATTAGTTTACAGGTATTATAATGTACATAATAAATATATAAATATGTATGTACAGTATTACTGATAACTAAGTTCATTTATTGGGGTTTATACATATATATAGTTTATAGTACATATAAGTTAATTAAATTAATAGATAATTATATAAACAAGTTATATAGATAATAATTTACCTTAAATACTTAATTTAGAATATAGAGTACATTTATAAGTTATATATACAGTTTATTTACATATTATACACTATTTACATATATAGCTTAGTATATAGCTTATATATACATAATATACATATTGTTTTTGGGTATTTTTCGAGTTTTTCTGATTTTTATGGGTTTTTTAAGTATAATAGAGGTAGGGGATGAGAGAGAGAGAGAGAGAGAGAGATGAGATGAATAGAATGTTTTTGGGATTTTTTTAAGTTGAGTTCTTTTATTGAGCTTTAAGGTATATTGAACTGTTGGTCGGTATATTCTACTAAGCTGGAGGTTCAGATAACCTTCAACCTTTGCATACACTTAAAAATATACTTAATCTTACTCACTACACATTTATTTTATTTTTTTAGAATGTTTATAATATTTTTATTTATTTACAAAGTAAGCACATTCTAGGCCTTAAAGAGTGTTTTACCTAAGAACCTAAGGCCTAAGAATGAGATGTGTGGCTTGAGAGTGCAGTGAAAACATTCAGAAGTGTCAAGCGCAACACAAGAGAGATGTTCAAGCAAATAAACATGATTTTTCATTTAACTTCATCATAATTCTAAGTTTGGGCAGTTATACACAAATATAGCTGACAAAGAGAGTTTAAAACCAAATTACGAGCCATTTAAATGGGATTTAAAGATAATTTCAGATACATGAAAGCTCGTACAAAGAAAATACATCTTACAAAACATGTCAGCCCTTTAAATCACCCAAATAACTATATATTGTCCCATCAATTCAGATCAGCCATCAGAAGCAATAGCTGCAGCAGCAGCTACAACAGTAACATGAACAACAACAGAGCAGCTAAGTAAGGTACTGAAATTCAGAAGCTACTGAAGTTGCTGCTATTGATCAGATGTTTGTGCCATAATTCAGACGTCCTAAAGATCCTATTGGCTGCTACTACAGCCAATACATCTTATTCTAGCAGCTGTGATTATCAAATCAGCACAAAGATCATTCAAGATCAAACTTGAGAAAGTCTAATCTTAGATCGTAAACGTCCAAATCAGATTATCATTTCCAATTGGCACCAAATTGCACTGAATTTAGGGTTTAAAAACCCATGAAATGTAGCTGCTATGCAACACTTTGATATGTTGATTTAGGATTAAAAAATTACAGCATTAAACAACCTCAAAAGTTTGATAAGACTTAAAAATCAATTTGAAGTGTTAAACTCTTCATCAAAAATTCTCAATGTCAATTCTCATCACAAATCAAAAAAAAAAAACCACTAATCTAACCCCTTCCTAATGATATAGACATCATGAAGGAAGAGCTCAGATCAGTCCATTAAATCCAGCCACCTTGAATCCCAAATTCTCTTAACCTAAAAGAATACATTGAAAATTCCTTAGGTTGAAATTAGAGCCTCAAACAAACCAACACATAAATCCTTGCTAGAGCCTCAAATCAACAAAATTAATTTTCCTTGGCTCTACATCACATTTAAAAACCATCAAATTCCCAATTCATTCCCAATTTAGACTTAGCTCATCTGAGGGAGAAGATTTCCTCAAAATCCATCTCATATTCACAGCCACGAACAAAAAATATCTCAATTCGCTTGATCAAAACCATTCAAAGCTTACTTGATTCAAAATCTCGCGATCTTACTTGAAATCCAAGTTTAAATCAATCAAGCAAACCAATTCAATTTTAAAATCAGATCAGGGGTCCTTGTGAACATATGAAATGAATGGGAACACCCTGAGATGGATTTGAGGGCAAATTCTCATCTCAAAGCTAGAAAGCAATTAGATGAGAATTTGACTCTGATGAAGGGGTGACTTGAGAAATAAAATGCGGGGAAATTTAGAACATGAAATTGTGATGTGAAGGGGGAGATGAATGATCAAATGGACGAAATGGATTCATCTCCTATGATTTGAATTTATTAGAGGAGGTAGGTGTGCGAATTCTATTCTAATCTACTCCTACACTAACGATCAAACCAGTGGATTCACTAACTGATCTACTCCGAACTAAGCTACTGTATGCTAATTACTAATCTAAACTACTCTAAAAAGTAGGGAAATCCTAATCTAATCAGATGAATGGGACCTTTGCATCCAGAGCTGACGGCTAAGGAGGAAGAATGGAGGGGGATCTCCAGCTAGTGAAGAGCTCTCTAGTGAAGCTCCAGGGTCGACCCTAGGCGTACGTCATCCTTAGCGACGAGGAGGAAATTGTGGTGAGAAACCACGCCTCTGTCACAAATGTGGCGAGTGAAAGCAGTAGAAGAACTGGAGAGGACAAAGGAATCGCCTCAAGAAAGTAGGAGAGGAGGTCGATGGTACGCACAGTGATTCAGGTCACCTCGCGGTGGGATTAAACAATTAGGTCAGGGACGGTCAGGATGAAAGGAGAGGATGCAGGAAAAGCAATCCAAATGAAGGCCGTTGGATAGGATCTGGAGAGGATGGTGAAGCTATGCGCAAATTCACGCGAAGCTTCAAATCAGTTTGAGCCATCAGATCAAAGGATCATGAAATGGGTGGCTAGGATAGACCATGTTCTTGAGTAAACAGTGGACCGACGAGCTGCAGGCATATTGGAAGATTTGCAGAGAAGCCCACAAGAGGCGAAGGGGTAGAAAGATTACAGCGAGGCCCATAAGTGATGAAGAAGCAATTCAGAATAGTCCTTAGGATTTTCAAATAGGCCCTTGCCGCTTTCAAAACAGTCCTTGGAAGGTTTTTAGAGTGAATAAAATGATATGAATGAAGGACCTAAATGTGAATCTCTAAATGCAAGGTCCTATTGATGTCTAAATGCTACTAAGTTTTTATTGAAGCTTGATTGAACATGTTTGATAACTCCATATTTATATACATAATTTATGCCTAACTATTGTTAGTTTAAGAGTAAAATAGTTTACATTGCATTAGATTAGATTATATTAGTCACATTATAGTATTTTGTAAATATTACATTTTGAAAGGTATAATTATAATTTTTACTGCTACTTATATCTAATTCCTTGATATTTTTTGTATATGTGTACAGGCGCCAAGTTTGAAATTGAATGGAGCTTTACAAAGAGGAGAAATTATTTTGATGGGGTTGAACCAATTTCTTACACCAAAAAAACCCACTTTAAGTCCTGCCAAAAATCTCACCAAATAATTCCCTAAATAAATCCTCACCCAACCATTTCCTATGTACGTTAATCCCACACTCCACCCACATAAAACCTCTTCCACCAAATCCCTCACCTACGTAACCTTTCCAAATCCCACATTATTTTATCCTCTATTTTTTTTATCACTCCATCTTAAAATTCCCTGAAAACCAACTTCCACCAAAATCCCTTATCCCCTCACCTAAGTAAGCCTTAAGCCTACTCCCATACAAACAAATTCCAACTCCATCGGATTTTTCTCCACCAAATATCCCAATCCTACACCAAATAACTTCCCCCTTATTTAATCCTATGAGGCCTTTCCCTATCCCTCTCAATTTCCTCTCCCTCCATCCGATCCTTCTTTCCTTCTCAATTCCCTCTGTACCTTCCATCCCCCGTTTCTGCCCCCTCTCAATTCTCTCTCTTCCTCTCAATTCTCTCTCTCCCTGCAGACTCTCCCCCTCCCAATTCCTTCTCTCTCCCATCCGTACCTCTACCTCTCAAATCCTCTCCATCTCAATTCCCTCTATCTCCCTATGCTCCTGCCACGACCTCTACATCGACCCTCGTTCGCACTCGCACTCACCAACAACACATCCGTATGTCCTCAACATAAGGCCGTGACCCCTAACAATCACACGCTCTTGATGAGCGTTGCACCACCCTCAACCACGACGTCTCTTCTTCGACTCCTTGCCTCCATGCGCAACTTCACCAATGACTGTCGACGGCTTGCTCCACCCCCGTCACAACATCGTCGGATTTCTATCTGAGATTATTTTTCTCTTCCTTTTCTTGTTATTCTATGCTGTTCTGACTTTCTAGTAGTAATAAAGTTCTTATTTGCACTTACGTGTTCACTTCGTATTTATCTCCATGTTTGTTTCATTTATTTCCTTTTATTATAAAAAATTTAAAAAAAATCATTTACTTGATCAGGTTGGAAACCATCTAGATATCCCTACCTCCCTGTGAGATGACCTGTACTCCCGACATTATTCTTGTATTTTTCGGAGACAGTTTCATAAATTTAAAACAACGTGTTTTTTCACCTACGATGATAGATTTATCATTATCGCGATTTCACGACCAATGTTAGAAGTTAATTTCACTTTTGATTTGAAGTTTTGAGCTTATTTGTGTGTTCAATTTGTAATTGG
Source organism: Thalassia testudinum (assembly GCA_037157565.1). Taxonomy (NCBI): domain Eukaryota; kingdom Viridiplantae; phylum Streptophyta; class Magnoliopsida; order Alismatales; family Hydrocharitaceae; genus Thalassia; species Thalassia testudinum. The sequence goes on along the minus strand of JAZHRO010000013.1, from coordinate 60,387,611 downwards.
ATCATCATTTTGTATTTATTAATAGAATGTCTCAATAAATGACTTAATTATGCATTTTTAACATAGATTTGGTGTTTTAGGTCTTTTATGTTAATTCTCACACTTAACCCATTCTTTGTGTTAATTTGGTAGTGTTTAACCTAGTTTCTAGTGCTTGGGCATTTTAGTTATGATGCGCCACACCTCATCATGGATTCGTAGGGCTCGAGGTTTGGAACATTTCTTTCGACCGATGGGTGGGTCATTGGTTGTCTGTAGTTCAGCATACACAGTGCTTGTATGTGTTCACGCTACACGACGTAGCCGCCACCCCTTTTCGCGATGACCCTAAGGTGATGGAGCGTGGTGACTCAATTGATATAATAAGCAGCCCTCCCTGCCAGAAGGGTGGCTTATATCGATCTTACACCACAGGAAGTTACACGAAATCGTCTCAAGCCCAAGACGTTGGTTGACAATTTGAGAATAATAAGAATATGGGTAAACTGCATAAAAAGGGACTGGATATAAAATAAATTGTAAACAGACGAACTATCAAGATAATGCCTTCTTATTGTATTGTGTTACTTGAGTTACTTATGTAGTTGTACTACTGTACTCAGTTTTAAATGACGTGTTTTTGGATTCTGTACTCAGGTGTATTTGGCAATTTGCCAGGAGATTTCCGTTGTACATCTCTTTGGACTAATACTACGGTAAAACTTATGGTTAGTATTCAATTTATGTTCCTTTAAATTTTGCAATATGATTTATTTGTTAGCTATGTTTATATTTTATGATTATGTGCTGGGTGACTGTGATCTTGTGAGCGAGTTATGCTAGTTGTTAACACACAGCGACTTGAGTTTCCTTGGTTGACGAGAGTCGGGTCGTCACATAGCCATCTTTTCCTTCAAAAGAAAATTAAGAGACAACCTTTTGAACATCTTGTTGAGAGGTTTATGGTTGCCCTGTAATGCATATCTTTAATAATTGAAGGGATACTTTATAGTGATGCATGTTGGTCGTAAGATTTGATATGCTTGTAATGCATTCAACATTGGGTTAAAGGGGCTCATAAAAGAGAGAAGTAGAGAGGGGTTGATGTTGGATGAAAGGGTGTGGAGAACATAGAGTTGTCTTGGAAGGGAGCGGGGAGTGGGAGGGACATGGGGGTGTGAGAGAGACGGGTATGGGATAGAGAGAGATCAAGAGAGAGAGTGAGGGGATGTAGGGGAAAGGGGGAGGGGGGACTGTCACGTGTACAGGGAAACCCTACTTTAGTTATAAGTAATAGATCTTGCAGCTATTTGGTTCTAGATCTACTTATAGTACCTTTTTTTATTCAATTATCAATACCCTTAGTTATCGATGACTGATAAGGTCAAGGTAGATGGCAAGTTTCATTCTTGGCCTAGTAGTCTATCTTGCCTGCCCTTATGACTTCCCTAATTACCATAAACATGCAACATAACTATGTAAGTTGGTTGCAAGCTTCATCGTTGATGAATCTTCTCTCGTCTATATTGTTTTTGCCAATTTATCTTGTTATCTTTGGTCTATCTTCATGTGTTATCGTCCATGCTATAACACCTTGCTAGACTCTAACAAGCTTTGAAAGCCATTGTCTTTCTTGGTTAGATCTGGGTTCCATTAATGTACCATACACTAACTATATTATTGAAACAACCCTTCCTGAGGGTCCCTACGTGGTTCTTCAAACTCTCAGGGTGTTTTCGATAGTTTTCACACCCCTAGTTCTCGTTTCGTGGTTCCCATGGGGAAAAACAAGTATTGAGAGGCCAAACCCACAATTTTCCCAGCCCACAACAACCCTAACCCCCCCCCCTCTCCCACTTTTTCCGATACACCCTCGAGCAACGTACCCTAATCCCCTTCGTTCCCTTAGCAAGATAAAGGGCAAGCGGAGGAGACCGAGAAGGAAGGAGAGAACAAGGGAGGGAGGTAGGTGAGTTCCTACGCACCTAAGGAAGTTGGGCCGACGCCCTCCCACGCAGTCGAGGCGAGGTGCAGGGATGGCTGCCGCTACTGCCGCACAGAGGGGGTTGAGGGGTTACGCGTGAGCTCTGGGGGTGAGCTGTTGCTCGCTGAGCTCGGAAGGTGGGTGCGACCAACGACCAACTGTGGAGGCTCGGAGTAGGGGTTGATGCTATGCGAGGTCGAAGTTGAGGCACCGCTCTTTGCTCGATGGCTACTAAGTAGATTTGGTGGGTTGTGTAGTGTGGACGAGAGCAAGGGATGCAGAAGGTTGAAGAAGGAGCAGAGGGAGAGGAGGCTTGCAATTGCCCCTTCTCGTCCTCTTGTACACACGCACGTACTCGTGAAGGTGTAGCAATTGTAGAGGCGAGCTGCAAGGCATGTGGAGGGTTGTGCTATTGTGTGAGGTGCGAGGAGGAATAGGTCCGATAGTTGGATCCGAAGAAGAAGGCCATAGGACGTCCAGAGAGAGCCTCGAACGGCCGCAACTAGCATCAAATGTCTGGGAAGGAGAGAGGGTGTTGTGCAAGAGTTTAAGACATTTGGGACGTACGTCGGACGTCTGAGAGTGAACTAGAAACTGTATTTTGGTTGGTTTGAGGCCCAAACGAAGTCTGTTTTCCGTGCGGCAGGTATCGTTGGAAAGCTCTCAAAATTTCCCACCTTTTGAAATCAAATTTACACTATTTTGAGTCTAATTAGCAAACTAAAAATTTGGTCAAAGCATCTAATGCTCATTTTGACTGTTGGTTTGATGTCGGCTTTGGGTCCTAGGCACGTTCAGGACGTGGGGACGTCTGGGCCAGTGTCTCATGCCCCCATAACTCCCGTACACCTAGGTAGAGTGGTAACTTCTATCTCATTATACTAATGTTGAATGCCCTGGTTTTGGTAGCATATGTTAGTGCAAAGTAATTCTTTTGCCATGATGTGTGATCCTGAAATGCCATGCTATCTCAACATTCGTTTTAGTTATTTGTTATTGCAAACTTCCTGGCTCCCTGTCTCTCTTGCATTTATAACAAGAACCTGCTTTAAAAAACCCATGCATGAAATGCCACTTAGGTCAACATGAAGCCAGTCGTTAGCTACATTTAAAGCAAACTTGTGAAACCTTAAGGCAAACATAGATGCGATGCATTGACACATTAATGAACTCGAATGCTTGAAAAGTGTAGTATCAAGTAAGGTATCTACCTGAACCCTAAGGCCAACTAGAGATTTCTATTTAATTGAGAAAATCTTGGCCCTGTCAATGCCGAGTCGTTAGCAACCCTCACAAGGGTGAACACGAACCTTAAGGTATAAGCTAAAGGTTTGGCCTATAATGCATGAAATATTGGGAGTTACCACTACTTGATCTGGTTAACAAGCAAACTAAGGAATTTACTTGAACCCTAAGGCAAGCTAGAGCCGGTGCACGAGTTGAAACTCGGAGGTGAATTATCGAGTAATTGGAATTAAGGGTGGAGGCATACACATGTAATGCGAATGTATGTAATTATAATTGTATGTAACTATGCGTACATGGAAATTTGATATGTTTGTTGGTGTGTTTATTTATGCATGTGTGTGTACGCATTCTTGTTGATACTTTTACATATGCAAGTGCATGTATAATTTTGTTTTATAGAATTGTGCTTTTACACATGCATTGTGTGTGTATGAAGTTCTGGGTTTTTGAATACTAATAAAGATCGAGCTGATAGCAACTTGTGAATTACCAAAGTTAATGATAACGAGATTGCTAGAAATAAATTAGGGGGTTTTCTAGCACCCTAATGCGGAGTAAATACATCCCTACTTGTGAAAGGAAAATGGAATGGTGGGGCCAAGATGGGCCACGTTGAGTACGGTTATAAGAGTGAGCTAGCCCTCGGGTATGCATTTACCGAGGAGAGTTAATTACCCCTAGTGTAGGGAGAGAGCTAACCTTCCCTCGGGTTGGGGATCCAAGGTAGGTATGACCTTCCTACACCGACTCCTGTTAGGCTTACGGGACCAACTAGGATAGTCGGGTGAGGGTACGTAGACTGGTGAGGGGCACGACCCTTATTCTGTTCTGTGCTATATGACTTAGAGCGTACCTATTAGCGGAAACGATTGACCACGTGCTAGTACGAGGTAGCCCCTTGTGCGTTTATCCCACGTGCCGTAGTTACCGCTACGTCGTGACTACGACCCCGGGGTGGTAGATTGGATGTAGGACAAATGCAGGGTGTTTTCTCAGCCAGGAGACTACCACGTGCATGTTCTGCATCGAGGGAAAACTGCAGCAAGATCATTTCGTTAGGGAACATGTGAACCCAGAGATCATGGGACCCTTTGCTATAATAACCGAAATCACAAAACAACTAGTACGTAGAAATAGAAATAAAATATGAAAATGCCTGAAATGTTTACTGCTTTTCTGTTCAATTAAGTTGTGTTAATTGAATGTACACTTGCCACTCTACTCAGCTTTTGTTGATGTCTACCACTTGTATCTAGGACAGGGAGGTGAGCAGCCAGTTCCATCGGCTGCGGAGAGAGCTGGGCCTAGCCGAGTCCAACCTTAGTTGTTCATTTTCCTTTCTGCTGTAATGACGCTCCTCTTGTCATCATGAGTATCTATTTTGAAACTAATAGTTCAATTTCCGTCTTTCAAGTATGTTGTGAGGGCTATGATGTAAACGTATTTTTCTCTTGTGGTACTATTTTCTGTTACTGTCTATTCTATCCCTTTTTGTCATTTTATTTATGCTTCTAATTATAGTGTATGTGTAGAAATTATTACGTTTTGGTTATTACTCATTAGATGACCGGATCTTAAGATAGTTGAGGCGATCCAACCCATGTTTCAATGGAAGCGATTCAAGTCGTAACAATTATTGATTTAATGCTAACGCTTCAACATTTAGACGACAAAGCTCACAACTAATGATATAACCATCCTTTATATATATATATATATATATAACATGATCATTTCTTTTTCCTCCATCGAAAGACTTGCAAGTAAATTCGAAGAATCAAACATCTCTATCCATGCTCCTTTTTATCTCCTCCTCTACACCCTTTGCTCTTCCATCCCTAATTCCAACCTGAGGGCGAAGGACAAGGAATGAGGGGCAACGGAAGAATCGCACGGAATAACCCTAATTCCATCCCGAGGTTGGAATAGAAAAGACACTGCTTAAGTGGGCCTACACCGGCTCTTTTTTCTCCCAGCCTTTCTCAAGCCAAATAAGGAAAAACCCATTTAATTCCGCTAAACAAACGTACCCTTAAAGAGCACTTTCATCCCTTGCAAAAGCAAACACTTATTGGAAAAGGTATTTCCTTCCGAAGAAGGTGTATCAATTTCTACCATCACTTTGTTCTTTATTCATCTATTCTGCGCTTCCTCCTCTCCCCTCCTCATCATTGGGGAAAGGGTGAGGATGTTGGTGAGAGGTGGGTACAGAAAAGGGAGTGATCGCATGCACGAGTACTTAAGTTTCTTTACTTTTTGAGGCAATAAGAAACCTTTTTTTTTATTTTTCTTAGATACGAATATGAATTTTGATCTTCTCTTGAATGTCATTACCGAAATGCGTGTGTGAGTATTACAGCGAGCGTAAATAAGGTTATCTATTTCGGGCTATTCATGTCAATGCATGTATTTGTTTAGATGAATACAAGCATGATCAATGTGCTTAATATATGATTTGAGGTAATTGAATTTGTTATATCACGTTGATCAATAGCTGCATTCTTTAAAATATGGGTTGTAATATTTTGGTTTCTCCTCGGGCTTGAAGGTTTGACGTAGTTCTGATGCTAAACACAAGCTTGCATAGTATTTGTAAGATGTATGACATCAGAACCCTCTAGACGATGTACATTATCATCATAAATGTTAGTATTTTCCGAAGGTAATTTGGGATACATCATACATAATTTACCTTAGATTCGTTATTTTATGCACATTACTCTAATTTATTGTTCCATTTCTATGATTAGAATCAAAACTAATATTTATATGCAGTAATATCTTTGCATTATTGTTAGCATGCATCATACACGTATAGGTTTTTAAACGTTTGAGGAGACATACGTTTTCCTTGGATGGTATGGTAATATTTAGGTCGAGATCTTTATGTACCGGTCGTTTAGAACCCTACGTGGTGAGTTTGAGGGAAAATCATTTGATCTCGATGAGCCCACCCCTGGCCGTTTCAATCCGCACGGATTGACGTCCTAATTTAAAACACATGAGTATATAAATGCATGTCGGGATGTATTTTGTAACATCAGACCTCACTTATATTTTTGTTCAACGAAGAAAGTGAAACATAAAAGTTAAAAATTATAATTAATAGATTAAAAATCACAATTAATTAATTAAAAATTAAAATTAAGTAGTTGAAAGTACAAATATATCAATCAAAAATTAAAATTCATCGATTGAAAATCAAGTAGATCGACTTAAAATTAAATTACAACAGAAATGATTTTCATTTAGTTAAAAATCAAACCACATCGATTAAAAATAAAAATATACCAGTATATTTTACCTTTCTATTGATAAAAAATGATTTATTACTTGAAATGTGATTTTTCATCTATGAGAAGTGAATCAACCTGATCATGGGTCGGGTCAAGTGGGTCATCGGTAGGGTCAACTCGATCGAACTTTCAAAAGCCTTGGTCCAATCCCTAATCAAATCGATCCATGGGACTATAACGTTGGCCTAAGCCCTGTTTCTGAGGGTTAGATCGAGCTTGGGCCGACCCATGGGTCAAATATAAGGTATTTTAAAGTTTTAAACACAAACATGGATAATGATGTCATACGAATGGCAAAAAATATAAACATTTCCATGCTAAAAAGTACCATAAATGAAAAGAGCAAAAGGAACAAAATCTATTTTAGTTAAAATATTAAAAAAGTCACGAAGGTTCATCATTCACATAAAAATAAAATAATGAAATTTCTAAAGTCTTAATCATCCATGAAAATACATCCTAGAAAATTTATAAATCATATGAAATTTAGGAAGAATACAAATAATCATATGTTATTATACTAGCAGTTCAATCCACAATCTCCATTAACACTTCCAATCTATTACTTTGTATTGTGTTAACTATTAAGTATAGCCAAAGGGTAAAGAAACATAAAAGTTGATGCAAGGTGGTGTGAATGTAGGTCCCATTTGATAATTGATATTTAATGTAAAGAACTAAAAGAACGTAAGATTTATTACGTGATGAGCCCTACTACATTAAAAAAAATTACCACACCATTTTGAACTAAAATATACAGGTGATAAATAACTTTTCACGGGTGATAAATAACTTTGTACCAGTGATAAATTATTCTGGGTAATTTTGCACTGGTGATAAATTATATCCTAAGGTGTCTTTACATCTGTGCAATCTCATTTTGCATTAGTGCAAAATTATTCCAAGAGTTATTTCACTCGTGCAAAGTGATTTTAACCTATGGGTTTAGGATTTATGATTTAAGATTTAGGGTTTAGGTTTATGAAAAGTGATTTCACATATAAAAAATAATTTTTCACTTAAAATGTGATTTTTCACCTTAGGGTTTAGGATTTGGGATTTAGGGTTTGCTAAACTTTAAACACTAAAGTCTAAATCATAAACCCTAAGGTGAAAAATCACTTTTCAAGTGTAAACCACTAGTCATAGGTGAAGAAACACCTGAAATTTAATTTTGCACCGATGTAATCTTATTTTGAACGACTAAAGTAGTTCAAAGTAAGATTTTACCGGTGCAAAGTAAGATTGCATTGATGTAAAATTATTTCGAAGGTGCAAAGTAAGATTACACTGGTGTAAAGTGGTTCCAAAGGTGATTTGAGTACAAAAGTGATTTGTTGTTGATTTCAATAGTGGTAGAGCCCCATCATGTGTGAATATTTTTTTGCATAAAAATGAGATATATCAAGTGAGAACCACGTTCACAACACGGAGCATCACTTTTTGCATCAACTTTTGCATTTCCCAATTTGCATCATTAAGTATATTGCTTCATGTTTTTCCTTGATTGAATGTACTTATACCGATATACTAAAGGTCTTTGATTTATATTAAACAAAAAACAAGACGGGGGAAGAGTTGGAAAGTGATTGTTGGTTCCATAAATTATTCTCGTACCCCAGGTTAAATAGATAGTTCACAATTTTAGATGATGGTTATTAGATGTCTCGTATGTTACTTGGAGAGGGGTAGAGATTTTGTGAAAGCAAAACAATAGTTAAATAGATAGAAAATTTGGCATCTAATGAATGAAAAATGGGACTATTGGAGTTACAAGTTAAGACTCTTAGAGTTATTGATTTTATAAATTTTAATGATTTGCGAGCCAAGTTGGGTCGAGTCGTGTTGTAAATTGGAGATTCAAACCTATCTATTTAAAATCATGCTAGTTAGAGGGTTGAATCATGATAGAAAAATCAAAATCCAAACGTACTCATCTTGTAGGTTGAGACGATGGGGGCTCCTAACTCATGACCATATTTAATTGATTATCACTTAAAAAATACCTTTTTATCAATAAAAAGTAATTTTTACTGTTTAGAAAAAATAAAATATATGGATTGAACTCACCTCTCTTACTTTATACATTGCAAAATAAGTTTCAACGTACCTATATTTACATTTTTGTGGCTAATTTTTTTTTTTTTTGCACAAGTTAACTTTTATTAAAAAGGGGAAGAACAAAAAATAAGAGACGCAATAGAGAGACCAGAAACACCTATCCTCCAAGAGGGGAAGAAAAAATGCCTTGCAGCAAAGGGAAACTGTAAATACCCATTTTATCCTGAGCCTTTTATGACGTTTGGATCGTCGGTCAGACGTTTGGATCTCTTCCCAGGCGTCTGGAAATTGGAATTTTTGTACAAGCCTTCGCGTCTGCGCGCGGGCTGTGACAGATAGTACCCTCTTTTTCTCCCCTCCTCTCCTCCCTCCTCATACGAACCCTAACGCTCCTCTTTATAAACCCCACTTCTCCTCTCTCGTTCTCCCCACCCCACAGCCACCTTCTTCCCTTTCATCTCCACTGCAATGAGAGGAGCGAGCATGAGAGCGGTGATGTAACGAGCGCGTACCCCAGACGTCTTTTAAGACGTCTGGGAGGTGGCCCAGACGTCTGTCAAGACGTCTGGGATCACATCCAGACGTCTGACCAGACGTCCGGGATAGTTTACAGACGTCTGACGAACAGTTATACTCGCACGGGATATTCGTCTGCGCGCCTGTGCGCGCAGACCTGCGATCCGCATCTTCTCTGCGGCTGCAGGCGACTGCGGCCGTCTCTCTCCTCCTCTCCGCGCGGCGTTAAAAGGGGGAGGGGGCGCGCCTCCCCTCCCGTCTCCACCATCTTCCTCCTCTCCTGCTGCGGGCGGAGCGAGCGGACGCAAGGGCGCAGCGGCAGCGGCGCAGCAGAAGGCGCGGAGGAGCTGCGGCGTGCGAGGGCGGGGCTCTGCCGTGAGGGCGAGCTCGCCGGGAGCGGCTTGGCCGGCCGGCGGAGGGCGCAGGGGGCGCAGAGCGTCGCGAAGAGGGACCTGCTGTGGGCGGAGCAGCGGACGCGCGAGGTGCGACGCGGGCGGCGTCGCGAGCGGAGGCCGAGCGAGGTTCTGATTCTGGAAAAATCTCCAGAATCAGACGTCTGGACTGATATCCAGACGGCAAGGTCGACGTCTGTGTGATCATACAGACGTCTGAAAGGTGAGTTCCGCTTTCTCCTTCTTCTTTTGTCGACTGACCGTACTGAAGGAGGAGGGTTGGCTGTGCGCAGGTGTTCGGATTCGTCATCCTTTGCGAATCCGACGTCTGGAAGTTGTACCAGACGGCGGGAGTGACCTCCAGACGTCCGGAGAGACCATCGGACGTCTGGGATCTAGGAGAGACGTCGCCACAGACTTCTGGACGTCCGGGGAACCACGCCGAACAGGTAATTCTCTGATCCACCGTTTAAGACGTCTGGAAGGAGTTCCAGACGTCTGATTTTGCACAGTATTGTCTTTCTCGACCCGTTTAGGGCCCGTTTGGGCTCCGTCTTCCACGATTCGAGTTGCGTTCGATTCAGAATTTATTCCTCTACCCGCCTACAGTAGCTATACACTGTTTTGAGACACTCCTTGTGTTTGATCCTTGTGATAGGACCTCGTTCGGTTGCCGTCTTGAGAGTCGCGGAGGCGCGCGGGATTCCCGACCACGCCCCCATTACTTCCGTTGTACCTGGTAGAGTGGTTTTAAGCATTAATAAAATCTGTTAAAGTATGGAACCATAACTAGAACCTAGGGCATTGCATGAACCCTAGGAATGAGAAATGTATGGAATGATAGCTCCTAGGTGTTGCATGAATCCTAGGGCCGGAAAACTAGATTGTATGATAGATCCTAGGATATGGCATGAATCCTAGGATGGAAAAACTAGTGGAATGTATATTACTGCAGTCTTGGAAAAATGAAAAGGAATATATAAGCTGCCTGTGAAATTAATTAACAGCTGCCTGTTATGAACAAAGAAACATGTTTGAGATCATGGAAATTGAGAACGTGAATCTGGAAAGTGAAACATATGATGTTCTGAGATAAAGGGCTGGAACCCTACGGGGAATTAGGAGTGGAACTCCTGGAAAGAAAAGGAATGGAACTGAGATGTAGTTGTACTGTCTCTTGGGTACGCAGTACCAAGGGAAGTACCTGTACCTGTTTTAGTGCAGAGTGGGGCCAGCCGCCCCAGGGACCCGGGGTTAGGCTTGGCCGCTCTGTACCGACTTGTTGGCCCTCGTGTACGTAGTACCGAGGAGAGCTAGTAGTGTTAGGAGAGTACTAGCTACCCCACGGGCCCCGGGGTTCTGCTAGCCTCCTTCACCGACTTGTTAGGCCCACTAGGGCAAACCAGGGTAGTCAGACGAGGGTGCGCGGACTGTGGAGGGGCAAGGCCCCGGTTTGGTTACTGTGGAGGGGTTGGACCCCTGTTACTGAGAGGGCTCTGCCCTGGTTCCGTGCTGTGCTTTGGGCGCACCCGTTAACGGAAACGACTGACCGCGTGCCAGTACGGGCTAGCTACCTGTGCGTTTATCGCGCGTGCCGTAGTCACCGTTACGTCTGTCAGTGACCTTAGGGTGGTTGACTGAGGGTAGGATCACCACGGGGGACTCTCCCGGCCAGGAGAGCACCACGTGCTACTTCTACTGTTGGAAAAGACTGCAATCAAGATCGTCCCACGAGGACATTCGAGATCAAGTAAAGGATCTGAGAAGTAAATGAAATAGTGAGAAAAATTGAAAGATGTAAATAAAGGAAGTAATAGAACATAACAGTTACTGTACACTCTACTGTTGCCTTTAGTTAGTTTGCCACTCTACTCAGCGTTTTGCTGACGTGTTACACTCGTTACCTTTTCCAGGACCAGGTGTTGAGCAGCCAGGGTCGGCGGCTGCAGAGGACGCTGGGCCGAGTAGGGTCCAGTAGAGTTGCCACAGCTTTGTACCTTCTTTTGTTTCTGTTCTAGTGAGTAGTTTTGTTTCCGCTGTACCTTCTTTACCTGCAGTTTTTGTTATATGATAAATGTTGTTTTACTGTTGTGGTGGTGCCTACTGTAGTAGTTTCTTTCCTTACTGCTGTACTTTTTACTGTTAGTTATATTCATGCTGAATGTGGTTTATTTTACTGTCTTTTGGTTACTTCCTCGTTGGACGACTGGGTCTTGGGATTAGTCGAGTCGGTCCGGTTCTCGTGTCTCGTAGGGACTCGGGAACCGGGTCGTTACAAGATGGTATCAGAGCAAGGTCGTCCCGAGAAGTGAATCAACTGACTGGAAAATAACCAATTCACATGTTTATAGCTAGAGTAGCCACCACAACATATCTCTTGACATGAGCTCTTAGAAGTGTTGTTAGGTACCGTCTGTTTTGACGTTTCCGTTTTGTTTCGCGTCTCCTTGCAGGAGATGCCTCGTCGTGGGACTGGCGAGACTGGCCGCGGGCGCGGCCGAGGGCGAGGACGGCGAGGTGGACGTGCTGTCGTTGACGTCTCGGTGGACCAGCCACCACTCCCTGGCATCCAGGCCCAGGACCTCGCCCGACTGATACGGGATATTGTACGAGAGGAGCTCCACCCACCGCCCCGAGCACCTCCTCCTGGGGTTGCAGAGGGGGAGTCCTCTGTGGGACCACGCGACGGACGCGGCGCCGGACACGAGGGAGGGGATGGGCCCCTGCCGCCCCCACCTTCCTCCGACACTTCTGTACACGAGGCACCTTCGCCTGGAGGTGCACCAGCACCTCCCCTACAGCACCACTTCGAGCTTTTCGGGCAGTTCCGGAAGCTGAAGCCCCCCTCCTTCAAGGGGGATGAGGACCCGACCGAGGCAGAGGACTGGCTTGAGCAGCTGGAGAAGATCTTCGACACCCTTCGCCCCCCGGTGGAGTGCCGCGTGGCCTTTGCCACGTACCAGCTGGAGAGTGCGGCACACCGGTGGTGGAGGGCGGTCCGGGGACAGGAGAGGGACGAGCCGACGTGGGACCAGTTCGTCACCCTCTTCTGCGAGCAGTACTTTCCCCAGACGTGGCAGGACCAGAGGAGGCGGGAGTTCCACACTCTCCGCCAAGGGACGATGACCGTGAGCGCGTACCGCACGCGTTTCTTGGAGCTGTCCCGCTTTGCAGCGACAGCGGTAGCCACTGAGGAGGAGCGCCTTTGGAGGTTCACCGAGGGGCTCCGGCCTGCGATCCGGGGGTATGTCAAACCCCTGAAGCTGCCGACGTTTTCGAGGGTGGTAGAGGCAGCCATGACTTACGAGGAGACCAACCCGTCCGCGCGAGAGACCGACGGCGGGCGGAAGAGGCCCTTTCAGCCAGACTTCTCACAGGGCCGGCGAGAACGGAGACACGTGGCGTCCGCAGGAGAGCCGTCACGTTGTGCAGGGCCATCACTGGCCTTTGGGGGCCCTCGACAGGGGCCAGTCGCCAGCACCGGACCCCTGCCTAGCCGACAGCAGGGACTCACTGAGGGCGGGAGTCGGGTTCCCCTCTGCTACCAGTGTGGCCAGCCGGGCCACGTCAGGAGGGACTGCCCATCTAGGGCAGGAGGTCAGCAGATACTTCCCGCGCAGAGCACTGGAGGGCGTGCAGGAGGCCGCGGTTTCCAGGCGCGAGGAGGAGGACCGCAGTCGCGAGGAGGGTACCGGCCAGCACCTACCCGTCCGACGCAGAGTGTGGCTGCTTCGTCCGCACCTAGAGCTGAGGGGCGTATCAACGCCCTAACACACAGGGACGCCAGAGCTTCGGGATCCGTGGTAGCAGGTATGGTTTCAGTTTCTGGCAGACTCGTTTACACGCTTTTCGATTCCGGCGCTACGCACTCGTTTGTCGCAGACAGTTTCGCAGTTAGTTTGGACCAGGATTATACATTGTTAGAGAACCCGTTCGTAATCAGAGGTCCGAGTGGTCAGCTGTTTGTAGCTGAGGAGGTGTACACGGGTTGCGGGGTCAGCATCGGGGGACACAGCCTGCCAGCTGACCTGATTATGATACAGATGGAGGACTTTGGGGTGATCCTGGGGATGGATTGGCTGTCCGCTTACCACGCATTGGTAGACTGCTTTGAGAGGAAGATTGTCTTCTCCATTCCGGAGTTGCCTTCCTTCGAGTTTCACGGGCAGCCAGTGGACGGAGGTTTCAGGTGCATTTCGGCACTTCGGGCGGCGAGACTTTTGAGCCAGGGGTGTGAGGGCTTCTTAGCTTGTGTGGTGGCAGAGCACAGCCCCGTGGCAGACTTCCAGAGCATCCCGGTGGTCAGAGAGTACCCCGACGTGTTTCCAGACGAGTTACCAGGACTACCGCCCGAGCGTGAGATCGAGTTTGAGATCTCACTAGTACCAGGGACCAACCCCATCTCCACCGCGCCATACAGGATGGCACCGCTTGAGCTGCGAGAGCTCAAGTCTCAGTTGCAGGACCTTTTGGAGAAAGGTTTCGTGAGGCCCAGTGCGTCTCCCTGGGGAGCCCCGGTACTGTTTGTGAAGAAGAAGGATGGGACCCTACGCCTTTGTGTGGACTACAGACAGCTGAATAGGGTCACCATCAAGAACCGATATCCGCTGCCGAGGATTGACGATTTGTTTGACCAGTTGCGGGGTGCCACGGTGTTTTCCAAGATCGACTTGAGGTCTGGATACCACCAGTTGAGGATCAGGGAGACCTACGTCTCCAAGACAGCTTTCCGCACCCGGTACGGACACTACGAGTTTTTGGTCATGCCGTTTGGGCTGACCAATGCCCCCGCTGCTTTCATGGACCTGATGAACCGGGTGTTCAGACCGTACTTGGACCAGTTTGTGGTGGTTTTCATAGATGATGTACTCATCTATTCTAGAGATCGGACGCAGCACGGACAGCACTTGCGGATGGTTCTGGACACTCTGAGACGACGCAGGCTGTACGCCAAATACAGCAAGTGCGAGTTCTGGTTGAGGGAGGTGACCTTTTTGGGTCATGTGATCTCTGGAGACGGCCTGGCGGTGGATCCCGCCAAGGTCGAGGCAGTGCTCAGGTGGGAGAGACCGCGTTCAGTCACTGAGATTCGCAGTTTCCTGGGACTGGCAGGTTACTACAGACGGTTCATCAGAGGGTTTTCGCAGATTGCACGTCCTATGACACAGTTGACTCGGAAGGATGTGCCTTTCACTTGGACAGACGCCTGTGAGGCGTGTTTTCTGGAGCTGAAGGAGAGGTTGACCTCGGCTCCCGTGCTCACCATTCCTGACAGTAGTGGCGGGTTCGTCGTGTACACGGACGCTTCCTTGCAGGGGTTAGGAGGTGTGCTCATGCAGAGGGGTCACGTGGTCGCTTACGCTTCGCGGCAACTGAAGCCCCATGAGCATACCTACCCTACCCATGACCTAGAGTTGGCAGCTGTTGTCTTCGCGCTGAAGACATGGAGGCACTACTTGTACGGTGAGACCTTCGAGATTTTTACAGATCACAAGAGCCTCAGATATCTTTTTGACCAGAAGGAGCTCAACATGAGACAGAGACGTTGGTTGGAGCTCCTGAAGGACTACGACTGCAGCATCTCCTACCACCCGGGAAAGGCCAATGTGGTGGCTGACGCCTTGAGCCGTAAGACGCCCGCACGCTTGGCCAGTCTACAGTTACAGAGTTGGAGCCTTTTGGAGGAGGTGGGCAGTTGGCGACCTCTAGAGTTACGAGGATACTGTGGGGCAGTGACGGTGACACGGCAGACCAGACCAGAGTTGATAGACCGCATCATCACGGGACAGATGGCCGATCCGTACTTGCAGTCTTTGCGCGACAGAGTACTGTCAGGGGACCCAGGGGACTTCTCTTTCACAGACCAGGTGTTACGCTTGAGGGGACGGCTGTGCGTCCCCAGAGACGAGGAGCTGTTGAGAGAGCTCCTGACTGAGGCACACGGTTCCAGATTCACCATACATCCCGGAAACACGAAAATGTACCATGACTTGAGACGCGAGTTCTGGTGGAGAGGGATGAAGCGAGATGTGGGTGAGTTCGTGCAGCAGTGCTTAGTGTGCCAGCAGGTGAAAGCCGAGCATCAGAGGCCTGCAGGGCCGCTTCAGCCGCTTCCAGTGCCAGAGTGGAAGTGGGAGAGCATCACCATGGACTTGGTGGTGGGTTTACCTGTTACCCAGCGAGGACACGACGCGGTCTGGGTAATAGTGGATAGGTTGACAAAGACGGCACGATTCTTGCCGATCCGAGTCACTTTGGGACCAGCACAGTTGGCAGAGAGGTATATCCGTGATGTGGTGCGACTACACGGAGTTCCGCGGGAGATCGTATCCGACCGGGATACCCGCTTTACGTCCCAGTTTTGGGCTGAGTTTCAGCAGGCTTTGGGGACGAGGTTGAGGTTTAGCACGGCTTACCACCCCCAGACGGACGGACAGTCGGAACGCACGATACAGACACTTGAGGATCTTTTGCGTGCCTGTGTACTAGACTGGAGGGGCTCTTGGGAGGAACACCTGCCCCTGGCAGAGTTTGCATACAACAACAGTTATCACTCGAGCATCGGCATGGCTCCCTACGAGGCTCTGTACGGACGGAAATGCACGGCACCCTTGAGTTGGGTTGAGGTGGGGACCAAGTGGGAGGTTGGCCCCAGGTTGATCCGGCAGAGTCAGGAGGTAGTTGAACAGATCCACAGACGACTCCGCACTGTCAGGAGCAGACAGAAGAGCTACGCAGATCGCAGACGCAGAGAGGTGCAGTTCGAGGTTGGGGACCACGTCTTTCTTCGTGTTTCGCCCATGAAGGGCTTACAGCGGTTTGGGGTGAGAGGGAAGCTCGCGCCGAGGTTCGTGGGGCCCTTCGAGGTCCTGGAGCGGGTTGGACCCGTTGCTTACAGACTTGCCCTTCCCCCGCAGCTTTCTGGTGTGCACGACGTGTTCCACGTGTCCAACCTCAGGAAGTACGTAGCCGATCTCAGCCACGTACTGAGTCACGAGAGCGTCGAGGTGAGCGACGACCTGACCTACCCCGAGCGGCCAGTGCAGATCCTAGACCGAGCCGTCCGCAGGTTGAGACGAAAGCAAGTACCCCTGGTAAAGGTTTTGTGGAGGAGCCAGCGGTACGAGGAGGCTACCTGGGAGCCTGAGGCGGCAATGCGGGAGCGGTACCCAGAGCTTTTCGCGGGTACGTCTTTTCGGACCGGCTTCGGTCCTCTTTGAGTTTGTTATGGTTATTTGGACATCCTTTTTCCGCACCCTAGTTGGCGCAAGTTTCGGGGACGAAACTTCCTTTGAGTTTGTTATATTGTAACGAGCGCGTACCCCAGACGTCTTTTAAGACGTCTGGGAGGTGGCCCAGACGTCTGTCAAGACGTCTGGGATCACATCCAGACGTCTGACCAGACGTCCGGGATAGTTTACAGACGTCTGACGAACAGTTATACTCGCACGAGATATTCGTCTGCGCGCCTGTGCGCGCAGACCTGCGATCCGCATCTTCTCTGCGGCTGCAGGCGACTGCGGCCGTCTCTCTCCTCCTCTCCGCGCGGCGTTAAAAGGGGGAGGGGGCGCGCCTCCCCTCCCGTCTCCACCATCTTCCTCCTCTCCTGCTGCGGGCGGAGCGAGCGGACGCAAGGGCGCAGCGGCAGCGGCGCAGCAGAAGGCGCGGAGGAGCTGCGGCGTGCGAGGGCGGGGCTCTGCCGTGAGGGCGAGCTCGCCGGGAGCGGCTTGGCCGGCCGGCGGAGGGCGCAGGGGGCGCAGAGCGTCGCGAAGAGGGACCTGCTGCGGGCGGAGCAGCGGACGCGCGAGGTGCGACGCGGGCGGCGTCGCGAGCGGAGGCCGAGCGAGGTTCTGATTCTGGAAAAATCTCCAGAATCAGACGTCTGGACTGATATCCAGACGGCAAGGTCGACGTCTGTGTGATCATACAGACGTCTGAAAGGTGAGTTCCGCTTTCTCCTTCTTCTTTTGTCGACTGACCGTACTGAAGGAGGAGGGTTGGCTGTGCGCAGGTGTTCGGATTCGTCATCCTTTGCGAATCCGACGTCTGGAAGTTGTACCAGACGGCGGGAGTGACCTCCAGACGTCCGGAGAGACCATCGGACGTCTGGGATCTAGGAGAGACGTCGCCACAGACTTCTGGACGTCCGGGGAACCACGCCGAACAGGTAATTCTCTGATCCACCGTTTAAGACGTCTGGAAGGAGTTCCAGACGTCTGATTTTGCACAGTATTGTCTTTCTCGACCCGTTTAGGGCCCGTTTGGGCTCCGTCTTCCACGATTCGAGTTGCGTTCGATTCAGAATTTATTCCTCTACCCGCCTACAGTAGCTATACACTGTTTTGAGACACTCCTTGTGTTTGATCCTTGTGATAGGACCTCGTTCGGTTGCCGTCTTGAGAGTCGCGGAGGCGCGCGGGATTCCCGACCACGCCCCCATTACTTCCGTTGTACCTGGTAGAGTGGTTTTAAGCATTAATAAAATCTGTTAAAGTATGGAACCATAACTAGAACCTAGGGCATTGCATGAACCCTAGGAATGAGAAATGTATGGAATGATAGCTCCTAGGTGTTGCATGAATCCTAGGGCCGGAAAACTAGATTGTATGATAGATCCTAGGATATGGCATGAATCCTAGGATGGAAAAACTAGTGGAATGTATATTACTGCAGTCTTGGAAAAATGAAAAGGAATATATAAGCTGCCTGTGAAATTAATTAACAGCTGCCTGTTATGAACAAAGAAACATGTTTGAGATCATAGAAATTGAGAACGTGAATCTGGAAAGTGAAACATATGATGTTCTGAGATAAAGGGCTGGAACCCTACGGGGAATTAGGAGTGGAACTCCTGGAAAGAAAAGGAATGGAACTGAGATGTAGTTGTACTGTCTCTTGGGTACGCAGTACCAAGGGAAGTACCTGTACCTGTTTTAGTGCAGAGTGGGGCCAGCCGCCCCAGGGACCCGGGGTTAGGCTTGGCCGCTCTGTACCGACTTGTTGGCCCTCGTGTACGTAGTACCGAGGAGAGCTAGTAGTGTTAGGAGAGTACTAGCTACCCCACGGGCCCCGGGGTTCTGCTAGCCTCCTTCACCGACTTGTTAGGCCCACTAGGGCAAACCAGGGTAGTCAGACGAGGGTGCGCGGACTGTGGAGGGGCAAGGCCCCGGTTTGGTTACTGTGGAGGGGTTGGACCCCTGTTACTGAGAGGGCTCTGCCCTGGTTCCGTGCTGTGCTTTGGGCGCACCCGTTAACGGAAACGACTGACCGCGTGCCAGTACGGGCTAGCTACCTGTGCGTTTATCGCGCGTGCCGTAGTCACCGTTACGTCTGTCAGTGACCTTGGGGTGGTTGACTGAGGGTAGGATCACCACGGGGGACTCTCCCGGCCAGGAGAGCACCACGTGCTACTTCTACTGTTGGAAAAGACTGCAATCAAGATCGTCCCACGAGGACATTCGAGATCAAGTAAAGGATCTGAGAAGTAAATGAAATAGTGAGAAAAATTGAAAGATGTAAATAAAGGAAGTAATAGAACATAACAGTTACTGTACACTCTACTGTTGCCTTTAGTTAGTTTGCCACTCTACTCAGCGTTTTGCTGACGTGTTACACTCGTTACCTTTTCCAGGACCAGGTGTTGAGCAGCCAGGGTCGGCGGCTGCAGAGGACGCTGGGCCGAGTAGGGTCCAGTAGAGTTGCCACAGCTTTGTACCTTCTTTTGTTTCTGTTCTAGTGAGTAGTTTTGTTTCCGCTGTACCTTCTTTACCTGCAGTTTTTGTTATATGATAAATGTTGTTTTACTGTTGTGGTGGTGCCTACTGTAGTAGTTTCTTTCCTTACTGCTGTACTTTTTACTGTTAGTTATATTCATGCTGAATGTGGTTTATTTTACTGTCTTTTGGTTACTTCCTCGTTGGACGACTGGGTCTTGGGATTAGTCGAGTCGGTCCGGTTCTCGTGTCTCGTAGGGACTCGGGAACCGGGTCGTTACAGGTGACGAGGAGGAGAGGCGGCGTGAGGAGAGGAGGAGTTTGAGCTCGCGAGCTCGTGTGGGAGCTCGTCGGAGAGCACACGGCCGGAGCGATGTGTGCGGGAGGAGGAGAGCGTCAGGGGAGTCGTCCCCGACACTGCTGCAGGTGAGGAGGCAAGGCGCAGCTTCACGCGGCGAGGGCGAGCAGGAGGAGGTTCTGGTTCTGGGTTTTTCCCAGAATCAGATGTCTGGAGTGACGTCTAGACGACGGAGTGGACGTCTGGAGACGACTCCAGAGGTCTGAAGACAGATCTTCGCGAAGGTACGTTCCCTTTGCGGATATAGCCATGCAGGCCTCTCCGCAGCTACACTTTACGTGGCTAATCTTAGGAGATTTTGCTGTCGCGTGCAGGGATTACTTCGGGAAGGCGCGGGACATGCCCTCCCATGCGTTTCAGATGTCTGGACAGCTGGAAGCACTCCCAGATGTCTGGAGAGGAGGTCGGACGTCTGAAGCTAGGTCCAGATGGTCCAGAAGAGGTCCTGCACGTCTGAGGTCGACGCAGAGCCTAAGGTGCATTTCTGGACACTTTTAAGACGTCTGATTTGAGTCAGTAGCCCTATTTTTTGACCCGTTTAGGGTCCGTTTGAGGTCTGTTTTACGCAAATGAGATATCAGTGTTTTCCTTGTGAGTACCTCTACTTGTTAGAATGCTTTTTATACAGTTCTGAATGTTCCATTGTGATTGTTCATTGTTATAGGACTTCGTTCTGTTGAGAGTTCTGGGCTTGTTGAGGCACGTGAACCTGCCGTTCGAGCCCTCAATACTCCTGGGTTATTTGGTAGAATAGCTTCCCCTAATTTAATTATAAACCTGAATGAATGTGTGGAATTAATGATTAGAACCTAGGATATGGCATGAATCCTAGGACGAGAAGTACTTGAAATGTCTGTATGTGTGATTGAATTGCAGTCTTGAATGAGTAGATAGAAATGTTAACAACTGCCTATAATTGAATAAGTGCTGCTTGTGAAATATGAATTACGTGTACTAGTTAAACAGTTACATGTGACCTTACCTGTTGTATACGTTAAATGATAGAATACGAGCTGCATGTGTATAACCTAAGTATGGAAATGTGAATGATAGAAATACCAGCTACATGTGTATAACCTGAGAATGGAAATGTGAATGATAGAAATACTAGCTGCATGTGTATAACCTGAGAATGAAAATGTGAATGATGAAACCTGGTATGGAATGGCATGAGGAATATGAGCATGAACCCTACGGGGAAATTAGGAGTAGAGCTCTTGGAAATAAATGAATGGATCTAGAAATGTGACGGGAAGTGTGCTGGCCCTTGAGTACGTGGTACCAAGGAGAGCGCATGTTCCCTCTTAGTGTAGAGGGGAGCTTTCCGCCCTTCGGGTTGAGACCCGGGGTGGGTTTGGCCACTCTACATCGACTTCTGTTGGCCCTCGCGTACATAGTACCAGGGAGAGCTATTAGTGTAGGGAGGGAGCTAGCCACCCCACGGGACCCGGGGTTAAGCTAGCCAACCTACACCGACTTTTCTTGGCCTTCTGGGCAAACCGGGGTAGTAAGACGAGGGTGCATGGACTATAGAGGGGCGAGACCCCTGTTTGGTTCTGAGGGGCTAAACCCCTGTTACTGAGAGGGCTAGGCCCTATACTGTTCCGTGCTGTACTTTGGGCGTACCCGCTAGTGGAAATGACTGACCACGTGCCAGTGCGGGGTAGCTACCCGTGTGCTTATCGCGCGTGCCGTAGTCACCGCTACATCTAGAAAGTGACCCCGGGGTGGTTGACTGGGTGTAGGATTATCACGGGGGACTCTCCCGGCTAGGAGAGCACCATGTGTGCCTTCTACTCTTCGGAAAAGACTGCAATCAAGATCGTTCCTACGAGGAACATTCGAAATCAAGAAAAAGATTTGGAAATATATAAACCAATGGGTGAAAATGAATAACTGTAAATTAAAGAATTGGAATAGTTAGTTTACCTGTTAGCTTTACTGCTTAGTTAGTTGGTTGCCACTCTACTCAGCGTTCGCTAACTTTGTGTACTCATAACCCTTTTCAAGTCCAGGTGTTGAGCAGCCTGAATCTCCGGCTGTAGAGGGTACTAGGCCCAGTAGAGCCCAGTAGTTGTAGTCCTCTGTTGTAATACCTTTTTGTTGTAGTGAGTTCAGACTCTTGTACTTTTACGTTCTGTGTCTTTACATTTCTGTACCTTTATGTTTCTGTACCTTGATACTGTTTTACTGTGTTGGTGGTGATATGTACTGTAGCAGCTTTTACCTTCTTTACTGCTGTACTCTTTTTCTGTTAGTTGCTTAGCATAGTGAATGTGGTTTACTTTCCTGCGTTTTGGTTATTTCTTGTTGGACGACTGGGTCTTGGGATTAGTTGAGTTGAGTCGGTCTCGGGTCCTGTAGGGATTCGGGAACTAGGTCGTAATAAGATGGTATCAGAGTAAGGTCGTCCTGAGAAATGAACCAACTAGCTGAGAATAACCAATTCACGTGCATGTAACTAGAGTAACCACCACAACGTATCTTTTGACATCTGTTCTGAGGTTCTTTCGCTGAAGTCTGTTAGAGTTGACTCCTTTTGTCTCTCGCGTCTCCTAGTAGGAGATGCCTCATCTGAGAGTTCTCGAGACAGGCCGTGGACGTGGCCGTGGAGGAGGCTGGAGGGGCAGACGTGTTGAGCTTGGATTTTGTGCTACCGCTTCTCTCCTCCTGAGCGTACAGTCCCAGGACCTCGTCTAGTTGATCCGAGAGGTCATTCGAGAAGAATTTCAGCTTCTGCCTACTCCGCCGCCCCATTATCTCCCTCCCGAGGGTACGGAGGGGGAATCTTTCGTGGGATGGCAGTGTCACCGTAGCACCTGGCGAGTCAGAAGAGCTCAAAGGAGGCATGCAACACCTGCAGGAGAGCCATCTTGTTTTGCAGGGTCGTCAGTGGCCTTTGGGGTCCCCCGACAGGGGCTAGCTGTTAGCACTGGACCCCCGCCCAGCCATTAGCAAGGACCTACCGAGGGAGGGAGTTGAGTCCCCCTCTGCTACCAGTGTGGCCAGATGGGCCACTTCGGGAGGGACTGCCCGTCTAGGGCTAGAGCGCAGCAGATGCTCATCGCACCGAGCGCTGGAGGGCGAGCGGGTGGTCGTGGGTTCCAGGTGCATGAGGGAGGGCAGCAGTCATGGGGAGAATACCGACCAGTTGTCACTAGCTCTGGCCCAGGCTTGCCTATTTTGTCTGCCCCTAGGACTGAGGGGTGTCACGACGTCTTGACTCACGAAGACGTCATAGCTTCAGTTTTTGCAGTGATAGGTATGGTTATAATTTTTGGTCTTTTTGGAGTACGTATTTCTTGCTTCTAGTACGACATACTTTCTTGCTCCACAAGTTTATCGCTACTGTGAGGTCTGATAGCACTCTATTAGGGGATCTATTGTGATCAGAGACCCAGGTGGCCAACTGTTTGTAGCTAGGGAGGTCTACACAGACTGTTAGGATAGTGGGGGGAACACAGCCTTCGCGCTGATCTGATTGTGATACGATGGAAGATTTTGGCGTGATTCTGGAAATGAATTGGCTATCCACTTATCACGCCTTGGTGGACTGTTTTGAGAGGAAGATCATCTTCTCCACGCCGGAGATGCCTTCCTTTGAGTTTACATTGCATAAGATGTCTATTTATGCATGTTCTTAAGCATAGAATTGCATTGCATACTATAAATATTGCATATCATGCATCATCTTGCATTTAGATTAGTTTGAATAAAATGGAGGTTAATTGTCTCCTTTCATGTTCATGGACAGGGCAAACTTTTTATTGGGGCCTCGGATAGAAGATCCAACCGTACATATGTGATCAGGGCAACGATTGGAGTTTAACTACTCCAAGATCGCCATAATCAGATATTTGTAGCATCAGATAGAGACCGGGGAACCCTAGAAGATCAAGGGTCAAGATGGTGTGAATCCCCACTTTAAACGACAGATCTGATCTCACGGATGGATTTGGATTGACGATCGTAGCCTAACGGCGTGAAAATCGACTCAATTT
Organism: Thalassia testudinum; assembly: GCA_037157565.1. Lineage (NCBI taxonomy): Eukaryota > Viridiplantae > Streptophyta > Magnoliopsida > Alismatales > Hydrocharitaceae > Thalassia > Thalassia testudinum. The sequence goes on along the minus strand of JAZHRO010000013.1, from coordinate 60,364,063 downwards.
GACAACCGTACCACCATCTACATCATCCAGAAGATGGACGGCCAAGATGGCACCATGTGGCACCATCTCAGCCGCCCAACCGGCAGCTGCACTCGCCGCGCCCTCTCTTCTTCGACGATTCTTCATCGTTGTATGTGCATCCAACAGCTGTGGATGCGTGCTCCCAAAATCGTAAGCGCAACACAAATGCGCTGATAGTGCGTTGGTTGAATGTGCTTGCGAGAAGGTGTGGCGCGCGTTCGATTCCTCGTGAGCAGCTACTGAGACGCGGGCGAGCGAGCACGTGCGACCACGCGATGAGGATCGAGCGGCTGTGAGCGCTCAATAGCGCCCACGCGTTATCACACGCCCGCGCGTGATGTGCCATCAGACGCGGGCGTTCGCGTAGAGGAGGTGCTGCGAGGCGCGAGATAAGCCGTCCGATCTCACGATCAGACGGTTAGGATCAGCTGAACGTGGAGCGCGCATTATGTGCGAGCATGCGGGCGAGCTTCGCCCCACTACGCCCACGATGGGGCTTTAGCGACGGTTTTATCCGTCACTAAAGACCCCTTATTTAATGTTTTTCAAATTAAAATGACTAAATTGCTCTCACTCTATGCAACTATAAAAAGAGACCCCCTCCACATGAAATTCTCATCCCTTCCTTCTCTTCTCTACCTCTCCAAAGCTCAAGAGAAGCTTGTCCCACACCTGGGATGCTTCTCGCGAGATAAAGTCAAATTTTCGCTCTCATTTCGGAAGCGGATCCTGTGATGACGACGTGCTGCCCCATTCTCGTTCCTCCTGCTTCGACCTCCTTCTTCTTGCCCTGTCCTCCTTCGTCCAGGCGACGTCTTGTCCAGCTCGTCCACCAAGCGATCATCGAGAAAGATAACTTCTCTCTCCCATTCTTCTTTACAGCTTTCTAGAGTAGAATTTTTGTGCTTTCTAGTGTAGCTGATTTCCCTCTTTCTAGTGTAATTCTTCTTTGGTTTTATTGTATAAACATTTTGAATTATTGAATGCATATTTTCTTTCTCTCTCTCTCGTTTATTCTGATTGTTATTATGAGTTATTGTAATTACATTGCTTCACTTTTCAAGAAAAATTCTAAAAAAAATATAATTGTGAATATAGATCGACGTAGCCTCCCTGAGTTCGACTTGGGATTTCTATTCTGGTATAAATTTTATTTGTTGAATACGAGTTCTTTGCTTTCATACTACGACGACAGGTTTTTCAAAAACAAACACATTAGCGTAGTAGCTTGTAGCTTCAACTCCGGAGATGCCTTCCTTTGAGTTTCACAGACAACTGGTGGACGGAGGCTTGAGGTGCATTTCTGTACTTCGGGCGGCGAGACTTTTAGGCCATGGGTGTGAGGGCTTTCTGGCTTGTGTAGTGGCAGAGGCCAGCCCGTGGCAGACTTTCAGAGCATTCCAGTGGTCAGAGAGTACCCCGACTTGTTTCCCAGGGAGTTACCAGGATTATCGCCTAAGCGTGAGATCGAGTTTGAGATCTTACTGATACCGGAGACCTACACCATTTCTACAGCACTGTACAAGATGGCACCACTTGAGCTACGAGAACTCAAGTCCCAGTTGCAGGACCTATTGGAGAAGGGCTTTGTGAGGGCCAGTGCGTCCCCATGGGGAGTCCCGGTGTTATTTATGCAGAAGAAGGATGGTACTCTACGCCTTTGTGTCGACTACAGACAGCTGGATAGGGTCACCATCAAGAACAGGTATCCGCTGCTGAGGGTTGATGATCTGTTTGACCAGTTGCGAGGTGCCACGATATTCTCCAAGATAGATCTGAGGTTAGGCTACTACCAGTTGAGGATTAGGGAGACCGACGTCTCCAAGACAGCTTTTCGCACCCGGTACAGATACTATGAGTTTTTGGTCATGTCGTTTGGGCTGACCAATGCCCCCGTAGCCTTCATGGATTTGATGAACCGGGTGTTCAAATCGTATCTGGAGGTTTGTGGTGGTATTTATTGATGATGTGCTCATTTACTCGCGGGATTAGGCGCAACACGGACAACACTTGCGAATGGCTCTGGACACGTTGAGACGACGTAGGCTGTATGCCAAATACTGCAAGTGCGAATTTTGGTTGAGGCAGGTGACCTTCTTGGGTCATGTGATTTCAAGGGGTGGCTTGGCTGTGGATCTAGCCAAGGTAGAGGCAGTACTCAGGTGGGAGAGGCCACGTATAGTGACAGAGATCCGCAGTTTCTTGGGACTGGCAGGTGTCATTTATCAGGGGTTTCTCGTAAATTGCACATCCCATGACTCAGTTGACCCGGAAGGATGTGCCCTTTGCTTGAACAGACGCTTGTGAGGCGTGTTTCCAGGAGTTGAAGGAGAGGCTGACTTCGGCTCCTATGCTTACCATCCCAAACAGCAGTGGCAGTTTTGTTGTCTACACGGACGCTTTGTTGCAGGGGTTAGGGGGTGTGCTCATGCAGTGGGGTCACGTTGTCGCTTACACTTCGCGGCAACTGAAGCCCCATGAGCATAGCTACCCTACCCATGACGTAGAGCTGGCAGCTGTCGAATTCGCGCTGAAGACATAGAGGCATTACCTTTAGGGTGAGACTTTTGAGATATTCATGGATCATAAGAGCCTTAGGTAATTGTTTGATCAGAAGGAGCTTAACATGGGACAGAGACGTTGGTTAGAGCTCCTAAAGGGCTATGACTGTAGTATCTCCTGCCATCCGGGGAAGGCCAACGTGGTGGCTGACTCCTTGAGCCGAAAGGCGCCCGCCCACCTGACCAGTTTACAGGTACAGAGTTGGGGACTTATGGAGGAGTTGGGCAGTTGGCGACCCCTAGAGTATAGGGGCATCGTTACGACCCAGTTCCCGAATCCCTACAGGACGCGAGACCGGACCGACTCGACCGATCCTAAGACCCAGTCGTCTAACGAGAAAGTAACCAAAAAGCAGGAAAGTAAACCACATTCACTATGCTAAGCAACAAACAGTAACAAAAGTACAGCAGTAAAGAAGTAAAAATACTAAAGTACACACCACCACAACAGTAGAGAAGTAACCAGGTACAAGAATATAAAGTACAGAATGTAAGAGTACAAACGTAAAGGTGTAAGAGTCTACTCACTACAACAGAAAGAAGTACGACAAAAAAGCTACAACTACTGGGCTCTACTGGGCCCAGCATTGTCTGCAGTCGTAGGCTTTGGCTGCTCAACACCTGGACCTGAAAAGGGTTATGAGTACATAAGGTCAGCGAACGCTAAGTAGAGTGGCAACCAACTAACTAAAGCAATAAGGGTGGATAGGTAGCTGTTGTTTTTCAATTACTTCCTTTAACTAATTATTCTTTTTCACCACTTGGTTTATATATCAGGTCTCTTTCTCGATCTCGAATGTTCCTTGTGGGAACGATCTTGATTACAGTCTTTTCCGAAGAGTAGAAGGCACACGTGGTGCTCTCCTGGTCGGGAGAGTTCCCCGTGGTGATCCCACACCTAGTCAACCACCCCAAGGTCACAGGCAGACGTAACGGTGACTACAGCACGCGCGATAAGCGCACGGGTAGCTACCCCGCACTGGCACGCGGTCAGTCGTTTCCGTTAGCGGGTGCACCCAAAGTACAACACGAAACCAGTATAGGGCCTAGCTCTCTCAGTAATAGGGGTCTAGCCCCTCTCAGTAACCAAACAAGGGTCTCACCCCTCCACAGTCCGTGTACCCTCGCCTGACTACCCTGGTTTGCCCAGTGGGCCTAACAAGTCGGTGTAGGGCGGCTAGCTGAACCCCGGGTCCCGTGAGGTGGCTAGCTCTCTCCCTACATTAGTAGCTTTCCCCGGTACAGTGTACACGAGGGCCACAGAGTCGGTGCAAAGTGGCCAAACCCACCCCAGGTCTTAACCCGAAGGCGGCAAGCATCCCTCTACACTAGGAGGTAACATGCGCTCCCCTTGGTACCACGTACTCAAGAGCCAGCACACTTCCCAACACATTTCCAGATCCATTCCATTTATTTCTAGGAGCTCAACTCCTAATTCCCCGTAGGGTTCATGCTCATATTCCTCAGGCCATGCCATACCAGGTTTCATCATTTCTATTTCCATTCTCATGTTATACATATGCAACTTGTATTTCTATCATTTACATTTCCGTACACAGGTTATACACAGGTAGCTCGTATTTCCATCATTCTCGTTACCATTCTCAATTTATATACATGCAGCTCATATTATGTCATTTAACATATACAACAGGAATTTATTTGCAACAGTTTGCTAGCACAAGTACTTTACATTTCACAGGCAGCTGTTATTTATTTACAGGCAATTGTTATTATTCTATCTACTCATTCAAGACTGCAATTCAATCATCCATTACAGACATTTCAATCATCCTAGGTTCTAATCATTCATTCCACACATGCACTTAGGTTTTAATTAAATTAGGGGGAAGCTACTCTACCAATAAACTCAGGAGTAGTGGGGGCTTGAAGGGCAGGCTCACGTGCCTCAGCAAGCCTCGAGCCCGCAACAAAACGAGGTTCTATCACAAGGATCAATCACAAAAGAATATTCAAAACAGTATAGAAAGTCTTCTAACAAGTAGAGGAATTCATACGAGAAACATCGGTATCTTATTTGCGGAAAACGAACCTTAAACGGACCCTAAACGGGTGAAAAATAGCATTTCTGACTCAAATCAGAGGTCTGGAACAGCTTCCAGATGTCTTAAAAGTGTCCAGTGTCATACCTCAAGCCCTGCGCCAATCCTCAAACGTCCAGGAACTCTTCTGAACCGTCTGGACCCAGCTTTAGATGTCCGACCACCTCTCCGGACGTCTGGAAGCGCTTCCCGTCGTCTGGTATGTCGCCTAGACGTCTGAAATGCGTGGGAGGGCGTGTCACGCGCCTTCCCGAAGCTAATCCTACAAGCAAACACCGAATCCTCTCAAAACGGGCATGGAAAAGGGGTATCGGTGGAGGGGCCTACATGGCCATATCCGCAAAGGGACGTACCTTCATGAAACTCTCTCCTTAGACGTCGGGAACCTTCTCCAGACGTTTGCTCCATCGTCTGGACGTCGCTCCAGACGTCTGGTTCTGGGAAAAACCCAGAACTGGAACCTGCTTCCGCCTTCTCGTGCCGCGCGTGGTCGAGCCGCGCCCCCTCTCCTGCAGCTTCGGTTGCATCAATGTCGGGGAGGACCTCCTCGACGCACTCCTCCACCTCGCGCAAGCGCCGCTCCACCCGTGCTCTCACCGGTGAGCTCCCACGCGAGCTCGCAAGCTCACCTCCTCCTCTCCTTCTCACGCCGCTCCTCCTCTCCACCGCTCTTGCACTCTCGCTCATTCTGGAAAGAAGAGAGGAAGGTGGCGGGTGGCTGAGAAGTGAGGAGAACGAAGGTGGAGGACGGGTTTTATAAGGTGGGGTTTAGGGTTCTGCTAGGGACGGAAGAGAGAGAAGAAGAAGGGGAGGAAAAACGAGAGTACTGTCTGCCCGCAGACGCGAGCTCGTACTCAAATTTTTTGATTTTCAGACATCTGGGAATGTATCCAGACATCTGACCAGACGTCTGACCTAAAGTCCAGACGTCTTAAAAGGCTCAAACAACATGGGTCTTAACAAGCATTGTGGGGCAGTGACAGTGACACGACAGACGAGACCAGAGTTGATAGACCGCATCATCACAGGACAGATGATAGATCTGTACCTGCAGTCGTTGTGAGACAGGATACTATCAGGGGACCCAAGAGACTTCTCTTGTTCAGACGAGGTACTGCGTATGAGGGGACGTTTGTGCGTTCCCAGGGACGGGGAGTTGTTGAGAGAGCTCCTGACTGAGGCGCATGGGTCCAGGTTCACCATACATCCCGGGAACACGAAGATGTATCTTGACCTAAGACGTGACTTTTGGTGGAGAGGGATGAAGCGGGATGTAGGTGAAGTTCGTGCAGTAATGTTTGGTGTGCCAGCAGGTGAAGGCCGAGCATCAAAGGCCTGCAGGGCTGTTGCAGCCACTTCCTGTGCCAGAGTGGAAGTGGGAGAGCATCACCATGGACTTGGTGGTGGGCCTGCCCGTTACCCAGAGAGGACATGATGCAGTTTGGGTGATTGTAGATAGATTGACGAAGACTGCACGTTTCTTACCGATTCGAGTCACCTTGGGACCAGCGCAGTTGGTAGAGAGATATATTTGTGACATGGTACGTCTGCACGGAGTTCCGTGTAAGATTGTATCCGACCAGGATACCCGTTTTACTTCCCAGTTTTGGGCTGAGTTTTAGCAGGCCTTGGGGACATGGTTGAGGTTTAGTACAGCGTAACACCCCCAGACGGACGGACAGTCAGAGTGCACGATACAGACACTTGAGGACCTTTTACGCGCTTGTGTACTGGACTGAAGGGGTTCTTGGGAGGAGCACTTACCCCTGGCAGAGTTGCATATAATAACAACTATCACTCGAGTATCGGCATGGCACCCTACGAGGCTCTGTACGGACGGAGGTGTACTATGCCCTTGAGTTTGGTTGAGGTGGGGACCAAGTGGGAGGTTGGCCCCATGTTGATCTGGCAGAGTCAGGAGGTGATTGAGCAGATGCACAAACGACTTCGCACTGTCAGGAGCAAATAGAAGAGTTATGCTGATCGGAAGCGCAGAGAGGTGCAGTTCGAGGTTGGGGATCACGTCTTTCTTCATGTTTCGCCCATGAAGGGCCTGCAGCGTTTTGGGGTGAAAGGGAAGCTTGCCCGAGGGTTGTGGGGCCCTTTGAGGTTCTGGAGCGGGTATGACCCGTTGCTTATAGGCTTGCCCTTCCTCCCCAGCTTTCCAGTGTGCACGACATGTTCCACGTGTCCAACCTCAAGAAGTACGTCGCCGATCCCAGTCATGTTCTGAGCCACGAGAGTGTCGAGGTGGGTGACGACCTGACCTACCTCGAGAGACCAGTGCAGATACTAAACAGAGCTGTCTAGAGTTTGAGATGGAAGCAGGTACCCCTGGTGAAGGTCTTGTGGAGGAGCCAGAAGTACGAGGGACTACTTAGGAGCCTGAGGCAGCGATGCGAGAGCGGTACCCGAAGCTTTTTGAGGCTACGTCTTTTCGGACCGGCTTCGGTCCTCTTTAAGTTTGTTATGCGTATATAGTTATTTTTTCCGCACCCTAGCTAGTTCAAGTTTCGGGGATGAAACTTTATTTAAGTTTGTTATGATGTAAAGACCTGTTCTGTCCTGAGTCTTTTAAGACGTCTGGACTGTCTGTTAGACATTTGGACCCCTTCCCAAACGTCTGGAAATTGAAATTTTTGTGCAAGCCTTCGCATCTTCTCACGGGCGGTGCGCAGACAGTACCCTCTTTTTCTCCCCTTCTCTCCTCCCTCCTCATACGAACCCTAACGCTCCTCTTTATAAACTCCACTTCTCTCTTGTTCTCCCCACCCCACAGCCACCTTCTTCCCTTTCCTCTCCACCGTAGTGAGAGGAGCGAGCGCGAGAGCGGCGACGAGGAGGAGAGGCGGCGTGAGGAGAGGAGGAGTTTGAGCTCGCGTGGGAGCTCGTCGGAGAGCGCACAGTCAGAGCGGTGTGTGCAGGAGGAGGAGAGCGTCGAGGGAGTCGCCCTGACACTGCTGCAGGCGAGGAGGCGAGGCGCGATTGCGTGCGGCGAGGGCGAGCAAGAGGAGGTTTTGGTTTTGGATTTTACCTAGAATCAGACGTCTAGAGTGACGTCCAGACAATGGAGTGGATGTATGGAGACGACTCTAGACGTCTAAAGATAGATCTTCGTGAAGGTACGTTCCCTTTGCGGATACGGCCATGCAGGCCGCTCCGCAGCTACACTTTGCTTGGCTAATCTTAGGAGATTTTGCTATCGCGTGCAAAGATTGCTTCGGGAAGGCGCGGGACACACCCTCCCACACGTTTTAGACGTCAGGGCAGCTTACCAGACAGTTGGAAGCACTCCCAGACGTCTGGAGAGGAGGTCGGAAGTCTGGAGTTGGGTCCAGACGATCCAGAAGAGGTCCTGGACGTCTGAGGTCGATGCAGAGCCTAAGGTGCATTTCTGGACACTTTTAAGACGTCTGGACATTGTGCCAGACATCTAATTTGAGTCAGTAGCCCTATTTTTGACCCGTTTAGGGTTTGTTTGAGGTCCATTTTACGCAAACGAGATATTGATGTTTTTCTTGTGAGTTCCTCTACTTGTTAGAAGGCTTTCTATACTGTTCTGAATGTTCCATTGTGATTGTTCATTGTTATAGGACTTCGTTCTGTTGAGAGTTCTGGGCTTATTGAGGCACGTGAACCTGCCGTTCGAGCCCTCAATACTCCTGGGTTGTTTGGTAGAATAGCTTCCCCTAATTTAATTATAAACCTGAATGCATGTGTGGAATTAATGATTAGAACCTAGGATATGGCATGAATCCTAGGACGAGAAGTACTTGAAATGTCTGTATGCGTGATTAAATTGCAGTCTTGAATGAGTAGATAGAAATGTTAACAACTGCCTGTAATTGAACAAGTGTTGCCTGTGAAATATGAATTACCTGTACTAGTTAAACAGTTACATGTGACCTTACTTGTTGTATACGTTAAATGATAAAATACGATCTGCATGTGTATAACCTAAGTATGGAAATGTGAATGATAGAAATACGAGCTGCATGTGTATAACCTGAGAATGGAAATGTGAATGATAGAAATACCAGCTACATGTGTATAACCTGAGAATGGAAGTGTGAATGATGAAACCTGGTATGGAATGACATGAGGAATATGAGCATGAATCCTACAGGAAAATTAAGAGTAGAGCTCTTGGAAATAAATGAATGGATCTAGAAATGTGATGGGAAGTGTGCTGGCCCTTGAGTACGTGGTACCAAGGGGAGCGCATGTTCCCTTTTAGTGTAGAGGGGAGCTTGCCGCCCTTTGGGTTGAGACTTGGGGTGGGTTTGACCACTCTACACCAACTTCTATTGACCCTCACGTACATAGTACCGGGGAGAGCTATTAGTGTAGGAAGGGACCCCAATGGGTGAAAAGGAATAATTGTAAATTAAAGAATTGGAATAGCTAGTTTACCTGTTAGCTTTATTGCTTAGTTAGTTGGTTGCCACTTTACTCAGCATTTGCTGACTTTATGTACTCATAACCCTTTTCAGGTCCAGGTGTTGAGCAGCCCGAGTCTCCGGTTGCAGAGGGTATTGGGCCCAGTAGAGCCCAGTAGCTACAGTCCTCTGTTGTAGTACCTTTTTGTTGTATTGAGTTCAGACTCTTGTACTTTTACGTTCTGTACCTTTACGTTTCTGTACCTTGATATTGTTTTACTGTTGTGGTGGTAATATGTACTGTAGCAGGTTTTATCTTCTTTACTACTGTACTCTTTTACTGTTAGCTGCTTAGTATAATGAATGTGGTTTACTTTCCTACTTTTTGGTTATTTCTTGTTAGACGACTGGGTCTTGGGATTAGTCGAATCGAGTCGGTCTCGGGTCCTGTAGGGATTCGGGAACCGGGTTGTAACAGAAACTCCAAAGACAAAACAAGACCAAGAAATAGAGGGAAAGAAAAGGAGGCGTCTTGAGTTCGGGAATTGGACAATCTCTCGAGGAAGATTGACCCCATGCTTAAAGAATCGACAAAGCGCCAACAGGCCACCCCTGAAACCACATCAGCGAACTTTGCCGGAAGAAGCATGGGGTCACACGTGGTCTCTACAACAAAACAAAAACAACACAAAAAAAGAAAAAGAATGGATCTATCCATCAACAACAAACAAGACACGCATCCACTATGACAAACAATGACACGTAAAACGAGATGACCAGACCTGTGGCACACACCCCACGTATGTCGGCAGCACGGAGAATGTCGGCCGTCGTCGCCGCGCTGAAGCCACCTTTGCCGCTATGTCAAAGCAACCTTCGCGCGCCAGTCGTACGTTGTTGCTCCACAACCCCAATGCACGCCGCACGTCATCGCCACCGTCACACTCCTCCATGTATGCTAACGAAGCTCGCTACTGACAAGGAGCCTCGACGGAGCTCTCGCCACCATAGCTTGCTCCGGTCAAAGTCGAACGTAGATCGCCATGACCACCGTCACCTTAACCACTGCAACATGCCACCATCAGCGTTGCATGTCACGATCGTTGAAGAAGGAAGTATCCAAAGGAGAGGGGAGGAGATTCGGTAGGAGGGGAGGGTACGGATTAACCTCAAGTGACTTATCAGAACCCTAATGTAGCTATAGGTTGCTTTTTCGCAGGAAGAAAAAAGCAGACCGGGGAGGGGAATGTTTTTCCAGAAAAGGGTACAGTGTTAATTTTTCTGTGGCCAACTTAAACCCGGGCCTTACGCCCTTTTTGACCGCAGAAATTCCTCCTGCAAGAGCAAGTGAACTCCGCGGACAATGAGAAAGCACGGTTTCCTTCCCACGGTTGCACCCCTAGCAGAAGACTCAAAATATTAACAAAAAAGGAATAAAAAAAAGAAAAAGAAAAACAGAAGTCACCGTTCATCGTAGATTGAGCCCAAATACAGACCCCTTCCTCTTCCCTCCCCTTCCTCCTTTTCGTTTGATGAGGTCACCACCACCACCACCACCACTACCACTGTACCAACCATTTCCCTCCTCTACGCAGTCGATGCTCAAACCAGAGAGCTCCTCCCGGCAAACCAAAGGCCAGTAAGTACTAAGTGTCTCACACTCCCCCCACAACCCCATCCAGCAGCTTCTTAAAGCTAATATCGCACATCAGATGGTTCAGCTTTACCCTCTTCCAAGCCGATCCCGATGAGAGCCGAAGCCATCGGTTTTCCGAACCAACTGGAAAGATCCGATCGGTTGTGGATGGATCCAAGATGTTAGCCGAATTGACGCGGTTGGTTTAGGTTTTTATCTGGAGATGGAGGGGAACGAGGCGGCGATCCTGACGGTTAGGAATTCGATCGAGGCCCTTGGGAGGGGGTTCGACGTGAATTGCGACGCGAGGTTGCTCTACTGCAAGGGGTTGGCGGGGGGCTCGTCTAGGGTTGTGGAGGTCGTCGACGAGGAGCACGCGAGGGACCTCCCCGTCTTCGATGGGCACGTCGTTCCCAATGTGCCCAGGGAAGTCACCTGCTCGCAGGAGCCCCCCGCACGCGTCAACGCCGTCGCCTACACCTTCGATCAGGTGATTCCAGCAAGCCGTTGTTCCGAATTCTGTGCATTTGTTCATGAGTATCATGCTATGGTCCATTTGGTTAAATTTCCAACGAAGCATGCAGAAGTTGCTTTTGTTTTGTTGGAGATAGAGTGTTTTGTGTCGTTTCGGAGTGAGAATATCTGATTGTGCTGCTTTTGTGAAATATGAAGTTTTCTAACATGGAAGGTATTGGCTGATGTTTCTGTGAAGATTTTCGGTTGATTGCCGATGCGCCTTTTCTATTAATCTGTCGATGTCGAGAGAGCTCTCTTGTTACGTCACGGTTGCTCTGAAATTTCGCTGTGGTTGTTTGTAACTACCCGTGCAAATGTTGGCGTGAGTGTAGCTTGACTTTATCAAAGGGGAAGCTGCAGGGGCATTTCTGGAGAGCCTACCGTCTTGGTGGTGTTGAACTATTCAAAGTAAAGGTTAAATGGAATAGCTCAACTTAGGACAGTCAATTAGGATGCTAGTGGTGAGAAACATTTCTCCTTGATATGGAAGTATTTTGCTGAACAGATGAACTATGTGTTTTGCAAAGCTTTGTTCTCATAGCTGCCACAGGTTTGGACTAGTAGGTCTTAGGAAACAGATGGGCATGGTAGAATCCACTTTCTTCATGACATTTACCAATCTCCTTCGCCAGTAGTAAATCTTGAAACTCACAACAAACGGAGTTAAGTTTCTTGGTAACCTACTGACAGAAAGTAAACTTGATGGATGGAATCTAGAGCAATGGTATGGATAGTCACACACCCCTGTCCACCATAGGGGAAGAAGGCTCATGGTGTAGTGAACAGTACAATGCCTTGAGTGGATGTAAAATATGGAATGTATGAGCATCATGATACCAATGCCCCAATGGCCTACAGTTTAGAAGCCACTTTGAATGTTGGTAATCACTGACAAACTGCAAAGCTGCTTGTATAACCTGATGGTTGGACAGCTACATAAATAATCAGATGAGGTGTTGGATAGAGGAAGAAGATGCAAAGGAAGCAGCACAATACTTGAGATTGCCATCATAGGCTTCCTTGGAATATAGATCATATCTGTTGTTGAGGAGGGAGCATCATCATCTGAAGAAGGGAAAATGGCTTGTCGGCCTCGGTCGGATGACATCCTTGTCCCAATATTTATCCTCTAGATGTCCTTATTTCTCATTGTAGGTGCACCACCAGTGGCCACCTCACTTGACCCCCTTCCTGCCACAAACATGGGTAGCACCACCACCATGCCCACAACCAAATGATGCTACTGTAGGGGTTGGCTTTCTAGAGTATGCTATTACAAGGTGGCAGCAAGTTGCCTGGGTTTTCGATCGTAGCAACGGTAGTAACATTGACTGATGTGCTACCAAGGATTATTCAGAATTGGTGCCAAAATTGATATCTAGTTGCCATCATCTCTTGCATCTATGCTTCCACACCATAATGGAGAGCATTCAACTTTTCAAAGCCTCAATTCTGAGAAGAAATTGTATTAGGACAATGTTACATACCATCTTGTTGCAACTGATATGCATGGTTAAAGAATACTATGTGAATTCTCTGCGACTGTGTCTTGTAGGGAATCCTAGGTCTTACTGTAGTATGCCATATGATTTCCAATTTTGCAAACCATGCTATCAACCTACATGTCACAATGTCATTATCCTTTCATTTAAAGATCAGACTTGCACACTTTCTTTACTGTCACAGGTTATCCCTTTACTTGTGCCATCTGCACCACTTCCAGGATCCTCTAAGCCATCCCATCAATTGCATACATCTATACTGGTACCTCTGAGCTACCTCAGTCACCAGTGCCATCACCACCACCCCCCTTCTACCCCGTGACCTACCACCGGCATGTTCCTTTTCCACCTAGTGTGGAAGCACTATCTACCATCCTTGTTCTTGCCTTTGCTGGTCCTTTTGAATCTGATGGAGATTAGGTAGTCCCTTGTTTAGAGGGATCTAACTTGGACCCTTCTATTGCTTATCGAAGGGCCCAACGATCATGTGCCCGTTGTTCTCTTTCACAACATGTCTTATGATCGATTCCCTGTTACTACTTGACTATTTCCTATGGATGTAAACAGTTACCGGGTTTCTTGTAGTCATATAGAGGCTCTCTAGCATCCTGCCTAGAAAGCGGCCATGGAGGACGAGATGACAACACTACAGTCACATGGGACTTGGTGGACCTACCCTCGGGTGCTATAATTGTGGGGTGTAGATAGTTGTTTACCCTCAAGTGTCTCTTTGATGACTCTATTGATAGATATAAGGCATGCCTGGTGGCCAAAGGCAATACACAAACGTTTGGCATTAACTACTTTGAGACCTTCTCGCCAGTGGCTCACTTGAATTCTGTTGGCATTCTTCTCGCTCTTGCTGTCAATATAGACTAGATAGTCTATCAGCTAGATATAAAAAGTCTTCCTTTATGGAGACCTTCATGAAGAAGTTTATATGCAACAACCTCCTGGATTTGTTACTAAGGGGGAGTGTTAGAAGGTTTGTAAATTGAAGAAGGTTATTTATAGATTGAAATAAAGTTTAAGGGCATGGTTTGAGAGATTTAGTAAAGCATTTAAGGAGTTTGGCTTTACGAGATCATCCTCAAATCATTTTGTTTTCACTCTTCATAGGATGACTGGATCAATGATTCTCATTGTGTATGTAGATGACATACTACCTACAGAGAGGGACAAGGACGACATTGAGTCCACCAAGACATTTTTGTACTCTCAATTTGTTACCAAAGATCTTAGACTGATCAGTTACTTATTGAGAATTGAGGTACATCATATTGATGAGGGCCTTATGCTTGCTCAATGGAAGTATGTACTTGATATGCTACAAGAAGTAGGTATGCTAGGATGGAAGCTTGTAAGCATTCCACTGGATCCTTCTGCTCATCTAGCTGGCTTAGATAATCCTATCTTAGAAGATGTAATTAGATATCGTGCTATGGTAGGCAAACTTCTTCACTTGACTGTTACAAGGTTAGACATTGCCTATGCTGTGGGGTGGGGCGACTTAGTCAGTTAATGCAGGAACCTAGAGAAGTGCATTGGGCAGGAGTATGTCAAGTATTGAGATATTTGAAGAATGCTCTTGGGAAAGGACTGTATTTCCAGAAGCATTGTCACCTCGATGTGTGGTGGTACTTCGATGTTGACTATGCTGAGGCTTACGAAGATTGGAGATCCACCACAAACTATTGTACATATGTGGGTGGAAATCTAGTCACTTGGTGGAGTAAGAAATAGAATGTTGTATCTAGATCCATTACAAAGTTAGAGTACAAGGCTATGGGACATACCACCTGTGAACTTCTCTGGCTTCAGTCCACTTTACACAATTTTGGTGCACCTATTTTAGGGTCTATTCCTATGTTTTGTGATAATAAAGCCGCCATGTTTATTTCTAATAATCTAGCTTTTCATGAGAGGACAAAACATTATTGAGGTGGACTGTCGTTTTATCAAAGATGCGGTGCTTACAGGGAAGATATCTACTACATACATCTCCATTGAGAATTAAGTGGTTGACATCTTCACCAAGGCTCTCTCTAGGAAGCATCGACTACCTGTGTTTTAAGCTGAGCATGCCTGACATTTATGCTCTAGCTTGAGGGAGACTGTTGAGAGTTATTTGTAATTTGTGGGTCCCTTTGTTATTTTATTGTTGTATGGGGGTGTGTTGTAATTGTCTCATGGTGCCTCTCTATATAAAAGCACCTAAGGTTTCTTGAGTAATACAATTCACTCATTTGTCTTGACAATTCCAAGAGAGCACTTTAATGATATGTGACTGTTGTAGCACCCATCTCATCCATGCTAGGAAGGAGGTCTCTTGGCTCCAACCATTGGAGACACCCTACACTCGACTTGCGGCCGATTTGGTCAGACATCTGAAACCACATGGGTAGCAACAGAGTGGCACCTCAGCCTCCTGTGACAATAAAAAAGCCTGTCTGGTACAAATCACTGGCATCCTCAACACACCCCCCCCCCCCCCCCCCACAAGCACCCTACAGAGGAGCCATAGATGTCCTCTCAGTTGCATTGCCTTGTTCCAGCCCCTCCATCGCAACTGGGCCATTGGACTGGAGGGCACACCTGGATAGATCACCCTGATCCACACCTACCACCTATCCCTTCATAGCATCGCCCATGACCACATCAGCACCATCCAATACCGAAGCCGCACCATCCCTGCCGAAGTCATTGCTTTGAGCCTCATCATCCAACACTGAAGCTGCACCATTGAACTACCGGGCAGCTTCCCCATCCCATCAAGGGATAACATTGATTGGTATCAAATGTATCCTTGGCTATATAAAAGCAACAAGTGATAAGGGCTTAATTCCAGGATGATGTGATGAAGGTGGATTGTGATAAGTAGTCATTCTCTATTGAATGATATTAGTCTAAAACATTTGGTAATTCCAATTTGCAAAAAATGGTCTAATACATTACAAAGTAAATTTACGATTTCTGTGACTTAGTTTTATGTTTTGCGTCAGAGCAAAAATGTCACATAGATCAGTTGGAAATCTCCTCCCTTCAAAATAGTAGCCTTTGTCCTGACGTATGGATTTGCTATCTGATGTACTTGAGGTCGTTAATTATTAACCAGCATTCTTTGCTTATATAATGTAATCTTGTGATGTTTGTGCTTTCAAGATTTTCTTTTTGGGTCTTCCAACTATTTGCATGCTGATTGGCAGATTGTTTTACGCTAATGAGGAAATGATAATTCTACTGCTGAGATTATTCTCTTTGTTAGTTGTTTATCTTTGATCGTTTTCTTCTCTTCTTTTCCTTTTGAGCAGGTTTTGTTTTCCCCTTTTTTTGTTACAGAAGCATATATTTCTGTTTCTTTGTCTATATGTTCAAGAAGAATGGGACCTTGCATCTCAAACCATGATGTTTGTCAGCTTAAGCATGTGAATCTTTTAATGTTTGAGAGATATGCATATTATTCATAATTTTTTTTTTTAAATATAGTGCTGGACACCTATTAAATGGATTACAAACTCTTCACTAATTCTCGAATTTATTATGAAACTTCAACTCTCCAATGCTTAAAGATTGTAATTTTAGGTTGTAAAAAGGGATTATTTATTTAAGGGCATTCTTACATGGGTGCTCATAGAATCTTTTGTAATAACACCATACCTCTGACTTACTACTATTTACATAGGCTCCCCTAGAAAGTTGTCCAATTTACACTTGTACCCTCTATTTAATATTTTGTCAAAGTTGTTAAGATTGGACTTCAAAAGTAAAGGATTCCTTCATTCAAGCTGCTATAGCTCTCATTTCCACATGTTGAAGGCCCCTGAATTGTTCTGTTTTGAGCTACGAGGTGTTGGGCTTGCTCAAAGACTTCACTATACTTGCTGGAAGAGGAGGGGGAGGAGAAGGTTGAAAATGGAGGAAGCAGATGATTGAGGGAGAAAATCAATTTGATGAGATCTTGGATGTAAAAAATCCCTTATTTTTGGGCCCAATTCTTTCAACTTTGATAATGGAGGGATATATGTGTAAACAAGACAAGTTTTTTAGGGTATCCGTGTAAATAGAAAGAAGCTAGGGTTGAACAGTGTGAGTATTTTGCTGTTTGAGCTTTTGTGGAATGTGAAGTTATCAGCAGTTTTAGTCATATGACTTTTGGATTCCTTTGGGAAATGTAGATGGCAGAATATTTCAATGAAAAGTCCCTTCTATCGGGAATCATTCCACTCGGAAGCTTTAATTCAGCATTTAGTTTTACTGGATCTAGAGAAGTCGATGCTTCAATTACAAAAAGCCTTGCCATGGATGGAGTAACTATTCCTTTATGTAAAGTTCAGCTGCCCAGATCTCCATTAACATTAAAAGAAAATGTCAAGCGTGCTGTGCCACTTTCATGGGAACCATCTCTTTTAGCAAGGTGAGCTATTATTTCTGTCATACAAGAAAATCTGCCAGCCAGCTTCTTGATGTATCTTGTTGAATTTGCATTCTGCCTGTAAACAGCTTCGTTGAGAACTATGGCACACATGTTGTTACATCTGTTACCATTGGTGGTAAGGATGTAATCTATGTCAAGCAGCAAAGTTCATCCTCGTTATCTCCCACAGAGATAAAGAACTATGTCCGGGACATTGGAGATCAGAGGTTTTCTGATGCTGACATTCCAACAAGTTCAGGTCCAATGAGAACCAAGGATAAGGCTAGTGTTTATTACATATAGAAAACTCTCTTTGACACTTTAAATTTTAGAAATCCCACAGTTCTGAGTGTGTACATATGGAGGTGTGAGCAATTATTATGATTTGCTGACATGCTCCTGCTTGGAATGACAGTCTATGGATCCACACACATTCAGCAGCCAAGGTATCTATCCCCAACCTGTGGTTGCTCCTTATCTTGGCGGAAAACAGGTTAGCATTTTTGTTTTAAACTTTGGTATGTTGAACAGTTGATGGTAATGTGATTGCAGCTTTAATATCTTCATTAGCTTTGGGCAATTTGGTTCTGGTTTTTAGTGAAAGGTATGCTTAGGATAAATATTCACTTAAGATTGGCTTCATCATAGTCTTCTCTAAAAGCTATAAATTCAATAAGACTCATAAGTAGAGTCAACTAGCTGGTTTCATCCCATGCTTTGTTGCAGGTAGGCTAGTTTGTTCAGAGGAAGTTGTTAAAGACTGTTGCTCTCAATCTGTGCCATACATTAGGAAAATAGAAGAAATAATGGGGTGATTAACTTTGATTATCCAATATGCATTTAGTCAAAAACTTTTGATGAGGATGCTTAGTCAATCTTGCATTCCCCTGTGCAAGATTTTCAAGATACCCTCTTAAAAAGGGGTTATGTATAAAAGCAACAATGGTTAAAATAGAACACGATAGATAAACATATGATAGAATTAGGTGCAAATGAACATGTTTTTTTCTTCTACAGACATGGAAAGTTGCAATTGTATGCATTTCATATTGCCACCAAGCTCAGCAATAGGTACAATTTCATAACTTTACAACAATTTCAAGAGATGCAAGCATTTATAATGCAATTGCTTGCACCTTGTCTAGAAAAAGAGTTACTGCAAGGGTACTTCCTCCTTCAAACTCCCAAACATGGTTTGGGTCTTCTTCATGTGATTTTTGAATCACTTGTTATATGATAATGAAGCTATATAGTTGGACATTATGAACTACACCTAAAAATTCCTCAAACATAACTGATAGAGTAGATCCAATTCCAAAATTAAAAAAAGCCCTTGTACAGAATTTCACCACTATTATCAAGGTTATACATATGTCGATGTTGATGCCGTGCTAATAAATTTCCAAGTGTGTGTATCGGAGGCACGCTGAGGGCATGCCGTGAAAATACCAGTGTATCGACATCCCGGGTTATCAAGGCCCAAAAATTTCTTGTATTGAGGGCATGCTGCTGCATGCCGACAAATTTACTTAAATGATTAAAATTATAAGAAAATCACAAATTAAAGGCTATGCAAAAAGGTTGGGTCAAATGTTTTGCTATTGTGTGGTGTATATGGAATCAAAGGAACGACAACATTTTTAGAGGGGAAAGATGTTGTACTAAAGATGTAGTGAGTGAGGTGAATAGCCTAAGTCTTGGTTGGAAAATTTGTAAGTCAGTTCCTTTTTTATGACTAATATATTTTGCTGGATGATTATAAATCTTAGGTAATCTTCCTCTATTTTCTTCAAAAAAAAAAAGAAGGGCACACATGTGAAAATGGGGTTTCATAGCCACTGGTTTTCATCTTATACTTCCTGCTTCAACTCGTTAACCAAAGAAATTTCTATACTAATATGTGTATCTTAGGCTTTTTTTTAAGAAGGGAAAAACGATGATTGTAGATTGCTCATCTATAGATTTATTGAAATGAGAAATATAGAGTACAATAGTTAGAGCATTTCTCCATAATGCACTAGAAGTAACATTGACATTATCAACATATGACAGGTTCTTTAAAAAATGAAGCAATTCTGTCAACCCTTGGATCACAAAAGTAGTACAAGCACAAACATATCATATTATGTATGTTGTTGCAATGTCTAGTGACTTGTCCTCTTTTACCAATGTAGTCCAAAGGTCTAGCTTCATGATTTGCCCAATCCAAAAGAATTGCTCCTAAGACTTCGACTTCTATACTTAAGAAAAACACTAACTTGTGTCTTCAACATCTGCACCTAATCTTCCTATATGAGCCTAATATGAATGCTAGCCCTTTATAGAACCTCTTCCTAGAGCAATCAAATGGGCAAATCTATCTTTGACTTTTAAATAACATTTGCAGTGAGGTTACTGGTAGCGTCAGGAGGCCACCGTTACTGGGGCCACTGCTAGCAGCTGTAGTAGCAGCAGTAGCAACATGGTTGATATGGTCGGTACAAGTGTCGATATGGTTGATACATCGTTGGCATACCTGTATATCGATACATTTTGCATGTTGATATGGCCCTTTGCCCAAAACCTCACATTGATTGTCAACTAGGCAAATGTCAAATAAGAGAGTAAAACAGAGGATTAACGAAGAGCAAATGGAGTCAAATGGAGGTGCCTGGCATCATCATGGAGAGAGAATTGAGGGAGCAGAGAAAGCAGTAAAGTGAGATGTGGAAATGACACGCGGCCTTTAAGAACCTAGCTTTAGGATATAAGTTTAAATTTTAACTCTGACATCCTTATACCTTGCTTCTCTTCTTGGCTGATCAGAATGTATTGGCTTTTGGTGGATTTGAACCTATTCCAAAACATAGGGTGCCAGATTATAGTTCTGTCAAATGTCAAGATGTAATTAATGTCATCCATTTCTACCAACTGGTTTTCTTGCTCAACATGTGCACATGGTTTATGATACTTTGACTGGTTGATTTTGTTTTTTTGTCTGCATTTATTTTTTTATGAGCTCTTTCAATGTTCTACATTATATTAGCTTGCACTAACTTTATTTTTGCGGAAATGAAACGTTTACAAAAGAAAATAAGAAGCACTCACAAGAAGAAAATAAACGTTTTACATGGAATCTCTCTCTAGAATAGGAGGAAAAATGAGAGCCCTAATGCCTGCGAGCAGCTAGTATTTCAACCTCCTACTCAAATAAGAGTGTATAAATGATGCATTCTTAGCTTGTTAATGATTAAGGATAATCTTTCTCTAGAAAAATGATAATAACAATAAGGATAATCTTTCTCTAGAAAAATGATAATAACAATAGCGTATTGATCCTTGGCAATGGTAATATAACAATTTGTTGTGATGCGTGTATGAGGGGTTTCTCTTATTATTTTATTTTATGTTTGGTCCCATATGTTATTTTTCCACATCTCCTCTCTTATAAAGGAATGCAGGGTTCCCGGTGGAGAATAGATTTGACGATTATTTCCCACTTGGTATCAGAGCCCAGCTCTGGTATCCCACCCTAAACCCTAGTTGCCATCACCCTCATCTCAATCCTGCCCCTAGCACCTCTGCTCCTAAGGATATGCCACTGGCTTTCCCACCACTCATCGGCCTCTTGAACGCTTTCGGCCCACCGTTGAGGGCACGCAGCAGTAGCGTCGAGTGGTGTGCGCATCGCCTTTGCTCTCCGCTCGCACGCAACACCTTGCTACTGGGTGACGACGCTCCGTAGGGCGGCGTGCGCTCCTCCTTCGGCCTCCTCTCACCTCGTAGTGTGCTGTTGCAGGGCAGGAGTGACCAAGCAGCGGTGGATCTCCCTTGCTAGCCTGTCTTGCAGTGGCGGTGCACGTCATAGGGGTCAGACCTAGCATCTTAGCGGTGGTGCTGTTGCTGTAGGGGTTGTCGGCAGCGGTGAGGAGGTCCATTTGTGGAGCGGCGACAGGAACTAGCTTCTTGTTGCTGTTCCTGCTCTTCCAGTAGCAGAGGTTGCAAGGGGGACTTGCGGAGGTTTGCTCAGAGATCATTCGTGTCTTGTGTGTTGATCCTTGCGCGAACCCTCTCAGTAGCGATTGGCGTGTGATCTGGCATGCCTCCAGTCTAGATCTTACGCCAATCATTCCCTCTCCTTTAGACTTTTCTTCATGATTTCAGATCTGATTTTCTAAAATATGTCACGTCTTTCAGGCTTTTGTGGTACTGCAAGGCACGATGAGTTCACTAGGTAATTCAGAGGTGACATCGGGTACCACTACAGATGCAGTCAACCACAAAAACTCGTTCTTCACTCCGATAGTGAAGTTGGATGAAGCCAACTACGTGAGATGGTCTCGCACTTTCTTGATGATAGTTGAGGGCCATGACAAGGAGCATGCTCTCCTTGAAAAAGAGCCCGAGCAGAAAATGGGCAAGTATGCCAGTTGAAAGAAGGATGATGCCATGGCCCGTGCCTGGATCATGAACTCTGTTGCTCCATCGATTGGAGATGGCATCATGTACTTTGCCACCGCCAAGGAGATGTGGGACAATCTTTGCAACACGTTCTCTAATGAGAAGAATTACAGCCGAGTCGTCCAAATTCACCATGACCTGATCAGTTTGAAGCAAGAAGGGAAGACTCTCGCTCAGTACTACATTGTATTTAGGGGGATGGTTGCCAACTATGATGCTTGCCACCCAGTCTGTACTTGTGCTACGCAGAGGGAGTACATGAAGGAGTTTGCCGTGTTACAGTTCTTACAGGGGCTCAGTATGGAGTATGAAAGCACCCGTTCTCAGATGTTGACTCAGGCCTCTCTTTCATCTCTAGAAGAGACTTACAGCAGGTTGAGCTGTGTCTCAGTGAGACCTACTCTAGAGGTTCCAAGATAGAGTACTACTTTGGTGGCTTTCGACAGTCGTGGAGGGTCCTCTACACGAGGTAGGGGGCGTGGTTGTGGATCAACACACCACCTGCACCTTCTGTGGTAAGGTGGGTTATGTGGAGGCCTTATGTTGGGCCAATCATGGAAAGCCCACAGTGGCAAATCAGGTTGTTCCAAGAGTTACTGATCAAACCAAGATGATAACCAAGGCAGAATATGATGCACTTGCACACAGGTTGGCACAGTTGACAGAGGAGGCACCTACTTCCTCCAAGAATGTAGCCTTTGCCACGTCCTCAGGTAATGGTTGGTTGGTTGACTCAGGAGCATCTAGGCGCTTGGTTGGTGACAGGGATTGTTTCCAGAGTATATGTAATCTTCCTCCAGGGAGGACGGTTTAGGTGGCTGATGGCCACCATTCGCAGGTTCAAGGTGAGGGGGAGGTCACTTTGTCTCTTAGCCTACAGCTCCCTGATATTCTTTTTGTACCTGATTTTCCTATTGGTTTACTTTCTGTTAGTCGTATCACTAGAGATCTTTCAGGACAAACTTACCAGGAGGACGATTGGTGGTGGACATGAGGGAGGTCTACTGGTTGGTCCAAATTCCTTTTGCAGCCAGATGTCAGGCAGGGATAACTTGCTATGCTGGGATAGCTTTACAGTGGCATCGTTGGCTCGAGCATCCCTCATTGGACCGGTTGAGACGGATCATCCCTCATTTGTCACCCATCACAGAGATCAGATGCAATGCTTGTCAGTTGGGCAAGCATCACTGTTCCTACTCACCTAGTACCACAACTGCGTCTATTGAATGTTTTGATTTAGTGCATATGGATGTTTGGGGTCTGAGTCGAATTTTAGATAGACAGAGTTATTGGTTTTATTTGATTGTTGTTGATGACTTTTTTCAAATTGTCATAGATGTTCTTGCTTAGAAATAAATCAAAAGTTGGTGATGTTATTCAAACTTTTATTAATCAAATAAAGATGCAGTTTTCTAAAATTGTTAAAGTTGTACAGTCTGATAATATATTGGAATTTTGTACCAAGCAACTGGCCCTCTTCTATAGCTCTCTTGGCCCTCATACATCTCAGTAGAATGGGATGGTAGAGAGGAAACACCGACATGTTTTGGATATTGCTAGGACATTGTTGACACATCACAATGTCCCTTCTAGTTACTGGGGAGATGCAGTCTTGACTGCATGTTATTTGATTAATCGGATGCCAAGCTCAGTTATACAGGAGTAGATTCCTTGTCAAGTATTGTTTCTTGGTAGAGATTTATTTACTGTACTACCCAGGATTTTTGGATGCATTTTTTTTTTTGTTCACCTTCTTGGTCCTGGTCGAGATAAGCTTGCACCCCATGTTGTGAAGTGTTTTTCTGAGATATAGCAACACTAAAAAAGAATATAGATGTTATGACCTGATTGTCTGACGACACTACGTGAGTATTGATGTCGCCTTTCACAAGGAGATACCCTACTCCACGAGGGGTCATAACATAACAGATTCCTCAGCCCTTTCTCCGATGCCTATTTGTCCACTACAGCTAGAGGATATCCCAGTTACAGAGACAGAGCTTAGAGATAGGGCAGATGGACACACTACTAGTACCAGTGGATCAAATGACAGATCAGATAGTACCCACCGCCCCCTTTCTCCTCCACGTCACCAATCCCTCCCCCAAGGTACAGTCTGACCCTACTGATGTTGCTTTTAGTGACTCTTCTGCAGGTCATGATGCCTATTTTGATGATGCTGATTATTATCTTCCGATTGCCATGAGGAACGCTCCTCGGTCTTGCCCCACTACTGAGTCACTAGTGCCCTTTGTGCTGCGAATCTAGGGAGGAGCTTTGGCCAGTTCACCTCTGCCCTATCTAGCATTGAGATTCCCACTACATATCAATAGGCCATGCTTTATCCAAAATGGCGACAGGCCATGGAGGAGGAGATGGCGCCTTGCAGTCACAACATACGTGGGAGGTTGTTCCCTTGCCATAGGGAGCAACATTGGTTGGATACCACTGGGTTTTCACTATGAAGTATCACCCTGATGGAAGCATTGCGAGACACAAAGCCAGGCTTGTTGCAAAGGGGTTCACTTAAATGTATGGATGGACTTCTTTAATACCTTCTCTCCTGTCGCTAGGCTCCCGACTGTTCGGATCCTACTATCTGTTGCTGCTCACTATGATTGGCCACTACATCAGATGGATGTGAATAATGCTTTTCTATATGGAGACCTGGAGGAGGAGGTCTATATGCAGCAACCCCTGGGGTACAAGGTTTAAGGGGAGTGTGTGCCGTTTGAGGAAGGCCATATATGGCCTCAAGCAGAGTCCGAGAGCTTGGTTTCATAAGCTCTCGGAAGTTCTTCACACGATTGGCCTTCATAGGTCTACAATTGATCATTCATTATCTGTTCGGAAGACCGAAGGTTGGACAATGGCATTACTTATATTTGTTGGTGATTTGATTATGACATGGAGCAATAAGGCAGGAATAACAGAGGTAAAACAGATATTGCATGACAGATTTGTTATAAAGGATATGGGTGAGCTCATATATTTTCTTGGGATTGAGGTGACACGAGGCAAAGGTGGCATTGTCATCTAATAGAGGAAGTATGCTCACAATATTTTACGGGAGATTGGGATGCTAGGGGCGAAGCCAAGGTGAGGATAGTCAGTCCTACAGACAGTTAGTAGACAAGTTGCTATACCTTACCATTACGAGGCCAGACAGTTTCCTTGCAGTTGGGAAACTTAGCCAGTTTATGGATCGACCTAGAGGCAGCACTGGGATGTTGCCATGCAGGTGCTGAGGTATTTGAAGAAGGCTTCAGGGCAAGGCCTAGTGTTTACCAGAGGAGCAGCCATGGATGTGGTGGGATAGTCCGATGTTGACTATGGAGGGTGTCTTCTGGATAGAAAGTCCATCACTGGGTTTTGCACTTATGTTGCTGGGAATTTGGTTACATGATGAAGCAAGAAACAAATCGTGGTATCCAGATCAAGTGCAGAATCTGAGTATGGCGCTATGGTGTAAATTGCTGCAGAAATGGTCTGGGTGAGGCCTGTACTCCATGATCCTCAGGTGCAAATGACTGGTCGTATGGAGATGAGATGCGACAATCGAGCAGCTACGTTCATTGCAAACAATCCGATGTTTCATGAGTGGACTAAGCATGTCGAGATAGATTGACACTATACCAGAGACCTCATCCAGAAGGAGATTATCTATACTTCATCGGTTTCTTCTGAAGAATAGATGGCGAATGTGTTCACCAAACCCCTTAGTAGGAGTGCTTTTGATACATGTTGTAACAAGTTGAGTTTGATTGACATCTACACTCCAGCTTGAGGGGGAGTGTTGTGATACGTGTATAAGGAGGTACTCTTGTTATTTTGTTTTATGCCTGATCCCATATGTTATTTTTTCACGTCTCCTCTCTTATAAAGGAACATAGAGTTCCAGGTGGAGAATAGATTTGATGATTATTTCCCACTCTATTCATTATGAAATTTTGATTGAAATGATAACAAATCTTGATACTTGGTGCAATCATAGAAGGTTGGGTACTTTGCATGGGAGGTAGCCCTTTTGTTGTAATAGAACATATGCACATAACGGTCGATTGAAAAATCGGAGTCACATATAGTGGAAGCTACCTATTTGAACTCACATGATGTATGAGCTCTAGCTCGATATTCTGTCGCTAGAGCATTGTGTGAAATAGCTATTTCTTGCTTCATTAGGTAACTAAGCTACCATTAAACGATGGAACTACAGGTTGCAGTGGCCCATCTATTTTTATGTGCACTAGTATAATCTACATCTAGGTAGCCTGAACCTTCAGATGGCCATTATTTTTGAGGAATAATCATTTGTTTACTCAAGACTTCAAATACCTTGGAATTTGACAGTCATAGATTAGTGAATTCTCTAGGCTCCTTCATAAATTGGCTAACATGCCATCTTTCAAAAATAAATTGACTGACATGCTGAATTGTAAAGGCAAAGTCACGCTTTGTGGGAGAGTTGTTTTTCTTTTTGTTTCTTCGTCCTTTTTTTGTTTAGGGTTTAGTGGTGGAAGGGAGGTGTGATCATCGCTTTGATACCATGTTGGAGATTAGAGGAATATGAAGTATGATATTTGAATCTCGAGTACAAAAGATTGGAGTTGGTCCCTTCATATAGAGAGGGCCACTCTTATTTCAAATCCTTAACAAATCTTTCATAATAAGAAACAAAATCTTTAATAAAATATCCCTAACTAACTTTCCTAATTTAATAATTTTAATATTATTAGATAATATCAACGATGAGTTATTGGAGTTGAGTTGGTTTGAAATTAAGATCCAGGGATGTTTGAACAAGCAATGTAGACGTCCAAAATAGGAAAATCTGGCATCTGAGCTAAGAAGTAATTGTCTAAGAGATTTAAGTCAGTACTTGAGAAAGTTACCATCATCCAAATAGGATCAAGGGGTGTCTAAAGAAGACAGGTAAATGCCTAGAAAGTCATATTGACGCTTGAAGATTTTGTAAAACATCTCAAGATTTTCAAGGTAAAATCAACTAGTTATAAATGACTAATTTTGAAAGATTTTGTGAACATTGTGACTTAAAAGAAACCGAACATTGGGCTATAAATAATAAAGTAGATGTTTGAAAAGAAATTTAGGTCGTCTAAAAAACTTGAGTCTTTCAGGAACAAAGTTTTTAATGCGCAAAAGGGTCAGTTGGGTTTAAATTTGACGCAAAGAAAAAAATCCTCTGAAAAGTAGATGCCTTGAAATGAGCAATCAAATGCTTGAAAAATCTATCAAGTTGATTTGGAGAGGTGAAAGAATTAGGAAGCTTCTAGGATGAATCCTATGGATTTTAGGGAGGTTTTTAAGGAGAAATTACAGCAATAAAAGAAAACTTTTTCTTGCAAGACTTCGTATCCAAGAGCTTCTCTCTTTATCAATACATAGCTCTTCTTTACCCCATGTTCCAATCAGATGGCTCATACAAGCTTTATTCTTGTTTAGTCTTCCTACAATACTTGTTAGTTCTCAAAGCATATATACAATTTGTCATGATCTAAAACATATTTTTCTAACTAGTATTATCAACACTGTTGTGGGTAGCTTCCATCCTGGTGTTTTAATTGATCTTCATGTGACAATGTTCTGTGATAACAAAAGAGCTACGTTCTGTGCATACTATCCGACCTTGTAAGATTTCGCCAAGCATATCAATATTGGTTAAGCATATCAATATTGGTTATCTTTTATTCAGGTTACCGTCGGAGTGTGCCAATGTTCATGCTTGTGCTCACTTTTTGAATGTAATAGTGGAGTTGATAATCATGCAACCAACCTTTGGAATCAATGTAGTTTGTTAGTGGAGGGATTTGCTTGCTTTCAATGTGATTATAAGATATTGACTAAACCACTTTTCAAAAAAAGAAGATATTGATTAAGCCAATAAGCCCTAATGCCGATGATACAAATTTGCTGTAAGACCAGCTATACCGTGTTGAGATGAACTTTGGGCTATTCAACAGCAATGTATGCAAAGAATATCTGAACAAAACAAGGATGCTGAGTGGATGTGTGACAACACATTAAATGATCGGAGTTATCAGATATGGAATTAAAATATTAGGGGAAATGTTGGTGTAGACCAGCTGTGGTGTGTTGGAATGGTTTTAGGCCATTCAGCAGCAACATAGGCAGAGGATAATGATAAAAAATAACAATGATGTGGTGGATGTATACCAACTCAAGAACAGTATGGAGTCATCAGATTAAAAAAAGGGAATATTCAGTGGAAATGCTGTTGTAGCATAAGAGGAAAGAGAGGCCAAAAGTGACTTCTTTCAGGTGGCTTTGAAATTTGGGAGAAGGCTAAAATATGTGCTAATGAAAAGGTATGAGAAGTTGGATTGCCTTGGAAGAGAGGTGGAAATGACTGAAAAAGTGCTAGAACAGAATGCATCTGTGAAGAATTTTGGAGGGAATAATTCTTATTATTCCATTAATAGAGAGGTCCTAGCCCTCTTTATATAGAGAGGCAAAAGGTCATACATGAAAAATCACCAAATGCCTAACAATAGTAAATACTAATCAAATAACTAATTTTGGTTTATTTCCTAACACTCTCCTGCAAGTGGAGACGTGAGAGATGGCGAAGATTTGGATCCTTAAGGTAGTGAAGATCCACTCTCGTCGATGTT
Organism: Thalassia testudinum; assembly: GCA_037157565.1. Classification (NCBI taxonomy): domain Eukaryota; kingdom Viridiplantae; phylum Streptophyta; class Magnoliopsida; order Alismatales; family Hydrocharitaceae; genus Thalassia; species Thalassia testudinum. Next base: position 60,335,878 of record JAZHRO010000013.1, on the reverse strand, counting down.
GTAGTTCGCTCTTCATGTCTTCATCCTTGGGTGCCCCTTTTTGTACGCCCTCACAGAGTCAGTCCACGCTTAGTTTTTCTTGAGGTGCGTAAGAGTGCTGCTCGAACTTTGATATCTTGAGGCGGCTCTTGTTTTCAATTCTTGTGTCTTCCACTCAGCATATGAGGACCCAAACTTGAGGGGCTACACACAAAGGCCCCAAATACAAGACACTAAAAAAATCATAAACTTGAAAAGACACTTGGACTTAATAAGCAAATAACCCCCTTTTTTATTTTATTGTTATTTTTTTTAAACCCTAGAACAGTTGTTCAGCCCCACTCCATCTTCTTGCCACTATCCCTCTTGGAGAGGCCTTTGAGGACCGTGGGTCTTCATGGTGGGAACCGCCTTCGAGTTGCACTTGGCTAACCGAAAGCTTCAGGAGGTGAGGAGCGCATGTCAAGGAGCGCTTCCCCATGACCTCTTGAGGTTCGATAGCGAGTGTGCCCCCTCGCTCCCCAACTCAAACGTCCTCCCCGCCCTCCTGCGCCACATCTACAACGACATCGCCCCGTTTGGCGGCTTGGCATGGGCTTCAACGGTAACGTCCTTGTTTGCTCGACGAGGCGGTTACAGTCGACCACGAGAGCCTGGTGAGGCGGGTGAAGTTGCTCAAGGTGGAAGGCGTTGGCCCTAGCAAGTTCGAGGATAGCGTCACCATGCCTCGTGTCAACGAGCTGATCGTCGTGCCCCTCATCTTGGCCTTGGTGGAACCCCCCCCGAGGTTTCCTTCCCCTCTCATCTTTTCTCCTTTTTCACACGGGATCAAACTTGCTTTGATACCATGTGGTGAATTTTGGGGGTAATAATTCTTATTATTCAACTAATAAGGAGGCAAAGGGTCATACATGGAAACTCATCAAATGCTTAAAAATAGTAAATACTAATCAAATAACTAATTTTGATTTATTTCCTAATAGCATCAAGCATGGAAGGCTTATTTTTAGACAACTATTGTGTAAATTTTTTTTTGAGAAAGGAAAGGGTAGTTATCCAGAGTGATAACTACCCAAATATATAAATTATAGAATCAACAGCTACCACCAATACAATAGGCAGACCCCAAGGTCCCCTACTCACAAGGAACCACACCAAAGATTAAACAAGGAATTAATAGACTCCACAAAATTCTCCACATAGGGTTTCTGGCCAATGAAGACCACATCATTCCTACCCAACCAGATGCCCCATAGCACTACCAATGGTCTGGCCTTCTTCTTTGTACGGAAGACGATTCGTCCAACATTACCTCCTCCGCTTCTAAAGCTGTGCCAAAAATCTTCGAAAGATCAACACTCCCACCACCCCTCTCCCACCCTGCCCCATATCTGCACCACAAACGGGCAAGTGAAAAAAAGGTGGTCTATCTCCTCTCCACCTCCACACAAAGGGCAGATCTTATTTTCTCCAGGAGCCCATTTCGCCCTCCAAACCTTGGTCACAAGCCTTCTCCTAAGAAGCTAGACAAAAATCTTGACATTTAAAGGACACGCGGCCTTCAAAATCTGTTTGCAGTCCCTCACTAGATCCAGCTCAACCATGGGATCTCTAGTGGACAATCTCTTGTAGGCAGCCGCTACCGAGAACTCACCTTTATCCCAACCAAACATATCTGTACAAGAGGCTGGTTGCAGCCCTTCTAACTCTTCAAGCAGAACCTGAAAATCATGAGTTCTCGCATTTGACAGGTTTCCTACAAAGCGCGGGTACCACCCATCTTCCCACACCTCGGCCACAGATGCCTCTTTGTTCTAGGACAAAGCAAACAACCTCTGAAATCTTCTAGCAAGCACTCCTTGTCTCGTTCAATCATCCTGCCAAAACCTGAAAATCTCTCCCGTTCCCACCACAGGAACAAAGCAATTCCGCACCCTAGGAGCCACCATCGACAGACCTTTCAAAAAATGAGAAGCATCCTTCGGCGGAGATGTCAGGAGATCCCACCGCATTGGGCCATCATAAGCCGTCCCGAACACCTTGCCCACCAAATTCTCCCTACATTCCAAGAGGCTTCCCACTCATTTCGCCAACAGGCTGTCATTAGACCTTCCCAGGTCCCTCACCCCGAGCCCCTCGTCTTCCAATGGCCTGCAGACCTCCTCCCATGCAACCAACCTGGCACCCGATCCATTCGTCCCCTAGTTGGACCAAAAGAAATTCCTCATAAGTCTCTCTATCTTCCCAACAACCTGTTGAGGCATCTTCAGAACAGAAGTGAAATACGATGGTATTGCTGCCAGAACCGCCTTGAGCAATACCAACCTTCCACCCCTTGACAAAAGCCTGGACGCCCACCCTTCCAATCTCCCCTCTAGTCTCTCCACCAGTGGAGCCCAATCTTTCACCAGAATCCTGCCATCCGTCAATGGTAAACCCAAATATCTGATCGGAAGCTTTACCTGCTCTGTGCCAAGACCCAAGCTACACCCCCTCGCCTCCTTCTCAGTTAGATTGAAAGGGACAAAATCAGATTTAGACAGGTTGATCTGTAGTCCTAAAGCCTCACCAAACAAGAAGATTAGGATCCGCATTCTTCTGGCTTCCACTTCTCCACCTTCAATGAAGAAAATCGTATCATCCGCACACTGTAGTAACGGGATACTCGTCCCATCTCTCAAGGAGAAACCCCTCACCAAGTTCCTCTCACACGACCTCTTAGCTGCCCTCGCAAGAGCATCTGCTGCAATCACAAAAAGCATCGGGGCCAATGGACATCCTTGCCTCACCCCCCTCCTCGGTTGAATCCAACCCCCTACTGGGTTTCCATTGATAAGAATCGAGAAAGACGTCGTGGTGACACATCTCTTCATCTAGTCAATCCACACTGACGGGAAACCCCCTCTTCACCAAGGACACCCAAAAAAACGACCACTGGACCGAGTCATAAGCCTTGCTGAAATCGACTTTCCACAGGAAGGCCTTCTTATTTCCCTTCCAGGACGAAAGGATCTCCGAGGTCAACACATAGCCTTCCAAAATATTTCTGCCAGGAACAAAAGCCGTCTGCACCGGGTCTACAATCCTAGCCAACGTCCTCTTTAATCTTTTCGCCAGAAGCTTCGCCACAATCAGGTAGATAGCATTCGAGAGGGTTATTGGTCTGTACTCCTGGATCTCCTCAGCACCCTCCTTTTTCGGCAATAGGAATATGTAGAACTTGTTCAGGCTATTGAAATCCAAATTTTCAGCTCTAAATTCTTGCACAACTTGCATCACATCCTCCTTCACCACCGGCCAAAACTCTTTATAGAAGGCAACTAGAAAACCATCCGGCCCCGGACAACCATTTGCATTCAGCCCCTAGATTGCCTTGCGGATCTCATCCTCCTCAAATGGACTCGTCAAGAAGCTGGCTTCTGCCTCCCCGATCCGCGGTACCTCAGACCCTAACCCTCTCCATCTTCCCCTCCGTCTTCTCCTAGTAAACTCTCTGAAATACCTCGCAGCTGCCCCTCCCACCCTCCCTTCCCATAAACTCCCCATCCACCACCAACCTGTCAATCCAGTTCCTTCTCCTTCTTGATGCAGTCATATGAAAAAATTGGGTGTTGGAATCGCCTTCCCTCAGCCACCTCTGCCTAGACCTTACCTTCCACTCCATCTCCACCTTTCGGTCTTCCTCTTGTATCACCTATATCTGCCTTGCTCTGTAAACCCTGTCAGCGTCAGAAAGGAGACCAACATCCTCCACCATGTCCAAATGTGCAATCTCACCAAGAGCCTCCTCTCTCCATCCCACGTTCCTCCCTAATCTGCTTCATACGGACCTTCAAGAAAGATCTCAAATCTTGCAGCTTAGTTTCCAACTTGACAGCCGCCGAACCATCCACATGAATCGACCTCCACCGCTCTTCTACCAGCCCCCTGAACCCCTCTTCCAGGAGCCACGCCCTGTCGAACTTAAAATACGTACCATGCATCCATTCCTCATTCGACGGCCACAACAAGGGAGTGTGATCCGAGAATGGCCGCTCCAGGGGTCTAACCTCCGCCATCGGGAACAACTCTGCCATCGCCGTTGAGGCAAAAAATCTGTCGATCCGAGATCGCTGTCCTCCAGAACTCCACATGAAAAGACAGGACAAAGGTGGCATGTCCACCAGCCCCTATTCCGCAATAAAGCTCGCAAACGCCTTAGAGCCTTGGTCCAATCCACCACGGCCATCTGGTCTGTCTTCTGCCAGCAGAGTGACATTAAAATCGCCACCAATCAACCAAGGTATTCCCTGAAAAGTTGCCGCAACCTGACTCAGATCTTCCCATAAAGCCTGCCTTCTCCGACCCTCCGTCGGATCGTAGACTGAAGAAAAGAGCATACATGTATTATCTCGATGCCTCTGAAGCCTGACAGTGACAACATGGGACCCAACCAACAAGTCCAACAAGGAGAAATCATCATCCTTCCACCCTACAACAATTCCCCCCGCACTTCCAACTGCATCCAGGGCCAAGAACCCCCCAAAGCCACCTCCCCCCACCTCCCTCCACAGCCTCCCATCACAGCTCCCCCACTTCGTCTCCTGGAGAAAGATCACGTCAGGCCCCCATCTCTGAACATACCCCCGCAGAGTCGCCTTCCTCGATGGGTCATTCAGATCCCTCACATTCCACGATAGGACCTTGGTCATGTAAAGCTTCGGGAACCTCCTCCTTGCATCAACCGCCTAAACCCCATCATCGCAGCCACTTCATCCACCTCTCCCTCTTCCAACAGCACACACCGACCACGCGAGCTCCCCTCACAGTCACCCTTCGATCCACCTTGCCACGCATTCTCCCCTGCGTCTGCAGCCAGCACCTGCGTGTCCCCCTGCGTCAGGACCTCCCCTACAGGCAGCCCAGCCACCATGCCAGCCCTTCGCACCTTCGCCACATCCTCCAAAGCCCCAGCGTCACCACCAGCTCCCATCGCTTGCTGCCCCTCCACCGCAGGGATCCCCAGAACAGCCACCGCCCTGTCATTGCCCCCAGCCAGGGCAGTCGTCGACACCACGCCTCTTCCTCCGGAAGGCGGAGCGACGCCCAGCTCCACCTGTGTCCGACGCTGGTTCTCCCCAACCACGCTCCTAGTCGGAGCCTTCGCAGTGTGCCCCCTACGGTAGGACCAACGCGGCCTGTAGATGAGCCGCTGTGGGCCAAACAACCTCTTCTCCCGTCGCCGCTCGCGTCCCACCTCTCCTACCGCATTGCGCCCTACCGCCCGGTTCGGTCTGTCAATGGCGTGTCGCGAACCTCCCGCCATAGTTCCCTGCCCGCTAGCTTCAGAGGTCCGAGGTCTCGGATCTACCCGCAAGGAGAGACCCGAATCGATATCATCACCTAAGCCATCGTCCCCCGTAATTGGCTCAGGCCCACCCGACTCGGGTTCGCCACGGTCGCACCCCACTAAACCCAGGGCCACCTCAGCGCCACGGTCACACCTGCAATCAGCGGAGTCTCCTAGCTTCAGCGCCGCAGACTCCTTCCTCAACCCTACCGCAAGACCCGCACCAGCCTCCCTCATCCCCGCCCCTTCACTTGCCACAGACTATGACACGGGGATCGTAACTGCCGCACGATCCTTGCCGCAATCCACGCCGCGACCTTTGGGCTTCCCAAAAGCAGCCCGCCCCTCCTCTGCTCGCCCGCCACCTCCTCCTCCAAGCGCCACTGCCGCACCGCCAGCCACCGCCTCAGCGAAGGACCTAGGGCTCTTGGATCCCCACAAGATGCGAACCAACCAGGAGGAGCTCCCCCACCTGAGTACCATCCTCTCCACAAGTTGCCGCCCTGACCTCATCTCCACCCACTCTTCGAAACGCAACAGATCTACCGACCTCAGGCCCAAGCCTTCGCACCTCCGGAGCCTTGCAAAAGGGGCAACCACCGCCGCCACCACCTCCACCGTGCGGAGGAAAAGGGGAACACACTCAATCAGCACTTTCTGTCTCGCTCCAGCCGACGGTCTCTCTGTCAGCGTGCCATCCGACCTCACCAGCCAGCGACACCGCACCACTCTCTGGCCACACCGCAACACCGTGAAAGCCAGCCGCCGCAGCTCCTCCCGACCAAGTCCCAGCAGCACCAATCGCCCACTTCCGAGGGAAGCCACCCCAAAGGGTCCCCTGCCATTCCCCAAGAAGGCGGCGACCGCCCTTCTCAGAGCTCCCACTTCCACCTTCCCCTCCAACACCACAACCACTAGAGCCGACGCCAGCCTCCCTTCCAACGCTCTGATCTCCTTCGACCAAGGCACCTCAACCTCCACGAGAGGCGCCCCCTCCGGGGGGGCAGGGGCGTCCCCTCCCGCCTCGAAGAGACCTCGCCACCCGACCCTCGAACCCTGCAACTCGACCTCCGATGCCCTAGACTGCCACAGCGTAAACACCGCACCGGGTCCCTGCAGTCTGCCGCCACATGCCCCCTCCCGAGGCATTTGAAGCACCTCACCGGCTCTGCTCCCCTCCGCGACCTCCTCACCACTGTCCAGTCAAGGCCACCTCTCCCCACCCCACTCGCCAGTCGCCCTGCGAACCCCCACTTGCTCTCCCTCTCGCCCATTCGGTTCCTCTCAATATTCAAAAAGCTCCATCAACTATTGTGTAAATTGACCAATTAAAATGTCACCCAAGAATGTTGAAGTTGGAAGGGCTTAGATTCCAATGCTGATTGCAGCTTCACCCGAAGCTAATGAAATGCTAGTCAGGATATGTTGCAATTTTGCATTTATGATTTACTTTTGATGGGTAATTGGGTCTTGCATCTGGATTCATTTATGTACACTAGCGAGTGTATGTTTACTCCCAGCGAACTTGTGAAGAGAATTGTATGTGCTTATATATGTGTATTCTACCAAAGAAAGGTAAATATATTCTCAAAAGGGCCAAGAATCGTTTCCAAGCGTTATAAGACTCAAACAGGCCTTATGACTCAGCCAGGTGTAAAACAACAAACGACATTCAAAGAGACATCACAGCACTTAAGGAGGTGCTTGTATCTGACAGAGATAATGCACACCATCATTTCTTGAGAAACCTTGGCCTATCTTGTATAAAGGTTAGGTGGGAAATACATGATTAGCCTCAAGAAACAACATGATGAAGAAAGAAGTAGACATAATAATCTAAAATATCTTTCTTTGGCAAATATATAAAATATTTATTCTAATACTTTTTTAGTTGGAGCATAGATATCAATCATTTATAGTTTCTCATTCATATTTCCCTTTTGTGTCACATGAACCACTGGACCAAATTGATCAATGATATCAGAATTGGATAAATCTGTCCAAATCACCTTACTAACAAATTTGTGCTTTCGACAAAGGATCCAATGAGAGGAATAACTGAAACTATAGTCGTGAGTTTCTTAGTCACAACTGCCAAGGATTGATTGATACAATAGAAAGATTACCCCAAATATCGAAAGAATTCTTGGATAATTGGTTGATGGGAATCCTATATGGTTGGGACCAAAAAGAGAAATGACATTGCCAAAAGTGGACGAGGTAGCATTTCCATTTCTTCATCAAAAAATAGGTTCCTTTAGATGCAAGAATGGAATTTTCCCCCTTTTCCCTTTTGTGCTTTATCCAATATTTGCTCTCGCTTCTTTGGCCTCCTCTAACCATTCCCCCTTCCCTAGTTAGATTCACTGGTTAATTGCAAGCCACCAGACATGATGTCTTTTATTTAAAAGGGGATCTCTACGCCCTGCAAGGTCTTTCTCCATCTTCTTTGTTTTAGGAGTAGCATGAGAATGAATTAAGGGACATTTCAATCCCCCTTGTTCTACTTGTCCAACCCTCTTCACAAACTTGTACAATTAATATCACATATATTGCCATCATGATGATCAAAAAATTAAACAAAGAGGTGACAATTTGGTGCTAGATATCTGGCAGTGTGGAAAGAGCAGTTATGGAAAGTGAAAAGCCATAAAAAAAAGATAATTATTCGTGAAACATTTGGTGTGGTTATTTCCCTTCTAATACTCAAGTTTGACTGAACTAGCAATCTATTTCTATGCGCTTAATTTACGAGAAAAGACTTAAGGCTATTTAGGTAGTTGCGATATGGTCATCCTAAAAGGATGGATGGTCGACTATTCAATCCCTTATGTAATAGTTTGGTGGGGTGTTGGGAGATGTGCTATTACTTAATGAGTTGTCTCTCATCTCTTGGGATATTAGGATTAGGATTAAGCTCGGGATTGCTTTTTTAAAACAAAAGGAGTAAGATCGGGACTAGGATTGGGATTTAGAGTAAGAATGTTAACCTGTATGATGGTCATTATGCTTCTATTTTCTTTTAAGAAGAATTAGTGGACTATCCGAGACGCTTGGTTGCTTCCTGTGATTAGTTTTCTACTTAATTCAAGGTGTTCATGTGGAATTCTTTGTGCTGATTATTATATTATTTATATTTTTGTGATTTTGATATTCAACACATTGTTGGAATTGAATAGATCCACATTTAAGTTTGGAAGATGAATTTGACAAATTACCTTTTTAATTCTAGTTTGTGAAGTGACAAAGTAATAGAAATGCATGAAATTTAGATGCTCATATTTTATTGATGCACCATGCCTCCTCATGTTCCAATCTTATGTAGCATTTATTTTCTAGAATTAATTTTCTCTAAGGTGCATGAAAGCTTTTAGAAGCATTTCATTAGGAGATATGGAAATAATGACAATTCTAAAGGGAAGCATGATGCCATCAGATCTGTAGGAAGAATTAAGAAAAACACGATACCTTCACATCTCATGAAATTAAGCGAAAGGTATGTCATCCAAACAAAGGTTAAAGAAAATGTATGAATAAATTATCAAGAGATATAAGATTGTACAAATTACTGGATAGAAAAATTAAGCTATGAGGAAACCTGGAAACGGGATTAGGTTGCATCCAATGGAGACTTGTGCCAAATGAAAAGTAGGCATTCCCACAGAAAAAGAAAGAGCACATCGAGTGAAAAAAAACAAAGGGATTCAGTTACACTTTGGAGGATCCTACTTCATATAGTCCACGTACATATAAGAGCTTGTTTTAGTATTAGATTACTGAACATTTTAAGGATCGAATAGGTCCTCTTCCTGGTTGAAAATTGATCTAAGCAGCTTTTTTGTTTGGATGCTTCAGCCTTTCAAGTAGAAACTTCTTCCTAGGACTAAGTGCATGTGAGAGGAAAAGAAAGCAAGGATTAAGCTTTAGAAAGTGAAACGACTGTATAAATGAGGCTCCAAGCAGAGGAATGTTTTGGTTAGAGTTTGGTGGATGGAAGGTGCGACATATAGGTCCTACCTCTTTAAGGAACAACCTTTACCTACCCACCCACACAAAAGAAAAATAAAAAAGATGACAAGAAAGAAACCAAGCAGTAAGAAGGTATTTCTCTTGTTTATTAGACTCCTTCCTGCTGGCAGAACTAATTAATACTAGGAAAACTGTGTGCTTGTGCTTGGGAAATGTGTATGTCTAGCCATAAGGAAGAAAGCTCATTGAGGTCAGTTGCTTTGATACACTTTCATCCAAGTCTGAGGTGTTGATCCTATTGAAACATCATCCCTTTTTCTTCTTTCTTTTACCCTCGAGTGCCATCCCTCTCCCTATAGGTTTAGGTAATTAGGTCAATTCAAGCTGCTTTTCTCTCTCTCAGATGAATTTATTTTGTGAGTTTTTCTGAACAATGTCAGAAACTATTTAAAACATGTAATTTTATTCTGGTGATCATGTTACCAATCCCCTGAAAAAATAGTAATTTCTGTTACAGACTTTTATTACATTTAGAGTAGTTGAAAAAATTTATATTTGTCTGAAAGGTTTTTATATGCAGGATGTCACAGTTATCTTCAGGCGCAGGGGAGGCGATGATCTCATCCAAAGCCACATTCAGTGGAAACAAACTGTAAGGGAAGCACCTGATGTTATTGATATGGGCTTTGGCCCCATTATCTCTTTTCTTGATGGCGTCCCTGGTAGGGATCATTTGATCCGAGCAATTAATTTATACCTTGAATGTAAGGTCATTTCTTTATGCGTTTTTTTTTGTTGGTGAGAAGAGCTACATATTTTTGTTATTAGAGTATTCTTTTTCTTGATTTCTGTACCTTCTGACATGTGATTTATTCAGTCACTAACGTGTATTTCTCAAAATGATTTCGTGTAGATAAGCCCCCAATTGAGGAGCTGAGATACTTCTTGGAGTTTCAGATACCACGGGTATGGGCTCCGATTCGAGATGAGATCCCTGGACGCCAAAGAAAGGAACCAGTATGCCCCTCTCTCCAGTTCAGCTTGATGGGGCCAAAACTCTATGTTAGTCAAGAGCAGGTAGATATTGCTGACCATTATCAACTACAGATATTACTTTTTTCCCCCTTGACATTAATATATCTATAGAGTCTAGCTCAAAAATGGGATCTTTGATGTACTTTTCAATATAAAGCTCTAAATAAACACAAATGAAATTCAGCAATTGATGAAATGACTGAATTTGCAATGGATAGAAAACATATTGTTATAAAAGGAGTGTGACATCGTGAGTTTGATATACGTTGACCGAGCACAGTTTTTTCCATCGTGTTATGACTACTTTCACCCAGGACAAATTTCTCCATCGTGTTATTACTGGTGAAAAGTTATGCAGGTATCAGTTGGACGTAAGCCTGTTACTGGGCTGAGGTTAGCATTGGAAGGAGCCAAGCTCAGTCGGCTGTGTGTTCACGTGCAACACCTGACTTCGCTGCCAAAAATCCTCCGACCATTTTGGGATTCTGATATACCGATTGGTGCACCCAAATGGCTTGGTCCTGAGGAGCAGGACAGTAGATGGTTTGAGCCAGTGAAATGGAAGAACTTCTCTCACATTAGCACGGCTCCTATTGAATGCAATGAGACCTTCATCGGGGATCTCTCCGGTGCACACATAGTGACTGGTGCTCAACTTGGAGTTTGGGACTTCGGTCCAAAGAGTGTCTTGTACATCAAACTTTTGTATTCCAAGGTTCCCGGATGCACCATCCGTAGGTCACTATGGGACCATAATCCTGTTAATCCTAGTGATGACTTGAAGAAGCCTTCCTCTGGTGATTCTTCGGGATTGACTGGCTCAAGCTCGAGTTCGTCAGATACAACAACAAAATTGATGAAGATTGTGGACATGTCTGAGATGGCGAAGGGTCCTGCCGATTCCCCAGGGCATTGGCTAGTCACAGGGGGGAAGCTTGGGGTTAAAAAGGGAAAGATTGTGTTGCGTGTGAAGTACTCATTACTGAATTACTGAAATCCATGTTCTTTCATCCTCAAGTATTACATGAAGGCAAATTCGTCTTCGGTTTGAAGCTTCTGGTTTCTGCACATGAAATTCACAACTAACCTTACATGATTGCCCCGTTAGTTATTATTAGAACATCCTACTTCCGTGTCATTTTGGGGGCAGGGAATATTATTCGTGGTAAATATTCTTTTTTCATTGTGATGTCCTGTTCTCTCAGTTATACGGGTCTCTTTCTTTGTCTTTTTCTTCATTGCTTTTGGAGAACAACAAAAATAATAGAATTAGTGAGTTTTGCTGGATCCAGACCTTTTACCTTGAGCTAATTGCACCATTCCTTTTGTTTAAAGCCTGGGCAGGAAAAAACACATCAAGGAAACCCAAGCATATCTCAGCGGAATTTACAAGATTGGCTTCTGCCGTAAAGCTCCTTAGCAGGAATAATCTCTACAAGCACATAAGAAGTTCTTTCCGAACAACTTGCGTTCATCCATTGGTCCACTAGGTACCCCTAATGGTGGTAAAGATAATACATGGAGGGTAAAGTTATTCCATAGGGCCTGTTTGGGAAATTAAGAAATTAACGTGGAATTTAGAGAGTAATGAAATGTGATGTGACGTACGGAGAGGCGGGATTTGGTTTAATTCTACATGGGAGGCGCAATTGAGAGAGAAATTGGAGTTGTGGTTTTCGGGTAATGTGAAACTGGGGAGGGATTGACAAGTCTGGAATGGGTGGCGTTTGAGTTGCAGGGTAACAAATGAATGATTCAAAGGAATAAAGGCCTTACATTTTGAGTTGGGCTTTCATCGAATGGGTAAGTTTCGATTTATAATCCAAACGCTGTGTGTAAGGAACTGAGATAAAGTAGTGTAGTATAAACGCCACCCTCCTCCAGTTAAAGCCGCGAGGCATCCATTAACAAGATAAGGAAATATGAAAACAAAATTTTGACTTTACTGACCCTAAATTAATCTATATTTCCATCTAAACGTTTAAATTAGAAATTGCTAGATATGGTTTTCTGTGTTGATGAAATTAATTAAAATATTGAATAATTTGATTTTTCTGTTTTTCTTGAATATTACCTGCTACAAATCGGACTAACTTTCTTTCAACTCTTCAAAGAAATCAAATCCGAATGCTCTATTCCCACAGTGAAACACGTGCTGCACAACTAGTTTGAACAAAATTTAACTGGAGTGCACCTTCAACGAAGCGAACGGCAAGATTTAGTTGAAACGAAAGTGCAATCCAAATTTATCATTGGTTGGAAGGAAAGAACTCTCGCTCAGATAAAATCACTAGTATAGAATCCAACTCAATTGTACCGATTTTAGTTACCCTTTTCTCAATCACATTACGTAAACGAATCATGTGAGTGAGGAAAATATAAAAATGGAGAAAAAATAAAAGAACTCAAAGCGGCTTCCCGCCAACTTTTACATGCATGTGTGGAGAAGTGCAACTCCAGCCCATGTGATTTATATTGTCTCCTTTCAACTTTTGATGAGTCCAAAGAACAAATGAATCGTGGTACTGCCTATACTTTAAGTCAATCCCTGAGATCTCAATTGCCACGGTTATCCGACCCCGAGGGCGGGACCTCGCCCCGTCAAGAACACTAAGAAGAAGATACTCATAATTCAAGTTCAACCTCCTCGACCTCATCCCCTCGGCAGCGGTGACGTCGAACTGAGGATTTCAATTGTGTCTTTGACTATCCATTGTCTCTGACCCAAGCAAGGGGTGCTGGTGGCAGCCCAAAGGCCTCGCCCTCGACGTCGTAGTCATCACGAGAAGCAGAAGAAATAAAAGGTATCCAAGGGCAATGGATTTGCCTGCATGTCCCGCCATGAGGTATATGATGCATGAATATGGATTAATGGAGCTGGAGGGGATGAGGGGAGGGGATAGGAGGTTGTAAAATTTATATGAAGAACATATTGGTAGAGGTGGGAAGGAACGGAGAAAGGGTGTAGTTTTGTTGTAGTTGACCTCTTCAACGTTGGGTTGGGCAAATTAAAAATGACTTTGGGTTGGACGGGGTTCCTCCTAAGGACGGTGGCAAGATTCTAGAGACAAATTTCGCACATCCAAATTATTGTCGGTGAATGTGAATCAAATGTTTAATGTTGTCCATCAACTTTAAATGGGTTTTTACGTGTAGCAAACAAGGGGTTGACGTGCTAACTTTTTCGGCGATTCACGTACTTACGTTTAAAGGGTCTTAAGATCCCATATTGATCCTAATGTATGCAAATTAATAACAAAGACACCGAGGGCATACTTGCAAATTAATCCACTAACTTTGTCAAATATCTTCTTCGGGATGGCCATTTTATATAAGTGGTCCTTGTCTGGCATTTAAAATTAAAAAATAGCGGGCTGATAAAATAGAGGATTACAAAAATTCCATCGCTACCGAGGCAAGTGCGGTCCGGTGATGTGAAGTTGAACGTAAATTTATTTGATGGGCAAGTCGATCCTTCGTAGATGCAGAGGAAATAGGGATTGCTTCATTTGTAAATATGTACAGACTTGTTTCAATGACAATTGTCATGGGTAAAGGTGGACCTTGGTTTGCTATTGATCTAGAGGAGTAATATCAGGCAAATGAGCCTATTAGCGGCTGACCGATCAGTTATCAAATTCTTAATTAATTGCTCAACATCGTGACATTATCCATCCAATGCACTAGAAGAAAAAATATCTTCCTAGACGTTTATTTTCTAAACATTTAAATAATTATATATTATATGAATATTTAATTAAAATTAATGTCAACTTAGATTTATTGAGACATATGATCTTTTAAGATATTTGAATCGAATGCAAGATGTGTTGACACAATGGATTAAAATTAAATGTCTAAAAAGAGAATGAATGAGATCAACGTTATTTGGACGTGTGAGAGAAAAGAGATGGAGAAAATTTCTTTTTCTTGTAGTGACAGACTGACGTCAAATGAAGCCAAGTCATGTAGATTATTAGCTAATTATATTATAGTTGATGTATACTCCAAAGTGTACGTACCTTCGGCACCTGTTAAATAAATGATGATACAGTTAAATTCTTAACAGAATTCTTGTAATGCGCGCCGCAGGTTGAAACAAAACTCACCCGCGACGGAAGCGCCTCTTTGTTTAATGGTCTCCAAGCCTTTATCTATTCATGACTAATGGAATCATATATCTTATTCACAAGGTGCATGTATATCACATGACTCGAATCGCAACGAAGTTATAAATTTTAATTTTCTTTTTGAAAGAAAGTAGATCATTATAGAAATGAAATTGATACAAAAGGCGTTCCTCAGGAAGGAGGAAAGATAACATGCTCTCATCAGGGAGGAATTCAGAATTAGATAATAAGAAATAAAATAAAATAAAGAAAACATAAAAGAATCAATTCGAATGTTGGATAATCAAGTTCCAATGGTCTTTCGTGTAAGTGGATGGTCTTAATTTCTCACTTACTTTTATTCTTCATGACCACGTATATCCTAGGATTCTTCCAAGGCATTCTCCAACCACCTCAGTTAAAATCCAATAACACATCAACTTTCAATGCTCGGTGAAGCCATACTTAGAAGAAGCTTCAAAGCTCCTGCAAAATCTTCGATTACATTCACCATGTCATATTACCACAACCAGGAGTAATTTCAATTTTCAAGGGATTAATTCAATGACCTACCATAGCTCCTATATTTGAAGAGAGGCATCCTTTTCCACCCACTTCCACGAGCTCTAGACAAAATCAAAAGGGATCCTGAGGGGCATAACATGCTTATCAACAATTTAGATACCTGGTCACTCGTCCCTAGGGCCAAAGATGCAATAAAAGAAAGCCTACTGTAGTTTGGGGCGAGGGGGGTTGGGGTGGGGTGTGAGGGGAGATGATGAGGGAAGGTGTAACGATC
This sequence comes from Thalassia testudinum, assembly GCA_037157565.1. NCBI lineage: Eukaryota > Viridiplantae > Streptophyta > Magnoliopsida > Alismatales > Hydrocharitaceae > Thalassia > Thalassia testudinum. The sequence continues at coordinate 60,320,658 of JAZHRO010000013.1, read as the reverse complement.
CAAACCTAGATTCAAGTCAAATCAGGAAAAATTAACCTTTACAACTTACTGGATATGAGTTCAATGGACTTAAAAATGACCTAAAATACTTAAGTCTAAGTTGTCAAGTAGTAATTTTTAATTCTTATATCCTACCACTCATTTTCATGAGTTTAACGTGAGACTATTTTTGGAGATTGATTGAAGCCCTAAGTGATAGGGGACTCGACTTAGCAAAAATCGCAATCCAACACACAGAAAGATGTACAAAGGGTTAGTGACTCAATTCCACCTAAAGGAGTATACGTCTGGAGGGAGAGTGATGCTCCCAAAGTTCTACTATAGTTATAGGTGATACAATATCTCTTGTTCTCTCTCTAAGGTTGCGTGAAGAGAGCTCATGAGGGTCTCTCTTTTCTATTTATAATATAAAAAAATATCTAATAATATTTAATCCTTCAACGGACTTCGTGGATTCCTTGGCTTGTCCGTTACCTACTATAAATAGCATTTGTAACGTCACCGTCAGCGCTGACGTAGATATTATTGCTGCCTCTGTAACTCCGATCACTCGGATTCTTTGATTAGTCAGGCTTGCTCGGATCCACCTAATTGTTGGATATTCGGGTGGTCGGATTCATCGAACCCCTTGGGAGACAGATCCTTTGGGCATTGTGCGAAGTTTTAAATTCGATGGCATCTTTTGCCCTTCATCATGTGCTCCCATTCTTTAGCTAGCGGATGTTGCTGAGAGAGTAGACAATGCATTAAAACTTCGCATATGGACGGTGCCCCTAAATGATATTCTAGTTGTCTTCCAAGTGAAGTGAGCATTTTTCGTGAGGTGTACGTTTTTATTTCAGGCAGGCAGGGTGCCATTATTAATGTGATGTATGACTACTGAGATTTGTAGGGAATGTAGGCATGTCCTCTTGAGTTCTTGTCGGCTTTAAGAGGTCAACATTTAATGAAGGGAATGTAGGTGTGGTTCGCTTGAGTTTCTGTCGGCCTTAAGAGGTCAACATCCTGAGTAAAAATGTGATGTATGCGTCACTTTCCGCGAGTGGTAGCCAATCACTGTGGTAATTAATTTTGTCCTTTTGTGTGACAAGACTAGCATTAATTGTCGTCATTTTAAGGCGTATTTGCCTTAAATGTCGTAATGGAGAGTGATGCGATGACTATGACTGCGGTGAAATGATACACGCGTAAGAGCATTTAATGCTTGTAATGATGACTGAAGTTGTTTTGGATTTGGTAGAATCTTTTGAAATTCACGCTGCATATCGCGAGCCTTTGTTTTTCGAAGTCCATGCCTTGCAGAGGTAGAATTCCCCCTAAGGGTTATAAATAGAGGGGTGGGGCAGAGTTAATACCCCACTTACTCACTTTTACTGCTGTGGTCCCACCTTGCGAGCTGTAAAAGCTTTCGTTCGTCAAAAACACTGCGTTCGAAGGAGTAGCAGAGGCTTGACAATGTTTGGACTCGCAGGTAAGGGCAAGTCTGGCTCTTCCTTGTCAAATCTCTCACCTGAGATGAAGGATTTGTACAACTCTAGTTCCGACTTTCGTAGTCGGTCTGCCATTAAGGAGTTCCTGGCGGCACACAGACTTGATGGAGTCTAGTTCCACCCCTGTAAGTCCATGACCCACCTCTGCTTTGATGGGACAGTAGATATGTTTATAATCTGTAGATATGCCATAGAGCATGGCCTATAGGTGCCTTTAAACCCCTTTTTGGTTTCTGTTGCATGCGAAATCGTCGATGTTTAGAAATACGCATCGTAGTATAGGACGAAATTCACACAAAACACTTAAATTTATAAAGCTCGAAAATAATGTGAGTCCTAAGTCGTTCGTAGGGAGAAAATATGGAATTCACGCACTAATTTCAATATAAATCAAATGAGCACAATGATTAATTGCAAGAAAGATATGCAATGAATGATTCACAAAAATATATGTAATGATAAGCCAATGTGTATCTCTAAAGATCAGTAGAATAAAAAGAATGGAATCTCAAAAATAATGGTGATTTGAATCACCACTTAACTCTCTTTAATCAAGCATGCATCTCAAGTATCTTAAATAATTTACCAGTAACTCGAATCAGACATTCAAATAATGCCACAGTACTTAGAAAAAAATCAGACGTCGCATATGAGCTATCATACGCCTTAAGTGATAGACATAGAACCTCAGCAAGACGCATAAGGGTGCCAAGCACAGAGTAAACCTTTCAGAGGCTAAGTGTTAGCCTTTCTTCAGCATGCACCCCAAGGTCATGAGAGCAGTAGCAAGACCCTCTCCCTTCCTCCTCATAAATTCCCCTCTTCTATCATAATCGGGCAATTAGGGCATTAGTTGGGTAATCGGGTCATGAACAGTACCAGGTCCAGGCTCATCGGGCGTGAGAGGTGAGCAAGGAGTGCATATGCGTGAGAGGGGACTCGACCCCTGTGTTACTTAGGTGAAGAGGCTATGTCATGAAATCAACTTATACTTGCTCATCCCTTTATCCATATACAATGTGGTGCTAAAGGCAATGCCTTTTCTTCGCGTGCGTTGGCAATTGTTGTTGCTTCGAATTAAGGTTGGAGGTGAATGTGTGGGCTCAATTGCTGCTGCAGGTGACTATGTCATATGCATCTGTAGCTCCAGGTCATGGTAGCAAGTAGGTGGTGGCCAGAAAAGGGCAGTTGGCGGTTGGCGTCGAGGAAGACGAAGGTGGTGGCGGACATACGATGAAACCTGAAAATTCACAAACATGGGCTCTAGGCCCTAATCAGTAGGTCCAGGAGCATCATCGGAGCATGGAGAAGGTGGTGGTGGTGTTGATTTGGTCGATAATGGCGTATGGTGGTTGGATGGAGTTGGAGAGGGTGTATGGTGGAAGAGGTGTTCGGCGGAGGTGTTGAGTGGGCGGAAGGGTGAATAAGTAGAGGGCTTTTGATTCTGGATGTGTGGCGAAGGTTTTGGGAGTGTCAGCGGGGCATTTGGTGGTTTGTGGAGGGTGTGCGACCACGTCGGAGTGCGGTCGGAGAGGAAGAAGATGACGGGAGAGAGAGGCAGCTGTCGGTCGAAACAGGGAGATGAGGAGCTAAACCTAATCTAGAGAAGAAGAGGGAGAGCTTGGGACCTAATTACGGACGAAGAGCGGAAGGAATTGCGCTAGCTTTGATTGGTAGGACATGGAGAAGTCATTCGGTGAAGGAGACGACGATGTCTGAAGGGGGAGGAAGCTCCTGGCAGGTATGGCAAGGAGTAGACAATGAAGGGAGGAAGTTTATCTCTGCCTATAGTATGCGGCAGAGGGCGAAGAAGCTGGAGTAGAGGGGTCGCTGGAGCTATAATGGAGGTGGCCAGAGGGAGAAGAAATTAAAGAGATGAGGCCAAAATCGAGCTGAAAAGAATGGCCATGCTAGGGGGAGCTTTTATAGAGCTCAAGTCTGAGCTACAAATGAAGAAACAAGCTTGATTTGCTTGGAAATTAGGTCACAAGGAACCCACAAATTTCATGGATTTGTTAGGGCAAATCAGCACGAATTGGAAGCCAAGATCTGGTTCAAATGATTCTTTGTAGTGTGAATATCAATCCCACCAATTTTGGTGAGATTTAGTGGTGCTTTGATGAGGTTTTGAGGTGGTTAAAGGTTGGTGCTGAGATCGGTTGACCTCCAATGGCGGTAGGAACCTAATGGTGAAGAAGATGAAGAAGTTAGGGGTCTTTCTGCAAATAATTTGAAAGTTAGGGGCTTGATTGAGAGCAATAGAGTTTTTTTTTTTTGGAGGAAGTAAGGAATGCTATTGAAAACGATAGCAAACCAGGAAAAAATTTATTAAAATGTCAACTATAAGTAACTACAAAGAATCACTCCACTCTCCAATAAGGGATTCACACCCCCTTACAATTTTGCCAACACACACTGACAACCCCTTGAACACTTTTTTGTTCCTCATTCTCCACACATACCAAAGCAAAGCCACCATTACTAAATGTGGTCTTGCATTCATTTGAAATTCTCTCCATAAGCCATCCTACATGGGCAGTGGGTATCCACAAACAGCCCTCCATACTTGGTCCGTCACCAAGCATGAGGAGAAGAGATGCCTTACGCTATCAGTAGCAAACGCATGGAGAGGACATTGCATTGGTGGGGTACCCATCCTTCTGTGTTGTAGCCCCCCCATGATAAGTCTTTCTTTTCTACATAGCCAAAGGAAGATTTTCACTTTGAGGGGTATGCGTAGCTTCCATATATGTGTGCACTGACTATCAATTTCATCCATGTTGGCTTGACCACTATCACACACCAAGATTTTGTATGCTTTTGCAAAGGTATACTTCCCACGAGACCATTCAAACTTGTCCACACCACCTTTTGGCTCGAAGGCTTCCAGGTTGTGTAGCAGCCTGTTAAAGTCTTCACGCGATCTGCCTCCCTCACACAGATAACAGCTAGTAGGAGCCCACATATTACGATCTGCATTCCAGCAGGTGGCAACCGATGTTGACTTGTTTGATGTGGCATTGAAGGTGCGTGGGCATTTCTCCTTTAGTAGTCCCAACTGAGACCAACAATCAGTCCAGAAGGCGAAGTCAGAGCCATCTCCAATCACCGGCTAGTAGTGTTGCCAATTGTCCTGCAATGCCTTGGCTATCGACTTCTAGAATGGTGAGGGTTTGCATGGGTTCAGTCTTACCCAATCCACATGCGAGGATCCGTATGAATCCTGGATCAAATCAGTCCAAAGGTTGTTGCCCCATCGAACAACTTGATTGCCCACTTCAGTAGTAAGGAATCATTGAATTCTTTCAATGAACATATCCCCATGCCACCATTTTTCTTGAGTCTGCACAGCCCCTACCATTTCACCGGTTGGAGGAACTTCCCTTCACATTTTGCCCCTTTCCAAAAGAAAAGTTTGCACATCATGTCCAATCTTTTCCAAATAGATTTCGGTGCTCTGAACATAGAGAAGTAGAACACCTGAATAGATGTGATAACAGTGTTAAGGTGGATCAATCACCACCCTTCGATAAGAAGCAAGCATTCTAGTTCTCAAGTTTGGCAGTTGATGGGAACATCATCATGAGCTATAATTAGCTCATTTTGATCCAATTAAGTCAGTAAATGCTCCTACATAACTGCCAGAGAGTCATATTTCACTGCATAATCATTTTGAAGGAAAGATAAGAAACTAAGGTTAAAACTATAATTTTACCATCATATCATGAATGCAGTACAACCACAGGTTTTCCTAGGAGTTAATTAAGGGTCAAAAGGGTCCTAAAAGGCTAACAAATGGGTTAGAACAATCAGAAAAGGGTTTGCACGTGTTCTGAGAATTAAATGACTTTTGAAACCCTAAAAATAGATCCGCTTAATTAACTAAGGTTCTGGTTAAGATAAAATTTACCTAAACCTTCTAAAATTCATAGAAAAATATTATTTAGGGTTTGGAACCTTCAATTTGACCATCAGAACCCGTTTTGACCCAAAATAGAGCCTTAGACAAACATTTACCCTAATTTTGATTTTTACATAAATTACTTAGTCAAACGTGGTCAAAACCAAAATCCAACTTCACCATTGGATTCCTTAGGTCCAAATTAGGTTTGTACCAAAATTTTGACCTAAGATGAGTTTGTCTTGATCTAGTTTGCAACTTGGTCCTGTCTGATTACATTTATGCCCTTAACTTTCAAAATATTTTCAAACAAATCCCTAGCTTTGTCGTCGTTCTCACAAAAAGGTCCCTTCCGCCATTAAACCTATTCCTACTTGCTCCGGCGACCTTGATTTGGAAAGAACTCCTTGATTTCTTGACGAATCCCTTTCAAATTTGAAAGGGAAGTTCGTCAAGAAATTCCCTTCCTTTTGAGTCAAATCTCATGCCCCAAAACCTTCCCAATATCTCATAAGAACGCATGAGAGATTTGGGTATCAAGTAATTTCCCAACTCCGGCAAGCTTTCCAAGCTTGGCATGCTTTCTTCCCAAGCTCAAAACTTCTTCCTGAGATCTATAAAAGAACCTCCTGATAAGAACCGTTCTCCCTACGCTCGAAATCGGCTAAGATCCTCCCCAATTCCTCTCTCTCTCTCTCTCTCGGTCGAAAGCTCCTCGACATCCGGCGAGCTCCCTCATCCTTCTTCGTCCTTCGTTCGCAATACCAGCAACGGAGTTGTCTTCCTCGTTTCTTCCCGCGTCGAGCCATACCAGCCGACATCCTAATCTCCTTCCTCGCCGTTTACCTCTCTTCGGAGCTGTTCTCTTCTTCGGCACCGGCAACACCACAACCGGCGCCCTCTCCTTCCCACTTCATCCGTTACTACATTCAATTGCTCCCTAAACTCTTCCTCATCACACTAACACTTTCGACATGTTTCGACCTCAACCACGCCTCCGCAACTCCATCGTCTTCTACCGCTCTGGCGACACCTTCGGTGAGGTACATCTCGCCCCACACACCACCAAATCCCTCTTCGACTACCTAAAAACCTCCGCCACACCTCTCTACTCATTTCCCCTCTCTCATTTCGATCCGTCATCCACCTGAACACCGCCCCGAACAGACCCATCATTGCACACCAACTCTGTCATCAACCGGCCACCACAGACCACCATCCTAAAAAAAAAATCACCATCAGCACCTTCGCCATGCCTTGGCAAAGCTCCTGAACTATTCTAATGTGGCCATGAGGCCTTATTCAATGTTTCAGGTGTTCGTCCTTCTCCGCCTCTGCCGCCTTCATCTTTGCCTTTGTTCACAGTCCTCCGGCCGCCAAACCATTTGCCTCTAGCATCAGGAAACGCGGTTTCACCTCACAACTCCAACCGCGTTCCCAATTGGCTTCCTAGTAGCAGTAGCATCAACAATTGAAGGGTTTCACCTCTGCTGCAGATGCGCAAAGAAGACATGAGCGAATAGTCCCACATCGTAGGATTTGGAAGCGGCGCAAGCGCATGAGTTGCAAAAGTGTTGAGGGCTTATCGCCTCAATACTTGCGGGGTGCGGTCCCTCACACCCTTCACGCTCCTCGTTCGTGACCTCTCCTCCACGGACTTGGTGCACCCAACCCGCTTAAGCCTTCACTCCTTGGCCACTACACCACGTTGGTGATCCTGGACCCGGGTATGCGGATCCTCCGATTACCCGATAACCCGATGTGCATGGCTCTGGGAGAGCGGAACCTAAGAGAGAGAAAGGAAGAGAGTGTGCAGGGTAGGGGATGGTTTTGTTCTTCTGTGCATTAGCTAACACTTAGCCAAAATCTGAGCCCTTTCCCCTGTGCTTAAAGAAGGAAGAATATGGGCAGAAAAAGAAGGCTTGAAGATAAGAAGGAAGAGAAAGAAAAGAGAAGCCAAGAAAGAAGAAGAAAGCAGAAGCAGAAGAAGGAGAAGGAAAAAGTGAAAGAAGAGAAAGAAGAAACAAAGGAGAGGGCCATTTAAGCGTCTGATCTCCAAAGGAGACATCTGATTACTGTAGCATTCAAGCTACTGTGAGGATATTTGGTCCCAACTACTGTGGCATTATTGATTACTTAGTTTACATATAACTATACTTAATAATTGGTGATCTAAATCACCATTATTTTGTTATAGATTTTTTTTATCATGTCCAATTCTTGTTATACTCGTGCTCTACATTGATTATCATTTTTGAGTAGTTTATTTGGTTTAAATTCTTGTGCTCATTTGCATTATTTGAGAGTAGTGTGTGAATTCATATTGCTCCCTGTGTTCGACCTCGGACTTTTAAATTCGAGTAATAAAAATTTATTTATTTGAGCGCTATTCTAGTTATACTGCAACGCGACAATTTTAAAACACCGATTTAGCGCGCAAACATTTTGGCACCGTTGCTAAGGAGCAACACGCAATTCACTATTATTCTCTGCATTATTTGATTATATTTGAGCACTAACTTGCCTTGTCTACTTTCTTGTGATTTTGTGAGGTACTTCACGAGGAGATCTTCCACGCAAAATAACCACAACAGGGTAGGTAACTTCTCCATTCTTCCCTAATTAACCTCCTAATCTTGGGAAGACAAAAGAAAAAAAAAGGGGAAACAATTAATTAGGAATCACCTGCCTTATTTCATAGTAATCATCATTTAAAGGGCAAAATTCCTGATTTGCGAAATTCTTTTCAAATCTCATTGAGTTGAAGTGATTCTGTTTAGAGATCCTACCCTAAATTTCCTGTGCCTATTAGGGACTGCGTTTAATTTCTAATCACTTTTGGGATAACACACTTCTTACTTGAAGCCCAGGGTGAACATATCAAGATCAATTGGACTTAGAAATAGAGCCAATTAGGATTTCTGCATTAGGGTTTTGAAGTGCTAGTAAACATGTTTGGCTGAATTAAAGGAAAGTTACCCTCCCGCATTTGTGTGCTACCCAAGCCCTTGATTGAAAAGATCTAATCAAGAAAAACCCTAAAAATAAGCTCTAAATTCACTTGAATCCTAAAATCCTTAGACCTAATAACCTGGGAGTCAAATCAGGGTGATTTCTAGGTCTTGACCTAGATCTCATTCTGCCATCTTTAGGGTAAGTCAGGTGAAGTTGGTTTACATTGTAGGCCAACCAACCTCCAAATTAGGTCACAAGTTAAATTAATTTCTAATCAATTGAAACTCAAGGCACAAATTAGGACATAAAAGTGATAGACTTAAGGAATTAAGTTCATACATTCTGATCTACCTGGAACCTCAGTGACAAGGAAGGTTGGGTGGGGGAAACCCTATAACCCGTGGGGATGCTCTACTGTGTAGGGGCCTTTGAGGGGCTCTCCTTTTCTGGCTGCCCAGGTACTTCTCGGGTGTGCGAATTTCTTATTCAGAGGTATCATTCGCCTCGAAATTGCCTTAGTCACCCAAACATCTTTGGGTGCCTTGATTGGGTAAATCTCACATCTGATCCCTCATCCCTTCTATTTAGAGCATATACACAGATTTTCTTGGGAATCTCTTTTTAGATTTGATCAATTTCAACCTAATCTTGAATTTTGATTCTACATCTTGATTGCACCATCTGATTCAAAAATGTAGCCTGGCTATTTAGGAAAACAATTGAAGAAACCTGAATCTCCAATATCCATGAAAGAAATAATGGTTGAGGATGCCCTTAGATTTTATGAGATCGATGACAAAACCTCAAAACCAATTGAAGGCATTCAGGTTAATGTATCGATAACAACAACCTTCATCATAAATTGTGCCCAAGTAATTATAACACAAGTAACAAATGGATCTACTTGGGATGTTCTCATGATAGGATACATTAAGTTAGAGAAATTACATAACTTTGAATATCTCCAATGCATGACAAATCCTGTACTTTAGGAAAGACACCAAGATGATCTTGAAAAATGGGAAGAGATGATAAAATTATTAAAGTAGATTATCGATCAAAAATACCCGTACACTCCCCAAACATTTAGTGAAACATCTTGGAACAATACTGAGGATTTACCTGATTTTCCAAATCCCGGGTTCGAGAATCAAGTTTGTTGTGGACCTCCAACCCAAATGGAATATGATCAACCTAATATACAGATTGATATGCCTGACCTTGAGATGGGTTGGGAGGATCCAATTGCAGGAGAACACGATATCGAGCTAGCCCTTGAGACATAAAACCCTGGTTTGCCAAGTATAGAACTCTTAGACTCCTGTGATAATGAGATTGAATCAGAACCTCTCGAGGGTGTAAATTCCGCTCCTTACTCTGATAAGGAGACCCTCGAAGGCAATTCTGACATCCCTGTAGAGCTCAACCTATATTCTAGTGATTCAACCCACACCCTTAGTCTAGAATCTGGATCTGAGCCTTCTTGGGAGGATTACAAGGACTAATGTGATGAAAATTAGATTTTGAATCGGGTTTATGATTCTGGGACTTTATTTGATGAATATACCTCTCCAACCTCCTCAGAAATATAGATTGATTTTTCGAAAGTCACACTGATCTATGATACAGAAATCGAGGAGTTGGAGGAGTTGGGTTTTGATTGGGTCTTCCCTACAAGCCAAAAACCAGAGCCCATGCCTAATAGGAACACCTTTTTTAGCTTGAAATATGAGAATAGGCTAGACCCAAGGCAGGTTGCTGAGTCTATATCTTGTCATTTATTCTATGGTGGAACCTCTAATCCCGAATCAAATTCAGAACTTGATTCTCGCAAATTCTCCGACGATTTCGGATCTTACTATGATTTCGGAGAACCATTATTTCCTGACGACTATGAGCCAATCTACGACCTAAGCATACATGATCCATTCTTTGACTCTAACTCTGAGGTCCCTGATCCCAAGATCACAGATTCAAAATTAGGTTCTATTAAGGTAGGAATATTTCTTTTTGATACTCAGGAATCAAAAATAGAAATTGCTGAGAGTGTCTACAACCCAGAGTTCGAATCTTTTCTTGACTCAGACTTTCTTCATCCTATAAACACTCTTCAGGCATTTACCTTTGAGTTTGATGGCTACTATAAGGACTCTCTAAATGAACCTACCTTTGAATCCTTACTAGAGAAGCCCTCATACACAATTATTCTTGAAAACACCTCTTCTACACATGCAGAACCTTCCCAAACCTGTTTTCAACCTCGACCCGCAACCGGACTCAATTTCTACTCCGATTCTCCTTTCGATCCGGTTGCAGATGATTCTCCTCTACATTCAAATTGGGTTTCGGACTTCGATCAGACTACAAATCACGCCCCATCCTTCTCTGATCACTCTCGTAGGGATCTCACATCTTCCAGTGATTCTTTTGAGGATCCATACTCTGACCAGGCTGATCCAACTCAGCCAAACCCTGGATTCACACTTCTGCATCATTCCGAGCTCCACAGCATATGGTGGGTTTCGCATCTCTTGATTTACATCGATCAACCCACCAGATTAATTGGGTTTGGGCTGCATCATCAGCCTACTGATCTGAACAAGCACCTGGTTTGACCAACCAGGCTATTGATCAAGGTGCTTGTTCTACACAACTCCTCTAATTTCACCACTCCTTTATACCATTTTTCGCTTGGCTGAAGGTGTTGAATTTAGCGCTTAACGAGAGGCAACCTGCAATTCCAAAAACTCGAGATCCTTCTGATTATCCTTCTGTACTTCACGTCTATTGCATCCTGAGTCCAGTTTTAGAACAGTCGATCCCACCTCTTGTACTCGTACCAGGGATTGAAATTGTCCGCAACAGTCATTCCTGACTTGTTCACCCACCCGATAATCCTGTTCTAATTCCTGAACCTAAAACTATTTCACACCCTCTATTTACAATGAGGACATTGCAAAACTTAGGCATGGGGAGTGGTAAAGTGCAAACATACAAAAATTCACAGTTCAAAAGGGTTCTCACAAAAAAAGCACACATTCCAAAAAACCAAAAAAAAATTTTTTTGAAAAAGAACAAAAATAGGAGAAGGGAGGAAATTTTGAATTGATATCATTTGTTGAGGAGAAAAGGGGAGGAGATAAAAATGTCAATTTGAAGAGAAAAGAAAAAGAGATAGTCATTAGTAAAAGATTAAGGAATTGACTTAGTTCTAGAACAAATCAACAGGAAAAAAATAAAAAATAAAAAGTATTAAAGAAACAAAAAGAGATTAGTAGGAACGCTGATCTTAGGCCTCTTGGGCTGTAATCTTAAGCTTAAAAATTCAAGTATCCACTAAGATCTGGATAGTCCTCAAGAGGTTGGGGAAAATGCGAAACTTAAGTATTAGGTCTGAGGCTTAGGGATTATTTGGCCTCATTAACTGACCTCTGGTTTGCAGGACTCGGTAACCTAGGCACCCCAATCTACACACAGCCTGGTTCAGTGCACCTAAGTATCAAAATCACGCAAATGAGTTAAATCTATTCTGAAAAGGTTACCTAGATTAGGAGCGGCTGATCAACACAAGTTGATTTGGACGAGTTCCTGGTGTGTGGAGGCGGGAAATTCCCCTCGAAGATGTGCAATAACATATCGTTTCCTCGGTGCTTGTCTCCTAGGATATCTAAATATCCTTCTAGGGGCATGTAAGCACCTTGTGCTAGTTCAGATGCCACGGGCGGCATTATTATGAAATGTCGACTGCCAGGGTCTGGATTTAGCTATAGAATACTATGGGCGGGATTATCTTGAAATCTCGAAAGCTAGGGTTCTGGGGGTTGCCATGGGCGGTGCTATCTCGAAGCATCAATTGCCAGGGATCCTACGAGGATTGATGATGGGAACTAGGAATCCGATACAGACCGTGTTGTAAAGCTAATCTGAGGCTAGAAATAAAAAGAAAAGAGAGAAAACTCTCCAAAAATAAAGAAAAGTTTTTCTATCTCTCTCTTACAAAAATGCACTGCAAACTGAACCTGGGCTAAAACATGTTATAAGCACGGGTGCTTTAACCACGGAGTTCAACGAACCTTAGGTTAGTTCCTGGGGACCTTATAAACCTTCACGGCAGACTGAGGCTAGAGCTGGTCAGGTTCGAATCTTGGTTGGTATTTGAGTACCTCTAGGTCTACTATCAGCATTCTGACCTAATCTACAAAAAAAAGCACACATCAGAGTTTTTAGCATAGAAAGGCATATGATTTAGAATTAAAGGTAATTCCATGAGATTTTGCTAAGGGACTAACAAAAGCTAGGCATGGGGGTATGATGGGAACACCATCATGAACCATAAATAGCTCATTTTGATCCAATTAAGTAGTAAATGCTCCTACATATCTGCCAGAGAGTCATATTTCACTGGATAATCATTCTGAGGGAAAGACAAGAAACTAGGGTTAAAACTGTAATTTTACTATCATATCATGAATGCAATACAACCATGGGTTTTCCTATGGGTTAATTAAGGGTCAAAAGGGTCCTAAAAGGCTAACAAATGGGTTAGAACAATCAGAAAAGGGTTTGTACGTGTTCTAAGAATTAAATGACTTTTGAAACCCTAAAAATAGACCCGCTTAATTAACTGAGGTTATGGTCAAGATAAAATTCACTTAAACCTTCTAAAATTTATATAAAAATATTCTCTAGGGTTTGGAACCTTCAATTTGACCATCAGAACTCGTTTTGACCCAGAATAGAGTCTCAGACAGACATTTGCCTAATTTAGGTTTTTGCATAAATTACTTAGTCAAACATGGTCAAAACCAAAACCCAACTTCACCATTGGAATCTTTAGGTCCAAATTAGGTTTGTACCAAAATTTGGACCCAAGATGAGTTTGTCTTGACCTAGTTTGCAACTTGGTCCTGTCTGATTATATTATGCCCTTAACATTCAAAATCTTTTCAAATAGACCCCTAGTTTTGTAGCCGTTCTCACAAAAAGGTCCCTTCCGCCATTAAACCTATTCCTGCTTGCTCCGACGACCTTGATTTGGAAAGAACTCCTTGATTTCTTGATGAATCCCTTTCAAATTTGAAAGGGAAGTTCGTCAAGAAATTCCCTTCCTTTTAAGCCAAATCTCATGCTCCAAAACCTTCCCAATCTGTCATGAGAATGCATGAGAGATTTGGGTATCAAGGAATTTCCCAACTCCGATAAGCTTTCTAAGCTTGGGAAGCTTGCTTCCCAAGCTCAAAACTTCTTCCTGAGATCTATAAAAGAACCTCTTGATAAGACCGTTCTCCCTACACTCGAAATCGGCCAAGATCCCCCCCAATTCCTCTCTTTCTCTCGGCCGAAAGCTCCTCAACGTCCGGCAAGCTCCTTCATCCTTCGTCCTCCACTCGCAATACCAGCAGCGGAGTTATTGATGCGAAGTTTGGCATGATTTGTAAAAGCGATTTTTAAGTCGTTGTAACAAGCCAAATCGCATACACTTTTAAATTTATATTCTTAGATAGGGGAGTATCTAGGGTCGTCTAAGGAGGTGGGTTGCTTGCAAATCAACTCTCTTGCTTAGAAAATAAATCTCAACTTTCTCTTTGGTATTTTAAATATATATATTTTTAGTTTTGAAATAATAAGGGCAAGGTACCAATTGTGATGGAAAAGTGCTAACACCTAAAATGGATAAGCTAAAATTTAAGAGATGAAAATGTCCACTACCTAAGCTCACTCTAGGAAAGTGGAGGCTTAGAGTAATTAGGAAGTGGAAGTGAAATAAGTGTTAGACAATGACAACAATTGCAATAGGAATAAAAAAAGAAGGCAATTTAATTAAGCAGAATTTGTGTTCTCTACAAACGCAAGTAGAGGAATGCTTCTACTAGAAATAGAAAAATATAAAAGCAATAAAAGAAACACAAATCCTCTTGCAAAATCTGGTGAAGAAGGGAGTCTTCTTGCTCCAAGCCTAGCCGCTCCTTGGCTTGAAAAGAGGGTTTCCTTCTTTTCCTTCCTTGAAAGCTCCTCCAAGGTGGATGCTACCACCTTCAATGCTCTCCTTCAAGGGTGGGCGTGCACCACCCTCAAGCTCTTCTCCAAGGTGGCATGGACCACCTTCAAGACCTCCTCCAAAGGTCTTCCTTGCCTGGCTCCTCCTTTGGCTGGAAAGGGCACAAGAGAGAAGGGAAGAGAGGAAGGCACCAAGGGGATAGAATATCCCCTTAATCTTCTTCTTCTTCACTCTTGGGCGTGGGCTCTAGGTAGAGTATGAGAGGAAATTTGCTAGCCAAGGATGGTTTGAATGGTGGTGGGTAGTGGTCTTTTTATAGGGTAGGATGAGGGGTTAAGGTGACTCTTGAAATGGAGGGCTAAGATGGGAAGATGGAGGTAGTTGGGGATCCTATGGCTAAGGGTAATTGGCGCCAACCCAAGGGGCACCTAGGTGGTGGTTATGGGTGGTGGCACCGCTTGAAGTTGAAGCCAAAATGGCTTCTAGAAGGGTGGCTTAGGTGGCGCCAAGTAGGGTTCTAGAAGGAGGGGTAGGTGGGTGGCTAGGATGGGTTGTAGGGTTATGTGTAGGGCCATGATGTGGGGGTGTTTTGGCTCCAAAAGGGAGGGCTTCTAGAAGGGTATTTTGGCACCAAAATAAGGTGTCTTTTGGGTGTAGTTGAGGGGCTAGGAGGTGTCCATCTTGGTGCCAAATTAAAGTAGAGGTTAGGTAGCTTAGGTGGACTAGGTAAGCTTAGTTGGTGGAGCTAGCTAGGGTTAAGTTGAAGGTGGAGGATAGACAAGGAGTTGGTTGCTAGCTAGGATAAGCTAAGCTAAGCTAGCTTAGCTAGCTATGGAGTAGAGGAGGAGGTATTGGAGCTAGGGTTTGAAGAGAGGAGCTGAGGAGGAGAGGCCTGGAGCTTGAACTCGAGCTGGCAGTTGCTGAAGAGGGTGGCATGGAGCTACTCTAGCTGGCTTAGCTTGCTAGTTCTTTGCTAGTTGCTAAGCCAAGCTAAAGTAAGCTGGCTTCTACCATAATGAGCTGAGGTGAGCTGGGTCTAGTGCTACCAGGGAGGATCAAGCTGGTTGAGGCAGCTAAGGTAGCTTAGCTCAACTAAGTTGAGCTAAGCTGAGTCCCCGGGAGCTGGACTTGAGCTTCCTAAGCTGGGATGAATTCATCTTCAGCTGGCTAGAGTTGAATGGAGCTGGATGTAGCTAGACCTGAGTTGGGGTGAACTCAAGTCAACTCAGTTGAGCTAGCTAGAGCTTCCTGTGGACTAGTGGGAGCTGAGATGAGCTAAAGTCAACTAAGTTGAGTTGGATCTGAGCTGACTTGAGTTAGGGTGAGCTAAGATGAGCTCTCTTAAGCTGCCATTCAGCTGAGATGAGCTAAATAGAGATAGGATGAGCTAACCCTTGTTCAGGTGAGCTGATTTCCAGCTATGGTGAGCTGGATCAAGCTGAGTTCCAACTGGTGAGAGCTTCTCCTTCACCAATTGCCTTCCTGAGTGCTAGGGTTCTAGGGATCTGGCAACTTGTATTTCCCTAACACTTACAAAAACATATCAAAAAGATAATAAAAAATGCAATGCATGCCTAACCTAATTAATGCCTAAATGTTGCCCAAAAACCCATTTGTGGAGTAAAAATCCTAAGAACTAAGTTTGTTTTAATGCATAAGAATGATGATAAACTAGCGTTTGTCACACTCTCATGCTTATCTTTTGCTAGTCTCTTAGCAAAACTTTAATTTTTTGGAAAACAGAATTTTTGGGAAATCTAATTTTTTTGACTTTTGAGGAGAAAAAGATTAAGGGACCATGGTTGATCTAAACACAGGAGGCACGGGATTTGTTAAGGATAAACATCGAGATGTATTTTTGGATCAAAAAATTAGACAAAATGGGATTAATATATCCTTCGAAAAATTCACAAATTAACCCCTTGTTAATTCAGATTATTTGAAAATTTTGTTTTAATGATTTTTCTGGCTCTTGAATCTGATTCACAACTTGCAAAATCCTTTAAAATCTTGTGTTTGTGCTTGTGAAAAGCCAATATTTATAGGGGCGTGTTTTTGGTTAATTTTTTTCTCTCCCCCATGCTTATTTTTAGCTTAGTCTTACAACACATGTGTTGGGATCATCATTCCCATTACCAATCCTCAAGGGGGTTCTGGTGCCAGTACTTCAGGATAACACTATCCATGACACCACCCAGGAGCTCACAACCCCAAAACATAATGCGGTGTAAAGGGGCGCTTCAAGCAAACTCAAGCTCTTGCTTCGACACTATAGGTAGAGCATCGTGCAAGACACTTGAGCTGCTAAAATTTGATTTACTGCTCCATCTAAAGATATGAAATATAGATATGGAGCAGTGCCGAGGTGGTAACATGTTGACATCGCATCCTCAAAGGAGGCATTTTCCTACTTCTCGGCGGTAGGAACTCAAACCAATGATCTGCTTCAGACTTTTACTAAATCCAAACAAGGGAGTTTTTCTAATTTTTAGTTGTTTTTAAGTGTTGGCTTGTGTGTGAAAATTGACACAAGAAGTTTCTCAAGACATGCAAGTTTTTGAATCAGAAACTAAGTCAAATACTTTCCACATTACAAAATAGGATTAAGTCACTTGAACTATCATGAGTTCAGGTGGAATTTTTAGAGAAGGATATCTGATCTAGTTTAAAAATAGACCATGAAATTCTAATGGTTAGATCCACATCCTCATCCCTAGTTTTTAAAGATTAAATCCCATTGTACCAAAAGTGAGTTTCTCGACCTTAGTCCCAATTTCAAAATTTTTCCTAAAAAAGTTTTCAACATTTTTATATTTTTTGGGTATGCAAGCAGGAAAAATAAAATAACTAAAGAAAAATGCATGTTTTTAGGTTTTGAAAATCCTAAATCGATTGTCAAATTTTAAAAACACCCCCCATGCTTAAGATATGCAATGTCCTCATGCATTAGGAGGGAAAAGGGATCACCTTAAAGAAGAGCGGTCGGGTTTAGGATGGTCAAAACTTGGAAAAAGAAAGGAAAAAGGAAAGCAGGAAAAATATGATGGGTTACCTCCCATCCAGTGCTATCTTTTACGCCATTCAGCCGGGCGTGAAGGTATGCACGGAAGATGGAAAATCATGTAAATAGTTGGACACTTGGATGCCCGCAAAAAAGTGTCTTCTTCTAGATCCCTAGAAAATTGATTAGAAGCAATACTGTGATCAAAGTTGAATGGAAAATGATAAGTGTAGCCCGAGTATGGCCATGGTTTTAAGTCAGGTTGGATGCCAAACTCGGGCGGGGCTGGTGGTAGGTCCAAAAGAAAGGAGTCGAGGAAGGGATGGTGAGGATTGGGTGAAGTTAGTGTGGAAAAGTGGGGTACGGGAAGAGTGGGTGGTTTAGGGTGATTAGGGGGTTCATTAGGAATGGATTTTGGGTCAAGACAAGTTTCCAGATCACAGATTTCGCCGACCACTGATTCTGAATCAGAGTCCTTAAAAAAATTATGGTCGGTAAGGGTATCTATCAAAATTGTCTCCACCATATTGGAAATTTTTGTTTCAGAGTCCTCAAAAAAGTTATCATCATGGAATCTCCTAGAGGATTTGAAAATATCTAAAGTGATAGTTTGGCTGGCGTAAGTGATATCCATTTTGCCTGTGTGGCAATTGATATTTGCCTTTGAAGTGGCCAAAAAAGGGCGTCCAAGGATTATTGGGAAGTCCAGTAATGATTCAGGTACCTCAATGTCAAGGACTAGAAAGTCTGCAGGGAAGACACAATTCTGGACCTTGACCAAAACATCCTCGACAATCCCTACCTATATGTATATAGTTTTGAAATAATAAGAGCAAGGTGCGAATTGTGATGGAAAAGTGCTAACACCTAAAATGGATAAGCTAAAATTTAAGAGATGAAAATGTCCACTACCTAAGCTCACTCTAGGCAAGTGGAGGCCTAGAGTAGTTAGGAAGTGGAAGTGAAATAAGTGTTAGAACAAAGACAACAATTGCAATAGGAATAAAAAAAGGAGGTAATTTAATTAAGTAGAATTTGTGTTCTCTACAAAGGCAAGTAGAGGAATGCTTCTGCTAGAAATAGAAAAATATAAAAGTAATAAAAGAAACACAAATCCTCTTGCAAAATCTGGTGAAGAAGGGAGTCTTCTTGCTCCAAGCCTAGCCGTTCCTTGGCTTGAAAAGAGGGTCTCCTTTTCTTTCCTTGAAAGCTCCTCCAAGGTGGATGCTACCACCTTCAATGCTCTCCTTCAAGGGTGGGCGTGCACCACCCTCATGCTCTTCTCCAAGGTGGCATGGACCACCTTCAAGACCTCCTCCAAAGGTCTTCCTTGCCTGGTTCCTCCTTTGGCTGGCATGGGCACAAGAGAGAAGGGAAGAGGGGAAGGCACCAAGGGGATAGAATATCCCCTTAATCTTCTTCTTCTTCTTCTCTCTTGGGTGTGGGCTCTAGGTAGAGTATGAGAGGAAATTTGCTAGCCAAGGATGGTTTGAATGGTGGTGGGTAGTGGTCTTTTTATAGGGTAGGATGAGGGGTTAAGGTGACTCTTGAAATGGAGGGCTAAGATTGGAAGATGGAGGTAATTGGGGATCCTATGGCTAAGGGTAATTGGTGCCAACCCAAGGGGCACCTAGGTGGTGGTTATGGGTGGTGGCACCCCTTGAAGTTGACGCCAAAATGGCTTCTAGAATGGTGGCTTAGGTGGCGCCAAGTAGGGTTCTAGAAGGAGGGGTAGGTGGGTGGCTAGGATGGGTTGTAGGGTTATGTGTAGGGCCATGATGTGGGGGTGTTTTGGCGCCAAAAGGGAGGGCTTCTAGAAGGGTATTTTGGCGCCAAAACAAGGTGTCTTTTGGGTGTAGTTGAGGGGCTAGGAGGTGTCCATCTTGGCGCCAAAATATAGTAGAGGTTAGGTAGCTTAGGTGGACTAGGTAAGCTTAGTTGGTGGAGCTAGCTAGGGTTAAGTTGAAGGTGGAGAATGGCCAAGGTGCTGGTTGCTAGCTAAGCTAAGCTAAGCTAGCTTAGCTAGCAATGGAGTAGAGGAGGAGATATTCGAGCTAGGGTTTGAAGAGAGGAGCTGAGGAGGAGAAGCCTGGAGCTTGAACTGGAGCTGGCAGCTGCTGAAGAGGGTGGCATGGAGCTACTCTAGCTGGCTTAGCTTGCTAGTTCTTTGCTCGCTGCTAAGCCAAGCTAAAGTAAGTTGGCTTCTACCATAATGAGCTGAGGTGAGCTGGGTCTGGTGCTCCCGGGGAGGATCAAGCTGGTTGAGGCAGCTAAGGTAACTTAGCTCAACTAAGTTGAGCTAAGCTGAGTCCTCGGGAGCTGGACTTGAGCTTCCTAAGTTAGGATGAATTCATATTCAACTGGCTGGAGTTGAATGGAGCTGGATGTAGCTATACCTGAGCTGGGGTGAACTTAAGTCAGCTCAGCTGAGCTAGCTAGAGCTTCCTGTGGACTAATGGGAGCTGAGATGAACTAGACTCAGCTAAGTTGAGCTGGATCTGAGCTGACCTAAACTAGGGTGAGCTACGATGAGCTCTCTTGAGCTGCCATTCAGCTAAGATGAGCTGAATGGAGCTAGGATGAGCTAACCCTAGTTCAGGTGAGCTGATTTCCAGCTATGGTGAGATGGATCAAGTTGAGTTCCAACTGGTGAGAGCTTCTCCTTCACTAATTGCCTTCCTGAGTGCTAGGGTTCTAGGGATCTGGCAACCTGTATATCCCTAACACTCACAAAAACACATCAAAAAGATAATAAAAAAATGCAATGCATGGCTAACCTAATTAATGCCTAAATGCAGCCCAGAAACCCATTTGCGAAGTAAAAATCCTAAGAGCTAGGTTTGTTTTAATGCATAAGAATGATGATAAACTGGCATTTATCAGTTATCTTCCTCGTTTCTTCCCGCATCGAGTCGTACTAGCTGGCGGCCTAATCTCCTTCCTCGCCGTTTCCCTCTCTCTGGAGCTGTTCACTTCTTCAATGCCAGCAACACCACAACCGACACCCTCTCCTTCCCACTTCATCCGTTACTACATTCAACTGCTTCCTAAACTCTTCTCCTCACACCAACACTTTCGACATGCCGTTTTGACCTCGATCACACCTCCACGACTCCATCGTCTTCTACCACTCTAGCCACACCTCTGGTGAGGTACATCTCGTTCCACACACCACAAAACCCCTCGCTGGCTACCTTAAAACCTCCGCCACTCCTCTCCGCTCATTTCCCTTCTCTCATTTCGATCCATCATCCACCTAAACATTGCCCCGAAGAGACCCATCATCGCACACCAACTCCGTCATCAACCGGCCACCATAGACTACCATCCTCCATGAAATCACCATCAGCACCTTCGTCATGCCTTAGAAAAGCTCTTGAACTATTCTAATGTAGCCGTGAGGCCTTATTCAGTGTTTTACGTGTTCGCTGTTCTCTACCGCCGCCACCTTCATCTCTGCCTTTGTTTACAGTCCTCCAATCACCAAACCATCTGCCTCTAGCATCAGGAAATGCGATTTCACCTCACGACTCCAAACGCATTCCCAATTGGCTTCCCAGTAGCAGAAGCATCAACAATTGAAGGGCTTCACCTCTGCTGCAGATGCGCAAAGAAGACATGAGCGAATAGTCCCACATCGTGGGATTTGGAAGGGGCACAAGCGCATAAGTTGCAAAAGTATTGAGGGCTTATCGCCTCAACACTTGAGGGGTGAGGTCCCTCACACCCTTCATGCTCCTCGTCCGTGACCTCTCCTCTGCGGACCTGGTGTGCCCGACCTGCCTAAGCCTTCACTCCTCGGTCACTACACCATGCCGGTGATCCTGGACCTGGGTACGCGGACCCTCTGATTACCCGATAACCCAATGTGCATGGCTCCGGGAGAGTGGAACCTAAGAGAGAGAAAGGAAGAGAGTGTGTGGGGAAGGGGAGGGTTTTGTTCTTCTATGCATTGGCTAACACTTGGCCAAAATCCGAGCCCTTTCCCATATGCTTAAAGAAGGAAGAAGATGGGCAAAAAAAGAAGGCTTGAAGATAAGAAGGAAGAGAAAGAAAAGAGAAGCGAAGAAAGAAGAAGAAAGTAGAAGCAGAAGGAGAAGGAAAAAGTGAAAGAAGAGAAAGAAGGAGAAACAAAACAGAGGGCCATTTAAGGCGTCTGATCTCCAAAGGAGATGTCTGATTACTGTAGCATTCAAGTTACTGTGAGGATATTTGGTCCTGGCTACTGTGTCATTATTGATTACTTAGTTTACATATAACTATACTTAATAATTGGTGATCTAAATCATCATTATTTTGTTATAGATTTCTTTTTATCATGTCAAATTCTTGTTATACTCATGTTTTACGTTGATTATCATTTTTGAGTAGTTTATTTGGTTTAAATTCTTGTGCTCATTTGCATTATTTGAGAGTAGTGTGTGAATTCATATGCTTCCTATGTTCGACCTCGGACTTTCAAATTCGACCAATAAAAATTTATTTGTTTGAGCGCTATTTTGGATATATTGCAATGCGACAATTTTAAAACACCGATTTAGCGCGCAAACAGCAATGATTTTATCAAACAGGATGTTCCAATCTTTTTTTTTTTCAGTTTTGAATCTCTCAACAGCAACCCCAAATACTTCACAGGTAGAGTAGTGATTGGTATGTGTAGAACTGCAGAAATCATATTGCATTCCTAGCCCTCCATGGCAAAACAAATCAGTGAAGATTTGCTGCCATTAGGCTTCAGGCTAGAGATCTCCCCAAATATGGACACCATACTATATAATACTTTTGCCTCCTTTCTTCCTCCCTCCACAAAGAGGATCGTATCGTCAGCGTACTGTGGAATCGGTGCTAAGGCACGAGAGTTCATCACCGAGTAGCCTCTCACCTCTCCTGCACTTGATAACTTACAAGCAAATCTAGCAAGAGTATCCATAGCCAAATTAAAATCAACGGAGCCAGCGGACAACCCTGTCGCACTCCACATTGTGGTTGAATCCAATTACCACATGGCTTCCCATTAATCAATGGTGAAAAGGATGCTATAGTTATGCATCGTTTCATCCATTGGATCCAAATGGGAGGGAAGCCCCTTCATTTCAATATTTCCCAAAGATAGGGCCAAGAGACCGAATAGTAGGCCCTTTTGAAGTCCACCTTCCACATATAGTCCTTACATCTTCTTCTGCGCCATCCCATCACAATCACCTATGCAGTAACAAAGGATTCCTGCAAAGATCTATTTGGAAGGAAAGTAGATTGTACAGGGTTGATCGAATCCTTCAATACCTTCTTCAGTCTATTGGCCAAAATTTTACCAATAATTAGATAGATGGAGTTAGACAACGCGATCTGTCTAAACTCCGATAAGCTCTCTGCCCTCGGTTTCTTTGGTAGTAGGAAGAGATATGATCTATTGATTCGCTCAAAGCCTGAGTTCCCCCCATGAAATTCTCTTATGACCTCCAAAACGTCATGCTTAACAGTTGGCCAGAATTCCCTATAGAAGAAGATCTGGAACCCATTTGGACCAGGAGACCCTTGGGCATTCAAATTCTACATGGCCTCTACTACCTCTTGCTCTAAAATGGGTATTATCAGCTGGTCCCCCTCCACGTTCCCCACTCTTGGAATATCTGAAGATGTCATCCTCCACTGTCCTCTCCCCAAGAATCTAGTAGAATCTCTAAAAAATCTAATTGTTTCCCTTTGGATATCATCCATAGAAGTTAGGAACTGATCTCTAGCTCTCAATGAAGAAATGAAGTTATAATGCTGCCTAGAGCTATCTGCTAAGTGGAAAAACTTGGTATTTGCATCCCCTTCTTTCAGCCATAGTTGTCGATACTTCTCCCTCTAGTCAATCTCTCTCTTCAAATCCTCCTCCGCCACCATTGACTGCTAGTGGGCACGCTGGCCTCTTTTCACGTCTGACATCAGGCCCAAGTTTTCTCTGTTATCCAGGCTCTTCACCCTCTCTAAAGCCTCTGTGTGTCGTTGGTCCCTCACAATCTTAGAGGTGAGTCTAAACTCCTTCAGCAAGGTTCTCAATTCCCTCAGCTTAGTGGATAATTTGAAAGTTGTCGAACCCTCCACATGTTTTGAGTTCCACCACTAGGCAATCATATCCCTGCAGCCCTCCTCCTTCAGCCATGATTTCCTGAATTTAAAATAGGTACCACAAGGGGTACCTTCCCCACAATCCCACATGAGTGGGGTGTGGTTTGAAAATGGTCGATCCAAACCCATTACTGACGATAATTGAAATTTCACCAGCAATTCAGAGTTACAAAAAAATTGATCCAACTTGGACATTTACCCGTTACCATTTCTCCATGTATATTTAGCTCCAGTCGAAGGGTACTCATTTAAAGCCAACTCTGATACAGCCAAATGGAACCCAAGCAACGACTGGTCCACCCTCTTGCTCACCCTATCTCCCTCTGATAAAGTGCAATTAAAATCTCCCCCTACTAGCCACGATTTCCCATTCAATCTTGCTACCACATGCGCCAGTTCTTCCCACAACAGAGCTCTCCGAATGGCTACACATGGACCATAGGTGAATGTAATGAACAGATCATGCTCCCCACATATGGTTCTGAAATTGTGGATAAGTTGGAATGTTTTGCTCCATGTCTCTACTAGCTGTAGGCGTGAACGCTTCCACCAGATAGCCATGCCACCAGATCTACCTACCGCTGCAATGTATCGTACACCTACTTGGCCTAACTATAGCAAGGAGGACCACACAGAGGCATCCCCTTCTTCAAGATGTGTCTCCTGAAGCAGTGCACAATCCACCTCCCATTCCCGCAGATAGCGCGCCAAAGATACCTTTCGAACCCCATCGCGTAGCCCACGCACATTCCAAGTGAGGATCCTCATCCCATCGCTTGGTTATTGCCCACTATTGTTTTTGCAACATGCTCCACCTTTAGAATGGTCGCAATGGATTTCTCATCCATCATCTTTCCTCCCCCCACCGTGCGTCCCCTTAGTTTATAAGGAGACCTGACATCCTTCTCCTTTGAAGATGGTCCAACACCAAATTTAAGATTCCCCAATATACTAGGTGAAAGTAACTCCCCTACCATCCCATCTTGCCTGTCCCCCTGATTCCTCCCTTGTTACGACCCGTTTCCCAAATCCCTACAGGACCCGAGACTGGCTCGCCTTGACTAATCCCAAGACCTAGTCATCCAATGAGAAATAACCAAAAGTAAGAAATAAACTACATTCACACATGCAATATAACTAAGCAGAAGGAAAAATGAAATAGTAAAGGAAAGTAGAGCAACTGTCTCAAAAATAGTACATACCACCACAAGAACAACAGCGGAACGAGAATAGAAAGTAACAGGAACAATAAAATAGATGTCTATTACTCACTACAACAGTAGAAAAATGAAAGAGCTGGAAAGAAATGACTATGGCTAGGCTTGGCTGGGCCCAGCACTCTCTACAGCTGGAAACTTGGGTTACTCAACTCCTAGTCCTAGACAGAGTTACGAGAAGACAGGGTCAGCAAACGCTGAGTAGAGTGGTGTTTACATTATTTATGTGCAAGTAAATTAAAACAAGCAACTAGATGTTTATTCTCATTTCTATTTATCTCATCTTTGTACTTCTAGGTCATTTATTTCACAAGGATCCAAGTATTTCTAGATCTTGCATGTTCCTCTTGGGAACGATCTTGATTGCAGTCTTTTCTATGAAGTAGAAGGTACACGTGGTGCTGTCCTGGTTAGGAGAGTCCCCCGTGTAGTCCTACACCCAGTCAACCACCCCAAGGTCCTGTCGCGATGTAGTGGTGACTACGGCACGCGTGATAAGCGCACGGGTAGCTACCCCGCATTGACACGCTGTCAGTCATTTCCGCTAGCGGGTACGCCTAAGGTACAACACAGAATAGTATAGGGCCTTGCCCTCTCAGAATAGGGGTCTCGCCCCTCCACAGTCCGTGTACCCTCGTCCAACTACCCCAGTTTGCCTAGCGGGCTTAACAAAGTCGGTGTGGGGTGGCTAGCTTAAACTCGAGCCCCGTGGGGTGGCTAGTTCTCTCCCTACACTAGTAGCACGCCTTGGTACCACGTATGCGAGGGCTTACAAGAGTCGGTGTAGAGTGGCCAATCCTAACCTCGTGTCTCAACCCAAGGGCGGCTAGCTCTGCTCTACACTAAAAGAACCACTGTGCTCCTTGGTACCACGTATGCAAGGGCCAACTCACTTCCCGTATACACACGGAATTCCTTTCCATATCCATGAGTTTTCTTCCTAACTCCCCGTAGGGTTCATGCACTGTATTCATTCCATTTATCGATATTCAGATCTCATGGTTCATAACTCGTTCATCATCCATATACAGGCATCTCATGTTTTCACAATTCAATTCTAAATCATATACATGCAACTTGTGGTTTCATAGTTCAATTTCTCATTTACGTATAGGCAGCTCATATTTTAACAATTCAATTCTAAATCATATACATGCAACTTGTGGTTTCACAGTTCAATTTCTCATTCACATATAGGTAGCTCGTATTTTAACATGCATCTCGAGTAAACATAGTAGTTCAACATCAGTCTCATACATTTCTACCCTAGGGTTCATTCCACATCCTACAGTTTCAATCAATTTAACCTAAGCAAGAAAATTCTTTATTCACATTTTAACAAATGAATTAAACCACTCTACCGGGTATCACAGGAGGAATGGGGGCATGCACCGCAGATCTCGTCGTCTTCACAAGCCTCGAACATGCCACCGGTTGGTAACCTGTACCAGCGACTAATTTACATCAAACGAACTCAAAACAGTAGGTACTCAACACGAACACATAGAGAAACTCGAGTGGAAAACAACGGTACTTCGTTTACGGAAAATCGACTCCGTTTAGGCTTTAAATGGGCTAAAAACATGATTACTGATCAAAATCAGATGTTTGGGACTATTCCCAGAAGTCTTAAAAGACGTCAGATCTAACCTTGTGTCTTCTGCGGTATCCCCAGACATTCGGATCCCTCCGCGACAGTCTAGGGGCAGCTCCAGACGTCGGACAAAGCCTCCGGTCGTCTGGAAGTACTTACGGACATCTGGTGACTCTGTCAAACATCCAAAATCACCTCGAAGTGTGCACCCTACTCCTTCCAGATGCTCCACACCTGCGCGTAGAGCACGGAGCCCATTTTAGCTCCTGCATGAGTCTACATGGGTAGATCTTGTGCAGCACGACTTACCTTAGCGCCCAACGTGCTTTCAGACACCCAGCTCCAGTCTCGGACGTCCTGCTGCCGCTGCAAACATCTGGTCGATGCTCCAGATGTCTGATACTGGAACCTTTCAGAACCTCCTCCACGACGCTGCTCTCCTCGCAGCGTCGCCCGCAGTGCACCGCAGCAGCTACAGAGGACCGAGAGGCTGCCTCCCCGAGCCCCTCTTCCTCGTGCACGTGCCCACTGCCAGCCACGCGAGCTCCACCGATCTTTCGTCGAAGGTTCCCCAGGCTTCCGCTGAAGCTCCTCCGAGCTTCACACGAGGCTCTTTGACTCCACACGAGCTCCCCGAAGGTCCACCGACCTTGGTCTTCCTCGCTCATGCTCTTCCTTTCTCTCCTCTTCATTTTCTATCGCTCACCCTCTCTCTCTTGCTCTCCCTCACCAATCCTTGCTTGGCCTCACTCCTCCTTGCTGCGGCTGCACAGGGAGGACAGCTGTAGGTGGTGGCTGGTGGTGAGGGGTGAGGGTGGTGAGGAGAGGGGGGTTTAAATAGGGAGGTTTTAGGGCTCGGGTGTTAGGGTTTCTGGTGAGTGGTGATAGGAGAGAGAGAACGTCTACACGCCGTGCACGCACGGAGGAAAATAAGTTTCGATTTTTCCCACTTTCTGATGTCCGGGCCTATGTCCAGACGTCTGGCCGAAACTCTAGACGACTTATCCGACTAAAAGGGAAACGGGTTATTTCATCCCTTGAATTCCTTCCATTGCACCGTCAACTTCTTGATCCCCTCTCATGTCGATACTATTATCCACCACCCTGCCAAATTGCTCCTCCTCTTCTGCCTCCTCCTCCATGACCTCAAGCACATGATGCTCCTTCCTCTTCTTAGATTCTAGATAATCTTTAGGGCCTGTTCTAATGCTGTGGGAGCCATTTCTTTCACTTACAGCCTCAGCAAAGGACTTTCCATCCTCTTGCTTGGTGATTTTTACTTCACCAAGGGAAAATTTCAATCACAGCAGCCATGAGCTCCCCCTATACCAGAGTATGATCTTCTCCGGCACAGGCCCTCCTCTATTCATTTTGACTTCCACTGTTAGTGATCTGACATCACCCTCTTGTAGCCCCACCTCATTGCCTTCATCAATAGTCGCAAACCATGCAACAACCTTCTCCACAATACCAAGCGTCCATAGATGCAATGCCAAGCCCCAGACCTCAAGTTTCCCCCTTCTAGTCTCTACTTGCTATGGAGGTCTTTCTTGGGAGGTACCATCAAAAGGCGACACCGATCTCCATGTGACTGTCAGATTATCAAAGCAGCTGGTATTGAATTGGAACTTTCCCACATCCATCCCTAACCCAAATATCACAAATCTCGATCTACCTAGGATTGTGTTTGTCACGCTGAATCGGGTTTTAAAAGTACTGCGTTGTAGTACAGCCAAAATAGCGTTCAAAACAGATATAATTTTATTACTAGAAAAGATTTCCGACGTCGAACACAGGGAGCAAATTGGTATTTAGAAATCAAGATCACAATTTAAACTGAAAGAAATTGCAATAATAGTAGTATTAGAGTGCAAAAATATGGGAGTAAAATGGTGATGTAGATCACCAAATACTCCTACAATATCACCAAATGATTCAATGTAAATATGCAATGGAGGTTAGAATATGTTGTCTGATTCCTTAATCAGACGACTTAAATGTCTGAGTTCTTTTTCTCTTTCTCTTCTCTGTCTTCTCCTTCCTTCTTCTTCTTCTTCTTTGGCTTCTATCTGACTTTCGATCCTTCTCTTTCTCTTCTCTGTCTCTCTCTGCCTTTGCCTTTCTTAGCTTCTCCTTCTTCTTCTTCTAGCCTCCTCTTCTTCAACTCCTGCCTTTGCCTTTCGTTTGCCTTGGTTTCTCCTTCTTCTTCAGCCTTCTTCTTCCTTCTGGCTGCGGCTAAGTGTTGGCCTATAGAACCTGTAGCAAAACCTGCCCCTACCTGCATGCAACTCTCCTCTCCTTTCTCTCTTAGGATACACTCTCCCAGAGCCACATAGACAGTTGGGTAATCGGGTTGGGTGCGTACCCGGGACTAGGCCCATCAGCGTGCAGTAGTGGGCAAGGTGTGAACAGGTCTGGTAGTTGGGTCGTGGCCAGGTCTGCGGGGCGTGAGCACGGACGAGACCGGGTCGGGTGAGTGGGACCTCACCCCGTGGATCTAAGGCAAACAACCTACTTCACTTTTTCCTCTTATGCAGGTGCGGACGTGCCTTCACTTCTGAGGTGGGACTAAATGTCCCACCCTTTCCTTGTGTGTACCTGCAGAGATGGCCTTCATGATTGCAGCAGTAGCAGAGGTTTTCGACTCCAATTGAGGGCCTGAGTGTGTGTGCGAGGACTTTCGTACACCTGGGATAACTGCACCTGGGCTTGGCATACTTGGAGCTACAGCAAGCTTGCTTCAAGCTCGCCCGTCAATGGTGGAGGGGTGACAAACTTGAAAACACAAGATTGGCTTCGTGGCCACGTCAAAATGTTCAGAGAGGTTCGTCGGAGCACGGAGAAGATGTTGGGGTGGTTGGCGTGGCGTGGGGGTGCCTGTGCAAGAGTGCCTAGGGCACACTGTGTGAGAAGGTGTGGGTGTGTTCGGTGGGTGGTTTGAGTGAGTGGCGCGGTGAGTGGAGTGAGGGGAAGTGTTCAATGGAGTGCGGGGAAGCTTATGGGCTTGTCGGCGAGGGTTGGGATGGCCTGTGGAGGTGGAGCGGCCTCACCGGAGTTGGTGGTCTGAGATGGAAGGGATGGAGGTCGGCAGTGGTCTGTTTGGAAGAATAAAGGGTGGAGAAGAATGTAGAAGGGAGAGGGAGCTTATCTGGGAGGTGAAGAGACGACGGGGGTGAGTGGAGGTGTCGGGTCAAGT
The DNA here is from genome assembly GCA_037157565.1 of Thalassia testudinum. NCBI lineage: Eukaryota > Viridiplantae > Streptophyta > Magnoliopsida > Alismatales > Hydrocharitaceae > Thalassia > Thalassia testudinum. Next base: position 60,291,192 of record JAZHRO010000013.1, on the reverse strand, counting down.
GTGGCCAACGTCGGAGATGAAGAGTGGCTCCGGTGAGTGGAGTTCGGCAAGGACGAAGAGAGGGAGATGCCTGCGGGTACGGCGAGGCACGGATGAAGTCAAAGAAGAGGAATCTGCCACAAGTATGGTGGTCGGACGATGAGTAAGGGAGGTCGCCAGACGTCGAGGAACCTACGGCTATGAGGAGAAGAGAGGAATCAGGGGTGTTCGCGGCCGAATTCGAGTGTGGAGTGATCGGAGGGGTCTGGGCTCCTTTAAATAGAGCTATGAAGGTCGATTAGGGATTGGGAAGCAACCTTCTCAAGCAAGGAAAGCTCGCCAGAGTTGGAAGCCGTTGAGATACCCACATCTCATATGTGTTCACATGAGAGATTGGGAAAGAAATAGGGATCAAAGATGGGTTCAGATTGGAGGGATTTTCTCAGAGAATCTCCTTTCCAATTTTGGAGGAGATCCTCTGAGCAACCAGGGAGAACTCTCCTTCCAAAGCTCGCCGGAGTAGGATTCCTCCACTATAATGGCGGATGGACCTAATTGCAAAAATGATGAAGAAGCTAGGGGGCAATTTTTAAGGGTTGTTGAAAGATAGGGGTAGAAATGTAATCAGGCTGGACCTTTTTGCAAACTAGGTCAAGGAAAACTCATCTTGGGTCCAAATTTTGGTACAAACCTAATTTGGACCTAAGGAATCCAATGGTGAGGTTGGATTTTGGGTTTGACCATGTTTGGCAAGGAAAGTTATGCAAAAATCCAGTTTAGGGCAATATCTGTCTGAGACCCCATTCTAGGTCAAGATGGGTTCCAATGGCCAAATTGAAGGTTCTAAACCCTAGAGATTATTTTTCTATGATTTTTAGAGGATTTAAGTGAATTTTATTCTGACTAAAACATTGGTTAATCAAGTGGGTCTGTTTTAGTATTTCAAGAAGTTATTTAATTCACAGAACTCACACAAATCCTTTTCTGTCTGATCCAATCCACTTATAATCTTATTAAGACCATTTGACCTTTTTTAAGCTCTTAAGAAAACTCATGGTTGTACTGCAATGGTAAAATTATTATTTTACCCCTAGTTTCTTGTTTCACTCTCAGAAAGGTTATGCAGTGAATTAGGACATTCAGTTGGTTATGCAGGAGCTTTTATTCTCTTCAATTGGTCAAAATGAGCTAGTTAGTGCTCATGATGGTGTTCCCATCATACCCCCATGCCTAGCTTTTTCTAGTCCCTTAGCAAAATTTTAAGGTTTTAACTTTGATTCTAGACCATGTAATCTTTTTGATGCTCAAAATTGTGATGTGTGCTTTCTTTTGTAGATTAGGTTAGAATGCCAATAGTAGGCCTAGAGGTACTCAAGTACCAACCAAGATTCTGACCTGACTAGCTCTAGCCTCAGTTTGCCGTGAAGGTTTCTAAGGTCCACAGGAACTATCCTAAGGTTCGTTGAACTCCGCGATTAAAGCACTTGTGCTTGTAACATATTTTAGCCTTGGTTCAGTTTGTAGTGCATTTTTGTAAGAGAGAGATGATAAACGCCAGGTTCAGTTTGTAGTGCATTTTTGTAAGAGAGAGATGATAAACGCCAGTTTATCATCATTCTTAAGCTTTAAAACAAACCTAGCTCTTAGGATTTTACTCCGCAAATGGGTTTTTTGGGATGCATTTAGGCATAAATTAGGTTAGGCATGCATTGCATCTTTTATTTATCTTTTTAATATATTTTTGTGAGTGTTAGGGATGTACAGATACGCAGATCCTTAAAACCCTAGCACTCAAGAAGGCAAATGGTGAAGGAGAAGCCCAGACTAGTTGGAACTCGCTTGATCCAACTCACCACAGCTGGAACCTAGCTCACTTGAACTAGGGTTAGCTCATCCCAGCTCCATTCAGCTAATCTCAGCTGAATGGTAGCTCAAGAGAGGTCATCTTAGCTCACCCTAGCTCAAGTCAGCTCAGATCTAGCTCAACTTAGCTGAGTCTAGCTCATCTCAGCTCCCACTAGTTCACAGGGAGCTCTAGCTAGCTCAGCTGAGTTGACAGGAGTTCACCCCAGCTCAGATCCAGCTACATACAGCTCCACTCAACTCCAGCTAGCTGCAGAAGAACTCATCCCAGCTCAGGAAGCTCAAGTCCAGCTCCCGGGGACTTAGCTTAGCTCAGCTCAGTTGAGCTAAGCTACCTTAGCTGCCTCAACCAGCTTGATTCTCCCCGGGAGCATCAGACCTAGCTCACCTCAGCTCATTTTGGTAGAAGCTAGCTTACTTTAGCTCAGCTTAGTAGCTAGCAAAGAACTAGCAAGCTAAGCCAGCTAGAATAGCTCCATGCCAGCCTCTTCAGCAGCAGCCAGCTCCAATTTCAGCTCCAGACTTCTCCTCCTCAGCTCCTCCCTCCAAACTCTAGCTCCAACACCTTCTCCTCTACTCCTCCCTTAGATAAGCTAGCTTAGCTTAGCTATGCTCCAACTTCCTTGGCTTGTACCACCCCAAAAACCCACCTAACAACTCCACTCAACTAGCTCCACCTAAGCTCCACATAAGCTAACCTACTTGGCACCAACCTAACCTACCCACCACCTCCAAAAGACACCTAAAAGTGGCGCCAAAAAATACCCTAACCACCCCCTTAATGGCGCCACTTTTCCCTCCAAAACTCCCCCTCATCTCCACCACACAATTTCCCTTGAATTCATCTCCACCATCCACCTAACCCCCCTTCTAGAAGACCCCATGTTGGTGCCAAAATGGTGGTGTCTCTCCACCACCAAAAGACACCAACACCACCATAACTACCCCCTTTAACACCCCTTGGGTTGGCGCCAACTCTCCTTAGCCATAGGATCACCAACCACCTCCATCCTTCCATCCTAGCCCTCCATTTCAAGGGGAACCTTAACCCCCCATCCTACCCTGTAACGACCCGGTTCTCGAGTCCCTACGAGACACGAGAATCGGACCGACTCGACTAGTCCCAAAACCTAGTCGTCCAACGAGGAAGTAACCAAAAGAGCAGTAAAATAAACCACATTTAGCATGAATATAACTAACAGTAAGAAAGTACAGCAGTAAGGAAAGAAGCTACTACAGTATATACCACCACAACAGTAGAACAACATTTATCATATAACATGAACTGCAGGTAAAGAAAAGTACAGCGGAAACAAGAACTACTCACTATAACGGAAACAAAGAGGTACAAAAGACAGTAGTAACTCTACTGGACCCTACTCGGCCCAGCGTCCTCTGCAGCCGCTGACCCTGGCTGCTCAACACCTGGTCCTGAAAAAGGTAATGAGTGTAACACGTCAGCAAAATGCTGAGTAGAGTGGCAACTAAAACTAAGATAACAGTAGAGTGTACAGTAGCTGTGATGTTCTATTACTTTCTTTATTCACATTTTTCAATTGTCTCACTATTTCATTTATTCCCCAGATCTTTTTCTTGATCTCGAATGTTCCTCGTGGGAACGATCTTGATTGCAGTCTTTTCCAAAAAGTAGAAGTAGCACGTGGTGCTCTGCTGGCCGGGAGAGTCCCCCGTGGTGATCCTACCCTCAGTCAACCACCCCAAGGTCACTGACAGACGTAACGGTGACTACGGCACGCGCGATAAACGCACAGGTAGCTAACCCGTACTGGCACGCGGTCAGTCGTTTCCGTTAACGGGTGCGCCCAAAGCACAGCACGGAACCAGTCCAGGGCAGAGCCCTCTCAGTAATAGGGGTCCAACCCCTCCACAGTAACCAAACCGGGGCCTTGCCCCTCCACAGTCCGCGCACCCTCGCCTGACTACCCTGGTTTGCCCCAGCGGGCCTAACAAGTCGGTGTGGGAGGTTAGCAGAACCCCGGGGCCCGTGGGGTAGCTAGTACCTCCCTACACTAGTAGCTCTCCTTGGTACTACGTACGCGAGGGCCAGTAAGTCGGTACAGAGTGGCCAGTCCTAACCCCGGGTCCCTGGGGCGGCTAGCTCCGCTTTGCACTAAACAGGGGGACAGTCGCTCTCCTTGGTACTCCGTACTCAAGGGCCAGCTCACTTCCCCAATACTATTCCATTCACCTTCCAGGAGTTCTATTCCTACTTCCCCGTAGGGTTCCATCCTTTTTACTCAAACGTCCAGGTTTCACTTTCCAGTTTCACATTCTTACAATCCATATCCACAACCACGTTATTTATTCACAACAGGCAGCTGTTAATTCAAATTACAGGCAGCTTTATATCTCTTTCCATTTTCCAAGACTGCAGTATTATACATTCCACTAGTTTTTCCCATCCTAGGATTCATGCCATATCCTAGGATCTATCATACAATCTAGTTTTCCAGCCCTAGGATTCATGCAACACCTACGAGCTATCATATATTTCTCATTCCTAGGATTCATGCAACGTCCTAGGTTCTAGTTATGGTTCCATACTTTAACAGATTTTATTAATAACTTAAAGCCACTCTACCAGGTACAACGGGAGTAATGGGGGTGTGATCGGGAATCCCGCGTGCCTCCGCGACTCCCAAGACTACAACTGAAGGAGGTCCTATCACAAGGATCAAACACAAGGAGTGTCTTAAAACAGTGTATAGCAACTGTAGACGGGTAGAGGAATTAATTCTGAAAAGAACGCAACTCGAATCGTAGAAAACGGAACCTGAACGGGCCCTAAACGGGTCAAAAACGACGACACTGTGCAAAATCAGACGTCTGGAACTTCTTCCAGACGTCTTAAAAAGTGGATCAGAGAATTACCTATTCAGCATGGTTTTCCAGACGTCCAGAAGTCTGCGGGGACGTCTGGCCTATATCCCAGCGTCCGATGGTCACCCCGGACGTCTGGAGGTCACTCCCGCCGTCTGGTACAACAGCCAGACGTCTGATTCGTGTTGGATGGCGAATCACCGAGCCTGCGCACACCCATCTCCCTCCCTCAGTACGGTCAGTCGACAGTTAGGAAGAAGAAGACGGAAAACCCACCTTTCGGACGACTGGAAGATCTACCAGACGTCGCCCTCGCCGTCTACCTATCAACCCAGACGTCCGATTCTGGAAATTTTTCCAGAACAGGGCGCCACCCGGCTTCCGCTCGCGACGCCGCCTGCGTCGTACCTCGCGTGCCTGCTGCTCGGACCACAGCAGTCCCCCCCTCCGTGTCGCTCCGCGCCCCCTGCGCCCTCCGTCGGCCGGCCCTAGCAGCCCCGGCGAGCTCGCCCTCACGGCAGAGCTCCGCTCTCGCACGCAGCACCTCCTCCGCGCTCACTACGGCCGCCGCTGCCGCCCTCGCACTCACTCTCGCGCTCTGGCTGAAGGAGAAGAGAAAGGAGACGGTGGTGACGGAGTGAGGGGAGGCGTGCCCTTTTAAGGCCACGCGGAGAGGAGAGAGAAGGATTCGCGGCAGGGGAAACTGCAGCCGCAGGAGGAAGGAAAGGCGAATATGCGGTCTGTGCACTCAGGCGCGCAGACGACTCGCGCGTGTCGAAAATAACAGATTTCCAGACATCTGGAAACGATCCCAGACGTCTGGTTAGACGTCTGGACCACACGTCCGTTACATACCCTATAAAAACACCACTACCCACCACCATTCAAGGCATCCTTGGCTAGCAATTTCACTCTCATATTCCACCAAGAAGCCCACGTCCAAGAGAGAAGAAGAAGATTAAGGGGATATTCTGTCCCCTTGGTGCCTTCCCCTCTTCCCTTCTCTCTTGGGTCACGCCAGCCAAAGGAGAAGCCAGGCAAGGAAGATCTTGGAGGAGATCTTGAAGGTGGTCCACGCCACCTTGGAGGAGTTCTTGAGGGTGGTGCACGCCCACCCCTTTGAGGAGATCTTGAAGGTGGAAGCTTCCACCTTGGAGGAGCTCTCAAGGAAGGAGAAGAAGGAGGCTCTCTTTTCAAGCCAAGGAGCAGCTAGGCTTGGAGAAAGAAGACTCCCTTCTTCACCATTTTTTTTCAAGAGGATTTGTGTTTCTTTTCTTGCTTTTAGATTGTTTAATTCTAGTAGAAGCATTCCTCTATTTGTCCTTGAAAAGAACACTCATTCTACTCAATCAAATTGCCTTCTTTTAGCTTTTTATTGCAGTTGTTTTTTGTTCTAGCACTTGTTTCACCTCTTCTTCCTAATTACCCTAGGCCTCCACTTGCCTAGAGTGAGCTTAGGAAGAAGATATTTCTATCTTTTAGATTTTAGTTAATCATTTGTAGGTGTTAGTTCTTTTCGCTACAATCTGTAGTTTGCCCTCGTCTTTTCAAAATACAAAAAAAATTACATATTGAAAAATATCAAAAAGAAAGTTGAGATCTATCTGTAAGCAAGAGGATTAATTTTGCAATTCTTGCCTCCTTGGACGACCCTAGATACTCCCCTATCTAGGATATAAATTTAAAAGTGAAAGTGGATTCGCGTGTTACAACGACGTTAAAAGCCTGCTTTTACGAATCACACGTATTTCGTTATCAAGAGACAGAGGAATTTTCTTTGTTTGGAGAGTTTTCTCTCTCTTTTCTTTTTATTTCTAGCTTCAGATTGGCTTCACAGCACGGTCTGTATTGGATTCCTAGTCATCAATCCTCCAAGGGTCCTTGGAAATCGATGCTTCGAGATAGCACCATCCATGGCAACCCCCAAAACCCTGGCTTTCAAGATAATTCTGCCCATGGCGTTCTGTAGTTAAATCTAGACCTTGGCAATCGACATTTTAGGATAATGCCGCCCATGGCATCTGAACCAACATAGGGTGCTTACATGCCCCCGGTAGGATATGTAGATATCTTCGGAGACAAGCACCGAGGAGATGATATGTTATTGCGCATCTTCGAGGGGAATTTCCCACCTCTTCGCGTCGGGAACTCATCCAAATCAACTTGTGTTGATCAGCCGCTCCTATTCTAGGAGACTTTTTCAGAATGATTTAAACGCATTTGCGTGATTTTGATACTTATGCACACTAAACCAGACTGTGTGTGGATTAGGGTGCTTAGGTTACCGAGTCTCGCAAACTAGAGGTTAGTTAACGAGGCCGAATACTCCCTAAGCCTTAGACTTAATACTTAAATTTCGCATTTTCCCCAACCTCTTGACGACTATCCAGATCTTAGCAGATACTTGAATTTTTAAGCTTAGGAGTGTAGCCCAAGAGGCCTAAAATAACATTCCTACTAATCTCTTCTGTGTTTCATTAGCACTTTTTGCCTTTCATTTTCTTTTTCTTGATATGGTCTCGAACTCAGTTAATTCTTTAATTTCTTACTAATGACTATCTCTTTTTCTTTTTGTTTTTATCTTGTGCTCTTTTTGACAATTTTCACTTTTCCCCTTTTTCTCCTCAAAATTGATATGCTCTCAAAATTTTTCTCTCCTCTCAAATTTTTTGTTCTTTTTCAAGAATTTTTTCATTTTTTTGGTAGTTTTGGAATATGTGATTTTTTTGATGAAACCTTTTCTTGTGAGATGATTTTCACGGTGTTTTGCACTTTCATGCCCCCCCATGCCTACGATTTGAAATGTCCCCATTGTAAATTAGGTGGGTTCGTGTTCAGCTTAGATCATTCATTAGAACAGGTTCTGGGTGGGCGAACGGGTTGAGAATGACTGTTTGCGGATGATTTCAAGCTCGGGTATGGGTACCTGAGGTGGGGTCGGCTGTTCTAATTGATGAACCCTAAAGTGCAATATGAATTCAGCATAGGAATGTTAAGAAAGGTTTCAAGTTTTTAAAAAATGATGGGTTGCCTCCCGTTAAGTGTTGAGTTTTACGCCATTGGCTGGGCGCAATGAGTTCAGGGAGAATGAAGGATAAAGGATGTCTCAGCCAAATTTGTATCGGCAAGATCAATGAACGGTTTGAGTCTCTGACTGTTCACGACGAAAGGTTCTGAATCGTGGCTGAGTGGACTGATCTCGATGGTTCCATTTCCAAAGATTCATCGGACGAGGTAAGGTCCAATCCATTTTGATCTGAGTTTTCCTGGGAATAGTTTGACCTTGGCATCAAAGAGTGGGACTTTTTGACCAGGGTAAAAGATCTTTTTGGATATGTGCTTGTCGTGAAAGGCCTTAACCTGCTCTTTGTAAATTTGCGAGTTCTCATACGCGTCGTGGCATAATTCATCAATCTCGCTCATTTGAAGCTTTCTGTGGGTTCCTACCTTAGAAAGATTTAGATTGCAGTTCCGTACTGCCAAATTGGCTTTGTGCTCCAATTCGACGGGGAGGTGACATGCCTTCCCATACACCAATCTGAAGGGGGACATACCTAATTGGGTTTTGTGGGTGATCCTATAAGCCCACAAAGCTTTCGGAAGTCGAGATGACCAGTCTTTCCTGTCAGGTCGAACAGTAACTTGGAGGATTTTCTTGATCTCCCGATTTGATAGCTCAGCTAGACCATTAGTTTGGGGGTGATTGACATGCGGAAGACGCGTAAGTTTAAAAGGGACGTTATAGCTTGCGCTCACAACGTCGATTTTAAATGAAGAAACGGACATGAGTCCAAGTGTCGATTTTAGGGAGGCGTGAAAACCAGATTTTTCTTGTCACTTAATGTCACGGAAATGACGAGTTTTTGCTTGCGAGAAGAGGTGGGTGAAAAGTGAGTGAGAGAGAGAGAATAGGGTTAGAATCTTTCATTCACAACATGCAACTTAAACATAAAAGAGGGCAAGTAATTAGATAGGAAACAACTTCATTTGACATGCAACTTTGGTTTTATAATTACAACACTAGATAAATGCTTAAACACAAGTAAAGTAAAGCTTAAGATAAAGAGGGAAAGAGAGAGAGAAGACGGCGAGGCAGCCACGGTGGTGGGGAGGGGCTCCGTCGGCGGCTCGTCGACTTCGGTGATTACAAAGAGAGCTAATGGTGGTTAGGAGTGGGGTAGAGCACTTGCAAGTTAATTCAATGCCCTTCCATGAGTGGTTGGATGGAGTTTATATAGGAAAAAGGGTTTTCTAATTCAAGTATGGGCTTTAATGATGTCCGGGACGTCGCTAAACCCATACCAAATTCGTCGGTGTAGCCCCCTTTTCCCGCAGGTCGCCAGCGCACCTTGTGCTTCCTTTGTGGCAATCTGCACGCGCGCGTTGTGAGCCGTCCGATCTTCGATCGGACGGCTGAGATCTCGCGAAGGGTGCACTCGTGGATCACTGCTGTGGCACGCGCTTCTGCCGTGTCATCGCGTGCGTGAGCGTCCGCGCACATCCGTTTCGCCTCGCGGTTCGATCTTCGCTGTCCGCTGCTAATCGGGCGGCTCAATTTTCCCGTAGCGCGCCTTCACCTTCCAATTGTTGCACAGCGCGATTCGATCCTGCATCGGATGCGCGGGCGTGGAGTAGTCGACTATTGCACTGTCGCAGCGGTTTGTCGCGGAGAGGGCAGGTGCGCGGGTGGCTCTTAGCCGTTCGATCGAAGATCGACGGCTGAGAGTTATCCTTCGGGTGAAGGCAAAAGTGGGCGATGGTGAGGATGCGACGAGCGGGTGCCACGTGGTGCACTGTGGGCCGTTGATCATCAGATCAATGGTCAGAACTTCTTGGGCCCATTGCCGGAGCTCTAGATGTCGAATTTGGCCGATTTCGAGTCCGTTGGACTCCGTTTGTCGCTTTGAATCCATCCGTGTGGTTCGATTGCTCATTTGAGACCTGTTTTGACATGTTCTTGTACACATGGCCGTTAATAATACATTATAAGCAATCTTGATGTGCAATGCATGCGATGCTCATATTCCTATTTATGATGTGTTATCTGTGCATTTTGCTCTTAACATAAACCCCAATTAACAGAATTATCACCCCAGGATGCAGTGTTATCATACCCCCATGCTTACTCCTTGCTAGTCCCTAGCAAGGTTTATTTTAGTCTTTATTTCCAATCAGAATTTAAGATGTAATTACTTGGACACTTCGTCACTTGTTAATAGGAGGAAATATACTAAGATCCTAATCTACAAAGACTAAGCATTGCCTGGGTGTTTGCCAAAATATGAATCTCCTGAATCCTTGCTTTAATGCATGTATATATATATTTTTCTTATTTTAGATTTTTGGAGTTAAGAGTGTGTTAGCAACTTTTTATGGCTACCCAACCCACCCAAAACTCGGACAAAACTCTAAGTGCTAAGCATCTTGGTGTGAGGATCGTGATAGACTCACTCAAAGGTAATTTAGACAGACTTCGGGTTTCTATGCCCCTAGGTGACTGGAAGATGAAGTGTTTTGCTTGAAGGTGTGTTTGTTCGATCGGTAGCTTTCTCCCTACGTTTGTTTTACTTAGGGTCAACACAAGGATTTTTTCAGTGTATATCTCCCCGGCTTGCCCTACTTCCCCACTTCTTCCTTAAGTGTTTTGGTTCTTTTTGTGCATTTACTGAGCTGGGCTCTGGACAATCGACCAATGGGCTGTTGCCCACGATCACTTGCTAGCCATACTTGTGCGGTGAAGTGTGGTTTATTTTGTTCTCTTTTTCTTCTTCTCTTTTTTTTTTAATTTGGTAGGTGCTTCCCTGATCTCAAATTTACTTAGAGGCAATAAAGAGGAGGTGGTCCCGTGGCTTGGCTCTGGACAACTTGCCAATGGGTTGTTACCCACGACAACTTGCCAGCCATACCACCTTAGAAAGTTCATTAGCTACCCAATTTCTGTTAGAATCATCGAGGAGTGAGTCTGTGCAAAAATGTGTGCAGATGCTTAGAATAAAAGTTCTTCTGAGTTAGAGGGTGAGTTGATAAGTTGTATACTTATCACCTTATTTAGTTAGTGGATTAGAGTAGATTAAGGTTGCAAGGATTTGAAGCTAAATCCATATTTTAACGGACACTAGGGTTGATTAAGCCTAAAGGCCTAAAAAGTCTAAGTGTTCAAGTTCTTTTCGTATTATTTTCCACTATTGACAAATTTCTAATGCCTAAGTTTTTCTTCCTAAATTTAATTTTTTTTTAATTTTATTCTATTCAGATTGATTAAATGAGCTTAGAATCATGCAATTTACCACCCCTTTATGCTTAAGTTGGACAATGTCCCCATTGACAAATACATGGATGCAACAGGGGTTTGAAAAGATATTACCTGAGTGAAGTAGAATACCTAATCAGTTTGAATCTTCCGGGTTGTCTCCCAGGAAGTGTTGAGTTTAATGCCTGCAGCTGGGCGGTGCTTCATGTCATCCCTCAGTGAGGGTGACAATCTCCTTTGGGGGAACCTGGGCTAGGAAGTGTTTCAATCTCTGGCCATTGACTGTGAAAGTGTGCCCAGTATTCGGATCAGCGATTTCAACCGCCCCATTGGAGTGGGGCTTGACTACCCTAAATGATCCTGTCCACTTGGACCTGAGCTTCCCTGGAAAGAGTTTCAAACGGGCATCAAAAAGTCAAACTTGCTGGTTAGGCTCAAAGGTCTTTCTATGGATGAGTCAGTCGTGGACGGCATTCATTTTCTCCTTATACAGCTGGCTGTTCTCAAAGGCGTCCCGACAAATTTCTTCAAGCTCAGAGAGTTGGAGCGTCCTCTGCGCACCGCTAACTGGGAATCCATGTTACTCTACTTGACGGCCCAGTAAGCCCGGTGTTCCAACTCGACAGGAAGGTAGCAGGCTTTGCCAAAGCCTAGGAGATAAGGCGACATGCCTATCGGGGTCTTGAAAGCGGTCTTGTATGCCCACAGGGCATCATCCAATCGTATGGACCAGTCTTTCCTGTCAGGTCTCACAGTTTTCTGTAGAATGTTCTTGATTTGTCTATTTGAGACCTCGGTCTGCCCATTTGTTTGCAGATGATACGGGGTAGTGATGCAGTGGTTGACCCTGTGTTTTCTAAGTAGGGCACAGAATTGGGTGTGAATAAAATGACTTCCACCATCACTGATCATGGCCTTTGGTATTCCAAACAGGGAAAAGATGTTCTGCTTAACAAAGTCCATGACAGTCTTATGATCGCATTGGCAGGTGGCGACGGCTTCAATCCATTTAGAGACACAGTCTACCGAGACTAGGATGTACTCAAATCCATTGGATGGTGGGAAGGGGCCCATAAAATCAATACCCCAAACGTCGAAGATCTCGACAATCAAAATGGGCTGGAGGGGCATCATATCTTTTCTGGTCATGTTCCCCAGCGTTTGGCAGTGAGAGCAAGTCTTGGCAAAGTTGTGTGCATCCTTAAATAAGGAAGGCCAGTAAAATTCGGACTGCAGAACCTTCGCAGCCATTTTCTTTCCTGAGAAGTGGCCACCACAAGCTTGATCATGACAAGAAGATAGCACACTCTGAACTTTGTCCTCAGGGATACACCTCCTGATGATTTGGTCGGCACAAAGGCGAAACAACATGGGATCATCCTAGAAATAGTGCTTGGCCTCGGCCAAGAGCTTGTCTCGTTGCTGTTTGGACCAGCTGTGCGGGGTCTGCCCTACAACCAGGTAGTTGACATAGTCAGCATACCAAGGCAGTTTCTAGTCTTGCACAGCCAAAATGTGTTCATCGGGAAAGGTGTCGGATAAAGGCAGGGAGGGTCCAATGTGGTTTGGGTAAAGTTTGGATAAGTGGTCAGCCACCACATTCTTTGATCTGGCTTTGTCGAGAATTTCCAGGTCAAATTTCTGCAAGAGCAGGATCCACCTGATGAGCCTGGGCTTCGCATCCTTTTTAGCCAACAGGTGTCGGATGGCTGAATGGTTAGTATAGATGGTCACGTGGGATCCCAGCGAGTAAGATCGGAACTTCTCAAGTCCAAAAACTACAGCATGCAATTCTTTCTCTGTGACCGTATAATTTCGTTGGGCCTCGTCCAACATCTTACTCTCGTAGTAGATCACCACGGGTTTCTTGTCTTGTCTTTATCTCAGGACAACGCCTATGGCAAAATTTTATGCATCACACATAATCTCAAAGTCCTGGGACCAATTCGGGGGCTGAAGTACAGGTACTGTGGAAAATAAGTCCCGGAGGGTGTGGTAAGCCTTGATGTAATCAGAGGTCATGTGGAATAAGGCGTCGTTGGCCAGAAGGTCGGTTAAGGGTTTAGAAAGCTTGGAGAAGTCTTTAATGAACCTTCAGTAGAAGCCAACATGTCCAAGGAACAAACGGATCTACCGGACCGAGCTTGGCGGAGGAAGTTTGGAAATCAAATCAACTTTAGCCCGATCCACCTCAATGCCCCTATGTGATACGATGTGACCGAGGATGATTCCTTCTTGAACCACGAAATGGCTCTTTTCCCAACTTAACACCAAATTAACCTCGATACATCGTTTCAGGATTTTTTCCAAGTTGCTCAAACTGTGGTCGAATGAATTCCCAAATACAGAGAAATCATCCATAAAGACCTCCAAGTATCCACCCACCATTTCTGAAAAAATAGCTAGCATGCAACGCTGAAAGGTAGCAGATGCGTTGCATAACCTGAACGGCATTCGACGGAATGCAAACATGTCGTACGGGCAAGTGAATGTGGTCTTCTCTTGATCTTCAGGAGCAATTGCGACTTGGTTATATCCTGAATATCCATCTAGGAAGCAAAAATACTTTTGCCCTGCCAATCTTTCAAGGATCTGGTCAATGAACGGCAAGGGGAAATGATCCTTCTTGGTTGCTTCATTGAGTTTTCTATAATCAATACATACCTGCCATGCGGTGGTAGTGTGGGTGGGGATGGATTCGCCACGTTCATTGGTGACAACGGTGAGCCCGGCTTTCTTTGAAACCCCTTGAGTGGGGCTCACCCAGGGGCTATCAGAGATGGGATAGATGATGTCGGCGTCAAGCCACTTGATAATTTCCTTCTTAATGACCTCCCGCATATTTGGGTTTAACCATCTTTGCATCTGAAGGGAGGGTCGCGTCCCATCTTCTAGGTAGATCTTGTGGGTACATGGTGTGCTTTCATGCGTGTGTGTTTAGAAGTATTGTTATAGTTTGCACTTGCAACGTTGGTTTTAAAGTAAAGAAATGGATGTGAGTCTGAGTGTCGATCTCAGGGAGGCATGAAGATCGGATTTTTCTTGTCACTTATTGTCACGAAAATCATGGAGTTTTGCTTGCGAAAAGGTGCGGGTGAAAAGTGAGAGAGAGAGAGATTAGGGTTAGAATCGTTTCATTCTTAGCATGCAACATGAATAGGAAATAGAGTAAGCAATTGAATGGAGAACAACTTCATTAATCATGCAGCTTTAGTTCATAAATTACAACATTAGATACATGCTTAAACATAAGTAAAGTAAAGCTTAAAAGAAAGGAAGAAAGGGAGAGAGAGAGAGGGAGGGCGGCGAGGTAGCTACGGTGGTAGAGAAGGCTCTGTCGGTGGCTCGTCATCTCCGGCGATTACAAAAGGGCCTAAAGTTAGCTAAGAGAGGGGTAGAGTAGTTGCAAGGGGAGTGAATGCCTTGAATGAGTGGTTGGAAGGAGTTTAAATAGGGAGAAGGGCTTTCCAAATGAAGAAGGGGTTTTAGCGACGTCCGGGACGTCGCTAAAACTCTTCCCAAAATGTCGGCTAGGCATAGTGCACCAACAGGAATGGTTTGGGTCAAGGAGGTATGTACAAAATTAGCCATACCCAAAATCAGAAGTCCACAGATGCGAAAAAGGTTGTGGTGGAGTCCCGTTCCTAAGGGGCGGGAATTCTGCAATAGATGTACCATGCATGCCCGTGTTAGATCCTCTCTTAGTCTGCAGGCATGCAAACAAGTTGATGTGGACGAACATACCCTGAATATGACATGCAGATACTAAAGATGTAGGTTTTACACTCAGCTTGTGTCCACATAAAATTGTAATCCATTAGAGATTAGAGGTGTATCAATCCTAGTGCATTTGTGTTGCAGGATCTTTATTCTGGTAGGGCAGGTAACAAAATCAAGAGTTTCATAATGAGCCCTATAATCAAACATGAGGTCTCTCTCCAAAGATGAATCCATCTCTTTCGCAACTATGGTTTCATTGCTCATTCCCTCCAATCCCGTGACCTCAAGAATATTTTCTTCAACCTCCTTTGTATCAGATTCACTATTTGAGGTTGCATTAGAGGTAGGGCCAATTTCATCCTTTAGTTCATATTCTTTCTCTCGGCCCTCCTCCAAATTTGTGATGGGGATTCTAACCGATTCATAATCGATTTCTTTGAAATTGTAACTCCATTCCCCATCTCCTATGTTGGCTGTTGTTCCCATCGGATCACTTCTCTTGGGCTGATTAGATTCGGATTCCCAGGCATCTCCCCTCACATTCTCAGTTTCCTCCTGATGTTTGTCCTCAATGCTCCCCAAATTGTGTTTCGAGGAATCCTTACTGACCTTATCCATTGAGCTATCCAACTCCTGGGGGGTATCAATGGTGGACTGAACCAAATCAGGGTGACTGGGTGTAGTTCAATTAATCATGGTAGGTCCTTGTTTTACGAATTCCAGGAATGGCGTTGTGTGCAACAGCTTTCTCTGGCCTTCTTCCCCCAATTGTTGGAACAAATCCAACATGGCCTGTTGCCCTTTAACCAATTCTTGATTCTGTCTGTGTAATTCTATCCGGAGGTTATCAAGAATTGACAGGGTGTCATTTGGTGTCCTTTGAATTTCCTCCTTGAAATCCAGGTTAAGAGAGTGTGGTTGTGGATCAGAATCCATACTGGGGTTTAGGTTCTTGGGTGGATCCTCTATTCTATCATGTTCAGGGTCCAGTTCTTCAAAAGGAACCATTCTTTGTTTGGTCATACTCCAGAATGGTTGAGGTTCTAAGTCCTCCTCCCAGTCAGATTCTTCATCAGGGGACCAAATCAAAGGTTGATGATCCTGGGATTACCTAGATTTTTGATCATTCTCTGATTTCATTTGTCTAGGATTCCTTCCAATCCAAAGGTCAAGTAGGAAAGGTTGTTAAATTCAGATGACCTTTCTTGGTTATTGTCCTGAGAAGGGTAGGGTTCTTGGTGTTCTCCTAGAGTGTAGGTCCTATCAAAGTGGTTAGAGGGCGGGTGGGACCTAAATGATGAGGCATCGTGAGAATCGAGATATGGAGCCCCACTATTTGAATCATACCCTTGAGTGGCTATGTTGGGTGTATCCCAATAAGAGGTTGGTGCGGTTTGGTCATAACTGGAACAGTTGGGCCAAGAGGGATATTCTAGGTCGTACCCCCAACTTGGTGGTTGGTTAGCCCAAGTAGGCTGTGGATATGGTCCACTTTGGTTAGCATACAAATCATGTTGGGGGCGGTTTGGGTAAGATGGATAGGCATTGAAATCCATGGTTTAGAAGAAATGGAGGGATGCGAGAAGAACATATTGAGAGAGAGTTGTGTGTTCAACCAAGCAAACAAGCCTAATCCTTATGGTGTATTCCTTAGGGGACCTAGAAATCTCCAAAAGGGTGATTAAGTCCGTAAGCACTGGACCCCTTCCCAAAGCTAATCTGGCCAGGTTGATTACGAGGGGATTGCAGGGAAGGTTCTTCCTTTGGCTTGCACCGCTGGTTCCATAGACCCCACAACCACGGTCGTTTGACACTGCCCCGCAGCCTAGTCACCAGATTCTACCAAGGGAATGAAAGCCAAGTGCCTAGTGAATAAAACCTGGCCCCTCGAGACTTAACTCAGTCCTGCCTAGGGCACATCTACTCAGTTTTAAAAGGGCTAGGATAGTGCTTATGCTAGGGTTATGCGATGAGGCATTGATTGGGGTGGTGCCTCTTAGTTTTCCACTTTCAATGTGTGTGCTTCTATCAAAACATGATTTTCAAGCAAGGATTTTTTCAAGATGTGGTGTCTTTTAGTGTTTCATCCTTACTTTAGTGTCTTTTAGGATTGACGTGTCTTAATGTTTTCAGACAAGTTTCAGTGGGCATGTCAAGTTTTGCACACAATTTGGTGAAAGTAGATTTCCTTTTATTGTGTAGAGGTTCTAAAACCCTAATGTACTCATCCTAATGATCATGCAGCTTCTATTAGATGAGTCATTTTTAGGGTTGAGTGGTGCGGCCTAAGTCAGTCCAAGGTGGCTTCATAAACACCACTCAAAAAGAGAAAGAACACCCCAAGAATTTATTCAGAATGTTAGAGTGTACATTTTTTTGCTGGGTGATGTGTTAAGGATGTGGGTCAGGTAATCATACACAATGCCAATTTTTTTTCAATTTTACAATTTTTTTAGTTTTTCAAGGAAGCAAATAGTCATGAGTGAAGAACTACTCACTACCGGTCCTTGTTGCGCCTACTCCCTTGTTACTGTCATGGGTTGCGCTGCTTCACCGTCCAAGTGTCGAATTCTTGCAACCATCAAGTAAAAGGAGACAATGCGTTAGACGATGTGAGAATGGATGTGAAATGGAAGTGAAAAAATAAATTCGTTGCCTCCCCGGCAACGGTGCCAAAAACTGACGTGCTTTCGTGCGTGTGTGTTTAGAAGTGTCGTTATAGTTCGCACTTGCAACGTCGATTTTAAAGTAAAGAAACGGATGTGAGTCCGAGTGTTAGTCTCAGGGAGGCATGAAAATCGGATTTTTCTTGTCACTTATTGTCATGAAAATCGAGGAGTTTTTCTTACGAAAAGGCACGAGTGAAAAGCGAGAGAGAGAGAGATTAGGGTTAGAATCATTTCATTCTTAGCATGCAACTTGAATAGGAAATAGAGTAAGCAATTGAATGGAGAACAACTTCATTAATCATGTAGCTTTAGTTCATAAATTACAACATTAGATACATGCTTAAACATAAGTAAAGTAAAGCTTAAAAGAAAGGAAGAAAGAGAGAGAGAGAGTGAGGGCGGCGAGGCAGCCACGGTGGTGGAGAAGGCTCCGTCGGCGGTTCGTCATCTCTGGCGATTACAAAAGGGCCTAAAGCTAGCTAAGAGAGGGGTAGAGTAGTTGCAAGGGGAGTGAATGCCTTGAATGAGTGGTTGGAAGGGGTTTAAATAGGGAGAAGGGCTTTCCAAATGAAGAAGGGGTTTTAGCGACGTCCGGGACGTCGCTAAAACCCTTCCCAAAACGTCGGTGAAGCCCCCAACCAGCCGGTTGCTCTCCTGCAGCCGTTCTTCCTCACGCTCGATCCGTGGGCATGGCATGAGGTCTTCGCACGGGCATGCTCGGATCGTGCCTTTAGTGCGCGTGCGAGCGAGCGTTGTCGACCAGCGTGTGCGCTCGCGTGGCTGATCGTCGCCTGAGGATGCGCCTCGTGGCGATATCTCGGTCATCTGTTGCTGATCAGGCAACCCAATTTCGCCCGCACGCGAAGTCGTCTTCGAATTTCAGCACCGCACGGCTCGAACCTGCGTCGCGTGGGCGCGGATGTGCACTTTAACCGCTGCGCTATGCCCGCTACTTTATCTCGGCGACCGCGGGCGTGCACATGGTTCTCAGCCGTCTGATCGGAGATCGATGGCTGAGATCTACTCTTTGGGTGAAGGTGGAAGCGGGCGTGCAGTGAGCGGGCGCCACGTGACGCATCGTGGGTTGTTGATCATCAGATCAACGGTCAGAACTTCTTGGGCCCATTGTGGGAGCTCCGGATGTCGGATTTGGCCAATTTTGAGTCCGTTGGACTCCGTTCATCGTTCTGAATCCATCCGTGCGGTCCAATTGCTCATCTGAGGCTTGCTTTGACAAGTGCTCATACAAATGGCCATTAATACTATTTTATAAGCAATCTTGACATATGATGCATGCAATGCTCCCATTCTATTTATGTTGTGTTATCTGTGCCTTTTATTCTTAAGATGGGCCCTATTTAATAGAATTATCACCCCCAGATGCAGTGTTATCAGTACAATAGGTGGGGCTAATTCCTCTTTAGTATGAAATGGTCCATCCAATGGTGGCTCGATGTTCTGAAAGGGTCGCGGTCACCCTAAGTTCCTGATCCTTGGTTAGATGAGAGTTAATAATCACAGGGAAGCTGCGGTCCGGTCTAGGAAGACATACTTGAAATTCTCAGGTAGTGGCTTTAGTTCGGGTGCGGGTGGAACAACAGTCGAAGGAAAAGGGAAAGGCGGGAGTTGATCAACATCAATCTCCTCAAATGGTGTTGTTTGACGGTAATCAGCCCTACAGAGGTCCATGGGTAGAGAGGGTGACGGGTTAGAACAGTCGTTATAGGATTGGTGGTCTGAGACCGAACTAAGGGTGAGGCATTCCTTGACCAAAGGTTCCATGGGATCATGTTCCTTGATACAGTCGCAATCAAAAGACTTGGTTGCCCAGAAGATATCCAACTGCATTTTCTTGTCTCCGAAGGTGATTTCCATACATCCGTGTCACAATTGATGTTTGCCTTAGCTGTAGCTAAGAAAGGTCTGCCTAAGATTATGGGTGCGTTCTGTAGTTTTTCAGGGACTTCCATGTCGAGCACCAAGAAGTCGACCGGAAAATAGAAGTCCTTGACCCGCACAATCACGTCCTCGACTCGCACAATCACGTCCTCGACAACCCCCTTCGGGGTCTTCACAGATCTATCAGCTAACTGGATGGTGATAGGTATGGGCATCAACTCTCCGAAACCAAATTGGTGGTACAGGGTTGTTGGAATCAGATTGATGGAAGCACCTAAGTCCAGGTGTGCTCTATCAAATGTCATGTCCCCAATATTGCAGGATATCGGGGGTTCTCCTGGGTCAGTTCGCTTGAGCGGAAGGTTGCTTGATATTACGGAACTTGCCTGCTCGGAGAGCACAACCTTCTTAGGTGCTTGAGGTCTTGGCTTACGTTTGGGTGTACAAGCATCCTTTAGAAACTTGGCGTAAGCTGAGATGTGCTTGACAGCTTCGAGGAGCAGAATATTAATCTGAACCTGCTTAAAGATCTCCAAAAGCTCCTCAGTTTCCACAACACTTTTCTTCTTCTTGATTGTCTCCTAGGCCTCGGGGTAGGGTGTCTGAACATGGATAGGATCTATTTCTAGGTACTTGGGTTTTTCCAGTGCCTCTTCTGAGTTGGGTGTTTCAGAAAGTGAAGTCTTGGGAAGAGTTGGCCATTTGGGATCCTGGGTTTTGGTGCCGCTTCTCAAGGTTATCGCATTTGCAGAGGCATTGGGACCATGGGTTGATCCTTGAGAAGACGAGGACGAAGAAGCACCAAACTCAGGGAGTGTTTGTGGGGCAGGCTAGACCATGTGAGCCTACTCGGGATTGCCCTGGAACCCTTGCGAATTGGGGCCTCTATTAATCATGTTTCGTGGGTTCGGCTGTGGCTGGGAAGGCAGGGATCCTTGTTGTTTACAGTCTAACAGCTGGCTTAACTGTCCTTTTACTAAAGCCATTTCCTCCTGATGTTTTTGGTTCATCTCAGCCATCATCTTTATCAGGGTGTCCATTTGATTTTGCAGGGGAGGGGTCGCCCTATTCGGATTATATGAGGGTCTAACTGGTGGTCCTTGCTGATAGGGGGCAAGTTTGGTTGCTGGTTTGGCCTGGGCTGGTTCTGGAATTGAGGTGGTTTTTGGTTTGTCCAACCAAAGTTGGGGTGATTACGCCAGCCGGTGTTGTAAGTGTTGGAGAAAGGGTTAGGTTTAGAATAACCTTAGACAACCTATACATCTTCAAGGATAGTAGATGTCGAAGGGGAGGGAAGAGAGTAATCAAGGGTTGAGGGAGCAAAGGTCCCTCCTTAGAACGTGGTCAGGGGTTGTTCCAAGTTCAGTTGGCTTACGGGCTGGACCAGGTCAACATTGTGAGCTCCATTTGCTAGGGAGAAGGTCTGTAATGGGTTCCTGGTCTGGTTTAGTAGCTCATCTATCTTTTTATCCACCAATTCCACTCGATCTAATTTCTTGGTAATGATATCCATGTCAACTATCCCAGAATTTGCTTGTATCTCATAAATCCCACCACGGGGTTGACTGGATCGGCTAAACTCGGTCATAGAGGCATTGTTGAGCGAATTTTCGCTCATAGACTCAAAGAGCTCAAACGCGCTCTCCTCGTATTTGTTCAGGAAGTTCCTCCCACATGAGGCATCGACGAAGTTCCGTAGGTTGCTGTTCAGACCATGGTAGAAGATCTAGGCCAATTACCACCTTACTACTTCGTGGTGTGAGCATTTCCTCAATAGTTCATTAAATCTTTCCCATGCCTCATGGAACTGTTCCCTACCCTGGAGTGTAAAGGTAGTAATGGCTCTTCTGAGGGCATTGGTCTTTCCTATGGGGAAGAATTTCTTTAAGAATGCATGCCTCAGTTCTTCCTAGGTTGTGATGGGTCTACCTAGGGTTCTAAGCTAGTGAGATGCTTTATCTCTCAGCGAGAAGGGGAACATCTTAATTAGAACAATGTCAAGGCTAATGTTCCTAGGTTTCACAGTTCGGGCTATCCGATCAAGATCCTCTAGGTGTTGGAAGGGATCTTCATTTGAGCTTCCATGGAAGTGGCTTTGAATCAGACTTAGGACATTTGGTTTTAGCTCAAAATCATCTCCCCCTTCGAGGATCCTAAGGTGCGGCTCGACTCGAATAGCGGAAGGATTGTAGAAGTCGCAGAGGGGCCTAGGTTGGTCCTGGAATGGTGGTGGATCAAGTGGCGATTGCCCTTGTGGGTCTTGGAAAGGTGGTGGTGGTTGCCCTTGTGGGTTCTGCAATTAGTGTATGGCTTGCATGATAGTGTGGATTTGTTGCTGCTGAAGTCGGTGGTTTGCGTTAATCTGGGCTTGGATGATGGCCATTGTGTTTGGTGGGGGTTGGTCCTCAACCTCATCTACCCTAAGTTCAGCCATGTCTCTATCAGAATCAGGTCGCCTGGATTCCTATCCCAAAACAAACAACTCGGGATGTGGTGATCGTCTCCCGTGCATACACTAGAGAAGAACATGAGGGGATGTGGAGAGCGATAGATGCGAGAAGTGTGTGTACAACCAAGCAAACAAGCAAAGTTCTTATGGTGTATTCCTTAGGGGACCTAGAAATCTCCAAAAGGGTGATCAAGTTCGTAAGCACTGGACTCCCCTTCCCAAAGCTAATCTGGCTAGGTTGATTACGAGGGGATTGTAGGGAAGGTTCTTCCTTTGTCTTGCGTGACCGGTTCCATAGACCCTACAATCGCGGTCGTTTGACACTTCCCCACAGCCTAGGACCAGATTCTACTAAGGGAATGAAAGCCAAGTGCCCAGCGAACAAAACCATGCCTCTCGAGACTTAACCTAGTCCTGCCTAGGGCACGTCTACTCTGTTTTAAAAGGGCTAGGATAGTGCTTGTGCTAGGGTTATGTGATGAGGCGTTGATTGGGGTAGTGCTTCTTAGTTTTCCAATTCCAGTGTGTGTGCTCCTATCAAAACATGGTTTTCAAGGAAGTATTTTTTAAGATGTGGTGTCTTTTAATGTTTCATCCTTACTTTTGTGTCTTTTAGGGTTGACGTGTCTTAATGTTTTTAGACAAGTTTCAGGCGGGCACGTCAAGTTTTGCACACAATTGGTGAAAGTGGATTTCCTTTGATGTGAAGAGGCTCTAAAACCCTAATGTACTCATCCTAGTGATCATGCAACTTCTATTGGTTGAGTCGATTTTAGGGGTGAGTGGTGCGGCCCAAGTGAAGCCATGGTGGCTTCGCAAACACCACTCAAAAAGAAAGATAAACACTCCCAAAAGATTAGGTATTAAGAATGTTAGAGTGTATATATCTATATATATATATATTGTTGGGTGATGAGTGAAGGATGTGGATCAGGCAATCATACACCACGCCAAAATTTTTTTTGATTTTACAATTATTTTAAGATTTTTTTTTAGGCAAGCAAACAACCATGGGTGAAGAGTTACTCACAATCGGTCCTTGCTGCGCTTACTCCATCTCTACCGTCACGAGCTGCGCTGCTTCGCTGTCCAAGCGACGAGTTCCTGCAACCATCAAGTAGAGGTAGAAAATGCATTAGATGATGTGAGCATGGATGTAAAATGGAAGTGACAAAATAAATCCGTAGCCTCCCCGGCAATGGCGCCAAAAACTTACGTGCGGAAGACGCGTAAGTTTAAAAGGGTCGTTATAGCTTGCGCTCGCAACGTCGATTTTAAATGAAGAAACGGACGTGAGTCCGAGTGTCGATCTCAGGGAGGCATGAAAATTAGATTTTTCCTGTCACTTAATGTCACGAAAATGACGGGTTTTTGCTTGAGAGAAGATGTGGGTGAAAAGCGAGTGAGAGAGAGAGAGAGAAAGAGAGAGAGAATAGGGTTAGAATCTTTCATTCACAACATGAAACTTAAACATAAAAGAGGGCAAGTAACTAGATAGGAAACAACTTTATTTGACATGCAACTTTGGTTTTATAAATACAACACTAGATAAATGTTTAAACACAAGTAAAGTAAAGCTTAAGATAAAGAGGGAAAGAGAGAGAGAAGACGACGAGGTGGCTACGGCGGTGGGGAGGGGCTCTGTCAGCGGCTCGTTGGCTCCGGTGATTACAAAGAGAGCTAATGTTGGCTAGGAGTGGGGTAGAGCACTTGCAAGTGAATTCAATGCCCTTCCATGAGTGGTTGGATGGAGTTTATATAGGTAGAAGGGTTTTCTAATTCAAGTATGGGCTTTAGAGACGTCCGGGATGTCGCTAAACCCATACCAAATCTGTCGGTGTAGCCCCCTTTTCCCGTCGATCGCCAGCACGCCTTGTGCTTCCTCTGTGGAAATCCGTGCATGCACGTTGTGAGTTGTCCGATCGAAGATCGGATGGCTGAGAGCTCGCGAAGGGTGCACTCGCGGATCACTACTGAGGAGTGCGCTTCTACCACGTCATCGCGTGCATGAGCATCTGCGTGCATTCGTTTCGCCACGCGGTTCGATCTTCACCGTTCGCTGCTGATCGGGAGGCTCAATTTTCCCGCAGTGCGCCTTCGCCTTCCAATTGCTGTGTAGCGTGTTTCGATCCCACGTCGGATGCACGGGCGTGGAGCGGTCGACTGTTGCGCTGTTGCAGCGGTTTGTCGCGGAGAGGGCGGGTGCGCGGGCAGCTCTCAGCCGTTCGATCGAAGATTGACAGCTGAGAGTTATCCTCCGGGTGAAGGCAAAAGTGGGTGGTGGTGAGGATGCGACGAGCGGGCACCACGTGGCGCACTGTGGGCCGTTAATCATCAGATCAACGGTCAGAACTTCTTGGGCCCATTGCAGGAGCATCGAATGTCGGATTTGGTCGATTTCGAGTCCGTTGGACTCCTTTTGTCGCTCTGAATCCATCCGTGTGGTCCGATTGCTCATCTGAGGTCTGTTTTGACATGTTCTTGTACACATGGCCTTTAATAATGCA
Source organism: Thalassia testudinum (assembly GCA_037157565.1). Classification (NCBI taxonomy): domain Eukaryota; kingdom Viridiplantae; phylum Streptophyta; class Magnoliopsida; order Alismatales; family Hydrocharitaceae; genus Thalassia; species Thalassia testudinum. The sequence continues at coordinate 60,267,015 of JAZHRO010000013.1, read as the reverse complement.
TTATAAGCAATCTTGATGTGCAATGCATGTGATGTTCTTATTCCTATTTATGATGTGTTATCTATGTATTTTGCTCTTGAGATAAACCCAAATTGACAGAATTATCTCCTCAAGGTGCAGTGTTATCAATGAAAAGGAGTAGAGATTCGATGTGACACCCCGTATTTGGTCATCAGTGACCTGAACTGAGCATTAGTGAAATGGGTCCTTCCATTAGAGATTATAGCACGTGGAATCCCGAACCGAGAAAAGATGTTCTGATGAGTGAATTTGATAACCACCTTATGATCATTGGTTCGGGTCGGAATGGCTTCGATCCATTAGGACACATAGTCAACAGCGAGAAAAATGTACATTAAGCCGTCTGAAATAGGAAAGGGTCCCATAAAATCAATCCCCTAGACGTCAAAGATTTCGCATACGAGAATTGGCTGTAAGGGCATTATATCACGGTGGCTCATGTTGCCTAAGGTCTGACAACGAGTGCATCCCCTACAGTGATTGTATGCGTCTTTGAAAATCGTGGGCCAATAGAAGCTGCACTGGAGGATTTTCGCTGTGATTTTATGACCGGAGAAGTGTCCAACGCATGCCTAGTCATGGCAGAAGGACAAGATGCCCTGAATTTTCACTTCCGAGACACATCGTTGAAGGATTTGATCGGCACCGATGCGGAAGAGATACGGGTCTTCCCAGAAGTAATACTTGGCATTGGAAAGCAATTTGTCCTTCGGCCAATCAGACGGGATCTGATGTGATGCCAGGTAGTTTACTAGATCAGCAAACCATGGAAGCCTGTACTAATAGTCAGGAGGTGCTCATCCGAAAAATGTTTCGTAATGGGTTCTGAAGGATCGATAATGTCAGAAGGAAGGCGGGAGAATTGATCAGCTACCATGTTCTGTTTTCCCACCTTGTTGTGAATCTCGAGGTCAAATTCTTGCAACAGCAAGATCCAGTGGATTAGTCGAGGTTTCGCATCCTTCTTCGCAAGGAGATGCCTCACAGCTGTGTGATCAGAGTAAATGATAACACGGGAACCCAGAAGATACGATTTGAATTTTTCCAGGGCAAATACTATGACTAGTAGCTCTTTCTTAGTAATTGTGTAGTTACGCTGAGCCTCGTCAAGTGTCTTGCTAGCATAGTAGATGACCATAGGTTTCCCGTCAATTTTTTTCCCAAGTACTGCTCCTACACGAAATCAGATGCGTTGCACATGATCTCAAAGGGTTGAGACCAATCAGGGGACTGTAGGATTGGAGCTTAGGTAACTCAATCACACAGGATCTCAAATGCTTGAGTGCATTCCTTAGAGATTTCAAAAGGAACATCCTTAGATAGTAGAGTAGTCAGGGGGCGTGCGATCTTTGAGAAATCAGGAATGAATCGACTGTAAAAATCGACGTGTCCCAGAAAAGATCGGATGTCCTTGATCGAGCTAGGCATAGGGAGTTTGGAAATCATATTCACCTTGGCTCGATCAACCTGGATGCCTTTTTCTGATATGAGATGTCCCAGGACAATTCCTTCAAGCACCATGAAATGGCTCTTTTCCCAGGAAAGAACCAGATTCACGTCAATGCACTACCTGAGGATCTGGACCAAGTGCAGGAGGCAATCGTGAAATGATTCGCTAAATACTGAAAAGTCATCCATGAAGACTTTCAGATAATCACCTACCATATCTGAGAATATGGCAAGCATGCACTGCTGAAAAGTAGCGGGTGCATTGCAGAGACCGAACGGCATCCTTCGGAATGCGTACATCCCGAAGAGGCAGGTGAAAGTGGTCTTTCTTGGTCCTCAGGATGGATTGCCACCTAGTTATAACCAGAGTACCCGTCCAAAAAGCAGAAGAACCTATTTCCTGCTAGTTTGTCAAAGATCTGTTCAATAAACGGTAGTGGGAAATGATCCTTCTTTGTGGAGGTATTGAGTCTTCTGTAATCAATGCAGACTCACCATGAATTTGCCACACGGGTTAGTATGATTTCTCCGGATTCAATCGTGATCACGGTGAGTCCTGCCTTCTAAGGCACAACCTGGATTGGACTCACCCATTGACTGTCGAAGATCGGGTAGATGATCCCAGCATCTAACCACTTGATGATCTCCTTTTTCACGACCTCTTGCAGATTAGGATTCAAACGTCGGAGACGAAGAGTGGCTCCGGTGAGTGGAGATCGGCAAGGACGAAAAGAGGGAGACGCCTGCGGGTACAGTGAGGCCCGGACGAAGTCAAGGAAGAGGAATCTGCCACAGGTATGGTGGTTGGACGACAAGGAGGAGTAAGGGAGGTCGTCGGATGTCGAGGAACCTACAATCATGAGGAGAAGAGAGGAATAAGGGGTATTCACAGATGAATTCGAGCGTGGAGTGATCGGAGGGGTCTGGGGTCCTTTAAATAGAGCTATGAAGGTCGGTTAGGGCTTGGGAAGCAAGCTTCCCAAGCAAGGAAAGCTCGCCGGAGTTGGAAGCCGTTGAGATACCCAAATCTCTCATGCGTTCGAATGAGAGATTGGGAAAGAATCAGGGATCAAAGATGGGTTCAGATTGGAGGGATTTTCTCAGAGAATCTCCCTTCCAATTTTGGAGGAGATCCTCTGAGCAATCAGGGAGAACTCTCCTTCCAAAGCTCGTCGGAGTAGGATTCCTCTACTATAATGGTGGAGGGACCTAATTGCAAAAATAATGAAGAAGCTAGGGGCAGTTTGTAAGGGTTTTTGAAAGATAGGGGTAGAAATGTAATCAGGCTGGACCTTGTTGCAAATTAAGTCAACGCAAACTCATCTTGGGTCCAAATTTTGGTACAAACCTAATTTGGACCTAAGGAATCTAATGGTGAGGTTGGATTTTGAGTTTGACCATGTTTGGCTGAAAAATTTATGCAAAAACTTAATTTAGGGCAAATATCTATCTGAGACCCCATTTTAGGTCAAGATAGGTTCTAATACCTAAATTGAAGGTTCTAAACCCTGGATAATATTTTTCTATGATTTTTAGAGGGTTTAAGTGAATTTTATCCTGACCATAACCTTGGTTAATCAAGTAGGTCTGTTTTAGGATTTCAAGAAGTCATTTAATTGATAGAACTCACATAAACCATTTTCTGTCTGATCCAACCCACTTATAATTTTGTTATGACCATTTGACCTTTGTTTAACTCTTGAGAAAAATCGTGGTTGTACTGCAATGGTAAAATTATAGTTTTACCCCTAGTTTCTTGTTTCACTCTCAGAAAGGTTATATAGTGAATTATGACCTTCAGTTGGTTATGTAGGAGCTTTTATTCTCTTCATTGGGTCAAAATGAGCTAGTTAGGGCTCATGATGGTGTTCCCATCACATTGAAATCTTCCATCCAGGAGAAGATAGGGCTAGAGTACTCACCATACGACAGATTTGATCAAAGCTGGCTGATCCCATCGTGATTTCCCCAATTAGAGCACCTCGTAGCACTAGTTCCACAACTACTACATCATCCACGACCGGCACCTCCACATCCATCACCTGGTCGAATGCCGTTGGGAGGGATGGGGTGGTGGGCAAGTTTTCCCCCAAATCTGAGTATGAGGCACATTGTCGCCACCGATTTTTGTTGTCTTCCCTCTTTGGCAGGTATCCCTCCTATGCCACAAGCCACCGCAAGAAAGACACAAAATCAGAGCCCTATAGATGGCCGCTATGTGTCCCTGCTTTCTACACCTGAGGCAGACAATATCTCCGTTCTTTTGCCTCACCTCCTTTTAGAGTCCTCTGGCCTGCCCAATTGGGGGACACATAGAAGGTTTCCCACTCAATATTCTTTCTGCATCACCTCCTTGATCTCCATGTCTGCCAACCTTCATCAGCCCCTCCACTGCCGCCATCGCCCCTCACAAATCCTCGAGGCATCTCTCTCCCCTCTCAATTGTAGGTTATTTTTGCTCAAAGAGGAATAGAGTTTTAATAGGTTGAAATGCAAACTATGTTAATATGGACTTTGATTGGTCCCAAATATAGGTACAAACCTAATTTGGACTCAAGGAATCTAATGATGAAGTCAAATTTGAGTTTTGACCACGTTTGATTGGGCAACTTACACAGTAGCCCAAATTAGGGCAAAATTCCATCTACGACTCTGTTCAAGGTCTAAATAGGTTCAAATGGTCAAGATAAGGGCACCAAACTTCTCAGAACATTTTTCTATGAATTTTAGGAGGTTTGGATGAATTTTATCCTGACCAAAACCTCTTTAATTTAAGCAGGTTTGAAATTAGGGTTTTAGGTTCTGATTTAGTTCTCGAAATGCGTGAAACCCTATTTCTGTCTGTGTGGACCCACTCTTTTGAATTTAATGCTTAATTGACCTTTGATTAACCCTTGAAAAATCTTGTGGTTACTCTGCTATTATGATGTGATGTTAAAATTACAGAATTAACCCTTTTTAGTGTTTTCTTCTCAGAACGGATTTACATGGAATTATGGTCTTCAGGCAATTATGTGGGAGCATTTGTCTCTTGATTATGATTAATTAAAGCTAGTTATAACTAATTATGGTGTTACCATTAGTTTCCTTCTTTTGTTACTACAATCTTACCCCCTCTTAGCTTAGCCTAAACTGTTGGTCTGTTCTCAACGCCTTCACTATTATTTGTTTTCACTTGGGGATCGTTCCTCGACTAGGCATATTCTGCTTGATTTTTGGGCTCATGCCCCTTAAAGTGAAAAGGGGCAAGCCTCCCTCTGGTACATACACTTTGTATAATAGGCACACTAAATACTTGATAGTCGATCTCCCTGATCGTTTGAAAGGGCAAGATTGCCACTTTTTCTTCCTCCATAACGTTGAGAAACTAGTAGTCTCCGCTATGTGGTAAGGCCTGCCTGAAAGAGATTTGTTGCCTAGCTCCGAGGAACTAGATCCGTTTGCGCAGGCAGATGCAGACAAGATAATGACTTTTGGGCCAATTGCTGGGTCAGAGCTGAGGCAGAGGGATGTTTCGACGGTGTTGATGTGGGTTGCAGATTCCTATCCCATGCCATGTAAGTTGGGGGGTGGTAATTTTAGATAGCTCATTTCTTTCACCATTTAATTAACTGCTATTTTTCCTTATTCTAGCTTTGGGCGGTTTGTTCGTCTGGATACCCCTAGACTATGACATAGTGGTTCTTCTCAAGGTAGGTCTTGGCGTGGAAAGGCAGGGGAGAAGCCCTCGAAGTGGGGGTGAAGGGAGTGGATCTTCCTGCCCCAAGGAGGGGAAAATGAAGGAAGTGGCGGGCAGCGAAGAGGAGGAGGTCCCCCTAAGCACCTAACGAAGAAGTATGCTACAACTCCTCTAATGGGAGAATCGGTGGTGCCCGTTCCTTTGAGCCCGAGTAGGGTTGAGACAGCAGATGCCCTAGTAGATCTGCCTCGCCTATTTACCCCGCCTGAATCGATTATACTAGGCAACTCCCTGCTTGAGGCCCCTGGCGAGGTGGCCAAGAGGGGGAGTGAAGGTCTTCCCACCCCTCCGACTAGTTCTTCGACCACCTTTGCAAAGGTGGCGCAGGAATCAGTGATGTTGGGAGGTTTTTTGGGTGACAGCGCTTTCGACTAGCCGTACTGCAAGCGGAGTTTGACAGGGGCGCGAGTGTTGATGGACCCCTTTGGTTAGGGGGGTTTTGGGATGACAAGGCAGACTATTGGGTCTGTGAGGGCATCCGTGTTGCAGGGGACCCATGAGGGCCTTGTGCCAGGTTGGGGGACTCCGGCTTAGGCAGGCACTTGCAGCAATGCCCCGCATGTGGAGAGGTAGGTGCTTCAACATCTTCATGGATGCCTTACTTTAGTCTACCTCTCATCAAGGAGGGATAAACTTCAAACTCATTTTCTTCTATTGTTTGCGTATGGTAAGTTCTTCTCCCTCGTTATGTTTTTGATTCCTAATTCTGTAAGATATTGAATCTCGAATTTCAATCACTACTTTTCAACAAGTTGAGACTCTCAAGACGTCTTTTGTTACGGTTGGTGCTGTATCGTCTGATATCGCCAAACCCAACTTCCCCACTGGGGCGGTTGATATGGCAGCTAAATGGGCAGTGATCGCCAAAGCGGAGCAGCGGACCTTTGCTTGCTTGCTCAAAGCGGCTACCTCGCCCGAGAGAAGGCAGAGAAGGTGCCAAGGAGGCTACCAAGAAGCTCTGCTTGCAGAAGCAAGCAGTCGACCAGGTGTCTCGCCTACAAAAGGAGCTGAAGGAAGGCTGACTAGGGCTGAAGAGAATTGGTCCCTGGTCGGGAAGCTTGAGGAGAGGCTCATCAATATTTAGAAGAGAGATCTTGTGAAGTTGCAAGACTTGACTGACTGCCTGCACACTTCCTGTAACAACGTACTTTGGCTAAAGGAAGAAGTGCAGGTGCTGAAGGTTGCCCATTTGTGGACTATGGAGGGATACGAGGTGGCTCTTAGGGAGGAGCACCTTCACCTGGAAATAACTATAGATGATCTTTCCACTCTGAAGGCAAGTTATGAGAAGGTGGAGGCGGCCATGGAAAGCCTATGGGATGACCTCGCCAAGGCCCACCAAATCGCTAAGGACAAGGCCAAAAGGGTGATGGAGCTAGAGAATACTACTTAGCTGGAGCTGAACCCTAAGACAGTCATGGAGCTCTTCGCCTCCGACCCATTTATGGAGGAGATTCGAGACCTCGTCTCAAAGAAGGCCAGCAAATATACACTGGTGACTATGCAAGCTCTATTGGAGGGCAAGCATACCACCATGGAGGAGTTGTGCAATTGGTCTATGGACCAGCTCATGTATGAATTTGACTGTTAGAAAGCTGAAGGTCTTATTGTGGATAAGGCTCCCATCCTGTTGCCTAAAGACCATCCAGGAAGCCAGACTCATAAAGAGTAGGTGGCAAGCCAAGTCTATTACGAGCCGTGGAGCAGCCTTCTTGCCCAGTTAGCCCATCATATGAAGCCTCTTCGCCCCCTCTGACTCCTTAGGTTGATCTTCCCAAGGACTTTGAGTGAAGCAGTTTGCCCCTTTGCAGTGTTGTTGTTTTTCCCCTTTTTCTATCTTTTTCCTTTTTTTTATGGGCCATTTGATGGGAATGGCCTTTGCTAGAAGATGAAAGACAAAACATTGGGGAGAAATGAAAGAAAGTTTCTATCTTTTATTTTGTCTTCTCTTTCTTTTTCATTATACATGGTACAATTGTAGATTGCTCGCATGCCAAGTTCGAGGAATTTGCTTGCCGCTTAGGGTTTGCAACTCATAGAAATCACCTGGACTATCTTTGAGAATTGTAAGACCCTCCCATGGGCGTCCAACTTTTTGTTCGAGTTGCTTGGTATGGGACTTCACTCTTTTGCAGGACAAGATCTCCTTTGGAGAACTTCTACTTGTGGACTCACCTGCTGTAGGCAGCCGTGGTCACCTCTTTGTACTTTAGCACCACCTTTGATGTCTTCTCCCTTAGCTCATCCACCCAGTCCAAGGCCAGTCAAACTTGATCATTGTTAGTGTCGAGGTTGTATAGTTGCATCTGGTATGTAGGAAGGATTGCCTCTATGGGCAGCGAGCTTCCATGCCAAACATCGAATTGAAGGGTGTGTGACCTGTGGAAGTCATTTGGCAAGTCCTGTAGCTCCACAGTACATCTGGAAGCTCCTCGACCCATCTTCCCTTTGAGGAGTCTAGCTGTTGGTTTAGCGCTGACATGATGGTATAGTTGGTTACCTCTGCCTGCCTGTTTACTTGAGGATACAACACGAACGTGAAGCATAGGAGGATGTACTAGCTTTTGCAAAATTACTTAAATTTCTTGCAAGCAAACTGGGTACCATTGTCTGTCACAATATATTGAGGTATTCCATACCGGGCTATGATGTTCTTCCAGACGAACGATATGATCCTATCGGCTATTGGGTTAGCCATGTCCTTAGCTTCTACCCACTTGGAGAAATAATCCATTACCACTAGTATAAAGCGCTTCTAAACCGGCATTGGTAGAAAATGGCTAATGAAATCTATGCCCCATTTCGTAAAGGTGATGGGTGACATGATAGGTACCAACTTTCCAGGCAGCAAGTGATGCAGTGTGGCGAACCGCTAGCACTTATCACATTTGCACGTGAACTCCTTACACTGTTATTTCATCTGGGGCTAGAAGTATCCGCCTGAAACAACCGAGCAAGGAGTGCCTTGTATCCTTCATGGTTCCCGCATATACCTCCATGGGTTTCCTAGAGGGCTTGCGATGCCTCCTCTTTTGCAAGGTAGCACAACAAGGGGGTGGAATATCCTCACTTGTACAGTTGCCCCTCTATTAAGGTGTACCTAGAGGCCTTCAGGCGGAATACCCTAGACCGTGGTTCCCTTGGGGGTAGCTCACCAGTGTTCAAATGGGCGATGATAGGTGTCATCCATGACATGGATTGTTCTATCATGAACATTTTGGGAGAGAGTATTATTAACTCCTTTAGGGTTTGGAGACATATGTCTTCTTCCTGTTCGAGCGGGATTTCTGAGGCCAGGCTTGCCATAGCATCCACCAGAGGTTGTCGGATTGGGGTACTCGACTAACTGAGATGGTCTTGAAATTCGACAACTCCTCCTTGACCTTGTCAGCGTATAAAATCATATTTGGATCCCTGGCTTGGTACTTGCTATTGACTTGATTGGCGACAACTTGGGAATCCATATAGATTTCCAGCATGGAGATGCCTCTTGACTTGGCCACCCGGATGCTGGCTAGCATGGCCCTGTACTTTGCCACATTGTTAGATGCGAGCAAGATAAGTTTGTTGGCATACTTATGACTAGTGTTGTTTGGGGCAATCAAGGCTATGCCTGCCCCAGACCTGGCTGTTATGGAAGAGCTGTCCACATACAACTTCTAAGGCAGAGTAAGGGAGGCATCTAGGTCTTTGAACCCTGCTACAAAGTCCGCCAGGAATTGACCTTTGATTGATCTCCTTGGCTGGTATTGAATGTCAAATTTTGCCAACTCCATGGCCCATTTAACCTGCCGTGCAGACCTTGTGGGTTTATGAAGCATTTGGCATAGAGGGTAGTCAGACAAGACTACTATTGAATGGGTTTGAAAGTACGGACGTATCATTTTGGTGGTAGTCACCAAGGCTAGCCCAAGTTTCTTAATCACAGTATACTTAGCTTCTATGCCTTGATAGGATTTACTAACAAAGTATACTGGTCGTTGCCCCCCTTCTCATTCGCCAACTAAGACAGCGTTGATGGTGGACATGGATGCCGCTAGGTACAAGAATAGAGACTCCCCAGCCTTAAGAGTCATCAGGATGGGAGGACTTTTAAGGACTTTCTTTACTTCTTCTAAAGCCTTCTGGCAATGAGGAGTCAAATGGGGTATAGCCTTTGCCCTTTTTTATACATTCAATGAAGGGGAGGCATTTGTTAGAAGATTGAGACAAGAATAGACTTAAGGAGGTGATCTGGATGACTAATGATCGCATTCCTTTTAAAGTACTTGATGGTTCCAAAGTTATAATCGCCTGAATTTTATCAGGATTGGCTTCTATTCTTCTGTTAGAAACTTGGTAACCTAGGAATTTCCCCGCTGAGACGCTAAAGACACATTTTTCAGGGTTCAAGTAGAGGTAGGTGTCCCTTAAGACATGGAACACCTCTGACAAATATTCTAAGTGTTGCGGGAAATTTGATCCCTTCACCAACATCTTATCAGTATACAACTCAAATGATTTTCCTATTAAATGGGAAAAATCATGTTTATAAGGTACTGGTAAGTTGCTCCAACATTTTTTAAGCCAAAGGGCATGACTCTATACTGAAATGAACCCCTATCTAAAGGAGGTGTGAGGTCTATCTACTGGAGCAAGGTTTACTTGATGGTACCCGCTGTAAGCGTCTAGGAAGGACATGTGAGATTAACCGCCGTAGGAGTCCACCAGAGCATCAACCTTAGGTAAGTGGAACTTATCCTTTAGGTAGGCTTCATTCAAGTTGGTGAAGTCAACACATGTTCGCCACTTGTTGTTCGACTTCTTCACCATGACTACGTTGGAGAGCCATGCTGGTCACAAGGACTAATGAATGAAGCCAGTTTCCAAGAGCTTCTAGACTTCCACTTTAGCCGCTTGCCATTGTTCAGTTGACTTGTGCTCGTCTGCCTGTTTCACTGCCGAGCACCTACCTGAATATTAAGGTGATGTTGAAACAGGGACAGGTCCACTCCTGGCAGGTCATTGGCGGACCATTCAAATACGTTCGCGTTGTCCCTTAGCAAAAGTAGCAGCTCCTGAACTTCGTAGGGATCAAGGTCCACCTCGACCTTGATGAGCTTAGTCGCTTTGTCAAGGTATAGCTGTGTAGCCATAGCTGAAGAACCCGGTAGAAGCTATGAAGTTGCTGGTGAATTAACCAAATTTGTTTCCTTCTAAATCGCTTGGACACGGCTTCTTTTCCTCCCCCACTTTTGTGGTTTGAGGGGCCTTGGATCCATAGACTAGTCTAACTTGATCCGAAGAAGTTTGCACCCAGCTGTTTGATCCCTATGCACCATCCCCACTCTTCGAGGAGTTTGGAAGAGCATGAACTGTTAGTAAGAGGAAGGGATCACCCAAAAGGCATGGGTTGTTGGGTGGCTGATAATGCCATCAAACACCGTTGTTAACCAGGCCACAATGAATGTGGTCGTTTTGTTTAGGTGCTTGTCCTCATCGCAGATGGATAAGGGCAAGTTTATTTCTCCCATCGGCATCACCTTGTGATTTTCGAACCCTACGACCGAGTGAGTTAACGGGGAGAGGTGTTCTTCTTTGAACCCCAACTTAAGTAGTGTCTTTTAGAATAGCACATCCACTACACTGGCTTCATCCACCAGTAGCCTAGGTTGTAGTTGCCCCGCCAAAGGAGAGTCACTAGGAGTGGATTCATGTGCTCTGCCGAGTTAGGCAAGGCAGAGAACAGCTTGGAGGTTGCCTGTTTGACGGTACCTCTTTCGCCCCTTTGAAGGGTGGGAGACACGCTATGGGGCATTAATGGGTCATCCCGAATAGGTTGTTAATATGATATTTTTATCGTTGAAATGTGTATAGTGGTTAACCTAATTCAGACCTAACCATCTCTTTACAAAATTTCTTTAACCTGGCCTAATTGATTTTATCTTGTAACTTTTAGGCCCAGGGTCGAACTCAGGGAAGTGGGGTTCAAGTCGAATTTCTACGTTTTCCTTAAAACGCGTCTCTTCCGTTCGTTTATTGTGTTTTTGGTATTTTTCTTATTTAGGTTTTTTTTCTGGTAATCCTTGTTCTTGAGGCACACCCTCAAAATTGTGTCCTTGGCTTTTAGCCAAAACAGAGTTTCAAAACACGCCTTGCTACTTGCAAGACGGGGTACCTGCAAATCAAAGATTATCTTTTCACTTTTATACCTTTTTTTTATCTTTTTACTAAGAAGGAAGCTAACAGATAGAAAGTAAATATAGTAGCTATAGATATATATTTACATGTAGTATATATATAAAGGGGTGGGGGTGGAGGTGACGATGGAGTGTAGCACTATGTCGAGTCAGTCGACGTCTAGAGAGACGCAACCAACACGACTAGGTGCCGCGTGGAGTGTGGATGGAGGATGGATGATGTATGGGACCACGCTTTTTTTGTACGCGTGTATCAGGGAATATCAGCAACTGGTGCAAATATTCCCACGATACAGCGTATAGTAAATAACGTAAAAATATATGTACATATGTATGTATATAAGTAAATATATATATATATATATATATAAATGTATAACTATATATGTATAGATATATATAGATATATATGTATATATATATATAGGTGTATATGTATATATATGTATGTATATATGTATATAGATATTTATATATATATATATGTATATAAGTATATATGTCTATATATATGTAAGTATATGTATAAGTATATAGATGTATATATAAGTAGATATATATATATATATTATATATATGTATATATATTATATATATATGTATGTATACATAACTATATAGATATACTATGTATATAAGTATATATATATAGATATATGTATGTATATATATATATATATATATATATATATATATATATATGTATATATGTTACTATAAGTGTGTGTGTGTGTGTGTCGGTGAATGTGCGTGTGCGTCGGTGAATGTGTGTGTTGCTGTGAGTAAAGAGAGAGAGAGAGAGAGAACGGAGAGAGAGAGAGTACGTGAGAGAGAGTAGAGAGCGCCAGACAGCGAGAGAGCGGGCGGGAGAGATCGAGCGCGCGGACGATGGCAGCGAGTTAAGACGTCTGCTCGCGGCGGCGGACGTCTGACGCCGCGTCGTCTGAAGGCGAAGGCGGACGTCTGACCGTCGCGGTGCACCGCGCCTTCGCGCAGAGGACGTGAGGTGTCTCCTGCAGACCGGGTGCGAGGACAGAGAGCGGGCGATGGCGCGCTCGGAGAAGGCGGCGGGGAGTCTGCAGTCGGTCGCGGAGGGTTGCGGAGGAGGACAAGGGTCGGCGCGAGGCCGTAACCGGCTGCTGCAGTGCGCGCGGCGGCCGGCTGCGGGTGCAATGCGGGGTGGACAGAACGGAGACGGAGGCGGGGAACAGGCCTGCAGGCACGCGCGGAGTGTTGCACGCCTGCGGGGAAGGTCGCGGAGGAGGCGGGGGGTGCTGCTGCTGTTGCTGTCGCCGCGGTTTAGCTGCTGCTGCTGCTTCAAGCTTCGGAGCTTGAAGCGGCAGCAATGGCGTGGAGACGAAAACGAAGAGAAAAGAAAACACCACGCCCACCGGCTCGTTGAAGAGCTGGGCGGTGGTGTTCCCACTGTGGTGGTGTGCACCACCGTGGGTTCTCCTGCCCGCCGGGTGTCTCCTCGAAGGAGGGTCGACGTATGGAGGGGAGGACGGGCGAGGAAGGTGGTGGACTGCAGGGTGGCGTTTTGCAGCAACGTCCCCTTTTCGCGAGGAAGAAGCTGCAGCTTCTTATAGAGGAGGAGAGCATGGCGTGGAGCATGCGGGGAATGGGGGAGAATGGCAGCTGCAGGGAGAGGTGCGGGAAGGACAGCAGGGAGAGGCGTTGCATGCAGCTGCGGGAGGAGTTGCAGCCGCGGGAAGAAGAAAAAGATGAAAGTAAAAAATAGAGAAGGGACTTTTGCAAAGAAACACTTGAGAAAAAATGTAAATATGCAAGCCATTTATTCCATTCTCTTCTCCTCTCAATTAAATGCATGCATGCAAGCGTTTTTACAAATGCAACTATAGGATTATAATATACATAGTTAATGCTAGAAAATAGCACAAGAAGGCGTTATTATAGGCGTGTTTTGAGGTGCAAACATATACCCCCATGCCTATCTTTTGCTAGTCCCTAGTAAAACTGTATTTAGAAATAATCTTAAGCTGAAGATTTTCTTCTGAGGTGATATAGGTGTGTTTATTATCGAATATTGTGAGAACCAATTGTAAAGAAGACTACCAGTACTTTAAGTCTCACATGACATAGATCATCTCTCAACTAACCAGGACTCTTGATATTTAAACCTTAAGTACGATTTCCAGGACCCAGGAGGTTTTTGCCGTACTCGAGAGCTCAAGAGGTTATGGTTTGTGCATAGTGAAGGATCAAGACTGACCAGATGAACATTAAGACTCAATCCCAGGGTTTCACGAATTTTTAAGTACAGGTTGGTCCCAGTTTCAGCTCATGTCTTCGAATTGACCCTTAAGATGATGACGGAAAACTCAACTCCCATTTTCTAATTTTTTTTTTTTTGGCTTACCGAAAAACAAAGTATACAGACATTTATGAGATATACTGACTCTTTAAAACATCTATTTTTTTTTTTTTGGTGGGAGAGTTTCTTTTTGGTGGAAAGAGTCGCTCCTAAACACAAGACTAAAGCCTGGGATAAAAAGTCTACCTGCGAGCACAGGTAAGGACTCCACCTTCCCTAATGAACACTAGGGTTGGATCTTATGTTCACCTGGTCTTTCCTGATATGTGTAGTGTGAACCAAGTTTACTTAAGCTCTCAAGAAAAAGCAAACCAACGGATCCTGTACTGGTGTCTCAGGTACAAGAATACATCCTTAGTTAGGAGAGATCTTGATCTATTTTGTCAATGCTTTAAGTGAATTAAGCCGAGCCTGAGCGAATCAAGCTTCTGTGGCCTGGAAATTCTTCAAAACAGAGGTTGAATATCCATAAACACTTATTGTATTTTTTTGTTTCAGCTTTTAGATCATTACTAAACACCATTTATATATATATATATATATTTTTTTTTTTTTCTTGCATATTTATAAATAGGTGGGAACTGTATGATACCATAACATACCCGGATCCTATGGATGCCTATCCACCCCCCCGTGCCAAACAATGCTATGTCCTCATATGCATGCAGGGAAAGGCAGAGGAAGGATGGAAGATCGGGTAACAAGAGCTGAGGTTCAGGGTATAGATCAGGGTGGAAGGGTGGGTGGATGGTGGGTGGTGAAGAGAAAAGTGAAGTGATTGCGATAGAGGTGTGAAAAGTGATGGTGGATGGTGAGTGCTGTTAGGGTGCCTCCCAACAAGCGCTGAATTTAGTGTCCCCAGCTGGACTCAGAATGAGGCAAAGAATTAGTTACCCTCCAGCAGGGTAATGGTTTCTCCAACGGGGGCAGGTTCATGAGTCAGATAGGGTTTCAAACGCTGCCCGTTGACCGTAAATTTACGCCCAGATTTGGGATCTTCGATTTCGACGGCCCCATTGGGGAATGGTCTTGAGACTAGAAAAGGACCAGTCCATTTGGACTTTAATTTCCCAGGAAAGAATTTGAGTCGGGCATTATAGAGCCAAACTTGCTGAGATGGCTCAAATTCCTTCTGCCGAACATGGCTGTCGTGAAAAGCCTTAGTGCGCTGTTTAAAGGTTAGAGCAGAATCATAGGCTTCACGACGGAGCTCTTCCAGCTCTTGGAGTTGGAGTTTCCTTTCTCGTTCACACAAGTCTGGGTCGAGGTTACATTGGCGAACCGCCCAATAAGCGCGGTGCTCCAACTCCACAGGCAAATGACAAGGCTTCCCGTAAACGATTCTATATGGAGACATACCAAGGGGAGCCTTGAAGGCGGTCCGATACGCCCAAAGTGCATCAGTCAGCTTGTCGGACCAATCCTTACGGTCAGGCAGAACCGTTTTCTGGAGAATTTGCTTGATTTGCCAGTTCGACACTTCCGCCTGGCCGTTCGTCTGAGGATGATACGGGGATGCGATACGATGGTGGACTCCGTACCTCCTCAGAAGTGCCCGAAAAGAAGCATGGGTAAAGTGGCTTCCTCCATCCGAGATAATGGCCCGAGGGATCCCAAAACGCGCAAAGATATGGTCCTTGACGAATCGGGTGGAGATAACATGGTCAGCACGGCGCGCGGGAATAGCCTCGATCCATTTTGAAACATAGTCGACGGCCACGAGGATGAATTCGAAGCCGTTGGATGGAGGAAAGGACCCATGAAGTCAATTCCCCAGATGTCGAAGATTTCCGCAGCTAGGATGTGTTGCAAGGGCATCATGTCACGACGTGCCATTGACCCTAATGACTGGCACCTAGTGCAATGTTTGGCATAAGTGTGCGCGTCCTGGTGAAGGGAGGGCCAAAAGAAACCGCACTGCAACACCTTGGCTGCAGTTTTCCTCCCAGAGAAATGGCCTCCACAGGCCTGATCGTGGCAGAAGGATAGCACACTGGGGAACTCACTGTCAGGAATACAGCGACGGATGATTTGATCAGCACCTATCCGAAAAAGAAGTGGATTATCCCAGAAATAATACTTTGCTTCTGCCATGAGACGCTCGCGCTGGTTTTTAGGCCAGCCACGTGGAAGAGATCCAGAAGCAAGGTAATTGGCAATGTCGGCATACCACGGTCCACTTGCCACATTTATTGCCAATAGGTGCTCATCAGGAAAAACTTCATTAATTGGCAGAGTAAGTCCAATATGGTCAGGGTCCAGTCTGGAAAGGTGATCAGCCACAACATTCTGGGCTCCGACCTTATCACGAATCTCAATGTCAAATTCCTGGAGCAGAAGGATCCAACGAATCAGTCTAGGCTTGGCATCCTTCTTGTGCATGAGATGGCGAATGGCTGCGTGATCAGTGAAAACAATAACGTGAGAGCCCAGAAGGTAAGAACGGAATTTTTCCAGCCCAAAGACGACTGCCAGTAGTTCCTTTTCAGTGGTAGTATAATTACGCTGGGCCTCGTCCAACGTCTTACTGGCGTAGTATACCACGAAGGGGTGTCTATCGCGTCTTTGTCCCAGGATGGCTCCGACTGCAAGGTCTGAAGCGTCACACATAAGTTCAAAGTCGAGGGACCAATCAGGCGGCTGGAGAACAGGGGCCTTGGTGACAGCATTACGCAGCTGCGTGAATGCTTGTATACAGTCAGGGCCCATGTCGAAGGGCACGTCGGTTGATAGGAGATGAGTTAAGGGTCGAGAAATTTTGGAGAAGTCTTTGATGAATCTCCTATAGAAACCGACGTGTCCCAAGAAGGAGCGGATTTGTTTGACAGAACCAGGCACAGGTAAATCAGCAATGATATCGAGCTTAGCTCTGTCAACCTCGATACCCCTATCGGAGATGATATGTCCAAGAACAATTCCCTCGTGCACCATAAAATGACTTTTTTCCCAGGAAAGCACGAGGTTTACATCAATACATCTCCTAAGGATGCGAGTCAGGTTGGCAAGACATTCGTCGAAAGATGGTCCAAAGACTGAAAAGTCATCCATGAAGACCTCGAGAAAGTCACCCACCATGTCATGAAATATCGCCAGCATGCATCTCTGGAAAGTTGCTGGCGCGTTACAAAGTCCGAACGGCATCCTTCTAAAGGTGAAGGTGCCGAAAGGGCAGGTAAAAGTGGTTTTCTCTTGGTCTCGGGGGTCTATTGCCACCTGGTTATATCCTGAGAATCCATCCAGGAAGC
Source organism: Thalassia testudinum (assembly GCA_037157565.1). Lineage (NCBI taxonomy): Eukaryota > Viridiplantae > Streptophyta > Magnoliopsida > Alismatales > Hydrocharitaceae > Thalassia > Thalassia testudinum. The sequence goes on along the minus strand of JAZHRO010000013.1, from coordinate 60,250,047 downwards.
AGAAAAATTTATTTCCCGCTAACCGCTCCAGGATTTGGTCAATAAATGGTAGCAGGAAGTGATCTTTCTTGGTTGCAGCATTGAGTTTCCTATAATCTACACACACTCTCCAAGATGTAGGAGTGCGTGTAGGGATGGATTCGCCCCTGTCATTGACACTGATGGTGAGTCCTGCCTTTTTGGGCACAACGTGAATCGGACTCACCCAGGGGCTATCGCTGATCGGGTAGATTATACCCGCATCCAGCCACTTAATGATTTCATTCTTAACGACCTCCCGCATGTTAGGGTTGAGACGTCGCTGCATCTCGCGAGAAGGTCGAGCCTCCTCCTCCGTATATATACGATGAGTGCAGTAGGAGGGGCTAATACCAGATAAGTCTGATAAAGACCATCCAATAGTTGCCTTGTGTTCTAGGAGGACCTTAGTTAGTTTGCACTCCTGCTCCATGGTTAATTTTGAACTGATGATTACAGGGAGCGTTTCATTTGGTCCCAGGAAAACATACTTGAGTGTATTAGGCAGCACTTTTAGCTCGGGAGTGGATGGGGAAGGATCTGGCATTTCTTGACGAGAGTGTCCCAGACGGGTAGGAGAACAAGTTAGGAGGAAGAAACTGGCCTTCAGATTGGCCAAGAAGAGGGGCTTCTTGGATAGATGGATCCAAAAATGAATAGCCCCAGTGAGAAGTATATGGGCTCAAGGTCCCAGTGTGGATTTGTAAATCCGCCTGATTTGGCGGGGAAGAAAGGGCAATTCGGTCTTCATGAGTGTGGACCGACAGTGAGCAGCCCGGATATGACTCAGACCACGAGGTATGGGAAGCAGAGAAAACCTCGTCAGAAGTCTGGCCAGGAGAAGGTACTGGACAAGGGAGGGATTGGGGAACGTCACAGTATGCGTTGGTCAGGCAGTTATCAGTGTTTATAGGTAATCCGCAGCAGTCCGAATAGGTCCCAATTAGTCCGATACACGCGCTGACGGCCATGTCCTCGTCAGACGTGTCATCCTCAATGCAATCGCAATCAAAGTTCTTGGCTGCCTTGAAAATGTTAAGCTTGAGCTTCTCAGATCCAACGGCAATCTCAATACAGCCCGACTCGCAGTCGATGTGGGCACGGGCTGTGGCCAAGAAAGGTCGACCGAGGATGATCGGACAATCAGAAAGTGAACTAGGAACTTCCATATCTAAAACAAGAAACTCAACCGGAAAACAGAGACTGTTGACCCTAACCACCACGTCTTCCACCACACCCTTCGGGATTTTGACAGAACGATCTGCCAACTGTAACGTGACAGGGGTGGGTTTCAGATTTCCCAAGGAAAATTTTTTGAGCATGATGGTCGGTATGAGATTGATGGAAGATCCTAGATCAAGCAAGGCACGGTTAAAACTGCAGCCTTGGATGCTACAGGAAATCAGTGGTGTGCCCGGATCTTTCTGCTTCGGTGGTAAGTTTGACAGTATAGCACAACTCGCATGAGGCGAGAGAACCACCGGATTCTTAGTCTTCTTTGACTGTCGCCTGGGTGTTGTGTAGTCTTTGAAAAATCGAGCGACAGTAGGTATGTGATCGATTGCCTCGAGCAGGGGTACCTTGATTTCTACATCCCTGAACAAATTACGTAGGTTGTCAAAGGCCTGCGTATTTTTCTTTTTGCCTTTTGGCTCCCTTAGTAGAGCCTCAGGGAATGGGACTGATTCTGGCACAAGTTTTGGTGCATCATCCTCTCGCGAATGCGGTATGCATCCCGAATGAGAGGGCGAAGAAGAAGATGGGCCAGGATCAGGTCGAGGCGGATCGACGGTCTGCTTACCGCTCCTCGTAGTGATAGCATTGGATGATGCAGGTCCAGTGGGATCATACGGTGGAGGAGGGTTTGCAATGGGGATATAAGAGTGTGGTGCTGCAGCAGGATTAGCCTGAAATCCCGGTGGAATGCTCGGAGCTTGCAGAACTTGATTAACCTATCCCTGAGAAGGTCGTACCTGTGGTTGAGAACCACGGGGCACGAAATTTCGTGGGTTTGGAACAGGTTGGGCGGGAAGAGTGCCCTGAGATCGAGTCGCCATGCGTAGTTGACTGATCTCGGCGTTCTGCTGCGCCAATTGGTGCTGAAGAGAGGTCATGTTCTCTTCATGGCGCTTTGACATTTCCGTCATCATTCGCATCAATTTGTCAAGTGGGCTTTATGCGTGTTCAGTTTGTGGTACGCAAGGGCCTGATGGCGGATTTGCCATAGGATTAAATTGGACCCTTGGGATGACGGGTGCGGACGGTCGCATTGGTCCACCCGCGGGGTTTTGGCGCTGCGGGTTGTTGGACCATGCGAAGTTTGGATGATTACGCCACCCTGGGTTATAAGTGGCAGAGAACGGGTTGTTCCCCAGGGCGCAAGCATCTTCTATGCCAGAAGACGCGTCCGCATGTAGATATGCGTCTGAGCACACGGAGGCTTGGTCCTCCGTGTCGAAATACTGGCTCGCAGAAGCCAGTTCCACATGACTTACCGAGTCGCTTGGCGCGACACTCGGTAAGGAAGGTCTAACGGGGTTTCTCGGGATAAGCCTGGTATTAGAAGAACTTGGATTGTGACGAAGTGGTGAAGAGGTGGTGTTTGCCATAGATCGGGCGGGGTTGGCCAGAAGCTCGTCCAGCTTCTTGTGCACGACGAAGACTTCATCCAGTTTTTGTGCAATAAGGCTTAGATCAGTGGATGAATGGGAGGGTCCCGTGTCAACTTCGTGGACATTTCGGGGCTGGCTGGTACGATTAAAGGCGACAATGGAAGCATTGTTCATCGAGTTTTCACTCATATTTTCAAACAGCTCGAATGCTCCATTCTCGTCTTTATTCATAAAGTTCCCTCCGCAGGAAGCGTCTGCAATCTGCTTCAAAGTCTCATTTAGCCCATAGTAGAAAATCTGGGCTATATGCCACTTAGGCAGACCGTGGTGCGGACACTTCCTGAGGAGGTCGTTATACCTCTCCCATGCCTCATGAAATTGTTCGCCGTTTTGTTGCGTAAATGAAGTGATAGCACGGCGAAGCACATTGGTCCGCCCGATTGGGAAGAACTTCTTGAGAAACGCTGTTCACATCTCTTCCCAAGAGTGGATGGTTCTCCCAAGGGTGCGTAACCATTGCGACGCTTTATCCCATAATGAAAACGGGAACATCTTCATGAGGACTATAGATAACCCGACATTTCTTGGTTTAACGGTTTCAACAAGTCGGGTTAGGTCTTCCAAGTGGAGAAATGGGTCTTCACTTGCAAGACCATGAAAGTGAAAATTGATTAGGCCAATTATGTTTGGTTTTAATTCAAAGTCGTCCCCGCCCATGGGGACCCGAATTTGTCCTATGGTCTCTGTAGCAGCGGGATTCTGATAAGAGCTAAGAGACCTAGGCTCCTCCCGTTCGGGAGGGTTCTGCATTTCCTCCATTGTTTCCCGAATGGCTTCGATTTGCTCATTATACATTTCCATTTGGGCTTGGAGGCGGGTTATGGGATCTAAGGCTCCACCACCTGGTGGGTTCTGAGGGCGGTTTCCTCCCTCGGGATTTGGGGGTGGGCGTGCAGCCATGTTTGTGGAGGAGGAGGACGATTCGACTTGTTTTCTAGATTTATCAGTCAATTCAAATAGTTCAGGGTTTTGTGACCTCCTCCCAAACATGCACTACCGCAGGAAGAATTGGGGAGATGAGAAGGGAAAAGGGATGAGAGAAATGACGCCGCAAAGGTACACTTGATTACAATCAATACAGTCAAGTTCCTAACCTCTACAGTGTGCCCTTAGACCTAAAGATCTAAGTTACCTACTATCACGAACTACGGAACCGAATGCGAGCACCGCGGAACCACCGGGCCAGATTGAAAGGCCGTTTGCCCCAGTCTTAGACACCCGATAGCACGCGGGAACTCTCACCAGCACGTAGCCACTACACGTAGGTAGTTAGACCTCCAATCCTTAAAAAGGGTCAAGTTACTACCAATTTTAATTAGAGGCTTAGGGTCAAGTGCTTTTGGAATGTGAAGGGCGTTGTTTACGGGTAATGCCCAAGTGATTGATTTTAAGAGTGTGTAAGAACAAGCATGCAATGGGGAAATCTCCCCGAATTGAAGTTTTTATTGGCGAATGGTTTTTAGAGTTCAGCCTTAAGTAGTATGAATTTTAGGGTTTTGCTGAATTACCAATTCAACCAATCTCCGGGTTTTGCAAGAATACAGGTTTTCTTTCTAAAGCCCAAGAAACCCTTCTTCAATTATCAGTTAGTTAATGCATGCTAAAATGCAATGGGCTACCCTAAATGGAGATTTCTATGTGTGGATGTGCGAATCAATTTTATACCAATGTGAAAGGGAGCCAAAGCACTTCAATTCAAGTGCTCCCAATCACCAGAAAGATATCCACACATAAGGCTTCAACCAACAGATAAAGAAACTAAAATTGTTGGGGTTGAAGTATTCAGGATCGAATCACAGGCAAGTTTGAAAAGTCGTGGTGGGGTTGGAATCAACTAAATTCCAAATCTCCCCACCAAAAATGTGATCCTGAATTAAAGATAAGTGAGGCAAAAGAGGGATACAAGCAATCTTTTTCTTTGCCTCAAAGAATACTTCCCACGGCGAAAAATCTAAGAATCAAGATTCTCAGATTTTCGCTATGCGAAGTAAGGCGGGAAATCCCGGAGCAGTGGGAGTGAAGACAATCAATCAATCAAGTGAATTTTAATCCACTTGCCCTCAAGAAATCCCAAGAAGTTTTTCTAGTTTTTAGTTTAAAATTTTTTTTTATTGTGGTGGCAAGTTAACCCTAATTTGATGAGAAAAGAAAACCTACTTGTTCGGCAACGTGTGCGAAGCTCCAATGCGATGTCGGCGTCTTCACGCTCTCGTTCTCGCCTTGGATCTGCTCACGTCCTCGACTTCGTCAGCCTTCTTCTCCTTCCACCAGGTTCACCTGCACACCAAAAACAACAATACCCGTGAAGAGAGAAGAGGCAAATTTAAAGGAATTGGATAGAAACTTACTCGAAAGTGCACTTCCCCGGCAACGGCGCCAGAAAAGTTATAATGGGTCAGCCCGAATAGGTTGTTAATATGATATTTTTATCGTTGAAATGTGTATAGTGGTTAACCTAATTCAGACCTAACCATCTCTTTACAAAATTTTTTTAACCTGGCCTAATTGATTTTATCTTGTCACTTTTAGGCCCAGGGTCGAACTCAGGGAAGTGGGGTTCAAGTTGAATTTCTACGTTTTCCTTAAAACGCGTCTCTTCCGTTCGTTTATTGTGTTTTTGGTATTTTTCTTATTTAGGTTTTTTTTCTGGTAATCCTTGTTCTTGAGGCACACCCTCAAAATTGTGTCCTTGGCTTTTAGCCAAAACAGAGTTTCAAAACACGCCTTGCTACTTGCAAGACGGGGTACCTGCAAATCAAAGATTATCTTTTCACTTTTATACCTTTTTTTTATCTTTTTACTAAGAAGGAAGCTAACAGATAGAAAGTAAATATAGTAGCTATAGATATATATTTACATGTAGTATATATATAAAGGGGTGGGGGTGGAGGTGACGATGGAGTGTAGCACTATGTATATATATGTATGTATACATAACTATATAGATATACTATGTATATAAGTATATATATATAGATATATGTATGTATATATATATATATATATGTATATATGTTACTATAAGTGTGTGTGTGTGTGTCGGTGAATGTGTGTGTGCGTCGGCGAATGTGTGTGTTGCTGTGAGTAAAGAGAGAGAGGGAGAGAGTACGTGAGAGAGAGTAGAGAGCGCCAGACAGCGAGAGAGCGGGCGGGAGAGATCGAGCGCGCTGACGATGGCAGCGAGTTAAGACGTCTGCTCGCGGCGGCGGACGTCTGACGCCGCGTCGTCTGAAGGCGAAGGCGGACGTCTGACCGTCGCGGTGCACCGCGCCTTCGCGCAGAGGACGTGAGGTGTCTCCTGCAGATCGGGTGCGAGGACAGAGAGCGGGCGATGGCGCGCTCGGAGAAGGCGGCGGGGAGTCTGCAGTCGGTCGCGGAGGGTTGCGGAGGAGGACAGGGGTCGGCGCGAGGCCGTAACCAGCTGCTGCAGTGCGCGCGGCGGCCGGCTGCGGGTGCAATGCGGGGTGGACAGAACCGAGACGGAGGCGGGGAACGGGCCTGCAGGCACGCGCGGAGGGTTGCGCGCCTGCGGGGAAGGTCGCGGAGGAGGCGGGGGGTGCTGCTGCTGTTGCTGTCGCCGCGGTTTAGCTGCTGCTGCTGCTGCTTCAAGCTTCGGAGCTTGAAGCGGCAGCAATGGCGTGGAGATGAAAACGAAGAGAAAAGAAAACACCACGCCCACCGGCTCGTTGAAGAGCTGGGCGGTGGTGTTCCCACTGTGGTGGTGTGCACCACCGTGGGTTCTCCTACCCGCCGGGTGTCTCCTCGAAGGAGGGCCGACGTATGGAGGGGAGGACGGGCGAGGAAGGTGGTGGACTGCAGGGTGGCATTTTGCAGCAACGTCCCCTTTTCGCGAGGAAGAAGCTGCAGCTTCTTATAGAGGAGGAGAGCATGGCATGGAGCATGCGGGGAATGGGGGAGAATGGCAGCTGCAGGGAGAGGTGCGGGAAGGACAGCAGGGAGAGGCGTTGCATGCAGCTGCGGGAGGAGTTGCAGCCGCGGGAAGAAGAAAAAGATGAAAGTAAAAAATAGAGAAGGGACTTTTGCAAAGAAACACTTGAGAAAAAATGTAAATATGCAAGCCATTTATTCCATTCTCTTCTCCTCTCAATTAAATGCATGCATGCAAGCATTTTTACAAATGCAACTACAGGATTATAATATACATAGTTAATGCTAGAAAATAGCACAAGAAGGCGTTATTATAGGCGTGTTTTGAGGTGCAAATAGGCATTCACTCAGGAGAGTAGTTTGCTGGCTTGGGACCGCATTGACCTCATAGATGACCTCGACCTTTGCGCCTGTTGACTTAGGCAGCGAGAGGTGAGTGTACTGAGGTAATGCTGCCTTCACCACTAGGACTTGACAGTGGTATTCTGTGGGGGGAGCCAAGGAGACACTGCTTGCCCAATTTGACAAGCTTTAGACCCATCTACCTCCTGGTCTACCACGAAAACCATGCTGACCCCCTGAAGTTGTTGGAGCTTCTCCTTGTGGTACTCCTCCAGACCCCCCATAGACCTCTTACTTTTGTCTTGATCTTCATTCTGTTTGATGAAATGGGCCAAGTTTCTATGTTGGATCTGGGTCTCAATTTGGTTACGCAGATCCTGGAAGTCTTTTGTGGTGTGCCCTCAAGCTTGATGGTACTTGCAGTAGGGTCCGGTGTTAGCCTTCTTCTTGAGAGGCTTTAGCGGGGGTAGGAGGTCCTTGTCTATGGACCCAACCTCTGCCAACATGTCCACCTGGTTCACGGTTAGGGGAGTGTATTCTTTAAAGAACTCCTGCCTGGGCTGGGGGGGTGCATTGTTTCGGCCCTTGCTAGGCCTCTTGCTTCTCTAATCCTAGAAGTTTGCCTTCTGTTTGTTGAAGTGACGTCCTTCATGGATGGATATAGGAGCCGATTCTCCTGAGACTCTTTTTCTTCCATGAGACCGAGGTCATCTCCGTACCCATCCGCCAATCAAATACGGGAGCGAAATGAGTCATCTGCTCTGCGAATCACGTAGCCTGATCCCAAAATTCCATCAACTCTCTAGGCAAGAAATTGTCGATATCATATCAGAACCATTGGGTTAGGAGGTTTGACTTGAAGTACTGGATGACGATGGCATCATAGGACCTTTTGCATTTAAAGTACCGAGCCTTAAATCAGTTCAGATATGACCGAAAGGATTCATTTTTTCACTATTGAACCTCTGACAGCCTCTTTGGGTTATCTTTAACCCTTTGCTATCCCATGAAATATTGGTAGAATTTATCTGCTAATTCTTGGAAGTAGGTAATCTGCCTAGTCGACATCTTATTGAACCATTTGTGAGCCATGTCGGATAGATATGATGGCAATACTCGACAGAGTACCCCATCAGGGCAGCCATGGCAAGCATCATTTGGTGGTAGCTCCCCACAAAGCCGTTGGGGTCCGTCGTTCTGTCATACTGTACCATGACGGGTTGCTTGAATTTCTCCAATAGGGGTGCCATCATTACCTCCTCCGTGAAGGGGTAGGTAGTAATGTAGGCATGCAGGAGTATGCCCCTTATTGCCCAGGTGACTTGACAGATGATCTTGGGGATTGAGCCTCCACCACTGGTCATCATGGGGTGAGCCCCAGATTTCTCCCTTAATGAAGGCAGGCAGGGAGCTTTAAGTGGGCTAGGAGGAACTTCCCTTTTCTAGCTACTAAGCTTGCATTTTAACTTCTCGAGCTGTTCAACCACAAGATGCCACTTCAGTTGGTCGTCTTCAGGACTGGAGTTCTGAGGCTCCTCACACTGAATCTTGCGATCCTCCTTGATCTACTTGATTTCAAGAAGTTTATCTGTGATCGACTGTTGCTCGACCTTCAAAGCCGCCAACCTGGCCTCATACTCCTCCCTCGCCTGCATCTCGAGGAAAGGATGCCACTGAGGATTCTCAGGACGAGATACCTCAGGCTACCGGCTAGGCTGTGCGTACTTTTCCTTGTTGGGCCCGACGTGCAGATGGAATCCCTTGGATATCAAGATGTTGGATTTCGCCAGGGCCGCCTTCTTGGGATTACTACGAGGGAATTGCGAGTTGTGGGGGCCATTGCTTGTATTTAAAGTAAGGAAATAGAATCAAATGATAATCACTTCCCAGAGACGGTGCCAATTGATTGAGACCCTAAGTGATAGGGGACCCGAGTCAGCAAAAGTTGCAATCCAACACATAGAAAGATGCACAAGAGGTTGGTGACCCACTTTCACCCAAAGGGGTGTACGTCTGGGGGGAGGGTGATGCTCCCATTATCACGCCCAAGTCCCGTCAAATGATGAGACTCGAGTTGCCTTGTGCTAACAACTAGCACGAAAAACTTACAAGATTGCAGTCACCCAATATAGAGTCATAAAAACATTAACAGCCAACATTCATTAATAAAGCCTTAAATGAAGGAAACAAAAGTGCTGACAATAAAAGCAAAGTTCTCCTAGAGCAGAAATAAATGAGAGTCTCGTGCGACTGACAAGAAGGTAGGAAATAAAATTCTACTGGCGAAAAAGTAACTACAACTATGAGCCATGACATTTGCTGGCCACGTTTGTGTAAAATCATTCGTTGTAGAGTGTTTTACGACATCAATTTTAAATAATAATAAACGGACATGAGTCCGAGTGTCGAACATAGGGAGGCGTGAAATCGGATCAAATGCTCGCTTTGTGTCACAAAGATTCGTCATTTGTTTCTCTTGCAAACCAGATAGAACGAGAAAGAAAGGGAGAGAGAGAGGGAGAGATAGGTTAGAAAATCATTATAATGATGTGAGAATATCTAACTACAGAAGAGACAAATATGATAATAGAATAGAGAGTATATTACGTAAATGATTTAGTTCTAAAACTACAATGGCAGATGAAAGCTTAAGCAACACAAATAATAAACCAAAAACTAGCTAAGTGGAGATGCGAGGCAGCCACGGAGGTGGAGGGATTTCCGTCGGCGGCTCGACGTATTCACAACCTTGCTTGGAGCTCTAAGGAGTGGTGGAGTTACTTATGTAGAACATGGATGCAAATGGGAAGGGTAGGTCCCTTTTTATAATTGAGGAGAAGGCTCAAATTCTTCCTCGGGTCAACAACGACAATCAAAGACGTCGCTGAAGACCCGCCGCAAGCGTCGCCATAGCCCCCACCCATGCACCTGACTGGTGTGCTCCTCAGGGGCCTGTGTTCCTCGCCGCTCTGTTGTGTGCGCATGCACTAGCATGCACTGTGCCGCGTGCACATGCTTGTGCACTACTGCTGCTCCCCGCACGCGTGCACGCGTGCCTTGCTGCACTGCCTCTGCCCCAATTGTTGTGTCGAGCCTCAAGTGCCCAATTGAGGGGGTGGCGGGTTTCGAACCCATGCCCTCTCTTTGAGAGTGGGCATCTCCACCAATGTGCCACGAGGGCCTTTGTGTGGAGTTCTTGAATTTCTGGGGCGAGGTGGAGGCGGCTTCTCGACTGTTGGATCTTGATCCAACGGTTGAGATTTGATGATGAGAATGAAGAGGAGCCAATGCTGGGTGTTCATGGCCAGCGTTGGACCATCATGAACACCCAATGGTGTTATGGGCTGTCCATCTTCTTTCTATTGTAGGAGATGCCACGATGCTCAAATCGTGATGATTCTTACATTATTGGACTGCGATCGTTGCTTCGGATCCATCCATACGGTCGGATTTTTCATTCGAGGCCCGTAAGGATGTCGCATTGCCCCCTGACCATTGATCTTTCTCGAGATTGTTTGGGAGCTACGAAGGTCGGATCAAAGTGATTTCGAGTCTGTTGGACTCCGTTTGTTGATCCAGATCCATCCGTACGGTCCGATCGCTCATCTGAGACCTATTTCAAAATGGACTTGTGCACATGGTTATTAAACATTGATTCTAAGTGATTAAAATGTAAAGATCAAGTAATATGCATGCAATGCTCCCCAGCCCATTATAATATATCATTATCGCACAAGTATCCCTGAAATTGACTCTAATTGATAATATTAACACTGAACATTGTAAAGTCATCATACCCTCATTCCCACCCCTTGCTAGTCCCTAGCAAGGTTTAGTTATTTACAACTAAAATTAGGAATTGATCGCTTAGGTAGAAGTTGCTTGTCAACTGGAGGAAATTTCTACTAAGAACCTAACCCACTAAGACTCAACAATGCTCGGGTTGCTTGCAAAAATGCCGACCACTCGAGTCCTTACCTTATTCTATATAAAAGCAAATACATATTTTTTCCTTTTTCATTTTTTCTAATTTTTTTGGATTTTTGGTGTTGGGGATTTCAAGGTAACTTTTTACAGCTACCCAATCCACCCAAAACTCGAAAATGATTCTTAGTACTAAGCATCTTATTGTGATAGTGATAGACTTACTCAACGGAAATTAAAACGAACTTTGGGTTTCTATGCCCCTAGGTGACCTGAAAGAAAAAAAATGTTGCCTAAAGGTGTATCTATCTGACCGGTAGCTTTCTCCCTACTTTTTATTTTTGTGGGGTCAAACAAGAGCGAACTCAATGTATATCTCCCCGGATTATGCTACTTCCCCTCTTCTTACTTAAGTGTTTTGGAATTCTTGTGCATTTTTTAAGCTAAGATCTGGACAACCGGCCAATGAGCTGTTAACCACGACAACTTGCCAGCCACACTCGTGCGGTGAAGTGTAGTTTATTTCTTTTTTTCTTTTCTTTTCTCCTTTTCCATTTTCTTCTTCTTGTTTGTTTTTTAAAGTAGGTGGCTTTCCTGATCTAAGATTTACATAAAGGTAGCAGTGAAAGAGAATGGTCCTGTGGCTAGGCTCTGGATAATCTGCCAATGGGTTGTTACCCACAATAACTTGCCAGCCATACCACCTTAGAAGGTTTATTAGCTACCCAATTTCTGTTAGAACCACCAATGAGTGAGTTAGTGCAAAACGTGTGTAGATGCTTAGACTAAAAATCCCCCCAAATCAGAGGGTGGGTTGGTAAGTCGTATACTATCACCCTATTTTATTGACTAGATTAATATACATTAAGGTGGCGAGGACTCGAGACCAAGTCCACATTTTAGTGGACACCCGGACTGATTAAGTCCAAAGACCTGAAGGGTCTTAGCGATTAGGTCCCTAACGTATCATTTCCTAAAGTCGACAAGCTTCTAATACCTAAGTTTTTTTTCCTAATTTTAATTTTTTTTATAAAAAGAAATAAAATTAGTTCAAGCTGACAATTTTGTACTCAGATCCTATGAATTACCACCCACCCATGCCTAAGTTGGATAATGTCCTCGTTGGAAAAATAAATGTATGCAATGGAGTAGGGAAAGAAATCACCTGAGTTGTAATCGTGAATTCGGTTAGCTTGAAGCCTCCTAGGAAGCTCTGAGTTTAGTGCCTTTAGTTGGGCATGATGCACAAACAAGACTGGTCTGGGTCAAGGAGGTGAAAACAAAATCAGCCAGACCCAGAGTCTGAAGTCCACAGATGTGAACTAGGTTGTGGTGGAGTCGCATCCCTAAGGGACGGGAGCTCTGCAATTGGTGTAACATGCATGCCCATGTTTGTTCCTCTCTTAGTCTGTGGGCATGCAGAGAAGTTGATTTGGATGAGCGCAACCCGAATCTAAAATGACGGACACTAAAGACGTAGGTTTTGTAATCAGCTTGTGTCCCTTTAAAGTTGTAATCCAACAGAGGTATATCAATTCCAGTGCATTCAGGTTGCAAGATTTCAATTCTGATAGGGCATGTAGCAAAATCAAGAGTTTCAGAATAGGCCCTAAGCATGACGTCACTCTCTAAATAAAAATCCGTCCCTTCTTCAACTAGTGTTTCATTGCTTATTCCCTCCCATTTTGTGAACGTACAAATTGCTACGCTAACGTGTTAGGTTTTGGGAAAACTTGTTGTAGTTTGAAAGCAAAGAACTCGTGTTCAACAAATAAAATTTATATCGAAATTAAAATTCCGGGTCGAACACAAGGAGGCGGACGTTTGATTTAAAAACTACGCATTTTTTTTTATTTGTCACAAAGTAATTCAATTTAAAACTATCTAATTATTTACAATAAATAGAAGGGAGAGAGAGAATATTACGAACAGAAATTAAAATGAGATGTAGAATAAACAGGGAATTCATCATTAAGGAGATTGTTTGTTTCACTATTACAACTAGAAAGCAGAAAACAATTACACTAGAAAGCGATAAATTTACTCTAGAAAGCATTAAAAGAATGGAGGGAGAAATGTCCTCCTCGACGATCACTTGGAGGACGAACAGAACTACTCTAGAAAGTAGTAAATCTATACTAGAAAGTAGTAAAAAGAATAGGGAGAGAGATATCCTCCTCGACGGTCGCTTGGAGGACGAGCCGGACGGGACGACGCCTGGACGAAGGAGGACGAAGTAGGACAAAGGAGGATGAAGCAGAAGAACGGGAACGGGGCAGCACGTCGTCGTTGTCGCGGGATCCACTTCTGAAAGGGGATGAAAATTTGGACTTTATCTCGCAAGAAGCATCCTGGGTGTAGGATAAGCTTCTCTTGAGCTTTGGAGAGGTAGAGAAGAGAAGGAAGGGATGAGAATTTCGTGTGGAGGGGGTCTCCTTTTATAGTTGCAAGGAGTGGGGGCAAATTGGTCATTACATCTTTAAAACATTAAATAAGGGGTCTTTAGTGACGGATAAAATCGTCACCAAAGCCCCAACGTGGGCATAGTGGCCACTGCCTACGCGCGCCTGCTCAGCTGCTCTCTCTCTCAACGCATCTGCATGTTCAACAAATCTTAGCCATCCGATCGCGAGATCGGACGGCTTAAGATGCGCCTCCCCCGCTCCTCGCTGCATGCCCGCTGATAACGATGACTTCGAGAGATAACCGGGTTTGATTGTTATGTCGATGTAATATAGCCAGTTATTGCCATCATTTCAAATATATAAATTTTTTTACTCGGAAAATAAAAGAGTTCCCGAGGTCGAACTCAGGGAGCAAGTTGTACTCTAGAGATATACATGTTTCTTTTACAAAAAAATAACAAAGAGAGAGAAAGAATTTGGTGTCTTTTTTTTTTTTCTTTGTTTCTCCTTGTCTCCGATCTTCTTCTTTCTTCTTTGCAGAGGTGATGTTCTTCTTCTTGTTCCAGCAGTTCTTCCTTTTTCTTCTGTCTTCCTTCAGATCTTCTTCTTTCTTCTTTGTTTTTCTTCTTTTAGTTCTTCCCTTGTTCTTTTGTGTTCTTCTCTGCCTCGCCTTCTTCTGTTGCTCTTCAGATCTTCTTCTTTCTTCTTTTCTTTTTCCAGTCCGGACGTCGCCCCTCCTTCTTTCTTCTTTTCCCTTCAGGACGTCGTCTGATTTCCAAATCAGACGACTTAAACTGCCTGTTGCTACAGTCAGCTTCCTTCTTCTTCCGCGGTTCTTCTTCTTCACCTGTGCCTGCACACTTCAGAGCTTACGTCAGAGAACAAAACCTACTCTACCCTCTCCCCCCCGCGTCTCTCTCTCTCTGAAACCACTCTTGGGAAAGCTCCCCCAGAGCTGCCGGGTAATCGGGTACAGGTCGTGCCCGGGTCCAGGCCCACCGGCGTGCGTGGTGGGCGAGGAGTGCAGGTCAATCTAGGTCGGGTCGGGTCAGGTCCGCGGGGTGTGAGCGCGGATGAGACCGGGTAACCGGGCGGGTGTAAGGGGACCTCACCCCGTGTGCTGAGGCAGTAAGGCTAGTGCACAAAATCAATTTAAACAGTGGAAAGTGTGTGAGGCTTACCGATGTGGGACTAAACGCAGACCTTTCCTCACGTGCGCCTGCTGGGAGACCGCGGCCTGGCTTCTGCAGCTGCGGCTTTGATTTGCGTAGGTTGCTGGCTGGCTGCCTTCGCAAGACTCCCCGTAATCCGCAGCAGCTGGAGACCTGGAGTCCTCAAGCCTGGAGCGCAGGAGAAGCTGCTTCAATGTGCGTTAATGGCGGTCGAACCTCAAAACCTGTCGGACACGAATATGGCCTCTCGGCCTGATCAAACCACTGGGGAACCTTCGCCGTGGCACGGCGAAGGTGAGGAGCTGCGCGGCAGGCCGCAAGGTGGCGTCTGGCGGCAGCCCTAGGTTGGACTGCAACCGGAGGAATGGGTTTGTTCGGGGGAGTGTTACGGAGGTGTGGAGTGGTAGTGGAGGGGTAGGGGGTGCTCAGTGTGATGAGGCGGAGGTTCGGTGAGGGTCGGCGAGGTGTGTGAGGCTGTGGAGCGATGGGAACATCTCGCCGGAGGGTGGCCGGAGTCGAAGGGGGTGACGATGGTCAGGGTCGGTCGAGGGCGTAATTGAACAAATTGGAACCGGGGAAAGAAAGAGGAGAAGAAGGGAAATAGTTCTAACTTACTTGCAGGGACGAAGGGGGAGGAACAGGGCGACAGTCGTATCGACTGTCGCCGGAGAAGACGATGCTCAGGGAAAGGGGCGGCGGCGAGCAGAGAGCCGGAGAGACGCCAGCTGGGTGCGGCGTGGCGCGGGAAGAGCGGGGGAGGAAGTCTCTGCTGCTGGTATTGCGGCAGAGCGAAGAGGAGAAGGGGGAGGAACCGCCGGAGTTGGTGAGCGTCTGCCGGAGAGAGAAGAGAGGAAAGTTGGGGGTTTTCTCCGTCAGATCCGAGCTGCCCCGGTTGGTGGAGCAACGGGGGTATTTATAGGGATCAAACAGGGAGGAAGGCGGAGGGAGACGACGTGTCTCCCTCGCCGGAGGATGGCCGGAAACAAGAACCCATACCGTCCGTGCGTTCGCATGGCCGGTATGGTGGGTTATAACAACCAGGGGGGTGTCCCTGCGACGGCTGACGACGCAGGGCACCCCCGGTTTACTTGCCAGGTCCCCCCCCTCACCCTGCGCGGCGCCATGCTCCGCGCAAGGTCGCCGGAGCATGGTGCTGGCAGGTTTTGCAGGGGGGACCTGATCGCAAAGAACGAAGGAGAGTTAGGGGCCAAAATGCGAGGGTTCAAAAGTTGAGGGCCAAAGAGTAAATATATGAGGACCAAAGTGTAAAGTCGGTCAAGGAGGTTTCTTCTTAGGCTCAAGTTTTTATACATGACTAATTAGGACCTAAGGAATCTGATGGTGAATTTCATTTTTATATTAAACCTTGTTTGACCGATCAATTTACGCAAAAACCCAAATTAAGTTATTAATTGGGCATGGTTCTCAATGTAGGTCAAAATGGGTTCTGAAGGCCAAATTGAAGGTTCTAAACCCTAGAGATTATTTTTCTATGAATTTTAGAGGGTTTATTCTATTTTTACTTTGCCTCGAACCTTGTGAATTGAAGTGGGTTGTTTTAGGGTTACAGATTATCATTTAGTTTCTTGGAAGTGCTGTAGCCCTTGCTAGATCATCTCATCCCACTTTTATTCTTATTAAGCTGCTTTGACCTATGTTTGGGCCCTGAATTACCCTGTATGCAGATTATACTGGTAAAATTGCATTTTTACCCCTTATAACTTGTTTTCTTCTCAAACTCAGAATTCTCTGAGTTAAGCCTTTCCTTGAGATATGTAGGAGCTTTTATCCTTTGTATTAGGTCAAAATGAGCTAGTTATGGCTCATGATGAGGTTCTCATCACCCGCCTGCATTCGATGATGCGTCCTCGCCTCGCGTGAAATAGCACGTGGGTGCTATTGGAAGATTTGAGCCGCTTGTAGCCGATTGGGCGGTCGCCTTTAATTGCGCGCGCCCGTAGATCGCGATTCGAACTCGCGTCTTGTGAACGCGGAGCGCCTCGCGACCGCTGCTCTACGGAGCGCGGATGGTCGAGCGGAAGTTTTGAGGTGCAGCTATTCACTGCCGTTGGATCGAGATCCAATGGCAGAGAGGGGGCAGATGCGGAGGCTTCAATGGTTTCATGCGGGCGTTTGGGCGGCCAAGATGGCACCACGTGGCGCTATCTTGGCCGTCCATCTTTTGGATGTTGTAGATGGTTCCACGGGTGTCGGATTGACTCGATTTTTGCGTCGTTAGGCTGCGATCGTCGATCCGAATTCATCCGTGCGATCGGATTTGCCATTTAAAGTGCAGATTTACACCATCTTGGGCCTTGCTCTTCTAGGATTCCCCGATCACTATTTGATGCTACAGATGCTTGATTAGGGCGATCTTAGAGTCGTTGAACTTCAATCGTTGCCCTGATCACATCTGTACGGTTGGATCTTCGATCCAAGGCCCTGATAAAAAGTTTGCCCTGTCCAAGCACATAAAAGGAGACAATTAACCTTCATTTTATTCAAACTACTCTAAATGCAAGATGATGCATGTTATGCAATATTTATATCATGCAATGCAATCCTATGCTTAAGAACATGCATAAATAGACATCTTAAGTTGTGTAAATGTGTTTACATCATACCCCCATGCCTATCTTTTGCTAGTCCCAAGCAAAAACTATATGCTATTTATAAAAGAATTAGGTTGGATTATTTGGACATGAGTTATTTTCAATCATTAATAAATTGTCTACTTAGGATCTGAACTTTCAAAGACACAACTGTGCCCGAGTATCAGCCAAAATGCAGATCGCCTCAAGCCCTCGCCTTATTCAAAGAAAAATTTCTTTTTCTCTTTTTCCTCTTTTCTAATTTTTTTGGATTTTCAAATTTTAGGGTTTAAGAGTGGCTTTCTACGGCCATTCAACTCACCCAAGATTTGATGAGAACCCTAAGTTTTAAGCATCTTATTGTGAATGTGATAGACTCGTTGACCGGCAATTAAAATGGACTTCGGATTTCTACGCCTCTAGGTGACCTAAAAAAGAATTTTGCCTAAAGGTGTATCTTTACAACCGGTAGCTTTCTCCATACTTTTATTTTTATTTTATTTTATTTTTTTACGGGGTCAACACAAGGGTGAATCCAGTGTATATCTCCCCAGTTTATTCTACTTCTCCGCTTCTTCCTAAGTGTTTTGGGAATTTTTTTTAGTGCATTTACTGAGCTGGGTTCAGGACAACCGGTCAATGAGCTGTTACCGCCGACAACTTGCCAGCCATACTCATGCGGTGAAGTGTAGCTTATTTCTTTTTTTCTTTAATCCTTTTCTTTTTGATTTTTTTTTTTAAGTAGGTGGCTTCCCTGGTCTAAGATTTACCTAAGGGCAGTAAAAAGAGAAAGGTCCAGTAACTGGGCTCTGGACAACCTACCTATGGGCTGTTACCTACGATAACTTGCCAGCCATATCACCCTAGAAGGTTCATTAGCTACCCAATTTCCGTTAAAATCGTCGAATAACGAGTTAGTGCAAAGAAAGTGTGTAGATGCTTAAGACTCAAAATTTCCTCAAATCAGAGGGTGGGTTGATAAGTCGTGTACTTATCACCCAAACTTATTTACTCCAATTAAAGCAGAATTTAGGTTGGCGAGGACTCGAAAAACAAATCCACATTTTAGTGGATACACGGGCTGATTAAGTCTAAAGACCTGAAGGGTCTTTGTGTTTAAATCATAATATAGTATTTCCTAAGATTGAAAATTTTCTTAAACCTAAGTTCTCTTTCCTAATTCCATTTTTTTTTTAATAAAAGAAAATAAAACAAATCTATGGAGCTGACGAATGAATTCAGAGATGAATATCCACCCCCCATGCCTATCTAATGCAATGTCCTCATTGTATTAAATTGACATAAAACAGAGTGGAATAACGTAGAAAGCACCTAAATTGCGTGAATGTCAGGTTTGCTCTGAAATGAAAACTAAAAAGAACTGTATATGTGCTGAGTTTAGTGCCTTCAGCTAGGCACACCATACAAAGAAGAGAAATGAAGAATTCACAAGTGCAGGCTAGAATCAGAATAAACAAAAGAATCCTCTGACCTATTAGTAGATGTTCGCAGATGTGGACCAGATTGTGGTGCAGACCCATACCCCATAATCGAGAATATCTTAGGTTCTGGATACAAAACCTAAAATCAGAATGTAAGTGGGGTCGGGCCTGCGATTTATGAGGATGCAACCCAAGACCAAAAAGTCAGGTTACAGAGAATTCAAGCTCAAAAGGATAATCGTTGAATGTGTGCTTGGGTTTGACATCCTCAAAACAAATGTCGTAAGGGTTCTGATTTGATGGTTTCAGCTTAATAGGCACCCTTTGACTCAGTCTTCTATTTCCTCCAAGGTTAACTTCCCAAATCAGAACTTCCCAGCTCCTGTCCTCCTCATTCAGCATGTCAAATTCCAGGACCTCTTGTATATTAATCACCCTATCTGAAATCTTCAAGTCTAAATGTTGTGGTAGAGTCAAAATTGACTTGGGTCTAATTATCTCAAAAACAGAATCATCAATAGGCTCAATGGGGTGTAACTGACAATTAGAGCATTTGATTGAATCCTCCAAAAAATGCGATTCTAGATCCTTAATGTGAGCCCTAATAAAATCAATTTCCTCAGTTATTGGGCTATCAAATGATCTATCAGATTCCTCAGGCCCAATCATCTCACAGAAATCATGTTCAGAAAACTCGCGTGAGACTTCGCTACTTGAATCTTCACCATCAAAGAAATCAGGATCCGTATCAATGTATGTCCCAAAATCATCTGTCACTTTTTGATCCATGGAGACATACATTTCCTCGTACCTTGTCTCAGGGATCTCAAGTGAAGAAATCAAATCATCCTTAATTGGTTGCTTTAATTCGATTTGGTCAGCCTCGTAACATGTGTCCCCCCCAATAGGTACCTGAGCGGGTTCTGTCATTGGCTTTCCTGAAGAGGGTTCATCCTGGGAATCATCCTATGATTGAATCAAAGTAACCACGAATCTCATCCTCAATTTCGCTAATTTCCCAAGTAGAAACTCACCCGGGTTCTTATCCTTAACATCCTGTTGCCAATCTAACAAAGACTTGTTCAAATCATCAATCATTTCAATCAGGGGCTCCAATCTATCAATGCAAGGTATGGGCTGAACTTCTAAAGATTGAATGATATTCCTCAAGTTAGCTAGAACCTTATCTTGAACCTGGTTAACCTGAACCAAATGAGTTGGTTCAGGGTTGGGCGGGTTTGGTATCAATGCAGGGGAATTAACGAATTGAGATTCGTTATACCATTCCTGATAGTAGGTCATTTCAGATTGTTCAAAAGGTGGTGATGACCTAAAGGCAGTGAAATCAGAGGATGGGTAAGGATCGATGTATCCTTCTTGATTGTAGATCGTATTAGGTTGTTCATGAAAGGGTGACGATCTATAATCGATGTGGCTCTGAGAAGGATAGAAATCACAATCAAAGTGCTCAGGGTTAGACCCTAAACACGGAGGTCCGGAACTGTATCCCCAATCTGAGTTATCCCGACTAACTGATGGTTGATTACAATACGAGTCGGGATAATCGTCATGTTGAGGATAATTCAAAACAGAAGGAAAAGAGCATGAATGCGTGTAATATGTGGAAGGATTCATGAGAAACGGGAGGAAGAAAGGCACCCTGCAATACAAACAATCAAACCTATCCTTAAGTGGGTTAGCCTAAAGACCTACAGACTCTCAAAACCCGTCTTGAGATAAAGGAACGATTTGATCTACTTCTGTCTGTTCAATCCAACCAGTTAGAAGGAGGGACTGGGGAGAAGGTTCTTCCTTCGGCTTGCGCCTCTGGTTCCTAGTGTACCCCCCAGTCACGATCGTTTGATTCTGCTCCCTTAGCTAGACATCAGATTGAACAGTAGAAACAGACTAATAGAAAATAATCTCGTTCTGGGCTCTGAAGAGCGAGTCCAATCCTTAAGGCCAACGTCTACTCTGTTTTATTTAGGGCTAGGTTTGAATGTGCTTTGGAATGTGATGGGCCCTTTAAATGGGTTGTGCCCTTAATGATTGATTGATTTGTGTGCGCATGCATAACCAGTGGTTTTCAAGCAAGATTATTTTTGATGCGGTGAATTTTAAAGTTCAAATCTTGCTTAGTAGCTTTTAGGATTCAACTTTAGGCATTTTCAAACAAGTTTCGTTGACACACCAGGTTTTGAAAGCACGGGTGAAAATGTTTTCCTTTGAAGCTTAGAAAGAATGTGGAGTGCCTGATAAATCCCTAAGAGTTGAACCTAAGTGGCAGCTATTTGATGAGTTGATTTTATTTGAAGTGGTACGACCCAATCAACTCAAGCAATTGACCTGTTGCACCACTTAATTAGGCACACAAGTGATTACCTAATCTGATTTCTACTCAATTATGTGTTTGAATGTGTGTACCGGCTCCAAAGATCGGTTTACTGGTTGAGTTTGAAAATTAGATGAGGTTGTGTACCTCTGTGAGATTTTTTTTTTGAATTTTCTTTTTTTAATTTGGGGGTTGGGGCGGGTGTGGGTGTCAAATAACAAACAATCTAACCTTAGAGTTTATAAGAACACTTAGGTTGATTGATGTTTGAATTATTATGTTGTGGAATGAAATCTAATGGGTGGGAGGTGGGGGATAACACACAGAACCTTCCACAACACTTTTCTCTGATCTACCGCTTTTTCCTGTCTCGAAAGAGTACCTACAATTATAATAAGAAAGGAGAAAAGTGAGGTAAATGATTTGTAAGTTACAAAATGCAAAGAAAATCAAAGATCGTCGCTTCCTAGGCAACGGCGCCAAAATGTTGAATGTATGAATTGCTACGTTGACGTGTTAGGTTTTGGAAAAACCTGTCGATGTAGTTTGAAAGTGAAGAACTCATGTTCAACAAATAAAATTTATACCGAAATTAAAATTCCGGGTCGAACACAGGGAGGCGGACGTTTGATTTAAAAACTACGCGTTTGTTTTTATTTGTCACAAAGTAATTCAATTTAAAACTATCTAATTATTTACAATAAATAGAAGAGAGAGAGAGAGTAAGAGAGAGAGAATATTACAAACAGAAATCAAAACGAGATGTAGAATAAACAGGGAATTCATCATTAAGGAGATTGTTTGTTTCAGTATTACAATTAGAAAGCAGAAAATAATTACACTAGAAAGCGATAAATTTACTCTAGAAAGCATTAAAAGAATGGAGGGAGAAATGTCCTCCTCGACGATTGCTTGGAGGACGAACAGAACTACTCTAGAAAGTAGTAAATCTATACTAGAAAGTAGTAAAAAGAATAGGGAGAGAGATATCCTCCTCGACGGTCGCTTGGAGGACGAGCCGGACGGGACGACGCCTGGACGAAGGAGGACGAAGTAGGACAAAGGAGGATGAAGCAGAAGAACGGGAACGGGGCAGCACGTCGTCGTTGTCGCGGGATCCACTTATGAAAGGGGATGAAAATTTGGACTTTATCTCGCAAGAAGCATCCTGGGTGTAGGATAAGCTTCTCTTGAGCTTTGGAGAGGTAGAGAAGAGAAGGAAGGGATGAGAATTTCGTGTGGAGGGGGTCTCCTTTTATAGTTTCAAGGAGTGGGGGCAAATTGGTCATTACATCTTTAAAACATTAAATAAGGGGTCTTTAGTGACGGATAAAACCGTCGCTAAAGCCCCAACGTGGCATAGTGGCCGCTGCCCACGCCCTCCCGCTCAGCTGCTCTCCCTCTCAACGCATTGCACGTTCAACAAATCTCAGCCATCCGATCGCGAGGTCGGACGGCTTAAGATGCGCCTCCCCCGCTCCTCGCTGTGCGCCTGCCCACGTTCGATGGCGCATCCTCGCCTCGCATGAAATAGCACGTGGGCGCTATTGGAAGATCTGAGCTGCCCGCAGCCGATCGAGTGGTCGTTGTTAATCGTGCGCGCCCGCAGATCGTGATTCGAACCCGCATCTTGTGAACGCGGAGCGCCTCGCGACCGCTGCGCTACGGAGCGTGGATGGTCGAGCAGACGTTTTGAGGTGCAGCTGTTCACAGCTATTGGATCGAGATCCAACGGCGGAGAGGGGGTGATTGCGAAGGCTTCAGTGGTTGCATGCGGGTGTTTGGGTGGCCGAGAAAGCACCTCGTGGTGCCATCTTGGCCGTCCATCTTCTGGATGTTGTCGATGGTGCCACGGGTGTCGGATTGACTCGATTTTTGCGTCGTTAGGCTACGATCGTCGATCTGAATTCATCTGTGCGGTCAGATTTGTCATTTGAAGTATAGATTTACACCATCCTGGCCCTTTCTCTTCTAGGATTCCCCGATCACTATTTGATGCTACAGATGAACGATTAGGGCGATCTTGGAGTCGTTGAACTCCAATCGTTGCCCTGATCACATCTGTACGGTTGGATCTTCGATCCGAGGCCCTGATAAAAAGTTTTCCCTGTCCAAGCACAAAAAGGAGACAATTAACCTCTATTTGAACTCCAATCGTTGCCCTGATCACATCTGTACGGTTGGATCTTCGATCCGAGGCCCTGATAAAAAGTTTGCCCTGTCCAAGCACAAAAAGGAGACAATTAACCTCTATTTTATTCAAACTACTCTAAATGCAAGATAATGTATGTTATGCAATATTTATATCATGCAATGCAATCCTATGCTTAAGAACATGCATAAATAGACATCTTAAGTAGTGTAAATGTGTTTACATCAGTGACCCTAAGAATATTATCTTCAACCTCTTTCATATCAGACTCAATTTTCGAGGTTGTATTAGAGGTAGGGCTAATCTCATCCTCTAGCTCAGATTCTTTCCCTTGGCCCTCCTCTAAACTTGTGATGGGAGTTTCAAATGATTCGAAATCGGTTATTTCGGAATTGTAATCCCATTCCCCATATTCAATTTTTGATGTCTCTTCCACCAAATCACTTTCCTTAGGAAGATTAGATTTGGATTCAAAGATATCATCCCCCAAATTCTTAGTTTCCTTTTGATTTTTGCCCTCAACATTCCCCAAGGAATCCTTAGTGACATTCTTTAATGAGTTGTCCAACAATGGAGGCGTATCAATGGTGGACTTAACCAATTTTGGGCAACTAGGTGTAGTTCAATTGATCATTATAGGGCCTTGCTTCCTGGATTCAATAAGAGGGGTTGTTTTCAACAGTTTTCTTTGGTCCTCTTCCTCTAGTTGTTGGAACATATCCATCATGGTTTGTTTCCCTTTAATCAATTCTTAATTCTGTCTTTGTAACTCCAACTGAAGGCTATCAAGAATTGATCGGGTGTCATTAGGTTTCCCTTGGATTTGCTCCTTAGTATTTAAATAAGAGTTGGGTGGGTATGGTTGAGGTTGTGTGCTAGAGTCCGTACTGGGGTTATCTATTCTATTATTTTCAGGGTCCAATTCTTCAAGAGGAACCATTTCTGTTTTGTCTTACTCCAGTCGGATTCTTCATCAGGGGTCCAAATCAAAGTTTGATCATTCTTGACTTGCCTAGGTTTATGATCATCCTTTGATTTCCACTTTTCTAGAATCCTTTCCAATCCATAGGTCAAGTAGGAAAGATCCTTGAATTTGGATGACCTATCATGGTTAGGGTCCTGGGAAGGGTGGGAGCCTTGGTGTTCTCCTAGAGCGTAGGTCCCATCAAATTGGTTAGTGGGTGGGTGGGACCTAAAACTAAAGTCATCACAAGGAGAATCAAGATATAGATCACCAAGGTTTGGATCGTACCCCTAGGTAGGTGGGTTGTAAGTATCCCAATTGGAGGTTGGTGCAGGCTGGTTAAAATTGGGATAGTTGGGACGAGCGGGGTATTCTAGGTACTCAGGTCTTGGATTAAATCCTCAACTAGGTGGTTGGTCATCCCAAGTAAACCGTTGATACGATCTACTTGGGTTAGAAAAGAAATCATGTTGGGGATAGTTTGGGTAGGATGGATAAGCATTAAAATCCATGGGTTGGAAGAAGTAGAGGGATGAGCAAAATAAGTGTGCACAATTGGGTGTAAGGACCCAATGCCAAAACAAGTGGTCCCTCACAGGCAAGATTAAGATGTGTGCTTTTTAGGATTTAAATCTTTCTTTAATGGCTTTTAAAGTTCTCACTTGTTTACACCTTTAAACACGGCACAAATGTATAGGCATACGATTGGTGAAAATTGATTTTCTTTAAGGCCTTTTGTGTGACTATATAAAATTAAAACTCCCTAGTGTGGAAGATCCTAGGGTGTGCAGCTTCTATTCAATAAATCTTTTTTAAGATTTTGTCAAGAAGGGTCCAATCAAAACAAGCAATGACCCAATCCTGACCAAAATCGAATGAGCTTTTCAAAAAAATCAATTTCAGATTTTTTTGAGGATAGTAGACTACCCAAATTCATGTTTGTCCAAGAGGGGGTCAGTCTCTCTAGAACTTTTAGATCAGTGCGCAAGTTTAATATCTTGATCAAAACAAGCACTAATCAATTTCAAATTCAAAAACTGATCTCCAGAAGAAGTGTAGAGAATTTCGAGATATTTCTAAAAATATAAATTTCTCACAAATCCGAGATTCTTGAAGTTCGTAGAAGTAAGAACAATCTACAGATCTCTAGAACTTAGGACAACCTTGCGCACTTTCAGTAGAGAATTTCCCACTACCAAACCACGAGGAGTTTGCCTCTAAAACTTGAAGGGGGGTTCAACTACTGGAAGGAGCACCTTTGAGATTTTTTTCAAAATATTTAGAGGTGTTAAGGGTCCTTTAATCGTGTCCTCAACCCGAGTCTAGAAAATGGATGTTTATCGAAGTTAACGGGTTGAAGACTTAGTGGTGGTGTTTCTCTTTGACAAACAAAAGAGAGTTTTTTTATAACACCACCATTTCTTTGTCCAAGGATGGAAGGTTACCTTTGGATCATGGGAAGACAAGATCAATCCTTCGAGTTGATGGTGGTCTTCTTCTTGCACTTCCTTTTGATCCAACCTGACTCATTCTCCTCCCGTTGCTGATGCACAAGGTTCCTACAACCACAAGAAGAGAGAGAAGAGCAAGTTAGATAATACAAATATAAATAATGACCAAGAAAATGAAAGCGAATAAGAGATCCGTTGCCTCCCCAACAACGGTGCCAAAAACTATCGTTCGCCGGACGCGTTTGTGTAAAATCTTTCGTTGTGACGCATTTTACGACATCAATTTTAAATAAGAATAAATAGACGTGAGTCTGAGTGTCGAACACAGGGAGACGTGAAATCGGATCAAATACTCGCTTTGTGTCACAAAGATTCGTCGTTTGTTTTGCTTTCAAACCAGATAGAATGAGAAAGAAAGGGAGTGGGAGAGAGGGAGAGAGAAGAGAAATAGGGTTAGAAAATCATTATGATGATGCGAGAATATCTAACTACGGAAGAGATAAATATGATAATAGAATAGAGAATATATTGCATAAATGATTCAGTTCTAAAACTACAATGGTAGATGAAAGCTTAAGCAACACAAATAATAAACCAAAAACTTGCTAAGTGGAGATGCGAGGCAGCCATGGCGGTGGAGGGGCTTCCGTCGGCGGCTCGGCGTCTTCACAACCTTGCTTGGAGCTCTAAGAAGTGGAGTTGCTTAGGTAGAACATGGATGCAAATGGGAGGGATAGGTCCCTTTCTATAATTGAGGAGGAGGCTTAAATTCATCCTCGGGTCAACAGCGACATTCAAAGACGTCGCTGAAGACCCATCGCAAGCGTCGTCATAGCCCCCACCCATGCACCCCGCTGGCGTACGCCTCATGCGTGTGCCTTGCTACTACTGCCGTTGCTCCAATTGCTGCGCTGCTGCTGCCCCCACCCATGACCCACCGCTACTACTGCTCCCCGCGCATGCCATGCTGTGTTGTCGCTGCTCTAATTGCTGCGCTGTGCCTGAAGCACCCAATTGAGGGGACAGCGGGTTCGAATCCCCGCCCTCTCTTTGAGAGTAGGCATCTCCACCAATGCGCCACGAGAGCCTTTGTGTGGAGTTCTTGAATTTCCGCGGTGAGATGGAGGAAGCTTCTCGGCCGTTGTATCTTGATCCAACGGTCGAGATTTGATGATGAGGATGAAGAGGAGCTGGTGCTGGGTGTTCATGGCCGGTGTTGGGCCGTCATGAACACCCAACGGTGTTCTGGGCCATCCATCTTCTTTCTGTTGTAGGAGATGCCACGATGCTCGGATCGTGATGATTGCTGCATTACTGGAATGCGATCGTCACTCCAGATCCATCCATACGGTCAGATTTTTCATCTGAGACCTGTAAGGATGTTGCATTGCCTCCTGGCCATTGATCTTTCTCGAGCTTGTTGTGGGAGCTACGGAGGTTGGATCGAAGTGATTTCGAGCCATTGGACTCCGTTCATCGATCCAGATCCATCCGTATGGTCCGATCGCTCATCTAAGACTTGTTTCAAAATGGACTTGTGCACATTGTCATTAAATATTAGTTCTAAGCGATTAAAATGTAAAGATCAAGCAATATGCATGCAATGCTCCCCAGCCCATTATAATATATCATTATCGCACAAGTATCCCCAAAATTGACTCTAATTGATAATATTAACACTGAACATTGTAGAGTCATCATGTCACCGGCTCTGAAATGATTCTGTGCCTGTTTGGGGTGTTTAAGATGGCTGGACTAACTGTCAGACATTTGGTTGAAGGTCTAGACGTTTGAAAGTGGGAAAATATCGTACATTCCTTTCACTCTACGCGCAGGTGACACGTAGATTCTTTCTCTCTCCTCCATCCCCTCACCCCGAACCCTAAATCCTTCCTATTTAAACCCCCCATCTACACTCCACCCCCCACCACTCGAGCCATCGCCACCTCCACCTTCCCCTTGCGTTCGGCCACGCCCCACCAACCTCCCGTCTTTGCTGCAGCCGCGGCGAGGAAGGAGAGGAGCCGGCGAGGGAGAATGGAGAAGAGTGAGAGCGAGAGAGTGTGAGGGAGAGAGAGGAGAGTGGGGGAGAGGGACAACAGTCACGGGAGCTTCGTGGAGCTTGGGGAGGAGTTCGTGGGAGAAAGGAGGAAGCTGGCGGGGAGCTTCTTAAGCTCCTGCAGCTGCTGAAGCTGCCGCTACATCGTCTGAGGGCGGAAGCGCGAGCGAGGTGAGCTGCGTAGGGGATTTCTGGATACTGGTTTTCTAGTATCAGACATCTGGGACATCGACTAGATGTCTGGAGAGGCATCGGGACGTCCGGAGCTGAAGCCAGACATCTTAAAGCATATTATCGGGCGGAGGTACTTGTTTTCTGTGCTACTTTCTGTTAAGACCCGAGACATCAAACACGTTTTAAGACGTCTAGGAGTTGGTCCAGACATCTGGATGCCTTCCCAAACGTCTGGAAATAAATTTTAGCGTGCGTACGATCGGGAGCCTACGTGCATGCCGCATGCAGACTGCAACCCGCCACCCACTTTTTTCTCTCTCTTCCCTCGCCGACCTACAGATGCCTCCCCCACGCCTTCAAATACCCCTCACCTCTCCCTCGTTCACCACCCCACTGTATCCTTCTTCCTCCAGCGTGAGCGTGAGAGAGAGAGAGCGAGGGCAGCAGCTGCGGCCGAGTGAATCGCGGAGAGGAAGAGGTGCAGCGAGAGGGAAGAAGAGGGAGAGCGCGCGAAGAAGAGAGAGAGCCCACCGAAGCAGCTCGAGGCTGATCGACGTGCGCGCGGAGGGGCGTCGTGCTGGGGAGATCTCCCCTGGTGCTGCTGCAGCTCGAGCAGCGAACGAGCGACTGCGTGGCGAGCTCACGCGCAGCGGGAAGAAGGCGAGGAGGTTCTGATTCTGGGAATTTTTCCCAGAATCAGACGTATGGACCTACGTCTAGACGATGCGGTAGACATCTAGAGGGAGCTGCAGACGCCTGAGAGGTACGAAATTTCTTCTCTGCCTCCTTTTGCGGATACGGCCATGCAGGCCAATCCGCCAAATTGCTGAGACGTTTCGTGTTGAGGAGGCTTTTGTCGCATGTGTAGGTTTCATTTTAGGAAGGCGCGGGGACACTCCCTCCCACGCAGTTCAGACGTCTGGGTACAGTACCAGACGGCGGAGAGCGTCTCCAGACGTTTGGAGGGGTGGTTGGACGTCTGGAACTGGGTCTAGACGATTCAGCAAGATCCCTGGACGTCTTAGGAGCAGCGCAGAGTGAGGTATGACTTGGACCACTTTTTAAGACATCCGGAAGATGTTCCAGACGTCTGATTTGAGTCAGAATTGTCATTTTTGAGCCATTTAGGGTCCGTTTGAGGTCTGATTTCCGCGTTTAAGATTTCGTTCTTCTCAGAATTAGTTTCTCTACTTGTTAAAATACTTGTATCCTGTTCTACGTGATTCCTCATGATTGATCCTTGTGTTAGGACCTCGTTCTGTTGCGGCTTTGGGGGTTGCGGAGGCACGTGGACCTACCGATCACGCCCCCATTACTCCCGATTTTGCGAGTAGAGTGGCTCCCCTTAGTTATTTACAAACATTAATGCATCTCTGAAATAAATGATAGATCCTAGGGTATGGCATGAATCCTAGGACCTGAAAATTTGATTGAATAATAGATCTTAGGGTATGGCATGAATCCTAGGACCTGAAAACTAGATTGAATAATAGATCCTAGGGTACGGCATGAATCCTAGGACCTGAAAACTAGATTGAATCATAGATCCTAGGGTGTGACATGAATCCTAGGAACAGAGACACTAAAACGAGTATCTTGAATACCTGAATTTCAGTCTTGGATAAGTAGATAGAGTAATGATAATTGCCTGTAATTGGATAACAGCTACCTGTGAAATGTAGAGTACTATTGCTAGTAACAGCTACATGTAATTCCTGTTGTTTGGAAATTAAATTTGAGCTGCTTGTATATAAATTGATATTAAATGTTGGAAACACGGGCTAAATGTGAATGAAACTGGAACGATGAAACCTAGTATGGCTTGGCCTGAGAAATATGAGCATGAACCCTACAGGGAATTAGGAGTAGAACTCCTGGAAAATAAATAGAATGGAACTGGGGAAGTGGATGGGGAAGTGAGCTGGCCCATGAGTACGGAGTACCAAGGAGAGCGATTGTTCCCCTGTTTAGTGCAGAGAGGAGCTAGCCGCCCCAGGGACTCAGGGTTAGTCTGGTCACTTTGTACTGACTTTTAGCCCTCGTGTACACAGTACCTGGGAGAGCTACTAGTGTAGCGAGAGAGCTAGCCACCCCACGGGCCCCGGGGTTCAGCTAACAGTCCTACACCGACTTGTTAGGCCCACTGGGCAAACCAGGGTAGTCAGGCGAGGGTGCGCGGACTGTGGAGGGGCAAGACCGCTGTTTGGTTACTGTAGAGGGGATGGACCCCTGTTACTGAGAGGGCTCTGCCCTATACTGGTTCCGTGTTGTGCTTTGGGTGCACCCGTTAACGGAAATGACTGACTGCGTGCCAGTGCAGGGTAGCTACTCGTGCGTTTATTGCACGTGCCGTAGTCACCGTTATGTCTGTCAGCGACCTTGGGGTGGTTAACTGAGGGTAGGATCATCACAGGGGACTCTCCCGGCTAGGAGAGCACCACGTGCTACTTCTACTTTTCGGAAAAGACTGCAATCAAGATCGTTCCCACGAAGGACATTCGAGATCAAGAGAAAGATCTGAGAAATAATTCAAGGAAGAGTAAATAGAGAAATAAAGAAAGAAATCAAAAACAACAGCTACTTGTCCACCTTTACTGTTTTCTTAGCTAGCTGGTTGCCACTCTACTCAGCGTTTCGCTGACATATCATATTTGTCACCTTTTTCAGGACCAGGTGTTGAGCAGCCAGAGCCTGCGGTTGCGGAGGTTGCTGGGCCTAGTAGAGCCCAGTAGTCGTACTTTCGTTGTACCATTTTTATGTAGTAGTGAGTATTTCTATTTCACCTTGTACTCTTTTATTTTAAACTTCATATTTCTGTACTTGTTTTTAAATTCTCTACTGTTGTGGTGATATGTACTGTAGTAGTTCTTTTCTTTACTGTTGTACTTTTGTTATTGTTAGTTACTTGCATGGTGAATGTGGTTTATTTTACTGCTTTTTGGTTACTTTCTTGTTGGACGATTGGGTCTTGGGATCAGTCGAGTCGGTCCGATTCTCATGTCCTATAGGGATTTGGGAACTGGGTCGTAACAAGATGGTATCAGAGCAAGGTCATCCCGAGAAGTGAACCAACTGGCTAGAAAATAACCAATTTATGTACTTGTAACTAGAGTAGCCACTACAACATACTTTTGACATATGTTTTAAGGTTCTTCGTTGAATATTGATTAGTATTGACGTCTTTTCTGTTCCGTGATCGCGTCTCCTTGTAGGAGATGCCTCGATGAAGAGGTAGCGAGGCGGGCCGCGGACACGGCCAGGGATGAGGTCGGAGGGGCGGGTGTATCGAGCTTGAAACCTCAGTGGACCAGCCACTACTCCCGGGCATTCAGGCCCAGGACCTCGCCCAGCTGATACGAGACATCGTGTGAGAGGAGCTCCACCTGCTGCCACGAGCGCCTCTCCCTGGGGCTGCGGAGGGGGAGTCCTCTGTGGGACCATGAGACGGACATGGCACTGGATGCGGGGGAGAGGGTGGGCCTCCACCACCCCCACCTTCCTCCGGCACTTCCGAGCACGAGGCTTCTTTACTTGGAGGCGTACCAGCTTCTCCACTTCAGCGCCACTATGAGCTTTTCGGACAGCTCCGGAAGCTGAAGCCCCCCTCCTTCAAGGGGGATGAGGACCCGACTGAGGCGGAGGACTGGCTTGAGCAGATCGAGAAGATATTTGACACCCTTCGCCCCCCTGTGGAGTGTCGCATGGCCTTCGCCATGTACCAGCTGGAGAGCGCGGCACACAATTGGTGGAGGGCGGTTAGGGGTCAGGAGAGGGACGAGCCAACTTGGGACTAATTCGTCACCCTCTTCTACGAGCAGTACTTCCCCCAAACATGGTAGGACCAGAGGAGGCTGGAGTTCCACACTATCTGCCAGGGGACGATGACCGTGAGCACGTACCGCATGCGTTTCCTAGAGCTGTCTTGTTTCCAGCGACAGCTGTGGCTACTGAGGAGGAGCACCTTTAGAGGTTCACCGAGGGGCTCCGGCCTGCCATTCAGGGGTATGTCAAACCCTTGAAGCTACCTATGTTCTCGAGGGTGGTGGAGGTAGCTATGACGTATGAAGAGACTAACCCGTCCGTACGCGACACTGACAGTGGGCGGAAGAGGCCCTACCAGCTAGACTTCTCACAGGGCCGACGAGAGAGGAGGCACGTGGCGCTCGCAGGAGAGCCGTCACGCTTTGTGGGGACGTCAGTGGCCTTTTTGGGCCCCCAACAGGGGCAAGCTGCTAGCACCAGACCCCTGCCCAGCCGTCAGCAGGGACCCACTGAGTGCGGGAGTCAAGTCCCCCTTTGCTACCAGTGTGGCCAGCTGGGCCACATCAGGAGAAACTGGCCATTTAGGGCTGGAGGTCAGCAGATGCTTCCCGTGCCGAGCACTGGAGGGCGAGCAGGAGGCCGCGGTTTCCAGGCGCGAGGAGGAGGACAACAGTTGCAGGGAGGGTACCGGCCAGCGGCTACCTGTTCGACGTAGAGTGTGGCTGCTTCATCCGCACCTAGGGCTGAGGGGCGTATCAACACCTTGACACACGGGGATGCCAGAGCTTCAAGATCAGTGGTGGCAGGTATGGTTTCAGTTTCCGGCAGACTTGTTTACACGCTTTTCGATTCCGGCACCACGCACTCGTTTGTCGTTGCCAATTTTGCTGTTAGTTTGGGGCAGGACTGTATGTTGTTAGAGGATCCATTCGTGATCAGAGGTCCGGGTGGTCAGCTGTTTGTAGCTGAGGTGTACACAGGTTGTGAGGTCAGTGTTGGGGGACACAGCCTTCCCGCTGACCTGATTATGACACAGATGAAGGACTTTGGCGTAATTCTGGGGATGGACTAGCTGTCCGCTTACCATGCCTTGGTAGACTACTTTGAGAGGAAGATCGTCTTCTCCATGACAGAGTTGCCTTCTTTCGAGTTCCATGGGTAGCCAATGGACGGAGGCTTCAGGTGCATTTCTACACTTCGGGCGGCGAGACTTTTGGGCTAGGGGTGTGAGGGCTTTCTGGCTTGTGTGGTGGTGGAGCCCAGCCCTGTGACAGACTTCCAGAGTATCTCGGTGGTTAGGGAGTACCCTGATGTGTTCCCAGATGAGTTGCCAAGACTACCGCCCGAGCATGAGATCGAGTTTGAGATCTCACTGGTACCGGGGACCAGCCCCATCTCTACATCACCATACAGGATGGCACCACTTGAGCTGCGAGAGCTCAAGTATCAGTTGCAGGACCTTCCGGAGAAGGGCTTTGTGAGGCCCAGTGCATCTCCATGGGGAGTCCCGATTTTGTTCGTAAAGAAGGTTGGTACCCTACGCCTTTGTGTGGACTACATACAATTGAATAGGGTTACCATCAAGAACAGGTATCCGCTGTCGAGGATTGATGACTTGTTTGACCAGATGCGAGGTGCCACGGTATTCTCCAAGATAGACTTGAGGTCTGGATACCACCAGTTGAGGATCAAGGAGGCAGACGTCTCCAAGACAACTTTCTGCACTCGGTACGGACACTACGAGTTTTTGGTCATGCCGTTTGGGCTGACCAATGCCCCCGCTACCTTTATGGACTTGATGAACCGGGTGTTTAGACCGTACTTGGACCAGTTTGTGGTGGTATTTATTAATGATGTGCTCATCTATTCTCGAGATCAGATGCAGCACGGACAACACTTGCTGATGGTTTTGGACACACTGAGACGACGTAGGCTATACGCCAAATACTGCAAGTGTGAGTTTTGGTTGAGGGAGGTGACCTTCTTGGGTCATGTGATTTCTAGGGATGGCTTGGCTGTGGACCCAGCCAAGGTTGAGGCAGTGCTAAGGTGGGAGAGACCATGTACGGTTACTGAGATTCGCAGTTTCTTGGGACTGGCAGGCTACCACCGGCGGTTTATCAGGGGCTTCTCGCAGATTGCACGTCCTATGACACAGCTGACCCGAAAGGACGTGCCATTTACTTGGACAGACGCTTGTGAGGCGTGTTTTCAGGAGCTGAAGGAGAGGCTGACTTCGGCTCCTGTGCTCACCATCCCAGACAGTAGTGGCAGGTTCATTGTGTACACGGACGCCTCTTTGCTAGGGTTTGGGGGTGTGCTCGTGCAGTGGGGTCACGTTGTCACTTACACTTCACGGCAACTAAAGCCCCATGAGCATAGCTACCCTACCCACGACCTGGAGCTGGCAGCTGTCGTCTTCGCGCTGAAGACTTGGAGGCACTACTTGTACGGTGAGACTTTTGAGATTTTCACAGATCACAAGAGCCTCAGATACTTGTTTGATCAGAAGGAGCTCAACATGAGACAGAGACGTTGGTTGGAGCTCTTGAAGGATTATGACTGCAGCATTTCCTACCACTCGGGAAAGGCCAACGTGGTGGCTGACGCCTTGAGCCGGAAGGCACCTGCCCACTTGGCCAGTTTACAAGCGCAAAGTTGGAGCCTCATGGAAGCGATGGGCAGTTGGTGGCCCCTAGAGTTACTGGGGCGCTGTGGGGCAGTGACTGTGACACGACAGGCGAGGCCAGAGCTGATAGACCGCATCATCACTGGACAGATGGCCGACCCATACTTGCAGTCATTGCGTGATAAAGTGCTGTCAGGAGACCCTGGGGACTTCTCTTGTACAGACCAGGTACTGCACATGAAGGGACGTTTGTGAGTTCCCAGGGACGAGGAGCTGTTGAGAAAGCTCTTGACTGAGGCACACGATTCCAGGTTCACCATACATCCCGGAAACACAAAAATGTACCATGAGTTGAGACGTGACTTTTGGTGGAATGGAATGAAGTGGGATGTAGGTGAATTTATACAGCAATGTTTAGTGTGCCAGCAGGTGAAGGCCGAGCATCAAAGGCTTGCAGGGCCGTTGCAGCCACTTCCAATGCCAGAGTGGAAGTGGGAGAGCATCACCATGGACTTGGTGGTGGGCTTGTCCGTTACCCAATGAGGACACGACACAGTCTGGGTGATCATTGATAGATTGACGACGACGGCACGTTTCTTGTCGATCTGAGTCACCTTGGGACCAGAACAGTTGGCAGAGAGGTATATCCGCGACGTGGTACGTCTACATGGAGTTCCGTGGGAGATCATATTCGACCGGGATACCCGTTTTACGTCCCAGTTTTGGGCTGAGTTTCAGCAGACCCTGGGGACGCGGTTGAGGTTTAGTACAGCATACCACCCCCAAAAAGACGGACAGTCTGAGCGCACGATACAGACACTTGAGGACCATTTGCGTGCCTGTGTACTGTACTGGAGGGGCTCTTGGGAGGAGCACTTGCCCCTGGAGGAGTTTGCATATAATAACAGTTATCACTCGAGCATCGACATGGCACCCTACGAGGTTCTGTACGGACGGAGGTGTACGGCACCCTTGAGTTGGGTTGAGGTGGGGACCAAGTGGGTGGTTGGCCCCAGGCTGATCTGGTAGAGTCAGGAGGTGATCGAGCAGATTCATAGGTGACTCCGCACTGTCAGGAGCAGACAAAAGAGCTATGCAGAATGAAAATGCAGAGAGATGCAGTTTGAGGTTGGGGACCACGTCTTCCTTCATGTTTCTCCCATGAAGGGCCTGCAGCGGTTTGGGGTGAGTGGGAAGCTCGCGCTGAGGTTCGTGGGACCCTTTGAGGTCCTGGAGCGGGTTGGACCCGTTGCTTACAGGCTTGCCCTTCCTCGCCAGCTTTCTGGTGTGCACGACTTGTTTCACGTGTCCAACCTCAGGAAGTACGTCACCGATCCCAGTCACGTCCTGAGCCACGAGAGCGTCGAGGTGGGTGACGACCTGACCTACCCTGAGCGGCCAGTGCAGATTCTCGACAGAGCCGTCCAAAGTCTGAGACGGAAGCAAGTACCCCTGGTGAAGGTCTTGTGGAGGAGCCAGCAGTATGAGGAGGCTACCTGGGAGCCTGAGGCGACGATGCGGAGCGGTACCCGGAGCTCTTTGAGGGTATGTCTTTTCGGACCGGCTTCTATCCTCTTTGAGTTTGTTATGAGTATATTGTTCTTTTTCCGCACCCTAGTTAGCGCAAGTTTCGAGGATGGAACTTCCTTTGATTTTGTTATGTTGTTAAGACCCGAGACATCAAACACCTTTTAAGATGTCTGGGAGTTGGTCCAGATGACTGGACGCCATCCCAGACGTCTGGAAATAAATTTTGGTGTGCATACGATCGCGAGCCTGCGCACGTGCTGTGCGCAGACTGCAACCCGCCGCCCTCTTTTTTCTCTCTCTTCCCTCGTCGACCTGCAGACACCTCCCCCACGCCTTCAAATACCCCTCCCATCTCCCTCGTTCACCACCCCACCGTATCCTTCTTCCTCCAGCGTGAGCGTGAGAAAGAGAGAGAGGGCAGCAGCTGCTGCCGGGTGCATTGCTGAGAGGAAGAGGTGCAACGAGAGGGAAGAAGAGGGATAGTGTGCAAGGAAGAGAGAGAGCCCACCGGAGCAGCTCGAGGCCGGCCGGCGTGCGCGCGGAGTGGTGTCGTGTTGGGGAGATCTCCCCTGGTGCTGCTACAGCTCGAGCAGCAAACGAGTGGCTACGTGGCGAGCTTGCACGCAGCAGGAAGAAGGCAAGGAGGTTCTGATTCTGGGAATTTTTCCCAGAATCAGACGTCTGAACCTACGTCCAGACAACGCGGGCGACGTCTGGAGGGAGCTCTAGACGTCTGAGAGGTACGAAATTTCTCCTCTGCCTCCTTTTGCGGATACGGCCATGCAGGCCATTTTGCCAAATTGCTGAGACGTGTCGTGTTGAGGAGGCTTTCATCGCATGTGTAGGTTTCATTTCGGGAAGGCGTGGGGACACGCCCTCCCATGCAGTTCAGACGTCTGGGCAAGCACCAGATGGAGGAGAGCGTCTCCAGACATCCGAAGAGGTGGTTGGACGTCTGGAACTGGGTCAAGATGATTCAGCAGGATCCCTGAACGTCTGAGGAGCAGCACAGAGTGAGGTATGACCTGGACCACTTTTTAAGACGTCTGGAAGATGTTCTAGACGTCTGATTTGAGTCATAATTGTCATTTTTGAGCCGTTTAGGGTCCGTTCGAGGTCCAATTTCCGCGTTTAAGATTTCGTTCTTCTCAGAATTAGTTCCTCTACTTATTAAAATACTTGTATCGTGTTCTAGGTGATTCCTTGTGATTGATTCTTGTGTTAGGACCTCGTTCTGTTGCGGCTTTGGGGGTTGAGGAGGCACATGGACTTGCTGATCATGCCCCCATTACTCTCGATTTTGCGGGTAGAGAGGCTCCCCTTAGTTATTTACAAACATTAATGCATCTATGAAATGAATGATAGATCCTAGGGGATGGCATGAATCCTAGGACCTGAAAACTAGATTGAATAATAGGTCCTAGGGTATGGCATGAATCCTAGGACCTGAAAACTAGATTGAATAATAGATCCTAGGGTACGGCATGAATCCTAGGACCTGAAAACTAGATTGAATGATAGATCCTAGGGTGTGACATGAATCCTAGGAATAGAGACACTGAAACGAATATCTTGAATACCTGAATTTCAATCTTGGATAAGTAGATAGAATAATGATAATTGCCTGTAATTGGATAACAGCTGCCTGCGAAATGTAGAGTACTGTTGCCAATAAGAGCTACATGTAATTCCTGTTGTTTGGAAATTAAATTTGAGCTGCTTGTATATAAATTGATATTAAATGTTGGAAACACAGGCTAAATGTGAATGAAACTGGAATGATGAAACATAGTATGGCTTGGCCTGAGAAATATGAGCATGAACCCTACGGGGAATTAGGAGTAGAACTCTTGGAAAATAAATGGAATGGAACTGGGAAAGTGAATGGGGAAGTGAGCTGGCCCTTGAGTACGGAGTACCAAGGAGAGCGACTGTCCCCCTGTTTAGTGCAGAGAGGAGCTAGCCGCCCCAGGGACTCGGGGTTAGTCTGGTCACTTTGTACTGACTTTTGGCCCTCATGTACACAGTACCTGGGAGAGCTACTACTGTAGGGAGAGAGCTAGCCACCCCACGGGCACTGGGGTTCAGCTAACCGTCCTACACCGACTTGTTAGGCCCACTGGGCAAACCAGGGTAGTCGGGTGAGGGTGCGCGGACTGTGGAGGGGCAAGACCCTTGTTTGGTTACTGTGGAGGGGCTGGACCCCTGTTACTGAGAGGGCTCTGCCCTATACTAGTTCCGTGCTGTGCTTTGGGCGCACTCGTTAACGGAAACGACTGACCGCGTGCCAGTGCAGGGTAGCTACCCGTGCGTTTATCGCACGTGCCGTAGTCACCGTTACATCTGTCAGCGACCTTGGGGTGGTTGACTGAAGGTAGGACCACCACAGGGGACTCTCCCGGCCAGGAGAGCAACACGTGCTACTTCTACTTTTCGGAAAAGACTGCAATCAAGATCGTTCCCACGAGGGACATTCGAGATCAAGAGAAAGATCTGAGAAATAATTCAAGGAAGAGTAAATAGAGAAATAAAGAAAGAAATTAAAAACAACAGTTACTTGTCCACCTTTACTGTTTTCTTAGCTAGCTGGTTGCCACTCTACTCAGCGTTTCGCTGACGTGTCATATTTGTCACCTTTTTCAGGACCAGGTGTTGAGCAGCCAGAGCCTACGGCTGCGGAGGGTGCTGGGCCTAGTAGATCCCAGTAGTTATACTTTCGTTGTACCATTTTTCTATAATAGTGAGTATTTCTATTTCTCCTTGTAATCTTTTATTGTAAACTTCATATTTCTGTACCTGTTTTTAAATTCTCTACTGTTGTGGTGGTATGTACTGTAGTAGTTCTTTTCTTTACTACTGTACTTTTGTTACTGTTAGTTACTTGCATGGTGAATGTGGTTTATTTTACTGCTTTTTGGTTACTTTCTCGTTGGACGACTGGGTCTTGGGATCAGTTGAGTCGGTCCGATTCTCGTGTCCTGTAGGGATTCGGGAACCAGGTCGTAACACTTTCCATCATGCAAACCATAGCATAGGAATTTCTGGCTGAAAATAGGTCTGTGATTTTGTACGCAGGTGTAGGACGTTGGAAAGGCGCGTGGTGCGCCTTTCCTGGCACTTTTGGACATCTGACCACATCGCCAAACGTCCGACCGCACTTCTAAACGACTGAAGGAAGGTCAGACATCTGGAAGTCTCCTCAGATGGTTGCGAAGGTGTCTGGACATCTGAGGCAGCTGCAGGAAGTGAGAGGTAAGATCTGACGTCTTTTAAGACGCCTGAGACTAGTCCTAGACGTCTGATTTTGGATAGTAACCATGTTTTTGGCCTATTCAGAGCCCTAACGGAATCGGATTTCCACAAACGAAGTACCGTTGTTTTTCACTCGAGTTTCTCTACGTGCTAGTGTTGAGTACCTAATTTTTTTGACTTGTTTAATGTGAATTAGTTGTTGGTACAGGTAACCAGCCGGTGGCATGTTCGGGGCATGCGGAGACAACGAGATCTGCGATGCAAGCTCCCATTCCTCCCGTGATGCCCGGTAAAGTGGCTTAATTTAGTTGTTTATATTTAAATAAGAATGATCTTGTTTGGAATAATTAGATCGAATTCTAGGATGTGGAATGAACCCTAGGGTAGAAATGTATGAGCCTATTTTGAGCTATATTGTTTACTTGAGTACATGTTAAATAAATTGCTAGCAATGGTATTTGTGTAATTATGAGATACTGTTTTAGACATGAAAACACGAGTTGCCTGTATGTGATGGAAAATTGAGAATTGGATAGTGTGATCCGGATATTGATAATGAGATGAATATGAGCATGAACCCTACGGGGAATTAGGAGTAGAACTCCTGTGTATGAAAGGAATCTGGTATGTAGACGAGAAGTGAGCTGACCCTTGTGTACACGGTACCAAGGAGAGAAACTGTCCCTTTTAGTGTAGAGGGGGAGCCAGCCACCCATGGGTTGAGACCCGGGGTAGGACTGGTTACTCTACACCGACTCTTATTGGCTCTCGCGTACGTGATACCGAGGTGAGCTACTAGTGTAGGGAGGGAGTTAGCTACCCCACGGGGCCCAGGGTTAGGACTAGCCAACCTACACCGTCTTTTTAGGCCCTCTAGGCAAATCGGGGTAGTCGGATGAGGGTACGCGGACAGTGGAGGGGCGAGACCCCTGTTTGGTTCTGAGAGGTGAGACCCCTGTTCTGAGAGGGCAAGGCCCTATACTATTCTGTGCTGTACTTTAGACATACCCGCTAATGGAAATGACTAACCGCGTGCCAGTGTGGGGTAGCTACCTGTGCGCTTATCACACGTGTCGTAGTCACCTCTACATCGCGATAGTAACCTTAGGGTGGTTGACTGGGTGTAAGACTATCGCAGGGGACTCTCCCGGCCAAGAGAGTACCACGTGTACCTTCTATTCCATGGAAAAAACTGTAATCAAGATCGTTCTTACGAGGAACAAGCCAGATCAAGAAATACTTGGATCCTTTGTGAAATAAATGAACCAGAAATACATAGATGAGATAAATAGAAATGAGAATAAAACCTGGTTGCTTTCTTTACTTTACTTGCATAAAAATAATGTAAACAACACTCTACTCAGCGTTCGCTGACTCTGTCTTTTCGTAACCCTGTTCAGGACCAGGAGTTGAGCAGCCCGAGTTTCCGACTGCAGAGGGTGCTGGGCCCAGCCGAGCCCAGCCGTAGTCACTTCCTTCCAGCCCTTTAGTTTTCTACTGTTGTAGTGAGTAATAGACATCTATTTTACTATTCCTGTTACTTTCTATCTTCTTTTCCACTGTTGTTGTTGTGATGTCATGTATTACTT
Organism: Thalassia testudinum; assembly: GCA_037157565.1. NCBI lineage: Eukaryota > Viridiplantae > Streptophyta > Magnoliopsida > Alismatales > Hydrocharitaceae > Thalassia > Thalassia testudinum. The sequence continues at coordinate 60,209,699 of JAZHRO010000013.1, read as the reverse complement.
TGCTGAGACTTTTAGCTCTGTTATTCCTTTACGTCACGTTTTTCCTTATGCTTAGTTATTTTGCATGTGTGAATGTGGTTTATTTCCTATTTTTGGTTATTTCTCGTTGGACGACTAGGTCTTGGGATTAGTCGAGGCAAGCTGGTCTCGGGTCCTGTAGAGATCTGGGAACCGGGTCATAACAAGATGGTATCAGAGCAAGGTCGTCCCGAGAAATGAACCAATTGGTTCAAGAATAACCACTGACGCACATATAACTAGGATAGCCATTACAACGTAACGCTTTGATATTCGTTTCCGAGTCTTTTTCTCTATGTAATCCGGTAGTGTTGACAACTCTTGCTCTTTATCTTGTATCTCCTTGTAGGAGATGCTTTGTCGAGGAGTCCTCGAGGTAGGCCGTGGTCGTGGCCATGGGTGAGGTTGGAGGGGTGCACGTGCTGGACCTGAGGCACCAGTTGACCCACCTCTCCTCCCGGGCATTCAGACCCAAGATCTCACCTAGCTAATCAGAGACATCGTGTGGGAGGAGCTCCAGCAGCCTCCTCGGGCATCTCTCCCTGAAGACGTGGAGGGGGAGTCCTCAGTGGGACAGAGTGACCGTTACAGCGTCGAATGAGCAGGAGGGGGAGGGGGTGATCCTCCATCACCCCCACCACCCTCTGACACTTATGAGCACGAGCCCCCCTTTCCTGGAGGTGTGCCTGTTCCTCTGCTGTAGCTACACCACAAGCTTTTCGGCCAGTTCCGGAAGTTGAAGCCTCCCTCCTTCAAGGCGGATGAGAGCCTGTCTAAGGCAAAGGACTGGCTAGAGCAGATAGAGAAGGTGTTCAACACCTTTCGCCTTCCTGTGGAGTGCCGCGTGGCCTTTGCCATGTACCAGCTGGAGAGCGCAGCACATAGGTGGTGGAGGGCAGTTAGAGGGCAGGAAGGAGAGAGCCGACATGGGACCAGTTCGTGGCTCCCTTCTGCGAGCAATACTTTCCACAGACTTGGCAGGACCAGAGGAGGTGGGAGTTCTACACTCTCCACTAGGGGGCGATGATGGTTAGCGCATACCGCACACATTTCCTAGGGCTGTCATGCTTCGCCCCAATAGCTATGTCTACTGAGGAGTGCCTGTGGAGGTTTACAGAGGGGCTCCGACCTGCGATTTGGGGGAATGTCAAACCCCAGAAGCTGCCAACTTTCTCTCATGTGGTTGAGGCGGCCATGACTTACGAGGAGACTAACCTGGCCGCGCGAGACACTGACGGTGGACAGAAGAGGCCCTACCAGCCAGAGTATTCACAGGCCCTACCCATCCGCAGGAGAGCCATCTTGTTCTGCAGGGCCTCCAATGGTCTTTGAGGGCCCCAGATAGGGGCCAGTTGCTAGCATCGGACCCTTGCCCAGCTGCTAGAAGGGACCTACTAAGGGAGGAGGTCGTGTACCCCTCTGCTACCAGTGTGGCCAGCCGCGCCACATCAGGAGGGACTGCCCATCTAGGGTCGGAGCACAGCAGATGCTCCCTGCACTGAGCGCTGGAGGCCGAGCTGGTGGTCATGGTCACCAGGCACGTGGGGGAAGACAGCAATCATGAGGAGGGTACCGGCCAGCTCCTGCTTGCCCGACCCAGAGTATAGCCGCTTCATCTGCATTGAGAGCTGAGGGGCGTATCAACGCCCTCACGCACAGAGATGTTGGTTAGAGCTCCTGAAGGACTACGACTGCGGCATCTCCTACCACCTAGGGAAGGCCAATATGGTGGCCGATGCCTTGAGCCAGAAGGCGCCTGCCCGCTTTGCCAGTTTACAGGCACAGAGTTGGAGACTCATGGAGGAGGTGGGCAGTTGGAGACCCCGGGAGTCACGGGGGTACTGTGCGGCAGTGACAGTGACGCGGCAGGCAAGACTAGAGCTGGTAAACCGTATCATCGTAGGGCAGATGGCCGACTCATACTTACAAACACTGCAGGACAGAGTGTTGACAAGGGACCCCATAGACTTTTCCTTCTCAGATGAGATACTACGCATGAAGGGACACCTATGCGTTCCTAGAGATGAGGAGTTGTTGACAGAGCTCCTGACTGAGGCGCACGGGTCTAGGTTTACCATACATCCTAGGAACACAAAGATGTACCATGATTTGCGACGTGACTTCTGGTGGAGAGGGATGAAGTGGGATGTTGGTGAGTTTGTTCAGTAGTGCTTGGTATGCTAGCAGGTGAAGGCCAAGCACCAGAGGCCTGCAAGGCCATTGCAGTCACTTCCTGTGCCAGAGTGAAAGTGGGAGAGCATCACCATGGACTTAGTGGTGGGTCTACCAGTTACCTAGCGGGGACACGACACAGTTTGGGTGATCGTAGACAGGTTGATGAAGACGACACGATTTCTGCCGATCCGAGTCACCTTTGGGCAAGCATAACTAGCAGAGCGATACATCAGAGATATGGTACACCTGCATGGCGTTCCTCGTGAGATCTTATCCGATAGAGATACTCGTTTCACTTCTTAGTTCTAGGTAGAGTTCCAGTAGGCCTTGGGGACACGTTTGAGGTTCAATATAGCCTACTACCCCCAAACCGATGGGCAATCAGAGCACACGATATAGACACTTGAGGACCTCCTGCGTGCCTGTGTACTAGACTGGAGGGGCTCCTAGGAGGAGCATTTACCCCTGGCAGAGTTTACATACAATAATAGCTATCATTCGAGCATCAGCATGGCACCTTACGAGGCTCTGTATGGGAGGAAAATGTACTGCATCCTTGAGTTGGGTCGAGGTGGGGACCAAGTGGGAGGTTGGTCCCAGGCTGATCTAGCAGAGTCATGAGGTGATAGAGCAGATTCACAGACGACTCCGCACTATCAGGAGTAGGCAGAAGAGCTATGCCGACAAGAAGTGCAGAGAGGTGCAATTCGAGGTTGGGGATCACGTCTTTCTCCGTATTTCTCTCATGAAGGGCTTGCCGCGACACCCAACTGCTCAGCAACACTTGAGTACGGAACTCGAGATAAACGTCAGTGAAAAGTGAGTGGAGTAGTACAACTGAACAAGTAACCTAGGTAACAAAGTACAGTAAAAAGGGTACTATCTTGATAATTTTCTTGTTTATAATCTATTTTATATCCAATCCCTATTATGTAATTTGCCTAATCTTATTATTCTCAAACTGTTAGTCAACGTCTCGGGCACAAGATGATTTCATGTAACTTTCCATGGTGAAAGACCAATATAAGCCACCCTCTTGTGCGGAGGGCTACTTATATCCATTGAGTCGCCACGCTCCATCACCCTGGGGTCATCGCGGAAAGGGGTGGAGGCTATGTCATGTAGCGTAGACACGTACAAGCGCTGTGTACACTAAACTACAAACAACCAATGACCCATCCACCAGCCGAAAGAACTGCTCCAAACCTCGAGCCCTGTGAATTCGCTATCCCAGTTGGCCGCTAAGCCTAACCAAAGAGTCGTAGGGAGGCTAGCAACTCCCTAAACTAACCCTTGAACTTGGTCTGGAAAGACCTAAAGCTACAGCCAAAACTCGGCAAGTAGCAAGGCTGAAAAGTAGGTATCTAATCCTATTATTTCCTGACATATCTGTTGTATTATATAATCAATTTCCAAATAACCATATCTCTTATTTTGTTAATTCAGAAAATCCTTAGTAATTTCACATTACTAATTCCAGGATTTGTAATTATTCACATTATCCTTATCCTTTTACAAGTAGATTCAATCTTGTGACAGTGGTTCCATGTTATTTAGAAATTACTGAAAATAACAGAACTTGTTTTACCGAAAACGGAGTTCGTTTCATGTATGCGATAACAAGGGTACATGTGATCATTAATCTACATCATTTACATAAAATATATTATTTCTCTTTTAAGCGCCCATAATCAGGGAAAAATATTGGAGGGGTTCCAAACTCAGCAAAAAGGAGAACTCATGCCGACCAAGGTGGTATATGGAAAAAGATCGAACAAGACGGGTCTATAGGTACCCGAAAAATTGGCTAAATTGAAAGAAGGGTAGACTACTTTACCTAAAGTCACTGGAGGGTCACAGTGACACTAAATTGTGCGTATTAGGTCTGGAAATAGTCTCCACGCCTACCTCGAGATCCGCCCATGCACTGGGAAGAAGACCTAGTTCAATCGGACCCAGGATGGGGTCGGAGACACCTAATTAAGTTTCTAATTTTTCAACAAGGATAACAAACTCAAAAGTAAAAATAAGCATACCAAAGCATAGTACGCATTGATACGATTCCAACGGTGCCTTATTTGTAGAAATCCGAGGTTGTGAAGGCCTTGAACCAGATGAAATTGTGCGAAGGGGTCCAGAGTCAAACTAAATGCTCACACACGTGCCGCATGACATGCCTGCACACGCACCACGCATCGCGTGCCTATTTGCCCACGTGTCACTGTTGCTCTAAAATGGGTTTTAAAATCGTCTCATTGTAGTATAGATCGAATTAGTGCGAAATCATATAATTTATTACTCGAATTTGAAGTCCGAGGTCGAACACAGGGAGCAAAATGGCAATTTAAAACTTAAGATCACAATATGAATCAAAGATATAAAATATTACAATCAAAATGATATAACAATAATGTCAAGTATCAATGTGCAAAAAGAATGGAGTAAAATTGTGATTTGAATCACCAATTACTCTTCACAATAATAGCACTTAGATCAACAGTATCAATCAAGGAAATAAAGCCTTAAATGTATGCAATCAAACGGCAGAGGCTTTGTATCAGACGGCTTAAACAGCCGGTTGCTACAGTGCTTCCAAGGGACTCAAGGGTCTCTTCCTTCTCTCTTCTCTTTCTGGCTGTGCTCTCTCTTCTTCTTCTTCTACTCGAGCTTCCTCACTTCTTCTTCTTTCTTCACACACAGAGAGTAGCCATCTCAGAATTGGCTGAGTGTTGCACAGGGCAAAACCCTCCCTTGTCCCGTTCACTCTCTCTCTTTCTCCCCTCTTAGGTTCCACCCTCCATGTGGTCGATGTGTGAAAGCGGTTCGTATTAAAAATTATCGTTGTTGTAGTATGTGTCACAAATACAAACCATTATCACGTCAATTTTTTTTAATTACATAATTTTTACTGGTTTATTCTCGGTCGTTCACTGGGAAGCAGCTATTGATATACATCACTCTCTAAGTCCAAGATTATTCTTCAATTCTTAAAATGATTAATTTTATATATAGTCAATAATGAATGAATTCATAAAGAATGAATTAAGGGTTCCATTATGTACAAAAAGAGTCAATGAAAATGCTTGCAAAAATTTACTTACAAACAAGTATCAAATAATACATAGATATATTCTATACTATCTATTTATAAGTAGATTACTAATATTTACATAAATATACACTACTAACTTAATATATTACATATGTCGTTAGTATACATAAATATTACATATCACACTAACTTAACTTAATATACTAACATATACAGTAACATATAAAGAAGCTACAGCAACATATACAAACGTCGCTGGACCCAAAAAAATATGTACAAACTCTAAAGCAAAAATTAGGGTCTATAGCGACAGTTATTTTACCTATAGTGATGTTTTATTCTGTCAGTCAAGATACGTAGTTATTTATATACATATATATAGCTATACTGCTTATACGTATGCTTATTATTTAACTTATACTTATTTATTTACATATACATATACGCTATCCATTATACATATACATTTCTTCTTCTATTACTTCTTAAGCCTCTTCTGTGTTCTTCTTCCTCTTCCTTATCTGAACTCTTAGTCGTTTATTCTTCTGTGATTAATAGTTCATTAAGGCCTTTTATCACTTAGCAAAAATTTGTTAATTGGTGGGCACGCCTTTCGAGGGATACACAACACCTGAGGACCGGGTAAGACCAAACCTCTACTAAGCGCACCCTAATTTCTTAATTAGGCCGCTTAATTATGTTTTCAGCTCAGATTTGGGCTTAACCAAGCCCTTGCACAGTACCAGCCCCCGGTCCACACACAATCAGAATGCTCAAGTATGCTCAGATGTAATGGGAATGTTCGGTTGCTTTGGGCGCCCGACGCCCGTGATGACTGAACTACCCATATGACAAAAAAAATTTAAAGCGTTCAGCATGCTCCTTATCTTACGATGTGACACTATTTTAGCGCCTGCGTAGTGCTGGAAATTAGGAAACTGTGCACAAATTCACGATTTTGGCCCTCAATTCAAGGGCCATAATTTATTGTAAATTAAAATTAAATTATATGAATTTAAAGCATTTACATAGTACTGCTTAATTGTATAATTAATTTGAAATTTTTATTATATTTACTATATAAATTAATTTGGTAAAGTATACAGTTTATACATAGCTGATTTTAGATTTTATTCTTTAATTACGTATAAATTAGTTATTATATGGTCTAATTGACCTTATACTGAGTTAGTGATGCAAAAAATCGCGTGATTTGTAATTAGGGTTTTTAAAGTCGTTGTAACATGCGAAATCGCATACACTTTTAAATTTCTATTTCTAGATAGTGGGGTATCTAGGGTCGTCCAAAGAGGCAAATTTGCAATTCAAATCTCTTGCTTTAAAGGGAAACTTGTTGAACGTCGGGTTGCTACTATAACATGTATGGTTTTGAAAACCTGTCGTCGTAGTATGAAAGCGAAGAACTTGTGTTCAACAAATAAAATTTATACCGGAATGGAAACCCCAGGTCGAACACGGGGAGGCTACGTCGATCTATATTTGCAATTATATTTTTTTTAGAATTTTTCTTGAAAAGTATGGCGATGTAATTACAATGAAGCCATATTAACAATCAGACTAAACTAGAGAGAGAGAGAGAAAACATGCATTCAATAATTGAAAATGTTTATACAATAAAATCAAAGAAGAATTACATTAGAAAGCGGGAAAATGATTATGCTAGACAGCAGTAAATCTACTCTAGAAAGCAGTAAATCTATTCCAGAAAGCAGTAAAAAGAATGCAGAGGGAGATATCCTCCTCGACGGTTGCTTGGAGGACGAGCTGGACGAGACGATGCCTGGATGAAGGAGGACAAAGCAGGAAGAAGGAGGGCGAAGTAGGAAGAACGGGAACGGGGCAGCACGTCGTCGTTGTCGTGGGATCCGCTTCCGAAAGGGGGACGAAAAATTGACTTTATCTCGCGAGAAGCATCCTGGGTGTGGGACAAGCTTCTCTTGAGCTTTGGAGAGGGAGAGAAGAGAAGGAAGGGATGAGAATTTCGTGTGGAGGGGGTCTCCTTTTATAGTTGCAAGGAGTGGGGGCAATTTGGTCATTATAACTTTAAAGACATTAATTCAGGACCTTTAATGACAGATAAAACCGTCGCTAAAGGTCTGAACGTGGGCGTAGTGGGCGATGTGTGCGCGCCTGCTCGCTTGCCCGCACGTTCAACGCACACACACGTCCGGCCGATCTCAGCCGTCCGATCGCGACTCTGCCTGCTTGCACTGCGCGGCCCATCGCGCGCGATGCCGCATCTTCACCGCATGTGCAATAGCGCGTGAGCCATATCGGGCGTGTAGAGTCATTCGATCACGATCCGATGCTCACCCGTGCCTTCTCGCCCGTGCCGCTCGCCCGCTCGTGAGGAATCAAACATGCGTCAGCGCCTCGCGATAAGGTGCTCGCCCACTACGCTGTGGAGGGAAGTTGGTCGCGGAGATGATTTACGGCGCGCGCATCCATAGCCGTTGGATGTAGATCCAATGGCCCAGATCGTGCGTTGGATGTCCTTTGGAGAGGTAGCAACGGTCTTGGGGGCCGATTGGACAGCTGAGATGGTGCCACGTGGCGCCATCTTGGCTGTCCATGTTCTGGATGATGTAGATTGTGCCACGGTTGTCAGATTGAGTCAATTTTCACGCCGTTAGGCTGTGATCGTCGATCCGAATCCATCCGTGCTGTCGAATTTATCATTTGAAGTGTAGATTCACATCATCTTGGCCCTTGATCTTCTAAGGTTCCCCGGTCACTATCTGATGCTACAAATGTCTGATTAGGGCGATCTTGGAGTCGTTGAACTCCAATTGTCGCCCTGATCACATCTGTATGGTTGGATTTTCGATCCAAGGCCCCGATAAAAAGTTTGCCCTGTCCATGAACATAAAAGTAGACAGTTAACCTCCATTTTATTCAAACTACTCTAAATGTAAGATGATGCATGTTATGCAATATTTATAGCATGCAATGCAATCCTATGCTTAAGAACATGCATAAATAGACATCTTAAGTAGTGTAAACATGTTTACATCATACCCCCATGCCTATCTTTTGCTAGTCCCTAGCAAAAATTATATGCTATTTATAAAAGAATCAGGTTGGATTATTTGGGCATGAGTTATTTTCAATCATTAAGAAAATGTCTACTTAGGATCTGAACTTTTAAAGACACAACAGTGCCCGGGTTTCTGCCAAAATGCAGACTGACTCAAGCCCTCACCTTATTCAAAGAAAATTTTCTTTTTCTCTTTTTCCTCTTTTCTAATTTTTTTGGATTTTCAAGTTTTAAGGTTTAAGAATGACTTTCTACGGCCATTCAACTCACCCAAGATTTGATGAGAACCCTAAGTTCTAAGCATCTTATTGTGAATGTGATAGACTCGTTGACCGGCAATTAAAATGGACTTCGAATTTCTACGCCTCTAGGTGACCTAAAAAAAAATGCTGCCTAAAGGTGTATCTCTAAAACCGATAGCTTTCTCCCTACTTTTAAATTTTTTTACGGGGTCAACACAAAGGTGAATCCAGTGTATATCTTCCCGGTTTATTCTACTTCTCTGCTTCTTCCTAAGTGTTTTGGGAATTTTCAGTGCATTTATTGAGCTGGGTTCTGGACAACCGGTCGATAAGCTGTTACCACCGACAACTTGCCAGCCATACTCGTGCAGAGAAGTGTGGTTTATTTCTTTTTTTCTTTTCTCCTTTTCTTTTTGATTTTTTTTTTTAAGTAGGTGGCTTCCCTGGTCTAAGATTTACCTAAAGGCAGCAAAAAGAGAAAGGTTTAGTGATTGGGCTCTGGACAACCTACCTATGGGTTGTTACCCACGATAACTTGCCAGCCATATCACCCTAGAAGGTTCATTAGCTACCCAATTTCCGTTAGAATTGTCGAACAACGAGTCAGTGACAAGATAGTGTGTAGATGCTTAAAACTCAAAATTCCCTCAAATCAGAGGGTGGGTTGATAAGTTGTGTACTTATCACCCAAACTTATTTACTCAAATTACAATAGAGTTAAGGTTGGCGAGGATTCGAAAAACAAATCCACATTTTAGTGGATACACCGGTAGATTAAGTCCAAAGACTTGAAGGGTCTTTGTGTTCAGATCCTAATGTAAAATTTCCTAAGATCGAAGTCTTAATGTCCAACTATTCCTTCCTAATAATTTTTTTTAAATTTTTTGAATAAGAAGAGAAAAATAATTTACATGAATTTCACAAAGCTGACCAAATGAATAAAAAATGAATCCACCCCCCCATGCCTAGCTGATGCAATATCCACATTGAAAAAGAGACATGAAAGAAAGGATAGAATATGAAAGATGTCACCTGAATATGAAGTTTGATCAGCTTTGTGTCATATGTACAACTGTTGAGTTTAATGCCGTCAGCTAGGCGAAGTCCAGCCAAAGAAGTCACAGAATGGCTAGGGCAACTGTGTCTGAGACGGGTTCTGGAAGAATACGGTCAATAACAGGCTTCAGACGTTGACCATTGACTTTAAATGTGTTACCTGTCTTTGGGTCAGAAATCTGAACGGCTCCATTTGGAAAAATCTGGTCAATTATGAATAGGCCATTCCATTTAGATCTAAGTTTGCCAGGAAAGAGCTTAAGTTTAGAATCGAGTAACCAGACCTTCTGGTTTGGCTCAAAGCTCTTGCGGGAAATCAGTTGATCATGTAGAGCTTTAGTCCGAGCCTTGTAGATCTTGACATTCTCATATGCATCATTTCTAAGCTCCTCCAACTTAGATAGTTGGAGTTTACTGGTCTTCCCAGCTAATTTTAGATCTAAATTGCATTGTTTGATCGCCCAGAATGCCCTGTGTTCAATATCTACAAGTCGATGACATGCCTTTCCATACACCAAACGGAATGGAGACATGCCGATGGGCATTTTATACGTCGTACGGTACGCCCAAAGAGCGTCCTCAAGCTTTTGAGTCTAGTCCTTGCGATCAGGCTAATCGTTTTCTGCAGAATGTTCTTGATCTCTCAATTGGAGATCTTAGCTTGTCCATTCATCTAGGGGTGGTAAGGTGTGGAAATTCGGTGATTAACCTCGTATTTGGCCAACAAATTCTGGAATTGGGCAATAGTAAAATGAGTGCCACCATCACTGATGATAACCCTCGGAATCTCGAACCTACTGAAGATATTTTTCTTAACAAAATCGATGACCACCTTGTGGTCATTGGTTCGGGTGAGAATCTAAGAATCGCCTTAATCCATTTGGACACATAATCAACAGCAACAAGAATGTATTGATGTCCAAATGAAGGGAGAAAAGGTCCCATGAAATCGATGCCCCAAACATCGAAAATTTCGATAGGAAGAATTGGGTTTAGGGGCATCATATCTCTCTTAGTTATGCTCTCGAGTACCTGACATCGAGAACATGACCTTGAGAAATCCTGGGCATCCTTAAATAAAGACGGCCAATAGAAGCCAGATTGCAAGATTTTTGTGGTCGTCTTTTTACCGGAGAAATGTCCACCACACCCAGATGCATGGCAGAACTCGATTATACTATTGAATTCATTCTCTGGGATATATCGGCGAATAATCTGATCAGAGCCGATGCGGTATAGCTCAGGGTCCTCCCAGAAGTAGTATTTGGCCTCAGATTTGAGTCTATCCCGTTGTTGCTTGGTCCAATATTGGGGGATTTGACCAACGGCCAAATAGTTAACAATGTCAGCAAACCATGGGGTGTGGACACCTAAAACTGTAAGAATAGTTTCGTCCGGAAAAGTTTCAGTAATCGGAATGTCTGGATGAGAGGAATCACCTAGGAGTCTCGACAAATGATCCGCTACCACATTTTGTACCTCAGTTTTATCCTTGATTTCAAGATCAAATTCTTGAAGCAGAAGAATCCAATGAATAAGCTGGGGTTTAGCATCCTTTTTGGCCAAGAGATGTCTCAAGGCCGAGTGGTCGGTATAGATGATAACATGAGACCTTAAGAGATAAGCCTTGAATTTTTCCAAAGTGAACACTATAGCTAGTAATTCCTTTTCAGTAACAGTGTAATTCCTCTAGGCTTTATCCAAAGTTTTACTAGTGTAGTAGATGACAGAGGGCTTTCTATCAATTTTTTGACCCAAGGCAGCCCCGATCGCGTAGTCAGAAGCATCGGTCATGATCTCAAAAGGGGCTGTCCAAATTGGTGGTTGCAAAACTGGAGCACAGGTGACTGCCGTTTTTAGGAAATCAAATGCCTTTCGGCATGATTCGTCGAAAACAAATAGCATTTCTTTGACAAGAAGATTGCTTAGGGGACGCGCAACCTTTGAGAAATCCTTGATGAATCTTCGATAGAATCCCACATGATTAAGAAATGATTGGATTTGTTTAACAGATGTGGGAGGAGGAAGTTTAGCGATAGCATCAACCTTAGCTTTATCCACTTCAATTCCCTGTTCAGAGATTACATGACCCAAAACAATGCCTTCTTGGGTCATGAAATGACTCTTTTCCCAGCTAAGGACCAATCGTGTTTTGATACATCGCTTAAGAATCATTTCCAAATTAGCCAGGCAAGAGTTAAATGATTCTCCGAAAATAGAGAAATCATCCATGAAGACTTCCATAAACTCTCCCACCATGTCAGAAAATAGGGCTAGCATACACCTTTGAAAAGTCGCAGGTGCATTGCATAACCCAAAAGGCATCCTACGGAAAGCAAAGGTTTCGTAGGGACAGGTGAAAGTAGTTTTTTCCTGATCCTCGAGATGGATAGGAACTTGGTTGTATCCCGAGTAACCATCAAGAAAATAGAAGTACTTCTGCCCGGCTAATCTTTCCAAGATTTGATCGATGAAGGGCAGAAGAAAATGATCCTTTTTAGTGGCTGTGTTCAGCTTCCTATAATCAATACAAACCCTCCAAGAGGAAGCTGAACGAGTCGTGACAGATTCTCCTCTCTCGTTAGTCACAACGGTAATCTCGACTTTCTTCAGAACAATTTGCACGGGACTTACCCAGGGACTATCAGAGATTGGATAAATAATTCCTGCATCGAGCCACTTGATGATTTCCTTTTTGACCACTTCTTTCATATTTGGATTTAATCTCCTCTGCATCTGGCGAGAAGGGTAGGTTCCATCTTCTAAGAATATTCTATGATTACAGTAAGATGGCTCGATCCCCTTGAGGTCATGAATGGTCCAACCAATTGCCTCCTTGTGTTCCTTCAAGACCTTGATCAATTTAATCTCTTGCTCCTTTGTCAATTTAGCACTAATAATCACAGGGAGCATCTTCTGAGGTCCTAAAAATTGATATTTCAAATTCTCAGGCAATGGTTTCAGTTCAAGCTGGGGCGGGTTGATGATTGATGGTAAGGTAGATGCTGAAGATTCAACAAGAGGAAGAGGTTGTGAGTGAACAAAATCAATAACCTCTTCAGAAGATGGCAGGTCAGCCATCTTCTGAAGAGGTTATTGATTTTGTTCACTCACAACCTCTTCCTCTTGTTGAATCTTCAGCATCTACCTTACCATCAATCATCAACCCGCCATAGAGGGTTGTGGGTCTAATTTGTCATCAAAGGAGGAACTTTCGATTGAAGAAACCATCAAACAAGTTTCAATGTTTTCATTATCCTCATCAAGTTCCTCAATAAATCCACAATCCTCAAATTTATTGATCGCCTTAAAAATATCCAATTTCATTCGTTGATCCCCAAAGGCGATTTCCATGCTACCGCTTTCACAATTAATGTTAGCCTTAGTGGTAGCTAGGAACGGACACCCGAGAATGATGGTCATGTTCCTCAAATTATCAGGTGCATCCATGTCAAGGACAAGGAAATCTACAAGAAAATAGAAATCCTTGACCTTAACTATAACATCTTCAATAACGCCTCGCGGATTTGTGACCGAGCGGTCCGCTAACTATAGCATTGCTGAAGTTGGCCGAAGTTCACCTAATCCAAACTTCTCGTAAAGAGAAGTCGGAATTAGGTTGATGGATGCACCCAAATCCAAAAGTGCTCTATCAAATGTGTAATCTCCGATGATGCAAGAAATCAACAGAGCACCTGGATCTCTCTTTTTCTGAGGGAGGTGGTGCAGGATAACAGAATTAACCTGCTCGGAGAGTACCACCTTCATCGGAACAGATTCTCTCGACTTACGATTTTGTGTACATAATTCCTTTAAAAAGCTTGCATAAGCCGATATGTGTTTGATAACATCAAGGAGCGGGATATTGATCTCAACATTCTTAAATAGATTCAGAAGCTCCTCATTGCTATCAACAGATTTCTTCTTTGATTTGATCAAGGCTTTAGGAAAAGGAACATGAGTAAGATCTTTGGAATCAGGTTCCTGAGCCTTGATTTCTCCTCCAGAATTCTCCTCTCTCTCCTCAGGTTCTTCAGGATTCAGAAGATCAGAATAGTGTGGTTGTGGATCTTGAGTCTGCTTACCACTCCTCAAGGTGACAGAATTTGTAGATGCATAAGAATTTGGATCTTGGGAAGGGTTAGGAAAGATTGGAGGGGCTTGATTAGCCATGAATTGTTGATTTGCAGAAGAAGAAGAAGAAGAAGAAGAAGAAGAGGACGAGGAACCCTACTCAACCACCTGAGCATGTGCGTGTGGGTCCCTTTGATTTTCGTACCCATGGGCTTGATTGCCCGAATTCATAATATTTCACGAGTTGGGTATGGGTTGGGATGGTAGAGATCCGGGTTGATGAGAGTTAGCAATGAACCCGGACTACAAGTTATCCAGCGAGGTTTTCATTTGCTGCATGAGTTGGAGCATGGATCCTTGCATCTCTACCATTTGTCGATTCAAATCAGCCTGCCCTACGGGTTGATGGGCATTCCAAGCTGGCTGATTAACCTGATTTGGAGGCAACTGAGTATATACATGACCCTGACCCATTGGTCGTTGCAGAGCATAGTTGTCGGGTTGGAATTGGGTCTGTTGCCCCGTGTTTTTCCAAGAGAAGTTAGGGTGGTTTCTCCAATCCGGATTATAAGCATTAGAGTAGGAGTTGGATCTAACATTCTCTTGTATAGCACAGACATCCTCATAAGGTGAGGATGGAGAGAAAGAAAGGGAAGGATCAAAAAAACTGGGATCAAAGGCCCCAGTTTGGAACCCGTGGGGTTTCGAAACATGCTGACTCAGGTTGAGCAGCATCGAGTTGATTCACGAACTCCTGTCCAGAAAGAGCTCGTGAAGAATGGAATCCCGAATTTTGTGATTGAGTGGATCGAGAGTTGTTCATAGAATTGCCAGCCATCCACTCTTCCATTCTCCTAGCAACCAAGTCCATCTTATCAAGTTTGTTACAAATCAATTCCATATCAAATGAATGAGAGTTATGGAATGGACTTCATTGACATTTGATCTAGGCTGCTGGGACTGGTTAAATGTATCCATGGAGGCATGATTGATTGAATTCTCACTCATTTCCTCAAATAAATCATGCGCACTATTTGCATCTTTATTGAGGAAATTGCCTCTGCAAGAAGCATCCACATGATTTCTGAGTTGCTCAGTCAACCCAAGATAGAAGATCTGCATGAGTTGACATTTCGGCACCTCGTGGTGTGGACACCTCCGCAATAGGTCCTGGAATCGCTCCCAGACCACATGAAACTGCTCCCCTTGCCGTTGGGTAAAGGTAGTGATTACCCGTCTCAAAGCATTGGTACGTCCGACTGGGAAGAATTTCTTCAGAAAGGCCGATTTCAACTCATTCCAAGTTGTAATTGGTCTTCCTATTGTCCTATACCAATGCGCGGCCTTATCCCTAAGAGAGTGGGGGAAGAGCCTCATGATCATTTGCTCCTCATTTACGTTTCGTGCCTTGGTGGTTTGGACCAAAGTGGTCAAGTCCTCCAAGTGCTGAAATGGATTTTCGAAGCCAAGCCCATGATAATGTTTGATCAGGCTTAACACCTGGGGCTTGATTTCTACGTCACCAGCTGGAATCTGGACGCCGGGACGTTCCCCGTAATTTGAAGGATCATAAAAATCCTTCAAGGACTGAGCGCCCTGCATTCTCTGCAACCATTCCTACATTCTCTGCATTTGTTCCAGCTGCCTTCGAAATTCTTCCTGTGGATTTCCAAGTAGAGGAGGCTGTTGGTCGGCCATGGGATCAATTTAACCAAAATCCAATTTGCGCCTCCTAGAATACTCTAATGGTCCTTCTAATCGGAGATTCAATGATCGTCTTCCTAGCATAAACTAGGAGAAGGTCGGAAGGACTGGGGATAGGGACCCTGCAGCACAACAAAACAAGGCTGTCCTTAAGTGGGGTAGCCTAAGGATCTACTGACTCCCAAAACCTGCATTAAGACTGTAAATGATTTACTCTACTTGCGTCTGTTCAATCCAACCAGTTAGAAGGAGGGACTGGGGAGAAGGTTCTTCCTTCGTCTTTTGCCTATGGTTCCTAGTGTACCCCCCAGCCGCGGTCGTTTGACACTACTTCCCTAGCTAGATATCAGATTAATCAGTACAAGTAGGTTATCAAAGACAATCTCATACTTGGCCCTGAAGAGCGAATCAGACCTTAAGGCCAACGTCTACTCAATTTTATTAAGGCCTGGGATTGTGGTGCTTATGGAATGTGATGGGCCCTTAAAATGGGTTGTTCCCTTAATGATTAATTGAGATTTGTGTAAGTGCATGCACAAGCAGGGTATTCAAGCAAGATTATTTGTGATGCGTGGATTTTAATATTCAAATCTTGCTTAAGTAGCTTTTAGGGTTTCAAATTAGGTGGATTGCAATCAAGTTTTTAAGCAAACCAAGTTGTCAAACACGGGTGAAGATTATTTTCCTTTAAAACCAGAAAGAAAGTGGAGTTCCTGGAATAGACCTAGATTGAAAACCCTAAAGAGGAGCTACTTGATGAGTTGATTTTAAGTGAAGTGGTGCGACCCAAACAACTCAAACAACTGGCCAGAAATGCACCACTAAGTTAGGGACATAAAGATGGTTAACCTAGAATGATTTCTACTATTTTATGTGTTACTTTATGTGTACCGGTTCCACAGATCAGAACCCGGTTGAGTAGAAACAAATTAATTCAGTTAAGTGCCTTGAATGTGGGTGTACGTTGTGTGTTTGTTGAAAATTGCCCCACGAGATTATCTTTTTGTTGTTTTTTCTATAAATGAGGGTGGAATGAATGTGAGTGAAAATCCAAACAACCAAACTATTTCTAGGATTTATGCAAACACCTAGGTTAATTGGAATTTGGATTTAATGTGGCAAATGAAATCTATGGAGGGGGAAAGAATGGGGAGCACTTACAGTTGTCTTCAACTGCATTTTACTCCAGTCTATCGCTTGATGATTCCCTGATGGAGGTCTCTGCAAAACAATAGACACAAGAGAAAGCAAGTTAGAAAACAATAAAGTGCAAGAAATTCGAAAAGAAGATCGAAAATTGTTGCCTCCCCGGCAACGGCGCCAAAATGTTGAATGTTGGGCTGCTACGCTAACATGTTTGGTTTTAAAAACCTGTCGTCGTAGTATGAAAGCGAAGAACTCGTGTTCAACAAATAAAATTTATATCGGAATAGAAATCCCAGGTTAAACACAGGGAGGCTACATCGATCTATATTCACAATTATATTTTTTTTAGAATTTTTCTTGAAAAGTGAGGCAATGTAATTACAATGAAGCCATAATAACAATCAGACTAAACTAGAGAGAGAGAGAGAGAAAACATGCATTCAATAATTCAAAATGTTTATACAATAAAATCAAAGAAGAATTACATTAGAAAGCGGGAAAATGATTACACTAGAAAGCAGTAAATCTACTTTAGAAAGTAGTAAATCTATTCTAGAAAGCAAAAGAATGGGGAGAGAGATATCCTCCTCGATGGTCGCTTGGAGGACAAGCCGGACAGGACGACGCCTGGAAGAAGGAGGACGAAGCAAGGAGAAGCAAGAAGAACGGGAATGGGGTAGCATGTCGTCGTCGTCGCGGGATCCGCTAACGAAAGGGGGACGAAAAATTGCTTTATCTTACGAGAAGCATCCCAGGTGTGGGACAAGCTTCTCTTGAGCTTTGGAGAGGGAGAGAAGAGAAGGAAGGGATGAGAATTTCGTGTGGAGGGGGTCTCCTTTTATAGTTGCAAGGAGTGGGGGCAATTTGGTCATTACAACTTTAAAGACATTAATTTAGGACCTTTAGTGATGGATAAAATCGTCGCTAAAGGTCTGAACGTGGGCATAGTGGACGGCGCGTGGGCTCCCTCTTGCTTGCCCACGCATTCAACACACACGCATGTACAGCCGATCTCAGCCGTCCGATCGAGAGATCGGACGGTTTAGATCACACCTCCGCCCGCCTTACTGCGTGCCCCATCGCGTGCGATGCTGCGTCTTTGTCGCGCGTGCAATAGCGCATGAGTGCTATCGGGCGCGCAGAGACATTCGATCGCGATCTGTCGCTCACCCGCGCTCACTTGCCCACGCCACTCGCTCACTCGCAAGGAATCGAACGCGCGCCAGCACCTCGCGATAAGGCGCTTGCCCGCTGCGCTGTGGAGGGAAGTTGGTCGTGGAGATGATTTAAGGCGCATGCATCCACAGCCGTTGGATGTCCTTTGGAGAGGCAGCGGCGATCTTGAGGGTCGGTTGGACGGCTGAGATGATGCCACGTAGTGCCATCTTGGCTGTCCATCTTCTGGATGATGTAGATGGTGCCACGGTTGTCGGATTGAGTCAATTTTCGCGTCGTTAGGCTGCAATTGTCGATTTGAATCCATCCGTGCAGTTGGATTTGTCATTTGAAGTGCAGATTCACACTATCTTGGCCCTTGATCTTCTAAGTTCCCGATCACTATCTAATGCTACAGATGTCTGATTAGGGCGATCTTGGAGTCGATGAACTCCAATTGTCACCCTGATCACATCTGTACAGTTGGATCTTCGATTTGAGCCCCGATAAAAAGTTTGCCCTGGCTAAGAACATAAAAGGAGACAGTTAACCTTCATTTTATTCAAACTACTCTAAATGCAAGATGATGCATGTTATGCAATATTTATAGCATAAAATGCAATCCTATGCTTAAGAACATGCATAAATAGACATCTTAAGTAGTGTAAACATGTTTACATCAAAACTCAATCTTTCTTTTTGGTATTTTAAATATATAATTTTTTTTTCAGTTTTGAAATAATGAGGGCAAAATGCGAATTGTGACGAAAAAGTACTAACACCTATAATTACTAAGCTAAAACTTAAGAGATAAATATGTCCCCTCCCTAAGCTCACTCTAGGCAAGTGAGGCCTAGAGTTATTAGGAAGTGGAAGTGAAACAAGTGCTAGAACAAAGACAAACAATTGCAATAGAAATTAAAAAGAAGGCAAATTAATTTAGCAGAATTTGTGTTCTTTTACAAAGGCTTGTAGAGGAATGCTTCTACTATAAATGGAGAATATAAAAGAAATAAAAGAAACACAAATGCTCTTGCAGAATCTGGTGAAGAAGGGAGTCTTCTTGATCCAAGCCTAGCTGCTCCTTGGCTTGAGAAGAGGGTCTCCTTCTTCTCCTTCCTTGAAAGCTCCTCTAAGGTGGATGCTCTCCACCTCAAGTCTTTCCTCCAAGGGTAGGCATGCACCACCCTCAAGTTCTCCTCCAAGGTAGCGTGGACCACCTTCAAGACCTCCTCCAAAGGTCTTCCTTGCCTAGCTCCTCCTTTGGCTGGCATGGGCACAAGAGAGAAGGGAAGAGGGGAATGCACCAAGGGGACAGAATATCCCCTTAATCTTCTTCTTCTTCTTCTCTCTTGGGTGTGGGCTTTAGGTAGAGTATGAGAGGAATTTTGCTAGCCAAGGATGCGTTGTAAGGTGGTGGGTGGTGGTCTTTTTATAGGGTAGGATGAGGGGTAAGGTGACTCTTGAGATGGATGGCTAAGATGGGAAGATGGAGGTGGTTAGGTGATCCTAGGGCTAAGGAGAGTTGGCACCACCTAAGGGGTGTAACGGGGGTAGTTATGGGTGGCCAAGGGACACCTAAAAGTGGCACCAACCTTCGAGAGGTGCCATGGGTTGGCGCCAACTTCTAGGCTTCTAGAAGAGGGTTGAGGTGGATGGTGGAGATGGCTTGGAGGGGTTATGTGTAGGGTGGATATGGGGGTTGAAGTTGGCACCAAAAAGGGAGGTGGTTAGGGTGGTTTTGGCACCAACATCTAGGTGTCTTTTGGTGGTGATTGAGGGGTGAAGGGTGGTGAGGAAGGTGGCGCCAACTTGAGTAGAGGTGGAGCCAGCTTAAGTAGGCTTAGGTGGACTTGGAGTGGTAGGTTATGTAGGTGGAGTTAGGGTTAGGTTTTTGGTGTCAGGGAGGTGGATGCTAGCTAAGCTAAGATAAGATAAGCTAGCATAGCTAGCTATAGAGTAGAGGAATATGCATGTGGAGCTTAGGGTTTGAGGAGAGGAGCTGGATGTGCAGAGTCTGGAGCGAAATTGGAGTTGGCAACTACTGAAGAGGTCAACATGGGGCTACTCTAGCTGGCTTAGCTTGCTAGTTCTTTGCTAGCTGCTAAGCCAAGATAAACTGAGCTGGCTTGTATTGAATGGAGCTGAGGTGAGCTGGGTTTGGTGCTCCCTGGGAGGATTAAGCTGGTTGAGACAGCTAAGGTAACTTAGCTCAATTAGCTTGAGCTAGGCTGCATCCTCGAGAGATGGACTTGAGCTTCCTGAGCTAGAATGAATTCATCTTCAGCTGGCTGGAGTTGAGTGGAGCTGGATGTAGCTAGACCTGAGCTGGAGTGAACTCCAGTCAACTCAGCTGAGCTGGCTAGAGCTCCCTGTGGACTAGTGGGAACTGAGATGAGCTAGACTCAGCTAAGTTGAGCTGGATCTGAGCTGACTTGAGCTAGGGTTTGCTAAGATGAACGCTCTTGAGCTGCCATTCAGCTGAGATTAGCTGAATGGAGTTAGGATGAGCTAACCCTAATCCAAGTGAGCTAAATTTTAGCTGTGGTGAATTGGATCAAGCTGAGTTCCAGCTAGTTTGAGCTCCTCCTTCACCAGTTGCCTTTTTTAGTGCTGGGGATTTAGGGATCTGTATATCTGTTCATCCCTAATACTCACAAAAACACATTAAAATGACAAGAAAAAATGCAATGCATGCCTAACCTAGTCAATGCCTAAATGCAGCCAAAAAAACCTGATTGCTGAGAAAAACCCTAAGAGCTAGGTTTGTTTTAATGCCTAAGAATGATGATAAACTAGCATTTATCACACCCCCTTGCTTATCTTTTGATAGTGTCTTCGCAAAACTTTAATTTTTTTGGAAAATGGAATTTTTGGAAAATCTAATTTTTTTGACTTTTGAGGAGAAAAATATTCAGGGGCCATGGTTGATCTAAACATTGGAGGTACGAGATTTGTTAAGGATAAACATCGGGATTTATTTTTGGATCCAAAAATTAGACAAAATGGGATCAATATACCCTCTAGAAAATTCACAAATTAACCCCTTGTTAATTCAGATGACTTTTTTAGGATTTTTCTGGCTCTTAAATCTGATTCGCAACTTGCAAAATCCTTTAAAACCTTGTGTCCGTGCTTGTGAAAAGCCAACATTTATAGGGGCGTGTTTTTGGTTTATTTATTTATTTTTCTCTCCCCCATGCTTATTTTTAGCTTAGTCTTACAACTGATGTGTCAGGATCGTCATTCCTATTACCAGTCCTCGAGGGGGCTCTGGCGCCAGTACTTCGGGATAGCACTGTCCATGACACCACCCAAGAGCTCACAACGCCAAAACACAATGCGGTGTAAAGGGGCACTCCAAGAAAACTCAAGCTCTTGCTCTGACACTATAGGTAGAGCACCGTCCAAGACACTTGAGCTGCTAAAATGCGCTTTAATGCTCCGTCTAAAGATATGAAATATAGATATGGAGCAGCGCCGAGGCGGTAACATGTTGACATTGCATCCTCAAAGGAGGCATTTTCCTCCTTCTCGGCGGTGGGAACTCAAACCAATGATCTGCTTCAGACTTTTATTAAGTCCAAACAAGGGAGTTTTTCCAAATTTTAGTTGTTTTTAAGTGTTGACTTGTGTGTGAAGATTGACACAAGAAGTTCCTCAAGAAATGCAAGTTATTCAATCAGAAACTAAGTCAGATACTTTCCAAATTACAAAAGAGGATCAAGTCACCTAAACTATCATGAGTTTAGGTGGAATTTTAGAGAAGGATATCTGATCTAGTCTAAAAATAGACCCTGAAATGCTAATGATCAGATCGACATCCTCATCTCTAGTTTGTTAAAGATTAAATCCCATTGTACCCAAAAGTGAGTTTTTCAACCTTAGTCCCAATTTCAAAATTTCTCCTCAAAAAGTTTTCAACCTTTTTATTTTTTATTTTTATTTTTTTTGGTATGCAAGTAGGAAAATAAAATAACTAAAGAAAAATGCATATTTTTAGGTTTTGAAAATCCTAACTTGATCGTCAAATTTTAAAAACACCCCCCCATGCTTAAGATATGTAATGTCCTCATGCATTATGAGGAAGAAGGGATCACCTTAAATGAAGAATGGTCGGGTTTAGGATGGTCAAAACCTGAAAAAAAGAAGGAAAAGGGAAAGCAAAAAGAATGATGGGTTACCTCCCATCCAGTGCTATCTTTTACGCCATTCAGCCGGGCGTAGTGTGCATTAGTGATCAAAGGTGGTTGGCTCAGTGAAATCAAAAGATTCAGATCGAAGATTCGGCGTATGATCAAAATAGGCCTTTAAACGTTGGCAGTTGACTTGAAATGTCGTATTAGTTTTAAGATCAAACAGATCAACAACGTCGTATGGATAAGTTTTATGGACAATAAAGGGGCCGGTCCATTTGGATTTTAATTTGCCAGGAAAAAGACGTAATCTAGCATCAAAAAGCCAAACACATTGATTAACATCAAAGTATTTCCGAAAAATGTATTTATCATGAAATTTCTTTGTTCGGTCTTTATAAATCCCTGCATTTTCATAGGAAAAATTACGTAATTCTTCCAATTTAGTTAATTGTAATTTTCTATGGATACTGGCATCAGATAAATCCATGTTTAGTTGTTTTATTACCCAAAAAGCCCTATGTTCTAGTTCTACCGGGAGATGGCATGCCTTCCCAAAAATTAGACAGAAGGAAGACATGCTGAGCAGAGTTTTAAAAGCGGTACGGTAGCCCCATAAAGCGTTGTCCAATTTGGTGGACCAATCTTTACAGTTGGGCCTAACCATCTTTTGTAAAATATTTTTAATTTCCCAGTTAGAAACTTCTGCCTGGCCATTTGTTTGGGGATGATAAGGTGTGAAAATTTTGACTAACCCCATATTCAGAAAGAAGGTGACGGAATTGTGAGTGTGTGAAATGTGAGCCTCCATCGCTGATAATGGCTTTTGGAATGCCGAATCTTGAGAAAATATTTTTCTTAAGAAATTCGACAACCACACGGTGATCACTAGTGCGGGTAGGTATTCTTCTATCCATTTTGAAACATAGTCGACTGCGACTAGTATATATAAATATGCACCAGAGTTGATGAATGGTTCTATGAAGTCGATGCCCCAAACATCAAAAATTTCAACCTCTAAAATAGGATTAAGGGGCATCATATCCTTCCAAGTCATGTTGTTGATGCTTTGGCAACGCACATAGGACCGAACAAAGTCATGAGCATCTTTGTGCAAGCTAGGCCAATAGAATGCTGCATTAAGGATTTTAGCTGCAGTTTTCTTGCCCAAAAAATGCCCGCCACAGGCCATTGAGTGACAATGCGTCAAAATATCATGGATTTCAGAATCAGGTACACATCGTCGAATGACCTGATCGACACAAATGCGGAAAAGGTCGAGCTCCTCCCAAACATAGTACTTAATATCAGCAAAGAACTTATCCCGTTTTGTTTTTGGCCAATCAGCGGGGATTCGTTCTATTGCTAAATAGTTTGCGATGGGTGCAAACCAAGGGAGGGTAGTAGTAGCTAAAATGCTTTCATTGGGAAAATGATCAGGTGGGGTCATTATGTCATTCGTCATAAGACAAGAGAGATGGTCGACCACTACATTATGGATCCTGCCTTATCCTTGATTTCCAGGTCAAATTCCTGGAGCAGCAGAATCCAACAGATGAGGCAGGGTTTCGCATCTTTCTTAGTCAGCAAATATTTAATTGCTGAGTGGTCGGTATATACAGTGACATGTGACCCCATAAGATAAGATCTAAATTTTTCTAAAGCAAATACAATGGCAAGAAGTTCCTTTTCAGTAACCGTGTAATTCCGTTGTGCATCATCAAGAGTTTTGCTAGCATAATAGATCAAAACGGGCTTCTTGCCAATTCTTTGCCCTAGAACGGCCCCTATAGCAAAATCTGAGGCATCTGTCATTAATTCAAAGGGACTATTTCAATTAGGTCCCTGTAAAATTGGTGCCTCAGTAACCTCCTTCTTCAACCTCAAAAAACTCTCCAGGCACCTATCATTAAAATCAAATGGCTGGTCTTTAGTAAGTAGCTGACTTAAGGGCTTGGAGATTTGGGAAAAATTTTGTATGAATCTATGGTTGAAACCCACATGACCCAAAAAGGATCTGATTTGTTTGATAGTAGTGGGCAGTGGGAGCTTAGATATATCATCTATTTTTGCTTTATCTATCGCAATTCCTTGTTTTGAAATAATATGGCCCAAGACAATACCTTCCAGGACCATGAAATGACTTTTTTCCCAACTGAGGACCAAATTAACTTCTATGCATTTTTAGAGAGTTCTTTCAAGGTTCTGGAGATAATGGTCAAAAGAATCTCCAAAAACAGAGAAATCATTCATAAAGACTTCTAAGCATTCACCTACCAGGTCTAAAAATATTGCAAGCATACACCTTTGAAAAGTTGCAGGTGCGTTGCAAAGACCGAAGGGCATCCTTTGGAAAGCAAAGGTTCCGAAGGGGCAGGTGAAAGTTGTTTTGTCCTGATCCTCAGGATGAACCGCTACCTGATTATAGTCGGAATAACCATCCAGAAAATAGTAAAAATCTCATCTGGCTAAACGCTCTAAGATTTGATCAATAAAGGGGAGCGGAAAATGGTCCTTCTTGGTGGCGGTGTTTAATTTTATGTAATCAATACACATGCGCCAAGAAGAGGCAGTTCGAGTGGCTATATTCTCCCATTATCATTAGTGACAACCGTTAGTCCAGCCTTTTTGGTCACAACTTGTGTTGGACTAACCTAGGAGCTGTCAAAAATGGGGTAGATGATATTAGCATCAAGCCACTTAATAATCTCCTTTTTTACCACCTCCTGCATAATAGGGTTCAAGCGCCTTTGTGGTTGGCTGGAGGGGTGAGAATCGTCCTCTAAATATATACGATGTGTACAATAGGACGGATGAATACCCTTAAGATCAGAAAGGGCCCAGCCAATAGCTTTTCTATATTTAGTCAAAACTTGGAGAAGTTTGTGCTCTTGTGCCCCGGTAAGGCCAAAATTTATAATCAGGGGTAGGGTCTGATTTGGACCCAGGAAGACATATTTAAGGGAGTCGGGCAAAGGTTTTAATTCCAATTGTGGGCTCAGCTCCAAAAGAATTTCTACTTTGTGGGTTAGTGGTGAGGTGAGAGTGAAAGAGTCAGCTGGAGGGTTAGCTGAATGTCTGGTTAGGGTGGAAGGGTGAGAAGAAGTGGATTGTTCAGGAACCGTATTGATGGCAAAACAGGAACCTAAATGGAAAATCTGCAAAGTTTCCTCCACAATATTTTCTATTTCTGAATCCGAATCATCAAAGAAATCAGGTTCTTGGAACTGCCTAGAAGCTTGAAAAATGTCTAGGGTTACAGATTCACCGCCACACATGATATTCATTTTTCCAGAATCACAATCAATATTTGCGTGGGCGGTGGCTAAGAATGGTCTTCCAAGAATTATGGGGGCAAACTTTAGTGCTTTCGGTACCTCAATGTCTAGGACTAAAAAGTCTACTGCAAATAGATAATTTTTTACCCGGACAAGGACATCCTCAACAATTCCCTTTGGTTTAATTGTAAATCGGTCGGCTAATTGAAGAGTAACCTCAACAGGCTTTAATTCACCAACCTTAAATTCCTCAAAAAAAATTATGGGGATAAGATTAATTGAGGCACTGAGATCCCACAAAGCGCAATCAAAAGAAGTATCCTTAATGATAACTTGAATCAGGGGGCACCGGGATCTTTTCTCTTAAGAGGCAGTCGACTCTACACAACTAAGCTGACTGTCTCAGGAAGTATCACCTTTCCTAAATTTCGGGGCTACCTTTTCGAGGTACATAAATCTTTTAGGAATTTTGCATAGGCAGGGATGTATTTTATGGCATCTGGTTGTTTCTAGGATGAGGATGGGAAGCCTGACTGTTATTGAAACCCGACGGATGCTGAGGTGCTGGTTGAATGGGTTGACTGGGATATCCACCTTGGAACTGATTCCTTTGATTATTTGGGTTGGGCATGGGTTGGGAAGGTAAATTCCCAATAGGTCGATGATCAGGAGTAACCTTAACTTGGTGTTACAAGTTGGTAACCATGCTGGTTACTTCTATCATTTGATTTAGTATTCCTTGCAGAGTTTTCATGACCTGATTGTTAATATCTTCCTGGGATGGTCCAGGTTGATACATAGGTTGCCCATAATTCCCAAAATAGTTTTGTTTGGGAAAAGGAATCGGGTTCGGGTTTTTCCAGGAGTGATTCGGGTTAGTCCTCCAGTTTTGATTGAAAGTGTTGGAGGGGCTTCTAAATTGCTCCTGGAGAGCATAAGTATTTTCTGTGGTAGGATTCAAAATATTTTGATCAAAATTCCCAGTCAAATCCTACGGGAAATCAATTGGAAACTGCTGACAAACAAATGTGGCATCAATGTTGTGCAGATTTTCTCTTCAAAGAAGTTGTGGAGGGTTAGTGTGTGGAGAGTTAACGTGTAGAGCTTGTTTATTTGTGAGCTTTTCTTCCATTTTCTTTTCGTGAATTTACATCTGGTCCAGTCGTTGAGCTAACATATATAGATCATCTTGAGTGACTGGAACAAAGGTGGATTTGGAGTCAATTTCATGGACTCCATGTCTGGGATTTTGTGTTCTACCGAAAGTGTCCATTGAAGTCATATTAAATGAGTTTACACTCATTTCTTCAAAGAGGAGATAGGCACTTTCGGCATCTTTGTTAAGGAAGTTTCCTCCACAAATCGCTTCAATTGATCTTCTAATCCATGATAGAAGATCTGCACTAACTGCTATTGTGGAATTTCATGGTGGGGACAACTTCTAAGAAGTTCTTGAAATCTTTCCCAGGCTTTGTGGAAGGGTTCATCATTTTTTGTTGAAAGGTCGTTATGGATCTTCTTAAAGCATTAGTTCAATCGATCAGAAATTTTTTTTTGAGAAAAGCTCTCTTTAATTGGGGCCAGGTGGTAATTGGGCACCCAACCATTCTAAACCAATGGGATACTTTGTCTTTAAGAGAGAGAGGAAAAAGTCTCATTAACCACATATCTTCCTGCACATTACGGGAACGAGTGGTTTGAGCGAGGACAGTTAATTTCTCGAGATGACAAAAAGGGTCCTCTCTTGGAAGACCATGACTATGTTTGATAAGGTTTAGAATGGCTAGTTTGATTTTGAAATCTCCTTGGGGTATGACCACCCCGGGTCTTTCCTCGTAATTGGAAGGATCATAGAAATCCTTAAGAGGAACAACAGGCTGTTGGCGGGGTGGTGGATTTTGCCCTTGGTTAGCTAGGTTCGTGATAGTCCTAGCCAAATCTTCTTGATTTTGTTGTAGTCGAACCAAATGGTCGACCATCAAGGCAAAGGGATTTGGATTTTGAGTTAGAATTGGAGGGCCACCTGGCCCTGCAGGAATTTCTGGTTGCTCCAAATGATGGAGGTGAGGGAGGGGGAAGTCAGCTTGTGGCTCGGCTGACGGGTTAAAAGTGGAAGCAGAATTTTTTTGTCGGCTTCTTGGGTTTTCCATTTTCTTAGAAGAGGAGGGAGAAGAAAACAACGATTTTTTGCTGCGGGGGACGAAATCAGATGGTCCCTCAAGATCTGGCTTTTGGAATCGTTGCCCGTGCATGCACTGTTTTGGAAGAATTGGAGGGGAGGAGAAGAGAAAGAGATGAGAGAAAGTGTGCAATTCAAACAACAAAAGCTAGACCTAACTTAAGTATGACTCCCTAAAAATAAACCTAAGACTTGGTCTACGTAGGAAATAAGTAATCAATAGTGAATACCCGTTCTCTCAACAAATCTAGCCAAGTTGCTTAAGGGGAGGTTTGGGCCCAAATGTTTCATAGGGAAAACCCCAGGTGCTTGTAAAAACCCACGCCTGGTCGTTTGACACGGCCCCTCAGCCTGAACATCAGATATAGATGACAGAATTGGCATTAACTAGAGAAAACTTAAGACCTATATAGCAAGCCTAAGTTGATGAAGCCTTAAAGGTCAAGTTGCTACGGATTTTAGTTAGGTCTAGGATACTATAGTGCACATGGAATGTAGAGGGCGTTAATTTGGGTTATTGCCCTATTATTTCAATTTTTTTTTTTGTGTGTACAGGAATTGGAAAGTGGTTCCAATGCAAATCAAGTTGTCACACAATTGATGTATTCTTGTCTTTTAGGATTTGATTTAAATTAATGAGTTTTAGGGTTTCCATTCTTAAGACTTCAGACAAGTTTTGAAGTTTCACAAACAAAAGGAAATCAAGTTGTATGGGTTGAGATCAATTTCCTTTTAGTGGTTTGTCTCTCAAAATGAAAAAGAAACCCTAATTCGATTGATCATAGGACAGAAATTTAACTACCAATGAGTTATTTTTAGGCTTTCTGTATTAAGTAGTGGTCCAAATAATTCAAATATCACTGCTACTTTGAAGAGAAGCAAACAAGAATTCCAGAAAATATTTTTGTAAGATTTTAGGAATTTGTTTGATATTTGTTGCGAATTTGTGTTTGTGCTGGTGTCCAAGTCCAGAAATGATACCCGTGAGTATTCTGGACTTTTTGAACCACCACTGACCTCAAAAAATTTTGGTGATTTTATGTGAGATTTAGAATTTCACAAGGATCTAGAAAGCTAAATTTCAAAAAAATTGGATGAGTATAAACATTCTAAAAATTCACGGACAGTAGCAAAACAGGAAGATTAGAGGGTGTGACCCCTCTGTAGTCTACGAATTTTTAAAAATTAAATACATAGATAATGGATCTGAAATTTAGAACAAATGTTCCTAATTTAAATTGGAATTACTGTATGAAATTTTATGATTTTAGAAGGCCTGTGGTGTTGGGAATTGATTTTTGAAGTTCGGATAGAAATCTGGACCCGAAAATCAGAACACCAATACTTGGATTGGAGTGGTGTTTAATGAAGCATACAAGCAAACAATGAATTTTAATGGATACCACTCCACTTAATTAAGTTGTTTGGGATCTTGAAAGCCAAGTTTAACATTTTTTTGGTAGTTTTAATTGACTATGTGACCAGAAAAGAGAACCAACCTGAATTTCGTAGGAAGAAAAGGAACTTTGAGCTCTCGCTTCCAAATTCCTGCTTTCTTCCTGCAATTCTTGCACACACGAGAGAAAAGAAAGAGAAGGGGATGAGATACACTTCAAGCAAGAGGAAAATGATTAATGCAAAGTTGTGCCTCCCCGGCAACGGTGCCAAAAAGTGATGCGAAAAATCGTGTGATTTGTAATTAGGGTTTTTAAAGTCATTATAACATGTGAAATCGCATACGCTTTTAAATTTCTATTCCTAGATAGTGGGGTATCTAGGGTCGTCCAAGGAGGCAAATTTGCAATTCAAATCTCTTGCTTTAAAGGGAAACTCAATCTTTCTTTTTGATATTTTAAATATATAATTTCTTTTTTCAATTTTGAAATAAGGAGGGCAAAATGCGAATTGTGATGAAAAAGTACTAACACCTATAATTACTAATCTAAAACTTAAGAGATAAATATGTCCCCTCCCTAAGCTCACTTTAGGCAAGTGAGGCCTAGAGTAATTAGGAAGTGGAAGTGAAACAAGTGCTAGAACAAAGACAAACAATTGCAATAGAAATTAAAAAGAAGGCAAATTAATTTAGCAGAATTTGTGTTCTTTTACAAAGACATGTAGAGGAATGCTTCCAGTAGAAATGGAGAATATAAAAGTAATAAAAGAAACACAAATCCTCTTGCAGAATCTGGTGAAGAAGGGAGTCTTCTTGGTCTAATCCTAGCTGCTCCTTGGCTTGACAAGAGGGTCTCCTTCTTCTCCTTCCTTGAAAGCTCCTCCAAGGTGGATGTTCTCCACCTCAAATCTTTCCTCCAAGGGTGGGCCTGAACCACCCTCAAGTTCTCCTCCAAGGTAGCGTGGACCACCTTCAAGACCTCCTCCAAAGGTCTTTGATTGCGCAACAATCGTAGGTCTTAATTGACCTAGATTAGGCTAGAACTTAGCATAAGTTAGGGAAATTCATGCATGCATAAGCATTATCTGCATCTTTACTGCTTTCCTTTAGCTATTCATAAAATAATGTTATAATGTGCTAATTAAGTGCATTATGTTGATTGCAGGCAATAAGTAGATCTGGAGCTGGATCTGAAATAATGGGAGTTGTAGCAGAGTTGGAGTAGAAGGATTAGTTTAGATATAGGAACAATAATGTAATGGAGTTAAAGTTTGCTATTCTATTAAGTAGGAATAAAGCAGTAAAATGTGAAGAGCTTAGGTCCATCCTAGCCCTAGGATAGCCCAGAGACTTCCCCAACCCTAGCCACCCTTAGATTAGGCCACAACACCCTAGGAAGCCTTAAAACCCTAGTTCCAACCCTTATCTGGACGTCCAGATAAGTTATAGGACGTCCAAGACCCTTAGCCATCTCCCGCACATCTCAAACCCACTTCTACAGTGTTATTGGACGTCTAGACATTTTGTCAGACGTCCAATTTCTACAGAATACCCAAAACAGAACCCTGATTTCCCCCTAACTCAAATTGGATGTCTAGACAACAAGTCTGGACTTCTGATTTTTTAGTATAAGACGTCTGACACTATTATTAGACATCTGATACTGCTCTCCAATTCCTGTTTTGAGATTTAAGCCTTGATCTTGGATCTTTAGGTCCCTAAACCCAATTCCAACCCCATAAGAACCTAAATTAAGGTGCCCTAACCCTAGTACATCACCTCTTGACCTACCTAAGGACCTAATTAGGTCCTCACCAAACCCAATTGACTTAGATCAAAGTCAATTACCTTCACCTAAGTCAATTGGACTCATTGAGTCCAATTGAGCGTAGATCTCAACCTACACAAGTTTAATTGGACTTGGTGAGAGTTCAATTGACCTAAACCTGACCTAATTGAGTTATTCCACTCTCAATTAGGTTCACACTCATTCAATTAAACTTAGGTTAAGTTTAATTGCATTTTCTCCTTAGCAATTAGGGTTTGTAACCCTAATTCAAGACCTACACCTACCCAAACCCCCTAGGACCTAACCTAAACCACCTAGCCACATATAGCATGACCACACACACACACACACACCCATTCATGCACACACACTTCTCTGGAATTCTCTAGAGACCTCTTGAGATGGCGCCACCTCTTGGTTGCCAAATTTAGCAACCAAGAGGAATTCAAATTGAGATCCACAATTTTTGGATCTCAAAGACCACATCCACCCACATGTGGCTGGCCACTCTTGGACTCTCTCTAGAGAGTTGTACAACTCTCTAGAGAGAAGCCATTGGGTCTATAAAAAGACCCTTGGGTGGCCAAACACCCCCATTCACTTCCTTGGCATTCATTCCAGTTAGGCTATCCACTTCCATCTCCCCTCCACCTCCATGAGTTGAGCACCACCATGGAGGCCACCATCTCCATGCCAGGAAGCTGGATCGGCTCCCCAACCTCTCTCCAAGGGCCAGCCTAAGCTCCATTGGCCGCCCCTCCTTCTCTCAACCACTCAAAGGCTATCGGAGACCACCTCCGAATGCCCTTCCTTCTACTAGATTAGTAACTTAGCTCTTCGTATATTTACTGCTTTTATTTACTGCTTAGTAGTGTAGTCTTACTTCTCCCCCAATGATGCATGCGAAATCCCCCATCGATTCTTGTATGCAATCGTTTTATGGTAGCTAGGTTTAATTTTCAAGCATTTATGTATAAGCTTTCCTTTAGATTTCCTTGTGCAAGAACTCTCCAATGAATGAATGAAATTGCATTTATATATATATGTCTCTTTATGTGTTTGAAATCACCGCGAGCTTAATAATTATCGTATTTGCGTGATTTAAGTGCCTGCTCTTTAACTTTCTATATATTACGCACCAGCATGTTGTTTCCTGAGGATAGTGAAAATCTAACAATAGATGCTTTCTCCATAACTAGTCACCACCTCACTAGAATCGTGCGCACAGAAACTCACACGTTCACTTTCGTAATTTACCTGACGCATGCGCATGTGATCCGAGTTAATAATAAAAGTGGTGAAGTTTTTGTTAGGAGATTGGAAACCGGCGTGCGTCTTTAAACGAAGTAGAGTAGTAAAATGATCGATTTCAAAAGTGAAAGCAACGCCTCCCAGAGATGAACGACCGGGACTCAAGTCTCGTAATCTTTACAAACTTAATTTTTTACGAATGTTTTTGCGCGACTATACTACGATTTCCGACGACTTTCAAAACATGCGGAAACGGTTCTCGTCAAATGGCACCATTGCCAGGGCGGCAACATCATTTTTCTTGATTTTGATCTTTTAATCGGTCACTGACGAATCTGGCTCTACGTTGTTCTTGATGTGCAGGACAACACGGAAGGAAAACAGGTTCTATGCACACATCGAGCGCGGCAAAGAAAAATCAGGACAACACGGAAGGAAAATAGGATCTGCGCACACATCGAGCGCGGCGAAGAGAAATCAGGTGCACATCATCTCTCTCTAGATTAAGTTTCTTTTTTTCTGAACCCTAGGAGTAGATTTACTTTCTGCAATTTCCTTTGAGAAATTCTTTGAAAAAAAAAAGAGAATTTTCTTATTTTCGTGAAAAAAAATCAAAATCAGAAAAATTTTGAAAAAAAATATCTAGATTAGGTTTCCTTTTGAATCTAGGCTAGTTTGAAAAAAAAAAGATATTTTCTTTGAATATTTTGAGAAATTCTTTGCAAAAAAAAAGGTGCAAAAGTTCTGAAAAAAAAACTTTTTGGTGGAAGGCTTAAGTTTCAAATTTAAACCTCTTTGAAAAGTTTTTCCACCATCTTCTAATTTTCGGCGAAATTTCAAATCTAACTTAAAAATTCGATTTCCGAAAAATTCGTTAGTGAAAATTTATGAAATTTAGGATAAACCTTCATTTTCAAACCATCTTTCAAATGCCACTGTTAATTTGAAAAAATCAAAAGTATACAATTTTGAAAAATTCACGAAGTGCACAGGGGTCAAACTGACCCAGATTCAAAAGTTTTCAAATTTCAAAAAGTGATTCCGAGCAATCCGTGAATCTATTTTGACTAAAAATGGTGGGGTTTGAAATTTGATCTCATTAGATTTATTTTCCATATTTTTCCTGAATTTTTGAAGGTCATTTGATACTGTTTCAAAATGAAAAACTGACCAGGGGTCAAAGTTCCAGATCTGACCCTCTGAAATTCAAAATTCCCTAAAAATTCGGTTGAAATAGTAAAAATTCACAAAAAATATTATTTGAAAAACTAATTGAAAAAGGAATCTACTCGCAAAATTTTAAATTAATTGGATTCCAATTATTATCAGAGAATGAACATTACTTTTGTGGTCTGCTGAAACAGAGAAAAACCCTAGAAGTGCATGCAACTAGGTTGAATCTTTAGGGTTACAACTAGAGACCACACTTTGGGCTAACCTAGACTTAATCAAATCTAGTTAGCCAGTGAGCTTGGTCACCTTGTGGGCCACTCACCACAAATCCCACTGAAGAAAACAGGTTAAAAAATTAATTTTGAAACACGAAATCAACCCGAGTTCGTTGTCGTACTACTGGGTGATTTTAATCTCTCTTGCCGAACCTGGTGACTAATTCTGCAGGGTAGTGTCAAATGACCGTGGCTCGGGGGTCAACGGAATCGGAGGCGTAAGCCAAAGGAAGAACCTTCCCCTTAGTCCCCTCGTAACCAGACTAGCTGTGTTAGCTTGAGAGGCGGGAACCACTTTCAATCGGTTGTACAACTAACTTATCTTCAGGAATTCAAATCCATAACGAAAAAATATGGTCACCTGGTCTATAAGGACCATTTGATTGACAGGGCCTTAGCCTTGTCCTGCGTGGCTACACCAACCCAGGGGTTGGGCGGTGTATGCACGGAAGGAGGTCCCTCGCCTAGACCGTCTTCTCCCCCCATTTCTTCTACTCCAAGAGCCACCATGGCAAATCCTGGACCTGGACCTAGACTGGGTCAGGACATAGAGAATCTGGACCCGATGGCTCATCTGGAAGCCCAGGTCGCTGAATCTGAGGAGCGGCATCAGTAGAGCATGGATCGTATTCTGACAGCGTTTGACAGGATGCAGCACCCACCACAAGGAGAACAACTGCGGGATTTCTACAACCCAGCCGCACCTATCGTCGCACCACTACTCCGAATTCCCATAGGCGAAGACGCGTTTGAGCTCAAGCCTAATGTGATTGGGTTGATCAGTACTCATTCCTACGAGAACTCAAGCGAAGATTTGTTCCAACACCTTGAGGACCTGAGTCGACTCGCTGAGATGATTCAACTTAGGAATATTGATCTTGGGATTGTTCTGATGAAGCTTTTCCCGTTCTCGCTGAAGGACAAAGCTTCATACTGATTCAAGACTAGTGGGAAGCCAATTGGAACCTAGCTGGAATTACGACGTGAATTCCTGCAAAAGTTCTTCCCAATCGGTTGAACAAACGCAATGCGACGCGCAATCACGACTTTCTCCCAGGGAGCTGGGGAGAAATTACATGAAGCATGGGACAGATTTCACGACCTTCTCCAGAAATGCCTGCATCATGGTATACCTAGATGGCACTTAGCTCAGATTTTTTACCATTGGCTAGATGACATACATCGGTATCTGGCCGATGCATCTAGCGGCGGGAATTTTCTCACAAAAGACGAGAACAGCGCACTTGAACTGTTCGAATCATTAGTGGAGAACTCGATGAATGCTGCATCTATGAACCAATTCCAATGGCCTGGTCAGCAGCGAGTTGGTGTCCACGAGGCTCACACCGAGTCTATTCGAGCCGACATCGATATCATCGTCAAGCAGCTGGATAGAATAAACTTAATCGAGAAGAAGATTGACCAGATTAGTCAGGGTCAATCCGACTTGAGGTCTGCTACCTCACGACCCTCCTATGCACCCCGAGCCCCACCTGCTCGAGTTAATCTACTCACTCGGGATGCATCTTCTTCGTATTTACGAGATCCCGCATATCAGGATCCCGTGAATAATCCAGATCTAGCACTCTACGACCAGGGTTATGCACCACCCATAGATTATAATGCGTACCCCCTTGACGGATATACGTCTCAGACATCTTCGACCTACAAGGACATCAGCACTATCCAAGGATACGGGCGTAATAACCCATATTCAGAGACGTATAACCCTAGTTGGCGCTAGTATCCGAACTTCTGGTCTGGTAATTCACAGAGACCACATCAAGATCCACACTACCAGACCAAGCAATACGGGAGTGGGAAAAACACGTATCCTAGTGATGAGAACCTCATCATGAACCCTAACTAGTACAATCTAACCTAGATATGCAAGAAAAAGCTCCTACATTACTCTAAGAAAGGCTTAACTCAGAGAATTCTGAGTTCAAAAAGAAAACAAGTCATAAGGGGTAAAAATGCAATTTCACCAACACAATTTGCAAACAGGGTAATTAAGGGTCCAAGCACAGGTCAAACAAACCTAATAAGAAGAAAAGTGGGATGATATGATCTAACAAGGGCTACGGCAACACCAAGAAATTAAATGACATTCTGTAACCCTAAAACAAACCCACTTCAATTCACAAGGTTCGAGGCAGGGTAAAAATCAACTAAACCCTCTAAAATTCATATAAAAATAATCTCTAGGGTTTAGAACTTTCAATTTGGCCTTAGAAACCCATTTTGACCTACATTGAGAACCATGCCCAATTAATGATTTAATTTGGGTTTTTACGTAAATTGGCCAGTCAAACATGGTCTGACCTAAAAAAAAATCACCATTAAAATCCTTAGGTTCAATATAGTCATGCATAAAAACTTGAGCCTAAGAAGAGACCTCCTTGATCGACTTTGCAATTTGGTCCTTATCATTTACTTTTGACCCTTAACTTTCAAAACCCTTGCATTTTGGCCCCAATTTCCTCGTTGTTCTTTGCATTTTGGTCCCTCCTGCAAGTCTCTGCGTAGCACCATGCTCTGGTGACTTTGCGCGGAGCATAGCACCGCGCAGGGTGAGGGGGACGTCCTGCAAAGTGAACACGGAGTTCCCTGCGACATCTGCTGTCGTAAGGACTCAGCCATGCTGCCTGACGACCCCCACACCTTCCGTGCGAATGCACAGAAGGTATGGGTCTCGTCTCCGACCATACTCCGGCGAGGGGCGCACGTCGCCAGCCTACATCTGCCTCTCCGCCACCGCCTTTATAAGAACCAGCATCGCCAGCCGGTTCTCACAGTCTGGTCTTGGCAGAGAAACCCTCAACCCTTCCACTCTCCTCACTTCGATAGGAAACCCACCAGCTCCGGCGGCCCCTCCTCCTCCTTCTCGTCGCTCTGCTGCAATACCAGCAGCAGAGCCAGCTTCGCCTAATCTTCCCGCGTTGCGCCGTACCAAGCGCGTGCCTCCCTACCCACTTCCTCGCCGTCGCTCTCTCCCTTTGGGTGCTTCTCCGGCGACAATCGGTACGACTGCCCGCCGCTCTGGCCCCCTTCATCCCTGTAGGTAGGTTGCAGTTTATCCCCTTCTTCCCCTCTTTCTTTTCCCCAATCTATTTTGCTTGATTGCCCCACGACCACGCCTGATCACCCTCACCTTCCCCGCCTCCGGCCACTCTCCGGCGAGTCGCCCCCGTCATCCCACAACCCCATACGACTCGCCAACTGTCCCAAAAGCTCCGCCTCATCATACTAAACACCCTCTGCCCCTCCACTGCCACTCTACACCTCCACAACTCACCCCCGATCAAACCCACTTTTCCGGCCACAGGACGACCTAGGCACGCAAGCCTAGGCCGTCCCGCAGCCTGCTGCACCTCGCACCACCTTCGCCGTGCCACGGCAAAGGTTCCCCTGTGGTCTGATTAGGCCGAGAGGCCCTTTTGTGCTGGACAGATCTGCTGCCCCGGCCGCCATTGGCGACGACTTAAGGAGCTTCCAAGCGAGCTCCAGGCTTCAGAGCGTCAGGTCTCCAGCTGATGCGAATTGGGGAGACTCGAATGAAGGCAGGCAGCTGGCATGCGAGGGGAAACAAGGATGCAGTTGCTGAAGTGAGGTCGCGGTCTTCCTGCGGGCGCACGCGAGAAGAAGCAGAAGTTTAGTCCCACATCGTAAGTTCTCGAAGCGCTGCACTCATTTAAATTGATTTTGTGTTTTTACCTTATCGCCTCCGATGCACCTAGGGTGAGGTCCCACGCCCCATCACACGCCCCGTCCGCAGTTTCACCACGCAGAACCGGCGGATCTGACCCAACACTACCCACGCACACCTCGCGCACCAAATCACGTCGGTGCGCCTGGTCCCGGTACGCAACCCGACCCGTTAACCCGCAGCTCTGGGAGAGCTTCCTATGAGCGGTTTGTAGAGAGAGAGAGATACGTGCGGGTAGAGGGAGGGGATAGGTTTTGCTTCCCCCTTGTGTGCAGGATAGGAGAGCTGAAGGAGAAGGGCTCAGCACTTAGCTGCAGGAAGGAGAAGAGAAGAAGCAGAAGAAGAAGGCTCGCCAAAGAAGAAGAAGCAGCGAAGGAAGGAAAAGAGGAGAATCACTGTAGCAGACCGCAGTTTAAGTCGTTTGACGGCTGTATCAGACGACGGATGAACCTTCAGAGGAGATAAAGCAGAGAAGAAGAAGAAGGAAACAAGAAGGCTCCGCAGTTGAAGAAAAGAGAAAGAAAAGAGAAGAAGGAAGAAAGAGAAGGCTTTGCAGCTGAAGAGCAGAAGACAGACGAGAAAAAGAAGAACTGAAGAAGAAAAGAAATAGAAGACAAGCAGAAGAAGAAGAGGAATTGAAGGCAAACAGAGCCAAGGAAGAAGAAGACCCGTAGAGAGAGAGATACTGCAGCTGAAGAAAAGAGAGAAGAAGAAAAGAAGATAGGAAGAGCAGCAGAAGAAAGAAGAGGGAAGAAGACAAGCACAAAGAGAGGAAGAGAAGAAGAAGCCAAAAACAGAAATCTATCTCTCTCTCTCTCTCTTATTTTTGTAATAAAGAAACTTTGTACTTCTAGAATTCCAGTAGCTCCCTGAGTTCGACCTCGGGAAACTATTTCCGAGTAAATTTCTATGGTAATGACAACCGTAGCTGTCTCATCTTATACTATAACGACTGTATTATAATAAATATAAAGACACAAAGCAGCACCGCGGTTGGCCAATTCACCACCTAGACAGCAGCCATTCTTACCTCAGCAGCAGCAACCCCGCTCGTTATACCAGCCGCTGCACTAAGCTGCCAACCACCCTCCAAAGTGGGCTGACCCTTTGGAGGCACTGAAAGAGGAGCTACAAGAATCAATGAGGAAGTCTACACAAGATAGCTTGCAGATTATGAAGGCGATGGCTGATCAGATTCAGACCATACAGAACACACAGAACCAGCTGTTGCAGGAGCATAGGACTCAGGGAGCCTTGCCCTCCCAACCCGTCCCAAATCCTCGATATGTGCAGAACCAGGGTGCCCCGCCTAGGTTTCAGGCACCACAGGGACAGGCATACGCCATACTACAGGCGCCTCCTGCACCACCTGGTTACACGCAAGGCCATCCGCCTTTGCAGAATCCCGCGTATTCTACCCCATCCGCTCCCCCACCATCTCATGGACAGCAAGCCGACGCACACGCTGTCTCATTGTGGAGTGAAAGAAAGGCATTCAACCCACCACCTATGCAGGCGGGTTCTAATTTTTCCCACCCTTGGCAGCAGGCAGATTCGACTCCTTCATCATCTCAGGAGCCACCTGCGGTAGATAAGGGTAAGAGGCCACTCAACCCTGAGATTCCCGACCCTTTTCCTGAGGCTCTGACATGAAATGCAATACGGAAAAAGGACACGCGGAATTTCGAGGACCTGAAATTGATGTTTAAGGAAGTACATATTCAGGTCCCCCTCCTCGAGGCTATCGATCACATTCCAGCTGTCGCTAGGTTCTTCAAGGACTATTGTACCCCGAAGTGACAACCGAGAATTGGACGACAGGCGGTACTGTCAAAAGAAGCTGGCGCTGTGATTCTAGCTGACCTATCGTCGAAGAAGAAAGACCCTGGTACCCCACTCATATCCCGCTTCTTGCAGGATTCTCCATTTGATTGGGCCCTTTTAGACTTGGGTTCGTCCATCAACTTAACTCCCACCGTCGTATTTGATCGATTTTGATTTGGAGAGTTGAAACCCACCTCGGTTAAGATTCAGCTGGCTGACAGATCAGTTAAAACACCAAGGGGGGTGGTTGAGAACGTGATCGTGAAAGTCCGCAGGTTTTGCTTTCCTGCATATTTTTTCGTTCTCAATATGGAAGTTCCTCCTAATCTCCAAGATGCAGCAATTATTTTGGGTTGCCCATTTCTGGCGACAGCTTGAGCAAACATCGATTGTGCATCCGAGTGTATGGAGATTGCCCTAGGCAATGAGCGACTTCAACTAGACATATTCAGGGCAGCAAAGAACTTCGACTGTGATCGAATAGACGAGGATGGTGAAGACAAAGATTCGGCTTACTGTAGTAACATTGGGCTCCTTTGTGACGACCCAATGTCTCATTCGTCTACACTATCAGGGTTCTCGGACCTCGATCCACTCGGGACCAAAACCATTGCATTACACATGTCTCCCCGAGGATCTGACTGTTTGGGGTGTGCTTCTAACCACAGCACGCCTGAATCCAGCTATCTTGATCCATATATTACTGAATCGCCCCTGCTATTACAGGAAGACGTGACTGCAACTAACGAGTTTCCCGTTAACACAGTCACAACCGATTTCACAGGGAGCGCCTCAGCGGGAATTCACGTGTACATTGATCAGCTGATTCCGACCCTCGATTCCGCTCCTCCCACTCTCAATTCTGATTCCGACCCACCCGTGATTGAATTGAAGCCCTTACCTGACTCACTCAAGTACGTGTTCTTGGGCGAAAGTGAGACATACCTAGTCATTATCAATGCCTACTTAACTCAAGAACAGGAGCATCAATTGATTTCTACACTTCAAGACCATAGGGCTGCTATCGGGTGGAGTATTGTTGATCTCCGCAGTATTCGCCCCTCGTATTGCACTCATCACATTTACACGGTTGAGGGGGTGAAACCTTCAAGACAACCTCAAAGACGGCTAAACCCGAATATGCTAGAGGTTGTTAAGAAGGAGATCATCAAATGGCTAGATGCAGGCATTATATATCCAATCTCAGACAGCCAATGGGTGAGTCCGATTCAGATAGTGCCCAAGAAAGCAGGACTCACCATCATGAAAAATGATAAGGGAAAATCCATCTCGACCCGCAGTGCGACATCTTGGCGGGTCTACATTGACTACAGGAAACTAAACATGGCTACCCGAAGGATCACTTTCCTTTGCCGTTCATCGATCAAATCTTGGAACGGTTAGCTAGACGCAGTTTCTTCTGCTTTTTAGATGGATACTCCAGGTATAATTAGGTAGCAATTAGCCCGGAAGATCATGACAAGACCACATTCACATGCCCCTTTAGAACATTCGCCTTCAGGAGGATGCCCTTTGGCCTCTGCAATGCACCAGCGACATTTCAGCGTTGTATGATGGCTATCTTCTCTGACATGATTGGGGATTATGTGGAGGTATTCATGGATGATTTCTCTATTTTCGGAGATGATTTTGCGTCTTGTCTTGATAACCTCACCAAGATCCTAAAACAGTGTATTGAGGTGAACCTAGTACTATCCTGGGAGAAAATCCATTTCATGGTGAGGGATGGCATAGTACTAGGGCACAGGATCTCCAAACATGGACTCGAGGTCGATCGGGGTAAATCAGAGATTATCTCCCACTTATTGCCACCTAGCTCGG
Source organism: Thalassia testudinum (assembly GCA_037157565.1). NCBI lineage: Eukaryota > Viridiplantae > Streptophyta > Magnoliopsida > Alismatales > Hydrocharitaceae > Thalassia > Thalassia testudinum. Next base: position 60,169,167 of record JAZHRO010000013.1, on the reverse strand, counting down.
TCAAGCAGATCAGATCATTCTTGGGCCACGTCGGCTTCTATCGGAGATTTATACATGATTTCTCAAAAATTGCGTAGTCTTTGACGAATCTCCTGGTTACCAATGTCCCATTTGAATTTGATACCTCGTGTCTCAGCACCTTCGAAACTTTACGAAGTGCTGTTTCCGACTCCCCGATTCTCCAACCACCCGACTGGTCGCTTGATTTCGAAATGATGTGCGACTCTTCTGATTTTACCGTCAGTGCTGTTTTAGGCCAGCGTCGAGAGAAAAAACCATTTGTCATATACTATGCTAGCAAGATGCTAAATGTGGCTCAGCGCAATTATACTATCACCGAAAAGGAACTGCTAGCAGTAGTATTCAGGTTGGATAAATTCAGATCATATTTATTAGGGTCCAAGGTCATCATCTTCACTGACCACTCCGCCCTCCGGCATTTGTTGGCAAAGAAGGATGCCAGACCATGACTCATTAGATGGATCCTTCTATTGCAGGAATTTGATATCGAGATCCGCGACAAAGCCGTAAAAGAAAATGTTGTGGCGGATCACCTATCCAGATTGGACCTAGGCCACATTCCTTATTCCCTACCTATCCATGAACAATTTCCAGATGAATCACTGTTGGAAATTCATTCTGTTGAGTTCCCCTGGTATGCGGATTTCGCAAACTACCTTGCCGCAGGCAAAATTCCCACGAACCTATCCAAAGACTAGAAACTCAAATTCATTGCAGAGTCTAAATACTACCTCTGGGATGACCCACTACTCTTTCGCATTGGAGCGGATCAGATTATTTGCAGATGCATCCCAGACTCTAAGATCCCCAGTGTGTTATCTTTCTGCCACAATGATGCGTATGGTGGCCATTTCTCAGGATGGAAAACCGCTGCAAAAATTTTGCAGTCGAGATTTTTTTGGCCAACCATCTTCAGAGATACACACGATTACGCCCAACACTACAAACGATGTCAATCGGTCGGCTCTATGACCAGGAGAGACATGATGCCACTCCAACCCATCATGGTCGTAGAAGTGTTCGACGTCTGGGGCATCGATTTTATGGGCCCTGTTGTCGACGTTTTGTGTGGATTTAAAGGATGTCACGTTGTAGTATAACCGACAAAATGTCTAAACAAATATAAAGAATTTTATTACTCGAAGACTGAAGTATCCGAGGTCGAACACGGGGAGCAATCTCAGTACTTTGTAAAACCAAAGAATACAACTGTTTAAATGCAAATATAACTCATTCAAAGAGAGAATTTAAAAAAAAAGGATTTGGAAAAAAAAGTAGAATTGGACGCCTGATTTGTGTATCAGACGTCTTAAATGTGATCTCTCTTTCTCTCTTCTTCTTCGTGGCTCTTCTCCTTCCTTTGCTTTTTTGGTATCTTTCCTTCTTCTCCTGCCTTGCCTTTCTTCTTTCTTCTTCTTCTTTTTCTTCTGATCTCTTTGCAGTCTTCCCTTGTCTTCTTCTTCGTTCTTCTCTCTCTTCTGCCTTGTCTTCCTTCTTCTTCTCTGTGAAGAATTCTCCTTTCACTGCTACACAGCCTCTTCTTTCTTCTCGTCCTGTTCTGCAGCCACTAAGTGTTCCCTACCTGGGACAGTTCTTCCTTCCTGCACACACCACACAGTAGCAAAAACCTACCCCCATCCCTCTACCCAAGCGTCTCTCTCTCTCTCTGAAGCAATGCACTCAAGGACGCTCTCCCAGAGCCACACGGGCAGTCGGGTCGGGTTCGCACCTGGGACCAGGTGCACTGGCAAGTGGTGATGTGCGAGGAGTGCCGAGGTCTAGGTCGGGTCGGATCAGCCAGATCCGCGAGGTCAAGCCGCGGACGAGGCGTGTGAGGGCAGTGAGGGACCTCACCCCTGTGCTTACGGAGGCAACCTGCTTAAAGCACAAATACAATTTATAGCGTACCTGAGTGCTGCAATCCCACGATGTGGGACTAAAGGTTCCGCCCTGATTTCACGCGCGCCCGCTGACTCTCGTATGCAATTGCCCAAACTGTTGACTCTGCTGGCGCTACTGACTGGCCTCGGTTGCTTCGCGACACTTGCGAGAATCTGCTGCACCTGCCGCCTGGGAAGCCTGACGCCTGCTGCTGCTCCAAGCTCCCTGCTGCTTCGGCTGTTAATGGCGGCTAGGGCTTACACCTGACATCCAACAGAACGGCCTATTGGCCCAATCAAAATAGCTGGAAACCTTCACAGCAGCACGACGAAGGCGGTGGGTGATGCTGCAGGTTGCCGGTCGGCCTCGGCGTGCATGCCTAGGTCAACCTTTGGCCGGAGATGGTGGGTTGGTCGGGGGGTGCTTGTGGAGGTCTGGAGTGGCAGTTATGGGGTGGAATGGGTTCCTGGTGGTGAGGAGGAGCTCTCGAGGTGGTTGGCGAGCCGTGTGGAGTGGCGGAGTGGTGTGGGCGGCTCGCCGGAGTGAGGTCGGAGGCGAGGAAGATGGAGGCGGTTAGGTACTGTCGAGGGGTAATCAAGTAAAATAGTTGGGGGAAAAGAGAGAGGAGAGGATGGAGAACGTATCTGTGGTTGTCTGGAAGGAAGGGAGGCTGCGGAGAGGACGGCTGGTAACTGCCGTCGTCGAGGAAGAAAGACCCTGAGGGAGGAAGCGGCGACGAAGATGAGGTCAGCAGCGCACGTGCGGGGTACAGCGCGACGCGGGAGGAAGCGGCGGAGAGGACTCTGCTGCTGGTATGGCAGCAAAGCGACGAGAAGGAGGGGAGGAGGTCGCCGGAGCTTGTGGGTCGTTTGGCCGGAGATGGGAGAGGGAGGAATTTGGAAGGGATCTCCATCAAAATCAAGCTTGCCTTCTGCGGCAGGGTCTGGGGTGTCTTTTATAGGTGCTGGCCGCACCTACCAGCGCGTGGAGACCGCGCAATTAGGTCTGCCGGCTCGCCGGAGTTGGAAGGAAGGTGGATACCCGAATCTCTCGTGCGTTCGTATGAGAGATTGGGTTCACACCAGCGATTGTAATTGGCTTTATAAGGAAGGGAATTCCTCAGAGAATCCTCCTTCCATTTCTGGGAGGGAATCTCTGAGGGATTAGAGAGCAATCTCTCTCGAAACTTCGCCGGAGCTTGGTTCTGCCCTAGCAATGGCGGCAGGACCGGTTTGCAAAGGAGGCGAAGAACCTAGGGGGCTCTCTGCAAAGGTATTCAAAAGATACGGACCAATTTGTGATTTGGGTGTACTAAATTGCAAAGTAGGTCAAGATGACCTCTCCTTAGGTCCAAATTTTGGTATAAACCTAATTTTGACCTAAGGAATCCAATGGAGAAGTTGGATTTCAGGTTTGACCTCGTTTGACTAGACATTTTGCATAAAAACCCAAATTAGGTTAATTGAAGAGCTAGGACCCTAATCTAGGTCAAACTAGGTTCCAAAGGCCAAATTAAGTGTTCTAAACCCTAGAGGATGTTTTTCCATGATTTTTAGAGGGTTTACTTATTTTTTATTCTGACCGGAACCTTGTTAATTTAGGCGGGTCTGTTTTAGGGTTACCCAATGTCATTTTGTTCCTAGATTGCACATGAACCCATTTCTGATTATCTCAACCCACTTTTTATCTTATTTGGACCATTTGACCTATGTTTTGCTTCTGAGAAATCCCGTTTATGTACTGCAATGGTAAAATTGCAGTTTTAACCTTTATTTCATGTTTTCTTCTCAGAGCACTTCTCAGAGCACTTGTTCCTAGGTTATGTAGGAGCTTTTATCTTCTTTATTGGGTCAAAATGAGCTAGTTATGGCTCATGATGAGGCTCTCATCAGGCCCTTTTCCGAACTCGCATGGCTTAAAGTACATATTGATAGCCATTGATTATGTCTCGAAGTGGGTCGAGGCCATCCTGGCGAGACGAGCTAACCACAAGACCGTCATTTCTTTCATACGACAAAATATTTTCGTGAGATTCGGAATACCCCGCGCTCTGATTAGCGACGGGGGAACCCACTTCATCCACACCCATTTCAGGTCGTTATTAAAGAAATACGAGGTACATCACCGCATAGCCACTCTGTATCACCTGCAGACCAATGGGTAGGCTGAAGTGTCTAACCGTCAAATAAAGCTGGTTCTCCAGAAGACGGTTAGACCAGACAGGAACGATTGGTCCGACAAATTAATTGATGCACTCTGGGCATATCGGACCGCATACAAGGCCCCACTCGGAATGTCACCATATCGCATGGTATATGGCAAGGCCTGTCGCCTTCCTGTAGAGTTGGAACACTGCGCCTTTTGGGCGGTGCTAAAATGCAACCTTGACCTCGTTGCAGGAGGTCGAGAATGGAAACTCCAGCTCAGCAAATTAGAAGAAATCCGGCGGGAGGCCTATGAGAATGAATTAATATACAAGGACAATACTAAGGCCTTTAATGACCGCCACATCCGGAGGGAATTATTCACACCCAACCAGCGAGTATGGTTGTTTGATTCACGACTGAAACTATTTGCGGGGAAGCTTAAGTCCAAGTGGACTGGCCCATATGTTGTGATGCAGCCATATCCTAATGGGGTAGTCCAGATTAAGGACCTAAAATCTAGGCATATATTCACGGTAAATGGCCAGCACCTCAAGCCATTTTTGGCCCAGGAACCTCCTCCACCTGACGAGACTGTTCATCTTAATGAGGACGTGTGATTGAGTGCTCGCCCAGCTAGAGGCGTTAAACTCAGCACGTATAAATGCCATTCACTCCACATTCCACCATCATTTATATATAACCATTTTTATACATAGCATATTTTTCTTTTAGCATATGTCCATTTTTGTATATAGCATGCTAACAGGTTGGCTGGTGCTGAATGTATAATTTCAGAAGCAATTCCAGGTGACTTCTACCCACTCATCCTCTGTCAGATTTATTTTCTTTTTTCATGCATGAGGACATGCAAGAACTTAGGCATGGGGTGGGGGGGTAGATACAGTAGAAACTGAAAAAAAATTTTATGCCAATACTTAGGAAAACCTTAGAGCTGCATGTAAAACGTACTTTAGGATCTTAAATAAAAGAACAACCGACTCCACCTCTAATGCTCGCATTGGAGCTAGAAATCGTTCGCAACAGCCACTTCCGATTCACCCGCTCACCTTTTATTCTAAATTTAGGGTCAGCTGATTGTAACCCGATACGGGAAATTCACAAAGTACGAATTATATGAGGTTACGTGTTTATAGCATATATACATATTGAATTCATGAATAAGATTATTTTATTAAGAGAATGCATTAGGGATTTTATCCTTTAGTTGATTCCTGTAATCTGGAATCCAGTACAACTTTTCACACACACGTAGAATTTGCAATGGATTCACGGTGAAGGCTAATAAACGTCTTCAGTCTGTTGAGAAGAAGCAGTGCTTCTTTTCCTGAACCCCTCGACAGTGTTTTGGGAGTCAGGCTGATTTTCTTCCAAAAATCCACCAAATAGTGTGAGATGAGAATAGAGTGCACTGGTGCTCTAAGATTAGTGAGAGGAATCTGGAATCCTAGATAATTAGGTGATGATACTCTGAGATTAGACATAGTTTTTGCTCTCGGTTCCCTCATACACATTTTTGTGCGAAATTTTGAGAGCCACCAAATAAGGCAAATACGCGGAGAGCGAGTTTTCATAAAACTAGGGCTAAGGAGGATGGTTACAACCATTCTCTATGGAATCCTCAGTTGAAGGAAGGTATTGATGTCAAGGTCAGAAATACACCGTCCTATCCGCCTCTCCCGGTGCCGTAAGTAGGCACTTCCACCAAATAAGCCACCCAATGTCTCTTGAGTACCACCAATCCCTAATAATGCCTCCTCAATAAAGTTCATGGATGTATGCCAGTTGTGTTATGCTGAAAAAAAAAAGAGAAAACGAAAAAGAAAAAGAATGATGAAAAGAAAGAAAAACTGAAAAAAAAAATTAGAAAAAGAAGAAAAAGCAAAGAAAAGAATGAATATTTAGTGTTTATTTCATCGAGGCAATACCACCAAATAAAATTGAGATCCACCAAATATGTCCCTAACCTATTTTTCTTGTGTTTCTGACCGCCCAAATACTGGCTAAGGAATTTCAACTTAGTGTTAGAGTTATGAAAACTCAATTAAAGTGTTAATGCCCAGTGGGACCACCAAATACAGGTCATATACGTGAATCTGATGAAGCTGTGAGCTCTATGAAAGAAAAGAAAAGGAAAAGAAAAAGAGTAAGAGAGAATGAATACAAATGAATCAAAGAGAGCATAGTTTTTCTCGTCTTTCTCTAAGTTGAGTTATTTAGTAATCCGATAATCTAGATTTTGTAGTACTAGTCTCTATGTAGCACCAAGTGAGAGTGAGCCACCAAATATATAATCTTAGCCCTCAAAGATTCTCTACCTAAGCCTAAAGCTGGAGTGGAATTCATAGAATATCTTGAATACCCCGAGGGAAGAAGTCTGCCTATCCCGCTAGAATTTTTACTAGGGGTCAAGTACAGGCTTTAGAGGTGAATCAGTTTTTCACTTGAATCCGTTGTAAAAGCTACATAGTTGCACTTTCACGATTGTCTGGATTTCTAGAGCATAGGATGAAAATAAAAAGGAGAAAAATCTCTATGCATACACTTGATAAAATAATCAGTTCCTTCGGGACCCTTGCTATAAATAATTTAGTCTTGCATTGGCTAGGGACTAGCAAGATTTAGGCATGGGGGTATGATTGCGCAGCAATCATAAGTCTTAATTAACCTAGATTACGCTAGAACTTGGCATAAGTTAGGAAAATTCATGCATGCATAAGCATAATGTGCATCTTTACTGCTTTCCTTTATCTATGCATAAAATAATGTTATAATGTGCTAATTAAGTGCATTATGTTGATTGCAGGCAATAAGCAGATCTGGAGCTGGATCTGGAGTAGGATCTGAAGCTGGATCTGAAATAACGGGAGTTGTAGCAGAGCTGGAGCAGAAGGATTAGCTTAGATATAGGAATAATAATGTAAAGGAGTTAAAGTTTTCTATTCTATTAAGTAGGAATAAAGCAGTAAAATGTGAAGAGCTTAGGTCCATCCTAGCCCTAGGATAGCCTAGAGACTTCCCCAAGCCCTAGCCACCCTTAGATTAGGTCACAACACCCTAGGAAGCCTTAAAACCCTAGTTCCAACCCTTATCTGGATGTCTAGATAAGTTATAGGACATCCAGGACCCTTAGCTATCTCCCGCACACCTCAAACCCACTTCTGTAGTGTTATTGGACGTCCAGACATTTTGTCAGACGTCCAATTTCTGCAGAATACCCAAAATAGAACCCTGATTTCCCCCTGACTCAAATTGGACGTCCAAACAGCAAGTTTGGACTTCTGATTTTTTAGTATAAGACGTCTGACACTATTATTAGACGTCTGATACTACTCTCCAATTTCTGTTTTGAGATTTAAGCCTTGATCTTGGATCTCTAGGTCCCTAAACCCAATTCCAACCCCATAGGAACCTAAATTAAGATGCCATAACCCTAGTACATCACCTCTAGACCTACCTAAGGACCTAATTAGGTCCTCACCAAGCCCAATTGACTTAGATCAAAGTCAATTACCTTCACCTAAGTCAATTGGACTCATTGAGTCCAATTGAGCTTAGATCTCAACCCACACAAGTTTAATTGGACTTGGTGAGAGTCCAATTGACCTAAACCCAACCTAATTGAGTTATTCCACTCTCAATTAGGTTCACACTCATTCAATTAAACTTAGGTTAAGTTTAATTGCATTTTCTCCTTAGCAATTAGGGTTTGTAACCCTAATTCAAGACCTACACCTACCAAACTTCGTAGGACCTAACCTAAACCACCTAGACACATAGAGCACGACCATACACACACACACACACACCCATTCACAAACACACACTTCTCTAGAATTCTCTAGAGACCTCTTGAGATGGCGCCACCTCTTGGTTGCCAAATTTAGCAACTAAGAGGAATTCAAATTGAGATCCACAATTCTTGGATCTCAAAGACCACATCCACCCACAAGTGGTCGGCCACTCTTGGTCTGTCTCTAGAGAGTTCTACACCTCTCTAGAGAGAAGCCATTGGGTCTATAAAAAGACCCCTTGGGCTGCCAAATACCCCCATTCACTTCCTTGGCATTCATTCCACTTAGGCTAGCAACTTCCATCTCCCCTCCACCTCCACGAGTTGAGCACCACCATGGAGGCCACCATCTCCATGCCAGGAAGCTGGATCGGCTCCCCAACCTCTCTCCAAGGGCCGACCTAAGCTCCATTGGCCGCCCCTCCTTCTCTCAGCCACTCAAAGGCCATCGGAGACCACCTTCGAATGCCCTTCCTTCTGTTAGATTAGTAACTTAGCTCTTCGTATATTTGCTACTTTTATTTACTACTTAGTAGTGTAGTCTTACTTCTCCCCCAATGATGCATGAGAAATCCCCCATCGATTCTTGTATGCAATCGTTTTATGGTAGCTAGGTTTAATTTTCAAGCATTTATGTATAAGCTTTCCTCTAGATGTCCATGTGCAACAACTCTCCAATGAATGAATGAAATTGCATTTATATATATATGTCTCTTTATGTGTTTGAAATCACCGCGAGCTTAATAATTATCGTATTTGCGTGATTTAAGTGCCTACTCTTTAACTTTCTATATATTACGCACCAGCATGTCATTTCCTGAGGATACTAAAAATCTAACAATAGATGCTTTCTCCATAACTAGTCACCACCTCACTAGAATCGTGCGCACAGAAACTCACACGTTCACTTTCGTAATTTACTTGACACATGTGCATGTGATCCGAGTTAATAATAAAAGTGGTGAAGTTTTTGTTAGGAGATTGGAAACCAGTGTGCGTCTTTAAACAAAGTAGAGTAGTAAAAAGATCGATTTCAAAAGTGAAAGCAACGCCTCCCAGAGATGAACGACCGGGACTCAAGTCTCGTAATCTTTACAAACTTAATTTTTGACGAACATTTTTGCGCGACTATACTACGATTTCCGACGACTATCAAAACATGCGGAAAGTCTTCCTTGCCTGGCTCCTCCTTTGGCTGGCATGGGCACAAGAGAGAAGGGAAGAGTGGAAGGCACCAAGGGGACAGAATATCCCCTTAATCTTCTTCTTCTTCTCTCTTGGGCATGGGCTTTAGGTAGAGTATGAGAGGAATTTTGCTAGCCAAGGATGGGTTGTAGGGTGGTGGGTGGTGGTCTTTTTATAGGATAGGATGAGGGGTTAAGGTGACTCTTGAGATGGAAGGCTAAGATGGGAAGATGGAGGTGGTTAGGTGATCCTAGGGCTAAGGAGAGTTGGCGCCATCTAAGGGGTGTAAGGGGGTAGTTTTGGGTGGCCAAGGGACACCTAAAAGTGGCGCCAACCTTGGAGAGGTGCCATGGGTTGGCGCCAACTTCTAGGCTTCTAGAAGAGGGTTGAGGTGGATGGTGGAGATGGCTTGGAGGGGTTATGTGTAGGGTGGATATGGGGGTTGAAGTTGGCACCAAAAAGGGAGGTGGTTAGGGTGGTTTTGGCACCAACATCTAGGTGTCTTTTGGTGGTGATTGAGGGGTGAAGGGTGGTGAGGAAGGTGGTGCCAACTTGAGTAGAGGTGGAGCCAGCTTAAGTAGGCTTAGGTGGACTTGGAGTGGTAGGTTATGTAGGTGGAGTTAGGGTTAGGTTTTTGGTGTCAGGGAGGTGGATGCTAGCTAAGCTAAGCTAAGATAAGCTAGCATAGCTAGCTATAGAGTAGAGGACTATGCATGTGGAGCTTAGGGTTTGAGGAGAGGAGCTGGATGTGCAGAGTCTGGAGCGGAATTGGAGCTGGCAACTACTGAAGAGGTCAACATGGGGCTACTCTAGCTGGCTTAGCTTGCTAGTTCTTTGCTAGCTGCTAAGCCAAGCTAAAGTGAGCTGGCTTCTGTTAAATGGAGTTGAGGTGAGCTAAGCTACCTGAGCTGACCTGAGCTAGGGTGAGCTAAGATGAGCTCTCTTGAGCTGCCATTCAGCTGAGATTAGCCGAATGAAGTTACGATGAGTTAACCCTAGCCCAAGTGAGTTAGATTCCAACTGTGGTGAGCTGGATCAAGCTGAGTTCCAGCTAGTCTGAGCTCCTCCTTCACCAATTGCCTTCTTTAGTGCTAGGGATTTAGGGATCTGTATATCTGTTCATCCCTAACACTTGCAAAAACACATTAAAACGACAAAAAAAAATGCAATGCATGCCTAACCTAGTCAATGCCTAAATGCAACCAAAAAAACCTATTTGCTGAGAAAAACCCTAAGTGCTAGGTTTATTTTAATGCCTAAGAATGATGATAAACTAGCATTTATCAGTTAGTATACATTTTTAAATATTTTATAAACATTTTTATTGTATTTTACAAGCATTATTTCTATTTTATTTACATTTAATTAGTATAATTTTAGACTGTTTTAGTTGTAAATTAAGTTTAAATAGTATAACAATATAAATTTACTTAAATTAGCTTAAATTACTTCAAATACATTAGTACAAATATACAATATAGGTTAGTTGAATTATAACTTAAATTACTAATTTATTTTAATTTAATCTAATAACTTAACTACTAACTTAATAAATTACTTATTTATTCTGTATATATAATTAAATTAAAGTACAGGGTTTAATATGTCTATAATATACATATAAATACATATATACAGTATTGTAACTTAATATGGTTATTTATAATGTTTACTACTTTATATAGCTTACTTGTACATATACATTAGTTTAATTAATAATTAGTTATATAATTAAGATCTATGCAATATAATCTAACTTAAATATTTAATTTACATACTACAATATATACATAAGTTATTTTTATTATAAATATGTATAATTAACATTATAGGTTAATAAGCTTACTATATAGCTTATATATACACTTATATACATATTATACAAAGGATTTTTAGTATTTTTAGTTTTTTTTTTACTTTTTATGGTTTTTATATTTTTTATGGAGGTAGGAGAAGAGAGGGAAAGAAATAGATGAGAAGAATGAGATGTTTTTGGTCTTTTTATGTTTGGTTTCTTTTATTAAGTTCCATGGTGTACAGAACCGTCGACTGATAAATTCTACCAAGTCGGGGTTCAGATTACCATGAAACTTGGTATGCATTTAAAGAAATACCTAATCTTCAATCAGACAGGTTTATTTTATTTTTTTATATGATTTTTATTTAATTTCAAAGTTCACACATTCTTGACCTTGTCAAGGGTTTCTAAGGTGTGTTGAGGCCTAGAATTGAACCTAAAGTGTTTCAAAAGGCAGTAAACTGCCTCAGTAGTATCAACACAATGTATAGGAAAGGATACAAACATTCAGCACACAAATCATTGTGGATTTAATTTAATTCTACTTGTTAGATAGTTAGCTCTTAAAACTAGCTGACAAAGGATTTAACTCAAGATTACAAGCATTCAAAGGAATTTAAAGGCAATTACATTGTATGAGAGCTTGTATACAACTCAATACACCTTCAATTACAAGCCAGCTATCTAACATTTAAGATCTATACCCCTATCCACTTACTATCCAAACAGAAATCTTTTGCTGAAACAGCAGAAGCACAGCAGCAGCAAGGTTCAGCAGCACAGTAGCTGCTGGAAATTTAGCAGTCCCACAGCTACTGACATCAACAGCTGCTGCAGACCAAACTTCATCCCAGATGGCTTAACTGCTGCTGCAGTTAATCTATCTAGAATTAAGTTAAGTCTACAGTAGAAACAAAGTTAAATCCAACTTGTATCTCCTAATTTAGCCATTTATATTCCAGATCAGATTCAAGAGAACCTGATCAGAGCTACAAAAGAGCTAATCCAAGGAATACTTAGCTGGAATTGAGGAGGGGAATGTAACTGCTTCTGCAGCAGTTTACTATAATTGATGGGATTCAAAAACACAAAGACAAAAATCACTAAATCAACTTCTGACAAGGGTTTTAAATTCACACAAAAGAAAACACGCTCAGATGTTCAGCATAAAATCTAGGTCCTTGTCACAAGTTTAATAACAAATCAGATCACAAAAATTGTTGATCTAACTCTTTCTAATGCTATAGACAACATGTAGAAAGGGTTAGGATTAACATAAGAAATCCAAAAAACTAGAATCCTAGGACTCTGAAACCTTAAGGAATATTGTGAATTCCCTAGGTTAGAAAATTAGATTGCTCAGAAAAACAATTCAGATTAGAATCCCTAATAAAGCCTCAATCAACATGGTTGATCTTCCTTCTCTCTACAAGGCATTCAACACATTGAAATCCTTAAAATAATAGATCATATTATAGTTCTTTTGAGGTGAATTTTGACTTTAGAATCACCTCAGACTCCCTGCCAATCAGTGAATCCAAATCAAAATTCTTCAGTTTACTCGATCAAAAATCATTCAAAGCTCAACTGGTTTAAAATCCTTGCCATCCAAATTCAAAGTAAAACGAGTAAACTGAATCCATTTTTAGCTCATATTAGGGGCTTTTGTGAACAAGATGTAGTGAGTGAAATGCCCCTAATATGATTTTCAACGCTAATTTTAGATCTGAGGTTAGAAACCAAGCAGATCTGAAATTAGGTCTTAAGAGTGCGTGGATCAAGGGAATCAGAAATGAGATGAAAACATGTAGAGGAAGAACAAAATGAACAGTGATTGGGTGAATTTCTTCCCCTTTGATCTGGGATGATCAGAGGAGGTGAGGGGGAAAATTCTATTCTAAAACTACTCCTAATTCTAAACTAATCATAACAACAAATCGATTACTAATTCTACATCTAATTCTACTCTAATCTACATATCTAATGCTACATCTAATCTAGAAAACATTAAAACTACTCTAACAGGAAGAATGTGACCTATGGGTCCTTAGCCGGTGGCTAAGGAGGAAGAATGGAGGGGGAAGAGCTCCAGCGGAGTGAAAAGTCTGCTAGTGAGACTTCTGGGTCATCCTCAAGTGCTACATGATCCTTAGCGACAAGGAGAGTCGGAGAGAAGTTGAGGATTACACAGCCGATGGTTGTGAAATCAAGGAATTGGTGAGGAGAGACTTGAGTGGAAGAATGATCGCTAAGAAGGTAGGAGAGAGCAATCTGTTGCACACGAGACCACTGAGGTGCTTAAGTAGCGACCTCAGTGACTCAGATCATCGCGTGGGTGAAAATAGGCCATGAGGGCACCGATGGCAAGGATGAGAGGAGAGAAGCGCACGGGCAGCCAAGTTGAAAACTAACCGTAGGATGGGATCTGGGGGAAGGGGTGAGCACAGGCGCCGCTTCGCGTGAAGCTTCGATTGAGATCGAGCTGCAAATCAGGATCAAGAGAGAGTAGACGGTTGAGATGTCGCGAGTTCTACACATGAACAGTGTGCGTGTGGAGGCTCCAGGTATCGGGTTCTAATTGGGTAATTTGCAGGGAGGCCCTTCTGCGAAGGGGTAGAACATTTATAGGCAGACCCCATAAGTGGTAGGAAACAATAACTGAATGGTCCTTAAGGGCTTTCAAAGAAGTCCCTGCGGGTTACAAATAGGTCCAGAAAAGTTTTCTAAAGAAGGAAATGTGATGCATAAAGGTCCTAAATGTAATTCTAAGTTTCAAAGCCTTAATGATGTCCAAATGCCTTCAAGTTTTTATATGTACTTAATTGAACTTTTAAGAAGTTAATTATACTTTTGATTTGGACTTTTAAACTTGTTTGTGTGTTCAATTTACACTTGGATCATCATTTGACCTTTTTTCTCAAAGATATCTCAATTTATGACCTAATTATGCCATCTTAACATAGAATTAATGTTTTAGGTATTTTTCTTTGATTCCCACACTTAACCCTTTTTATGTGTTAATTTGGTATTATTTAACCTAATTTCTAGCTTAACTTTAGCTTTTTAGCTATCATGAGTAGTCACTCATCACCTCCCAAGGCCAGTCAGGGTAGTCGGGTTATCGGGTAGGCACACACCCGGGTCCAGGGTCACCGGCATGGTGTAGTGACCGAGGAGTGGACAGGCTTAGGCAAGTAGTCGGGTGCACTAGGCCTGTAGGTGAAGTGTCGCGTGCGAGGCACGTGAGGGTGCGAGGACCTCACCCCCTGTGTGTTACTTGAGGCGGTAAGCTCATGTAACAAAAACACTTTATGCTACTTCGTCTGCTCCTCAGTCCAAGATGTGGGACTAAATCCCACTGCATTTTTCTGTGTGGAGCTGCAGCTACTTCTTCACACAATTACAGTCAAAGGCTCAGTCAAAGAGCCAAATTGGCTCTTTGGTTGCAATCCTGGAGATGTTCCGCTACACCTGGGGCTTCGTATGGGGCCTACAGGTGCTGGAGCGAAGTAGGATAGGGGTGGTCGAGGCAGCGAAGACCTAAAATGAAGAGCACGGCCTTACGGCCTTGTCAGAAGGTTCAGTGGGCTTCGCCGCAGCACGTTGGATGTGGGGGTGAGTGTGGCATGACGTGAAGATGACTGTGGTGGCCAGATAGTGTCAGAATTGGTGCACCAAGGTGGGTGTGTTTGGTAGAGGGTTTGGAGGTGTAATAGGGTGAAGCAGGATAGGGGTTCTGAAGAGTGAAGCATGACGGAGGTCGTGAGGTGGTTGGCGAGGCATTTGGAGTAGTGGTATGAGCGGGGAGCCTCGCCAGAGGTCTGGTCGGAGCGAAGGAAGGTGAAGGTGGTCGGTGTGATACGGTAGTCGAAATGAAGAGTGGTTGGTGTGTAAATGAAGTAGAGGAGTTAAGGAACTTATCTAGGTGATTGGCAGACGAAGGGGGGTAGCGGCGACATCAGCTGTGGCATGCCCGGAGCTGGAGACAAAGATGACTCCGATGAGAAGGAAGTGGCGATGGTGGAGATAGGAGCGCCTGCTGGTATGGCTTAACGTAGAGGAGGATGAGGAGGGAGTATCTGCTGTCGGTGTTGCGGTCAGATGATGAGGAGAGGCAGGGGGAGTCGCCGGAGCTCGAGGAGTCTTTTGGTCGGATTAGGAGGGAAGAATTTAGGGTAGATCTGGTCGAAATCAAGCTTGAGATGTTCGGTATGATCTGGAGGTTTTTTTATAGGCCTTTGGAGGGAGTTTTGAGCTTGGGAAGCAAGCTTCCCAAGCTTGAAAAGCTTCGTTGGAGATAGGAATTCTAGGATACCCTAATCTCTCATGCGTTTGCATGAGAGATTGGGAAGGTTTTAGGGTGTGGGAATTGGCTCAAAAGGAAGGGAATCCCTTGACGAACTTCCCCTTCAAATCTGAGAAGGATTCGTCAAGGAATTAAGGAGAACTTGCCAATTTTAGGTCATCGAAGTTTGTAGGAATAGGATTCATGGCAGTAGGGACCTATTTGTAAAAATGATGACAAAGTTAGGGACCTTTTTGTAAGGATTTTGAAAATTAAGGGCATTTGTGTGATCAGATAGGACCAAGTTGCAAACTAGGTCAAGACAATCTCATATTGGGCCCAAATTTTGGTACAAATCTAATTTGGACCAAAGAAATCCAATGGTGAAGTTGGATTTTGGTTTTGACAATGTTTGACTAGGTAATTTATGTAAAAATCCAAATTACGACAAATGTTTGTCTGAGACTTTGTTTTGGGTCAAGAGGGTTTTGATGATCAAATTGAAGGTACCAAACCCTAGAGAATATTTTTCTATGAATTTTAGAGGATTTAGGTGAGTTTTATCCTGACCAGAGCCCTAGTTAATTAAACAGGTCTGTTTTTACGATTTCAAAAGTCATTTAATTATCAAAACACGTGAAAACCCTTTTCTGTCTATTTTAACCCACTTGTTAGCCTTTTAGGACCATTTCACCCTTAATTAACCCCTGAGAAAACTCATGGTTATTCTGAATTCAAGATATGATGGTAAAATTACAGTTTTAACCCTGTTTTCTTGTCTTTCTCTCAGAATGATTATGCAATGAATTACAGTCCTCTGGCAATTATGTAGGAGCATTTAATAACTTAATCATATCAAATTGAGCTAGTTATGGCTCATGATGGTGTTCTGATGTAAACACATTTACAATACTTAAGATGTCTATTTATGCATGTTCTTAAGCATAGGATTGCATTTCATGATATAAATATTGCATAACATGCATCATCTTGCATTTAGAGTAGTTTGAATAAAATGGAGGTTAATTGTCTCCTTTTATGTGCTTGGACAGGACAAACATTTTATTGGGGCCTCGGATCGAAGATCCAACCGTATGGATGTGATCAGGGCGACGATTGGAGTTCAATGACTCCAAGATCGCCCTAATTAGGCATCCGTAGCATCAAATAGTGACCGGGGAACCCTAGAAGATCAAGGGCCAGGATGGTGTAAATTTGCACTTCAAATGACAAATCCGACCACACGGATGAATTCGAATCGACGATCGCAGCCCAACAACGCAAAAATCGAGTCAATCCGACATCCGTGGCACCATCTACAACATTCAAAAGATGGACGGCCAAGATGGCGCCACTTGGCGCCATCTCGACCGCCCAAACGACCACATGCATCCAGTGAAGCTTTCGCACCCGCTCCCTCTCCGCCGTTGGATCTCGATCGAACGGCTGCGGACAACCGCGCCTAAAAGTGTCCGCTCGACCATCCACGCCTCGTAGCGCAGCAGTCGAGGGCGCTATCGCGAGTAGCGGACGCGCGTTCGAGCCACAGCGAAGGGGAGAAAGGTGCGGGCGGGCATTGGATCGTCATCGGGCGGCTCAGATCCTCCGATAGCTTTCACGCGCTATTGTACGCGCGGCGAGGACGTGCCATTGTACGCGTTGAGGCGGGCGCACAACAGCGGGGGAAGGAGCATCCTAAGTCGTCCGATCGCTGAGATTTGATGAACATGTGCAGGGGTGTTGAGCGTGGGGAGCGCCCACTACACCCATGTTGGGGCTTTAGCGACGGTTTTATCCGTCACTAAAGACCTCTCATTTATTGTTTTAAAGATGTAATGACCAATTTGCCCCCACTCCTTGCAACTATAAAAGGAGACCCCCTCCACATGAAATTCTCATCCCTTCCTTCTCTTCTCTACCTCTCCAAAGCTCAAGAGAAGCTTATCCTACACCCGAGATGCTTCTCGCAAGATAAAGTCCAAATTTTCGTCCCCCTTCGAAAGTGGATCCCGTGACAACGACGACGTGCTGCTTCGTTCACGTTCTTCTGCTTCGTCCTCCTTCGTCCTACTTCGTCCTCCTTCGTTCAGGTGTCGTCCCGTCCGGCTCGTCCTCTAAGCGACTGTCGAGGAGGATATCTCTCTCCCTATTCTTTTTACTGCTTTCTAATATAGATTTACTACTTTCTAGTGTAGTTCTGCTCGTCCTCCAAGCATTCATCGAGGAGGACATTTCTCCCTCCATTCTTTTAATGCTTTCTAGAGTAAATTTATCGCTTTTTAGTGCAACTGTTTTATGCTTTCTAGTTGTAATGAACAATCCCCTTAATGATAAATTTTCTGTTTATTCTACATCTCATTTTGATTTCTGTGTGTAATATTCTCTCTCTCTTACTCTCTCTCTCTCTTCTATTTATTGTAAATAATTAGATAGTTTTAAAGTGAACTACTTTATGATAAATAAAAAGAAACGTGTAGTTTTTAAATCAAACGTCCACCTCCCTGTGTTCGACCAGGAATTTTCATTTCGGTATAAATTTTATTTGTTGAACACGAATTCTTCGCTTTCAAACTACAACGACAGGTTTTCCAAAATCGAACACGTTAGCATAGTAATTCAATAGTTCAACATTTTGGCGCCGTTGTTGGGGAAGTGACACTCTTTGATTTCTCTTCGCATTTTTTTTAACTTACAAATCATTTACCTCATTTTTCTCCTTTCTTATTGTAATTGCATGTACTCTTTCGAGACAGGCAAAAGCGGTAGATTGGAGTAAACTACTGTGGAAGGTTTTGTAAGTTATCTCCTACCTCCCACCCATTAGATTTCATTTCACCACATAATGACACAAACATCAATCAACCTAGGTGTTCTTATAAACTCTAAGGTTAGTTTGTTTGTTGTTTGACACCCACACCCGCCCCAAACCCCACATTAAAAAAAATAAAAAAATAAAGAAAATTAAAAAATCTCACAGAGGTACACAACCTCATCTGATTTTCAAACTCAACCGATAAACCGATCTTAGGAGCCGATACACACATTCAAACACATAATTGAGTAGAAATCAGATTAGGTAATCATTTGTGTGCCTAATTAAGCAGTGCATTAGGCCAATTATTTGAGTTGATTGGGCTGGACCACTTCAATTAAAATCAACTCATCAAGTAGCTGCCAATTAGGTTCAACTCTCAGGGATTTACCAGGCACTCCACATTCTTTTTAAGCTTTAAAGGAAAACATCTTCACCTGTGCTTGCAAAACCTGGTGTGCCAATGAAACTTGCTTGAAAACACCTAAAGTTGAATCCTAAAAGCTATTAGCCAAGATTTGAACCTTAAAATTCATCGCATCAAAAACAATCTTTCTTGAAAACCACTGGTTGTGCACGCACACACAAATCAATTAATCATTAAGGGCACAACCCATTTAAAGGGCCCATCACATTCCAAAGCACATTCAAACCTAGCCCTAAATAAAACAGAGTAGACGTTGGCCTTAAGGATTGGACTCGCTCTTCAGAACCCAGAACGAGATTATTTTCGATTAGTCTGTTTCTACTGTTCAATCTGATGTCTAGCTAGGGGAGCAGAATCAAACGATCGCAGCTGGGGGGTACACTAGGAACCGGAGGCGCAAGCTGAAGGAAGAACTTTCTCCCCAGTCCCTCCTTCTAACTGGTTGGATTGAACAGACGGAAGTAGATTAAATCGTTTCTTTATCTCAAGATGGGTTTTGGGAGTCGGTAGGTCTGTAGGTGATGTAATGTGTACATGACAATGATAACAATGACACCGATGATCCCCGGCAACGGCGCCAAAAAATGATGTTGTTGTGTTCAATGTGTATATAACACAATGGTTGTATGATGATGAATGATTATTGTTATGATCATGTCGTTGTAGTATAGGGTGTATAATATAACATTAAGAATGTCGTATAGTGGTGAGTATGGGTGAGTACCAGTCATTACACCCGTTATTATCATTTGCTTATTTATCTAATTTTTACTGATTTTGTTCCAGGTCGTTCACTGGGAGGCAATTTATTGAATTTAATTCGGTCACTCTTTGATCGGTCACTCTTTGATCTCAAAATTATCCTCTAATTCCAAAAAGAAACTTTACATCTTATTAAAGAATGAATGAATGTGTGTTTTATTTACCTAATTACTAAGAAATGCTTGCAAAAATACTAACTATGAACAAGCATCAAACAATCTATTATTATACTCTAAACTATGTATTTACAAGTTATCCTATTAGTACTAACATAATAGTACATAATACCTTAGGATGCAATGCTGTAGAGGCTTAACTTATCAGTTTGTTATTTATAGTAACATATACAGCAGTTTCAGTGACAGATATAAGCGTCGCTAAATCTCAGAAAACACTATATACAACCTAAAGAAGCAAACTGAGGTCTTTAGTGACGTTTATAGTGTCATTTTATTCTGTTAGTAATTATGTGGGTTTACTTATACGTATGTATAGTACTTATTCTACTGTCTTTCTGTTCTTGTTATCTCTTATGTTAACTTAACTCGTCTGTTCTTTTCTTCTGTGTTAACTCTTCTGTCTTAAGATACTTCAGAGGCTGCGGTGGGGAGGGGGTTAGGGCTAATGTCATTAGTTTAAAACATGCTTAGTTTGCGGGTGCGCTTTTCGAGGGATACGCTGCACCCAGAGGGCGGGACTAGACCTCTACTAAGCGTGCCCTAATCTCAGATTAGGTGGCTTAATTACGTTCTCATATCAGCGCAGGGCCTTAAGCCCAACGGCCTTCATGCTCTCACGCTTGGGCCCTCCAGCCCCCACACACACATTCATCGCAAATCAGACGGTACATGGCTAATGGGTAATCGGATCCAATGGAATAGGATGCTGTTCGGGCGCCCGGCGCCGTGACGACTGTTAAACGTACAGCATAATTAACTTATATGTGGCTGCGCTTGACTTGCAGCACACGATGTGGTATTCCAGCGCCACATCGTGCGCTGGAAATCAGGCGCAGCTGCGTCTGGGCACGTTTTTGGCCCTCGATTTGGGGGCCATAAATTATTAAAAAAATAAAATAAAATATGGTAAATAAAATATTTACTTAATACTACATAATTGATTAATTAATTTTTAATTTTAAATATGTTTACTATACAAATAAATTTGCTAAACTAGGCTGATTATACAGGTTGATTTAGGTGATTAAATAGTTAATTACTTATAAAATAATTAGTAAATGGTCTAATTGACCTTAAACATTTTTAATTTACATACTTAAGTATTTAATACATATTTTTATTGTATTTTTATGAATTTATTTATGTTTTATTTAGGCTAAAATAGCAATTCTGTGTAGTTTATAATTAAAACTAAGTTACAATAAACTGTACTAGGTATAAATACACTTTAATTCGCTTAAATTACTTACTATATATATTATCCTAAGTTTATAGATTTATTTAATTTAATTATAGCTCTAAATTATTAATTTAGCTAAGTTACTCTATAATTTAGCTATTAAATATGTAAATAGGGATCTGTTTATATATATATATATATACATTATTAAGTAGATACATACATAATAGTTTAGTATATATACATATATTTACATAGATTACATATGTATATGGATTTATGTACAGGTTTTATACATATTTACAGTATAACTATGTATCTTACTTACATAATTAGGCTATATGTTATAGTTATAATACTATGGATAGGTATATTTACAGTTTTAAAATAAGTATGTACAATTAGGTTTTAGTAGGAAGTTAGGAAATGAGGGAAGAAGGGTTAATTAAGTTTTTACTTCAATTTAAACAGCAGCTAAGCTACTGTCAGAGAAGATGGAGAGGGATGAGAAGGTGTGCTGTTCAGGGTGTTTTGTTTAGCATCAGCAGTGGCTTAAGCCACTGTCAAATGGGCTAACTGCTGCTGCAGTTAGTCCACTTGAAGAGAGGGATGTATTCAACAGATGAGAGGAAAATTTAGAGAAGAAGGGAGTTTAGAGATGGAGGGGAATGTAGCTGCTAGATGCAGCATGTTGCTGTATAACTGGGAATAAGAGAAAATTCAAAACAAACTAAAAATTTTGAGAGTTGAAATCCAAATCTGATAAGGGTTTAAATCTCACGAAAATCACATAAGAATTCAGTACAAATACCCAACAAGAAAAAACCTTATCAGAAGCATCATTTTAGATCAAAACAGCAAATGGCATTGAGTTAGTCTTCCTAATGCCATAGACAGCATGAAGGAAGACTTAACTCAATCAATTAAAACCAACAACATACAATCCCAGTTTCTTGCAACCTTAAGGAGTATGGAAAACTCCTTAGGTTAGAGAATCACCATACAGAAATGATCATCAACACAAATAGTGTATGGCAGTTCTAAAATAGCAAAAAGAGACTAAGAATGCATTAAGGAAATTTAATGGAAGCTGGCGAATGCATTCAAAACAAAGTATAAACAGAATCATGAAAGGCTCTTCTGATTGGTTCTCTGTCACCAGAGAACTTCTCAGAGTCCTTGCCCACAATGAAAACCAAAAATCCCTTCAATTTGTCAGATCTGTCAAAACATTTCAGAGAGTAAAAATCCTTTAAAATCCAAATCAAAAGTGCTCTGACAAACTGAGGCAATCCATTTAAAACAGAGGGGCTTTTGTGAAACAAATGGAGTGAGTGAGAAGCCCCAAATGGTGCTTGTGACGCCACTTTCAGATCTGAGGCAATGCACCATCAGATCTGAAATTGGGTCAGGATGTGTGGGTGATTGATGAAAAATTCGTCGTTAAAAGGAAAAACAAGAATCAGAATTTGGATGATGGAAAAATAAAACATGAAGAGGGAGATAAATTGAACAATGAACAGATGATTCTTCCCCTCTGATCTGGACTGATCAGAGGACGTGAGGGAGGGGATCTAATACTAATTCTACTCCTAAGACTAATCTAACTATAGCTAACATTAAACACTAACAATTAAAACTAAATCTATTCTAAACTACTGCAAACTAAATCTAACACTACTTGTGCAGAATTAAAAACCTAAACTAAAAGAAAGAATGGGACCTATGGGTCCTTAGCCGGCGGCTAAGGAGGAAGAAAGGAGGAGGGTGACTCCAGTGGAGGGAAGAGTCTGCTAGTGAGACTCCAGGGTCGTCCTCAGGTGCTACGAGGTCCTTAGCGACGAGGAGGGTCGAGAGCAGGCGATGATTCCACAGCCGGTGGCTGTGAAATCAGGGTCTAGATGAGGAGGAGAGACTGGAGTGGACGAACTGATCGCTAAGAGATGTAGGAGGGAGCAATCCCTTGCGCACGACACCACTGAGGTGCTTAAGTAGCAGCTTAGTGATTGGAATCACCGCAAGGGTGAGGTTAATCAAAATTAAGCCGGCAGTGAGGATGAGATGGGTAGAGCGCGTGGCGAGTCAAGAGAGAGATCTGACCGTCAGATGAGATCTGGGAAGAGAGGTGAACGCACGCACCGAATCGCGCGAAGGTTCCATTTGATTCCAGCCGCAGATCGAGATCAAAAGTACGATTGACGGTCGAGAATGGCTGTGTTCTTTGCGTGCTACAGTGCGCGTGAAGAACACCGGCTTCTCTCTGAAATGAGGGAAAACTTGCAGGAAGACCCTTGAACGAAGGGGTAGAAGAATAGCGTGCAGGTCCAAAAGTGAAAAGAACTATAACTGGAAGGGCCTTGCAGTCATACAGAAGGGTCCCTGCGGCTTGCAAAAAAGTCCAAGAAGGAGTTTTGAAGGGTAGAAATGTAATGCATGAAGGACCTAATTGTAATCTATTTATTTCTAAGCCTAAATGATGTCCAATTGCTTTCAAATTTTTACATGTGCTTAATTGAACATTTAAGACATTGATTTTACTTCTGATTTGTCTTTTAAAACTTGTTTATGTGTTCAATTGATGCATGGATCATCATTTGTTCTTTAGTTTTCAGAATATCTCATTTTTGTGACCTAATTAGGAGGTTTTAACACACATTAAAAGTTTTAGGTCTTTTCTTTAATTCCCACACTTAACCCTTTTTATATGTTAATTTGATATTGCTTTGCTTAGTGTCTAGCTTAATTTCGGCCTTTTAGCCATGATGAGTAGCCACTCATCAGTAGGCTAACCCACTTAAGGACAGGTTTGATTGTTTGTATTGCAGGGCGCCTTTCTTCCTCCCTTTTCTCATGAATCCTTCCACATATTACACGCATTCCCACTCTTTCCCTCCTGTTTTGAATTATCCTCAACATGACGATTATCCCGACTCGTACTGTAATCAACCATCAGTTAGTTGGGATAACTCGAATTGGGGATACAGTTCCGAACTCCCGTGTTTAGGGTCTAACCCTGAACACTTTGATTATGATTTCTATCCTTCTCAGAGCCACATCGATTATAGATCGTCTTCCTTTCATGAACAACCTAATACGATCTACAATCAAGAAGGATACACCGATCCTTACCCATCCTCTACTTTCACTGCCTTTAGGTCATCACCATCTTTTGAACAATCTGAAATGACCTATTATCAGGAAGGGTATAACGAATCTCAATTCGTTAATTCCTCTGCATTGATGTCAAACCCGCCCAATCCCGAACCAACTCATTTGGTTCAGGTTAATCAGGTTCAAGATAAGGTTCTGGCTAACTTGAGGAATATCATACTATCTTTAGAAGTTCAACCAATACCTTGCATTGAGAGATTGGAGCCTCTGATTAAAATGATTGATGATTTGAATAAGTCTTTGTTGGATTGGCTCCAGGATGTTAAGGATAAGAACCCGGGTGAGTTTCTACTTGGGAAATTAGTGAAATTGAGGATGAGATTCGTGGTTGCTTTGATTCAATCTTGGGATGATTCCCAGGATGAACCTTCTTCAGGAAAGCCAATGACAGAACCCGCTCAGGCACCTGTTGGGGGGACACGTGTTACGAGGCTGACCAGATTGAATTAAAGCAACCAATTAAGAGAGATCTGATTTCTTCACTTGAGATCCCTGAGCCGAGTCACGAGGAAACATATATCTCCTTGGAATAGAAAGTGACAAATGATTTTGGGACATACATTGATACGGATCCTGATTTCTTTGATGGTGAAGATTCAAGTTACGAAGTCTCACGCGAGTTTTCTGAACATGATTTCTGTGAGACGATTGAGCCTGATGAATCTGATAGATCATTTGATAGCCCAATAACTGAGGAAACTGATCTTACTAGGGAACACATTGCGGATCCAGAATTGCATTTTCTGGAGGGTTCAATTAAATTTCCTGATTGTCAGTTACACCCCGTTGAGCTTATTGATAATTCTGTTTCTGAGATAATTAGACCCAAGTCAATTCTGATTCTGCCACATCATTTAGACTTGGAGATTTCAGACGGGGTGATTAATATACAAGAGGTCCTGGAATTTGATATGCTGAATGAGGAGGATAGGAGCCGGGAAGTTCTGATTTGGGAAGTTAATTTTGGAGGAAATGGAAGATTGAGTCGAAGGGTTCCTTTTAAGCTGAAACCATCAAATCAGAACCCTTACGACATTTGTTTCGAGGATGTCAAACTCAAGCACACGTTCAACGATTATCCTTTTTAGCTTCAATTCTCTGTAACCTGACTTTTTGGTCTTGGGTTGCATCCTCATAAATCGCAGGCCCGACCCCGCTTGCATTATGATTTCAGGTTTTAGATAATTTTTATCCAGAACCTAAGATATTCTCGGTTATGGGGTATGGGTCTGCACCACAATCTGGTCCACATCTGTGGACCTCTGTTGATAGGTTAGAGGATTCTTCTGTTTATTCTGATTCTGACCTGCACTTGTGAATTCTTCATTTCTTTTCTTTGTATAGTGTGTCTAGCTGAAGGCACTAAACTTAGCACATATACAGTTCTTTTTAGTTTTCATCTCAGAGTGGACCTGACATTTACGCAATTCAGGTGCTTTCTATGCTTTTTCACTCTGTTTTATTTCTTTTTAATACAATGAGGACATTACATTGGATATTCATGGGGGGGTGGATATTCATCTCTGAATTCATTCGCTAGCTCCGTAGATTTGTTTTATTTTCTTTTATAAAAAAAAAATTGAAATTAGGAAAGAGAATTTGGGTTTAAGAAAATTTTCAATCTTAGGAAATACTACATTATGATTTGAACACAAAGACCCTTCAGGTCTTTGGACTTAATCAGCCCGTGTATCCACTAAAATGTGGATTTGTTTTTCGAGTTCTCGCCAACCTGAATTTTATTTTAATTGGAGTAAATAAGTTTGGGTGATAAGTACACGACTTATCAACCCGCCCTCTGATTTGAGGGAATTTTGAGTTTCTAGCATCTACACGCTATCTTATCACTGACTCGTTGTTCGACGATTTTAACGGAAATTGGGTAGCTAATGAACCTTCTAGGGTGATATGGCTGGCAAGTTATCATGGGTAACAGCTCATAGGTAGGTTGTCTAGAGCCCAGTCACTGGATCTTTATCTTTTTGCTACCTTTAAGTAAATCCTAGACCAAGGAAGCCACCTACTTAAAAAAAGAAAAAAAAATCAAAAAGAAAAGGAGAAAAGAAAAAAAAAGAAATAAGCCACACTTCCCGCACGAGTATGACTGGCAAGTTGTCGGTGGTAACAACTCATCGACTGGTTGTCCAGAACCCAGCTCAATAAATGCACTAAAAATTTCCAAAACACTTTAGAAGAAGAGGAGAAGTAGAATAAATTGGGGAGATATACACTGGATTCACCCTTGTGTTGACCCTGTTAAAAAATAAAAGTAGGGAGAAAGCTACCGGTTGTAAAGATACACCTTTAGGCAGAATTCTTTTGAGGTCACCTAGAGGCGTAGAAACCCAAAGTCCGTTTTAACTGCCGGTCAACGAGTCTATCACATTCACAATAAGATGCTTAAAACTTAGGGATCTCATCAAATCTTGGGTGAGTTGAATGGCCGTAGAAAGCCACTCTTAAACCCTAAAATTTGAAAATCCAAAAAAAATTAGAAAAAAAAAGAAAAAAAGAAAAAGAAAATTTTCTTTTAATAAGGCGAGGGCTTGAGGCGGTCTGCATTTTGGCTGATACTCGGGCGCTGTTGTGTCTTTGAATGTTCAGTTCCTAAGTAGACAATTTTTTAATGATTGAAAATAACTCAGGCCCAAATAATCCAACCTAATTCTTTTATAAATAGTATATAATTTTTGCTAAGGACTAGCAAAAGATAGGTATGGGGGTATGATGTAAACACATTTACAATACTTAAGATGTCTATTTATGCATGTTCTTAAGCATAGGATTGCATTTCATGATATAAATATTGCATAACATGCATCATCTTGCATTTAGAGTAGTTTGAATAAAATGGAGGTTAATTGTCTCCTTCTATGTGCTTGGATGGGGCAAACATTTTATTGGGGCCTTGGATCGAAGATCCAATCATATGGATGTGATCAGGGCAACAATTGGAGTTCAACGACTCCAAGATCGCCCTAATCAGGCATCCGTAGCATCAGATAGTAACTGGGGAAACCTAGAAGATCAAGAGCCAGGATGATATAAATCCACACTTCAAATGACAAATCCGACCACACGGATGAATTCGGATCGACGATCGCAGCCCAACGACGCAAAAATCGAGTCAATCCGACATCCGTGCCACCATCTACAACATGCACAAGATGGATGGCCAAGATGGTGCCACGTGGTGCCATCTCGACCACCCAAACGGTCGCATGCATCTAGTGAAGCCTCTGCACCGGCTCCCTCTCCGCCATTGGATCTCGATCCAACAACTGTGGACAGCCGCGCCTAAAAGTGTCCGCTCGACCATCCGTGTCTCGTAACGCAATGATCGAGGGAGCTATCGCGAGCAGCGGACGCGCGTTCGAGCCGCAGCGAAGGGGAGAAAGGCGCGGTGAGCGAGCGCGGGCGGGCGTTGGATCGTCATCGGGCGGCTCAGATCCTCCGATAGCGTTCACGCGCTATTGCACGTGCGGCGAGGACGTGCCATCGTACGCATTGAGGCGGGCAAAGGAGCATCCTAAGCCGTCCGATCGTTGAGATTTGATGAACGTCTGCAGGGGTGTTGAGCGCAGGCAGCTGAGGAGGCGCGCGTGGGGAGCACCCACTACACCCACATTTGGGCTTTAGCGACGGTTTTATCCATCACTAAAGACCCCTCATTTATTGTTTTAAAGATGTAATGACCAATTTGCCCCCAATCCTTGCATCTATAAAAGGAGACCCCCTCCACATGAAATTCTCATCCCTTCCTTCTCTTCTCTACCTCTCCAAAGCTCTAGAGAAGCTTGTCCCACACCCGGGATGCTTCTCGCGAGATAAAGTCCAAATTTTCGTCCCCCTTCGGAAGTGGATCCCGCGACGACGACGACGTGCTGCTCCGTTCCCGTTCTTCTACTTCGTCCTCCTTCATCCTCCTTCGTCCAGGCGTCGTCCTGTCCGGCTCGTCCTCCAAGCAACCGTCGAGGAGGATATCTCTCTCCCTATTCTTTTTACTGCTTTCTAATATAGATTTACTGCTTTCTAGTGTAGTTCTGCTCGTCCTCCAAGCATTCGTCGAGGAGGACATTTCTCCCTCCATTCTTTTAATGCTTTCTAGAGTAAATTTATCACTTTCTAGTGCAAGTGTCTTATGCTTTCTAGTTGTAATGAACAATCCCCTTAATGATAAATTCTCTGTCTATTCTACATCTCATTTTGATTTCTGTGTGTAATATTCTCTCTCTCTCTCTCTTTTATTTATTGTAAATAATTAGATAATTTTAAATTGAATTACTTTGTGACAAATAAAAAGAAACGCGTAGTTTTTAAATCAAACGTCCACCTCCCTGTGTTCGACTCGGAATTTTCATTTCGGTATAAATTTTATTTGTTGAACACGAATTCTTCACTTTCAAGCTACAACGACAGGTTTTCCAAAATCGAACACATTAGCGTAGCAATTCGATAGTTCAACATGTTCCCTTCACACTCCTGCGAATTGTTGCCTGTGCGTGCCCACGCCGTTCGATCGCGCCACACGTCACAATCTGCCGTGCTCCCGCTTGCGAATGTGCATCACGTGCGTTTTCGAATCGTGCTATCACGTGTCAGCTGCAGGTGCATCACACCATGCATTGCCTCCGCGTGAGTCGTCACCACCACGTATTGCACACTTGTTGTGCGCCGCCACCACAGTCGTGACTTTTGCAGTGGGAAGCTCGCACATCTCAAAATTACAAGAAGGTCCTTGCAAAGAAAATTTTGATTTTTGAAAAAGAAAATAAAAGATTTTCCTTCTCTTCCTTTCTTGATTTGGAGTGGGTCTAGGACGACCGGGGCATTAATCAGATGTTTGAAGAGAAGAATTGGGGCTTTGCACTGTTTAAGACGTCTGGGAAGTGTCCTAGACGTCTGATTTGAGTGTCAGGTGCTCCCTACGACCAGCGGTGGTTGTGCGTGTTTCGGGTGTTAGAAATTGGGGTTACGAGTAACCCGTCATCTTAGTTGTAAAACATGTCGATCAGATAAAATTTATACCGAAACTCCAAAGGAGTCCCGGGTCAAACACAGGGAGGCAACGTTTACTTTACGTGAAAACTGCACTTTGATTCATTTCTTTTTAGTATTTTGGGGTTTTATTTTTTTTTGTATTTTTGAAATAAAAGACAAGTAGAATGAATCACAAGATAGAAATGGAACAAATATGATATATATATCAAGCCAATGTCAATTACAATGAACTATAAAAGCATAAAAAGAGAGGGGGTTGAGAGAAAATCTCTCGAATCGACTGTTCGGTGAGACGACAGCGCCTGGCGGAAGCTCGGATGAAGGAGGTGAGGAGCAGGACAACGGAGGTGAGATGCAGGAGGACATCATGTTGCGGAAAGCTTCGGCGTGGCTCCGAAATGGAGGTGAGAAGACGGAGGTGATCTGCTACCGGAATGGAGGTGGGAGGACGGCTCCAAGGTGACCTATGAAGGGAGATGGGAAGTTGGAGGAGTATTTGGTGGGGTAGAGGTTTGCTACACTAATAGGCACCTTGGGAGCTTGAGAACAAGCTCTAATGGAGCGTTGGTAAGATTGCTAGAGCTTAGGAGTAGTTGGGAGTAGAGTAGGTAGAGATGGTTTGGAAGGGAGGGAGTGTAGGTCCTTTTATAGTGGAGGAGAAGAGGCTAAAAATGGATAAAGAACCTTTAGTGACCTTCAAACCGTCGCTGGAAACGTTGCTGTAGACAGCTTACCTCCACTCACGCCCTTAGTTGGCTCTACTGGCTTGCAATGAAATAGCGACGACTGTAAGCATCGTTGTAGGTCAGCCCAGTTATCACTGAAAGCTGGTGCCAACCGCCCTTGCTCCCGTGCCACGCTGCCCCGCTCGTCACGCGCACCCTGCTGTGTGCGCGCTTGCTATGTGCTGGCGTGTGTGCTTACAATGCGCTGTCATGCGCGTGCGCGCGCGTGCTGCCTTGCACTGGTGCTGCCGCTCCATGCGCTCGCCCAATTGCGAATTGGAGGGGCTGCAGGGTTTCGAACCCGCGCCCCCCTTTGCAAACTAGCACTCCAGCCATTGCGGCAATGCTTCCCTTGTGTCGTGTGGAGCGGCTTGGTGCAACTGCTTCCCAAACGTTGGATCTTGATCCAATGGCTAGGATTGAAGGGTGCGGATGGAGTTGAGTGGTGCTGCAAACCAGCGTTGGGCATCCTAGATGGAGCCACGTGGCACCATCTGGGCCGTCCATCTTCTTTTTGTAGAGGGTGCTACAATGCTCAAATCGAGATGATTCTCTTGATGCCGAACTGCGATCGTTGCTCCGAATCCATCCGTACGGTCGAATTTTCCATTCGAAACTTGTATGGATGTCTCATTGCCCCCTGGCCATATAAAATGAAGGAATTAATATACAAAATATACAACTATCCTAAATGCCATGCAATGGATGTTATGCAATATTTATAACATGATATGCAATGCTAAGCCTAGGAACTATAAAAAATAAGTAATTTATCATGAATTTATGTGTGTTCATCATACCCCCATGCTTACTTTTTGCTAGTCCCAAGCAAAATTAACCTAAATGCTATGTATAAAAGTAGAATCAAGGTTCGAGTAATTAGGCAAAATTCATTGATTGCTTTAGAAAATCTCAACCCCAAGACCTAATTACAAAAACTCAACAGTGCCCGGGTGCTTGCCAGAATGCAGACCGTCCAAGCTCTCGCCTTATTTAAGAAATTTTTTTTTGTTTTTCTTCTTTTCTAATTTTTTTGTACTTTTGGAGTTTGAGAGTTACGGGATAACCTTTTACGGCTACCCGATCCGCCCAAGACTCAAAAAGGACTCTAAGTGCTAAGCATCTTGTGAAAAATAGTGGAAGACTCACTAGACAGCCATTAAAATGGACTTCGGATTTCTACGATCCTAGGTGACCTTGCCTAAAGGTTTATCTTTACGATCGGTAGCTTTCTTCCTACTTTCTTTTATATGGAGTCAACACAAGGGCGAACCCAGTGTATATGTCCTTGGTTTATTCTACTTCCCCGCTTCTTCCTTAGGTGTTTTGGGAATTATTATGCTTTTTTTTTGTTGCGAGCTGGGTTTTGGAAAATCGGCCGATGAGCTGTTACCACTGACAACTTACCAATCATACTTGTGCAGTGAAGTGTGATTTTATTTATTTATTTTTTAATTTTATTTTCTCCTTTCTTTTTTTTCTTCTTCTTTTTCTTTTTTCTTTAAGTAGGTGGCTTTCCTGATCTAAGATTTACCTAAAGGCAGTACAATGAAAACGGTCTTGTGGCTGGGCTCTAGACAACCAGTCGATGAGTTGTTACCACCGACAACTTGCTAGCCATACCACTCAAGTTGGTCAATTAGCCACCCAATTTCCGTAAAAATCGTCGAAAAGCGAGTCAGTGTAAAAAAATGTGTGTAGATGCTTAGACTTAAAGTCCCCCCAAATCAGAGGGCAGGTGATGTAAACATGTTTACACTACTTAAGATGCCTATTTATGCATGTTTTTAAGCATAGGATTGCATTGCATACTATAAATATTGCATAACATGCTTCATCTTGCATGTAGATTAGTTTGAATAAAATGGAGGTTAATTGTCTCCTTTTATGTTCATGGACAGGGTAAACTTTTTATCGGGGCCTCGGATTGAATATCCAACCATACAGATGTGATCAGGGTGACAATTGGAGTTCAACGACTCCAAGATCGCCCTAATCAGACATCTGTAGCATCAGATAGAGATCAGGGAACCCTAGAAGATCAATGGCCAAGATGGTGTGAATCCGCACTTCAAACGATAAATCTGACCGCACGGATGGATTCGGATCGACGATCGCAGCCTAACAACGTGAAAATCGAGTCAATCCAACACCTGTGGCACCATCTACATCATCTAGAAGATGGACGGCCAAGATGGCGCCACGTGGTGCCATCTCTGCCGCCCAATCGTCTGCACGCACCCGTTGAAGGCCTCTGCATCAACCCTTCCCTGCCGTTGGATCAAGATCCAACGGCTACGTTGCGCCCACGCTTAAGTTAAGCACTCGACATAAACGCGCCCAAAGCGCGTTGGTCGAGCGCTCTAACGCGAAGCGCAAGCACGAGTTCGAGCCTCGCCGCACAGCAATTGGAACGGAGGCGCACGCCCGATCGACTGCAAGATCGCAATCCAACGGCCACGCATGCTCAATCAAGATGACGCGATCCAACGCCCGCACGTAACGTGGGATCGCACGTGGGCGCGCGCGCTGAGGAGTGGGCGAAGGCGCGAGATAAGCCGTCTGATCTCGCGATCGGACGGCTGAGGTCAGTTGAACGTGAACACGCATTACATGCGCGAGCAAGCGAGCAGGCGCATGCGCTCCGCCCCCACTATGCCCACAATGGGGCTTTAGCAACGGCTTTATCCGTCACTAAAGACCCCTGATTTAATGGTTTTAGAGTTGTAATGACCAAATTGCCCCCACTCCTTGCAACTATAAAAGGAGACCCCCTCCACTTGAAATTCTCATCCCTTCCTTCTCTTCTCTCCCTCTCCAAAGCTCAAGAGAAGCTTGTCCCACACCCAGGATGCTTCTCGCGAGATAAAGTCAATTTTTCGTCTCCTTTCGGAAGCGGATCCCACGATGACGACGACGTGTTGCTCCGTTCCCATTCTTCCCGCTTCGTCCTCCTTCGTCCTGCTCCATCCTCCTTCGTCCAAGCGTCATCCCGTCCGGCTCGTCCTCCAAGCGACCGTTAAGGAGGATATCTCTCTCCCCATTCTTTTTACTGCTTTCTAGAATAGAGTTACTGCTTTCTAGAGTAGATTTACTACTTTCTAGTGTAATCATTTTCCCGCTTTCTAGTCGTAATGTTTAGTGTAATAAACAATTCTTCTGATAATGAATTCCATGTTCATTCTACATCTCTTTTTTATTTTTGTTTGTAACATTCTCTCTCTCTTCTATTTATTGTAAATAGTTAGATAGTTCTAATCAATTAATTTACTTCGTGATAAATGAAACAAACGCGTGTTTTTAAATTAAACATCTGCCTCCCTGTGTTCAACCCGGGATTTTCATTTCGGTATAAATTTTATTTGTTGAACACAAGTTCTTCGCTTTCATATTACGACGATAGGTTTTTCAAAACCAAACACGTTAGCATAGCAACCCGTGCATTCAACAGCGGGTCGATAAGTCGCATACTTATCATCCCAAATTATTTACCAAATTAAAATAAATTTAATTGGCGAGGACTCGAGACTAAACCCACATTCAAGTGAACACCTAGGCTAATTAAGCCCAAAGACCTGAAGAGTCTAAGTATTCAGGTCTCAAAGAATCAATTCCTAAAGTTTACAACTCCTAATGCCTAAGTTCTCGTCTCCTAATTCTAATTTTTTTATATTATATTATATTTTATTTATTTATTTATTTTTGACAAGAATCAAATAACAGGAAATCATTGTTACAGCTGACAAAATGGTTATAAAATATGTCCACCCCCCCATGCTTAACTATTGCAATGTCCTCATTGTGAAAAAAATGAAAGCATGTAGGAGAGTAGAAGTGGAAGAATAGCACCTAGTTTCCGTGAGACTCAGGTCAGCTTGGAACAGTCTTTACATGTGCTGAGTTTAGTGCCTTCAGCTGGGCGATGATCAACTGGGTGGTTATGGCAAGGTAAGAGCAACCTTGTCCGAGACGGGTTCAGGGAGCACATGGTCAACAAAGGGTTTGAGACGCTGTCCATTGACCTTGAAAATATTACCCATCTTTGGGTCAGAGATTTCGATAGCCCTATTAGGGAAAATCTGCTCAATAATGAATGGGCCGCCCCACTTAGACCTGAGTTTACCGAGGAAAAGCTTCAATCGAGAATCAAAAAGCCAGACCTTCTGGTTCAGCTCAAAGCTCTTATGTGAAATCATCTGGTCATGGAGAGCTTTGGTCCTTACCTTATAGATTCTGGCATTTTCATAAGCATCATTTCGAAGCTCCTCCAGATAGTTGGAGTTTCCTAGTTTTCCTGGCCAACTCAAGGTCCACATTACATTTCTTGATGGCCCAAAATGCCCGGTGTTCAAGTTCTACGGGTAAGTGGCACGCCTTCCCAAACACTAGATGGAACGAAGACATATCGATAGGCATTTTGTACGCAGTACGGTAAGCCCAAAGAGCATCATCTAGATTTTGGGTCCAGTCCTTCCTATCAGGCCTAATGGTTTTCTGCAAAATGTTCTTGATCTCCCGATTGAAGACCTCAACCTATCCGTTCGTCTGTAGGTGGTAAGGTGTGGAAATCCGATGGCTCACCCCGTATTTCCCTAGAAAATTCTGAAACTGGGCATGAGTGAAATGTGTGCCACCATCACTGATAATTGCCCTAGGAACCCCAAACCGACTGAAGATATTTCTCTTCACAAAATCGATGACCACCTTGTGGTCATTGGTTCGGGTGGGAATTGCCTCAATCAACTTGAACACGTAATCAACAGCGACTAGAATATACTGGTGTCCAAATGAAGGAGGGAAGGGTCCCATAAAGTCGATGCCCCAAATGTCCAAAATTTCGACGGAAAGAATTGGGTTCAGGGGCATCATATCTCTCTTAGCCATGTTCCTGAGTGTCTAGCATCGGGTGCATGACTTAGAGAATTCCTGGGCATCCTTAAATAATGACGGCCAATAGAATTCGGATTGCAAAATTTTTGTGGCCGACTTTTTCCTGGAAAAGTGTCCACCACACGCGGATGTGTGACAGAACTCAAGTATGCTATGGAACTTGACTTCCGGGATGCATCGGCAAATAATCTGATCTGCGCCAATGCAGTACAGCTCGGGATCATCCCAAAAATAATATTTGGCCTCAGATACAAGTCTATCCCGTTGTTGTTTGGTCCAATCCTGGGGGATTTGACCAATGACCAAATAATTGACAATATCCGCAAACCAGGGGGTTCGGATTCCCAAGACTGTGAGGATAGTTTCATCTAGAAAAGTATCAGAGATCGAAACATCCAGATGAGGAGAATCAATTAGGATTCTCGAGAGGTGATCCGCCACTACATTTTGTGCCCCGGCTTTATCCCTGATTTCAAGATTGAACTCTTGAAGCAGCAGAATCCAGTGAATAAGCTGGGGTTTGGCATCCTTTTTGGCCAAGAGATGTTTCAAGGTCGAGTGGTCGATATAGATGATGACACGAGAACCTAATAGATAAGCCCTGAATTTTTCTAAAGCGAAAACTACGACTAGCAATTCTTTTTCAGTAACGATGTAGTTCCTCTGGGCCTCGTCCATAGTTTTGTTAGTGTAGTAAATCACAGAGGGCTTTTTCTCAATCTTTTGACCCATGATAGCCCTGACGGCATAATCAGATGCGTCGGCCATAATCTCAAATGGGGCTGTCCAGACCGATGGTTGCAATACCGGGGCACAGGTGACGGCCGTTTTCAATAAATCAAATGCCTTACGACATGATTTATCAAACTCGAACGACACGTCTTTGGCCAAAAGGTTACTCAAGGGCCGAGCAAGCTTCAAGAAATCCTTAATGAATCTTCTAAAAAGACCCACATGCCCAAGGAAAGAGCGAATCTGTTTTATGGATGTGGGTGGAGGAAGTCTAGAGATAGCATCCACCTTAGCTCTATCAACTTCAATTCCCCAATTAGAGACCACGTGACCCAGGACGATGCCCTCCTGAGTCATAAAGTGGCTCTTTTCCCAGCTAAGGACCAACTGTGTTTTGATGCATCTCTGAAGGATCAATTCCAGGTTAGCCAGGCAAGACTCAAAAGAATCTCCAAAAATGGAGAAATCATCCATGAACACCTCAAGACAATCTCCCACCATGTCAGAAAAGATGGCCATCATGCACCTTTGAAAAGTCGCAGGCGCATTGCAAAGCCTGAACGGCATTCTACGGAATGCAAAGGTTTCGTAGGGACATGTGAAAGTTGTCTTTTCCTGGTCTTCGGGATAGATAGGGACTTGGTTATATCTCGAATAACCATCTAGGAAGCAAAAATATTTTTGCCCAGCTAACCTTTCGAGGATTTGATTGATGAATGGAAAGGGAAAGTGATCCTTTTTAGTGGCAATGTTTAGCTTCCTATAGTCAATACAGACTCTCCAAGCAGAAGCTGAACGAGTGGTGAAGGTTTCCCCTTTCTCATTAGTCGTAACGGTTATTCCCGCCTTCTTGGGTACAATCTGAATAGGGCTAACCCACGGATTATCTGAGATTGGTAAATAATCCTAGCATCGAGCCACTTAATTATCTCCTTCTTGACCACTTCTCGCATATTCGGGTTTAGTCTCCTTTGCATTTCGCGAGAAGGGCAGGATCCATCTTCCATGAAAATATGATGATTACAATAAGATGGCTCGATCCCCCTAGGGTCGTGAATGGTCCAACCAATCGCCTCCTTGTTGTTCTTAAGGACCTTAATCAACCTTAATTCTTGCTCCTTAGTAAAATCAGCACTAATAATCACAGGGAGTGTGTTTTCAGGTCCTAAGAACTTATATTTCAAATTTTTGGGCAATGGTTTTAATTCCAGCTGGGGCGGGTTTAGAATAGAAGGAAGGGAGGATGCTGATGAAGATTCATTAGGATGATCCAGTGGAAGAGGCTGGGAATGAACAAAATCAACAACCTCTTCAGGATGTGGCAGGTCTACCACAGAGGAGGGTAGTGGGTTGGGTTCGCTAAAGCTAATGGAGTCCTCGAGTGCATTGATTGTCATACACGTGTGATGAGAACCTCATCATGAACCCTAACTAGCATAATCTAACTTAGATATGCGAGAAAAAGCTCCTACATAACTCATAGAAAGGCTTGACTCAGAAAATTCTGAGTTTGTAAAGAAAATATGTCATAAGGGGTAAAAATGTAATTTCACCAACACAATCAGTAAACAGGGTAACTCAGGGCCCAAACATAGTTCAAACTAACCTAATAAGAAGGAAAGTGGGATGATTTGATCCAAGGGCTACAGCAACTCCAAGGAATTAAATGACATTCTGTAATCCTAAAATAAATCCACTTCAATTCACGATGTTTGAGGTAGAGTAAAAATCGACTAAACCCTCTAAAATTCATAGAAAAATAATCTCTAAGGCTTAGAACCTTCAATTTGGCCTTGGGAAAAATAATCTCTGGGTATTTCTTCTCCGGCGACAGTCGATACGACTGCCGCCCTGCTCCAGCCCCTTCGTCCCCATAATTAGGTCAGAACTATTCTCCATCTCCCTCTCTTTCTTTTCCTCACTATCTTTCATTCGATTAAACCCTCGACCACTCCTGTCCACCGTCACCTTCCTCGACTCCGGCCACCCTCCGGCGAGACGCTCCCATCGCTCCGCAGCCCCACACGCCTCGCCGACCCTCACGTAACCTCTGCCTCATCACGCTGAACAACCTCCGCCCACCCACTGCCGCTCTACACCCTCTCATCGCTCCCCCGAACACACCCACACCTCCGGTCACAAGACAACCTAGGCACGCACGCCTAGGCCGCCCCACGACCTGCTGCACCTCGCACCACCTTCGCCGTGCCACGGCGAAGGTCCCCCGCTAGTCTGATTAGGCCAAGAGGCCGTGCTTCTATCTGACAGGGTCGTAGCCCCAGCCGCCATTAACGACAACTGAAGCAGCTTCGAGGAGAGCTCCAGGCCCTGCAGCTTCAGGATCCCAGGTGCTGCAGGTTGGGGTGAAGTCTGCGGAGACTTCTGCCTCAGCATTTGGCACCGGTAGTGGCTGCAGCTGAGCGGAGAGCAAGGCGGAATCGTCCTGCGGGCGCGCGCGAGAAGAGCGCAGAGGATAGTCCCACATCGTGAGTTTACCAAACCCTGCAGTAGTATAAGTTGATTTTGTGTTTTCTACTGGTCGCCTCCGAAAGCACTGGGGTGAGGTCCCTCACCTTACTCACGCTCGCCTCGTCGGCAGTTTCGCCTCGTGGATCTGGCGGGATCCGACCCGACCCTATCTGAGCACACCTCGCGCATCACCCACACACCAGTGCGCCTGGTCACGGGCACGAAACCTGACCCGATTACCCGCGGCTCTGGGAGAGCGTCCTGTGAGTGGTTTACAGAGAGAGAGAGACGTGCGGGTAGAGGGACAGGGTAGGTTTTTCTCTTTGTGAAAGGACAGGGTGCGAGGGAAGAAGAACACACTTGGCCGAAGGAAGAAGAAAGAAGGAGAAGGCCAAGGAACAAAGCAGAAGAAGACCGCAGAAGAAGAAGAAGGAGAAGCACAAAGGAAGCACTGTAGCAGACACCACTTAAGTCGTCTGATTGAGAGATCAGACGACGGATGAAGCTGTACTTACAAAGCAAAGAAGAAGAAAAAGAAAAGAAAAGGTGCCGCAGCTGAAAGAAAAGAGAAGGAAGAAAGAAGAAGAAGACTGCAGAAGAAGAAGATAAAGAAAGAAGAAGAAGAACTGAAGAAGATCAAGAACTGTGAAGAAAGAAAAGAGAAGAGAAAGAAGAGAAAAAGAAGACAGGCAAAGAGAGAAAGAAGAGAAGAAGAAAAAGCCAAGAAACAAAATCTACTTCTCCCTCTCTCTCTCTTTCTCTCTCTTATTTTTGTAATAAAGAAGCATTGTACTTCTAGAATTCTAGTAGCTCCCTGAGTTCGACCTCGGAAGAAAAACATTTCTGAGTAAAATTGTAATAGTGGCAATGACGACAAACCGTAGTTGTTTTATCTGTACCACAATGACATTACTATAATAAGAACAAACAAAAGGCTAAGCTTCGGTGTCATCATCAGACACAATTTTTGGCGCCGTTGCCGGGGAGCAACAGCTATTCTAGAAGCTTTGAATTTCTTTTAAGAGATTGCTAATCTTTTTCTCTCTCTTGTGTGCAGGTGAAAATGAGAAGAGCAGCCCGACAACAAACACTCTACCAAACAGGTAATCCTCATTAGCCCTTTTCTTAACTCCCTTAAAATCTGAAAAGGAACAAAAAGAAAAATCAACTTAGGGCTACCTGCATCATACATAGTAATTCATCAGAGTTGCCTAATTTTCATTTCAACATATGATTAACTGTCCATCCAACTAAGGTAACTAGGGCTAAAACCTTCTTGATTAAGCCCTAGATACTAAAATTTTGAGGCAACTAAAATGGACCAACTAGAGCCAATCCAAGGATTAAAAATCTAGGGTTTTTAGAGACACACCTTCTATTAACAAAGAAAAGATCTTCCTAAAAAGAGGTGTGCCTAAGCCATTGGTTGAAAATACTTATTAAGAAAAACCCTAAACAATTGGCTCTCTAAACACTTGAACCCTAAAAAAGGAAACAAGGCCTAAATTCTCAAAGGAATCCCTAGGTAAAGTTGACCCTTAGGGTCAACCAACCTTCAAATTAGGCCACCTTGTTCACAAAAATACCTAAGAGTTCAAGTGAAACCTTAAGCACCTTGATCTTAAAGTGAAAGAGGTAGACTTAAGAGGTCAAGATCCCCATTCTGGTCTACCTGGAACCGCAGTGACAAGAGAGGTCAGGTGGGGGAAACCCTGTAACCTGTGGGGACGCTCTACCGTGTAGGGGTCTTCGCGAGACTCACCCTCTCTAGCTGCCCAGGTAATTCTCAGGTGGACGATCTTTCTGATCAAGGGGTCCATCTACCCCGCACCTCTGTAGTCACCCAAAAAATTTTTGGGTGTCTTGATTGGGTCCAGCACCTTCTAAACTCATCTATTCCAACAATGCATGAACGGTAGGAGGTCCTTAAGACCACCCTTAAGATCTCCTTTAGAATTCACTATCATCAAGGCCAAGCCTCAACGGCCGTGTTTGCACAGCAGCCCTACCCCATCATTCTCTCATCTGATTCTAAACCAAGCTCTTCTTCTTCCCCCATCATGGCTTAGCCAGTTGAGGAAGAAAACAATCTGGAGCACCAGCTCCAGCGACTCAATGACCTCTTCCAAAACTTTGTGCACCCACCGCAGCGTCCTATGATGCGGGACCATTATAATCCTGCTGCGGTGGCCATTGAGCCTCGAGTCAGAATCCCGACTGGAGGACCTGATTCTGAATTGAAGCCCAATATGATTCATGCTATACCTAAATTCCATAGGCTTAATTCCGAAGATCCCTTCCAGCACATCAAACAGCTAAAGCATCTGGCCCAAACTTTTGGGTCAAATGCGCAAAATCGGGATATTCTTCTCATGAAGATGTTCTCCTTTTCTCTTATGGACAAGGCCACTCATTGGTATCAAACTCAGACCCGACCGATCAACACTTGCAAAGAACTTCAGTCCGAATTTTTGAAAAAGTTCTTTCCCATTGGTCGAACCAATGTCTTGCGCCATCAGATTACTCACTTCACTTAGCAAACAGGGGAACCTCTCCATGAGGCATGGGATTGCTTTTAGGATCTCATGAGAAAGTGCCCCCATCACGGAGTTCCTAAATGGGAACAGGTCCAATCTTTTTACCAGGGACTCCGTGAGGACATCCGTCTTTTCGTCAATGCAACCTGCAGAGGGAATATCATGGGTCAACATGAGGACACCGTGTGGGAGATTCTCGAAAACATGTGCGAGAACTCCATCAACAATGACTCCATGGGATTATTTGACAGGATGAATACCCGCGCATCGGCGAATCTTAGGGGAGCACATGAGACGCAGGGCCTGTCCGCATCAGTCGACCTGGAATTAATGGCCAGTCGATTGGACAAGGTCTCAATCATTGAAAAGAAGGTGGATGAGCTGACTCAACACCTGCAGCGAGCCACCTCTGTGCATAGCCCCTTTGCACAGCCTCCTTCCACAAGGGAGATTGTGCAAAACATTCTCCATCGATCTTATCCTACGATGGATCCATATTGTTACGAACGCGGCTTCAAGACGGTTTTTAAGACGTCTGGGAGGTGGCCCAGACGTCTGACCAGACGTCTGGAACCCCTTCCAGACGTCTGGGATTAAATTTCTGCGGAGTACGGGGTTGCGTCTGCGCGCATGAGCGCGCAGACCTGCAACCGCCACCCGCTTTCCTCTTTTTCCCTCTCTCCTCCTGCAGGGCACAGTGCTCTCTCTCTCTCTCTCCCCGTGCGGCCTTAAAAGGCCCTCTCCCTCACCCTCATCCCCTTCGTGTCCCTCTTCTTCTTCTCCCAGCCGGTGCGAGAGCGAGCGAGCGGCGACAGCAGCGGCCACGGCAAGTGTGCGGGAGGAGGTGTTGTGCGAGGGAGGAGATGCTCGACCGTGAGGGCTCGAGCTTGCTGGGGCAGCTAGAGCCGGCCGGCGGGGGAGCAGCGGGCGTGGAGTGTCGCAAAGGGGCCGCTGCAGCTCGAGCAGCAGGCGGACGGGGCGCGGCGCGGCCGTGCGTCGCGGGCGGAGAGCGAGAGGAGCTCTGGTTCTAGAATTTTTTCCAGAATCAGATGTCTGGGCTTACGACCAGACGACGGTGAAGACATCTGGAGGATTGTCCAAATGTCTGACAGGTAAGATATTTCGTCTTCTTCCTTTTTTTGCGCGTACGACCATGCAACCGTCCGCCGCGCCTTCGTCTGCGACCCGTCCTACTAAGAACGGGTATGGGTGCGTGCAGGTTCTGCTCGAGAGGGCACGAGACTCGCCATCCAACGCGAATCGGACGTCTGGCCGCAGTGCCAGACGACGGAGAGACTTCCAGACATCCGGATTGACCATCGAACGTCTGTGAACTAAGCCAGACGCCCCTGCAGGCTTCTGGACGTCTGAGGGACTACACAGAGCGAAGGTATCATCTAAACCACCTTTTAAGACATCTGGAAGAGGTTCCAGACGTCTGATTTTGGACTGTTTCGTCGTTTTCGACCCGTTTAGGGCCCGTTCGGAGTCCGTTTTCCGCGTTTCGAGTTGCGTTCTTCCCAGAATAAAATCCTCTACCCATTTACAGTAATTATATACCGTTCTGAGAAACTCCTTGTGTTAGGACCTCGTTCCATTGCAGTCTCAGGGGTTGCGGAGGCGCGTAGGATTTCCGACCACGCCCCCAGTACTCCCGTTGTAGCTGGTAGAGTGGCTTTTAAAATTATTAGCATAATTTGTTACAATTATGGAACAATTAATAGAACCTAGGGCATTGCATGAATCCTAGGAATGAGAAACCAGATTGAATGATAGATCCTAGGGTATTGCATGAATCCGAGGAATGAGAAACTAGATTGAATGATAGATCCTAGGGTATGGCATGAATCCTAGGACTGGAAAACTAGTGATATGTATATAGATATTGCAATCTTGGAAAAGTGGAAAGGAAATAATAGCTGCCTGTAAATTGATTTAACAGCTGCCTGTTATGAATAAATAAACATGATTGAGAACATGGGTTGTATGAACGTGAAACTGGAATGGTGAAACCTAAATGTGCTGAGTTAAAAGAGCTGGAACCCTACGGGGAATTAGGAGTAGAACTCCTGGAAAGAGAATAAAATGGAACTGAGAAGGAGAGATGTGGAAGTGTGTTGTCTCTTGGGTACGTAGTGCCAGGGGAAGCACCTATTACCTATTTAGTGCAGAGCGGAGCCAGCCGCCCCAGGGACCAGGGGTTAGGTCTAGCCACTTTGTACCGACTTTTGGCCCTCGTGTACACAGTACGAAGGAGAGCTACTAGTGTAGAGCGAGTACTAGCTACCCCACAGGCCCCGGGGTGCTGCTAGCTCACCTACACCGACTTGTTAGGCCCACTGGGCAAACCAGGGTAGTCAGGCAAGGGTGCGCGGACTGTGGAGGGGCAAGACTCCTGTTTGGTTACTATGGAGGGGCTGGACCCCTGTTACTGAGAGGGCTCTGCCCTATACTGGTTCCGTGCTGTGCTTTGGGCGCACCCGTTAACGGAAACGACTGACAGCGTGCCAGTGCGGGGTAGCTACCCGTGTGTTTATCGCACGTGCCGTAGTCACCGTTACATCTGTCAGCGACCTTGGGGTGGTTGACTGAGAGTAGGATCACCACGGGGGACTCTCCCGGACAGGAGAGCACCACGTATTACTTCTACTTTTCGGAAAAGACAGCAATCAAGATCGTTCCCACGAGGAACATTCGAGATCAAGTGAAGGATCTGAGAAATAGATAAATTGTGAAATAATAGAAAGACGTAAATAAAGGAAGAAAGAAATTATAACAGCTACTGTACACTCTACTGCTTCTTTAGTTTTAGCTGCCACTCTACTTAGCATTTCACTGACGTGTTACACTCGTTACTTTTCAGGACCAGGTGTTGAGCAGCCAGGGTCAGCAACTGTAGAGGACGCTGGGCCGAGTAGGGTCCAGTAGAGTTACCACAGTTCTTTTTGTACCCCTTTTGTTCCACTGTAGTGAGTAGTTCTATTACTCTCTGTACTTCTTTACTTGTAGCTTCATGTTATGTTATAATTGTTGTTCTACTGTTGTGGTGGTATATACTGTAGTAGTTCATTTTCTTACTGCTGTATTTTGTTACTGTTAGTTATATTCATGCTGAATGTGGTTTATTTTACTGCTCTTTTGGTTACTTCCTCGTTGGACGACTATGTCTTGGGATTAGTCGAGTCGGTTCGGTTCTCGTGTCTCGTAGGGACTCGAGAATCGGGTCGTTACACATATCCATCATCTGATTCTCGGACCGGAGGTCCATCCGATCCTTTCTACACCGGCCTGGGGAATTCCACCCCCCCTTTCTCTGACTCTCTGGAGGTTCCTCAGACCTGCGAGGACCTCAACGCCATCCAGAACGACCCGTTCTCCAACACCTATAATCCTGGATGGCGAAACCATCCCAACTTTCAGTGGGCGGGAAATTCCCAAACCCAAAGACCACCCTTTTTGCCCCGCCCACAACCCCCTCGTCCTTACCAGCCGCCTCAACCCTACTTATCCATCAGGGCCAAATCAGGATCAAATGTCCCTTATCCTTCAGACTTTGGCTGACATTCAAAGAACGAATGCGACTATTCAAAAGCAACATAAGAACGAGCTTACAGAGGTTCGAAATCAACTGGCCCAGTTGGCAAATTCTCGCCAGCCAGGCACTCTTCCTTCCCAACCTCTTCCTAACCCGAATAACGTGCCAACCCAGCAACGCATTATGAACCCAAACTCGAGCCAAACCCATATGATTTATTAGTCCCCCTCTGTTCCTTCACCCGACGGGATGGAGGCTTCCACTTCCTATGCGAGCTATCAGCAGCAACCCATCTTACCCAATCCCAACCAAAACCAGGCAGGACTTAATTCTGTTACAACCCGTAGTGGTAAGGAAACCCAAGATCCACCTCATCCAAACCACTCCAAGCCTGGTAGTGATCCCAAGCCTAGGACGGTAATCCAGGACGTTCCTACCCCTATCTCAGATCCAAGACCTGGACCTATCCTAGAAGAACCAACCAAGATTCCATTTCCCGAGGCCTTGACCAAGGGAAAGAAGACTACCAAGCCCGTGGCACCTGAGGAGGACCTGGTCAAGCTCTTTGAGCAGGTCCACATAAACATCCCCTTGATGG
The DNA here is from genome assembly GCA_037157565.1 of Thalassia testudinum. Taxonomy (NCBI): domain Eukaryota; kingdom Viridiplantae; phylum Streptophyta; class Magnoliopsida; order Alismatales; family Hydrocharitaceae; genus Thalassia; species Thalassia testudinum. The sequence continues at coordinate 60,125,021 of JAZHRO010000013.1, read as the reverse complement.
ATGCAATCCACCACGTACCGACTTACGCACGATTCTTAAAGAATGTGTGTACACCCCAGCATAAGCTGCGAACCAAGAGTGGGAGTCCAATTGTTCTGTCAGAGCAAGCCAGCTCTATAATCCTAAGCAGACTCCCACCCAAGGCTAAAGATCCTGGTACTCCCCTGATTTCGTACAAGATAGGTGATACCCAATTTGATAAAGCCTTGCTAGACTTGGGTGCTTCCATAAATCTGATACCCACATCCTTACTTGACCATCTAGAAGAATCTGAGCTAAAACCAACTGAGGTGACATTACAATTAGCAGATCGATCTATAAAGTCACCAAAAGGGATTCTTGAGGATGTTATTGTGAGGGTACGGGATTTCTACTTTCCTGTAGACTTCATAGTCTTAGACATGGACGCACCTGAGAACCCTAGGGATACACCAATCATTTTAGGGAGACCTTTCTTGGCTACTGCTAGAGCCAACATTAGCGGTGAGGAGGGCCAAATAGAGCTCAAATTTGGGAATCAAACCCTGAAAATTTATATATTTAAGGCCCAACAAGGAATTAATTGCGGTGTCATCAAACAGATTTGTGACATTAGGACTTTGGTTGATGAAACATACTTCCAGAATGACTTGATTATACCTCATCAACCGCAGAAAGATCTTGACCCGCAAACAGAGGAGTCGAATCCAGATTTGGACAACCCAGTAACTCCTACCCTTGAACCTCACGTCTATTCTGAACCACCCGCCACTGTTGATAACCCCATCCTCGAGCTAAAGCCCCTTCCTGCTCACTTGAAATACATCTTTTTGGGTTCTAATCAGACCCTTCCTGTGATTATCAATTCCAACCTCAATCCCGAACAGGAATCCCGTCTGATTGCTGTCCTCCAGCAACATCGCAGAGCCATCGGGTGGACTCTCGATGATTTGACTGGAATAAGTCCCTCTTATTGTACTCATCATATCTATTCAGAAGAGGGTGCACGACCTTCTCGTGAAATGCAGAGACGTTTGAACCCTAATCTGCAGGAGGTCATGAAAAAGGAGATCATCAAGTGGTTAGATGCCAGAATCATCTACCCGATCTCCGATAGTCGTTGGGTGAGCCCAATTCAAGTTGTGCCTAAGAAGGCAGGAATCACCACTATAACGACTAAAATCGGAGAAGTCATTCCTACCCGATTAGCCAACACGTGGAGAGTCTGTATAGAGTATCGCCGACTCAATTCCTCCACGAAGAAGGATCATTTCCCACTACCTTTCATTGATCAAATTCTCGAGAAACTAGCGGGAAATAGGTTCTTCTGCTTTCTTGACGGGTACTCCGGTTACAACCAGGTGGCAATCCATCCTGAGGACCAAGAAAGACCACATTCACCTGCCCCTTCGGAACATACGCTTTCCGAAGGATGCCTTTCGGTCTTTGCAATGCACCCGCTACTTTTCAGCGGTGCATGCTTGCCATATTCTCAGATATGGTAGGTGACTATCTGGAAGTCTTCATGGATGACTTTTCAATTTTTGGAGCATCATTTGAATATTGCCTCCAACACTTAGTCCAGATACTCAAGCGGTGCATCGATGTGAATTTGGTTCTTTCCTGGGAAAAGAGCCATTTCATGGTGCCTAAGGGAATTGTCCTGGGACATTTAATTTCGTAAAAAGGCATCCAAGTGGATCAAGCTAAGGTTGATCTGATCTCTCGCCTTCCTATGCCTAGCTCGATCAGGGACATCCGTTCTTTTCTGGGGTACGTCGATTTTTACCGTCGTTTCATTCCTGATTTCTTGAAAATCGCGTGCCCCTTGACTTCTCTTCTCTCTAAGGATGTACCCTTTGAAATCTCCAAGGAATGCACACTAGCCTTTGAAAACCTTCGTGACCGAGTCACCCAGGCACCTATCCTACAATTCCCTGACTGGTCTCAACCCTTTGAGATCATGTGCGATGCGTCTGATTTCGCTGTAGGAGCGGTCCTGGGGCAGAAAGCTGACGGAAAACCCGTGGTCATCTACTACGCTAGCAAGACACTTGACAAGGCTCAGCGTAACTTTATGGTTACGGAGAAAGAGCTGCTAGCCGTAGTATTTGCCCTTGAAAAATTTCGATCGTATCTCCTGGGTTCCCATGTCATCATCTACTCGGATCACACGGTTGTAAGGCATCTCCTTGCCAAGAAGGACGCGAAGCCCTGACTAATTCGTTGGATCTTGCTGTTGCAAGAATTCAATCTTGAGATTCGCGACAAGGCGGGAAGGCAGAATGTGGTAGCCGACCATCTGTCCCGTCTTCCTTCTGAGATTATCAACCCTTTTGGACCCATCACGGAACATTTTCCTGATGAGCACCTGCTGACTATCGGTACTAGACATCCATGGTTTGTTGATATAGTAAACTACTTGGCATCTCATCAGATCCCGTCTGATTGGCCGAAGGCCAAGAAAGACAAATTGCGTTCTGATGCCAAGTATTACATCTGGGAAGACCCGTACCTTTTCCGCATAGGTGCTGATCAAGTCATCCAAAGATGTGTCCCGGAGGAGGAAATCAACAATATTCTCTCTTTCTGCCATGACAAGGCATGCGGTGGCCACTTCTCTGGGCATAAAACCGCATCAAAAGTCCTCCAGTGTGGCTTTTACTGGCCCACGCTGTTCAAAGACGCATACAATCACTGCAAGGCATGCAGTAGTTGCCAGACTTTAGGCAACATGAGCCGTCGCGACATGATGCCTTTGCAGCCGATTCTCGTATGCGAAATCTTTGATGTTTGGGGGATTGATTTTATGGGCCCCTTTCCTGCTTCAGATGGTTTCGAATACATTCTGCTTGCTGTGGACTACGTGTCCAAATGGATCGAAGCCATACCGACCCGAACCTGTGATCACAAAATCATTCTCAAATTCATTCATCAAAACATTTTCTCAAGGTTCGGGATTCCTTGTGCTATAATCTCTGATGGGGCGACCCATTTCACAAATGCTCAGTTTAGGTCACTGATGACCAAATACGGGGTGTCTCACCGAATCTCTACTCCTTACCACCCCCAAACTAATGGTCTAGCTGAGCTATCAAATCGGGAGATAAAGAATATCCTTCAGGTCACTGTTCGGCCTGATAGGAAGGACTGGTCGTCCCGACTTTCGGAAGCATTGTGGGCCTATAGGATCGCCCACAAAACCCAATTAGGCATGTCTCCCTTTAGACTGGTATATGGGAAGGAGTGTCACCTTCCCTTAGAAATGGAGCATAAAGCCTATTGGGTAGTACGGAATTGTAATCTAGATCTTTCGAAGGTTGGAACCCACATAAAAACTTCAAATCAGCAAGATCGATGAATTACGCCTAGACGCGTATGAGAACTCATGAATCTACAAGGAGCGGGTTAAAGCCTTCCATGACAAGCATATCTCGAGAAAGATCTTTCATCCTGGTCAGAAGGTCCTACTCTTTGATGCCCGAATCAAACTTTTCCCTGGAAAGCTGCGATCCAAGTGGGTCGGACCATATTTAGTCCGACAGGTTTTTGGAAATGGAGCCATCGAAATCAGTCTGCTCAGTCACGATTCCGAACCTTTCATCGTGAACGGTCAAAGACTCAAGCCATTCATTGATGTGACTTCTACTGATTCGGCTGAATCATCTTATATCCTCCATTCCCCTTGAGCTTATTGCGCCCAGCCGATGGCGTAAAACTCAGCGCTTAACGGGAGGCAGCCCGTCATTTTCCTGAAAATCTAAAACCTTTTTCACACCTTTGTGCACTTAAGGTTCGCCCTTATAGACAGCCGACTCCACCTCAGATGCTTGCATCTGAGATTAGAAATCGTCCGCAAAATTCATCCCGACCCATCACTCATCAAAACATCTGTCTTAAGGAATGAAGTAAATAAAAACCCCCTAAGTCACAATGAGGACATTGCAAACCTTAGTCATGGGGGGGTATAAAAGTGCAAAACTTGTAAGAAAAGGTTTTAAACAAAAAATTCACATATGCCAAAAACACCATAAAAATTTAAAAAAAATTTCAAAAAAAAAAAAAAGAATAAGAGGAGAAAGGAAATTTTATGGGAGAAGGAAAAGAAACAAAATGAAAAAGGAGCGCAAAAATGAAAGAAAAGAGTCATTAGTAAGAAACTACGGAATTGACCTAAGTTCTAGACCTTATTCAAGAAAAAAAGAAAAAGAAAAGTGCATGGTGAGATTAGTAAGAATGCAAACTTTAGGCATTCTTGGATAGACTCTTAGTACCCATTAAGATCTAGACATTCCTCAAGAGGTTGAGGAAAATGAAAAGCTTAAGTATTAGGTCCAAGGCTTAGGGAGTATTTGACCTCATTAACTAACTTTTGGTTTACGGGACTCAGTAACCTAAGCACCCTAACCTCACACACAGCCTGGTTCAGTAAGCATAAAAATCAAAATCAAGCAAAAGCGTCACAAAATTCTGAAAAGTACGCCTAGAGTAGGAGCGGCCGACCAACACAAGTTGATTTGGACGAGTTCCCAACGCGGAGAGGCGGGAAATCCCCTCGAAGATGCGTAACAAAATATCATCTCCTCGGTGCTTGTCTCTTAGGATATTTACATATCCTACTGGGGGCATGTAAGCACTCTGCTGGTTCAGATTCCATGGATGGCATTATCATGAAGTGTCAATTGCTAGGGTCTGGATTCGGCCACGGAACACCATGGATGGGATTATCTCGAAATCTCAATAGCCAGGGTTCCAGGGGTTGCCATGGGCAGTGCTATCTCGAAGCATCGATTGCCAGGAACCCTTGAGGATTGATGATGGGAGTAAGGAATCTGATACAGACCGTGTTGAAAAGCAATCCTAAGCTAGAATTAAAAAGAAAAAGAGAGAAAACTCTCCAAAAAAAAAAATTTCTATCTCTCTCTTAAAAAACGCACTACGAACTGAGCCAGGGCTAAAATTATTTCAAGTACGGGTGCTTTAACCACAAAGTCCAATAGACCTTAGGTTAGTTCTTGTGGGCCTTAAAAACCTTTGCTAAGGACTGAGGCTGAGGCTAGACAGATCTGGATCTTGATTGGTACTAGAGTACCTTTTAGGCCTATGGTCAGCATTCTAACCTAATCTAAGTTCAAATGAAAAAGCACTTATCTGAAGTTATTAAAAACATCATGGTCTAGAACAAAGGTTAAAACCTTAAGTTTTTGCTAAGGGACTAGCAAAAGCTAGGCATGGGGATATGATGAGAACCTCATCATGAACCCTAACTAGCACAATCTAACTTACATATGCGAGAAAAAGCTCCTACATAACTCATAGAAAGGCTTGACTCAGAAAATTCTGAGTTTGTAAAGAAAACAGGTCATAAGGGGTAAAAATGCAATTTCACCAACACAATCAGTAAACAGGGTAACTCAGGGTCCAAACATAGGTCAAACTAACCTAATAAGAAGGAAAGTGGGATGATTTGATCCAACAAGGGCTACAGCAACTCCAAGGAATTAAATGACATTCTGTAACCCTAAAACAAATCCACTTCAATTCACGAGGTTCGAGGTAGAGTAAAAATCGAATAAACCCTCTAAAATTCATATAAAAATAATCTCTAGGGTTTAGAACCTTCAATTTGGCCTTGGGAACCCATTTTGACCTACATTGAGAACCATGCCCAATTAATGATTAAATTTAGGTTTTTACGTAAATTGGCCGGTCAAACAAGGTCTGACCTAGAAATAAAATTCACCATTAGAATCCCTAGGTCCCATTCAGTCATGCATAAAAACTTGAACCTAAGATGAGACCTTCTTGATCGACTTTGCATTTTGGTCCTTATCTATTACTTTTTGACCCTCAACTTTCGAAACCCTTGCATTTTGGCCCCTAGGTTCTTCGTCGTTCTTTGCATACAGGTCCCTCCTGCAAGTCTCTAAGCAGCGCCATGCTCCGGCGACTTTGCGCGGAGCATGGCGCCGCGCAGGGTGAGGGAGGGTACCTACCAATTGAACCGGGTGTTCCCTGCGACGTTTGCTGTCGCAGGGACACCGCCATGACCTCTGCCCTCGCCCACACCTTCTGTGCAAACGTGCGAAAGGTATGGGTCGCAGTTCCGACCACTCTCCGGCGAGGGAGGCAGTCGCTTCCCTGGACCCACCCCTTCGCCTCCGCCTTTATAAGGACCAGCGTCGCCAGCCGACTCTGGTAACTCAGTCCTGACGGAGAAAAACCCCCACCTTTCCTCTCTTCCCACTTCTGCAGAAACCCACCAACTCCGGCGGCTCCTCCTCCGTCTCGTCGCTCTGCTGCAATACCAGCAGCAGAGCCACCTTCGCCTGCTCTTCCCGCGTCGCACCGTACCCAGTGCGCGCCCTCCCGCTCTCTTCCTCGCCACCGCCCTCCCCCTCTGGGTATTTCTTCTCCGGCGACAGTCGATACGACTGTCGCCCTGCTCCGGCCCCTTCGTCCCCGTAATTAGGTCAAAACTATTCCCCATCTCCCCCTCTTTCTTTTCCTCACTATCTTTCATTCGATTAAACCCTCGACCGCTCCTGTCCACCGTCACCTTCCTTGACTCCGGCCACCCTCCGGAGAGACGCTCCCATCGCTCCGCAGCCCCACACACCTCGATGACCCTCAAATAACCTCCGCCCACCCACTGCCGCTCTACACCCTCTCATCGCTCCCTCGAACACACCCACACCTCCGGTCACAGGACGACCTAGGCACGCACGCCTAGGCCACCCCACGACCTGCTGCACCTCGCACCACCTTCGCCGTGCCACGGTGAAGGTCCCCCGCTAGTCTGATTAGGCCAAGAGGCCGTGCTTCTGTCTGACAGGGTCATAGCCCCAGCTGCCATTAACGACAACTGAAGCAGCTTCGAGGCGAGCTCCAGGCCCTGCAGCTTTAGGATCCCAGGTGCTGCAGGTTGGGGTGAAGTCTGTGGAGACTCTGCCTCAGCATTTGGCACCGATAGTGGCTGCAACTAAGCGGAGAGCAAGGCGGAATCGTCCTGCGGGCGCGCGCGAGAAGAGCGCAGAGGATAGTCCCACATTGTGAGTTTACCAAACCCCGCAGTAGTATAAGTTGATTTTGTGTTTTCTACTGGTCGCCTCCGAAAGCACTGGGGTGAGGTCCCTCACCTTACTCACGCTCGCCTCGTCCGCAGTTTCGCCTCACGAATCTGGCGGGATCCGACCCGACCCTATCTGAGCACACCTCGCGCATCACCCACACACCAGTGCGCCTGGTCACGGGCACGAAACCCGACCGGACTACCCGCGGCTCTGGGAGAGCGTCCTGTGAGTGGTTTACAGAGAGAGAGATGTGCGGGTAGAGGGACAGGGTAGGTTTTTCTCTTTGTGCAAGGACAGGGTGCGAAGGAAGAAGAACACACTTGGCCGAAGGAAGAATAAAGAAGGAGAAGGCCAAGGAACAAAGCAGAAGAAGACCGCAGAAGAAGAAGGAGAAGCACAAAGGAAGCACTGTAGCAGACACCACTTAAGCCGTCTGATTGAGAAATCAGACGACGGATGAAGCTCTACAGACAAAGCAAAGAAGAAGAAAAAGAAAAGAAAAGGTGCCGCAGCTGAAAGAAAAGAGAAGAAAGAAGAAAGAAGAAGAAGACCGCAGAAGAAGAAGATAAAGAAAGAAGAAGAAGAACTGAAGAAGATCAAGAACTGTGAAGAAAGAAAAGAGAAGAGAAAGAAGAGAAAAAGAAGACAGGCAAAGAGAGAAAGAAGAGAAGAAGAAAAAGTCAAGAAACAAAATCTACTTCTCCCTCTCTCTCTCTTTCTGATGTAAACACAATTACACTACTTAAAAGGTCTATTTTTGCATGTTCTTAAGCATAGGATTGCATTTCATGATATAAATATTGCATTACATGCATCATCTTGCATTTAGAATAGTTTGAATAAAATGGAGGTTAATTGTCTCCTTTTATGTGCTTGGACAGGGAAAATATTTTATCAGGGCCTCGGATCAAAGATCCAACCGTATGGATGTGATCATGGCGACGATTGGAGTTCAACGACTCCAAGATCGCCCTAATCAGGCATCCGTAGCATCAGATAAGTGACCCGGGAACCCTAGAAGATCAAGGGCCAGGATGGTGTAAATCCGCACTTCAGATGATAAATCCGACACACGGATGAATTCGGATCGACGATCGCAGCCCAACGACACAAAAATCAAGTCAATCCGACATCCGTGGCACCATCTACAACTTCCAGAAGATGGGCGGCCAAGATGGCGCCACGTGGCGCCATCTCAGTCGCCCAAACGGCCGCTTGCATTTTGAGAAGGCCCCCGCCCGATCGCTCTCCGCCGTCAGATGGAGATCCAACGGCTGTGGTCGCTCGCGCTTAAAAGCGTCCGCACGACCATTTCGTCCGCGTAGCGTAGCGACGACGCAGCCGCGGGCGAAGCAGAGGTCGAGGGTTCGAGCCGCGATGAGGGGGTGGAAGGCGCGGGCGAGTGGGCGCGGATGAGCGTCAGATGAAGATCCAACGGCTGCGCGCGCTCAATCAGGACAACGCGCGATTGGACGCCCGCGCGTAACGCGCGATCGCACGCGGGCGGGCGCGCTACGCAGCGGTCGCGGATGCGATTTAAGCCGTCCGATCTCGCGATCGGACGGCTGAGACTTCGCGGACGTGCGAAGGCGTTACGCGCGTAGGCAGCCGAGCGGGAGCGCGTGGGCGCGGCGGCGACGGCCACGTCGGGGCTTTAGTGACGGATTTATCCGTCACTAAAGACCCCTTATTTATTATTTTGAAGATGTAATGTCTATTTTGCCCCCACTCCTTGCAACTATAAAAGGAGACCCCCTCCATACGAAATTCTCATCCCTTCTTTCTCCTCTCTACCCCTCCAAAGCTCAAGAGAAGCTTGTCCCACACCCGGGATGCTTCTCGCGAGATAAAGTCCAATTTTCGTTCCCCTTCGGAAGTGGATCCCGCGACGACGACGGCGTGCTGCTTCGTTCCCGTTCTTATGCTTCGTCCTCCTTCGTCCCGCTTCGTTCTCCTTCGTCCATGCGTCGTCCCATCCGGCTCGTCCTCCAAGCAACCGTCGAGGAGGATTTCTCTCTCCCTGTTCTTTTTACCGCTTTCTAGTATAGATTTACTACTTTTTAGATTAATCTACTCGTCCTCCAAGCAATCGTCGAGGAGGACATTTCTCTCTCCATTCTTTTAATGCTTTCTAGAGTTAATTTATCGCTTTCTAGAGTAATTGTTTTATGCTTTCTAGTTGTAATGAATAATCTCTTCAATACAAAAATTCCTTGTTTATTCTACATCTCATTTTGATTTCTCTGTGTAATATTCTCTTTCTCTCTTACTCTCTCTCTCTTCTATTTATTGTAAATAATTAGATGGTTCTAAATTGAATTATTCTGTAACAAATAAAAAGAAACGCGTAGTTTTCAAATCAAACGTCTGCCTCCCTGTGTTCGACCCGGAATTTTAATTTCGGTATAAATTTTATTTGTTGAACACGAATTCTTCGCTTTCGAACTACAACGACGGGTTTTTCAAAACCGAACACGTTAGCGTAGGTTCATACACGTTCAACATTTTGGCGCCATTGCCGGGGAGGCAACGCTCTTTGATTTCTCTTCGCGTTTTGTAACTTACAAATCATTTACCTCACTTTTATCCTTTCTTATTGTAATTGCAGGTACTCTTTTGAGGTAGGCAAAAGCTGTAAATTGGAGTAAAGTGCTGTAGAAGGTTTTGTGAGTTACCCCCCACCTCCCACCCATTAGATTTCATTTCATCACATAATAACTCAAACATCAATCAACCTAGGTGTCTTTATAAACTCTAAGGTTAGATTGTTTGTTGTTTGACACCCATACTCACTCCAACCCCCACATTAAAAAAAAAAAAAAAAAGAAAAAAAAAATCTCACAGAGGTACACAACCTCGTCTGATTTTCAAACTCAACCGGTAAACCAATCTTAGGAGCCGGTACACACATCTAAACACATAATTGAGTAGAAATCAGATTAGGTAATCATTTGTGTGCCTAATTAAGTGGTGCAACAGGCCAATTGTTTGAGTTGATTGGGCCGCACCACTTCAAATAAAATCAACTCATCAAGTAGCTTCCAATTAGGTTCAACTCTTAGGGATTTACCAGGCACTCCACATTTTTTTTAAACTTTAAAGGAAAACATCTTCACCTGTGCTTGCAAAAACTTGGTGTGCTAATGAAACTTGATTGAAAACACCTAAAGTTGAATCCTAAAAGCTACTAAGCAAGATTTGAACCTTAAAATTGACCACATCAAAAACAATCTTGCTTGAAAACCACTGGTTGTGCACTCACACATGAATCAATCAATCATTAAGGGCACAACCAATTTAAAGGGCCCATCACATTCCAATGCACATTCAAACCTAGCCCTAAATAAAACAGAGTAGACGTTGGCCTTAAGGATTGGACTCGCTCTTCAGAACTCAGAACGAGATTATTTTCGATTAGTCTGTTTCTACTGTTCAATCTGATGTCTAGCTAGGGGAGCAGAGTCAAACGATCGCGGCTGGGGGGTACACTAGGAACCGGAGGCGCAAGCCGAAGGAAGAACCTTCTCCCCAGTCCCTCCTTCTAACTGGTTGGATTGAACAGACGGAAGTAGATCAAATCGTTCCTTTATCTCAAGACGGGTTTTGAGAGTCTGTAGGTCTTTAGGCTAACCTATTTAAGGACAGGTTTGATTGTTTGTATTGCAGGGCACCTTTCTTCCTCCCGTGTATCATGAATCCTTCCACATATTTCACGCATTCCTGCTCTTTCCCTCCTGTTGTAAATTATCCTCAACATGGCGATTATCCCAGCTCGTATTGTAATCGACCATCAATTAGTTGAGATAATTCGGATTGGGGATATAATTCCGGACCCCCGTGTTTAGGGTCTAACCCTGAACACTTTGATTCTGATTTCTATCCTTCTCAGAGTTACATCGATTATAGATCGTCCTCCTTTCATGAACAACCTAATACGATCTACAACCAAGAAGGATTTACTGATCCTTACCCATCCTCTGATTTCACTGCCTTTAGGTCATCACCATCTTTTGAACAATCTGAAATGACCTATTATCAGGATGGGTATAACGAATCTCAATTCGTTAATTCCTCTACATTGATGTCAAACCCACCCAACCCTGAACCAACTCATTTGGTTCAGGTTAATCAGGTTCAAGATAAGGTTCTGGCTAACTTGAGGAATATCATTCAATCTTTAGAAGTTCAGCCAATACCTTGCATTGAGAGATTGGAGCCCCTGATTGAAATGATTGATGATTTAAACAAGTCTTTGTTGGATTGGCTCCAGGATGTTAAGGATAAGAACCCGGGTGAGTTTCTACTTGGGAAATTAGCGAAATTGAGGATGAGATTCGTGGTTGCTTTGATTCAATCTTGGAATAATTCCCAAGATGAACCCTCTTCAGGAAAGCCAACGACAGAACCCGCTCAGGCACCTGTTGGGGGGGACACGTGTTACGAGGCTGACCAGATTGAATTAAAGCAACCAATTAAAGATGATCCGATTTCTTCACCTGAGATCCCTGAGCCGGGTTACGAGGAAACATGTGTCTCCTTGGAACACAAAGTGACAAATGATTTTGGGACATACATTGATACGGATCTTGATGGTGAAGATTCAAATTGCGAAGTCTCACGCGAGTTTTCTGAACACGATTTCTGTGAGACGATTGGGCCTGAGGAATCTGATAGATCAATTGATAGCCCAATAACTGAGAACACTGATCTTATTAGGGCACACATTACGGATCCAGAATCTCATTTTCTGGAAGAATCAATTCAATGCCCTGATTATCAGTTACACCCTGTTGAGCTTATTGATAATTCTAATTCTGAGATAATTAGACCCAAGTCAATTTTGATTTTGCCCATTTAGACTTGGAGATTTCAGACGGGGTGATGAATATACAAGAGGTCCTGGAATTTGATATGCTGAATGAGGAGGATAGGAGCTGGAAAGTGTTGATTTGGGAAATTAATTTTGGAGGAAATGGAAGATTGAGTCGAAGGGTTCCTTTTAAGCTGAAACCATCAAATCAGAACCCTTACGACATTTGTTTCGAGGATGTTCAACTCAAGCACACATTCAACGATTATCCTTTTGAGCTTCAATTTTCTGTAACCCGACTTTTTGGTCTTGGGTTGCATCCTCATAAATCGCAGGCCCGACCCCGCTTGCATTCTGATTTTAGGTTTTGGGTAATTTTTATCCAGAACCTAAGATATTCTCGATTATGGGGGATGGGTCTGCACCACAATCTGGTCCACATCTGTGGACCGTTGTTGAAAGGTCAGAGGATTCTTCTGTTTATATTAATTCTGACCTGCACTTATGAATTCTTCATTTCTTTTCTTTATATAGTGTGCCTAGCTGAAGGTACTAAACTCAGCACTTATACAGTTCTTTTTCATTTTCATCTCGGAGCAGACCTGATATTCACGCAATTCAGGTGCTTTCTTCGCTTTTCCACTCTGTTTTATGTCTTTTTAATACAATGAGGACATTGCATTAGATAGGCATGGGGGGGTGGATATTTATCTCTGAATTCATTCGTCAGCTCCATAGATTTGTTTATTTTCTTTTATAAAAATTAAAAAAAAAATTCGGAATTAGGAAAGAGAATTTGGGTTTAAGAAAATTTGCAATCTTAGGAAATACTACAATAGGATCTGAACACAAAGACCCCTCAAGTCTTTGGACTTAATTAGCCTGTGTATCCACTAAAATGTGGATTTGTCTTCGAGTCCTCGCCATCTTAATTCTATTATAATTGGAATAAATAAGTTTGGGTGATAAGTACATGACTTATTAACCCGCACTCTGATTTGAGGGAATTTTGAGTTTTAAGCATCTACACACTTTCTTTACACTGACTCGTTATTCGGCGATTCTAACAGAAATTGGGTAGCTAATGAACCTTTTAGGGTGATATGGCTGGCAAGTTATCGTGGGTAACAGCCCATAGGTAGGTTGTCCAGAGCCCAATCACTGGACCTTTCTCTTTTTGCTGCCTTTAGGTAAATCTTAGATCAGGGAAGCCACCTACTTAAAAAAAAAAAGAAAAAAAAAAAAGCAAAAAGAAAAAGGAGAAAAGAACAAAAAGAAATAAGCCACACTTCGCCGCACGAGTATGGCTGGCAAGTTGTCGGTGGTAATAGCTCATCGACCGGTTGTCCAGAACCCAGCTCAGAAAATGCACTAAAAATTCCCAAAACACTTAGGAAGAAGCGGAGAAGTAGAATAAACCGGGGAGATATACACTGGATTCACCCTTGTGTTGACCCCGTTAAAAAATAAAAGTAGGGAGAAAGCTACCGGTTGTAAAGATACACCTTTAGGCAGAATTCTTTCTGAGGTCACCTAGAGGTGTAGAAATCCGAAGTCCGTTCTAATTGCTGGTCAACGAGTCTATCACAATCACAATAAGATGCTTAAAACTTAGGGTTCTCATCAAATCTTGGGTGAGTTGAATGGTCATAGAAAGCCACTCTTGAACCCTAAAATTTGAAAATCCAAAAAAATTAGAAAAGAGTAAAAAGAGAAAAAGAAATTTTTCTTTGAATAAGGCGAGGGCTTGGGGCGGTCTACGTTTTGGCTGATACCCGGGCACTGTTGTGTCTTTGAAAGTTTAGTTCCTAAGTAGACAATTTCTTAATGATTGAAAATAACTCAGGTCCAAATAATCTAACTTAATTCTTTTATAAATAGCATATAGTTTTTGCTAGGGACTAGCAAAAGATAGGCATGGGGGTATGATGTAAACACAATTACACTACTTAAAAGGTCTATTTTTGCATGTTCCTAAGCATAGGATTGCATTTCATGATATAAATATTGCACTACATGCATCATCTTGCATTTAGAATAGTTTGAATAAAATGGAGGTTAATTGTCTCCTTTCATGTACTTGGACAGGGAAAATATTTTATCAGGGCCTCGGATCAAAGATCCAACCGTATGGATGTGATCATGGCGACGATTGGAGTTCAACGACTCCAAGATCGCCCTAATCAGGCATCCGTAGCATCAGATAAGTGACCCGGGAACCCTAGAAGATCAAGGGCCAGGATGGTGTAAATCCGCACTTCAGATGATAAATCCGACCACACGGATGAATTCGGATCGACGATCGCAGCCCAACGACACAAAAATCAAGTCAATCCGACATCCGTGGCACCATCTACAACTTCCAGAAGATGGGCAGCCAAGATGGCGCCACGTGGCGCCATCTCAGCCGCCCAAACGGCCGCTTGCATTTTGAGAAGGCCCCCGCCCGATTGCTCTCCACCGTCAGATGGAGATCCAACGGCTGCGGTCGCTCGCGCTTAAAAGCGTCCGCGCGACCATTTTGTCCGCGTAGCGCAGCGGCAACGCAGCCGTGGGCGAAGCCGAGGTCGCGGGTTCGAGCCGCGGTGAGGGGGTGGAAGGCGCGGGCGAGCGGGCGCGGACGAGCGTCAGATGAAGATCCAACGGCTGCGCGCGCTCAATCAGGACGACGCGCGATTGGACGCCCACGCGTAACGCGCGATCGCACGCGGGCGGGCGCGCTACGCAGCGGTCGCGGACGCGATTTAAGCCGTCCGATCTCGCGATCGGACGGCTGAGACTTCGCGGACGTGCGTAGGCGTTACGCGCGCGGGCAGCCGAGCGGGAGCGCGTGGGCGCGGCGGCGACGGCCACGTCGGGGCTTTAGTGACGGATTTATCCGTCACTAAAGACCCCTTATTTATTATTTTGAAGATGTAATGTCTATTTTGCCCCCACTCCTTGCAACTATAAAAGGAGACGCCCTCCATACGAAATTCTCATGCCTTCTTTCTCCTCTCTACCCCTCCAAAGCTCAAGAGAAGCTTGTCCCACACCCGGGATGCTTCTCGCGAGATAAAGTCCAATTTTCGTTCCCCTTCGGAAGTGGATCCCGCGACGACGACGGCGTGCTGCTTCGTTCCCGTTCTTATGCTTCGTCCTCCTTCGTCCCGCTTCGTTCTCCTTTATCCAGGCGTCATCCCATCCGGCTCGTCCTCCAAGCAACCGTCGAGGAGGATTTCTCTCTCCCTGTTCTTTTTACCGCTTTCTAGTATAGATTTACTACTTTCTAGATTAATCTACTCGTCCTCCAAGCAATCGTCGAGGAGGACATTTCTCTCTCCATTCTTTTAATGCTTTCTAGAGTTAATTTATCGCTTTCTAGAGTAATTATTTTATGCTTTCTAGTTGTAATGAATAATCTCTTCAATACAAAAATTCCTTGTTTATTCTACATCTCATTTTGATTTCTCTGTGTAATATTCTCTTTCTCTCTTACTCTCTCTCTCTTCTATTTATTGTAAATAATTAGATGGTTCTAAATTGAATTATTCTGTAACAAATAAAAAGAAACGCGTAGTTTTTAAATCAAACGTCTGCCTCCCTGTGTTCGACCTGGAATTTTAATTTCGGTATAAATTTTATTTGTTGAACACGAATTCTTCGCTTTCGAACTACAACAACGGGTTTTTCAAAATCGAACACGTTAGCGTAGGTTCGTAGCGTTCAACACTTTCTCTCTCTTATTTTTGTAATAAAGAAGCATTGTACTTCTAGAATTCTAGTAGCTCCCTGAGTTCGACCTCAGAAGAAAAATATTTCTGAGTAAAATTGTAATAGTAGCAATTACGACAAACCGTAGCTATTTTATCTGTACCACAACAACATTACTATAATAAGAACAAACAAAAGGCTAAGCTTCGGTGTCATCATCAGACACTAACATGTCAAGATCCTGATCCTCGAGTTCCTTGATGAATCCACAATCCTCAAATCCTCTTATCGCCTTAAAAATATCCAAAGTTAATTTCTTATCCCCAAAGGCGATCTCCATACTACCACTTTCACAGTTTATGTTGGCCTTGGCGGTAGCTAGGAATGGACGCCCCAGAATGATGGGCATGTTCCTCAAATCATTAGGTACATCCCTGTCAAGGACAAGAAAATCTACACGAAAATAAAAATCCTTGACCTTGACAATTACATCCTCAATAACGCCTCTTGGTGTGGTGACCGATCGGTCCGCTAATTGTAGCGTTACTGAGGTTAGCCTGAGTTCACTTAACTCAAACTTCTCATAAATAGAAGTTGGGATTAGGCTGATGGATGCACCTAGGTCCAATAGTGTCCTATCAAAAGTGTATTCCCCAATAATGCATGAGATCAAGGGGGCACCTTGATCTTTCTTCTTTTGAGGAAGGTGATGCAGGATTACAAAACTTGCTTGCTCAGAGAGAATCACCTTCCTCAGAGTGGGTTCTCTTGGCTTACGCTTTTAGGTACACAATTCTTTCAAGAATTTAGCATAAGCCGGGATGTGCTTAATAGCATCGAGGAGCGGAATATTGATCTCTACGTTCTTGAATAAATTCAAAAGCTCCTTGTTGCTGTCTAGGGTTTTCTTCTTCTTGGTTTTCAATAGGGCCTTAGGGAACAGGATATGGGTGGAATTTTCAATTTCCAGTCCCTGGGCCTTATTGTCTTCTTCAGCCTCCTCCTTCTCTTTCTCAAGCTCCCCAGGATTTTGACTTCTAGAAGGTAATTCTGGGTTCTGGGTCTGCTTCCCACTTCTCAAGGTGACAGAGTTTGCAGAGGCATAAGGATTTGGGTCTTGAGGTGGATTAGTGAAGATTGGAAGGCCTTGGTTGGTCATGTAACCAGAAGAAGAAGAGGGACCCTGCTCAACCACCTAAGCATGCGCGTGTGGGTTCATTTGATTCCCGTACCCTTGGGCTCTATTGCCCTGATTTTGCACATTACGCGGGTTTGGTACGGGTTGAGATGGTAGGGATCCAGGTTGTCGGGTGTCTGCAATTAACCCGGATTGCAAGTTATCCAAGGATGTCTTCATTTGTTGCATAAGCTGAAGCATGGACCCTTGCATTTCCACCATCTGCCGGTTCAAATCAGCCTGCCCCGCAGATTGTTGGGCATTCCAAGATGGCTGATTAACTGATCTCGAGGGCAACTAGTTGTATACTTGACCTTGACCCATGGGTTTTTGAGATGCATAGTTGCTGGGTCGAGATTGGGTCTGTTGCCCCTGATTTTTCCAAGAGAAGTTAGGGTGGTTCCTCCATCCCAAGTTAAAAGTGTTGGAATACGAGTTAGACCTAACATTCTGCTACATTGCATATGCATCCTCATAAAACGAGGATGAAGAGAAGGAAGGATCAGAGAAACTGGGATCAAAGGCCCCAGTTTGGAACCCATATGGTTCCGAGAAATCCTGGCTCACAGGTTGAGCCGAATCGAGTTGGTTCAGGAATTCCCGCCTCGTGGGAGCTCGTGAGGAATGGAATCCCGAATTCTGGGACTGAGTGGGTAAAGAAGTGTTTCCTGAATTCCCAGACATCCATTCTTCCATTTTCTTAGCAACCAAGTCCATTTTATCCAGTTTATTACAAATTAATTCCATGTCAAATGAATGAGAATCCTGGATCTCATTAGCACTTGACCTAGGTTGTTGGGACCGGTTGAATGCATCCATGGAGGCATGATTAATTGAGTTCTCGCTTATTTCCTTAAACAGGTCGTATGTGCCATCTGCATAGCTGTTGAGAAAATTGCCTCCGCAAGAGGCGTCCACGTGATTACGGAGTTGCTCAACCAACCCGTGATAGAAAATCTACACGAGTTGCCATTTTGGCACCTCGTGGTGTGGACACTTCCTCAAAAGTTTCTGGAATCGCTCCCAGGCACCATGAAAGGGTTCCCCCAGCCGCTGGGTGAAAGTGGTAATCGCCCGTCGCAAGGCATTGGTCCTTCCGATAGGGAAGAATTTCTTCAAGAAAGCCGATTTAAGAGCAGCCCAAGTTTCAATTGGCCTTCCTATAGTCCGATACCAATGTGCAGCCTTATCCCTGAGAGAGTAGGGGAAAAGCCTCATGATCATTTGCTCTTCGTTCACATTCCTTGCTCTGGTGGTCTAAACCAAAGTGGTTAGATCTTCCAGGTGTTGGAATGGGTCCTCCGAGCCAAGCCCATGGAAATGCTTAATCAAACTTAAGACTTGTGGCTTGATTTCAATGTCTCCGGTGGGAATCATGACGCCGGGACGTTCCCCATAGTTTGAAGGATCATAAAAATCCTTCAAGGGCCGAGCGACCTGACCATGCATGCATTGGAACCATTGCTGCATCTGCTGCAATTCTTCCAACTACCTCTGAATCAGCTCCTGCTGGTTCGGAGGCAGGAGAGGTAGTTGTTGGTCAGCCATGGGATCTGCTTGGCTATAGCTCAACCTCTGCCTCCTAGAATGATCTAAAGGTCCTTCCAATCTAGGGTTCAATGACCTCCTCCCAAGCATACATTGGAAGGAAGTCGGAAGGACGGGGAAAAGAGAGAACTCTGCAGCACAAGAATACAAGCCTGTCCTTAGATAGGGTAGCCTAAGGTCTACTAACTCTCAAAATCCATCTTAAGATTATGGACGATTTACTCTACTTATGTCCAGGCAATCCAACCAGTTAGAAGGAGAGACTGGGGAGAAGGTTCTTCCTTTGGCTTGAGCCTCCGATTCCTAGTGTACCTCCCAGTCGCGGTCGTTTGACGCTACTCCCCTAGCTAGACATCAGATTAACTAGTATAAGCAGGTTAATCATGAATAATCTCAATCTGGATCCCCACGAGCAAATGAATCCTTAGGGCCAACGTCTAATTGATTTTAGTTAGGCTTGGGAAATTGGTACTCTGGAATGTGATGGGCCCTTAATGGGTTGTGCCCTTAATGATTTGTTTGAGAACGTGTGAATGTGCACAACCAAGAGGTTTTCAAGCAAGATTATTGATGAGAGCCTCATCATGAGCCATAACTAGCTCATCTTGACCCAATAAAGAAGATAAAAGCTCCTACATAACCTAGAAGAAGGCCTAACTGAAGGAACAAGTGCTCTGAGAAGAAAACATGAAATAAAGGTTAAAACTGTAATTTTACCATTGCAGTACATAAACGGGATTTCTCAGAGGAAAAATATAGGTCAAATGGTCTAAATGAGATAAAAAGAGGGTTGAGTCAATCAGAAATGGGTTCATGTACAAATCTAGGAATTAAATGACACCTAGTAACCCTAAAACAGACCCGCTTTAATTAACAAGGTTCCGGACAGAACAAAAAGCAAGTAAACCCTCTAAAAATCATGGAAAAACATCCTCTAGGGTTTAGAACACTTAATTTGGCCTTTGGAACCTAGTCTGACCTAGATCAGGGTCCTAGCTCCTCAATTAACCTAATTTGGGTTTTTACGCAAAATGTTCAGTCAAACGAGGTCAAACCTGAAATCCAACTTCGTCATTGGATTCCTTAGGTCCAAATTAGGTTTATACCAAAATTTGGACCTAAGGAGAGGTCATCTTGACCTACTTTGCAATTTAGTACACCCAAATCACAAATTGGTCCCTATCTTTTGAATACCTTTGCAGAGAACCCCCTAGGTTCTTCCCCTCCTTTGCAAACTGGTCCTGCCGCCATTGCTAGGGCAGAACCGAGCTCCGGCGAGGTTCGGAGAGGGATTGCTCTCTAATCCCTCAGAGATTCCCTCCCAGAAATGGAAGGGGGATTCTCTGAGGAATTCCCTTCCTTATAAAGTCAATTACAATCGCTGGTGTGAACCCAATCTCTCGTGCGAACGCACGAGAGATTTTGGTATCCACCTTCCTTCCATCTCCGGCGAGCCGGCAGCGCTAATTGCGTGCTCTCCATGCGCTGATAGGAGCGGCCAGCACCTATAAAAGACACCCCAGACCCTGCCGCAGAGGGCAAGCTTGATTTTGACGGAGATCCCTTCCAAATTCCTCCCTCTCCCATCTCCGGCCAAACGACCCGCAAGCTCCGGCGACCTTCTCCCCTCCTTCTCGTCGCTCTGCTGCCATACCAGCAGCAGAGTCCTCTCCGCTGCTTCCTCCCACGTCGCGCTGTACCCTGCGCGCGCTTCTGACCTCGTCTTCGTCGCCGCTTCCTCCCTCAGGGTCTTTCTTCCCCGACGACGGCAGTTACCAGCCGTCCTCTCCGCCGCCTCCCTTCCTTCCAAAAAACCCCAGATACGTTCTCCATCCTCTCCTCTCTCTTTTCCCCCAACTATTTTACTTGATTACCCCTCGACAGTACCTAACCGCCTCCATCTTCCTCGCCTCCGACCTCACTCCGGCGAGCCGCCCACACCACTCCGCCACTCCACACGGCTCGCCAACCACCTCGAGAGCTCCGCCTCACCACCAGGAACTCGCTCCACCCCACAACTGCCACTCCAGACCTCCATAATCACCCCCCGAACAACCCACCATCTCCGGCCATAGGTTGACCTAGGCACGCACGCCTAGGCCGACCTGCGGCCTGCAGCATCGTCCACCGCCTTCGCCGTGCCACGGCGAAGGTCTCTAGCTGATCTGATTGGGCCGAGAGGCTTGTTTTGTGCATGACAGTGTTTGAGCCGCTGCCACCATGGACGACCTCTGATGAAGCTCCAACGAAGCTACAGGCATCAGGCTTCCCAGGCTGCAGATGCAGGAGACTCACGCGAGTGTCGCCAGGTGAGAGAGCCCAGCACGGAGCACCAGCAGAGCCATCCGCTTGGGCAATTGCATATGAGAGTCTGCAGGCGCGCGTGAAATCAGGGCGGAACGTTTAGTCCCACATCGTGGGATTGCAGCACTCAGGTATGCTATAAATTGTATTTGTGCTTTAACCTGGTTGCCTCCGTAAGCACAGGGGTGAGGTCCCTCACTGCCCTCACACATGCCTCGTTCGCGGCTTGACCTCGCGGATCTGGCTGATCCGACCCGACCTAGACCTACGCACTCCTCGCGCATCACCACTTGCCGATGCGCCTGGTCCCGGGTACGATCCGACCCGATTATGGCTGTGGCTCTGGGAGAGCGTCCGTGAGTTAACGGCTTAAGAGAGAGACACGCGGGTAGAGGGAGAAGGGTTAGGTTTTGCTCCTGTGCAGGCAGGCTGAATGCAGGAGAAGAAGGACTTGGCCGCTACAGAAGAAGAAGAAGGAAAGGCAAGCCAAAGAAGAAAAGAAAGAAGGAGCAAGACAGAGAAGAAGAAGAAAGAAAGAAGCCTTCGCAGGAGAAGAAGGAAAGCAGAAGAAGAAGAAGAAGAAGAAGGCTTCGCAAGACAAGAAAGAAATCAGAGAAAGAAGCAAACGAAGAAGAAAATGAGAGACTGCAGAAGAAGAAAAGGAGAAATACTTTTAAGACGTCTGATCTTGTGATCAGACGTCCAATTTCATATTTTTGTCCTAATTACTTTTAATTGCATACATTCACATTTGAATTGATATTCTGAGTAAATTAGAGTGTTCAATTACATTTTGACTAGTAGTAATTTCCATTTGCTCCCTGTGATCGACCTCGAATACTCCGGTCTTTGAGTAATAAAATTCTTTATATTTGTTTAGACGTTTTGTCGGTTCTACTACAACGTGACATCCTTTAAACCCGCACAAAACGTCGACAACAATTATTAATGATGAGGTGAGTTTTAGGATTCGAATCTTGCTTAATAGCTTTTAGGATTCAAATATTAGGTGTTTTCAACCAAGTTTTGTGAGGCAAACCAAGTTTGTTGTTGAAAGCACGTGTTCAAGTATTTTCCTTTAGAACTCAAGAAAAATATGGAGTGCCTGGATTAACCTAATTAATGAATCCTATGAGGCAGCTAGAAAATGAACCTCTTTTAGATTAGGTGGTGCGGCCCAAACACTTCACTCAATTGGCTCAAATGCACCACCGATTAAGGCACACAAAAAGGTGGTTAACCTAATATGATTTCTACTCTTTTATGTGTTGAATTCGTGTACCGGGTCCACAGGTCGGAAGCCCGGTTGAGTAGATGAAAATCAAGTCCGATTATGTGCCTCAAATGTGGGTGTATAGAGTGTGAAAAATTGATCCATCCCACAGAAAATATCTTTTTATTTTT
Organism: Thalassia testudinum; assembly: GCA_037157565.1. Classification (NCBI taxonomy): domain Eukaryota; kingdom Viridiplantae; phylum Streptophyta; class Magnoliopsida; order Alismatales; family Hydrocharitaceae; genus Thalassia; species Thalassia testudinum. The sequence continues at coordinate 60,103,033 of JAZHRO010000013.1, read as the reverse complement.
TTTATATAAGATGTGGGTGAGATGAATGAAGGTGGTAAACAAGACAAACAAAGTCTATCCCAGGGTTTATGCAAACACCTAAGTAGATTAGGTCTTGGTTATAATTGTGGCGAAATGAACTAGTGGGGGGAGGGAAATGGGGGACAGTTACAGAGTACTCTACCTGCACTTTAATCTAATCTACCGCACTTGGATCTCCATGCTAGGGTACCTGCAAGACAGTAGATCAAAGACAAGTAGGGTTAGTGCTATGTAAATGCAAAGAAACACAATAAACAATAAAGTAAATTCCGTTGCCTCCCCGGCAACAGCGCCAAAATGGTTGTGCGTGTTTAGCGTGTTAGAAACGGGGTTACGAGTAACCCTTCGTCTTAGTTGCAAAACACGTCGATCAGATAAAATTTATACCGAAACTCCAAGGGAGTCCCGGGTCGAACACAGGAAGGCGACGTTTACTTTACGTGAAAATCGCGCTTCGATTCGTTTCTTTTTGGTATTTTGGGGTTTTGTTATTATTTTTTTTTGTATTTTTGAAATAAAAGACAAGTAGAATGAATCACAAGATAGAAATGGAACAAATATGATATATATATCAAGCCAATGTCAATTACAATGAACTATAAAAGCATAAAAAGAGAGGGGGATGAGAGGAAATTTCCCGAATTGGCTGTTCGGTGAGACGACGGCGCTTGGCAGAAGCTCGGACGAAGGAGGTGAGGAGCAGGAAGACGGAGGTGAGATGCAGGAGGACATCATGTTGAGGAAAGCTTTGGCGTGGCTCCGGAATGGAGGTGAGAAGACAGAGGTGATCTGCTACCGGAATGGAGGTGGGAGGACGACTCCAAGGCGACCTATGAAGGGAGATGGGAAGTTGGAGGAGTATTTGGTGGGGTAGAGGTTCACTACACTAATAGGCACATTGGGAGCTTGAGAACAAGCTCTAATGGAGCGTTGGTAAGCTTGCTAGAGCTTGGGAGTAGGTGGGAGTAGAGTAGGTAGAGATGGCTTGGAAGGGAGCGGGTGTAGGTCCTTTTATAATGAAGGAGAAGAGGCTAAAAATGGATTAAAGGACCTTTAGCGACCTCCAAACTGTCGCTGGAAACATTGTTGTAGACAGCTCACCTCCACTCACACCCTTAGCTGGCTCTGCAAGCTTGCAATGAAATAGCAACGGCTGTAAGCGTCGTTGTAGGTCAGCCCAGCTGTCGCTGAAAGCTGGTGCCAACCGCCCTTGCGCCCACGCCACCGCGTGAGCCGTCACCACCACGTGTCGCACACTCGCTGTGCACCGCCACCATAGTTGTGAATTTTGCGGTGGGAAGCCCACACTTCTCAAAATTACAAGAAGGTCCCTACAAAGAAAATTTTGATTTTTGGAAAGGAAAATAAAAGATTTTCCTTCTCTCTTCCTCTCTTGATTTGAGAGGGTTAGAGGCTAATGGTAACCCAAGGGACCCAAGGGGTCCTTAAATAGGCCTTAGGGGTGGTTTTGAGTAGGTTTAATTGGGTGAAATACCCAAATGCCCTTAGGGTTAGGTTCACCTTACATTTAGGTCCTTGTGACTTCTTTTGCCCATAACTTGAGCTATGCACCTCAGAATCGCGTGAAACAAGTGTCGTTGGAAAGCTTGCGATGAGAGGAATCCAATGATACCACACATGGCACCCATTTGGCAAAGTTTTACTAGGGTTTGACTTGAAATATACGATTCTTAGTAATTTAGGGGAGTTCTGACACTGACACCAAACCCTAACCGAGTTTTCGAGTTTGAACTAACCCGAGCCACTTTGAAATGACTTGAAGATTGAATTTTGGGACATTACACTCTGTACTGGGGATAGTCCATGCTACGAGTGTTGAACCTGTCCTAAAGGAAACGATATCAAATGATAGTCGCTTCCTAGAGACGACGCTAATTGATTGAGGCCCTAAGTTATAGGGGACTCGAGTTAGCAAAAGTCACAGTCCAACACATAGAAAGATGCACAAGTGGTTGTAGACCCAGTTTGAAATGACCCTCTTTAGGGGTCATTTGGGTTTTTCCTAAACTCTGGGGGGCTTAATACAATTTTGAAACCCCCAAATCTTATGCTAGGACTTCGTGTGGGGGAAGAATCTCCGTGGGGGACCTAACCCACAATTTTCACCACCTCAAACCCTACCCAAACCCACCTAAAACCCTATGCAACCCCACTCCTTTCTCCCTACATAAATCCCTTAGGTGGCGTGCCCTAACCAAGCTTCCCCCCCGTTCATTTCCACCACCAATGTGAGAGAGGGAGAGGGAGAGAGCTCATGAGGGAAGGAGGGCCGGCGGCACACGAGCGCAGGGACAGGAACACGGCTGCAGGCAGCACGGCAACGCGCGGGCACAGGTGCGGGGCAAAGGCCGCAGGCTGCACAGCGGTAGTGCGCGTGCGGTTAAGCAACACTGCACGGTGCTGCTGTGCAAGTGTGAAACCGCGACTCCTCGCCGTGGAGCCGGTGGGGTAGGGTAGAGCTCCGATCGGAGTGGACTTCGTGGGCGTTTCACGAGGTCGGGGTCTTGTTGTGCGAGGCTGAGGTCGCATTGCAGGTAGTCTCGCATGGGAAGGGAGAAGGTCTGCTACTCGAGAATGGAGATGGTACCCTTTTCAGACATTTAGAGTGGGTCTAGGACAATCGGGGCATTAATCGGACATTTGAAGAGAAGAATTGGGGCTTCGCACTGTTTAAGACGTTTGGGAAGTGTCCTAGACGTCTGATTTGAGTGTCAGGTGCTCCCTACGACCAGCGGTGGTCGTGCATGTTTCGCATGTTAGAAATTGGGGTTACGAGTAACCCGTCATCTAAATTGTAAAACATATCGATCAGATAAAATTTATACCAAAACTCCAAGGGAGTCCCGGGTCGAACACAGGGAGGCGACGTTTACTTTACGTGAAAACTGCACTTCGATTCATTTCTTTTTATTATTTTGGGGTTTTGTTATTATTTTCTTTTTGTATTTTTGAAATAAAAGACAAGTAGAATGAATAATAAGATAGAAATGGAACAAATATGATATATATATCAAGCCAATGTCAATTATAATGAATTATAAAATCATAAAAAGAGAGGGGGTTGAGAGGAAATCTCCTGAATCAACTGTTCGGTGAGACGACGGCGCCTGACGGAAGCTCGGACGAAGGAGGTGAGGAGCAGGATGATGGAGGTGAGATGCAGGAGGACGTCGTGTTGAGGAAAGCTTCGGCGTGGCTCCGAAATGGAGGTGAGAAGATGGAGGTGATCTGCTACCGAAATGGAGGTAGGAGGACGACTCCAAGGTGACCTATGAAGGGAGATGGGAAGTTGGAGGAGGTTTTGGTGGGGTAGAGGTTCGCTACACTAATAGGCACCTTGGGAACTTGAGAACAAGCTCTAATGGAGAGTTGGTAAGCTTGCTAGAGCTTGGGAGTAGGTGGGGGTAGAGTAGCTAGAGATGGTTTGGAAGGGAGGGGGTGTAGGTCCTTTTATAGTGGAGAAGAAGAGGTTAGAAATGGATTAAAGGACCTCTAGTGACCTTCAGACCGTCGCTGGAAACGTTGCTGTAGACAACTCACCTCCACTCATGCCCTTAGCTGGCTCTGCTAGCTTGCAATGAAATAGCGACGGCTGTAAGCATCGCTATAGGTTAGCCCAGCTATCGCTGAAAGCTAGCACCAACCGCCCTTACGCCCACGCCGCGCTGCCCCACTCGTCACGCATGCCCTGCTGTGTACGCACTTGCTATGTGCTGGCGTGCACGTTTGCCATGCACTGTCGTGCATGTGCGCGTGCGCGCTGCCTTGCACTGGCGCTGCCGCTCCATGCGCTCGCCCAATGCGAATTAAAGGGGCTGTGGGGATTCGAACTCGCGCCCCCCTTTGCAAACAAGCGCTCCAACCATTGCGGCAAACCTTCCCTTGTGTCGTGTGGAGCGGCTTGGTGCAACTACTTCCCAGCCGTTGGATCTTGATCTAATGGCTAGGATTGAAGGGCGCGGATGAAGAAGTTGAGCTGTGCTGCTAGCCGGTGCTGGGTGTCCTATATGGCGCCACGTGGCGCCATTTGGGCCATCCATCTTCTTCTTGTAGAGGGTGCTACAGTGCTCAGATCGAGATGATTCCCGCGATGCCGAACTGCGATCGTCGCTCCGAATCCATCCGTACGGTCAGATTTTCCATCCGAAACTTGTATGGATGTCGCATTGCCCCCCTGGCCATACAAAATGAAGGAATTAATATACAAAATATACAACTATCCTAAATGTCATGCAATGAATGTTATGCAATATTTATAACATGATATGCAATGCTAAGCCTAGGAACTATAAAAAATAAGCAATTTATCATGAATTTATGTGTGTTCATCAAGCGGGTGGTTGGTTCAGCCTGCTTGAGCCAACCCAGCCCAGTTCAAGTGAACCAGGAAGGGTTTCTAGGCCGGTTCAAGGCCCAATTGGGGTCGGAATCATGCAACCAAGGTATCGTTGGAAAGCTCTTGAATTTTCCTACATTTTAGAGCCATTCTTTATTATTTTGAATTATTTTAGTGTATTGAAATGGCGGTCAACGTATTGGATGTCCCTTTTGACCATTAATTTGGTGTAGGCTACAAGTCCATGGCACGTACGAGACCCGCAGAAGCGTCGGGATCTACTGCCCGTGTCCCCATACCTCCCATACCCTTAGGTAGAGTGGTCTTTTTGTCCCAACATGTTTAGTTCCATTTTGAATGCATGGTGCAAGTAGCTACTTAATGCATTATAATGTTTCTGCAAGTGCATTAGTGAATTGAATTGATAACTACTTGTCTTAGAGATACACACATGCATGCCCTAACCCATAATATTTGAGCTTTATATTTGTCATATATGTGAAAAATGATTAAGATTTGTTGTGAGAGAACGATAACTTTAATGATTGAGATAAATGCCTCTACTATAATGCATCTAATTGTCTATTTTCCATGGTTGGAATGTAAATATTAGTGGAGATGAAATGTTAACTTGTGGGTATATGAACTGGAATTAAAGGAATTATAGATCAATCTCGTGAAGAAGTAGAAGAGTAAATTATTTGCTATGGTACGAACTTGGATAATGATAGAATGATTTATCTACAGTGTGGTATGACTGTTGCTTTAACTCTAGTTTGGGGGAGAGCTAGCCCTCGTGTACATACATAACGAGTAAAGCTATTCACCCCACATGTTGGGAGAGAGCTAGCCTATCCTAGGGCTAGGACCCAAGGTGGGAATGGCCTCCTTACACAGACTCTTGTTAGGCCCACGGGGCCAACTAGGATAGTCGGGCGAAGGTATGCAGACTAGTGAAGGGTGCAAACCCTGTTCTGTTTTGTGTGGTACTACTCAGTGCGTACCAATTAGCAGAAAGGACTGACCGCGTACCAGTGTGAGATAGCTTCCTGTGCATTTATCGTGCGTGTCGTAGTCATCGTTATGTTGCGACCATGACCCCAGGGTGGTAGATCGGTTGTGGGACAAACGCGGGGGTGTTGTCTCGGCCAGGAGAGCACCACATGCACGTCTTGCATGGCGGGAAAAAATGCAACAAGATTGTTCCGTTAGGGAACATGTGAACCAAGAGATAACGAGATCCTTTGTTGGAAATTTCAAAATACAAAATAGCTAGTACTTAGTGATGGAAACAAAATATGAATTTGTGTGGAACGTTTACAATTATTTGAAATGCTTACTATCTCTAAATTTCAAATGCATTAGTTATTTTGCACTTGCCACTCTACTCAGCTTTTACTGACGACTATTACTTATGTTCAGGTCAGAGAGGTGGGCAGCCAGTACCACCGAATGTAAAGTGTGCTGGGCCTAGTCGAGTCCAACCTTAGTCCGTTTCCATTTCTACTGTAGTTGGACTTTTCCTATTACTGTTGTGAGTACTCTAGTTTAGAACCTTTAGTTCTGTTTCCGTTTTCATTTATGGTTGTGATGGCTATGTTAAGGATATTTCCTTTTCTTGCAGTTTTGTTTATTTCTCATTTTCTGTCATTTAATTGAAGTTCTAGTTATGTTACATGTGTGGATTATTTTCCCATTGTGATGTTATTTCTCGCTGGACTATTAGATCTTGGGTTAGTCAAGGTGTCCCAACCCTGGGATACACGTGGAGCTGGGTTTGGGTCGTAACACAGTTTCACCTGAAGCGGTATACGTCGGAGGGAGGGCGATGCTCCCAAGGTTCCATTATAGTTGTAGGTAATATAATTTCTCTTATTCTCTCTCTATGGTTGCATGAAGACAGTCCATGAGGGCCACTCTTCTCTATTTATAGTACAAAAAAATCTAATAATATTTAATTCTTCAATGGACTTCGTCGATTCCCTAGTAGCAAGGTTAGGACAATGCTCAAGGACTAGGATTGTGGACAAGATGCAGAGCAAACTGGGATCGAATGGGGTTTGTCAGCATACTATTTTTAATGATTCACATGCTCACATTATGATCACATTGTTTCTAATGTATGCAAATAGCAATGACATCGAGGGCATTATGTGTGTGTCATATGTGCACTGTATTGATATTTTCTTCTATGAGCCTAAATCTATAGCCTAAACAATAATGATCTCATGGATGTAAATAAAATAACTAAACTCTATGGAAGGTGATTTTCGTGGTACATTATCAATGGAAGCCATCCAAAAATAGAAAAGAACAAAATCATTTATAAAATAATATCCATAAAAAAAATGATATTAAGTTGGCAATAATATGTCCATAATCATCGCATATTCCTTAAATGTAGAAACTAACTACGATTAAAATCCGTAACCGTAATCAAATGCGGGATAAAATGGTAATATGATTAAGAGACCTTTAGTTCAAAAATACAAGAGCAGTGCTTCTAATACACATTTAGATCATATGCTGAGGATGATTGACTCGATAAAAAGTGGCCAACTACAGGTATGTGTAGCAATAACAATAGCATTTATTGTTATATTGTATACAGTAGTTTGTTGTAATATAAGATACATATAGTTGTAATGATGTAGTCCTGTATTTGTAATCAACATGCTAACAGGTTATAATGAAAGTAACAATCAATTATATTGTATTGTACGATGATGTGCAACCATGCTTTTCGATGTAAAATTAGAAATTAGATTAAATAGCTAGTAATTGATTAGTTGCATGAATTAAGGTAACCACTACGAATTGAATGGTAATTTCAATACCATCATGGAAGTAAGTTGAATTTATTGTAATATATAATATATAATCATATAAATGTCATTACACGTTTATTTTTAATCTTTTAAGCATAATATTTAAAAGATACGTTCCATATATATATATATATACATATATAGTATCTATTAGTATAGTATTCATAAGTGTCCAAATAAGTCCTACCGTTGAATTGTGTTTTCGTACGATGAAATCACTATCTTAATTAGTGTTACAAATTTAACATTAATTGTAAAATTTTGTATTGTAATTTTAAGTTAAAAATATATTACAACATAACATTCATGCATTCATATTTAACTTCTAATGCAATATAATACTACATACAAAAGAGGATATATTACAATAACATAATATGACAAGTAAGATCAACTTGATATATCGATAATTTGTAATACAATAATATATTCACATTACATAATAATATATAATATTATTTGTAATGAATGACAATAGTAACCAGTAAATTATTATTCATGTTAAAATTTTGATATATTTGTATTAAAATTTTTTTTACATCTCACAAATTAATATTTAATAATTAAATTTTAAATTATTTTAATTATTACATTATATATTATGTTACATTACAAAATATTACCGTCACAAAATTTATTCATGACAAACATATTTGTTTCTCGTTACAATATTAATTTTTTTGCTATTACAATATTTTTTTATTTTTTTAACATGTTTCCTTATTGTTTTGAAACATTCCACCTAAGTATCTTCGAAGTCTTTTTAATTTCTTTTAGAAGGTAAAGCATTCAACCTTCTCGATTAATATTCTTCATATATGATTTTATGTAATAACAATATCATTATTGAATTACTAATTAGTTCTTTATCTATTTAAAAAATTAACAATTAAATTAATTATAGTCATATTTCGCTTTTTAAAAAATTTTATATTTTAAATAACTTTTTCATATTCCTTTTAGCAACTTTTCATTAATATCGACACATTATTCATTCTTTTTGGTCATTTTACTTTAGATGGTACACTTTAACTAGTGATCATCACGTATTTATTTAATAACTTCGAAGTAGAACCATAGGTACATAATGCAACTTAGTTTACCATAGTGTCGACCTCAATACATAAACAAAATCACGTGAGGAGGAAAAAATAAAAAGTCAAAGTGGCTTCCAGCTAACTTTTACGTCTCCCGTGGGTACTTGAATGGTTAATACCTATACCTTAGAGTGGAGAACAACCGCCCGTTCATGGATTGTATTGTGAGGCCAGTGTAATCTCTTGGGATTACACTGACTCTGATTAAGGTACCTCGACATAAAAAAAAAGAAAAAGAAAAACTTTTAGGTGTAGTGCCTACGTAACTTACACTCTCCCTTTGCGACTTAATTGCATTGTGAGTGTGCAATGTAAGTCATTTCTTAAATCTCATAAGTTAGCCTTCAACGTCGTTCCCACCGTTGATCGGTGCCGACGGTGGCACGTTGCCCCTATGAAGAACATTAAGAAGAAGATGCCCATACTTCGCGTTCAACTCCCTCCACCTCGTCCCACTGATGGCCGTACGTGTCAAATCGAGTAATTCCTTCATGTCTCTGCTCCACTCTCTCTGATCTTAACGAGGGTTGTAGGTGGCAGCCCAAAGGTCACGCCGTCGACATCGTTGCGAGCATTGCGAGAAGCATGAGAAAGAAGAGAGAGGGTGATGGATTTGCTTGGAGGCTCTATTAGATAACTTGGGGGTCTAATTATAAATAATTTATTTTTAACTTAGGATAGATCTGATCATAAACTCACCTTAACATGAACTTATGTCTCATATGCATCGTTACTGGTGAACAAGTACGGATACCTATGAGTTACAACTGTGGATCCCATATCCATGTTGTACCGATACTGATTCTAAGTACTAGTACATATGGCTTATAGATTGGGATTCCAGTTCACTTAATTACTTTTCCGGTACTCAATGTGCATTGGTATTAAGAATTAGTACTGGTACACCTAACATATTGGTAAACCTCTAGAACCAACTTATCTCAACAAGTACAGGTACTCATGATGAGTGTCGGTACTTGTTGAGTACGGGTACCTTAACTTGTATTTAACAGGTATCGATTCTGAAGATCAGTATCGATACTAGTGAGTTACAGGTCTTAATAACTTCAAAACCCAGAACCTGATCTGTATCTCATGTGTACCGGTACTCATGACAAGTATCGGTACACACAAGTTACAGATTTTAGGTTTTAAGAACCTAAAGCTAGATCTGTGAGTTGCATCTACCGGTATTCATCACAGTACACGTATTTGAAATTCTGGAGCCAAAGTTGTAACTCACATGTACCGGTACTCGTGATTAGTACTGGTACTTGTGACAGTTACAGAATATAATCTGGGTTGTCTGAGAAGACGAAACATCAACGCATTAGCCTAGTTCATGCGATTCTAGTGATTTGATATATGATATCCATTTTAACAGCATGAAGACATGAAAACAACAAGACATGCCAACATATAAAAGACTGCAAAACCTTAATATCACATAAATGTAAATATAAAACTATACAATCATATCTGAAATCTAAAGGCAAGAGATACAGGAATACCTATGTTCATCTCGAAGGCTAAGAGAAAAGGGAATCCCACCTTCAAATCCTTGATTGAGAGCAGCAAAAACGAATCCCACCATTCAGACTCTCTCTATCTCTTTCTAAGGAGACGATGGGTTTTCTTCTCTGAGAATCTGTGTGTGGTTCCCTGGAGGACCATAGCTTCCATAATAAAAATTTAATTATCCTTACTAATTGCATTTTGGGTAATTAGTATATTCTTCCATCAAGGAGATTCTACTTACAACAAGGTCTCTGTACGTATAAGTTTAAATACTATATTTTCCTTTTGCATTTCATATTCAGCTTAATATCTTTAGTAGATCACTTTGTAGATGGGTATAATCAATGATAAACCTTAAATTTTAAATTGAAAGATTATATCAATATATAAATATATATAATAATCCATATATTATTTAATCATAATCCACAATTACCGTCGAGGTATATATATGAGTATGGATTAGTGGTGCGGGAGGAGGTTAGGGGAGGAGAGAGGTTGTTGTATGTTTATATAATGATGTGGAAAGAGGAGAAAGCGTGTGGTTTGGTTGCGTTTGACTTTTTCAACGGTCCGTTGTGAAAGAATGGCTGACTTGGCATGGGCGGGAGTCCAAGTACACTTGAAGAAGCCCTGACCTAGAACGGCCAAGTGCTTCACATCCAAATTGTTGGATTATTTAGGGAGAAATCGTTGAAGATGAGTCAAATTTTTCTTGCTTTCCAAAAATTTCAAATGTGCCAATCCGATCCGTCGGTTTTTAACCATTGCAAAGTACAAGCCACGGCTCCTTTTAAGCAGGGGCGTATACAAGTCGGATTGAATTATGTTCAATTTGAATTTAAATTTGACTTATGACTATGAGTTGAAATTTTTTCAATTTAATCCAATTAGTTACACCATCGATCCTATAAAATTGAATTAGAGTGGGTTAGATTGAGCAAATTATTGATTAATTAAAATTTATATTTATCTTTTATATATTTTTCATATCTTTTATATTTAATAATATAAAAATGTAAACTCATGGAGGCTCATATCCCATAAAAAAGGTTAAAAAAAACTTTAAACAAAAAAATAAAAATATAAACTAAAAATAACGAGAAAAGATAAATGTATACTTGATAATAAATTTGATAAGTACATATAAAAATTCAGGTCTATATCTATGATCAACAACAACTATAGAGGGAGTGCTTTGGTGATGGTGGTGGGATTCCTATTGGAAAGAAGAGAAGAGAAGTGAGTCATCAAGGAATCGGATAAAGGTAGAGGGTTAAGAGAAGAGAGAAGGTTGAGGGTTATCTGAAGAACATGAGGTGTTGCCATCACTAAGGAGAGGAGAGGGTATCGCTTAGAGATTGGAGTTGAGGAGAGGCAATGCTTGGAGGTGAGGTGAGGGCAGAGGGTGTTGCCTTTGGTTAGTGAAGGTAACTAGAAGAGAGATGTGGGTTGGTGAGGGTTGAGAATTGGGAATTTAGGATGTGGGAATGAGGAGATGTCGAGATTCGAGAGAAGATTTCAAATTTTGAAATGTAATTTGATGCCCCATATATATATATATATATATATATACACACACACACACACTAAATTGTACCAAGTTGTGAGCTGAGTTGTGTTGGTTAAATCTTAAATTCATCCCAACTCATTTTTTATCAAATTGGAAAAACTTCAACCCATTGTAACTCTTGTTACGACCCGGTCCCCGGATCCCTATACAACACGAGACTGAACCGACTCGACTAATCCTAAGATCCAGTCGTCTAATGAGAAATAATCAAAAAGTAGGAAAGTAAACCACATTCACTATGCTAAGCAACTAACAGTAAAAGAGTACAACAGTAAAGAAGTAAAAACTACTACAGTACATGTCACCACCACAACAATAGAACAGTAACAAGGTACATGAACATAAAGGTACAGAAAAGTAAATGTACAGAATGTAAAAGTACAAGAGTCTGAACTCACTACTACAAAAGGTACAACAGAGAACTACAGCTACTGGGTTCTACTGGGACCAGCACCCTTTGCAGCCGTAGACTCGGGCTGCTCAACACCTGGACCTGAAAAGGGTTATGAGTATACAAAGTCAGCAAACGCTGAGTAGAGTGACAACCAACCAACTAAAGTAGTAAAAGTGAACAGGTAGCTATTTATTCCAATTACTTTATTTAACTAATTATTCTTTTTCACCACTTGGTTTATTTATCAGATCTCTTTCTTGATCTCGAATGTTTCTCGTGGGAACGATCTTGATTACAGTCTTTTCCGAAGTTTAGAAGTTGCACGTGGTGCTCTCCTGGTCGGGAGAGTCCCCCGTGGTGATCCTACACCCAGTCAACCACCCCAAGGTCACGGACAGACGTAACAGTGACTACGGCTCGCACGATAAACGCACGGGTAGCTACCCCGCACTGGCACGCGGTCAGTCGTTTCCGTTAACGGGTGCGCCCAAAGTACAGCACGGAACAGTATAAGACCTAACCCTCTCAGTAACAGGGGTCTAGCCCCTAAGAACCAAACAGGGGTCTCACCTCTCCACAGTCCGCGCACCCTCGCCTGACTACCCTGGTTTGCCCAATGGGCCTAGCAAGTCGGTGTAGGGTGGCTAGCTGAACCCCGGGTCCCGTGGGGTGGCTAGCTCTCTCCCTACACTAGTAGCTCTCCCCGGTACAGTATACGCGAAGGCCACAAAGTCGGTGCAAAGTGTCCAAACCCACCCCGGGTCTCAACCCAAAGGCGGCAAGCTCCCCTCTACACTAAGAGGGAACATGCGCTCCCCTTGGTACCACGTACTCAAGGGCTTGCACACTTCCCATCACATTTCCAGATCCATTCCATATATTTCTAGGAGTTCTACTTCTAATCTCCCCGTAGGGTTCATGCTCATATTTCTCATGCCATTCCGTACCGGGTTTCATTATTCACATTCCCATTCTCAGGTTATATATGTGTAGCTCGTATTTTTATTATTCACATTTCCATTCTTAGGGTATACACATGTAGCTCGTATTCTAGTATTTAACATATACAACAGGCAAGGTTACATGCAAATGTTTCACTAGCACAGTTAATTCATATTTCACAGATAGCTCTTGTTCATTAACAAGCAGTTCTTGTTCATTAACAGACAGTTGTTTTCCATCTACTCATTCAAGACTGCAATTCAATCACACAATACAGACATTCAAGTATTTCTCGTCCTAGGATTCATGCCACATCCTATATTCTAATCATTCATTCCACACATGCATTTTTGTTTATAATTAAACTAGGGGAAGCCACTCTACCAGTCAACCCAAGAGTATTGGGGACTTGAACGACAGGCTCACGTGCCTCAGCAAGCCTCGAACCCGCAATGGAACGAAGTTCTATAATAAGGAACAATCACAATAGAACATTCAGAACATTATAGAAAGGCTTATAACAAGTATAGGAACTCATAAGGAAAATATCGGTATCTTATTTGCGTAAAACGGACCTCAAACAGATCCTAAACAGGTCAAAACAGGGTTACTAACTCAAATCAGACATCTGGAACAACTTCTAGACGTCTTAAAAGTGTCTAGAAATGCACCTCAGTCTCTGTGTCGTCCTCAAACGTCCAGGAACTCTTCTAGACCGTCTAGACCAAGCTCTAGGCGTTCGACCACCTCTTCGAACATTTAGAAGTGCTTCCAGTCATTTGGTAAGTTCCCCAGATGTCTGAAATGCGTGGGAGGGCGTGTCCCGCGCCTTCCTGAAGTAAATTCTGCATGCAACCACCAAATCTCCTCAAATAGGCATGCAAAAGGGTACCTGCGAAACAGCCTGCATGACCATATCCGCAAAGAGGACGTACCTTCGCGAAGCTCTCTCCTCAGACGTCTGGAACCGTCCGCAAACGTCCGCTCTATCGTTTGGACGTCACTCCAGATGTATGATTCTGGGAAAAACCCAGAACCAAAACCTACTCTCGCTCGCTCCCGCCGCGCCCGGCCGCGGCTCGCCTCCTCGCCTACAACTTCGGCTGCAGCAGTGTCGAGGATGACTTCCCCGACGCACTCCTCCTGCTTGCACCGCTCTGGTGGTGAGCCCTCCGGTGAGCTTCCACACGAGCTTGCAAGCACAACTCCTCTCCTCACATCGCTCCTCGTCACCGCTCTCGCGCTCTCTCACTTGCGCTAGGTTTTGCACGGGGGTAAAGAGGAAGGGAAGAAGCAGCTGGGGTGGGGAGAACAAGAGAGGAGGAAGGAGGGTTTTATAAGGGTGAGGGTTAAGGTTTGCTGGAGGGGGAAAAAGAGAGAGGAGGAAAAGAGAGAGTACTGTCTACGTGCAGCCCGCATGCAGATGCGAGCTCACACTCAAAATTTTTGATTTCCAGACGTCTGACCAACAGTCCAGACGTTTTAAAAGATTCAGGACAAACGGGTCTTAACAACTTTCAACCCAACATAATTGGTTTGAGTTGCATTCGTTTTGAGTTAAACCCAACCCATGTACACTCTTAGTTATAGAGGTAATAGTGTAAGCGGTGGATTTGCGAGTGATAGATGTAATTGATTGATTGATATATGGTGAAGTTGTATGTTAATGGGCTTTAAATATAGGGAGAAAAATATAGTTTAGTTGCTTTATATTTAATATTGAATTTTTTCGTTATTATTATTTTATTAGAAAGTAGAGTAAATAGGATTAGATGTCATAATAGGTGGATTAATATGTTATAGGTAGCTAGAGAATTAATTTAATATTTCTTATAAATCATACCTACACTATATTAATGTATATTAATGTACTATTCACTTGTCCTTACCATATTATCTATTCCATGGACTTAACCGTCAACTAGTGCGTAGTTTGTGTTCGATATGAGTCATGTGTATAGGTAGAATTACAGATCTTATGTTGTGTACCTATTTACGTGGGTGCCGTAATTTCCTACGATAAGGGGTAAGACTTGCGGAAAGATAGATAATGCGAAAATATACTAAACAATTTTACAAAACTATGCAATCACAAGTACACAAATATTTTAAGTTGGAAATCCAAACTCAGGTAAAAACCATCACCTAAGCCTCTTGAATTAAGATTTTCTGATCGATCGAGTCGATCGAATCCACTAATGAGTCACTTAAAACGAGGGAGCCTCAACCTCAATACAACTGCCACTACTTTAAACGAGGGTAGCGTGCCTCAAACCCCTCCTCTTCTCAAGGAGTATTTAGTTTCTCGATGGAGATGGGAATTCGCAAAGTGAATACCTAACCAAAGATAATAAAACAACAATAATCCTATAGAACCACAACGTGAATAATTAAAATTAGCTATTATAGGTACAGGACCTTCCCTTTGGTGAAAGTGTGTTGACTTAGCAACACGGATGAGTGAACCACGCAAAGGCACGACAATGCTCTCGTATACGATGGTAAGAGAGTACGTGCACAGCAAATATGGTGCTCTCTAATGTGGGCTAGAGGATCTCGAAGAGCAACGGCTCTTCTAAATGATCTTCTTCTTCTTTAAGACATAATGTGAGTGGAAGTGGTGATGCTTGATGTGTCTTGAGTGTGTGTAACAAAGGAGGGCTCCCCCTCTATTTATAAATGGCTTATGAAGGATTTGGAAGGCCTTGGAAGACTTCTATAGTCGTTGGGAACAAACCCAAGGTAGATTAGGCTAGAATCAGGTTCATTAATGATTTTGACAATGTTATCAGACGTCTGGGAAAAGTATCAGATATCTAGAAACTACTTTTAAGACGTCTGGAAAGTAAATCAGCTGTCTAATCCTAGATCGGTTTCCTTACTGACTTGAGTGAGACCTAAGCAGGATTTTAGTGAAAGTTAGTCAAATGACATCTTGGACATCTAGCACTAAGTATGGACGTTTGGAAACCTAAATAATTGTGGGAATAAATTTCTCGAGGCACAAACGGCTATATCTCTGATGAAAAGTGATTTTGGCTTAATCGAGGCCTAATGTCTATTTATCAGACATCTGAGGTCCTCTACGGGCGTCTGAAATAAGATTAAGGGTCAATCCTCAACGATTATATTTCTAAACCAATGTTCCACTAATTGGATGTTTGGCAATGTCATCAGACGTCTACTAAGTCGTCTAGACTAAAAGCTAGACGTCTAAACATGGCAGACAAAGAGTGGATTCCAGCCTAAGTATTTTTAGACATTTGAACAAATAGTCAGAAATCTAATTTCTAGATTGGACGTCTGATCAGGCTGTCTAATGCCTACTTTGGTTTTCTATGTTAATTACGAAAAATCTAAGTATCCTAAGGTTGAGTAAGTGTTCTTAGGACTACAGTTTTGTTACTTTGAGGCTCTTTAACAAGTAATCGAGGAAAATATAGAGCAAAGAACAAAAAGTTATAAAGTACAGACTACAAGACAAATAGAAATCTATCATATTCTTCTTGCCTTCAAGCTCTCGCTCTAAGCGAAGCTCCTTCTCCTCCAACGAACTCCTCTAATCCACCATGGACGTGAGCTCTTCACACTTCTCCTTCAAACTTGTATGCATTTGCAAATAACCTAAAATCTTAGACTTTAAATGCAAATGTTAAATGCAAGTGTTTTGTTATCATCAAAATTAATAATCTTGGTGCTCTTGCACCAACAGGTGTATCTAAGATAATTTACATAGCTCTTACCAGATACACAAGAGGGACAAAGTCATGTATATGCCTTAGCACTGTCAAGTCCTGCTGTGCATCATGCGCAAAGCCCTCTTCCCCCTACAGTAAACCCTATTGCTGTTATTGGGGCTTTGATCGGTCGTACATCTATCGAAGCCCCCCTTCCCTCCCGTTCGACTGCATTGCCCCCTTTCCCCTTCCTTCCAATGTGAGGTTTTCGTGTAATGACCTCCCTCGCATTCAATTGCATCACCCCCTTCCCACTTCCTTCCGATGTGAGGTTTTGGTGCAGCGACCTCTCTCACAAACACCTCTGACTAAGGGTTGATGGGAGCGATGGTTTGGCACTCGTGGCGGTGTCCTGTCGAGGTACGGGTTGCGATCGTTGTTTGGCTGTAGCAACAACAGTGTCTAAACGTCTTCGGGTCACAGATGCTATTTAGGCGGAGCGACGTCAGTATTCAGCGGTCACTGGAATGCGATTGTGCTCTGGCGTGGGGCTGTGTTTCGAAGTGTGTATTGTTGTTACTTCCTCTCGTTGGTGGAGGACCCCTACTAGAGGTCGATCCTCATATCTGCTTCACCTTTGCGTTGATCAATGTCACTTTTGATGTCGGGCACATGTTTGGAGTCGGATTCATCACAACCGGGTGGATGGTCGACCTCATTTTGATTGCTAGTTATCTGTTAGCGTTGTACGTCGATGACGTTAGCGGCACTTAGTCGTATTTAGTGCGTGGTGCAGGTCTACTTGCTGCGAAATGATGTGTAGGGCACTTCTTTTATGTTTTCTTTCCTTTTATTTGTATTTTGATGTATAATTTTGGATTTCCCCCCTCACGAGGGGTAGGATCTTTCCCCCTCTATAAGGAGCGTCGAGGTTGTCTTTCTTCTTTGCCCTAAAGGACTGCATCCTTATATCACTTTCGTTCTCTTAATAAAATATCTTCCTTCAAAAAAAAAATTGTCATGTATGTGCAACTTGGAGTGACCCAAGTTAATTTAAAGGATTATTTTTATTTTTTTTAAGATAAGATACTCCATTACGGGAATGAAAAAGTTACAAAAGATGCAATCCCGTAGGGAAAAGAAAAAAATCAGATAAACTGAATGCCCCTCAAAGAGGGGGAGCAGGAATGCCCCCTTAAAGAGGGAGGAACACAATAAAACACAAAAGAAAAGAAAAAAGAAGCGTGTAATAGACTTGAGAGCATACTCCACACCATTAGGAATGACTACGCCACCACAAGAATGTCGATCTAGATGATCCATGCAAATGAGTGATAATGGCCAAGAAGCGACCAAACGGACTCGAACGTAGGAAGTTTGTCTTCAAGTGTGGTCCCAAAGAGAACAACCTAGGAATAAGAAGAGGAAAACACAACCAACAAGAGGCTGGTGCTGTCAAAAACAGAGGCAAGGTGAAGGAGAGAGCGACATGACTGGTGTAATACTCAATAGTCAGCGAGCAATGAGGTATTAATAACCCCAAACGATGTTGAAGACATCACCAAGTAAGATGTATTGCCATCAACTATCCTAACAAGAAGGTGACACCAATAAAGGCCAACTGATGCAATGAACAAGGAGATCGAGGGAAGGGAGGTCAGATTAGTAGACAATAGAAGGACCCCAATAAGCACGAAAGCCAACTAATGTGTCGTTCAATGACAAAGGGCTTGAGGTTTCCAATTAAAGAAAGGGAAAAGGAAAAGGAAGAAGAGGGGGAGCAATTCCACTGAGGAGGGGGAGTGGTTCTTTTTTAGGAGATAATTCTTCGGGATTTAAGTAATCAAAATGTGGTTTTTTTCCTTTTTTTTTGTTTCTTTTTAAACAAAGCGTTGAACTGGAGTGTTACTTAAATGTTTTCCTTTAATTTCTTAGGAAATTTTATGTAAGCAATATTACTGGTTCGCGGCACTCGCATAAGCGTCACCGATGGTCCTTGTTTCTAGGCTTTTATTTGTTTAGATCTAAGTCGAAGAATTGGTGTGAAGATCAATCCATTTAGCCAACTATCCACATGAATAATTTGATAGTGGAATGCATGAGTAGACTCCCATCCAAAAGATCTGGTTAAAATCTTACCTTGCTTAAAAATTAAAAGAAAAAACCCACTCAGCTAATCCTATATATTATTTGAGAAATGATTTCGTTGGAGTTATAATTTTGGATGCGTGTGGATTTGATTTTCCAGTTTTTTCTTCTTTTTTTCCGGGGGGAATATCAGCCCAGCCCAGACTTGTGGACCCATGGCTTCCTCTACCTGCTAGCGTCCCTCTCGTGATGGGAGGCGCATGCGGTGACACGTACCTCCGGTAGGATGTGACGTACCCAGAGCGGTCAGTCCTCCTCACGTATCATCAACAAAAGAAGACGCGCATTTGGTAATTACTCAAGCAAAAGAAGACGGGATATATATATATATATATATATATGATGGCACTGATATACAGAGAATTACGTACGTACAAGCAAATTCCCCTGCAAAGAAGAAGAAGCTAAGACTGTTGTTGATTACAGTGTACACCAAACGTATGCTGAGTGTCATCCAACTTTGATGAACTTACAATCATTTAAAAACCCTAGGCAAATTCTTAAATCCCAGACAAGGGAATAAAAAAAAAAATCGAAAGAAAGAAAGAACGAACGAGAAACCTGTTTAATTTAAAGAAAATATACATGTATCTCTCTTTTGTGTGTGTGTGTATCCTTGTCACTCTAACCTTGTTGCGAGTCACACATGTATGTATATATACCCTCAGCCTAATTAAACTGTTCCAGGGCTAGTACTACCACTAGTTGCCAATTGGGCTCGGCCCCGAGGGCGGCACGGAACCCCTCGGGAGGGAAGTAAGCAACAAGGCCCTGTAGTACTCCTTCTCAAGCTTCTCGCTTTTCGTCGGAATCGGTGGCGGCGACAGCACGCTAACGTTCACCTTCTTTTCGTGGACGACCCCTCTCGGTGGCCTCGCGTCCACCAGTACTACTGCCACGAGGAGGAGGAGAAACGTGAAGGCAATCGATCTACGAAGGATAGCACCTGCCATTGGATCGAATCGACCGGTGGGGAGCCCTGCAAGATCGAGGTCGCAGATATTATTAATATTAATGTTGATGGTGGAGGATGCTGGAAGGGAGCTTTGGCGAGTGTTATATAAGTACAATTTGGAGGTTGACCAATATGATACGGTTGTTCGATCGGTCGGATCTCCCGTACAGGATGTCTGCATGTGGTGGATGTTTGGACGGCGGATGGAGCCGTATATCAATCACTGTCGTTGCATCTGGGCCGTGCGTTGGAGATCGATCATGTAATTATATGAAACGTAATGCAGCGTAATTTCCTACCTTAGCTTAGTGCTGTTACGCGGAAACAAGTAAGGGTAGAAATAAGGACGTGGAAAAGAGGAGGCAGGCGGTGCCGTGTCGGAGAGGTCGGCGAGCTTTTGACTAATTCGAATCTGCACTTATTTTTCCTTTGAACATTTAGGTCTCGTCTTCTTGTCGGGACATTTTTTTGTTTTCTTGTTACCAAAGTCGTCCATAGGAAAAATGCTTGGGCCACCTGAGACGTCTTCATGCTTTTTTCTTCAACGAAGAAAATTAATTGTTTAGTTGGTGTACGTTTGAGGCGACCGACTCCCATTGGTGTTGACCATATGCGTGAAGGACAAACCACACGTTGACCGGAGATCAGATACACACCTTGAGATTATTAGGTAGTTTCATGTAAAAGTTTTAGAAAATCGAGTGACGATCATAGGAATCAAGGAGACTTGGAGAAGTACTTAGTAATTAATTAGGATTTTAACATTTAGACGATTGCCTTGAGCCCTTTAAGATCTGAACTTAGTTCGTCGGGCCTAACTTTTATACATCAATCAGCTAGGCTACGATTTACATCAACGTTGTCATATATGCATATGCACAAAAGATTCACTGGATGTACACCTGAAGTTTAGAGTTCCCTGGGGATGACATCTCATCTCAAACTTGGTTGTTTCTGTCACAAACCAAGCGGGCCGCTAATCGGAATGAGCGTGACATCACATCCATAATAATCTATATATTTAAGCATAGTTAACTTTCAAGTTCTACGTCTAATTGAGAAGATTTGTCAAGAACTCCAGAAAATTTTGAATCTTGACTCGTTCTTGAATCCATTGTAATGTATATTTATGATTTGTATGTTAATTTGATTACATCCATGCATTGTAATATACTTACCTGGAACATAATAGCATGAAGTACATGAATACTGAAAACTAATGTCAAACAGGAGAACGGACTCATCACGTACATGACCTGTAAACTATGTCAAGGGGAACGAGTAAGCTTGATCCATGACTTGAAAGATTCGTTAGGGGGGGAGGAGCGAAGCTCAACCCATGACCCTTCTCATACGCAGGTTAACTCCCTAGATCTTACTTAATACTATCATTTAAACAGCCAAGTATCCTCTCCTATCCACTAGATGAATGCGTGAAATTGCATGAAAGATGTAAACACGGGTAGTAAGAGAAAAGTAAATGGGTTTTAACGAAATGCGTAAAAATGAGGCTAATAGCTCCATGGATTGACAACTCCGTATTCTAAGAACTAATATTCTACATGAGTATTTATGGTTGCATACAAGAGTTACACAAATATGGTAAGAACTAACATGAGAGAATAAAATTGATGAGAAATAACTCCTTTGCACGATCTATCTTGTGTGTTAAGAATGCATGGATATTCATGGGAAGGATAAAAATAAAGGCAAGACAAAGCATCCATCATCGTTTACAAATCTTCACTTTGTAATCTTTCCAAATCAATTCATAACATTGATGGATTAAATGCAATTATAAGGAGGATCATAAAGAATATGTGATGAGGATAAAACATACTTTCAATTAAAACTTTGTAAAAATATCTAGCGGATCCCGTTGTTGGTATTTTGGTAAACTTGACCGGTTGCTCGATGTTCCGATGAACCTGATTACTTAATATCTTGACAGATCCATTGAATTAGTGTCCTCGCAAATTTGACTTATCACGGATTCATTAGATCCGACTCTATTCCAAATCCCAACAACCCACCTAAAGATTCTATTGACCTACTCTTGCATTCGTGGTAACCGTTCACACCAATTACCCACTTAAATATTATTAATAGTCAAATCTTAGGATAAACAACAATGATCGTGAGACTCGTGATGAGAGGTACTTTGTCTTATAAATACCTAGATAAGATGGCTTTTACTTTCTATGCAATCAAAGAGAGAAGCTAAGGCAACCTCTCTACCTTCTCTGATTGAAGGCTTCCCATCGAGCCCTCCCGTGGGTTGACTCGCTTGACTTCATTTAATCCATCCACCTTGCCTCGCCTTATTTAGTCCATAATTTTTTGTGTTTTTATCTTTATTGGTGCTCTGTTGCTGATGTGTTTGTTTCGTTTTTGATTTCATCCGATTTTCAGTCTTGTGGTGTTCCTTTCAGTTGGGTTGGTTTTTCCTCATTGGGGAAGTGCATATCTCCAGGCATTTTAAATGTCCTGTATCCTTGCTGGGTGACATCTCCGAGCCTGTTTCTCGCCATTCATCTGTTGATCCTCTCTACCAGATCGCTCTCGGTTCGGTTCTTCTGCACTCGACTTGGTGTCGGGAGCCTTGAGTAGGTATGGCTCCTCTTGGATTCCAAAGTTTTGTCTTGTTGATTGTTGTGTTGTGTCCCCTTTGCACTTTAAACACGGTGTTCTTCCCTATAAATAAATGCTCTGATTTTCAAAGAAAAAAAATGTTCCCTGGGAATTTCGAATTATTACGGCTAATTGCCTTCTTTTTAAAGATTCACATATTCGTTAATCCAGTTACAAGCATGTAAAGTGTCCTGCTTATTTGGTAGCCTAATTGTTGCTGTTCACTGATTAAATTTCTGTATTCTGAAGCACTATTACAATGAGTTAAATTGTCCGAAGGAAATAGAGAATGTATGTAATTCCCTACAAAGTCAATCGAAGTGCTGATGTCCTTTCAAATTTAAATATGTATTAGACAGATTGAACACACTCGATCGTACAAAGGAAGGAAAAGAGCAAAGGAGGACAGGATGGGATAAGGAGGGAGGGAAGAAGATGGCAAAGTATTCATTTTCTTTTGAGAAATTTCACATTTACGTAGCAAATATAACATACTTATCGAGAATCTTTTTGCCATGGATCCTGTGGTTGGGGACTGTGTATTGGTAAATTACACCTTTTTTTTTTCTGATCGTGGGCTAGACATAGCCTCTCCATGGCTATGTAGTTGGCCCATTGGGCCCTTTCTTGCTACTCTCCGAAGCTATCACTACTTGTTAAAAGGAAACAAAACTCCTGCAAAGTAAAAACAAATATCACACAACTCCTAAACCACAAATAAAATTCTAGCTTCCGCTAGCCTCTTAAGTAGTGTATCACAGTCTCCTTTATGGATGGAAAAATCAGGTGCTATCATTTGTAGGAAGGTTGCAACTAATCAAGCATGTTGTCCATGGCATTGTCTAATATTGGCTTGTGGGGATTCATATCCCTGGGAGTATTCTAGGTAGAGTGGATTCGTTGTGCGCAAACTTTCTATTGAACTACAAGTGGCAAGGTTGTCCAAGCATTGATCCATGTCTATCCAAGCAACAAGGAGGTGTAGGTCTACATAAGTTGGAGGATCTAAAGAAAGCACATATCATGCACCAGACGCGGTATTTACCATCCAACTCTACCTTGATTAGGCTATATGCTATGTACGATAGCAACAATTCTCTGAGGTCCAAGCAAACTATGAGGATTCTTGTATTTGGAAAATAGTTCTCAAACGTAGGTCTAGAGTGGAGAATGTTATCTAGCAGGGGGCTGCAATTGGCTTTGGATATATAGTTGTCCTATCAACAAGCTCATGCTGAAATGGCATGAAATCATCTAAGGGAAGAAGCTTGGTGAGAAGTTTTTTAATTGGTGGAGCGTGTATTGGTATTCAAATATATTTCCAAAGTTCTTGTACTTATTGGTTCAGATGCTTTGGACAAGGCTTCCCACTTTGAGTTGAGACCATATGGCCAAATGGGGTCGAATGAGCGTAACAGAGGCAAACTCTTCCACAGGGAGGAACAGATCATCCTCCGTCTAACTTTTTATTTGCTCATCTTTAGCGTACATCTAGGATAGATGCCACCTTACATTGGGTTTTCTTGGAGTAGGTCATTGAAGATGCTTATAGGCTCTTGGGTAGGTCCATGGAAGGTAGAGTACTCTTCTCCACTTCACCTTTCTTCAAATTTCACGTAAAAAAATATTATCCAACCATTCAACCATCACTTATACTATCACACAATGAAACATCCATCACCACTTATCTCATGCATTCTTTTTATTCCAAAGATAATTTTATCCCTTACCCAAATGCAACCTCAAACAATATGACTGTTGGATCCTGATAAATTACAGTAGTGCTGTATGAAGCAGGAGATACCAAGCACTGGAGGGGAAAGGCCCTCTCCATTTCTGTGTCTTCTTTGTTGCGGTAATACAATTATCTAATCGACCAAAGAAAAAAGAAAAGAGACAGGACATTAAAAAAGGGGTAACAAAGTGCATAGGTAGGATGAAAAGGAATAAATTATCTGATGCCTTTCCATCAAAAGGGCTCCACCACAATAGATTAAAGCCTGTGCATATGGGAGACCACTGAGCAACTGGTCCCTCCGAACGCTTCTCCCTGTCGTTTCCCCATTCAATGCCTTATTCCACTGTGCATCTCCATCCCTAGAAGGGAAGCCCTTGAGATCGACGACACGGTCGACCCAAATTTAATTTCCAACTACCGAAGTTCCAACAATATCACAGTCGGACGACATACACGAAAAGACATTAAGGTTTTTTTTTGTCGGATATTTCTATTTCCCCATGTATATGATCCTTATCTTTATCTATGGCCCAACAACATTATCAAATATACCCCTCAAGTAAACCCCCCGTTTCGCTCTTCGACGATGCAATAAGAAGGCAAAAAAGGTAGCGATAATTTTGCATAATAATCTCATTCCTCCACAAGTAAAGGGCATAAGAGCAACACCGACGGATGAGATGGAGGTTTTCAACGTAAGCGTGTTATGGTTGGGCTTATCAGCGGGAAGTAGCATCGAAAAAGCAATCCTTAGTCAGCCATGCGTCAATGATTCTTTGCCATGTCTGACGAGTAAATATATGATCAAAGATTGAGGTATTTTAATTCGTATCAAAGCCGCCAAATCTCTTTTTCATTTTTCTTTTTAACCCTTTGCACAAGATATATCATATGTGGCTGTTTATTGGGGATTATATATTCATCTCCTTGCAAGGACATGACCAAGATTTATATATCCCTGTTGGTGTGTGAAGAAAATGGAAACAGAAGAAAACAAATCCGAACATATATATATATATATATATATATATATATATATATATATGCCTGGACCCGATATGTAGTACGAGAAAATTAATTTATCAATTTTATCGGCTATAGTAAGTTTAAATGCTGTTTTCATGCACGGCAATGAGCAATCAAGCAGGGCTTGTCGGCTCCGCAATCTGACGGAGAAAGGGAAAGGGCCCCCAATCCTGACGCTTGAAATTCTGAATTTCAAGTTTTACGATTAACTCCTTTTTTTTAACGTGAAAAAGAAGAGTAAAGAAATGGATGTTAAAATGTATTTTACAATACTTGATTGTTTCAGTTGATATATTTTAGTTTTTTATTATTTAAAAAGTAAAATATATTTTCAAATATTAAAATATATTGATATATTTTAATTTTTTATGTATAAAAAATAAGTTTTCATTTAAAATATAGAAAATAATTTTTTACCTTTGCATTTTAGGTTGAGTTTAATATTTAAGGTTTAATTTTAAGATTTAAGATTTATGAATTTCAAGTGAAAAATTAATTTTCATAGATAAAATCACTTTTTATATATAAAAAATTAATTAAAAATTAAAATACATCTGTACATTTTCATTTTTAATTGATGTAGTTTGTTACGACCCGATTTCCGAACCCCTATAAGATCCGAGACCTACTTGTCTTGACTAATCCCAAGATTCAGTCGTCCAACAAGAAATAACCAAAAAGTAGGAAAGTAAACTACATTCACATATGCAATATAACTAAGCAGAATAAACGTACAAAGCAGTAAAGGAAAGTAAATATGTTGTTTCATTACATACTACCACAACAACAAAATAATGGAAACAGAAGTAAACAGTAAAGACAAGCAGTAATTAGAAGTCTAATACTTACTACAACAGTAAAGGAACAACAAGGAAGTGCTGAAAACTACGGCTGGGCTCAACTGGATGCAGCACCCTTCGCAGCCGGAAGCTCGGGCTACTCAACTCCTAGTACTGAACAGTATTATGAAAAGACAGAGTCAGCGAACGCTGAGTAGAGTGATATCTATACTATCTAAAATAGTAAAAGCAACAGGTTTAATTCTCTTTTCTATTTATCTATTTTATGTGTATTTCTTTTTCACCGATTTTACTCAAACATCCAGATATTCTTGATATTGCAAGTTTCTCGTGGGAACGATCTTGATTGCAGTCTTTTCCGTAGAGTAGAAGGTACACGTGGTGCTCTCCTGACCGGGAGAGTCCCCCGTGGTAGTCCTACACCCAGTCAACCACCCTGAGATCACTGTCCAGACGTAGCGGTGACTACAGCACGCGTGATAAGCACACGAGTAGCTACCCCGTACTGACACACGGTCAGTCGTTTTCGCTAACGGGTACGCCAAAAGTACAACACGGAATAGTATAGGACCTTGCCCTCCTCAGAGCAGGAGTCTCACCCCTTAGAACCAAATAGGGGTCTCACCCATCTACAGTCCGCGCACCCTCGTCTGACTACCCGGTTTGCCCAGAGGGCCTAACAAATCGGTGTAGGGTGGCTAGCTGAACCCCGGGCCCAATGGGGTGGCTAGCTCTCTTCCTACACTAGTAGCTCGCCTCGGTACCACATACACGAGTGCCAACAGGAGTCAGTGTAAAGTGGTCAATCCTAACCCCGGGTCTCAACCCAAGGGCGGCTAGTTCCGCTCTACATGAAAAGGGGACAGTCGCTCTCCTTGGTACCACATAGTCAAGGGTCAGCACACTTCCCGTCTACATTCCAAGTTTCCATCTAACCACAGGAGTTCTACTCTTAATTCCCCACAGGGTTCATGCTCATGTTCACCCCATTATTTCGATCTAGATTTCATCATTCACAATTCATTTCTCATCCATAAACAAGCATCTCATGTTTCCATAATTCGATACATGCAACTGGTAATTTCACAGGTAATTGTTCATAATTTACAGGCAGCTCATAATTAAAATACAGGCAATTGCTAACAGTTTAACTCAATCATACATACAAGTACATTATATAGCACAAACGGTTCGTTTATTTCTCTATCCTAGGGTTCATAACACATCCTAGGGTTCTATTGGCTATTTCCACAAGCACATTCTTGTTTAAATATCATTAACAGAATTAACCACTCTACCAGACAATTCGGGAGTAATGGGGGCTCGAACCACAGACCCAGGCGTATCTGTGAGCCCCAAACACACAACAGGATGAAACCCTATACCAGGGAATACATCACAAAAGGAGGGTTTAGAATAGTATACAAAGGTTTCTAGTATGTAGAGAAACTCATAAGGAAACTAGAGGTACTTTGTTTGCATAAAATGGACGCCGATCAGATCCCAAACGGGTAAAAAACGTGCCTATTATTCAAAATCAGATGTCTGGGAACAAGTCCAGACGTCTTAAAAGGTACCAGGACCTTACCTAAAGTCCCTGCAGTGTCCTCAGACGACCAGGCCTCCTCTGCGATTGTCTGAATGCAGTTCCAGACGTCGGACCGCGCCTCCGGTCATCTAGAAGCACCTCTGGATGTCTGGTGATCTGATCAGATGTCCAAAAGTGCGTGGGAAAGCGTTCCGCATTTCTTCCCAAGGCTGCTCCTGCGTATGACGACCGCAGCCCCCAAATCAAACCAAACATGTGTCTGTGGTGAGGCCTGCATGGCCATAACCACGAAAAAGAACGTACCTTCATGATAAATGAGTTTTCAGACGTCTGGCCTTAACTCCAGACGTCCAGGTGCTTTGTCAGCCGTCTGGACTCCACTCTAGATGTCTGATACTGGAAAACTTCCAGTACTAGAATCTCCTCCCAACGTTCTCCGCTGCGCTCTGCCTTGCGCTGCCACAGCTCCAGCCGTTGCAGATAGTCGGGAGGCTGCCTCCCCGAGTTCTCTCCTCCTCCCGCAAGCACCTGCGATGGTCGTGCGAGCTCTGCGGAGCTTCCACTGAAGCTCTCCGACCTCGACCTTCTCCTCCCGTACTCTCCTCCTTCTCCCTCTCGCTCTCCCTCGCTCACCTCCTCTCACTACTCCCGCAAGCTCTGAAGGTGAAGGTGGTGGTGTGTGGAGTGGAGAGGAGAGGGGAGGGGCTTAAATAGGTGGCGTGGGGGGTTTTAGGGTTCTGAGAAAGTAGAGGAAAGGAGAGAGAGGAAGAAGGTCCTACGCGCCGCCCACGCGCAGGGCGCAGTGTGCGTACAAAAATTTCATTTTCAGACGTCTAGACAGACGTCTGACTTAGACTCCAGACATCTTAAAAGGCTAAAAGTGTGACGGGTGTTTACATAGTTTGATTTTCAACTAATGAAAAATCAAAGCACATCAGTTAAAAAATAAAATACACTGATATATTTTATTAAATAGTGAATGTATGTTGCAAAATATATTATAACATACGTTTCCTTACTCGTGTCTAAATCTTTTTAACGAGATAAATATTATTGTAAACTTAAAAAGGAAAAAGAAGATGACAACCAAACCTACATGCATAAGCTCCCTATGAATATTTTTTCACTTGGCCTCTAGTTTTTGTAAAAGAATTAGAATTAATGTAAATGAGTATCATGTAATCATGCACATTAAACATGGTCAAGGTGGCACTCTAGAAGAATGTGCAACTGGATGCAATTAGAGCGACACTAGATGAGGTGGCCAGGTTTCTTCGAATAAATGAGTAATTCAGAGATGCAAATTTGAATGTAGGTCTTTCCTCTCAAAATCAAGAGTCTCTACTATTTGATCATATCTTAGTGTATGAGTTTGCATTGGTGATAATGTGCACACATTAGGTACCAAGCAGTTGCTCAAATAAGGCCAACCACTAGGAAGTTGAGGGGAAGGCAAGGAGTTTTTTAGGGCAAGGAAAAGATTGCAGGGCTGTGGTAGCAAGACAAGGGAATGGAAGTTAGGGGGCAATGGCAAAGGATCAACAACAACCAACCCACTCCAACAGTCCTCCACATCCAAAACCAACCTCCAATACCAGTAAAACCACCAATACAATAGGATTAAACCCCATTGGACCTTGAAACTCTTAGACAAAGGAATCAAGTAGGATTAAACCCCAAGATCGAAAAGGATGAATCAAGACTACCAATGTCAAACTTAGTCGAAGAGTCTATCCCTGCAGAGTCTCGTGGGGGAAGATAAACTATGCTAAACATGTTTGAATCCTAAAACTATTCAAAACCCAATCCCCCAATTATAAGAATAAATAGAATTGGAGCATCCATATGGTAATAGGATATTTTTTTTCAAATTCCTTTTGCTAAATATAGAATTTCCATAGAAAAATTTGAAAGTACTAGGTGATTAGGATCGAGCTTCAGTCCATGTTTAGACCAAATCGAATCCTCTAGAGGATTGTATCCCCAGGAGGATTTAGACACTCAAAATTGGAACATCCCCACATTTGGATGTATGGAGGTTGGACGAAGTAGGTATTAGACCAACTTGGATGCATATTGGGTGAAAGATAGGAGGGGTCACATCACTTCCAAGGAGGTTAAATTCATTATTAAAGCAAGTGGATTGTGTTGGGTTTTTTTAGGGTTAGTTTACTTGGAGGTTAAGAAAGTGGTGTAAAAAAATGTGAAACTAGTGTTAACCCTCAATTGTGTTTACTAGTAGAGTGGCGTTAACACCAGTTTGTGTTTACCTGAATTGGTGTTAAGTTGGAGTATTAACCTTTGTGTTGTTTACTTGATAGTGGTGTTAGAAATTTAAATGGTAGTTAAGTTTGTTAGGATAATATATTTAAATGTGAAGGTGGTTATGGTAGTTATAATTATTTTTTTGTAGTATATATTGGTAATTATTTATATAAGTAATGTCATAATTGTAAATATATAAATATTTTTAGGATAATATAAATAATGTGTTATTAAATATATTTTGGTTTTAATTTATATTAATGATTATTAATTGAAAATTAAATTAAATTAGTTCAGATATTTATTCATTTCAATCTGATCAATAACTTTGTTCTAATTACATAGTATAAAAGAGGTGCTGAAAATCAAAACAGATCATTTCTGTGAAAATGATGATTGCTATTGGATTGGATCCATGGACACTAGGTTGCAAATTGATGGAAATTATCTCTTCTAACATCAGTTTGGGTCTATGCAACAGCACTGGTCTCCTAGGGTGAGGATGTCAAGTCTAAAATAGGATCATTAAGAAATATAATCTTGAGAATAGAATCCTACCATGCTCTCATAACATTAATTACCACCTTCATTTTCAGCAACGCTGAATGCAATACATAGAAATGATATTAAATGGACATACAAGAAATAACCTTTATTCATAGTAATACCTAGACGCCCGAAGAACAAGTACATGTAGTGTATGATCGATCAATACATCGTAAACATAAATATTAAGAAAATAACGAATACAATTATAAAGTACAACACAATCTTATTCCTTCTATCATCGATGTTTTTCAACCTTCTCAAGTCCGCATTCTCGTCCATAAAATTTAGTATAATGTCATTCGTATAATGCCATGTTGGGGAATCAAATCATTCAAAGTAGTTGCATCCACCTTTAGGAAACCCGCAACATCCAAGGAATTGACGTCCGGAGTTGTCTCACATCCATGATGTCCGTACTTGTGCTTTCAAGCCGCAGTAGAAGATTGTGATGTAGACATATTGACCTATATTAAAGAAAAATCCAAGTCAATGGTTGCTTTCATTTGCGTAAAAAGTAAATTGTATGAAGTGGATGATCATACCTGTAACGATGAACTCTCCTTTCTAACCTCATCACAAGATGATCATTTTGACTACTCATAAAGGAATTATCATCTTAATTACAAACACAATCGATGACATAATTTCTTGCAAGGCATGCAACCAAAGTCTCGCTAAATAGATAATAAATGATTCAATTATACAATCGATCTCTAGTTAAATAGATAATAAATATTTTAGTTATTCAATCAAAGTCTATCTAAATAGATGATACTACGTAAAGGGATCACGACTGCATCAATCGATTTGCAAAATGAAATCTAGTGTCCCCTTCATTGGGAATTGGTAGTTGCGGAGCCACCTTAATTGTGGATCAACCCGAAATTAGTTGAACGCAGATCATTTACAAGTTTTCCTTCTGCAATGGTTATGAAATAACATTTTCCTTACCTCATTCCACATCAGAGGATTTGCAAGAACTAACGTGTCAGTGTTATTATCCCAGCACCAGTCTACATCATCGATCACTATGTGGATTGAATGATAAGTTGCCTTAAGAAACATCCACTAGTGCACTACATCATCTTTGGAGTACTCAGTTTGCAGTTGTCGATTGAGTTCTGCAAGGCACTAATGCCATGCGACACTAGTAAACGCCCCATGCATGTATTGACCTTCACTCTTTAGCTTATATAGAATGTAGACCAGAGTCCAATCGCGATGTATGCCCCAATTCTCAGAGTTGCGAGTTATTGCTAATTAAGAAGGAAGAAAAGTTAATGGTACTATATATATATATATATATGCAATGGGTTCAGATTTATTGACAATATCTATCATTGAATGTAAATGTTAAATCGTAATTCCCACATATAATGAAATGATCCACCAATATAAGTAACCTTTGGGGTTGCTAATTATAATGTCAAAATAATTCTTCCCTCACCTAGATAGCCATCCAAACCAAAAGCTAACCATGAGCAAATCACTTGGTATATCGTACATCAGTCGTGCAATTAAAGGATCCACCAACAATGGTAGCATTTGGGGTTGCTTATTTATAATGTAAGAAAAAATCTTGACTCGTAAATAACCATCCAAACCAAAACTTACCCATAGGCACATCACTTTCTATATTCGAAATTTACACTCATAAGATAGAATATTAATAAATTTCATCATTATCCACTAGTATGATAATTATGTTCCCACCTACATATTAAAGGAAAGTAACATAGATAGAAATTAGGTTCAACTTTCCCAAGCAAATCATCAACGAATTACGAAATGCCAATATAAAAGAAATAACCTAACATAATTAAAAATATAAAAAAAATAACCTAACAATGAACAAACAACACAAACTAGCAAATCGAAATCGCAATATAAAAAAAGGTTTAAATAGTACAAATATGTTAACTACATGTCAGACTACAACTAATAACTCCTCTATTGAAAGTGCTCCCACATCACATCAGCAATGGCATCCCTGACTTGTGTACCTCTTTTCACTTGTTCCTGGGTAATGATGCATGAGTGGGTTTTGTTTGGAGTGTTGTCTGGCTCAACATCACTTGGATTATCAGTACGTGCACGTCCATGGTTTCTATTATCTTCACTCGAATTTCCTTGTTCCAAAGTTTTGTTGTAATACTAATCCCTTCCTCCATCCTTGAGAAGGAAGTTGTGTATTACACAACATGCAACTACAACATCTACATGAATCTGAGGGTGGTAGAAGGATTGGTAGATTAAACATTGAAATATTTTCTTTAATACCCCAAATGCCCTCTCAACACAATTACGGATTTTTGCATGACGATGATTAAACAGCTCTTTCTTGTTTCGGTACTTGTTACGACGTCGAGCGTTATATTCAAGTATATGGTAACTGACATTTCTACACGGAGCCATATAAAGGTCAGTATTTGCATAACCACAATCAACTAGATATTGTCGTCCTCTAGGTGGCTCGAAGTGGTCATCTTGAATTGCCTATCAGAGAACCTTCATGTCAGACAATGACTCCTCCCAACTGCTTGCTACGTACAAGAAGGCAAGATCCAGTGAAACAGTGCACATCACATTCAATGATGTCCAATGATGCTTGTTGCGAAACCTGGGAGCTTCACTTTGAGGAACAACGACCTCCACTTATGTCCTCCCATCAATTGCCCTAATAACATTCTGTAGCGAGACATGCACATGCTTTCATTATACTAGATACATAATTAATTAGGGAGAACAATGGGGGTGTAGGTGTATGTCTCACCTTGAAATATGGATATTTTTCCTTGTTATTCCTTAAAGTCGAAGGAATTGGAATCGAGTCATCAGGCAACACGATGTGATCATACTGCAACTCCTTTATCCACTGCGAAACTTGGATGTACCATTTGCTAATAGTCCTAGCGGATCCCTGGAATCTTTCTTGTATCTCACGATTACGTGCACCGTGTCCAGCTCCATAAAGAAATATAGCCAACATCTCATCTGGATGCATATTTTGGCTCCTCTTCATTATTTTCCTATCTAAAAGCATGTCTCGTAGCTTGAAAAACTGCTCGCTTGTCATACGGAACATGTCCATGGGTCGCTCAACATGACCTGCCAAGACATGATGCACCCAATCTAAGCCAGACAATGATAGAGTATGGTTTGGTTGCCTAGGTACTGGATGGCTTGGTTCCCACATCACTTCCATTTCTTCAATGGTTGTCGAGTACATGACTCCCATCATTATAGAACCCAAATTATTCTCCTTGCTATCTTGGAATGTGTGATTGTCATCCACATAGAAAATTGAAGAGATATTCAAGTAATTTATTCATGGAAAAAATCAATGTATGTACTCAAATGCATTTCAAACAATGCACTTGACATATATTCATTATGAGTTTGCAAACACTTGACATAGATTCAGAAAGCCTATAGTCCCTCAAATCCACCCTAACACCATCCTAACATTCCCCATCCAACACCATCCTAATATAGTCACTTAACTCCTCAACCAGATCATACAGAAAGACCTTCAGAACGTCACGGAATCCTTTATCCGTGAGACGAGAAATGAGCCTAATATGCTCTCTCGAATTAAGGTCCGGAAGCAAGGTAGTCAGTGTTGTAGCACAGTACTCAACGTCCTTACTACCATTCTCCTTTGCCAGCTTCTTCTCCTTGATCTCCACGAATCGGTCCATGCTCTCCTTCATCTCGCTCATCTTTGCATGAACTGATCGTGGTCAAGAGCACTACGACGTCGCTTCCCGCTTGATGAGCCACCACCTTCATCTAAACGTGTGGTTTTCTCCTTTCCTGCCACGACACCTCCCGTAGCAAGAGGGGGACCTTCATTACAAGCCATCTCTTGGTATGTGTTTGCATAAAGTTGTGATTGAGGTCTACCCCTGGCACTTTGCACATTGGTTTGTGTTTGCATGGGTTCCTGGTAGGAGCTCCCTCCGATATGCATGCCAAACAATGGAGGTGCCGACACATCCCCCAGACTCGAACCTACATTTTTTTGTGTAAATGAAGGGGTTGACATTTGCTCATTAGAAAATGCATAACCAATTTGTGGTGACTGAGACTCATCATCTAGTCTGATCTCAGCTTCCTACTCTAGGGTGGTTGATTACCAACAGCTCGATGTGGCATATGTCTCCTTTGCTACCTCTCTACCAACTATGGGCTCCATAAGCTTGTAGTATGGAAACGACTTCCCCCGCCAGGCTTGGAAATGTGCGGGAAGCTGCATGAATGAATACACGTCAACATTTGTATTAGGCATGGGGACAAAATTACTAAATCATTTGCGAAAATACTAACCCCTTCCCATGCGCTATCATCCCATGGCACTGGGAAATTGCTTGCATCATCCCAACCCCATCCACTCTTATTCATCAAGGTTGTGTATGCCTGAAACACCCTTTTCATGTTTTTTCATTTATTCTGTAATTGATCATTTGTTAACGACACATTGCATGTTTTGTTGAATTCAACAACTATCTCCTTCCAAGAAGTCCTTGAAAAAGATCCATTAACGTATTCACCATTATCGTAACGTTCTCAAAGTATCTCAACGAGGGCTATAGAATGGTCAGCAGCCCAATTTCCTAAACGAGGGGCCATAGTCTTTCCATGATTTTGAGTTGGTGTCAACATTCTACAAGGATTGACGGTGAAGACATTATAAATGTTGCATAACATTTACTTCAATTAGTCAAGTGCAATTCAATGGAAGATAGTTACCTACCGCTGATTTCCTTGAGTTGAGTGATTGCCATATAAATAATATTTGGTTTCTTGTGTTCTTACATTGAATATCATTTGCAAGAAACACATAAACATATGGCAATAGTCCGAAACATTATTAACACATAACCTTCTCCTTTTTTGATAGGTACAGCGACTAACTCGACTACACTCATCTGGGACTATGTATGTTTTAGAAAGAGACTCCATGATAAACCTAAAAATGATCAGGCGAGATACGTCAATGTCTGCTTCCATTGATTTCAACATTTCCACACATTCCAATTACAACCTAGACACAAAGTACTACATGAAATTAACCTATTCTACTATTCAAGAGAAAACTGCAAGAAAATCAACAAAAAAGTAACGTGCAAGTGTGAAGTCGAAATGCCTAATCTTCGACGAATAGAAATAATTCAAGTGAAAATATATATATATTGGTCTTGTTCTTTTTGCATTCCTTGGTAATGGAGTAAATTGCTGAACAAATGAAATAGCTGAGTTAATTTATTGTATTGAAGTGACAAACTTAAATGTACTTTGGGTGCTCATGAGCTGCTCCATTGTTTGCAATATACAAGCATATTTATTTTCACTCGTCATGGTCATGTGGACCAATAAAGTGGAAAATGAAGATCTACAAGGATTCCTTTAGTCATTAATTAACATCAAAGGTGTAGCTACAACTTAAGACTGCCACCACGGATGCAGAACTTACTAGTAGGCTTTCAATCAAAAATTGACTCTTCATAGCTTAGCATTTGTATAAGTAATGATAAATTGTCTTTCATTAGCACTAGCTCTTTAGCAAGGTCATCATGGTAGCATCCTAGTAGGCTTCGGTAGGCCTATCCACTGTTGTTTTATGTTTGATATTACAGTGGTTTTTTTCCTAGATGAGAAAGTAAAATATTGGAATTTCATCCATCCCTTAGACTTTTATTGCACCTGAGTGTGTTGTAGCTACAAATCTACTTGAAGTTGGTTAGCCACCGAACATCACAGAACATTCACAAGGGGAATCTTTGGATGTCTTCAAGTTGAACGGTGTGGATGGATCGATCAAAGAGGATAGACGCTTAGCTTAGATATACTGTGAGGAGAGAGGAAGAACTAATGGGGCCTTAGATCAAGAAGATGTTAGATGTTAAGATCTCCCCATGTGATAGGATGACTGCATGATCTCTTGAGTTGAACTTGGTAAGATTTAGTGTTTATATACAAAGGATGACAAGGATGATTCAAAAGTTTTACCGTAGACGAAAAAGAAGAGGTAGTACTGATCTAATATGGATAGGATAACTCTTACGTTAAGGTGAACATAGCATAACATTGACTTCCTAAAAATTATTTATATATGCATAGTAATAAGCTCAAATTAAATGTATTCAATTGCTACAATAGTTAAGAAGTTGATCTTCAATAAGGAAGCTTAGATCTTATCCATCTTAAGAAAAAGGAATCCATCGTGCTAATTAGATCACATTGACCCCGCTATCCAAGTGTCCGTCGATGCTAATTTTATGACAATTCTGACTCGACCTGACAATGATGTACTGGATAGGCTCTATGGGTTGGCATATACAACTTCTTCTACTCTTAACACAATGACATTGTTCCTGCATACTTATTAATCTCCACATATTGATCATCTTCCAACATCTCTTGGCCAAGCAAGTTGAGCACAACTTAAACTCGGTGTCCTTGGGCTCAGTTGAGCTCAAGCTTGCCCTGGTTCAACAGTTTTGGCATGACCCAACCTACCATTTCCATAATTCACAAAATTCTATGTTACTAACAACATAAGGAACATAACAAAAATGAATATTATTTAGAGCATCAATAGAACAATCATTAATAATGTCACATCAAATTGTAGTTAGTAAATCGAATTGGCCAAATAACCTTTTCCAAAGAAATTTTCATGTCTCAAGATTCCAACCTTGTTAAAGTTCGATTCAAAACCCTCTCCCTTAAAAGAAAACCAAAAAGAGCACTCTTCCTGACAACCAAAGCTTGAGATACCTTGAATAGTGTTTGGACTCTCCTTAAGAAGGATTGCAAGTATGCATCTAAATCTTAGCAACTTGATTGCAAAGTTAGGTCCTATATCCATGAGGCACTCATGAGGCTCATGGATTGTATAGTATTCGGGTCTTACAAAAACATACCTCTTGGATTGTATAGTATTTGGATTTTACAAAGATATACCCATGGCTGAGCCCATACTCACTTGAGGATTCCATACATGGTACTTTGCTAGAGCTTTTAGAGAAGAATAAGATCCAAAATTATTCCAAAACTAATGCACATGCAATAACACAATTAAACAAAATAACACAAAAAAATTAGGTTAGAAGATGTTGCTGTGATTGAAGCTCACCTATAGATTTCCCTAGGGAAGTTGCCTTACTACTAACTGGATTTGGTGATCTCTTCCTAGAATATAATAATCCACGCTTACGAACAACACATTCAAATCATAGATATCCTCTAAATTCATCTCAAAAAATAGGCTGAGATGGTGTAGATCCCCAATCATAGCGCATAGAAAATGGTGGATGAAAATAGATGACAACTTGGGCTCATGTTTTCTCCTACTTTAGAGTGGAATGACTTAAAATGGATGGTGGACGAGTAGAATCCAACCATCAAGTTTTCCTAATTGCGGCAACCCAATTGGAAGCCTAAGAAATTCTTCCACAAAATTCTTGTAAAACTTAATTAATTCTAGTGGAAAAGTACACGCTCCCTGTCTCAGCCTACCAAAGACGTTGGCATGTGTACGTGTGTTTGTCTTGTTGGAACAA
The DNA here is from genome assembly GCA_037157565.1 of Thalassia testudinum. Classification (NCBI taxonomy): domain Eukaryota; kingdom Viridiplantae; phylum Streptophyta; class Magnoliopsida; order Alismatales; family Hydrocharitaceae; genus Thalassia; species Thalassia testudinum. Next base: position 60,065,397 of record JAZHRO010000013.1, on the reverse strand, counting down.
TTATAATACACAAACCCGACCCCAAGCCATACTCACATTGGTTTTAGGGTTTCCAATCTTTAAATCCCAGTCAAAGTTCTTGTTGGTTAAGCATGCAAAATTAAAAAGATCCCCACCTTGAGTTGAGACTTTTTACTTCCATAATTTGATCAATATTTCTCCCTAAGATCAAATTGGCTTTGCCACCATAATTAACCCCTATTACCACATGTAATTAGCTGTAGTCTTTCCAAAAGGGATCTTCGAGATGTCACATGCAACTTAAGAGCGGGGCGTGCACGTCTAGGATAAAGAGGAGGGCGAAACCCTTCGAGAAGATATGCCGACAGATGGGAACTAACAGCAATCCCTGTCTAACATGAGACATCCCCCTAATGGTGATTCTTACCTTTGAAAGAATAAATTGTATTCAACATTTCAGATCTATGCCAACCAAATGAGAAATGAGGCAATCCCTTCTGGCAATTGTCATTCTTACAACCAAACTAGGCTGGTTTTCAGTAATACTGCCCATAATTTATTTTTCTTCCTCCTTCATTGGCTGTCTTCAAAATCTATATTGTTGAATGGTAGTATGCTTAACTTACCTGTATATATATATATATATACACATATGCCATATGGTAATTAATCTGAAGCATGTATGTTCATCTCCAGGAGTCACATCGGTGGAAATAAATAGGAAGCAACAGAAGGTGACTATAATTAGTTATGTGGATCAGAACAAGGTACTGAGGAAGGTTAAGTCCACAAGGAAGAATGCTCAGATATGGCCTTACATGCCTTACAATATCGTAAGCCATCCCTACCCTCTTCTACCCTTTTTTTTTGGCCCTTACTGATGAGTCCATTTTAATGGACTAACATTACGCCTAAGTAACTTTAATCGTACCGTTTAGGTGTGTTAATAACTGCAATTAAGTTGTAGAATATTTGTATGCATCATGATTTAAGTTTATAACATTCTATAACTTAATATGTAATGATTTTGTTATTTTTATGTGCAGGAATTATATTTAGAAAGAGAAAGGGTTGGGGCGTAAATTTCCCCAACAACCGGTGGCATCTTTTCCCTGATCTCCGGCCAACCGCAACTCCTTCCACACGTTTATCTAATATCCCGCTGCCCTCCCTCAACAAACGCCGGTCAGAAATAGTTAAGGGATTTGAAAATCCCTTAACTCACGCACGAGGGGAGAGAGAGGAGTTAAAAAGCACGCGGACAAAGGAGAGGAGAGCCATCTTCCCCCTTGCGGGGAACTACCCAGCGTGCACTATGGACCCCTCTGCAGACCCACCTCGCTGCACCGCAGCCGCTCCAACCTCTCCAACGCCACCTCTGCCCGCCAACGCCATCAACCCTCTCCAGCGCCTCAGCTTCCCTCGCCCCTGCAGGCGCTAGCACCGCACCACTCGCGCCTCCCTGCAGCGTGCACCTGCACCCGCCTTCAAGCGCCCGCAGGCGTGTCCACCCTGTTCGAGCATTCCTGCAGGGTGCCCCTCCAATGCTGCCACTCCTCCACGTTCACACAAGCAACGCCCATAGCACTAGTCTGCCTCACACCCAACACTACAGGCGCTCATGCAATCGCACTACTCCACCTTGCGCGCCCCTGCCAGGACGCGCACACCACAGCGCCCACCTCCCTTCTAGCGCCTCCTCTTTCCCGCCCACAGCTTCTGCAGGTGTGCACCCTCTCGCCCGCAGGCGTTGCGTGCCTTCACCAGCACGGGGGCACACCCTCTAGCACCTCCCCGCAGGCGCGTGCCTCTGCAAGCGCCTACAGGCATCCTCCTGCCATCACTGCACCGCACTGCCCTCGCCCCTCAGCGTCCGCAGACGCTTTCTCCTGCACCGCAGGCGTGCTCGCAAGCGTGCGCCTCAGCCTCCAGCGCTCCCTCCAGCAGGCACCCCTGCAGGCAAGCGCGTGGCTACAGTAGACAGCCTCCTCCAGTCTTCATCTTCTTTGCCAGCTAGCCGCCTCCGGCCATCTTCGTCGATGTCGCAACCTCCATCGGATAGCCCTCATCCTCGCCGACCTCCCTAGCCCATCCACAGCCCGCCGATGCTCTCTCTCTCTCTCGCGAGGAGGAGAGAGAGCAAATGCTCTGTTTCCTCTGATATTAAAATTTACATTCACTGCCATTGCCACAAAATTTGATTTTTTATTTATTATTATTTTATTATGGCAGAATTGCGCATGCACACTCATATTTTCTGATAATTACATGTTATTGATATTCACTTGTTTTAAGATTGATTTTGGGATCAACACGTGCACTAATTCTCTGTAGTATATGACACGTGAAAATTACACAAAATCATCATATAATTATTGAAGATTTCAGTGAGGGAAAACTGCACATATACCCTTAACTTTTTAAGTTACTGTGAATCTACTTTCCTTCGCATTTTATGCCAGATTTGAATAGAGATTTTGCACTTATCTGAAATAATATAAAATAATCAAGAGTTTATTGCATAATTTCCTCCCTGTGGACATGACCCACTCTTCTAGGAGTGGTTATTTTTAATTTTTTTTTATTAGTCGATTTTTCCACCACTTAAATACTACAACGCAAAGTGAAAAATCGACTCTTTCACTTACACTTCAGTATTTTTCTTCAATTACAAGAAGAGAATCAAAACCATATTCTTTTCGGTGCCAGGAAGTTCCCTTTTCCAGGTACCAAATTCTTTTTTCAGCCAAACTTCCTGTCCTTCTTGGACATTTTTGCATTTGGACAGTAGATTCCCTCACCCATCTGGCTGCATCCAATTGTTGCTAACTTGGCCTTGAAAAGATCCACTTGTGATCCAATAGGATCCAGTCGGACAATTGAGCAGCATTTGCATGAACTCAAGATAGATGGTAAATCACAGCCCAACCTTGAATCCAGTGAATGGGGTTGTCCAAAGCTGCATCGAGTGAATGGGGTTCCTGATTCTTCTTTCTTACATGATGACCTGAATCCACAATGCCTGCTGTTCAACTAGCTCCTTTCCATCGCTTGGTCCTCCAAGCAATCATGGATGATAGCTTTAGGCAAAGAGAAAAAATAAATCATGGATGATCTTGGCTTATGACATCAAGACGGAGCATCTTATCTATCTAGAAGGATATGACCAGTGATTTCCAGAGATTTTCTGTCAGACATACTAAATTACTGCTAAATAGCATTTGTGAAGCTTACAATTCTGGGATTGATGTTGGTTTCTTTTGAAAATCTTATTGGAAACTATTGCAAAGTCGATCATGGTTGAGTATGTGGATAATTTGGCTCAAGGGGATCAGCCATGCAAGGGATGAGAGTTCTAACGTGGAATGTGCGTGGGTTGCGCAACAAGGTGAGAAGGGCATCTCTAATTAGATATCTTGTTGAGTGAGAAATTGATTGTGCTCTCATTCAAGAAACACACTTGGAGGAGGAAAGTGGCCCTGTCTGGGACTCTCTAAAACTATCTGGGAGAGCAGACTATGTGGGGAAGGCTGCAGTTGGCAGGTTTGGTGGGATGGCCATATGGTGGAAAAAATCTTGCCTTAAAGTAACTAAAGTCCTACGTGACAAACATGTACTTACTTGTAGATGTCAAAACCTTCAAGGTGATCTAGATTGGTTTATTTCATGCATCTATGGACCTTGTGCAGCTGCTGATCGAGTGGAACTTTGGGAAGACCTATCAACAGTGCATCAAAGAGTCCAGGAGGTATCGTGGCTTGTTGGTGGTGATTTCAACTGTTGTCTTTCAAGTGGTGACAGACTTGGGGGTAGATCTGATAGTGCAATGGCTGGATTCCAATTGGCTGTGCAGAGATTGGGTATCACTGAATACCCTATCAGTGGGGTGGAGTTCACTTGGAGAAATGGCAGTGGACAGACATCAAGGCTGGACAGATTCTTTGGCAACCCAAGCCTTTTGGAGAGATTCCAACTATCGTCTGCTATGAGCCTTGATAGGCCATTTTCTGACCACACACCAATTGTGTGGGACAGTGGGGTGAATGTTGATGTTATATCATACTTCAAACTTAAGAAGTCTTGGTTTAAGGAGGAGGGTTTTGCTGATATGTTGTCCAGCTGGTGGTAGAATAAGGCAGTGAATGGCTCGGCCACACAGCAGCTTGCATCTAAGTTGGGAGATATGTGCTCTATGCTGAAGGAATATGGGCAGATAGTGGCAACCGTCAGAGAGCAGAAGAGGGTTGAGGCATTGGCAGTGATCCAAAGACTGGATCTAAAGGAGTGCAGGTAGGCTCTGAGTATTCAGGAGCGTGAACAAAGACAGTATATGCAGCAGGTCGTTGGGGAGGACTTGAAGAAAGAAATGGACTGGGAAATCAGATGTGAAGCTGGCTGGTATTTTAAAGAGTTAGCCAAGGCTACACCAAGAGGTTCATGGAGGATGGCTTCGGCTGACTTCCTAAGTGTCAGCAATGATCAGATGGCCATGTTAGTTGCTCCTATTTCTGAACAAGAAACAATGAAAGCAATCAAAGACTTGAATAATGAGGGAGCTACTGGACCTGATGGGGTTCAGGTCTTCTTTTACAGAGAAATGTGGAACGTTCTTAAGAAGGATGTGATGGATGTTATACATGAGTTTAAAATGGCAACTTTGGTTTTGAAAGACTAAATAAGTCCTATTTATTTTTGCTACCAAAGAAGTCGGGTGCGGAGAATTTTTCAGATTATAGACCCATTGCTTTGTCGAACTCCATCTATCTTATTACCAGCAAGATTTTAGCCAACAGAATTCGTGATGTATTACAAGATTTGATTATGCCTGTCCAATCTGCCTTTCTACTTGGGAGGTCATTGCAAGAATCTTTCATCATGGCGCAAGAGATGGTGATGGGGTGGCATAGGTGAAAATCCAAGGCTTTCCTATGGAAAGTTGATTTCACTAAAGCCTATGATTCAATCTCCTAGCTGTACCTTTGGAAAATTCTTAAAAGGAGAAAATTCCCCCCCCCCTTCTGATACAATGGGTGAAGAGATGCATCACGACTACTTCCTACACCCCCGTGATAAATGGGAAACCATGTCGAGCATGGATTCAGCCTCAGTGTGGGGTAAGGCGAGGCTGCCCACTAGCCCCCTTGATCTTCAATCTCGCAATGGATACATTGGCAAGATACGCATGCAAACTGGCAGCTGATGGGTTGATAAGGGGATACTCTATGATTAACAACAGGGCATTGGCCCCCATTCTTCAATATGCGGATGACACTGTGTTTTTTGTGGAAGGTGGGAAGAGGGAAGCGCAAGTGCCATACTATATGGTTAAAATTTTTGGTGAGATTTCTGGTTTAAAACTTAATGGAAGCAAGTCCTCCTTGGTTTGCTTTGGTATGAATGGTATAGACCAAAATGACATCTCCACCATCCTGGGCATGCTTGTGATATCACTACCTGTCAAGTACCTGGGTTTACCTCTGAAGTGCACAAAACTGAGAAAAATAGATTGGTCCTTTCTATATGAAAAGGTGTTTACGAAATTAGAGGGCTGGAGTAGTCGCTACTTATCGAAAGGAGGGAGGTATATTTTACTGAATTCAGTCATCACATCCATTCCAGTCTTTTTCTTCTCTATCCTTAGAGCCCCAAAATCAATTTGGAAAAAACTTGACGTGATGCGCAAGAGGTTCTTCTGGAAAGGGGCTTCTCATCAAGGTGCCTTCCTCCAACCTGTAAAGTGGGACTCAATTTGTTCGCCAAAGAAGTATGGTGGCATGGGAGTCAGGTCTCTCAAGGAATTTAATGATGCCCTGTTACTGAAAGGGTTGTTCGACTGCTTCAAGGAGAAAAAAATGTGGATAGAGATCATCTAGGATAGCTATGGGGTTGCCAATGATGAGAAGAACCGCCTAAATCCTCATAAGCTGTCTCCTTTCTAGTCATCTATGGTGCGTGCCTTGGCAGATAATTGGAGTCTATTCAAGTATGTCTTAGGAGACGGGAAAAGCTTCAAATTTTGGTTGGAAAAATGGCTGCCTGGTGGGTTGATAAAAGACAGGTACCCTCTTGCATTTTCAGCTGCTACTGATAAAAATGCTTTGGTATATGACTACTGGGACACAACCTTTGAGAATTGGTCTTTGAACAATGAGATGGGGAATGGTCATAAAAGAAGAACACGAGCAGAAAATGAACGTCTTATGCAGGAACTTGCTGCGTTCAAACCCACACCTGAGGAGTGTGACACAGACAAATGGGAGGGAATGTTCTCCTCAACGGCTGCCTATGATAAGCTTATCAATTCATCCAGAATGGCTGAAGTTTATGAGATTGGGAAAAAGCTATGTGGTCGCCCGCTTTGTTCGTCTTTATTATAGTCGTTGTGGTATATAACAAAAATAGTTACCAGTCTAATATAATTTATTACTCGGAATGAAGAGTTTCTCGAGGTCGAACTCAGGGAGCAAACCAAAATTCTAGAAGCCTATAAATTCACAATATATATATATATATATAAGGTTTTACAAAAGTTAAGAGAGAGAGAGAGAGAAAGAAAGAGAAAGAGGGTAATTGGCTTTTTCTTCTTCTCTTTCATCAGCTACTCTTCTCTGCTTCTTCTTTCTTTCTTCTTCTCTGCTTCTTCTTTCTTCTTCTTCCTGCCTTCTTCTTTCTTCTTCTTCTTCCTGTCTTCTTCTTCTTTCTTTCTTCTTCTCTTCTTTCGTTTGCTCTGGCCCTTCTTCTTTCTTTCTTCTTTCCTCTCTGACTCTCCTTCCTTCTCGCTGACGTCTGATTCAGTGCTCAGACGACTTAACTACTCAGTTGCTACAGTGCAGCTCCTCTTCTTTTCCTTCAACTTCTTTCCTTCCTTTCTTCTTCCTTCGCCTACTTCTTCCTTCTTCTTCCTTCTTTCCTGTGCACACACGTAAACATTAGCGCAAAACCTACCCTACCCCTTCCTCGCGTCGCTCTCTCTCTGAATCTCTCTTTGGGAAGCTCTCCCAGAGCCAGGTAATCGAGTCGGGTCACATGCCCGGGTCCAGGCGCATCGGCGTGGGTGATGCGCGAGGAGTGCACAGGCAAGATAGTCGGGTCGGGTCACCAGGTCTGCGTGGGCAGTGCCGCGGACAAGGCATGTGAATAGGTGAGGGACCTCACCCTTGTGTGACTTGAGGCAAATAGCCTCAGTCACTTTTTCCTTTTATACTGGTACAGGCGCGCATCAGCTTCCGAGGTGGGACTAAAGTCCCACCTGCGTCTTCGTGCTTCTGCAGGAGTAAGGCTCGACCAATTGGGGCAGCGGCAGAGGCCTTTGACCCCAATTGCAAGCCTGAGTGTGTGCGTGAGAGTGTTCCGCAGCAGCTAGACCTAGGGGCCTGGGGCACTGCAGCCTGGAGCAGCTCAAGAAGTAGCTTCAACCTGCTGTCAATGGCAGCGAGGAGGCTGAGACCTGAAATCACAAAGATAGCCTCGCGGCCACATCAGACAACGTAGGGAGCTTCGCCAGAGGACAGCGAAGGTGGTACGGGGGTCTGCGAGGCATGAGAGTGCCTGTGACCGTGCGCCTAGGGCACTCTGCGTGCGTGAGAGTGGGTGTGTTCGAGGGGTGGTCTGGAGGTGCTAGGTGGTGAATGGAGGGCAGATTCGGTGTCAGTGAGGTGGTGCGAAGCTTAAGGGGTAGCTGGCGAGGCAGATGGAGGCGTAGAGTAGCGAGAACGCCTTGTCGGAGGGCAGCCGGAGATGGAGAAGGTGATGATGGACAGTGGTGGCCGGTGGGTTGAAACAGTAAATTAGGAGGGGGAAATAACAAGGAGAGAGAAGGGAAGGTTTCTACCTGCCTAATTGACGAAGAGGGAGGGAGGGAGGTGGCGCTCGACACGTACCTGCCGGTACCGTAGAAGAAGGATCCTAAGGGAGGAGTGACGGTGACGAGGAAGAGATCTGAGGATGCCAGCTGGTGCGGCTTGGCGTGGGTCGAAGAGGCAGAGTGGGCTCTACTACAGGTATGGCAACAGTGTGACGAGGAGGAGGAGGAGAGTTCGCCGGAAGCTAGGGCACTCTGACAAGAGAGAGGGGATACAAAATAGAGGGTTTTTTCTCCGTCAGAAGTAGCTTGGAGTGGACGGCAGTCCTTGCCGCTCCTTATAAAGGCGCTGGCGCGGAGAGTGGGCCGAGGGAACGACGTGCAGACCACGCCGGAGATGGAGACCCATGCCTTTCGTGCGTTCGCACGAGAGGCATGGGCGGTTGTAAGACACAAGGGAGGGTCCCTGCGACATAGGACGACGCAGGGAACTTCCCGTTCGTTCCTGAGAACGAGCGCCATGCCCTGCGCGGCGCCATCCTCCGCGCAAGGTCGCCGGAGGTATGGTGCTACTCAGAATGGCAGGGAGGACCGTTCTGCAAAGAACAACGAGAAAGATTGGGGTCAATGTGTAAGGGTTTCAAAAGATAAGGGTTAAAAAGTAATTCAAGAGGATCAATTTGTAGAGTCGGTCAAGATGGTCTTTTCTTAGGCCCAAATTTTTATACCAGCCTAATTTGCACCTAAGGATTTTAATGGTGAAATTTTTTTTTAGGTTTGACCACGTTTGATCGGTCAATTTGTACAAAAACCCAAATTAGGTCATAAATTGGGCATGGTTCTCATTTTAGGTCAAAATAGGTTGCAAAGGCCAAATTGAGGGTTCTAAACTCTAGGGAGTATTTTTCTATAAATTTTAGAGATTTTAGTTGATTTTTATCCTGCCTCGAACCTCGTGAATTAAAGTAGGTTTATTTCAGGGTTACAGAATGTCATTTAATTCGTAGAAATTGTTATAACCCTTTTCAAATTAAATCATCCCACTTTCTTCCTCATTAAGCTTACTTGACCTGTGTTTAGACCCTTAAATACCCTGTTGTTGGTGCTAGAGCACCACGATCATTTGTTTTGATGATAACAAAACACGTGTTATTTAACATTTGCAATTTGAGTCCTAGATTTCAGGTCAATTGCAAATGTGGACGTGTTTAGAACGGAGTTCGAGCTCGCATCCAGGACGGATTGGAGGAGCTTGACGGAAAACAGAGGAGGTTCACGTGGAGCGAAAGATTGAAGATGGAAGGAAATGAAGAATAGGATAGATTTCCTTCTTTTGTACTTGTTGTATTTTTCGTTTCTTTTGTTGATCTTTATTTCCTTAGATATTTCATGTTAAAGAGCCTCAAAGAACCCTAACAGTAGTCCTAGGAACACCGGCACAACCCTAGGATACTTAGGTTTTCTGTAGAATACTTAGAAAACCAATATAGGGTTCAAACAGACTTTCCAGACGTCTAATTACCAAATCAGACGTCTGATAATGTATTTTAAGACGTCTGACTGTTGTTTCAGACGTCTGATAACTGTTAGGCTGGACATAGGTAGTTCTGTCTGATGAAATCAGACGTCCAGACCTCATACCAGACATCTTAGAAGACGTCTGATGGATTTGCCAGACGTCTAATTAGTGGACCGTTGGCTGGCTTAACAGACACTCAAGAATATGACCGTTAGAGCCTTATCAGACGTCTTTAGGCCTTTCCAGACGTCTGATAAATGACCGTTTTGCCTCGGCTGACCCAAAATCTCTTCTCAGAGATTTTCTAGCCGTTGCAACGTTTGGAAATCAATTCCCACAGTAAAAGTAGGTTTCCAGACGTCCAGACATAGTGCCAGACGTCCTATATGTCGTCTGATGGACTTGCGTAAAAACCCTGTTTAGATCTGATTCAAGTCAGGGAGAAACCCGCATAGAATCAGACGTCTGACCTTGAAATCAGACGTCTTAAAGTGGCCCTCCAGACGTCTGATGAAAGAGTTAGACGTCTGATAACCCTGTCAAGTGTAATCATTGCCCTGATTTCGGCCTGATTCTCTTGGGCTTTGTTCCCAACGGCTATAGAACCTTTCTTAAGCCTTCCAAAGCCTTCCTAAGGCCTCTATAAATAGAGGGGAGCCTTTACACACCTACATACACTAAGAGCAACACAAACACACACAAGAAACACTTTGCAATACACTAAGATCAAGTATTTCCACTCTCTTGTGTCCAAGAAGCTCTTGCTCTCTAAGCTCAAGTTCTACATCTTGAGAGCATCATTCCCTTCGCGCACCCGCTCTCCCGCCATTGTTCACGAGAGCGACATTGCGCCGTTGCGTGGCTCACGCACCCGCGTCATCGTCGACGCACTCCTTGCAAAGGGGAGTTTCCTAAATCCTATAGAAGCTTAGGTTTATTACTTTGTTGGCTCTATAGGTTTGTTGTTTATTTTATCTTTGTTATTTTGTTGGGTATTCGCTTTGCGAATTCCCGTCTCCTTCGTGGGACAAAATCCTTCTCGTGGAGAGAAGGGGTTGAGGAACGCTACCCTCGTACTTGTAGCGTGGTTGTACTGAGGTTGAATCACCCTCGTTTTAAAGTGATTCGGTTAGTGGATTTGATCAACTAGGTTGATCGGAAAATCCTAACTCGAGAGGGTTAGGTGGTGGTTTTCACCCGGTTTGGGTTTCCACCTAAAAACAATTGTGTACATTGTGTGATTGACTATTTGTGAGATTGCTTTATATTTCGATTACGCATTTTTTACGTCACACTGATCTCACCCCCTCCAAGTAGGAAATCATAGTTGGTATCAGAGCAGGTCTTGCGAGATCGGAGTAACACCCGGCAAGAGATCAAATGGAGGGAAGCACATCAGCGATCAAAATTTCCGAGGGGCAGTCCACAACCCGTCCGCCCTACTTTGACGGGAACAACTACAGCTACTGGAAGTTGAGGATGAAGACGTGGCTCCAAGCCACTGAATTCGAGGTATGGGGATGTTGCGAAACCCCATACGAGATCCCGAAGCGACCCCAAGGAGGCTACTCGCAGGTGCAGATTCTAGAGCTCTCACTCAACGCAAAGGCAATGAATGCCTTGTATTGCGCGTTGAGTTTGAAGGAGTTCGAGAAAATCCAAGAGTGCACCACCGCCCACGAGATATGGAGGAGGTTGGAAGGCACTCATGAAGAGACAAGCTCGGAAGAAGATCACGAGAAGGAGGAAACCGCTTGCTTTGGTTTCATGGCCAGAGGAAGCAACTGCGATAGTGAAAGCGGAAGCGACCCCGACGACGAGGTAAATCTCGATCTTCAAGAAGCTTTTAATGAACTTTTTGAGATTAGTAAATCACTTAGGATAGAAAATAAAAGTATTAAGAAGAACCTTAGTTTTCTTAAAAATGAAAATGATAGGTTAGAAAAACAACTTAAGGACATAGAAGCTAGTCCTAAAAATGATAACCTATTATTAGAAAATCATAACCTCATCAATGAAAATAATAAATTGATTGAGGAAAATGATAGTCTAAAGTTAGAAATATCTAATTTAAAGACTAAGATGAGTATTATAGAAAAAGAAATCGCATGTCTTAGGGAAAACTCCAACAAACTAATCAACAAAGTAGATGATTTATATAGCCCTAAGATTGAGAAAGGATCTCCATCAAGGAGACCCGCTAACAAATCCGGATCCAAGCCCACTTGGATACCGAAAAAAGAATTAGAATCTTGTTTTGTAGGGTTCAGGGATAATTACAACATAAAGGACTGGACCTACAAGTTCAAGGCTGGTCAACTCGAGTTGGGAGAACCAAAGAGTAGACCAAGGAGGAGAACAAGAAGACCTACGAGACGGCGAACAAACGACGGACCCGCCGCACGTCGACCACCAGATTGGAGACCGGTGCCAATGCCCGGGCCTCCAAGCTACGGATAGGAGCCCCATCCAATGTGGCATCCACCACCACCATTCGGGCCATTTTATTGGCCATGGTAGGTGAGGTAAAATTTTTAACCCTACCTTTTTATAAGCATTTAGATAGGGGGAGTTAAAAATTAATGAGCTAATTGTCAATTTTTAAGGGGGAGATATAAGGTAGCTAAATTTCCTTTAGAAAGGGGGAGAAAAATAATAGCTATCTCATTGTTACAAAAAGGGGGAGGACATTACCTTTGTCAAAAGAAACTCATAGAAGAGCATGTTTTAAGGGGGAGTTATAGGAATTTTAAACCAATCAAACCTTTTTGATAAAGTCAAAAAGGGGGAGGATTTTTATGCATTATTATTTACGGTTTTGTCATCATCAAAAAGGGGGAGATTGTTGGTGCTAGAGCACCACGATCATTTGTTTTGATGATAACAAAACACGTGTTATTTAACATTTGCAATTTGAGTCTTAGATTTCAGGTCAATTGCAAATGTGGACGTGTTTAGAACGGAGTTCGAGCTCGCATCCAGGACGGATTGGAGGAGCTTGACGGAAAACAGAGGAGGTTCGCGTGGAGCGAAAGATTGAAGATGGAAGGAAATGAAGAATAGGATAGATTTCCTTCTTTTGTACTTGTTGTAATTTTTGTTTCTTTTGTTGATCTTTATTTCCTTAGATATTTCATGTTAAAGAGCCTCAAAGAACCCTAACAGTAGTCCTAGGAACACCGGCACAACCCTAGGATACTTAGGTTTTCTGTAGAATACTTAGAAAACCAATATAGGGTTCAAACAGACTTTCCAGACGTCTAATTACCAAATCAGACGTCTGATAATGTATTTTAAGACGTCTGACTGTTGTTTCAGACGTCTGATAACTGTTAGGCTGGACATAGGTAGTTCTGTCTGATGAAATCAGACGTCCAGACCTCATACCAGACGTCTTAGAAGACGTCTGATGGATTTGCCAGACGTCCAATTAGTGGACCGTTGGCTGGCTTAACAGACACTCAAGAATATGACCGTTAGAGCCTTATCAGACGTCCTTAGGCCTTTCCAGACGTCTGATAAATGACCGTTTTGCCTCGGCTGACCCAAAATCTCTTCTCAGAGATTTTCTAGCCGTTGCAACGTTTGGAAATCAATTCCCACAGTAAAAGTAGGTTTCCAGACGTCCAGACATAGTGCCAGACGTCCTGTATGTCGTCTGATGGACTTGCGTAAAAACCCTGTTTAGATCTGATTCAAGTCAGGGAGAAACCCGCATAGAATCAGACGTCTGACCTTGAAATCAGACGTCTTAAAGTGGCCCTCCAGACGTCTGATGAAAGAGTTAGACGTCTGATAACCCTGTCAAGTGTAATCATTGCCCTGATTTCGGCCTGATTCTCTTGGGCTTTGTTCCCAACGGCTATAGAACCTTTCTTAAGCCTTCCAAAGCCTTCCTAAGGCCTCTATAAATAGAGGGGAGCCTTTACACACCTACATACACTAAGAGCAACACAAACACACACAAGAAACACTTTGCAATACACTAAGATCAAGTATTTCCACTCTCTTGTGTCCAAGAAGCTCTTGCTCTCTAAGCTCAAGTTCTACATCTTGAGAGCATCATTCCCTTCGCGCACCCGCTCTCCCGCCATTGTTCACGAGAGCGACATTGCGCCGTTGCGTGGCTCACGCACCCGCGTCATCGTCGACGCACTCCTTGCAAAGGGGAGTTTCCTAAATCCTATAGAAGCTTAGGTTTATTACTTTGTTGGCTCTATAGGTTTGTTGTTTATTTTATCTTTGTTATTTTGTTGGGTATTCGCTTTGCGAATTCCCGTCTCCTTCGTGGGACAAAATCCTTCTCGTGGAGAGAAGGGGTTGAGGAACGCTACCCTCGTACTTGTAGCGTGGTTGTACTGAGGTTGAATCACCCTCGTTTTAAAGTGATTCGGTTAGTGGATTTGATCAACTAGGTTGATCGGAAAATCCTAACTCGAGAGGGTTAGGTGGTGGTTTTCACCCGGTTTGGGTTTCCACCTAAAAACAATTGTGTACATTGTGTGATTGACTATTTGTGAGATTGCTTTATATTTCGATTACGCATTTTTTACGTCACACTGATCTCACCCCCTCCAAGTAGGAAATTGTTATAACCCTTTTCAAATTAAATCATCCCACTTTCTTCCTCATTAAGCTTACTTGACCTATGTTTAGACCCTTAAATACCCTGTTTGTGTACTGCATTGGTAAAATTGCAGTTTTACCCCTCATGATTTGTTTTACTCTTCAATTCAGAATTCTTTGAGTTAAGCTTCTCTTTAGGTTTTGTAGGAGCTTCTTCGTACTTATTTAGATCAAATTGTGCTTGCTAGGGTTCATGATGAGGCTCTCATCATACCCCCATGCCTAGCTTTTGCTAGTCCCTTAGTAAAATTTTAAGGTTTCAACCCTTGTTCTAGACCATGAAGTTCTTAATGAGTTTAGATAAGTGTTTTTTTTTTCTTTTGTAACCTTGATTAGGTCAGAATGCCAACCATAGGCCTAAAAGGTACTCTAGTACCAACCAAGATCCAAATCTGTCTAGTTTTAGCCTCAGTCCTTAGCAAAGGTTTTTAATGCCTACAGGAGCTAACCTAAGGCTTATTGGACTTAGTGGTTAAAGCACCCGTGCTTGGGATAATTTTAACCCTGGTTCAGTTCGCAGTGCGTTTTGTAAGAAAGAGAGGTAGAACATTTATATGTTTGGAGAGTTTTCTCTCTCTTTTCCTTTTTAATTCTAGCTTAAGATTGGCTTCTCAACACGGTCTGTATCAGATTCCTTGTCCCCATCATCAATCCTCAAGGGTTCCTGGCAGTCGATGCTTCGAGATAGCATCGCCCATGGTAACCCCCAAAATCCTGGCTTTCGAGATTTCGAGATAATCCCGTCCATGGTGTTCCGTGGCCGAATTCAGATCCTGGCAATTGACACTTCGTGATAATGCCATCCATGGAATCTGAACCAGCAGAGTGCTTACATGCCCCCAGTAGGATATGTAAATATCCTAAGAGACAAGCACTGAGGAGATGATATTTTGTTATGCATCTTTGAGGGGAATTTCCCACCTCTCCGCGCTGGAGACTCATCCAAATCAACTTGTGTTGATCGGCCGCACCTATTCTAGGTGTCATTTTCAGAATTTTTGCAACGCTTCTGTGTGATTTTGATTTTTATGCTTACTGAACCAGGCTGTGTGTGAAATTTAGGTGCTTAGGTTACTGAGTCCCATAAACCAAAAGTTTGTTAACGAGGCCAAATACTCCTTAAGCCTTGGACTTAATACTTAAGCTTTTCATTTTCCTCAACCTCTTGAGGAATATCTAGATCTTAATGGGTACTAAGAGTCTATCTAATAATGCCTAAGGTTTGCATTCTTACTAATCTCACTGTGCACTTTCCATTTCTTTTCCTGAATGAGGTCTAGAACTTAGGTTAACTCCTTAATTTCTTACTAATGACTATCTCTTTTCTTTCATTTTGTGCTCCTTTTTATCATTTTGTTCTTTTTCTCCTCCTTTGTAGAGTCCACAAAATTTCTTTCCTCCTCTCATTTTATTATTTTTTTTGAATTTTTTTTTAAATTTATATGGTGTTTTTGGCATATGTGAATTTTTTTGTTTAAACCTTTTCTTGTGAGTTTTGCACTTTCATGCCCCCCCCATGCCTAAGGTTTGAAATGTCCTCATTGTAACTTAGGAGGGTTTTTATTTAACTTAGTTCATACATTAGGACAGATGTTTTGATGAGTGAATGGGTCGGGGTGACTGTTGCGGACGATTTCTAATCTCAGATGCAAGCACCTGAGGTGGAGTCGGCTGTCCTAAAGGGTGAACCTTAAGTGCAAAGAGGTGTCAGAAAAGGTTTTGGGTTTTTTCAAAAAGAAATGATGGGCTGCCTCCCGTTGAGCGCTGAGTTTTACGCCATCGGCTGGGCGCAATATGCTCAGGGAAAATGGAGGATACATGATAACTCAGCCAAATCTGTAGAGGCTACATCGATGAAAGGTTTGAGCATCTGACCGTTCACGATGAAAGGTTCGGAATCATGGCTGAGCGAACTGATTTCGACGGCTCCATTTCCAAAAACCTGTCAGACAAGGTATGGTCTAACCCACTTGGATCGCAGTTTCCCAGGGAAGAGTTTGAGTCGGGCATCGAAGAGTAGGACCTTCTGACCAGGATGAAAGATCTTTCTAGATATGTGCTTGTCATGGAAGGCTTTAACCCGCTCTTTATAGATTCACGAGTTCTCGTACGCATCAAGGCGTAATTCATCGATCTCGCTTATCTGAAGCTTTCTATGGGTTCCAGCCTTAGAAAGATCTAAATTACAGCTCCGTACTGCCCAATAGGCTTTGTGCTCCAGTTCGACGGGAAGATGACACGCCTTCCCGTACACCAGTCTAAAAGGAGACATGCCTAATTGGGTTTTGTGGGCGGTCCTATAAGCCCACAAAGCTTCTGGAAGTCGGGACGACCAATCCTTCCTGTCAGGCCGAATAGTGACCTGCAGAATTTTCTTGATCTCCCGATTTGATAGCTCAGCTAGACCATTAGTCTGGGGGTGATAAGGAGTAGAGATTCGGTGAGACACCCCATACTTGGTCATCAGTGACCTAAACTGAGCATTCATAAAATGGGTCCCCCCGTCAAAGATTGTTGACGTGACTAACTCGATCGTGTTTTAATAGTTAATTACGTCGTAGTATAGGTGATCAAGCGTCGTCAACAAATAAAAGTTTTATTACTCGAAAATCGGAGTATCCGAGGTCGAACACAGGGAGCAATTGGAATTTACTACTAATCTCAAGAATGTAATTGAACACTGTAATTACTCAAAACTTTAGTTCAAATGTAAATGCATGAGCTTGAAAAGCAATTATGGTAAAAAGGAAGAATTGAACGTTTGATCATGGGATCATACGTCTTAAAAAGGTGTTTCCTTTCTTTAATTCTTCTTCTGATTTTCTTCCTTTCTTCATCTTTCTCTAGAGTGCCTTGCTTTTCTTCTTATTTTCTTCTGTCTTCTAACTTGTCTCTGCTTCCTTTGCTTCAGTTCCTCTTCTTCTTCTGCTTGTCTTCTATCCTTCCTTCCCTGCACAACCACAGCAAAGCACAAAACCTAACCCTCTACCCACACCCACGCATCTCTCTCTGTAAACCACTCGCAGGGCGCTCTCCCAGAGCCGGGTAAACGGGTCGGATCTCGCACCCGTGACCAGGTGCACCGGCGTGAGGGTGATGCGCGAGGTGTGCTCAGGACAGGGTCGGGTCGGATCGCGCCAGATCCATGAGGTGAAACCACGGATGAGGCGACGTGAGATAGGTCAGGGACCTCACCCCAGGTGCGTTCGGAGGCAATGAGCAGATATGACAAAAGCAATTTAAATCACGCCAGTGCCTTGTAAGTTACCGATGTGGGACTAAAGGTTGCTGCCTTCTCTCGCGCACCTGCAGAACTCCTTCATTCAATTTCCACAGCTGCGGCCTTCGTTGCGTTGCTCGCTGAACCCCTTGGCTTCGCAAGGCCTGCCCACGTTCGTAGCACCTGGAGCCTTGCGGTCCTGAAGCCTGGAGCCAGCGTGGAGCTTATTCGAGTTACCGTTAATGGCAGCTGGGGCGTGGAACCTGTTAGACACGAAAAGAGCCTCGCGGCCTAATCAGATCATTGGGGAACCTTCGCCTTGTCACGGCGAAGGTGAAGAGTAAGGTGGCAGGCCGTGGGGCAGCCTAGGCGTGCGTGCCTAGGTCGTCCTGTGGCCGGATGGATGGGTGAGTTCAGGGGACTATTGTGGAGGCATGGAGGGACGGTGGATGGGCGAATGTTACTTAGTGAGATGAGGCGGAGGTTATGTGATGGTCGGCGAGGCGTGTGGGGCTGCGGAGCGATGGGAGCGCCTCGTCAGAGGGTGGCCGGCGATGAGGAAGGTGACGGTGGACAGCGACGGTTGAGGGGTCGATTGAGTGAAATAAAGTGAGGAAATGAAAGAGGGGATAGAGGGGAATGATTTTAACCTAACTAAAGGGACGAAGGGGACGAAGAGGCGGACGGCAGTACCTGCTGTCGCCGGAGAAGAAAGCGCCCAGTGGAGGAAGACGGCGGCGACGACGGGGCTAGGGCAGCACGCGCGGGTGTTGCGCGACGCGGAGGAGGATGAGGAAGATGACTCTGCCACTGGTTTTGTGGTAGAGCGAAGAGGAAGGGGAGGGGGGCTCTTTGGAGCTCGCTAGACACCTTGGACAGAGAAGAAGGAGAAGAATTTGAGGTGGAATTCCGGCCAAGTCGAGCTGAGGAGGTGCGACCGGAGTTAGGGTTTAATTTATAGGTGTTTGGCCATGCATCTGGTGCGTGGAGGGCAAGCTTCTAGCCACCGACGTCTCACCGGAGATGGAAGGTGGTTAGATACCCAAATCTCTCATACGTTCGCACGAGAGATTGGGTGCAAATCTGGGATCATGATCGGGCTCAGATGGAAGGGGATTCCTCAGAGAATCTCCCAATTCTAGGAGATCTCTGAGGGATCTGAGCGTATCCCCTCTCTAATCCTCGCCGGAGAAGGATTCTCTCCCCAATAATGACAGAGGGACCTGATTGTAATATTGGCGAGGAAGCTAGGGGGTTCTATGTGATGATTTTCAAAAGATAGGGACCAAAATGTGTTTGGGTGTACTAAATTGCAAAGTAGGTCAAAATGACCTCCCCTTAGGTCCAAATTTTGGTACAAACCTAATTTTGACCTAAGAAATCCAATGGTGAAGTTGGATTTTAGGTTTGACCATGTTTAACTAGACATTTGCGTAAAAACCTAAATTAGGTCAATTGATGAGCTAGGACCCTAATCTAGGTCAAACTAGGTTCCAAAGGCCAATTTAAATGTTCTAAACCCTAGGAGATATTTTTCCATGATTTTTAGAGGGTTTACTTGATTTTTATCCTGACCGGAACCTTGTTGAATTAAGCGGGTCTGTTTTAGGGTTACCAAATGTCATTCAATTCCTGGACTGCACATGAACCCATTTCTGATTGATTCAACCCACTTTTTATCTCATTTAGACCATTTGACCTATGCTCTGTCTCTGAGAAATTCTGTTTACGTACTGCAATGGTAAAATTACAGTTTTAACCTTTATTTCATGTTTTCTTCTCAGAACACTTATTCCTTCAATTAAGCCTTCTTCTAGGTCATGTAGGAGCTTTTATTCTCTTTATTAGGTCAAAATAAGCTAGTTATGCCTCATGATGAGACTCTCATCAGAGATGATTGCACGAGAAATCCCGAACCGTGAGAAGATATTGTGATGAATGAATTTGATAACGATTTTATA
The DNA here is from genome assembly GCA_037157565.1 of Thalassia testudinum. Taxonomy (NCBI): domain Eukaryota; kingdom Viridiplantae; phylum Streptophyta; class Magnoliopsida; order Alismatales; family Hydrocharitaceae; genus Thalassia; species Thalassia testudinum. Next base: position 60,046,309 of record JAZHRO010000013.1, on the reverse strand, counting down.
ATCACAGGTTCGGGTCGGTATGGCTTCGACCCATTTGGACACGTAGTCCACAGCCAGCAGAATGTACTCGAAGCCGTCCGAAACAGGAAAGGGACCCATAAAATCAATCCCCCAAATATCGAAGATTTCGCATACGAGAATCGGCTGCAAAGGCATCATGTCGCGATGGCTCATGTTTCCCAAAGTTTGGCAACAAATGCATGCCTTGCAGTGATTGTATGCGTCCTTGAATAAAGTGGGCCAATAAAAGCCACACTAAAGGATTTTTGATGTGGTTTTGTGCCCAGAGAAGTGGCCACCGCATGCCTGGTCATGGCAGAAGGAGAGAATATCATTGATTTCACCCTCTGGGACACATCGCCGGATGATTTGGTTAGCACCTATGCGGAAGAGGTACGGGTCTTCCCAGATGTAGTACTTGGCATCCGAGCGCAATTTGTCTTTCTTCGCCTTCGGCCAATCAAACGGGATCTGATGAGATGCCAAGTAGTTTACTATATTAGCAAACTATGGAAGCCTAGTACCAATAGTCAGTAGGTGCTCATCAGGAAAATGCTCCGTGATGGGTCCAGAAGGGTTGATGATCTTAGAAGGAAGGTGAGACAAATGGTCAGCTACCACGTTTTGTCTTCCCGCCTTGTCGCGAATCTCGAGGTCGAATTCTTGCAACAGCAAGATCCATCAGATTAGTCGGGGCTTTGCATCCATCAGATTAGTCGTGGCGTCGCTCGCTGAGTTACCGATGTGGCAGGCCGTGGGGCGAACGAGCGAAGGCAGCGACCATTAGTCCCACATCGGTAACTTACAAAGCGTTGGCATGGTTTATATTGTTTTTGTGATATGGGTTCAGTGCCTCCGAACGCACTTGGGGTGAGGTCCCTCACCTATCTCACCACGCCTCATCCGTGAGTTCACCACGTAGATCTGGTGTGATCCGACCCGACCCTGTCCTGAGTACCACCTCGCGCACCACCCTCACGCTGGTGCGCCTGGTCCCGGGCGCGAGATCCGACCCATTTACCCAGCTTTGGGAGAGAGTCCTGAGAGTGGTTTACAGAGAGAGAGAGACGCGCCGGTGTGGGTAGAGGGTTAGGTTTTGCTTTGCTGTGGTCTGTGTAGGGAAGGAAGGGAGAAGGAAGAAGTGAAGCCAACACTTAGCGGCTGCAAGCAGAGGAAGAAAGAAGGAAGGAGGCTCTGCCAAGGAAGAAAGGCAAGACAGAAAAGAAGAAGAAACGCCAAGGAAAACAGAACTGAAGAAGAAGAAGGAAGGAAGCCTTCGCAGAAGCAAAAAGAAGAAGAGGAACTGAAGGCAAAATAGAACCAAGGAAGGAAAGCAAAGCCAAGGAAGAAGAAGAAGAACCGTAGAGAGAAAGATACTGTAGGAGAAGAAAGAAGCAAGGCAGAAGAAAATAAGAAGAAAAGCAAGGCACTATAGAGAAAGAAGAAAGGAAGAAAAATAAGAGAAGGGAAATATCTTTTAAGACGTCTGATCCCATGATCAGACGTCCAATTCTTTCTTTTTACCTCAATTACTTTTCAAACTCATGCATTTATATTTGAATTAAAGTTTTGAGTAATTAAAGTGTTCAATTACATTCTTAAGATTAATAATAAATTCCAATTGCTCCCTATGTTCGACCTCGGATACTTAGGTTTTCAAGTAATAAAACTTTTATTTGTTGATGACGCTTGATCACCTATACTACGACGTAATTAACTGTTAGAACACGATTGAGTTTCGCATCAACAAGGATTATCTTCCTGATGATCTTTCCCCTAGTGGGGACCTTCTCCATCTCTACCACCGTGGCCGAAGAGCACACCGTGGGACATGCGCACTATGGCCTCTACAAGGTTTGATGTCACCTCTATGCTTGTGCATGTAGTGATAGTGCGTGCACGAACTCAACACCACCACCCTCACCATCATCACCATCAGCCACATCCCCTTCTTCGTCTTCTTCATCATCTTCTTTCTTGCTTTCATCTCCTGTTGCACCTGAAAGAAACCATGACCCAACATGCCATCTTCACCACAGTGCCACCTCCTTGACTGTGCCTCCAATGCAGACCCCTTCTACACTACCACGTCCTCTACATATCACCACCCTTCCCTCTCAGTCGTTCCTTCTTCGGCTTTCCCCTCGTTCTTCTTCTTCTTTACCCACCGTTCTTTGTCCACGCCAATAAAGGAACCCAAAGCCGAAGCGAGCAACTCCTCCATCAGATCCCCTTTCCGCCTCCAAACTTCAAACCGAGCACGCCCTCACCCACTTTAAGGATACCCTGAGCCGTCAGGCACCTACACATGCGCATGGAGTTGCTCCACTGCAGCAGTGATTGCGCAGCAATCATAGGTTTTAACTGACCTAAATTAGGCTAAAACTTAGCATAAGCTAGTGTAATTCATGCATGTATAAGCACTGTTTGCATCTTTACTGCTTTCCTTTAGCTATGCATGAAATAATGATATAATGACTAATTATGTGCATTATATAAATTGCAGGAAATAAGAAGCTTAGAAGCTGGATCTGAAGCTGGACCTGAAGCTAGTGCTGCATCAAAGCTGGAGCGGAAGATTAGAATAAAATGTAGTAGAGAAATAATGTAAAGGGTTGAGGTATGCTATTCTATCAAGTAGAAGTAAAGCAGTTAAATTATGAAGAACTTAAGTCCAATCCTAGCCCTAGGATAGGCATAGAACCCTTCCTAAGCCTTAACCACCCTTAGATTAGGTCACCATAGCCTAGGAAGCCTCAAAACTCTAGTTCCAACCCTTATCTGGATGTCCAGATAAGTCATTGGACATCCAGGACCCTTAGCCACATCCCACACACCTTAAACCCATGTCTGTAGTGTTATTGGATGTCCAGACACTTGGTCAGACATCCAATTTCTGTAGAATACCCAAGACAGAATCTTGAATCCCTCTTGACTCTGATTGGATGTCCAGACAAGTCTGGACTTCTGATTTTTTAGTATAAGTCGTCTGATACTATTATTGGACGTCTGGAACTGTTCTCTAGTTCCTGTTTTGGAATTCAAGCCTTGATCTTGAGTTCCTAGGTCCCTAAACCCAATTCCAACCCCTTAGGAACCTAAATTAAGATACCTTAACCTTAGTACACCACCTCTAGACCTTCCTAAGAACCTAATTAGGTTCTCATTAAGCCCAATTGACTTAGATCATAGTCAATTACCATTGCCAAGTCAATTGGACTCATAGAGTCCAATTGAGTTCAGATCACAACCCATACAAGTCCAACTGGACTCAGTGAGAGTCCAATTGACCTAAGCCCAACCTAATTGAGTTCTTTCACTCTCAATTAGGTTCACACTCATTCAATTAAACTTGTGTTAAGTTTAATTGCATTTTCTCCTTAGCAAATTAGGGTTTGCAACCCTAATTTGAGACCTACCCTAACCTAAACCTATTAGGGCCTAACCTAGACCACTTAGCCACATAGGGCACGACCACACACACACACACACACACATTCACACACTCCCACACCACCTAGAGCATTCTAGGTCCTTCCAAAGGTGGCGCCACTCTTGGTTGCTAAAATTAGCAACCAAGAGACATTCAAATTGTAGATCCACTTTTGGTGGATCTACGAACTACCCTCTCTCTCCCTTGGACGGCCACACTTGGAGCTCTCTCTAGAGAGTTCCACACTTCTCTAGAGAGGCTCCCTTGGGTCTACTTAAAGGTCCCTTGGGTAGCCATTTGCACCCATTTAGCCTTCCATCTAGTTTTAGCATAACTCCATCTCCATTCCACCTCCACTCCACGAGCTCCCACCATGGTTGCACCACCTCCATGCCAAGCACTCTTCCTCCACCTCTCTAAGGGTTGGCCTAACCCCCATTGGCCGCCCCTCTTTCTCCTCTCAACCAAGTCAAAGGCCATCGGAGCCCACCTCTGAATGCCCTTATTTTTGTTAGCTAAGTAGATAGTTCTTCATAGATTTACTGCTTTATTACTGCTTAGTAGTGTAGCTCCATATTTCTCCCCAAATGATGCATGCATAATTACCACATAGATTCATGTATGCAGTTGTTTTCTACTAGCTAGTTTTATGTTTTCAAGTATTCCTCTACAAGCCTTCCTCTAGCTGTGCTCTGAAGTCTGATGCAAACAATGGAAATCTTTTTATATATATAAATATCTATGTGTGAAAATCACCATGGGCTTTGTTGCAATATCTTTGTGTGATTAAAGTTGCATGCTTTTAATTGCTATCTGTTGCAACTAGCATGTCGGTACCTGAGGATGTTGAGGATCTAACTATTAACGTATTTTCCGTAAACAGCCACCACACAACTAGAATCGTGCGTACTGAAATTCACACATTCACATTTGTCATCTACTTAACCCATGTGCACATAATTAGGGTTAATAATGCAAGTGGCAGAACATTGATCCAACGATTAGAAACCGACATGTGATTTTAAGCAAGTAGAGAGTAAAAGAGATTGAATTCATTTTGCATATCCATAATGCCTCCCAGAGACGAACGACCGAGACTCCAAGTCTCGTTATTTTAGAAATTATTTTTGACGAGTGAATTTCGTGAATATACTACGACGTTGTTTTCCTTAAATGTGAGAACTCCATTGCTTGTCAAGCAGTAGCCTGTGGCCTCCTCACCGACCCCTTCTCCTCCGACCGGTCATTAACGGCCATCTTGGCCCGCAATGAGATCATCAACGTGAAGCCCTCGTTGAGATGGACCTTCTCCAAACTCCTCGCGGCCAGCTAAACCTCCTCGCGCAAGTGCGAGTGAGGAGAAGCAATCCTCTGTTTTGCTATCAATTAATAATTATGGTGAATGCCATTGCCACATTCCTATTCTTTTATTTAATGGATTAATTTATTGAGAGCAATTTGCATGGATATACCTCTTGTCTATTTGAATTACTCTCAAAAAGGATATAGAGCATGAGATATTGTTACAGTGAATTGGGTCTATTCTATTAGAGATTAATATTTACACTGATTGCTATATGCTAAGATCACTATTAACTTGTTAATAGAATATTATGTTGTGGTGATCTTGCATGTGAACACCTACATTTTTTATTAATTATTTAGAATGTTAACTTATGTTGAAAATGAATTGCACTAATTAGTATGCACATCTGTTGAAATTTTCGAAAAAATGAGGCATCATTCACTAGTTTAATAGGCTTATTCCTCTCTACTGAGACAACCTAACTATTTTCGTTGTTAGATTTTGAGTATTAAATATTTTGAAAAGTGATTTTCTACCACGGGACTAAATACGACTCTACATTTTATGTTGCGAATTTCATCGAAAATGAGAATCGCTCTTTCAGTACTCCCTGTGTACCGGTACTCATGTTGAGTACCGATACTTAGTTAGTACTGGTATCTCTCCAGGGAAGAACTAATCTAAATGAGTACCGGCACTCATGAAGAGTACTGGTACTTGTTGAGTATTGGATACACCACATGTAGCCTACCAGTACCGGTACTTGTAAGCTATAGGTTCTAGTAACTGCAAGTCTAGAATCTGACCTAAGACTTATGTGTACCGGTACTCATGATGAGTATTGGTATATGTAAGTCCCAGTTTTGGACTTAGGACAACCTAGAGTTGATTGGTAGCTTGCATGTACCAGTATTCTTAAAGAGCATCGGTACTAGCAAGCTACAGGACACATTAGGTCAAAACTAGTAATGCTTGAGTACTAGTACCTATCTCAAGATACCAGTACTACCTACGGTTACAAGTAGTGTTTGAGTTTTTCTAAGAATATGAAACATCCCTTATCTGATCTTTGAAACCTACGATTCTAATGGTTGATACATATGCCCATTTGAATTGCATATAAACATGAAAATAACATGACATTCAAATTCTAGAACAGATCTAATATATAAAAACTAACGTGCACATGTTCTAGCAAAACGTGTGATATTCATGTATGTAAAAGGATCTATCCACGTTTAGAAGATATACCTGCACTCATCATGATTGTAAACAACCTGGGCTACCATATGGATCTTCTAAGGGATCCCACTTTCACCTTTCTGGATTGAGAGTAACTATTGAGGAGTGCCGAACTCCACACACCGTTCAGTCTCTCTTTTACTCTCTATTCGTTTAGGTCAAGATGGGTGTTTAACCTTAGAGAATATTAGTGGTTCCCTTGGGGACCATAACCCCCATAGTAAATAGCAATTATCCTACTAATTGCTAAATGGATAATTAGTATATACTCTCATCAAGGAAATTCTAATTACAATTAGGTCTCTGCACATATAAGTTTAATTATCACACTTTCTCTTTTGCATTTCATACTCATTAACTTAATATCATTAGCTGATCACTTTACAAATGGGTATAAATTAATGACAGTCCTTAAAGTGTATGTTGTATGATTATATTTATATGTTCATATACAAGTCTATATATATATTAGTTCATAATCTAACAATCTCCCACTTTGACTATATATGTAACTTATTAATCAAACAACATTGGAAAAACTGAATTTTGAGCTCACTTTGCTATCATAACTAGAATGCATATCTTTAAATTATCTGATCTACCAATCACACTAGTAACAAAATCAAGGTAGCTTTTGTTACAATTACCGTAACTAAACCAACATCGATCACAATTACTAGTGTAAATAGTAACCAAAAAATGTGTGGATATGCAGCATGAAAATTACATGCAATGTGATCAATAACATGTCTATTTCCAACTGGTCCTCCGAACTGAGATCACTTACAAAATACCGAAATCATAACCATAGATTCAGAATGGACATATGAATAAACTGATAAGTTTTGTTATTTCCACATAACTAAAGCTTTACAAAACTTTATACATAACCGAAAAATCAAATAACTTAAGTACTAAAATACCTAAGTTTGTCTATTACAATGAGCATTTAAACAAAACTCCCACTAAAGTTGAAATTTCTGTAAGGAAATTACACCCATAGAAACTGTGTGTTTTTGAAACATCATAGGTGAAATTCCTTTAGTAAGCCGATCCACAATCATGGAGTCTGTACCAATATGCTCAATAGACAGCTACCCATTCTAAATTCTTTCTTTAACAACCAGGAACTTGATCTCAATATGTTTCGATTTGAAGGAGCTCCTGTTGTTATTGGAGTATAGAACTGCGAATTAGTTGTCACAATACATTCTAAGTGGCCTATTAATGCCATTAACAATGTGTAGCCCGGTGACAAAATTCCGCAACCATACGCCATGGTTAGATGCCTCATAACATGCAATAAATTCTGCTGCCATGGTGGAAGAGGCGGTAAGAGACTGTTTCGCATTCTTCCAAGAAACAACACCATTAGCTAGTATAAAAAGATAACCTGAAGTAGATTTTTTGCTATCCTGGCATCCAGCAAAATCAGAGTCGTATATCCAATCACCTCAAGCTGGTCTGACCTCCGATAGGTAAACATGTAATGCTTTATTTTCTGTAAATATCTGAATACCCTCTTGGCTGCTCTCCAATGTTCGCTGCCTGGATTACTTAAATACCTTCCTAACATCTCAGTAATGTATGCCAAGTCTAGACGAGTACAAACTTGGGCATACATTATGCTCCCAACGGCTGATGCATAAGGTACTGATTGCATCTCCCATTTTCCAAAATCATTGTCAGGGCATTGTTGGAGACTAAATTTGTCTCCCTTTGCCACTAGAATGTCTAATGGTCTGAACCTACATCCCAAATCTTTTAAGTTTATTCTCTACATAGCTTCTTTGGGATAAACCTAGAATATAATGAAAATGATCTTGACATATTTCAATCCCCAACACAAATGAAGCATCCCAAGATCTTTCATGTCAAAATTTTTGGCAAGAAATTTCTTGGTATCATGAAGAATACTTATATCATTAGTGGCAAGAAGAATATCATCCACATAAAGAATCAAGAAGATATATTTACTCCCACTGAACTTGTGGTATATATATTCATCGGCCAAATTTGCCTCAAAATCAAATGAGACAATTACTTGATGAAGCTTGAAATACCATTGTTTGGAGGCTTGTTTGAGTCCATAAATGGATTTTCTTAATTTGCATACCATTCCTTTTGGGTCACCCATCACAAAGTGCTCGGGTTGAGCCATATAAATGGTCTCCTCAATATCTCCATTGAGAAAAGCAGTCTTAACATTCATTTGATATAACTGAAAGTCAAAATGTGCCACCAATGCCAAAATTATTCTAAGTGAATCCTTAGAGGAAAAAGGAGAAAAAGTCTCCTTGTAGTCAATTCCTTCCTTTTGGGTAAAACATTTTGCAACAAGGCGAGCTTTGTACCGTTCCACCTTTCCATTTGAATCCTATTTGGTTTTAAAAATCTACTGCAACCAACAGGTTTCGCACTTTCAAGAAGAGGAACAATATCCCATACCCCATTATCAGACATTGACTTAATTTCCTCTTTCATGGCATCAATTCACTTTTGAGCATTTACACTTTCCATTTCTTGATGGACAGTGACTGGGTCATCTTTCATCATACCAATGTCTACTTCATGCTCATGAAGAAATACAATATAATCATCTAGAATTGCATTTCTTCTAGCTCTGGTGGATCTCCTCAAAGACACATTATCTTGAGGGTTATGAGGTTGTTCTTTAGAATCTACATCTAAATTATTATCTTCCTCTGAGATATTTTGAGGTTCATAAATGATTGAATCCTCAATCACTGGAATATCTCCCATAGGAATATTTACACGTTTCTCCTCAAAGACAAAATCTTTAACTCTGATTTCTTTAACAACTTCAATATCCTTAAAGAACTTAGCATTTTCAGATTAAAAAATAATCTTATTTGTAGGATCATAAAATTTATATCATCTTGACCCTTCCGAGTATCCTATAAAGTAGCAACTAATAGTCCTAGAGTCTAGTTTCTTCTCGTTAGGCCTATAAGGACTTGCCTCAGCTAGACATCTCTACATATGAAAATGCTTAAGCTTGGGCCTCCGCCCAGTTCATAGCTCATATGGAGTTTAATTAGTTGCCTTAGTGGGGACTCGATTTAGAATTTATGCTGCAGTCTTAAGTGTCTCACCCCATAGAGAATTTGGTAAGGTAGAATGAGCGATCATGCTCCTTACCATATCTGTAAGTGTTCTATTTTGTTTCTCAGCTACACCATTCATAGTAGGTGACCCTGATATGGTATACTGAGGGACAATATCGCATTCCTTTAGGAATTTGGCAAAAGGCCTTGGACACGGTTCATCGGATCCATCATATCTACCGTAGTATTCACCACTACGATAAGATCTAACGGATTTAATTTTTCTGTCAAGCTGATTTTCAACTTCAGCTTTGTAATTCTTGAACATGTCCAATGATTGAGCCTTTTTATGAATTAGATAAATGAAGCCATATCTAGAATGGTTGTCTGTGAAAGTAATAAAGTATTGTTGGCCATTCCACGCAGGCGTAGGAAATGGCCCGCAGATATTCGTATGTATCAAATCCAAGACACCAAAGGACCTTTTGGCTTCCAATTTTCTATAGTTGGTTTGTTTTCCTTTAATGCATTCTTTGCACAAATTAAAATTTGCGAAATCTTCGGGGGATCAAAATCTCATTTGACACAAGTCATTCCAATCTCTGTCTAATGATGTGTCCTAATCGTTTGTGCCACAAATTAGCGCAGTTCTCATTTATGCATTTTCTTTTAACACCACGTGTACAAGGGAAGTTTCATAAAATGAAGCAATAATATCTAAACCATATAGATTATCATTAACTAAAATAAAACTAGAACCAACTAATTTTGAATCAAAGAAAGTGTCTACTTTTCCGCCTCCAAAATTACAGAAATAACCTAGTTTATCAAGAACAAAATCTGAAACTAAGTTACGTCTGAAGGACGGTACAACAAAAGTATTTTCTAAATTCAAATATAATCCAATTTTCATTAATAATCTAAAAGTTCCTATTGTTTCAACTTCTACTGGATTCCTGTGCCCCACATAAATGAACTGCTTAGCTTCATTTGGCTTTTGGTAGTTTAGGAAGCCCTACAAAGACACACTAATGTGAGTAGTTGCACCTGAATTTACCCACCAAGTGTGACTTGGTATCGAAAGCAAATTACCCTCTATATAAACCAAACTGTGAAGCATACCTTTCTTCGCATGCCAAGCGTGGTAATTGGTACAATGTTTCTTTTGGTGTCTTTTAGCCCCACAGAAGAAGCTTCCTGATTTGGAAGACTCGGTAGTCTTCCCTTTCTGCTTATTTAGGGAGGTTGTTGATGAGGTGTGGCTCATCATAGCTAAAATATCCAAGTTAAGCTAGAAACTAGGTTAAACACTATACAATTAACACATGAAATGGATTAAGTGTGGGAAATAACAGAATTGACCTAAAATAGCAAATTTGTGATAAAAATGCAAAATTATGTCATAAAATGAGATATTCTATTCAAAAATAGAAATTGATGATACAATTGCAAATTAAACACACATTTGAATTCAAAAGTTCAAATCAAAAGTAAAATTAACTTCCTAAATATTCAATTAAGCTTCAATAAAAATTTGTTTGCATTTGGATATCATTAGGACTTCGCATTCATGACATTACATACAAGTCATTCATCCTTCACATTTTCTTTACGTTTAAAACCTCCAGGGACTCATTTGAAAGCTACTAGGGACCTAGTTGTTAGACACGAGGACCACGCAGCTGCATATTTCTCCACTCATGGGTTTCTGAGAAATTTTTCTACCCCTTCACATTGATTGGGTTTCATTGCAAATTCACCAATAGACCTGCGGGTGTCGGACCATTATAGCTTGCAAGAACTTGAGCGATCATAGCCTTCCATCAAATATACTTTTGATTCAAGGGTTAAACCCAATTTTATTTACGCGTGCTCTTGCATGTGACCTCACCATCCTCCCCAGATCTAATCTAACAGCGGTATTTTGATTTGAACGCGCACGCACCCCTCTTAGCTTCCATCTCACCATCCAAACCCTAGAGGCTTAATCTCACCCTGTGGTGTTTGCAAGCACTGAGGTGTTTGTGTAAGGGCACCACGATCGTTAGTTTTGATGATAACAAAACACTTGATATTTGACTTTTTTTTTTGAGTTCAAGATTTCAAGTCAATTGCAAATGGATACAAGTGTGAAGAGCTCGCATCCATAGTGGATTGGAGGAGCTCATTGAAGGAGAAAGAGCTTCGCTTAGAGCGAGAGTGTGAAGACAAGAAGAATATGATAGATTTCTATTTGTCTTATAGTCTGTGCTTTGTATCTTTTGTTCTTTGCTCTTTATTTTCCTAGATTACTTGTTAAAGAGCCCCAAAGTAACAAAATAGAAGTCCTAGGAACACTTACTCAACCCTAGGATATTTAGACACTTCGTAGTTAACATAGAAAACCAAAGTAGGCATCAGATAGCCTGACCAGACGTCCAATCTGGACATCAGACATCTGATCCTTGACTTTAAGACATCTAACTGTTTGATCAGACGTCCAAAAATACTTAGGTTGGAAACCACTCTCTGTCTGCCATGTTTAGACGTCCAGCCTTTAGTCCAGATGTCTTAGCAGACGTTTGATGACTTTGTCAGACGTCCAATTAGTGGAACATTGGCTTAGAAATATAATCGTTAAGGATTGACCCTTGATCTTCTATCAGACATCCATAGAGGACCTCAGACGTCTGATAAAGAGGTGTTAGCCCTCGGTTAAGCCAAAATCACTTCTCATTAGAGATATAGCCGTTTGTGCCTTGGGAAATCCATTCCCGCAGTTATCTAGGTTTCCAGATGTCCAGACTAATTCCAGACGTCCAATAAGTCGTTTGACCGACTTACACAAGAACCCTGTTTAGGTCTGACCTAAGTCAGCAAGGAAACTCGTCTAGGATTAGACGTTTGATTTAGTTTCCAGACATCTTAAGAGTAGTTTCCAGACATCTGATACTTTTCCTAGACGCCTGGTAACCCTGTCAGAATCATTAATGACCTTGATTCTGGCCTGTTTTGTCTTGGGTTCACTACCAACAGCTACCTAAGGGTTCTTAATGCTTCCTAAGGGTTCCTAAGTGTGACGACCCGATTCCCGAGTCCCTATGAGACACGAGAACCGGACCGACTCGACTAATCCCAAGACCCAGTCGTCCAACGAGGAAGTAACCAAAAGACAGTAAAATAAACCACATTCAGCATGAATATAACTAACAGTAAGAAAGTACAGCAGTAAGGAAAGAAACTACTACAGTAGGTACCACCACAACAGTAAAGCAACATTTATCATATAACAAAAACTGCAGGTAAAGAAGGTACAGCGGAAGCAAAACTACTCACTAGAACAGAAACAAAAAGAAGGTACAAAGCTGTAGTAACTCTACTGGACCCTACTCGGCCCAGCGTCCTCTGCAGCCGCCGACCCTGGCTGCTCAACACCTGGTCCTGAAAAAGGTAACGAGTGTAACACGTCAGCAAAACGCTGAGTAGAGTGGCAAACTAACTAAAGGCAACAGTAGAGTGTACAGTAGCTGTTATGTTCTATTACTTCCTTTATTTACATCTTTCAATTTTTCTCACTATTTCATTTACTTCTCAGATCCTTTACTTGATCTCGAATGTCCTCGTGGGACGATCTTGATTGCAGTCTTTTCCAACAGTAGAAGTAGCACGTGGTGCTCTCCTGGCCGGGAGAGTCCCCCGTGGTGATCCTACCCTCAGTCAACCACCCCAAGGTCACTGACAGACGTAACGGTGACTACGGCACGCGCGATAAACGCACAGGTAGCTAGCCCGTACTGGCACGCGGTCAGTCGTTTCCGTTAACGGGTGCGCCCAAAGCACAGCACGGAACCAGGGCAGAGCCCTCTCAGTAACAGGGGTCCAACCCCTCCACAGTAACCAAACCAGGGTCTTGCCCCTCCACAGTCCGCGCACCCTCGCCTGACTACCCTGGTTTGCCCTAGTGGGCCTAACAAGTCGGTGAAGGAGGCTAGCAGAACCCCGGGGCCCGTGGGGTAGCTAGTACTCTCCTAACACTACTAGCTCTCCTCGGTACTACGTACACGAGGGCCAACAAGTCGGTACAGAGCGGCCAAGCCTAACCCCGGGTCCCTGGGGCGGCTGGCCCCACTCTGCACTAAAACAGGTACAGGTACTTCCCTTGGTACTGCGTACCCAAGAGACAGTACAAACTACATCTCAGTTCCATTCCTTTTCTTTCCAGGAGTTCCACTCCTAATTCCCCGTAGGGTTCCAGCTCTTTATCTCAGAACATCATATGTCTCACTTTCCAGATTCTCGTTCTCACATTCCATGATCTCAACATGATTCTTTATGCATAACAGGCAGCTGTTAATTAAATTTACAGGCAGCTTTATATATTCCTTTCCATTTTTCCAAGACTGCAGTAATGTACATTCCACTAGTTTTTCCATCCTAGGATTCATGCCATATCCTAGGATCTATCATACAATCTAGTTTTCCGGCCCTAGGATTCATGCAACACCTAGGAGCTATCATTCCATATATTTCTCATTCCTAGGATTCATGCAATGCCCTAGGTTCTAGTTATGGTTCCATACTTTAACAGATTTTATTAATACTTAAAACCACTCTACCAGGTACAACGGGAGTAATGGGGGCGTGGTCGGGAATCCCGCGCGCCTCCGTGACTCTCAAGACTGCAACCGAACGAGGTCCTATCACAAGGATCAAACACAAGGAGTGTCTCAAAACAGTGTATAGCTACTGTAGGCGGGTAGAGGAATAAATTCTGAAACGAACGCAACTCGAATCGCGGAAAACGGAGCCCAAACGGGCCCTAAACGGGTCGAGAAAGACGATACTGTGCAAAATCAGACGTCTGGAACTCCTTCCAGACGTCTTAAATGGTGGATCAGAGAATTACCTGTTCGGCTTGGTTCCCCGGACGTCCAGAAGTCTGTGGGGACGTCTCTCCTAGATCCCAGACGTCCGATGGTCTCTCCGGACGTCTGGAGGTCACTCCCGCCGTCTGGTACAACTTCCAGACGTCTGATTCGCAAAGGATGACGAATCCGAACACCTGCGCACAGCCAACCCTCCTCCCTCAGTACGGTCAGTCGACAAAAAGAAGGAGAAAGCGGAAACTCACCTTTCAGACGTCTGTATGATCTCACAGACGTCGACCTTGCCGTCTGGATATCAATCCAGACGTCTGATTCTGGAAATTTTTCCAGAACCAGAACCTTGCTCGGCCTCCGCTCGCGACGCCGCCCGCGTCGCACCTCGCGCGTCCGCTGCTCCGCCCGCAGCAGGTCCTTCTCCGCGACGCTCTGCGCCCCCTGCGCCCTCCGCCGGCCGGCCAAGCCGCTCCCGGCGAGCTCGCCCTCACGGCAGAGCCCCGCCCTCGCACGCCGCAGCTCCTCCGCGCCTACTGCGGCCGCCGCTGCCGCTGCGCCCTCGCGTCCGCTCGCTCTCGCGCACAGGCAGGAGAGAAGGAGGAAGATGGTGGAGACGGGAGGGGAGGCGCCCCCCCCCCCTTTTAACGCCGTGCGGAGAGGAGAGAGAGACGGTCGCAGTCGCCTGCAGCCGCAGAGAAGATGCAGGATCGCAGGTCTGCGCGCACAGGCGCGCAGACGAATATCCCGTGCGAGCATAACTGTTCGCCAGACGTCTGTAAACTATCCCGGACGTCTGGTCAGACGTCCGGATGTGATCCCAGACGTCCTTACAGACATCTGGGCCACCTCCCAGACGTCTTAAAAGACGTCTGGGGCACGCGCTCGTTACAATATAACAAACTCAAAGGAAGTTTCGTCCCCGAAACTTGCGCCAACTAGGGTGCGGAAAAAGGATGTCCGAATAACCATAACAAACTCAAAGAGGACCGAAGCCGGTCCGAAAAGACGTACCCGCGAAAAGCTCTGGGTACCGCTCCCGCATTGCCGCCTCAGGCTCCCAGGTAGCCTCCTCGTACCGCTGGCTCCTCCACAAAACCTTTACCAGGGGTACTTGCTTTCGTCTCAACCTGCGGACGGCTCGGTCTAGGATCTGCACTGGCCGCTCGGGGTAGGTCAGGTCGTCGCTCACCTCGACGCTCTCGTGACTCAGTACGTGGCTGGGATCGGCGACGTACTTCCTGAGGTTGGACACGTGGAACACGTCGTGCACACCAGAAAGCTGCGGGGGAAGGGCAAGTCTGTAAGCAACGGGTCCAACCCGCTCCAGGACCTCGAAGGGCCCCACGAACCTCGGCGCGAGCTTCCCTCTCACCCCAAACCGCTGTAAGCCCTTCATGGGCGAAACACGAAGAAAGACGTGGTCCCCAACCTCGAACTGCACCTCTCTGCGTCTGCGATCTGCGTAGCTCTTCTGTCTGCTTCTGACAGTGCGGAGTCGTCTGTAGATCTGCTCAACTACCTCCTGACTCTGCCGGATCAACCTGGGGCCAACCTCCCACTTGGTCCCCACCTCAACCCAACTCAAGGGTGCCGTGCATTTCCGTCCGTACAGAGCCTCGTAGGGAGCCATGCCGATGCTCGAGTGATAACTGTTGTTGTATGCAAACTCTGCCAGGGGTAGGTGCTCCTCCCAAGAGCCCCTCCAGTCTAGTACACAGGCACGCAAAAGATCCTCAAGTGTCTGTATCGTGCGTTCCGACTGTCCGTCCGTCTGGGGGTGGTAAGCCGTGCTAAACCTCAACCTCGTCCCCAAAGCCTGCTGAAACTCAGCCCAAAACTGGGACGTAAAGCGGGTATCCCGGTCGGATACGATCTCCCGCGGAACTCCGTGTAGTCGCACCACATCACGGATATACCTCTCTGCCAACTGTGCTGGTCCCAAAGTGACTCGGATCGGCAAGAATCGTGCCGTCTTCGTCAACCTATCCACTATTACCCAGACCGCGTCGTGTCCTCGCTGGGTAACAGGTAAGCCCACCACCAAGTCCATGGTGATGCTCTCCCACTTCCACTCTGGCACTGGAAGCGGCTGAAGCGGCCCTGCAGGCCTCTGATGCTCGGCTTTCACCTGCTGGCACACTAAGCACTACTGCACGAACTCACCCACATCCCGCTTCATCCCTCTCCACCAGAACTCGCGTCTCAAGTCATGGTACATTTTCGTGTTTCCGGGATGTATGGTGAATCTGGAACCGTGTGCCTCAGTCAGGAGCTCTCTCAACAGCTCCTCGTCTCTGGGGACGCACAGCCGTCCCCTCAAGCGTAACACCTGGTCTGTGAAAGAGAAGTCCCCTGGGTCCCCTGACAGTACTCTGTCGCGCAAAGACTGCAAGTACGGATCGGCCATCTGTCCCGTGATGATGCGGTCTATCAACTCTGGTCTGGTCTGCCGTGTCACCGTCACTGCCCCACAGTACCCTCGTAACTCTAGAGGTCGCCAACTGCCCACCTCCTCCAAAAGGCTCCAACTCTGTAACTGTAGACTGGCCAAGCGTGCGGGCGCCTTACGGCTCAAGGCGTCAGCCACCACATTGGCCTTTCCCGGGTGGTAGGAGATGCTGCAGTCGTAGTCCTTCAGGAGCTCCAACCAACGCCTCTGTCTCATGTTGAGCTCCTTCTGGTCAAAAAGATATCTGAGGCTCTTGTGATCTGTAAAAATCTCGAAGGTCTCACCGTACAAGTAGTGCCTCCATGTCTTCAGCGCGAAGACAACAGCTGCCAACTCTAGGTCGTGGGTAGGGTAGGTATGCTCATGGGGCTTCAGTTGCCGCGAAGCGTAAGCGACCACGTGACCCCTCTGCATGAGCACACCTCCTAACCCCTGCAAGGAAGCGTCCGTGTACACAACGAACCCGCCACTACTGTCAGGAATGGTGAGCACGGGAGCCGAGGTCAACCTCTCCTTCAGCTCCAGAAAACACGCCTCACAGGCGTCTGTCCAAGTGAAAGGCACATCCTTCCGAGTCAACTGTGTCATAGGTCGTGCAATCTGCGAAAACCCCCTGATGAACCGTCTGTAGTAACCTGCCAGTCCCAGGAAACTGCGAATCTCAGTGACTGAACGCGGTCTCTCCCACCTGAGCACTGCCTCGACCTTGGCGGGATCCACCGCCAGGCTGTCTCCAGAGATCACATGACCCAAAAAGGTCACCTCCCTCAACCAGAACTCGCACTTGCTGTATTTGGCGTACAGCCTGCGTCGTCTCAGAGTGTCCAGAACCATCCGCAAGTGCTGTCCGTGCTGCGTCCGATCTCTGGAATAGATGAGTACATCATCTATGAAAACCACCACAAACTGGTCCAAGTACGGTCTGAACACCCGGTTCATCAGGTCCATGAAAGCAGCGGGGGCATTGGTCAGCCCAAACGGCATGACCAAAAACTCGTAGTGTCCGTACCGGGTGCGGAAAGCTGTCTTGGAGACGTCGGTCTCCCTGATCCTCAACTGGTGGTATCCAGACCTCAAGTCGATCTTGGAAAACACCGTGGCACCCCGCAACTGGTCAAACAAATCGTCAATCCTCGGCAGCGAATATCTGTTCTTGATGGTGACCCTATTCAGCTGTCGGTAGTCCACACAAAGGCGTAGGGTCCCATCCTTCTTCTTCACAAACAGTACCGGGGCTCCCCAGGGAGACGCACTGGGCCTCACGAAACCCTTCTCCAAAAGGTCCTGCAACTGAGACTTGAGCTCTCGTAGCTCAAGCGGTGCCATCCTGTATGGCGCGGTGGAGATGGGGTTGGTCCCTGGTACTAGTGAGATCTCAAACTCGATCTCACGCTCGGGCGGTAGTCCTGGTAACTCGTCTGGAAACACGTCGGGGTACTCTCTGACCACCGGGATGCTCTGGAAGTCTGCCACGGGGCTGTGCTCTGCCACCACACAAGCTAAGAAGCCCTCACACCCCTGGCTCAAAAGTCTCGCCGCCCGAAGTGCCGAAATGCACCTGAAACCTCCATCCACTGGCTGCCCGTGAAACTCGAAGGAAGGCAACTCCGGAATGGAGAAGACAATCTTCCTCTCAAAGCAGTCTACCAAGGCGTGGTAAGCGGACAGCCAATCCATCCCCAGGATCACCCCAAAGTCCTCCATCTGTATCATAATCAGGTCAGCTGGCAGGCTGTGTCCCCCGATGCTGACCCCGCAACCCGTGTACACCTCCTCAGCTACAAACAGCTGACCACTCGGACCTCTGATTACGAACGGGTTCTCTAACAATGTATAATCCTGGTCCAAACTAACTGCGAAACTGTCTGCGACAACCGAGTGCGTAGCGCCGGAATCGAAAAGCGTGTAAACGAGTCTGCCAGAAACTGAAACCATACCTGCTACCACGGATCCCGAAGCTCTGGCGTCCCTGTGTGTTAGGGCGTTGATACGCCCCTCAGCTCTAGGTGCGGACGAAGCAGCCACACTCTGCGTCGGACGGGTAGGTGCTGGCCGGTACCCTCCTCGCGACTGCGGTCCTCCTCCTCGCGCCTGGAAACCGCGGCCTCCTGCGCGCCCTCCAGTGCTCTGCGCGGGAAGTATCTGCTGACCTCCTGCCCTAGATGGGCAGTCCCTCCTGACGTGGCCCGGCTGGCCACATTGGTAGCAGAGGGGAACCCGACTCCCGCCCTCAGTGAGTCCCTGCTGTCGGCTAGGCGGGGGTCCGGTGCTGGCGACTGGCCCCTGTCGAGGGCCCCCAAAGGCCACTGATGGCCCTGTACAACGTGACGGCTCTCCTGCGGACGCCACGTGTCTCCATTCTCGCCGGCCCTGTGAGAAGTCTGGCTGAAAGGGCCTCTTCCGCCCGCCGTCGGTCTCTCGCGCGGACGGGTTGGTCTCCTCGTAAGTCATGGCTGCCTCTACCACCCTCGAAAACGTCGGCAGCTTCAGGGGTTTGACATACCCCCGGATCGCAGGCCGGAGCCCCTCGGTGAACCTCCAAAGGCGCTCCTCCTCAGTGGCTACCGCTGTCGCTGCAAAGCGGGACAGCTCCAAGAAACGCGTGCGGTACGCGCTCACGGTCATCGTCCCTTGGCGGAGAGTGTGGAACTCCCGCCTCCTCTGGTCCTGCCACGTCTGGGGAAAGTACTGCTCGCAGAAGAGGGTGACGAACTGGTCCCACGTCGGCTCGTCCCTCTCCTGTCCCCGGACCGCCCTCCACCACCGGTGTGCCGCACTCTCCAGCTGGTACGTGGCAAAGGCCACGCGGCACTCCACCGGGGGGCGAAGGGTGTCGAAGATCTTCTCCAGCTGCTCAAGCCAGTCCTCTGCCTCGGTCGGGTCCTCATCCCCCTTGAAGGAGGGGGGCTTCAGCTTCCGGAACTGTCCGAAAAGCTCGAAGTGGTGCTGTAGGGGAGGTGCTGGTGCACCTCCAGGCGAAGGTGCCTCGTGTACAGAAGTGTCGGAGGAAGGTGGGGGTGGCAGGGGCCCATCCCCTCCCTCGTGTCCGGCGCCGCGTCCGTCGCGTGGTCCCACAGAGGACTCCCCCTCTGCAACCCCAGGAGGAGGTGCTCGGGGCGGTGGGTGGAGCTCCTCTCGTACAATATCCCGTATCAGTATGGTGAGGTCCTGGGCCTGGATGCCAGGGAGTGGTGGCTGGTCCACCGAGACGTCAACGACAGCACGTCCACCTCGCCGACCTCGCCCTCGGCCGCGCCCGCGGCCAGTCTCGCCAGTCCCACGACGAGGCATCTCCTGCAAGGAGACGCAAAACAAAAACGGAAACGTCAAAACAGACGGTACCTAACAACACTTCTAAGAGCTCAAGTCAAGAGATATGTTGTGGTGGCTACTCTAGCTATAAACATGTGAATTGGTTATTTTCCAGTCAGTTGATTCACTTCTCGGGACGACCTTGCTCTGATACCATCTTGTGACGACCCGATTCCCGAGTCCCTATGAGACACGAGAACCGGACCGACTCGACTAATCCCAAGACCCAGTCGTCCAACGAGGAAGTAACCAAAAGACAGTAAAATAAACCACATTCAGCATGAATATAACTAACAGTAAGAAAGTACAGCAGTAAGGAAAGAAACTACTACAGTAGGTACCACCACAACAGTAAAGCAACATTTATCATATAACAAAAACTGCAGGTAAAGAAGGTACAGCGGAAGCAAAACTACTCACTAGAACAGAAACAAAAAGAAGGTACAAAGCTGTAGTAACTCTACTGGACCCTACTCGGCCCAGCGTCCTCTGCAGCCGCCGACCCTGGCTGCTCAACACCTGGTCCTGAAAAAGGTAACGAGTGTAACACGTCAGCAAAACGCTGAGTAGAGTGGCAAACTAACTAAAGGCAACAGTAGAGTGTACAGTAGCTGTTATGTTCTATTACTTCCTTTATTTACATCTTTCAATTTTTCTCACTATTTCATTTACTTCTCAGATCCTTTACTTGATCTCGAATGTCCTCGTGGGACGATCTTGATTGCAGTCTTTTCCAACAGTAGAAGTAGCACGTGGTGCTCTCCTGGCCGGGAGAGTCCCCCGTGGTGATCCTACCCTCAGTCAACCACCCCAAGGTCACTGACAGACGTAACGGTGACTACGGCACGCACGATAAACGCACAGGTAGCTAGCCCGTACTGGCACGCGGTCAGTCGTTTCCGTTAACGGGTGCGCCCAAAGCACAGCACGGAACCAGGGCAGAGCCCTCTCAGTAACAGGGGTCCAACCCCTCCACAGTAACCAAACCAGGGTCTTGCCCCTCCACAGTCCGCGCACCCTCGCCTGACTACCCTGGTTTGCCCTAGTGGGCCTAACAAGTCGGTGAAGGAGGCTAGCAGAACCCCGGGGCCCGTGGGGTAGCTAGTACTCTCCTAACACTACTAGCTCTCCTCGGTACTACGTACACGAGGGCCAACAAGTCGGTACAGAGCGGCCAAGCCTAACCCCGGGTCCCTGGGGCGGCTGGCCCCACTCTGCACTAAAACAGGTACAGGTACTTCCCTTGGTACTGCGTACCCAAGAGACAGTACAAACTACATCTCAGTTCCATTCCTTTTCTTTCCAGGAGTTCCACTCCTAATTCCCCGTAGGGTTCCAGCTCTTTATCTCAGAACATCATATGTCTCACTTTCCAGATTCTCGTTCTCACATTCCATGATCTCAACATGATTCTTTATGCATAACAGGCAGCTGTTAATTAAATTTACAGGCAGCTTTATATATTCCTTTCCATTTTTCCAAGACTGCAGTAATGTACATTCCACTAGTTTTTCCATCCTAGGATTCATGCCATATCCTAGGATCTATCATACAATCTAGTTTTCCGGCCCTAGGATTCATGCAACACCTAGGAGCTATCATTCCATATATTTCTCATTCCTAGGATTCATGCAATGCCCTAGGTTCTAGTTATGGTTCCATACTTTAACAGATTTTATTAATACTTAAAACCACTCTACCAGGTACAACGGGAGTAATGGGGGCGTGGTCGGGAATCCCGCGCGCCTCCGTGACTCTCAAGACTGCAACCGAACGAGGTCCTATCACAAGGATCAAACACAAGGAGTGTCTCAAAACAGTGTATAGCTACTGTAGGCGGGTAGAGGAATAAATTCTGAAACGAACGCAACTCGAATCGCGGAAAACGGAGCCCAAACGGGCCCTAAACGGGTCGAGAAAGACGATACTGTGCAAAATCAGACGTCTGGAACTCCTTCCAGACGTCTTAAATGGTGGATCAGAGAATTACCTGTTCGGCTTGGTTCCCCGGACGTCCAGAAGTCTGTGGGGACGTCTCTCCTAGATCCCAGACGTCCGATGGTCTCTCCGGACGTCTGGAGGTCACTCCCGCCGTCTGGTACAACTTCCAGACGTCTGATTCGCAAAGGATGACGAATCCGAACACCTGCGCACAGCCAACCCTCCTCCCTCAGTACGGTCAGTCGACAAAAAGAAGGAGAAAGCGGAAACTCACCTTTCAGACGTCTGTATGATCTCACAGACGTCGACCTTGCCGTCTGGATATCAATCCAGACGTCTGATTCTGGAAATTTTTCCAGAACCAGAACCTTGCTCGGCCTCCGCTCGCGACGCCGCCCGCGTCGCACCTCGCGCGTCCGCTGCTCCGCCCGCAGCAGGTCCTTCTCCGCGACGCTCTGCGCCCCCTGCGCCCTCCGCCGGCCGGCCAAGCCGCTCCCGGCGAGCTCGCCCTCACGGCAGAGCCCCGCCCTCGCACGCCGCAGCTCCTCCGCGCCTACTGCGGCCGCCGCTGCCGCTGCGCCCTCGCGTCCGCTTGCTCTCGCGCACAGGCAGGAGAGAAGGAGGAAGATGGTGGAGACGGGAGGGGAGGCGCGCCCCCCCCCCCTTTTAACGCCGCGCGGAGAGGAGAGAGAGACGGTCGCAGTCGCCTGCAGCCGCAGAGAAGATGCAGGATCGCAGGTCTGCGCGCACAGGAGCGCAGACGAATATCCCGTGCGAGCATAACTGTTCGCCAGACGTCTGTAAACTATCCCGGACGTCTGGTCAGACGTCCGGATGTGATCCCAGACGTCCTTATAGACGTCTGGGCCACCTCCCAGACGTCTTAAAAGACGTCTGGGGCACGCGCTCGTTACACTAAGCCATCTATAAATAGAGGGGGAGCCCTATTTTATTATAAACACTCAAGATACACCAAGACACACTAAGAATCACTACTATCCACCATATTTGTGTCCTAGAAAAGTAGAAGTTCTAGCTCTCAAAAGCCATCGTCTTTATCTTGAGAGCTTCTTTCTCGCCATGCACCCGCTCTCCCGCCTACGATAATGAGAGCGAAGTCGTGCCTTTGCGTCGTTCACGCATCCATGTTGCCAAGTCAACACACTTCCACTAAAGGGAAGATCCTTTACCTATAGTAGCTAGATTTAATTATTCACTTTGTGGCTCTATAAGATTATTGTAGTTTTATTGTCTTTGGTTGGATATTCGCTTTGCGAATTCCCATATTCATCGAGAGACTAAATACTCCTCGTGAGGAGGAGGGCTTTGAGACATGCTACCCTCATTCATAGTAGTGTCGGTTGCAAGAGGTTGAACTACCCTCGTTCAAGTAGTTCGGATAGTGGATTTGATCGACTCAATCGATTGGAAAATCATAAGTCGAGAGGCTTAAGTGGTGGTTTTTACCCGAGTTTGGGTTTCCACCTAAAAATCCTTGTGTACTTGTAATTGTTGCTTTTTGTGAGATTGCTTAGTATATTTCCGCACATTTTCCACATCATGCATATCTCACTCTCTCCCGTAGGAAATTACATGAGGCACCTACTTTAGTTGCTCTAGAGCTTCCTGCGCGTGCCATTGACAACCCTCCTACTTCCTTTAGCCTATCCCTTCCTCCCTCTCCAGCACTTCTAACCCTTTCACTTGCCATACCTCCAATTCCTTCTCGTTGCTAGGGATGACGTACGCCTGAGGACGACCCTGGAGCTCATCTTGTGGGCATTTCACTTGCTGGAGATCTCCCCCTTTCTTCCTCTTTAGCCATCGACTTTGGATCCACTGGTCCTGTTTGTCAGATTAGATTAGGATTTCCTACTTTCTAAAGTAGCTTAGATTAGTAATTAGTGTAATAAGATTGCTAGGAGTAGATCAGAAATCAGATTTAGTGATGATTTAGTATAGAGTTGATAAAGTGTGGCTCATCATAGCTAAAATGCCTAAGTTAAGCTAGAAACTAGTGTTAAATACCTAAGTTAAGCTAGAAACTAGTGTTAAGCTAGAAATGGGTTAAGTGTGAGAAATAGTGAAAAATACCTAAAACATCAAATTTGTGTTAAAAATGCAAAATTAAGTCATTAAATGAGATGATCTATTCATTAATAAAAAATGATGATCCAATTGTAAATTGAACAAATATTTGAGTTCAAAAGTTCAAATCAAAAGTAAAATTAACTTTCTTAATGTTCAATTATGCTTAAATAAAAACTTGGTTGCACTTGGACTCATTAGGACCTTGCATTTATTAGATTACATACAGGTCCTCAAGTCACATACATTTTATTCATTTAAAAACCTTCCAAGGACCATTTTGAAAGCTACAGGGGCCTCTTTGCAAATCCTAGGGATTGCTCTGAATTGCTTTCTCGCCACTTATGGGCTTTTGTACTATTGTTCTACCCCTTCACCCACAAGGAACTTCCCCGCAATTAGACCAATAGACCTACTGCGGGCGAGTCTACTGTAGCCGCAAGAACACCCTCAATTGCAGTCGTCCATCCTTTGCTCTCTCGATCCTATGGCCTAGATCCAATCAAACCTTCTCATGCTTCGACACATGTGATCACCTCTTACCCTAGATCCCATCCAACAACTGCGATTTGATTTGAAATCTCGCATGCCCTCGCTAGCTCATCCCCACCACCCAAGACCTAGGCACTTGATTCCACTACTGTGGTGCCCAGATCCAGTGACCCGCCAACTTAAGCAGCTCCCCTGAGCTGCGCGCATGCTAATCGACTCCCTCCACCTTGAGCCGATCATTTCATCCACCATTCAGTTCTCCTTCCTCCTTCATTAGGGCCGCCCGTGACAGGGGCGACTCTCCGTCATCAATTTCGTCACCACAGCAACCCGCTATGGATCCAAGGATCTTATTCGTCGCTGGAGTCTTCCTCATCCCCCTTCATCACTGTAGTGACTAGCTGCAGCCCAAGCATCCCATTTCTCCTTTAGATTAGGATTTCCTTCCTTTTTAAAGTAGTTTAAAATAGTTGTTAGTGTAATTTAGATTTAGTAGAGTAGAATTAGTGCATTAGTTCATAGAATTAGTTAGTGAACTGATTGATTGATTCAGTAGTGAGTTAGGAGTAGATTAGATTAGGTAGCATTCCACTCACCCAGCTCCTCTGATCAATTTCGATTAAAGGAGATGAATTTATCTATTCATCATGTTCATTTAATCTCCCCCTCCATATCACTATCACATTCTTTGATTTTCCTTAATGATTTATTTCATGATTTGCCCCATTCATGAGAATCACTATAGATCTAAAGCTCAATAGCTTCTAGATCTACAGTGCGTTCAATTCCATCTGAGGGTGAATTCATTCACTCCATTAGTCATAAGCACCCTCAATACAGTTTGATTTGTGCTTATTTGATCATTTGGAACTGATATGAATTCATGAGTTGAATGAGGATTTTCTGAAGTAATCATGTGTTGATCAGATTTAAATGATTAATTTGAGCTTTCTTATGTTTGATTGGCTTGATTGCAATGGGCTTAAGCTGTTTTAACGTGATTTTGATCATTATATGTGCTTATGCCCAATTTTAAATTTAATCCCTGATTTTTGGCTTTGTTTGGTAGCTCAAGCCCATGAGAATCAGATGTCCTGATTTGAGGCTTAAGCAATGATCCAATTGGTTTTAAAGGATCACCTAGAACACATGCACACTTATTAATGGTGTGCAGATGTTTCAGATGATCAAATCATTTTTGGTAGAGCCATACCAACAGCCCAGTTTGGACAACATTATTTCTTGGCAAAAGCTTTAAATCTGACATTTGAAGGTCAACTGAGATTTTGAAGTTTTCGATAGAATTTTTGAGTGGTTGAAAGATGGATTTCCAGCAAATGATTTCTGATTTGAATGTGGACAGCAACTACTATTGCAGCTACTAAATTAGAGAAGTTGAATAGCTGAATCAGCTACTAAATTTCAGCAGCAGTTGCTGCTATGTTTATTGCAGCAGTCCAGTCACTGTTTTAGCTAGAATGGAGCCTGATCTGAGTGAATTTTGGCTGGGTATTGGAGTTGAAAGTGAGCTGACTTGAGTTGTAATGTTGTGTTTATCATTAACAAATATTCATGTACTTTAGATTAATTGAATTTCAACTTAAATTGCTTGTAACCTTATTTTTAAATTCCTTTGTCAGCTACTTTTAATGTGTAATTCTATCCAAAATAGAAATATTAATGAAATTGAGTGAAAATCATGCTTAAATGTCTCAAAACCTTTCATATAGTGTGCTGAGTGTTTTGAGGTGTTTAAAATGAATTTCCAGCCACTAGAACTATTTTCAAGGCCTTAGGTTCCCCTTAGAAACACTCTTTGAGGCCCTATATGTGTCAACTTTGTAATTAAATAAAAATCAGAAAAAAAATTCAAAAAAATAAAATAAACCTATCTTGGTCAAGATTAGGAATATTTTTAGGTGTGTGCCAACTTTTAAAGTATTTAAAACCCCCGACTTGGTAGAACATACTAGCCGACGGTTCAATATACCTTGGAACTTAGTAAAAGAACTTAACCTCAAAAACACCAAAGACAACTCTCTCTCTCTCTCATCTCTTTATTTCTCTCTCATCCCCTATCTCTAATATATATATAAAACTCATAAAAATCAGAAAATATCCAAAAATACCTTGTATACTATATATATACTTGTATATATTAATTAAACTTAACCAATAAGTAAATATTGTATAATATGTATATTATGCATATAAATAACTTGTATATGTATTATATGTGTTAAAGTAAGTATTTAGAGTAATTTAATGTATATATAATCTTATTGTATTATTAGATATTAATTTATATAACTTAAATGTATAATAACAAAGTAAATATACAAACATGTTTATATGTATATATTTGTACTTCATACTATACATACGTATTTATCTATATAATATAAATATTATAATACCAGTAACTTAATTTAGTAATATATACAGTAAATAATTAGGTTATTAAATTAAATAGGTAATTTATTAAGTTAAAATAAAATAAATGAGTAAATTAAGTTAATACTAAGATAATTTATAGTGTATACTTGTAATATATTATACTAAGTATTTTCAACTTATTTATATCATAGTTATACTGTATTATAGTATTTATAACTTATTTATATGATAAACCATCTTAAACAAATATTTAATTGTAAATAAATTTTAAAAAAGCTTCTAAAATATAATAAAAATCTGTAATAAATAATTTATTATGTATATTAATACTGTATTAAGTCAATTGTATAATTAATTAACTAATTTATATTGTAATTAGTAAATTACTCTAATTTAACTTGTATAAATTGTAAGCCTTACCTAATTTAATTATATATAAACTAACCTATTCTTGTAAAGTAGCTACATAATTATGTAGCCCTAGGTAATAGCATTACAACTCTATAGTTTATTTTTAATTTAAAATAAATTATGACCCTCAAATAGAGGGCCAAAATCACCTAATCAGCACGTATCCAGCGCAGCTGCAACGCCAATTGGGCGTTCAGATAGTCCCACACTGGAAGCGTAGGAGCAGGCAGCGAGCCTTATATTTCTTTTCTGTTTTTGGCAGTGAAATCGTCATGCGTCGAGCGCAAACAAACCCTTACTTCTCTCTCTCTCGATATAAATATGGCATATGCGATACTGTGTGTGCGGTGCATGGGCCGGGGGCCGTGTACTGTGCTTGGGCCTGTGTGGGCCCATTAACGATCATTGAACCAGAATTAAAACACCTAATTAACAGCTAGGGTGGCCCTAGCAGAGGTTTGGTCGTACCTAGTAATGGGTGCAGTGTATCTGTTACGACCCGATTTCCAGATCCCTACAGAACCCGAGACCGACTTGTCTCGACAAATCCCAAGACCTAGTGGTCCGACGAGAAATAACCAAAAGTAGGAAATAAACCACAATCACACATGCAATATAACTAAGCAAAAGGAAAAACGAGATGTAAAGGAACAACAGAGCTAAAAGTCTCAATAAAGTAATACATGGCATCACAACAACAACAGCGGAAAAGAAGATAGAAAGTGACAGGA
Organism: Thalassia testudinum; assembly: GCA_037157565.1. Taxonomy (NCBI): domain Eukaryota; kingdom Viridiplantae; phylum Streptophyta; class Magnoliopsida; order Alismatales; family Hydrocharitaceae; genus Thalassia; species Thalassia testudinum. The sequence goes on along the minus strand of JAZHRO010000013.1, from coordinate 60,018,580 downwards.
GCAGTAAAATAGATGTCTAGTACTCACTACAATAGCAGAAAACTAAAGAGCTGGAAAGAAACGACTACAACTAGGCTCAGCTGGGCCAGCACCATTTGTAGCTGAAAACTTGGGCTGCGCAACTCCTAGTCCTGAACAGGGTTACTGATGTAAACACATTTACACTACTTAAGATGTCTATTTATGCATGTTCTTAAGCATAGGATTGCATTTCATGATATAAATATTGCATAACATGCATCATTTTGCATTTAGATTAGTTTGAATAAAATGGAGGTTAATTGTCTCCTTTTATGTGCTTGGACAGGGCAAACATTTTATCAGGGCCTCGGATCAAAGATCCAGCCGTATGGATGTGATCAGGGCGACGATTGGAGTTCAACGACTCCAAGATCGCCCTAATCAGGCATCTGTAGCATCAGATAGTGACCGAGGAACCCTAGAAGAGCAAGGGCCAAGATGGTGTAAATCCGCACTTCACATGACAAATCCGATCACACGGATGAATTCGGATCAACGATCGCAGCCCAACGACGCAAAAATTGAGTCAATCCGACATCCGTGGCACCATCTAGAAGATGGACGGCCAAGATGGCGCCACGTGGCACCATCTCGGCCGCCCAAACAGCCGCATACATTTTTTGAAGACCTCGCACCCGCTCCCTCTCCGCCGTTGGATCTCAATCCAACGGCTGTGATCAACCGGGCCTAAAAGTGCCCGCTCGACCATCCGTGCCTCGTAGCACAGCGGTCGAGCGTGCTTGCGCGAGCTGCAGTCGCGGGTTCAAACCGCAGCGAAGGGGAGAAAGGCGCGGGCGTGCGAGCGATGGCGGGAGTTGGATCATCATCAAACGGTCGTCTGCGCTCAATTGAGATCACACGTTATTGCACACGCTGCAAGGACGCGCGATCGTACGTGCTGGGCGGGCACGTAGCAGCAGGCGATCACGCATCTTAAGCCGTTCGATCTCGCGATCGGATGGCTGAGAATTAAAGAATGTGCGCGGACATTGAAGAAGAGCGCAACTGAGGAGGCGCGCGTGGGCACGGGTGCTACGCCCACGTTGGGGGCTTTAGTGACGGTTTTATCCATCACTAAAGACCCCTCATTTATTATTTTAAAGATGTAATGACCATTTTGCCCCCACTCCTTGCAACTATAAAAGGAGACCCCCTCCATACCAAATTCTCATCCCTTCCTTCTCTTCTCTACCTCTTTAAAGCTTAAGAGAAGCTTATCCCACACCCGGGATGCTTCACGCGAGATAAAGTCCAAATTTTCGTCCCCCTTCGGAAGTGGATCCCGCGACGACGACGGTGTGCTGCTCCGTTCCCGTTCTTCTGCTTCGTTCTCCTTCGTCCTGCTTCATCCTCCTTCATCCAGGCATCGTCCCGTCCGGCTCATCCTCCAAGTGACCATTAAGGAGGATTTCTCTCTCCCTATTCTTTTTACTGCTTTCTAGTATAGATTTACTACTTTCTAGAGTAGTTCTGCTCGTCCTCCAAGCGATCGTCGAGGAGGACATTTCTCCCTCCATTCTTTTAATGCTTTCTAGAGTAAATTTGTCACTTTCTAGTGCAATTGTTTTATGCTTTCTAGTTGTAATGAACAATCTCCTTAATGATAAATTCTTTGTTTATTCTACATCTCATTTTGATTTCTATGTGTAATATTATCTCTCTCTCTTACCCTCTCTCTCTCCTATTTATTGTAAATAATTAGATAGTTTTAAATTAAATTACTACGTGACAAATAAAAAGAAACGCGTAGTTTTTAAATCAAACGTCCGCCTCCCTGTGTTCGACCCGGAATTTTCATTTCGGTATAAATTTTATTTGTTGAACATGAATTCTTCGCTTTTAAGCTACAACGATAGGTTTTCCAAAACCAAACATGTTAGCGTAGCAATTCGATACGTTCAACATTTTGGCGCTGTTGCCGGGGAGGCAACGATCTTTGATTTCTCTTCGCATTTTCTAACTTACAAATCATTTACCTCACTTTTCTCCTTTCTTATTGTAATTGCAGGTACACTTTCGAGACAGGAAAAAGCGGTAGATCGGAGAAAAGTGTTGTGGAAAGTTCTGTGAGTTATCCCCCACCTCCCACCCATTGGATTTCATTCCACAACATAATAATTCAAACATCAATCAACCTAGGTGTTTTTATAAACTCTAAGGTTAGATTGTTTGCTGTTTGACACCCATACTCACCCCACACCTCACATTAAAAAAAAGAAAAATTAAAAAATCTCACAAAGGTACACAACCTCATCTAATTTTCTAACTCAACCGGTAAACCGATCTTAGGAGCTGGTACACACATTCAAATACATAATTGAGTAGAAATCAGATTAGGTAATCATTTGTGTGCCTAATTAAGTGGTGCATCAGGCCAATTGTTTGAGTTGATTGGGCCGCCCCACTTCAAATAAAATCAACTCATCAAGTAACTGCCAATTAGGTTCAACTCTTAGGGATTTACCAGGCACTCCACATTCTTTTTAAGCTTTAAAGGAAAACATCTTCACCTGTGCTTGCAAAACTTGGTGTGCTAATGAAACCTATTTGAAAACACCTAAAGTTGAATTCTAAAAGCTACTAAGCAAGATTTGAACCTTAAAATTCACCACATCAAAAATAATCTTGCTTGAAAATCACTGGTTGTGCATGCACACACAAATCAATCAATCATTAAGGGCACAACTTATTTAAAGGGCCCATCACATTCCAAAGCACATTCAAACCTAGCCCTAAATAAAACATAGTAGACGTTGGCCTTAAGGATTGGACTCGCTCTTCAGAACCCAGAACGAGATTATTTTCGATTAGTCTGTTTCTACTGTTCAATCTGATGTCTAGCTAGGGGAGCAGAATTAAACGATAGCGGCTGGGGGGTATACTAGGAACCGGAGGCGCAAGCCGAAGGAAGAACCTTCTCCTCAGTCCCTCCTTCTAACTGGTTGGATTGAACAGACAGAAGTGGATCAAATCGTTCCTTTATCTCAAGACAGGTTTTGGGAGTCTGTAAGTCTTTAGGCTAACCCATTTAAGGGCAGGTTTGATTGTTTGTATTGCAGGGCACCTTTCTTCCTCCCGTGTCTCATGAATCCTTCCACATATTTCACGCATTCCCACTCTTTCCCTCCTATTGTGAATTATCCTCAACATGACGATTATCCCGACTCGTATTGTAATCAACCATCAGTCAGTTGGGATAATTCGGATTGGGGATACAACTCCGGACCTCCGTGTTTAGGGTCTAACCCTGAACACTTTGATTCTGATTTCTATCCTTCTCAGAGCTACATCGATTATAGATCGTCTTCCATTCATGAACAACCTAATATGATCTATAATCAAGAAGGACACACCGATCTTTACCCATCCTCTAATTACACTGCCTTTAGGTCATCACCACCTTGTGAACAATCTGAAATGACCTATTATCAGGAAGGGTATAACGAATCTCAATTCGTTAATTCCTCTGCATTGATGTCAAACCCGCCCAATCCTGAACCAACTCATTTGGTTCAAGTTAATCAGGTTCAAGATAAGGTTCTGGCTAACTTGAGGAATATCATTCAATCTTTAGAAGTTTAGCCAATACCTTGCATTGAGAGATTGGAGCCCCTGATTGAAATGATTGACGATTTAAACAAGTCATTGTTGGATTGGCTCTAGGATGTTAAGGATAAGAACCCGGGTGAGTTTCTACTTGGGAAATTAGCAAAATTGAGGATGAGATTCCTGGTTGCTTTGATTCAATCATGGGATGATTCCCAGGACGAACCCTCTTCAGGAAAGCCAATGACAGAACCCGCTCAGGCACCTGTTGGGGGGGACACGTGTTACAAGGCTGACCAGATTGAATTAAAGAAACCAATTAAGGATGATCTGATTTCTTCACCTAAGATCCCTAAGCCGGGTTACGAGGAAACTTATGTCTCCTTGGAACAGAAAGTGACAAATGATTTTGGGACATACATTGATATGGATCCTGATTTCTTTGATGGTGAAGAATCAAGTTGCGAAGTCTCACACGAGTTTTCAGAACATGATTTTTGTGAGACGATTGGGCCTAAGGAATCTAATAGATCATTTGATAGCCCAATAATTGAGGAAACTGATCTTAGGGGACACATTATAGATCCAGAATTACATTTTCTGGAGGATTCAATTCAATGCCCTGATTGTAAGTTACACCCCGTTGAGCTTATTAATGATTCTAATTCTGAGATAATTAGACCCAAGTCAATTTTGATTCTACCACATCATTTAGACTTGGAGATTTCAGATGGGGTGATTAATATACAAGAGGTCTTGGAATTTGATATGTTAAATAAGGAGGATAGGAGCTGGGAAGTTATGATTTGGGAAGTTAATTTTGGAGGAAATAGAAGATTGAGTCGAAGGGTTCCTTTTAAGCTGAAACCATCAAATCTGAACCCTTACGACATTTGTTTCGAGGATGTCAAACTCAAGCACACATTCAACGATTATCTTTTTGAGCTTCAATTCTCTGTAACCCAACTTTGTGGTCTTGGGTTGCATCCTCATAAATCGCAGGCCCGACCCCGCTTGCATTCTGCTTTTAGGTTTTGGGTAATTTTTATCCAGAACCTAAGATATTCTCGATTATGGGGGATGGGTCTGCACCACAATCTGGTCCACATCTGTGGACCACTATTGATAGGTCAGGGGATTCTTCTGTTTATTCTGATCCTGACCTACACTTGTGAATTCTTCATTTCCTTTCTTTGTATAGTGTGCCTAGCTGAAGGCACTAAACTCAGCACATATACAGTTCTTTTTAGTTTTCATCTCAGAGTAGACCTAACATTCACGCAATTCAAGTGCTTTCTACGCTTTTCCACTCTGTTTTATGTCTTTTTAATACAATGAGGACATTGCATTAGATAGGCATGGGGGGGTGGATATTTATCTCTGAATTCATTCAGCTCTGTAGATTTGTTTTATTTTCTTTTATATAAAAAAAAATTTCAGAATTAGGAAAGAGAATTTGGGTTTAAGAAAATTTTCAATCTTAGGAAATACTACATTATGATTTGAACACAAAGACCCTTCAGGTCTTTGGACTTAATTAGCCCATGTATCCACTAAAATGTGGATTTATCTTTCGAGTCCTCGCCATCTTAATTCTATCGTAATTGGAGTAAATAAGTTTGGGTGATAGGTACACGACTTATCAACCCGCCCTTTGATTTGAGGGAATTTTGAGTTTTAAGCATCTACACACTTTCTTTGCACTGACTCGTTGTTCGACGATTTTAACGGAAATTGGGTAGCTAATGAACCTTCTAGGGTGATATGGCTGGCAAGTTATCGTAGGTAACAGCCCATAGGTAAGTTGTTCAGAGCCCAGTCACTGGATCTTTCTCTTTTTGCTGCCTTTAGGTAAATCTTAGACCAGGGAAGCTACCTACTTAAAAAAAAAAAAAATCAAAAAGAAAAGGAGAAAATAACAAAAAGAAATAAGCCACACTTCGCCGCACGAGTATGGCTGGCAAGTTGTCGGTGGAAACAGCTCATCGACCGGTTGTCCAGAACCCAGCTCAGTAAATGCACTAAAAATTCCCAAAACACTTAGGAAGAAGCGGAGAAGTAGAATAAATCGGGGAGATATACACTGGATTCACCCTTGTGTTGACCCCGTAAAAAAATAAAAGTAGGGAGAAAGCTACCGGTTGTAAAGATACACCTTTAGGCAAAATTCTTTTTGAGGTCACCTAGAGGCATAGAAATCCGAAGTCCATTTTAATTGCCGGTCAACGAGTCTATCACATTCACAATAAGATGCTTAAAGCTTAGGGTTCTCATCAAATCTTGGGTGAGTTGAATGGCCGTAGAAAGATACTCTTAAACCCTAAAATTTGAAAATCCAAAAAAATTAGAAAAAAAGAAAAAGAGAAAAAGAAATTTTTCTTTGAATAAGGCGAGGGCTTGAGGCGGTCTGCATTTTGGCTGATACTCGAGCGCTGTTGTGTCTTTGAAAGTTCAGTTCCTAAGTAGATAATTTCTTAATGATTGAAAATAACTTAGGTCCAAATAATCCAACCTAATTCTTTTATAAATAGCATATAGTTTTTGCTAGGGACTAGTAAAAGATAGGCATGGGGGTATGATGTAAACACATTTACACTACTTAAGATGTTTATTTATGCATGTTCTTAAGCATAGGATTGCATTTCATGATATAAATATTGCATAACATGCATCATCTTGCATTTAGATTAGTTTGAATAAAATGGAGGTTAATTGTCTCCTTTTATGTGCTTGGACATGGCAAACATTTTATCGGGGCCTCGGATCAAAGATCCAACCGTATGGATGTGATCAAGGCGACGATTGGAATTCAATGACTCCAAGATCTCCCTAATCAGGCATCTGTAGCATCAGATAGTGACAGAGGAACCCTAGAAGAGCAAGGGCCAGGATGGTGTAAATCTGCACTTCAAATGACAAATCCGATCACACGGATGAATTCGGATCGACGATCGCAGCCCAACGACGCAAAAATTGAGTCAATCCGACATCCATGGCACCATCTACAACATCCAGAAGATGGACGGCTAGGATGGCACCACGTGGTGCCATCTCGGCCGCCCAAACGGCCGCATACATTTTCTGAAGACCCCACACCCGCTCCCTCTCCGTCATTGGATCTCGATCCAACGGCTGTGGTCAGCCGCGCCTAAAAGCGCCCGCTCGACCATCCGTTCCTTGTAGCGCAGCAGTCGAGTGCGCTTGCGCGAGCTGCAGCCGTGGGTTCGAATCGCAGTGAAGGGGAGAAAGGCGCGGGCGTGCGAGCGATGGCGGGCGTTGGATCGTCATCAGACGACCGTCTACACTCAATTGAGATCACGTGCTATTACACGTGTGGCAAGGACGCGCAATCGTACGCGTTGAGCGGGCACGCAGCAGCGGGCGATCACGCATCTTAAGCCGTCCGATCTCGCGATCGGATGGTTGAGAATTAAAGAACGTGTGTGGACGTTGAAGAAGAGCACAGCTGAGGAGGCGCGCGTGGGCGCGGGTGCTACGCCCACGTTGGGGGCTTTAGTGACGGTTTTATCCGTCATTAAAGACCCCTCATTTATTATTTTAAAGATGTAATGACCATTTTGCCCCCACTCCTTGCAACTATAAAAGGAGACCCCCTCCATACGAAATTCTCATCTCTTCCTTCTCTTCTCTACCTCTCTAAAGCTCAAGAGAATCTTGTCCCACACCCGGGATGCTTCTTGCGAGATAAAGTCCAAATTTTCGTCCCCCTTCGGAAGTGGATCCCACGAAGACGACGACGTGCTGCTCCGTTCCCGTTCTTCTGCTTCGTTCTCCTTCGTCCTCCTTCGTCCAGGCGACGTCCCATCCGACTCGTCCTCCAAGCGACTGTCGAGGATGATTTCTCTCTCCCTATTCTTTTTACTACTTTCTTGTATAGATTTACTGCTTTCTAGAGTAGTTCTGCTCATCCTCCAAGCGATCGTCGAGGAGGACATTTCTCCCTCCATTCTTTTAATGCTTTCTAGAGTAAATTTATCACTTTCTAGTGCAATTATTTTATGCTTTCTAGTTGTAATGAACAATCTCCTTAATGATAAATTCTTTATTTATTCTACATCTCATTTTGATTTCTATGTGTAATATTCTCTCTCTCTCTTACCCTCTCTCTCTCTCCTATTTCTTGTAAATAATTAGATAGTTTTAAATTAAATTACTACATGATAAATAAAAAGAAACGCGTAGTTTTTAAATCAAACGTCCACCTCCCTGTGTTCGACCCGGAATTTTCATTTCGGTATAAATTTTATTTGTTGAACACGAATTCTTCACTTTCAAGCTACAACGACAGGTTTTCCAAAACCAAACATGTTAGCGTAGCAATTTGATACGTTCAACATCGAAAAGATAGAGTCAGTGAACGTTGAGTAGAGTGTTGTTTACATTATTTTTGTGCAAGTATAGTAAAACAGCAACCAGGTTTTATTCTCATTTCTATTTATCTCATCTATGTATTTTTGGTTCATTTATTTCACAATGGATTCAAGTATTTCTTGATCTTGCTTGTTCCTCGTAGGAACGATCTTGATTGCAGTCTTTTCTGTGGAGTAGAAGGCACACATGGTGCTCTCTTGGCAGGAAGAGTCCCTCACGGTAGTCCTACACCTAGTCAACCACCCCGAGGTCATTGTCGCAAAGTAGCGGTGACTACAGCATGTGTGATAAGTGCACAGGTAGCTACCCCGCATTGGCATGCAGTCAGTCGTTTCCACTAGCGGGTATGCCTAAAGTACAGTACAGAACAGTATAAGGCCTTGCCCTCTCAAAATAGGGGTCTCGCCTCTCCACAGTCCGCGTACCCTCTTCTGACTACCCTGGTTTGCCCAGAGGGCCTAAAAAGTCGATGTAGGTTGGCTAGTCCAAACCCTGGGCACCGTGGGGCAGCTAGCGCCCTTCCTACACTAAGTAGCTCACCTCGGAACTACATATGTGAGGCCAAGTAGGAGTCATCGTAGAGTGGCCAAACCCACCCTGGGTCTCAACCTAAAGGGCGTCAAGCTCCCCTCTACTATAATTAGCCCACCTCGGTACCACGTACGTGAGGACAAGCAGGAGTCGTCGTAGAGTGGCCAAACCCACCTCAGGTCTCAATCCAAAGGGCGGCAAGGTCCCGTCTACTCTAAAAGGGATAGTGGCTCTCCTTGGTACCGTGTACACAAGAGCCAACCTTGGTACTGTGTACACAAGGGCCAGCTCACTTCCTGTCTGCAGGAGTTCTTCTACTAATTCCTCGTAGGGTTCATGCTGGTATTCATCTCATTTATCAATATCCAGATTTCATTATTTGATTCACCATTTTTCATTGTATAACAGGCAGCTCATGTTTCCATGTCTAACGAAGCAACTCATAAATCAAGTAATACACATTGCTAGCAATTTAGTTAAACATGCATCTCAAGTAAACAGTATAGTTCAAAACAGGCTCATGCATTTCTACCCTAGGGTTCATTCCACATCCTAGAGTTCAATCCAATTATTCTAAGCAACCATATTCTTTATTTAAAGCTTAATAATTGAATTAAACCACCCTACCAAGTATAACGGGATGAATGGGGGCCTGCACCGCAGATTGCATCGTCTTCGCAAGCCCCGAACACCCCACCGGCTAGTAACTATTACTAACGACTAAGTCGCATCAGACAAGCTCAAAACAATAGGTACTCAACACGAACATGTAGAGAAACTCGAGTGGAAAATAACAGTACTTCATTTGCGGAAATCCGATTCCGTTTGGGCCCTGAATGGGCCAAAAACACGGTTACTGTCAAAATCAGAAGTCTGGGACTATTCCCAGACATCTTAAAAGATGTCAAATCTTACCTCTCACTTCCTACGGCTTCCTCAGACGTCTGAACTCCTCTACAACCATCTGAGGGAAGTCCCAGACGTCGGCCCTTCCTTCCAGTCGTCTGGAAGTACCGTCGGACGTTTGACGAAGTGGTCAGACGTCCAAAAGTGCCTAAAAAGGCGCACTGTGTGCCTTTCCAATGCCCTGCAGCTGCGTACGAAGACGCAGACCCATTTTCAGTCAAAAAGTCCTGCGCTATGGTCTGCATGGCGAAAAGTCGTGTAGGAAACACGTACCTTAGCGCGAAAATGTGTTTTCAGACGTCCGGCTTTGGCTCCGGACGTCCTGATGCTTCTTCAGACATCTGGTCAATGTCACAGACGTTTGCTACTGGAAACTAGTATCCAATATCTGCTCTCGCAGCTTGCCCTCCTCGTGCCTTCACCTGCAAGCGTCACAGCAGCGTCTCCCGCGACGGCAAGAGGCTGACGACTTCTACTCGTGAGCCCCTCCTCATATGCGTCCTCGGCTCCTTCCATGAGCTCTCGACCGTGCACTCGCGAGCTTCCTCCCGAGTGCCATCGAGCTCACGTCACAACTCCCGCAGCAAGATACTCCTCACGGATGAGCTCCCACGAGGCTTCTCCCTCTTTCTTATGCTCGCTCGCTCACTCGCTCCTTCTCACTCTCCCTCACGCACTTGTTCACGCTCTCCCTCCCTCTCTCCTTCGTGCACTCGCCTGTGGTAGGGGGAAAGGCAACGGCGACGAAGGTGGTCATTGGCAAGGGAAGGAGAGGGAGGGGGCGGTGGCTAGTGGTGACGGGGAGAAGAAAGGAGGTGTGGGGGGGTTTAAAAAGGAGAGGATTAGGGTTTTGGGTGAGAGGGTCGCGAGGAGAGAGAACGGTCCACACGCCGCGTGCGAGTGGAGGAAAGATAAGTTTCGATTTTTCCCACTTTCGGATGTCTGGACCTATGTCCAGACGTCTGATTGACACTCCAGACGTCTTATCCGACTAAAAGGGCAGCGGGTCATTTCAACATAACAAACTTAAAGGAAGTTTCATCCCCGAAACTTGGGCTACGTAAAAGGTGTGGAACTAAAGAGGACCAAAGTAGGTCCGAAGAGACGTATCCTCAAAAAGCTCCTGGTACCGCTCTAGCATTGCCGCCTCAGGCTCCTAAGTCGCCTCCTCGTATCACTGGCTTCTCCATAGGACTTTCACTAGTGATACCTGCTTACGTCTCAGACTCCGAACGGCTCTATCTAGTATCTATACTGGTCTCTCGAGATAGGTCAGGTTGTCTCACACCTAGATGCTCCCGTGGCTCAGAACGTGGCTGGGATCGGCGACGTACTTCCTGAGGTTGGACACGTGGAACACGTCGTGCACTCTAGAGAGCTGGGGAGGAAGGACAAGCCTGTAAGCTACGGGTCCCACCCGCTCCAAAACCTCAAAGGGTCCCATAAACCTCGGCGCAAGCTTCCCTTTCATCCCAAAATGCTGCAAGCCCTTCATGGGTGAAATACGGAGAAGGACGTGATCCCCAACCTCGAATTGTACCTCTCTGTGCTTCCTGTCAGCGTACTCTTCTGTTTGCTCCTGAGAGTGTGGAGTCACCTGTGAATTTGCTCTATCACCTCCTGACTTTGCCGGATCAACCTGGGGCCAACCTCCCACTTGGTCCCCACCTCGACCCAACTCAAGGGTGCAGTACACCTCCATTCATACAAAGCCTCGTAAGGTGATATGCCGATGCTTGAATGATAGCTGTTATTGTATGCAAACCCTGCCAGGGGAAAATGCTCCTCCCAGGAGCCTCTCCAGTCTAGTACACAAGCGCGTAGAAGGTCCTTGAGTGTTTATATGGTGCGCTCTGACTGCTCGTCAGTCTGGGGGTGGTAGGCGGTGTTGAACCTTAGATGGGTCCCCAATGCCTGCTGAAACTCTGCCAAGAACTGGGAAGTGAAACGAGTATCTCTGTCGGATATGATCTCACGAGGGACTCCGTGCAGACGCACCACATCTCTAACATATCTCCCTGTTAGCTGTGCTAGCCCAAAGGTGACTCGGATCGGCAGGAACCATGCCGTCTTCGTCAACTTGTCTACTATCACCCAGACTACGTCGTGTCCCCGCTGGGTGACTAGTAGACCCACCACTAAGTCCATGGTAATGCTCTTCCACTTCCACTTTGGCACAGGAAGTGGCTGCAAGGGCCCTGCAGGCCTCTGGTGCTCGACTTTCACCTGTTGGCATACTAAACACTACTGGACAAACTCACCAACATCCCGCTTCATCCCTCTCCACCAGAAGTCGTGTCACAAATCATGATATATCCTTGTGTTCCTGGTATGTATGGTGAACCTAGAACCGTGTGCCTCGGTCAGGAGTTCTCTCAACAACTCCTCGTCTCTAGGAATGCATAGGCGTCCTCTCATGCGCAGTATCTTGTCTGAGAAGGAAAAGTCTCCTAGGTCCCCTGTGAACACCCTGTCTCGCAATGTTTGTAAGTATGGATCGGCCATCTTCCCTACGATGATGCATTCTATCAGCTCTGGTCGTGCCTGCCGCGTCACTATCACTGCCCCACAATACCCTCGTGACTCCCAGGGTCGCCAACTGCTCACCTCCTCCACAAGTCTCCAACTCTGTGCCTGCATGCTGGCCAGGCGGGCGGGCGCCTTTCGGCTCAAGGCGTCGGCCACCACATTGGCCTTCCCTGGGTGGTAGGAGATGCTGCAGTAGTAGTCCTTCAGGAGCTCTAACCAAAGTCTCTGTCTCTTGTTAAGCTCCTTCTGGTCAAACAAGTACCTGAGGCTCTTATGATCTGTGAAGATCTTGAAAGTCTCACCGTAAAGGTAGCGCCTCCATGTCTTCAACGCGAAGACAACTACTGCCAGCTCTAAGTCATGGGTAGGGTATCTATGCTCATGGGGCTTCAGTTGCCACGAAGCATAAACGACAACGTGACCCCGCTGCATGAGCACGCCCCGTCTCCTAAAATCATGTGGCCTACTGATGAGAACCTCATCATGAACCCTAACTAGCACAATTTAATCCAAATGAGTGTGAAAAAGCTCCTACAAAACTTAAAGAGAGGCCTAACTCAGAGAATTCTAAGTTAAAGAATAAGATAAATTATAAGGGGTAAAACTGCAATTTCACCAATGCAGTGTGCAAACAGGAAAATTAAGGGTCTTAATGAAGGTCAAATGAGCTTAATAAGGAGGGAAGTGGGATGATCTAATCTGAAAAGGGTTATAGAAACTTCTAGGAATTAAATGACATTCTGTAATCCTAAAACAAATCCACTTTAATTCAAGAGGTTAGAGGTAGAATAAAAATCAACTAAACCCTCTAAAATTCATGAAAAAATATTCCTTAGGGTTTAGAACCTTCAATTTGACCTTTGCAACCTATTTTGACCTAAAATGAGAACCATGCTCAATTTATGACTTAAATTGGGTTTTTGCGTAAATTGACCAGTCAAACATGGTACAACTTAAAATCAAATTTCACCATTAAAATCCTTAGGTTCAAATTAGGTTGGTATAAAAATTTGGGCTTAAGAAAAGACTATCTTGACCGACTTTACAAATTGGTCCTCCTAAATTACTTTTTGACCATTATCTTTTGAAACCCTTGCAAATGGCCCCCTAACTTTATCGTCGTTCTTTGCAGAACGGTCCTCCCTACCATTTTTGCACAGCACCATACCTCCGGCGACCTTGCGCGGAGGATGGCGCCGCGCAGGACAAGGCGCCCGTCCTTAGGAACGAGTGGGGGACCCTCTCCTGACCTCTGCAACCGACCATGCCTCTCATGCGAACGCACGAAAGGCATGGGTGTTTATTTCCGGCCACACTCCGGCGAGCATGGCACGTCGCCTCCTCGATCTCCTCTCCTCGCCAGTGCCTATATAAGGAGCGGCAAGGTCTGCCGTCTCCTTCAAGCTAGTTTTGGCCGAGAGAAACCCTAGATTTCGTCTCTCCCCTCTCTGGTCAGGCAGCCCGAGCTTCCGGCGATCCTCCCTCCTCCTCGTCACTCTGCTGCCATACCTGCAGCAGAGCCTACTCTGCTCCGTCGTCCCACGCCAGGCCGCACCAGCTGGTGTCCTCAGATCTCCTCCTCGTCACCGATAATCCCCTCCTGGGCATCTTCGTCCCCAGCTCCGGCAGGCACGAGCCGGACGCCTTCCTCTCCCCCTTCGTCGACTAAGTAGGTAGGAACCTTCCCCTCTCTCTCCCTTATATTTTCCCCTTGTTAATTTACCATTTTGACTCACTAACCGCCACTTCCACCCCCATCTACTCCATCTCCGGTCGCCATCTCCGGCGAGGTCGCTCCACCTCCACAGACCATTTCACCCCTCGCCGACAAGCCCAAAAGCTTCCCCTCACTCCACTCAAACGTTTCCCCCACTCCATTCACCGCCCGACCACCCCCCGAACACACCCATTTCCGCACGCACATTCTGCCCTAGGCGCACCTCCACAGGCGCTCTCGCACCTCGCCGACCCTCGCACTGCCTTCACCACACACCAGCGAGGCTCCCTATGTTGTCTGATGTGGCCGAGAGGCTGTCCTTGTGATTTCAGGTCTTCGCCCCCTCACCGCCATTGACGAGCTACTGAAGCTCCTTCGCAAGCAGCTCCAGGACGCCTCCAGCCCAGGTGTGAGCCCCAGGCAACACGGGTTGCTTCCGCGAGTGCGCCCAGGTTCGCGATTGGGGTTGCTAGCTTTCGTTGCTGCCCCAATTGGCGGCGCCTTCTCGCCTGCGGGCACGTATACTGGAGGTGGGACTTTACTCCTACCACGTAAGTGTGTGGCCTCGCGCCCACACTTAAATTGAAAAAGTGAATTAAGCTCTTCGCCTTCGATACACAGGGGTCAGGTCCCTCACCCACACGCCGCGCACCATGCGCTCGCACCCGCCCTCACCCGTGCTCACGCCCCGCGGGTCTGGGCCGAATCCAACTACCCGACTAAGCACTCCTCGCCCACCACCGCACGCCGGTGGGCCTGGTCTCGGGCGCGCAACCCGAACCCGATTACCCGGCTCTGGGAGAGCTTTCCTAAAGAGAGATTCAGAGAGAAAGAGAGACGCGGGGGAGGGGTAGGGGTAGGTTTTGCACTGATAGTTGTCTGTGCGCGTAGGGAAGAAGGAAAAAGAAGGAAGAAGCAGGCGAAGGAAGAAGAAGAGGAGCGGCTGAAGACTTAGTCGCACTGAGCAGCTGCTGAAGAAGAAAGGAAGGAGAGGAGCTGAAGAAAAGAAGAAGAGCCGCACTGTAGCAAACGCATAGTTAAGTCGTCTGAGCACCGAGTTAGACGACGGAAGGGCAGCAGCCAGAGCAGAAGAAGGCATGCAGAAGAAGGCATGCTGAAGAAGAAAGAAAGAAGAAAATCAAAAAGAAAGAAAGAAGAGGAACGGCCAAAAGAAAAAGAAGAAGAAGAAGAAAAGGAAGAAGAAAGGAAGACTTAGCAGCTGAGAGGAAGAGAAGGCAGAAGCCTCTGCAGCCGCAAGGAAAGAAAGAAGAAAATCAGAAAGGAAGAAAGGAGAAAGAGAAAGGGTCACCACAGCTGCAACAGAAAAAAGAAGAGCGAAGAAGGCAGATTGAAGAAAGAGAAGAATCAGCTGCAAGAGAAGAAGAAAAGAGAAGAGGAAGAGAGAAGAAGAAGCCAACAAAAAAGAAAACTTTTGCTCTCTCTCTCTATCTCTTAATTTTTGTAAAGCCTTATATTGTGAATTTATTTTTCTAGAATTATAATTGCTCCCTGAGTTTGACCTCGGGAAACTTGTCATTCCGAGTAAAAAATTTTGTATTAAACCAGTAACTGTTTTGTCATATGCCACAACAACTATAAATAACAATAAAGACGAAACAGGCTTCACCCAGCACCTACGAAAGTAACTTATGGGTTATGGGCCCACCACACTTCCGCTGCGCCACTCTGATCTCGAGAGTAGACCCATATGCCCCCGAAAGTCACCACCACAAATGGGTCTAAGTATGGCCTGAAACACGGTTCAGCATATCCAAGAAAGGGTAGGGCATTGGTTAGCCCATCGGCATGACCGAGGACTCGTAGTGCCCGTACCGAGCACGGAAGTTGTATGTAGTCGACACCAAGTTGAAAGGTACCATCCTCCTTCCTTACGAACTATACAGGGGTTTCCCCATATGGATGCACTGGGTCTCACAAAGCCCTCCCCCAACAAGTCATGTAACTAAGACTTGAGCTCTTACAGCTCAAGTGGGGTCATCCTATATGGTGCAGTAGGATGGGGTTGGTCCCTGGTACTAGTGAGATCTCAAACTCAATCTCACGCTCAGGCGGTAGTCCGGGCAGCTTCTCCGAAAGGACATCGGGTACTTGCAGACTACCGGAATATCTTGTAAGTCAGCCACGGGGCTGGGATCTACTACAACACAAGCTAAGAAACCCTCACACCCCTGGCTTAAGAGTCTCACAGCTCGAAGGGCGGGGATGCACCGAACCCTCCGGCCACCAACTAACTGTGAAACTAAAAAGGGAGGCAACTCCGCATGGGGGTGGCGATCTTCCTCCCAAAATAGCCTACCAAGGCGTGATAGGCAGAAAGCCAGCCCATCCCCAGAATCACGCTAAAATTCTCCATCTGGGTCACAATCAGGTCAGTGAGATGGCTGTGTCCCCCATTGCTGACTTCACAATCCATGTAGACCTCCTCGGCTACGGACAATTGGCCACTTGGGCCTCTTGAGCACAAATGGGGTCCTCTAATAGTACACTACCCTGCCTTAGACTGATGGCAAAACTCGTAGAGACAAAAGAGTGGGTGGCGCCAGAAATAAAAAGTACGTACACTAATCTGCTTAAAATGGTAACTATACTTGCCACCACATAATCCGAAGCCCTGGCGTCTCTGTGTGTTAGGGTATTAATACGCCCCTCGGCCCTAGGTGCAGACGAAGAGGCCACGCGCTGGGTCGGGCAGGCAGCAACTGACCGGTACCCTCCCCGTGACCGCTGTCCTCCTCCATGTGCCAGGTGACCGTGGCCACTGATAACACTACACAAGGGGGTGATAATTATGTTGAATATCGCCCATCTTTAGAATAAAAGGCACAACATTAGTAGAATAAGAGCATTGCATGCATCATGTACCAAGATTGCTTATAAACTGTATTAATGGCCATTTGTGTAAGCATTTGTCAAAGCAGGCCTCAGATGAGCAATCGGACCGTACGGAAGGATTTAGAACGACGAACGGAGTCCAACGGACTCAAGATCGGCCAAATCCAACATCCGAAGCTCCTACAATGGGCCCAAGAAGTTCTGACCGTTGATCTGGAGATCAACGGCCCAGATTGCGCCACGTCAGCCCGCCCCACCGCGCGCCGCGCCTTCAGCCAGCAGAGATCAAATCTCGGTCGTCGATTTTCGATCAAACGGCCGAGACCCGCGGTCGCCACGAAAAAACGTGGGCGTGGTGCAATGGTGAGTGTGCACGCCTGCGCCCTCGCGACGCAGGTTTGAGCCGCGCGGAGTGGAAATTGAAGACGGGCGACGGGCATGGAGAAATTGGGCTGCCCAATCAACAGTGGGCAGCCGGGATCTTGCCACACAGCGCGACCGCAGCTCACGAGCATCCACGCACGCGCGCACACCGGGCGGAGACACACGCGCACGCACGTGCCCGAGGCGCGATCCCAGCGCAGGCGAGGAAGACTCTCAGATCAAAGATCGGACGGCTCTCGTTCAACAGCCACGGATGGCTCGAGGAGAAGGAACGAGGCAGGCAGCTGACCAGCGGTGGGAGGGCTTCACCGATGCTTTTGGAAGTGGTTTTAGCGATGCTCTGGATGTCGCTAAAGCCCCTTCTTCTTTTAGGAAGCCCTTAACTCTATTTAAACCCCCTCCAACCACCATTCAAGGCAACCACTCCCCCTTGCAACTACTCCACCCCTCTCTTAGCTAGCTTTAGGCACTCTTGTAATCGCCGGAGACGACGAGCCGCCGACGGAGCCTCCTCTACCATCGTGGCTACCTCGTCGCTCTCCACACACACACTCTCTCTCTCTTTTAAGCTTTTTATTACTTTTGTTGAAGCATGTATTTAATGTTGTAAGTTATGAACTACAAGTGCATGTTTAATGAAGTTATTTTCCGTTCAATTGCCATTTTAATTTCTGTTCAAGTTGCATGATCAAAACAAAGAGCTTTCTAACCCTAAACCTTCTCTCTCCCTCTATCTCTCTCTCACTTTTCAAAATCGCATCTTTCACAAGTAAAACTCCGCACTTTCCGTGACAACAAGTGATAAGCAAAAATCCGATTTCCACGCCTCCCTAAGACCGACACTCGGACTCACCTTCGTTTAATTATTTTAAAATCGACATTGCAAGTGCAACTATAATGACACTCCTTAACACACACGCACAATGACACGTCAGCCACTAACTCAGCCTCCAACTCTCGGTGCGGGAAGCATCTGCTGTGCTCAGGCCCTAGATGGGCAGTCCCTCCTGAGGTGGCCTGATTGGCCATACTAGTAATAGAGAGGTACACGACCTCCTCCCATAGTGGGTCCCTGCTGGTGGCTGGGCGGGGGTCCGGTGCTGGCAGCTGGCCCCTGTTTGGGGCCCCTAAAGGCCACTGGTGGTTCCGCAAAATGAGACGGCTCTCTTGCGAGCACTGTGTGCCTACTCTCCCGACGGCCCTGTGAGCTCCCCAACTGGTAGGGCCCCCTCTGATCTCCTTTGACTCGCCAAATACTATAGTGACTCCACCGTGCTGCAAGAGGCTCCCCTTCCACACCCTCGGAGGAGGCAAGGGGCGGCGAAGCCGGTAGAAGCTGAAATTCCTCTTGTACTACCTCTCAGATCAATTGGACGAGGTCTTAGGCCTGGACACTCAGGAGGAGAGGCGAGGTAGCACTGGTCCCAAGCCCAACACATTTGCCCCTACGCCTACAACGAGGCATCTCCTACAAGGAGATGAAATTACATGAAGAAATATGACTCGAAAGTGGAGATCAAAGTTAAACGTTATGATGGCTATCTTAGTTACATGCATATGAGTGGTCACTTCCAGACCATTTGGTTCATTTCCCGGGATGACCTTACTCTGATACCATCTTGTTACGACCTGGTTTCTAGATCCCTACAGGACTTGAGATCGGCTCGCCTTGACTAATCCTAAGACCTAGTCGTCTAACAAGAAATAACCAAAAGTAGGAAATAAACCACAATCACACATGCAATATAACTAAGCAGAAAGAAAAACGAGATGTAAAGGAACAACAAAGCTAAAAGTCTCAACAAAGTAATACATGCCATCATAACAACAACAGCGGAAAAGAAGACAGAAAGTGACAGTAGTAAAATAGATGTCTAGTACTCACTACAACAGCAGAAAACTAAAGAGCTGGAAAGAAACAACTACGATTGGGCTCAGCTGGGCCCAGCACCCTTTGCAGCTGAAAACTCAGGCTACTCAACTCCTAGTCCTGAACAGGGTTACGAAAAGATAGAGTCAGTGAACGCTGAGTAGAGTGTTGTTTACATTATTTATGTGCAAGTATAGTAAAACAGCAACCAGGTTTTATTCTCGTTTCTATTTATCTCATCTATGTATTTTTGGTTCATTTATTTCACAAAGGATCCAAGTATTTCTTGATCTTGCTTGTTCCTCGTAGGAATGATCTTGATTGCAGTCTTTTCTGTGGAGTAGAAGGCACACGTGGTGCTCTCTTGGCCGGGAGAGTCCCTCGCAGTAGTCCTACACCTAGTCAACCACCTCGAGGTCACTGTCGCGACGTAGCGGTGACTACGGCACGTGTGATAAGTGCATGGGTAGCTACCCCGCACTGGCATGCAGTCAGTCGTTTCCGCTAGCGGGTACGCTTAAAGTACAATACGTAATAGTATAAGGCGTTGCCCTCTCAAAACAGGGGTCTTGCCCCTCCATAGTCTGCGTACCCTCGTCCGACTACCCTGATTTGCCTAGAGGGCCTAAAAAGTCTGTGTAGGTTGGCTAGTCCTAATCTCGGGCCCCATGAGGCGACTAGCTCCCTCCTTACACTAAGTAGCTCACCTCGGCACCACGTACGCGAGGCCAAGTAGGAGTCGTCGTAGAGTGGCCAAATCCACCCCGGGTCTCAACCCAAAGGGCGGCAAGCTCCCCTCTACTCTAATTAGCCCACCTCGATACCACATACATGAGGACAAGCGGGAGTCATCGTAGAGTGGCCAAACCCACCCTGGGTCTCAACCCAAAGGGTGGCAAGCTCCCCTCTAATCTAAAAGGGACAGTGGCTCTCCTTGGTACCTTGTACACAAGGGCCAGCTCACTTCCCATCTATAGGAGTTCTTCTACTAATTCCCCGTGGGGTTCATGCTGGTATTCATCTCATTTATCAATATCCAGATCTCATTATTTGATTCCCCATTTTTCTTTATATAATAGGAAGCTCGTGTTTCCATGTCTGATGAAGCAACTCATAAATCAACTAATACACATTGCTAGCAATTTAGTTAAACATGCATCTCAAGTAAATAGTATAGCTCAAAACAGACTCATGCATTTCTACCCTAGGGTTCATTCCACATCCTAGAGTTCAATCCAATTATTCTAAGCAACCATATTCTTTATTTAAAGCTTAACAATTGAATTAAACCACTCTACCAAGTATAACAGGAGGAATGGGGGTTTGTACCGCAGATCGCGTCATCTCCGCGGGCCAAAAACATGCCACCGGCTGGTAACCTATACCAGCGACTAAGTCACATCAGACAAGCTCAAAATAGTAGGTACTCAGCATGAACATATAGAGAAACTCGAGTGGAAAATAACGGTACTTCATTTGCGGAAATCCGATTCCGTTTGGGCCCTGAATGGGCCAAAAACACGGTTATTGTCCAAAATCTGACGTCTGGGACTATTCCCAGACATCTTAAAAGATGTTAGATCTTACCTCTCACTTCCTGCAGCTGCCTCAGATGTCCGGACTCCTCTACAACCGTTTGAGGGAAATCCCAGATGTTGGCCCTTCCTTCCAATCATCTAGAAGTACCGTCGGACGTCTGGCGAAGTGGTCGGACGCCCAAAAGTGCCTGGAAAGGCGCATCGCGCACCTTTCCAACACTTTGTAGCTGCATATGAAGACACAGACCCATTTTCAGCCAAAAAGTCCTGTGCTACGGTCTGCATGGCGGAAAGTCGTGTACGAAACACGTACCTCCGTGCGAAAATGTGTTTCTAGACGTTCAGCTTCGGCTCTGAACGTCTTGATGCTTCTCCAGATGTCTGGTCGATGTCCCAGATGTCTGATACTGGAAAACCAATATCTAGTATCTACTCGCATGGGCTGTCCTCCTCGTGCCTTCACCTGCAGGCACCGCAACAGCATCTCCCTTGACTGCAAGAGGCTGAGTACTTCTGCCTGTGAGCCCCTCCTCCTCTCACGCATCCTCGGCTCCTTCCACGAGCTCTCGACCGCGCACTCGCGAGCTTCCTCCTGAGCGCCATCGAGCTCGCGTTGCCGCTCCCGCAGCAAGATACTCCTTGCAGACGAGCTCTCGTGAGGCCTCTACCTCTTTCTCACGCTCTCTTGCTCGCTCACTCCCTCTTACTCTCCCTTACGCACTTGTTCACGCTCTCCCTCCCTCTCTCCTTTGCGCGCTCACCCGTGGCAGGGAGAGAGGCAAAGTGACGAAGGTGGTCGTCGGAAGGGGAAGGAGAGGGAGGGGGCGATGGCTGGTGGTGACGGGGAGAAGAAAGGAGGTGTGGGGGGGGTTTAAAAAGGAGAGGATTAGGGTTTCAGGTGAGAGGGTCGCGAGGAGAGAGAATGATCCGCATGCCATGCACGTGCGGAGGAAAAGTAGGTTTCGATTTTTGCCACTTTCGGACATCCGGACCTATGTCCAGACGATTAGATAGACATCTGATTGACACTCTAGACGTCTTATCCAACTAAAAGGGCGGCGGGTCATTTCAGTATCCCTCGAAAAGGCCACCCACCCACTAAACCAATTTTTGAACCGGTTGAGAAGAGAATAACTTGTCTTTACCGGTTGAGAGAGGAGAGCGAAGGTTGAAATGCGACTAAATGTTGAACCACTCCCCCTTGTGCCTGAGGTGTGTTGTGTATATGTGTGTGTTGTGTGCGTGAGTACTATGTGTGTATATATATGTGTATGTGTGTCTGTGAGTATGTATATATATATAAGTATATGGTATATAATGTATATGTTTATAAATAATATAATATGATGTAAATGAATAATGTATAGTATAGTATATATAATTGTTTATAGAGTAGGCTGTTTGAGCTCTTATGTGTAAATATATAACACTAGAGCTTTAGTGACAGAGTCGTCCGTCACTGTATATGTATATATGTTAGTATAGATAGTTATTTTACCTTATGTTATGTATATAATTTTACTAAGGTTTTAGCGACACTTATATATGTTACTATAGATATTAGTATGTTATAATGAGTTAGTATAGTAAGTATTATTAACTATTTTTGTACCTACACTTAGGTATTAACTATATTAATCGTAAATAATTAACATAGAGTAGTTATACATAGTTATTTTATGCTTGTTTGTGTATATTTATTTTCAAGCATTGTAATATGTTTTAATTTATTCTTTTGTACATAATGAACCAAATTCTTTTATTCATTTATTCTTTCATTCATTTTTGTAAATATAATCAACATTTTTGGAATTAAAGAATATTTTTTGGACCTAGAGAGTGATGTATATCAATAACTACCTCCCAGAGAACGACTTGGAATAAACCAATAAAAATTAAGTATATAAATAAAATTGATGCGACATCGGTTTGTATTTGTGACATATACTACAACGATATTTAAAACCCCTTTTTAGTGCGAACCGATCGTTGATTATCATATTTTGGAGCCATTGCTGAGGACAAAAACTCGACAATAGTGCTTTCTTATGATGGTTGACGAGTTACGCATCAAGGGTAGGAGTAGAGTAGCCAAGATTTGATTTCGCCCTCTCTAATCAATTCAGATCAGAGAGGTCCATTTCGACTCATATAGCTTTCCCTATGTATCACAATTTGTTTCTGATTTCCCTCGTATTTTATTCATTGTCCACCCCTCCATTAAGGTCAAATTCAAATATGAAGTCTTGGCTTGTAGATCTAAATTTGTGCCAAAAATCCACACGGGGGGTCTCTCATTCACTCCATAAATTTACAAAGACCCTCTGATCTGGTTTTAATTGAACTAATTCGCTCGATTTTTTCAGATTTGGATTTCACACCCAATTTTGCGATGGTGTCAATTTGGTTTAAACAAATTTAATTGAGAGATTTGGGTTTTCATTCACTTAATTGGGTGCAATGCGATGAATTTAAGGTGTTTGATGTGGTTTTTAATTTTCAGATGAGCATAAGCCTAATTTGAGTTGCATTTTGGGTAGTTTGACCAAGGATAATCAGTGATATTGATTTGAGGTTAAACAAGGACCTAAGTGATTCTGAGATGATCACTAGATCACCTTGAATACCATCGATTGGTGTTCAAGAGGATCAGATGATCTAATCAGTAATCAATCTAAAGTAAAAGCCTAAATCAGGGGAGACATGGATTCTTACTCCAGAAACACTCTCAATATGAAAACTAGGTTTTATCAGTGAATTTGAAAGATTAACAAGGCAGGTCTGAAGTGCTTTACAAATGGTGTTTGGAAACCTTTCTATGTTGTACTCCTTTACCTTATCTATAATGAAAGGAGAAAGTCATAATGGGATCCAAGTGGATTTTGATACGAAAAGTTGGTTTCTATCTTTCAGGCCTTTAAAAAGTTTTTGTACAATGATTTCCAGCTGATTCTCGTGAGATTTGAGCATGATTTGGTGATTTATGTACCTTAGATCAAACTTCTACAAATTTGATTTGAGATCATTGCTGCTTAGTCAAATGCATTAGTGTTGTGGCATGTAGCAGCAATGACTACTAGTTGTTTTGATTGCATCAACAATAGCTGCTTCATTGTTTTAAGCCATTTAATTTTGGATGAAATAGCAGCAGCTGTTGTTGCTGAATTTCAGTAGCTGGTTTAGCTACTGTAGTAGCTGCTGTAGACCTAAATCAAAGGGGCTGATCTGGGAATTGAGTTGGGATTTGAGGATTTAAGGAGTTGGCACTGTTTTGGATTGTTAGAACTTCCTAGAACAAGCAATCTTGTATTAAAATTGGAATGAAATTTAGTTAGAATTGCTTGTCATTTCCTCTTAAACTTCATTGTCAGTTATATTCAATGTTTTAATTGTCCAACATGCCATTTTAATGAAATTAAGGTTCTAAATTATGTTTAAATGCACCATCATATTCCATGTGATGTGTTGAGGGTTTTTGAATATATTTACTGATTGCCTAACCCTTAAAACACATTTAGAGGCCTTAGGTTCTTTATTGGAAACCCTTTCTAGGCCTAAAATTGGTTTGCTTTGTAAATAAATAAAAATCATAAAAATTTTAAAAAAATAAAATAAAGGTGTGTTGAATATGATTAGATATTTTTCTAGATGTGTGCAAAGGTTCAAGGTA
Source organism: Thalassia testudinum (assembly GCA_037157565.1). Classification (NCBI taxonomy): domain Eukaryota; kingdom Viridiplantae; phylum Streptophyta; class Magnoliopsida; order Alismatales; family Hydrocharitaceae; genus Thalassia; species Thalassia testudinum. The sequence goes on along the minus strand of JAZHRO010000013.1, from coordinate 59,994,623 downwards.
ATTTGAAACCCCAGCTTGGTAGAATATACCAGCCGACAGTTCAGCCTACCTTGGAATTTAATAAACGGCTTAAGTTTAAAAACACCAAAAAGAACTTCATCTCTCTCATCTCATTCTTTCTCTCTCATCCCCTACCTCTACTATCTTTATAAAAATCATAAAAATAAGAAAAACCCCAAAAACACCCAAAAATACCTTATATATTATGTATATACTTGTATATGTAATTTAAACCTAAGCTATATGTATAAATTGTACAATATGCATATAATATGTAAAAATAACTTATATATGTATTCTATATATTAAATTAAGTATTTAGAATAATTTATTGTATATATATATCATTGTTGTATTGTTATCTATTAATTTATATTAACTTAAATGTATAATAAACTAAGTAGTTACATAAACCTATTTATATGTACATAACTAAGTCTAATACTGTATATACATATTTAAACATGTAATATATATTATACAATACCTGTGATTTAATTTAATTATATAGTCACGGTAAATAATTAGGTTAGTAAGTTAACTAAGTAATTTATTAACTTAAAATAAAATAAATTAGTAATTTAATCTAATACTGAGGTAAGTTATAATGTACACTTGTATTATATTATATTAAGTATTTTCAACTTATTTATATTGTATTTATAATGTATTATAGTATTTATAAATTATTTATATATAAAACTAACTTAAACATGTATTTAATTGTACATAAATTAAAATAAAGTCTATAAAATATAATAAAAATGTGTAATAAATAATCTATTATGTATATAAACCTTGTATAAGGTCAATTGTACTATTACTAAACTAATTTATACTTTAATTAAGTAATTAACATCTAACTTAACATGTATAAATTGTAAACTTTAGATAATTTTATTATATATTTAAATAACTTATTTCTGTAAATAAATTATACAATTAGGTAGCCTTATATAATGTCTTTAAAATCATGTAATTTAATTTTAATTTATACTAATTTATGGCCCTCAAATCGAGGGTCAAAACCTTAATTTCGCACGCTGCTCAGCGCTGGTAGTGCTCAAATTGGGCGCTTGTTTAGTGCCACATTGTGGACGCTCAACCACTTCATGTGGTATAAGTTGTTTTCATTGTGTAGCAGCTTCAATAATCACGAATGCTGGGTACCCACACACCATACCCATTACCTCTCTAAACATGATACGAGTATGTATGAGCATATTAAGTACATTGATGTATAGTGATGGGCTAGGGGCCACTCACTATTCTTGGCCACTTACTATTCTGTGCCTATGTGGGCCCAATATTGGGCTTGAAACCCGATAAAATGCATAATTAATGAATTAAAATCAGGTTTAGTAGTGGTCTGGTCCAACACATATGAGTGTGTTATGTATCCCACGAAAGGTCGGTTTGCCAATAAAAAATCCAAATTTTTGGTTAAGTGAACAGTAGTTGAACCGGCTGTACGAGAAAGGCCCTAGAAGATTAAGTGTTGTCACAGAGAAGTGAATAAGTGTTGTGTTTGCCTGTGTGTTTTTGTATATATGTAAATATATATGTATATGTATAAATTATATATGTATATAAATAATGTAAATAAGTAATTATAAGTATGTACACGTATACTGTAATATGTATGTATATAGTAGTATAAGTAGAATAGGTACTTGTTTTAGCTCTTACGTATATAAATAACTAGAGTTTTAGTGACAGATATGTGTCACTGTATGTATATATATACATTAGTGTAAGTAACAATTTTTACCTTAGGTTATGTAAATATGTTACTAAGGTTTTAGTAATGTATATAAATGTCACTGTTCATTGCTATATGTCAGTATAGATAACTATTTTGTGTTATATAATGTAAATATTTTACTAAGGCTTTAGCGACATTTATTTAATTACTGTAGATGTATTATATGTTACTATAAACATTAGTATGTTATTATGATTTAGTATAGTAGATATTATTAGATATTTTTGTACCTATACTTAGGTATTCCTTGTACTAGTTGTATGTAATTAACATAGTATCATATTAGCTAGTTTTTTATGTATATTTGTTGTATATATGTTTTCAGGCATTGCAATGTAATTTATTAATTTTTTTGTAAATAATTAACCAATTCTTTCATTATTTGATTGATTTATTCATTTTGTAAATAAAATAAAAATTTCTAGAATAAAAGAACATTTTTGGATTTAGAGATTGATGTATATCAATAATTGCCTCCCAGTGAACAACCTGGAAACAAACCAATAAAAATAGTAAATAAATAAAATTAACGTGACATCAGTTTATATTTGTGACATCTATACTACAACAATGACACTTAAATCATCGTTTTTATTGTCAATCAAAAGTCGACAATCATATTTTTGGCGCCTTTACCAAGGACAAAAACCCGACAACAATGTATTATTGTGATTGTTTGAAGATTGTCGTAGTTCATTGAATAGTTGTATCCGCAAGATTTGGTTTTCTCTTTTTCCCCTTGCCTTTGTTACTCGAGGAAGAGGCAACATGAGCACTTTCAGCCCTATCACGCTTCATTCTCTCTTCCTCTTGCACGCAGTGTGAGATAAGCTCATTCAAAGAGCAAGTCTCTTTCTGGCAATTATAGCTCACCTGAAACTGGTTGAATGATGGTGGAAGAGAGATTAATACCAAATGCACTAGCAAGTCCTCTGAGAGGTCAAGCTTCAGTGCTTTAAATTTTGAAGCTATGTGGGACATTTTCATTATGTACTCATGAATGTTACCTTTCCCCTTGTACTTCATTGAAATGAGATTCGCCAAAAACATACCAATTTCTACCTTTTTGTTCATGGAGAATCTTTTTTCAATATTGGCAAGGAACTCCTTAGCCGTAACAATGTCATCCAACATTATGCCCCTAAATGCCTCAGAGATGGCCTTTTTCATTATCATGATACTAATATGATTAGACCTATCCCACCGCTCCATTTCCTTCTTTTGATCAGAAGTACTCATTTTTGTAATAGCAGGGGAATCAGTTCTAATCGCCAAATCCAAGTCCATTACTCCAAGAACTATTAATAAGTTCTCTTTCCAGGACTTGAAATTGGAGCCACTGAGCATGGGAATTGAATTTAAGGTAGCAGTAATATTAACAGAGGACATATCTGAAAAATTTATAGGAATAACAAAAAAATCAACTACTTTATGCATGAAGTTAGTTTGAATAATTTAAAATTTAAACCCATCACATGTCTTAGTTAACTCTATCAAAAGTCTTATCTTTGGACAAGAGATTGACTTGTAATTAAAGACATGATGTGGTGAGTAATGATTATAGATTCATTTTTGAATTAGTCATTGTTACGAACGCAGCTTCAAAACGTCTTTTAACACGTCTGGGAGCTGGCCCAGACGTCAGACCAGACGTCTGGAACCCCTTCCAGACGTCTGGGATTTAATTTTCTGCGGCAGGGTGGTTTTTGTCTGCGCGTCTGCGCGCGCAGACCTGCGACACCCCTTTTTCCCCTCTCTCCTCCACAGGCGCAGCGCTGCCCCCCCTCTCTCTCTCTCCCCACGTGGCTTTAAAAGGGCCCTCGCCCTCTCGCTCGCTCTCATCTCCTCCGCTCCCTTCTTCTTCCAGCCAGTGCGAGAGTGAGCGAGCGGCGGCATCGGCAGCCGCGGCGGGTGTGCGGGAGGAGGCATTGCGTGAGGGAGGAGACGCTCGGCCATAAGGGCTCGAGCTCGCCGGGGCAGCTAGAGCCGGCCGGCGGGGGAGCCGCGGGCGTGGAGCGTCGCTGGAGGGCTGCTGTAGCTCGAGCAGCAGGTGGACGAGGCGCGGCCGTGCGTCGCGGGCAGAGGGTTAGTCGAGCTCTGATTCTGGAAATTTTTCCAGAATCAGACGTCTGGGATTCCAACCAGACGACGGTGAAGATGTCTGGTAGGTAAGTTATTTTTCGTCCTTCGTCCTTTTCTGCGACCGTCCGTACTGAGCACGAGGAGTGGGTACGTGCAGGTTCCGAGGTTCGCATCCAACGCGAATTAGACGTCTGGCCGCAGTGCCAGACGACTGGAAGGACTTCCAGACGTCCGGGGTGACCATCGGAGGTCTGGGAACTAGGCCAGATGCCCCCGCAGGCTTCTAGACATCTGAGAGACTACACAGAGCGAAGGAATCCTCTGAACCACTTTTTAAGACGTCTGGAAGAGGTTCCAGACGTCTGATTTTGGACTGTTTCGTCGTTTTCGACCCGTTTAGGGCCCGTTCGGAGTCCGTTTTCCGCATTTCGAGTTGTGTTCTTTTCAGGATAAAATCCTCTACTCGTTTACAGTAATTATATACTGTTCTGAGAAACTCCTTGTGTTTGATCCTTGTGTTAGGATCCCGTTCCATTACAGTCTCGGGGGTTGCGGAGGCGCGCGGGATTTCCGACCACGCCCCCATTACTTCCGTTGTAGCTGGTAGAGTGGCTTTAGAAATTATTAACATAATTTGTTACAATTATGGAACAATTAATAGAACCTAGGGCATTGCATGAATCCTAGGAATGAGAAACCAGATTGAATGATAGATCCTAGGGTATTGTATGAATCCTAGGGTTGGAAAACTAGATTGAATGATAGATCCTAGGGTACGGCATGAATCCTAGGACTGGAAAACTAGTGAAATGAATATACATATTGCAGTCTTGGAAATTGTGGAAAGGAAATAATAGCTGCCTGTAAATTGGTTTAACAGCTGCCTGTTATGAATAAATGAACATGATTGAGAACATGGGTTGTATGAACGTGAAACTGGAAAGGTGAAACCTGAATGTGCTGAGTTAAAAGAGCTGGAACCCTACGGGGAATTAGGAGTAGAACTCCTAGAAAGTGAATGGAATAGAATTGGGGAAGTGAGCTGGCCCTTGAGTACGGAGTACCAAGGAGAGTGACTATCACCCTGTTTAGTGTAGAGCGGAGCTAGCCGCCCCAGGGACCCGGGGTTAGGTCTGGCCACTTTGTACCGACTTGCTGGCCCTCGTGTACGCAGTACCGAGGAGAGCTACTAGTGTAGGGCGAGTACTAGCTACCCCACGGGCCCCGGGGTTCTGCTAGCTCACCTACACTGACTTGTTAGGCCCATTGGGCAAACCAGGGTAGTCAGGCGAAGGTGCGCAGACTGTGGAGGGGCAAGGCCCCTGCTTGGTTACTGTGGAGGGGTTGGACCCCTGTTACTGAGAGGGCTCTGCCCTATACTGGTTCCGTGCTGTGCTTTGGGCGCACCCGTTAACGGAAACGACTGACCGCGTGCCAGTGCGGGTTAGCTACCCGTGCGTTTACCGCACGTGCCGTAGTCACCGTTACGTCTATCAGTGACCTTGGGGTGGTTGACTGAGAGTAGGATCACCACGGGGGACTCTCCCAGCCAGGAGAGCACCATGTGTTACTTCTACTGTTCAGAAAAGACTGCAATCAAGATCGTTCCCACGAGGAACATTCGAGATCAAGTGAAGGATCTGAGAAATCGATAAATTGTGAAACAATAGAAAGACGTAAATAAAGGAAGAAAGAAAATAAAACAGCTACTGTACACTTTACTGCTTCTTTAGTTTAGCTGCCACTCTACTCAGCGTTTCGCTGATGTGTTACACTCGTTACTTTTCAGGACCAGATGTTGAGCAACCAGGGTCAGCGGCTGCAGAGGACGCTGGGCCGAGTAGGGTCCAGTAGAGTTACCATTGTTCTTTTGTGCCCTTTTTGTTCCACTGTAGTGAGTAGTTTTCGTTACTCTCTGTACTTTTCTTTACTCGTAGTTCTTGTTTTGTTATGAATATTGTTCTACTGTTGTGGTGGTACATGCTGTAGTAGTTCTTTTTCTTATTGCTGTATTTTGTTACTGCTAGTTATATTTCATGTTGAATGTGGTTTATTTTACTGCTCTTTTGGTTACTTCCTCGTTGGACGACTAGGTCTTGGGATTAGTCGAGTCGGTCCGGTTCTCGTGTCTCGTAGGGACTCGGGAATCGGGTCGTTACAAGATGGTATCAGAGCAAGGTCGTCTCGAGAAGTGAATCAACTGACTGGAAAATAACCAATTCACGTGTCTTTAACTAGAGTAGCCACCACAACATATCTTTTGACATGAGCTCTTAGACATTTCCGTTAGGTATCGTTCCATATGAACGTGTTCCGTTTTGTTGCGCGTCTCCTTGCAGGAGATGCCTTGTCGCGGGACTGGTGAGGCAGGCCGCGGGCGCGGCCGAGGACGAGGTCGGCGAGGTGGGCGTGCCGTTGCCGATGCCTCAGTGGACCAACCACTACTCCCGAGCGTCCAAGCCCAGGACCTCGCCCAACTGATACGGGATATTGTGCAAGAGGAGCTCCACCCACCGCCCCGAGCGCCTCCCCCTGGGGCTGCGGAGGGGGAGTCCTCTGTGGGACCACACAACGGATGTGGAGCTGGACACAGGGGAGGGGATGGGTCGCCGCCGCCCCCACCTTCCTCCGACACTTCTGTGCATGAGGCACCTTTGCCTGGAGGTGCACCAGCATCCCCACTGCAGTGCCACTTTGCGCTCTTTGGGCAGTTTTGGAAGCGGAAGCCCCCCTCCTTCAAGGGGGATGAGGACCCGACCAAGGCCGAGGACTGGCTCGAGCAGCTGGAGAAGATTTTCGACACCCTTCGCCCCCCGGTGGAGTGCCGCGTGGCCTTTGCCACGTACCAGCTGGAGAGTGCGGCACACAGGTGGTTGAGGGCGGTCCAGGGACAGGAGAGGGACGAGCTGACCTGGGATCGGTTCATCGCCCTCTTCTACGAGCAGTACTTTCCCCAGACGTGGCAGGACCAGAGGAGGCGGGAGTTCCACACTCTCCGCCAAGGGACGATGACCGTGAGCGCGTACCGCACGAGTTTCCTGGAGCTGTCTGACGTGCCTTCGTGCGTGTGTGTTAAGAGGTGTCGTTATAGTTGCACTTGATACGTCGGTTTTAAAAGAAGTAAACGGAGGTGAGTCCGAGTGTCGATCTCAGGGAGGCGTGGAAATCGGATTTTGTTTACCACTTGTTGTCACGAAAAAGGCGGAGTTTTGCTTGCGAAAGAAACGATTTTGAAAAGCGAGAGATAGAGAGAGTTTAGGGTTAGAAAGCTCTTTGGTTTTGATCATGCACTTTAAACAGAAATTAAAAAGGCAACTAAATGAAAAATAATTTCATGAAACATGCATTCATAGTTCATGGTTTACAATATTAAATACATGCTTCAACAAAAGTAAATGAAAGCTTAAAAGAGAGAGAGAGAGGTAGAGAGAGAGTGGAGAGCGACGAGGCAGCCACGGCGGTGGAGGAGGCTCCGTCGGCGGCTCGTCGTCTCCGGCGATTACAAGAGTGCCTAAGACTAGCTAGGAGAGGAGTGGAGTAGTTGAAAGTGGGAGAGGATGCCTTGAATGGTGGTAGAAGGGGGTTTAAATAGAGTTAAGGGCTTCCTAAAAGAAGAATGTGCTTTAGCGACATCCAGAACGTCGCTAAAACCGCTTCCATATACGTCGGTGAAGGCCTTCTGCCACCGGTCAGCCGCCCGCCCCTCTCTCTCTTCAGGCGCGATCCGTGGACGTCGAACGAGAGCCGTCCGATTGATGATCGGACGGCTGAGATCCTCCCGCGCCTGCGCTAGGATCGCGCTTCGGGCGTGCGTGCGCGCGCGCGTTTCCGCCCGGCGTGCGCGCGCGCGTGGGAGGTGGGGCGCTGTCGTCGCGCCGCGTAGCGCGATCCTAGCCGCTCGCTTCTGATCGCGCGGCTCAATTTTGCCGCGCCCTTCGCCCGCAGATGATTTTCGCTCCGCGCGAATCGAACGCGCGTCGCCGCAACGCGGGCGTGCGCGCTAACCGTTGCGCCACGCCCGCGCTTTGTCGCGGCGACCGCGGGCGAGCGCGCAGATCTCGGCCGTTCGATCGAAGATCAACGGCCGAGATGCGTCTTTGGCTGGCTTGGGGGCGTGCGGGCGGCGGGGGCGGGGCGACGTGGCGCGTTCTAGGCCGTTGATCTCCAGATCAACGGTCAGGATTTCTTGGGCCCATTGTGGGAGCTCCGGATGTCGGATTTGGCCGATTTTGAGTCCGTTAGACTCCGTTCGTCGTCCTGAATCCATCCGTGTGGTCCGATTGCTCATCTGAGGCCTGCTTTGACAAATGCTTTACACAAATGGCCATTAATACAGTTTATAAGCAATCTTGGTACTTGATGCATGCAATGCTCCTATTCTACTTTATGTTGTGCCTTTTATTCTAAAGATGGGCCATATTCAACCTAATTACTACCCCCTTGCGTGGTGTTATCACTGTCCCGCTTTGCAGCGACAGCGGTAGCCACTGAGGAGGAGCGCCTTTGGAGGTTCACCGAGGGGCTCTGGCCTGCGATTCGATGGTATGTCAAACTCTTGAAGCTGCTTACGTTTTCGAGGGTGGTGGAGGCAGCCATGACTTACAAGGAGACCAACCCGTCCGCGCGAGACACTGACGGCGGGCGGAAGAGGCCCTTTCAGCCAGACTTTTCACAGGGCCAGCGAGAGAGGAGGCACGTGGCGTACGCGAGAGAGCCGTCACGTTTTGCAGGGCCATCTGTGGCCTTTGGGGGGCCTCGACAGAGGTCAGTCGCCAGCACCGAACCCCCGCCCAGCCGACAGTAGGGACCCACTGAGGGTGGGAGTCGGGTTCCCCTCTGTTACCAGTGTGGCCAGTGGGGCCACATCAGGAGGGACTGCCCGTCTAAGGCAGGAGGTCAGCAGATACTTCCCACATAGAGCAGTGGAGGGCGCGCGAGAGGCCGCAGTTCCCAGGCGCGAGGAGGACAACAGTCACGAGGAGGGTACCGGCCAGCACCTGCCCGTCCGACGCAGAGTGTGGCTGCTTTGTCCGCACCTAGAGCTGAGGGGCGTATCAACGCCCTGACACACAGGGATGCCAGAGCTTCGGGCTCAGTGGTGGCAGGTATGGTTTCAGTTTCCGGCAGACTCGTTTACACACTTTTCGATTCCGGTGCTACGCACTCATTTGTCGCAGCCAGTTTCGCAGTTAGTTTGTGCCAGGACTATACGCTGTTAGAGAATCCGTTCGTAATCATAGGTCTGAGTGGTCAGCTGTTTGTAGCTGAGGAGGTGTACACGGATTGCGAGGTCAGCGTCGGGGGACATAGCCTGCCAGCTGACCTGATTATGATACAGATGGAGGACTTTGGCGTAATTCTGGGGATGGACTGACTGTCCGCTTACCACGCTTTGGTGGACTATTTTGAGAGGAAGATCATCTTCTCCATACCGGAGTTGCCTTCTTTCGAGTTTCACGGACAACCAGTGGACGGAGGCTTCAGGTGCATTTCGACACTTCGGGTGGCGAGACTTTTGAGCCGAGGGTGTGAGGGCTTCCTAGCTTGTGTGGTGGCAGAGCCCAGCCCGGTGGCAGACTTCCAGAGCATCCCGGTGGTCAGAGAGTACCCTGACGTGTTCCCAGACGAGTTACCAGGACTACTGCCCGAGCGTGAGATCGAGTTTGAGATCTCACTAATACCAGGGACTAGCCCCATCTCCACCGCGCCATACAGGATGGCACCGCTTGAGCTACGAGAGCTCTAGTCTCAGTTGCAGGACCTTTTGGAGAAGGGTTTCGTGAGGCCCAATGCGTCTCCCTGGGAAGCCCCGGTACTGTTTGTGAAGAAGAAGGATGGTACCCTATGCCTTTGTGTGGACTACCGACAGCTGAATAGGGTCACCATCAAGAACAGATATCCGCTGCCAAGGATCGACGACTTGTTTGATCAGTTGCTGGGTGCCACGGTGTTCTCCAAAATTGACTTGAGGTCAGGATACCACCAGTTGAGGATCAGGGAGGCAGACATCTCCAAGACATCTTTCCGCACCCGGTACGGACACTACGAGTTTTTGGTCATGCCGTTTGGGCTGACCAATGCCCCCGCTGCTTGTAGTTTCCGGCCCTACCAGGAGGGGGTGACGTAATAATTGCGGAAATAAAATAAACAATCTTCACAAAATAACAATCACACAAGTACACAGGTATTTTTAGGTGGAAACCCAAACCGGGTGAAAACCACCACCTAACCCTCTCGAGTTAGGATTTTCCGATCAACCAAGTTGATCAAAATCCACTAAATCGAATCACTTTAAACGAGGGTGATTCAACCTCAATACAACCACGCTACTTAAACGAGGGTAGCGTACCTCAACCCCTTCTCTCCACGAGAAGGATTTTGTTTCGCGAAGGAGACGGGAATTCGCAAAGCGAATACCCAACCAAATAACAAAGATAAAATAAATAAGTAATCCTATAGAGCCAACAAAGTAATTATGAACCTAAGCTTCTATAGGAACTAGGATACTCCCCTTTGCAAGGAGTGCGTCGAGTTGATGACGCGGTGCGTGAGCCACGCGACGGCGCAACTTCGCTCTCGTGAACAATGGCGGGAGAGCGGGTGCGCAACAGCTTGATGCTCTCAAGATGATGGAACTTGAGCTTGGAGAGCAAGAGCTAGCTAGGACACAAGAGAGTGGAAAGTGTATTACAAAAGGTTTCTTGTGTATCTTGGTCTCTCTAGGTGTGTCTTAGTGTGTCTAGGTGTGTGTTTATGTTGCAAAGGTTCCCCTCTATTTATAGAGGCCTTAGGAAGGCTTTGGAAGGCTTAGGAAAGGTTCTATAGCCGTTGGGAACAAAGCCCAAGAGAATCAGCCTGAAATCAGGAACAATCATTGTTATGACAGGCTTATCAGACGTCTAATTCTAGCATCAAACGTCTGGAAGTTCACTTTAAGACATCTGATTTCAAGGTCAGACGTCTGATTTTGGGCGGGTCTCTTCCTGACTTGGATCAGATCTAAACAGGGTTTTTGTGCAAGTCCATGAGACGATATACAGGACGTCTGGCACTATGTCTGGACGTCTGGAAACCTACTTTTTCTGTGGGAATGGATTTTCCAAACGTTGTAACGGCTAGAAAATCTCTGAGAAGAGATTTTGGGTCAGCTGAGGCAAAACGGTCAATTATCAGACGTCTGGACAGCCCTATGGACGTCTGATAAGGCTCTAACAGTCATATCTTGAGTGTTTGCTAACCCAGCCAACGGTCCACTAATTGGACGTCTGGCAAATCTATCAGACGTCTTCTAAGACGTCTGGCATAAGGTATGGATGCCTGATTTCATCAGACAGAACTAACTATATCCAGCCTAACAGTTATCAGACGTCTGAAACAACAGTCAGACGTCTTAAAATACTTTATCAGACGTCTGATTTTGGAATTAGACGTCTGGAAATGCTGTTTGAACCCTATATTGGTTTTCTAAGTTCTCTACAGAAAACCTAAGTATCCTAGGGTTGTGCAGGTGTTCCTAGGACTACTGTTAGGGTACTTTGAGGCTCTTTAACATAATTTTCTAAGGAAATAAAGAGCAACAAAAGAAACGAAAAATACAACAAGTACAAAAGAAGGAAATCTATCCTATTCTTCATTTCCTTCCATCTTTAATATATCGCTCCTCGCGAATCTCTTCTGTTCTCCATCAAGCTCCTCCAATCCGTCCTGGATGCGAGCTCGAACTCTGTCTAATCACGTATCCTTTTGCGATTGACCTGAAATCTAGGACTCAAAGCGCAAATATTAAATGACACGTGTTTTGTTATCATCAAAACAAATGATCGTGGTGCTCTAGCACCAACAATCTCCCCCTTTTCGATGATGACAAAACCGTAGATAATAATGCAAAAAATCCTCCCCCTTTTTGACATTATCAAAAAGGTTTAATTGATTTTACATTTCCTATAACTCCCCCTTAAGACATGCTCTTCTATAAATTTCTTTTAACAAAGGTAATGCCTCCCCCTTTTTTTTTTTTATAACAACAAGATAGCTATTATTTTCTCCCCCTTTCTAAAGGAAATTTAGCTACCTTATATCTCCCCCTTAAAAATTGACAATTAGCTCATAAATTTTAACTCCTCCTATCTAAATGCTTATGATAAAAAGATAGGGTAAAGGGTTTTACCTCACCTACCATGGCCAATAAAATGGGCCAAATGGTGGTTGTGGATGCCACATCGGATGGGGCTCCCATCCGTAGCTTGGAGGCCAGGGCATTGGCGCCGGTCTCCAATCTGGTGGTCGACGTGCGGCGGGTCCGTCGTTTGTTCGCCGTCCCGTCGGTCTTCTTGTTCTCCTCCTTGGTCTACTCCTTGGTTCTCCCAACTTGAGTTGACCAGCTTTGAGTTTGTAGGTCCAGTCCTTTGTGTTGTAATTATCCCTGAACCTTACAAAACAAGATTCTAATTCTTTTTTCGGTATCCAAGTGGGCTTGGATCCGGATCTGTTAGCGGGTCTCCTTGACGGAGATCCTTTCTCAACCTTAGGGCTATAAAAATTATCAACTTCGTTGATTAATTTGTTAGAATTTTCCCTAAGACATGCAATTTCTTTTTCTATAGTATTCATCTTAGTCTTTAAATCAGAAATTTCTATTTTTAGACTAACATTTTCCTCAATCAATTTATTATTTTCATTGATGAGGTTATGATTTTCTAATAATAGGTTATCATTTTTAGGACTAGCTTCTAGATCCTTAAGTTATTTTTCTAACCTATCATTTTCATTTTTAAGAAAGCTAAGATTCCTTTTCATGCTTTTGTTTTCTCTTTTTAATGATTTACTAAGCTCATACAACTCATTAAAAGCATCTTGTAAATCCGAGTTTACCTCATTGTCGCTGTCGTTGCTGTCGTTGTCACTTTCTCCGATTGCCATGAAACCAAGGCACGCGGTTTCCTTCTCCCCGAGATCTTCTTCCGAGCTTGTCTCCCAATGAGTGCCTTCCAACCTCCTCCATATCTCGTGGGCGGTGGTGCACTCTTGGATTTGCTCGAACTCTTTCGGACTCAACGCACAATACAAGGCATTCATTGCCTTTGCGTTGAGGTTGAGATTCCGAACCTGATCTTCTGAGTAACCTCTTGCAGGTTTCTTGGGAATCACAAATGCGGATTCGCATTTTTCCCACACCCGGAAGTCGTAGACCTGCAACCACATAGTCATATGATTTTTCCAATAAACGAAATCCATACCTGCAAAGTATGGTGGTCGCGAGGTATCGTGTCCTTCGGTGCACACGAATGCTTTTCCCTCCATATCTAGATCCTCGCCGGTTTGTAACGTCGATTTCGCGAGACCTGCTCTGATACCAAAGGTAGTTTCCGGCCCTACCAGGAGTGGGTGACGTAATAATTACGGAAATAAAATAAACAATCTTCACAAAATAACAATCACACAAGTACACAGGTATTTTTAGGTGGAAACCCAAACCTGGTGAAAACCACCACCTAACCCTCTCGAGTTAGGATTTTCCGATCAACCAAGTTGATCAAAATCCACTAAACCGAATCACTTTAAACGAGGGTGATTCAACCTCAATACAACCACGCTACTTAAACGAGGGTAGCGTACCTCAACCCCTTCTCTCCACGAGAAGGATTTTGTCTCGCGAAGGAGACGGGAATTCGCAAAGCGAATACCCAACCAAATAATAAAGATAAAATAAATAAGTAATCCTATAGAGCCAACAAAGTAATTATGAACCTAAGCTTCTATAGGAATTAGGATACTCCCCTTTGTAAGGAGTGCGTCGAGTTGATGACGCGGTGCGTGAGCCACACGACGGCGCAACTTCGCTCTCGTGAACAATGGTGGGAGAGCGGGTGCGCAACAGCTTGATGCTCTCAAGATGATGGAACTTGAGCTTGGAGAGCAAGAGCTAGCTAGGACACAAGAGAGTGGAAAGTGTATTACAAAAGGTTTCTTGTGTATCTTGGTCTCTCTAGGTGTGTCTTAGTGTGTCTAGGTGTGTGTTTATGTTGCAAAGGTTCCCCTCTATTTATAGAGGCCTTAGGAAGGCTTTGGAAGGCTTAGGAAAGGTTCTATAGCCGTTGGGAACAAAGCCCAAGAGAATCAGCCCGAAATCAGGAACAATCATTGTTATGACAGGCTTATCAGACGTCTAATTCTAGCATCAGACGTCTGGAAGTTCACTTTAAGACATCTGATTTCAAGGTCAGACGTCTGATTTTGGGCGGGTCTCTTCCTGACTTGGATCAGATCTAAACAGGGTTTTTATGTAAGTCCATCAGACGACATACAGGACGTCTGGCACTATGTCTGGACGTCTGGAAACCTACTTTTTCTGTGGGAATGGATTTTCCAAACGTTGCAACGGCTAGAAAATCTCTAAGAAGAGATTTTCGGTCAGCCGAGGCAAAACGGTCAATTATCAGACGTCTGGACAGTCCTATGGACGTCTGATAAGGCTCTAACGGTCATATCTTGAGTATTTGCTAAGCCAGCCAACGGTCCACTAATTGGACGTCTGGCAAATCCATCAGACGACTTCTAAGACGTCTGGCATAAGGTATGGACGTCTGATTTCATCAGACAGAACTAACTATATCCAGCCTAACAGTTATCAGACGTCTGAAACAACAGTCAGACGTCTTAAAATACTTTATCAGACGTCTGATTTTGGAATTAGACGTCTGGAAATGCTGTTTGAACCCTATATTGATTTTCTAAGTTCTCTACAGAAAACCTAAGTATCCTAGGGTTGTGCAGGTGTTCCTAGGACTACTATTGGGGTACTTTGAGGCTCTTTAACATAATTTTCTAAGGAAATAAAGAGCAACAAAAGAAACGAAAAATACAACAAGTACAAAAGAAGGAAATCTATCCTATTCTTCATTTCCTTCCATCTTTAATATATCGCTCCTCGCGAATCTCTTCTGTTCTCCATCAAGCTCCTCCAATCCGTCTTGGATGCGAGCTCGAACTCCGTCTAATCACGTATCCTTTTGCGATTGACCTGAAATCTAGGACTCAAAGCGCAAATATTAAATGACACGTGTTTTTTTATCATCAAAACAAATGATCGTGGTGCTCTAGCACCAACACTGCTTTCATGGACCTGATGAACTGGGTGTTTAGACTGTACTTGGACTAGTTCGTGCTGGTATTCATTGATGACGTACTCATCTATTCTCGAGATCGGACGCAGCACGGACAGCACTTGCGGATGGTTCTGGACACTCTGAGACGACGTAGGCTATACGCCAAATACAGCAAGTGCGAGTTCTGGTTGAGGGAGGTGACCTTCTTAGGTCATGTGATCTCTGGAGACTGCTTGGCGGTGGACCCAGCCAAGGTTGAGGCAGTGCTCAGGTGGGAGAGACTGCGTTCAGTCACTGAGATTCGCAGTTTCCTGGGACTGGCAGGCTACTACAGATGATTCATCAGAGGTTTTTCACAGATCGCGCGTCCTATGACACAGTTGACTCGGAAGGACGTGCCCTTCACTTGGACAAACGCCTGTGAGGAGTGTTTTCAGGAGCTGAAGGAGAGGTTGACCTCGGCTCCCGTGCTCACCATCCCTGACAGTAGTGGTAGGTTCGTTGTGTACACAGACGCCTCCTTGCAGGGGTTAGGAGGTGTGCTCATGCAGAGGGGTCACGTTGTCGCTTACGCTTCGCGGCAGCTAAAGCCCCATGAGCATACCTACCCTACCCACGACCTGGAGTTGGCAGTTGTCGTCTTCGTGCTGAAGACCTGGAGGCACTACTTGTACGGTGAGACCTTCAAGATTTTCACAGATCACAAGAGCCTCAGATACCTTTTTGATTAGAAGGAGCTCAACATGAGATAGAGACGTTAGTTGGAGCTCCTGAAGGACTACGACTGCAGCATTTCCTATCACCCGGGCAAGGCCAATGTGGTGGCTGACGCCTTGAGCTGGAAGGCGCCCGCACACTTGGCCAGCTTACAGTTACAGAGTTGGAGCCTCTTGGAGGAGGTGGGCAGTTGGCGACCACTGGAGTTACGGGGACACTGTAGGGCAGTGACTGTGACACGACAGACTAGGCCAGAGCTGATAGACCGCATCATCACAGGACAGATGGTCGATCCGTACTTGCAGTCCTTGCGCGACAGAGTACTGTCAGGAGACCCAGGGGACTTCTCTTTCACGGACCAGGTGCTACGCCTGAGGGGATGGTTGTGCGTTCCCAGGGACGAGGAGCTATTGAGAGAGCTCCTGACTGAGGCACACGGTTCCAGATTCACCATACATCCTGGAAACACGAAGATGTACCACGACTTGAGACGCGAGTTTTGGTGGAGGGGGATGAAGCGGGATGTGGGTGAATTCGTGCAGCAATGCTTAGAGTGTCAGCAGGTGAAAGCCGAGCATCAGAGGCCTGCAGGGCCGCTACAGTCGCTTCCAGTGCCAGAGTGGAAGTGGGAGAGCATCACCATGGACTTGGTGGTAGGTTTACCTGTTACCCAGCGAGGACACGACGCAGTCTGGGTAATTGTGGATAGACTGACGAAGACGGCACGATTCTTGCCGATCCGAGTCAGTTTGGGACCAGCACAGTTGGCAGAGAGGTATATCCGCGACGTGGTACGACTACACAGAGTTCCGCGGGAGATCGTATCCGACCGGGATACCCGCTTTACATCCCAGTTTTGGGCTGAGTTTCAGCAGGCCCTGGGAACGCAGTTGAGGTTTAGTACAGCTTATCACCCCCAGACGGACGGACAGTCTGAGCGCACGATATAGACACTTGAGGACCTTTTGCGTGCATGTGTACTAGACTGGAGGGGCTCTTGGGAGGAGCACCTGCCCCTGGCGGAGTTTGCATACAACAACAGCTATCACTCGAGCATCGACATGGCTCCCTACGAGGCTCTGTACGGACGGAGGTGTACGGCACCCTTGAGTTGGGTTGAGGTGGGGACCAAGTGGGAGGTTGGCCCCAGGTTGATCCGGCAGAGTCAGGAGGTAGTCGAGCAGATCCACAGGCGACTCCACACTATCAGGAGCAGACAGAAGAGCTACGCAGATCGGAAACGCAGAGAGGTGCAGTTCGAGGTTGGGGATCACGTCTTTCTTCGTGTTTTGCCCATGGAGGGCCTGCAGCGGTTCGGGGTGAGAGGGAAGCTCGCGCCGAGGTTTGTGGGGCCCTTTGAGGTCCTGGAGCGGGTTGGACCCGTTGCTTACAGGCTTGCCCTCCCTCCCCAGCTTTCTAGTGTGCACGACGTGTTCCACGTGTCCAACCTCCAGAAGTACGCAGCCAATCCCAGTCACGTACTGAGTCACGAGAGCGTCGAGGTGGGCGACGACCTGACCTATCCCGAGCGACCAGTGCAGATTCTTGACCGAGCCGTCCGCAGTTTGAGACGAAAGCAAGTACCCCTGGTGAAGGTTCTGTGGAGGAGCCAGCGGAACGAGGAGGCTACCTGGGAGCCTGAGGCAGCAATGCGGGAGCGGTGCCCGGAGCTCTTCGTGAGTACGTCTTTTCAGACCGGCTTCGGTCCTCTTTGAGTTTGTTATATTTATATATGACGTCTTTTCCAGCACCCTAGTTAGCGGAAGTTTCGGGGACGAAACTTCCTTTGAGTTTATTATATTGTTACGAACGCAGCTTCAAAACGTCTTTTAAGACGTCTGACCAGACGTTTGGAACCCCTTCCAGATGTCTGGGATTTAATTTTCTGCGGCAGGGTGGTTTTCGTCTACGTGCCTTCGCGCGCAGACCTGCGACACCCCTTTTTCCCCTCTCTCCTCCGCAGGCGCAGCGCTGCCCCCCCTCTCTCTCTCTCCCCGCGCAGCTTTAAAAGGGCCCTCGCCCTCTCGCTCGCTCTCATCTCCTCCGCTCCCTTCTTCTTCTTCCAGCCAGTGCGAGAGTGAGCGAGCGGCGGCATCAGCAGCCGCGGCGGGTGTGCGGGAGGAGGCATTGCGTGAGGGAGGAGACGCTCGGCCGTGAGGGCTCGAGCTCGCCGGGGCAGCTAGAGCCGGCCAGTGGGGGAGCCGCGGGCGTGGAGCGTCGCTGGAAGGCTGCTGTAGCTCGAGCAGCAGGCGGACGAGGTGCGGTGCGGCCGTGCGTCGCGGGCAGAGGGCGAGTCGAGCTCTGATTCTGGAAATTTTTCCAGAATCAGACGTCTGGGATTCCAACCAGACGACGGTAAAGATGTCTGGAGGACTGTCCAGACGTCTGGTAGGTAAGTTATTTTTCGTCCTTCGTCCTTTTCTGCGACCGTCCGTACTGAGCATGAGGAGTGGGTACGTGCAGGCTCCGAGGTTCGCATCCAACGCGAATTAGACGTCTGGCCGCAGTGCCAGACGACTGGAAGGACTTCCAGACGTCCGGGGTGACTATCGGACGTCTGGGAACTAGGTCAGATGACCCCGCAGGCTTTTGGACGTCTGAGAGACTACACAAAGCGAAGGTATCCTCTGAACCACTTTTTAAGACGTCTGGAAGAGGTTCCAGACGTCTGATTTTGGACTGTTTCGTCGTTTTCGACCCGTTTAGGGCCCGTTCGGAGTCCATTTTCCGCGTTTCGAGTTGCGTTCTTTTCAAGATAAAATCCTCTACTCGTTTACAGTAATTATATACTGTTCTGAGAAACTCCTTGTGTTTGATCCTTGTGTTAGGACCCCGTTCCATTGCAGTTTCGGGGGTTGCAGAGGCGCGCGGGATTTCTGACCACGCCCCCATTACTTCCGTTGTAGCTGGTAGAGTGGCTTTAGAAATTATTAACAAAATTTGTTACAATTATGGAAATATTTATAGAACCTAGGACATTGCATGAATCCTAGGAATGAGAAACCAGATTGAATAATAGATCCTAGGGTATTGTATGAATCCTAGGGCCGGAAAACTAGATTGAATGATAGATCCTAGGGTACGGCATGAATCCTAGGACTGGAAAACTAGTGAAATGAATATACATATTGCAGTCTTGGAAAATGTGGAAAAGAAATAATAGCTGCCTGTAAATTGGTTTAACAGCTGCCTGTTATGAATAAATGAACATGATTGAGAACATGGGTTGTATGAACGTGAAACTGGAAAGGTGAAACCTGAATGTGCTGAGTTAAAAGAGCTGGAACCCTACGGGGAATTAGGAGTAGAACTCCTAGAAAGTGAATGGAATAGAATTGGGGAAGTGAGCTGGCCCTTGAGTACGGAGTACCAAGGAGAGTGACTATCACCCTGTTTAGTGTAGAGCGGAGCTAGCCGCCCCAGGGACCCGGGGTTAGGTCTGGCCACTTTGTACCGACTTGCTGGCCCTCGTGTACGCAGTACCGAGGAGAGCTACTAGTGTAGGGCGAGTACTAGCTACCCCACGGGCCCCGGGGTTCTGCTAGCTCACCTACACTGACTTGTTAGGCCCATTGGGAAAACCAGGGTAGTCAGGCGAAGGTGCGCAGACTGTGGAGGGGAAAGGCCCCTGCTTGGTTACTGTGGAGGGGTTGGACCCCTGTTACTGAGAGGGCTCTGCCCTATACTGGTTCCGTGCTGTGCTTTGGGCGCACCCGTTAACGGAAACGACTGACCGCGTGCCAGTGCGGGTTAGCTACCCGTGCGTTTACCGCACGTGCCGTAGTCACCGTTACGTCTATCAGTGACCTTGGGGTGGTTGACTGAGAGTAGGATCACCATGGGGGACTCTCCCAGCCAGGAGAGCACCATGTGTTACTTCTACTGTTCAGAAAAGACTGCAATCAAGATCGTTCCCACGAGGAACATTCGAGATCAAGTGAAGGATCTGAGAAATCGATAAATTGTGAAACAATAGAAAGACGTAAATAAAGGAAGAAAGAAAATAAAACAGCTACTGTACACTTTACTGCTTCTTTAGTTTAGCTGCCACTCTACTCAGTGTTTCGCTGACGTGTTACACTCGTTACTTTTCAGGACCAGGTGTTGAGCAGCCAGGGTCAGTGGCTGCAGAGGACGCTGGGCTGAGTAGGGTCCAGTAGAATTACCACTGTTCTTTTGTGCCCTTTTTGTTCCACTGTAGTGAGTAGTTTTCGTTACTCTCTGTACTTTTCTTTACTCGTAGTTCTTGTTCTGTTATGAATATTGTTCTACTGTTGTGGTGGTACATGCTGTAGTAGTTCTTTTTCTTACTGCTGTATTTTGTTACTGCTAGTTATATTTCATGTTGAATGTAGTTTATTTTACTGCTCTTTTGGTTACTTCCTCGTTGGACGACTAGGTCTTGGGATTAGTCGAGTCGGTCCGATTCTCGTGTCTCGTAGGGACTCGGGAATTGGGTCGTTACAGTCATGAATCTTCCTTTGGGCCAATTCAACAACTACTCAGATAAACCTAATAACCTACACATCACTACTCCCATGTAAATAAGCAACCATACAATAAATGTACACTTTCCTTTGGGCCAGTGTACACCTATCTATACTTACTCATTTTCCTTATACAGATCAAAAACAAAATTAGTATTCACAGGAGAGCTCACTTTGGTGAGTTGCTGTTTCAACTAAATTCCTCAAATTGTATACCGGATTAATCAGACAAGATCTTAAAGTCCAAATTGAGCAGAACATGGGTTGGCTCTGATACCACTTGTTAGGTTTCTTTAAACCCTTAGGAGCTTAACTAAAATGAACTTACTTCTGACTTAGGATGGACCTGTACCATAATATGTCTCGACTAGGCTTAATACTGATTGGGTACTGATACTAGTGAACTAGTACCGGTACTTAAGCCACAGTTATGAGTTTTATATCCAAATAAGTTTTATACTGATACTAAGTACTGGTACTCATAAGTTACAGTTTAGAACTCATGTCCAAATGAGTACTCGTCCTTTACTTACTATGTACCGGTACTCATGTTGAGTACCGATACTTAGTGAGTACTGGTATCTCTACAAGAAAGAATTGATCTCAATGAGTACCGATACTCATGAAGAGTACCAGTACTAGTTGAGTACTAGATACACCACCTATAGCCTACCAGTATCGGTACTAGTGACTAATATCGGTACTTGTAAGTTACAGGTTCTGGAGATTGCAAGTCTAGAACTTGACCTAAGACTCATGTGTATCAGTACTCATGATGAGTACCGGTACATGTAAGTCCCAGTTTTGGACTTAGGACAATCTGGAGTTGATCTGTAGCTTGCATATACCGGTATTCTTAAAGAGTACCAATACGAGCAAGCTACAATACACATTAGATCGAAAATAGTAATGCTTGAGTATCGGTACCCATCTCAAGATATCGGTACCCATCTCAAGATACCGGTACTACCTGCGGTTACGAGTTGTGTTTGAGTTTTTCTAAGAATATGAAACATCCCTTACCTGATCTTTGAAACCTATGATTCTAATGGTTGATACATATGCCCATTTGAATCGCATATAAACATGAAAATAACATGACATGCAAATTCTAGAACATATCTAATATATAAAAACTAACGTGCACATGTTCTAGCAAAATGTGTGATATTCATATATGTAAAAGGATCTATCCACTTTTAGAAGATATACCTGCACTCATCATGATTGTAAACAACCTGGGATGCTATATGGATCTTCCAAGGGATCCCACTTTCACCTTTCTGGATTAAGAGCAACTATTGAGGAGAGCCGAACTCCACACATTGTTCAGTCTCTCTTTTTCTCTCTATTCCTCTAGGTCAAGATGGGTGTTTAAGCTTAGAGAATATTAGTGGTTCACTTGGGGATCGTAACGGCCATAGTAAATAGTAATTATCCCACTTATTGCTAAATGGGTGATGTAAACATGTTTATATCACATAAACCGTCTATTTTTGCGTGTTCTTAGGCGTATAGTTGCATCGTACAATATAAATATTGCATAACATGCATCATCTTGCATTTTAGGATAGCTTGTATAAATTTTAGCTTAATTTTCTCTTTTTATGGTCAGGAAATAGGGGATTTATCTAATCGGGGCCTCGGATTGAAGATCCAACTATACGGATCTGATCAGGGCAACGATTGGAGTTTAATGACTCCAAGATTGTCCCGATTGGACTTTCGTAGCATCAAATACAATCCGAGAAAGATTAGAGGTCAAGGGGCCAAAATGGTGTAAATCCGTACTTTATATGACAAATCGAACCGAACGGATGGGTTCGGATCGATGATCGCAGCCCAACAACGTGAAAATCGTTCCAATCCGACATCCGTAGCTCTATCTACAACTCAGAGAAGATGGACGACCAAGATGGTGCCACATGGCGCCATCTCAGCCGCCCACACCGGCCAAATGTGCCTGTAGCTCTCTCTCTCTCCTTAACCGTTGGGCGCATCTCAGCCGTTGGATCAAGATTCAACGACCGAGATCAACTCAAGCCACGCCTCCTCCTTATCTGAAGGCAAGGGACCTGATGATCTCAATCGTTGAATCACCATCCAACAGTTGCGAGTGCCTAGCCCTTAAAACATAAGTGCAACCAAAAGCATGCCTCAGCGCAGCGGTTGAGGGCATTGTCGCGAAGGAGTGGTGTGCGTTCAAGTCGTGCGTCCGCACCCCTCTCATCACGCACACGGGGTCAATCCAACCGTCCAATTAGACACCAACGACCCAGATCTTTAGATCAGACGAATGCGCGATTCAAGGCTCGATGCTCACACTCGATCTTACACGGGGGTGTGCGATGAAGGCGTGGGAGAGATTGATTTTAAGCCGTCTGATCTCACGATCGGACGACTGATATTGTGCGAACATGCGCATGCGTTGAGCATGCGGGGAAAGGAGGCGCAGTGGGTGCGCACACTAAGCCCACGTTTGGGGTCTTTAGTGGCACTTAAATCTGTCACTCATGACCCTGATTTAATGTTTTAAAACATAAAATGACCAAATTGCTCCCAATCCCTACAACTACAAAAGGAGACCCCTACCACTCGAATTCTTCATCCCTTCCTCTCTTCTCTCATGCCCTCAAAGGCTCTATGAGCTTGTCCCAAACCCGGGATGCTCCATTAGAGTTAAAATTAGAATTTTTCGACCTTCTCACCTCCTTCATGGAGAATCTTGCAGTTATCTTCTCACCGTTGTTTGGGAAGCGAATCTCGCTGCAACGATGCCCTGCCTCGTTCTCCGTCGTCCATCGTCGTTCTCCTTCGTCCATCATCTCACTACATTCTTCTAGGCGCTCAGTCAACGCGACTCGTCCTCTAAGCAGCAGTTGAAGAGGATAATTTCTCTCCTTCCTTCTCTTTACTACTTTCTAAAGTAGTTTTATCGCTTTCTAGCTGTAAGATTTCCTACTTTCTAGTGTAACGAGTAGTTGTAATGAACTTGATTCAATGATTAAGAAATACATGTTTATTCTCTCTCTATTTTGTCTTTATTTGTATTATTTTCTCTATCTTCTATTCTTTATTCTTTAAGTAGATAGCTAATATAGATTCAATTCGACTAGCTAATCTACTTCGTGACAACAAAATAAACACGATTTTTAATCAAACGTTCGCCTCCCTATGTTCGACTCGGAATTCCTTTTGAGTTTCGGTAAACTTATTTGTTGACGGATTTTCTCGCAAATCGCACTACAATGACGGGTTTTCCAAACTCAACTCTTTTTGCGACAATTCTTCGCATCAACAATGGGTAATTAGCATATCTTCCCATCAAGGATATTCTAATTACAATTAGGCCTCTGCACATATAAGTTTAATTACCGCACTTTCTCTTTTGCATTTCATACCCATATTAACTTAATATCATTAGTTGATCACTTTACAAATGGGTATAAATTAATGATAGTCCTTAAAGTGTATGTTGTATGATGATATTCATATGTTCATATATAAGTCCATATCTATATTAGATCATAATCTAACAATTTGACCCCTAATTGATGTGATTAATTATCATCATTGCATGATATCGAATCTTTAGTAACGACAAACTACTTTATATGTAAAATACATTAAGTACTAATCTCCTACCATGTAGGAGAGACAAAATTGGTACTCCTCAAGGCACATCATTAGGCACACACAATGAATCATTAAAATGAAAAGTGTGTTGTAATTAGAAAGAAAAAGTACAATTGTGCATAACTAAACTCTATTGTCTTGTAAGAAGGCTCTTTGTGAACAATAGCTACTACATCTACCCATCAAACTCCAGTTAAGTACTTGCTATCAACAACATTGTTAGGCTTTGACTTCTTCAACATCAGCTAGATAGACAACAAAATCATAAGATCAAAGAATGAGCCACAATCTTAACAAGGAATAAAAGTAAAGTTGTAAGCTACATAAAAGGAAACTAACTCCATCTAATGTTGTTATTTCATGTAATCATTTTCATCCGAAATTACATGTGGATTATTTTTTATTATTTAACTAGTATTTTGGTCAACTCATGTAGAATCGTGATTTGAATGGAAGATTTTAGAATTCTCTAGGTAACAAGAACCTTAAGAGACCATCTAGAGTACCACCAAATTGACCGATCTATGGAACCTCCACCCTTGTTTCCCATGCCTAACTAATTTGGATTGCATTTTTTATAGACTTAGCATTCATCTTTAGGCATATTTTAATCTAGATCAAGCTCAAATCACTTCAAAACTCCTTTTCACTATCCAAGGAAGACTTCTAACAATTAGCAATACGAAGCAGCGATGCTCAATCCGACGAGCGGTGGCGTTTGTGCAGCGGCATTCGTTTCCGATGTGCCATGGCAAGCCGATCTGAGGTGTACGAACCGGTAAGCTAGGTTGTGGCGTGTTACAGTTGTTGGCTCGATGTGCTGTGGCTTGATGTGTCCGTGGAATGGTTGTCGAAGGGTGGGAGGTGGTCGTCTTGTCATCGTAGGCAGGTTTGTTTGGTTGGAGTGGAATGATATTCTTTTCTTTTGTTTAGTGTAGTTTGGTTTTGATCAGGGACCACGTGTGACCCCGAGCTATTATTGCCGAATTTCTTGACATATGTCAAGGATCGATATATTCGATCACTCGTTAGCATGATTTTCGAGATTTTTTTCGTTGGCACTTTGCCATTCTACGAGCATGGAATCGCTTTCCTTCTAGAAGTCGTCTAGTTCTCCATTCTTGGGATGCTTTCATTTTTTTTGCCCTTTGTTTCTTGGTCTCATTTTTTATTTTTGAGTTCCCTCGTTCCACAGGACGTATTTCTCCTTTCTTGGGTAAGGTTTCTCCGGCTCTATTTTCGTTCTTGGGGCACATCTTTTATATCGGGCTTTTCCCTTCAATGAAATGTTTATTTAAAAAAAAATAATTAGCAAAATTGAATTGAATAATTTAATTCATGAAAATCTTAATTTGAACTTCACAACTCATGATTTATAAAAGTAAGCGAAATTAGGCTAAGAATTATTCTCCATCTAGTTAAAGAAAAAGAATTGATCAATTGATCTTTATCTTGGTGTTATCAAAAGACCACAAATGCACCGGATGTCCCCATAAGAGGATTTGGAGATCATTTACCATGGAATCAAAATGAGATTCCTTAAATATTCTTCCTAAAACGTGAACTTTAGGGGAAAAATTCCCCTACTAAGTTCACTCTACAAACCAAAGGTAAAGTTGATTAGGCAGCTGATCCTTCATTTAATTGATGACCCTTTACCTCCTCAATTTTGCTTGTACACAACATAACCCTACTTATTTTTTCGAACACCTGACTGCTCTACTTATGTTTTGCTCACCAACTTCTTATGTTTTGCTCACCAATATCATTGAATTTTGTTGTAAATTCCTCCTTTAGTCTTATTTATTTATTCATAAGAGAACTTAATGTCCATCCCTACTGGAATGAAGTTCAAATTATAACCTATTTTAGCATAGTCGACCTTGAAATCAATGGATGAAAGAGGCTTCATTCAATTTTTTGTATGGATTTATACGTCGATGTATTTTGATATTTAATTATTATATTTTAATTTTAAATAGATATATTTACATCAATATATTTTATTAAGTGGGTGACATGCTTCGTAAAATGCATACAATGCACATTCTTTTGTTTTTATAAAAAATTTACAAAAAAATATAATAAAAAGGGAATCTCGTCGTGATCTACATGCCACATGATACCTATAATTTGAGGTGTACTATCTCAAAGGGTTTTTCAAGGAAAAGAAAGACCCTCATTGCAGAAAATCAGATTTCTTTTCTTTTCTTTTTTCAGGAGGAGATCGGAAATCTTCAGCAAAATAGTGAAAAGAACCAGATTCGAACGCTCGCAGTCCTGAGCAGAGGAAAAAAAACAAAAGGAGCACCGCCCGCTACCACCCACTCGTAGAGGAGAAAGCGAAAGCAAGCCAAAGACAAAGACGATGATAGGGAATAGATAGAATGCTGAGGTGTTGAGCTATCCCGTGCTCTCGCGGTTACCCATGATTGCGCAGTGGTCGTTCTCCCTCTGCTCCACTCCACTCCACTGGTGAGGAGGACACCGGTATTAAAGCCGTCTCTTTGTTTTCTTGTCGTTTGATACGTTACTACACCAACTAACGGGTCACCGTAGAGTAACCTTATTATCAGACGATGGGCGTGAGATGCTCGTTTAACCAAACCCACGTGCGACGCCATGCGGGTTTGCTGCAGGTTCTCGGCATTGGGTCGATTTGAGGGGCTCGATGGTGACCAGTAACTGACCATGTGAGCGGTGTTTGTCTGCCTCGTGTACCGTTCCTTTTCTTTGCCTGGCTTGTGTGCATTGCGTCCTTTGTGGCTACACTACACGGCTCGGCCATCTTAAACAGAGAGAGCTCAGCTCGCACCATGTGGGTTACGTGGTGATCAGGGGGGGCTCACACGGGTCCGTCTTCACCTCGTCGTTACTGCCTCCCACCTGCTGGAATCTTACTTCTCTTGGGTTTTATTCCAGTGGAAGGGGCCGTGTGTGGTCGGTGGGGATTTGGCTTCCTTCTGTAACTTTTCTAATGATATAGAGATTTGGGTTCTTATGGGTTTGAGTCACTAATGAAGAGCAGAAATTTCCACGAGCATCCTGTCACGCCCTTTTGGTGATCTTGCAGCTTTGAATATAACGGATATATATATATATATATATATATATATATATATATATATATTTGGGGGTATTTCTTCTTTCTGTTTAGGGGCATAAAGGTGTGAAGGGATGGATCCTGAAGGGCTGGGTGTGCCCAAGGTAACGTATTTATTTATCTTTATTTAGCAGAATAAAATTGTCAAATTCCCATGTATCCTGATAGAAGAAGCAAGACCAAGTTCCTATCCTTTTTGGGGTTTATGTGGATTTCTTTTGCTGCAATGTTGTTTGCTTTGTTCTGTGGCAGAAGGAATCTTGGCGGACCATATTGCTGTTGGCGTATCAGAGCCTTGGTGTGGTGTATGGAGACCTGAGCATCTCACCTCTTTATGTCTATAGGAGCACCTTCGCGGAGGACATCACGCATTCGAACACGAACGAGGAGATCTTCGGCGTGCTGTCTTTCGTCTTCTGGACTCTCACTCTGGTCCCTCTTTTCAAGTATGTCTTCATAGTTCTCAGGGCTGATGACAATGGAGAAGGTGAGCTTAAGGTTATCCTGGTATGGAAGGATCTAGGTAATCTTTTCTAATTAAACCAATAGTTCAAATGAGTCTTTTTTTGCTTTTTTTTTCTTGTTTGAATTCTGTGCAGGTGGCACGTTTGCTCTCTATTCTTTAATATGTAGGCATGCCAATGTGAGCCTCCTGCCGAATCGGCAGGTTGTCGACGAAGAACTTTCGACATACAAGCTCGAAAGTCCCCCAGAGACAAAAAACGAATCGCGTGTCAAAGCCTTTCTTGAGAAGCGTAAAAAATTGCACACGCTGTTGCTGATTGTGGTGATGCTTGGCACCTGTATGGTCATTGGAGATGGGTTGCTCACACCAGCTCTATCAGGTATATTGTATTCAATTACGCAATTGAGGAGTATGGTTATGCCAATTTTCTACTGTACTGGAGAGAGACAAATTGGTGCATACGTGCAATTGTGCACGTATCTTTCGGATTGTTATTCGTTTAAAATATTGATCGGTGTATTAGTGTTCTGCGGTGGCTGCATTCTTGGTACTGTGTTTCTCCATATCACAAAAAAAAAAAAAAATTCATATTTGCTGATGAAAATTTTCCTTTGTTCAGTTTTTTCAGCAGTTTCGGGGCTTGAACTTTCAATGTCCAAAGGAACCCATGAATGTAAGCACCCAAATACTAGTCATATGTTGTTGCTTCCTTATATTTTATGGCTGTCATATTCCTGCTTGTTCGAAAGGAAAGGTACCTTTAAATCTTATCTTGGAGCATTTTTTTTGTCTAAAAAAAAAAAAAAAGGAATGCATATTGAAGCATTCTGGGTTGAGGATTGAATGCTTCTGATGGAATATGAATATCCTCAGAAAGCAATACCTTGCGCAATAGAATTATTCCCTATTCTTATGAATCCATGATTTTCCTCAATTACTGATAGAGATATTTGAGTAGTTTCTCATCTTATGGCAGAAGGCGAGCTTGTTTTCGGTTTCTGCCATTTGCAGATAAATCAATAGTGCGGACATATTAGGGAGACTATCTATATCAAGATAAACAAAAAGAAAAGAAGTAAATCAATTCATGTTCAATAGACTAGTATTTTACTTCATTGCCTTGCATATGCATAGATCCTATCCATCTACTTTTGCTAGGTTCTTTCTTCCTTTTATCAAAACTGTAAGATAAAGACTTCAGTGGATCATAATGTGAAGTTGAACTCTAAACCAAACTTAATTTCCATTGGTGAAGCCAAATGTATGTTATTTAAGTATCTGGAATTTAATCAAATTGTGTATGTTATATTGTTAATGTAAGATGTAATTGCATTCTTGACATCGATGGTGACAGCTATTTATTACCATGTCTAAACTAATCGTTGGATTTATTTCCTCTGCCTGCAGATGCGGTGGTTCCCATCACATGTGTCATATTGTTGGCTTTGTTTGCACTACAACATTATGGAACTCATAGAGTTGGGTTTCTCTTTGCACCCGTTGTTCTGGCCTGGCTAATATGCATCAGCTCACTTGGCCTTTATAATATTATTCACTGGAATCCCCACATTTACCATGCTCTTTCTCCTTACTATATGTTCAAGTTCTTGAAAAAGACTCAGGAAAGCGGCTGGATGTCCTTGGGAGGAATACTATTGTGCATAACAGGTAGTCTAAGTTAGATATCGTATCAAACTTGTTTGGAAGTTCTTATTTTTGTGCATTGCATGTAGAGATTCCTTGAGGAATTTTGAAGCTAAAAAGTGTTTCTCCAAAACCTGACTCTTTTGATGCTGTTATGATTGCCATTCGTATCTTGAAATGAAAATGTTTTCATCTGTTATGCCCGTTCACCATAGATACTATGGAACTATTTAAAATATCCTGTACATGGTATTCGAAATGAAAGGGAATTGGAACTATGTTTTGGCCATTTATCATCAGTCTATCAAAATCTGCTCATTTTCTGCTGGTCTATTTGTGCTTCTATGCAGGTTCAGAGGCTATGTTTGCTGATCTTGGCCACTTTTCATACTCTGCAATTCAGGTAGTATGCCTGTTTTCTTACTTCATATTCTTATCAGGCATTTAGACATGGTAATCAGATTGGGTTCTAACATAATTGCAGATTGCTTTCACTTCTCTGGTGTATCCAGCTCTGATCTTAGCTTACATGGGTCAAGCTGCCTATTTGTCAAAGCACCACTATACAAACACCAAGATTGGCTTTTATGTCTCTGTACCAGGTAAAATCATAAAAAATACTGTACAGATTCTACAGTTGCCCCTTTATTAACCTGATAAAGGGTTCTATACATGTATAACGTATAACAACAACAACAACAACCAAGCCTTTTCCCACACTAAGTGGGGTCGGCTATATGGATTCTTTGCTTCCACACAGATTGATTTTCAGTCATTTTAGGACTTAAATTAAAGTAATTGAGATCATATTTAATAGTTTCCTTCTGACACTTATTTGATCTTCCTCGTCCCCTCTTAACGGGTTCAGCCTCCAACTTCTCACATCTCCTAACTGGAGCATCTAGTGGCCTTCTTTGTAAATGTTCAAATCATCTTAGACGGGCCTTTCTCATTTTATCCTCTATCGGTGTCACCCTAATCCTGTTTCTAATAAATTCATTTGAAATACAGTTCTTTCTTGTATGACCACACATCTATCTTAACATCTTCATTTCTGTCACAGACATCTTCTGTACATGCCTATAGTTTATAGCCCAGCATTCAGAATCGTACAACATGGCTGGTCTTATCACAGCTCGATAGTAAGCCAAAAAAAGTTTGAGCTCAACAAGCTCCACTTGAGTTTGGCTCGATGATAAAGTTGAGCTTGCCTATGTATAGAAAGGGTTCACATGCCCAGCTTGATAGCTTCAAGAGCCAAGCCCAAGTGGGTATGCATGCATGTCTGCTAATAACTAACTACAGCACAAGTACCCTAGGAGTTCGAACTCCACTTACGACATATAACTTTTAATAGAGATGACATTGTTAATGTGCTTGATAAGAGTAGATATATGTAGAATACTTGATATGTAATGCTAGTTGGACTTTGTTTGCATCTCAAGGAAACTATGCCTGTGAGTGTCAACAAAATCTGAGCCCCATGGCCTGACTCCAGCTCAAGTTAATGCTCAATGAGGACTTGTGAGCCTAACTCGAAAATGGAATAGCTTAACAAGCCAAAAATTCAGGCATGATAGCTTAAACAAACAGAGCCTTAGCCAAGCTTGGTTTGGCTCATTAGGCTCAATAGATAGCCTTAAGAGAAAGTGTTATTCTGAAGGAGCTTTTATGAAAGAACACCACTATCACTTGGTCAGGAAAAATTTTGAACTTCCTATTCTTAATTGTCTATATGGCTACGGACTTCAAATTGATCACATGTTCACAAATCTATAACATGAGCTGGGTTTATAAACTTTGTTCGACGCCTTTACTTTGTATTTTCTGAGAATATGATAGCGATGAAATAAGACGGAGTAGGAATGGCCTCCAAAATGGAATAGCTGGTGTGCATCATAGTTATTTTTGCTATTTATGAAGCAAAACTAGATCTCTGGACTTGATGTATTAACCATATAAATTCAATGTATGGTCTCAAGTGAGGTTTTGGGATAATACAGTGCCCCTTTGGAAACTTAATCTTGAATATCATCGGTTCCTGCATTCCTGGTATTATGCTATTGTCCTGATCAAGCATAGAAAAGCAATAACATGAATTGGTAATATTGATCTGCAGAAAGCGTGAGGTGGCCAGTACTTTTCTTAGCTATTCTTGCCTCGGTAGTTGGAAGCCAATCTATCATCAGCGGAACTTTCTCCATCATAAACCAGAGCCAGTCTCTTGGTTGTTTTCCCAGGGTGAAAGTTATCCACACATCTGATAAGATTCACGGACAGATCTATATCCCAGAGATCAACTGGATGCTCATGATTCTGTGTATCGCCGTTGCTGTCGGATTCAGGGACACCAAGCACATGGGAAATGCCTCAGGTGCCCCTTTTTGCTTGTTTTGATATCTGTGCTAGACCATTTTCTCTGATATTCTCCAGAGAACTAATTGATTGGTTAATTTGTTTAACACAAATGTCATGCTTGGTCTCCATGTTTACCAAACAAAATTGCCAGCATATATTACAGACCATTATCTAATTTTTCTTCTGTGTATATCACAACTTGCTGACATATTCTTCTGGATGCAGGGCTAGCGGTCATCAGCGTGATGTTAGTAACCACATGCCTTACTTCCTTGGTGATGATCCTTTGCTGGCGTAAGCCTCCACTCCTCGCGCTCGCTTTCCTTCTCTTCTTTGGTTGTTTCGAAGCGCTCTACTTTTCCGCTTCTCTCATCAAATTCCTGGAAGGCGCCTGGCTCCCAATCCTTCTCGCACTCTTCCTTATGTCCATCATGTTCATTTGGCACTATGCCACCATCAAAAAATATGAGTTTGATCTCCACAACAAAGTATCCCTCGACTGGCTTCTTGCCCTTGGCCCCTCCCTTGGCATCGCACGAGTCCCTGGCATAGGTGTTGTTTACACTGACCTTACCACAGGGATCCCCGCGAACTTCTCTCGCTTCGTCACCAACCTCCCTGCATTCCATAGGATCCTGGTCTTTGTCTGCGTCAAGTCTGTCCCCGTTCCACACGTGCCTCCCGCGGAGCGCTATCTCGTTGGGCGTGTGGGCCCACCGGACCACCGCTCCTACCGTTGCATCGTCCGATATGGATACCGTGATGTACACCAGGATGTTGACTCCTTCGAATCAGAGCTCGTTGCAAGCCTTGCCGAGTTCATACAGTTGGGCGCTCCCTATGGCTGCTCTTGCTCCCCTGGCTCGGCCAACAGTGCCTCCAATGGGCTAACCGTGATCGGCAGCAACACTTCAACTGTGCAAACGAACCTTGAGATCGAGGAGAGTGTCGAACAGGCTACAACGAAGACGAGGTTCAACAACAACGATGAAGGGATAGAACTGCCCGTGGTGGGCAAGGCCAAGAAGGTGCGCTTCGCGTCAAATAGTCCCATGTGCGAGGAGCTTGACTGGAGGGTGCAGGAGGAACTTCAGGACTTGTGGACTGCTCAGGGAGCCGGTACTGCTTTCATAATGGGGCATTCGCACGTAAAGGCGAAGCCTGGCTCTTTGCTTTTGCGGAGGGTCGCCATCGATCTTGGTTACAACTTCCTTAGGCGGAACTGCCGTGGCCCTGAGGTGGTGCTTCGGGTGCCACCTGCCTCGCTTCTCGAGGTTGGAATGGTCTATGTTGTATGAACAGCAGCAGTATATAACAAAGCTTTCATGCAGACTTTCCCGTGATATCTCAGGTTGGGGTGGTCTATGCTGTATGACCACCATGATATCACAAGCTTGCGAACCTCTGTGGGATAGCTGTGGTATGTAAGAAACCAGCCGTGCTAAAATCGTGTTGATGCCATGTCTATTTTGTAATGAGGTAATTATAGAGTGCAATGAACATGTCATGGTTGTTGGCATGGGTGTTTACCCCGTTTGTTGGATCAATCTAAGGATGGCAGCATTCAATTACGAACGTCTAGCAACTTGTGGCTTTTATCATAGGGAAACGATTGGTTTTAAATCAAACCACGGTTGCAAGCTGATAAAAAGATAACAATATCTGTGCTTAAAATTAATTCGTCAGGTTGTGATAAAAATTCGCAGGCATTCCAGATCTGAGCCACTTCTCTTTGACGTTGACATTCCTTCTGTCTACGAGATGCACCAACCTCCAAGCACCCCTTTTGTGCTCCTAAGATAGAGCAATAAATTTTGGAGTGAAGTTTGGGCGAGGGAGTTGAAGAAGATGATGGCGTTGATAATTACGTCGTATAAGTCACGTCAAAAAATAAATGGAGTTAATGGCAGGTGATTATGGGACAGTGGCGCGGAAGCTGTCTCCGCACTGGAGCGTTTGCCCTTCCCGTCCAATCGATCGCTTCGATGAACGTGGTTGTGAGGCGTGGGATCCCCAGTCCAGATTCCATGGCTCCTATATTTTTTGAGTAATGGGTTGCGTTTGTCATTTTTCGGATCATACCTCCATTATTTGGCTCTCAGATAAGAATGTACGAAAAATTTCTTATTTTAAAGATCTTAAACGAACTTCAGGGAATTCATCCAAAACAAATGGGCTTCCTATCCGAACAATGAATCGGCTTCCATGTCCTTGGCAGGAAAACTTGCGGCGTTGAGGAAGGATTTGCAGATGTATAGAAAAGATGCTGCGAAGCGAAGAGATGAGAACAGAACGGACGCCCCTCTACGTGTTGCAGAAATTGACCAACAAGAAAGTGTTGATCTATTAAATGCACAACAACTATGGGAGCGAGCGGCCTGTATCAACACCATCCAAACTAAAGATCGAAAATTTAAAATTGATTATTGGCAAAAATCGAGACAAATTTGGTTGAAGCATGGTGACGTTAACACTCATTTTTTCTGTAATTTTGCTACCGACAGAAGGAGGACAAATCGCATTGAAGTCGTCAACGTTCAGGGCCAATCTTTCTCGGCCGAAGTGGAGATTAAGAAGGCTATCTCTGATTATTTTTTGGGATTTCATGTGAAAGAAGCCAACATTGTGATGGAGAGAATGATGCACTGATTTTCCCTGAATCAGTGGGGAAGCGGGCACAATCCTTACTGGACCGATTACCGATGAAGAGGTACTATGGGCGTTGCATGGGCTGAAGGCGGGGGCTTCTCCGGGTCCAGATGGTTTTCGGATCCTTTTTTATAAGGAAATTTGACCTATGGTTAGACATGAGGTTCTGCAAGTGGTCCATGAAGTTTTGGATGATGGCGTAGTATAAACAGATTTTTTCTACTTCTATTGCCAAAAAAACCAGTGCTACGGATGTGTCTGATTTCAAATCCATTGCTTTATCCAACTTTATCTACCTGATTATTGCAAAAGTTTTTGCCAGTAGACTCAGAGGGGTTCTCGACGACGTTATCAATCCGATCCAATCAACTTTTATCAAAGGGAGATCTATTTATGAATCAGTTGTTGTGGCTCAAGGAGTTATGCCAGCCTGGGATAGGAGGAGAAAAATGCTTTTGTCTGGAAGGCTAACTTCGCAAAAGCATACGATTCCCTGAATTTGTCATATCTTTGGGAATCTTTGGCTCAGTAATGAGGTGTAACTTATCATAGCTAAAATATCCAAGTTGAGCTAGAAACTAAGTTAAACACTATATTATTAACACAAAATTGGGTTAAGTGTGAGATTTAAGGAAAATGACCTAAAATATTAAAATGTATTAAAAATGCATAATTAGGTCAATTAATGAGATATTATATATATAAACATAAATTGATGATCCAAATGTAAATAAAACACTTGTTTGCGTTCAAAAGTAAAAATCAAGGGTGAAATTATGTTGTAACATGTTTAATTAAGCTCCAATAAAAATCTCATGGCATTTAAACATCAATAGGACCTTACATTTAGAGTTTCACATTTAGGTCCTCATTCTATCACATTACATTACATATAGAAGTCATAGGGGCATATTTGCAAACCTCCATGGACCGTTCTGTTGTGATTGTTATCACTTATGGGTTCTTGCGCCAATTTTCTACCCCTTCACCACCTAGGGTGCAAAAGAACCATTAGACTTGCACCTGCAAGCTCTTCTCTTGTTCATTGAGCAAGAATGCAACAGCCAACAGTTGTCCATCTTGCAACCCATTGATCCAACGATGGATCCATCCTTACTCACTGATCCCTTGCGTATGAATCATCGTCACCCCCTCTAGATCTGATCTAACGGTGGTTTTTCATCCTAAATCTTCCTGCACGCACCTCACTCTCTCAGCCACCGTTCAACCTAATTGCACCTAATCTCACTCTACGGTGACCACAATCACTCCCTCACCTACTTAAGCAGATGCCCTGACCCTTGCGTGCGATGATCAGCTCCTCTCCTACTTTCTTGAGTTGATCACCCATTGGCGCGGTAGTGGAGCTTCTTCTCATCTGTCCTTAGCACCATTACTGTGGTAGTGGAGCTTCACTTCTTCAACCCTCCTTGCCGCTAAGGATCTCGTAACACCTAAGGATGACCTTGAGCTCCACTAGAGAGCTTTCACTCTGCCGGTGTCCTTTTCCTCCATTCTTCCTCTCCATCCATCGGGTTGAGATCCAAAGGTCCTTTTCTTCTAAGTAGATTAGGTTTTAAATGCTCTATAGGATAGTTCTAATGCTTTCTAGTTTAGTGTAGATCAATTAGAGTAGAATTTGTTAACGAATTCACTGTTTGATTAGTTTAGTTAGGAGTAGATTACCTTAGATCAATTTCACCCTCTCCGATCAATTTAGATCAGAGAGGTGTTTTCCCACTCTCATTTCAATCCATTGATCTCCCTCTACATCTCATAATTTGTATTCATTGATTTCCTCAGAGTTTTAATCCACAATCCACCCCATCCACCTGAGCATATCTAGATCCGAAGTTCTTGGACTTCGTGATCTAGATAGTGCTCACAATCACCTAGGGGTCTTCCCATTCACTCTATATGTTCACAGATCTCATTTTGATTGACTTGATTTGCTCGATTCTTTCAAATTTGTGTTTCACGCCCAATCTCGCATTTTGGAGTTAATTCGGGTTTAAACAGGTTTAATTGAGCAATTCGAGTTTGGATTTACTTAATGGGGTATAATGCAATGAGTTTAATGTGATTTGATTAGATTTTTATTATCAAATGAGCATTTGCCCAATTTGAGCTCCAATTTGGATAGTTTAGCCAAGGAGAATCAATGATACTGATTCGAGGCCAAACAATGACCCAATGGATTTTTGTGGGATCATTAGATCACCTTGAACACCAACCAATGATGTGCAGGGTGATCAGGTGGTTAGATCACTTAAGAAATTTGAAATTAAAAGCCCAAAACAGGGCCACACGAGTTTCTAAACTAAAATGAGTTCAATCTAATTTTCAGGGTTCAAATGAGTTGTTAAAGACTTCTAATGAGGTTTTGATTCATGTGAAGATGAATTTGATACCTAGTGTGATCTATTACCCCTACATTGTCTATAATGTAAGGTAATAATCAAACTGGAGTTCTTAAGGGTTTTTGGACTTGTGATTTGAGCCGAATGAGTTCCAGATCTTCTTTGGAGGTTTTACAACAAATAAGATTTGAATTTTCAAAGATGAAACCTGATCTAGTATGTGAAGAATTTTTATGTGGATTTGCATCTTTGATTTCAGTGGATCTAAGATGAAGGTTTTTCATGAGGATTATCGCTCTCAGATATGATTTTTCAGATCTGAGTGTGGTCTTTGGAGCTCTGTTTCAAACCTTAATGGTCTGATTCAGCTGCTCAACAAATCAACATGTAGTAGTAGCAGTTGCTGCTAATGGTTTGGACAACAATTTGGCTACTAAAGAGCAGTGGCAAGTTTTGGAACGTGGCCATTTCAAGGAGAATTTGATGTGAATTGGGGATTAAAAGGAGCTAGCATTGTTGTATTGTCATAAATTCATGCCTAAGCATTTATCTACAAGTTTAGACTCCGATTTAATCTGAAATAGCTTGGAATCATTGTTTGAATTCAATGTCAGCAATTCTAAAATGGTGTAATCTGTCCAACTTTGATTTTTAATGAAATTTATAGTGAAAATCATGTTTATTAGGTCAAAAATATTCTATGATGTTTGTTGGATGTGTTTGAATGCCTATACTCTTGTTTCAGCACTTAGAACTGACTTTGAGGCCTTTGGTTCTTTGTCTCAAACTCATTTAGGCCTTGTTTTGGGTGAAATTGGAAATACAAAAAAATAAAATAAAAAATTGTAACAAAATATAAAATAAAAGTGTCTTGAGTAGGATTAGATGATTTTCTAAGTATATACAAACTTTCAAAGTATTCTAAACCTTCTGGCTAGTAGAATATACTAATAGATGGTTCAATATACTCTGAAACTAAATAAAAGAAATCAACATGCAAAATACAAAGAGAATTCCTTTTTCTCTCATTTCACTTTCTTACTCTCTTCTCTTATCTCTATAAAATATAAAAATGCCATAAAAACTCAAAAATACCCAAAAACACCTAAAAAAACCTTGTATATAGTATGTATACTTGTAAATATTAATAAATTAATAAGTTATATGTAAATAATGAAACGTGTGTATATAATGTACATAAATAACTTATATATGTATTATATATATTCAAATAAATATTTAGGTTGAGTTATTGTATATATAACTTAATTATATAATTATATAGTAATTTATAATAAATTATATGTAGCTAAACTAAGATAATTATAAATAAATATGTAAACTTGTATAATAGTATCTGAAACTATACATACGTATTTAAGTATTTATTATATACCTAATTATACTTGTTCATTGATTTATTTATGTATTTATTGTATATAATTAGATTATTAAGTTAATTAGCTAAATTATTAAGTTAAAATAAAATAAATTAGTAATTTAACTTAGAACTGAGGTAACTTATATTGTATATTTGTATATAATAATTTTAAATATTTCAACCTATTTATGATGTATTTATACTATATAATGATATTTATAACAAAATTATGTGTATATCTAATAAAAATGTGTGCATATTTATATATAAATTAAAATAAACTATTAAAAATAGATAAAAAATATATAATAAATACCTTATCATGTAAATTAACTAATTTATAGTTCAATTGAATAATTAATTTATCAATTTATACATTAATTAAGGATTTAAGCTTTAATTTAACATATACAAATCATTATGTTTAAGTAATTTTTAAATATAATTGATAAGTTATTTTCGTAAATTGACTCTACAATTGTATATGTCTTTTTAGTGGTATAATTTAATTAGAGAATGAGTCACATTAGGGCTCTCAAATTGGTGCCTGAAGTTGACCAAATCACATGGTTTAGCAATGGATTGCGTGCCAATTAGGTGCTAAATTTAGTGCCACATCATCGGCACTCGAGCTCTCGCGTAGCCATTAAGTCCCAGCACATGAGACTCTCTCGGTCATTAGTGCTAGGCGCACATACATGAGCATACTATTCCTCGATCTACGTGCACACTTGCAAGCATGTGTGTGCTTGTGCTTGCAGGTGCGTGTAGGTGGCTGGGAGTTGTGGGCCTATTGAGCTTTAAATAAATTGGAAATAATATACCTAATAAAAACTAGGAACCGGTTCATAGTAGTGGTCTGATCCAACCCTTCGAGGGGCTGTTGATCTTGCGAAACGAATCGGGTCCGCCCACTAATACAAATTTTTGGTTAAGAACTAAGGTAAGTTAAAACTAAGTGTAGAGAGTGAGTGAGAGAGCCTAAATTAGACTAGGTGTTGAGAGGCACAAGAGTTAGTTGTGTCTGTGTGTTGTGTATATATGCATATGTATCCGTATGTAGTATATAAGTGAATGTATCATAAGTATAGTATATGTATATGCTTAGCATATAAGTAGAACATAAGTATGAGTGTTCTTTTGCCTTTTATGTATTTAAAGTCTTTAGTGATGTTTTTGAAGGCTTTAGCAACACTTAAGTTTGTCAATGTTGATATGTATACTAGTTTATAGTTATGTATAGTGCATATATACATATATATATATAGATATATATATATACATATATACGTATAGATATATATATGTACATATATATGTACATATATATGTACATATATAGATTATAGTTAGAGTACTTGTTTGCCTTAGGTTGTATATAGTTTATCTAAGGTTTAATATCAGTTAGTACGTTTGTATATATGTTAGTAAAGCATAGGTCTGTATATTTAGTTGGTATTTTTATACCTACACTTAGGTATTGATTAGTATAGTTATAACAACTAACACAGAGTAAATTAATTAGTTTTTCAAGCTTGTTTAGTTGTAAATATGTTTGAGGTATTTCAATTAGCATTAATTGATTCTTTTTGTACATAATTAATTAAATTCATTCATTCTTTGATTCATAGATTTAATTGTAAATAGATTTAACATTTTTAGAATAAAAGAGTATTTTTGGATAATAAAGAGTGATGTAAATCAATAGTTGTCTCCCAATGAATGACCTGTAGTAAACCAATAAAAATTATGTAAATAAATAATGATTGATCATCTATCTGGATTGTGACTTTACTACAATAATGGCACATAATTAACAAGCGATCCAGATCGAAGCACATTACTCAGCATGGATTCCCCAAAATCTGGATTACTTGGATGAAATGTACCATCATGACGA
Organism: Thalassia testudinum; assembly: GCA_037157565.1. Lineage (NCBI taxonomy): Eukaryota > Viridiplantae > Streptophyta > Magnoliopsida > Alismatales > Hydrocharitaceae > Thalassia > Thalassia testudinum. The sequence continues at coordinate 59,954,970 of JAZHRO010000013.1, read as the reverse complement.
CTTCCTTCTCTCCCTTGCTTAATGGTAGGAGGACAGGGGGATGGATACAACCACAAAGGGATATTCACCAAGGGTGCCCTTTGGCTCCTTTACTTTTTATCATAGCTGTAGATGGTCTGGCCTGGCTCTCTTTCAAGGTGGCGGATAAAGATCTGTTCAAAGGATATTCTTTTTTCAAGATTATTGCATTTAGGTCCCTAACTTCTTATTTTCTTCACTTAGGTTCATACTGCCATTAGTGTGAATCGAGCTTAGCAAACCAAGATTCGAGGGAGGATTTCTCCCTCAAATTAAAGCCAAATCTCTCCAAAATTGGAGAGATTGGTTCTTAAGCAATTCCCAATCATTTGAGCCAAATCAAAGACCCTAAGGAGATCTCTAGAGCTCAGGTGAGCTTGAGATTTCAAGGGATCTTTTTCCCTATAATCTCAAGCATTCTGTTAAGACCCGTGCTGATTGAGCCCTTTTAAGACGTCTGGAACTTGGGTCAGACGTCTGGACACCTTCCCAGACGTATGGAAATAGAAATTTTCGTGTACGAGCTCGCATCTGCGCGTGTGCTGCACGTAGACAGTACGCGATTCTCGCTTCTTCTCCTTCTCTCTCCTCTCGCCAACGCAAAACCCTAACCCGACACATTATATAAACCCCCTCCTCTCCCTCACACCACCCCACTCCCAGCAACCACCTTCCTCTACCCTCCAGCGAGAGCAGCCGAGTGACGGATGGCGGAGAGGAGTGCCGTGAGAGGAGAGGAGGAGCAGCGTGAGAAGGAGAGGAGAGAAGGCTCACGAGCTCGGGTGGGATTTCGCCGGAGAGCTCCCGGCCGGTCGACGCGTGCGTGAGGTGGAGAGGTGCGTCGGGGAGGTCCTCCCCGACACTGCTGCAGTCGGCGCAGCAGGCGAGCGGGCGCGGCGCGGCCACGTGCGGCGCGAGAAGGCGAAGGCAGGTTCTGGTTCTGGGTTTTTCCCAGAATCAGACGTCTGGATCGACGTCCAGACGACGTAGACGATGTCTGGAGGAGGTTCCAGGCGACTGAGAGGTAAGTTTCACGATGTACACCTTCTTTGTGGATACGACCATGCAGGTCGTTCTGCCGAGGCATTGTTTCGTGCCATGTTGAGAAGATTTTTGTTGGCACATGCAGGATTCACTTCGGGAAGGTGCGAGACACGCCCTCCCAAGCAGGTCAGATGTCTGGACGAGGCACCAGACGACGGGAAGCATTTCCAAACGTCCGGAGAGGTGGTCGGATGTCTGGAACTGGGTCCAGATGGTCCAGCGGAGTTCCTAGATGTCTGAGGAGTGGTGCAGGAGTTGAGGTATGGTTCTGGACTCTTTTAAGACGTCTGGAAGGTGTTCCTGACGTCTGATGTGAATCAGAGTTACTGTTTTTGACCTATTTAGGGTCCGTTTGAGGTCCGATTTTCGCAATTAAGATACCGTTGTTTCCCGTATAATTTCCTCTACTTGTTGGAATACTTTTTATTCTATTCTAAGTAGTCTCTTGTGAATGATCCTTGTGATAGGACCTCGTTCTGTTGCAGATTTAGGGTTTGCTGAGGCACGTGGACCTACCGATCAAGCCCCCATTACTCCTGGGTTTACTGGTAGAGTGGCTTTCCCTCAATTTAATTACAACCTAACTACCTATGTGGAATGGATGAATAGAACCTAGGATATGGCATGAATCCTAGGACTAGAAATACTGGATTGTTTGTATTAAATGAATGAATTGCAGTTTTTGAATGAGTAGATAGAATGATAACAATTGCCTGTAAATGAATAATAGTTGCTTGCGAATTGTGTAGTACTTGTGTTAGTTAGCTGTTGTATGTAACTTCCTTGTCGCACACATGAAATAATATAGTATGAGTTGCATGTATATAATCTGGAAATGAAAATATGAATGTTGAAAACATGAGCTACTTGTGAGTAACCTGAATATGAAAATGTGAACTATAGAATTTCAAGTTGCAGGTGTATAACCTGAGAATGGGACTAGAAATGATGAAACCTAGTGTGGAATAATATGAAGAATCTGAACATGACCTTACGGGGGATTAGGAGTTGAGCTCTTGGAAATAAATGAATGGACATGGAAATGCTTTGGGAAGTGTGCTGGCCCTTTAGTACGTAGTACCAAGGGGAGCGCATGTTACCTCTTAGTGTAGAGGGGTGCTTGCCGCCTTCGGGTTGAGACCTGGGGTGGGTTTGGCCACTTTGCACTGACTCGGTGGCCCTCGTGTACACTGTACCGGGGAGAGCTACTAGTGTAGGGAGAGAGCTAGCCAGCCCACGGGGCCTGAAGTTCAACTAGCCGCCCTACACCGACTTGTTAGGCCCACTGGGCAAACCAGGGTAGTCAGGCGAGGGTGCGCGGATTGTGGAGGGGCGAGACCCCTGTTTGGTTACTGAGAGGGTCTAGACCCCTGTTAATGAGAGGGCTATGCCCTATACTGGTTTCGTGCTGTGCTTTGGGCTCACCCGCTAACGGAAACGACTGACCGCGTACCAGTACGGGGTAGCTACCTGTACGTTTATCCCGCGTGCCGTAGTCACCGTTACGTCAGTTAGTGACCTTGGGGTGGTTGACTGGGTGTAGGACCACCACGGGAGACTCTCCCGGCCAAGAGAGCACCATGTGCTACTTCTACTCTTTGGAAAATACTGCAACCAAGATCGTTCCCACAAGGAACATTCGCGATCAAGAAAGAGACCTGATAAATAAACCAAGAGATGAAAGAAAGAATAATTAGTTAAAGAAAGAACGAAATTGAAAAACAATAGCTACCTGTCCACCTTTACTGCTTTAATTAGTTGGTTGCCACTCTACTCAGCGTTCGTTGATTTCGTGTACTCATAACTCTTTTCAGGTTCAGGTGTTGAGCAACTAGAGCCTACGGCTGCAGAGGGTGCTAGGCCTAGTAGAGCTCAGTGGTTGTAGCTTTCTGTTGTACTCCGTTTCCTACTGTAATGAGTAGTTTATTACACTTCCATACCCTTTCATTGTGAACTTTATATTTCTGTACTTATTTACTTTCCTACTGTTGTGGTAGTGTGTACTGTAGTAGTTACTTCTTTACTGCTGTACTTTTGTTACTGTTAGTTGCTTGCATGGTGAATGTGGTTTATTTTACTGCTTTTTGGTTACTTTCTCGTTGGACGACTGGGTTTTGGGATCGGTCGAGTCGGTCCGGTCTCGTGTCCTGTAGGGATTCGGGAACCGAGTCGTAACACATTCCAAGCCTCTTTCCTTGATTTTGAGCTCATTATGGAGCTCTATAAAGAGACCTCATGTCCTGGTCATCCTCCTTAGCCAAGTTTTGCGTCGAAAATCCTCCTCTTCCACCTTCTCTAACCTTTGCAACTTCGGCTCAGATGAGCCTTCTCTGATCACCTCTTCTGGCAGTCCAATCATCAAATTGTACAGCCCTCCAGCCTCCTCTCTTCATTACGCATCTCTCTGGCCAAAGAGGGATCGCTCTCCGCCTCTTCTTCCTTGCCAAACACCTTGTCGTTGACTTTGTCTTCCTCGCATCCGGCCAACCAACGCCAGATACATCTCACCTTCTTTCTCTTTCTAAGTCTTCTCACTCCCTTAATTCTTTCTACCCCCTTAGACCTTAGGTTCAAACACGATATCACATTCACCCTAGTCATCTTCCCTGTGGCCGACACGAACTCTGGCAAACTCACATCTATGCTACACCGCATGAATCCCCACACCACGAACTCCCACACCTTCACTGCACTTCACTAACCAAAAGACCCAACCTAGTTGGGCTTATTGGTCCCTTGCTCCCTTTGTCGAACACAACCTCCGCCGCACTTCTTCTCCAACTCTGATAGCCTACACCTTCCAACCACCACCACTAACTCGCCTTGATACAACGAAGTTTCTGAACACATTTGATTGGGTCGTGAGGCCGTCTTTCTTGTTTCAGGTCTCTAATTGGAGCTCTGCCGCAGCAGTCGTCTTCTTCAACCACGTTTGCATCTCTCTGGCCCTTACTCGACCAGCTACTGCCTGCAATCAATGCAGACTCATTTGTCGAAAATTCCCAGGCCTTCAATCGAGTAAGGAAGCAACAGCCACTGCCTCGATTTAATGGGCTTCGTTCAGTTGCAGCACGTGGAGCTTTACGAAGGAAGGCGAGGGACTTTAGTCCCACATCGTGCATCACCAGAGCTTGCATAGTGTATAATATGCAAAGCTACTAAAGGCTCGTTGCCTCGAATGCACGGGGGGTGAGGTCCCCCATGCATGCCCATATGCATGTGCTCACTCACGCGCCCTCGCCCGCGGGTCTGGGCTGGATCCGTTTACCCGGCTACCTAGGTCCAACTTGGTCTGAGAAAGGGAAATTTGAGGATGGGGGAGGGTTTTGCACTGTAGCACCTCGAGATTCATGCCAACCCTCCCTGTGTTCAAGACTTAGCATTGTGAGGCCTTTTATGCCTTGTACCTGAGAGGCTTCCCTTGTGCCTCTGTGTGTTGTTGCTCCTAGCTCCTCTGAGGCCTTGAGGTTAAGGCGTCTATGCCTTGGTTCTGTTGACTGCTTGGTTACTTTGGTACTGTGCTTTGATATTACTAACCTTTGATTACGGCTACTATTCATATATTTGAGATTGAATTAGAACTTAATTGTAGGGTTCATTTGGTGGTTCAAATCATCATTTTAACCCAATCTTTTTGCACTCTGATACATGATTTTCTTGAGATATTCTTTTGATATACATTGAGCATTATTTTGATTCTACTTGCATATTTTTCTTAATAATTGTGATTAGTGATTGAATTGCTTATAATTGCTCTCTGCAAACTATCTCAAACTCACTTATGTTTTCGAGTTTATAATTTTAAATGTTATATCATTTTTGTTGACTATACTACGACGAGTATCCTAAAACTCGACAAAAGCAATGCAACATAGGTCCTACCTAGGTTCAAGAGTAGGAGTAGGTCCGTTCAAACTAATCAATCACACACAAAAAACACATGAGTTAGTAACCCAATTCTACACCGAATGGTGTATGTCTCGAGAGAGTGGCTAGACTCTCAAATTCACTAAGTACTTTAAACGAGTACAAGGACAAATACACTTTTGCTTTCTATGCATGTGTGACCCATTTTTCTTAACAATTCTAGTATTTATTGATTGTACATATGCTACGTGCCACAAGAATCTCGAGAAGTGGAGATCGTGGCCAAGCTAAGTGAGTGGTTCACAACAACCACCCACGTCTCCACGATCCCTAATAGTTGAATATCATAAGTATGAAGGTAACTGGCATCATCCCAGCAAGTACTTCGAGAGAAGAAATGTCTGATCATCTAGATAAGTGAGATCAGTTTTTCCTCAGGTTGAGCTTGTCATGTAGAGCCCAATCCACTTGGTTAGCTTATGTCATTCTGGCTAGGTTTACCAAATGGCTTATTTTGCTGGATCGACTAATCTTGTCGGACGACTTATTTTGCCAAACCAACTATTCTTGCCGGTCAGTAATAATCAGATGAAAACCAGGTTCATGGGTTAACCAACCCTGTCAGGTGGGCTTTTTTTTACCCACTATGTTCCAGATAGGTCTAACATTCTACTCATTTACCCATTAGGCCTCAAGAGGCCTTGTCTATTTGTTATTAACGGGCCTGTAAGGCCGTAATTAATAGAGAGATTTTCCTTCCTCCATCACAAAGACACATACATGTAATATTTAGACATTAATACCATAACACCTCTACTCCTCTGAAAACACCAGACGAACTAACTACAAAGGGCACTAGAATGTTGTTCACATCCTTCACAAATATGAAAAATAAGGACCAAAGTAACATGATTCATTTAGGACTAGTTTATAGAGAGGTATATCTAACCCAGGTTATCTTGTTTGCATCAAGGGGATAACCCCTTATATTTACAAAAGAATGAAGGCTAACCCTATCTGTATTTACTAAATGAAAGTTAGGAATGAAAGTTATCCTGAGATGCAAAAGGGAAGTATTTACTTGAGAATGGGGGTTGGAATGGGGATAAAGTGGAAAAAGATATCTTTGCCCTTAACATGATAGGTAAGTTGGTGTTTCTTCTATTTAAATTAAATTAAGTTAATGTGAAAGGTTGAATGAAAAATTACTTTCTATAAATAGCCTTATTTACATTTGTATAATGTTCAAACATGTTTATCCCATGGTAGTTTCTTATGAATGTTAATTAACCATTACTATGATTTGTAGGAAGTAATTACACATTGTTAAGTAGTTAATTATGAGATGGAAAGAGCAACAAGAACCCTAAAACTTCCTAAGAACTGTTTTGGATAATTGAATTCTTATTTTTATTTTTTTTAAAATTGAATAAATAAGAGAAAATTTCTGCCATACGAGTTTTAAATTAATAATAAATAAAAAAAGAATGGTTGGTGGAGAGAGAGAGGGGGGGGGGGGGGGGGGGGGTGGGATGCCGGAAGAGAGACGCGGGAGAGATGTGGGGGGAGAGAGCTAAAATTTGACGTCAAAATGCAGAGAGAGAGGAAGATGCAATGAGAAAACATTTCTGGAAAATCAACTCCGGCATTAGAAACCGGGTTATCTCAACCCCTCTCCCAGAATGGTCTGGGATAACTCAGGATAGCAAAGCCAACAAAAATTAGATTACCTTCGAATAGGGGATAAGCCTCCATAAACAAGCCCTTAAACTTCAAAACTCCTTTGATTTTGGAATGCGTGAATCAGTGAAATTCTTGCACTACAAGTTCAATGCAAGTCATTTTTAAGGGACCACGTATGTATATATGCAACCTATGTAGAAAAGGAAAGACACATCGGGTCAGAGAGATAATGAGACTGGATTCCTATTGACACAGAACGGCCCTCTGTTCGAAATAATTACCACGTGAAAATCCCGTTAGTTCACATTCACAGTTGAGTAATAGTATGTGTAAGCATATGGGTATTTAAAAAGTGACGTTCGAGTAGGAAGTATAAATTCCACCAGTCAGATCCCACTGCAGCTTTTTTTTCCCGAAACACATGGACGAGGTGAAAGGTGCAGGTGCAAGGTTGCTGGACGTGAAGGTGCGGGAGCAGTAAGCTCATCGCCAAGAGGTGCAACGAAAGGTTAGTATTCGTTCTTCGTGCATGCGTGCATGGTTGTGATTCGGATTGGATCATGCGGTGAGGATCGCGTGCGCTGGCATGTGCATGCTGTGAGTGCCGGTACATGTGTGCCGTGAACCTTGTGTGTGCTGCTCGTGTGTGCTCGGCCATCTATGAGTGACGTGTGTGTTGCCACGTGTGTGCTTGGTCACCTGTGTAGGTCGGTTTGTGCTGGACCGGATGTGCGCGTGTTGCCACGTGTGTGCTGGGTCGTGTGCACCACGGTTTGTGCTCGATCATGTGTGCAACAATGGCCCAACTATTGGATTTGGTGTCCATCTTGTTGGCTTGTAATGTAGACTATGGGAGGATAATGTCGTAATTAATTGCCTAGTAAATTATTTCCCCAATATTTTCAAACCATGCTAACCAAATTCATCCCCATTCAAGGAGTTACATGTGGCTGTCTAACTTCCCAAAACCTCCCAAGACATGGATGATTACAACTACCTAATTTTTCGCAAATGCAATTGCATAACAAAGTTGTGTATCGATGAAAGAATTGGACTGAGCGAATCACATCCTCTAACGAGGGTGCATCTCAAATGCCCAAATATCGAGGCAGTAAGTATTCTTCAAATCGTAGAGCATTCCCGTTTAATTATGTTCAATACCTATCAACAAGGTGTATCTTTCTGTTCTCCCAACTGAAGCATTAGGTCATTGGAAGCTAAGAATGAGAGACTTAGTGTACTTCCTTGCAAATTACATGGATAGAATTGAGAAAGAACGAAACAAACTGGAGGGAGACGTCTAGGAACTAATGACAAACATCATCATCACTGAAGCCATGGTGGAGGACCTTAAGGACAAGAAGAAGGGTTTTCGAAGGAAGCTGTAAGAGCTTCTTGATTTCTACCATGATAATAACTCTGGCCTTCACGCATAGCTTCGGCACTATCATTTGTAGCACGAGCATTCCCCTTGATTGAAGTGCTAAAAATTTTGCAGACCGTGTAGCCTATACATTATGTGGAATGAACTGGAGTTACGCAAGTTGGCATGTACATAATCGTAGTAACTTAGGTTCACGTTTCTCGTTTATGTTGAACTAATAGCGTTCTTAGTATACTATTACTGCTTATATAATTGCAGACGATATATTTTCTCATCATGTGAATTCATATCTAATTACAAATGCACCTTTCTTTCTATAAGTCATATCTAATATTCAGTTGAAGCTAATTAAATGGGAGACAATACGTGCTGTCGGTAGATAATACAATCAAACAAAGCACCATGTGGAGGTTAATCACTGCCTTCATGTGAATCGATTCACATCGCGCCATTTCGCCATAAAATAACACATCTTCCTAGGATATCTCTGTAGCATCCCAGCATGCAACCACCACTGCACCGAACCATACTGAAGGAACAGGTTGAGGAGACATCTTGGCCAGCATGTGTACGGACGGAACAATGGCACCTGAGGTTAACCATGCCGGCAAGGAAATTGGAACTGACTCTCAACAGAGGATCGACTCCTCCAAACCACCTATCCCCCCAGCGCGACACAATGCAGGAGAGCTAAAGCGGAGGGAACCGAAGAGCTTGACCTCGACGTTGTCGACCTTTTCTCCAAGATGCATCGAAATCAAGAGCTCCAGCAGAGGTATGTTCCTTTCAAAGCCATCCAAACATCTCTCTTTACCTTATATACATGTTTTCGGCACAGTGTATCGTTCCATAGTATAGCGCTAACCACGACGAGAAACATCGAGAAATATAATTCTTCCTACAAAGCTAAGAATGTCAAAATGATACACATCGTACAATTTCTCATGAAGAACGACAACACACTAAAATGATCGTCATGCACAGGTATAGAATTGTATTTCTTTGCAATCACACCTAATAGAACTATACAAATAAGCATATGCACTTTGTTTAACAATAATATGACATACAACAACTACAAAAGTAATCATATATCTATTTCCAATTACTCAAAGTCCACACTAACCAGAGATACACTTATCAGGCATGCATAGAAAGTAAACGTATATTTCTTCACATTACATATCCGTAAATAATATTTTCCATTGACTTACTTTCTCCCGTTTCATACTACACATGATCACATAAATGTCATATTTCTTAGCTCAAATCGATTCACTAATTCCACTTTACAAAATAGGAGACGAAGGAGAAGGCTAACACCACCTGACTCAATGTGAGCACTAACACAAGGAAAATACGGCTTCCATGATAATTTACAATTTTGAAAATTGAATTACACTTTGTAACGTTTGATAGGGAATATGAAACTGACAATGGCTCCCCATCGTAGCAATACATGCACTCAACAACTCCTAACAGGTATGGAGCATAAAGAGTGATTTCAAGAAGTACACATAATGGAAATTACATACAACTAACATATGGAAGAACATTTCCAGGTCCCAAACAAGACTCTTTCAACATAACATGCAATTCTCACCACTCCAATAGTACCCAATTTTCAACTTTACACCAAGGTCATAACCCAAATCAAATTCAAGCTTCCTCGGATCTCATTACAAGTCATTTCAACAATTTCTTCAAACTAATGCGATTTCTCTTTGTAGGAGAAGCCCAAGGTTCAACCAAACAACTTCACAAGAGGACACTTCAAACAGATCATTCCACACACCATCAACATCACCCCTAACAATTCAAACACCACAGGTGAACACAACTGACAGCAGCGCTCCACCTAGTAGAAGGGGGAAGGCAACGCAAAGGTGATCCATATGCATAGAAGAAAAAATGAACTTATAACTACATGACCTACTAACATCTATTCAAACAAAATAGGGAAGACAATAGCACATTTGACTGTAGATCAAGCATAAACGAATTCCTCATCTTGTACAACAAATGCTCAAACCGAGTCAACATTAAATTCAAAGCAACACCATTCGGGTTTTTCGAAGGATATAACTATTTAATGAAGGACATCAGATTATGCGCGCAGCTTATCTCTGCATATAACACAGAATCAGGTGATTTCTTTCTATGCGGCCGCAAAGTTCCATTCAAAGAGAAATAGGTTGCCATCATGATAGGACTCCCACCAAATGGAGAAGAAATAGACCTCAAAGCTGAGAAAACCTGACTGAGGCATCCATTTCGAACAAAGTACTTCCCTAAAGGTGGAACATTGAATGTGTCGAAAGCAAGAAAGGCCCTTCTCGATCTCCAGACCATTGGACCAAATCACAAATTGAATGACCAAGTAAGATTGTTGGTATTGATACTTTGTGCATCATTCCTCCTGATGCATGGAGCACATGCAATATACCCCAAGCTCTTCGTGTACGCTTGTGAACTTCAAGACATTAGATGTTATGCATGGGTGAGGGCAGTATACCAGGTACTCCATGAAGGTTTGAGGGAAATGGAAAACAAAATGTACAGCAACCGAGCAGGGAAGGGATTGGGGTACCTTAAGGGATGTGCACCACTCCAAACGGTAACATACACATTCCAAAAGTGTACAATTCCAATTTACAGATTACAGATATCTCACAAATCTCACTTGCAAGTGTGGACTCTTGAGGTGCTGAACATCATCGAAGCATTGAACCTAAAGGCATATCCAATCCTTTCAAGATGGGACTACTCAAAGGTAGTCTCAAGATTTTTACGAGACTAAGGATTGGATATTGATGACCTCTCACCAACTTATTTCCGCAGAGAGAGATTCAAGATATACAGCGGGGAGCCAAGCTCAATAGTACACACACCAAGAATACAACTCACACCTATAGTATTAAATAGAACAACTCATTGGATACATAATTTACCATTGGAAGACCCAAACCAATGACATCAGAGGCGAAGGATCATTCCACCACCACAAGCATCACCACCACACCAAGGTCAAAATGATCCAACCAACTCCCCAAATCCTCGCCTGCAGAACCAAGATGTCATCAACACAATAAATGAACTCCCATCACTAGTTCACAAGAGGGACAGACAAAGTGAGAAATTAATAAAGGACATGGAAAAGCTGATGAACAAATTTGATACACTTCATGACTCATACCAGACCTGTAGGAAGCAGATATCTGAAATGCAAGCATAGGTTTCACACTTCCTCTCCAATTTCCATAATCACAGTACCTCACAGCACAATAACTAAAACTAACAAGTACCCAAAAGATGCATGGTAGCAGTACACCACAAGTAGTAGAAGATATTGTAACATCAAGGAATCAACACTCACCCATCCCATTGGAACAACAAGTTACTGAATCACATATTTTGAAATGATGTTTTCACAGTGATTTACTCAATACTTACTCTCCATCATCTGAAACTAACCACATTATCACTTCTTCAGATTGCACGCATGGACAACAACACACTGACGACAGGGAACCACCAACATCCACAGCAATCACCTACACAACCGATGTCACTTCAAACTGCATCTGTCCAGAAGGTTCTAAAACATATTTACTTTCATCTAATTCTCTACTTCACTTAACATTCATCATTTTAATCATCATAGACTGAAACTTCCCACGAATATCTATTAATAACTATACCCAACAACATCTTCATTATAATTTTGGCTTATTAAATAAGATGACCATTTAAGTATGTATACTAAACAATATCACTTGGAAGAAGTTAATTATACACTTTATAATAGCATGTGCATATATACATCACTCTTAACTATGGATTGCCTTATGTTAAATGTTCATACTAACAGACATCGTAACACAAGAGGACAAAAAGACATCAATTCAACAGCTACACGTAACGCACAAAGCAGCAAAAGATGAACCCACTCTTCCATCGAAACCTCAGCAGTCTCCCATTCAATTCCCAAAACAGGCAAGTCACGTAAGAATACCTCAAGCATTTTCCTCTCATTTAATCACCAACCTCACCTACTATAACTTACAAATTTATAGGATCCATGCATACACATAAACTCCACATTGACAGGAGCGATTCCCTAACATTCCCCATAATCACCAGTAGAGACTGTGTCACTTGGAAGCCCACACACATAGGTTCTATCCAAGATTCGCTTTGGTGTGTTAAGTATCATTGATTGCAAATTCACACCTTCAATACTCAAACATATCACAAATTGATGTTGATAGAATTTCACCCCCAACCAACAACCAGAGTAGCAATGAATCAACATACACGGATTCCTTCATGAAGGTAAACACTCCCATAAATATAGCAAATCACCAACTTCAGAATCATCACAACAAATGGTAACTGCCATTTTAGGAGGTTGACCATGTTTTCGAAGTTGCGAATAGGGCCACAAACAGGTAACAATAGAGAAGTCCTCCCAAGTCACCCCGCCATGACCCTTCCATTGTAAGAGTTACGGTTTAACAGAAATAAGGGAAAAAATAAGTATTATTTACTATCTGTCTAATTCATGTGTAAGCAGCCAAGCTTTGACCTGCGTATTAGCTAGGAAGAGCCTACTCACAACACTGACGGCAACCACCAATAGCACGAAGCAATTGTAAAGCTACGAGTACCTACAAAACAAAACATCTTAACCACAAACACTAAATCATTTCGACAACAAGAACACATCCAACTAGCACAAAGCAACAATGATGGGTTCGAATCAAACATCACTCATGACCAGTGCACCGTCAACCCATCATTGGTAAGTTAGGTTAACGGGAGTTCAACCCATAAATATGTGCATACCTTAATAGCATATGTTCTCTCAAACTGTAATCAATACACCAATATCCAGGACATGTGGATTCCTCCAAATTCTTCTGGAACAATGACTGAGGCATATGACCAACTCAAAGTGGAGAACCCTCAGTACCAGCCCAAGTATTGCACAGTTACAAGTTTGGCATTGTCATTCATCATGTATTTGTTGGGCGAGCAAACAAGAGAACAGAAATAACTCCAACCTTAAATTGCATATTGTACCATTATTTGACAAGGAAAAGCTACAATTTGGCTCTTTGGAGAGGAACGTGAAACATTAGGCTAGGACAAGAACACAGTCAAGTAAATTGAAGATCAACTCTGGAGAGCAGCCAAAATAGCACGACCAAGATAAGCACATCCTCAGGCAACTCATTTCTCAGGCAAACAGGAAGGACGATATACTTTGGGACTGGTCTGGCATAAAAATTTGCAAGGTGTACCTATGTGAGATGCTGAAGGTTGGAGGGTTCACTAGTAGTGTGGTAACGAAATTAACACTCAACAAATACATATATAATCCAATAGGCACACGTAGCAATGCCTAAAAGTGAGATTTTCAAACAGGTTATAGATGCACATCAAGTTATCCTATTAGAAAGAGCAATTCAGGCAAGGAATCCAAACAACCTCCATTTACTTTCAATGGCAGTAGGGATGGCGGTTCAATAGAAGCAGGAGTCAATATATGTAAAAGAAATTACTCAGCACATATGGAGGCTCCAAAATTGCAATGCAGTGGCACTTCCATTGTACACAAGGAGGCATTAGCACCTCCTTGTTGTATATTTTGACAGGGCACAGTGTGTGCACTACAACAGCATCAGGGAGGCCGCACCATCAGTAGCCACGAATAGATTCTCTGAAGACATGGTAATCAAACTTACAAAATGTCATGTCAAACTTACATCTTTCATATAACCTATAATCAAACAATTTCTGTAGGCATCAAGGCTATGGGCACACCTCGAGGAAGTAAGAAAACCTGACGAGAGGAATTGGGAGATGATCCATGATGCTGTTGAGGCACCACAACAGAAAGCAGGCAGCAATAGTTGTGGGATTCATGTGCTACGTTGGACAAAAAGGCTTATGATAGGATTGAACATTATTGACTCGAAGCAAGATCAATATATTCATGCCTTTCATTCAACATACACAACAGACATTCTCACCAACAAGCATACAATCGTAGATAGCATATAGGGACATGTAGGAACAACTTTTGTAAAAGCATAGATGGAACACTTCCACATTTTGTCCAATTGCTTGTTAAAATACCTTCTTAGTTCTTGGAGCAAATTTATAACAAACATGCTCCATTCAGACTCTATTATTTTAATGCTTTCTATAAAAGTTTCTCTAAGCATGTCTTTACCTCAGATGTGCGGTTTGTATCTTCATTCCATTCGATTATCAATAGCAATCTTTAATTTCAAGTACTAAATAGGAATTAAATGATAACAATTCACATTACTTACATTCCTACTAACCCCCAGAGAACATCACAACTTGTCATGAAACACTCCAAGAATTCACACACCATCACCCACATCAAATTAGCTAATGAACACTTCAGCATACTAAGAATAATGTAAGGAAACAAAACGGATAGAAGAAGCAACATTGCAAGCCATACAACCAGACATGAAAATTGAAGATAACACAGCACAAAACAGAGATATCATTTGAGGGACATCTATCTGAATCAAACAACAGAATAAAGCTGAGAAAGAACTCTTTCAACGGCAAAAGAAGATGTCATCTACTAGCCAAACCAAAGCACGGATAACATACAGACAACACAAAGCAGTAAAATTAACGAATATATACATGAATGAAATGCCAAAACTGAACACGTCATGTTAATATCTTCACACCAATAATCATATAAAATGTACAAGCTTTAATTAAGACATACTCAGTTTAAATAGCACAAATAAAATTTGCAATCATCACAGCACACCTCCTCGCTACGCATAGACAATTGATCCTAATAAGGGTACCATTAGCGAAGGCAACATAGAATTATTGCACATTAAACAAAACCTCCATCATACAAAACAGACAATTCTAAAACACACTGACAATGGTCTCATTCATTAGTAGCGAAACATATAATTAACTCAATGTAATAAAATAACATTCGATGGTTAACACCACATTGCCACAGTCCCTAAAAAGTTAACACTCAATAACTAATTCAGATATACACATACACCTCCAATAAACTAGCATAAAATACAAACTGCACAAAAAATTCCAGCACTACTTTAGCACATTTGCAAACATGATCTGCCAATCTCATTCAAATGGAAGGTCCATCGAAGAAGGTTCTCCCCAATAATACAACAGTAGAATCACCCACTTGGCTATCAAATTGGACACCAGGCACCTAAAACATATGTTCATATTTGTAAGACACCAACATTTCTTATAATAAAAATGAAATCAACAAGGGAATCATACCTTTGTACCCTTGCGTCTCCTTAGTAATGCAACCTCACAGGCTGATTTCCTCCTCCTCTCATGTGGGCGGCCTACCCGCCTAACACATGATGTGCATACATCTAAATAGCCAAAAATGTCTATTAATGCATGTTTTTAGTGTCATAGTAGCATCATGCATTGTAAATATTGCATAACATGCATAATTACGCATTTAGGACAAATTGTATAAATTGTATAGTAATTGTCTCCTTTTAGGGTCAGGGACAAGGAAACTTTTAATCGGGGCCTCAGATTAAAGATCCAACCATACGGATCTAATCAAGGCGATGATTGGAGTTCAACAACTCCAAGATCGTCCTGATCGGACATCCATAGCACCAGATAAAGATCGAGGAAGACTAAAGATTAACAGCCAAGATGGTGCCAATCCGCACTCCAGATGACAAATCCGATCGCACAGATGGGTTCAGATCGATGATCACAGCCTAATGACATGAAAATCGACTTAATTCGACATCCTTGGCACCTTTTACATGTCACAGAAGTTGGATGGCTATGATTGCGCCACGTGGTGCCATCACAATCGCCCAAATCAGTTGCAACACCACTCCCCATCTTCTAAAGGCGTGGCGAGGTGAGATCTGAGCTGTTGGATCTTGATCCAACGACTGTGAAGTGCGCGAGCTTAAAGCGTAAGCATGACAAAGAAGCGCTGCTAGCACAGCAGTCGAGCGGCGTTGTGCGAGCGCGAGATGCACGTTTGACTTGCCATCTACATCGCGCGAGCAATTAATCGCGACTGCATGATTGGCTGCGGGTAGCTCAGATCATCCAATCGCTCGCACGTGCGATCAGACGCACAGTGCGCACGCCCGATCGCATGCGGGCGTGCGGTTAGGCACAGATGAAGGCGCAGGCGAGGACAACTTTAAGCCGTTCAATCTTAAGATAGGACGACTGTGATTGCGAAGACATGGACGTGAGTTTTGCGCACGGCAAAGGAGGAGGCGCACGCGGTGCGTGCACGTCGCCCATGATCAGACCTATAGTAACGAATAAATCTGTCACTAAAGACCTGATTTTAATGCTTTAAGCTTGAAATGACAATTTTACCTTCAATTCCTACAACTATAAAAGGTGACCTAACCTCCACTTCTTCATCCCTTCCTTCACTTCTCTCCCTCTCCAAAGCTCAAGAGAAGCTTGTCCCACACCCAAGATGTTATTCTAGAGCTAAATCCAATTTTCTCGCCCCTGTTTCGAAAGTAAATCCCGCGACAACGATGACGTGCTATCTCGTTCCCGCTTCTTCCTGCTTCATCTTCCTTCTTCCCACTCCGTCCTCCGTCCAGGCGTCGCTCCATCCGACTCGTCCTCCAAGCATTCGTCGAGGAGGATAACGTCTCTCTCCCTTCTTTTTAATCTCTTTCTAGAATAGAATTTTCTACTTTCTAGTTGTAATCATTTCCCACTTTGTAGTCGTAAAAACATTCTGATTATATCAAGTGATTGTTCTCTCTCTCTCTTATTGTTTATATCAATTCCATTGTAATTATCTCATTTTCAAACAAAAACACAAAAAAATATAAATCGTGAATTTTAGATCAACGTAGCCTCCCTGTGTTCGACCCAGAATTCTTAGAATTTCAGTATAAATTTATCTTTTGACGGATTTCTTCGCAAATTGAACTACAACGACGGGTTTTTCGAAACCAACTTCGATTGCATAGTTTTCCGTGCTCAACAAGACACTTAGGGGCACATATTGCACAAATATTCACATCTTCAGGGCAATCTAATTCCTTCAACAAAGAATTTCAAAGGAATGGTTACAACATAACACATTAAGAGATTGTAAACAATAAGCAAATCAAAAAAATTATTAAGAACGTACATTATTTGCAGATGAAGATGTCAGCTGTATATAACATTTCTCCAATTCATTAACACATGCATTATACTTCTCAATTGAACGAGATCCAAATTCAACAAATCTAAAAATATGCGAGCAGATATCCTCGTAATGATCACTAACATCTTCCAAAGGTAAGGCTGAATGACTGGCCTCTGTTGTTATAGCGAGTATCGTAAAGTCCTTCCACCTCCATAGTACATATCGATTAGGAACCTCATCAGGGCCATTATCCAGTAAGACACGAATAATGTGGCTAAACAGCAGACCATCTATCTCAAAGTAATGATAGGTGTAGAAATAGTAAGGCTGATATTCTCGAAATACACCTCATGCATCACATAAACAGGGGTCGTATACTCATAAACCAGAACACTAACTGAAGTATCTTCACCATTGCACACGATACATCCAGCACTACAATACTTCAATCCATCAATCTCATTTTGAAATAGCTTGAACACCCTAGGAGTGTATAATGCACGAATCTGCTTGTCCATCCAAAGAGAAAATTTAAGGGCCACAAGTTTTTGAATGGATTGGAACTCAGCCTTATGGAGATTCTCTTGCTTCGCTAACATGGCAAGCTCATATTACTGCACAAACTGCTTCAACATCGTCTTCGAGTTGGCATTTCCATCAAGGAATGCATTCATACTCTTACTCCTAAAGTAAGCAGGAACCTACATTTTACATATCTCATACATATGGGACATCCAAGTATTCTTCTCAAGGGACCTTCTACGAACCAAATCACTCCATCATCCCTCAAACTCACTTCTTGCTCTAGAGTTATGAATAATACGTTTCACCTCATCCCGCGTACTTACATCACCGCCAAATCGTTGCAGCAACTTCATCATAATATGCCAAAGACATAAGTGATGACAACGCATAGGAAAAACATTGGCAACTATCCTCAAAATTGCTTGTGATTGATCAGTAATAATTCTTAGTGGTACAACACCATTCATACAACACAAACATGTCTTAAAAAGCCAGGTAAAGTGATCGGGAGATTTCGCTTTGTAGAAATATGTTAGAAAAATACGTCGTCGTAGTAAAATCTCATGGTGGAAAAATCCCAGATAAAAAATATTTATTAGTAAAACTAACCACGAAAAGTCAGGTCGTATCCATAGGGAGGAACAACTGCAATAGATTCATAAATATTTGTTATTCCCAATCATAGATGCGAAATCCGTATCAAAATCCCAAGCAACATAAGAAGATAAAGAAGCGTCAAGCGATATTGTAAGAGTGCTAGGGTTCAATCACAATTGTTATCATCATAAAATAAATGCAATTAACCCATAATGGCATGTAATGTAATTAGAATTCAAGAAGTTAAATTTCTCCTCTAGGTCATGAAAATGCTTGATGAGATGGCATGCATTTGTGTAGGAACTTAAGTCAATGTATAAGGAGTTGAGAGCATATGACAAATAGTGGGACCTGTGAAGGCACGCATGCAAAGTGGCTAAATAGAATAGTAAATAAAAAACAAAAATCCAAAACCAACAATGGCATCAAATGTAAAATTTAATGTCAACCAAAGAGAGGATTTGGGTCCTTTGGTCGCACGCAAAGAGGAGTGGATGGCTAGTCGTGGGAAGATCGGAGGAGATCGAGCATGTGGAGCTCGTCGGTAGGAGCAACAGAGGCTGCCGACAGGAAGGCTTGTTGGTCGGCTAGATGGTCGTCATTTCGCTCGATCTAAGGCGGGGTTGAGCTTGTGAGGGAGAGGCAAATCCAGTGGAAGTGATGGTACATTGAACAGAGCGTGGAGGGATTGGCTGTGTGTGGACGTGGATGGTGAGCTTTGGGTTCCTTCCTCCCTATTGGCAGAGAAGAAGACGAAGATGACGATGCTTGGCACTTGTGGATGGGGTCGGCCGGACCTGTTGTGTGAGGCTAAGGGAGTGAGGCTGGCCGTTGAGTGGCGATGGTGGCGTGGTCAGGAGTTCGAGCTCATGAGGAGGAAGGTGATCGATGGCAGCTAGCTGGAGATGTGGATAGCCGGCGAGGATGTCAGCTGTTACGCATGTGAGGGTGGTCACAGTTGTGGTGGCTGGGGCTGGTGGCGATGGCCGCACATAGTGGATGTGTGGAGCGTGGTTGAGGAGGTTGGTTGAGGAGGTGAGGTCACAGTTTTGCCGTGGTTGCATGCGGTCGAGGCAGTGAGGAAGGTGAAGGAACTCTATTTTTCTATGGGAGGAAGAGGATGAATAGGATCAGGGAAGGGGTTTCTTCCTTCCTGGATGTCCAGCAGACTTCTTGGAGAGCTTAACTCGCTACCCCCAGTCCTGTGCGTTCTGCGAGAGAAAGGGATGAAGGCCGTTGGTGGAAAGATGTTGACGCAGTGGTGACGAGACACAGTGGCAAGTTGAGGATGCAGTAGTGGACACGGTGGTGGTGTGGAGGTTGTTGTGGTCAGGGATGTCGGTGTTGTCACCGTCGACTGTGGTGATGGAGTTGGCAAGGACGTGGGCGAGACACGGTGGTGGACGTGGCCGATGGTGGAGGCTCGCGGTGGTGGTGGTTCAGGTGGAGAGGGAGTTCCTCCTTGTCCTGGAGGAAGATGATGGAGAGCAAGTTCCTCTCTCGCGAGAGAGGAGATAGTTCTAGGGGTGTACATGATGAGACCGCATTTGTTGGTTAATCGAATGCATAAATACCTAGATATTAGAAGGATTTCTACTTGTACATAGCATGCTTAGATTTATAAATAGATTAGTTTATAAATATGATGGCATGCTTGTTTTATCCATCACATTCATAGTAATAGAAGGAAATATAAATTATGGTGGCATGTATGCATTATATGCATCATTTTGGAATAACTCTGTAAATAACCCATTTTCTTTTTATTTTATTTTTTTCCCCGCAGTGCCAACCGTCGACACCGCCACCACTTCACCGTTGCTGCCAAGTTGTTGGAAGAGCCGAGTCCTCGGGGATAGGAAACAGATTAGGAGAGAAAGCCGCAACAGCAGGAGGTTTTAAAAATAAAAGGCCGGGCTTCTGGAGAAAAGGATCTTCTTCTTCCCCCCCTGCGGGGATATCCTCCATCTCCACCACCGTGAATGAGGCGTGCACCATGGACTTCAGCGAGCACCATGATCTCTGTGCACCTGCCTCCCGCCGTCGTCCTCTCGACAGTCGCACGGTGACAGCATGTGGCCACCACCACAAAACCCCTCACCGTGCTGCTGCACCTGCAAACAAGCCAGACCACCGCGTGCCCCCTCACCACGTGCAACACACCACGCACCGCTAGCCTCTCACCTCTCTCACCGTGCGCTACGCCCTTACGTACCCGCAATCCCTCGCCTACGCCAACTCACCGAGCAACCGCACCAGCAAGCACACGCTAGCCGTACATTCAGCAGCGCCTCGCGCGCAGCACACCACGCACCGCCTGGCCTCTTCCTCCTCCTCTCCATCTCCTTCTCCACCGGCTATGAAGGAACCCAAAGTTGCAGCCGCCTCCTCGCTTCCTACAGCCATTGCAAGCACCCAAACTCATCGTCGACCTCGCTGTTCTCCTCGTCTCATGCCCCCGACCCCAATGCGCCCACCAGTTGCACGCCACGACGCATGCGAACGCCACTTGCCGTCAACGTGGCTGACATTCTCCTCTGCCATCTAGCCACATCTGACCACCTCCAGCCATCGCATCACCACCATCGCAACAGCCATCCTCCGACGTGCCTCCATCACTCACGGGCCGACAGAAGATCCCTCCTCTCACACGCACGAAGGAGAGAGAAGGAATGCTCTGTTTTCCTTCCCATTAAAAATTACAAACCTTGAAATTGTGGGGGAACACTATTCCCTTATTTAATGAATTAAATTATTGAGGTGAATTTGCATAGCCATCCTTCTACTTCATCAAAATTGCTTGCAGATGAATATCTCTCACGTATGCATGTCATATATATTATGGTAAACAAGCTATATTCTAGAAATTAGTATTTATGGTGTTTACTAGTATCAAGATCATTATTTTACATGATATTATATAGTGGTGATTTTGTAAATGCACACCTGTATTCTTGATTAATTATTTAAAGCAAGAAATTATGTTGAAAACATGTGCACCAGTTAGTATGCATACACATTGAGATTTCTTGAACAAATAAGACATTCAATAGGCTAATTCCTCTTTGCGGAGACAGCCTAACTATTTTCGTGGTTAGATTCTGAGAATTAAAATGTTTTGAAAAGCGATTTTCTACCACGCAACAAACTATAATGACACGACATTTTATGTTAAAGTTTTCAACGAAAACGAAGATCGCTCTTTCAAATGGCGCCGTTGCTGAGGAGGAAACACTCCTATTAATTTTTTCAGGAATTTTATGTTATTTTTATGCTATTTTTAAAGCTTTTCTGAATTACTAACTGTGGATCTTCTTCTGTACAAAAAACACGCCACGAATGCAGCGGGCACGCACGGCGGAGACGATATCCTTGGTGGACCTTAACGCCACCTAGAGGGCAGCAACAGGAGCACATGGGCCTTGATCCCACATGTGTGGAAGGAAGATTGGCGACTGGAGATCTGTTTATACTTAGATTAGGTTGGATAGACCTTAGACATTTAGTTTTTGTCTTGTGGACCCGTGTTGGGCATTTTCGGGAGTGTGTTCCCATTTTGTTTAGATTATAGGATTATTTGAATTGTTTGACCTGCATATTGGTTAGTTAGTTAGATTAGGTTTGTTTGCTTATTATTATATATATATATATATTTGAACTGCCTGCTAGAAGCTGCATATCTATAGGGCGACCATCTAGGATTTAATTAGCAGCATCTAGCTTTTCTTTTTGCATGTAAACATCCTGCATTGAAGAGAGCTGGAGTAAGATACGTCTTTTCTTATGCATTAGTTATCTACACACGCATTGCATTTGGACTTAATTAAAGAAGACCATTTATGCTGATTTGAAAATATTAATCAAGTGGTCACATTATTTCTTGAAAAGAAAGAAAAATATACAGGAAGTGTTTGAATAACGTGACTGCGATTTTCAAAAGGAAAAATCACTTTTCACGGTGTGATGCACACTTCCTACATTGAGCACGTACTATAGGCACTGCATTAGAACTTAGACCCTTAAGGCTATGGGCACCGATCTCTTTATCGGTGCAGACCCTCCTATCATGCTTTGTGGTGGTGGTACTATCTTTTGACCAAGTGTTTTGATACTTCACGTAGGGGGACAACCTTAAAGGAACAAAAGGGTAGTCTAGGGGCACTGTATATGCATCGCCTCAAAAGAAGGGTTCGCCCTACTTGCATCCCTTTGTTCGTTGTTGGAGTAACTTCTTACTTGATCACCTGGAAGTATCATCTAAGCAAAGTATAGGTCCTAGGGCACTCGAAGGTCAATTTAGGGTGCGTAATTGCTTGACAACTTGATTGATCACCCAAAAAGGACTAAAAGTAACCTCAACCTTCTTAACAGTCATTGACCAAAAATTTCAAGTGGCTCATTTCTCTTATACCACTTACGTGGGAACGAAGAAACACTGCCTTGACTATATTTGGCCAAGCTGAAGAGATTGGAAGAGGACTTAAAGAATTTTAAATCAACAAAAGACCTCCTGCCTTGTGTTTACTTGGCATGTGCATGATAGAGCTCTCTAGGAGGTTTTATGTTTTAATCTATCTAAGTCCTAAGAGAGTTAAAACATTTAATTAAAAGAAATGGACTATCCTTACTCCTATCATTTTAACCAGGATCCTTACTCCTATCATTTAATCGATATTTTAAAATACTTTGTCATAGTATTGGTCGAAATCGCATGAAAACAAATACAATTTATACTCAAATTTAAAGTCCGAGGTCGAATGTAGGGAACAACTAACAATTAATTCTCAATATCACAATTTAAGCACAAGATAACAATATTTATTGACAAATTCAAGCAATAATGATATATTTATCATAGCAAATTTCAATAATGCAAAAAGATTAGGGTAAAATGGTGATTTGAATCACCAGTTACCCTAATTACAATAATAGGAAATGTTTAAACAATATCAATCAATTTAATCCATGCAAGCCAAGTGCACAATGCACTATCAGAGATATTAGATGATGGAACTCCTTATCAGACTGCTTAAATGCTCAGATGCTACAGTGCAAAGGCACTGTCCTCAGTCCTTCTTCTCTTCTTACGCACAAGGAAAAACTTCTTCCCTTCTTCTCAAGCAAAAGGGGAGGCACAACATAGAGGCATGATTGCCTCCTAACAACTAAGTGTAGAGAGGGCATAGCTGAGGGCAAACTTCCCCCCTCTCTCTTCTCTTCTTTCTCTCTATCAGAAACTTGAATGGATTCGGGTAATTGGACCCACTCCCAACTCGCGTGGTGTGAGCGCAGGCGAGGGCACGTGTGTTGGAGCGTGCGAGCGGGACCTCACCCTGGTGCTCTCGGAGGCAACTGGCTAAGGGCACAAATTCAATTTATCTTACGTGGCTACTTCGTCAGGCACCAATGTGGGACTATGTCCCATGGCCTTCTTTGAGTGACGGCTGCAGAAGATGGATCTTCCAATTGGTGTCGAAGGAGGCGCTGGTAGCTTCAATTCTGGACCTGGAAGTGCACTTGGAGCTAGGCCGCTTCACCTGGGCGTGGAAGTGAAGATGAACAAGGTCGGAGAAGAGCGACTGAGGCTGGAGAAGATAGCGGTGGTGGTGGTTGTCCGGTAAGGCACCAGAAACACAAAATAAGGGCGCTAAGCCCCAATTAGAATGCTCAATAGCTTTGCTGTGGGAAGGTGAACATAGCGGTGGCGGGTGGAGGGTGTATGGTGGCCGATGGATGCTTGTCGGTGACGAAGAGGGAGCTATGGAGGTGGGTTGGCCAGTGGAGTTATGGAGAGGGTGAACACCCTAACTGATAGAGGCCTTTTGTTGTGGAGGTCGAGGCAGAGCTAATGGAGTTGGTGGCGGTGAGTTTTGTGCGGTGGAGCCAATTGGAGGCTATGTCGGAGCATCACCGAAGGTAGGGAAGATGATGGCATTGGGGTTAATGTAGTGGTCGTGCGTGTGTTACTAGTGTGGGAAAAGGGAATAGAGGTGGAGAGGAAGGTATAGAAGGACTTATGGGGGAAGTAGGAGGATGGAGGGCACCAGTGATGGTGAGCCAGAGTCGAAGAAGATGAGGGGGTCTAGCGATGTGGTGGCGACGACGAAGAGGCAGGAAGTAATCCCTCTTTGGCTAGAGAGATGTGGAGGAGGCAGCGAAAGGTAGAGCGTCGTCCAATTTGATTATTGGATGGCCTGACGAGGAGGAAGGAGAAGGTCGCTGGAGCAAGGTGTGGAGGTGGTCAAAGGAGGAGGAAGAGGGCTTTTCTGAGGCCAAAACTTGCTAAGGAGGTGAGATTGTCCATGAGGGTCTTTTATAGGCCAACCACAACAAAAGAGATATAGCAAGTTAGTATCAAATCAAAAATTGTAATAAAAAATTCTAAATTGCGTGTTGCTCCCCGACAACGACGCCAAAATGTTCGTCACGCTAAATCAGTATTTAAGAGTATTGCGTTGTAGTACAACCGAAATAACATTCAAAATAGATATATTTTTATTACTCGAAAAGATTTTCGAGGTCAAACACAAGGAGCAAATTGGTATTTAGAAATCAAGATCACAATTTAAACTTGAAAGAAATTGTAATAGTAGTAGTATCAGAGTGCAAAAATATGGGAGTAAAATGGTGATGTAGATCACCAACTACTC
The DNA here is from genome assembly GCA_037157565.1 of Thalassia testudinum. NCBI lineage: Eukaryota > Viridiplantae > Streptophyta > Magnoliopsida > Alismatales > Hydrocharitaceae > Thalassia > Thalassia testudinum. Next base: position 59,929,994 of record JAZHRO010000013.1, on the reverse strand, counting down.
CTACAATATCACCAAATGATTCAATATATAGATATGCAATGAGGCTAAAATTTGTCTTCTGATTCTTTAATCAGATGACTTAAAGTGATTTCTTCTTTTCTTTCTCTTCTCTGTCTTCTCCTTCCTTCTTTTTCTTCTTTGGTTTCTGACTTTCTTTTTCTCTTCATGATTATTCTCTTTCTCTTCTTCTTTCTACCTTTGCCTTTCTTCTGCCTTGGCTTCTCCTTCTTCTTCCTTCTTCTTCTTTTGGCCTCCTCTTCTTCAGCTCCTGCCTTTGCTTTTCGTCTGCCCTGGCTTCGCCTTCTTCTTCAGCCTTCTTCCTTCTTCAACCTTCTGCCTGTGCCTAAGTGTTGGAATAATCTCTTCAGAGCAAAACCCCCCTTCCCCTGAGTAGCTTTCCTCACTTTCACTCTTCTCTATTTTAGAGCCGCTCTCCCAGAGCCTTCAGCCGGTCAGGTAATCGGGCCTAGCGTAGACCTAGGTCCAGACTCATCGGCGTGTGTGGTGAGCGAGGAGTGGATAGGTCGGGTAGTCGGGTCATGGCAAGGTCTGCATATTAGGTGTCGCGGATGAGTCCGTGAGAGGGGGAAGGAGGACCTCACCCTTAGTGTTGGAGGCGATAAGCCTCTAACACTTTTTCCCTTTATGCGTACGTAGGCGGCCTTCCACTTTCGAGGTGGGACTAAATGTCCCACCTTCGTTCGCACGCGGTAGTAGCAGATGGTTTCCTCAATTGGCAAGGCTGCAGAGTTGTTTGATGCCAATAAAAAGCCTGGATGTGTATGCGCCTCAAATCCGCACCACCTAGGGGTCTCTCCTGGAGCAGAGCGCAACCTAGAGTGGCTTGAAGCTTGCTTCAAGCTTGGCAGTAATGGCATTCAGTGGCTGAACCTGAAATCACTAGCACAGCCTTGTGGCCACGTCAAAATGTTTAGAAAGGGTCGTCGAAACATGGCGAAGATGCTACAGTGGTTGGTGTGGCGTGGGGGTGCCTGTGCGAGTGTGCCTAGGGTGCCTGTGCGAGTGTGTGTGTGCGAAGGTGTGGGTGTGTTTGGTGATGTGCGTAAGCGAGTGGCGCAGTGAGTGGAGTGAGGGGAAGTGCTCAGTGGAGTGCGAGGAAGCTTATGGGCTTGTCGACGAGGGTTGGTATGGCCTGTGGAGGTGGAGCGGCCTCGCAGGAGTTTATGGTCAGAGATGGCAGGGATGGAGGTGATGGAGGTCGGCAGTGCTCGATTTTGAGGAATAAAGGGTGGAGAAGAATGTAGAGGGGAGAGTGAGCTTATCTAGGAGGTGAAGAGACGACAGGGGTGAGCAGAGGCATCGGGTCTGGTGTGGCCGACGCTGGAGACGAAGAGTGGTTTCAGTGAGTGGAGATCGGCGAGGATGAAGAGAGGGAGATGCCTGCAGGTACGGCAAGGTGCGAATGAAGTCAAGGAGGAGGAATTCGCTGCAGGTCTGGCAGTCGGATGACGAGGAGGAGTAAGGGAGGTTGCCGGATGTCGAGGAACCTACAGCCATGAGGAGAAGAGAGGAATCAGGGGTGCTCGCAGTTGAATTCGATCGTGGGGTGATCGGAGGGGTCTGGGCTCCTTTAAATAGAGCTCTAAAGGGCGGTTTGGGCTTGGGAAGCAAGCTTCCCAAGCAAGGAAAGCTTGCCGGAGTTGGAATCCGTTAGGATACCCATGTCTCTCATGCGTTCGCATGAGAGATTGGGAAAGAATCTGGGATCAAAGATGGGTTCAGATTGGAGGGATTTTCTCAGAGAATCTCTCTTCCAATTTTGGAGGAGATCCTCTGAGCAATTAGGGAGAACTCTCCTTCCAAAGCTCGCCGGAGTAGGATTCCTCCGCTATAATGGTGAAGGGACCTAATTGCGAAAATGATGAAGCTAGGGGGTTGTTTCTAAGGGTTTTTGAAAGTTAGGGGTAGAAATGTAATCAGGTTGGACCATTTTGCAAACTAAGTCAAGGGAAACTCATCTTGGGTCCCAATTTTGGTACAAATCTAATTTGGACCTAAGGAATCAAATGGTGAAGTTGGATTTTGGGTTTGACCTCATTTGATTAGGAAATTTATGCAAAATTCCAATTTATGGCAAATATCTGTCTGAGACCCTATTATAGGTCAAGATCGGTTCCAATGGCTAAATTGAAGGTACTAAACCCTAGATGATATTTTTATATGATTTTTAGAGGATTTAAGTAAATTTTATCCTGATCAGAGCCTTGGTTAATCAAGTGGGTCTGTTTTAAAGTTTCAAGAAGTCATTTAATTCACAGGACTCACACAAACCCTTTTCTGTTTGATCCAACCCACTTATTATCTTATTAATACCATTTGACCTTTGTTTAGCCCTTGAGAAAATCTGTTGTTGTACTGCATTGGTAAAATTATAGTTTTACCCCTTATTTCTTATGTTTGTCTCAAAAAGGTTCTGCAGTGAATTATGACCTTCAGGTGGTTATTTAGGAGCATTTATTCTCTCAATTGGATCAAAATGAACTAATTATGGCTCATGATGGTGTTTTCATCATATCCCCATGCCTAGCTTTTGCTAGTACCTTAGTAGAATTTTAAGGTTTTAACTTTAATTCTAGACCATGAATTCCTTGATGCTCAAAACTATGATGTGTGCTTTCTTCTGTTGATTAGGTTTGAATGCCGATAGTAGGCTTAGAGGTACTCAAGTACTAACCAAAATCCGGACCTGACAAGCTCTAGCCTCAGTCTACCACGAAGGTTTTTAAGGCCAACAGGAACTGTCCTAAGGTTCGTTGGACTCCGCGGTTAAAGCACCCATGCTTGTAACATATTTTAGCCTCGGTTCAGTTTGCAATGCATTTTTTGTAAGAGAGAGACAGGGGAATTTTCTTTTAGGAGAGTCTTCTGTCTCTTTTCCTTTTATTTTTAGCTTCGGATTAGCTTCACAACACGGTCTGTATCGGATTCCTAGTCGCCATCATCAATCCTCGAAGGGTACCTGACAATCAATGCTTCAATATAGCACTGCCCATGGCAACCCCCAGAATCCTAGCTTTCGAGATTTCGAGATAATCCCGCCCATGACATTCTGTAGCTAAGTCCAGACCCTACCAATTGACATTTCGTGATAATGCCGGCCATGGCATTTGAACCAGCATAGAGTGCTTACATGCCCCCGATAGGATATGTAGATATCCTAAGAGACAAGCACTGAGGAGATGATATGTTATTGCGCATCTTCGAGGGGAATTTCCCGCCTCTCCATGCCGGGAACTCGTCCAAATCAACTTGTGTTGATCAGCCAATCTAGGCGACTTTTTCATAATGATTTAAATGCATTTGCGTGATTTTGATACTTATGCACACTGAACCAGATTGTGTGTGGATTGGGGTGCTTAGGTTACTGAGTCCCGCAAACCAGAGGTCAGTTAACGAGGTCGAATACTCCCTAAGCCTTAGACCTAATACTTAAGCTTCACATTTTGCCCAACCTCTTAAGGACTATCCAGATCTTAGCGGATACTTGAATTTTTAAGCCTAGGAGTATAGCCCAAGAGGCTTAAAATCAACGTTCCTACTAATCTCTTTTGTATTTTATTAGCACCTTTTGCCTTTCATTTTCTTTTTCTTGATATGGTCTAGAACTCAGTTAATCCCTTAATTTCTTACTAATGACTATCTCTTTTCTTTTTCTTTTCAACTTGTGCTCCTTTTTGACAGTTTTCACTTTTCCCTTTTTTATCCTCAAGATTTGTATGGACTCAAAATTTTCTCGCCTCTCATTTTTTGTTCTTTTTCAAGAAATTTTTTATTTTTTTGGTATTTTTGGAATATGTGATTTTTTTTATGAAACTTTTTCTTGTGAGATGATTTTCACGACGTTTTGCACTTTCATAACCCCCCATGCCTACTATTTGCAATGACCCCATTATAAATTAGGTGGGTTCGAGTTTAGCTTAGCTCATTCATTGGAATAGGTTCTGGGTGGGCGAACGGGTTGAGATGACTGTTTGTGGACGATTCAAGCTCAGGTACGGATACCTGAGGTGGGGTCGGCTGTTCTAATGGATGAATCCTAAAGTGTAATATGAATTCAGCATAAGAATATCAAGGAAGGTTTAAGGTTTTTCAAAAATGACGGGTTGCCTCCCCTTAAGCGCTGAGTTTTATGCCATCGGCTGGGCGTAATGAGCTCAGGGAGAATGGAGGGTAAAGGATGTCTCGGCCAAATTTGTATCGGTAAGGTCAATGAACGGTTTGAGTCTCTGACCGTTCACGACAAAAGGTTCTGAATCGTGGCTGAATAGACTGATCTCGATGGCTCCATTTCCAAAGATTCGTCGAACGAGGTAAGGTCCAATCCATTTTGATCTGAGTTTTCCTGAGAATAGTTTGAGCTTGGCATCAAAGAGTAGGACTTTTTGATCAGGGTGAAAGATCTTTCTAGATATGTGCTTGTCGTGAAAGGCCTTAACCCACTCTTTGTAAATTCGTGAGTTCTCATACAGATCGTGACGTAATTCATCGATCTCGCTCATATGAAGCTTTCTGTGGGTTCCAGGCTTAGAAAGAAATAGATTGCAGTTCTGTACTGCCCAATAGGCTTTGTGCTTCAATTCGACAGGGAGGTGACACGCCTTCTCGTACACTAATCTGAAGGGAGACATACCTAATTGGATTTTGTGGGCGGTCCTATAGGCCCACAAAGCTTCCGGAAGTCAGGATGATCAGTCTTTCCTGTCAGGTCGAATAGTGCCCTGGAGGATTTTCTTGATCTCCCGATTTGATAGTTCAGCTAGACCATTGTTTTGGGGGTGATAGGGGGTAGAGATTCGATGTGACACCCCATACTTGGTCATCAGCGATCTGAACTGAGCATTAGTGAAATGGGTCCCTCCATCAGAGATTATAGCACGTGGAATCTTGAACCGAGAAAAGATGTTTTGATGAATGAATTTGATAACCACCTTATGATCATTGGTTTGGGTCAGAATGTCTTCGGTCCATTTGGACACGTAGTCAACAGCGAGTAGAATGTACTCGAAGCTGTCCGAAATAGGAAAGGGTCCCATAAAATCAATCCCCTAGAATCAATCCCCTAGATGTCAAAGATTTCCCATATAAGAATCGACTGTAAGGGCATCATATCACGATGGCTCATGTTGCCAAAGATCTGACAACGAGTGCATGCCCTACAGTGATTGTATGCATCTTTGAAAATCGTGGGCCAATAGAAGCTGCACTGGAGGACTTTTGCTGCGGTTTTATGACCTGAGAAGTGTCCACCGCATGCCTGGTCATGGCAGAAGGATAAGATGCCCTGTATTTCCGCTTCTGAGACAGATCGTCGAATGATTTGATCAGCACCGATGATAGGTCCATTTTAGTGGACTAATTTAGTGCTTAAGTAGAGTATTATTGGGACAAGAATTTAATCTAAATCATGTTTAGTATTGATAAAATGATGTGAATTTTAGATTTATCATTTCATGTATTAATTGCATTAATCTTTATATGGGAGGATTAATTATTCACTTTAAAAGGCAAGGGTATCACATCAAAGCTTGCCTTGAGATATGTGGGATTTTGTTCTAGTAAAATATAGCAAGGGAATAAATTTTTAGAGGCATCCTTATATGTCTCTCAATGATTCAAGCACATTCCCTTATTTACTTTTTAATTTCTCTCATGAATCTATCTCTCTCCCTCAATTTTCTCCTCTCTGTTTGGTAACATAAAATACTCTCTTTGACTCTTTCCTTCTCTGACTCCCTCTCTAATTCTCTCTCTCATTTTCTTTATATAATAGGCAAAAAAAAAAGGCGTACTGAATCCCATCTCCCCTCCACGGGGAAGAAGCTCTCCTCCACCTCTCCTCTCTGCAAGCAACCACCTTCACCATGTGCCTTCTTCACCACCACGAGCCTCCACCGTCAACACTGCGATTTCTCCCTTGCCACGACTGCGAGTTCCCCACGACCGCACTCCAGCAACCTCAATCGCGTGCCTACGACTCCGCCACTGTGAGCCCTTCAACTGTAACCGTACTTCCTCTCGATGAGAGCGTGGTGATAGTGCGCTCCTCGATGCCACACCCTCCTCACTGCAATCATGTGTCTTTCCCCCACCGTGCCGACCACTCACCGCTCTCCTCGGTGCCTACCGCGCGTAGCTACTCGCGTGCGCAATAGGCACAGCACCACCAACAGCTCCATACTTGCGCACTAGCCCTCACGCGCTCGCAGCAACGCGGCCAGCCACGTGCATAGCCCCTCACGCTCCAGCCCGATGGCCTTCCTCCTCGCGCAACAGGCACAACCACACCTCCATTAGGCATTCCCCTTCCTCTCCTTCTTCATCTTCAACCTCCAAACAACCATGGAGGAACCCAACACCGTCGATTATGCCCCACACACAGCCACCTCTCCGTGCCACCATTCTCTGTGCCGTCACCCCCGTTGAGCACTCCTCGACCCCACGAGCTTGGCCACGCATCCAGACACGGTCATAGCAGCCACGACCGTCGACGAGCCATCAACACCGTTGCCTCTCTTCCTCGTCGTCGACTGATGAGAGCCTCATCATGAGCCCTAACTAGCTTATTTTGACCCATGAAAAAGAATAAAAGCTCCTGCATAACTTAGAAGAGGGCCTAATTGAAGGAATAAGTGTTCTGAGAAGAAAAATGAAATAAAGGGTAAAACTGCAATTTTACCATTGCAGTACTTAAATGGGATTTCTCAGAGACAAAACATAGGTCAAATGGCTAAATAAGATAAAAAGTGAGTTGATGAAAACAGAAATGGGTTCATGTGCAATCTAGGAATTAAATAACATCTAGTAACCCTAAAATAGACCCACTTAATTCAACAAGGTTATAGTCTGGATAAAAATCAATTAAACCCTCTAAAATTTATGGATTAATATGCCCTAGGGTTTAGAACATTCAATTTGGTCTTTGGAACCTAGTTTGACCTAGATTAGGGTCCTAGCTCATCAATTGACCTAATTTAGGTTTTTACACAAAATATCCAGTCAAACGTGGTCAAACCTAAAATCAAACTTTACCATTGGATTCCTTAGGTCCAAATTAGGTTTGTACCAAAATTTGGACCTAAGGGGAGGTCATCTTGACCTACTTTGCAATTTAGTACACCCAATTACATTTTCACCCTTACCTTTTGAAAATCATTACATAAACCCCCCTAACTTCCTCGCCACTCTTACAAGCAGGTCCCTTCACTATTATTGGGGAGAAATCCTACTCCGGCGAGGATTAGAGAGGGAATACTCTCTGATTCCTCAGAGATCTCCCAGATTTGGAAGGGAGATTCTCTGAGGAATACCCTTCCATCTGAACTCAATCATGATCCCTGATTTGCACCCAATCTCTCATGCGAACGCATGAGAGATTTGGGTACTTAATTGTTTCCATCTCCGGCAAGGATTCCTGTGCTTGGAAGCTTGGCTTCCAAGCATAGGAGTCCCTGCCTGTGCCTATAAATTAACCCTCATCTCCGGCCACACCTCCTCAGCTTGACTTGGCCGGAATTCTACCTCAATTTCCTCTTCTTCTCCTCCGGCAAAGGGGTCGAGTGAGCTCCGGTGAGCCCCCTTACTCTTCCTCGTCGCTCTACCACAAAACCAGTGGCAGAGCCGTCCTCCTCATCCTTCTCCGCGTCGCGCAACACCCGCACGAGCTGCCCTAACCCCATCGTCGCCGCCATCTTCCTCCACTGGACGCTTTCTTCTCCGATGACAGTAGGTACTGCCGGCCGCCTTCTCGCCCCCTTCGTCCCCTTAGTTAGGTTAGAACTGCTCTTCTCTATCTCCTCTTTCATTTCCCTCATCTTATTTCACCAAACGCTCCTCGACCGCCGCTGTTCACCACCATCTTCTTCATCTTCGGCCACCCTCTGGCGAGACACTCCCATCACTCCGCAGCCCTACACGTCTCGCCGACCACCGCATAACCTTCGCCATACTCCACTGAATAACCTTCGCTCATCCACAGGCCCTCTACATCGCCACAACTGTCCCCTGACCAAACCAATCTGTCCAGCCACAGAGCGACCTAGGCACGCAACCCTAGGCCACCCTGTGGCCTGCCACCTACTGCCTCACCTTTGCCGTGACACGACGAAGGTGCTCATGTGGTATGATTAAGCAGCAAGGCTCTTTTTGTGTCAGGTAGGTTTCGAGCTCCAACCGCCATTAGCGGTGACTCAAGGAGGTCGCAAGCTCGTCCCAGCCTGCAGTGCTTCAGGAGTCCAGGTCCAACTTACTCGGGGAGGCCGCGCAAAGGCATCTGTTCCAGAGAGTGGCACCGCGAAGCCTGTGGTGCTGCAATTGGAGAACGCTCTCCTGCTGGTGCGCGCGAAAGAGCGGTGGAACAATAGTCCCACCTCGGTAAGCTATAGGGTGCTGGAGTGGTTTAAATAGATTTTATGCTATGCGCTTGTTGCCTTCGATAACACTTGGGGTGAGGTCCCTCACCTAAACACCACCTCGTCCGTGAGTTCATCACACAGATCTAGCGCGTCCCGACCCGACACCCTTCTGAGCACTCCTCGCGCACCACACCCACGTTGGTGCGCCTGGACCCGAGCGAGCGACCTGACCCGTTTACTCGGCACTGGGAGAGCATGCTAAAGAGTGATACAGAGAGAGAGACGTGGGTGTGGGTAGAGGGGTAGGTTTTGCTCCTCTTTGGTTTGTGCAGGGAAGGAACTGAAGAAGGCAGCAGGGACTTAGCCGCTGCAAGCAAAGGAAAAGAAGAAGGAAGGAAGCCATCGCAGAGGAAAAAGAGAAAGGCAAGGCAGAGGGAAGAGACGAAGGAAAAAGAGAAGAGGAACTGAAGAAGGAAGAAGAAATAAAGAAAGGGAAAGACAAGCAGAAGAAGAAAAGAAGCTGAAGGCAAGGGAAACAAAACCAAGGAAGGAAGAAGAAGAGAAGCAGAGCCAAGGAGAAGAAGACCTGTAGAGAAAAGAAGGAGAAAGATACTGCAAAAGAAGAAAGAAGCAAGGCAAGAGAACTGTAGAGAAGAAAGAAGAAGCATAAAGAAGAAAGGAAGAAAATAAGAAGAAGAAGAACATGAACAAGGGAATTCTTTTTGCCACAATTGACTTTTAAACTCATGCATTTATATATTTTGAATTAAGTTTTGAGTAATTAAGTGTTCAATTACATTCTTGAGATTAGTAATAAATTCCAATTGCTCGCTGTGTTCGACCTCGGATACTTAGGTTTTCGAGTAATAAATTTTTATTTGTTGACAATGCTTGATCACCTATACTATGATGTAACTAACTGTTAAAACACGATCAAGACGCGTCAACATCGGTGTCGACTCTGGCTGCCGTTTGGAGAAACACCACCACCACCACCATTTTTAAGCCCTCGTCGCGGTTGACCTTCCTCGAGCTCCTCAGCTTCCGCCGTCGCTTCCTCCTCGCGCGAGGTCAAGAGGAAGATTTCCTCTGTTTTTGGGTTCTATTAGTATTTACCAAAAATGCCATTGTGGAATACTATTCAAATATTTTGTTGGATTAAATTATTTGGGTGAAATTGTGACATTATACTTATTCCTTTTCATATTTAATTTGCTCCTGTTATGCATATCAATTCTCATTGAAATTGGTATCAGATTTGCATGTGACTAGAAATTACATACTCTGCCACTACACATGCATCATTTACATATTTTTGAGAGCTTGATTTATGATGTAAAATTTACATAAATAACCCTCAACTTCTAATGAAATTGAAAGTTACATTCTGAGCTGCATATTCATTGAATTGATTTTATGAATATTTCTATGAACATGATGGCCCCATAGTCATGAATCTATCGGTCTGTCCTCTCTGTGGATACGACCTGAAGTGTGGTATTATTTCAGTATTTTAGTAACTTTGATTGAGGTTTTTTCTACCACATTACATATTGCAACGGCATATTTTTCTGACATTATTTTTGCAAGCGAAAAACCTCGTGATCAAATGGTGCCATTGCCGTGGAGGCAACAGACGCAATAGATTCACCTGATTTTTATTTCTAATTATTCTGAGTTGCACATTTATCTGATCATTCTTTATCTTTCTGTGTGAGGAATTTGACGAGGCAACAGGTGTAGTAGAGCGACGACATCTACCTTGAGCGACGTTCACACGTGGAGAATACATAGGAGACCTGGATCCCACTCTCACAGGGGATTCTCCTTCGTCGCAGTTTGATTTCTATCTTCTCGCCCTTGTAGTAATTTGGGCTTATTTTCAGGAGTCTGTCCCCACATTCTTTAGAGGCTAGGGCTATATTTTTATTGTGTGTGAAAGTTAAATTGCTGCTTGCTTACCTCTAAAACAAACAAAAGAAAATATTGAGCTGCCTATTTAAGAGTTGCATACCCTTAGGTACGCGCATTTAAGGGTGATTGAGCAGCATACTAGATCTTTTCTCTGCATTGTGTACATCATTGCACGACGATTGTTGGAGGCAGGTATACCTTTCTAACTTTGCATCTAGCTCTTGTCCACGCATTTGCATTTGGATTAAAATTCAAGACCACCAAATTGATTGAATTTACTAATTCAGTGGTTGCCTAACTGAAATTGGGATTGATAATCAGATTCGATCTTAAAACCAAGTCATACTTGATCTGATTCAAAGGGACTTGTCTGCGTTTTCAAAATAATAAAAGATTTGCGGTGGAATGCACACTTCTGGCACTGCACGCACATTAGGCACCGCACTAAGGCTCGATCCCTTAAGGCTATAGGCATCGATCTCTTTATCGGTGCAGACCCTCCTATCTTGTTTTGTGGTGATGGTACTATCTTTTGACCGAGTGTTTTGATACTTCACGGAGGGGGACACCCTTTAAAGGAACAAAAGGGTAGTTAAGAGGCGCCGCTTACGCATCGCCTCAAAGGAAGGGTTCTCCCTACTTGCATCCCTTTGTTCGTCCTTGGAGTAACTTCTCACTTGATCATCTGAGAGTATCATCTAAGCAAAGCATAGGTCCTAAGGCACTCGAAGGTCAACTTAAGGCACGTAATTGATTGTGAAACTTCTTTTGCCACCAAGAGAAAATGTAAACAACCTCTGTCTTCTCTAAAGAGCTTGTCAGGGATCTCAAGTCACGTCTCCCTCTTATAACACTAAAGTGGGAACGAACGGGTGCAAACTTGACTCCATTTGATAAACTTTAAGGAGTCGATTGGAGGCTTGCTTAAATCTGCTCTAAGAAAGAAAAGAGGAGTCCCATTGCCGTGTGTTTGATTGTGGTGTGTTTTTCAAGTTGTGTTTTCAAATGGATTATAATAACTACTTCACTTCTGTTCACCCCAGAATACCCAATCCCAATACCTGTAGTTATCCATCTTCTGATGAGCATTGGGATCCTTTCTACTCCTACTATAGGAACATTGGTTTGATTAAACCCCAACCCAGTGGTGATGAGAAAAACCTAGGAGAAGGATATCCCAACCCTAGCTCTTCCATGACCATGCCCAACCTACCCACCCTTCTTGATTTGTCTTATCGAGGTTGGACTGATACTCCTAGGCAACTTGAACCTGAGATTGACTATCCTACTCAATCTGATGGTAGCCTCTCCTCTTTTATGATAGAAATGCAAAAACAACAGAAAGAGATGATGGATTCTATGGGAGAGATTTTGAGGAATAGTCAAAGATTAACTGAAGAGATTAACCAGCTTAGCGATCCTCCTACAGTCAATTTTGATCCCTGCCCTTATATCCCTGATTACCAAGATAATTTCAAGGAAAACAATGACAACAGGGTTCCTATTTTGAGGAGTAGCTATCACTTAGACGTCCCTCATGAGATATGCCCACCAGAAGGCAATCTTGGTGACTATCCACCTGATCTTAAATGGAAGGAGAAAATGGGCCCATTAGATGAACTTGACCCGAATGATAGTATCTTCATTACATTTGATGATATGGGTCGCAGTCAATTAGTCAACCCTGCTCCCAGTCTGACTCTTGAGGTGGAATCTGTATCCCATCCTAGGGATCCTGAGCATATATTTTACGCTTCTAAGGACCTTGCACCTCAGTTAGACCCCCCTGAGGATTGTGATCTAGAAGTTAACAAATTCCAGGAGTCTTGGATGCTAGAGGAAATCATACTAGAAGGAAGTGATAATAACCACACTCCTCTATCAATGGGACCAACACCTGTCATTGAATATTCTGAGGATTCACAAGTCCCCAACCCAAGTGACCATGAGAAACTTGAGACAGAATTGGAAGAATTAGATCAATATTGGTCTCAGGGACACAAAGAGTTGATTTTTGAGGAAGCACATGATCCTGATATGAAAGTTTTCCCTGAGGCTCAGAGTCAGGAGGGAGAAAGTGTAGAAAAGGATGATGAAGACTTTCAAAGGACCGGGCTCAAAGTATGGAGTGACTTTAGGGCCGAATATCTTTTGTTCGATGACTTAACCCCTAAGGATCTGATTGAATTAGGCAAATCTGGATTCCTACATACCTTTGACTATCAAGATCATCCTCTCAAACAATCGAAAGAAATGGAAGCAATTACTACTCTTGAGGAAAGAATCTATACACCCCATGAGCAGGATCTTAACATTGAACAAGAACCTGGGGATGTCATTACTGACACTCACAGTCCTATTGTTTCCAACCCACTTCTACATGATGATGAAATGAGCGACACCCTGGAGTGGTTCAATTTGATGACGAACATTTGGGCCCATTCCAGGACACTCACACTAATGATATGCAGCATGAAAGGCAATCAGTAACTAAGGCTGCTTTTGATAACATTCAAGAACTGGAATGGATATCCAGGATGAATGCTGAATTGCTCACACCCTCTTTAACCCACTTCCCTACCCCGCACCTGAGCGGCTTCAACTCCTATAGAACCAGCTTCCTGAAATCTCTGCTCAAACTTTTGATTAACAGGGGAATATCCAGACCAATGCACCCTGTGGTAGAGTGGCGAGTGTGGATAGATGCTTTTCCATGTCAGCCCATTAGTCTTAGGATATGTTTCGTCGCACTCTCTGTACCCCACACATATTTGCTTGAGGAGCCTTTGCCTCCTCGTCGCACACTCCTAGAGGTTACTACTCAAGTGTATTATGTAAAACCTCCACAAATATCTCAGGAGTACCCTCTTTTCACCTGCTTCTGGCAAGTATTTGGCCTCACTATCCATCACCAACTTGCCAACATCTTGGGTTACTTACTCGCTAGGCCAGGTTTGTTACGTATCTTCTTTTGGTCTCCTTCTGTTTCCCTTCTAAAGCCCGATTTGCGAGGTATCCCAACTCCACCTCAGGTAATATCCGTCGTTGCTTTTGCTTTTCAATAAGGACATTGTCAGATTTAGGCATGGCGGGGTATAACCTGAGGTTATTTATAGCATTTATACATATTCTGCATGCAATTAGGTCATCCATCTTGCACTAAAAAAAAACAAAAACAAAAACAAAAACAAAAAAGAGAAGAAGAGAGAAAAAGGAGATGAAATCCTTGTGAGCTGAATTTCAAATATATTAAGGAGAGACACTAGAAGAAAACGTGCAGAATTGTGCTGGTCCCAGCAGTTGATTATGGAAAAGTTACCTAAGTTCTAGGCCAGAATGAATGAATTAAGTCCTAAAGTACTAAAGAAAAGGAGATAAGTGAGGGATACCGACTTTAGGCCTTCTGGGTCTATTTTAGGGCTTAAACACTCATGTATTTGCTAAGATATGGAATATTCCTCAAGAGGTTGAGGGAGTTGCAAGGCTGATATATTAAGTCTAAGGCTTAGAGAGTATTCGGCCCCGTTGCCTGCCCTTTGGATTGTGGAACTTGGTAACCTCAGCACCCAAAAATCACACATTGGTCTGGTTCAGTGCGCATAACAAAGAATAATACCAAAAAGTGTTTGTTCTGAAAATGTCTTCCCGAAAAGTTGACTTAGGAGTGGTTTGAAGACATAAGTTGATTAGATGAGTTCCCGACGCGGAGAGGAGGAATGTAAAATAAGCCCCTCAAAGATGCGTTATAACACATCATCTCCTCGATGCTTGTCTCTTAGGATATCTAAATATCCTACTAGGGGCACAGAAGCATCTTGTGCTGGTTCAGATGCCGTGGGCGGCATTATCCTGAAATGTCGATTGCCAAGGTCTGAATTTAGCTATAGAATGCCTTGGGCGACACTATCCCAAAGTGTCGAAAGCCAGGGTTCTGGGGGTTGTCATGGGCTGTGCTATCTCGAAGCATCGATTGCCAGGGACCCTGTGAGGATTGAAGGTGGGGACAAGGAATCTGATACAAATCGTGTTTAGGGCCAATCCAATGTTGAGTCTAAGGAAATTAAAAAGAAAGAGAGAAAACTGTCAAAATAATATTTCTCCCACTCTCTCTTACTGAAAATGCACTGGCAAAACTAAACTTAACCTTTCTGCACATATGCACGGGTGTTTCAACCACTGGGGTCAGCAAACCTCTAGGCAGTTTTTGCAGGCCTTAGAATCCTTTGCGGCAGACCCAAGGCTGAGGCTGGTCAGGTTCATATCTTGGCTGGTACTTGAGTACCTCTAGGCCTATAGTTGGTATTTCAATCTAATTTCTAAAGTGTGGCACAATAAGGCATCCTGACGGTAAAATCTAACCTGGAGTCTTGATCTGTTTCATATGATTTTGCTCAAGACTAGCAAAACTTAGGCATGGGGGTATTTGATAGGTCCATTTTAGTGGACTAATTTAGTGCTTAAGTACAGTATTATTGGGACAAGAATTTAATCTAAATCATGTTTAGTATTGATAAAATGATGTGAATTTTAGATTTATCATTTCATGTATTAATTGCATTAATCTTTATATGGGAAGATTAATTATTCATTTTAAAAGGCAAGGGTATCACATCAAAGCTTGCCTTGAGATATGTGGGATTTTGTTCTAGCAAAATATAGCAAGGGAATAAATTTTTCGAGGCATCCTTATATGTCTCTCAATGATTCAAGCACATTCCCTTATTTGCTTCTTAATTTCTCCCACGAATCTATCTCTCTCCCTCAATTTTCTCCTCTCTATTTGGTAACATAAAATACTCTCTTTGACTCTTTCCTTCTCTGACTCCCTCTCTAATTCTCTCATTTCCTTTATATAATAGGCAAAAAAAAAAAGGCGTATCGAATCCCATCTCCCCTCCATGGGGAAGAAGCTCTCCTTCTCCACCTCTCCTCCCTGCAAGCAGTCACCTTCACCGTGTGCCTTCTTCGCCACCGTGAGCCTCCACCGTCAACACCGCGACTTCTCCCTTGCCACGACTGCGAGTTCCCCACGACCGCACTCCAGCAGCCTCAACCGCGTGCCTACGACTCTGCCACTGTGAGCCCTTCAACTGTAACCGTACTTCCTCTCGATGAGAGCGTGGTGACAGCGCACTCCTCGACGCCACGTCCTCCTCACTGCAACTATGTGTCTTTCCCCCACCGCGCCAACCACTCACTGCTCTCCTCGGTGCCTACCGCACGTAGCCACTCGCATGGGCAACAGGCGCAGCATCACCGACATCAGCATACTCGCGCGCATAGCCCCTCATGCGCCCACAGCAGCACGGCCTGCCACGTGCATAGCCCCTCACGCGTCGACCCTGTGGCCTTCCTCCTTGCGCAACAGGTGCAGCACACCTTCATCAGGCATTCCCCTTCCTCTCCTTCATCTTCAACCTCCAGACAACCATGGAGGAACCCAACACTGCCGGTTATGCCCCACACGCAGCCACCTCTCCGTGCCACCATTCTCCACATTGTCACCCCCGTTGAGCACTACTCGACCCCACAAGCTCGGCCACGCATCCAGACACAGTCACAGCAGCCACGACCGCCGACGAGTCGTCGACACCGCCACCTCTCTTCCTCGTCACTGGTGTCGACTCCAACCACTGTTTGGAGAAACACCACCACCATTGGAAAGCCCTCGTCGCAGTTGACCTTCCTCGAGCTCCTCAGCTTCCGCCATCGCTTCCTCCTCGCACGAGATCAAGAGGAAGATTTCCTCTATTTTTGGGTTTTATTAGTAGTTACCAGAAATGCCATTGTGGAACACTATTCAAATATTTTGTTGGATTAAATTATTAGGGTGAAATTGCGACATTATACTTATTCCTTTTCATATTTAATTTACTCCTATTATTCACATCAATTCTCATTGAAATTGGAATTAGATTTGGATGCGACTAGAAATTACATACTTTGCCACGACACATGCATCATTTACATATTTTTGAGAGCTTGATTTATGATGTGAAATTTACGTAAATAGCCCTCAACTTCTCATGAAATTGAGAATTACATTCTGAGAAGCATATTCATTAAATTGATTTTATGAATATTTCTATGAACATGATGGCCCCACAGTCATCAATCTATTGCTCTGCCCTCCCTGTGGATACGACCTGAAGTGTGGTATTATTTCAGTATTTTAGTAACTTTGATCGAGGTTTTTTCTACCACATTACATATTGCGATGACATTTTTCTGATATTATTTCTGCAAGCGAAAAACCTTGCGATCAACCGATGCAGAAGAGATACAGGTCTTCCCAGAAGTAATACTTGTCATCGAAAAGCAATTTGTCCTTCTTGGCCTTTGGCGAATCGGAGAGATCTGATGTAATGCTAGGTAGTTTACTAGATCAGCAAAACATGGAAGCACTGTACTGATAGTCAGGAGGTGCTCATCAGGAAAATATTCCATAATGAGTCTGGAAGGGTCGATAATGTTAGAGGAAAGGCAGGACAAGTGATCAGCTACCACGTTCTATTTTCCCACCTTGTCATGAATCTCGAGGTCAAATTCTTGCAACAGCATGATCCAGCGGATTAGTCGAGGTTTCACAGCCTTCTTCGCAAGGAGATGCCTCGCAGCTATGTGATTAGAGTAAATGATAACATGGGAACCCAGAAGATACGATATGAATTTTTCTAGGGAAAATACTACGGATAGCAGCTCTTTCTCAGTAACTGTGTGGTTTTGCTAAGCCTCATCAAGTGTCTTGCTAGTGTAGTAGATGACCACAGGTTTCCCATCAATTTTCTTCCCAAGTACTGCTCCTACAGCGAAATCAGATGCGTCGCACATGATCTCAAAGGGTTGAGACCAATCCAGGGACTATAGGATTGGAGCTTGGGTAACTCGATCACGTAGGATCTCAAATGCTTGAGTGCATTCCTTGGAGATTTCGAAAGGAACATCCTTAGATAGTAGAGTAGTCAGGGGGCACGCGATCCTTGAGAAGTCAGGAATGAATTGATGGTAGAAACCGACATGCCCCAGGAAAGATCGGATGTCCTTGATCGAGCTAGGCATAGGGAGTTTGGAAATCAGATTCACCTTGGCTCAATCGACCTGGATGCCTTTTTCTAATATGAGATGTCCCAGGACAATTCCTTCAGGAACCATGAAATGGCTCTTTTTTGAGGAAAGAACTAGATTCACGTCAATGCACCGCCTGAGGATCTGGACCAACTGTAGGAGGCAATCATCAAATGATTCGCCAAACACTGAAAAGTCATCCATGAAGACTTCCAGGTAATCACCTACCATATCTGAGAATATGGCAAGCATGCACCGCTGAAAAGTAGCAGGTGCATTGCAGAGACTGAACGGCATCCTTCGGAACACATACGTACCGAAGGAGTAGGTGAAAGTG
The DNA here is from genome assembly GCA_037157565.1 of Thalassia testudinum. Classification (NCBI taxonomy): domain Eukaryota; kingdom Viridiplantae; phylum Streptophyta; class Magnoliopsida; order Alismatales; family Hydrocharitaceae; genus Thalassia; species Thalassia testudinum. The sequence continues at coordinate 59,912,306 of JAZHRO010000013.1, read as the reverse complement.
GTCTTTTCTTGGTCCTCAGGATGGATTGCCACTTGGTTATAACCGGAGTACCCTTCCAAAAAGTAAAAGAACCTATTTCCCGCTAGTTTCTCAAGGATCTGATTAATAAACGGTAGTTGGAAATAATCCTTCTTTGTGAAGGTATTGAGTCTTCTGTAATCAATGCAGACTCTCCATGAATTCACCACACGGGTCGGTATGATTTCGCCGATTTCAGTCGTGATCACGGTGAGTCCTACCTTTTTTGGCACAACCTGGATTGGACTCACCCATCGACTGTCGGAGATCGAGTAGATGATCCCAGCATCTAACCACTTGATGATCTCCTTTTTCACGACCTCCTACAGATTAGGATTCAGACGTCTCTGCATTTCACGGGAAGGTCTTGTGCCCTCTTCAGTATAGATGCGATGCGTGTAGTAAGAGGGGCTGATGACAGTCAAATCATTAAGAGAGCATCCAATGTTTCTTTGATGTTGCTGGAGAATAGTAATCAGACGGGATTCCTGATCAGGTGTGAGTTTGGAATTGATAATCACAGGAAACGTCTGATTGGACCCCAAAAAGACGTACTTTAGATGCTTGGGAAGAGGCTTGAGTTCCAGGACAGGGTTATCAGCAGCAGCGGGTGGTTCCAGGTGTGTGTCAGGAGCAAGGGAGTGAGTTATGGGTGTGTCTTGGTCAAGTTTTGGCTCCTTTGATTGCGGGTTTTGATCCTCTTGTGGTTGATTAGAAGTAGTCAGGTTTTTCTCAATATATGGATCGTCAACCAAAGCCTTGATATAGCATATCTGTTCTATAACACCATAATTAATCCCTTGTTGGGCCTTAAAGATGTCAATCTTTAATGTTTGGTTCCCAAATTTCAGTTCAATTTGGCCCTCCTCACAATTTATGTTGGCCCTAGTAGTGGCCAGAATGGGTCTCCCTAGTATGATTGGTGTATTCCTCGGATTTTTTGGAGCATCCATTTCCAAGACTACAAAGTCCACCGGGAAATAGAAGTTTCAAATCCTTACAATGACATCCTCAAGAACCCCTTTGAGTGACTTAATAGATCGATCTGCCAACTGTAATGTCACCTTTGTTGGTTTGATCTCGAATTCCTCAAGATGGTCAATCAAGTAGGGATGTAGGTATTAGGTTTATGGAGGCTCCTAGATCCAATAAAGCTCTATCAAATTGGATATCACCAATTGTACAGGAAATTAGAGGAGTACCTAGGTCTTTTGCCTTAGGTGGGAGTTTGCTTAAAATTACAGAGCTGGCTTACTCTGACAATACCATTGGGCTCCCACTTTTGGTTCACGGCTTACATTTAGGTGTACACACGTCTTTCAGGAGTCGTGCATAAGCCAGTACGTGGCGAATCGCATCCATCAAGGGGATGTTTATTTAGACCTATTCAAAGAGCTTGACCAGGTCCTCCTCAGGTGCCACAGGTTTGGTTGTCCTCTTTCCCTTGGTCAAGGCCTTGGGAAATGGAACCCTTGATGGTTCCTCTAGAATAGGTCCAGGTACTTTATCAGGGACAGGGGTATCCTGGATAACTATCTTAGGGTTTGGGTTACTACCAAGCTGAAAGTGGTTTGGGTAAGGTGGGTCTTGTGTTGCTTTGCTACTACGGGTTGTTACTGAATTTAGTCCTGCCTGGTTCTAGTTTGGTGTCAATAAAATAGGTGGCTGCTACTGAAATCCCAAATATGATGTCGAAGCCTCCATCCCGTTAGGTGATGGAGCAGAAGGGGCTTGATAAATCATGTGGGCTTGGCCTGAATTTGGGTTCATAATGCACCTCTAGTTCGACACGTTATTCGGATTCGGCAAAGGTTGCGACGGGAGTGTGCCAGGTTGGCGGGAATTCACCATCTGGGCGAGTTGATTGTGAACCTCTGTGATCTCGTCTTTGTGTTGTTTCTACATAGCCGAATTCGTCTTTTGAATGCCAGCTAGAGTCTGGAGGATGAGGGTCATTTGATCTGCCTGAGTTGGCCCAGATTGATAGGTGGGGTTGGGCCGAGACTGAGGCGGGTGAAATTTATGAGGAGCTTGTGGACGGGGCTGATATGGTGGTCTTTGATTCTGATTGTTTCCTGCCCACAGGAAATTGGAATGATTCCGCCATCCAGGGTTATAGGTGTTAGAGAATGGGTTATTCTGGATGGCGTTGAGGTCCTCGCAGGTCTGAGGAACCTCGGAACAGTCAAAGCATGAGGGTTCATAGTTCCCCTAACTAGGGTATGTAGGATCAGAGTTTCCTTCGGTCCTAGAGTCGGACGAGGGTGAATATGGGTCCATCCCCTGAGAAGATCGGTGATAGATGTTATGCACAGCTTCCCTCCCAGAGGGTGGCTGTGCAAGCAGGTTTTGCGCAGAGGTGGCTCGCTACAGATGTCGACTTAGCTCATCCACCTTCTTCTCAATGATAGAGACCTTATCCAAACGATTGGCCATCAATTCCAAGTCGACGGATGCGGACAGGCCCTGCATCTCATGTGCTTCCCTTGGATTCGTCGATGCACAGGCATTCGTCTGGTCGAATAAGCCCATGGAGTCATTATTGATGGAGTTCTCGCACATATTCTCGAGAATCTCCCACACGGTGTCTTCGTGTTGACCCATGATATTTCCTCTGCAAGTTGCATTGATGAATAAACATATCTTCACGGAGTCCCTGGTAAAAAGACTGGACTTGTTCTCATTTAGGAACTCCGTGATGGGGTCACTTCCGCATGAGATCCAGAAAATGATCCCATGCTTCGTGAAGTGGTTCTCCAGGCTGCTGTGGGAAGTGCATGATCTGGTGTCGTAAAGCATTCGTCCGACCAACTGGGAAGAACTTTTTCAGAAACTCGGATCGTAGTTCAACCCATGTGTTGATAGGACACGTTTGAGTTTGATACCAGTGAGCTGCTCTGTCCATGAGAAAAAAGGAGAACATCTTCATGAGAAGGTTATCCCCATTTTGGACATCTAACCTAAGGTCTGGGCCAGATGCTTGAGTTGTTTGATGTGCTGGAAAGGATCCTTGGAATTGAGCCTATGAAACTTTGGAATAGCATGAATCATGTTGGGCTTGAGTTCAGAATCAAGACCTCCAGTCGGGATTTGGACTCGAGGTTCGATCGCCACCGTAGCAAGATTGTAATGATCTCGCATTATAGGATGCTACGGTGGATTCACAAAGGGTTCGAATAAATCATTAAGGCACTGAAGTTGGTTCTTAAGGTTATTCTCTTCTTCTACGAGTTGTGCCATGATGATGGATGAAGGAGAATTTGGTTCAGATGAATCAGAGGAGATGTCTATGTGATGGGATTGCTGCACAAACACGGAAGTCGAGGCATGGCCTCGACGGGAGTGAATGACTAAAGAAGGCCTCAAGGATGGTCTTAAAGACCTCCTATAGAACATGCACTGATGGTCTCGATGAGAGTAGAATGTGATGGACCCAATCAAGACACCAAAAAAATTTGGATGACTATAGATGTTTGGAGCGGATGATACCCCTTAGTCAGAAAGCCGTCCACCTGAGAAATACCTGGGCAACCAGAGAGGGAGAGTCCCGCAAAGACCCCTACATGGTAGAGCACCCCCACGGGTTACAGGGTTTCCCCCACCCAACCTCTCTTGTCACTGATGTTCCAGGTAGACCAGAATGAGAACTTGACCTCTTAAGTCTACTAGTTTTATTAAAGAGCAAGGGTGCTTAAGATTTCACTTGAACTTTAGATGTATTGAGTGCAAAAAGTAACCTAATTTCAAGGTTGGTTGAGCCAACAAGGTGGGTCAACTTCACCTATTTATCCTTTGAGAAGTTTTAGGTCCCTTCTTTTAGGATTCAAGTGAGATTAAGAGCCTGAATTTTAGGGTTTGCTTGAATAAATCACTTCAACAAAGGCTTGGGCACACATCATTTTGGAGAGCTATGAATGTGTGTCTCTAAAATCCTAAATTGAAATCCTTAATTGGCTCTAGTTTTGGTCCAATATAATTTGCTAAATATGGTATCTAGAGCTCAAACAAGAACTTAGTAGCCCTAGTTACCTTAAGTGGGTGCACAAATCAGAATTTTGTTGTTGAAATCAAATCAGGAAACTTGATGAATTAGCTAAGAATGTAAAGCAAGTAGCCCTAATTGATTTTATCTTTTTTTTTCCTTTTCAGAATGAGGGGATTAAGAGAGAAAGTGATCAGAAAGTACTTGCCCCTGGTTTGTTTGATGTGCGGCTGTCTTTTCTTTAAATCTTCTCCCTGAAATAGATATAGAAAGTTAGTATCAAATAAGAAATTGTAATCAAGAATTCTAAATTGCCCGTTGCTCCCTGGCAACGGCTCCAAAATGTTCATCGCGCTGAATCAGCATTTAAGAGTATTGCATTGCAGTACAGTCGAAATAGCATTCAAAATAGATAGAATTTTATTAGTCAAAAAGATGTTCGAGGTCGAACACAGGGTGCAAATTGGTATTTAGAAATCAAGATCACAATTTAAACTTGAAAGAAATTGTAATAGGCGCAGTATCAGAGTGCAAAAATATGGGAGTAAAATGGTGATGTAGATCACCAACTACTCCTACAATATCACCAAATGATTCAATATATAGACATGCAATGAGGCTAAAATCTGTCATCTGATTCTTTAATCAGACGACTTAAAGTGATTTCTTCTCTTCTTTCTCTTCTCTGACTTCTCCTTCCTTCTTCTTCTTCTTTGGTTTCTGACTTCCTTTTCTCTTCACGATTCTTCTCTTTCTCTTCTTCTTTCTGCCTTTGCCTTTCTTCTGCCTTGGCTTCTCCTTCTTCTTCTTCTGGCCTCCTCTTCTTCAGCTCCTGCCTTTACCTTTCGTCTGCCCTGGCTTTGTCTTCTTCTTCAGCCTTCTTCAACCTTCTGCCTGTGGCTAAGTGTTGGAACAATCTCTTCAAAGCAAAACCCCCTTCCCCTACATAGCTTTCCTCTCTTTCTCCCTTCTCTACTTCAGAGCCACTCTCCCAAAGCCTTCAGCCAGTCGGGTAATCGGACCTAACGTAGACTCGGGTCCTGGCTCACCGGCATGTGTAGTGAGCGAGGAGTGGATAGGTCGGGTAGTCGAGTCATGGCCCTGTCTACGTATTAGGTGTCGTGGATGAGTCTGTGAGAGGGGAGAAGGAGGACCTCACCCTCAGTGTTGGAGGCAATAAGCCTCTAATGCCTTTTCCTTTTATGCATACGCAAGCAGCCTTCCACTTCCGAGGTGGGACTAAATGTCCCACCTTCGTTCGCGCGCAGCAGCAGCAGATGGTTTCCTCAATTGGTGAGGCTGCAGAGTCCTTCGACGCCAATCAAAAGCCTAGATGCGTGCGCACCTCAAATCCACATCGCCTGGGGGTCTCTCCTGGAGTAGAGTGCGACCTGAAGTGGCTTGAAGCTTGCTTCAAGCTTGGCAGTAATGGCGACCGATGGCTGAACCTAAAATCACTAGCATAGCCTTGCAGCCACGTCAGAATGTTCAGAAAGGGTCGTCGGAGCACGGCGAAGATGCTGGGGTGGTTGGCGTGGCATAAGGGTGCCTGTGCCAGCGTGCCTAGGGCACACTGTGTGCGAAGGTGTGGGTGTGTTCGGTGAGGTGCGTGAGCGAGTGGCGCAGTAGGTGAAGTGAGGGGAAGTGCTCAGTGGATTGTGGAGAAGCTTATGGGCTTGTCGGCGAGGGTTGGGATGGCTTGTGGAGGAGGTGCGGCCTCGCTGAAGTTGATGGTCGGAGATGGCAAGGGTGGAGGTGATGGAGGTCGACAGTGGTCGATTTTGAAGAATAAAGGGTGGAGAAGAATGTAGAGGGAGAGTCAAATTATTTGGGAGGTGAAGAGACAACAGGGGCGAGCGGAGGCGTCGGGTCTGGTGTGGCTGACACCGGAGACGAAGAGTGGCTCCGGTGAGTGGAGATCGACGAGGATGAAGAGAGGGAAACGCCTGCGGGTATGGCTAGGCACGGATGAAGTCAAGGAGGAGGAGTCCACCGCAGGTATGGCGGTCGGACGACGAGGAGGAGTAAGGGAGGTCGCCAGACGTTGAGTGATGAGAGCCTCATCATGAGCCATAACTAGCTCATTTTGACCCAATAAAGAGAATAAAAGCTCCTACATAACCTAGTAGAAGGCCTAAATGAAGGAATAAGTATTTTGGGAAGAAAACATGAGATAAAGGTTAAAACTACAATTGTACCATTGCAGTACATAAATGAGATTTCTCAGAGACAAAACATAGGTCAAATGGTCTAAATGAAATAAAAAGTGGGTTGAATCAGTCAAAAATGGGTTCATGTGCAATCTAGGAATTAAATGACATTTGGTAACACTAAAACAGACCCGCTTAAATCAAAAAGGTTCCAGTCAGGATAAAAATCAAGTAAACCCTCTAAAAATCATGGAAAAATATCCCCTAGGATTTAGAACACTCAATTTAGCCTTGTGAACCCAGTTTGACCTAGATTAGGGTCCTAGCTCATTAATTGACCTAATTTAGGTTTTTATGTAAAATGTTTAGTCAAACGTGGTCAAACCTAAAATCCAACTTCACTATTGGATTCCTTAGATCAAAATTAGGTTTGTACCAAAATTTGAACCTAAGGGGAGGTCATCTTGACCTACTTTGCAATTCAGTACACCCAAATCATAATTTGGTCCCTATCTTTTGAAAATTATCGCAGAGAGCCCCCTAACTTCCTCGCCACCTTTGCAATCAGGTCCTTCCACCATTATTGGGGTAGAATCCTGCTCTGGCGAGGATTAGAGAGGGAATACTCTCTGATTCCTCCGAGATCCCCTCCCAGAAATGGAAGGGAGATTCTCTAAGGAATTCCCTTCCATCTGATGCCAGTCTTGATCCCTGGTATGAACCCAATCTCTCGTGCGAACGCACGAGAGATGTGGGTATCTACCCACTTTCCTTCTCCGGCGGGCCGTCGAAGACGGATACGTGCCCTCCAAGCTCTGAACACACTGCTCAATGCCTATAAAAGAACCCCCAAACCCGGCCGCTCATTTTCAGACTTGTCTTGGCGGAGATTCTCCCAAATTTTCTTCTCTTCCATCTCCGGCCAAGGAACCCGCAAGCTCCGGCAACCTCCTCCCCTCCTTCTCGTCGCTCTGCTGCCATACCAGTAGTAGAGTCTACTTCGCCTCATCCTCTCGCGTCGCACCGTACCAAGCGCGCGTTCCCCCGACCTCTTCCTCGTCGACACTCTCTCCCTCAGGGTGCTTCTTCTCTGATGATGGCAGCCATGAGCCGTCCACTCCGCTGCCTCCTCTCCCACAACAGTCCAGATACGTTCCCCATCTTCCCCTCTCTCTTTTCCCCACTGCATTTCATTTAATTACCCCTTGACCACGCTTGACCACCGCCATCTTCCATCCCTTCGGCCAACCTCCGGCGAGTTGCCCCCGTCGCTCCACACTTCCGCACGACTCGCCGACCGACTCAGAGGCTCTGCCTCATCACGCTGAACACCCTCCACCCACCCACTGCCGCTCTACACCCACTCAACGCTCCCCCGAACACACCCACACCTCCGGTCACAGGACGACCTAGGCATGCACGCCTAGGCCACCCCATGACCTGCTGCACCTTGCACCACCTTCGCCGTGACAAGGTGAAGAACCCCGGTGATCTGATTAGGCCAATAGGCCGTATTCGTGTTTGACAGTTCTCAAGCTCCTGCCGCCATTAACGGTGACTCGAAGAAGGTCCAAGCTCGCTCCAGGCTTCAGGACGTCCAGGCTGCAGGTGCAGCTCACTCGGGGAGGCAGTGCGAAGACATCTGGTCCAGCGAGGAACGCAACGAAGTCCGCAGATTTGGCCATTGAAGAAAAGTGTTCTGCGGGTGCGCGCGAAAGAAGGCCGGGACTAATAGTCCCACATCGGTAACCTACGAGGCACAGGTGCGGTTTAAATTGATTTTGTCATATTCTCTCTTCGCCTCCTAAAGCACTTGGGGTGAGGTCCCTCGCCCTTCACCCGCCCCGTCTGCGGTTTCACCTCGCGAATCGGGAGGACCCGACCCGACACCACCCAATCACTCCTCGCGTACCATACACACCGGTACGCCTAGTCCCGTGTATGCAACCCGACCCGATACCCGCAGCTCTGGGAGAAGCTTCCTGTGAGCGGTTTGCAGAGAGAGAGATATGTGCAGGTAGAGGGAAGGGGGTTGGTTTTGCTGTGTTGTGTGCAGGCAGGTCGAGCACTGAAGAGAAGAAGCTCAGTCGCAGGAAGGAGAAGAGAAGAAGAGAAGGAGCAGAAGAAGAAGAAGCTCTGAAGAAAAGGCTGAGCAAGGTAGAAAGAAGAAAGAAGAAAAAAAGGCAAGGCAGAAAGACCAAGGAAGAAAAAGCCTTCGCAGAAGAAAAGAAAAGAGAAGAGAATCCAAAGAAGAAGAAGAAGAAGACCAAGAAAGAAGGAAGACAGAAGAGAAAGAAGCAAGGTAGAAAAAGAAGAAGAAGATCAGAGGCACACGCAAGAAGAATGCAAGAAGCCCTACATTTAAGACGTCTGATACAGAAATCAGACGTCCAATCCTGTTCTTTCTTATCAACTTTTTTTTGAATCTCTCTGTAAATCAGTTGTCTTTTATTTAAAAGTTGTATTCTCTAGTTTTTAAAAAGTACTGAGATTGCTCCCTGTGTTCGACCTCGGATACTCCGGTTTTCGAGTTATAGAATCTTTATTTGTTTTCGTAGAAATTTCGTCTATATTACAACGCATTAATTATTAAAACACGATCTAGCTACGCAAACATTGAGGAACCAACGGCCGTGAGGAGAAGAGAGGAATCAGGGGTGTTCATGGTCGAATTCGAGCGTGGAGTGATCGCAGGGGTCTAGGCTCCTTTAAATAGAGCTCTGAAGGTCGGTTAGGGCTTGGGAAGCAAGCTTCCCAAGCAGGGAAAGCTCATCAGAGTTTGAATTTGTCGTGATACCCATGTCTCTCATGCGTTTGCATGAGAGATTAGGTAAGAATCTGGGATCAACTATGGGTTCAGATTGGAGGGATTTTCTCAGAGAATCTCTCTTCCAATTTTGGAGGAGATCCTCTGAGCAATCAGGGAAAACACTCCTTCAAAAGCTCGTCGGAGTATGATTCCTCCGCTATAATGGTGGAGGGACCTAATTGAAAAAATGATGAAGAAGTTAGGGGGTCTTTTGTAAGGATTTTTGAAAGTTAGGGGAGAAATGTAATCAGGTTGGACCTTTTTGCAAACTAGGTCAAGGCAAACTCATCTTAGGTCCAAATTTTGGTACAATCCTAATTTGGATTTAAGGAATCAAATGGTGAAGTTAGATTTTGGGTTTGACCTCGTTTGACTGGGAAATTATAAAAAAAACCCAATTTGGGGCAAATATCTATCTGAGACCCCATTCTAGGTCAAGATGGGTTCCAATGGATAAATTGAAGGTACTAAATCCTAAATGATATTTTTAGATGATTTTAAGAGGATTTAAGTGAAATTTATCATGAAAATAACCTTGGTTAATCAAGTGGATTTGTTTTAAGGTTTCAAGAAGTCATTTAATTCACAGGACTTACACAAACCCTTTTCTGTTTGATCCAACCCACTTATTATCTTATTAAGACCATTTGACCTTTGTTTAGCCCTTGAGAAAATCCGTTGTTGTACTGCATTGGTAAAATTACAGTTTTACCTTTTATTTCTTGTGTTTCTCTCAGAATAGGTATACAGTGAATTATGACCTTCAGGCGACTATTTAGGAGCATTTATTCTCTCAATTGAATCAAAATGAGTTAGTTATGGCTCATGATGGTGTTTCCATCAAGATGCCTTTTAAAGTGAATAATTAATCCTTCAACGTAAAGATAATGTATTTAATACATGAAATGATAAATCTAAAGCTCATATCATTTTGTCAATACCAAGCATGCTTTAGATTAAATTCTCACCCACATAATTATGAATTAAGCACTAAATTAGTCCAGTAAAGTGGACCTATCATAAAGTTCTCTATGGTCTCCTCAGATAGCAATGCACAACCAAACAAGACTGATTGTCCATGATTGTTGACACCCACAAATGGTGCGATTGGCATCTCATATTTGTTCGTCAAATATGTCATGTCAAATGACACAACATCACCGAAGAACTTGTAAGCAACCCTACATGCATTATCCGCCCAGAATATATTCTTTATGTAGCCATCATTATCAATATCAAGCATGTAAAAGAAGTTCAAGTTCAAACTTTGCATACGACAAAAGTACTTCGGCAATGCCTCCACATCACTTTCATCCATACTAAGCTCTCGTAACTTCCTAAGCTTATTCCTAGCATCCTCATGTGTAAAGGGCACCTTCTCAAAACCCCCATGCTCTGAAACAGAAGACAACATTGTCCTTGACAACCCAATTCTATAATGATCATTCAAATCAATCCTCTACTTCTTCAAAGAGCTCATGTCCTTTTTCATGCGCAAGAAACGAGTCCACGATGAATCAAGAAGTTCATGACTATGGGATAGATCCAAGGCAATCACCAAATAACCTTTCTGGCCATATAGCTTCACCATGACATTGCAACCACAATTTGTCTTGCTAATCAACCTTCTTGAAAAGAACATATCCCGGGGCTTGCTCGGTGCACTACCAGAACATGAGCAACTAAGCCTTGCCCTAAGTAACAAATCCTTCTGAACAGGATGATACTTTGACCACTTGACATAGAACTCAAATCCACACTTGTGTGCATACCCCTGACAATTTGTGTAAAACTCTTCAAATGAAGTGTTACGACCCAATTCCCGCATCCCTACAGGAGATGAGACCGGCTCGACTCGACTAATCCCAAGACCCAGTCGTCCAACAAGAAATAACCAAAAAGCAAGGGAATAAACCACATTCACTATGATAAGTAACTAATAGTAAAAGAGTATAGCAGTAAAGGAAGTAAAAGCTGCTAACAGTACATATCACCACCACAACAATAAAGTGGAAACAAAGTACAGAAACATAAAAGGTAATAAGTGACTGAACTCACTAACAAAAAAGACGTAAAACAACAGGAACTACTGTTGGGCTCGACTGGGCCCAGCACCCTCTGCAGCCGGCGGCTCGAGCTGCTCAACTCCTGGACCTGTAAAGGGGTACGAGAACAACGAAGTCAGCGAACACAGAGTAGAGTGGTAACCAACTAAGCAAAGCAGAAAAAGCTAACAGGTAATTTATCTTTTGAAATTATTTTATTTTACAAGTCATTTCTTTTCACCCATTGGTTTACGTTTCAGATCTCTTTCTTGATCTCACATGTTCCCCGTGGGAACGATCTTGATTGCAGTCTTTTCCGAAGAGTAGAAGGCACATGTGGTGCTCTCCTGTCCGAGAGAGTCCCCCGTGATAATCATACACCCAGTCAATAACCCCGGGGTAACTGTCTAGACGTAGCAGTGACTACGGCACACGCGATAAGCGCACGGGTAACTACCCCACACTGGCACATGATCAGTTGTTTCCGCTAGTGGGTACGCCCAAAGTACAGCATGGAACATTATAGGACCTAGCCCTCTCAATAACAGGGGTCTAGCCCCTCAGAACAAAACAAGGGTCTCGCCCCCTCCACAGTCCACGCACCCTCGTCTTACTACCCCAGTTTTCCTAGAGGGCTAAAGAAAAAGTCGATGTAGGTTGGCTAGCTTAACCTTGGGCCATGTTGGGGTGGCTAGCTCCCTCCCTACACTAATAGCTCTCCCCGGTACTGTGTACGCAAGGGCCAACATGAGTTGGTGTAGAGTAGCCATTCTTAACGTCGGGTCCCAACCCAAGGGCAACTAGCTCCTCTCTACACTAAAAAGGGGACAGTCGCTCCCCCTTGGTACCATGTACTCAAGGGCCAGCACACTTCCCATTCACATTTCCAGACCTTTCCATTCATCCATAGGTGCTCTACTCCAACTCCTCGTAGGGTTCATGCTCATATTCACATACTATTCCATACCAGGTCTCATCATTCACAAATTCATTCTTGTATTATACACATGCAGCTCATATTTCCACAATTTAACAGATACAACAATTCATGTCACAGGTAACAGGTTAACTAGCACAGGCATTTCATATTCCACAGGCAGCTCGTATTTCCAAAATTTAACATATACAACAAGTAATGTCACAAGTAACTGTTTAACTAGTACAAGTATTTCATATTCCACAGGCAGTTCGTATTTATTAACAGGTAATTATTTACAATTCTATTCATTCGTTTATGACTGCAATCACAAAAACACATACAAACAATGCAAGTACTTCTCGTCCTAGGATTCATGCCACATCCTAGGTATCTAGTTATCTAATTTCACATAAGCATTCATGTTTAATAATTAAATAAAGGGGAAACCACTCTACCAGACAACTTGGGAGTATAGGGGGCTCGAACGGCAGGCTCACGTGCCTCAGCAAGCCCAAACCCACAACACAACTAAGTCCTATACCAAAGAACATAACACAACGGAATGTTCAGAATAACATAAAAGGCCCTCTAACAAGTAAAGGAACTCACAAAGAAAACACCGATATCTTGTTTGCATAAAATGAACCTCAAACGGAGCCTAAATGGGTCAAAAATAGGGTTGCAGACCTAAATCAGACGTCTGGCACAAGGTCCAGACGTCTTAAAAGTAACCAGAGTCTCACCTCAGGCTCTTCGTTGACCTCAGACGTCCAAAACCCCTTCTTGATTGTCTGGACCTAGCTCCAGACGTCCGACCTCCCCTCCAGTCGTCTGGGAGTGCTTCCGATCGTCTGGTAAGCTGTCCAAACGTTTGAGACACGTGGGAAGGCATGCCCCGCACCTTCCCAAAGCTATCTCTGCACATGACAGAACGTATCTTCTACAATTAGCTACACAAATCGTAGCGGCGGTGCGGCCTGCATGGCCGTAACCGCAAGAGGGACGTACCTTCGTGAAGCTCTACTTTTAGACGTCCGGTATCATCACCAGATGTCCAATATGTCGTCTGGACGGCACGCCAAATGTCTGATTCTGGGAAAATCCCAGAACCAAAACCACCTCCTGCTCCTCCTCACCGCACGCAGCCGCAGCCTAGCCTCCTCTCCTGTAGCTCCAGCTGCAGCAAGTGTCGGGGACGGCTCCCCCAATGCACTCCTCCTCCCACACGCGCCACTCCAGCCGTGTGCCCTTCGGCAAGCTCCCACGAGCTCGCGAGCTCAAGCTCTTCCTCTTCTCCTCATGTCGCCTCTCCTCCTCGTCGCTCGCTCTCGCACTCTCTCCTACGCTCGCCCCTCTCGCTGTAGTGGAGAGGAAGGAGGGAAGGTGGCTGCGGTGGAGTAGGGAAGAAAGGAAGGGGAGAAAAGGGGTTTTATAGGGGTGCGCTAGGGTTCTGCGAGGGAGAAGAAAAAGCGAGAGAAGAGAGAAAAAGGTAGCCTGCGTGCAGCCAGCGCATAGATGTGAAGCTACGTACAAACATTTCAATTTCCATACGTCTGGGAGTGTGTCCAAACGTCCGATCCAACGTCTGACCGACAGTCCAGACGTCTTAAAGGGCTCGGAACAGAATGGGTCATTACATCATAACAAGCTGAAAGGAAGTTTCATCCCGAAACTTGAGCTAGCTAGGGTGCGGAGAAGGAAATATACACACATAAAAAACTTAAAGAGGACCGAAACCAATCTGAAAAGACGTACCCTCAAAAAGCTCCTGGTATCGCTCTCACATCGCTGCCTCAGGCTCCTGATTGCGAAATACGCGTGATTTGTAAAAGCAGGTTTTTAATGTCGTTGTAACACGCGAATCCGCTTTCGCTTTTAAATTTATATCCTTAGATAGGGGAGTATCTAGGGTCGTCCAAGGAGGCTAAATGTTTGCAATAGTGATTCTCTTGCTTGGAATACAATCTCAACTTTCTTTTTGGTATTTTTCAATATATCATTTTTTTTGTTTTAAATTAAGACAACATACGGAATGGTGACGGGAAGGTGATTTACACTTCAATTTAAAATACTACTTCTAAGTGGCAAGTAGAGCCTCTCCCTAAGCTCACTCTAGGCAAGTGGAGGCCTAGAATAATTAGGGAGAGGGAGTGATAAATGCTAAAAACAAGAAAATAGAAATGCAAACAAGAAATTGCAAAGAAGGCAACTAGATAATTAAAAAAAAGTGTTTAACAAAAATGCCTAGTAGATGAATGCTTCTACTACTAGAAAATTGACATAAAGAAAGGAAAACACAAATCCTCTAGATAGATGGTGAAGAAGAGGGCTTCTTGCTCCAAGGTTGTTGGCTCCCAATCTTGAAAAGAGTCCTTCAACTCCTTCCTTGTAGTGCTCCGCCAAGGTGATGTCCTCCAAGGCAAGCCCTAAGGGGGCGTGCCCTAAGCTTCTCTCCAAGGGTGGACGTCCACCCTAGGTCCTTCTCCCTTGCCTGGCCATCCTTCTTGAAGTGGAAGAGTCCTCCTCCTTGGCGTGGCCCAAGTTGAAGAGAGTGGGGAGAAGAAGGCACCAAAAGGGTTGGTGATGTGCCCCTTTAATCTCCTTCTCTACTCCTCCTTGGGCGTAGGTATAAGTGGATGTAGGTAGAAAAATACACTAATGGAGGATGCCCCCAAATGGTGGTAGGTGGTGGGTTTTTATAGAATAGGAAGGGGGCTAAGGTGTCCCTTGAAATGGAGGGCCAAGATGGAATGATGGAGGTGGTTAAGGATCCAATGGCCAAGGGTGTTTAGCGCCACCTTAAGAGGCACCAAGGGGGTAGTTATGGGGGTTGACACCCCTTGATATTGGCGCCAAAATGGCTTCTAGAAGAGGGTCTAAGTTGGCGCCAAGAAGGATTCTAGAAGGGGGGTTAGGTGGATGGCTAGGATGGCTTATGTGGGTAGGTGTAGGGTGGATTAAGGGCTGAAAGTTGGCGCCAATATAGAGGTGGTCAGGGCTAGTTTTTGGCACCAACTTAAGGTGTCTTTTGGTGGAGATAATGGGGTGAAGGGATGGCTAGGAGGTGGCGCCAACTTGAGTAGAGTAGCTAGCTTAAGTAAGCTTAAGTTGGTGAAGCTAGCTAGGGTTGACTTTGAAGGTGGTGGATGGCCAAGGAGCTGGTTGTTAGCTAAGCTAGCTTAGCTAATGGAGGAGTAGAGGAGAAGGTGTTGGAGCTAGGGTTTGGAGGGAGGAGCTGAGGAGGAGAAGTCTGGAGCTGGAGCTGGAGCTGGAGCTGGAGCTGGAGCTGGCTGCTGCTGAAGAGGCTGGCATGGGGCTACTCTAGCTGGCTTAGCTTGCTAGTTCTTTGCTAGTTGCTAAGCCAAGCTAAAGTGAGTTAGCTTCTACCAAAATAAGCTGAGGTGAGCTAGGTTTGGTGCTCCCGGGGAGAATCAAGCTGGTTGAGGCAGCTAAGGTAGCTTAGCTCAACTGAGTTGAGCTAAGCTGAGTCCCCGGGAGCTGGACTTGAGCTTCCTGAGCTGGGATGAATTCTTCTTCAGATGGCTAGAGCTGGATGTAGCTGGGTCTGAGCTGGGGTGAACTCCTGTCAACTTAGCTGAGCTAGCTAGAGCTCCCTGTGGACTAGTGGGAGCTGAGATGAGCTAGACTCAGCTAAGTTGAGCTAGATCTGAGCTGACTTGAGCTAGGGTGAGCTAAGGTGAACTCTCTTGAGCTGCCATCCAGCTGAGATTAGCTGAATGGAGCTGGGATGAGCTAACCCTAGTTCAAGTAAGCTAGGTTCCAGCTGCGGTGAGCTGGATCAAGCTGAGGTGAGCTGGATCAAGCTGAGGTGAGCTGGATTAGGCTGAGTTCCAGCTAGTCAGGGCTTCTCCTTCACCATTTGCCTTCTTGAGTGCTAGGGTTTTAGGGATCTATATATCTGTACATCCCTAACACTCACAAAAACATATTAAAAAGATAATAAAAAATGCAATGCATGCCTAACCTATTTTATGCCTAAATGCAGCCCAAAAACCCGTTTGCGGAGTAAAATCCTAAGAGCTAGGTTTGTTTTAATGCATAAGAATGATGATAAACTGGCGTTTATCAGCTCCTAGGTAGCCTCCTCGTACCGCTGGCTCCTCCACAAGACCTTCACCAGGGGTACCTGCTTCCGTCTTAAACTCCAGACGGCTCTTTCTAGTATCTGCACTGGTCTCTCGGGGTAGGTCAGGTCGTTACCCACCTCGACACTCTCATGGCTCATAATGTCACTGGGATCGGTGATGTACTTCCTGAGGTTGGCCGTGTGGAACACGTCGTGCACACCAGAAAGCTGGGGAGGAAGGGCAAGCCGGTAAGCAACGGACCTACCCGCTCCATTACCTCAAAGAGCCCCACAAACCGTGGTGCGAGCTTCCCTTTCACCCCAAAATGCTGTAGGCCCTTCATGGGAGAAACGTGAAGAAAGATGTGGTCCCCAACCTTGAATTGTACCTCTCTACGCTTCCTATTGACATAACTCTTCTGTCTGCTCCTGACAATGCGAAGTCATCTGTGAATCTACTCTATCACCTCCTGACTCCGCCGGATCAGCTTGGGGCCAACCTCCCACTTGGTCCCCACCTCAACCCAACTCAAGGGCGTAGTACACCTCTGTCCGTACAGAGCCTCGTAGGGTACCATGCCAATACTCGAGTGATAGCTGTTATTATATGCAAACTCTTGTAAGGGTAAGGGCTCCTCCCAGGAGCCCCTCCAGTCTAGTACACAGGTGTGTAAAAGGTCCTCAAGTGTCTGTATCATGCGCTCTGACTATCCGTCCATCTGGGGTGGGTATGCCATACTGAACCTCAACCGTGTCCCCAAAGCCTGCTGAAACTCAGCCCAAAACTGGGAAGTAAAACAGGTATCCCAGTCAGATACAATCTCATGCGAAACTCCATGTAGATGTTCCACGTCACAAATATACCTCTCTGCCAACTACGCTGGTCCCAAGGTGACTCAGATCGGCAAGAAAAGTGTCGTCTTCGTCAATCTGTCTACAATCACCCAGACTGTGTCATGTCCTCGCTGGGTAACGGGTAAGCCCACCACCAAGTCCATGGTGATGCACTCCCACTTCCACTCTGGCATAGGAAGTGGCTGCAACGATCCTACAGGCCTCTGATGCTCGGCCTTCACCTGCTAACACACCAAACATTATTGCACGAACTCACCTACATCCCACTGTATCCCTCTCCACCAAAAGTCACGTCTCAGGTCATGATAAATCTTCGTGTTCCGGGATGTATGGTGAACCTGGACCCGTGCGCCTCAGTCAGGAGCTCTCTCAAAAACTCCTCATCCCTGGGAATGCACAAACGTCCCCTCATGCGTAGCACCTCATCTGTAAAAGAGAAGTCTCTTGGGTCCCCTGATAGTACTCTATCTCGCAACGACTATAGGTATGGATCTGTCGTTTGTCCTGTGACGATGCGGTCTATCAGCTCTGGTCTCGTCTGTCGTGTCACTGTCACTGCCCCACAATGCCTCTGTAACTCTAGGGGTCGCCAACTGCCCAACTCCTCCATAAGTCTCCAACTCTGCTCCTGCAAACTAGCCAAGTGGGTGGGCGCCTTCCAGCTCAATTCATCAGCCACCACGTTGGCCTTCCCCAGATGGTAGGAGATGCTGCAGTCATAGTCCTTTAGGAGCTCTAACCAACGTCTCTGTCTCATGTTAAGCTCCTTCTGATCAAACAAGTACCTGAGGCTCGTATGATCTGTGAAAATCTCAAAGGTCTCACCGTAAAGGTAGTGCCTCCATGTCTTTAGCGTGAAGACAACAGCTGTCTGCTCTAAGTCATGGGTAGGGTAGCTATGCTCATGGGGCTTCAGTTGCCGCGAAGTGTAAGCGACGATGTGACCCCACTGCATGAACACACCCCCTAACCCCTGATAAACTGCTGGTAGTAACCTGCCAGTCCCAAAAAGCTATGTATCTCTGTCATTGTACGTGGCCTCTCCCACCGGAGTACTGCCTCAACCTTGGCTGGATCCATAGCCAAGCCATCCCCTGAAATCACATGGCCCAAGAAGGTCACCTACCTTAACCGAAGCTCACACTTGTCGTATTTGCCATACAGCCTATGTCTTTTCAAAGTGTCCAGAACCATTCGCAAGTGCTGTCCGTGCTGTGCTTGATCTTGCGAGTAAACGAGCACGTCATCAATAAATACCACCACAAACTGATCTAGAAACAGTCTAAACACCCTGTACATCAAATCCATGAAGGCAGCGGAGGCGTTAGTCAGCCCAAACGGCATGACCAAAAACTCGTAGTGTCCGTACCGAGTGCAGAAAGCTGTCTTGGAGACGTCGGTCTCCCTGATCCTCAACTGGTGGTAGCCTAACCTCAGATCTATCTTGGAGAATACCATGGCACCTCATAACTGGTCAAACAAATCATCCATCCTCGGCAGCGGATACCTATTCTTGATGCTGACCCCATTCAGCTGTTTGTAGTCGACACAAAGGCGCAGGGTACCATCCTTCTTCTTCACAAATAACATCGAGGCGCCCCACGGGGATGCACTGGGCTAACAAAGCCCTTCTTCAACAAGTCCTGCAACTGTGACTTGAGCTCTCGTAGCCCAAGTGGTGCCATCCTGTACGGTGCCGTGGAAATGGGGCTGGTCCCCGATATCAATGAGATCTCAAACTCGATCTCACGCTCATGCGGTGGTCCGACAGCTTCTCTGGGAACACATCAGGGTACTCTCTGACCACCGGGATGCCCTGAAAGTCTGCCACGGGGTTGGGCTCTGCCACTACACAAGCTAGAAAGCCCTCACACCCCTGGCCCAAAAGTCTCGTTGCCCAAAGTGCAGAAATGCACCTGAAACCTCCGTCCACCAGCTATCCGTGAAACTCAAAGGAAGGCATCTCCGGTATGGAGAAGACGATCTTCCTCTCAAACCAGTCCACCAAGGCGTGGTACACGGACAACCAAACCATCCCCAGAAACACGCCAAAATCCTCCATCGGTATCATGATCAGGTTAGCGGGGAGGCTATGTCCCTCAATACTAACCTCACAGTCTGTGTAGACCTCCCCAGCTACAAACAGCTGGCCACCTAGGTCTCTGATCACAAATGGATCCCCTAATAAAGTGCTATCGGATCCCAAACTAGCGATAAACTTGTGAAGCAAGAAAGTACATCATACTAGAAGCAAGAAATACATACTCCAAAAAGATCAAAAATCGTAACCATACCTGTCACCGCAAAAACTGAAGCTATGACATCTCCGTGAGTCAAAACGTCATGACACCTCTTAGTCCTGGGGGCAGACAAAACAGCCAAGCCCGGGGCTGAGCTAGTGACAGCTGGTCGGTATCCTCCCCGTGACTGCTGTCCTCCCCCATGCACCTGGGAACCATGACCACCTGCTCGGCCTCCAACACTCGGTGCGGTGAGCATCTACTGCACTCCAGCCCTAGGCGGGCAGTCCCTCCTGAAGTGGCCCAGCTGGCCACACTGGTAGCAGAGGGGGACTCGACTCCCACCCACGGTAGGTCCCTGCTGACGGCTAGGCGGGGGTCTAGTGCTGACAGCTGGTCCCTATCGGGGGCCTGCAAATTCCACTGACGGCCCCACAAAATAAGGCGGCCCTCCTGCAAGTGCTGCGTGCCTCTTTTGAGCTCTTCTGCCTCGCCTGGTGCTATAGTGACACTGCCGTCCCACAAAAGATTCCCCCTCTGTACCCTCGGAAGGAAGATGAGGGGGCGGCGAAGTAGGCGAAAGCTGAAATTCTTCTTAAATGACCTCTCCGATCAACAGGATGAGGTCCTGGGACTGTACGCTCAGGAGGAGAGAAGGGGTAGCACAAAATCCAAGCCCGACACATCTGCCCCTCCGACCTCGTCCACGGCCACATCCACGGCCTGTCTCGGGAACTCTCTTATAAGGCATATCCTGCAAGGAGACGCGGGAGACAAAACAAAAAAAGTCAACTCTAACGGACTTCAGTGAAAGAAACTCAAAACAGATGTCAAGCGGTACATTGTGGTGGTCACTGATGAGAACCTCATCATGAACCCTAACTAGCACAATTTAATCCAAAGAAGTGTGAAAAAGCTCCTACAAAACCTAAAGAGAGTCTTAGCTCAGAGAATTCTGAGTTAAAGAATAAGACAAATCATAAGGGATAAAACTGTAATTTCACCAATGCAATGTGCAAACAGGGTAATTAAGAGTCCAAACACAGGTCAAACAAGCTTAATAAGGAGGAAAATGGGATGATCTGATTGAAAAGGGTTATAGCAACTTCTAGGAATTAAATGACAATCTGTAACCCTAAAACAAATCCACTTTAATTCACGAGGTTCAAGATAGGATAAAAATCAACTAAATCCTATAAAATTCATGGAAAAATATTTCCTATGGTTTAGAACCTTCAATTTGGCCTTTGCAACCTATTCTGACCTAAAATGAGAACCATGCCCAATTTACAACTTAATTTGGGTTTTTGTGCAAATTGACTGGTCAAACATGGTCCAACCTAAAATCAAATTTCACCATTAAAATCCTTAGGCTCAAATTAGTCTGGTATAAAAATGTGGGCCTAAGAAAAGACCATCTTGACCGACTTTACAAATTGGTCCTCTTAATTTACTTTTTGACCCTTATCTTTTGAAACCCTTACGATCAGCCCCCTATCTTCTCTTCATTCTTTTCAGAATGGTCCCCCCTGCCATTTCTATGCAGCACCATAACTCCGACGACCTTGCGCGGAGGATGGTGCCACGTAGGGCGCCCGTCCTCAGGAACAAGCGGGGGGTTCCCTACGCCGTCCTCTGTCGCAGGGACCCTCCCCTGACCTCTGCAATCGACCACACCTCTCGTGCGAACGCATGAAAGGCATGGGTATCCATTTCCGGCCACACTCCAGCGAGCTCAGCACGTCGCCTCCTCGATCTCCTCTCCTCGCCAATGCCTATATAAGGAGCGGCAGGGTCTGCCATCTCCTTCAAGCTAGTTTTGGCCGAGAGAAACCCTAGATTTCGTCTCTCCCATCTCTGATCAGAAGGCCCGAGCTTTCGACGATCCTCCCTCCTTGTCGCCGATAACCCCCTCCTGAGCATCTTCGTCCCCAGCTTCGGCATGCACGAGCCAGACGCCTCCCTCTCCCTCTTTGTCGACTAAGTAGGTAGGAATCTTCCTCTCTCTCTCCCTTATATTTTCCCCTTCCTGATTTACCATTTTAACCCACCGACCGCCACTTCCACCTCCATTTGTTCCATCTCCGGTCGCCATCTCCAGTGAGGTCGCTCCACCTCCACAGACCACCTCACCCCTCGCCGACAAGCCCAGAAGCTCCCCCTCACTCCACTCCACCGTTTCCCCCACTCCATTCACCGCCATTCACCGCCCGACCACCCCCCGAACAAACCCACTTCTGCACACACAATCTGCCCTAGGCGCACCTCCACAAGCACATTCGCGCCTCGCCGACCCTCGCACTGCCTTCGCCGCCCTCTGGCGAAGCTCCCTACGTTATTTGATGTGGCCGAGAGGCTGTCCTTGTGATTTCAGGTCTCTGCCTCCTCGCCGCCATTGACGAGCTGCTGAAGCTCCTTCGCAAGCAGCTCCAGGACCCCTCCAACCTAGGTGTGGGCCCCAGGCAGCACGAGTTGACTTCACTAGCACGCCCAGGTTTACGATTGGGGCCGCGAGCGTTCGCTGCTACCCTAATTGGCAGTGCCTCCTCGCCTGCGGGCGCGCAGATTGGAGGTGGGACTTTAGACCCACCTTGTAAGTGTGTGGCCTCGCGCCCATACTTAAATTGAAAAAGTGAATAGAGCTGTTCGCCTTCGATACACAGGGGTCAGGTCCCTCCCCCACGCACGCAGCGCACCACACGTTCGCCCGCCCTCGCCCGCGCTCACGCCCTGCGGGTCTGGGCCGAACCCGACTACCCGACTAAGCACTCCTCGCCCACCATCGCACGCCGGTGGGCCTGGTCTCGGGCGGGCAACCCGAACCCGATTACCCGGCTCTGGGAGAGCTTTCCCAAAGAGAGATTCAGAGAGAGAGAGATGCGGGGAAGGGGTAGGGGTAGGTTTTGCACTGATCGTAGTGTGTGCGCGTAGGGAAGAAGGAAAAAGAAGAAGCAGGCGAAGAAATAAGAAGAGAGGAGGAGCGGCTGAAGACTTAGCCGCACTGAGCAGCTGAAGAAGAAAGGAAGGAGAGGAGCTGAAGGAGAAGAAAAGGAGCCGCACTGTACCAAACTCATAGTTAAGTCGTCTGAGCACCGAGTCAGACGACGGAAGGTCAACAGCCAGAGCAGGAAAGAAGGCAGGCTGAAGAAAGAAAGAAAGAAAGAAGAGGAACGGCCAGAGCAGAAGAAGAAGAAAAAGAAAAGAAGGAAGAAGAAATGAAGTCTTAGCAGCTGAAAGAGAGAGAAGGTAGAAGCTCTGCAGCTGTAAGGAAGAAAAGAAGAAAATCAGAGAGGAAGAAAGGAAAAAGAGAAAGGGTCACCATAGCCACAGAAAGAAAAGAAGAGAGAAGAAGGCAGGTTGAAGGAAGAGAAGAATCAGCTGCAAGAGAAGAAGAAAAGAGAAGAGGAGGAGAG
Source organism: Thalassia testudinum (assembly GCA_037157565.1). Taxonomy (NCBI): domain Eukaryota; kingdom Viridiplantae; phylum Streptophyta; class Magnoliopsida; order Alismatales; family Hydrocharitaceae; genus Thalassia; species Thalassia testudinum. The sequence continues at coordinate 59,889,788 of JAZHRO010000013.1, read as the reverse complement.
AAGAAGAAGAATCCAACAAAAAAGAGAACTTTTGCTCTCTCTCTCTCTTATTATTTGTGTAACATAATTGTGAACCTTTATGCTTCTAGGATTATAGTTGCTCCCTGAGTTCGACCTTAGGAAACTTGTCATTCCAAGTAAAAAATTGTATTAAACTGGTAATCGCTTTGTTATATACCATAACGACTGTAATAAATAACCAGACCAACGAAGCGACCGACCAGCAGTTACTCTAGTTACATGCATATGAATTGGTTATTCTCAAGCTAGTTGATTCATTTCTCGGGATGACCTTGCTCTGATACCATCTTATTACGACCCGATTCTCGAATCCCTACAGGACACTAGACCGGCTCAACTAGACTAATCCCATGACCAAGTCGTCCTACAAGAAATAACCAAAAAGCAAAGAAATAAACCACATTCACTATGATAAGTAACTAATAGTAAAAGAGTACAGTAGTAAAGGAAGTAAAAGCTGCTAACAGTACATATCACCACCACAATAGTAAAGCAGAAACAAAGTACAGAGACATAAAAGGTAACAAGAGGCTGAACTCACTAACAAAAAGGAAGTAAAACAACAGGAACTACTGCTAGGCTCAACTGGGCCCAGCACCCTTTGCAGCCGGCGACTCGGGCTTCTCAACTCCTGGACCTATAAAGGGGTACGGGAACAACGGAGTCAGCGAACACAGAGTAGAGTGGTAACCAACTAAGTAAAGCAGTAAAAGCTAACAGGTAATTTATCTTTTGAAATTATTTTATTTTACAAGTCATTTCTTTTCACCCATTGGTTTACGTTTCAGATCTCTTTCTTGATCTCACAAGTTCCTCGTGGGAATGATCTTGATTACAGTCTTTTCCGAAGAGTAGAAGGCACACGTGGTGCTCTCCTAGTCGGGAGAGTCCCCCGTGATAATCCTACACCCAGTCAACCACCCCGAGGTAACTGTCTAGACGTAGCGGTGACTACGGCATGCGCGATAAGCTCACGGGTAGCTACCCCACATTGGCACGCGATCAGTTGTTTCCGCTAGTGGGTACGCCCAAAGTATAGCACCGAACACTATAGGGCCTAACCCTCTCAATAACAGGGGTCTAGCCCCTCAACCAAACAGGGGTCTCACCCCTCCATAGTCCGCGCACCCTCGTCTTACTACCCCAGTTTTCCTAGAGGGCCAAAGAAAAAGTCAGTGTAGGTTGGCTAGCTTAACCCCGGGCCTCGTGGGGTGGCTAGCTCCCTCCCTACACTAATAGCTCTCCCCGGTACTGTGTACGCAAGAGCCAACATGAGTCGGTGTAGAGTGGCCATTCCTAACCCCGGGTCCCAACCCAAGGGCGACTAGCTCCGCTCTACACTAAAAAGGGGACAGTTGCTCCCCCTTGGAACCATGTACTCAAGGGCCAGCATACTTCCCATTCACATTTCCAGACCTTTCCATTCATCCACAGGAGCTCTACTCCAACTCCTCGTAGGGTTCATGCTCATATTCACATACTATTCCATACCAGGTCTCATCATTCACAAATTCATTCTTGTATTATACACATGCAGCTCGTATTTCCACAATTTAACAGATACAACAAGTCATGTCACAGGTAACAGGTTAACTAGCACAGACATTTCATATTCCACAGGCAGCTCGTATTTCCACAATTTAACATATACAACAAGTAATGTCATAAGTAACTGTTTAACTAATACAAGTATTTCATATTCCACAGGCAGTTCGTATTTATTAACAGGCAATTATTTACAATTATATTCATTCGTTTATGACTGCAATCATAAACACGCATACAAACAATGCAAGTACTTCTCGTCCTAGGATTCATGCCACATCCTAGGTTTCTAGTTTTCTAATTTCACATAAGCATTCATGTTTAATAATTAAATAAAGGGGAAACCACTCTACCAGATGACCCGGGAGTATTGGGGGCTCGAATGGTAGGCTCACGTGCCTTAGCAGGCCTCGAACACGCAACAGAACGAAGTCCTATACCAAAGAACATAACACAATGGAATGTTCAAAATAATATAAAAGGCCTTCTAACAAGTACAGGAACTCACAAGGAAAACACCGTTATCTTGTTTACATAAAATGGACCTCAAACGGGCCTTAAACAGGTCAAAAATAGGGCTGCAAACCTAAATCAGACGTCTGGCACAAAGTCCAGACGTCTTAAAAGTAACCAGAGTCTCACCTCAGGTTCTACGTCGACCTCAGACATCGAGAACCTCTTCTTGATCATCTGAACCCAGCTCCAGATGTCCGACCTCCCCTTCAGTCGTCTAGGAGTGCTTCCGGTCGTCTGGTAAGCTGTCCAGACGTCTGAGACGTGTGGGAGGGCGTGCCCCACGCCTTCCCGAAGCCATCTCTACAAACGACAGAATGTATTTTCTACAATTAGCTATGTAGACCGTAGCGGCGGTGCGGCTTGCATGGCCGTAACCGCAAGAGGGTCGTACCTTCGAGAAGCCCTACTTTCAGATGTCCGGTATCGTCACCAGACGTCCAATATGTCGTCTAGACGGCACGCCAAACGTTTGATTTTAGAAAAATCCCAGAACCACCTCCTACTCCTCGCCGCGCGCAGCCGCGGCCTTGCCTCCTCACCTGCAGCTCCGGCTGTAGCAAGTGTCGGGGATGGCTCCCCCGGCGCACTCCTCCCGCACACGCCACTCCAGCCGTGTGCCCTCCGGCAAGCTCCCATGAGCTCGTGAGCTCAAGCTCTTCCTCTTCTCCTCACGCCGCCTCTCCTCCTCATCACTCGCTCTCGCGCTCTTTCCCACGCTCGCCCCTCTCGCTGCAGTGGAGAGGAAGGAGGGAAGGTGGCTATGGTGGAGTGGGGAAGAAAGGAAGGGGGGGAAGAGGGGTTTTATAAGGGTGCGCTAGAGTTCTGCGAGGGAGAAGAAAAAGAGAGAGAAGAGAGAAAAAGGCAGTCTACGCGCAGCCAGTGCGCAGATGCGAGGCTACGTACAAACTTTTCAATTTCCAGACGTCTGGGAGTGTGTCGAGACGTCCAACCAAACGTCTGACCGACACTCAAGACATCTTAAAGGGCTTGGAACAGAATGGGTCTTTACACGAAGAGAACTCCATACCAACATTCTCCTTTACATCATCTCTTAATCCAAGGACTATAACAGCATAAGTCACACATGACTATTCAGTCTATAAACTAAAGCACAAAAAGAAGTAAGAAATCAACTAACAAAAACATAACGAACGAATCTTCAGGACTTAACATAATAGAAGAATGGCAAGAATGAACGGCATCTGGAGGCACCTTTTGGTTCTCATTTCCTATAATCGCTAATGCATTAGCTCACACATAATAGACCTTAGTTGCCAGCATTCAAATCATATACATGCATAAAATTTATGCAGAACTAAGACTTGATACCATTATCATCTAAATCTCCTACAGGATCTGATCTCAGGGCACCATCAACATGGGGTTCAAACTTTACATCAGCACAGCATGACGGATCTCCTACCTTGCCTGCACTCAAGCCAGAGTCCATTGTATCATCAACACAAACAACACCACCTGATTTCAAGCTATCCACAGGCATAGGTACAGAATCCAGCATTGCTAGAATATCATCGACCGAGACTTCCTCAAATCCTAGCACATATATCTAATGCATTTAAATCAAACATTCCTAATTCAGCAAACACAAGCACACAAATTACAAGAGAAAGTTAGATACATCACATACCATCCACGACGTCGGAAACAGGGTAATCATACCCATCAACATAAGCTACTGCATTTAAATCTACATCCATTTCCGTTACCACAACAACCTACAAAGAGAAAGATGGTGACCATACTGCTAGCCTACCATGCTACACTGAACCAGACCTTGATCAACATGCAGTACAATTTCGTAGGGTATGAGAGAGAAAGAGGTTTCTGTTCAGTTCATCAACTTAGGTCTATTGTGACATCTGTACAAGTGCACTGGTAGTGCCATGGAGCAGAAACATCCAACACAAAACGGGCGAGGTTCGTATAGGGATACCACGAAGCCTTGTCAGTACCTATTCGCTAGAGCACAAACATTGAGCATAGGAGTATAAACATTCATCAGAAAACTTGTGAGATTTCTTAGTGGGTGTAACTATGCGGTAGTGGTGTTTCATCCTTGTATTGAGGGGATGTGAGTGGTCGGGTGGAATGTTTGAGAACAAAATGACAAATCGCACAAGCTAATGAGGAGCACAAACCAAACGTGGAGCACTAACTTGTTTTTCGACCACAATCCTAATAACTACACACAAAACCCCAAAGAAAGGGTGCAAATGAAAACTCTCCACCACTTGTGCAAGCATCGGACCCCAAAGAGCATACGACACTGCACAAAATCGAAGTACATGACACAACATCAGAACAAGTGCAACATCAAATGACATGATTTATATCTCGGGAAATATCATACATAACATTATGCATGTGATTTCTCACTTGTTACCCTTTTACTGTACAGTTCAGTTTATGCAAATCAAATCTCTCTCTAATAATTATCGCATGATAATCCAGTAGCTCACATTCATAGACCCGTTGCAGTTTTATTCGCTATTCGAATCTCTCTCCAATAACAGTCTGATCGCAGAGCAATAGATGCTAAAGACACAAAGGACAGAATATTTTCGCCAAAAGGGAGAAAAAAGGACAAAACAAAGAAACGAAAATTTACCTCCCCGCACATCCACACACACAATTCGTGTTATGGGATTTTGTACGTTCTGTGTCTGAATTGCAAAATCGAACTCTTGATTTGACCGGTTGAACAATGACCCAACCATGTGTTGATCGGCTCAAATGATTCATCGATTTAGAAAGGATGTGGACATAGATAAAATAGGTCACGGGATGGAACAATTGAGCAGAACTAATTTTATTAAGCCAAACTTTTTTGTCAAAACTATTTTGTAGGTTTTGCTTGCTAGTAATGGATGAAGAAATCGTAAAGAAAAGATTTTAAAATTGTCGTGGCAGTTGCAAGAAGATTCGTGATCAAATAAATTAATCATAAGTTTGTGCTGAACACATGGAAGTAAAAGATGCTTAGTTAATCGCTCAATTATTTCTTTAGATTTTTTACCACTTTTATAATTTTTATAAATTTTTAAAAAAGAAGAAAAAAAGGTGAGATGGTACAAAAAAAACATCACAAGGGTAATAAAGATGGTGAAAATGAAATATTCTAACACATAAAAGTTTATTACAACTAATGTACAAAAATAAAGTACAATAAGAGGAAGATGAGGATGAGATGAGGGATCCGGAGCAACCATCCATTGGCTACTTGATGGAGACGATCCAACGAAGATGCTGAGTTGTTGAGGATGGGGATGAGGTGGAGGAAGAGGGTGGTAGGAAGGTGGTGCGGCCCAGACAGCAGCTTGGTCAATAGAGTTGAGAGGTGGGACCCTAGACTATGGGAATGGTAGTGAAAGGATGTGACCTAAATCTATGGTGAATGGGGGTGAGAGGGTAGATTGATCATCCATCTACGAAGGGGATGAGAGGCAAGTGTTAGGTGGCCATATGAAGGTGGTGGTGAGGAAAGGGTTGAAGGGAGGTGAGGAGAGGGAGATTCTACACTAATATGGGCCTGGGCACTTGGTGAGAGGTTTGAAAAGAGCTAAGGTAGGTTTCCTAGCTCTAATGGAAGTAAGGAGGGAGTGGGTGGAGATGATTTGAGAATGGACAGGAGTAGGGCCTTTAATAGTTGAAGGGAAAGAGCATTTAATGTGCTTGGTATGCGCAGAGCTAGAGATGGTCGGCCAAGTGCACAGAACGCACACAGCACTAGTTAGGCAATAAATGCAGGTGGATGGCACATGTTGAATGATGCACAAGCACAATTAGAGCGAGGTTTGGGCTTACAGATCACGCCCAGCACTTAGATCGGCATGGCGCAAATGGAGTGCGTGTTTGGCACATCCGCTATGCATAGGGCTACTACCGAGGTGACTTGTGGTCCCCTCCCTTGGGGATTTTGCAACGATACCTAAGGAGGCTTGGAATTTCTTTGGGAGAAAAAGTTTTAAGCGTTGGTCACCAAATTATGATAATGCCCTCGTAGCTTAGTGAATTTACATTTTACCCCTCATAAATTATTCATCCTCTTGAATCTTTATTGTAACCTTCCATCCTCAACCTCCAACCCTCGCATTTATTCTTACATAAATTAGATTATTACAATATATAAAAATTATGTACAAATACATACATGAACCTAATATGTTTAGAATGCTTGTAATACATCATTTACAACTTAATAATGCTATGCAATTCTCGAAATTGACATAAAATAAGTATATTATTCTTAATATATACTTCTTTACCCTTCTATGTCGTTAGAGTATTATTAAATAAAATTTAAACTTTAAGATTATATTTTTTTGTTGTAAAATTATTTTAGATGCATCCTACCTCCGTTCCAATACTCCTTCGACGTCATCAACGGGAGATCACACAATGCTTACGCGACGAGATCGTGTTTTAAAAAGACATTCGTTGCAGTGTACTTTGAAATTGTCGTATAAACAAATAACAATTTTGTTACTCGAGAATCAAAATATCCAAGGTTAAACTCAGGGAGCAAATTGGAATTCTAGAATCTAAAATCACAATCTCAAAATATGATATTTAACAAGAATATAAATGAGAGTTCATGTATAAGAAAACTAAAAAGGGAATAGAAATGTGAGAGGAAATTGAGTATTTTCTCTGATGGCTTCTTGCTTCTCTTTCTTCCTTTTTCTTACTCTTCTTGGCCGCACCTTTCCCTTCTTTCTTTCTCTGACTTTCCCTTTTTTTAGACGTCTGATTCTGTGAATCAGATGCCTTATCTCGCGGTTGCTACAGTGCCTTCTTCTGCTCTTTGTTTCTCTTCTTCCTTCCTTAGCTTTGGCTTCTGCCTTGAGTTCTCCTTCCTTCTCTTTTCTTCTTTAGCCTCACCTCTGCTACAGTGCTTCGTCTCCTCCTTTCTTCTGCTGCACCTTCAGCTTCTTTCCCTTCTTCAGCAGCTGCCACCTCCTCCTTCTTTTGCCTCAGCTTCTCTGCGGCTTCCTCCTTGGCTTCTTCTTCTTCCTTCCTTCCCTTGGCTGCACCTGCAGTGGTTCTTCTTCTACTTTCCCTCAGCTGCATCCTCCTCCTCCTTCCCTGCACAACACCACACAGCAAAACCTACCCCTACCCTCCCCCACGTCACTCTCTCTCTATTTCTCTCTTTGCTCTCTCAGAGCCAACTGGGTAAACGGGTCGAGTTATGCGCGCCCAGGTCTAGGCGCACCGGCGTGGGTGGTGCGCGAGGAGTGTAGGGTAAACGGGTCAGGCAGCCAGGTCCGCAGAGCGTGGGTCACGGATGAGGCGGGTATACGGGCGAGGGGACCTCACCCCGTGTACTGGAGGCGCTAAGCCTATATGACTTTTTCAACTTATATCGCCGCTTTCGCTCTCAATCTTCCGAGGTGGGACTAAATGTCCCACCTTCTTCGCAGGCGCCCCGCAGCAGAAGTCTTCACGAATTGCAATAGCTGTGTGGGACTTGGACTCCAATAGCTGGGCTGATAGTGTGTGCAAAAGAAATCCGCATCGTCTGGGACCTAGAGCCTGGAGCCTGGGGTTCTGGACGAAGCTCTCAAGCATCTTCGTGCCTACTTCAATGGCGACGGAAGCCTAAACCCTGTCCACAAGCAAACGGCCTCACGGCCTTGTCAAAATACGCAGGAAGCTTCGCCTTGACATGGCCAAGGTGGGATGGTGGTCGGAGTGGCACGAGGTGGCCTGAGTGTGCTTGCCTAGGTCACCCTGTGCGTGTAAATGTGGGTGTGTTCGGGGGACGTGTGGCGATGAATGGAGAGAGGGGTTATGGTCAGTGAGATGTGGCGGAGCTTGTGAGGTGGTTGGCAAGGTGGGTGGATGCGTGGAGTGGCGGGGGCACCTCGCCGGTGTTCTGCTAGAGGTGGAGAAGATGGAGGAGATGTGTAAGCGTCGAGGCGGATTTTAAGAAATAAATTCAAGAAAAGAGATTAGAAGAGAGAGAAGACTTATCTGAGGGTGGTTAAACGAAGGGAGGGGACGGAGGAGGCGGACGGTGCGTATCTGCCGTTGCCAGAGACGAAGGCCCTAAGATGGAAAGGCGACGACGACGAGGAGGTCAGAAAGGTTCGCGCGGGTACGGCGCGATGCGAAGGAGCATGGCAGAGAAGACTCTGCCACTGGTATGGTGGCAGAGTGACGAGAAGAGGAGGAGAGGTCGCCGGAGCTTGCAGGCAGACAACCGGAGACGAGGGAGGACGAAATTCAGGCAGATTCTAAGGCCAAATCAAGCTTGCCCCATTCGACTGGACCTGGTGCTTCTTATATAGGCACGGGCAAAGAGTCAGATGCATGGTGGCAGGCGAAAATCCTCGCCGGAGGTATGGCCGGAATTGATACCCTTACCTCTCAAGCGTTCGCACAAGAGGTATGGGGCGATTCAGGGTATGGGGAGCTGCTCAAGCGGTAGGGGGTCTCGCAGATGACTCCCCTTTCAAATATGAGAGCAGCTCTCTAGGGAAGCGAGGAGAAATCCTCCTTGAAACCTCGCCGATGGTATGGGTCTCCTGCTGCAATGGCAGAGGGACTGGAATGCAGAGAGTGATGAAAAAGTTGAGTGGGTTTTCGCAAGGGTTTTCAGAATTTAGGGGCCAGAATGTAATTGGGTGGACTATTTTGCAAAGTAGGTCAAGATGACCTTCCCTTAGGTCCAAATTTTGGTACAAATCTAAATTGGACCTAAGGAATTCATTGATAAAGTTGGATTTTAGGTTTAACCACGTTTGATAGGACATTTTGCATAAAAACTCAAATTAGGTGAAATATTGAGCTTGGACCCCAATCTAGGTCAAAACAGGTTCCAAAGGCCAAATTGAAGGTTCTAAACCCTAGGGGATATTTTTCCATGAATTTTAGAGGATTTAGTTGATTTTTATCCCGACTGGAACCTTGTGAAATTTAGTGAGTTTGTTTTAAGGTCACAGAATGTCATTTAATTCTTAAATTTCGCAATAACCCTTTTCTGATTGAACAATCCCTCTTTTCCTCTTATTAAGCCCAATTGACCTATATTTAGCCCGTGAAAAATCCCGTTGATGAACTACACAGGTAAAATTACAGTTTTACCCTTTGTTTCATGTTCTCTTCCCTAATTAGTGATCCCTTGAATTAGGCCTTCCTTTAGGTTATGTAGGAGCTTTTGTTTACTTTATTATATCAAAATAAGCTAGTTAGGGCTCATGATGAGGTTCTCATCATACCCCCATGCCTAGCTTTTGCTAATCCCTTAGCAAAATTTCAAGATTTTAACTTCTGTTCCAGACCATGAATTTTTTTCACAAGTTATGAAAAGTGCTTTTTCTTCTTTTTCTTCTGTGATTAGGTCAGAATGTCGACAATTGGCCTAGAGGTACTCTAGTACCAACCAAGATCTAGACCTGACCAGCTTTAGCCTCGGTCCTCCACGAAGATTTTTAAGGCCCACAGGAACTATCCTAAGGTTCATTGGACTCCATGGTTAAAGCATCCATGCTTGAGACATATTTTAGCCTTGGTTTAATTTGCAGTGCATTTTTTAAGAGAGAGACAGAAGATTATTTGTTTCGAGAGTTTTCTCTCTCTTTTCTTTTTATTTCTAGCTTCGGATTGGCTCCTCAACACGGTCAGTATCGAATTCCTCGTCCCCATCATCAATCCTTAAAGGTTACTGGCAATCGATGCTCTGTGATAGCACCGCCCATGGTAACCCCCAGAACCCTAGTTTTTGAGATTTTGAGATAATCCCGCCCATGGTGTTCCGTGGCCGAATCCAGACCCTGGCAATCGACATTTCGTGATAATGCCACCCATGGTATCTGAACCAGCAAAGTACTTACACACCCCCAGTAGGATATGTAAATATCCTAAGAGACAAGTACCGAGGAGACGATATGTTACACATCTTCGAGGGGAATTTCCCGCCTCTCCACACTGGGAACTCATCTAAATCAACTTGTGTTGATCGGCCACTCCTAATCTAGGCAACATTTTCAAAACATTAAAGCATTTTTGCATGATTTTGATAGTTATGCGTACTAAACCAGACTGTGTGTGGATTGGGTGCTTAGGTTACCGAGTCCCACAAATCGAAGGTCAGTTAACGAGGTCGAATACTCCTTAAGCCTTAGACCTGATACTTAAGCTTTGCATTTTCCTGAACCTCTTGAAGATTATCCAGATTTTAAAGGGTACTAAGAGTCTAGCCAAAAAGGCCTAAGGTCAGCGTTCCTACTAATATCTTTTTGTGTCTCTTTAGCACTTTTCTTTACTTTTCTTGATGTGGTCTACAACTTCGGTTAATCCCTTAATTTCTTACTAATGACTATCACTTTCTTTTTCATTTTGTGCTCTTTTTGTGGCATTTTGCTCTTTTCCCTCCTCCTATTTTGTATAGCCCAAATTTTCTCTCCTCCTTCTCAGTTTTTTTTTTGTTGAAACCTTTTCTTGATATGAGTTTTCATACATTTTTGCACACTTCATACCCCCCCAAGCCTATGATTTGCAATGTCCCCATTGTAAAATAGGTGGGCCCGAATTCAACTTAGTTCATTTATTAGGATAGGTGTTGGGTGAGCGAATGGGTCGAGATGACTGTTGCGGACGATTTCTAGACTCGGGTACGAGTACCTGAGGTGGAGTCGGCTGTTCTAATGGATGAACCCTAAAGTGCAATATGAATTCAACAAAGAAATGTCAGGAAAGGTTTCGAGTTTTTCAAAGAATGATGGATTGCCTCTCGATAAGCACTGAGTTTTACGTCATCTGTTGGGCGTAATGAGCTCAGGGAGAATGGAGGATAAAGGATGTCTCAGCCAAATCTATATTAGTCATGTCAATGAACGGTTTGAGTTTCTGACCATTCACGACGAAGTATTTGGAATCGTGGCTGAGTGGACTGATCTCAACTGCTCCATTTCCAATAATTCGTCAGACTAAGTAAGGTCCGATCCACTTAGATCATAGCTTTCCTGGGAATAGTTTGAGTCGGGCATCAAAAAGTAGGACCTTTTGCCTAGGATGAAAGATCTTTCTAGATATGTGCTTGTCGTGAAAGGCTTTAACCTGCTCTTTGTAGATTCTTGAGTTTTCATACGCATCATGGCGTAATTCATTAATCTAGCTCATCTGAAGTTTCTATGGGTTCCAACCTTAGAAAGATCTAAGTTGCAGTTCCGAACTGCCCAATAAGCTTTATGTTCCAATTCGACGAGGAGGTGACACACCTTCCCATACACCAGTCTGAAATGGGACATGCCTAATTGGGTCTTATGGGCGATTTTATAAGCCCATAAAGCTTCTGGAAGCTGGGATGACCAATCCTTCCTATTAGGTCGAACAGTAACCTAGAGGATTTTCTTGATCTCCCGATTTGATAGCTTAGCTAGACTATTAGTTTGGGGGTGGTAAGGAGTAGAGGTTCGGTGTAACACCTCGTATTTGGTTATCAGTGACCTGAACTGAGCATCTGTGAAATGGGTCCCTCCATCAAAAATAATCGCACGTGGAATCCTAAACCGTGAGAAGATGTTTTGGTGAATGAATTTGATAATGACTTTGTGATCATTAGTTCGGGTCAGAATGGTTTCGATCCATTTGGACACATAGTCAACAGCGAGTAAAATGTATTCGAAGCCGTCCGAGATAGGGAAGGGTCCCATAAAATCAATCCCCCAAATGTCAAAAATCTCACATACCAGGATCGACTGTAAAGGCATCATGTCTCGATGGCTCATGTTGCCCAAGGTCTGGCAACAGTTACATGCCTTACAGTGATTGTAAGCATCCTTGAAAATTGTGGGCCAGTAAAAGCCACACTGGAGGACTTTTAATGCAGTTTTGTGTCCTAAAAAATGTCCACCGCATGCTTAGTCATGGCAGAAAGAAAGTATGTCTTTGATTTTCGCTTCCGTAACACATCATCGCATAATTTGATCAGTACCAATGCGGAATAAATATGGGTCTTCCCATAGGTAATACTTGGCATCGGAGCGCAATTTGTCCTTCTTGGCCTTCGGCCAATCAGACAGGATCTGATGTGATGCTAAGTAGTTTACTATATCAGCAAACCATGGAAGCCCTATATCGAGAGTCAGGAGGTGCTCATCAAGAAAATGTTCTATGATGGGTCCGGAAGGGTCAATGATCTCAGAAGGAAGGCGGGAAAGTGGTCAGCTACCATGTTTTGTCTTCCTGCTTTGTTACGAATCTCGAGGTCAAATTCTTGCAACAGCAAGATCCATCGGATTAATCGAGGTTTCGCATCCTTCTTTGCAAGGAGATGCCTCACAGCTATGTGATCCGAGTAGATAATAACATGGGAACCCAGGAGGTAAGATCTTAATTTTTCTAGGGCAAATACTACGGCTAGCAGCTCTTTCTCAGTAACAGTGTAGTTACACTGAGCCTCGTCAAGTGTTTTGTTAGCGTAGTAAATGACCACGGGTTTCCCGTCAATTTTCTACCCCAAAATCGCTCCTACAGCGAAGTCAGATGCATCGCACATGATCTCAAAGGGTTGAGACCAATCAAGGGATTGTAGTATCGGGGCTTGGGTAACTTGGTCATGAAGGATCTCAAACATTTGAGTACATTCCTTAGAGATATTGAAAGGTACATCCATGGAGAGAAGAGTGGTTAGGGGGTGCACGATTTTCAAAAATCAAGGATAAATCGACGGTAAAAATCGACGTGCCCCAGAAAAGATCAGATGTCCTTGATCGAGCTAGGCATAGGGAGTTTGGAAATCAAGTTAACCTTGTCTCGATCGACTTGGATGCCTTTCTCCGAAATCAGATATCCCAGGACGATCCCCTCAGGCACCATGAAGTGGCTCTTTTCCCAGGAAAGAACCAGATTCACTTCAATGCATCGCCTGAGTATTTAAACCAAGTGCTGGAGGCAATCGTTAAATGATGCTCCAAATACTGAAAAGTCATCCATGAAGACTTCCAGATAATCACCTACCATATCTGAGAATATGGCAAACATGCACCGCTGAAAAGTCGCGAGTGCATTGCAGAGACCGAAAGGCATCCTTCGGAACGCGTACGTCCAGAAGGGGCAGGTGAACGTGGACTTTTCTTGGTCCTCTGGATGGATTGCCACTTGGTTATAACCGAAGTACCCGTCAAGAAAGTAGAAGAACCTATTTCCCGCTAGTTTTTCAAGTATTTGATCAATAAACGATAGTGGGAAATGATCCTTCTTCGTGGAGGAATTGAGTCTTCTACAATCTATGCAGACTCTCTACGAGTTGGTTATACGGGTCGGTATAACCTCTCTGGTTTCAGTCGTGATGGTGGTGAGCCCTGCCTTCTTAGGCACAACCTAGATTGGACTCACCCATCGACTGTTGAAGATCGGGTAGATGATCCCTGCATCTAACTACTTAATGATCTCCTTTTTCACGACCTCCTGCAGATTACAGTTCAAACGTCTCTGCATCTCTCGCGAAGGTCGTGCGCCCTCTTCGGAGTAGATATGGTGTGTGCAATAAGAGGGGCTTATGCCAGTCAAATCATCGAGAGTCCATCCAATGGCTCTACGATGTTGCTAGAGAATAGTAATCAGACGGGATTCCTAGTCAGGTGTGAGTCTGGAGCTTATAATCACAGGAAATGCCTGATTGGAACCCAAAAGTATGTATTTCAGATGATCAGGAAGGGGCTTGAGTTCCAGGATGGGATTACCAGCAACAGCGGGTGGTTCAAGAATAAGGGTAGGAGTTATGGGTGTATCTTGATCAGGTTTAGACTCCTCTAATTGTGGGTTTTGATCTTCTTGTGGTTGATCAGGGATAATCAGGTTGTCCTCGATATGCGGTTCATCAACTACAGCTTTGACATCACATATTTGTTCTATAACACCACAATTAATCCCTTGTTGGGCCTTAAAGATGTCAATCTTTAGAGTTTGGTTCCCAAATTTCACTTCTATTTGGCCCTCCTCACAGCTTATGTTGGCCCTAGCAGTGGCCAGAAAAGGTCTCCCTAGTATAATCAGTGTATCCCTTGGGTTCTCAGGTGCATCCATATCTAGAACTATGAAATCCACTGGGAAGTAAAAATCCCGTACCCTAACAATGACATCCTCGAGTATTCCTTTAGGTGACTTGATGGATCAATCGGCTAACTGCAATGTCACCTCTGTCGGTTTAAGCTCGGACTCTTCAAGGTGGTTAAGGAAGGATGTAGGTATTAGGTTTATGGAGGCACCTAGGTCTAGCAAGGCTCTATTGAATTGGGTTTCACCAATTTTACATGAAATAAGGGGAGTGCCTGGGTCTTTTGCCTCGGGTGGGAGTTTACTCAAGATTACAAAGCTGGCTTGCTCTGACAGTATGATCGGACTCGCACTTTTGCTTCGCGGCTTACGCTTGGGTGTACACATGTCTTCAGGAATCGTGAGTAAGCCGGTACGTGACAGATTGCATCCATCAAGGGGATGTTTATTTGGACCTATTCAAAGAGCTTGATCAGATCCTCCTCAGGAGCCACGGGTTTGGTTATCCTTTCTCCCTTGGTCAAGGCCTCAGGAAATGGAACCTTGGTTGGTTCCTCTAGAATAGGTCTAGGTTCTTGATCTGGGATAGGGACATCCTAGATAACTATCCTAGGGCTTCGTTCACTACCAGGCTTGGAGTGGTTTGGATAAGGTGGGTCTTGAGTTGCTTTACCACTACGGGTTGTTACGGAGTTTAATCCTGCCTGGTTCTGGTTTGGGTTTGGTAAAATGGGTGGCTGTTGTTGAAATCCCACATAAGATGTCGAAGTTTCCATCCTGTCAGGTGATGGAACAGAAGGGGCCTGATAAATCATATGTGCGTGGCATGGATTCATAACACGCCTCTGGGTAGGCACGTTATTTGGGTTCGGCAGATGTTGCGAAGGAAGTGTGCCCGGTTGGCAGGAATTTGCCATCTAGGCGAGTTGGTTGCGAACCTCTGTGATCTCGCCCTTGTGTTGTTTTTGTATTGCTGCATTCGTTTTCTGAATGTCAGTCGGTGTTTGAAGGATGTGAGACAATTGATCTTGGTTTGGCCTAGATTGATAGGTGGGGTTGGGCTGAGGCTGAAGCGGCTAATATGGACGAGAGGCTTATGGACGAGGTTTATAAGGTAGTCTTTGATTCTGAGAATTTCCCGCCCACTGGAAATTGGGATGATTTCACCATCCAGGGTTGTAGGTGTTGGAAAATGGGTTATTCTGGATGGCGTTGAGGTCCTTGTAGGTCTGAGGAGCCTCAGGAAAGTCAAAGTATGGGGGTTCAGAGTTCCCCCGACTAAAATAGAGCGGATCAGAGGTCCCTCCAATCCTGGAGTCAGACGGGGGTGGATACAGGTCCATCCTGTGAGAAGATCGGTGATAGATGTTTTGCACAATTTCCCTCACGAGAGGTGGCTGTGCGAAAGAGTTCTGCACAGAGGTGGCTCGCTGCAAATGCCGAGTCAGCTCGTCCACTTTCTTCTCTATGATAGAGACCTTGTCCAACCGACTGGCCATTAGCTCCAAGTCGACGGTTGTGGACAGGCCCTGCATCTCATGTGCTCCCCTAAGATTCGTCGATGCGTAGGAATTCGTCCGGACAAATAAGCCCATGGAGTCAATATTGATGGAGTTCTCGCACATATTTTCGAGAATCTCCCACACCGTGTCCTCGTGCTGATCCATGATGTTTCCTCCGCAGGTTGCATTGATGAATAATCGAATGTCTTTACGGAGTTCCTGGTAAAAAGACTGGACTTGTTCCCATTTAAGAACTCTGTGACGGGGGCACTTTCGCATGAGATCCAAGAATCGGTCCCATGCCTCATGAAGAAGTTCTCCCGATTGTTGGGTGAAATGAGTGATTTGATGGCGCAAGACATTTGTCTAACCAACGGGAAAGAACTTCAAAAATTCGAACTGAAGTTCATCCTATGTGTTGATCGGACGAGTCTGAGTTTGATACCAATGAGCAGCCCTGTCCATGAGGAAAAAAGAAAACATCTTCATGAGCAGAATATCCTGATTTTGTGCATCTGACCCGAAGGTTTGGGCCAGATGCTTGAGCTGTTTAATGTGTTGGAATGGATCCTCGGAGTTAAGCCCATAGAATTTTGGTATGGCATGAATCGTGTTAGGCTTGAGTTCGGAATCAGGACCTCCATCCTGGATTTGGACTCAAGGCTCGATTGCCACCGCAGCGGGATTATAGTGATCTCGCATCATGGGACGCTGTGGTGGGTTCATAAAGTTTTGGAAGAGATCATTTAGGTGCTGAAGCTGGTGCTCAAGGTTGTTTTCTTCTTCAACAGGTTGTGCCATGATGGAAGGAGAACTTGGTTCTGAATCAGAGGAAAAATCTATGTGATGGGGTTGCTGCACAAACAAGGGTACCGAGGCTTGGCCTCAGGGAGAGTGGATTTTTAAAAGAGGTCATAAGGACCTCCTACCAAACATTCACCGAAGGATTCGATGAGATCAGAATGTGCTGGACCCAATCGAGACACCCAAAATATGTTGGGTGACTATAGGGGTTCGGGGTAGATGATACCCCTTAGTCAGAAAGGTCGTCCTCCTGAGAAATACCTAGGCAGCCAGAGAGGGAGAGTCCCGCGAAGACCCCTACATGGTAGAGCATCCCCACGGGTTACAGGATTTCCCCCACCCGAACTCTCTTGTCACTGAGATTCCAGGTAGACCAGAATGGGGACCTTAACCTCTTAAGTCTACCTCTTTTAGTTAAGATCAAGGTGCTTAGAGTTCCACTTGAACTTTAGGTCTTTTGAGTGCAGAGTGACCTAATTTTAAGGTTGGTTGACCCAAAGGATCAACTTTACCTCTTTGTTCCTTTGAGAGCTTCTTAGGTCCTTGCTTTTAGGGTTCAAATGGATTAAAAGCCTGATTTTCTTAGGGTTTCTCTTGGATAGATCTTTTCAAACAAGGCTTAGACACACCTCTTTTTGGAATTTTTGCTTCTCTTCTTAGAAAAAGATGTGTCCCTAAAACCCTAGCCTGTAATCCTTAAGTTGGCCCTATTTGGTCCAATTTAGTTGCCTCAAAAATTGGTATCTAAGGCTCAATCAAGGTTTTAGCCCTAGCTACCTTAAGTAGATATGCAATTAAAAATGTGTTGAAAGTAAAAATTAAGCAACTTTTGTGAATTACTAAATATAGAAACAGGTAGCCCTAGATTGATTGTTCTTTATTTTCCTTTTTAGATTTTGAGGGGATTAAAAGAGAGGGCTAATGAAAGTTTACCTGTTCCTTGGTGTGGTTGTTGTGCAGCTACTTTTCTTTCCTTAGCTTTCCCTACGAAAAACATAATAAAAGAAATTAAGTTAGTATTGGATCAGAAGTTGTGATTAAAGCTTCTAAAATGCCCGTTGCTCCCCGACAACGGTGCCA
This sequence comes from Thalassia testudinum, assembly GCA_037157565.1. Lineage (NCBI taxonomy): Eukaryota > Viridiplantae > Streptophyta > Magnoliopsida > Alismatales > Hydrocharitaceae > Thalassia > Thalassia testudinum. The sequence goes on along the minus strand of JAZHRO010000013.1, from coordinate 59,872,296 downwards.
AAAATGCTTACACGACGAGATCGTGTTTTAAGAAGACATTCGTTGCAGTGTAGTTTGAAATCGTCGTATAAACAAATAACAATTTTGTTACTTGAGAATCAAAATATCCGAGGTCGAACTTAGGGAGCAAATTGAAATTCTAAAATCTAAAATCACAATCTCAAAATATGATATTTAACAAGAATATAAATGAGAGTTCATGTATAAGAAAACTAAAAAGGGAATAGAAATGTGAGAGGAAATTGTGTATTTTCTCTGATGGCTTCTTTCTTCTCTTGCTTCCTTTTTCTTTCTCTTCTTGGCCACACCTTTCCCTTCTTTCTTTCTCTGACTTTCCCTTTTTTTAGACGTCTGATTTTGTGAATCAGACGCCTTATCTCGCAGTTGCTACAGTGCCTTCTTCTGCTCTCTGTTTCTCTTCTTCCTTCCTTAGCTTTGGCTTCTGCCTTGAGTTCTCCTTCCTTCTCTTTTCTTCTTTAGCCTCACCTCTGCTACAGTGCTTTGTCTCCTTCTTTCTTCTACTGCACCTTCAGCTTCTTTCCCTTCTTCAGCAGCCGCCACCTCCTCCTTCTTCTTTTGCCTCAGCTTCTCTGCGGCTTCCTCCTTGGCTTCTTCTTCTTCCTTCCTTCCCTTGGCTGCACCTGCAGTGGTTCTTCTTCTACTTTCCCTCAGCTGCATCCTCCTCCTCCTTCCCTGCACAACACCACACAGCAAAACCTACCCCTACCCTCCCCCACGTCACTCTCTATTTCTCTCTTTGCTCTCTCAGAGCCAACTGGGTAAACGGGTCGGGTTACGCGCGCCCAGGTCTAGGCGCACCGGCGTGGGTGGTGCGTGAGGAGTGCAGGGTAAACGGGTCAGGCAGCCAGGTCCGCGGAGCGTGGGCGGCGGATGAGGTGGGTATACGGGCAAGGGGACCTCACCCCATATACTGGAGGCGCTAAGCCTATACGACTTTTTCAACTTATATCACTGCTTCCGCTCTCAATCTTCCGAGGTGGGACTAAATGTCCCACCTTCTTCGTAGGCGCCCCGCAGCAGAAGTCTTCACGAATTGCAACAGCTGTGTGGGACTTGGACTCCAATAGCTAGGCTGATAGTGTGCGCGAAAGAAATCCTCATCGTCTGGGACCTAGAGCCTTGAGCCTGGGGTTCTCGACGAAGCTCTCGAGCTTCTTCGTGCCTGCTTCAATGGTGACGGAAGCCTAAACCCTGTCCACAAGCAAACGACCTCGTAGCCTTGTCAAAATATGCAGGAAGCTTCGCCTTGACACGGTGAAGGTGGGACGGTGGTCGGAGTGGCACGAGGTGGCCTGAGTGTGCTTGCCTAGGTCACCCTGGGCGTGTAGATGTGGGTGTGTTCAAGGGACGTGTTGGGGGTGTGTGGCGATGAATGGAGAGAGGGGTTATGATCAGTGAGACGTGGCAGAGCTTGTGAGGTGGTTGGCGAGGTGGGTGGATGCATAGAGTGGTGGGGACGCCTCACCGATGGTCTGCAAGAGGTGGAGAAGATGGAGGTGATGTGTAAGCGTCGAGGCGGATTTTAAGAAATAATGCAAGAAAAGAGATGAGAAGAGAGAGAGGACTTATCTGAGGGTGGTTAGATGAAGGGAGGGGATGGAGGAGGCGGACAACGCGTATCTGCCGTTGCTGGAGACGAAGGTCGTAGGATGGAGAGGCGGCGACGACGAGGAGGTCAAAGAGGCTCGTGCGGGTATGGCGCGATGCGGAGGAGCACAACGGAGAAGACCCTGCCACTGGTATGGTGGAAAAGCGAAGAGAAGAGGGAGGAGAGGTCGCCGGAGCTTGCGGGCAGACGGCCGAAGACGAGGGAGGATGAAATTCAAGCGGATTCTCAGGCCAAATCAAGCTTGCCCTATTCGGTCGGACTTGGTGCTTCTTATATAGGCACGGGCAGAGAGTCAGATGCATGGTGGCAGGCAAAAATCCTTGCCGGAAGTATGGCCAGAACTGATACCCATACCTCTCAAGCGTTCGCGCGAGAGGTATGGGGCGATTAAGGGAATGGGGAGCTGCTCAGGTGGTAGGGGGTTTCGCAGATGACTCCCCTTTCAAATATGAGAGCAGCTCCCTAGGGAAACGAAGAGAAATCCTCCTCAAAACCTCGCCGGTGGTATGGGTCTATTGATGCAATGGCAGAGGGACTGGAATGCAGAAAGTGATGAAAAAGTTAAGGGGGTTTTCTCAAGGGTTTTCAGAATTTAGGGGCCAGAATGTAATTGGGTGGACTATTTTGCAAAGTAGGTCAAGATGTCCTTCCCTTAGGTCCAAATTTTGTTACAAACCTAACTTGGACCTAAGGAATCCATTGGTGAAGTTGGATTTTAGGTTTGACCACGTTTGATAGGACATTTTGCATAAAAACTCAAATTAGGTCAAATATTGAGCTTAGACCCCAATCTAGGTCAAAACAGGTTCCAAAGGCCAAATTGAAGGTTCTAAACCCTAGGGGATATTTTTATATGAATTTTAGAGTGTTTATTTGATTTTTATCCTGATTATAACCTTGTGAAATTAAGTGGGTTTGTTTTAGGGTCACGGAATCTCATTTAATTATTAAATTTCGTAATAACCCTTTTCTGACTGAACCATTCTACTTTTCCTCTTATTAAGCCTAATTGACCTATGTTTAGCCCCTGGAAAACCCCGTTGATGAACTGCACTGGTAAAATTACAGTTTTACCCTTTGTTTCATGTTCTCTTCCATGATTAGCGATCCCTTGAATTAGGCCTTCCTTTAGGTTATGCAGGAGCTTTTGTTCACTTTATTATATCAAAATAAGCTAGTTAGGACTCATGATGAGGTTCTCATCACACAACGAACGGCGACGTCAACGGCAGGTGCACAACAACGAGAGGCATCCGTTCACGTTAGCGAAGGATGGCTGCTGGTATGGGGAGGACTGGAGACGGCGGTGATGATGGGTAGACAAGAGTCGAGCGATGACATCGGGAGAGAAGACGGAGTGGACAGGCAGCCGACAAGTGTCCGTAGAGAGGAGGGCAGCAAGACGGGCAGCAGTATGGGAGGAGGAGGGCGACATGGTTTCGGTGGTGACATGCTTTGTTATAGGTGTAGTGATGAGAGACTCATCATGAACCCTAACTAGAATAATTTAATCTAAATAAGTGTGAAGAAGCTCCTACAAAACCTAAAGAAAAGCCTAATTCAGAGAAGTCTGAATTGAAGAATAAAACAAGTCATGAGGAGTGAAACTGTAATTTTACCAGTGCAATACACAAATAGGGTATTTGAGGGTCTAAACATAGGTCAAATAAGCTTCATGAGGAAGGATGTGGGATGATCTGATTTGAAAAGGGTTATAGCAACTTCTAGGAATTAAATGACATTCTGTAACCCTAAAACAAATCCACTTTAATTCACGAGGGTAGAAGAAGGATAAAAATAAAATAAATCCTCTAAAATTCATGGAAAAATATTCCCTATGGTTTAAAACCTTCAATTTGACCTTTGCAACCTATTTTGACCTAAAATAAGAATCATGCCCAATTTATGACCAAATTTGGGTTTTTACGCAAATTGACTGGTCAAACATGGTCAAACCTAAAGTAAAATTTCACCATTAAAATCCTTAGGTTCAAATTAGGCTGTTATAAAAATTTGGGCCTAAGAAAAGACCATCTTGACCAACATTACAAATTTATCCTCTTGAATTACTTTTTGACCCTTATCTTTTGAAACCCTTACACATTGCCCCCTATCTTTCTCGTCGTTCTTTGCAGAATGGTCCTCCCTGCCACTATGCGCAGGCACCATACCTCCGGTGACCTTGCGCGGAGGATGGCACCGCACAGGGTATGGCGCCCATTCTCAGGAATGAACGGGAGGTTCCCTACGTCGTCCTCTGTCACAGGGACCCTCCCCTATGACCTGCGACCACCCATGCCTCTCGTGCGAATGCACAAAAGGCATGGGTCTCCATCTCCGGCCATCTTCGGCGAGCTCCGCACGTCGCTCCCTCAGGCCACTCTCCTCGCCAGTGCCTTTATAAGGAGCGGCAGGGGCTGCCATCCACTCCAAGCTATTTCTGGTGGAGAAAACCCCTCTCTTTCATCTCCCCTCTCTCCGGTCAGACTGCCCTAGCTTCCAGCGAACTCTCCTCCTCCTCCTCGTCTCTCTGCTACCATACCTGCAGCAAAGCCCACTCTACCTCGTCGTCCCACGCCAGGTCGCACCAGCTGGCATCCTCAGATCTCCTCCTCGTCACCGTCACACCTCCTCTGGGCACCTTCATCCTCAGCTCCGGCAGGCATGCGTCGGGCAGTCTTCCTCTCCCTCTTCGTCGATTAAGTAGGTAGGAACTTTCTCCTTACTCTCCTCTCACTTTTCCCTTCTTGAATTAGTCTTTTAAACCCCTCGACTGCCACGACCACCTTCATCTGCTCCACCTCCGGCCACCATCTCCGGCGAGATTGCCCCACTTCCACTGACCTTTCCACCTCTCGCCGACAAACCCAAAAGCTCCCCCTCACTCCACTCTAGCGATTCCCCTACTCCATTCACCACCAAGCACACTCTGAGCACCCCCCGAACACACCTACTTCCACGCACGCAGTTTGCCCTAGGTGCACAACCACAGGCACTCTCACAGCACGCCACCCCTCGCATTGCCTTCACCACACTCTGGCGAAGCTCCCTGTGTTGTCTGACGTGGTCGTGAGGCCGTCTTCGTGATTTCAGGGTTCACCCTCCTCGCCGCCATTAACGAGCTGCAGGAGCTCCTTCGTAGGCAACTCCAAGTCTCTTCGACGCCAGGCGAGGGCTCCAGGCAACGCAGGGCAAGTCCGCAAAGGTGCCCAGGTTCTCAATTGGGAGCGCGAAGCCTTCGCTGCTGCCCAATTGACAGCTGCTTCTTGCCTGCGGGCGAGCGAAGCGGAGGTGGGACTTTAGTCCCACCTCGTAAGTGTAGGAGCGAGCGCCACCACTTAAATTAAAAAAGTGGTATAGGCTCTTCGCCTTCGATGACACACGGGGTGAGGTCCCTCACCCCGTATGTCATCGAAGGCGAAGAGCCTATACCACTTTTTTAATTTAAGTGGTGGCGCTCGCTCCTACACTTACGAGGTGGGACTAAAGTCCCACCTCCGCTTCCCTCACCTATCACCGGGTCTCGTCCGCGGCTCACCCACGCGGATCTGACCTGACCCGACACCCTCCTGTGCACTCCTAGCGCACCACCCATGCTGGTATGCCTGGACCCGGGCACACGACCAGACCTGGTTACCTGGCTCTGGGAGAGCTTATCAAAGAGAGATCCAAAGAGAGAGAGAGACGCTGGGAAGGGGTAGGGTAGGTTTTGCGCTGATGTTTGCGTGTGTGCGCAGGAGAGAAGAAAGAAGAAGAGAAGCAACAGCCAGGACTTAGCCGCAGGGAAGAAGGAAGAAGAAGGAAGAAGTAGGAGAAGGAAGAAGAAAGGAAGGAAAGAAGCTGAAGGAAAAGAGGAGCTGCACTGTAGCAACCAAGAAGTTAAGTCCTCTGAGCGCTGAATCAAACGTCGGCGAAAAAGAAGGAGAGTCAGCAACAAGAGAAGAAGAAAAGAAAGAAGAAGAAGGAGGGCCAGAGCAAAAGAAAGAAGAAGAAGAAAGAGGAACCGCAGCTGCTGAAGAAGAAGAAAGAAGAAGCAGAGAAGAAGAAAAGAAGAATGAAGAAGAAAATAAGTTGAAGAGAAGAGCCAGCTGAAGAAAGAGAAATTGAAAAAGCCAATTACCGTCTCTCTCTTTCTCTCTCTCTCTTAATTTTTTGTAAAACCTTATATATATTGTGAATTTATATGCTTCTAGAATTTTGGTTTGCTCCCTGAGTTTGACCTCGGGAAACTTTTCATTTCGAGTAATAAATTGTATTAGACTGGTAACCGTTTTTGTTATATACCACAACGACTATAATAACCACATCAACAAAGATGATGTGCCATGTAGGGAGAGAGGGCAAGTGGCGGCTGTGTGCCGCAATGCCCTCGCTTGCCTAGCATGTGGAGGGCTTGGGAATAGGCGAAGCACGTGTAGGAGGAAGGTGTAGCAGGAGGAGGGTGGGCCATTGAGGCCCCGTGGAGGTGCACGTGGGTTTGTGCCAAACCTTAGTAGGAAGAGAGGAAACATTCATGGTCCACGTCAAAGGGAGGGTGCCAGGGCTGATGGATGTGGATTTACATCGAGTCGGGTTCCCTCTCTGTCGTTGGCCCCTTCCCTCAATGTGGAGGTTCTACTACCTCCGGAGGTGCTCGCGACCGAATCCCTTCTTTCAGGCACTCTCATCGAGGAGATCATGGCAAGTGCGCCTTCCTTGATGGATCTCCAAGGCTTCATATGATCTTCTCCCCTTTTGTCTTCGATGTGAAAGATCTCAGTGTTGAGACCATTAACATTACTGGCTTATCGAACGTGGATGTCAAGTTGCTCAAGTTTCAATCGTTGTGTTTTGATTCTGTGTCCATTATGTGGAGAATTGTTTCCCCTTTTGGTGGTGCATTGATTGACAGACCGCCGCAAAGGGTTTTTGTCAAAGAAGGATCTATGGAGATCAGGGCTCTCCTCTTATGTCTGCATTCGAATGCAATGGTGAGCAGTGTTGTGGCCGATTTTGGTTCACTGAAGGAGGGCTCAGTGGTTGGCCTGATGGAGGGGGATTGCAATGTTGTGAAGGTGGATGTTGATCTCAGGCATAGGGGTCCTTTCCATGAGAAGGCAGTGCTAAGATGTGGGGGATCGTCGTGGCTTCTCTCCATGAGCGTGCAGGTATGTGACCCGACGTCGAGGACTGTAAAGGAGGTGCAAGAAGGGGGCGTGGGTTGAGGGGATCCATGCATTGGCATAGGGTGCAAGAAGAACAGCTTTTTATGTGCATCAACCAGAAGAAACATAAGGTGAGCAAGGGGAGGGACTTGGCACAAGAGATGGAAGAAGGGGACGTGGCTGATAAGAAGATGGTTGACAGCGGGGAGGGCAAGACCATTGTGCTACACAGGGAGGGATCGACTTCAACCAGTGATGAAGGCTAGGACAACACGCCACATGCTTTGTCTAGTTGCCAATCAGAGGAAGACACATTTGTTTTTTCTACTCCGACAGAGGTGACGTATAATGCAGATGCTTCTACCCCTTCACATGTAGGGACATCTACCAGGGAGAGGTACAATCTTCTAATACATAAGGTGGAGGTGTGGAGCAAAGGACAAGCACATGTGGACATTAACCATGTGGTAGGCATTTTGAATGTGGTATGCATGGAGGGTGAGAAAAGGAGCAAGCAGGCAACCTTATGTTAAAGGTCCTTACATGGAATGTTAGGGGGTTGAGGGATTGCACAAGAAAAAGCATATTGGGGAGGTATCTCAAAGAGTGGGGGATTTAGTGCCTTATTGTAGGAAACCTGTATTAAAGGGGAGGACGCGGGGCAGTGGCATCTGCTTCTTGCAAATGGGGAGGCTGAGTTGAAGTGGATACCTTCCTATGGGAGATAGGGGGCTATGTGTGTGGTGGAAACCCAACGATCCACGGTTGCTGGATGTAAAGATGGAGAGGCTTTCCATTACTTGCAAGTCCTCCAAAGTTAGTGATAGCATTCATCTCGACATCACATCTGTTTATGGGTTGTGTACCCTAAGTGAGAGACTGCTCCTGTGGGAAGAGTTGAGAGATATGGCAGCACGGGTCCAGGGGGCAACATGGCATGTGGGAGGTGACTTCAATGCTACGCTATCGTTAGATGACAGGACAGATGGACAAATTGATTCCTTTACCTTTGGGTTTCAGAGTTTGGTATCAAATTTGGAGTTGGTTGATATTCCATCATCAGGTGCTACATATACTTGGAGAAATGGGGGAGGTTTGATGTCAAAGATAGATCATTTCTTGTGCAATGTGGACCTAATGAGGTCCTTCCACATGTTTTCTGTGCTGACGTTGGGAAGGTCCTTCTCTGACCATAGCCCTCTCATGTGGGAGAGTGGGGAGGGGATGAAGGCGAACACCTATTTCAAATTTCAGAAATCGTGGCTACAGGAAGATGGTTTTAGAGACATGGAGGCATCCTGGTGGATCTCCAGTGGAGGAGTGGGGTTAGCTACGCAGAGACTAGCGACCAAGTTAAGGGACCTACGCCTTATGTTGTTCGAATTTACAAAGACCTTGGTGCATACGAAGACTCAAAAGAGGGAAGAGGCGATAAAAGGGGTAAAGAGCCTTGATGAGAAGGAGGAGAGGGCGAGGAGGAAGAGCTTGCAATCCGTTATAGCCAAGGAGGACCAACTGAGGATGATTGACTGGCGCCAACAGTCCTGCCAGTTGTAACTCAAAGGAGGGGGATTCAAACACGAAGTTTTTTCATGTGATTACAAGTGCCACAAGGCGATCCAGTCTCATTTCGTCCATTCGCTATGGGGACCAAGTGGCCACGTCACCTAGGGAGATGTGTAGTATGGTAAATAATTACTTTGTGGATGTCAGTCGTGTGGGGCCGAGAGGAAGATGGAGGCTATCAAACTCAAATATGCCCAGGCTAAGGAAAATGAAGGATGTCAATTGTGTAAAGTGATTAGAGAGGAGGAGGTGGTCTCTGCATTGAAGGGGCTGAAGGTAGAAGCGTCACTAGGACCTGATGGTTTTCCCGTCTTATTCTATAAAGAAATTTGGCCAGTGGTCAAGTAAGATGTTATGGCGGTGGTTGAAGAGTTCCAAAGAGGGAACTTTGGCTTAGACAAGATAAACAGGTTCCTTCTCTTTCTCCTCCCTAAGAAGGCAGGAGCTGAGTCGCTTTCTAATTTTAGGCCAATTGCTCTTTCTAATTCCATTCACTTAATAATTGAAAAGGTATTGGCTAATCATATGAGGGAGGTTATGCAGAATATTATAAGCTCAATGCAGTCGGCTTTTTTCAAGGGCAAATCACTACAAGAGTTTTTTATTTTAGCATAGGAGGTGGTGTCAGGATGGGTAATGAGGAAGAAGGCTTTTATGTGGAAAGTGAATTTTCCAAGGCATATGACTCGGTCTCTTGGGTGTATCTGTGAGAGATATTCAAGAGGAGGGGATTTCCAGAGACATGGGTGCAGTGGATAAACAGATGTGTGACCACGTCCCCCTTATCACCTTTGATTAATGGGTTCCTACAGGGTAATGGATACAGCCTCATAAAGCAGTCAAGCAGGGGTATCCGGTGACCCCTCTCATTTTTATTTTGGCAGTGGACACATTAGCCAGATTTGCCTTCAAGGCATGCACAGGTGGCTTGCTACATGGGTACACCCTTGATGGCATCGCCATCATTCACTACATCCAACCTAATTTGGCTAAGTTCTAAGGTTAAATTCACCTAATTAACACACTAAAATGGTATAACTCAATTAGGGCTGAAGAGAAAAGAATTAATAGAAAAAGGGGTTAATTCTACAATTTTCATGAACGAATATAAATATAGAATGGCTGGAGGGTGAGCTTATGGCTAATCAAAGGTCAATTGAGCTTAATTGTCCTAAAAGTGGGTTGGTACTAAATAATCTAAAATTTACATTCAATATGAATGTTTATTTCTAATCAAAAATCATAATTTCAACCCCACTTCAATTAAAATAGATTCGATGAATATAAATGTAGTCTAAACCTCTAAAAATCATTTAAAATTATTATATAAGGTTTGGCACAGTCAATTTGATAATCAGAACCCGTTTTGACTTAAAACAGAATTGTAGGCAGGAATTTGGTACATTTTGGATCTAAACGTAAATCGACCATTCAAAATACATCAAAATCCAAAATTGAAGTCAACGTCAACTTTCTTATGTCCAAATTAGGCTATCATAAAAATTTGGTCTAATTTGGACTACATCTTGGTCAACTTTGCAATTTTGGCCTTAATTCCTGATTTCATTACAAAATACCCCATTACAAAATACCTGCTAACTTTCAATTTTCTTGCATTTAAGCCCCTTCCAGCACCGCCTCCACCTTCCACCTCCGCATCCACCGGCCACGCAACTCCTGTGAGTCGTTCCCCCAACCTCCAGCCCTATCCTCATGTGCCAACAAACTTTAAACCTCTGCCATCACACGTCGCTTCTTTTCGTCGCATTTTGGGGCATCATTACTCCCCTCCTTCCACCATAAGCACCGCTATTAACGTTGACCTTAGAGCTTCTCAATCTCTTTCCTTCGCTACTCTTCCGCTAAAATTGGTTGAGGGCTCCTCTTCCTCTCGTCGTCGCCGTTTTCCCCAACAAATGAAGCGATTCCTTCTCCTCGTCACCCTTTTCTTCTTCTGTAAGTCTGATGCCCACGCTGGTGAGCCTCTCGTCGCATCCATGCTTCCCAAGTATTCCCTTCCTCTAGATCACTTTAGGCATTCTCCTTGTAGGTTTCAATCCCAAGTTCTCCCCCTATGCCATCTGATGAGAACCTCATCATGAGCCATAACTAGCTCATTTTGACCCAATACAAAGGATAAAAGCTCCTACATAACTCAAGGAAAGGCTTAACTCAGAGAATTCTGAGTTTAAGAAGAAAACAAGTCATAAGGGGTAAAAATGCAATTTTACCAGTATAATCTGCATACAGGGTAATTCAGGGCCCAAACACAGGTCAAAGCAACTTAATAAGAATAAAAGTGGGATGAAATGATCTAGCAAGGGCTACAGCAATTCCAAGAAACTAAATGATAATCTGTAACCCTAAAACAACCCACTTCAATTCACGAGGTTCGAGGCAAAGTAAAAATAGAATAAACCCTCTAAAATTCATAGAAAAATAATCTCTAGGGTTTAGAACCTTCAATTTGGCCTTCAGAACCCATTTTGACCTACATTGAGAACCATGCCCAATTAATAACTTAATTTGGGTTTTCGCATAAATTGACCGGTCAAACAAGGTTTAATATAGAAATGAAATTCACCATCAGATTCCTTAGGTCCTAATCAGTCATGTATAAAAACTTGAGCCTAAGAAGAAACCTCCTTGACCAACTTTACACTTTGGTCCTCATATATTTACTCTTTGGCCCTCAACTTTTGAACCCTCGCATTTTGGCCCCTAACTCTCCTTCGTTCTTTGCGATCAGGTCCCCCCTGCAAAACCTGCCAGCACCATGCTCCGGCGACCTTGCGCGGAGCATGGCGCCGCGCAGGGTGAGGGGGGGAACCTGGCAAGTAAACCGGGGGTGCCCTGCGTCGTAAGCCGTCGCAGGGACACCCCCCTGGTCGTTGTAACCCACCATACCGGCCGTGCGAACGCACGGACGGTATGGGTCTCCATCTCCGGCGTCCTCCGGCGAGGGAGACACGTCGTCTCCCTCCGCCTTCCTCCCTGTTTTGATCCCTATAAATACCCCCTGTTGCTCCACCGACCGGGGCAGCTTGGATCTGACGGAGAAAACTCCCAACTTTCCTCTCTTCTCTCTCCGGCAGACGCTCACCAGCTCCGGCGGTTCCTCCCCCTCCTCTTCTTCGCTCTGCCGCAATACCAGCAGCAGAGACTTCCTCCCCTGCTCTTCCCGCGCCACGCCGCACCCAGCTGGCGCCTCTCCAGCTCTCTGCTCGCCGCCGCTCCTTTCCCTGAGCATCTTCTTCTCCGGCGACAGTCGATACGACTGTCGCCTTGCTGCCCCCCCTTCATCCCTGCAAGTAAGCTAGAACTACTTCCCTTCTTCTCCTCTTTCTTTCCCCGCTTTCAATTTGTTCAATTAAGCCCTCGACCGACCCTGACCATCGTCACCCCCTTCGTCTCCGGCCACCCTCCGGCGAGATGCTCCCATCGCTCCACAGCCTCACACACCTCGCCGACCCTCACCGAACCTCCGCCTCATCACACTGAGCACCCCCCACCCCTCCACTGCCACTCCACACCTCCGTAACGCTCCCCCGAACAAACCCATTCCTCCGGTTGCAGTCCAACCTAGGGCTGCCGCCAGACACCACCTTGCGGCTTGCCGCGCAGCTCCACACCTTCGCCGTGCCACGGCGAAGGTTCCCCAGTGGTTTGATCAGGCCGAGAGGCCATATTCGTGTCCGACAGGTTTTGAGGTTCGACCGCCATTAACGCACATTGAAGCAGCTTCTCCCGCGCTCCAGGCTTGAGGACTCCAGGTCTCCAGCTGCTGCGGATTACAGGGAGTCTTGCGAAGGCAGCCAGCCAGCAACCGACGCAAATCGAAGCCGCAGCTGCAGAAGCCAGGCCGCGGTCTCCCAGCAGGCGCACGCGAGGAGAGGCCTCTGTTTAGTCCCACATCGGTAAGCCTCACAGCCTTTTCACCGTTTAAATTGATTTTGTGCATTAGCCTTACTGCCTCAGCACACGGGGTGAGGTCCCCTTCACCCGCCCGGTTACCCGGTCTCGTCCGCGCTCACGCCCCGCGGACCTGACCCGACCCGACTTAAGACTGACCTGCACTCCTCGCCCACCACGCACGCCGGTGGGCCTGGACCCGGACCTGACCCGTACCCGACTACCCGGCAGCTCTGGGAGAGCTTTCCCAAGAGTGGTTTCAGAGAGAGAGAGACGCGGGGGGAGAGGGTAGAGTAGGTTTTGTCATCTGACGTAAGCTCTGAAGTGTGCAGGCACAAGGAAGAAGAAGGACCGCGGAAGAAGAAGGAAGCGGAGGGAGACACTGTAGCAACAGGCAGTTTAAGTCGTCTGATTTGGAAATCAGACGACGTCCTGAAGGGAAAAGAAGAAAGAAGGAGGGGCGACGTCCTGACTGAGAAGAAAAACAAAGAAGAAAGAAGAAGATCTGAAGAACAACAGAAGAAGGCGAGGCAGAGGAGAACACAAAAGAACAAGGGAAGAACTGAAAGAAGAAAAACAAAGAAGAAAGAAGAAGATCTGAAGAAAGACAGAAGAAAAAGGAAGAGCAGGAACAGCTGGAAGAAGAAGAAGAGCATCACCACTGCAGAAGAAGAACATCACCTCTGCAGACAAAGAAGAAGAAGATCTGAGACGAGGAGAAATAAGGAGAAAAGAAGACAACAAATTCTTTCTCTCTTTGTTTATTTTTGTAAAAGAAACATGTATATCTCTAGAATACAACTTGCTCCCTGAGTTCGACCTCGGGAACTCTTTTCCGAGTAAAAAAAATTTATATATTTGAAATGATGGCAACAACTGGCTATACTACAACGCTATAACCCTGCTGTCGGAGCCACCACCGTCATCTTCACGCACGGCAACCCTACCGGTGGACATCCGGCGAGCATGCCTCACCACTCCATGACTCCTGCTTCGCCGACCACCCCACGACCTCCGCCACGCCACGGTGAGAAAAACCCCTCAACTTATTGAGGGGTTCAAAGTCTTCACCCGCCCACCGGACTCCCCTCGCTGCCACTGACTCCCTCAAGTCCGCCACACCTCCTCCGACATCCTCGCAACAAATCGAGGCCTCCATCACCTCCAGTGGGTTCGGCCGAAGCTCGCTGAGCCCCTAGTTTAGAGCTTCAACACTCCTCAAGCCAAACCGACCGACCCATCAACGTCGGATCCGCTAGCCCTTCTCCGGTCACCTCCGTGCGTCCCCACACTAATTCAACGTCTCCTCCACCTTGAGTGCATCACGTGGAAGCTCCTTGACACCTTTGCTTGGAGCTTGGAAGCTCGCTGACCACCAACGGCTTGCATCGCCTATAAACATAAGAAGAAAGGAAGAAGAAGGGCAAAGGCGTAGATGCAAATAAAAAATCCTCATAGGGACCTAAATGCAGAACTTCAAGGACTGATTTGCAAATATCCAAGGACTAAATTGATATATTGATAGTTTTGGTTCATTTATTGCATTTCTCATGGTTTCATCATATTACTTTGACCAATCAATAGTTATATTGGTTATTTAATGCCTAATTTAGTGATAAATGATTAATCTTGATCAAATTAAGCATTAATTGATTGAAATGCAACATCTTTTGGATTAAATTGATTAGAATGATAGCTTTAAACTAGATTCGGAGTTTAGATAATCGAAGAGTATCACATCTAGTTCTTAAGTTTCAAAGTTATAATAATGGTATTTGTACATTTTCTTGACCATAGAGATGACCTTGAATTTTCTGATTAATTCGAGTATTATAAATTTAAATGCTAGATTCATATACTACGACAGGTGTTTTTGGAAAATGATCAAAAAGATAAAAAATATTTTAGCACCGTTGTCGGGGAGCAACATGCAGTTACCACTATCTTGAGAATATTTCTATTTTTTGATCTCTGACGCATCTACTTGTTTTTTTTTGTAAGAAGAAAAATTGAACTTGAAGCTTAAAGAGGATAACCACTCCATGGGCAGGTGATCTTCTCCCTTTTCCTCTTAATCCCCACCTCTTTTTAGATAAAAGAAAAGGAAAAAATTTTATGATTCAACGTTGCCTTATTATTCTAGAATTATCAATTGTGGCATGTTATTTTCTAAGAATTAATTGAAGAAATTTGATTGTAAATTAGATACACCCAAACCCTAATTCCTGTGCCTAATAGAGACTTATTGAGATTAATTGGAGTCATTGGACTAACACCTTCTTGATTGAGCCCAATGTGTTAATTTCAAATTGGACTCCATTGTAGAGCCAAATTAAGGTTTCACAATTCTAAGGTTTTCAATTGTAGTACACATTTGCAATTTTATAAAGTAAATATCTTCCCGCATTATGTGTTACCCAAGTCCTTGTTTGAACTGATTTAAAAAAATTCAAACCCTAAAATCAGGTTTTATAATCACTTGAACCCTACAGTTGAGACTTAATAACCTACTTGTCAAACCGAAGCAGGGTGGTTCGGGTGATTTAGCCCAGATTACATCCTAAACATTAAGCCAGGTCAGGTGAAGTTGGTTCACATTGTGAATCAATCAACCTAAAATTAGGTCACAATTTGGAATCAAACTCTAAATCAAGTGATAATTAAAGGCACATGCATAGTTAGGCCTTAAAATTGCTAGACTTAGGGCTTAATTCACACATATCTGGTCTACTTGGAACCGCAGCGACAAGAAAGGTTGGGTGGGGGAAACCCTGTAACCTGTGGGGGCGTTTTACCGTGTAGGGGTCTTCACAGGACTCTCCCTTTCTAGCTGCCCAAGTAATTCTCGGGTGGGTGGATTTGTGAACTAAAGGCCCATCTACCTCAAATCAGCCATGGTCATCTAATTGAATTAGGTGCCTTGATTGGGTCCAACTCATATTCAGTCCCTCTCATATTTTCTATAGTCTATGCACAAGAAGGAGGTCTTGAAGACTTACCTTAAAGCCTCCATTAGAGTTTAACCTGAATCAGGGTCAAGCCCCGATTGTCGTGTTTTTCTGATCCAATCAAATTCTCTTTTGATCAATCCGAATTTGAACTCGAACCTTCATTTTGTAATCCATCATCTGATTTGATTTCAATCACTTGGAAATCAACCTGAAAAATTAAAGAAATGGCCTCTAGTCCTGAACCGCGTATGAGCATGAAAGACAGAAGGATTGAGGATGCTATTAGGTGTAACGAAGAATTTTTTCGAACCTCAAAACCCGTTAACAAAAATTAGACTAGTAAACCTCAGATACTGAACCCAATTATGAACCACATCTAGATAATTGCAGCCCAGATTTCCTATGGTTCAAACCAAGAGACCCTCTTCGAACAGATGAGAGCTATAAGAAAACTACATAGAACTGAGGGTATGTAATATCTTGCAAATCCAGAATTATGGAAAAAGTGTCAAGATTTCTTTGAACAACGTGGGGATTTGTTGGATCAACTTGAAAAATTAATTGACAAAAAATATCCAGACCCCCATCCGGATCTTGATTATGAATCTTGGGATAATTTTGAGGATAACCTAGATTTTTCTAATCCTGAGTGACAAGAAGATGGGTTTTATGCTGAATCACCAACTCGATTTGAATTAAATAACGATTTTGACTCTAGGGAATTATCTGATATCGAAAATCAACTTTTAGGTTAGAAGGATTGCATTACAGGTATTCTTGATGTTGAACTAGTAATCAAAGACTGAGGCTATTTCAACCCAAATAGAATGGCCAAACACCGATAATGAATTTGATTTTGAATTCCTCAAGGATCTAACTCCCACACCTTATCTTGGTAAGGTTTTCCTCAAGCAAAATTCTAATATCCCAACTTTGCTGAATATAGATTCTAGCAAACCAATTCCTACAATTAACCTAAAATCTAGACCAAAACCTTTTTGGGATGATTATCAGGCTCAATCTGATAAGGATGAAATCTTGGATTTTTAAGATTTTGTTGAGCTTATTTTTTATGACGAAACCTCTCCAAATTCCTTGGAGGAGCAAAATAATTTATTCGAATTAAAAAGCAATTTATGATACAGAGTCAAAGGAATATGAAGAGTCAGGATTTAATTGGATCTTCCCTAGATTTCCAAAAATGAAGCCTATACCTAATGATGAAATCTCTTTTAACTTGGCATCAGAATCTAGGATAGACCAATTTCAGGTCGATAACTTTGCTAATTTTGATTTTTCTTGTGGTGGTGATCATAATTCTGATTCAAGTTCAAAAAAATCTTATCACCCATATTCTTCTAAACTCTCCTACGTTGATGCTGATTTCGAACATTACTCTGATTCTAAAGAATCGTTCTTTCCAGAGGATTACAATCCAAATTATGACCTTAATATCCATGACCCGTTCTTTGATTCTGATTCTAAGGTCATTAATTTGGATTCTAAAACAGTTGCACCTCATGATTAGGACACCACCCAGGAATGGCTGCTTAAGCTTCTCAACAACTAGTCTCCGCCTCATGACTCCACTGAAACCCATTTATATCTTGAATCACCTCATTCTAATCCGATTGGACCTGATTTTCCACCTCAATTTGACGATAAATGAGACATCAATCAAACTGAGAGCCAACTGCGAATCATTTCTGATCCCATTAATAGGGTTCCAATATTTTTCACTAATCCGTTATCTTTTGAGGACCCCTACACTGAACTGGCTGAGCTTGTGCAACCAAATTATCACTTTTTATTTCTAAATGTTTTTGAACCAAATTGCATCTGGTGGGCTCCACATCTTTTAATCCACATTTTCCAACACACCAGACTCATTGGCTTTGGGCTGCACAATCGACCAGTTATTTAAACAAGGACCTGGTTGGACCAACCAGGCTAATTATCAAGGTGCTTATTTTACAAAATTCTTCCAATTTGATTACTCCATCCCTTGACAATCTTCTGCATGGCTGAAAGCATTGAATTTAACGCTTAATGGGAGGCAACTCGTCATTCTTTTGAAAAACTCCGAGACCTTTCTTAATCTATTTGAAATTCAGTCTTACTGCACTTTAAGGTTCCTAACTTAAGAACTAACCTATTCTAAAATTAAGAACTAAACTGAATATGAACCCATCCTGTTTGCAATGAGGGCATTGCAACACTTAGGCATGGGGGGAGATTAAAGTGCAATCATCTTAAAGTTATTTCTGAAAGGTTCTCACCAAAAATACACTTAGATTTAGTTTTAAAAAATGAGAGGGAGGGGGGGGGGGAGGGAGGGAAGAGAAAGAAGAAAAGGAAAGAAACAGAGAGGAAGGAAAGAGAATAATCAATAGACATTTTTAGTTTGTCAAAACCCTTGGACATTCAGTTGTGGAATCAAGTAAATTTTCTTCCATAAGATCCACCACACAATTTTGAGATGAGAGAAGAATGTCTACTGGTGCTTTAAGTCTAGTATGAGGACTTTTAAGTTTTGGATAATTAAATAATGTTACTCAAAGTTAGGCATAATTTTCGCTCTTAGCTCCTATGTGCAATTTTTTTTTTGTGAGAAATCTTGAGAGCCACCAAATAAGGAAAAAACGCAGAGAGAGGGTTCTAATAAAACTAGGACTAATGTGGATGGTTACGATAATTCTTTATAGAATCCTCGACTGAAGAAGGGTGTTAGTGTTAAAGGTCAGAAGTATATTGTCCTATTCATTCCTTCCCGGTGTCGAGAGTAGGCACTTCCACCAAATAAGCCACACAATGTCCTCTTGAACGCTATCATTTCCAATAATGCCTCATAAATGAAAGTTGCATTGTGTTGAGTTACATTGATAAAAAAAAATAGAGAGAGAAAAGAAAAGAAAAGAAAAAAATGAGAGAAAGAGGAAAGAAAAAATATACATATTAGATATCCTCGGAAAAAATATATATCCTTATGAAAAAAAGAAAAAGAAAAAAAATAGTGTTTGAGTTCATAGTTGTGCTTATGTGTTGATTCGTTATGAATAAATTTCATTGAGGTAGCAATACTTACTACAATTTACGATCCACCAAATACAGTCATGACCTACCTTTCTGTATTTCTAATCGCCCGAATACTGGTTGAGGAATTCCAACTTAATTATAAGGTTA
This sequence comes from Thalassia testudinum, assembly GCA_037157565.1. Taxonomy (NCBI): domain Eukaryota; kingdom Viridiplantae; phylum Streptophyta; class Magnoliopsida; order Alismatales; family Hydrocharitaceae; genus Thalassia; species Thalassia testudinum. The sequence goes on along the minus strand of JAZHRO010000013.1, from coordinate 59,853,910 downwards.
TCAAAACTTAATCAAAGTGTTAATGCCATGAGAGTCCACCAAGTATGTTGACAAATCTGGTGAGATTGTGAGCTCTTATAAAAAAAAAAAAAAAAAAAGGGGAAAAAAGGGAAAAAGATAAAGAGAGCGAGCACAAAGGAGCTAAAAGATAGCATAGTTTTTTAGCATTTCTCCAAGTTGATTTGTTTGATATTCTAGAAATTTAAAGTCTGAAATACTAGATTACATGTAGCACCAAAAGAGTGTGGGCCACCAAAAATAAAGCCCTTGAACTAAGACATCTTCTACCTAAACCTAAAAACCAGGGATAAATCACAGACCACCAGCTATGTCATCCCCAAGGGAAGAAGTTTGCCTATCCTAATAAATTTGTACCAAGGGTTAAGAACAAACTTTAAATGTATATTGGTAACTGACAAGGAGGAAGAAGAAAGATAAATATTTTTGAGCTAAATGTCAAAAATACCCTTACACAAAATCTACGATAAACTCTAGAATTTGCTAAGAGACTAACAAATGGTAGGCATGGGGGTAAGATGGCATTGCCATCATTCACTACATCCAACCTAATTTGGCTAAGTTCTAAAGTTAAATTTACCTAATTAAGACATAAAAGGGTATAATTCAAGCAGGGCTGAAGGGAGAAGAATTAATAGAAAAAGGGGTTAATTATGCAATTTTCACAAACGAATATAACTACAAAAAAGCTAGAGGGTGAACTTATGGCTAATCAAAGATCAATTGAGCTTAATTATCCTAAAAGTAGGTTGGTACTGAATAATTCAATATTTACATTCAATATGAATGTTTATTTCTAATAAAAATCCTAATTTCAACCCTACTTCAATTAAAATTGATCTGATGAAGATCAATGTAGTCTAAACCTTCTAAAAAATATTTAAAATTTTTATATAAGGTTTGGTGTAGTCAATTTGATAATCGAAGCTTGTTTTGACTTAAAACAGAATTGTAGGTAGGAATTTGGTACATTATGGGTCTAAACTTAAATTGAACATTCAAACTACATCAAAACCCAACATTGAAGTCACCATCAACTTTTTTATGTCCAAATTAGGCCACCATAAAAATTTGGGCTCATTTGGACTTCAACTCGGTCAACTTTGCAATTTGGCCCTCAATTCTTGATTTCATTACAAAAGACTCCTAACTTTCAATTTTCTTGCATTTATGCCCCTGTCAACACCGCCTCCACCTTCCACCTCCGCATCCTCCAGCCATGCAACTCTGATGAGCCATTCTTGCAACCTCCGGCCCTACCCTCGTGCACCAACAAGCTTTAAACCTCTGCCATCACACGCTGCTTCTTTTCATTGTGTTTTGGTGCGCCATTACTCCCCTCCTTCCTCCTTGAGCACCGCTATTAACGCCTACCTTGGAGCTTCTCAATCTCCTTCCTCCACCGCTCCTCCGCTGAAATTGGTTGAGGGTTCCTCTTCCTCTCGTCATCGCCGTTTCCCTGAACAAAGGAAGCGGTTCCTTCTCCTCAACGTCGCTCCAATATCTTCGTCACCCTCTTCTCCAAGTTCGATGGCCACGTCGGAGAGCCTCTCCTCACATCCACGCAATCTCCCAGGTATTCTCTTCCTCTAGATCACTTTAGGCTTTCTCCTTGTAGGTTTCGACCCCAAGTTCTCCCCCTACGTCATCTTCTCCACGCGCGACAACCCCCCCGGCAGACATCCGACAAGCACACCTCACCCCTCCATGACTCCTTCAGCTTCGTCGACCACCCCACGACCTTTGCCACACCACGACGAGCAAAACCCGTCAACTTATTGAGGGGTTCAAAGCTTCCACTCGCCTACTGGACTCCCCTCATTGCTGTCGACTTCCTCGAGTCTGCTACACCTCCTCCGACCTCCTCGCAACAAATCGCCACCTCCATCACCTGCAGTGGGTCCAGCTGATGTTCGCTGGGCCCTTAGTTTAGAGCTTCGACACTTCTTGCACCCAACCGGCCAACCCATCAACGTCAGATCCGCTGGCCCTTCTCCGGCCACCTCAAGTGTCCCCGTGCCAATCCAACGCCTCCACCTTCGATGCATCACGTGAAAGCTCCTCCACACCTTTGCTTGGAAGCTCGCGTAAAGACATGTTCTATTCTGAGCCCTTTAAGATGTCTGGACTATCTGTCAGACATCTGGTCAGACATCTGGACCCCTTCCCAAACGTCTGAAATTGAAAATTTGGTACGTAACTTCATGTCTGCATACGGGCTGCACGCAGACAGTACCACTCCTTTCTCTTTCCCTCTTCTCTCCTCCACCCGAACCATAGCACACCCTTATAAAACCCCTCTCCCCCTTCCTCTCTTCCCCACTCCACCACAGCCACCTTCCCTCCTTCCTCTCCACTGCAGCAAGAGGGGCGAGCGCGAGAGCGAGCGACGAGGAGAGGTGGCGTGAGGAGAGGAGGAAGAGCTTGAGCTCACGAGCTCGTGGGAGCTCGCTGGAGGGTGCGCGGCCAGAGAGGCACGTACGGGAGGAGGAGCGCGTCAGGGGAAACGTCCCCAACACTTGCTGTAGCTAGAGCTGTAGGCAAGGAGGCGAGGCCGCGACTGTGCGCGATGAGGAAGAGTAGAAGGTAGTTCTAGTTCTGGGATTTTCCCAGAATCAGACGTCTGGCATGCCATCCAAACGACGAGTTGGACATCTGGTGACGACACCAGACGTCTGAAAGCAGTGTTCCGCGAAGGTATGTTCCTCTTGTGGATACGGCCATGCAAGCTGCACCGCAGCTTTGATCTGCATGGCTAAATACAGGTGATATGGTCTGTCGCATGCAAGGATAGCTTCAGGAAGGCGCGGGGCATGCCCTCTCACGCGTCTCGGACGTCTAGATAACTTACTAGACGACTGGAAGCACTCCTAGATGACTAGAGGAGAGGTCAGACGTCTGGAGTTGGGACCAGACGGTCAAGAAGGGGTTCTGGACGTCCGAAGTTGACGCAGGAACCAAAGGTGAGACTCTGGTTACTTTTAAGACGTCTGGACCTTGTGCCAGACGTCTGATTTAGGTCTGCAGTCTTGTTTTTGAACCGTTAGGGTCTGTTTTTCGCGAACGAGATATCTGTGGATTCCTTGTGAGTTCCTCTACATGTTAGAAATCTTTTTATGTTGTTCTGAATGTTCCATTGTGGTATGTTCCTTGGTATAGGACTTCAATCGGTTGCAGATTCGGGGCTTGCTGAGGCACATGAGCCTGCCGTTTGAGCCCCCAATACTCCCGGGTTGTCTGGTAGAGTAGTTTCTCCTTATTTTAATTATATAACCTAAATGCATATGTGAAATTGGATAACTAGAAACCTAGGATGTGGCATGAATCCTAAGACGAGAAGTAATTGCACTGTTTGTATGCGTGTTTGAAATTGCAGTCTTAAATGAATGAATAGAAAAGTGAACAACTGCCTGTTAATAAACAAGTGCTGCCTGTGAAATATGAAATGCCTGTGCTAGTTAAACAGTTACCTATGACATTACTTGTTGTATATGTTAAATGATGGAAATACAAGCTGCATGTTTATAATCTGAGAATGGAAATGTGAATGATGAAACATGGTATGGAATGACATGGGGAATACGAGCATGAACCCTACGGGGAATTAGGAGTAGAGCTCCTGTGGATAAATGGAATGGATCCGAAAATGTGAGTGGGAAGTGTGCTGGCCCTTGAGTACGTGGTACCAAGGAGAGCGACTGTCCCTTATGTAGTATAGAGCGAAGCTAGCCGCCCTTGGGTTGGGACCCAGGGTTAGGATTGGCCACTCTACACCAACTTCTTTGGCCCTCGCGTACACTATACCAGGGAGAGCTACTAGTGTAGGGAGAGAGCTAGCCACCCCACGGGGCCCGGGGTTCAGCTAGCCACCCCACACCGCCTTGTTAGGCCCACTGGTCAAACCGAGGTAGTCAGATGAGGGTGCATGGACTATGGAGGGGCGAGACCCCTATTTGGTTCTGAGGGGCTAGACCCCATGTTACTGAGAGGGCTAGGCCCTATACTATTCCGTGTTGTACTTTGGGCGTACCCACTAGCGGAAACGACTGACCGCGTGCCAGTGCGGGATAGCTACCCGTGCGCTTACCAAGCATGCCGTAGTCACCACTACGTCTGTCCGTGACTTCGGGGTGGTTGACTGGGTGTAGGATTATCACGGGGGACTCTCCCGACCAAGAGAGCACCACGTGTGCCTTCTACTCTTCAAAAAAGACTGCAATCAAGATCGGTCCCACGAGAAACATGTGAGATCAAGAAAGAGATCTGAAAAGTAAACCAATGAGTGAAAAGGAATGACTTGTAAAATAAAATAATTGGAAAAGATAAATTACCTTTTAGCTTTTACTGCTTTAGTTAGTTTGGTTACCACTCTACTTAGCGTTCACTAACTCTGTTTTACTCGTACCCCTTTACAGGTCCAGAAGTTGAGCAGCCCGAGTCGTCGGTTGAAGAGGGTGCTGGACCCAGTCGAGCCCAGCCGTAGTTTCCTGTTGTTGTACTTCCTTTTGTTGTGAGTTCAGACTGTTGTTACTATTTCTGTTTCTGTACTTTATTTCCGTTTTACTGCTGTGGTGATGATATGTATTGTTAGCAGTTGTTACTTCCTTTACTGCTTGTACGCTTTTACTGTTAGTTACTTAGCATAGTAAATGTGGTTTATTTTCCTACGTTTTTGTTATTTCTTGTTGGACGACTGGGTCTTGGGATTAGTCGAGTCGAGCCGGTCTTGGGTCCTATAGGGATTCGAGAACCAGGTCGTAACAGCTCGCCAACCACCGACGGCCTGCACCGCCTATAAATGCAATAAAAAGAAAGGAAGAAGAAGGACAGCGATGTGGATGCAAGCAAAAAATCCTCACAGGGACCTAAACGTAGAACTTCAAGGATCGATTTGCAAATATCCAGGGACTAAATTATTATATTGATAGTTTTGGTTCATTTATTGCATTTCTCATGATTTCATCATATTAGTCTAACCAATCAATAGTCATATTGATTATTTAACGACTAGTGATAAATGATTAATCTTGATCAAATTAAGCATTGATTGATTGAAATACAATTTCTTTTGGATTGAATTGATTAGAATGATATTTCTGAACTAGATTTAGAGTTTAGATAATCGAAGTGTATCATATCTAGTTCTTAAATTTTGAGGTTATAATAGTGGTATTTGTGCATTTTCTTGCTCCCAAAAATGACCTGGGATTTTCTGATTAATTCGAGTATTATACATTTAAATGTTAAATTCGCTTTGATCTCCTATACTACGACGCATGCTTTTGGAAAACAATCAAAAAGTGAAGAAACAACCCTTCCTACCCAATGTGCATTGACGCCCAATTTACAATTTGCAGACAACATTGTGTTTTCATTGAAGGAGAAATACTTGAGGCGGAATGCATTAAGTATTTGGTGGATATTTTTAGCAAAGAGTCAGGGCTACAAACAAATCAATGGTGCTAAATCCTCCCTTATTTGTTTTGGGGATGCATGTAGAATGAAGGAAGAATTATTCCAGATTCTTCAGATGCTAGTAGTGAACCTCCCGATCCGCTATCTTGGCTTACCCCTCCAAGCCAAGAAGATGAAGAAGAAAGATTGGTCATAGCTTTTTGAGCAGATTTCATTGAAGATGGCAGGATGGTGTGGGCATTTCTTGTTTAAAGGTGGGAGGTTGGTCCTCCTGAATTCGGTGCTTTCCGCTATCCCAGTCTTTTTCCTCTCCATGTTCAGACCACCCAGGGCTATTTTAAAAAGAATTAATGTGTTAAGAAAATGGTTCTTTTGGAAGTGGCTAGCCCACAATGGACATTTCATGCATCTTGTCAAGTGGAGCACCATTTGTAAGCCAAAGAATTGGGGAGGCTTGGGTGTTCGATCACTTAGAGAATTTGAGGATTCGTTCTTACTCAAATGGGGTGTGATCATTTTGAGAGGTGATGAAGGACTATGACAGACAATGATTGTAGATTCATATGGTGGCACAACTATGGTGAAAGACATGCTGCATCCGGGTTTGGCATCCCTCTTTTAGGACTCTGTGTCTAAAACAGTGGTAGATCATCTCCAGTTTGTTTCTTCGGTGCTTGGATGTGGGGAATAGCTCAGATTCTGGGAAGATGACTGATGTGGGTTGAGCCAACTTAGAGAGTCATTCCCACATGTGTAAGGGTCATTTGACATTAAGGAGACATCGGTGGCAAACATGTGGCAACTAGATGGGGAGGCGTGTAAGCCTTTTCCATCTGGTGATGTGCATCACACTAGAATGGGAGAGGAGGCGAGTAGACATGTGACGACCTTGAAAGCCTTTAAACCAAGGAAAGGGCTAGATAGGTTTGAATGGAAGAGAGGAGTCTATACATAGAGCAAAACCTATGAGATTCTATGTGATTCACAGAGGGGCAACGATGGTCATAAGCGTATTTGCTCCCAGTTGTGGAAGTTGAAGATTCCTTTAAAGATGTAGATTTTTTTGTGGATAGCTAAGCAGGATGGATCAATTACAAGCACCTATAAGAGGAAAACTCTGGGGACTGATGCAATTCAGTGTCCACTGTGTGCTATGAGGAGGATGATACTCGACACATGTTCAATACATGCTTGGTGACCAACGAAGTTTGGAGCAGATTCTACCACTTTTCTTTACCCACATGGGAAGTGTTATAATCTAGCTTTTTATTTATTGACAAGCCACGTGTATATATAGTTGCTTTGATTTGAGCTGTGTGGAAAGTTAAAAATGACACCATATTTAATGATGTCAAAGTTTGAGTGAAAAATATTTATCGTGATGTAATGTTGAGTGTTAAAATATGACAGGATAATTTGTATTCTTTCTTTATATCGAACAAAATTGAATAACGACTGTGATCGGCAGTGATCCTTTATGCTTATAAAAAAGAATTATTTTAAATATATATTAGTTTATTACATTCTAAATTTGAATAACATATGACATATAAAAGCTATATGTGTGTCATATATTACAGATTTTACTTTTTTTTTGTTCAAAAATTTTATCTAAACTAGCCTCTTAAAACTAAGCGATTCCTTTGTTTTGGTTCCATACGAATGACGATGTTATGAACTAACCGTATTAAGCTCGAACGAGAGTTTTTTCTGTTACGATTTCTTAAAATTCGCATTTCAACTCTCTGCCTGTCTTTTTTTATTCTTAACTACTTGAAAACGGAAGATTGTTGTTTTTCATAAAATACTTTAGGGAGCACTATTTTGGAAAAAGAACACTTTGGAAAGAAGCCAAATAAATTTTAAAAAGTTACGTCAATCATTCCACTTTATTGAAATCCAATATATATATATATATATATATATATATATATATATATATATATATATATATCGAACAAAACAGTAACGTAGGGAACGAAGAGAATTTCAGAGTAATTCATGAGAAAAACCTCCACGGAAGAACCATTTCAAAAAGTGGTTCCCATAATTTTCACATCCAGGATCTCATTTATTTTTAGATTGACAAATTATGTGGATTCCTCTGCATTATATCTATAAACAAGTTGAATTTCTTTTCTTTTATGAGTATTAAGTAATTTTGTTCTCAAATAATATGTTTGATTTGAAAAATAAAATTTTAAGAAATTATATATAAGATTAGTATTCTGTTAAATACATAAAAAACTAAATCTCTTCCGATTTTGGAGATTATAAGGAAAAATAAAAGATTGATGTTTTATATTTATAAAAAAAAAATGAAACGAAATATAATTATTCCATCAATTTTTTGAAATAACTTTATGCCACGCTACATAAGTTTATCTATACTAAAATAATTTTTCCTTAAATTTTTTCAACCCAAACACAGCAAAACACGCAATATCCCAAACAAACTATCCCCAATAAAATTGTAGAGGCTCTCAAATAGATGAAGCAACGGCTGATGCAGATGAGCGTGGCTGCGTGAGTCCACGCCCCTCGAAGCGTTCCCACTGTCGCCGTCAGGCACGTTTTCTCATACTTCAGTCAGATTTGGAATCGTTGTAGCTTAGCTGTGTTAAGATAAATTAAAACAGAATAAGTGTAAATAAGTTTTTTAAACGATGAATTAAAAGGAGAATTAAATACATCATTAAAATGATTGACATATTAATTTAATATTAATAAATATTTATTTGAGGATATAAATAAAAGTGAAGAATGTCGGTGAATATTTATTTAATATTAAAATAATTGATGTATTGATTTAATATTGATAGATATTTATTTGATAGTATAAGTAAAAGGGAAGAATGTTAATAGATATTTATTTAATATTAAAAGTAAGATTAAAAGATGTGGTTGATATTTTTTAATAATAAAAATAGTAAGAATAATTAAATATTATTATATGAAAATTTATTTTTGAGTCTTCAATTTGTTTATTATTTTCAAGCCCCCAATTTCACCACCGTCCAACTCCTCTGCCCCTCTCCCACTATCTTGGCATCCATGTCGTTGATGATGTCAATTCCACCGTTGCCTTCGATTGTCACCTTACAACCTTGAAGAGGAAGAGATCAAGGTGGTGGATGTCGACGTAGGAGTAGAGCGACCCTTCAGAGGAGGTGCCTGCAGAGGAGGTTACAATGGGGAGGAGGAAGAGCACAAGAGAGAGAGGGAGAAGAGTGTCATCAGTGGTGGTTGATAATACCTTTGAGTTGAGGTTTGGGGTAAAAATTTTCTAAAAAATTAAGAATAAAAAAATATTTTTTTCATATTTTAGTAAAAAACTTTTAAGTTTAATGTTTATAATTAATAGAGTGATAAATACGAAAATAATGTGATATTTTTAATGGTAATATAATATAATGAAGCAAATGTCATTTAAATAATTTAAAAAATTTTTAATAATATTTACATAAAAATTAAGATCAACATATTTTACAATGTAAGAAAAAAAAAATAATCAGAAAAGTGAAGAACACGTTACATATGTTACTTTCACGTAGAAAGTAACATAAAATATTTTATTACGATGAAATTTAACGACGGTAAAAATAATAATCTCACCATCTAAATTAATAATAAAATTATTTTATATCAATATAAAATTATCAAATTATTTTAAAATATTTTTAATTCAGAGTGAGGTAATGTTTTCAAATAAATTAGGATCAATCATGTGACATAACATACATATTTTATTTTATTTTTTTACATTAAAAACCAGTGGTAAATTTAACGACCACGTTAACGTGTTTGTACCGTCACGCTATGCACTTTTGCACGTCTTAACTTTTAATTATAATTTTTCAACTTTTAATGTCTTTAATTCTCCAACATTACAAATGAGAATTCACGATGGAGTTCTCTCCTCGTGGGAGAGGATATTACTCCAACATTCTTTGGGATTTCGATTGGTGAGCTTTGTGTTATTTTGGAGGAAGCTGTCGACGCACCGCTACTTCCATAGCATTTGTATGCTTGAGACTCAAATGACCTTGTGCTTAGAAGGTTTTTTTTCTTCGAGTTGAAAGGAAAAATCCTACTTCGCCAAATCTTGGTTTTATGTATAAACTTTTATCCTTATTTGAAATAATTATAGCTAACTTATATTAATAATTTATTGTGATTTAAGAAAATTCCAACACCCACTCCACACATGACCCCATTAATCTCCCTTAATCACAGCAAGCTTAACGAAATTCTACAGATTCTGCAATACTACTTTTACTGAGAAAACGCGCCATTCTCGCTTAGTGCTGAGAGTCATTCCTGACGCTGAGAGCGAGCCCAATCACCATTTTGGTTAACCCGTGTCACGTTTGGTAACCAAAGAGAACCTGATTGGTTATCCTATGTCATATAAGGTGGAGGGATGACTTGACCTGCTGGACAAGGCTATCCCACCTCTCCCTTGCATAGCTTATCCCAAATTAAGTTCCACAGATCAAACAAGGATAACCCACAGGTAACCAAACTATGTTAGAATTATTAAAGGACATATATATATAATTATAAGGGTACTTACATTAATATATATCATATAGTGTATATTCATAAATATGCTCATTATGTGATAAAAAAAAATTAGGTAAATTACACTTCCAATAATATAAGGTTAATTGCATAGAAATTCTCTAGGGAATTATGATTTTTTGATTGATAGAACCGTCAATTCCGAAATATAGTGATTGTGGTCCCCGGGGATATACAACTAATGGGTAGTTTTATTTTCTCACACCCCATTGTAGGAAATATAAGGACCCTAGGTGAAAACCAAAGGGGTACACAAGAGCATAACGTTCCCCCTTCTTTCGCGCTCATTCTCTCTGAATCCTTGGAAGCACCATCGCCAAAACCCCATCGAGATTCTCAACGGGAATAGAAAGATTCACTCTCGCTTCCTTATTCGAAAAGATCAACCGATGGATTTAAGTATCCATCTAAACTCTCTTTGGTTTTGGATTATCAATGCATATAGGAAATCATAGATTCTTGGGATTTACGAAACCTCTCAAATGTTTGTTTGTATCTTATTTTGGTTTCATTTAGTGTTAAATCCAACAAGTAGTATTAGAGTAACTGATATCCGTTGCGTTGTAATTCGTTTTTCTTGATTTTTGGGATTTTTCATTCAGACAAAAACAATCTCTCAAATCGTATTTGATTCGATTTTTCAAGCCCATCTTGATCGAATCATTTAAAAGGGGATTCATGTTAGTTTTGATCCATTATGACTTGTGTGACATTGGTTTTCCGATCAAAATCAATTTAAGATTGATTATTTGTGATTTCGAATTCAGATCGTCGTCCTGGAAGCGGGCCATAACCGATCCGGTACCGATACTCATAATGAGTACTAATACTGGTAAGGCACGAGTACCCATTAGGTGCTTCCTGAAGTGTTGCCAAAATGCAAGGAGTACCGGTACTCATGATGAGTACCGGTACAAGAGGGATTCTGGTTAGGGTCACAAAGTGTCGCCAGTATTGATTGAGTACCGGTACATGTATGATACTGGACGTAACATAGGAATGGTCCAGTACTGACTTAGTACCAGTACATAAAGACCAGTACCGGTACTAAAGGTCCAGTACCGATATTTAGTTGTTACTGTGTCGGTACTTAAATCTTGATTGGGATAAAAACACGTTATTTGTGTTATAAACTATTTAATCAAGAATCATTGGACATGACTATTTGTAAAATTACATTATAATAGTTGGTTTTGATGTTTTAAAATTGATTGGTGCATTTGACAATATACTTGCCAAAGCAGTGCATTGTTACTTGTGCTAATTCATTTATAACATCAAAATGACTATTTTGTGTTGTTCCTGTGAGTACTAAATAGTCCAAAGGAGATTTAATACTTGACTGAACTTCACAATGCAATTAATAACAAATATGAGTTAACTATTTTGGTTTTATATGTAAGTAATTGTAATGACCCGATTCCCGAATCCCTACGAGACACGAGAATCAGACCGACTCGACTAATCCCAAGACCCAGTCGTCCAACGAAAAAGTAACCAAAAGAGCAGTAAAATAAGCTACATTCACCATGTATATAACTAGCAGTAACAAAATACAGCAGTAAAGGAAAAAAACACTACAGTATACACAACCACAACAGTAGAGAAATAAACATGTACAAAACAAGAAGCTTACAATAAATAGAGTACAAGGAGTAACAGAAAACTACTCACTATAGCGGAAAGAAAAGTACAGAAGGTACTACATGTAACTCTACTGGTCTCTACTAGGCCCAGCGCCATCCGCAGCCACTGACTCTGGCTGCTCAACACCTGGTCCTAGAAAGGTAACAAGGGTGACACGTCAGCGAAACGTTGAGTAGAGTGACAACTAAAAGCTAGAAGAAGCAGTAAAGTGGACAGTAGCTGTTATGTTTTTACTTTCTTTATTTATATCTTTCCATTTATTTACTGTTGATTTATTTCTCAGATCCTTCTCTTGATCTTGAATGTTCCTCATGGGAACAATCTTGATTGCAGTCTTTTCCGAAAAGTAGAAGTAACACGCGGTGATCTCCTGGCCGAGAGAGTCCTCCCGTGGTGGTCCTACCCTCAGTCAACCACCCCAAGGTCGCTGACAAACGTAACGGTGACTACGGCACGCACGACAGACACACGAGTAGCTACCCCGCACTGGCACGCGGTCAGTTGTTTGCATTAACGGGTGCGCCCAAAGCACAGCACGGAACTAGTATAGCGCAGAGCCCTCTCAGTAACAGGGGTCCAGCCCCTCCATAGTAACCAAACAGGGGTCTTGCCCCTCCACAGTCCGCGCACCCTCGCCTAACTACCCTGGTTTGCCCAATGGGCCTAACAAGTCGGTGTAGGAGAGCTAGCAGAACCCCAGGGCCCGTGGGGTAGCTAGTGCTCTCCCTACACTAGTAGCTCTCCTCGGTACTGTGTACACGAGGGCCAAAGGTTGGTACAAAGTGGCCAGTCCTAACCCCAGGTCCCTAGGGCGGCTAGCTCCGCTCTGCATTAAACAGGGGGGACAGTTGCTCTCTTTGGTACACTGTACTCAAGGGCCAGCTCACTTCCCCAATTCTATTCCATTCACTTTCCAGGAGTTCTACTCCTAATTCCCCATAGGGTCCATGCTCTTTTAACTCAGCCAATTTAGGTTTCACCGTTCCAACTTTATATCCATACAATTTATATTCTCAACCGTAATTATCCATTTATAACAGGCAGCTGTTGTCCAATTTACAGGCAGTTATCATTTCCTTTCCACTTTTCCAAGACTGTAATGTTTATATAATCAACTAGTTTTCCAGTCCTAGGATTCATGCCGTACCCTAGGATCTAACATTCAATCTAGTTTTCCAGTCCTAAGATTCATGCAATATCCTAGGATCTATCATTCAATCTAATTTCTCAGTCCTAGGGTTCATGCAATGCTCTAGACTCTATTAGTTGTTTCATAATTGTACAATTTTTTTAAATAAATTAAAGGGCCACTCTACCAGCGAAACCAGGAGTACTGGGGGCGTGGTCGGCAATCCCGCGCGCCTCCGCAACCCCCAAGACTACAACGGAACGGGGTCCTAACACAAGGATCAATCACAAGGAGTTTCTCAGAACAGTATACAATTACTGTAAACGGATAGAGGAATTAATTCTGGAAAGAACGCAACTCGAAACGCGGAAAATAGACTCCGAACGGGCCCTAAACGGGTCAAAAACGACGAATCTATCCAAAATCAGACGTCTGGAACCTCTTCCAGACGTCTTAAAAGGTGGATCAGGTCGTACCTCAGTCTGCGCAGTCCTTCAGACATCCAGAAGCCCGCTGGAACGTTTGGCCTTCGTTTCCAGACGTCCGATTGTCACCCCGGACGTCTGGAGGTTCTCTCCGTCGTCTGGCACTGTGGCCAGACGTCTAATTCACGTGGGATGGCGAGCCCTCCCGCCCTCCCGAGAAAAACTTGCGCACACACACACACCTGCTCTCAGCACGACGAAGCGCAAAAGAACGCGGCGAACAGCTGCATGGCCGTACACGCGTAAAAAGGAGAAGATCAGAAATATTGTACCTGTCAGACGTCTGGACCGTCCTCCAGACGTCTTCAGCGTCGTCTGGACGTAAGTCCAAACTTTTGATTCTCGGAAATTTTCCCAGAATCAGGACCTAGTTCGCTCTCCGCCCGCGACGCACGGCCGCGCGGCGCCCCGTCCGCCTGCTGCCCGAGCTGCAGCAGCCCCTCCGCGACACCCCACGCCCGCCGCTCCCCTACCGGCCAGCTCTAGCTGCCTCGGCAAGCTCGCACCCTCGCGGTCGAGCTTCTTCCTTCCTCTCGCAACCCTCCTTCCCGCACGCTCGCCGCGGCCGCTGCTGCCGCCGCCGCTCACTCGCTCGCGCTCTCACTGGCAGGGAGGAGGAAAAGAGAAAGGCGGAGGAGATGAGGGTGAGGGAGAGGGCGAGGGTTTATATATAAGGCAGCGTGGGGAGAGAGAGAAAAGAAGCGACGCGTCTGCAGGAAGAGAGAGGAAAAAGAAGACGAAGGCGGCGGGCGCAGTCTGCGCAAGCACGCACTCAGACGCAACCCAGTATGCTGAAAAAATTTATTACCAGACGTCTGGACAGACGTCTGGGCCACTTCCCAGACGTCTTAAAATCCGTCTGATGCCACATTCATAACAGTAATGAATTGATCTAAAGATGAATTCATCAAACTTACATTTATTAAACTCTCATGTTTAGTTATTCATTTCTACCTCTTACGATATCGTTATTTATGTCCAAAGACTAAATGTCGATATTGTATAGTTTTCTTTTCAAGTTTATTCATTGGAGCATGTTTTTTGTCTTTTATTTCAGTTAACTCCTTTACATCTATTATTACTGCTAATTTGAACTCTATTCCAGAACTAAATTGGTCTAACTTTACGTTCTGGAAGGAGAGTGTCATGATAGTTCTAGGGTGCATGGATCTGGACCTTGCATTAAGGGTGGAACAGCCTCCTCCTCTTACGGATCAAAGTACTGCTGATGCCAAGAAGTACTTTAAGAGGTGGGAGCGTTCCAATCACATGTGTCTTATGATCATGAAGTGTGTCATACCAGAAAACTTCAGGAGTGCTATCTTAGAGGAATCCAATGCTAAAGGATTTCTTAATGAGATAGAGAAGCGTTTTGCAAAGAACGAAAAGGCTAAGACAAGCAACCTTCTAGGGAAACTTGTCTCTCTCAAGTATAAAGGATCTGAGAGCATAAGGGAGCACATCATGGAGATGTCTCATTTGGCTTCAAAACTAAACGCAATGAAACTGGAACTGTCAGAAGACCTCCTGGTGCATTTGGTTTTAATATCCCTTCCTGCACAGTATGGACAGTTTAAAATAAGTTATAACTATCAAAGGGAGAAATGGTCTCTCAATGAGCTCATTTCTCATTGTGTGCAAGAAGAAGAGAGACTTAAGCAGGACAAACCTAAAAGTGCTCATTTGGTTACCAGTTCCAAAAGGAAAAGGGAAAATGATGCTACTGCTAGTTCTTCATCTAAAGGCAAGCAGAAGAAGCCTAAGGCAAGCTATTTCTTCTGCAAATGTAAAGGACACGTAAAGAAGGACTATACCAAGTATCACGCTTGGCATGATAAGAAGGATATGTATCTTTCTTTTGTTTGTTCAGAAGTTAATTTTGTTGGTGCTAGAGCATTGCGATCATTTATTTTGATGATAACAAAACACGTGTCATTTAACATTTACACTTGAAGTCTTAGATTTCAGGTTAATTGCAAATGGAGACGTGGTTAGACGGAGTTCGAGCTCGCATCCATGGTGGATTGGAGGAGCTTGACGGAGAACATAGGAGCTTCGCAAGGAGCGATAGCTTGAAAAACGAAGGAAATGAAGAATATGATAGATTTTCCCTTCCTTTGTACTTTGTATTTTTTTTTCGTTTGTTACTCTTTATTTTTGTTTCTTAGATTCATGTTAAAAAGCCTCAAAGAACCCTAACAGTAGTCCTAGGAACACTTGCACAACCCTAGGATACTTAGGTCTTCTGTAGAGAACTTAGAAAACCAAAATAGGATTCAGAAAGCCTTATCAGACGTCTAATCTAAAAATCAGATGTCTGATAATGACTTTTAAGACGTCTGACTGTTGACTCAGACATTCCATAATATTTAGAATGGACTTAGTTAGTTCTGTCTGATGAAATCAAACATCCAGACCTTAGTGCAAATGTCTTAGAAGGCGTCTGATGCCTTTGCCAGATGTCCAATTAGTGGACCGTTGGCTTCCTCAACAAACAATGACAAAATGACCATTAGCCTCGTATCAGACGTCCATAGAGGACCCCAGACGTTTGATACAAGACCGTTTTGCCTCGGCTAACCCAAAATCTCTTCTCAGAGATTTTCTAGCCGTTGCACTCCCTTGGGAATCCATTTCCGCAGAAAAATAGGTTTCCAGACAACCAAACATTATGCCAGACGTCCTGTGTGTCGTCTGATGGACTTTCACTAGATCCTTGTTTCTATCTGATTCATGTTAGGAAGGAAACCTGCCTAAAATCAGACGTCTTAAACAACTTTTCCAGACATCTGATGCCAGGACCAGACGTCTGATAACCCTATCAGAGTCATGATTGATCCTGATTCTGACTTGATTCTCTTGGAGGTTGTATCCAACAGCTATGGAAGCCTTCCAAGGCCTTCCAAAGCCTTCCTAGAGCCTCTATAAATAGAGGAGGACCCCTTGCACACCTAAACACACCAAGCAACATACTTTTCACTCTTTTGTGTCAAAAAGAAGAAGATCAAATAGAAGAAAGCTCTTGCTCTCCAAGCCTTGTTCTACACCTAGAGAGCCTAATTCCTATTGTGCACCCACTCTCCCTCCGCGATTACGAGAGCGACAAAGCGCTACCGTATGGTTCACGCACCCGCATCATCACATCGACGCACTTCTTGCAAAGGGAAGCATCCTAACTCCTATAGTAGCTAGGTCTCATATCTTTGTGACTCTATAGGACTACTCTTTGTATATTTTACTTTGCTTGTGTTGGGCATTTGCTTTACGAATTCCCGTCTCCTTCGTATAAAGTAGCGTGGTTGTAATTGAGGTTGTACTACCCTCATTTAAGTAGCACGTTAGTGGATTTAATCAACTTGGTTGATCGAAAAATCCTAACTCGAGAGGGCTAGGTGGTGGTTTTCACCCGGTTTGGGTTTCCACCTAAAAATAATTATGTACATTGTGTGATTGCTTATTGTTGTGAGATTGTTTATTTTATTTCCGCACTTTATAGTACATCAAGCTGATCATACCCCCTCCAAGTAAGGTTGCCAGAAAATTACAATTGATATCAGAGCGGGTTCTTGCAAGATCGGAATAACACCCGACAAGAAGATCATGGAGGGGAGCAGTTCCGCAATTCGAAACTCTGAGGGGCAGTCCACAACCCGTCCGTCGTTCTTCGACGGGAGCAACTACCCCTACTGGAAGCTGCGGATGAAGACTTGGCTTCAAGCCAATACTTCATGATTTGGGCCAGGTGCGAGATGCCATTTGACATCCCAGAGAAACCCACGGGAAGCTACTCGCAGCAACAAATTCTTGAGCTCTCTTTGAATGCGAAGACCATGAACACCCTCTACTACGCGCTCAGCCCGGAGGAGTTCAATAGAATCTCGCAATGCGCCACCGCATACGAGATTTGGCACACACTTGAGGTAACTCATGAGGGTACCTCTAAGGTAAAGATTTCTAAAATCAATTTACTTTCTCAAGAATTTGAATCTTTTTCAATGAAGTCTAACGAATCTCTAAGTGAGATGAACACTAGGTTCACTCTCATTGTAAATAATTTAAAATCTTTAGGTAAGACCTTCATCAAGGGGGAGCTTCAAGGAAAGCTACTCCATTCCCTTGGACCGGAATGGGAGCAGAAGGTCACCGCGAATGAAGAGGCAAACGAGGTGGAGGAGCTCAACATGGAAGATCTCCTAGGAAATCTAATGGCCTACGAGACAAAGCTGAATCAAAAGAAGAAGGATACACCGAAGCCAAAATCGAAGAAGACCCTCACATTCAGAGCCGCATCAGATAGCGAGGTAAGTTCTGATGACGAAGACTTTAAGTTTTTACTTAAAAAGTTTTTCAAGTTTTGTAGGGTGTCAAAGAAAGAAAAGGAGAAGAAGGAAAAGGTGAGCCCGAGACGTTGCTACCATTGCAATGAGAAAGAGCATCTACGACCAGAGTGCCCTCTTCTCAAAAAGGAGAAGAATAAGGAAAAGGCGAAGTCTAAGAAGAAAGCGTTCCAAGCAACTTGGGACGACTCGGGCTCGGAGGAAGAGGAAGAAGAAAAGTCTGAGAAAGATGAAATCACTTGCTTTGGTTTCATGGCCTTAGGACAAAGCGACAGCGAAAGCGGAAGCGACTTCGACAACGAGGTAAATTCCGATTTACAAACGCATTTAATGAGCTTTTTGAAGTTAGTAAATCACTTAAGATAGAAAATAAAAATATTAAAAAGAACCTTAGTTTTCTTAAAAATGAAAATGAAATGTTAGAAAAATAACTTAAGGATCTAGAAGCTAGTCCGAAAAATGATGACTTATTATTAGAAAATCATAACCTTATCAATGAAAATAATAAGTTGATTGAGGAAAACAATAGCTTAAAAACCAAGATGCATGCTATTGAAGATGAACTCACATGTCTTAGGGAAAACTCTAACAAATTAATCAACAAAACAGATAATTTTTATAGCCCTAAGATCGAGAAGGATCTCCGTCAAGGAGACCCGCTAACAGATCCGGATCCAAGCTCACCTGGATACCGAAGAAAGATTTAGAATCTTATTTTGTAGGTTTCAAGGGTGATTATAATACAAGAGATTGGACCTACAAGCTCAAGGCTAGTCAACTCGAGTTGGGAGGACCAAAGAGTAGACCAATGAGAAGGATAAGAAGATTGACGAGATGGCAAACAAATGATGGACCCACCGCACGTCATCTGCCAGACTGGAGATCAGCACCGATGCCAGGGTCTCCAAGCTACGGATGAGAGCCCCATCCAATGTGGCATCCACCACCTCCATTTGGGCCATTTTATTGGCCATGGTAGGTGAGGTAAAATCCTTTACCCTATCCTTTTATCATTAGCATATAGATAGGGGGAGTAAAACTATGAGTTATTTGTCAATCATTAAGGGGGAGATCTTGTTAAATTAGCTTTATTTCCTTTAGTAAGGGAGAGAAAAATAATAGCTATCTTATTGTTACAAAAAATGGGAGGACATTACCCTTGTTAAAAGAAATTCAACCCATTTATAGAAGAGCATGTTTTAAGGGGGAGTTATAGGAAATTTAAAATCAATTAAACCTTTTTGATAATGTCAAAAAGGGGGAGGATTTTTTGCATTATTATTTATGATTTTGTCATCATCAAAAAGGGAGAGATTGTTGGTGCTAGAGCACCGCGATCGTTTATTTTGATGATAACAAAACACGTGTCATTTAACATTTACACTTGAAGTCTTAGATTTCAGGTTAATTGCAAATGGAGATGTGGTTAGATGGAGTTCGAGCTCGCATCCATGGCAGATTGGAGGAGCTCGACGGAGAACAGAGGAGCTTCGCAAGGAGCGATAGCTTGAAGAATGAAGGAAATGAAGAATAGGATAAATTTCCCTTCCTTTGTACTTTGTATTTTTGTTTCGTTTGTTACTCTTTATTTTTGTTTCTTAGATTCATGTTAAAAAGCCTCAAAGAACCCTAACACTTGCACAACCCTAGGATACTTAGGTCTTCTGTAGAGAACTTAGAAAATCAAAATAGGATTCAGAAAGCCTTATCAGACGTCTAATCTGAAAATCAGATGTCTAATAACGACTTTTAAGACGTCTGACTGTTGACTCAGATGTCCGATAATATTTAGAATGGACTTAGTTAGTTCTGTCTGATGAAATTAGACATCCAGACCTTAGTCTAGAGGTCTTAGAAGACGTCTGATGCCTTTACCAGACGTCCAATTAGTGGACCGTTGGCTTCCTCAACAAACATTGACAAAATGACCGTTAACCTCGTATCAGACGTCCGTAGAGGACCCCAGACATCTGATACATGACTGTTTTACCTCGACTAACCCAAAATCTCTTCTCAGAGATTTTCTAGATGTTGCACTTCCTTGGGAATCCATTTCCGTAGAAAAATAGGTTTCCATAACTCCAAACAATATGCCAAACATCCTGTGTGTCGTCTGATGAACTTTCACTAGAACCCTGTTTCGATCTGATTCATGTCAGGAAGGAAACCTGTCTAAAATCAGACGTCTGACTTTGTTCCCAGATGTCTTAAACAAGTTTTCCAGACGTCTGATGCCAGGACCAGACGTCTGATAACCCTGTCAGAGTCATGATTGATCCTGATTCTGACTTGATTCTCTTGGAGGTTGTACCCAACGGCTATGGAAGCCTTCCAAGGCCTTCCAAAGCCTTCTTAGAGCCTCTATAAATAGAGGATGACCCCTTGCACACCTAGACACACCAAGTAACATACTTTCCACTCTTTTGTGTCAAAAAGAAGAAGATCAAATAGAAGAAAGCTATTGCTCTCCAAGCCTTGTTCTACACCTAGAGAGCTTGATTCCTGTTGTGCACCCGCTCTCCCTCTGCGATTACGAGAGCGACAAAGCGCTACCACGTGATTCACGTACCTATGTTGTCACATCGACGCATTTCTTGCAAAGAGAAGCATCCTAACTCCTATAGCAGCTAGGTCTCATATCTTTGTAGCTCTATAGGACTACTCTTTGTATATTTTACTTTGCTTGTGTTGGGTATTCGCTTTGAGAATTCTCATCTCCTTCGTGAGACAAAATCCTTCTCGTGAAGGGAAGGGGTTTAAAGTCCGCTACCCTCGTATAAAGTAGCATGGTTGTAATTGAGGTTGTACTACCCTCCTTTAAGTAGTACGTTAGTGGATTTGATCAACTTAGTTGATCGGAAAATCCTAACTCGAGAGGGTTAGGTGGTGGTTTTCACCCGGTTTGGGTTTCCACCTAAAAATAATTGTGTACATTGTATGATTGCTTATTGTTGTAAGATTGTTTATTTTATTTTCGCACTTTATATTACGTCAAGCTGATCTCACCCCTCCAAGTAAGGTTGCTAGGAAATTACAAATTTAGCTTCTATAACCTTATACCCTTAGACATTTTGTGGATAGATTCGGGAACCACTATTCACATTAATATGCCCATGCAGGGTTGCCTAAATTGCCGACTGCCAAGTGAAGCCAAAAGGTTCATATATGTGGGCAACGGCAAGAAGGTGGAGGTTAAAGCTCTTGCGGATTTTAGATTGTTTTTAAGTACTAGTTATGCTTTAGATTTGAAAGAAACTTTTGTAGTACCGTCATTCAGACAGAACTTGATTTCTGTTTATTTATTAGACAAGTCAGGTTATTTTTGTTCTTTTGGAGATAAGCAATTTAAGTTGTTTCTTGATTCAAGTCTTATTGCAACTGGTTCTTTATCTTTGTATGACAATCTATATATGTTTCATACGTCTCTATCTGCTTTTAAAACCTTGCATGCTACATCTAGTGGTACGAAAAGAAAATTAACTTGTGAGGATTTCGGAATGTTATGGCATAGGCGTTTGGGTCATATCTCCAAAGGGAAAATTGATAGCTTATTTCCACAGGAATTCTCCATTCCCTTAATTATGTGAATTTTAATGTCTGTGTAGAATGTTTAAAAGGGAAAGAAACAAACAAATCAGGTGTGGGTGTCATAAGAGCTACAGACGTCTTAGAACTGATACATACAGATATTTGTGAGCCATTCCCTATAACTTCTTGGAATGGTCAACAATATTTTATTACGTTCATAGATGATTTCTCTAGATGTGGATACTTATATCTGCTTAATGAAAATTCACAGTCTTTAGACGCTTTCAACTCCTACAAGGCCGAAGTTGATAATCAACTTGGGAAAAGGATTAAAGCTATTAGATCTGACTGTGGAGGTGAATGCTACGGCAGATATGATGGATCAGGAGAATAGCGTCAATGACCATTTGCTTCATTCCTAGATGAATATGGAATTGTACCTCAATATACCATGCTAGGGACACCTAGCATGAATGGTGTTGCAGAAAGGCACAATAGGACTCTTAAGGACATGGTGAGAAGCATGATCAGTCATACTTCTTTGCCAGAGTCCCTCTGGGGAGAAGCATTGAAGACAGTAGCGTACATCTTAAATAGAGTACCATCAAAGGCGGTACCAAAAACCCCATATGAAATGTGGATTGGTAAATTGCCAAGCATTAGGCACTTTCATATTTGGGGATGTCCAACTAAGGTTAAGCCTTATAAGCCTAATGAAAGGAAATTGGACTCCAGAATGGTCAGGTGCTATTTTGTTGGATACTCGGAAAGGTCTAAGGGATATAAGTTCTTTGTCCCTGAGACTCGCTTGTTTTTTTAAACGAGAAACGCCCATTTCTTCGAGGATATTGGTTTGGGTGGAGGTAATAGACACATTACTTTTCAGGAACCTGACCCTATTCCTATGGATTTTACTAAAAAGGGTTAAGTTGTCATTCCTGATGTCATTCCAACGTTAGAAAGGGATGAAAGTAATGATGAAAGTCTCCCTATGGATTAAACTCATTATCCTCAAAATGTTCAACAAGCACCCCTTAGGCCGTCTACTAGGGAAAGGAGAAGTGCAATCTCCACCGACTATGTT
Organism: Thalassia testudinum; assembly: GCA_037157565.1. NCBI lineage: Eukaryota > Viridiplantae > Streptophyta > Magnoliopsida > Alismatales > Hydrocharitaceae > Thalassia > Thalassia testudinum. The sequence continues at coordinate 59,831,683 of JAZHRO010000013.1, read as the reverse complement.
GTATTTCTCCAGGAACTAGAGTTAGACCAAATGGATACGGATCCCATTTCGGTCACTCATGCCATAAGGAGTTCCAATTCCCAAGAATGGACCAATGCCATGAATGAGGAAATGAAATCAATAAACGACAATAACGTTTGGGAACTTGTCCCATTGCCTAATGGTGCAAAACCCATTGGTTGTAAATGAATTTTTAAAACCAAGAGAGATTCTAAAGACAATGTTGATAAGTATAAGACTCGTCTTGTTGCAAAAGGCTTCACTTAAAAGAAAGGCATTGATTTCAAAGAGACATTCTCCCATGTTTCTTCAAAAGACTCCTTTAGAACCATTATGACTTTGGTAGCTCATTTTGACTTAGAGCTACACCAAATGGACGTGAAAATGACGTTTCTTAATGGCGACATTGATGAAACGATATATATGGTGCAACAAAACGCTTTGCCTTAGGTGATGCAAAGTAATTGGTTTGCAAATTAAAGAAAGCCATTTATGGTCTAAAACAGGCTTCACGTCAGTGATATTACAAATTTCATCTGATAGTTGTCTCATTTGGTTTTGAGACAAATTCAGTTGATGAATGTATATACCATAAATTCAATAAAGGCAAATATGTTTTCCTAATTTTTTATGTCGATGACATATGAATTGTCTCTAATGATAATGGTTTACTATTTGAAACCAAGAGATTTCTTTCAAACAAATTTGAAATGAAAGATCTTGGTGAAGCTTCTTTTGTATTAGGAATCCAGATACATCGAGATCGCTCTCTAGGTATCCTTGGATTGTGATAGTAGAACTACATTGAAAAACTGTAAGGCAGGAGACACCCCTGTGGCTAAAGGGTATAAATTCTCCCTTAATCAGTGCCCTAAGAATCTGGTTAAAGCTAAGGAAATGGAGTGTATTCCCTATGCATCGGCAGTGGGAAGTTTGATGTATGCACAAACCTGCACGCTACCAGAAATTGCATACATTGTTGCCATGTTAGGTAGATACTTGAGTAATCCTGGACCCGATCATTGGAAGGCAGCTAAACGAGTCATGAGATATCTTCAGAAAACAAAAGACTTCGTGTTCACATACAAGAGATCTAATACTCTGGAGGTCCTCGAATATTCGGACTACGATTTTGCGAGCTGTCAAGATAGCCAAAGGTCAACCTCGGACTATATTTTTCTGCAGGCAGGAGGAGCTATTTCGTAGAGGATTGCTAAGCAAACGATGATGGCCACCTCTACCATGGAAGCAGAATTCATAGCATGTTTTGAGGCCTCGAATCAGGGAATATGGCTTAAAAATTTTGTCACAGCTTTACGTGTTTTGGGTAGTGTTGAAAGACCACTACGAATCTATTGTGACAATAATTCCGTAGTGCCATATTCGAACAACAATAGAAGTTCGCCGAGGTCAAAGCACATTGATATTAAATTTCTGGCAGTTAAAGAAAGAGTTCAAAGTGTCAAGTATCCATAGAGCACATTGGAACTTACTCCATGATGGCTGATCCGCTCACTAAGGGGTTAACGCCTAGAGTCTTTCAGGAGTATGTAACCCGAATGGGTGTTGTATCTTTTATATAATGCTGCAGTTTAATGGCAATTTGTTTCATTCTGGTCTTCATTATGTGTGGACATATTCATTTTTTTGTGCAAATAAAGTTATGTTTATTTTGAACTCAATCTACACTGCATTCATGATCTCTTATAATTAGGTTTGACCATTTGAAAGATAGGCATGTATGGATCATTTAACATGTAATTTTTAATGCTATGTACCCATATTTGATCTATGTCATTATTTGTGTTGTTGTATATGATCATTGAGAGGTTTAGTCAAATATAAGTAACGAAGACCGCATTGATCATATGACTACCACACTATGGACGAGATTGGTGAAGGTGTGTTTTTTATATGTATATGATATACAATTTGAGCTCATACAGTCTAAATTAATGTGAGTTTATGTGAATATATGCTGCTCAAGTGAGAGATTGTTAGAATCATTAGTGGGCATACATATATTATTATAAGAATACTTACATTAATATATATCATATACATGTATATTCGTAAATATGCCCATTATGTGATCCAATAAGAATTGGGTAATTGCACTTCCAATAATATGGGTTAATTACATAGAAACCCTTTGGGGAATTACGGTTTGTTGATAGATAGAACCGTTAATTCCGAAATATAGCGGTTATGGTCCCAAGGATATGTGAGTAATGAGCGGTTTTATTTTCCCGCACCCCATCGCGAGATATATAAGGACCCCAGGTGAAAACCAAAGGGGTAAACAAGAACATAACATTCCCTCCTTCCATGCTCATTCTCTCTGGATCTCTGGAAGCACCATCGCCAAAATCCCATCAAGATTCTCAACGGGAATAGAAGGATTCACTCCCGCTTCCTTCTTCGAAAAGATCAACTGATGGATTTAGATATCCATCTAAACTCTTTAGTTTTAGATTATCAATACATATGGAAAATCAGAGATTCTTAAGATTACGAAACCTCTCAAACATTTTATTTGTATCATATTTTGATTTCATTTAGTGTTAAATCCAACAACCTATGCCATAGTTTCCCTTTACAATAACAACCTTGATACCAATTCCCTAGGCCTAGTTTAGGATGAGCAAATTATCCTACATTTCTATTCGGAAGTCAAAAGTTATCCTATTGAATTAGCATGTAATTGTTTAGAATCTTGTAGGATAATCTAAATAGTTATCCTATTTATGCAGTGGAATAACCACGATTTGCTTAATTTATGTGAGATGAGAGGTAGGCAAGGGTTAACCTAGAGGATAATTTATCCCGCATTAGGCCTCGGATATGTTATCCCAGATTAACCTAACTTGACAACCAAACCAAATTATCCTTGTTTTGAAAAGATAATCCACCAAACAAATTAGGCCTTATTTTCCTTTTCCACAAGTCTCTCTCCTTGGCCATTACACCCCAGTCTGACCTTAACTTATCAATTTCTATTCACAATGAAAATGAATAGATATCTCAACAATATTGTAGACAATATAGATGGTTCAATGGCAATACTTTAATCTAAAAACCACCAGATTCATGCTCTTTCTTAGAGTCATTCCACATTTAAACTTGTTCTTTTACCTATCAATGATTCTGCAACAAACAACACTAATGTTGAGCTATTAGCTGCAGCTCCAATTAATGTTGGGACATTAGAGTGCTTCTCCACGAGTTTTCCATAAGAATCAAGGTCGGACCACCTTGTATTTGTTTATATTTACAGACAGGCTGCTCGTTCCTCAGCTATTATTCCATCTTCTCCAAGCATTCCCCCCCAGTCAATAGGTGGATGTCAACCTGGGTATTCCATTTACAATGTACACATTTTTTAAGAGGAAATACAATGTCAATAGGTGGATTTAAGCTATGAACTCATTTAAAGAGGAAATACACATTTTTTCACTAATGTACCTCTGAAGAGATTACTCTGGATGCATGGAAATATTCCAAGTGGGGAATATTTCAAGATACATACAGAAATAACCATCACTACAGGGCCATCATTTTAAAGATAAATTTTTTATAATAAGGAGATTGATCACAAAAATTACATCAGCTATCTTGCATCTTCCATGAAAAAAATTACTTGCAAAGTGCAAATATATGGTTAGGCATCCAGTATTACTGAAAATACTTACACAAGCTGCCAGACTGAAAATCTCTACACAATAACCATGTAACATTATGTCCACAGGTTTAGCCCAGAGATAGCTCTGAAGCATTCGGGATATCAATCAAAAAGAAAAATAATGCCGTGAAAGTCATTAGCTAGAGAATTGGATAATAAAGTTAAATCAGTTGCTAACTGCCAAAAAAGCAGATAGAAGCAGAAAAATTGCACCAGTGATCGTACTGCCTTGTACGGAAATAGAATTCAAGCTGCCAATGAACCTATTGATTCAGATGCCATAACATTTAGACTAACCATTAAATGTAGTTCAAGTTGCTAGACAGGAACTGTACATGAAACATGTGGATCATTCAGTATTGGAAAGGCATGCACAATATGGCAAGGGCCATCCATTTTCCAACTGGACGGCTAACAAAACTTCTCGCGGTATTACAACTAAGAAACGGAACTAGACTAAGCTTCTCCCAGTCACGATAGGTAGACTCTGCAGCGAACAGCATCGTGAATTCCAACCCAAAATCCAGGAGTAACTGTGAAGCCCACGGTCAACTTGGGCCGTCCATCCACATCCGTCACACTCTCCATGTGTCTCTCAACAAACTTGGATTCCTTCTTGGCGTAGAACATCACTGCCTTGGGAGCAATTCTACCAGCCAGCACCACTAAAACCCACACCCATCTGGCCATTTTCACAAATGCTCGATAGAACGGCGTCCTCGGGTGTTTACCATTCACAACGAAGTTCCTCTGATCCACATGTCCAAAGAATGTGAACTCCATAAGTGGATGGACAAGTGACGTATACTTCAAGAGGCAGAATCGGGCAAAGTTGGAATGTGGGTCATTGATCAAAGCATCAAAAGGGTCTCGAAACCTCATCAAACTGCCGATATCTCCACTCCCAAGTTCCTCCTTGGGAATACCCTTCAGACCGAACATTTTGCGGGAAATATATGCTTCGAAAGCATATTTCTTGTGGGACCTTTGCGCATAAGTCACAGAAGGAGCTATATAGTTGGCTGCATCGTCAAGGTTCCACTCCGAAGCTTTCAATAGGCCAATCAAGGGCTTGGCAAACTCATGAATCGACTTGTGCGCCACCTCATACACTAGAGGAAACAGACTCGGGTCTGGATCTTGATACGACAAGAGAATCTCTTCTTCTGGAGAGAAGGTTCTCTTGATCTCCTCCTCCAGTTCCATATTTTTCTGAACCAATTCTTCCACTTCCCACCCCAACCTGAGAAGCTCGGTATCTTTCGCCTGCACCTGCGATGCTAGGGACTCCAGAAGCTCCTCCTGCCGTGAAATCTCCGCACTCAAAGACGCCTGATTTGGAGGCTTACTCTTTTGCCTTTCCAGATAAAATTGCTCGAAGTCAGAAAGGGATTCCAAGTGAGAAACAACGAGCTTGTCAGCTGATCGGATCTTTGCACGGTCATACGGGATGTGGGCTTGCTGGAACCGGATGTAGGCCAACTTCAGAGAAGATGTGGAATCAAATAGTTTGCGTACTAGCAAGTTGTCAACATCAACTCCACTGCTAGCTAGTGTTTCTGTAAAGGGCTGGGGATGGATTTTGCCACTGTGGTTAATGTCACCACACTCCTCATTTATGCACTCAACTACATGAGCATTATGGTTATCATCAACTCCGCATGCCATACTCGAAGGCGTAAATTTCCACTTCTTTGCAAGACCATGGAAGATCCCAGAGAACTTAGGAGGCAACTTCGTCGGCCTTGAGATATCATATTCCATTTTACTGGAAGAACAAGCAATCTAACAAACAGGAGAAATGCAAAATCTCTCAGTTTGTACTCGAGTAGAACATTAGCCTTATATTTCAATCACTTGAGATGGTATCTTGCACTTGGTTTTCTTCTTTTTCTTCTTCTTCTTTCAGCTTCTTTCGAAGGAGGATAGAGGAAAAATAGGAAAAATCCGTACTTTTATTCATACCGTGGATCCTATCAGAAAAATCCTTTTTTTTTTTTTCCGTTCTTTTAACTCTTAACGTCGAACCTTAGAAGAAACTTTCCAACAAAATATCTATTACGTTTTGTAACATAGCAAATATTTTTCAGTATTCTTTTACACAAAAACAGAAGAAGAAAAGGACCAGTTTCAGCTGTCAAAAAGTTTCATGAAGAAATCAATAGTTTTAGAGAAAGCGGTCCAAAAAAAAAAAAAGCTTTGAAAGAACGAGCAGAAAGGAGTGATCATTTACCTTTGAAGAAGACAGAGGAACTCAAACAGCAGCAACGCCAACAAGAGGGTAGACAACGACTGCAGGGGAAATGGGGTGCAGCTCAACAAGTGGGCATGTGGCGTTTGGGTCTTCCAGAAAGCGTAAATTAAGGGCTGAGGAGTGAAATAAACATACGTTTAGAAAAAGGAAGAGAAGAGTACCACTCCCTGAGCACAAGAAGCACGCCCTTAATATATCCAATAAACATATATTAAAATGGGTGTGGGATTATAATGTTATTATAAAAGAACAGAGAGCGAAGGAAACATGGAGTGGAGAGACGAGTGGAACCAAAACCCTAACGGGGATCCAAAGGTGTAGTGGTCAACACCATGAATGTTGACTGCTCTGCTGCTCTCCACGAGGTGGCCTGTGGCTGTGGTTGTGCTGTGCTGCTGCACGGGAGGGAAAGGGAGCAGTGGAGGGGTTTTGCCTTTCTTCTCCAAAACCCAATAGAAACCCACCTTTAGAAAGAGCGAATGAGAGAGGACGAAGTGTCTGCTTCTCGGGTCTTACGTTGAAGGGTTCTTTTTTAAGTAAAACGTCAGAAACGAAAGCAGAGGAGGAGGAGGAGGAGGAGGAAAGATTTCGGGTTTCGGGAAACCAATGGAGAGAGGGAGAGAAGACAGTTTGAATCATGTCAAACTGGAATTTTTTAAATTAATTTTAGACCTTACCGAAATGTTAGGCCTCCTCTCGAGAGGGGCGAGAATGCAACCGGGCCGACCCAGCCCAATCAGTCCAAATCCGAGCTTCCGACCATCTTAAATCATCTTTGGGAGGAAATAAATGGAATTGTCCAATTGGCACATGCGTCTTCCGAAATCACAAAATAAGACCACACTGTTTTGTTGGTTATGGTTGCAGACGAAGGATAGAGTCTATTCATAAATAAAATTTAGGATAAGATAAACTTGAGTGATATTGATGTAAGCGTCATGGTGGTAAAAGTAAATATGATAGATGTCTTTGATATATTATAAATCGTAAATGCACGTGATTTAAATAAATAAATATAATTTATTTATTTTATATTTTTATATTATTGTAAAAGTAAGTTGAAGTTAAATATAATAGCTAAATTAATATATTATGCGTAAAAATTTGAGATTACATTTTATTCTAATTTATTTTACTATTTATCTATTCACGTTACCTTACATGACCATATGCTTATCTCACGTCTACGTGAGATTTTACTTGATTAAATATTAATTTATTTGAAAGGATAAAAAAGTGACGTTGAAAAAAATTATAATTGATGTTAATATTTAATTATATTTATTTGTACAGTGATGTTAACAATAATTTATGTTTACTTGAATTGTTGTTAAATTTAGTGTTAATTTTTATAGTATTTACTTATTAGTGATATTAAAATTTTAAATCAGAGAACACAATAAAATCGTAGGACTTAAATATGAATTTTTTTAACACTTATAGCAATTAGTGTTAGACAAACTAGTATTAAAAATTTTTAATCCATGTTAACTAAAATAAATTAACCTTTTTAATTAAACAAATATTAACGTCTCGAAAACAAAGTTAATCCTCCAGATAGATGAAGATTAATTACTCAAAATAAATTAATCCAAAACACCGTCATGGTGTCACCTTTAACGATGGAGGTAAGTTCCATTGTCGACGTTACCGCCACTTGAAAACTTGCACCATTTGCAGGAAACACGCATCAGAAGGTGTGAACCGACGTCCACTCTGTACGTATAGATCCGCTCGAATGCTTTGTAATTTAGATTCACGCGCTTTGATTTACAATTTTGTCTATTTTATCGAACACTTGTCCGATGCAACAGCAAATAAAAAAATATCGCAAATCGCACCTCATCTCCGGACTGAAATCACTCACCCGGCAACGAAGGTTAAAAAATGATAATAATAACCAAGTAGTAGCCTGATCCACACGCTTTGATGTCCCGATGCAACGGCAAACAAAGAAAAAAAAAAAAAAAGTTGCGGGCAATACATGAAAATAAAATAAAATGCCGTCTCACACCTCCGGACTGAGATCACTCGCCCCCAACACCGAAAGGCCACAATTACCCTCGACTGATACCACACGGGCCTCCATTATATACATTGATTAATTAGATAAGCATAGCTAAGTAGAATGGGTTCGTCCAACCCTCCGATTTCTCTTTCCTTTCCTCTTCTCGTGAGATTAACGGTCACCAAGGTTGTTTCCTCTGAACTGCGTATCCTCCGCTTAATAAATTATAGAGATGTATTTTAATTTTTAAGTGATGTGTTTTAATTTTTAATATATTTATTAAAAATAAAAATATATCAACTGAAAATAAAAATATATTGATATATTTTAAATTTATATCAATAAAAATAAATTTTTTTAAAAAAGTGGAAAGTAAAAAGTAATTTTTACCTATATATTTAAGATTTAGGATTTTATATTTATTGAAAATAATTTTTCATTTGAAATTAATTTTTTCCTTTTGAATTTAGGATTTATTATCTAGCATTTAAGATTTACCTCATAGATTTTAAATCTTAAATTCAAAGTTGGAAAATTACTTTTTCAATAAAATTTTATTTTACATAAATAAAAAATCAATTTAAAATCAAAACATATCAATATAATTTTACTTTTAATCGATAAAAAATTAATATATTTCAATTAAAAATTAAAATATATCAGTATATTTTATTAAATAAAAATTATACATTATAAAATATGTTACCACATATATTTTCCTACCGTCATCCTAACAAGAGTAACCAGCTATTCAAAGAGACCTACCATTTAGGATTTAATTAGGGGCATGGCGGCTGGCGTCCGCATGAGTTGGAGCCTGGCTTTATCTTAAATAAGGAATAAGTTAGGAAATCAAAGCTTAAGTTCTAAACTTGACTAAATGCCTTACCTGATAGCCCAAGCTGGGGGTATTTGTGTTACTTGGCATAGGATTCGGGCTGACGAATCCTGAATTGTTAGAAAAATGAATAAGCAGGGTAGACACATTAGCTACATATGGTAAAATGGAGCTAGCTACGTTAATTGAACACCTATTGAGAGGGTCATATTGAGGTGTGAGGTGGCTGCAGATTCAACTAGGTATGTTGTAGCAGCGGACTCCCTATGCTCGAAACCCCACTCCCTCCACTCTTAAAAAGAAAAAATCTTAGCTTCCTCCGTCAACCTCAATTGGTCACCTTTGGTTGATCAAGTCTCCCCTACCTTTAGATCTTCCTCCTCCTCCCTTCGGGTCACTCCTTCTTTGTCGATCGGAGCCTCTCCTCGACATGCCTTGCCTCTCGCCACTCATGGAGGTCAGCCAAGGTAATCAAGATCGAGGAGGTCACGACATTCGTGGTTGCGTAGGTCGAGGCACAATCATAGTGGTCGTGGGCTACAGGTGCAGTCGATGGTCGACGTGTTGTGGTCATGGTCATGACATCTACTACGGTCATGCTATGGCGTGCAATGGTCGAGGCACGACCGACGGCGTGTACAACGGATGCAATCGGTAATCGGATGTCGCAGTAGACTTTGTCGATTAGTGGAGTTGATTGATCCTTCTTTTTCTTATTTTTTTTAGTTTAGTTTTTGTTTTGCTTGGAACTACATGTGACCTTATATCCATTACGACAGAGATTTCCGACGTGAGTCAGATGCCAATTAATTCAATCTTCTCGTTAACGTAGTTCTTCAGGATTTTATCTGATTAGCGCTGAAGTATCAATGATCGTGAGGTTGCTTTCCTCATCTAGAAGGAGTCCGACTAGTTCTCGAGATATTTTTTTTATTTTTTCTTTATTTCTTATATTTCGTTTCTGTGTTTGTATCTTTCCCCCACTTTTTATGGGATATAATTCTCTCCTTTTGAATGTATTAGACTTCTCTTTCTCCCCCTTTCCAGACACTTCTCAATTTTATAAAATATTTACTCCCCGAACAAAAAAAATAAAAAATTGAGGCGGCTGCAATACAATCAATTTACTATAAAAAGGCCCGACTTATTGAATCATGTTTCTATGGTGTGATAGTCAGGTAACATCAAATTTAGAAGAAAAAAAATATATAGTGAAGTGAAACTTTCACAAAAATCAAAAGCTACCACCTATAAATTAGATGGAACTACTTGGTGCACCGATTCAACCTGTGGATACTCAAGTCACCTAGAGGCGACAACTTCCTGTAAACATGCTAGAATTTAGGGCGTCATCTTAAGAACTTCCGAAGGAGTAGGAAGACCAGCTAGATCGCAGAGAACTTCTTCCTGGGAGATGCCTTAGGATAACACATTGCCTAGATTAATCTGGGTAGGAGGTAACAATTGACGAAATTGGCCAGATGGACATGACTTTTGTATGATGACCTCTTAGCTCCTAAAAATAGAGAATCAGGAAACAACGTGACTCGGGTCCAACGAGAGGGACTAATCAAAGATAACTTGAATCTCAAGTGCAATTGGATGCCATCAAATAGTCATTTGGATACGTATCTCAAAGGTATAATTTTGTATATATCTATACCGATAAGCCATCAAGTAATTAATTTACTTGATACAAATTTATCACTGAAGGGTTGCAATATCAATCTTTATACTTGAGCTATTTTTAAATTGAAGCGCATGACTTGTATAAAAGATTAAGAAGTTCTATGGTGTTTAACATAAAAGAATAGATAACCACAAATACACAATCAAACAAATAAACTCATTGAATAAGGTGACGATGTAATATAAAATATCAAAAAAGGAGTGAGCGTGTGTGTGTGTGTGTGTTGCGTGTCAAACTAAATGACTCGAGTTTTAATCATGTTGGGATGAGTTGATTTATGTCAGATGAATCCAAATTGACGTAACTACGTACCTAATACAAGTCTGCTTTCCGCTTAAGTAATGCCATGTTCCAAGAACTGAGATGGTGGATGTGAGGTATGCAACGTTTGACTAACATGGCACTCTTTGCAATGCCTTTCACCTTCCAGCAAGTATGAACTTTTTTTTTTAATTTTTCCAGCAATAATCTATGGTGTGATTTGGCTACTTACCTATTGTGGCAACTGAGCTAAATTTTTATTACAATAAAATATATCTTTAGTGATCATCTTTTAAAGATATTTTACTTTTAGTGACTAAGAAAAGATGGGTGACAGAAAAAATGATCTCAAAACATTAGTTAACTTTTTTAAGGCAGATTAAGCATCCTTAAAATTTGGTCACCATATTTCTTAAAAGAACTTTCCCTCCAATCTAATTTCGCCTCCCACCGAAATGGATTTTTTCCTGCTCTAAGCCACTTCTCTCCTGCCAGCCCCCCCAAATGAAACCTTACCTATGCCTCCTAGAGTCCCTTCCTCTAGGACCACCCCGTGCCCCCCTCTAGCCCTCCCCAGCCCCTCCGAGCCCCACAACCACCCTCGCAACACCAACCACTCCACCTGCCACCCCTCCCTCCTCTCCTAAGAGTCATCGTCGCCATCGCCCCTCCAACCCCTCCTCCCTGCTCGTCATCGTTAAGAATAATAGCCACGTCAAACTCAAGTACAAGCCTCAAATCTTCGCTCCCTCAGATCCTGCCTGCTCATACCCTCCCTGCTCCCCTAGATCTGTCGCTCATACCTTCCCTGCTCCCTCAAATCTGTCGCCGTTGCTGCCATTACTATTGCTTTTCATCATCCTCAAGGAGCTATAGATCTGAGGCTACTTGAACAGCTTGTAAACATTGGGAATGGAATCCCCATCATCACCTCACAGGACACTGCAAGCTACATCTACTCAGCCATCTCCTTTCAAGAAGTCCTCAATAAGGGATGAGGTTGGCAGCTGGTCGATCCTTGTCTAGCCGATTTCTCCAAGCAACGCTTGGTCTGTTGGCCTTATTATGCATTGTGTACCTCTACTTTACATTACAAATTCATGTTTGGGGAAGACGAGAGCTGAGAAGGCACTCTATCAGGCAAAATTGTCCTTGTTTACATGGGAGGAAGTTAAAGTTCCAATAGTATTGGCTTCAAAGATGGTAACAACTTTGGTCTGTCCATCAACTTTTGTTGTTGGTAATTTGGTGTTGTAGTTGTAAGGCTAGGTTTGAATGTAATGTGTTCATGTTGGACTGGAAGAGCAATATTCTTACTGTAGGAAGGAATGTATCAGCACCTGCATTTTTCATTGATATTAGAAGTTCAGTGAAGTGGTGATGTATGAAGTATAAATTTTTTTATGTAGTTTGGTCATTTTTTCCCTTTTAAAAAAAAACCATGTCTAAGTAATTTTTGTCCAACTCCTCTAAAGGAATCACTAGGGGGAGGAGGGGCGAGTGGAGAAGGGAAGGCTCAACAACTTATGTCCTATTCTATTGTTGATAATCCAAATGTAAATGTCATCTTGAAGTTTTAGTTGATCCAGTAATTCATCCAACAATCTTGGATTCCATGTTGGATACAACTCTTTTTATTTCCAAAATTATGTTCTTTGAAACAATGCCTGTTAAAAACATTTAGCAATTAAAAAAAATTTACTCCTGTGCAAACATTTTAGTAGCAAAATAGACCTTGTCAGTAGATAGAAGTTGAGTGTCCTAGCTTCACCTGTGCATCCCATTGTGGCAACCATGGCTCATAGCTTCATAGTTGTTATGTGGTGCCAATATTGTGTACAACGGTGACCCCTTGAACGATTTGTTGCTGGCTTCATTTCTCGATAAATTCATAGAGAAAAAACCAAAGCAAAACTAAAGAGAAGATGGTGTTTGGCTTGGTGGTTCTCAAATTGCTCCAACAAGAGAGGTATACATAATGCTCGTATCCTTTGAGTGATTCAGACATAGGTATGCAAAATTTAATCTCTGATATCATTGTTGTCTCTAGAGTTTGAATCTACCAATTTGTCCTTGATCTTCTCAGAAGAAGTATTTATTCATGCTATTTACATTTTGTTAGCTTTTTAGAGTTGAGAAACCACATTTGTCGTTTAGGATGGGCTAATATGTTTTGGTTTATTGAAAGGGTATCTAGAACTATCCTTATAAGTAGTTTCTATACATCTCACTAGCATCATCATTTAGAATATAAGTGATTTCATAGGTGTAGGAAGGAGGGGGTTCTAGTGGACACAATGATTTTGGTGTTTATTGGTGCATGTTAAGTATAAAACTTGTAAGATTTCTTACGCTTTATGTTGTAAGAAAGTCACTTTTCAATAGCCATCTCTTCAAATTTCTCTATATTTGCATTGTGTTATTTAATACAATGTCCAAAATTCAAATTTGAGAAGGAAATTTAAAAAAGGACACAATCCGTAAGAGAGTCATGCATGCAAGTTTAGGATCCACCAATTATGAATGACAACCACATGGATTAGAAGCTCATATAATTAGACTTAGGTCCCATTTTTCAGAATATTGTCGGGGGCATTGATGACGCGAAGATTCGTCGCAAAAAGGTTTGAGATTAGAAAACCTATCGTCGTAGTTCGATTCGCGAGAAAATCCATCGATCAGATAATATTTATAATCGAAACTCGAGGTGAGTCCCGGGTCGAACAAAGAGAGGCGAAGGTATGGTTTAAAAAATCTGTGTTTCGCTTTATTTATTTTTGTCGTTTCTATCTTTTCTTATTTTTTTGGTATTTTTATGAAGTAAGAGATTAGGTTGATGAAAACTTTATCTACTTGCAAACATAATGTAGAGAGATAGAGGAACAATCATATATTTATGAACAACTGTTTCTACAACTATGAAAGTGGGAAAACTACACTACAAAAGTGAAAAGATAGAGATAGGTGAGAAGAATCCCCCTCGACAGTCGCTTGGAGGACGACTCGCTCTAATGGTGCCTGGAAGAAGGTGGCGAGGAGTAGGATGAAGGAGAACGATGGCGGAGGATGGAGGACGGGGCAGGACGTTGTCACAGTGAGGTTCTTCCAGAAGGGAGGTGAGAGGATGGCCGCGGGATGCTCCACGAAGGGAGATGAGAGGCGGGAACAAATGATTATTTTCAACTCTAGAGGATCATTCCGGGCTTGGGACAAGCTCTCTCTAGAGCCTTGGACGTGGTGAGGAAAAAAAAGGAAGAGATGAAGAAAAATGAGAGGGGTAGAGGTCCATTTATAGTGGAGGAAAGGATGAATTTCATATACAAGAAATTTAGTGACGTTCGGTCATAAAGGTTGCTGAAGGTCGACCACAAATGTCACTGAAGACACCCCACGCGCCCACTAACCGCTGCGTTGGCATGCGCTCCACGTGCCCTTATCGCGCGCCTACGTTGCCGCTGCTATGCCTACTCCCTTGCATGCCTCCATGCGCTCCCGCACTGCTGTGCGCATGCGGTCGCACGTGCACATGGGCGGCCTGGGTTGAGTCACGTGGTGCAACCTGGGCCGTCCATCTTCTTTCCTTTGTAAAGGTTGCTACAAAGGTCGGATTGAGTCGATTTCCACTCCGTTGGGTTGCGATCGTCGACTCGAATCCATCTGTGAAGTCAGATTTGTCATTTAAAGCCTCAAATTGCGTCACCTAATCCCTCGACCATTAATCTTCCTTGGACTGCATATGGTGCTATGGGATTCCGATCAAGGCGATTTTGAAGGTGTTGGACTCCGATCGTCGTCCTGATTAAATCCGTATGTTCAGATCATCAATCCGAGGCTCCAAACTAAATCTCCTTCTCTCCTGGCCATAAAAGGTTGCAATTAACCTAAAATATACACAAAATACTCCAAATGCATAATGATGCATGCTATGCAATATTTATAGTATGGAATACATATCTAAGCCTAGAGACATGCATAAATAGGCATTTTAACCTAAATGAATATGTCTACATCATACCCCATGCCTCTCATTTGCTAGTCCCTAGCAAAATTAAACTATATGTTATGTATAAAAACAGAATTAGGACTCGATCGCTTAGGTCTCAGTCATTTATTAAGAATAGAAAATTTCAACTAAGGTCCTAAACTTTGAAAACTCAACAGTACCAGGGTGTCTGCCAAAATGCAGACCACCCAAGTCCTCACCTTATTTGAAAAGGGAAGGCACATTTTTTTCTCTTTCTTCTTTTCTAATTTTTTTGGACTTTTGAAGTTTGAGAGTTTCAGGATAACTTTTTACAGCTACCTGACTTGCTCAAGGCTTAAAAAGGACTCTAAGTGCTAAGCATCTTGTAAAAGGGTGATAGACTCGCTAAGCGGTCGTTAAAACTAACTTCAGGTTTCTACAACCCTAGGTGACCTAAAAAATTCTCCAAATGGTTTATTTTTCCAATCGGTAGCTTTCTGATAAGAACCTAATCATGAACCCTAACTATCACATTTTGACCTAATTAATTATACAAAAGCTCCTACAAAACCTAAGGGAAAGCTTAAATCAAGGAATTGCAAATCTGAGAATAAAATAATTCACAAGGGGTAAAACTGTAACTTTACCATTGCAGTACATAAACGATATTTCTAAGGGTCTAAACACAGGTCAAATGGGCTTACTAAGAGAAAAGTGGGACGGTTTGATCAGGAAAGGGTTATGACAAAATCTGGGAATTAAATGATATTTTGTAACCCTAAAACAAACCCACTTCAATTCACAAAGTTTTAGGAAAGATAAAAATCAATTAAATCCTCTAAAATTCATGAAAAAATATTCCCTAGGGTTTAGAACCTTAAATTTGACCATTGGAACCTATCTTGACCAAGATTGAGAACCATACCGATTTTTTGACCTAATTTGGGTTTTTATGCAAACTATCCAGTCAAACATGGTCAAACCTAAAATCCAACCTCACCATTAGATTCCTTAGGTCCAAATTAGGGTTATACCAAAATTTGGACCTAAGGAAAGGTCGCCTTGACCCACTTTACAAAACGGCCCTCAATAATTACTTTTTGACCCTTAACTTTTTGGACTCTTGCAGATACCCCCTACCTTTCTCATCTCTTTCTTCAAACAGGTCCCTCTACCCCCGCCTGCGCAGGCCATACCTCCGGCGAATTTACACCGAGGATGGCGCTGCACAGACTTGGGGAGCCAGCCCCAGATTTGAAAGGACTCCTTGCGTTGTCCTCTTTTGCATGGGTCGGCTCCCATGCCCTGCCGACCACCATACCTCTCGTGCGAACGCTAAAGAGGTATGGGTCTTTTTCCGTCCATGCCTCCGGCGAGGAACCCACGTCTCCCCCTCGCGATTCCCTCTCGGCCAGCACCTATTTAAGGAACGGCAGCCCCTGCCGCTTCCTTCAAGGTTGTTTTGGCCAAGGAACTCCCTCAATTTTCGTCTCCTCCTTCGGCCATTCGCCCGCAGGCTCCGGCGACCCTCCTCCTTCTCTCTTGTCGCCCTGCCACCATACCAGTGGCAGGGTTACCTCTGCCGTCATCCGCCGCGCCTGGCCATACCAGTAGGTGCCCTTCAGCACCTCTTCCTCATCACCGTCCCTTCTCCTGGGCTCCTTCGTATCCGGCGAAGGAAGCACAGCCGCTTGCCACCTCCTCCCCTTCTTTCGTCTGCTAAGTAGGTAACAACTATTCCCCTTTTTCCCCTCTTCATTTCCCCCTTATCTATTTCCTAAATCACTCACTGCCACACGTCGACCACCATCACCTTCTCCACCTCCGACAGACCACCGACAAGGCGCAGCCACTGCGTCACACCTCCACACTCCTCGCCAGACATCCCAAGAGCTCCGCCACGACTCACTGATCACAACCCCCCTTTCCATTCACCACCACACACCCCCCAAACAAACCCATCTGCACCGCCACAGGGTGACCTAGGCACGCACTGAAAGTTTCCCTACCAGGAGGGGTGACGTAATAAAATTGCAGAATTGAATATAATATCACAGAATAAATAAACAATCGCACAAGTACACAAAGATTTTTAGGTGGAAACCCAAACCGGGTGAAAACCACCACCTAACCCTCTCGAGTTAGGATTTTCCGATCAACCTAGTTGATCAAATCCACTAACCGAATCACTTTAAAACGAGGGTGATTCAACCTCAGTACAACCACGCTACAAGTACGAGGGTAGCGTTCCTCAACCCCTTCTCTCCACGAGAAGGATTTTGTCCCACGAAGGAGACGGGAATTCGCAAAGCGAATACCCAACCAAAAGACAAAGATAAAATAAACAATAGTCCTATAAATCCAACAAAATAATTAATCCTAGCTTCTATAGGAAATAGGAAACTCCCCTTTGCAAGGAGTGCGTCGACGATGATGCGGTGCGTGTGCCACGCGATGGCGCTACGTCGCTCTCGTGAACAACAGCGGGAGAGCGGGTGCGCAAACTGAATTTAGCTCTCAAGATATAGAACTTGAGCTTAGAGGGCAAGAGCTTCTTGGACACAAGAGAGTGGAAGTATGTTGCTTAAGTGTGTCTTTTGTGTTTCTAAGTGTATATCTTGTGTGTTTTTGTGTTGCAAAGGCTCCCCTCTATTTATAGAGGCCTTAGGAAGGCTTTGGAAGGCTTAAGAAAGGTTCTATAGCCGTTGGGTGCAAAGCCCAAGAGAATCAGGCCGAAATCAGGACAATGATTACATTTGACAGGGTTATCAGACGTCTAACTCTGGCATCAGACGTCTGGAAGGCCACTTTAAGACGTCTGATTCCAAGGTCAGACGTCTGATTCTATGCGGGTTTCTCCCTGACTTGAATCAGATCTAAACAGGGTTTTTGCGCAAGTCCATCAGACGACATACAGGACGTCTGGTACTATGTCTGGACGTCTGGAAACCTACTTTTACTGTGGGAATTGATTTCCAAACGTTGCAACTGCTAGAAAATCTCTGAGAAGAGATTTTGGGTCAGCCGAGGCAAAACGGTCATTTATCAGACGTCTGGAAAGTCCTATGGACGTCTGATAAGGCTCTAACGGTCATAATCTTGAGTGTTTTCTAAGCCAGCCAACGGTCCACTAATTGGACGTCTGGCAAAGTCATCAGACGTCTGGTCTAAGGTCTGGACGTCTGATTTCATCAGACATAACTAACTATGTCCAGCCTAACAGTTATCAGACGTCTGAAACAACAGTCAGACGTCTTAAAATACTTTATCAGACGTCTGATTTGGGAATTAGACGTCTGGAAGTGCTGTTTGAACCCTATATTGGTTTTCTAAGTATTCTACAGAAAACCTAAGTATCCTAGGGTTGTGCCGGTGTTCCTAGGACTACTGTTAGGGTTCTTTGAGGCTCTTTAACATAATTTTCTAAGGAAAATAAAGAGCAACAAAAGAAACGAAAAAATACAACAAGTACAAAAGAAGGAAATCTATCCTATTCTTCATTTCCTTCCATCTTCAATCTTTCGCTCCACGCGAACCTCCTCTGTTTTCCGTCATGCTCTTCCAATCCGTCCTGGATGCGAGCTCGAACTCCGTCTAAACACGTCTTCATTTGCAATTGACCTGAAATCTAGGACTCAAATTGCAAATGTTAAATAACACGTGTTTTGTTATCATCAAAACAAATGATCGTGGTGCTCTAGCACCAACAATCTCCCCCTTTTTGATGATGACAAAACCATAATGCAGAAAAAAAACCTCCCCCTTTTTGACATTATCAAAAAGGTTTAATTGGTTTTACATTTCCTATAACTCCCCCTTAAAACATGCTCTTCTATGAGTTTCTTTTGACAAAGGTAATGTCCTCCCCCTTTTTGTAACAATGAGATAGCTATTATTTCTCTCCTCCTTTCTAAAGGAAATTTAGCTACCTTATATCTCCCCCTTAAAAATTGACAATTAGCTCATTAATTTTTTAACTCCCCCTATCTAAATGCTTATGATAAAAAGATAGGGTTAAGAATTTTACCTCACCTAACATGGCCAATAAAATGGCCCGAATGGTGGTGGTGGATGCCACATCGGATGGGGTTCCCATCCGTAGCTTGGAGGCCCGGGCATCGGCGTCGGTCTCCAATCTGGTGGTCGACGTGCGGCGGGTCCGTCGTTTGTTCGCCGTCTCGTCGGTCTTCTTGTTCTCCTCCTTGGTTTACTCCTTGGTTCCCCTAACTTGAGTTGACCAGCCTTGAGCTTATAGGTCCAGTCCTTTATGTTGTAATTATCCCTGAACCCTACAAAACAAGATTCTAATTCTTTTTTCGGTATCCAAGTGGGCTTGGATCCGGATTTGTTAGAAGGTCTCCTTGATGGAGATCCTTTCTCAACCTTAGGGCTATAAAAATCATCTACTTTATTGATTAGTTTGTTAGAGTTTTCCCTAAGACATGCAATTTCTTTTTCTATAGTATTCATCTTAGTCTTTAAATCAGAAATTTCTAACTTAAGACTATCATTTTCCTCAATCAACTTATTATTTTCATTGATGAGATTATGATTTTCTAATAACAGGTTATTATCCTTAGCACTAGTTTCTATGTCCTTAAGTTATTTTTCTAACCTATCATTTTCAGATTTAAGAAAACTAAGGTTCTTTTTAATACTTTTGTTTTCTATTTTAAGTGATTTACTAATCTCAAAAAGTTCATTAAATGCTTCTTGAAGATCGAGATTTACCTCGTTGTCTGAGTCGCTTTCGCTTTCACTTTCTCCAATTGCCATGAAACCAAGGCACGTGGTTTCCTTCTCCCCGAGATCTTCTTCCGAGCTCGTCTCCTCATGAGTGCCTTGCAACCTCCTCCATATCTCGTGGGCGGTGGTGCACTCTTGGATTCGTTCGAATTCTTTTGGACTCAATGCGCAATACAAGGCATTCATTGCCTTTGCGTTGAGTGAGAGCTCTAGAATCTGCACCTGCGAGTAGCCTCCTTGGGGTCGCTTCGGGATCTCGTATGGGGTTTCGCAACATCCCCATACCTCGAATTCAGTGGCTTGGAGCCACGTCTTCATCCTCAGCTTCCAGTAGCTGTAGTTGTTCCCGTCAAAGTAGGGCGGACGGGTTGTGGACTGCCCCTCGGAAAATTTGATCGCTGATGTGCTTCCCTCCATTTGATCTCTTGCCGGGTGTTACTCCGATCTCGCAAGACCTGTTCTGATACCAAATGAAAGTTTCCCTACCAGGAGGGGTGACGTAATAAAATTGCGGAATTGAATATAATATCACAGAATAAACAAACAATCGCACAAGTACACAAAGATTTTTAGGTGGAAACCCAAACCGGGTGAAAACCACCACCTAACCCTCTCGAGTTAGGATTTTCCGATCAACCTAGTTGATCAAATCCACTAACCGAATCACTTTAAAACGAGGGTAATTCAACCTCAGTACAACCACGCTACAAGTACGAGGGTAGCGTTCCTCAACCCCTTCTCTCCACGAGAAGGATTTTGTCCCACGAAGGAGACGGGAATTCGCAAAGCGAATACCCAACCAAAAGACAAAGATAAAATAAACAATAGTCCTATAGATCCAACAAAATAATTAATCCTAGCTTCTATAGGAAATAGGAAACTCCCCTTTACAAGGAGTGCGTCGACGATGACGCGGTGCGTGTGCCACGCGATGGCGCTACGTCGCTCTCGTGAACAACAGCGGGAGAGCGGGTGCGCAAACTGAATTTAGCTCTCAAGATATAGAACTTGAGCTTAGAGGGCAAGAGCTTCTTGGACACAAGAGAGTGGAAGTATGTTGCTTAAGTGTGTCTTTTGTGTTTCTAAGTGTATATCTTGTGTGTTTTTGTGTTGCAAAGGCTCCCCTCTATTTATAGAGGCCTTAGGAAGGCTTTGGAAGGCTTAAGAAAGGTTCTATAGCCGTTGGGTGCAAAGCCCAAGAGAATCAGGCCGAAATCAGGACAATGATTACATTTGACAGGGTTATCAGACGTCTAACTCTGGCATCAGACGTCTGGAAGGCCACTTTAAGACGTCTGATTCCAAGGTCAGACGTCTGATTCTATGCGGGTTTCTCCCTGACTTGAATCAGATCTAAACAGGGTTTTTGCGCAAGTCCATCAGACGACATACAGGACGTCTGGTACTATGTCTGGACGTCTGGAAACCTACTTTTACTGTGGGAATTGATTTCCAAACGTTGCAACTGCTAGAAAATCTCTGAGAAGAGATTTTGGGTCAGCCGAGGCAAAACGGTCATTTATCAGACGTCTGGAAAGTCCTATGGACGTCTGATAAGGCTCTAACGGTCATAATCTTGAGTGTTTTCTAAGCCAGCCAACGGTCCACTAATTGGACGTCTAGCAAAGTCATCAGACGTCTCCTAAGACGTCTGGTCTAAGGTCTGGACGTCTGATTTCATCAGACATAACTAACTATGTCCAGCCTAACAGTTATCAGACGTCTGAAACAACAGTCAGACGTCTTAAAATACTTTATCAGACGTCTGATTTGGGAATTAGACGTCTGGAAGTGCTGTTTGAACCCTATATTGGTTTTCTAAGTATTCTACAGAAAACCTAAGTATCCTAGGGTTGTGCCGGTGTTCCTAGGACTACTGTTAGGGTTCTTTGAGGCTCTTTAACATAATTTTCTAAGGAAAATAAAGAGCAACAAAAGAAACGAAAAAATACAACAAGTACAAAAGAAGGAAATCTATCCTATTCTTCATTTCCTTCCATCTTCAATCTTTCGCTCCACGCGAACCTCCTCTGTTTTCCGTCATGCTCTTCCAATCCGTCCTGGATGCGAGCTCGAACTCCGTCTAAACACGTCTTCATTTGCAATTGACCTGAAATCTAGGACTCAAATTGCAAATGTTAAATAACACGTGTTTTGTTATCATCAAAACAAATGATCGTGGTGCTCTAGCACCAACACGCACGCCCAGTCCACCCTGCGCCACTCTGACCACCAAGCCATCTTCGCCGAGCTCCAGCGAACCTCCCTGAATGATTTGACGTGGCTGAAAGGCCGTGCTATTGATTTCAGGGTCAGGTCGCCCTCCGCCAATATCGCTAAGCTTGAAGCAAGCTTCAAGCTGCTCTAGGTTGCGCTCGGCTCCAGGAGAAACCCTCAGGCGATGCGGGTTTGAGGCACGCACGCACCCAGAATTCAAGTGGAATCGAGAGACTCCACACCTGCCGCAATTGCAAAGCTCACCCCCTGCGGGTGCCAACAGAAGCGGGTGGGACATTTAATCCCACCTCGTTAGTTTGCAAGCACCCCACCGCGCTTAAGTTGAAATTGTGTTTCAGGCTTATCGCCTCGAAACACACAGGGGTGAGGTCCCTCACCCCCCACCACACCTCGTCCGTGACACTTCCCCCACGGACCTGGCACTTGGATCCGACTAACCCTGCCTGTGTACACCTCGCGCACCACCCACGCTGGTGTGCCTGGTCTCGGGCGCGTCACCCAACCCACATACCCGATTAAAGCTCTGGGAGAGAGAACCATGGAGTGAATTTGAGAGAGAGAGACGTGGGGAGGGTAGGGGTTAGGTTTTGCCTAACCGTGCACTATGCAGGAAAGCAGAAGGAGGAGGAGGAGGGAGTGCAGCAGCGAGAAGAAGAAGAGAAGAAGAAAGAAAGAAGAAGGAGTCGCATAACAGAGAAGCAAAGGAGGAAGATGAGGATGGCACTATAGCCGCAGAGAAGCTGAGGCAGAAAAAGAAGAGAAGAAGAAGGACTTGGCGCAGCAGAGAAGAATAAAAAGAAGCAGCAGAGAAGAAAGAAGAAGAAGAAGTCAGAAGAACTAGGCACACAGAAGAGAAGAAGAAAAGAAGAAGAAGCCAAGAGGAAGAAGAAGAACCAGCAGCAGCATTGTAGCAATTGGCACTTAAGGCGTCTGACCCTTGGAGTCAGACGTTTAAAAAGAGGAAGAGAGAAGTAGACTGTTACGACCTGGTTCCCGAATCCCTACAGGGCA
Source organism: Thalassia testudinum (assembly GCA_037157565.1). Classification (NCBI taxonomy): domain Eukaryota; kingdom Viridiplantae; phylum Streptophyta; class Magnoliopsida; order Alismatales; family Hydrocharitaceae; genus Thalassia; species Thalassia testudinum. The sequence continues at coordinate 59,808,991 of JAZHRO010000013.1, read as the reverse complement.
CGAGAATCGAACTGATTCAACTGATCCCAAGACCCAGTCGTCCAACGAAAAAGTAACCAAAAAGCAGTAAAATAAACCACATTCACCATGCAAGTAACTAACAGTAACAAAAGTACGGCAGTAAAGAAGTAACTACCACAGTACACACCACCACAACAGTAGAGAATTTAAACAAGTACAGGAATATAAAGTTACAACAAAAGAGTACAGGAATGTAACAAAACAAATACTCACTACAACAGAATGGTACAACAAAAAGGTACACTACTAGGCTCTACTGGGCCCAGCACCCTCTGCAGCCGTAGGCTCTGGCTGCTCAACACCTGGTCCTGAGAAAGGTTATGCGAACAACACGTCAACGAACGCTGAGTAGAGTGGCAACCAGTTAACTAAAAATAGTAAGGTAGACAAGTAGCTATTATTTCCAATTTCTTTCTTTATTTAACTAATTATTCTTTCTTTCATCACTTGGTTTATTTATCAGGTCTTTTTCTTGATCTCGAATGTTCCTCGTGGGAACGGTCTTGATTGCAGTCTTTTCCGAAGGGTAGAAGTAGCACGTGGTGCTCTCCTAGCCGGGAGGGTCCCCCATGGTGGTCCTACACTCAATCAACCACCCCAAGGTCACTGACAAGCGTAACGGTTACTACGACACGTGCGATAAACGCACAGGTAGCTACCCCGCACTGCCACGCGGTCAGTCGTTTCCATTAACGGGTGCGCCCAAAGCACAGCACGGAACCAGTATAAGGCATAGCCCTCTCAGTAATAGGGGTTTAGCCCCTCCACAGTAACCAAACAGGGGTCTCGCCCCTCCACAGTCCACGCACCCTCGCCTGACTACCCTGGTTTGCCCAGTGGGCCTAACAAGTCGGTATAGGATGGCTAGCTGAACCCCGGGCCCCGTGGGGTGGCTAGCTCTCTCCCTACACTAGTAGCTCTCCCTGGTACTGTGTACGCGAGGGCCAAACAGTCGGTACAAAGTGGCCAGTCCTAACCCCGGGTCCCAACCCTAAGGCAGCTAACTCCGCTCTGCACTAAGCAGGGAGACAGTCACTCTCCTTGGTACTCTGTACTCAAGGGCCAACTCACTTCCCCATTCACCTTTCCAGTTCCATTCTATTTATTTCCAGGAGCTCTACTCCTAATTCCCCATAGGGTTCATGCTCATGTTTCTCAGGCCAAGCCATACTAGGTTTCATCATTTCAGGTTTATTCGCAGATAGCACGTGTTTCCAACATTCAATCTTTCTTTTCCAATTTATATACAGGCAGCTCGTGTTTAATTGCAAACAATAGGAATTACATGTAACAGTTACTAACCACAGTACTCTACATTTCACAGGCAGCTGTTATCCAACTACATGCAATTGTTATAATTCTATTTACTCATCCAAGACTGCAATTTAGGCATTCAATACAATCGTTCCTGTGTTTCTAGTCCTAGTATTCATGCCATACCCTAGGATCTATCATTTATTCCAGATATGCATTTATGTTTGCAATTAACTAAGGGAAGCCACTCTACCCCCGAAACCGGGAGTAATGAGGGCTCGATCGGTAGGTCCGCGTGCCTCGTCAACCCCCAAATCCATAACGGAACGAGGTCCTAACACAAGGATTAACCACAAGGAACCACACAGAATAGGATAAAAGTATTTCAAACAAGTAGAAGGACTTATACGGAGAATAACAGAATCTTAAACGTGGAAATCGGACCTCAAACGAACCCTAAACGGGTCAAAAACGATAATTCTGACCCAAATAAGACGTCTGGAACATCTTCTAGAGGTCTTAAAAGGAGTCCAAAACCATACCTCATTATGCGCTACTCCTCAGACGTCCACGGATCCTGCTGAACCATCTGGACCAAATTCTAGACGTCCGATCACCTCTCCGGACGTCTGGAGACACTCTCCGCCGTCTGGTGCCTTGCCTAGACGTCTGAACCGCGTGGGAGGGTGTGTCCCGCGCCTTCCCGAAGTGAATCCTGCACGCGCACGCAAAATCTACTTAACACGGCACGTATCAAAGCCTCGGCGGAACGGCCTGCATGGTCGTATTCTCAAAGAGAGGCATAAGGCGCAGGATGTACCTCTCAACCGTCTGGAGCTTCATCCAGACGTCGCCTACGTCGTCTGGATGTAGGTCCAAACATCTGATTCTAGAAAAAAATCGCAGAATCAGAAGCTCCTTCATCTTCTTCCGGCTGCGTGCCGACGCGCCGCGCTCGCTCATCCGCTGCTCTAGGTGCCGCAGCGTCGGGGAGGACCTCCCTGACGCAACATTCTGCCTCGTGCATGCCCGACCGGCCGCGAGCTCCTCCGGCAAGCTCCCTCACGGGCTCGCGCGCTCTCCTCTCTTCCCCTTCGCTGCTCCTCTCCTCTCCGCCGCTGCACTCGACTGCAGCTCGCCGCTCTCGCTCTCGCTCTCTTGGAGGAAGGAGAAGATGGATGGGAGTGGGGTGGTGAACGAGGGAGAGGGAAGGGACTTATGTAGGCGCGGGGGCAAGGCTCTGCAAGTCGGCAAGGGGAGACAAAGATTTCGGTTGCACATAGTTTGCACGCGGCACGTGCGCAGACTCGAAAACGTACACACGCAAAAATTGATTTCCAGACGTCTGGGAAGGTGTCCAGACGTCTGACCCAAGTCCCAGAAGTCTTAAAGAGCTTTGATGGCACGGGTCTTAGCATAGACAAAAGAAAAAGAAGAAAAGAAGAAGACATTTTTTTCCCTTTCTTTAGTCTTTTGTAAAGCAATATCTATTGTAAATTGTGATTTTTTATGCTTCTAGAATCAAGTTTTGCTTCTTAAGTTCGACCTTGGAGATTTTCTGTTTTTGACTAATAAAATATACAAATACAAACCGATTTTGAACGAACCAGTTTTTGGCGCCGTTGCCGGGGAGCAATGGGCATTCTGGAAGCTATTAAATCACAATTTCTGATTGACTACTGACTTAATCTCTCTTCTTTTGTGCAGGCACAGGAAGACAAGAGGAACAAGCAGCCGCACAACAACTACACCAAGGGACAGGTAACCTTCTACCCTCTCTCTTAAGCCCCTTAATTTCTATAGAGGAAAAAGAAAATAAAAATTAATCTAGGGTTACCTATCTTCTATACATAGTAAATCACAGAGTTGCCTGCTTTTAAATTTCAACACACCTTATCTGCATATCCACTTAAGGTGACTAGGGCTAAAACCTTCTTGCTTGAGCCCTAGTTACCTAATTCTGAGGCAACTAATTGGACCAATTAGAACTAACTTAGGATTCTAAGCTAGTGTTTTAGAGACACACCTTCTAATCAAGAACTGAAAATTCCAAAAAGCGGTGTGCCTAAACCATTGCTTGAAAAAACCTATTAAGAGAAACCATAAGCAATCCGATTCTTAATTTCACTTGAACCATAAAAGAAAGGGCCTAATAAGCTCTCACAGGAATTAATAGGTAAAGTTGATCCCTTGGATCAACCAACCTTCAAATTAGGTCACTCTTGCACAACAAAAGGTTTAAAGTTCAAGTGAAACCCTAAGCACCTTGATCTTAATTAAAAGTGGTAGACCTAAGAGGTCAAGGTCCCCATTCTGGTCTACCTGGAATCTCAGTGACAGGAGAGGTCGGGTGGGGGAAACCCTGTAACCCGTGGGGGCACTCTACCGTGTAGGGGCCTTCGCAGGACTCACCCTCTCTGATTGCCCAGGTAATTCTCAGGTGGATGACTTTCTGATCAAGGGGTATCATCCACCCCAAACCTCTAGAGTCACCCAACATTTTGGGTGTCTTGATTCGATCCAACACTTTCTAACCTCGTCCAATCCATCAGTGCATGTTCGGTAGGAGGTCCTTGAAACCTCCTCTAGAAATCCACTCTCCCCGAGGCCAAGCCTCGGTACCCTTGTTTGTGCAACAACCACTTCACATAGACCTCTCTTCCAATTCTGAACCTAATACCACTTCTTCTTCCACAATGGCTCAGCTTGTTGAAGAAGAGAATAATCTTGAGCACCAGCTCCAGCGACACAATGATCTCTTCCAAAACTTCATGAACCCACCACAATGCCCCATGATACGAGATCACTATAATCCCGCTGCGGTGGCAATTGAACCTCAAGTCAGAATCCCAACTGGAGGACCTGATTCCAAATTAAAGCCCAACATGATTCATGCCATACCTAAATTTCATGGGCTTAACTCTGAAGATCCCTTCCAGCATATCAAACAGCTTAAGCATCTGGCCCAGACCTTCGGGCAGATGCGTAGAATCGGGATATCTTACTCATGAAGATGTTCTCTTTCTCCCTTATGGACAAGGTGGCTCATTGTATCAGACACAGACCCGCCCGATCAACACTTGGGAAGAACTTTAGTCCGAGTTTTTGAAAAAGTTCTTTCCCGTTGGTCGGACAAATGCCTTGCGCCATCAGATTACTCACTTCACGCAGCAGACGGGAGAACCTCTTCATGAGGCATGGGATCGATTCCAAGATCTCATGAGAAAGTGCCCCCATCACGGAGTTCCTAAATTGGAATAAGTTCAGTCTTTTTACCAGGGACTCCGTGAAGATATTGGACTATTCATCAATACAACTTGCAGAGGGAATATAATGGGTCAACATGAAGACACCGTGTGGGAGATTCTCGAGAATATGTGCGAGAACTCCATCAACAATGACTCCATGGGATTATTCGATCGGACCAATAGCCACGTAGCGACAAACCTTAGGGGAGCACATGAGACGTAGGGCCTGTCCGCATCAGTCGACCTGGAATTAATTGCCAGTCGATTGGATAAGCTCTCAATCATTGAGAAGAAGGTGGATGAGCTGACCCAGCACATGCAGCGAGCCACCTCTGCACAGAACTCCTTCGCACAGCCCCCTCCTGTACGGGAAACTGTGCAGAACATTTTCCACCAACCTTCTCTTGGGATGGACTCGTATCCACCCCCATCTGACTCTCGGACTGGAGGGACCTCCGATCCTTTCTATGCTTGCCGGGGAACTCTACTCCCCCATTCTCCGACTTTCCTGAGGCTCCTCAGACATGCGAGGACCTCAACGCCATCCAGAATGGCTCATTTTCCAACACCTACAATCCTGGATGGCGAAACCATCCAAATTTCCAGTGGGCGGGAAATTCTCAAAATCCAAGACCACCCTTTCAACCCCGTCCACAAGCCCCTCGTCCTTATCAGCCGCCTCAGCCTCGGCCCAACCCCACTTATCCATCTGGTCCCAATCAAGACCAAATGTCCCTTATCCTCCAAGCTCTGGCTGACATTCAAATAACGAATGCGGCTATCCAAAAATAACATAAGGACGAAATCATAGAGGTCCGCAACCAACTCGCCCAGTTGGCAAATTCCTGCCAACCAGGCACACTTCCTTCTCAACCTCTGCCTAACCCAAATAGCGCGCCGACCCAGCGGTGCGTTATGAACCCAAACTCGAGCCAAGCACTTTGATCTATCAGGCCCCTTTTGTTCCATCACTTGACGGGATGGAAGCTTCAACTTCCTATGCGGGTTACCAAAAGCAACAGCCCATCCTACCAACCCCCAACTAGAACTAGGCAGGACTAAATTTGGTAACAACTCGTAGTGGTAAGGCAACCCAAGATACACCTTATCCAGACCACTACAAGCCAGGTAGTGACCTAAACCCTAGGACAGTCATCAAGGGTGTTCCTATCCCTGTCCCAAATCAAAAACCTGGACCTATCCTAGAGGAACCAACCAAGGTTCCATTTCCCAAGGCCTTGACCAAGGGAAAGAGGACAACTAAACCCGTGGCTCCTGAGGAGGACCTGATCAAGCTCTTTGAGCATGTCCAAATAAACATCCCCTTGATGGATGCAATCCGCCACGTACCAGCTTATGCACGATTCTCGAAGAACGTGTGTACACCTCAGTGTAAGCCACGAACCAAGAGTGGGAGTCCGATTGTACTATCAGAGCAAGCCAGCTCTGTAATCCTGAGTAAACTCCCACCCAAGGCAAAAGACCCAGGCACTCCCATGATTTCACGTAAGATTGGTGAAACCCAGTTTGATAGAGAATTATTGGACCTAGGTGCCTCCATAAACTTGATACCCACATCCCTACTTAACCACTTAGAAGAATCCGAACTGAAACCAACTGAGGTGACATTGCAGTTAGCCAATCGATCTATCAAGTCACCTAAGGGAATTCTTGAGGATGTTATTGTTAGGGTGCAGGATTTCTACTTCCCTGTAGATTTTATAGTTTTAGATATGGATGCACCTGAGAACCCAAGGGATACACCAATCATACTAGGGAGACCTTTTCTGGCCATTGCAAGGGCCAACATAAGTTGTGAAGAGGACCAAATAGAGCTGAAATTTGGGAATCAGACTCTCAAAATTGATATCTTTAAGGCCCAACAAGGGATTAATTGCGATGTCGTTAAACAAATTTGTGACATCAGAGCCGTGGTTGATGAACCACAAATTGAGGACAACATGATTATCCCTCATCAACCACAAGAAGATCTAAAACCGCAATTAGAGGAATCAGAACTTGATCCAGACAGACCCATAACTCCTACCCTTGTACCCCACAGTCACTCTGAACCACCCGCTGCTGCTGATAACCCCATTCTTGGACTCAAACCCCTTCCCAATCATTTGAAGTACGTCTTTTTGGGTTCCAATTAGACACTTCTAGTTATTATAAACTCCAAACTCACACCTGACCAGGAATCCCATCTGATTAATGTTCTCCAGCAACATCGCAGAGCCACTGGCTGGACTCTCGATGATTTGACTAGAATAAGTCCCTCTTATTGCACACATCGCATCTATTCTGAAGAGGGAGCACGACCTTCACGTGAGATGCAGAGACGTCTGAATCCCAATTTGCAGGAGGTCGTGAAAAAGGAGATCATTAAGTGGTTAGATGCAGGGATCATCTACCCGATCTCCGACAGTCGTTGGGTGAGCCCAATCCAGGTTGTGCCTAAGAAGGCAGGGCTCACCACCATCACGACTGAAACCGGAGAGGTCATACCTACCCGTATAGCCAACTCATGGAGAGTCTGCATAGATTACCAAAGACTCAATTCCTCCATGAAGAAGGATCATTTCCCACTATCGTTTATTGATCAGATTCTTGACAAACTAGCGGGAAATAGATTCTTCTGCTTTCTTGACGGGTACTCCGGTTATAACCAAGTGGCGATTCATCCAGAGGACCAAGAGAAGACCACGTTCACCTGCCCCTTTAGGACATACGCGTTCCGAAGGATGCTTTTCGATCTCTGCAATGCACCCGCGACTTTTCAGCGGTGCATGCTTGCCAAATTCTCTGATATGGTAGGTGATTATCTGGAAGTCTTCATGGATGACTTCTCAGTTTTTGGGGCATCATTTGACGATTGCCTCCAGCACTTGGTTCACATACTCAGGAGTTGCATTGATGTAAATCTGGTTCTTTCCTGGGAAAGGAGCCAATTTATGGTGCCTGAGGGGATCATCCTAGGACACTTAATCTCTGAGAAAGGCATCCAGGTGGATCGAGCCAAGGTTAACCTGATTTCTAAACTACCTATGCCTAGCTCGATCAGGGACATCCAATCTTTTCTGTGGTACATCGATTTTTACCGTCGTTTCATCCTTGATTTCTCAAAAATCGTGCGCCCCCTGACTACTCTTCTCTCCAAGGATGTACCCTTTGAGATTTCCAAGAAATGCACTCAAGCTTTTGAGATCCTTCATGACCGAGTCATCCAAGCCCCGATCTTACAGTCCCCTGATTGGTCTCAACCCTTTGAGATCATGTGCGATGCATCTAACTTCGCTGTAGGAGCGGTTCTGGGGCAGAAGATTGACGGAAAACCCTTGGTCATCTACTACGCTAGCAAGACACTTGATGAGGCTCAGCGTAACTACACGGTTACGGAGAAAGAGCTGCTAGCCGTAGTATTTGCCCTCGAAAAATTCAGATCTTATCTCCTGGGTTCCCACGTCATAATCTACTCAGATCACATAACTGTGAGGCATCTCCTTGCAAAGAAGGATGCGAAGCCTCGATTAATCCGATGGATCTTGCTGTTGCAAGAATTCGACCTTGAGATTCCCGACAAGGCGGGAAGACAGAACGTGGTAGCTGACCATTTGTCTCGCCTTCCTTCTGAGATCATTGACCCTTCTAGACCCATCACGGAGCATTTTCCTGATGAGTACCTCTTGACTATTGGTACTAGGCTTCCATGGTTTGCTAATATAGTAAACTACTTAGCATCACACCAGATCTCGTCTGATTGGCAGAAGGACAAGAAAGACAAGTTGCACTCCGATGCCAAGTACTACATCTGGGAATACCCGTACTTATTCCGCATAGATGCTGACCAAATTATCCGGCAATGTATCCCGGAGGTCGAAATCAATGACATTCTTTCTTTCTATCATGACCAGGCATGTGGTGGCCATTTTGCTGGGCATAAAATCGCATCAAAAATCCTCCAGTGTGGCTTTTACTGGCCCACTATCTTCAAGGACGCATACAGTCACTATAAGGCATGCATTCGTTGCCAAACTTTGGGCAACATGAGCCATCGCGACATGATGCCTTTACAGCCGATTCTCGTATGAGAGATTTTCGATATTTGGGGGATTGATTTTATGGGACCCTTCTCTATCTCGAACGGCTTCAAGTATATTTTACTCGCTGTGGACTATGCGTCCAAATGGATGAAGCCATTCCGACCCGAACCTGTGATCACAAGATCGTCATCAAATTCATTCATCAGAATATCTTCTCATGGTTCAGGATTCCTCATGTGATCATCTCTGATGGAGGGACCCATTTTACCAATGCTTAGTTCAGGTCACTAATGACCAAGTACGGGATGTCTTACCGAATCTCTACTCCTTACCACCCCCAGACTAATGGTCTAGTTGAGCTATCAAATTAGGAGATCAAGAAAATCCTATAGGTTACTGTTCGACCTGACAGGAAGGACTGGTCATCCCAACTTCCAGAAGCTTTGTGGGCTTATAGGATTGCCCACAAGACCCAATTAGGCATGTCTCCTTTTAGACTGGTGTACGGGAAGGCGTATCACCTTCCCATCAAACTAGAGCACAAAGCCTATTGGGCAGTACGGAGCTACAACTTAGATCTTTCTAAGGCTAGAACCCACAGAAAGCTTCAGATAAGCAAGATTGATGAATTACGCCATGATGCGTATGATAACTCGTGAATCTACAAAGAGCGGGTTAAAGCCTTTCATGACAAGCACATATCTAGAAAGATCTTCCACCCTGGTCAGAAGGTCCGACTCTTCGATGCCCGACTTAAATTTTTCCCTAGGAAACTGCGATCGAAGTGGGTCGAACCATATCTTGTCCGACAAACTTTTGGAAATGAAGCTGTTGAAATCAGTCCACTCAGCCACGATTCCGAACCTTTCGTCATAAACGGTCAGAGACTTAAAATGTTCATTGACATAACCAATACAGATTTGGATAAGTCATCATTTATCCTCCATTTTCCCTTAGCTTATTGCGCCCAGCCGATGGCGCAAAACTCAATGCTTAACGGGAGGCAGCCCGTCATTCTTGTTGAAAAACCAAAACCTTTTTCTGACATTTCTTTGCACTTTAGGTTCATTCCTTAGGACAGCCAACTTCACCTCAGGTACTTGTATCTGAGATTAGAAATCGTCCGCAACAGTCACCTCGACCCATCCACTCACCTAATATCTGTCATAATGCATGAACCAAGCCAAATAAAAATCCACCTAATGTACAATGAGGACATTGCAAACCTTAGGCATAGGGGGCTATGAAAGTGCAATGAAATGACATAACAAGAAAAGGTTTCAACAAAAAATCCACATATACCAAAAAAAAAACTTTGGAGGAGGGAAGAAAGTGCTAGTAAGCTTCACAAAAGGAGGAAAAGAGCAGAATGCTAAAAAGGAGCACAAAATGAAAAAGAAAAGGGATTGTCAATAGCAAGAAATTAAGGAATTAACCAAAGTTCTAGACCACATTAAGGAAAAGTAAGGTGAAAGTGCACAACAAGATTAGTAAGAACACAAACCTTGGGCATTCTTGGCTAGACTCTTAGTACCCGTTAAGATCTAGATATTCCTCAAGAGGTTGAGGAAAATGAAAAGCTTAAGTATTAGGTCTAAGGCTTAGGGAGTATTCGGCCTCGTTAACTAACCTTCGATTTACGGGACTCAGTAACTTAAGTACCCAAATTCACACACCCAGTCTGGTTTAGCGAGCATAAATATCAAAATCACGCAGAAGCGTTTCAAATATTCTGAAAATGTCACCTAGATTAGCAGCGGCCGATCAACACAAGTTGATTTGGACGAGCTCCCGGTGCGGAGAGGTAGGAAATTCCCCTCGAAGATGCGTAACAACATATCATTTCCTCGGTGCTTGTCTCATAGGATATTTACATATCCTACTGAGGGCATGTAAGCACTCTGCTGGTTCAGATTCCATGGATGGCATTATCACGAAGTGTCAATTGCCAGCGTCTGAATTCATCCACGGAACACCATGGATGGGATTATCTCGAAATCTCCAAAGCCAGGGTTCTGGGGGCTGCCATGGGTGGTGCTATCTCGAAGCATCGACCGCCAGGGACCTTTGAGGATTAATGATGGGGACGAGGAATCCGATACAGACCGTGTTGTGAAGCCAATCCTAAGCTAAAATTAAAGAAGAAAAGAGAGAGAAAACTCACCAAACAAATAAACCTTTTGTTTCTCTCTCTTACAAAACGCACTACAAACTGAACTAAGGCTAAAAATGTCTCAAGCACGGGTACTTTAACCATGGAGTCAAATAAACTTTAGGATAAGTTTTGAGGGCCTTAAAAACCTTTGCTAAAGTCTGAGGCTAAAGCTAGATAGATCTGGATCTTGGTTGGTACTGGAGTACCTTTTAGGCCCATGGTTTGCATTCTGACCTAATCAAGGAGACAAGAGAAAAAGCACTTATCAAATTTGATGAAAGGAATTCATGGTCTAGAATAGAGGTTAAGACCATAAATTTTTCCTAAGTGACTAGCAAAAGCTAGGCAAGGGAGTATGATGAGAACCTCATCACGAACCCTAACTAGCACATTTTGACCTAATTAATTGTACAAAAGCTCCTACAAAACCTAAGGGAAAGCCTAAATCAGGGAATTGCAAATCTGATAATAAAATAATTCACAAGGGGTAAAACTATAATTTTACCATTGTAGTACATAAACGGTATTTCTAAGGGTCTAGACATAGGCCAAATGGGCTTACTAAGAGAAAAGTGGGACGGTTTGATCAGGAAAGGGTTATGACAAAATCTGGGAATTAAATGACATTTTGTAACCCTAAAACAAACCTACTTTAATTCACAAAGTTTCAAGCAAGATAAAAATCAATTAAACCCTCTAAAATTCATGAAAAAATATCCCTTAGGGTTTAGAACCTTCAATTTGGCCATTGGAACCTATCTTGCCCTAGATTGAGAATCATACCCATTTTTTGACCTAATTTAGGTTTTAATGCAAAATGTCTAATCAAACATGGTCAAACCTAAAATCCAACTTCACTATTGGATTCCTTAAGTCCAAATTAGGGTTATACCAAAATTTGGACCTAAGGAAAGGTCGCCTTGACCCACTTTACAAAATGGTCCTCAACAATTACTTTTTGACCCTTAACTTTTTGGACTCTTGCAGACAGGCCCCACTGCCCCCACCTACGCAGGCCATACCTCCGGCAACTTTGCACGGAGGATGGCGCTGCACAGACCTGGGGAGTCGGCCCCAGATTTGAAAGAACTCCTTGCGTTGTCCTCTTCTGCGTGGGTCGACTCCCATGCCCTGCCGGCTACCATACCTCTCGTGCGAACGCTCGAGAGGTATGGGTCTTTTTCCAGCCATGCCTCCGGCAAGGAACCTACGTCTCCTCCTCGCGATTCCCTCGGCAAGCACCTATTTAAGGAACGGCAGCCCCTGCTGCTTCCTTCAAGCCTATTTTGGCCAAGGAACTCCCTTAATTTTCGTCTCCTCCTCCTCCGGCCATTCGCCTGCAGGCTCCGACGACCCTCCTCCTCCTCTCTTGTCGCCCTGCCACCATACCAGTGGCAGGGTTACCTCTACTGTCCTCCGCCGCGCCTGGCCGTACCAGGAGGCGCCCTTCAGCACCTCTTCCTCGTCGCCGTCCCTTCTCCTGGGCTCCTTCATCTCCGGCAACGGCAGCACAGCCGCTCGCCGCCTCCTCCCCTTCTTTCGTCTGCTAAGTAGGTAACAACTATTCCCCTTTTTCCCCTCTTCATTTCCCCCTTATCTATTTCCTAAATCACTCACTGCCACACGCCGACCACCATCACCTTCTCCACCTCCGGCAGACCACCGGCGAGGCGCAGCCACTGCGTCACACCTCCACACGCCTCGCTAGACACCCCACGAGCTCAGCCACGACTCACTGATCACAACCCCCCTTTCCATTCACCGCCACACACTCCCGACACACCCCCCAAACAAACCCATCTGCACGGCCACACGGTGACCTAGGCATGCACGCCCAGGCCACCCTACGCCACTCTGACCACCGGGCCATCTTCGTCGAGCTCCGGCGAACCTCCCCGAATGATTTGACGTGGCCAAAAGGCCATGCTATTGATTTCAGGGTCAGGTCGCCCTCCGCCATTTTCGCTGAGCTTGAAGCAAGCTTCAAGCTGCTCCAGGTTGCGCTCGACTCCAGGAGAAACCCTCAAGCGGTGCAGGTTTGAGGCATGCACACACCCAGACATCAAGTGGAATTGAGAGACTCCACGCCTGCTGCAATTGCGAAGCTCACCACCTGCGGGTGCCAGCAGAAGCGGGTGGGACATTTAGTCCCACCTTGTTAGTTTGCAAGCGTCCCACCGTGCTTAAGTTGAAATTGTGTTTTAGGCTTACCGCCTCGAAACACACTGGGGTGAGGTCCCTCGGCCCCCCACCACGCCTCGTCCGCGACACTTCCCCCACGGACCTGGCACCCAGATCCGACTAACCTTGCCTGTGCACACCTCATGCACCACCTACGCCGGTGCGCCTGGTCCTGGGCGCATCACCCAACCCACATATCCGATTAAGGCTCTGGGAGAGCGAACCCTAGAGTGAATTTGAGAGAGAGAGATGTGGGGAGGGTAGGGGTTAGGTTTTGCCTAACCGTGCACTGTGCAGGAAAGCATAAGAAGAAGAAGGAAGAGGGAGTGCAGCAGCGAGAAGAAGAAGAGAAGAAGAAAGAAAGAAGAAGGACTCGCACAACAGAGAAGCAAAGGAGGAAGATGAAGACAGCACTGTAGCCGCAGAGAAGCTGAGGCAAAAAAAGAAGAGAAGAAGAAGGACTTGGCGTAGTAGAGAAGAAGAAAAAGAAGCAACAGAGAAGAAAGAAGAAGAAGTCAGAAGAACTAAGCGCACAGAAGAGAAGAAGAAAAGAAGAAGAAACCAAGGGGAAGAAGAAGAACCCGCAACAGTAGCACTGTAGCAATTGGCAGTTAAGGCGTCTGACCCTTGGAGTAAGACATCTGAAAAGAGGAAGAGAGAAGCAAACAAAATAAAAAGAAGAAAAGAAGACATTTTTTTCTCTTTCTTTAGTCTTTTGTAAAGCAATATCTATTATAAATTGTGATTTTCTATACTTCTAGAATCAAGTTTTGCTCCTTGAGTTTGACCTCGGAGATTTTCTATTTTCGAGTAATAAAATGTACAAATACAAACCAATTTTGAACGAACCACTTTCTCCTTACTTTTTTTTATTTTTTTATGGGATCAATACAAGGGCGAAGTCAGTGTATATTTTCCCAGTTTATTCTACTTCCCTACTTCTTCCCTAAGTGTTTTAGAAATTATTTATGCATTTTTGTGAGTTAGGCTCTGAACAACCAACCAATGAGCTGTTACCCATGGTAACTTGCCCGCCATACTCGTGCAGTGAAGTGTGGTTTTATTTTTTTTTTTTATTTTCTCCTTTTTCTATTTTTTTCTTTTTCCTTTTGGGTGTTTCTTTTTCTCTTTTTTATTCTAAGTAGGTGGCTTCCTTAATCTAAGATTTACCTAAAGGCAGCAGGAAGAGAATGGTCGTGTGGCTGGACTCTGGACAACCGGCCAATGAGCTGTTACCACCGACCACATGCCAACCATACCAACCTAGACGGTTCATTAGCTACCCAATTTCCGTAAAAACCACCGGAAAGTGAGTCAGTGCCAATAGTGTGTAGATGTTTAAACTTACAGTCCCCTCAAATCAGAGGACGGGTTGATAAGTCATGTACTTATCTCCCCGATTTATTTACCAAATTAAAATGAAATTACTTGGCGAAGACTCGAGACTAAGTCTACATTCGAGTGGACACCTAGGCTAATTAAACCCTAAGACCTAAAGAGTCTAAGTGTTCAGGTCCTAAAGTATCATTTCCTAAAGTTATTAACTTCCAAAAGCCTAAGTTCTCTTCTCCTAATTCTATTTTTTCTTTTTTTGTCTTTTTAAATTTTCAATTTTTTTTAAGAAAATAAAAGAAATTCTACAGAGCTAATAAAATAATTTCAAGATTAAGTATCCACCCCCCATGCCTAAATGACTCAATATCCTCATTGTAAAAATAAAGGCATGAAAAAGGGTAGAGTAAATAGAATATCATCTGAGTTTCGTGAAAATCCGATAAGCTCCGCAGAGAGAAGAGAGTATATACACACGCTAAGTTTAATGCCTTTAGCTAGGCATAAAATGCATACAAGGAAGAAATTGAGAATTCACAAGTGCAGGTCAGAATCAAAATCAAAAGATTAATCCTTAGACTCGCTGACGAGTCATCTTTCACTTTTGAAAATGATGACTGATAGCGATTTTACGCGGTTTGTTAATTAGGTCGTTGTAACGCGTAAATCCGCTTTCTCTCTTAAATTTATATTCCTAGATAGGGGAGTATCTAGGGTCGTCCAAGGAGGCAATATGTTTGCAAAATTAATTCTCTTGCTTGGAATATAAATCTCAACTTTCTTTTTGGTATTTTTCAATATATCATTTTTTTGTTTTTTCAACTAAGGCAACATGAGAACTTATGGAGGAAAGGTGTTTACACTTCGAATTCAATAAACTACTTCTAAAGTGGCAAGTAGAGCCTCTCCCTAAGCTCACTCTAGGCAAGTGGAGGCCTAGAATAATTAGGGAGAGGGAGTGAAGAATGCCGAAAATAAGCAAATAGAAATGCAAACAAGAAATGCAAAGAAGGCAACTAGATAATTGAAAAAGTGTTTAACAAAAATGCCTAGTAGAGGAAAGCTTGTACTACTAGAAAAATGCAAATAAGAAAGGAAAACATAAATCCTCTAGATAGATGGTGAAGAAGAGGGCTTCTTGCTCCAAGGTTGGTGGCTCCCAATCTTGAAAAGAGTCCTTCAACTCCTTCCTTGCAGTACTCCGCCAAGGTGATGTCCTCCAAGGCAAGCCTTAGGGGGGCGTGCCCTAAGTTTTTCTCCAAGGGTGGACGTCCACCCTAAGTCCTCCTTTGCCTGGCCGTCCTCCTTGAAGTGGAAGAGTCCTCCTCCTTGGCGTGGCTCAAGTTGAAGAGAGTGGGGAGAAGAAGGCACCAAAGGGGCTGGTGATGTGCCCCTTTAATCTCCTTCTCTACTCCTTCTTCTTGGCCATAGGTATAGGTGGTTTAGGTAGAAAAATATACTAAGGGAGGATGGGAATTATGTGGTGGTAGGGTAGGGTATTTATAGGATGGGAAGGGGGGGTGGTTATGGTGTTTTTGGAGGGAAATGAAGGGGTGCTTGGTTATTTTTGGAGGGAAAAATGGGAGGGAAATGAAGAGGTGCCTTGGTTTTCCCTCCAAAAATACCTTCTAGAAGGCAATTTTGGAGGGAAAAAATGGAGGGTGGAGATGGGCTTTGATGGTGGATGTAGGGTGGTGATGGAAGGGATAGTTGGCACCAAAATAAAGTAGGAGTAGGTGGTCTTTTTGCTGGAGCTTAGGTAGTAGGGTAATAGGTTTTGGTGCCATGGAGGTGGACTAGCTAAGTTAAGCAGCTTAGCTAGCTTAGCTAGTAGGGAGTAGAGTTGGAGGCATTTGGAGCTAGGGTTTTCAGGGAGAAGAGCTGAGGAGGAGAAGTCTGGAGCTGGAGCTAGAGCTGGCTGCTGCTGAAGAGGCTGGCATGGGGCTACTCTAGCTGGCTTAGCTTGCTAGTTCTTTGCTAGTTGCTAAGCCAAGCTAAAGTGAGCTAGCTTCTACCAAAATGAGCTGAGGTGAGCTAGGTCTGGTGCTCCCGGGGAGAATCAAGCTGGTTGAGGAAGCTAAGGTAGCTTAGCTCAACTGAGTTGAGCTAAGCTGAGTCCCTGTGAGCTGGACTTGAGCTTCCTGAGCTGGGATGAATTCTTCTTCAGCTGGTTGGAGCTGAGTAGAGCTGGATGTAACTGGATCTAAGCTGGGGTGAACTCCTGTCAACTTAGCCGAGCTAACTAGAGTTCCCTGTGAACTAGTGGGAGCTGAGATGAGCTAGACTTAGCTAAGTTGAGCTGGATCTGAGCTGACTTGAGATAGGGTGAGCTAAGGTGAACTCTCTTGAGCTGCCATCCAGCTGAGATTAGCTGAATGGAGCTGGGATGAGCTAACCCTAGTTCAAGTAAGCTAGGTTCCAGCTGCGGTGAGCTAGATCAAGCTGAGGTGAGCTGGATCAAGCTGAGGTGAGCTGGATTAGGCTGAGTTCCAGCTAGTCTGGGCTTCTCCTTCACCATTTGCCTTCTTGAGTGCTAGGGTTTTAGGGATCTGTGCATCTGTACATCCCTAACACTCACAAAAACTCATTAAAATGACAATAAAAAATGCAATGCATGCCTATCCTAATTTATGCCTAAATGCAGCCCAAAAACCCGTTTGCAGAGTAAAATCCTAAGAGCTAGGTTAGTTTTAAAGCATAAAAATGATGATAAACTGGCGTTTATCAATGACTAAGATAATTTTTCGTATTTCCAAGTGGTGGAAAATCGACTAATCAAAATAATTAAAATAACCACTCAATTAGGAGCGGGTCATGTCCAAAGGGAGTAAATGTCCTATTTAAACTGGCAAGGGTCAAAAACCAATGTTCACTATTAATTTCGTTAAGAAACCAAGTCAAAATCACCTTCAGATTAGATAAACAATAAGAGATAATGTTGAAATGGTAATTTTCAACAACTGAAGGATATATTTTGCAATGTAGCACAATAAAATAGTAATAAAATTTTCACAATGGCACTAAATGTAATAAATAATACCCTCTTCACTGTAGCAAAACAGGAGGATCTTCTCCTTGCTCGCACGTGGAGGAGAGGCGAAGGCCGGAAGGGAGGAGCTTGCCAGAGGGAGCTATGGCTGGGCTGCTACTTTTGGTGGTGGTGGTGAGGCAAGGCGTGGCTGGAGGTGGCTGGTCAGAGGAGAAGAGTGACGGTGGATGGCGGTGGCTGCAACTCTCTGCTACTACTGGAAGCGCGGAGGTGCAGCGAGGACATGTGCATGCTAGAGGCAAGGGGGAGCAGCACTGCTGGAGGGCTACGCGAGTGCGTGGGTGGGGGTGCTGCTGCTGCGGACGTGGCGGAGGCACAAGGGTTTGAACAGGCTATGCAGCCACGCACACAAACTGCCATTGGAGGGCTGCGCGGGCATGGCGAAGGACTCACGTGCGAGCTGGGGGCATTGCAACTGCCCGAGCACGGTGCTGTGGTGGCAGCTCTCAGCGTGTGTAGATGGCGGTGATGGCAGCGAACTGCTGCTGTTGAAGTTGAAGGAGAGGCACGCGCTGGAGGAGAGGGGCCGACTGCAACTTTGGGTCCCTTTTGTTAGTGGCAGGGGAGGCGTGTGGAGAAGAAGAAGGAGGAGGTGGAGATGTTGCTGTTGTTGGCGTTGGAGGTGATGTTGGATTCTCTTGGGCAATAGTAGAAGGAGATGAAGAAGGAGAAGTGAAGGTGGTGTAGGTGGATCTTCAGTCGTCTGGGAACGTTCCCAAATGGCTTAAATGCGTGGGGGGGGGTGGCTGCTGGTGTGTGGCTACAGTGGTGGTGCACGCTGTTGTTGCAGCGTGGAGGGATGTGCACACTGAGGTGCTCATGGTGGTGCAGCTGCTCTGATTTGGCAGAGCGTCCTGTCACAACGCACGCCCACGATGGTGGAGCAGACTACCGCAATCGAGGCCAGCGGTGGTGGAGCTTACGAGAAGCTGTTCTCGACACAGTAGGGAATGGGGTGGAGGCCTGCCGGTGATGGTGCGGCTGGAGTCTTCTTTTATGCTGCAAGAGGAGGCATGCAGGTGGATGTTGGTTGAAGAGGAGGTGAAGCGACGAACATCATTGGGAACAGAGATCCACGATTGTCGCTTGTGCATTATAGCTGGTGCAACTTTCCTACATGCATCCGTTGGAGATAAAATAAAGAAGATAAATGAGGGGTTATTTATATGCAAACCCTTACTTTCTATGTTAAAACCAAACAATACATGTAATGCACTCACAAGCTATTCTAACTTAATTCTAAATGCATTTAATTATGAATGCAATGCATGAATTATGCAATTAAGTTAAAAACATAAACTAATATATTTACATCCTAATACATGCTAAATAAATGTCAAAGATAACTTAATATCGAGGCATTGAAATACCTAAATAGCCCACAAATATGGGATCATCACCGACCAGCAGAAGATGTCCATAGATGTGGACCAAGTCAAGTAGTTCTAAGGTTGTGGATGAAAATCACCCAGAATCGAAAATTATTGAGCTTGCAAGGTCAGGCCTACGGTTTGGTGGTGTGCAACCCAAGACTAAAATGTCAGACAAAAGGTAGATTTGATTAACTAGGTTCAGATGTCCACTTAAAGCTTAGCTCAGAAAGATAGTCAGTTATTCCAAGCTTGAGTTACACGTCAAAGATATCATAAGGGTCCTGGTAATAAGTTGGTAATTTTAAGTCAATAAGAACCCTTAAATCCAAACTTGTGCTTGCCTCAGAATTAGCCTCCTAGATTTTCATTTCCACATTTCTACCCTCCAAGATCAAGGTTTCAGGGACCTCCTGATTGTTATACACCCCATCTAAAGTACTGAAATGACCTGCTGCCCTTTTAGTCGGATAAGACGTCTGGAGTGTCAGTTAGACGTCTATCCAGATGTCTGGACATAGGCCTCGACGTCCGGAAGTGGGAAAAAAAATCAAAGACTACTTTTCCTCCATGCGTGTAGTGTGCGGAGCGTTCTCTCTACTTGCAACCCTCTCACCAGAAACCTAATCCTCTCCTTTCTTCTCCCCGTCACCACTAGCCACCGCTCCCTTCCTCTCCTTCCCCTGCCAGCGACCAAGCCTTTGTCGTCATTACCTTTTTCCCCCCTGCCACGGGCGAGTGCGCAAATGAGAGAGGGAGGGAGAGTGTGAACAAGTGCATGAGGGAGAGTGAGAGCAAGCGAGCGAGCAAGAGAAAGAGGGAGAGGCCTCGTGGGAGCTCGTCCACCAGGAGTATCTTTTTGTGGGAGCGGCGGCATGAGCTCGGTGGCTCTTGGGAGGAAGCTCGCGAGTGCGCAGTCGAGAGCTCATGGAAGGAGCCGAGGGTGCGTGCGAGGGGAAGGGGCTCGTGGGCCGAAGTCCTCAGCCACTTACAGTCGCGAGAGACGCTGCTGCGACAT
Organism: Thalassia testudinum; assembly: GCA_037157565.1. Lineage (NCBI taxonomy): Eukaryota > Viridiplantae > Streptophyta > Magnoliopsida > Alismatales > Hydrocharitaceae > Thalassia > Thalassia testudinum. The sequence goes on along the minus strand of JAZHRO010000013.1, from coordinate 59,789,320 downwards.
TTGCAGGCGAAGGCGCAAGGAGGACATGCCATGCAGGCAGATATTGGATACTAGTTTTCCAATATCAGCCGTCTAGGACAAAGACCAGACATCAAGAGAAGCATCAGGACGTCCAGAGCCGAAGCCGAACGTCTGGAAACACATTTTCGCGTGGGGGTACGTGATTCTGCGCTACTTTCCACCATGCAGACCATAGCGTAGGACTTGTTGGCTGAAAAAGGGGTTTGAGTCTTCATACGCAGCTACAGGGCGTTGGTAAGGAGTGAGGTGTGCCTTTCCAGGCACGTTTGGTCGTCTAACCATTTCGCCAAACATCCGACGGCACTTCCAAACGACTGAAAGGAAGGTCTGATGTCTGGGACTTCCCTCAGACAGTTGCAGAGGAATCCGGACGTTTGAGGTAGCCGCAAGAAGTGAGAGATAAGATCTGACGTCTTTTAAGACGTCTGGGGATAGTCCCAAATGTCTGATTTTGAATAGTAACAGTGTTTTTGGCCCATTTAGGGCCCAAACGGAATCAGATTTCCGCAAACAAAATACCGCTATTTTCCACTTGAGTTTCTCTACATGTTCGTGTTGAGTACCTACTGTTTTGAGCTCGTCTAATGTGAATTAGTCGCTGGTACACGTTACCAGCCGGTGGTGTGTTCGGGTCCCGCGGAGACAGCGAGATCTTCGGTGAAGGCCCCCATTCCTCCTGTGATACCCGGTAGAGTGGTTTACTATAACATTAGATTTACACAATGAAAGAGAATGTTTAGAATACTTGAATACAGCTTAGGATGAAACCTGAACCCTAGGGTAGAAACAAATGAGAATGGTTGAGCTACTCTGTTTACTTGAGATGCATGTTAAAATATGAGTTTCCTATATGTAAATGAGAAATTGAACTGTGAAATAAACCTTAGGATGAAACATGAACCCTAGGGTAGAAACAAATGAGAATGGTTGAGCTACTCTGTTTACTTGAGATGCATGTTAAAAAGCGAGTTGCCTGTATGTTAATGAGAAATTGAACTGTGAAACCGCAAGTTGCATGTATATGATTGAGAATTGAATTATGAAAACACGAGTTGCCTGTATATGGATGAGGAACGAGTTATGAACCATCAGATCTGAATACTGATAAATGGAACGCATACGGTGCATGAACCCTACGAGGAATTAGGAGGAGAACTCCTGGATATAGAAAGGAATTCCGTGTGTAGACGGGAAGTGAGTTGGCCCTTGTGTACGTGGTACCAAGGAGCACAGTGGTTCTTTTAGTGTAGAGCGGAGCTAGCCACCCTTGAGTTGAGACACGGGGTTAGAATTGGCCACTCTACACCGACTCCTGATAGCCCTCGCGTATTTGGTACTGAGGTGTGCTACTATTGTAGGCAGGGATCTAGCCACCCTACGGGACCCAAGGTTAAGCTAGCCACCCTACACCGACTTTGACAGGTCCGCTGGGCAAACCGAGGTAGTCGAACGAGGTTACGTGAACTGTGTAGGGGCGAGACCCCTGTTCTGAGAGGGCAAGGCCCTATATTGTTCCATGCTGTACCTTAGGCGTACCTGCTAGCGAAAATGACTGATTGCGTGTCAATGCGGGGTAGCTACTCGTGCGCTTATCACGCATGCCATAATCACCGCTACGTCGCGACAGTGACCTCGGGGTGGTTGACTAGGTGTAGGACTACCACGGGGGACTCTCCCAGCCAGGAGAGCACCACGTGTACCTTCTACTCCACAGAAAAGACTGCAATCAAGATCGTTCCCACGAGGAACAAGCAAGATCAACAAATACTTGGATCCTTTGTGAAATAAATGAACCAGAAATACATAGATGAGATAAATAAAAATGAGAATAAAACCTGGTTGTTTGTTTTACTTTACTTGCACATAAATAATGTAAACACCACTCTACTCAGCATTCGCTGACTTTGTCTTTTCGTAACCCTATTCATGATCAGGAGTTGAGCAGCCCAAGTTTCCGACTGCAGAGGGTGCTGGGCCCAGCCGAGCCTAGCTGCAGTCGTTTCTTTCCAGCTCTTTCATTTTTCTGCTGTTGTAGTGAGTAATGGACATTTGTTTTACTGTTCCTGTTACTTTCTGTTTTCTTTCCGCTGTTGTTGTTGTGGTGGCATGTACTACTTTGAGACAGTTGCTCTACTTTCCTTTACTGTTTTATTTTTTTTTCTTCTGCTTAGTTATATTGCATGTGTGAATGTGGTTTATTTCCTACTTTTGGTTATTTCTCGTTGGACGACAAGGTCTTGGGATTAGTCGAGGCGAGCCGGTCTCAGGTCCTGTAGGGATCTGGGAACCAGGTCGTAACAAGTACCCACGTCCAATAGTTGTGGCTCAATCAGGATTGGCTTAGGTCTGGTGATCTTAAGAATATCATAATTCATCTCTTTAGGGTGTGGTTGAGCAATGGGGCTACTGATTGAATCATCAAGATTCGAATCATCCAAGTTAGCCCCAACATGATCATAATCTTCAATAATCGAGCTATCAAAAGGTTCGTCATGCTCTTCGAGCTCGTTCGTCTCACTAAAATCCTCTTCCTTAAGCTCAAGTGAGACTTCACCTAAAAATCCTTCACCCACAGAGTTAAATAATTCTTGATCCTCATTTTCATATGTTTCAAAATCGTATGTCATTTCCTTGTCCATAGAGATATTTTTTCGTGCTCACTGGCTTGGGGATCTCAGGTGAAGCAATTGGTTCATCCTCAATGGGTTGCTCTAGACCGACTTGGTCATCTCAAGTCTCAGAAAATGTATCCCCCTGACAAGCGCCAGAGCAGGTTCAGACATTGGCTCTTCTAAAGTGGATTCATCTAGAGAATCATACCAAGACTTGTTGACAGGGCTCTTCAGGAGATTAAAATGTCTCGTTGTAGTAAAATCTCCTAAATCTCTCTTCAACAAATAGAATTTATTACTCGAATTGAAGTCTGAGGTCTAACACAAGGAGCAAATATGGAATTCACACACTAATCTTGAATAAAAGTAAATGAGCACAAGAAATCAAGTCAACAATGATTTTAAATAAATAATAATTACTCAAAATTGATCATCAATGTATAACATGAGTATATGAAGAGTTTGACATAGCAAAAGGAAACCTAGAGCAAAAACAATGGTGATTTATATCACCAATTACTTAGTCTAGATACATATACATTAGCTAATCAATATTGCTACAGTAATCAGGACCACTTAGCCAATTTCCATGTCATGAAATAAACCAACAGTATCAATCTCAAAGGGGCTATAAGACGTCTGTCCTATGCATCAGACGGCTTAAGTGAACACAAGAACAAGGCTTCTCAAAGCCTTTCTTCTTCTTCTTTCTCTCTCTACTTGCCTTCAGCTTCTCTTTCTTTAGATTCTTCCTCTCTCTCTCCTCTTTAGCCTTTCTCTTTCTTCTCTTTGCAGCACAAGGGAAACAACCCTTCAAATTTGGCTAAGTGTTAGCCACTCTATAGAGCAAAACCCCCCTTACCCACGCTCTCTCTTTCCTCTTTCTTTCATTCAACCCTAGGTATGCAATTGGGTATACGGATCCAGGTTATCGGGTATTCGAACTAGGGTCACCGAGTGTGCATGATGATCGAGGAGTGCGTGCGTGTGAGAGGGACTTAACCCCTTAGTTCTTGGGCAATAAAGCCACAACACAAATTCCTCTTATGCGTGCAGAGTTAATTGGCTCTTCACGATGTGGCACTAAAGCCACTCCTTATGCGCTAGCAACAGGGAGACGTCTCTATTGAACGTGTTTTGCGAATCGCTACACTTACGAGATTGGTTTTGGAAAACCTGTCGTTGTAGTTCAAAAAGCGAAGAATTCGTGTTCAACAAATAAAATTTATACCGAAAAGAATTCCGGGTCAAACACAGAGAGGCTACGTTGATCTATATTCGCAATTATATTTTTTTAGGATTTTTTTATAAGCAAGGCGATATAATTACAATGGAGCTACCAAACTGAGAGAGAGAGAGAGAGAAAGAGAACATGCATTCAATATTCCAATTGTTTATAAAAGTTACACTAAAATGCCGAAAATCAATTACACTATAAAGCAGAAAATTCTACACTAGAAAAGCTGTAAATAAGAATGGGAGAGAGAAGTTATCCTCCTCGACGATTGCTTGGAGGACGAGCCGGACGGGACGACGCCTGGACGAAGGAGAACGAAGCAGGACGAAGGAGGACGAAGCAGAAGAACGGGAACAGAGCAGCACGCCATCGTCGTCGCGGGATCCACTTCCGAAGGGGAACGAAAATTGGACTTTATCTCGCAAGAAGCATCCCGGGTGTGGGACAAGCTTCTCTTGAGCTTTGGAGGGGTAGAGAGGAGAAAGAAGGGATGAGAATTTCGTATGGAGGGGGTCTCCTTTTATAGTTGCAAGGAGTGGGGGCAAAATGGACATTATAACTTCAAAATAGTAAATGAGGGGTCTTTAGTGACGGATAAATCCGTCACTAAAGCTCCCTTCGTGGGAGACGTGGGCGGCTCGTGTGCCCCCTCCCGGCTGCTCGCGCACGCAACGCCGGCGGACGTCCATTGATTTCCAGCCGTCCAATCGCGAGATCGGACGGCCTAAGATGCGTCCGCGCCCGCGCGCTGCGCGCGTCTGATTGTGCATTCAATCGCGCGTCCAATTGCGCGTCGACTCTATCGGGCACGCGCGGCCGTCCGATGTCCATCCGACGCTCCACCCGCGCCCAATCGCTCGCACCCGCCGCTCCTCGCCACAGATCGAACCCGCGCCCCACGCTCGCGATAGCACCCTCGACTGCTGTGCTATGGGGCGCGGATGGTCGAGCGGGCGTTTTTAAATGCGAGCGCCCACAGCCGTTGGATTAAGATCCAACGGCGGAGAGCAATTGGGCGCGGGGCTTTCACAAGACGCAAGCGACCGTTTGGGTGGCTGAGATGGCGCCACGTGGCGCTATCTTGGCCGTCCATCTTCTGGAAGTTGTAGATGGTGCCACGGATGTCGGATTGACTCGATTTTTGTGTCGTTGGACTGCGATCGTCGATCCGAATTCATCCGTGTGGTTGGGATTTATCATCTGAAGTGCGGATTTACACCATCCTGGCCCTTGATCTTCTAGGGTTCCTGAATCACTATCTGATGCTACGGATGCCTGATTAGGGCGATCTTGGAGTCGTTGAACTCCAATCGTCGCCCTGATCACATCCATACGATTGGATCTTTGATCCAAGGCCCTGATAAAATATTTTCCCTGTCCAAGCACATAAAAGGAGACAATTAACCTCCATTTTACTCAAAGTATTCTAAATGCAAGATAATGCATGTAATACAATATTTATATCATGAAATGCAATCCTATGCTTAAGAGCATGCATAAATAGACATCTTAAGTAGTGTAAATGTGTTTACATCATACCCCCATGCCTATCTTTTGCTAGTCCCTAGCAAAAACTATATGCTATTTATAAAAGAATTAGGTTAGATTATTTGGACTTGAGTTATTTTTCAATCATTAAGAAATTGTCTACTTAGGAACTGAACCTTCAAAGACACAACAGTGCCCGTGTATCAGCCAAAATGCAGACCGCTTCAAGCCCTCGCCTTATTAAAAGAAAATTTTCTTTTTCTCTTTTTCTCTTTTCTAATTTTTTTTATTTTCAAATTTTTGGGTTTAAGAGTGGCTTTTTACGGCCATTCAACTCACCCAAAATTTGATGAGAACCCTAAGCTTTAAGCATCTTATTGTGATTGTAGTAGACTCGTTGACCGGCAATTAGAACGGACTTCGGATTTCTACGCCTCTAGGTGACCTAACCAGAATTCTACCTAAAAGTGTATCGTTACAACCGGTAGCTTTCTCCCTACTTTTATTTTTTTTTTTTACGGGGTCAACACAAGGGTGAATCCAGTGTATATCTCCTCGATTTATTCTACTTCTCCGCTTCTTCCTAAGTGTTTTGGGAATTTTTGGTGCATTTCTGAGCTGGGTTCTGAACAACCGGTCGATGAGCTGTTACCACCGACAATTTGTCAGCCATACTCGTGCGGCGAAGTGTGGCTTATTTCTTTTTGTTCTTTTCTCCCTTTTTTTTTTTTTAAGTAGGTGGCTTCCCTAGTCTAAGATTTACCTAAAGGCAGCAAACTAAGAAAGGTCCAGTGACTGGGCTTTGGACAACCTACCTATGGGCTGTTACCTACGATAACTTGCTAGCCATATCACCCTAGAAGGTTCATTAGCTACCCAATTTCCGTTAAAATCGCCGAACAACGAGTCAGTGCAAAGAAAGTGTGTAGATGCTTAAGACTTAAAATTCCCTCGAATCAGAGGGCGAGTTGATAAGTTGTGTACTTATCACCCAAACTTATTTACTCCAATTACGAAAGAATTAAGATGGCGAGGACTCAAAAACAAATCCACATTTTAGTGGATACACAGGCTAATTAAGTCCAAAGACCTGAGGGGTCTTTGTGTTCAGATCCTAATGTAAAATTTCTTAGGATTGAAAAGTCCTAATGTTCAACTAATCCTTCCTTTTTTTTTTTTAATTTTTTTTTTAAATAAGAAGTGAGACAATTTACATGGATTCCACAAGGCTGACCAAATAATTCAAGAATGAATCCACCTCCCCATGCCTAGCTGATGTAATGTCCTCATTGAAAAAGAGACATGAAAGAAAGGGTAGAATATGAAAGACGTCACCTGGAAATGAAGCTCGTATCAGCCTTGTGTCATATGTACAATTGCTGAGTTTAATGTTGTCAGCTAGGCGAAGTTCAGCCAAAGAAGTCACAGAATGGCTAGAGCAACAGAGTCTACGACGGGTTCTGGAAGATTACGGTCAACAACAGGCTTTAAACGTTGACCGTTGACTTTAAAGGTGTTACCCGTCTTTGGGTCAGAAATCTGAACGGCACCATTAGGAAAAATCTGATCAATTATGAATGGGCCATTCCATTTAGATCTAAGTTTACCAGGAAAGAGCTTAAGTTTAGAATCAAATAACCAGACCTTCTGGTTTGGCTCAAAGCTCTTGTGGGAAATCAATTGATCATGTAGAGCTTTGGTCCGAGCCTTGTATATCTTGGCATTCTCATAAGCATCATTTCTAAGCTCCTCCAACTCAGATAGTTGGAGTTTCCTGGTCTTTCCAGCTAGATTCAGATCTAAATTGCATTGTTTGATTGCCCAGAATGCCCTGTGTTCAATCTCTACGGGTAGATGGCACGTCTTTCCATACACCAAATGGAATGGAGACATGCCGATGGGCGTTTTATACGCCGTACGGTAGGCCCAAAGAGCATCCTCAAGCTTTTGAGTCCAATCCTTACGATCAGGCCTAACCGTTTTTTGCAGAATGTTCTTGATCTCTCGATTGGAGATCTCGGCTTGTCCATTCATTTGGGGATGGTAAGGTGTGGAAATTTGATAATTAACCCCGTATTTGGCCAATAAATTCTGGAATTTGGCATTAGTAAAATGAGTGCGACCATCACTGATGATAACCCTCGGAATCCCGAACCTACTGAAGATATTTTTCTTGACAAAATTGATGACCCCCTTGTGGTCATTGGTTCGGGTGGGAATTGCCTCAATCCATTTGGACACATAATCAACAGCAACAAGAATGTACTGATGTCCAAATGAAGGGATAAAGGATCCCATGAAATCGATGCCCCAAACATCGAAAATTTCTACAGGAAGAATAGGGTTTAGGGGCATCATATCTCTCTTAGTTATGTTCCCGAGTGACTGACATCAAGAACATGACCTTGAGAAGTCCTGGGCATCCTCGAATAAAGATGGCCAATAGAAGCCAGATTGCAAGATTTTTGCAGCAGTCTTTCTCCCGGAGAAATGTCCACCACACCCAGATGCATGGCAGAACTCGAGTATACTGTTAAATTCATTCTCCGGTATGCATCGACGAATAATCTGATCAAAGCCGATACGATACACTTCAGGGTCCTCCCAAAAGTAGTATTTGGCCTCAGATTTGAGTCTATCTCGTTGTTGCTTGGTCCAATCCTGGGGGATTTGACCAACGGCCAAATAGTTAACAATGTCAGCAAACCATGGGGAGTGGACACCTAAAACTGTAAGAATGGTTTCGTCTGGAAAAGTGTCAGCAATCGGAATATCCAGACAAGAAGAATCACCTAGGAGTCTCGACAAATGATCTGCTACCACATTTTGTACCCCAGCTTTATCCTTGATTTCAAGATCAAATTCTTGAAAAAGAAGAATCCAACGAATAAGCTGGGGTTTAGCATCCTTTTTAGCCAAGAGATGTCTCAAAGCCGAGTGGTCGGTATAAACAATAACATGAGACCCCAAGAGATAAGCCCTGAATTTTTCCAAAGCAAATACTACAGCTAGTAATTCCTTTTCAGTAACAGTGTAATTCCTCTGGGCTTCATCTAGAGTTTTACTAGCGTAGTAAATGACATAGGACTTTCGGTCAATTTTCTGACCCAGGACAGCCCCGACCACGTAATCAGAAGCGTCGGTCATGATCTCAAATGGGGCTGTCCAAATTGGTGCTTGCAAAATTGGAGCACAGGTGACTGCCATTTTCAGAAAATCAAATCCCTTTCGGCATGGTTCGTCAAAAACAAACAGCGTTTCTTTGGCAAGAAGATTGCTCAAAGGACGAGCAACCTTCGAGAAATCCTTGATGAATCTTCGATAAAATCCCACCTGGCCAAGAAATGATCTGATTTGTTTAACAGATGTGGGATGAGGAAGTTTAGCGATAGCATCAACCTTAGCTTTGTCCACTTCAATTCCCCGTTCAGAGACTACATGACCCAAAACGATGCCTTCTTGGGTCATGAAATGACTCTTTTCCCAGCTAAGGACCAGTCGTATCTTGATACATCGCTTAAGAATCATTTCCAAATTAGCCAAACATGAGTCAAATGATTCTCCGAAAATAGAGAAATCATCCATGAAGACTTCCATAAACTCTCCCACCATGTTGGAAAATATGGCTAGCATACACCTTTGAAAAGTCGCAGGTGCATTGCATAACCCAAAAGGCATCCTACGAAAAGCAAAGGTTCCATAGGGACAGGTGATAGTAGTTTTTTCCTGATCCTCAGGATGGATAGGAACTTGATTATATCCTAAGTAGCCATCAAGAAAACAGAAGTACTTCTGTCCAGCTAATTTTTCCAAGATTTGATCAATGAAGGCCAGGGGAAAATGATCCTTTTTAGTGGCTATGTTCAGCTTCCTGTAATCAATACAAACTCTCCAAGAGGAAGCTGAACGAGTTGTGACAGATTCACCTCTCTCATTAGTCACAACAGTAATCCTGGCTTTCTTTGGAACAATCTAAACGGGACTTACCCAGGGACTGTCAGAGATTGGATAAATAATTCCTGCATCGAGCCACTTGATGATTTCCTTTTTGACCACTTCTCGCATATTTGGATTCAATCTCCTCTGCATCTGGCGAGAAGGGCGGGATCCATCTTCCAAAAATATTCTATGATTACAGTAAGATGGCTCAATCCCTCTAAGGTCATGAATGGTCCAACCAATTGCCTCCTTATGTTCCTTTAGAACCTTAATCAATTTAATCTCTTGCTCCTTTGTCAATTTAGCACTAATAATCACAGGGAGCGTATTCTGCGGTCCTAAGAATTGATATTTTAAATTCTCAGGCAATGGTTTCAATTCAACCTGGGGTGGGGTAATGATTGATGGTAGGGTAGATGCTGAAGATTCAACAAGAGGAAGAGGTTTTGAGTGAACAAAATCAGTAACCTCTTCCGAAAATGACAGGTCAGAGGGTTGCAGGTCAAATTCATCAACCAAAGAGGAACTTTCAATTGAAGAAACTGTCAAACAAGTTTCAATATTAACATTATCCTCATCAAGTTCCTCAATAAATCCACAATCCTCAAATTTGTTTATCACCTTAAAAATATCTAATTTCATTCGTTGGTCCCCAAAGGCGATTTCCATGCTACCACTTTCACAATTAATGTTGGCCTTTGCGGTAGCCAGGAACGGACGCCCCAGAATGATGGGCGTGTTCCTCAGATTATCTGGTACATCCATGTCAAGGACAAGGAAATCTATAGGAAAATAGAAATCATTGACCTTAACTATAACATCTTCAATAACGCCTCGCGGGTTTGTGACCGAACGGTCCGCTAACTGTAGCGTTACTGAAGTTGGCCGAAGTTCACCTAACCCAAACTTCTCGTAGAGAGAAGTAGGAATTAGGTTGATGGATGCACCGAGAGCCAAAAGTGCTCTATCAAATGTGTAATCTCCGATAACGCAAGAAATCAAAGGAGCACCAGGATCTCTCTTTTTCTGAGGGAGGTAGTGCAGGATAACAAAGCTAGCCTGCTCAGAGAGTACCACCTTCCTTGGAATAGATTCTCTCGACTTACGCTTTTGTGTACATAATTCCTTTAAAAATTTTGCGTAAGCCGGTATGTGCTTGATAGCATCAAGGAGCAGAATATTGATCTCAACATTCTTAAATAAATTTAGAAGATCCTCATTGCTATCAACAGACTTCTTCTTCTTTGCTTTGGCTAAGGCTTCAGGAAAAGGAACATGAGTCAGATTTTTGGAATCAGGTTCCTGAGCCTTGATTTCTCCTCTAGAATTCTCCTCTCTCTCCTCAGATTCTTCAGGATTCAAAAGATCATAATAGTGTGGTTGTGGATCCTGAGTCTTCTTACCACTCCTCAAAGTGACAGAATTTGCAGAAGCGTAAGAATTTAGGTCTTGGGGAGGGTTAGGAAAGATTAGAGGGGCTTGATTGACTATGAATTGTTGATTAGCAGAAGAAGAAGACGAGGAACCCTACTCAACCACCTGAGCATGTGCGTGTGGGTCCCTCTGATTTCCGTACCCTTGGGCTTGATTGCCCGGATTTATAATGTTTCGCGGGTTGGGTACGAGTTGGGATGGTAGAGATCCGGGTTATTAGCAATGAGCCCGGATTGCAAGTTGTCCAGCGAGTTTTTCATTTGCTGCATGAGCTGGAGCATAGATCCTTGCATCTCTATCATTTAACGGTTCAAATCAGCCTACCCTGAGGGTTGACGGGCATTCCAAGCTGGCTGATTGACCTGATTCGGAGGCAACTGAGTATATACTTGACCCTGACCCAGTAGTCGTTGTGGAGCATAGTTGTTGGGTCGGAATTGGGTCTGTTGCCCTGGATTTTTCTAAGAGAAGTTAGGGTGGTTTCTCCAACCTGGATTATAGGCTTTCGAGTAGGGGTTGGATCTAACATTCTCTTGTACAGCATAAACATCCTCATAGGGTGAGGATGGAGAGAAAGAAAGGGAAGGATCAGAAAAACTGGGATCAAAGGTCCCAGTTGGGAACCCATGGGGTTCCGAGAAATGCTGACTCATAGATTGAGTCGCATCGAGTTGATTCACAAACTCCCGTCTAGAAGGAGCTCGTGAGGAATGGAATCCCGAATTTTGGGATTGAGTGGATTGAGAGTTATTCATAGAATTGCCAGCCATCCACTCTTCCATTCTTTTAGCAACCAAGACCACCTTATCAAGTTTATTACAAATCAATTCCATATCAAATGAATGAGAGTCATGGACTTCATTGACATTTGATCTGGGTTGCTGGGACCGGTTTAAAGTATCCATGGAGGCATGATTAATTGAATTCTCACTCATTTCCTCAAATAAATCATGTGCACTATCTGCATCTTTATTGAGGAAATTGCCTCCGCAAGAAGCATCCACATGATTTCTGAGTTGCTCATTCAACCCATGATAGAAGATCTGCACGAGTTGCCATTTCGGCACCTCGTGGTGTGGACACCTCCGCAATAAGTCCTGGAATCGCTCCCAAGCCACATGAAACAGCTCCCCCGGCTGCTGGGTAAAGGTAGTGATTGCCCGTCTCAAAGCATTGGTACGACCGACTAGGAAGAATTTCTTCAGAAAGGCCAATTTCAACTCATTCCAAGTTGTAATTGGTCTTCCTATTGTCCTATACCAATGCGCGACTTTATCCCTAAGAGAGTGGGGGAAGAGCCTCATGATCATTTGCTCCTCGTTAACGTTTCGAGCCTTGGTGGTTTGGACCAAAGTGGTCAAATCTTCCAAGTGCTGAAACGGATCTTCGGAGTCAAGCCCATGATAATGTTTAATCAGGCTTAACACCTAGGGCTTGATTTCTACGTCACCGGCTGGAATCTGGACGCCGAGACGTTCCCCGTAATTCGAAGGATCATAAAAATCCTTCAAGGGCTGAGCGCCCTGCATTCTCTGGAACCATTCCTGCATTCTCTGCATTTGTTTCAGCTGCCTTCGAAATTCTTCTTGTGGATTTTCAAGCAGAGGAGGCTGTTGTTCGGCCATGGGATCAAATTGACCAAAATCTAACTTGCGCCTTCTAGAATGTTCTAACGGTCCTTCCAATCGGGGATTCAATGACCGTCTTCCCAGCATAAACTAGGAGAAGGTCGGAAGGACTGGGGATAGGGACCCTGCAGCACAACAAAATAAGGCTGTCCTTAAGTGGGGTAGCCTAAGGATCTACTAACTCCCAAAACCAGCCTTAAGACTGTAAGTGATTTACTCTACTTGCGTCTGTTTAATCCAACCAGTTAGAAGGATGGACTAGGGAGAAGGTTCTTCCTTTGGCTTTCGCCTCCGGTTCCTAGTGTACCCCCCCCCCCAGCCGCGATCGTTTGACTCTGCTCCCTTAGCTAGATATCAGATTAATTAGTACAAGTAGGTTAATCAAAAATAATCGCAGACTAGGCCCTGAAGAGCGAATCAAACCTTAAGGCCAACGTCTACTTAATTTTATTAAGGCCTAGGATTGTGGTGCTTATGGAATGTGATGGGCCCTTACAATGGGTTGTGCCCTTAATGATTGATTGAGATTTGTGTAAGTGCGTGCACAACCAGGGTTTTCAAGCAAGATTATTGATAATGTGTTAATTTTAGTGTTCAAATCTTGCTTAAGTAGCTTTTAGGGTTTTAAATTAGGTGAATTGCAATCAAGTTTCTAGGCAAACCAAGTTGTAAAACACGGGTGAAGATTGTTTTCCTTTAAAATCACAAAGAAAGTAGAGTGCCTGGAATATACCTAGATTGAAAACCCTAAGGAGAAGCTACTTGATGAATTGGTTTTAAAATAAAGTGGTGCGGCCCAAACAACTCAAACAACTAGCCACAAATGCACCACTAAGTTAGGCACTCAAAGATGATTAACCTAGAATGATTTCTACTCTGTTATGTGCTGCTTTGTGTGTACCGGTTCCACAAATCAGAAGCCGGTTGAGTAGAAAACAAATCAAGTTGATCAAGTGCCTTGAATGTGGGTGTGTGTTGTGTGTTTGTTGAATATTACCCCACAAGATTATCTTTTTGTTATTTTTTTTTTTTTTGGATGAGGGTGGAATGAATGTGAGTGAAAATCCAAACAACCAAACTATTCCTAGGATTTATGCAAACACCTAAGTTAATTGGGATTTGGATTTAATGTGGTGAATGAAATCTATGGAGGGGGAAAGAATGGGGGAGCACTTACAGTTGTCTTCAACTGCACTTTACTCCAGTCTACCGCTTGTTGATTCCTTGATGGAGGTCTCTGCAAAACAATAGACACAAGAGAAAGCTAGTTAGAAAATAAATAAAGTGCAAGAAATGCGAAGAAAAGATCGGAAATTGTTGCCTCCCCGGCAACGGCGCCAAAATGTTGAACGTGTTTTGCGAATTGCTACGCTTACGAGATTGGTTTTGGAAAACCTGTCGTTGTAGTTCAAAAAGCGAAGAATTCATGTTCAACAAATAAAATTTATACCGAAAAGAATTTCGGGTCGAACACAGGGAGGCTACGTTGATCTATATTCGCAATTATATTTTTTTAGGATTTTTTTATAAGCAAGGCGATATAATTACAATGAAGCTACCAAACTAAGAGAGAGAGAGAGAGGGAAAGAGAACATGCATTCAATATTCCAATTGTTTATAAAAGTTACACTAAAATGCCGAAAATCAATTACACTATAAAGCAGAAAATTCTACACTAGAAAAGCTGTAAATGAGAATGGGAGAGAGAAGTTATCCTCCTCGACGATTGCTTGGAGGACGAGCCGGACGGGACAACACCTGGATGAAGGAGAACGAAGCAGGACGAAGTAGAAGAATGGGAATGGAGTAGCACGCAGTCGTCGTCGCGGGATCCACTTCCGAAGGGGAACGAAAATTGGACTTTATCTCTCAAGAAGCATCCTGGGTGTGGGACAAGCTTCTCTTCAGCTTTGGAGGGGTAGAGAGGAGAAAGAAGGGATGAGAATTTCGTATGGAGGGGGTCTCCTTTTATAGTTGCAAGGAGTGGGGGCAAAATGGATATTATAACTTCAAAATAGTAAATGAGGGGTCTTTAGTGACGGATAAATCCGTCACTAAAGCTCCCTTCGTGGGTGACGTGGGTGGCTCCTGCACGCCCGCTTGGCTGCTCGCACACGCAACGCCCGCGCACGTCCATTGATTTCCAGCCGTCCGATCGCGAGATCGGACTGCTTAAGATCCGTCCGCGCCCGCGCGCCGCACGCGTCTGATTGTGCGTTCAATCGCGCGTCCAATTGCACGTCGACTCTATCGGGCACGCGCGGCCGTCCGATGTCCATCCGACGCTCTACCCACGCCCAATCGCTCGCGCCCGCCGCTCCTCGCCACAGATCGAACCCGCGCCCCAAGCTCGCGATAGCACCCTCGACCGCTGTGCTCTGGGGCGCGGATGGTCGAGCGGGCGTTTTTAAATGCGAGCGCCCACAGCCGTTGGATTAAGATCCAACGGCGGAGAGCAATTGGGCGCGGGGCTTTCACAAGACGCAAGCGACCATTTGGGTGGCTGAGATGGCACCACGTGGCGCTATCTTGGCCGTCCATCTTCTGGAAGTTGTAGATGGTGCCACGGATGTCGGATTGACTCGATTTTTGTGTCGTTGGACTGCGATCAACGATCCGAATTCATCCGTGCGGTTGGGATTTATCATCTGAAGTGCGGATTTACACCATCCTGGCCCTTGATCTTCTAGGGTTCCTGAATCACTATCTGATGCTACGGATGCCTGATTAGGGCGATCTTGGAGTCGTTGAACTCCAATCGTCGCCCTGATCACATCCATATGGTTGGATCTTTGATCCGAGGTCCTGATAAAATATTTACCCTGTCCAAGCACATAAAAGGAGACAATTAACCTCCATTTTATTCAAAGTATTCTAAATGCAAGATAATGCATGTAATGCAATATTTATATCATGAAATGCAATCCTATGCTTAAGAACATGCATAAATAGACATCTTAAGTAGTGTAAATGTGTTTACATCAGTCTCCAATTGTGGGTGGAATCGAAGGTGTGGCCTCTAATCAACAACCTGTGATGAAGCCTACAGCAACTCCACATCTTCTAGGTGTAAAACCTGGGGCTCGCATGGCTTAGAACACAAAGAATGAAGGCCGTGATAAGGCGTGGCGACGAAGCTTCGACCGGGAACTTGAAATAGAAAATAAGGCCTTTCGGCCATGTCAAAACATCTCAAAGGGTTCGCCGGACTTTGGTGAATGTAATAGGAGTGGTCTCATGGAGGATAGAGGAGCATGGTGGTCGGATGGAGTCAGGAATGGAGGCGGAAAGGTGGGTTGTTCAGTAGCAGTCGTGAGTGCGTAGACAGTGAAATAAGTATAGGGGTTTTGATGGAGGGAGTACAGCGGAGCTTATGGGGGTGATGGCGGATCGGATGGTGGTCTGTGTCGAGGTCACGACCTCGCCGGTGTTCGGCTGGAGTGGGAGAAGACAGTGGGGGAGAGGCGTGGTCGGTGGTCGATTTGAAGAATAAAGGAGTCGAGGATGGTCTAGAGAGGGAGAGGAAGCTAATAAGACCTAAATTATCGGATGAAAGGGGCAGGAAGGCGCTGACGTCATGGAAGACAAGTGCTCCAGGGAAGGAACGGCAGTGATGACAAGGTTAGGAAGCTCTAGTTTTGGCCCACCAGACATGGAAGAAGAAGAAGAAGAATGAGGTGCTCTCAATTTGACCGTTGAGAGGTTGTAAGAAGATGAGGGAAGTAGTCACTGGAGCTTAGGTCGAAGCTTGGCCGAGGAGAGAAGAGAAGAAGTATTTTGGCCTTCAACCTAGCTAAGGAAGTAAGGCATGCCTCAGGGGTCCATTTATAGGCTTTGGAAGGAGTTCCAAGCTTGGAAATAAGCTTGGAAACTAAGAGCTTCTTGCGCATGTGGGATACCAACATCTCCCATGCATTCGCATGGGAGATTGGGAAAGACTTAGGGTTCAAGGCCAGGTTTGATTGAAGGAGAATTTGTCAAGGAATCTCTCGTTCAAATCTGGGACTGATTAATTGAGAAACGAGCAAGAAAATCTCACTCAAATCTCATTGTAGGTGCTACATCTATTCCTAATGGTGGCAAGGAAATGGATGTAAAGAAGATGAAGAAGTTAGGCGGGTCCCTACAAGGATTTCAAAAGCTGAAGAGTTCTTTGTAAGAAAAAGAGTCAAAACAGGATTAAAATGCAAATTAGGTTAAAATGATCTATGATTGGGCCCAAATTTTGAAAAAAAACTAATTTGAACCTACGGAATCTGATGGTGAAGTTGGATTTAGTTTTTGACCAAGTTTGACTGGGTAATTTATGCAAAAAATCTAAATTAGGGCAGTTGTCTGTTTGAGACTCTGTTTTAGGTCAAAGTTGGTTCCAATGGTCAAATCAAGCATACTAAACCTTAGAGAATATTTTTATATGATTGTTAGAAGGTTCAGGTGAATTTTATCCTGACCAAAACCTCAGTGAATTAAGTGGGTCTATTTTTAGGGTTTCAAAAGTCATTTAATTCTCGAAATACGTGAAAACCCGTTTCTGTCTACACGAACCCACTTGTTAGACTTTAATGCATATTTGACCTTTAATAAACCCATGAGAAAACCCGTTGTTCTGCATTCATGATATGATGGTAAAATTACAATTTTAACCATGGTTTCCTATTTATCTCTCAGAATGGATATGAAATGAATTACAGTCCTTTGGCGGTTATGTAGGAGCATTTATTAATGAATTTTGACTAATTAAAGCTAAATATGGCTGATGATGACGTTATCATCAAGACTGGACTAGGGCAACCACGAATTTCATCCTTAATCTTGACAATTTCCCAAGTAGAAACTCACCCGGGCCCTATCCCAAACATCATGGAGCAAATCCAATAAAGAGTTATTCAGCTCATCAATCATTTTGATCATGGGCTCCAATGCTTCAGTGCATGGAGTTGGCTGAGCTTCTGAAGATTGCATGGTGTCCCTCAAGTTAGCCAACACCCTGTCTTGGACCTAGTTCACCTGAACCGAATGGTTCAGTTCAAGGTTGGGTGGGTTCGGGTTAAATCTAGGGGAGTCAGGATATTGAGGTTCTCGGGGTCCTCCCTGATAGTAGGTCGTTTCAGGTTGTTCAAAAAATGGTGGTGACCTATATTCAATAAAATACTGGAGAGGTTAGGTGTTATAATCATCATATCCTTCTTGATTGTAGATCGGGTTAGTTTGGTCATCAAAAGGTGGAGATCTATAATCATTGTAGGTGTGAGAAGGATAATAATCATAGTCTTGTTGTCCAAGGTTAGGCCTTGGACACTAAGGTCCGGATTCATATCCCCAATCAAAGTTATCCCAACTAGGAGATGGGTAATCATAAGTCAAGTTGGGATAGTAATCATCTTGAAGATAGGCAGTGGTAGGAGGGTAGGATTGGAATTGTGTGTATGGTGTGGAAGCATACATGGTGGAGTAGGAGGGAAAACAGAGGAGAGAAAGGTGTCCTGCAGTACAATCAACCAAACATGTCCTTAGGTGGGTAGCCTAAAGATCTACAGACTCTCAGAACCCATCATAAGATTATAAACGATTTAGTCTACTTTTATCCAATCAATCCAACTAGTTAGGAGGGGCTAGGGAGAAGGTTCTTCCTTTGGCTTGCGCCTCTGGTTCCTTTGATACCCCCCAATCGTGGCCGTTTGACGCTACTCCCCTAGCTAGACATCAGATGAATCAATAGAAGTAGATTAATAAAAAACAATCTCAATCTAAGCCCCAAAGAGCGAATCAATCCTTAAGGCCAACATCTACTCAGTTTTAATTAGGCTTAGGATGATTATGCTCTTGGAATGTGATGAGCCCTTTAGATGGGTTGTGCCCTTAATGATCAGTTAAAATGTGTGTACATGCACAGCCAGGGTTTGCAAATAAGGTTATTTGATGATGTATCTTTTAGGGTTTAACCTTGTTAAGTAACTTTTAGGTTTGTTTAATCATGTTTAGTAGAACACTCCAATTTTTGAAAGCACTTGTGATGATAATTCCTTTAGAAATTAAAAACAATGTGGAGTGCCTGGTTCAACCCTAAAGATCAACCATAAAAATCAACCCTATGTGGCAAGCTACTTAATGGATCTCTTTTATCTTAAGTGGTGCGGCCCAAATAGCTCAATCAATCAGCCTGTTGCACCACTTGATTAAGGCACACAAAATGTTTAACCTATTCAAATTTTCTACTCACTTATTTGTGTGTTGAGTTAAGGTGTACCAGATCCACAGGTTAGATTCCAGTTAAGTGGTAGAATCAATGTAAAGTGGTGAGCCTTAAGTCAAGAGTTGTGGGTGTTGATGTGTATTTCTTTCAGTAAATCCCACAATTAGATAACTTTTTTTAAGAATTTTTTCAATTTATGTGGGTGGGTGAGATGAGGTGAAGTGACAATCAAACAACCAGATCTATCCTAGGGTTTATAAAAGCACCTAGGTTGATTTGAGTTTGAGTTATTAGTGTGGCGAAATGAAATCTAGGGTAGGGGTTGATGTAAACACATTTACACTACTTAAAATGTCTATTTATGCATGTTCTTAAGCATAGGATTGCATTTCATGATATAAATATTGCATAACTTGCATCATCTCGCATTTAGAGTAGTTTGAATAAAATGGAGGTTAATTGTCTCCTTTTATGTGCTTGGACAGGGCAAACATTTTATCGGGGCCTCGAATCAAAGATCCAACCGTATGGATATGATCAGGGCGATGATTGGAGTTCAACGACTCCAAGATCGCCCTAATCAGGCATCCGTAGCATCAGATAGAGACCGGGGAACCCTAAAAGATCAAGGGCCAGGATGGTGTAAATCCACACTTCAGATGACAAATCCGACCGCACGGATGAATTCGGATAAATGATCGCAGCCCAACGACACAAAAATCGAGTCAATCCAACATCCGTGGCACCATCTACAACTTCCAGAAGATGGACGGCCAAGATGGCGCCACGTGGCCGCATCTCAGCCGCCCAAACGGCCACTGGCATTTTTTGAAGGCCCCCACCCGATCGCTCTCCACCGTCAGATGGAGATCCAACAGCTGTGGCCGCCCGGCGCTTAAAACGTGCGCTCGACCATCCGCGCCCCGCAGCGCAGTGGTCGAGCGTGCTTACGCGAGCGCGGGGCGCGAGTTCGAGCCGCGGCGAGTGGATTGGAGGCGCGGGTAATTGAGGCGCGTGGAGCGTCGGATGGAGATCGTGTGGTCGCGGGCGCCCGAAAGTGCCGACGCGCGATTGGATGCTCCGCGTAACGCGTGATCGCACGCGTAGGCGGGCGGGTGGCAGCGGTGAAGGCGCGATTTTAAGCCGTCCGATCTCGCGATCGGACGGCTGAGACTTCGCGGACGTGCGTAGGCGTTACACACGCAGGCAGTCGAGCGGGCGTGCGTGGGCGCGGCGGCGACGGCCACGTCGGGGCTTTAGTGACGGATTTATCCGTCACTAAAGACCCCTTATTTATTATTTTGAAGATGTAATGTCTATTTTGCCCCCACTCCTTGCAACTATAAAAGGAGACCCCCTCCATACGAAATTTTCATCCCTTCTTTCTCCTCTCTACCCCTCCAAAGCTCAAGAGAAGCTTGTCCCACACCCGGGATGCTTCTCGCGAGATAAAGTCCAATTTTCGTTCCCCTTCGGAAGTGGATCCCGCGACGACGACAACGTGCTGCTTCGTTCCCGTTCTTCTGATTCGTCCTCCTTCGTCCCGCTTCGTTCTCCTTCGTCCAGGTGTCGTCCCGTCCGGCTCGTCCTCCAAGCAATCGTCGAGGAGGATAACATTTCTCTCCCCATTCTTATTTACAGCTTTTCTAGTGTAGAATTTTCTGCTTTATAGTGTAATTGATTTTCCGCATTCTAGTGTAACTTTTATAAACTATTGAAATATTGAATGCATGTTCTCTTTCTCTCTCTCTCTCTCTTTCTCTCTCTCTCTCTCTCATAGTTTGATAGCCCCATTGTAATTATAACGCCTTGCTTAAAGAAAATCTTTAAAAAAATATAATTGCGAAATAGATCAACGTAGCCTCCCTGTGTTCGACTCGGAATTATTTTCGGTATAAATTTTATTTGTTGAACACGAATTCTTCGCTTTCGAACTACAACGACAGGTTTTCCAAAACCAAACACGTTAGCGTAGGTTCGTAGCGTTCAACAGGGGTGATGGAGGTACACTTACAAAACCTTCATTTGCACTTTTCTCTGATCTAACCGCTTTGGCCTGCCTTGGAAGAGTACCTGCAATCACAGTAGGATCAAAGAAAAGGTGAGATAAAAGTTAGGTAAGGCGGAAAAACACGAGAAAAACTAAAGAGCATTGCCTCCCCGGTAATGGCGCCAAAATGATGACACGAAAATTCGTCGCGAAAAGCTTTTAGTTTGGAAAACCCATCGTCATAGTTCGATTCGTAAGAAAATTCGTCGATCAGATAATATTTATAATCGAAACTCGAAAGGTGAGTCCTAGGTCGAACATGGGGACGCAAACATTTGGTTTTATGAAATATGCCACTTTGATTTGTTTTTGTCATTTTTATCTTTTCTTATTTTTTTGGTATTTTTATCAAGCAAGAGATTAGGTCGATGAAAACTTTATCTACATGTAAAAATAATACACAGAGAGAGAGGAACAATCATATATTTATGAACAAATGTTTCTACAACTATGAAAGTGGGAAAACTACACTGCAAAAGTGAAATGATAGAGATAGGTGAAAAGAATCTCCTTCGACGGTCACTTGGAGGATGGCTCGCTCTGACGGCACCCCGAAGGTGGTGAGAAGTAGAATGAAGGAGAATAGCGGCAGAGGAAGGAGGATGGGGCAGGACATCTCGCGGGAGGTGAGAGGACGGTCGCGGAATGCTCCACGAAGGGGGATGAGAGGCAGGAACAAATGTTTGCTTTCTACTCTAGAGGAGCATCCCAAGCTTGGGACAAGCTCTCTCTAGAGCCTTAGAGGTGGTGAGGAGAGGAAAGGAAGAGATGAAGAAAAATGAGAAGGGTAGAGGTCCTTTTATAGCGAAGGAAAGGATCAATTTCGTATACAAGACATTTAGTGATGGTAATAAATGTCGCTGAAGGTCACCATAAACGTCACTAAAGACAACCCATGCGCCCACCAACCGCTGCGTTGGCGCGAGCTCCACGCATCCTTGTCGCACGCCCACACTGCCGCTGCTGCACTTGCTGCCTTACATGCCTCCATGCACACCCGCACTGCTATGCGCATGCATGCGCATGGGCAGCCTAGGTTGCACCACATAGCGCGACCAGGGCCGTCCATCTTCTTTCCTTTGTAAGGGCTACTACAGAGGTCAGATTGAGTCAATTTTCACGCTTTTGGGCTGTGATCGTCGACCTGCATCCATCCATGCAGTCGGATTTATCGTTTGAAGCTTCGAATTGCGTCACCTTGTCTCTCGACCGTTGATTTTCCTTGGACTGCATATGGTACTACGGGACTCCGATCAAGGCAATTTTGGAGGCATTGGACTCCGATCATCATCATGATTAGATTCATACGGTCAGATCGTCAATCCGAGGCTCCGAATTTAATCTCCTCTCCTGGCCATAAAATGACACAATTAACCTAAAATATACACAGACAACTCTAAATGCAGAATGATGCATGCTATGCAATATTTATAGTATGGAATGCATATCTAAGCCTAGAGACATACATAAATAGGCATTTTAACCTAAATGGATGTGTCTACATCAGGCATCCAATGACTGCTTGCACAGGTGAGCTTTTTTTTCCTTAGTTTTTTTATAAGGATGTGGAGATTATTAGTCAACGTTAATGGTTTCCTTTTCATCACTTTCCTCCATTTTCCAAGTGCACAACCCAGATTGGATCAAGTGGAAGTGGAATAGACAATGGTACATTTGGGCCCCTTTTTCACTTCCTATTTCATGATCAACCGAAGATTGGTTCATATTAGAGCCATGAGTTGGTTTCTTTCCCTTAACTATCGAGTGGCTTTATAAACGAGGAATAAGTTTGTTGGGCACCTTACCTGGTTGCCCTGTAAAGGGATTAACAATGGCTACAAGAGAAAATAGGTAGAACTATTTACATTCAGATTTTCGTAAATGTCATTTGGGATAGATCTCTATTCATGTGTGATAGTTATAAGGAAAGTGGTATTTACCTTGGAATCACTGCTACATATGCTTGATTAAATTCTACTTCCAAGTTTCAATTCTCACTACTTCTTCTAAATTATAGCATTTCTCTATCCCTTGAACTTTAGAGTCGTGTGTTATCTAACTATGAATTTATTGGGTATGATTTTCCAGAAACAGTAGCTCCTACTAAAGCAGTAGCAAACTCTATGCAAAAGGTGCTATTGAAGAGTAAATTACTAGTTGTTTTTACTGCTTATTACACTGTAATTCTTTTCCTAGATTTAAGCTTCACTTTACTCGTCTTATATGAATTCTTATTTTTAGTTAAATTTTGAGGATGTATTTTATGATGCTGATGTAAACATGCTTATATCACATAAACCATCTATTTTTGCATGTTCTTAGACATATAGTTGTATCATACATTATAAATATTGCATAACATGCATCATCTTGCATTTAGGTTAGATTGTATAAATTTTAGATTAATTTCTCCTTTTTATGGTTAGGTGATAGGGTGACATTTAATCGAGGCTTTGGATTGAAGATCCAACCATACAGATCTGATCAGGGTGACGATTGGAGTTCAACGACTCCAAGATCGCTCTGATCAGACTTCTGTAGCATCAGATGCAATCTGAGAAAGATCAGAGCTCAAGGGGCCAGGTGGTGTAAATCCATACCTTAGATGATAAATCCAACCGCACGAATGGATTCAGATCGACAATTGCAGCCCAACGACGTGAAAATCGATCCAATCCGACATCTGTGGCACCACCTACGAGCATATGAAGTTGGACGGACAGGATGGTGCCATGTGGTACCATCCCAACCATCCAAACTTGCCCACACCTCTCTGCTCGACCCTCTCTCCTCAGGTGTGCAGCAAATCCGAGCCGTTGGATCTTGATCCAATAACCATGAAGCACGAACGCGGAAGATGTCTTTGTGTCAATCCACGTGCACAGCATAGTGGAGTTGACGCTCAAACAACAAGAAGCAACGAGGGATCGAACCCCCGCACGCTTAAAATCAGAGCGAGAAGGGGTCACGGGTGAAATTCGCCCGCTGGATGTGGCGCAGATGATGGATGAAGCGGCAACGTGGCATGACCTGGGTGCATGGATCGCGAATGCGCCATCAGACGCACCATGCACGTGCGATCTGACGCGGGTGCGCGATGAGGCGCGATGGCTTCTAAGCCGTCCGATCTTGCGATCGAATAGCTATGTTGCACGAATGTGCGTTAAGCATTGAGCGCGTGAGAGAGGAAGAGGCACAGCAGGTGCGCACACTAAGCCCACGTTTGGGGTCTTTAGTGATGCTTAAATACGTCACTAAAGACCTTGAATTAATGTTTTTAAGCATGAAATGACCGAATTGCCCACAACCCCTACAATTATAAAAGGATACCCCTACCACTCGAATTTCTCATCCCTTCCTCTCTTCTCGCACCCCCTCCAAAGCTCAAAGAGCTTGTCCCAAACCCGCGATGCTCCATTAGAGTTAAAAATATAATTTTTCCACCTTCTCACCTCCTTTGTGGAGCATCCCGCAGTTGTCCTCTCACCGTTGTTCGAGAAGTGGATCCCGCTACGACGTCGTCTTGTCTCGTTCTCCATCGTCCCTCATCGTTCTCCCTCGTCCCGTATCTCGCCACCTTCATCCAAGCGCTCCGTTGTTGTGGCTCGTCCTTCAAGCAGCCGTCAAGGAGGATAACTTCTCTCCACCTTCTTTTACCACTTTCTAGTGTAGATTTCCTACTTTCTACTGTAGCAAGTAATTGTAGCAAGTAGTTGTAATGAAAATTACTCTATGGTAATGAAATCCATGTTTATTCTATCTTTGTTTTCTCTTTATTTGTAATATTCTCTCTCTTTCTTCTATTATTTATTCTTTAAGTAGATAACTAGTTTAGTTTCAATTCGACCGACTAATCTGCTTCGTGACAATAAAACAAATGCGATTTTTAATCAAACGTCCGCCTCCCTATGTTCGACACGGAATTCTTTTCGAGTTTCAGTTAAAATTTATCTATTAATGATTTTTCTCGCAAATCAAACTACAACGACGAGTTTTCCAAAACTCAACTCCGTTTGCGCAGATTTTCCGCATCAACATTTTGGCGCCGTTGCCTGGGAGGCGACGCTCTTGATTTTTCGCATTTTCCCGCCTTACTTATCTTTTACCTCACTTCTCTCGTTTCTTATTGTGATTGTAGGTACTTTCTTGAGATAGGCAAAAGCGGTAGATTGGAGTAAAGTGCTGTTGAAGGGTATGTATGTTTACCCCCACCTCCCTACCCACTAGATTTCATTCCATCACTTAATAGCACAAACCCTAATTAACCTAGGAGCTTGCATAAACTCTAAGGATAGTTTTGATTGTTTGTTTGTCACCTCTACTCACCTCACCCTCCACATATAAAAGAAAAAATTTAAAAAAATCTCACAGAGGTACACAACCTCTTCTGATTCTTCATACTCAACCGATAACTCGATCTTTGGGACCGATACACTTACCAACACATAATTGAGTAGAAATCAAATTAGGTAATCACTTGTGTGCCTAATTAAGTGGTGCATCAGGCCAAGTATTTGAGTTGTTTTGGTCGCACCACTTCAACTAAAAACAACTCATCAAGTAGCTACCACATAGGTTCAATTTTTAGGGATTTACCAGGCACTCCACATTCTTTCAAGCTTTAAAGGAAAACATCTTCACCTGTGCTTTCAAAACCTGGTATGCCAACTGAACTTGATTGAATACACCTAAAGTTGAATCCTAAAAGTTACTAAGCAAGATTTAAACCCTAAAATTCACCGCATCCAAAAATAATCTTGCTTGAAAATCACTGGTTGTGCACTCACACACATATCAATCAATCATTAAGGGCACAACCTAGATAAAGGGCCCATCACATTCCAAAGCACATTCAAACCTAACATTAATTAAAATAGAGTAGACGTTGGCCTTAAGGATTTGACTCGCTCTTCGAATCCCAGGCCGAGATTATTTTCGATTAGTCTGTTTCTACTGTTCAATCTGATGTCTAGCTAGGGGAACAGAATCAAATGATCGCGGCTAGGGGGTACACTAGAAACCGGAGGTGCAAGCCAAAGGAAGAACCTTCTCCCCAGTCCCTCCCTCTAACTGGTTGGATTGACTGGAAAGAAGTAGATCAAATCATTTCTTTATCTCAAGACGGGTTCTGAGAGTCTGTAAGTCTTTAGGCTAGTCCACCTAAGGACAGGTTTGATGATTTGTATTGTAGGGTGCCTTTCTTCCTCCCATTCTGTCATGGATCCTTCCACATCCTATTCGCACTTCCACTCCTACCCTCCTACCACTACTTATTTCCAAAATGATTATTATTCCAACCAGACTTATTCTTATCCATCTTCTTGTTGGGATAATCTTGATAGGGAATACAGTTTCAAAACTCCGTGTTCAGGGTCTAACCCTAGACACCATGATCTTGATTCTTATCCTTCTCTGAGCTACATCAATTATAGATCACCACCCTCATTTGGACAACCTAATATGATCTACAGTCAAGAAGGATATGCTGATCCTTACCCTTCCCCAGATTATACTGCATATAGGTCATCACCCCCGTTTGAACAACTCGAAATGACCTATTATCAGGGAGGGTATTAAGAACCTCAATTCGTTAACTCCCCTATACTGAACCCAAACCCGCCCAACCCTGAACCAAACTATTTGGTTCAAGTGAACTAGGTCCAAGATAAGGTGTTGGCTAACATAAGGAATACCATATAATCTTTAGAAGCTCAACCAACACCTTGTCATGAAGAATTGGAGCTCCTAATTGAAATGATTGACAATCTTAACAAGTATCTATTGGATTGGCTCCAGGATGTTAAAGATAAGGGCCCGGGTGAGTTTTTACTTGAGAAGTTATCTAAATTTAGGATGAGATTTGTGATTACTTTAGTCCAATCTTGGGAGGATTCCCAGGATGAACCCCTAACAAGAGAGCCGATGACAGAATTCGCTCAGGCACTTGTAGGGGGAACACGTTTTACGAGACTAGGGTCGACCAGGTTGTTCTAGAGCAATCAAATAATGATGATTTGATTTCTTCACTTGAGATCCCTGAGCTGGGGAATGAGGAAACGTATGCCTCCATGAATCAGAAAGTACTTGATTTTCAGACATTCATCAATGCGGATTTAGATTTCTTTGATTCTGAAGGTGAAGAATCATTATGCGAAGTCACATCTGAGTTTACAGCACACGATTTCTGTGAGACGACAGGGCCTGAGGAATTCGATGAATCATATGATGGCCCAATAACTGAGGAAATTGATCCTGTTGGGGCTCGCATGGTGGATTCACATCCTCACTTTCTAAAGGATTCAATTCATAGCCCTGACCTCAAGCACACCCCATAGAGTTTACTGACGGATTTGATTTTGAGATCACTAGACCCAAGTCAATTCTAATTCAGTCACATCTTTTAGACTTGGAAATTTCAGATGGGGTGATTAACATGCATGAGGTCCCAAAATTTGAAATACTAATTGCGGAGGATTGGAAGTGGGAAATGAAGCTTTGGGAAGTTGATTATGGAGGAAGCAGAAGATTGAGTCTAAGGGTTCCTATTTGTCTGAACCACCAACTGTCTACCAAGACCCTTATGACATCTTGGATTCAAAGGATGTCCAACCTAAGTGTATATTCATTGATTATCCCTTTGAGCTTGATCAATCTGGACTTGAGTTGCATCCTCACAAATCGCAGGCCCGACCCCACTTGCATACTGATCTCAGGTTTTGGATAATTTTTATCCAAAACCTTAGATATACTCGACCATGCAGTATGAGTTTACACCACAATCTGGTCCACATCTATCGACATCTTCTCCTGGCAAGTTCAAAGCTAGATTTTCTTATTCTAATGATGAACTGCACCTGTGAATTCTTTATTTCTTCTTTGTATAGCGTGCCTAGATGAAGGCACTAAATTCCGCACGTATACAGTTTCTTTTCATCTCGGAGCCAACCTGTTATTCACGAAATTTAGGTGCTTTCTACTCTACTCCACTCTGTTTCATGTCTTTCTAATACAATGAGGACATTGCATTAGATAGGCATGGGGGGTGGATATTCATCATTGAATTATTTCGTCAGCTCCGTAGATTCTTTTTGCTTTCTTTTTATTTATTTAAAAAAAAGTTGAATTAGGAAAGAGAACTTAGGCTTTAGAAAATTTTCAATCTTAGGAAATAAAACTGTATGATTTGAACACTAAGACCCTTCAGGCCTTCAAGCTTAATCAGCCTAGGTGTCCACTAAAATGTAGACTTGTTTCTTGAGTCCTCGCCATTCTAAATCCATATTTTAATTGATTTAATAAGTTGGGGTGATAAGTACACGACTTATCAACTCGCCTTCCGATTTGAGGAGATTTTAGGTCTAAGTATCTACACACTATTGGCACTAACTCGCTTTTTGGTGATTTTAACGGAAATTAGGTAGCTAATGAACCTTCTAGGGTGGTATGGCTAGCAAGTTATCGTGAGTAACAACCCATTGGTAGGTTGTCCAGAGTACAGTCACATGGCCATTCTTTTCCTGCTGCCTTTAGATAAATCTTAGATCAGGGAAGCCACCTACTTAAAAAAGAAAAAAGAGAAAAAAGGAAAAATATCCAAAAAGAAAAGAAAAAAAAAATAAAAGGAGAAAGGAAAAAAAAAAAGAAATAAGCCACACTTCACCGCACGAGTATGGCTGGCAAATTATCGTGGGTAATAGCTCATTGGTAGGTTGTTCAAAACCCAGCTCAAGAAATGCATGTATAATTCCAAAACACTTAGGAAGAAGCGAAGAAGTAGAATAAGCCTAGGAGATATATACTAGGTTCACCCTTGTGTTGACCCCATAAAAATAAAAGTAGGGAGAAAGCTACCAGTCTAATAGATATACCTTTAGGTAGAATTTCTTTTCAAGGTCACCTAGAGGAGTAGAAATCCAAAGTCCGTTCTAATTGCCGATCAGTGCGACTATTGACGAAGAGATTTTCGCTTATTTATGAAGATGATAGCAATAAATTGATATGTAGTGTTTTATGTGGTGAAAAATCTCTTAATCAAAGATTAAAATAAATATCAACTTGAACCATAATAAAAATGTCGCATCCATAGGGAGGAATAGAACCAATAAATTCATGAGCAGAGGAATATAATGTTTGCAGACAATGTTGCGACTTTAATTTGAGGAATATGCTACTTTAAATGAAGCTTGCAATTTCATTAAAAGTTCAAAGCTATTTATGCAATTTTCACGTCAGGAATCAAGCTCCCAAAAGTATGTATATGATGCATGTGTAGTGGCATATCATGTAAATTTGACTTGCATGCAAATCTGATTTCAATTTCAATGTTAAATGATGCACATAACACTAATTAAGTAAATTCACGAAACTATAAGTGCATCCATGCAATGTGGCCTGAATAAAATAATAATATTAAAGTGGCAATGACATGCAATGCAAATTTTAATTGAATCAAAAACAGAGGAAACTTCCTCTCTTTTCTTTGCACGCACGAGGAGGCTTCATGGGAGGAGCCGCGATGCGTGAAGGTACGTTTCGACGAGGGCTACGCGATGGTGGTGACGCAACGGCTGGAGGTGGCCGGAGGCTGCTAGCTGGTGGAGAGGAGCGTCGGCCTGACGATGATAGGTGGCTACGCGGCTGCTGTGGCTGTGGCGCGCGGGCGCACGTGGCTGTGCTATACTGCCTGCAGGTGCGTGGCTGCCTGCGGGCGCACTGCTGCGGGCGTGCTCTGGGTTCTTGCAGGGCCGCTGGAGAGGAAGAAGATGACGAAGAAGAGGAGAAGCACGGTCTGCAGTGCGCTTCTTTGCGTGCTGTGAGGGCGCTGCGCGCTCGCAAGGGCTGGCTGCACGGTCTGATGTTGCGTGAGGGCTCTCACTTGGAGGCGGTGGAGAGCTTGCAAGGGCTAGTTGCAGGCACACGGTGAGGGCACTATGGCTTTGGGTGCGTGGTGGCTGCTTTGCGCTTGCAAGGGCACTGTGAGGCAGTAACAGGGCTGTAGGGCTGGAGAGGAAGGAGCGTGCTCTTGCTGGAGAGGGTGCTACGCACAAGGGCTGGAGGTGGTTGCCTGCAGGCGCGGTGAGAGCACTGCGGCTTTAGGTGCGTGGGGAAAGTTGTGGCAGAGGCTCGCTAGTAAGGGCTACAGGTGTGCGGTGGGAGAGGCTTGTAGTGAGAGAACGCGCGCGCGAGGAGCCTGTGGCTGTGGTGTTGGAGAGGTTGGAGTGCTCTTGCAGGCAGGCTGGAGGCACCGTGCACGCCTTCTCCACAGTGCACGCAGTATCTTCTCCCCCGATGTCCTCTCCTCCAAGCCCTTCAGCTTTTCTTTTATCTCCTCCCCCCGACGCAAGTCAAGGGATTTTCAAATCCCTCACTAAACTTGGCCAGCGACTGTTGATGGTGTTGTTGAGGCCGGCCGGAGGTTGACAGATTTGTGTGGGGGAAATATCTCTTCACCACCCTTTTCTTTGCACAAATTATTCCTACAATAATGAAACATAAAATAATTACATAATAAGTTATAGAATAAATGTAAACTTAAATAATGATACATGCAATCATTTAATGACCTAATGTGATTATTAACAAACATAAAATGTTAGAATAAAATTACTTAGACATAACAATAGTCCATTAAAATGGACTCATCAAATACCTCCATGCCTAAGATTTGCTAGTCCCTAGCAAAAATGAAAAATAATAGAAGTAATCAGAAGATTTCTTCTTTTCTTATTTCAAAACTTTAGAGATCCAGACAAATGTGACATGATAATAGCCTAGGTAACAAATCCAAGTGAAAAGCCAATTTGCATTTGCAGTTCGTACTTATCTCTTAGTAAATATTTCTATCAGGATAGGCAACTACTTCCCTCAAGGATAAAACAGAAAATAATTTGTAAATTGACCCTAGCTTTAGGCCTACGTAGGAGATATCGAGTTGAATGGATTTGTATTTAGGGGCACACACTCATCTGGTGCTACATATAGTCTAGTACTACAGACTCTAGATCTCTAGACTATTAGACAAGTCAATTCAGAGAGAGGCTAAACAATTGTGCTCTCTTGATGTTCCTTGGCTCTCACTCTTTTCTTTCTTTTCTTTCTTAGATCACAAATCTCGTTAGATTTAGTAATTGTACTCACTGTTTGGTGGCCTCACAAGGCATTCACACTTCAATTAAAGTCCTAATAACTCTACAACTAAGTTAGAGTCCTCAGCTAGTATTCGGGCGAATAGAAATACTGAAAGGTAGGTATGGGTCATATTTGTTGGATCGTGATAAGTATTTTTATTGCCTCAGAAACAATGTTACAAACTTGGACTCTCTTTTTCTTTTCTCTTTTTCTTTTCTTCTTCTCTTCACTTTTTTTTTTATAATATAATTGTTTCTTCTCTCTCTTTTTTTTTCTTCCTTTATAAATCAACATAACACAACACAGACTTTTATTTATGAGGCATTATTAGGGATGATGATGGTCAAGAGGATATTGTGTGGCTTATTTGGTGGAAGTGCCTATTGTCAGAACCGGGAAGGAAGGGATAGGACTGGCGTATTTCTGACCATTGACACTATTACCCTCCTTCAGCCGAGGACTCTATGAAGGACAGTCGTAACCATCCACCATAGTCATAGCTTTATTAAGACTCAATCTCAGTGTATCTGCCTTATTTGGTGACTCTCAGGAATTCACACAAAGTACGCACACAGGAACAGAGAGCGAAAACTAGGCCTAACTCTGAAGTATCATCATCTAATTGTCCAAAACTTAAGAGTCATTGCACTAGACTTAGTGCACTAGTAATCTCTCTACTTTCTTCTTACAAATATGCAGTGGATCTACTAGAAGATAGTATGCCTGAGACTAAAAATTCTTATTGGTTTTCTTCAAAGATCCATTACCCAGTCTACGTGCACGTGAAGTAAATGTATTGGATTCTAAACTTAAGAAACAATTTAAGAAGAAAATTCTTTAATGACACCTCCATGACAAAGATGTTTTGCTAGGGACTAACCAATTCAGCTCAAGAAAATAAGAGTTTTTTTTTCTTTTTTTTTTAAATGTATGCAAATATTTATAAATGCTATAAACATTCTCAGGTTATACCCCCCTATGCCTAAGACTGACATTGTGCTCATTGGAAAAATGCAGACATAGAAGAATATCACCTGAGGAGGAGAGTAGGAGGAGCTAAGGCTCCTCAAGCTGAAGTGCGTCCAAAACCTGGCCATCTGAAAGAGTAATATAAGGTTTAAGTCACTGGCCATTTACCTTAAAGCTCGCACCTGAAGTAGGGTTCCGAACTTCTATAGCTCCATGAGGGAAAGTATTGATAACAACGTATGGCTCATCCCAGTGGGACTTGAGCTTTCCAGGAAATAATTTAAGTCTAGAATTAAAAGGTCAGACCCACTGGTTGGGCTCAAAAGTCTTTCTAGTGATGTGCTTATCATGGAAGACCTTTGTACATTGCTTGTAAGCTTGAGAAGTTTCATAGGCTTCATTACGAAGCTCCTCAAGCTCACTTAACTCTAACATACGTGCCTTTCCCACTTTATCCAAATTCAAGTTAACATTTTTAATAGCCCAATAGGCTTTATGTTGAATTTTAATGGGAAGGTGGCACGTGTTTCCGTAGACAAGACGGAAAGGAGACAAGCCCAAGGGAGTCTTATACGTGGTTCTATAGGTCCAAAGAGCATCATTTAGTTTTTTAGACCAATCCTTCCGATCGAACCTGACAACTTGTCCACTCGTTTGGGGATGGTAAGATATGGCTATCATGTGGTTGACTCCCAAATTTTGGAGTAGTCTTGTGAAGTGTACGTTCTTGAAGTGAGGTCCTCCATCACTCATGATCATCCTTAGGCACCCGTACCGAGAAATGATATTAGCTTTAACAAAGCCCAAGACCACGGAATGGTCATTGGTTCACGTGGGTATGGCTTCTATCCATTTCGATACATAGTCTACAGCCACAAGGATGTATTCATATCCGAAGGACACAGGAAAGGGACCCATGAAGTCAATGCCCCAAATATCAAAGATCTCAACAGGGAGGATAGGTTGTTGGCGCATCTCATCCCTTTTTCTAATGGTTCCCGTCTGCTGGCAACGTAGACATGCGCCCACATACGTATGTGCTTCTCGGAATAATGTGGGCCACCAAAAGCCAGACTGAAGAACCTTATGGGCAGTCTTCTTCCCACTAAAATGTCCCCTACAATGGAGGTCTTGGCAGAAACTCAGAACACTTCTTTGTTCTTCATCAGGGACGCAACGACGAAAAAGTTGGTCAGGGCCTACTCCAAAAAGCTCGGGTTCCTCCCAGTGATAAAATTTAGCGTTAGCAAGAAATATGTCTTGCTTCTGCTTGTCCCAAGTACTGGGGGTAATGCCCATGACCAAATAGTTCATTATGTCAGTGAACCAAGGAGTTTTAGCCTCCACGACCATCAGAGACTCATCAGGGAAAGTCTCTTGAATACCGCCAGTAGGGTTTGATGCCTCAATAGGGACCCTTGACAGATGATCTACTACCACAATCTTAACTCCTTTCTTATCTTTAATTTCCAGGTCAAATTTCTGGAGTAGTAGAATCCAATGAATTAGGCGAGGTTTGGTGTCCTTCTTAGCAAGAAGATGCTTTAGGGCAGAATGATCGGTGAACACCACAACCTTGGATCCCAAAAGACAAGACCGAAACTTTTCCAAAGCAAATACTACAGCAAGAAGTTCCTTTTCAGTGACCGTGTAGTTTTGCTGAGGATCCGTAAGGGTCTTGCTAGTATAATGTAGCACATGAGGTATGCCATCAACCCTTGGACCTAAGACCGCTCCCACTGCAAAATTAAAAGCATCTCACATTAACTCAAACGGGAGGGTCCAATCTGGTGCTTGGAGAATCGACGCGGTAATAAGGGCTTTCTTCAAGACTTGGAAAGCCTCGCCACATCTATCATCAAA
Source organism: Thalassia testudinum (assembly GCA_037157565.1). Classification (NCBI taxonomy): domain Eukaryota; kingdom Viridiplantae; phylum Streptophyta; class Magnoliopsida; order Alismatales; family Hydrocharitaceae; genus Thalassia; species Thalassia testudinum. The sequence continues at coordinate 59,755,758 of JAZHRO010000013.1, read as the reverse complement.
ATCGAAGGAGACATCCTTCGCTAACAGGTCGCAGAGTGGCTTAGAGATTTTACTGAAATCTCTAATGAAGCGCCGATAAAATCTAGCATGGCCAAGGAAAGATCTAACTTGACGAACATTGGTGGGCAATGGAGGCTTAGAGATGGAATCAATTTTTGCGGTGTCCATCTCTAATCCTCTCTCAGAAACTATATGCCCTAACACAATGCCTTGCTGGACCATAAAGTGGCTTTTCTCTCAGCTAAGCACTAGCTTTGCCTCTTCGCAATGGGTTAAGACTTTATCAAGGTGCGAAAGGCATAGGTCAAACGATGAGCCATAAATGGAAAAGTCATCCATGAAAATTTCAACGAACTCATCGATTATATCAGAAAAGATAGCCATCATACAACGTTGGAAAGTGGCAGGAGCATTACATAACCCGAATGGCATTCGACAGAACGCAAATGTGCCATATGGACTCGTGAAGGTGGTACGCTCCTGATCATCAGGAAAAACGGCTATCTAATTATACCCAGAGTACCCGTCAAGAAAATAGAAGTACTTGTTCCCCGCCAATCGTTCCAAAATTTGATCGATAAACGGTAAGGGGAAATAGTCTTTCTAGGTAGTCATGTTCAAACGGTGGTAATCAATGCAGACCCTCCAACCAGTTGAGGGTCTAGTGGTCACCAGCTCTCCTTGGTCATTCTCCTCCACAGTGATTCCAACCTTTTTGGGTACTAAATGAATAGGACTAACCCATTTACTATCTAAAATGGGATAGATAATCCCTGCATCCAGCCATTTCAGAATCTCCTTTTTAACAACCTCCCTCATCGTTCTCCTTCATCCCGAAATAAAACAAAGATGATTTTTAATCAAACGTCCGCCTCCCTGTGTTCGACCCGGAATTCTTTTCGAGTTTCGATTAAAATTTATCTGTTGACGGTTTTTCTCGCAAATCAAACTACAACAGGTTTTCCAAAACTCAACTCCGTTTGCGCAGATTTTCCGCATCAACAGATGCTTATCTTTGTCATGCAATAGCTTTGAGGATTCTAGAGGTTAGTTGCTTAATATTCCATGGACAAACATGAAGGGCTACATTTTTCTCTTAATTTCTCTCCTTTTCTATTTGTGTTGGCTTGACCTTATAGCAGGATGCAGGTTCGATCAGCATATTCCAAGAGGGATTTTGAGTGGGAAAACATAAGAAAACTGGCTCTTAAAGTATGCACCGGATGATGTATCTTATTTTACTTATCAGAGTCTTTCTCCAAAGAGGTAATTCTTGATAAATTCTTGATTTGCAAATGGTAGATGAATCCAACACTAAATTGATGAGAGAATACATCCTGGAGACCAGTCACTTTAACAATGGGAAGTAAGATAATGCAGGCCTACATATTTCTTTTCTCAATTTATTTAAATGTATCTGTAGATATCTATCTATTGTTTAGAGAGATTCTTCAAAAATTATGTATATTTACGAGATAGGTTATACATCACTCTGCCATATATGATCCTAGCAATTACAAAATTTATACCTATAAAAGAGTGGGTGCTTCTGAACCAAAACAACAAGACTTATCAGTTTTTACTATGTGTTGCATCATCTCAATTTACTTGCTATTTTTGTATATGTAATTACCGTAGCAATGAAAGATTTCTTGACCTATATTAGTCGGTAGAATTTAAATTGCATGTTTACTTGTGAATTTAGGGTGCATGTATTCCTGCAAAGTTTCTTTGAGAGAATAAGACTAAGTTACCAAATCTTAAAGAAGTTCCTAAAGTTACATTTTCCCCTATAAATAGAGTAGAGAATCCTGAATAAGTGACAGGAGTCAGTACGTGGTGGCAAAGAGCCTTGAGTTGCTCTAAGATCACTAATCTAACATACTACTAGCTTGTGATTGGCTTCTCTCCAAAATATATAGTTGGGACCTACATACCTATCACCTTTTAGTTCCCATCAGATGTCCTCCATCCTGCATTAAACATGCATGAAACCTGCTACTTATGGATAACTTTTCATGTATGCAACTTATCATTGTATTTTGGCTCTCATCTAGGGTCCTAGATCTAGTGTTTAATTCTAACACTTCCTAGACTCAAATTAGTCCAGTATTAAATCCACTCTAGTGTGGATGGATTGTATTGGCTTAGATTGGATCATATTGAAGTTGTCCATTCAAAGGATTGAATTTCTCGATTTGAATTCTTCATGTAATGAAATGGATTGTAAAGTCCACTCCAATGTGATGCAGCCCCTAATTCATTACAAAGAAGTACAGTTTTAGATAATAAGGTTATAGCAGATTGCCATCTCATATATATTGACTATTTTGTCGTAAACACTCTTTTTATTTGTTTCGCATAAATGGGTGAGTTTGCTCATTTTCATTCTTTACCACCATCACCAGCTACAGCAGAGTAGCAGCAGCAGCTGGCTAGCTGATGGTTCACCTCCAGCAGTAACAGGTGAAGCTACAGGGCATGTTCAAGGGGAGCAGTAGCTCAACCAATTCGTGCCCTTCGCCCACTTGCAGTTCCTCCATCAGCAGCTATAGTAGAGTAGTAGCAACAACAACAGCCAATAGAGGGTTCACCTCCAGCAGCAGCAAGGGATCAAGGGGGTTCTGTAGGGATCAAGAAAGAACTACTCCAGGCAAACACTATCACTAAACATCTGCCAAGAAAGAGCAAATTGGAAATTTCATTGATATTTGAGTAGACGAAGACCCCATGTTAGAGCAATGACTTCCTTCTCGAGATTCTTCGTGGTGTTAGATTAGAATAGTTTTAACTTCTATTGTAAAGAGGAAAAAAAAGAGTTGAGTGCTCTTTGGTATTATGATGTAATTTTTTATTGTTCTTTTTTATAATTTCTTCACAACATTGTAGCAAGTACTTTGCATTTTCATTTCAATAAAAATGATGTCCTTTGTCAAAGATCACTTTTATCAAGCTATGCATGTTATATGTGTTACTATAATTAAGAATGTTCTGATGTTTTATCTTAATAATTAACATTCACAATTACATATTCCTTGAAAGATTATGAGGAGTACATATTTTTATTCCTAAAACTTGCAGAGATAGAGTAATCTGTCCCTAAAAAAGGTCAAATGCCAAGTCATTAGCTTCTTTTGTGTCTAATCTATTGTGACCAAAATTTTATCGCAATGGTTTTGAGGATGGAAAATCTATCCCCAAATCTTTTAGTAACCCTCATTTGGGGGACGGATTTTCAGAGATGAATTTTTCGTCCCCCGCCCTAAAATCTGTCCCCATAGCCTTCAATTCTGTCTCCAAAGGCCGTCACTACAAGTCTATTTTATTGTAGTGTTTATTGCCACCGAGTGGTCCTTTTCATTGACTTTGGGCTTTGATCGCACGACGACCGGTCGCACTAAAAAGGGATTTTAAAATGTCGTTGTTGTAGTATATGTCACTAATACAAATCGATGTCGTGTCAATTTTATTTATATACTTAATTTTTACTGGTTTATTCCAGGTCGTTCACTGGGAGACAATTATTGATATACATCACTCTCTAAGTACAAAAACATTCTTTAATCCCAAAAATGTTGATTTTATTTACAAAAATGAATGAAAGAATCAATGAATACAAGAATTTGGTTAATTATGTACAAAAGAATGAATTAAAAACACATTAGAATGTTTGAAAACAAATGTACACACATAAACATTAAAAACTATGTACAATTACTCTATGCTAATTATTTACAACTAATATAGTTAATATCAAGTATAGGTACAAAAATAGTTTAAAATATTTACTATACTAACTCCTTATAACATATTATCATATGTAGTAACATATATTCTATATACAATAACATATATTATTATCTCTAAAACCTTAGTAAAATGATATACATAACATAAGGCGAAAACCATTATCTATACTAACATATAATCATATGTACAGTGTCATAAGTATTCGTCACTAAAGCCCTTGGTGTTATATATATACATATAAGAGCTTAAATAAGCCTACTCTATATACACTATTACAGTATACACTATATTATATATTTATATATGTATACATTATATATTATATACTTATATATATATATATACATACTGATACACACACTACTCACGCACACAACACACAGTCAACATTAATACACACATAGACTACACTAAGGCATGCTATACAGAGGGGCTCAACACTTAGTCAATTTCAGCCTCGCTTCTCTCCTGCTCTTATAGCCGATTCAGACCAGTTCGGATCAGTTTTTAACCCAAAAACTGGTTTAATTGGCGAGCGACCTTTTCGAGGGATACACAACACCCATTACTGGGTGGGGTCATACCTCTACTAGGGCCACCCTAGTTAATTATTAGGTGAATTTTTATCCAATTCAATGCTCATTATTGGGCCTACATAGGCCCACGCACAGTGCACGACCCCCGGCCCAATGCACCGTACCCATACATTCATGCCATATGCTCATATCATGTTCGATATCAGAGAGGAGAGTGATGTGTATGTGGGCGCCCAGTGCCATGACTACTGGGTAAGCCATTACACAAAATCTTAAAATGGCATTGCGGGTAGTCTCACACCACCGATGTGTCGCTAAAGAAAGCGCCTGATTGGCGCTGTAGTGGTGCACACAGAGCTATCGAAATATGATTTTTGGCCCTTTTCTTATTAGGTGATGAAATGAAAACTAGTGGGTGGGAGGTGGGGTATACTTACAAAACCTTCATTTGCACTTTTCTCCAATTTAACTGCTTTGGCTTGCCTCAAAAGAATACCAGCAATCATAGCAAGATCGGAGAAAAAGTGAGATAAAAATTAGATAAGGTGGAAAACACGAGAAATCAAAGGGCGTTGCCTCCCCAACAACGATGCCAAAATGTTGTACTGGAATTTGTACGCTAAAAATTTTGAGTTTTGAAAACCTGTTGTTGTAGTCGCGTAAAAATCCGTCAAACAAATAATTTAACCGAAACTCTGGTGAGTCCCAGGTCGAACACGGGAAGGCATACATTGGATCAAAAATCGTGTTTATATTTGTTGTCACGAAGTAGATTAGCTGGTTGAATTAAATCTACGCAAGCTATCTACTTAAAGAATAATTAATAGAAGAAAGAGAAAGAATAACACAAATAAAGACAACATAGAGAGAGAATTTACAAATATTTCATAGCCACAGATTAATGTTCATTCCAACTACTTGCTATGCTAGAAAGAGAAAAATCTATAATCGAAAGTGATAAAAGAGAAGGTGGAGAGAGGTTATCCTCCTCAACGGCTGCTTGGAGGACAAGTTGCGTTGATGGAGCGCCCGGATGAGGGTGGTGAGATGACGAACGAGGGAGAACGAAGACGGAAGACAAAGGATGGGGTAGGGCGACGTCGTAGCGGGATCTGCTTCCTGAACGGCGGTGAGAAGACAACCGCAGGCACTCCACGAACGGGGATGAGATGGTGAAAAAATTCTATCTTAAACTCTAATGGAGCATCTCAAGTTTAGGACAAACTCATAGAGCTTTGGAGGGGGTGAAAGAAGAGAAGAGATGAAGAAAATGTGGTGGGCGTAGGTCCTTTTACAGGTGAGGTTTGAGGGCAAAAAGGTCATTTGAATCTTTAAAAAAAAACATTAAGTCAAGGTCTTTAGTGACGGATTTAATCGTCACTAAAAACCAATCGTGGGTGTAGCACGCACATGCCCCCACCTCTTCCTCTTCCTTTCCTTCAATGCACGCATCACGTTCAAGCATTCTCAGTCGTCTGATCAAGAGATCGGACGGCTTAAAAAGCTCGCCCGCTTCTTCTTCAGCGCACTTAACGCATGCGCGTGCGATCGTGCGTTTGATCATGCGTACATGATTCTCGCACCCGGCGCTGCCCGTCTCCACTCCCACTCCTGCATGATCTTCATTGCACAGTCGAATTTGAGCCATGCCCCGCTCGCTCCTCGAGTTGAGGCACGTGCGATCTCGAACCCACGCCTCCTGCTCTGCGTAGGGCATTCGCCCAACGCACTACGCACGCGTTTGAGGCGCAGTTTCGTTTTAAGGCGCACGAGCCCTCAACTGTTTTATCTCAATGCAATGACTGAGATCGCATCTTGACAGCACCTTTAGAGATGGAGCGGGGGCTTGGGACGACGTTGGCCGGCTGGGATGGTGCCACGTAGCGCCATCCTGATCGTCCATCTTCTCTAAGTTATAGATGGTGCCACAGATGTCGAATTGGACCAATTTTCTCGTCGTTGAGCTACGATCGTCGATCCGAACCCATCCATGCAGCTGGATTTGTCATCTGAGGTGCAGATTTAACACCATCTGGCCCCTTGACCTCTAAACTTTCTCGGACTGTATCTGATGCTACGGAGGTCCAATCGGGGTGATCTCGGAGTTGTTGAACTCCAATCGTCACCCTGATCAGATCCATATGATTGGATCTCAAATTTGAGGCCCCGATAAAATATTGCCCTGCTCCCTGACCATAAAAGGAGAGAATTAACCTAAAATTTATACAATCTAACCTAAATGCATGTTGATGCATGTTATGAAACATTTATAATGATGAATGCTTCTATGACACCAGAAACATGCATAAATAGGCATTTAGGTCAATTGGATGTGTGCACATCACACCCCATGCCTATCTTTTGCTAGTCCCTAGCAAACTACATGATATTTATAAAAGAATTAGGATTAGATTTCTTGGACAAAGGTTATTTTTCAACACTACAAAATTTCTACTAAGAACCTAAACTAAAGAGACATAACAGTGCCCAGGTGTCTTTCAAAATGTAGATCGCCAAAGCCCTCTCCTTATTTAAAAGCAAAAGCATCTTTTTCTTTTTTTTGTTTTCTATTTTTTTTAATTTTTAAGTTTAGGGTTTCAAGGCAACTTTCTATGGCTACCCAACCCACCCAAGACTCAAAGAGAACTCTAAGTACTAAGCATCTTTTTGTGTATATGTGATAGACTCACTAATCGGCAATTAGAATAGACTTCGGGTTTCTACGCCCCTAGGTGACCTTAAAAAAAAATTATGCCTAAAGGTGTATCTATATGATCAGTAGCTTTTTCATTACTTTTTATTTTTTTGTGTGGTCAACATAAGAGCAAATCCAGTGTATATCTCCCGGGATTCTTCTACTTCTCCACTTCTTCCTAAATGTTTAGGAATTATACATGCATTTCTTAAGCTGGGATCTAGACAACCGATCGATGAGCTATTACCACCGACAACTTGCTAGCCAAACTTGAGTGGTAAACTGTGGCTTATTTCTTTCTTCTTTTCTTCTTTTCTATTTTTTTATTTTTTTTCTTTTTGAATACTTTTTTTTTATTTTCAATAGGTAGCTTCCCTGATCTAAGATTTACCTAAAGCCAGCAAAAAGAGAATGGTCGTATTGCTGGGCTCTGGACAACCAGCCAAAGAGCTATTACCACCGACAACTTGTCAGCCATACCACCCTAGAAGGCTCATTAGCTACCAAATTTCCGTTAAAATCACCGAAAAGTGAGTCAGTGCAAAGTGTATGTACATGCTTAGGCTTAAAGTCTTCTCAAATCAGAGGGTGGGTTGATAAGTCGTGTACTTATCACCCCAACTTATTAACCAATTAAAAATTGAATTCAGAATGACAAGGACTCGATAAACAAATCCACATTTTAGTGGACATCCAGGCTGATTAAATCCTAAGACCTGAAGGGTATAAGTATTCAGGTCCTACTGTATTATTTCCTAAAGTTGAAAATTTCTAAAGCCCAAGCACTTTTTCCTAATTCAATTTTTTTTTTTCAAAAATAAAGAGAAAATAAAAAGAATCGATGAAGCTAACAAGATGATTAAGAGATGAACATCCACCCCCCATGCCTATTTAATGCAATGTCCTCATTATATTAAAAAGATATGAAACAGATTGGAGTAAAGTAGAAAGCACCTGAATGACTTGATTACCCGGTCAGCTCTGAGATGAAAACAAACTGTATATCTGCTGAATTTAGTGCCTTCAGCTAGGCACACTATACAAAAGAAGAAATCAAGAATTCACAGGTGCAGGTCAGAATCAAGATAAGAAAATCTATTTTTGGACCTGCCAAGAGAAGATGTACACAGATGTGGACCAAATTGTAGTGCATACCCATTCCCCATGGTCGAATGAATCTAAGGTTCAGGATAAAAATTACCCAGAACCTAAGATCAGTATGCAAACAAGGTCGGGCCTGCAGTTTGTGAGGATGCAACCCAAGTCCAAAATGTTGGATAATAGGAAAATCTGTATCAAAAAGATAATCAGTGAATTTTTGCTTGGGTTGGACATCCTTAAAGTTGAAAATGTTATAAGGGTACTAGTAGAAGGTTGGCAGTTTCAGGTATATAGGAACCCTTAGACTCAAATTTCTACTTTCCCCGAAATTGGCTTCCCACATCTTCATTTCCAAATTCCTATCCTCCATAATCAGGATTTCAGATTCTGGGACCTCCTACATGTTACTCACCCCATTTAAAATTTCCAAGTCCAAAATTTGTGGTTGAATCAAATTTGACTTGGGTCTAGTAATCTCAAAATCAAAATCGTCATTATACTCGAGCGGGTGTGATTGAGAATCAATTTCCTCAATTACTGGGCTATTAAGTGATTCATTGGATTCCTCAGGCCTAGTCGTCTCACTAAAATCATTTTCCTCATAGCCAAGTGAGACTTCGCATAAAGATTCTTCACCTTCAGAATCAAAGAATTCTGGATCCGCATTAATATATGTCTCAAATTCATTGATCATTTCCTAGTCCATGGAGACATATGTTTCCTCGTACCCTGGTTCATGGATCTCGAGTGAAGAAATTAATTCATCCTCAATTGGTTTTTCTAGAATAACCTGATCAACCCTGGTCTTGTAAAACATGTCCCCCCTACAGGTGCCTGAGCGGGATCTGACATTGGCTCTCCTGAAGGAGGTTCATCCTGGGAATCATCCCAAGATTGAACTAAAGCAATCATAAATCTCATCCACAATTTTGACAACTTCCCAAGTAAAAATTCACCCAAGTCGTTATCCTTAACATCTTGGAGCCAATCCAACAAATCCTTATTAAGATCGTCAATCATTTGAATCAAAGGCTCCAATTCTTCAGTGCAGGGTGTTGGCTGAGCTTTTAAAGATTGAATGGTATTCCTTAAGTGAGCTAACACCCTATCTTGGACCTGGTTCACCTGAACCAAATTGTTTGGTTCAGGGTTAGGTGGGTTTGGGTTCAATCCAGGGGTGTCAACAAATTGAGGCTCTTGATACCCTTCCTAATAATAGGTCACTTCAGGTTGTTCAAATAGGGGTGGTGACCCATATACAGTGTAATCTAGGGGAGGGTAAGAGTTGTAATCAGGATATCCTTCTTGATTGATGATCAGGTTAAATTGATCATTAATGGGTGGAGATCTATAATCATTATAGCTCGGAGAAGGATAAAAATCAAGATCATAGTGTCCAGAGTTAGACCCTGAACACGGAGGTCTGGAATTGTATCCCCAATCAAGTGTCCCAACTAGTAGATGAATGAGAATAAGTCTGGTTGGAATAATAATCATCTTGGGAATAAGTAGTGGTAGGAGGGTAGGAGTGGAAATGCGAATAGGATGTGGAAGGATCCATAACAGAATGAGAGGAAGAAAAGTGCCCTACAATACAAACAATCAAACATGTCCTTAAGTGGGCTAGCCTAAAGATCTACAGACTCTCAAAACCCATCTTGAGATGAAGAGTTGATTTGATCTACTTCTTTCCCGTCAATTCAACCAGTTAGAGGGAGGGAATGGGGAGAAGGTTCTTCCCTTGGCTTTCACCTCAAGTTCCTTTGATACCCCCCAACCGTGATCGTTTGATTCTACTCCCCTAGCTAGACATCAGATTGAATGGTAGAATCAGATTAATCGCAAATAATCTCGATCTGGGCTTTGAAGAGCAAGTCCAATCCTTAAGGCCAACGTCGACTCTGTTTTAATTAGGGTTAGGTTTGAATGTGCCTTGGAATGTGATGGGCCCTTTATTTGGATTGTACCCTTGATGATTGATTGATATGTGTGTGTGTTCCCAACCAGGGTTTTCAAACAAGGTTAATTGATGATTTGTCTTTTAGGGTTTAATCTTGTTTAGTAGCTTTGAGAGTTTAACTTTAAGTATATTCAATCAAGTTCAGTTGGCACACCAGGTTTTGAAAGCACGAGTGAAGATATCTTCCTTTTAAAACTTAAAAGAATATGGAGTGCCTGGTTAATCCTTAAAGGTTGATCCTATGTGGCAGCTACTTGATGAGTTATTTTTAGTTGAAGTGGTGCGGTCCAAACAACTCAAACAATTGGCCTGATGCACCACTTAATTAGGCACACAAGTGATTACCTAATCTGATTTCTACTCAATTATGTGTTGATGAGTGTACCGGTTCCAAAGATCGGGTTACCGGTTGAGTATGAAGAATTAGAAGAAGTTGTGTACCTCTATGAAATTTTTTAGATTTTTGTTTTATAAGCGGAGAGTGGGGCAAGTGGAGGTGACAAATAAACAATCAGAACTAACCTTAGGATTTATGCAAGCTCCTAGGTTAATTAGGGTTTGTGTTAATAGGTGATGAAATGAAAACTAGTGGGTGAGAGGTGGGGTATACTTATAAAACCTTCAACCGCACTTTTCTCCAATCTAACTACTCTGGCTCACCTCAGAAGAGTACCTGCAATCACAGCAAGATCGAAGAAAAATTGAGATAAAAATTAGGCAAGGCAAAAAATGCGAGAAATCAAAGGACATCGCCTCCCTAGCAACGGCGCCAAAATGTTGTACCGGAATTCGTATATTGAAAATTTTGAGTTTTGAAAATCCGTTGTTGTAGTCGCGTAAAAATTCATCAAACAAATAATTTAGTCAAAACTCTAGTGAGTCCCGGGTCGAACACGAAGAGGCGTACGTTTGATCAAAAATTGCGTTTATATTTGTTATCACAAAGTAAATTTGCTGGTTGAATTAAATCTACGCAAGCCATCTACTTAAAGAATAATTAAAAGAAGACAAACAAAGAATAATACAAATAAAGACAAAATAGATAGAGAATGAACAAATATTTCATAACGACAGATTAATGTTCATTACAACTACTCGCTACGTTAGAAAGTGGAAAATCTATACTAGAAAGCGATAAAAGAGAAGGTCGAGAGAGGTTATCCTTCTCAACAGCTACTTGGAGGATGAGCCGCGTTGACGGAGGGCCCAAACGAGGGTGGTGAGATGACGGACGAGGGACAACGAAGACAGAAGACGGAGGACAAGGCAGGGTGACGTCATAGCAGGATCTACTTCCTGAACGACGGTGAGAAGACAACCGCGGGCGCTCCACGAATAGGGATGAAAAGGTGGAAAAATTCTATTTTAAATTCTAATGGAACATCCTGGGTTTGGAACAAACTCTTAGAGCTTTGGAGGCAGTGAGAAAAGAGAGGAAGAGATAAAGAAAATGTGATGGGCGTAGGTCATTTTACAGGTGAGGTTTGAGGACAAAAAGGTCATTTGAATCTTAAAAAAAAACACTAACTCAAGGTCTTTATTGACGAATTTAATCATCACTAAAGCCCAATCGTGGGTGTAGCACGTGCATGCCCCCACCTCTTCCTCTTCCTTTCCTTCAACGCACACATCACGTTCAAGCATTCTCAGTCGTCCGATTAAGAGATCGAACAGCTTAAAACATTCCCCCACTTTAGCACGCCTAACGCATGTGTGTGAGATCGCATGTCTGATCGCGCATATGATCGCGTGTGCGTGATTCTCACACCCGACGCTGCCACGTCTCTGCTCCCACGCCCGCACGATCTTCATCGCACGGTCGAATTTGAGCCGTGCCCTGCTCGCTCCTTGATTTGAGGCACGCACGATCTCTAACCTACGCCTCCTGCTCTGCATAGGGCATTCGCCCAACTTGCTACACTCGCGTTTGAGGAGCGGTTTCGTTTTAAGGTGCACGCGCCCTTAGCCATTGGATTTGTCATCTGAGGCACGGATTTAACACCACCTAGCCCCTTGACCTTTCATTTTTCTTGGACTGTATCTGATGCAACGAAGGTCCAATCAAGTCGATCTTGGAGTCGTTGAACTCCGATCATCGCCCTGATTAGATCCGTACGGTTGGATCTTAAATCCGAGGTTCCGATAAAATATTGCCCTGTTCCCTAATCATAAAAAGAGAGAATTAACCTAAAATTTATACAATCTAACCTAAATGCATGTTGGTGGATGTTATGCAATATTTATATTGATGATGCTTCTATGACATGAGAAACATGCATAAATAGGCATTTTAGGTCAATTAGATGTATGCACATCAGGAACCTAATGCCTTAAAAACCTTTCTAGTGGCTGGAAGGAGTGCTTGAACAGTTAAAAACATCTAGCAAGCATGTTATAACATTTATGAAGATAAAAACATGATTTTCTCTTTTAATTCCACTGAAATCTTATTTTGGATAGATTTTCTCATATGAAAGTAGCTGACAACAAAATTTAAACAAGATATAAGCGATTCAAGTTAAATTAAAATCCAAATTCAGTACATGAATGATTGTATATGATAAACACAGCACTACAAACTAGGTCAGCCTCTCAAAATACTCAAAACCAATTCCATTCCACTTAGATCAGACTCCAACAGAGGCTTCGACTGCATTATAATAGCAACTGATTGCTGCTGAAATTGCTCTGAAAACCAGCCCAAATCAGACCTTCTTAGGTCTGATCTAAGGCACATGAATGCATAAACACATCTGGCAGATCAAATCTGCCCAAAATCCTTTTAAAAATCATAAATGAAGATCTAAAAATCCATTTATGCTCAACAATTTATGGAACTCTGATTTGATTTTCATGTCACACTATAGATAGTGTGAACATGAAAATCAAATCAAGACTTCAAATCTTTGTGAAAATAGTTCCAAATCCTCAATAAGATCCTTCAGATTTCAGTTAGATTTTCATTATCAGATTGAAATTAATTTTGCATTGAAAAACAAATGTCACCCAGATAGGGCTTTTAATAGAAAATGTCATTGTGAATGGACCACTTTAAGCTTCTAAACACTATAAATCAGTGTTTATGATCTTGAGTGATCCTAGAAAGATCATTAGGTCCTTTCTTAGGCCTTGAATCACTTCATATGATTCTCATTGGCCCAAATTACCTAACAATCACCAAAAAATTTAGAATCTAACATCAAATAAAGCACAGTGACTATGATCTCTGAAAACTTGATCAAATAAGTTTTAACTAGCTGCAATGCTTTAGATCAAACTCATAAAAACCAATTAATCGATTAAATCCAAATAGATTGCAATTAGCTTAAAACTCATTTGATCAACTATCAAAAATCATCTCAATAAAATCAGTCAATTCTGCTTGCTTCAACTTAGGGGAAGGGCATCAGTCGGAATGCGGGCTGGATGGAATGCCCTCAATTTGATGTTTAAGCGATTCAACATATCTGAAAGCTAATGAGCTTCAGATCTGTTGAGTGCTCTCGTGAGTGGGGGAATGATGTAAAGAATGTAACCATGAGTGAGTGTGTACTGTGAAGTGAAGAGGGAGAAGAATGGACATGTGGATGGCAATGAGTTCGTCTCCTCTGATCTGAATTGATAAGAGGAAGTGAGATAGAATTACCCTAATCTACTCCTATCTAACTACAGAATCCATCAATTAGTTGACTAACTATTTCTATGAACTAATGCAATAATTCTACTCTACTGAATCGAAATTACACTAACAACTATTCTAATTTACTCTAAAAAGTAGGGAAATCCTAATCTAAAGGAGGAATGGGATGCCTAGGCTACAACTGGTCACTGCAAAGACGAAGGGAGATGACGAAGACTCAAACGAGGAATGGGATCCTTAGATCCACAGCGGGTTGCTATGGCGATGAAATTGAGGAGGGAGAGCCGCAACCTTGTCACAAGCGCAACTGATGAAGGAGGAAGGAGAACTGGAGGGTGGATTAAAGGAACCAATCAAGGGGAGGGAGCTGGCTTAGTGTGCGCGTGAGCTCAGGGAGCTCCTTAAGTAGCCGAGGTACTGGATGTGCTCACCACAGAGTTGCGATTAAGCACCTAGGGTATCGATGGTGGGGATGGATTAGCAAGGGCGCGCGAAGTTCCAATCAAAATGCAACTGTTGGATGAGATCTGGGCAAGGTGGTGACCACACGCGCCAAAGCACGCAAAGCGTCGATTGGAGAACGATCGTAGGATCATGGAACAAGAGATGGATGGTTGAGATCTCGTGTGTTCTTGAGCCACTACAGTGGAACGACGTAGCAGGTGTAAAGGTGTTTTTGCGCAAAGGCCCTTTTGGGCGAAGGGGTAGAGTTTTTGTGCTGAGGCCCATAAGTGGTGAAGAACCAATTCAGAGCAATCCTTAGAATTTGCAAAGAGGTCCATGCGGCTTTCAAAATGGTTCGTGGAAGGTTTTTAAATGAATGATATGTATATAAGCAAAGGACCTAAATGTAAAACTACTAATGCAAGATCCTAATGATGTCCAAATGCAACGAAATTTTTTTTTAAGCTTAATTGAACATTAGGGAAGTTAATTTTACTCTTGATTTGAAGTTTTGAACTCAAATGTTTGTTTAATTTGCAAATAGATCATCATTTTACAATAATGAATAGAATAGGGAAGTTAATTTTACTCTTGATTTGAAGTTTTGAACTCAAATATTTGTTTAATTTGCAAATAGATCATCATTTTACAATAATGAATAGAATATCTCATTTAATGACCTAATTTTGTGTTTTTAACATAGATTTGATGTTTTAGGTCTTTTTCCTATTTCCTACACTTAACCCATTTCATGTGTAAATTGAATAGTATTTAACCTAGTTTCTAGCTTAACTTGGACATTTTAGCTACGATGAGCCACACCTCATCAGGCTTCTTTGCAAGGTAGATGGGCCTATTGAGCCTATTAGTTTTTTATCCTAACTTTTCCTTTCTCAACAATATCAATGACTAATTACAGTCCTCCTCAGAGCCCATATCGGGAGGGATTTTAGGCTCTAAGCTTAGAAGCACTCCCCGTTTACCTCTTGGGTTGGACAAACTTATAACCTTATTTTTATATAACCTGAGTTAGCAAGGGCGATTGACTATCCCCTCCTCCAACCCCCACTTAGTGAACACCATCGAAGGATAATTTCAAGTTCCAAGTAAATACCAATAGGAAATATCTTCTATTTTCGAGTTGCAAACTCGGGTTTGCTATCACTTCCCATAAATTAGCCTTTACCATCACTACAAGAAAAATCACTATTGATGACATTTAATTTGTGACGATCGTGAAACCGTCGCTAATAGTGCCTAATTCACAACGGCTATGTGTTCGAATGTTGCAATCCTTGAGTTGGGAGTGTGTTTCATGTCAGCGAGGGGTATTTAGGTAGAACTTTTGCGACGGTTAATTCAACCGTCGCCAATTCGCATCAGTCACGAATTGTCAAATTGCACACAAGAGAAAGTTAAGTCAATTAATCTATTAAAGAGAACATTAACCGATTAGAAAAAGTCCTTGGAGTGCGTTAATCGATTAATTGATTAAGACAAGTTATTGATCAATTAAGAAAAGTTCCTAGAACTGCTGCCATATGAGCATTAGCGACAGCTGACCAAATGTTGCAAATTGTCAATGAGCGCGCGAGGGAAAGCTAACTCGCAATTCGTGATGGTTGGTCAGGTCAACCGTCGCGAATGCATGCCACCGTGCAAAATTATCTACTCCCGCACTCGGGTGGAAAAGTTGCCATACCCGCATTGGTGAAAATTGATCGTATCAACCGATCAACCTTCGCCAATGGTGAATATAACTCCACACCCGCACCCCTTTCCCCTCCCCTAAAACGACTTCTCATTTCTCCTTCGCGCGAGCATGAGACCTCCCCCCGCGGTGGCCGTTTCCTCCCCTCACCATCAACTCTCCCTCCCTCTAGAGAGCCATCCCCTGCACCCCCTTCCCCGAACCCCTGCACCCGCACCACCCCCAGCCCCAACCACCCCCCTCCTCGGCCTACTGCCCCTCCTCGTTGTGTCGCCACCCCCTCCCTAGCCCCCTGTCGCTGTGCTGCCCGCCCACACCCACATGCCGCCCCTCGTCACCCCGCACCGCCACCTGCCCACTCTTGCCCCACGCTACCCACCCCCCCTCCCCACCCATGCTGCCCCCCGCGCCCTCCCCTCCCTCAACCACCCCCCTCCTCCTCCACACTACCCCTCCCTCATTTTTATTTTTATTTATCTTTTATTTTTTGTTTTAGAAAGTTTTATTTATTATGATTTATTTGTGTAATTTAATGTAGGTCACGCTTCTCTAATTCATGTCTCCGTCGAGATACGAATGTGTATATGCATTTTAATTTGTACATAAATGTGAATGCATGATTGTGCGGTGTACCTACTAGTTAATTCTATTTTGAATGTGAATGCATTATTGTAAGGTCTACCCACTAGTTATTGTGTTTTAAATGCTAATGCATGATTGTGGGGTATACCCACTTAATTAATTCTGTTTGATGCTATGTTGTTATCTTGAGTTAGTGTGGAGAGGATAGGTAGAGAGAAGACGAGAGTTGATTAGAGGAGGAACTAGAGAATAAATATTTGGAAGAACGTTGGAAAGGAGAGAAGGAAGGAGAGAATTAATATTAAAAGGAGGTCGGCGAGTAGGAGAGATAGATAAAGAAGATTTTGGAAGAAGCAAAGGAGGAGAGCGTGGATAGGGAGAAGAGGGAAAGAATGGTGAAAAGAAGCGAATAGGAGGGGAGGTAGGGTATAGGAGGGAAGGGAGAGGAGAACATTTATAATTTATTAATTTCTTTGCAAATTGTATTCTTTTAATGAAACATATTATTTTAATGAATTTATAGATACACACACTTGCACAATTGTAAATTCACTTGAGGTCAAACAATAGGTATCCTAACCCCTAAGTTATAGGTTCTAGGAGGGGATAATTGTGTCAAAATAATTACCCGTCGACAGTTATGATCATGTTATACGGATAATGTGTGTATACCTCACCACATGCATGGAGTTTTGTCTTTATAGCATGCCATAAGAGTCGTCGTCCTTAGTTCAGAGAAGTTTTGAACTAAGGGGGGTCCTTGAAGATTTGATCACAACTTAGGGTTACTTGTTACATGAAATCGATGTCTAGAGGAATTTCTATAGTTTCTTTTCGCTTTTCTCTGGTATACCAACTAATCTTATCTACATTCTTAAAACACCATCAAATGGGAGTTATTGGGAATATAGTTATGGTTAGTCTTCGAGGGTATGCTGAAGAAGTGCAAGGAAATGCTGCCGAAATTTCTCCAAACACCGATTGCATATAACAAGTAACGTTGTGATCAAATCTTCAAGGTTGGTCCTTTCAAAAAAAATCTTCAAGGTTGGGCTATTAATCATAATCAAAATACAAACATATATATAACATGTCAATGTTTGTTCATAATTAGTAGGTGATTTAGGTACATTTAAGAGTAGCATTTTTTTCTTGTAGATGTTTATAGATATAATATGACATTAACTTGGGAACTTTATATTAGTTAATAATTATTTAGGTCACTATAGACAAGTCTTTCATTACTCTGAGAAATTCAGATTACATTCGATATAAGAATGGAGTGACGAAGTTCTTGGATTGCGCATTTCATAATGATAGAAAATCATTCAAATGAGGGAAACTTTTACAGTTGATTTTCTATCCTTGTCGAAGGTTCTTAAATGGAGAAGTACATGATCATAACACTCTGCTAGAGCACATAATCTGTAATGGTTGGTGGCAACATTACACCAAGTGGATTGCTCATAGAGAATTTGTCATAGAAACTTATGAAACTGATTCAATGCATATTGATGAGGAGCCTATCGGTAATATTAAAGGTGACGAAATCGAGGAGATGTTGGATGAACTTATAGCAGCAGATAACATTGTAGACGATGGTGACATGTTACGAAGTTGTAACTTTTACGATGCTATTAAGGCAGCCGATGAATTGATTGCTCCTGGAGTGAGATCTATGTCAAGGTTGACATTTCTATTGAAATTATTTCGAATGAAGGTTATCAATAAAGCCACATCTAAATTAGTGCCCGATGTACTTGAATTTATTAGAGAACTATCTAATCCTAAAGGTTATCCAGAGTCGTGGTATGATGTAAAGAAACATATTAAGGTACTAAGCTTGAATTGCGAAAAGAATGACGCTTCTTTGAATGATTGCATATTATTCAGAAGTGAATATGATAGTCTTGGTACTTGTCCGTAGTGTGGTGCATCAAGATATAAGGTTGGAAAATCTGGGAATCAACATGGCAAGAAATAGGCAGAGAAGATCCTACGATACTTTCCATTGATTCCTAGGCTTCAACACCTATTTATATCAAGTAAGATTACGACATGGATGAAATGGCATGAGCAGAACAAATCACGAGATGGCTGCATTCATCATCCTATAGATTCTAATGAGTAGATGAAATTTGATAACAGACATATATTCGCTGATGAGTGAGACAATCGTTGCGAAAAGTTGAGTTTTTGGAAAACCTGAGTCATAAAATTCACAAGAAAATCTGCTACCAAATAAATTTTATCGAAACTCTAGTGAGTCCTAAGTTGAACACAGGGAGGCGAACGTTTGATTAAAAATTGCTTTTTAGAATTATTTTCATAAGGTAGGTTACCTAGTTAAAATTAATCTATGTAAGTTAAACTACTTAAAGAATAAATAATAGAACACAGAGAGAGAGAGTGAACAAATATTTCATAACCATATATTCATTACACTACTTGTAAAAATGAAAACTACACTAGAAAGTAGTAAAAAGAAAGGGATGAGAAAATCCTCCTCGACAGCTGCTTGGAGGACGAGTCGTATTGACAGAGCACCTGGAAGAGGGTGGTGAGATGGGTGGACGAGGGAGAACGGGGCTGGAGGTCGGAGGATGAAGCTGGGCAATGTCACAGCGGGATCCACTTCCTGAATGGTGGTGAGAAGATGACCACGAGATGCTCCACGAAGGGGATGAAGAAATGTGTAGGAGGGGTAGCTATTTATAGGTGTAGTCATGGTGGCGAAAGACAGACTTCACATCTTAAGAATTAAACACAGGGCCCATAGTGACGAATACGTGTGTCGCTATAGCCACACGTGGGATCTTGGATGTGCATCGTTGATCCGACCGCTCTCATCGTGCCATATCATGCAGCGCCTCTCCATCAGTCATTCACGCCTCATCGCGCCCAATCGGTCTCAGCCGTCTGATCATGACGGCTTAGAATCTGCGAGCATAATTCCTCTTAAGCCGTCGCGCGAGCCCGTGTACGATGGCACATCATCGCACGAATGCACCGTGCTTGTTCATCCGACGCACAAGAGTGCACCACATTGCCGCTGCATCAGCCGCTCGCTCCGCAACCAATGGACAAATTGCAATGGAGAGCTCCTTCAGCGAATTAAAACCGCTCTACGAGTCTCAAACATGTGCCTTGCTCTTTGCATAAGAACATGGACTGCTATGCTACCCTCTGAGCTTTGTCGAATTTTTGAATTTCCCATCCATGAATTCTCAACCGTTAGATGAAGATCCAATGGCTAAGATCAAGGGCTGCTTGATGAGAAGGAAAGCAGCAGTGGCTGTGAGTGGCTTGGATGGTGCCATGTGACGCCATCTAGGCTGTCCATTTACCAATGCTTGTAGATGGTGACACTAATGTCAGATTAGGTCGATTTTCGCATCGTTGGGCTGCGATCGTCGATTCAAACCCATCCGTGCGGTTTGATTTGTCATCTGAGGTACGGATTTGCACCACCTTCCCCCTTGAGTTCTGATCTTCCTCGAACTACATCTGATGCTACAGAGGTCCAATCGGGGTAATCTTGGAGGCGTTGGATTCCGATCGTAGCCTTAATCAAATTCATATGGTTGGATCTTCAATCTGAGGCTCCGATTAATATCATCCTGTCCCCTGACCACAAAAAGGTACAAATTAACCTATAATTTGTACAATCTATTCTAAATGTAGAATGATGCATGCTATCCAATATTTATAATGCTAAATGCAATTATATGCCTAAGAACACGCATTAATAGATAGTTTATGTGAAATAGATGTGTCTACATCATTCGCGCAGGAATCACGTAATGTAAGATTGGATCTTGCAAGTGACGGATTTAATTCATTTAAGAATATGTATCAGTCATATTCAATATGGCCAATGTGTAGGATCTAAAGATAGGATATATGGCTATGCGCACAAAAAACTCAAACACAAAATCAGTAACAACAAGAAAATTTACACAATCAATCAAACCACAGAAATAGGCACAATATGTATAGTGGTTTCCCTCCCTTGGGTACTCCACTACCTAAGCCTCCCAGCTTAGGATTTTTAACCCGATTCCCTCAACCCCGAGGAAATCAATTTACTAACCGAGATAATTAATGGGTTACCTCAACCCAAGTACAAAAATGGGTTTGTTACAACCCAACGAGCAACAAGCTCAAATATAAAAGTACAAGTGTAAGACAAAAAGAATCTTACAACTAGAACCTAAGCCTCTCAACAATAATTAAAAGATGATACCAATTTGAGAGCCTAGAATGAACGTGAATGCCTTGACAATGTGTGAAGAAATCACGTCGATGTGCTTGCAAAATCGTAGAGAGATTGATAGCAGCAAACTATTCCTTCTTCAAAATATTGTGAGAATATGAAATATAGCTCTAGAATTTTTCTTCTCTATTTCTCATATGCAAACTAAGGGTCCAAGGATTTATTTATAGAGTTTAGGACCTCAAGGATTCGTCTATTAGACGTTAGGGTTTAAATCCCAACGTTCACATTGACAAAATAAACTTTCTAGCCGTTCTGTTTTGAGCCAACGGCTAGTAGGTACCGGTACTAAAGTACTTGTACCGATACTAGCAACTCACTGCCACCAGTACATTAGTCCTGGTACCGGTACTCATCATTGGTACCGGTACTTGTGACTCCCAGGTTTGAAATTCCTTGGGCACAGTAACTTACCTGTACTGGTACTCATTATGGTACCGATACTTGTAAGATTCAGGCCAGAAATAGGGCTTCAACTTGTGGCCAACATGTACCGGTACTTGTTGTTCACAGTTTGAGATGAATTCTCAAACCTGTACCTTGCAAATACCAGTACTGATGAACAGTACCGGTACTTGCTTACAAGTACATGTTTTAAGTGTTTTAATTCATTACATACTTTGAAAATGTTTGCAATATAAATCCTAATTTATCTCTAATTGATTTTATGATCTAAGTTATGATTCTTTATTAAGAGGCATATACAATCTATAAATATAAAATCTAAACTAGAGAAACTAAAGGTCAAAGAAGATCTTCTCCTCCTCGACTCTTCCTTGTCATCTTGCCTCCTTCTTATCATGATCTTCTCCTTTTCATCAAGCCTCCATCATTTCCTGTTTGCCTTGCTTCTTCACCTAAATCTGAAAAACATTTAATGGCAAACATTAATCCATAATAATTTTGTTAACACCAAAACAAGATGTGGAACAAGGTTCCAACACAATGGTGATGGTAACTTATAACCTACCTCCTTGGCTGTGTATGCGATCATCATTTATGATGTTAACATTGTTGATCCCAGGCCTAAAGTAACTTGGAAATGCCATAGATATATACTTGCGACCATTGGTGGATGAATTAAAACTATTGTGGAATAACGATATTCAGACATATGACACAGGAAAGAAAGAATTCTTTATAATGCGTGCTGCATTGCTATTGACTATCAATGACTTTCCAACATATGCAAATCTGTCTGGATGAAGTACAAAAGGAAAATTGGCATGTCCAATTTCTATGGATGACACACATCATCTCCGATTGCCTAAAAGCAACAAGTCATGTTACTTGGGTCACCGCAAATTCCTTCCAATTGACCACAGATGGCGAACAGCACAGTTCAAAGATAGATTTCATGGCAAATCTTCTCAATATTCCTCTAGGAATCCAAGAAATAAGCTAAGCACAGATTCTATTATTTTTTCAGGAGTAACAATAATGTAGAAGTTGCAGGAACTTGAAAATATAAGATTGCAATGTCTTTTTAAAAAAAACCTTACTACATTAAAGAATTCAGGCTTTAAGAAAAAAAGCATTTTCTTCATGCAACTCAAATATTGGAAAGATCTGACAATTCATCACAACCTAGATGTGACAACCCAAGTCCCTCCAAACAACAAAACCCGAGTTACCATGTGCTAACAACTAGCACGAACACCTGTAGGATCGCAGACACCCAACATAAAGCCATAAAACATCAATAGCCAGCATTCATTCATAATGCATTAAATGAAAAAAAACTAAAGTGCTAACAATATAATTAAAATTCACCCTAAAGTAGAAATTAAAAAGAGTCTTATATAGCTACAAAGAAAATAGGAAATAAAATTGTAATAGCGGAAAGAAAAATTACTGCTACGAGCCACTGGCTTAATACAGACCATCTCCTCATGTAGGACCTGGTTCCACGGAAGCCTAACCGATAACAGTCGTTGCACTCAACTACTCA
Organism: Thalassia testudinum; assembly: GCA_037157565.1. Lineage (NCBI taxonomy): Eukaryota > Viridiplantae > Streptophyta > Magnoliopsida > Alismatales > Hydrocharitaceae > Thalassia > Thalassia testudinum. Next base: position 59,733,112 of record JAZHRO010000013.1, on the reverse strand, counting down.
GCAACACCTGAGTACAAAACCCAAGACAAAACGTTAGTGAAAACTGAGAAGAGTAGAACAATTAAGCGTGTAACCCAAGTAACAGAGTACAGGAAAAAAGGCACTATGTTAAGAGTTCATCCGTTTACAATTTATTTCATATCCAATTTCATTTAGGCAATTTGCCGATATTCTTATTGTTCTCAACTTGTCAATCGACGTCTTGCGGCGTAAGAACGGTATAATCCACCCTTCCTGTCGGGAGGATTGCTTATACCCATCGAGTCGCCACGCTTCATCACCTGGGGTCATCACAAAAAGGGGTGGCAACTACGTTGTATAGCGTAAACACGTACAAGCGCTGTGTACGCTAAACCACAGACAACCAATGACCCATCCACCGACCTTGAAGAACCACTCCAAGCCTCGAGCTCTGCAATTCGCTATCCTAGTCGACTGCTGAGCCTAACCAAAGAGTCATAGGGAAGTCAGCACTCCCCAAACCAACCCCTAAACCTGATCCAGAAAGACCCAAAGCCACAACCCAAAACCTGACAAGTAGAGGGGTTGAAAACTAGTTATCGAATCCTTTTATTTCCCAACATATATGTCGTATTATATAACCAATTTCCAAATTACTGTATCTCTTATTTTGTCAAGTCATAAAATCCGTAATAATTTTGTATTACTAATTCAGGATTAAGAATTATTCACATTATCTTCCAACTTATCCACTTACAAGTAGTTTCAACCTTGTGGCAGTGGTCCCACATTATTTAGAAATTACTTAAGACAGCAGAACTTCTTTTACAGAAAATAGAGTTCGTTTTATGCATGCAATAACAAGGGTACATGTGATCATGCGATAACAAGGGTTCATGCATGCATTACACGATAGAGCATCCCCATTGGTTACAGGGTTTCCCCCACCCGACCTTCATTATCACTACAGTTCCAAGTAGACCAGAATGTACAAATTGAGACCTTAAGTCTACTAATTTTAGCCTAATTTATGCCTTGTATTTCACTTGAATTAGAAGTTGATTTGATTGTGACCTAATTTGGAGGTTGATTGACCCACAATATAGGTCAACTTCACCTGCCCTATCTTAAAAAGAATAAGGATGAATTCTAGCTCAAGACCCAAAAATCACCCTTATTTGACTCTCAAGCCATTAGGTCCACAATTTTTAAGGTTCAAGTGAAAATAGAACCAAATTTTAGGGCTTAAGTGATTAGTTCTTTTCAAGCAGGAGCTTAGGTAGCACACAAATGCAGAAGGGCTAATTTCCTTTAATTCAGGAAATCAAGGTAGGAATTTTTAAATAGAATCACCTCAAGCTTCAATCAGATATGAAAAATTTTTTTGCAAATCAAGAAACTTGCCTCTTTAATGATAATTACTATGAAAATAAGGCAGGTGACTCCTAATTAGTTTTGTTTCCTTTTTATCTTCCCAAGATTAGGAGGTTAATTAGGGAAGAAAAGAGAATTTACCTACCCCGCGAGTGGTTGTTTGGCGCGGAAGATCGCCTCGTGATGTACCTCGCAAAATCAGAAGAAATCCAATAGGGCAAGTTAGTACTCAAATATAATCAAATAAAATAAAGAATAGAGGTGAATTGCACGTTGCTCCCCGGTAACGGCACCAAAATGTTGATAGGGCTAGATAAGAGTTTTAAAGTCATCTCGTTGTAGTAAAATCTCCTAAACAGCTCAATCAACAAATACAATTTATAACTCGAATGTCTATAATGAAGTCTGAGGTCGAACACAGGAAGCAAGTATTGCAATTCACACGCTAATCGAGATAAATATATAAATGAGTACAAGAAATTAAGCCAATAATGATATTCAATGAATAATCTCTACTTAAAACTGATATTCAATGCATAATATGAGTATATCAAGAGTTTAAGAAAACAAAAAGAGATCTAAGATGAAATAATGGTGATTTAGATCACCAATTGTTAGCCTTAACTAAGCATATATTCAACTACTCAAACTGATATTCAACCATGCAACTTAGATGCTTAAATATTCCAACAGTACCAGCATCAAACACAAATCAGACGTCACCTTTATAAGTCAGACAACTTAACTTCACAGCACCTCAGCAGAACACAAGGCTCTCTCAAGAGCCTTTCAGAGACCATGGCTTCTTCGTCTTCTTTTTTCCTTCTTCAAGCACGGCCTCTCTTCCTCTTTCTCTTCTCAAAGCCTTCTCCTCTTCTCTTTTCTTTCTTCTCTTCTTACACACAAGAGTCTTCACAAGCTTTCCAGTGGCTAAGTGTTGGGAGGTTTCCCTGAAGAGCAAAACCCTCCCCTCCTCCACTCTCTCTTTCTTTCTTTCCTTCCTCTCCTCTTCTCTCAAATACAGGTTGTAACCAGGTATTCCGGTCAGAGCAATATCGAGTCCAAGGCTACTGGCATGTATGGTAGCCGAGGAGAGAAGGGTTAGGCAGGTTGGGCATGTGTAGGTGAAGGGGACCTCACCCTCGGCGTCTGAGAAGATAAGCCTTGGGCTCAAAAATAATATATGTGCTATCAAGTGCTTTTCCTCACCCAATGTAGGACTAAATCCCACAAGGCTTCTCCTCGCACAGCTGCTGGAGCTGTCTTCGCTAATTGGAGTCGTAGTTGCGCCTTCTTCTCCCAATTGAGAATCTGGGAGTTTGGAGGTGTTGATTCCGCACCACCTAGAGGTGCAGGTGTGTGTAGATGCTGTTGGAATGCGATTTCAAGGTCACGTGAGGCTCCATCAATGACGGCCGAAGGACCTGTACCTGAAACACAAAAGAAGGCCCGGCTATGTCAAACTTGCTTAGGAGGTTGATCGTGATGCGGCGAGTGCAACAGTGGGTGCGGCAGAGTGCAAGGAGGCATGTGTGATTGTGGCAATGTCAGAAAGTGAGTGCAAAGGTGGAGGTGTTCGGTGGGTGGTTTGGGTGAGTGAAAGAGGAAATTAGTTGAGGAGTTTTGTGCAGGGATGAGTGGCGAAGGTTGTGGAGTAGGTAGCGAGATGTTTGGAGGTGTGTGGTGTGAGATGGACCTCACCGAAGGTGTGGCTGGAGGTGGAGATGAAGGTGGTTGGCGACAGCGTCGACTGTTGAAACTAAGATAAAAAGGGAGAGAATTAACGTAAGGATCTAAGGGAACCTAGCTAACCTAAATCTAATAGATGAAAGGGAGTATCCGCGTCGATTTTGTCAGGTCGGCGATGGAGAAGACAAAATCTCCAGTGGTGAAGGAGCGGCGAGGAAGACGAGATAGATGGCATCTACCGGTATTGCGAGATGTGGACGAATGTGGGGAAGAAGGATCCACTCGCTATAGTCTGTTAGGGTGGACTAAGAAGGTGATTGGAGGGCTTGCCGGGGTTGGCAAAGAAGGAGGTCGAGGAGAAGGGAAGAGGGGGTATCCGGCCTACAAACCAAGTTAAGGAGGTAAGGTAGGCTTCCTAGGTTCTTTTATAGGCCCTAAGGGGGAGTTCCAAACTTGGAAACCAAGCTTACAACTCCATGGTTTTCGCAAAAGTAGGACATGTGAACCTTGAAAAGGTTCGCATGAGGATTTGGGCACGAATTAAGATTCATAGCTGGTCCCATTTGGAAGGGAATACGTCAAGGAATCTCCTTTCAAATTTGGGATTGTTTGATTGAGAAACGAGCCAGAAAATCTCGCTTGAATCTCACTGATGAGTTGCAACTATTCCTAATGGCGACAAGGACCTAGATGTGAAGGAGATGACAAAGTTAGGGGGGTCCCTGCAATAGATTTTGAAAGCTAGGGATTCAAGTGAGAGAAGAATTAGACTGGACCAAAATACAAAATAGGTAAGATGATCTTTGATTAGGCCCAAATTTTGGTATAAACCTAATTTGGACCCAAGAAATCTGATGGTGAAGTTGGATTTTGGTTTTGACTAAGTTTGACTAGGTAATTTATGAAGAAACCCAAATTAGGGCAACTGTCCAACTAAGACTCTATTTTTAGTCAAAATGGGTACCAATGGCAAATCCAAGGTACCAAACCTTATAGAATATTTTTATATGATTTTTAAAAGGTTTAGGTGAATTTTATCCTGACCAGAACCTCAGTTAATTAAGTCAGAAATTAGGATTTCGGATGTCCATTAACCCTTGAAATGCGTGAAAACTCGTTTCTGTTTGCATGAACCCACTTATTAGATATTTATGATCATTTAACCTTTAATTAACCCCTAGAAAATCCTGTGATTGCTCTGCATTTAGGTTATACTGTTAAAACTATAGATTTAACCATGTTTTAATACATTTCTCTTAGAATGAATATGCAGTGAGTTATGGCTCTTTGACTATTATGTAATAGCATTTATCAATGGATTATGACTAATTAAAGCTAGATATGAATGATGATGACATTATCATCAGCTGTACACACACATATATCCCTCCTGGTGCACTTGCATAGTCCCTTTTTACTAGGAAGGGGAAGAAGTCAGTCATCCCTAAGTTTGTGACATTAGCCAAGCCTGAGGATGAGGTTGACAATCATGACTGTTGAACGTGTTACGAAGCTACGCTAACGTGTTCGGTTTTGGAAAACCTGTCGTTATAGTTCGAAAGCGAAGGATTCGTGTTCAACAAATAAAATTTATACCGAAATTAAAATTCCGGGTCGAACACAGGGAGGCGAACGTTTGATTTAAAAACTTCGCGTTTCATTTTTATTTTGTCACGAAGAAATTCAATTTAAACTATCTAAGTATCTACAACAAATAAGAGAGAGAGAAAAAATACTATACATGGAAATCAAAATGAGATGTAGAATAGACAAGGAATTTATCATAAAAGAGTTCGTTCGTTACAACTAGAAAACATAAAACAATTACTCTAGAAAGCATTAAAAGAATGGAGGGAGAAATGTCCTCCTCGACGATCGCTCGGAGGACGAATAGACTACTCTAGAAAGCAGTAAAAAGAATAGGGAGAGAGAATCCTCCTCGACGGTCGCTTGGAGGACGAGCCGGACGGGACGACGCCTGGACGAAGGAGAACGAAGCGGGACGAAGGAGGACGAAGCAGAAGAACGGGAACGAAGCAGCACGCCGTCGTCATCGCGGGATCCACTTCCGAAGGGGGACGAAAATTTGGACTTTATCTCGAGAGAAGCATCCCGGGTGTGGGACAAGCTTCTCTTGAGCTTTGGAGAGGTAGAGAGGAGAAGGAAGGGATGAAAATTTCGTATGGAGGGGGTCTCCTTTTATAGTTGCAAGGAGTGGGGGCAAAATGGACATTACATCTTCAAAATAATAAATAAGGGGTCTTTAGTGACGGATAAAACCGTCGCTAAAGCCCTCAACGTGGGCGTAGCCGCCGCGCCCACGCGTGCCCACTCGGCTGCCCGCGCGTAACGCCTACGCACGTCGCTTGATTTTCAGCCGTCCGATCGCGAGATCGGACGGCTTAGATCGCGTCCGCGCCCGCTGCGTAGCGCGCCCGCCCGCGTGCGATCGCGCGTTACGCCCGGCGTGCAATCGCGCGTCGTCCTGATTGAGCGCGCGCAGCCGTTGGATCTTCATCTGACGCTCGTGCGCGCCCGCGCCTTCCACCCCCTCACCGCGGCTCGAACCCGCGACCTCCGCTTCGCCCGCAGCTGCGTCGCCGCTGCGCTACGCGGGCGAAATGGTCGCTCGGACGTTTTTAAGCGCGAGCGACCGCAGCCGTTGGATCGAGATCCAACGGCGGAGAGGAGACGGTGCGCGGTCTTCACCAGACGCATGCGGCCGATTGGGTGGCTGAGATGGCGCCACGTGGCGCCATCTTGGCCGTCCATCTTCTGGAAGTTGTAGATGGTGCCACGGATGTCGGATTGACTCGATTTTTGTGTCGTTGGGCTGCGATCGTCGATCCGAATTCATCCGTGTGGTCGGATTTGCCATCTGAAGTGCGGATTTACACCATCCTGGCCCTTGATCTTCTAGGGTTCCCCGGTCTCTATCTGATGCTACGGATGCCTGATTAGGGCGATCTTGGAGTCGTTGAACTCCAATTGTCACCCTGATCATATCCATACGGTTGGATCTTTCATCCGAGGCCCCGATAAAATATTTGCCCTGTCCAAGCACATAAAAGGAGATAATTAACCTCCATTTTATTCAAACTACTCTAAATGCAAGATGATGCATGTAATGCAATATTTATATCATGAAATGCAATCCTATGCTTAAGAACATGCATAAATAGACATTTTAAGTAGTGTAAATGTGTTTACATCATACCCCCATGCCTATCTTTTGCTAGTCCCTAGCAAAAACTATATGCTATTTATAAAAGAATTAGGTTAGATTATTTGGACCTGAGTTATTTTCAATCATTAAGAAATTGTCTACTTAAGAACTGAACTTTCAAAGACACAACAATGCCCGGGTATCAGCCAAAATGTAGACCGCCTCAAGCCTCGCCTTATTCAAAGAAAAATTTCTTTTTCTGTTTTTACTCTCTTTTTTTTTTTTGGATTTTCAAATTTTAGGGTTTAAGAGTGGCTTTCTACGGCCATTCAACTCACCCAAGATTTGATGAGAACCCTAAGTTTTAAGCATCTTATTGTGATTGTGATAGACTCGTTGACCGGCAATTAGAACGGACTTCGGATTTCTACGCCTCTAGGTGACCTCAAAAAGAATTCTGCCTAAAGGTGTATCTTTACAACCGGTAGCTTTCTCCCTACTTTTATTATTATTTTTTTAACGGGGTCAACACAAGGGTGAATCCAGTGTATATCTCCCCGGTTTATTCTACTTCTCCGCTTCTTCCTAAGTGTTTTGGGAATTTTTAGTGCATTTTCTGAGCTGGGTTCTGGACAACCGGTCGATGAGCTGTTACCACCGACAACTTGCCAGCCATACTCGTGCGGCGAAGTGTGGCTTATTTCTTTTTGTTCTTTTCTCCTTTTTGATTTTTTTTTTTTTTTTTTTTTTTAAGTAGGTGGCTTCCCTGGTCTAAGATTTACCTAAAGGCAGCAAAAAGAGAAAGGTCAGTGACTGGGCTCTGGACAACCTACCTATGGGCTGTTACCCACGATAACTTGCCAGCCATATCACCCTAGAAGGTTCATTAGCTACCCAATTTCCATTAAAATCGCCAAATAACGAGTCAGTGCAAAGAAAGTATGTAGATGCTTAAGACTCAAAATTCCCTCACATCAGAGGGCGGGTTGATAAGTCGTGTACTTATCACCCAAACTTATTTACTCCAATTAAAATAAAATTCAAGTTGGCGAGAACTCGAAAAACAAATCCACATTTTAGTGGATATACGGGCTGATTAAGTCCAAAGACCTGAAGGGTCTTTGTGTTCAGAACATAATATAGTATTTCTTAAGATCGAAAATTTTCTTAAACCCAAATTCTCTTTCCTAATTTTGATTTTTTTTTTATATAAAATAAAACAAATCTACGGAGCTGACGAATGAATTCAAAGATAAATATCCATCCCCCCATGCCTATCTAATGCAATGTCCTCATTGTATTAAAAAGACATAAAATAGAGTGGAAAAGCGTAGAAAGCACCTGAATTGCGTGGATATCGGGTCCGCTCCGAGATGAAAATGAAAAAGAACTGTATATGTGCTGAGTTTAGTGCCTTCAGCTAGGCACACTATACAAAGAAAAGAAATGAAGAATTCACATGTGCAGGTTAGAATTAGAATGAACAGAAGAATCCTCTGACCTATCAGCAGAGGTCCACAGATGTGGACCAGATTGTGGTGTAGACCCATCCCCCATAATCGAGAATATCTTAGGTTCTGGATAAAAATTACCCAAAACCTAAAATCAGAATGCAAGCGGGGTCGAGCCTGCGATTTGTGAGGATGCAACCCAAGGCCAAAATGTCGGGTTACAGAGAATTGAAGCTCAAAAGGATAATCGTTAAATGTGTGCTTGAGTTTGACATCCTCGAAACAAATGTCGTAAGGGTTCTGATTTGATGGTTTCAGCTTAAAAGGAACCCTTCTACTCAATCTTCCATTTCCTCCAAAATTAACTTCCCAAATTAGAACTTCCCCGCTCCTATCCTCCTCATTAAGTGTATCAAATTCCAGGACATCTTGTATATTCATCACCCCGTCTGGAATCTCCAAGTCTAAATGATGTGGCAGAATCAAAATTGACTTAGGTCTAATTATCTCAGAATTAGAATCATCAATAAGCTCAACAGGGTGTAACTGATAATCAGGGCATTGAATTGATTCCTCCAGAAAATGCGATTCTGGATCTGTATCGTGTGCCCTAATAAGATCAGTTTCCTCAGTTATTGGGCTATCAAATGATCTATCAGATTCCTCAGGCCCAATCGTCTCAAAAAAATCGTGATCTGATAACTCGTGTGAGACTTCGCAACTTGAATCTTCACCATCAGGATCCGTATCAATGTATGTCCCAAAATCATTTGTCACTTTGCGTTCCAAGGAGACATACGTTTCCTCGTAACCCGGCTCAGGGATTTCAGGTGAAGAAATTAAATCATCCTTAATTGGTTGTTTTAATTCAATCTGGTCAGCTTCGTAACACGTGTCCCCCCCAACAGGTGCCTGAGCGGGTTCTGTCATTGGCTTTCCTGAAGAGAGTTCATCCTGGGAATTATTCCAAGATTGAATCAAAGCAACCACGAATCTCATCCTCAATTTCGCTAATTTCCCAAGTAGAAACTCACCCGGGTTCTTATCCTTAACATCCTGGAGCCAATCCAACAAAGACTTATTTAAATCATCAATCATTTCAATCAGGGGCTCCAATCTCTCAATGCAAGGTATTGGCTGAACTTCTAAAGATTGTATGATATTCCTCAAGTTAGCCAGAACCTTATCTTGAACCTGATTAACCTGAACCAAATGAGTTGGTTCAGGGTTGGGCGGGTTTGACATCAATGTAGAGGAATTAACGAATTGAGATTCGTTATACCCATCCTGATAATAGGTCATTTCAGATTGTTCAAAAGATGGAGATGACCTAAAGGCAGTGAAATCAGAGGATGGGTAAGGATCAGTGTATCCTTCTTGATTGTAGATCGCATTAGGTTGTTCATGAAAGGAGGACGATCTATAATCGATGCAACTCTGAGAAGGATAGAATTGAGAATCAAAGTGTTCAGGGTTAGACCCTAAACACGGGGGTCCGAAATTGTATCCCCAATCCGAATTATCCCAACTAACTGATGGTCGATTACAATACGAGTTGGGATAATTGTCATGTTGAGGATAATTTACAACAGGAGGGAAAGAGCGGGAATGCGTGAAATATGTGGAAGGATTCATGAGACACGGGAGGAAGAAAGGTGCCCTGCAATACAAACAATCAAACCTGTCCTTAAATGGGTTAGCCTACAGACCTACAGACTCCCAAAATCCGTCTTGAGATAAAGGAACGATTTGATCTACTTCTGTCTGTTCAATCCAACCAGTTAGAAGGAGGGACTGGGGAGAAGGTTCTTCCTTCGGCTTGCGCCTCCGGTTCCTAGTGTACCCCCCAGCCGCGATCGTTTGACTCTGCTCCCCTAGCTAGACATCAGATTGAACAGTAGAAACGGACTAATCGAAAATAATCTCGTTCTGAGTTCTGAAGAGCGAGTCCAATCCTTAAGGCCAACGTCTACTCTGTTTTATTTAGGGCTAGGTTTGAATGTGCTTTGGAATGTGATGGGCTCTTTAAATGGGTTGTGCCCTTAATGATTGATTGCTTTGTGTGTGCGTGCACAACCAGTGGTTTTCAAGCAAGATTATTTTTAATGTGGTGAATTTTAAGGTTCAAATCTTGCTCAGTAGCTTTTAGGATTCAACTTTAGGTGTTTTCAATCAAGTTTCATTGGCACACCAGGTTTTGCAAGCACAGGTGAAGATATTTTCCTTTAAAGTTTAAAAAGAATGTGGAGTGCCTGGTAGATCCCTAAGAGTTGAACCTAATTGGCAACTACTTGATGAGTTGATTTTATTTGAAGTGGTGCGGCCCAATCAACTCAAAAAATTGGCCTCAAATGCACCACTAAGTTAGGCACACAAAGATGGTTAACTTAGAATGATTTCTACTCTTTTATGTGTTACTTTATGTGTACTGGTCCCACAGATCAGAACCCAGTTGAGTAGAAACAAATCAATTCAGTTAAGTGCCTTTAAATGTGGGTGTACATTGTGTATTTGTTGAAAATTACCCCACAAAATTATCTTTTTACTTTTTTTTTATATAAATAAAGGTGGAATGAATGTGAGTGAGAATCCAAACAACCAAACTATTCCTAGGATTTATGCAAACGCCTAGGTTAATTGGAATTTGGATTCAATGTGGCGAATGAAATCTATGGAGGGGGAAAGAATGGGTGATAACTTACAAAACCTTTCACAGCACTTTACTCCAATCTACCGCTTTTGCTTGCCTCAAAAGAGTACCTGCAATTACAATAAGAAAGGAGAAAAGTGAGGTAAATGATTTGTAAGTTACAAAACGTGAAGAGAAATCAAAGATCGTTGCCTCCCCGGCAACGGTGCCAAAATGTTGAACGATTTACGAAGCTACGCTAACGTGTTCGATTTTGGAAAACCTGTCGTTGTAGTTCGAAAGCAAAGGATTCGTGTTCAACAAATAAAATTTATACCGAAATTAAAATTCCGGGTCGAACACAGGGAGGCGAACGTTTGATTTAAAAACTTCGCGTTTCGTTTTTATTTTGTCACGAAGAAATTCAATTTAAACTATCTAAGTATCTACAACAAATAAGAGAGAGAGAGGGAGTAAGAGAGAGAGAAAAAATACTATACATGGAAATCAAAATGAGATGTAGAATAGACAAGGAATTTATCATAAAAGAGTTCGTTCGTTACAACTAGAAAACATAAAATAATTACTCTAGAAAGCATTAAAAGAATGGAGGGAGAAATGTCCTCCTCGACGATCGCTCGGAGGATGAATAGACTACTCTAGAAAGCAGTAAATCTATACTAGAAAGCAGTAAAAAGAATAGGGAGAGAGAATCCTCCTCGACGGTCGCTTGGAGGACGAGCCGGACGGGACGACGCCTGGACGAAGGAGAACGAAGCGGGACGAAGGAGGACGAAGCAGAAGAACGGGAATGAAGCAGCACGCCGTCGTCATCGCGGGATCCACTTCCGAAGGGGGACGAAAATTTGGACTTTATCTCGCGAGAAGCATCCCGGGTGTGGGACAAGCTTCTCTTGAGCTTTGGAGAGGTAGAGAGGAGAAGGAAGGGATGAAAATTTCGTATGGAGGGGGTCTCCTTTTATAGTTGCAAGGAGTGGGGGCAAAATGGACATTACATCTTCAAAATAATAAATAAGGGGTCTTTAGTGACGGATAAAACCGTCGCTAAAGCCCTCAACGTGGGCGTAGCCGCCGCGCCCACGCGTGCCCGCTCGGCTGCCCGCGCGTAACGCCTACGCACGTCGCTTGATTTTCAGCCGTCCGATCGCGAGATCGGACGGCTTAGATCGCGTCCGCGCCTGCTGCGTAGCGCGCCCGCCCGCGTGCGATCGCGCATTACGCCCGGCGTGCAATCGCGCGTCGTCCTGATTAAGCGCGCGCAGCCGTTGGATCTTCATCTGACGCTCGTGCGCGCCCGCTCGCCCGCGCCTTCCACCCCCTCACCGCGGCTCGAACCCGCGACCTCCGCTTCGCCCGCAGCTGCGTCGCCGCTGCGCTACGCGGGCGAAATGGTTTTTAAGCGCGAGCGACCGCAGCCGTTGGATCGAGATCCAACGGCGAAGAGGAGACGGTGCGCGGTCTTCACCAGACGCATGCGGCCGATTGGGCGGCTGAGATGGCGCCACGTGGTGCCATCTTGGCCGTCCATCTTCTGGAAGTTGTAGATGGTGCCACGGATGTCGGATTGACTCGATTTTTGTGTCGTTGGGCTGCGATCGTCGATCCGAATTCATCCGTGTGGTCGGATTTGCCATCTGAAGTGCGGATTTACACCATCCTGGCCCTTGATCTTCTAGGGTTCCCCGGTCTCTATCTGATGCTACGGATGCCTGATTAGGGCGATCTTGGAGTCGTTGAACTCCAATTGTCACCCTGATCATATCCATACGGTTGGATCTTTCATCCGAGGCCCCGATAAAATATTTGCCCTGTCCAAGCACATAAAAGGAGATAATTAACCTCCATTTTATTCAAACTACTCTAAATGCAAGATGATGCATGTAATGCAATATTTATATCATGAAATGCAATCATATGCTTAAAAACATGCATAAATAGACATTTTAAGTAGTGTAAATGTGTTTACATCAATGACCCTGACCAGGACAAAGGTGATGGGGACGACGTACAGGACTCCAATGATGGTGACGACGAGGAGGGGGACGAAGGGGAGGACGAGGTGGATGCTGAGGTTGGCCAACCTGAGGTTGACATAGACGCTGATCAGGTAGGGCCCAGTACTATTAGTAAGTAAATTGTTATATATTTTCCATATTTTAAAAGTTTTAAATTTTGTATTTACTCTTTATTCATAATACTATTGTAATTATCAATTTCAGTGAAGAAAAAAGGAAGAGGCCCGACGAGAAATAGGGACTTGGAGGCTATACCAGAGGGCACGAGGGTGAAGGTGAAGATCACCCCTGGTGGAGAAGATCTCAACTACCCTCCATTTAGCAGTAGGCTCTCCAAGGTTGTGAAGAGTATCATCCCCCTCTCTTGTTTTGATTGGCGGATTATTCCAACAAAGCTTAAGAGGGAGATCATCGTCACTTAGAGATAATTAATATATATTGAGGTTTATATATATTTCTTTTAATGTGATTTGATGTATATAAATGTTTAATTTGTAAGCAATCTTCGATTGGAGGGATGATCCTAACGTCTCTAAGTATATCCTCACTATGTCGAGGCATCATCGAGACTAGAGACTTCATATGAAAAAAGCAATAACAAAAAAAAATTTTAATTTCTTTGATATATACATTTGAATTATATAATTTATTTTTTTTGTTATTGAGTATTTTGAGAATAGATTATATGAAGAGGCCTTAAGGAATGTGCCTCCTTTCATATTGCCAAAGGTATGGAAGGATTATTGTCAACATTAAAGGAAACTTGAGACGGAGGCAATTAAATAATTGTTATGCCTTAAAATTTAATTATAATTAATTTATTTAATAATAAATATATATAGCTATATTTTCTATAGGATCAGGCGAATAAAAACAAGGCCAATAGGGCCTAATCTTCACCGTAGACTCATGTCTTAGGTCGGATGAGTACTGATAAACTCAAGACAAGATATGTAAGTACATTTCATATTTATTTATATTTCTAATTAACATATAACTTTAAATTATTAACTATCTTTTATATCTACTTAATTTTAGGTAAGTAGACATGGCGGTACCCAATTAGATCGTCTTGAAATATATGAGATCACTCATAACAAGATTATAGACGACAGGCACACATGGATTCGCAAGATCTACCAAGCCAACAATGTAAGTTATTTCTTTTTAATTATTTGAATTTAAATTTCATTTCAGTTGAACATATTACTTAGATAAAAATGTAATTAGGGAGAAATGTACAATTTAGTCCATCCACCTCCGCCTACAGATGAGAATTCTGTGACCCAGCAGCCTCCTATGACACCTGAGGAGGCTTTCCGGACAGTCATGCCTCCGGAACATGGTGGATTTGTTCGCAGTGGAGGTAGGAGCCCTACACTCACCACTTAGTGTAGATGTAAGGGATCGTCTAGTGCGTCTTCTGTTGAGGTGGAGTAGCTAAGGTCGCAGGTACAGCGGACTCAGAGGCAGTTGACCGACATGACCAGAGAGCTGCAAGCTGCTAGAAAGGAGATCCGCCAGCAAAGATAGGATTTCAAGGAGCAGATGGAACAGTAGGCGCAGTAGGCAAAGATGATGGTCATACTTCGAGGTGGTGGTGGATCTGATCACAGTAGCTTCCATTATCCTGCACGTCGTGGTTAGATGACGATTTTGACATCGGAGGTGCTGGTCATGGTATTTGCGTAAGAGTTTAGCTCGCATCTTTTCTTTATATTTCTTATTTTTATCTATGTAGTGTTACTCTTTTGTAAACATTTTCTAAGTTAATTTGTAATAATGTAATGCTTATTTCCTATTATATTTGTTCTATTGAATGTTATATATGTGCTATTAGATGTTATATAGGTTAATTTAAATGTTACATTTAATCACTATTGGTAAAATCTAATAAATTTAAAATCTATTTATATTTTGCGATGGTTATTAAAACCATCGCAAAAGGTACATTAGCAACAGTTTTACAACCGTCGCCAAAGTTAGAGAATAACCCGTCACTCCTCGCAGCCCATTTTTTGCAATGTTTATTCAACTGTTGCAAAACTATAGTAGCAATGGTTTCAAAATAACTATCGCCAATAATAGTTTTCGGCAGTTATTTAATAACCGTTGTGAAAGTGGTTTAACTTCAGTTCTAAATCGTCGCAAAAGAAAGTTAACCACGACGGACAGGGTCAGTATTATTAGAGGCAGTTAATATTAATAACCGTTGAGAAAAAATATTTGCTTCGCATCTTTCCACGACGTTAATTTGAGATAATTTTATTACTTTTGACGACATTTTTTAACCAATGTCAAAAGTAATTTTTCTTGTAGTGAATCTTGTAGCAACATGTCATGCTATTATTGTTGCCACACTTATGATCACCTTGCCTCCGCGTACATCTTGATGGTTAAGCCAAAACCCCTCGGTCTACTCACTAACTCTCTATTTCAAGATCGGCTTCGCTTTACGGGGCACAAGTCGACTGAGCTGTTCTCGAGGTTCCATCAGAATCATATATAATTGGAAGCACCTGTTGGAATCTTCTTGAGGATCAATTAATCCGACCCACTAGAGATAAAAGATTAGAGTTTTGTCTTGTATATTAAAAGACAATGCACTTTATATACAGATCGATGCTTGTAAGACTTACCAATTAACAAGCATTTCTGTGAATTCCAACTCAACGCGTCAAGTGGCGAATTATTTACAGTCTCGAAGGACGAGGGCCATCTCAAACCCACCGTGATCGACATTTCTCGAACGGATCCAAATTAGGGAGTACTGTCCCCACGAGACAACGCGGAAGGACAGACACGAAGAATTCCTGCTGGCGAAAACCCATGCCAAAACAAGCATCTCAACGCCACTTCCACGCTACTTTCACCTTCAGACACCAAACCCAAACCCCCCACCCCCCCCACGGTTAAAAAAGAAAACTTGCGTAAACAAGAGCGCACATCTCTCCAACCCAACATATTGCTCAGAATGCACGTGTCGAAGCTCCCCGGAAAAATGCCACAATCCCTTCCAACCTCCCCCACTGTTGTATGGACATAACAACACAGCATGCACCTCACAAGCACCCTACCCTCTCTCCGGCCCTCATTCGCGAATCCCAGTCCTTCATCAGAAAGAAACAAAGAAGACACGTCAGTTGACAGCACGGCACATGCACCCGAACACAAAGGGTGAAAAAAATAAACAAAAATAAGGAGAAAGGAAAGCTCAAAATACCCTCCATTTTGTTTCAATATTTTCACAGATCAAAACCCTCTAATTCATGCATATACAATGGTTTAGTTTAGAATAGTGGAGGATGCCATTCTCAAGGCAAGTAGAGGTGGTTGTGGCACTTGCAGCGCCATGCCTCCGGGTAGTACTCGGCGATGACGGCCCTGCCAGGGGACACCGGCACGTGAACCGCCCTGCACGGGGTGCAGCTGCCGCACTTGGATGCGCACCGCGGCGGGTAGGACCCGGGCCCTCCCCTCATATGCAGTTGCCCCCTCTTGGCCACCACCCCACCTTCCTGCAAGCCACCACCACCCAACCATCACTGCTTATATCTTATTTCCCGCATATGCTTATGCAATATTCGTGTCCCTACTCGTAATTGCGTGCATGAATACAAAAAATGTGCCCAAAATTTTCTATATTTCGTACTTTTTTTACGTTATTAGGGTGATTTGGGCAAAGGTTTACCACTTATCAACACAACTTCCAATGTTTGCAGCTCTTTTTGGAGGTAAATTAACTTGCCTAAGGAAATGCAGATGGAGGGTTGAGATTGTTAGTTCCAATAAGTTGAGGATCATCGTTTGCAAATTTGATTCGGTGCACTTCTCAAGGCTCTTGGACGATGTTGACAAACAGGTAAGAACTTCAGGAGCTTTTCGTAAATTGTCCTCGACGTTTTAGCGGAATTAATGATAGTTTGTTTCGGCTCGTTGGTGATCGCATGTGGAGTTAAAAGTAGGTAGGGTACAACACAGATGTCTGAACTTCCTATCATAATTGGCATGCCGAATTTTGTCTTCTTTGAGATAATAGAAAGTTTACGAATAAGGACTTCGACCTTGTCGTGTTTTTCGTTGATAATTGATTATCTAATAGACAAACAGAAACTTCCAAAGGGTCATGAAATGCGTGAGGAAATTGGCCATAAAAATGAGGTGCCACCACTAAAGGTATCCTAAGGGTTTTTTTTACGTCGTGAAATATCCTATACTTTTAGGGGATATCCCAGGTTTACAATAAACTTATATTTTACCTTAAATTTAAATTTTCTCAAACTTAAATGTAGATGAGAAATAAGTTATCATATACTCTGATCTCTTGAAATCCACCCCTCACCCCCATTCCCCTCACATTCTTTCCGCATTTACCTTCTTCTTCCCTCTTACGTGTCCTCAAAAAAAAAAAAAAATCTACTCATCAACATAACTACTAATTTAAAGATATAATTATCTTTTGACAAATTACCTTTCTTTTCATCCTCATTTTTAAATAAGCACCTAATTAATATTTTCAATTTATCACCTATTCCCATAAATATCCTCATAAAATTATTTTTAATTACACGTAAACATCACCACAAAATATCTCCTACATATAAATTTTTATCTACTAAAATACGTCTAGGAACGTAAACTAACCCTAACGGTCCGGGTCCATATAAGTTCGTCTGCGGCCCAATCCCATGCACAGTGATCAAATGACGCATTTCACGTAGTAAAAATGTTGAAATACATGTACCATTGATTAACGTGAGGGAAGAGCTTGGGCAGGTATTCGAACACGCACCCTCCGAAAATGGCAAAAGTGACGACCGTGATATTTGTATTCGACGCAGGTCATATCAAAAGGGTGGGTGAATATATATCATTGCACCACGAGGACTGGTCGCACGTATGGGAAAGGAAACGTCTAAACGTGCCAATTCGAGTAAATAATAATGATATATATATATATATATATATATATGCAATGCATGCAATATTATGGTTTTCTTAGGGTAACAAAGGTAATTGCACCAATGATATGTCCCGTACTGGGTTGGTAGGGGCCCACTTCCGGGTGGACCTGTTAGGGTCACCGGCGTCCGTACTTAAAGAGGATTCAGATGGCTCTTTGGGGCTTTCGCGGGCGGGGGACAAAACGGGCACCCCATACGAATCCCCGTTAACTAATTAATCCCACCATTAACCAATTAATCACGTTTAACCTAGTTAAGCACGTATGTAGGAGGCTAACCTGAATGCGATGAGTGCCTGTTCTTGTACTGCAAGCGCTACTTCCCCCTGCAACGTCAGAAACATAAGAGAGATGATACGAAAGAAGGATCAGCTGTTGTCCGAAAGAGACTAAAGGGTCCGTGTTTGGATGTGAGTTTAGCGGAGGGTTTTTTTAATTATAAATTTTTGTTAGAAATCTTCTTGTTATTAACATAAATTTCTATACAATTACATTTAAATCAAATCATAATAATATTTACTTTCATTTATATTATTTAATAAATATCTACCATATATCTTTCACTTCCACTCTTCGTATTAAATAATTACGTACTAACTTCAAATCAATACACTAATATCCTCTCTTAACCTTCTACTTATTCCTCTACTTAAACAAACACCCACATCCAGACATGCCCTAGGCAAAGGAGGTACAAAGATTTGGGAAAATAGAGGAATTTGACCCAAAAGAAATACCAACCATGATGGAACCAATGTAAATGACGAGAAATATCCACTGTAACCAACAAGCAAAGTCCGTTAAATCATAGTCTGGGAGATGGTATTCGAAAGAAGAAACAAGGAGGAAGATAGAATTGACTAAGCTACTTACCGATGACCGTATCGTTGGATCTAGAAACGAGGAAGTAGAGGGAGAACAAGCAGACCAAGCAGAGGCAGGAGAGGAAGCGAGATGGCGTTGGCAAGCTGGAGATGTTCTTGGGCTTCTCTCCGACTCTCCATTTGCAAGCTCTCAACTCCATCGGTGGGTAGATGTCAGAGAAAAGGGTTTAACAGCTGTGGGGAATCAAGGGATTAAGGAGCACGTGGCGGAGATCGATGTGACTCCCTGTCAAGCCATATATATATGCTCCACTCCCCTCACTGTAGTACCTCGCAGCTCAGCAGCAGATGTTGGAAGCTCCCCATACTGCTCGTTCCATTGCTCACTATTCTCCTCTCTTCTTCTTCTTCTTCTTCTTCTTCTCCTCCTCCTCTCTCTATCTCTCTCGCTCTGCGAATCTTATCTATCTCAGAGGTTATGCAGAAGTGGAGAATGGGTGGGGGGTGTCTGTGTTCGCTGTTGAGAAGGGAAAACGTCTGCAGCTGTTCTCTCCCTTCACTTCAAAAAGCTTGACGGACGCTTTGTGTTCGATTACTCGTGAGGACGACAGAGGGTGGCCCGTCTCTTTTTTCCACCCACCCCAAATATAACCAGAGGTGTTAAAAGGCCAACTTTTACTACAAAGTGACCATAAGGGGGAGCGTACACTTGGTTGCCTCCGTGTGGCTCTCCATGTCGGGGTCCATATCGCATGTGGCTTAACTATGTAACGTGTGTGACTTCACTCTCTACGTCCACGAGGATTAAGTGGTTCCCAACGAAATTAATTAATTTCATGCGTATATTTGTATTCAAAATAAAGCTCGGTATTTGGTGATTTCAAATGGGGACGTTTGTGCTTTTGGAGGGGAATAAACCCGTTTACAAATTACAAAAGGGGGATAAAATAACCGAGATTTTCCATTTAACCCGAGTTTGGCCAATCCCTTGTTGAAAGGGGGTCATATCCCAATTCAAGAAAAAATACCCCATTTGCCTGCTTACGTGAAAGGATATCATCACCTTTAATCCTCCATTTTCATGCAACCTATGTTTGCTAACCCAATATCTAAACATCAACCGGGAATATTCCCTCTTCACAAGTAAACACAAATTAAATTTATCCCCAAGTTTTATTTGACTA
The DNA here is from genome assembly GCA_037157565.1 of Thalassia testudinum. Taxonomy (NCBI): domain Eukaryota; kingdom Viridiplantae; phylum Streptophyta; class Magnoliopsida; order Alismatales; family Hydrocharitaceae; genus Thalassia; species Thalassia testudinum. The sequence continues at coordinate 59,713,835 of JAZHRO010000013.1, read as the reverse complement.
ATCCAAGTTACCTAATTTTCAATGTAAACTAGCCCTAAAGCTCAAGACCTCAACATATTGAGCAACAAGGAAAGGTTGAGCCCAATTTTGAGCTCCTTGAGAATTTTGAAATATAGAAATTAGAAAGCCTTGTTAGCAAGGAGTACTTAAGAATTTTCCTAAAAGACACATAGTTGCTTTCTTAGAATGTATATTTTAAATGTAAAATAGGGAATTTGAAGTTTAGTTGTACGTAAGTCTTGTGGAGTTTAGCTAATATTTTTCAAAAGTAATATCTTAATTAAAGTAAAATCTTTGAAATTAAAATCACTTCATATTAATATGTTATACATAAAATTTCAAATTAATTAAATAGCTTAAATATTACAACATTTGGCCACGTTTAATGTAGCTGCTAAGGTTGTTGGATTTCAAGGAAATTTATTATTCTTTATATTTTTATTAAATGGTGTAAGTCCCCGAATTAAATATGCATTTTAAAGTCTCAATTGTGTTTAAATATTTCAATTAAGATGCATGTAATTTACATACAGCAAACCCGTACACTCTCTATCTTCTTTTAAAAACAAAGTAATGCAATGCTCAATAATATCATCTTGTTGACGGTTCTTTAATTAAATTATCTCATTAACAAGTTGTTGAGTTGAATGCTTAGTTGTGTTTTAGTTGGTTTGACCTATATTAGCAAAGTTCGAACAAGCGGTTTCAGCTAGATAGAATCTTGAAGCATGTGCCATCCTTAGGCTCATCATGTTTTAAAAGGCGCCAAGCATTTTGAACCCATTTGGCTTGATAAACTATTCTATGCATTATAGACTTCATATAATTGAGGCCCTGGAATTTCATGCTAGGCATTACTTCCTTGGGAGATTCATAATTGTGAGCCTCCAAAAAGCTTCTTAATTAGACACATGGGCAATTCACATTTCCTTTCTTTACCAATGTCCAATATTTATACATGTTGATGCATTTGAAACCATCGAATCCGTACTCCAAATCAAAGAAAGTAATCCGAATGATTGTCACGTGATCCATCGTGTCATATATATTGGTGTGATTCTCAAAATTACGAACTTGAAAAGAAGACCACCATGTTTCATAATTTAGAAAAGAATCACCCTCGGTTGCTTAAGTGGTTTTAGGCCATCCTAATCATGCATAAATCACGTCAATTCCTCTCATCCATTTTTTTTCATTTCTGTAAGGAGTGCAATCCAGTAAAATCTCTTGCATCGATCCTTTTCTTTTTATTTCCAAGAATGGTATGTTTTCGTTAAATAGATATATAGTTTTCACTGGCTAATTCATGGACGAATTAAACGTCCTAGTCTGCTGTCTTCTTTCCGTTCCACTTGATAACACCACAACATTCACGAGGATGTAGTTAGCCAACATGCAATGTACTAACATAGTGCGGATGACAACATCGATCCCGATTGATCGGTAGGAGCCATCTCGGTTGGACCCGTCTTGCTTGGACAAGATGATGCAAAAGGAACGGCCACGGCCAGTTCCCTTCTTATGAATATTCGTGACGTGTTTGTAGGTTAGCAGTAATTGATCGAAGGCCATGCATGCCCTGCCACTTAACTCGTATATATATATATATATATATAGTTGTACGTGCACAATGTCGCACTATGCACGTAAGGGGAAAGTACCCCCCATGCATGAATCAAACTTTAAAGCCATAGCTGGAGTTTCCATGCCTATATCGATCTATAGACGTAAGAGCTGCTACTACTCTTCAGCTACGTGACGTACCCTCTCTAACACCACCAGCACACCCCCCCCCCCCCCCCCCCCACCCCCCCCCCCCGCAACCGCCCCACGCCTCTCTATTATTCACACCTTACTTCGTGCAACCTTAATGTCATCTTTCATTGCTTCGTCTGTGCCATCTCCCAGCTTTTCGATTGCCCCTATTTTGCGTATATGTCTATTCCTCTTACAAGTTTGCATCCATCCGTCCTTTTACAGGAACATGGTAACTTTTCTTTTTACAATAGGATGAGGTGAGAGCCTGCCAAGCCTCCTCAATTTAATTAATTGTATGAGTGTCGAATTAATGAAAAGGAAGTTACTTTTAAGAGGCTAAGTTCAAACTACCGGTACCGAGGAAATCAAGGGAGACTTGACCCCCCTCCTCTATATGGATGTAAATTTGGGTTCACATAAACCAGATCCGGCTCAATCTAGCCCGAATCAAGTGGGTAAAATCTGGATCATTTGGATTTTACATGGTATGGCTTTTGATGATGGATTTAACTAAATGAAAACCCTAATTTTATTATGAACAAAAACATTGAAAAGATTTTCGTAAATCCTAGAATCACCGATTCCAATGCATTGTAAATCCAAAATATAAGAAAAAAGGAAATAGATACCTAAATCCATCGCTTGATTCTTCTCAATGAAGGATGCGTGCAACGATCCTCCAACTCCCGTAGAGTTTTTCAACGAGTTTAGCGATGGTGCTTCCAGGGATCCAGAAAAAGTGAGTGCGGAAGAGATAAAGTGACGTTATGACATAGTATCATTTCAGTTCCCACCCAAGGCCCTTATATTTCCCGCGATGGAGTGCGGAAAAACAAACCGCCCACTACTCACATATCCCTAGAGATCATAACCCCTAAAATGGAATTGCGATTCTACCCATTAACAAACCGTAATTCTCCAAAAAGTTGCTATATAATTAGCCCATATTATTAGAAGAGTAATTTACCCAATTCTTGTTACATCACCCAACGGGCATGTATACGAATACATACATACATGATATGTATTAATGTAGGTTTCCTTATAATAATATACGTATGCCCACATAGATACCGCATAATTCATTTGGTTGTCTTCCAATGATCAGGTCTAAGATTACTTAAGTATCTATTTAACATACCAACAACATATGCAATATCTCGCTGCGTGCAGACTTGTGCATACATTAAGCTTCCCATTGCCGATGCGTGGGGAATGTTCTCCATTTCCTTAGCTTCAACTTGATTTTTAGGGCACTGATTAAGGGAAAATTTATCTTCCTTAGCCACAGAAGTCTCTGCTATCTTACAGTTTTCAATGCCAAATCTCTTTAAAATAGTTTCAATGTAATACTTTTGTAACAATCCAAGGATACCAGAGAACGATCTCTATGTATCTGAATTCCTAATACAAAAGAAGCTTCACCAAGATCTTTCATCTCAAATTTGTTTGAGAGAAATCTCTTGATTTCAAATAGTAAATCATTATCATTAGAGGCAAGAAATATGTTATCAACATATAAAATTAGGAAAACATGTTTGCCCTTATCAAATTTATAGTATACGCATTCGTCAACTAAAGTTGTCTCAAAACCAAATGAGACAACTTGATGAAATTTATAATACCACTAACGTAAAGCTTATTTTAGCCCACAGATGTTAAGACCCGTGCCATCAAGGTTCCTTAAGACGTCTGGGACTAGGGCCAGATGTCTGGTTAGACGTCTGGACACCCTTCCAGACATCTGGAAATTAATTTTTGCGTGCGTACGACCGCGAGTCTGCGAGCGTGCCGCGCGCAGACTGAGCCCTAGCTGCCCTCTTCTCTTTCTTCTTCCCCCGCCAACCTGCAACACCTTTCCCCCCCGTGCCTACATATATCCTCCTCTCCCTCACGCCACCCACATCCATCCGTCTCCTCCTTCCTCCAGCGCGAGAGCGAGAGCGAGAGCGAGGGCAGTAGCTGCTGCCAAGTGCAGCGACTGCTACCAAGTGCAGCGGCGGAGAGGAGGGGTGCAACGAGAGGGAAGAGAAGAACGCGCGCGAGCCGTGAGAGGGAGAGCTCGCCGGAGCAACTCGAGGCCGGTTGGCATACGTGAGGCAGGGCGTTGTGCTGGGGAGGTTCCCCCGGCTCTGCTGCAGCTCGAGCAACGGACACGCGGCTGCGCGGAGAGGTCGCGCGCAGCAAGAAGAAGACGAAGGAGGTTTTGAATCTGGAATTTGTCCAGAATCAGACGTCTAGACCTACATCCAAACGACGTGGACGACATCTAGAGGGAGTTCCAGACGATTGAGAGGTACGTATTTCCTCCTACTCTTCCTTTTTGCGGATACTGCCATGCAGGTCGTTCCGCCGAAGTTTTGTCTCATGCCGTGTTGAGAGATTTTGCGTACGCATGCAGGATTTGCTTCGGGAAGGTGCGGGACATGCCCTCCCACGCGGTTCAGACGTCTGGGCGAGTCACTAGATGGCGGAGAGCATATCCAGACATCCGGAGAGATAGTCGGACGTCTGGAACTGGGTCCAGACGGTTCAGCAGGACCCCTGGACGTCTGAAGAGCAGCGTAGAGTGAGGTATGACCTGGACCCCTCTTTAAGACATCTGGAAGATGTTCCAGACATCTGATTAAAGTCAGAGTTATTTTTTACCCATTTAGGGTCCGTTCGAGATCCGATTTCCGCATTTAAGATTTCGTTCTTCTCAGAATAAGTTCCTCTACTTGTTTGAAATACTTTTATCCTGTTCTAAGTGGTTTCTTGTGATTGATCCTTTTGTTAGGACCTCATTCTGTTGCGAATTTGGGGGTTGCGGAGGCACGTGGACCTACCGATCACGCCTCCATTAGTCTCGATTTTACGGGTAGAGTGGCTTCCCTTAGTTAATTACAAACATAAATGTATATCTGAAATAAATAATAGATCCTAGGGTATGGTATGAATCCTAAGACCTGAAAACTAGATTGGATGATAAATCTTAGGGTATAGCATGAATCTTAGGACCTGAAAACTAGATTGAATGATAGATCCTAGGGTATGGCATGAATCCTAGTACTAGAAACACTGGAATGATTGTATTAAATGCCTGGAATGCAATCTTGAAATGAGTAGATGGAATAACAACTGCCTGTAATTGGATAACAGCTGCCTGTGAAATGTAGAGTACTGTTGTTAGTAGCTGCTACATGTAATTTCTGTGGGTTGAAATTAAATACGAGCTGCTTGTATATAAATTGGAAAAGAAAGATTGAATGTTGGAAACACCTACTATATGCGAATAAACCTGAATGATGAAACCTAGTATGGCTTGGCCTGAGGAAACATGAGTACGAACCCTACGGGGAATTAAGAGTAGAGCTCCAGGAAATAAATAGAATGGAACTGGAAAAGTGAATGGGAAAGTGTGTTGTCTCTTGGGTATATAGTACCAAAGAGAGCACATATTACCTCTTAATGTAGAGGGGAGCTTGCTACCATCAAGTCGAGAGCAGGGTGAGTTTGGCCACTTTGCACCGACTTTCTGGCCCTCGCGTACACAGTACTGGGGAGAGCTGCTAGTGTAGGGAGAGAGCTAGCTACCCCACGGGACCCGAGGTTCAGCTAGCCATCCTACACCGACTTGTTAGGCCCACTGGGCAAACTAGGGTAGTCAGGCGAGGGTGCGCAGACTGTGGAGGGGCGAGACCCCTGTTTGGTTACTATGGAGGGGCTAGACCCCTGTTACTGAGAGGGCTCTGCCCTATATTGGTTCTGTGCTGTGCTTTGGGCGCACCCGTTAACAGAAACGACTGACCGCGTGCCAGTGCGGGCTAGCTACCCTTGCATTTATCGCGCGTGCCGTAGTTACCGTTACGTCTGTCAATGACCTTGGGGTGGTTGACTGAGGGTAGGATCACCACGGGGGACTCTCCCGACCAAGAGAGCACCACGTGCTACTTCTACTCTTCGGAAAAGACTGCAATCAAGATCGTTCCCACGAGGAACATTCGAGATCAAGAAAAATACCCGATAAATAAACCAAGTAATGACCGGAAGGATAATTAGTTGAATAAAGAAAGAAATTGAAAACAACAGCTATCTGTCCACCTTTACTGCTTCTCTTAGTTCGTTGGTTACCACTCTACCCAGCGTTTCGCTGACATGTCGTACTTACCACCTTTTTCAGGACCAGGTGTTGAGCAGCCAGAGCCCACGGCTGCAGAAGGTGCTGGGCCTAGTAGAGCCCAGTAGTTGTACTTGTGTCGTACCCATTTCTGTAGTAGTGAGTATTTTGTTACACTTTTGTACTCTTTTACTATAAACTTCATATTCTGTACCTATTTTAATTCCTCTACTATTGTGGTGGTGTGTACTGTAGTAGTTCCTTTCTTTGCTGCTGTACTTTTGTTACTGTTAGTTGTTTGCATGGTGAATGTGATTTATTTTACTACTTTTTGGTTACTTTCTCGTTGGATGACTAGGTCTTGGGATCAGTCGAGTCGGTCCGATTCTCGTGTCCTGTATGGATTCGAGAACCAGGTCGTAACAATAGATGACTTTCTTTGATTTACAAACCATTTTCTTTGCATCACCTAAGGCAAAGCATTCTAGTTGCACCATATATATCGTTTCATTAATATCACCATTAAGAAATATCATTATCACATCCATTTGGTGTAACTCTAAGTCAAAATGAGCCATCAAAACCATTATAGTTTTAGAAGAAACAAGGGAGAATGTCTCTTTGCAATCAATGCCTTCTTTTTGAGTGAAGCCTTTTACGACAAGACAAACCTTATACTTATCCACATTACCTTTAGAATCCCTCTAGGTTTTAAAAATTCATCAACCAATAGATTTTACACCTTCAGGTAATGACACAAGTTCCCAAACGTCACTGTCACTCATTGATTTCATTCATTCATAATAATGGTCCATCCTTGGGAATGAGAACTCTACGTGGCTTGTTCAACCAAAATGAGATCCGTATCCATTTAATCAGTGACCGTCTGCTACCGTGTTGCATTAAAAATGTTTAATTATGTGTCGTTATTGTAGTATAAGTGTCATAAAGGTAAACCGATGTCGCGTCATTTTTATTTAATTGCAATTTTTACTGGTTTGTTTCCAGGTCGTTCACTGGGAGGCAGTTATTAATAAACATCACTCTCTAACTCCTAAAATGTTCTTTTATTTCAAAAATGTTAATTTTATTCACAAAATGAATGAATCAATCAAAAATTAATGAATTGATCAATTATGTACAAAAGAATTAATTAATATTTACTACAATACCTTAAACATATGTACAACTAAACAGACATTAAAAACTAGTTAATACTACACTGTGTTAATTATATACAACTACTATAAGTAATACCTAAGTATAGATACAAAAATTACTATAAATATCTACTATACAAAATTATATCAACATACTAATATTTATAGTAACATATATTAAATATATAGTAACATATATATATGTCAGTGTGGCCATAGAAAAATATTTACATCACATAAGGCAAAAACTAACATATAAACTTATCTACAGTGACGGATATATTTGTCACTAAAGCTCTAGTTTATTTACATATATAGGATCTCAAACATATCTATACTACTTTTATACTTATACACATATACTAATTATATACATATACATATTTATAATTATTTATTTACATACACTATATTGTATACTTGTACTATATATATACAAATATACACATATATACATGCCTTAATATATGCACAAATACTTACACTTAACCTTCACAACCACTTAGCCACTCACGGCTAACTCTTCTCTCTTTCTCTTCTTTCTTTCTTCCAACACTTAGTCATTTCTTAGGGCCTCTCTCTTCCTCACTTAAACTCGGTTCACCTACTCAAAAATTGGGTTTTTGATGGGCAGGCCAACCATCCTCGAGGGATACACAGCACCCCTATAGGGGTGGGACCAGACCTTTACTAGCAGTCAACCCTAAATAATTTCAAGTGTATTTTTGTTTCAATTCCAGGCCCACAGGCCAACCAACGCTCACACGCCCACACACCCACGCACTCACACGCACATGCACGCACGCTGGTAAGCACACACGGCACGTAATTCGAGGACCTATAAAATCTCCTATTTGGTGCCCAGCACATGAAGACCGAGCAACTTAAAACACGAATTCCTCATATATCGCTTCACCGCTCCTTCACGCCATGATGTGGCACCAATGCGGAGCGCTTAATTGGCGCTGCTCTGCATTATAGGCGAGCAAATTTTGAGGTTTTGAATTAGTTCTAAGTTTCAATTAAAATATACCATTAGAAAGCCCTTATATAGGGCTACATAATTATGTATTTGATTTAATAAAATAACTTAATTAGTTATATTTTAAAATTGGTTAAATTTAATGATTTATACATGTTAAATTAAAGGTTAATATGTTAATTAAAGTATAAATTGGTTAATTAATTGTACAATTGACTTTATACAGTGTTAATGTACGTAATAAATTATTTATTATGCATTTTTAATATATTTTATAAACTTTATTTTAATTTATATACATTTAAATACATGTTTTAGCTAGTTATGTACATAATTAAGTTATAAATATTGTAATATACTATAAATACAGTATAAATACGTTGAAAATATTTAATATAACATTATACAAGTATACATTAGAACTTACTTCAGTTTTAACTTAAATTACTAATGTATTTTATTTTAAGTTAATAAATTACTTAATTAACCTAATAGCTTATTTACCTACTGTAAGTACTTAATTAAATCAGTTTACAAGTGTTATATAGTTTATATTATATAGTTAAATATGTATGTACATATTAGGTACGATTATGACATATACATAGGTTTATATAATTACTTAGTTTATTATACATTTAGTTAATATAAATTAATAGATAATTATACAATAAAGATATATATAATAAATCATTCTAAATATTTAATTTAATATATAGAATACATATATAAGTTGATTATGGATATTATTTACATATTATACATTATATATATAGCTTATGTTTAAGTTATATATACAATTATATACATAATATATAACGTATTTTTAGGTATTTTTGGGGTTTTTCTGATTTTTATAGCCTTTATAGGTATAGGAGAGATAGGGGATGAGAGAGAAAGAGTGAGATGAGAAAAAGAAGTTTCTTTTTGTGATTTTTGATATTAGGTCTCTTATTAAATTCCAAAGTAAACTGAACCATCGGCTGGTATATTATACTAAATTGGGAGTTCAGATTACCTTGAAACTTGATACACACCTACAAAAATACCTAATCTTACTCAAGATAGGTTATTTTATTTTTTTTATGATTTTTAATGTATTTTATTTATAAACAAAGTTCACACACAAAAGGCCTTGAAAGGGTTTTCAACAATGAACTTAAGGCACCAAAAAGAATTCTAACTGCTGGAAAAGGTATTTAAGCACTCAAAAATGTTCGGCATGACACATGGAAGATATATGAGCTTTTAAACATGATTTACACCTTGAATTTCACTCAAATTTCATATTGGATAATTTGAACCTTAATATATAGTTGATAGTGGATTTAAACAAGATTACAAGCAATTAAAATTCAATCCAAGTACATGAATGCTTGAATATGAAACTCTAACATTACAAAACAGTGTCAACTTCTTTAATTCTCAAATTCACTTTAAATCTCATTTTTTATAATGGTTGTTGCTCATGAAACCAGCAGTTGTTGTGCTGAACATGAACTGAATTAGACAACCAAGGTCTGATTTGAAAATCCAAACCAGCAACTGATGTTGCTGGTTCTTGCTGCTCAATGAAAGGTCAGCGAAATTTAGTGACGGAATTTAAGATTCTGTTCTCACGTTGTAGCTCAAATTTAGTAGCTATTAGCTACAATTACTATTATTGAAATAGCTTCAGATCATATCTAAGAAGATCTAATCCAAAACAAGAAATCTCATCACATTCCAACAAGAATCCATTATGAAGATCTGAATCCAAAAACAAATCTAAGCCCTTAAAGTTCTCAAATGACCCTAATGTGTTTTTCCTCTTTACATTATAGACAATGTAAAGAGGAAATACATATTAAGTGTAGAAATCTTCTCAGAACAGATCCAAATCTCCATTGAAACATTGAAAACATCATGTGATTCTTCAAAAATCATACTTAAATCAGAATGATGAAGGGGTTTATGTAGCCTTGTTTTGGGCTGTTTAATATAAGAGTGTCATTGTGAATTGATCACTTTGAGTTCCTTAACATTATAAATTAGTGTTTATGATCTCAAGTGATTCTAGAAAAATCATTAGGTCATTGCTTAGGCCTTGAATCACTTCATATGATTCTCATTGGCCCAAACTACCTAACAGTCACCAAAAAAAAATTCACAATCTGACATCGAATAAAGCACAATGAATATGATCCCTGAAAACTTAATCAAACAAGTTTAAAGTAATTGCAATGCTTCAAATCAAACTCGTATAAAGCCAATTTAATCGATTAAATCCAAATAAATTACAATTAGCTCAAAACTCATTCAATCAACTATCAAACACCATCTCAATAAAATCAATCAATTCTGCTCGATTCAAATTAGGGGGAGGGCATCAGTGTGAATGTGGGCTGAATGACATGCCCTTGATTTGTTGTTTGAGTGATTTAACACATCTGAAAGCTAACGAGCTTCAAATCTATTGAGTGCTCTTGTGAGTGGGTGATTGGTGACAAAATCATGTATCAAGTGAGTGAACATGAACTGTGAAATGAAGAGGATGAAAAATGAGTTGCAATGGAGGTGGAAAAGCACCTCTCTGATCTGCAATGATCAGAGAGGGAAAAATCGATCTAATCTACTATAACTCTAATCTAAACTAACACATTCATCCAACTCATCAGCTAAACTACATCTAGTTACTCTACAGTACTCTAATTGCTAATCTAAACTACTCCAGAAAATAAAAAATCCTAACCTACAAGGAAGAATGGGACCTAAGGAAAACTACAGCTGGTGGCTGCAACGAGGAAGAATGAGAGAAGCTCCGGTGGAGGGAAAGTCCACTAGTGGGATGCAGGGTCTCCCTCAAGTGCTACGATGTTGTTAGCAGCGAGGAAGATCGGAGAATGTGGAATTCACACTGTCGTAGCAGTGGAATAGGGGCTATGAGGAGGGAAGGCTGGAAGGACGGAGAGATCACCTCGAGAAATGTAGGATGGAGGCGATCCTTTGCACGTGACGCCAAGGAGGTCCTTACGGAGCTGATGCAATGGATCAGGGCACCGTGGAGGTGGATTTAGTCGGGTAGGGTTTAGGCGGTGGGATTTGGTTGAGACGAGCGCAAGAAAGGATAAGATTAAATCCCACCATTGGATGGGATCTAAGGTGAGGGGTGAAGCTATGCACGAGTTCACGCGAAGGTTCGATTGGGATCGACCGTAGGATCGTGGATGTATGGATGCGAAGGCCTAGATTGTGCGTGTTCTTCAATATGAACAATAGCCCTCACGCCTGCAGGTGTAAAGAAGAAATTGCACTCGAGCCCTTAAGGCGAAATGGTGGAAGAATTACAAGGAGACCCTTAAGTGGCGAAGAAGTCCTGCAGAGCGGTCCTTGAGTGTTGCAATAAGGTCCCTGACAGTTTATAAATAGGTCCTTGGCAGGTTTTTATGCATGAAATGAGGATGACCTAAGGATCTAATTGAAAAACCATTAATGCAAGGTTTTAATGATGTCCAAATGCAACTAAGTTTTTATTAAAACCCAATTAAACATTTAGGAAGTTGATTTCACTTTCAATTTGAATTTTTGAACCCAAATGTGTGTTTAATTTGCAATTGGATCATCATGTTATACTTTGAATAAAATATCTCAAGTTGTGACCTAATTTTGCGTTTTTAACACAAATTTGCTGTTTTAGGTCATATGTGTAATTTTCCACACTTAACCCATTTCTTGTGTTAATTGTATTGTGTTTAGCTTAGTTTCTAGCTTAACTTGAGCATTTTAACTATAATGAGTCACACCTCATCAATCAGCCTCACGTTCTTGGAGAAATACAACATAGTCAATGGAGATTGCACTTCTCCTTTCCCTAGTGGACCGCCTCAGGGATTCTTCTTGATTATCTTAAGATTCTTGAGTTTGATCCATAGGGAGATTTTCACCATTATTTTCATCTCTTTCTATCATTAGAACGACATTAGGAATGACAACTTGGCCCTCTTCAGTAATATCCTTAAGAATAAGGTCAGGTTTGATGAGCCCATATTTGTGGGCTAATTTATTATTTAAATGCCTAGACATTAAGTTTATAGTTAGATATACATAGCATATATTAATATGTAAATAAACTAGTTTACAAATATACTTTCATGCATATTTCATTCATGTGTAAGCATGCATTAGAATCAAAGTGGCTAGTTATAAATTAATTTGCATACATGCATTACATACATAGTTTAAATAAGAATAGGATTTAGTATTTCTTATGGATTTTGTACATAAATAACCTACATATATATTTTTTCTTTTTATGAATTAATAGCTTCTCAACGGCTGCAAAGCTTAAAAGACAACAGTGATGGGAGCGAAAAGCTTAGATCTCTGTCACCACCGACATTTCATCTCCAATGCCCTTCTTGCATCTACGACTTCCCTGCAACTATAAGAAAGGGAGAGCCTCAACCGGGCTCTACAGACCACCATTCTCGATCCACCACTGTATAAAAGCCTTTGAGCTTCTCCATTTCACCACCACCAGCCTCAACTACGGTAGTTGCTCCACCACCGTAGGCGTGCATCATGATAGGATGCTTAGCCAAATCAAAGCAACTGCGTTACTGTAAGCACCTCAGTGTGCATCCCTCCACGCTGCATCACCACCATCACCAGCAACCATCTCCAGTTCCTTGCCCCCTCGCCAGTTAAGACATTTGGGAATGATCCCAGATGTCTGACCTCCACCTTCCTCTTCGTTTTTCCTTCCTCTGTTTCTCCTCCACCAAAAAGAACCCAAACACCCTCTCCACGCGCCACCACTGCCCACACGCAATCAACCCCGGCGCACCATCTACGCAATCTCCATGAGTGTGTGCACTCTTGCCCGCACGCAACCACCTCCTGCAGCATGCACCAACGTGCAGCACTGTCCTCCAGCAGTCGCGCCCTTCCCGCACGACCAACGCGCCTCCAGCAACTGCACTCCTCGAGCAGCCTCCCCGCATGCGTCTACGCGCCTCCAGTAGCCCGCATGCGTTCGCACGCTTCCAGTAGCAATAGCCAGCAACCACCTGTTGAAATGACGAAGTACTACGCTATCAAATTTGATTTTGAAAACATGTCGTTGTAGTTTTAATAGCGAAGAACTCGGATTCAACAAGTAAAATTTATACAGGAATAGAAATCCCGGGTTGAACTTAGGGAGGCAGACGTTTGATTAAAAATACGCATTTGTTTTATTTGTCACGAAACAGAATAGCTGGTTGAAAACTATCTATCTATTTAACAAATAATAAATAGAAGAGAGAGAGAATATTACAAATAAAAGCAAAAGGGATGTAGAATAAACATGGATTTCATTATCAAAAATTGTTCATTACACTACTCATTATGACTAGAGCGGGAAATGATTACACTAGAAAGCAATAAATCTACTCTAGAAAGCAGTAAAAAGAATGGAGAGAGAGATATCCTCCTCGATGATCGCTTGGAGGACGGGCCGGAAGGGACGATGCTTGGAAGACGGGGAACAGAGCGGGAAGAAGGAGGACGAAGCAGGAAGAACGGGAATGAAGCAGCACGACGTCATCGTCGCGGGATCCACTTCTCGAATGCAGAAAGAGGACAACCGCAGGATGCTCCATGAAGGGGGACGAAGGTGGAAAAATTAAGATTTTTACTCTAGAGGAGCATCCTGGGTTTGGGACAAACTCTTAGAGCTTTGGAAGGGGTGAGAGAAGAGAAGAAGGGATGAAAAATTCGTATGGAGGGGGTCTCCTTTTATAGTTGTAAGGATTGAGGGCATTTTGGTCATTACATATTAAAAACATTAATTCAGGACCTTTAGTGACAGATAAATTCGTCACTAAAGGCCTGAACGTAGCCTTCGTGGGCGGAGGTTGCACGCCCGCTCTCCTTCCACGCCTCAACCCGCGTTCCACATCCATCAAATCTTGGCCATCCGATCATGAGATCGAACGGCTTAGAGCTCTCCTCGCCACGCCTCAACCGCATGTCTTGCACGTGAGATCCCGCGTCACATGGTGTTTGCTCAGTTTTGTGGGGTTTTAAAAGAGAATACGTTGTAATATAGCCGACAAAACATTCAAACAAATATAAAGAATTTTATTACTCGAAAAACTAGAGTCTCCGAGGTCGAACACAGGGAGCAATCTCAGTACTTTCAAAACCAAAGAATACAACTTTTAAATGAACATAATTGATTCAAAAAGAGAGAGTTATAAAAAGTATTGCTAAAAGAGAACAAAATTGGACGTCTAATTTCTTTATCAGATGTCTTAAAAGTAGTCTTCTCTCTTTTGCCTTCTTCTTCTTTGTTGGCTCTTCTTCTTCTGATCCACAGGTCTTTGAACTTTTTTCTCTTCTCTTCCCTTTCCTGTGAAGACTTCTTCTTCCTGCCTTTGCTTCCCTTCTGTCTTCTTCTTTCTTTTTGTCTTTTCTGCAGTCCTTCCTTCTCTCAGATCTCTGCCTTGCTCAGCTTCCTTTCTTCGGAGTTCCTTCTTCTTTTGCTCCTGCTCTTCTATTTCTTCAGAGTTCTTCTTTTTGCTTTCCTTCGCCTCTTCCTTCTCTTCTTTTCCCTTGCTGCAGGGGCTAAGTGTTCACTTCTTCCTCTCTTCCTTCTTCCCTGCGCACACCACAGCCAATGCAAAACATACCCCTTTCCCTCTACCCAAACGTCTCTCTCTTTCTCTGCAATTTGCTCAAGGACGCTCTCCCAGAGCCACACGGGTAATCGGGTTGGATTTCGCACACGGGACCAGGTGCACTGACAGGTGGGTGATGCGCGAGGAGTGCTTAGGATAGGGTCGGGTCGGATCCCACCAAATCCGCGAGGTGAAACCGCGGACGAGGCAGGCGTGGGGTGGGTGAGGGACCTCACCCCTGTGAGTTCGGAGGCGATAAGCAGATAACACAAAAACACTTTAAACCATACCTGCGCATTGCGTTTCACCGATGTGGGACTATCTGGCCCGCCCCAATTTCACGCGCGCTCGCAGAGCGTCCTTCGTGCAATTGCCAAGGCTGGGAGCTTCGCAGCGCTCCTTGCTGGCCCTGATCGCTTCGCAACACCCGCGCGAGTCTGCTGCACCTGGAGCCTGGAGCTGCTGCGCTTGGAGCTGCTGCACCTGGAGCTGCTTCACCGTCAATGGCGGCAGGAGCTGAAACCTGTCAAACACGAGCACGGCCTATTGGCCTAATCAGACCAACTGGGCACCTTCGCCGTGGCACGGCGAAGATGGTGCACGGTGCTGCAGGCCGCAGGATGGTCTAGGCATGCGTGCCTAGGTCAACCTGTGGCCGGAAGTGTGGGGTTGTTCGGGGGACTGTGGTGGAGGTGTAGAAGGATGATGGATGGGCGGAAGTTGCTCCTGGTGGTGAGGCGGAGCTTACGAGAGGGTTGGCGAGCTGTGTGGAGGGGCGGAGTGGTGGGAGCAGCTCGCCGGAGGTCGGTCGGAGGCGAGGAAGGTGGAGGTGGTCAGGCACTGTCGGGGGGCAATTAACTAAAATAACAGGGGGAAGAGAGAGAGGGGAAGATGGAGAAGGTATCTGGAGTGGTTTGGATGGAAGGGAGGCAGCGGAGTGGACGACGCGTAACTGCCGTCGTCGGGGAAGAAACACCCTGAGGGAGGAAGCGACGACGAGAATGAGGTCAGGGGCACGCGCGCCTGGTACTGCGCGACGCGGGAGAAAGAGGTGGAGTTGACTCTACTGCAGGTATGGCATCTGAGCGACGAGAAGGAGGGGAGGAGGTTGCCGGAGCTTGCGGGTCTCTTGGCCGGAGATGGGAGAGAGGAAAACTTGGGGGAATCTCCGTCAAAACAAGGCTGAGGATCTGCGGCCGGGTCTGGGGATCCTTTTATAAGTGTTGGCCGAACCTTCTAGCGCGTGGAGATCGCGCAATCATCTCCGCCGGCTCGCCGGAGATGGAAAGAGGGTGGATACCCAAATCTCTCATGCGTTCGCACGAGAGATTGGGTTCACACCAGAGATTGTGATTGGCTTTAGAAGGAAGGGAATTCCTCAGAGAATCTCCCTTCCATTTCTGGGAGGGAATCTCTGAGGGATCAGAGAGGAATCCCTCTCTAAACCTTGCCGGAGATCGGTTCTGCCCTAACAATGGCGGCCGGACCTGATTGCAAAGGTGGCGAGGAACTTAGGGGGCTCTCTACAATGACTTTCAAAAGATAGGGACCAAGTTGTGATTTAGGTGTACTAAATTGCAAAGTAGGTCAAGATGACCTCCCCTTACGTCCAAATTTTGGTATAAACCTAATTTGGACCTAAGGAATCCAATGGTGAAGTTGGATTTTAGGTTTGACTTCGTTTGACTGGATATTTTGCGTAAAAACCCAAATTAGGTCAATTAATGTGCTAGGACCCTAATCTAGGTCAAACTGGGTTCCAAAGGCCAAATTAAGTGTTCTAAACCCTAGAGGATATTTTTCCATGATTTTTAGAGGGTTTACTTGATTTTTATCCTGACCAGAACCATGTTAATTTAAGAGGGTCTGTTTTAGGGCTACCAAATGTCATTTAATTCCTAGATTGCACATAAACCCATTTCTGATTGACGCAACCCACTTTTTATCTCATTTAGACCATTTGACCTATGTTTTGCCTCTGAAAAATCCCGTTTATGTACTACAATGGTAAAATTACAGTTTTACCCTTTAATTCATGTTTTCTTCTCAGAGCACTTATTCCTTTATTTAGGCCCTCTTCTAGGTTATGTAGGAGCTTTTATCTTCTTTATTGGGTCAAAATGAGCTAGTTATGGCTCATGATGAGGCTCTCATCACATGGGGACGTCAGATGGCACGTGGACACTATCGGCCACGCGGCGTCGTTGGATCTTGATCGCACGGCTGATCCACCCACATGCACTCTCCAATTTGAGGCGTGCGGGGGCTCGATCCCGCGCCTCCTCGTTTGGATGAGACACTCGACCAACGCGCTATGGGCACGTTTATGTCGAGCTCACAACTCAAGCGTGCACGCCTCGCAGCCATTGGATCTTGATCCAACAACGAAGAAGCGCTAGCCAGAAGAGCTTCAGCCAGTGCGTGCGGTTGATTGGGCGGCTGAGATGGCGCCACATGGCGCCATCTTGGTCGTCCATCTTTTGAGTAATGTAGATGGTGCCACGGGTATCAAATTGGATCGATTTCTGCACCGTTAGGCTACGATCGTCGATTCAAACCCATCCGTAGAGTCGGATTTGTCGTCTGAAGTGTGGAGTAACACCATCTTGGCCCTTGATCTTCTAGGGTTCCTCGATCTCTATCTGATGCTACGGATATCCGATTAAGGCGATCTTGGAGTCGTTGAACTCCAATCGTCACCCTAATCAAATTCGTATGGTTGGACCTTCGATCCGAGGCCCCGATAAAAAGTCACCCTGTCCCTGACCATAAAAAGGAGATAATTAACCTACATTTTATTCAGACTAATCTAAATGCAAGATGATGCATGCTATGTAATATTTATAGTATGTAATGCAATTCTATGCTTAAGAACCCATATAAATAGACATTTTATGTAATATAAACATGTTTACATCACACTCCCATGTCTATCTTTTGCTAGACCCTAGCAAAAACTACATGCTATTTATAAAAGAATTAGGTCGGATTACTTGGGCATAAGTTATTTTCAACATTAAGAAAATTTTTACTTAGGATCTGAACTTTCAGAGACACAACAGTGCCTAGATATTTGCCAAAATGCAGACCGCCTCAAGCCCTCGCCTTATTCAAAGAAAATTTTCTTTTTCTCTTTTTCTTCTTTTCTTTTTTTTTTGAATTTTTGAGTTTAGGGTTAAAGAGTGGCTTTCTACGGTCATTCAACTCACCCAAGATTTGATGAGAACCTTAAGTTATAAGCATCTTATTGTGAATGTGATAAACTCATTGATCTGCAATTAGAACGAACTTCAGGTTTCTACGCCTCTAGGTGACCTTAAAAAGAGAGTTCTGCCTAAAGGTGTATCTTTACGACCGGTAGCTTTCTCCCTACTTTTATTTTTATGGGGTCAACACAAGGATGAATCCAGTATATATCTCCCCAGTTTATTTTACATCTCCGCTTCTTCCTAAGTGTTTTGGAAATTTTTAGTGCATTTCTTGAGCTGGGTTCTGAACAATTGGTCGATGAGCTGTTACCGCCGACAACTTGCCAGCCATACTCGTGCGGCGAAGTGTGGCTTATTTCTTTTATTTTCTTTCTTTCTTTTTCTTTTCTCCTTTTCTTTTTCTTTTCTTTTTGACTTTCTTTTTCTTTTTTTTAAGTATGTGGCTTCCCTGGTCTAAGATTTACCTAAAGGTAGTAAAAAGAGAATGGTCCAATGACTGGGCTCTGGACAACCTACCTATGGGTTGTTACCCACGATAACTTGCTAGCCATATCACCCTAGAAAGTTCATTAGCTACCTAATTTCCGTTAAAATCGTCGATCAACAAGTCAGTGAAAAGTTAGTGTGTAGGTACTTTAGACTTAAAGTTCCCTCAAATCAAAGAGTAGGTTGATAAGTAGTATACTTATCACCCAAACCTATTTAATCAAATTACAATAGAATTAAGATGGCAAGGACTCTAAAAACAAATCTACATTTTAGTGGATAGACAGGCTAATTAAGTTCGAAGACCTGAAGGGTCTTCGCGTTCAAATCATATAGTTTTATTTCCTAAGATTGAAATTTTTCTTAAGCCCAAATTCTATTCCCTAATTCCATAATTTTTCATTTTTTTTATAAATTAAAGAAAATAAAACGAATCTACGGAGCTGACGAATTAATTCAGAGATGAATATCCACCCCCCCATGCCTATCTAATGCAATGTCCTCATCGTATTAAAAAGACATAAAACAGAGTGGCATAGAGTAGAAAGCACCTGAATTGCGTGAATGACGGTTCTGTTCCGAGATAAAGAAAAACTGTATATGTGCTGAATTTAGTGCCTTTGACTAGGCACACTATACAAAGAAGAGAAGTAAAGAATTCTGAAGTGCAGGTCAGAATCAAAATAAAAAGATTCACTTTGGGACCTGCCAGCAGATGTCCACAGATGTGGACCAGATTGTGGTGCAAACCCATACCCCATGATCGAGAATATCTAGGGTTCTGGATAAAAATTACCCAAAACCTAAAATCAGCATACAAGCGAGGTCAAGACTATAATTTATGAGGATGCAACCCAAGACCAAAGAGTCGGGTTACAGAGAAATCAAGCTCCAAAGGATAATCAATAAATGTGTGCTTGGGTTGGACATCCTCAGAACAAATGTCGTAAGGGTCCTGGGTTGATGGTTTAAACTTAATTGGAACCCTTAGACTCGATCTTCCACTTCCTCTAGAGCTTGCTACCCAAATCAAAATATCCTAGCTCCTATCCTCCTTCAGGATGTCAAATTCTGGGATCTCCTACATATTAATCACCTCGTCTGAAATTTCCAAGTCTAAAAGATGCGACTGAATCAGAATTGACTTGGGTCTAGTTATCTCAAAAACAGAATCGACAGTAAGCTCAATGGGGTGTAACTGACAATCAAGGCATTGGATTGAATCCTCCAGAAAATGCGATTCTGGATCCGTCGTGTGAGCCCCAATAAGATCAGTTTCCTCAGTTATTGGGCAATTAAATGATTTAACCGATTCCGCAAGCCCAATCGTCTCAAAGAAATCATGTTCTGTAGACTCACATGAGACTTCGCAAATTAAATCTTCACCCTTAGAATCAAAGAAATCAAAATCCATATTAATGTACATCCCAAAATCATCCGTCACTTTCTGATCCATGGACACATATGTTTCCCCGTACCCCGTGTAACGACCCGGTTCCCGAGTCCCTACGAGACACGAGAACCGGACCGACTCGACTAATCCCAAGACCCAGTCGTCCAACGAGGAAGTAACCAAAAGACAGTAAAATAAACCACATTCAGCATGAATATAACTAACAGTAAAAAGTACAGCAGTAAGGAAAGAAACTGCTACAGTAGGCACCACCACAACAGTAAAACAACATTTATCATATAACAAAAGCTGCAGGTAAAGAAGGTACAGCGGAAACAAAACTACTCACTAGAACAGAAACAAAAGAAGGTACAAAGCTGTGGCAACTCTACTGGACCCTACTCGGCCCAGCGTCCTCTGCAGCCGCCGACCCTGGCTGCTCAACACCTGGTCCTGAAAAAGGTAACGAGTGTAACACGTCAGCAAAACGCTGAGTAGAGTGGCAAACTAACTAAAGGCAACAGTAGAGTGTACAGTAGCTGTTATGTTCTATTACTTCCTTTATTTACATCTTTCAATTTTTCTCACTATTTCATTTACTTCTCAGATCCTTTACTTGATCTCGAATGTCCTCGTGGGACGATCTTGATTGCAGTCTTTTCCAACAGTAGAAGTAGCACGTGGTGCTCTCCTGGCCGGGAGAGTCCCCCGTGGTGATCCTACCCTCAGTCAACCACCCCAAGGTCACTGACAGACGTAACGGTGACTACGGCACGCGCGATAAACGCACAGGTAGCTAGCCCGTACTGGCACGCGGTCAGTCGTTTCCGTTAACGGGTGCGCCCAAAGCACAGCACGGAACCAGGGCAGAGCCCTCTCAGTAACAGGGGTCCAACCCCTCCACAGTAACCAAACCGGGGCCTTGCCCCTCCACAGTCCGCGCACCCTCGCCTGACTACCCTGGTTTGCCCTAGTGGGCCTAACAAGTCGGTGAAGGAGGCTAGCAGAACCCCGGGGCCCGTGGGGTAGCTAGTACTCTCCTAACACTACTAGCTCTCCTCGGTACTACGTACACGAGAGCGGCCAAGCCTAACCCCGGGTCCCTGGGGCGGCTGGCCCCACTCTGCACTAAAACAGGTACAGGTACTTCCCTTGGTACTGCGTACCCAAGAGACAGTACAACTACATCTCAGTTCCATTCCTTTTCTTTCCAGGAGTTCCACTCCTAATTCCCCGTAGGGTTCCAGCCCTTTATCTCAGAACATCATATGTTTCACTTTCCAGATTCACGTTCTCAATTTCCATGATCTCAAACATGTTTCTTTGTTCATAACAGGCAGCTGTTAATTAAATTTACAGGCAGCTTTATATATTCCTTTCCATTTTTCCAAGACTGCAGTAATATACATTCCACTAGTTTTTCCATCCTAGGATTCATGCCATATCCTAGGATCTATCATACAATCTAGTTTTCCGACCCTAGGATTCATGCAACACCTAGGAGCTATCATTCCATACATTTCTCATTCCTAGGGTTCATGCAATGCCCTAGGTTCTAGTTATGGTTCCATACTTTAACAGATTTTATTAATGCTTAAAACCACTCTACCAGGTACAACGGAAGTAATGGGGGCGTGGTCGGGAATCCCGCGTGCCTCCGCGACTCTCAAGACGGCAACCGAACGAGGTCCTATCACAAGGATCAAACACAAGGAGTGTCTCAAAACAGTGTATAGCTACTGTAGGCGGGTAGAGGAATAAATTCTGAATCGAACGCAACTCGAATCGCGGAAAACGGAGCCCAAACGGGCCCTAAACGGGTCGAGAAAGACAATACTGTGCAAAATCAGACGTCTGGAACTCCTTCCAGACGTCTTAAACGGTGGATCAGAGAATTACCTGTTCGGCTTGGTTCCCCGGACGTCCAGAAGTCTGTGGCGACGTCTCTCCTAGATCCCAGACGTCCGATGGTCTCTCCGGACGTCTGGAGGTCACTCCCGCCGTCTGGTACAACTTCCAGACGTCGGATTCGCAAAGGATGACGAATCCGAACACCTGCGCACAGCCAACCCTCCTCCTTCAGTACGGTCAGTCGACAAAAGAAGAAGGAGAAAGCGGAACTCACCTTTCAGACGTCTGTATGATCACACAGACGTCGACCTTGCCGTCTGGATATCAGTCCAGACGTCTGATTCTGGAGATTTTTCCAGAATCAGAACCTCGCTCGGCCTCCGCTCGCGACGCCGCCCGCGTCGCACCTCGCGCGTCCGCTGCTCCGCCCGCAGCAGGTCCCTCTTCGCGACGCTCTGCGCCCCCTGTGCCCTCCGCCGGCCGGCCAAGCCGCTCCCGGCGAGCTCGCCCTCACGGCAGAGCCCTGCCCTCGCACGCCGCAGCTCCTCCGCGCCTTCTGCTGCGCCGCTGCCGCTGCGCCCTCGCGTCCGCTCGCTCCGCCCGCAGCAGGAGAGGAGGAAGATGGTGGAGACGGGAGGGGAGGCGCGCCCCCTCCCCCTTTTAACGCCGCGCGGAGAGGAGGAGAGAGACGGCCGCAGTCGCCTGCAGCCGCAGAGAAGATGCGGATCGCAGGTCTGCGCGCACAGGCGCGCAGACGAATATCCCGTGCGAGTATAACTGTTCGTCAGACGTCTGTAAACTATCCCGGACGTCTGGTCAGACGTCTGGATGTGATCCCAGACGTCTTGACAGACGTCTGGGCCACCTCCCAGACGTCTTAAAAGACGTCTGGGGTACGCGCTCGTTACACCCCGACTCAGGGATCTTAGGTGAAGAAATCAGATTATCCTTAATTGGTTGCTCTAAATCAATCTAGTCAACCTCGTAACACGTGTGCCTCCAAACAGGTGGCTGAACGGGTTCTGACATTGGCTCTTCTGAAGGGGTTTCATCCTGGGAATCATCCCACTATTAAACTAAAGCAACCACAAATCTCATTCTCAATTTCGCTAACTTCCCAAGTAGAAACTCCCCCGGGTTCTTATCCTTAACATCCTGGAGCCAATCCAACAAATATTGTTCAGATCATCAATCATTTCAATCGGGGGCTCCAATTTTTAAATGCAAGGTGTTACGAACGTGGCATCAGACGGATTTTTAAGACGTCTGGGAAGTGGCCCAGAAGTCTGTCCAGACGTCCGGAACCCTTTCCAGACGTCTGGTAATAAATTTTTTCCGCGTACCGGGTTGCGTCTGCGCACATGCGCGCGCAGACTGCGCCCGCCGCCTTCGTCTTCTTTTTGCTCTCTCTTCCTGCAGATGTGCCGTCTCTCTTCTCTCTCTCCCTGCACTGCCTTATATAAACCCTTGCCCTCTCCCTCACCCTCATCTCCTCCGCCTTTCTCTTCTCCTTCTCCCTGCCAACGAGAGCACGAGCGAGCGAGCGAGTGAGCGACAGGCGTGGGGTGTCTCGAAGGGGCTGCTGCAGCTCGGGCAGCAGGCGAACGGGGCGCGGCGCGGCCTAGTATCGCAGGCGAAGAGCGAGTCGGGTTCTGGTTCTGGAAAATTTTTCAGAATCAGACTTCTGGACTTATGTCCAGACGGCGCCGAAGACGTCTGAAGGACGGTCCAGACGTCTGACAAGTAAGATATTTCTTACCTTCTCCTTTTGCGCATGTACGGCCATGCAGCCGTCCGCCGCGTTTTCTTCTACACTTCGTCATGCTGAGAGCAGGTGTATGTGTGCGCAGGTCCTGCTCGGGAGGGCGCGAGGGCTCGCCATCCCACATGAATCAAGCGTCTGGCCGCAGTGCCAGACGATGGAGAGGACCTCCAGACATTCGGGGTGACAATCGGACGTCTGGAAACTAAGGCCAGATGTTCCAGCGGGCTTCTGGACGTCTGAAGGACTACGCAGAACTGAGGTACGACCGATCCACCTTTTAAGACGTCTGGAAGATGTTCCAGACGTCTGATTTTAGACAGTTTCGTCATTTTTAACCCGTTTCGGGCCCGTTCGGAGTCCATTTTTCGCGTTTTGAGTTGCGTTCTTTCCAGAATTAATTCCCCTATCCGTTTACAGTAATTGTATACCGTTCTGAGAAACTCCTTGTGATTAATCCTTGTGTTAGGACCCCGTTCTGTTGCAGTCTCGGGGGTTGCGGAGGTGAGCAGGATTGCCGGCCACGCCCCCAGTACTCCCGGTTTCGCTGGTAGAGTGGCTTTTTAATTTATTTAACAAAATTTGTAACAATTATGAAATAATTAATAGAGTCTAGGGCATTGCAAGAACCCTAGGACTGACAAAATTAGATTGAATGATAGATCTTAGGGTATTGCATGAATCCTAGGATTGGAAAACTAAATTGAATGATAGATCCTAGGGTACGGCATGAATCCTAGGACTGGAAAACTAGTTGAATATATAAATATTGCATTCTTGGAATAGTGGAAAGGAAATGATAACTGCCTGTAAATTGGTTAACAGCTGCCTGTTATGAATGAATACGTATGATTGAGAACATGGGTTCTATGAACGTAAAGTTGGAATGGTGAAACCTAAATTGGCTGAGTTAAAAGAGCTTAAACCCTACGGGGAATTAGGAGTAGAACTCCTGGAAAGGGAATGGAATAGAATTGGGGATGTGAGCTGGCCCTTAAGTACGGAGTACCAAGGAAAGCAACTGTTCCCCTGTTTAGTGCAGAGCGAAGCTAGCCGCCCCAGGGACCCAGGGTTAGTTCTGGCCACTTTATACCAACTTTTGGCCCTCGTGTACACAGTACCGAGGAGAGATACTAGTGTAGGGAGAGTACTAGCTACCCCACGAGCCCCGAGGTTCTGCTGGCCCTCCTACACTGACTTGTTAGGCCCACTAGGCAAACCAGGGTAGTCAGGCGAGGGTGCGCGGACTGTGGAGGGGCAAGACCCCTGTTTGGTTACTGTGGAGGGGTTGGACCCCTGTTACTGAGAGGGCTCTGCCCTATACTGGTTCCGTGCTGTGCTTGGGGCACCCGTTAACGGAAATGACTGACCGCGTGCCAGTGCGGGGTAGCTACCTGTGTGTTTATTGGGTGTGCTGTAGTCACCATTACGTCTGTCAGCGACCTTGGGGTGGTTGACTGAGGGTAGGACCACCACAGGGGACTCTCCCGGCCAGGAAAGCACCACGTGTCACTTCTACTTTTTGGAAAAGACTGCAATCAAGATCGTTCCCACGGGAAACATTCAAGATCAAGAGAAGGATCTGAGAAATAAATCAATAGTGAAATAATAGAAAGACGTAAATAAAGAAAGTAAAAATATAACAGCTACTGTACACTCTACTGCTTCTTTAGCTTTTAGTTGCCACTCTACTCAGCGTTTCGCTGACATGTCACCCTTGTTACCTTTTCAGGACCAGGTGTTGAGCAGCCAGAGTTAGCGGCTGCAAAGGACGCTGGGCCTAGTAGGGTCCAGTAGGGTTACCTGTAGTACTTTCTGTACTTTTCCTCCACTGTAGTGAGTAGTTTTCTTTGTTACTCCCTGTACTTTCTTTACCGAAAACTTTATGTTATGTACATGTTTATTTCTCTGCTGTTGTGGTGGTATATACTGTAGTATTTCTTTCCTTTACTGCTGTATTTTGTTACTGCTAGTTATATACATGGTGAATGTGGTTTATTTTACTGCTCTTTTGGTTACTTTCTCGTTGGACGACTGGGTCTTGGGATTAATCGAGTCGGTCCGATTCTCGTGTCTCGTAGGGATTCAGGAATCGGGTCATTACACAAGGTATTGGCTAAACTTCTAAAGATTGTATGGTATTCCTCAAGTTAGCCAAAACCTTATCTTGAACCTGGTTACCCTGAACCAAATGACTTGTTTCAGGGTTGGGCGGGTTTGGGATCAGCTCAGAGGAGTTAACGAATTGAGATTCGTGATACCCTTCCTGATAATAGGTCATTTTGGATTGTTCAAAAAGTGGTGATGACATAAAGGCAATGTATTCAGAGGATGGGTAAGGATCAGTGTATCCTCCTTGATTGTAGATCGTATTAGGTTGTCCATGAAAGGGTGGCGATCTATAATCAATATGATTCTGAGAAGGATAGAAATCACAATTATGGTGTTCAGGGTTAGACCCTAAACATGGAGATTCAGAACTGTATCCCCAATCCGAGTTATCCCAACTAACCAATGGTTGATTATAATACGAGTCAGGATAATCGTCATGTTGAGGATAACTCATAATAGGAGGGAAAGAGCGGGAATGCGTATAAAATGTGGAAGGATTCATGATAGACGGGAGGAAGAAAGGCGCCCTGCAATACAAGCAATCAAACCTGTCCTTAAGTGGGCTAGCCTAAAGATCTACAGACTCCCAAAACCCATCTTGAGATAAAGAAACTATTTGATCTACTTATGTCTGTTCAATCCAACCAGTTAGAAGGAGGGACTGGGGAGAAGGTCCTTCCTTCGGCTTGCGCCTCTGGTTCCTAGTGTACCCCTAGCCGCGATCGTTTGATTCTACTCCCCTAGCTAGACATCAGATTGAACAGTAGAAACAAACTAATCGCAAATAATCTCATTCTGGGCTCCAAAGAGTGAGTTAAATCCTTAAGGCCAACGTCTACTCTATTTTATTTAGGGTTAGGTTTGAATGTACTTTAGAATGTAATGGGCCCTTTATCTGGGTTGTGCCCTTAATGATTGATGTGTGTGTGCATGCACAACCAGTGGTTTTCAAGCAAGATTATTTTTTATGTGGTGAATTTTAGGGTTCAAATCTTGCTTAGTAGCCTTTAGGATTCAACTTTAGGTATTTTCAAACAAGTTTTGTTGGCACACCAGGTTTTGAAAGCACAGGTAAAGATGTTTTCCTTTGAAACTTAAAAGAATGTGGAGTGCCTGGTAAATCCCTAAGAGTTGAACCTATGCGGCAGCTACTTGATGAGTTGATTTTAATTGAAGTGGTGCGACCCAATCAACTCAAACAATTGGTCTGTTGCACCACTTAATTAGGCACACAAGTGATTACCTAATCTGATTTCTACTCAATTATGTGTTTGGATGTGTGTACCAGGTTCCAAAGATCGGTTTACCGGTTGAGTTTGAAAATCAGATGAGGTTGTGTACCTCTGTGAGATTTTTTTTTAATTTTTCTTTTTAAATGTGGAGGTTGAGGCGGGTGTAGGTGTCAAACAAACAAATAAAACTAACCTTAGAGTTTATAAGAACACCTAGGTTGATTTATGTTTGTGTTATTACATGGCGGAATGAAAACTAATGGGTAGGAAGTGGGGGAAAACTTACAGAACCTTCAACAGCACTTTGCTCTAATCTACCACTTTTGCTCGTCTCAAAAGAGTACCTGCAATCACAATAAGAAAGGAGAGAAGTGGGGTAAATGATTCGTAAGTTGAAAAACGCGAAAAAAAATCAAAGAGTGTCTCCTCCCAGGCAACGGCACCAAAATGTTGAAACGACGAAC
This sequence comes from Thalassia testudinum, assembly GCA_037157565.1. Lineage (NCBI taxonomy): Eukaryota > Viridiplantae > Streptophyta > Magnoliopsida > Alismatales > Hydrocharitaceae > Thalassia > Thalassia testudinum. Next base: position 59,686,686 of record JAZHRO010000013.1, on the reverse strand, counting down.
TACTACGCTATCAAATTTGGTTTTGAAAACCTGTCATTGTAGTTTTAATAGCGAAGAACTCGGATTCAACAAGTAAAATTTATACAGGAATAGAAATCTCGGGTTGAACTTAGGGAGGCGGACGTTTGATTAAAAATACGCATTTATTTTATTTGTCACGAAACAGAATAGCTGGTTGAAAACTATCTATCTATTTAACAAATAATAAATAGAAGAGAGAGAGAATATTACAAATAAAAGCAAAAGGGATGTAGAATAAACATGGATTTCATTATCAAAAATTATTCATTACACTACTCATTATGACTAGAAAGAGGGAAATGATTACACTAGAAAGCAATAAATCTACTCTAGAAAGCAGTAAAAAGAATGGAGAGAGAGATATCCTCCTCGATGATCGCTTGGAGGACGGGCCGGAAGGGACGATGCTTGGAAGACGGGGAACAGAGCGGGAAGAAGGAGGACGAAGCAGGAAGAACGGGAACGAAGCAACACGACGTCATCGTCGTGGGATCCACTTCTCGAATGCAGAAAGAGGACAACCATAGGATGCTCCACGAAGAGGGACGAAGGTGGAAAAATTAAGATTTTTACTCTAGAGGAGCATCCCGGGTTTAGGACAAGCTCTTAAAGCTTTGGAAGGGGTGAGAGAAGAGAAGAAGGGATGAGAAATTCATATGGAGGGGGTCTCCTTTTATAGTTGCAAGGAGTGAGGGCATTTTGGTCATTACATGTTAAAAAATATTAATTCAGGACATTTAGTGACGGATAAATCTGTCACTAAAGGCCTGAACGTGGCCTTCGTAGGAGGCACTTGTGCTCCGCTCGCCTTCCGTGCCTCAACGCGTGCTCCACATCCATCAAATCTTGGTCGTCCGATCTTCAGATCGGATGGCTGAGAGCTCTCCTCGCCACGCCTCAACCGCACGCCTTGCGCGTGAGATCCTACGTCACGTGGGGGCGTCAGATGGCGAATGGACGCTATCAGTCGTGCGGTGCCATTGGATCTTGATCGCGCGGCTGATCATGCCCGCGCGCCCGCTCCAATTTGAGGCGTGCGGGGGCTCGATCCCGTGCCTCCTCGTCTGGATGAGATGCTCGACCAACGCACTACGGGTGCGTTTGTGTCGAGCGCACAACTCAAGCGCGCATGCCTCATAGCCGGCGAAGAAGCGCTAGCCAGAAGAGTTTCAGTGGGTGCATGCGGCTGAGATGGCACCACATGGCGCCATCTTGGCTGTCCATCTTCTGAGCGATGTAGATGGTGCCACGGGTATCGGATTGGATCGATTTTCGCACCGTTAGGCCGCAATCGTCAATCCAAACCCATCCATGCGGTCAGATTTATCGTTTGAAGTGTGGATTAACACCATCTTGGTCCTTGATCTTCTAGGGCTCCTCGATCTCTATCTGATGCTACGGATATCCAATTAGGGTGATCTTGGAGTCGTTGAACTCCAATCGTCGCCCTGATCAGATCCGTACGATTGGATCTTCGATCCGAGGCCCCGATAAAAAGCCGCCTTGTCCCTGACCATAAAAAGGAGACAATTAACCTACAATTTATTCAGACTCATCTAAATGCAAGATGATGCATGCTATGCAATATTTATAGTATGTAATGCAATTCTCTGCTTAAGAACCCGCATAAATAGACATTTTATGTAATATAAACATGTTTACGTCACCACCGTCGGAACCCACCTTCACCGGAGCTCCGTCCGACTGGCTCCGGCCACCTCACAACTCGCCGCCGCCACCGCCGCGAAGCCCTCAAACTAGAGATCTTCCTCTGAGCTTCACACCTCCAGCCATATCCTCCTCCTCACGCACAGACAAGGGGAAGTCTTTCCCTTGTTTTGCTACATAAAGCACCTATTAGTTTTTACATTTACATGCCATTGCCAAGAAAAAGGATTTTTATTTATCATTATTTTATTGTGGTGATTTTATGCAAAGAACCTCCCTCTTTCTCGTAAATACAATATCAGCATGTTAAAGTTTCATTATCTCAATTTAAAAGCGATTTTGGCATGATTTCTTGACGAAACTAATAGTGAACATCAATTTTTAACCCTTGCGAGTTTAAATAGGCCACTGCCTCCCTGTGAATATGACCCGCTCCTAATTGAGTGGTTATATTAATTGTTAATTAGTCGATTTTCCACCACATGCATACTACAACAACACGTTATTTCATGTGAGAAACTTAATCGAAAGCGAAAAATTGACATGTCAAGGTTCCTAAAAAGTAATGTGTCTATCACCTCCATCCAAACCAACATCCTCAAAGAAATGGGCGTTTCTCATTTTAGAAAACGAGCGAGTCTCAGGGCAAACAACTTATATCCCTTATACCTTTCCGAGTATCCAACAAAATAGTAGTTGACCATTTTTTAGTCTAATTTTCTTTCATTAGGCCTATAAGGCCTAGCCTTAGCTGGATATCCCCAAATATGAAAGTGCTTAAGGGTTGGAATTTTACCAGTCTAAATTTCATATGGTGTTTTTCGTACTGCTTTTAATGATACTCTATTTAAGATGGATGTTATCGTCTTTAATGCTTTTCCCCAGTGGGACTCTGGTAAAGAAGTATGACTAATCATGCTTCTTACCATATCCCAAAGAGTCATATTTTACCTCTTTGTAACACCATTTATGCTAGGTGTTCCTGGCATGATGTATTGAGGCACAATCCCACATTCATCTAGGAATAAAGAAAACAGTCCTTGGCATTGTTCTTCTGATCCATCATATCTACCGTAGTATTCACTACCATGGTCAAATCTAATGGCCTTAATCCTCTTCCCATGTTGATTTTCAACTTCTGCTTTATAGGATTTGAAAGCGTACAAAGACTGTGACTTTTCATTAACCAGATATAGATATCCATATCTCGAGAAATTGTCTATAAACGTAATAAAATATTGTTGACCATTCCATGATGCCGTAGGGAATGGCTCACAAATATTTGTATGTATTAGTTCTAAGACATCCGAAGCTCTTATAGCACCTACACTTGATTTGCTTGTTCATTTCCCTTTTAAACATTCTATGCAAACATTTAAATCTGTAAAATCAAGGAAATAGAGAATTCCTGTGGAAATAAGTCTATCAATTCTCTATTTAGAGATATGACCCAAACACCTATACCATAACATTCCAGAATTCTCACAAGTTAATTTTCTTTTCGTACCACTAGACATAGCATGCAAGGTTTCAAACATAGAGAAAGACGTATGAAGATTATATAAATTGTCATTCACAGATAAAGAACTAGTAACCATAAAACTTTAATCAAGAAACAACTTAGATTGTTTATCTCCAAAAGAACAAAAATATCCAAACTTGTCCAATAGATAAATAGAAATTAAATTCCATCGAAAAGACGGTACAACAAATGTTTCTCGAAGAGTCAAATCAAAACCAGTACTTAACGACAACTTAAAATCCACAACAGCTTCTTCCTCCACCTTCTTGCAGTCGCCTACGTATATGAACTTTCGGCTTCACTTGGCATTCGGTAATTTAGGCAACCTTGCATAGACATACTAATATGAATAGTAGTTTCCGAATCTATCCACCAAATGTCTAAGGGTATGAAAGCTAAATTAACTTCCGAACAAACTAAAGAAAGAGATGTATCCTTCCTGTCATGCCAGCCATGATACTTGGTACAATCTTTCTTTACATGTCCTTCACCCTTGCAGAAGAAATAGGTTGCCGTAAGTTTCTTCTGCTTGCCTTTTGATGAAGAACTGGCAGCAGCATCATTCGTTCATTTCCTCTTGGAACTAGTAATCAAGTGAGCACTCTCAGGCTTGTCTTGCTTAAGTCTCTCCTCTTCTTACACATAATGAGAAATGAGCTCATTTAGAGACCATTTCTCCCTTTGACAATTATAGCTTATCTTAAACTATCCATACTGTGCAGGAAGGTGTTGCATGGGGTGAGAGTCATCTTTTAAGGAATATGTGTCACGTCGTAGTATAGGACAAAAATCGATTTACAACATTTAAAATTTATAAAGTGCTCAAAAATAAGAATTAAATCTGAGGTCATTCGCAGGGAGCAAATATGAAATTCACGCACTAATCACAATAAACACTCTATATCAAGTTATAATGAAAAGGAATAATAAGCACAATAATAAGATGTTCAATGAATAAAAAGTATACTCAGAAATGTATTCAATTGTAGCACAAGTTATTGGGATAAAAAGAAATCGAGATCTCTAAAAAGAATAGTGATTTAAATCACACTTAATACCTCAAATTAAGCGTATATCAAAGCATTCAATTTGACTCAAATCAATATCTCAACAATGACCTTGAACCACTAATCCACATCAACACAAAGCCAATATATCCACAATGTTCATAACCAAGCCCAAGGCCAAGCACAAACCTCGGTAGCACAAGAGACGTCCGACCCTAAGGTCAGACAACTTAAGTCGCTCAGTACAATTCACAAAGTAAGACTTCTCCAAATCTCACTAAGTGTAAAGCAAGTAGGCATGAATATCGAGGCAAAAGCAACCCCTACCCTCCTCAAATTCTCATCATTTCTTGACCAGGTCATTGCGTTTACAAGCAAGTAATCAGATCCAAGTAGGGTCCAGACCCGCGAGCAGTGAATCGTGTGAGGGAGGGACCTCACCCTCCGTGTGTCAAGGTGATAAAGCCTCTTCACAAAATCCTTTTATATGCAGTGAATGATTCATCCACACTCGATGTGGAACTAATGTCCCAACTCTTTACACGTCTGCAGCAGGTCGTGGTCCTCTTCAATTGCAGCTGCTCGTGCTGTTGCTTCTTCAAATTGGAGCTGCAGCTATGTTTGTGGGAGAGGTCCGCATGCAAATAGAGCGGTGTCATGGTGGTAGATGGCCGAACGGTGGATGACAACAACGAAGATGATGACCGGTGATGGTGGACACCTACGAGCACGAATACAGGCTAAAAGCCCTGGTTAAAGAGCTCAAAATCTCCCTCGTGAAGTGGCGAAGGTGTTGGTGAGTGCGATTTGGTGTGTCAGGGTGTGAGGTGGCCGAACGATGGCTGTAGAGGTGGCTGTGAGTGGGTTGGTCCGGCCGGATGAAAAGTAGGTCAAAGCACTCAATTAGTTGAGGGCTTTTGACCTACATGAGAAGGGGAATCTTATGGTGGTGGTCGCATGGAGTTTCGTGGTGAGGCATCGCCAGACGAGTTTTCCAAACCTTCACCAGAGGTGGAGAAGATGTGTTTTTGGCCTAAAACCTTGCTTGGGAGGACGGTCTGGGGTCGCCGAAGGGTGAAGGGATGACCAGTGGAGTTATGGGTTGTTCGATGGAAGTCTGAAGTGAGTGGAAGTCAAAATTGATAGAGGGTTTCTGATAAGGGTGATGTGGTGGAGCTTTTGGGCGTGGAAGAGGGTGATTCGGTGGAGTGTGGCGAGTGCACGGCTTTGCTGGAGCCTTTACTAGAGGTGGAGAAGACGGAGGGGTAGAAGGTGTTATGTCGGTTAAATTAGGGTTGGAAGGGGTTGGATCTAACCAACAGAAGAAAAGGAAGAAGAGTGACTACCTAAAAAGAAAGAAAGGGGAGAAGTTGGCACCTGTTGTGATTGGCCAACGCCGAAGGAGACAAAGGTTGCTCTGGAAATTAGAACGGTGACGAGGAGAGGGAAAAAGTGCTCCCCTTGTGGCTGGCGAGATGCGGAGGAAGGTGAGGAAGAAGAGGGACAGACCAATTTGGCTATTGGTCAACCTAACGAAGGGGTTTGGGAAGATCTACAGAGTCGCGGTGGGAGCTAGCTGCAGAGAGAAGGGAGGAAGCTTTTTGAGGCCATACCAGATTAAGAAGGACGATTTGGAGTTGGGGGGTTCTTTTATAGAGCTCAAAACCAAGCTCTAATTGAGGAAGAAGGCTTGATTGAGGCTTGGTTTGGAAGCAAAGTATCCCATGATTTTCATGGGTTTGCATGTCCTCTCTAGAGTGAATCAAAGTCTAAGATGCTGATCAGATGATTCTCTGCAATGTGAATACTAATCCCACCAAATTTGGTAGGATTTGGAGTTGATTTGATGATGTTTTGATCAAGTCAAAGCTTGTCTATAGGTCGGTTGAGCTAAAAATGGCGGAAAGGACTAAAACATGAAGAATTCGAGAAACTTAGGGACCTTATCACAATAAAATCGAAAGTTAGGCGTTTAAGTGAGAGAAGCAAAGTTTTAAGGGACTAGATTGCAAACTAGGTCAAGATGAACTCTAATTTGGACCAAATTTTGGACGCAGCCTAATTTGGATCCAAGAAATATAATGGTGAACTTGGATTTGATCTTTGACCATGTTTGACTGGGTAATTTGCACATAAGCCCAAATTAGGGTAAAATCCCGTCTGAAACTCTATTCTAGGTCAAAATGGGTTCAGATGGTCAAACCAAGGGTACCAAACCTCTTAGAATATTTTTATATGAATTTTAGGAGGTTTATATGAATTTTATTCTGAACTAAACCTCTTCAATTTAAGCAGCTTTGAAATTAGGATTTTATGTACTGTTACAATTCTCAAAATGCGTGAAATCCTATTTCTATCTATGTGAACCCACTATTTGGATTTTAATGCTCAATTGACCTCTAATTAACCCCTGAGTGACCCCATGGTTACTTTACATTTATGATGTGATGTTAAAACTACAGAATTATCCCTTTTTTAATGTTTTCTTCTCAGAATGGATTTGAGTGGAATTACTCTCCTCAGGAGATTATTCAGGAGCATTTATCACTTGATTCTAACAAATTTAAGTTATTTATGACTAATGATGGTGTTACCATCAGAAAGGATATCAAAACTAAGTGCACCAAGAGATCTTCCGACAACTCCAATTTCAGTGCCTTTAATTTTGAAGCCAAATGAGATATCTCCATGATGTGCTCCCGTATGCTCCAAGTTCTTTTATAATTAAGTAAGACAAGTTTCCCCAGAAGGTTGCTTGAATCTGTCTTTTCATTCTTTGCAAAATGCTTTTCTATCTCATCAAGGAATCCTTTATCATTGGATTCCTCTGAGATAGCACCCAAGAAGTTTTCTGATATGATGCACTTCATGATCATAAGACACATGTGATTGAAATGCTCCCACCTCTCAAAGTACTTTTTAGCATCAGTAGTACTTTGATTCATAAGAAGAGGAGGTTGTTCCACCCTTAATGCAAGGTCCAAATCCATGCACCCTAGAACTATCATGACACTCTCCTTCCAGAATTTAAAGTTACACCCATTCAATTCTGGAATGGAGTTCAAATTGGCAATAATAATAGATGCAAAGGAGTTAACTAAAATAAAAGACAAATACATGCTCTAATGAATAAATGAAATTCAGAAAATCATATAATATTAACAGTTAGTCTTGGACAGAAATAACAATATTGTAAGAGGTAGAAATAAATAACTAAACATGAGAGTTTAAACATGCGAGTTAAACAAATTTATCTTTGGATTAATTCATTACCCACATATGAAACTAAAATAAACCACTCATATTCGTTATTAGTTGCATTGTGATATTCAATCAGGTAGTAAATCTCCTTTTAGCTAATTACTATCACAGGAATAACACAAATGCAGTCATTTTGATTTTATAAATCAACTAACGCATGAAACAACAATTGCTTTGGTAGATTTTGTTAAATGCGTTAATTAATTTAGACACATCAAAACCAATTACAATGATGTAACATTACTGATATTTATGCTCAATGATACATGATTAGGTAACATATATCCTCAATATTACACATGTACCGGTACTCTAGATGAATATCGATACCATCTGTATGTGCTAGGTACCGATACTAAACATCAATATCAGTTCTGGGTTTCATGTGTCAATATCGGTACTTGTGAGAAGTACCGATATTGATGAATTATCGATGGTAGGCAGTATCATAATTCATCAATATCGGTACTTGTGAGAAGTACCGGTACCTGTCAGATACTACCTACCACAAATCCAACCCCTCTAAGCACACATGAGTGCCGATACCCATGACAAGTACCGGTATTCGTGAATCACAATATTAAGAAACTAGATCTCACATGCACCGGTACTTATCCTTATGTACCAGTACCCAAAATGATGTGTACCAATACTAATCTTAAGTACTAGTACTACATCGATTCTGGAGAAGGTTCTAGAACGAGAAAATAGTATGGTACATCTACCGATACTAAAAATTAGTACCAATACCTATATGACCCAGATTGCGGTCCAAGATCAAAATATGTATCCCATATGTACCGGTACTAAAGATTAGTACCAGTATTAGTATGATATAGATGGCATTCTAGAACCCATCTGCTGGACTTCCATACTTGACGAGTACTTGTACTCATCATGAGTACTGGTACTGTATAAGTATCGAGGGCAATTCCAGGGTGGAAGAACAAGTCGTGGATCACCCATAAGCATCTCAAAATCTATTTGAATCAAATATTGATGTTATAGCAGCCATATAGGGGATTAAAACTAACATGAATCAAACTTTAAAACATTGATTCAACTAAGATGGGCTTAAAAAACATTGAATCAAACATAATTTTAGGGATTGTTCTTATCCTAATGAAAAAAAAACCCTCAAGTATCAAAACATCAGACTACAATGCAATGAAAATCAGATTGCCCTGATACCACTTGATGAATTTAACCCAATGAAAACCCCAATTTCATTATGAACAAAAACATTGAAAAGGTTTTTGCAAATCCCAGAATCACTGCTTCTAATGCATTGTAAATCCAAAAAGTAAGAGAGAAGGAAATGGATACCTGAATGCATCGCTTGATTCTTCTCAATGAAGGATGTGTGCAACGATCCTCCAACTCCCGTAGAGTTTTTTGACGGGTTTGCGATGGTGCTTCCAAGGATCTAGAGAAAGTGAACGTGGAAGAGAGAAAGAGACGTTATGACGTAGTGTCCTTTCAGTTCCCACCCAAAGCCCTTATATTTCCAGCGATGGGGTGCAGAAAAACAAACTGCTCACTACATGTATATCCTCGTGGACCATAACCACTAAAATGAAATTGGAAGTTTTACCCATCAACAAACCATAATTCCCCAAAGAGTTTCTATGTAATTAACCACATATTATTAGAAGTGCAATTTAATTAATTCTTATTGGATCACCCAACCGGCATGTATACGAATACATACATATATGATATGTATTAATGTAGGCTTCCTTGCAATAATATATACATGCCCACATAATGATTCCAACATTTAATCCATAAACCCAAACTAGTAAGATATGGGTATATAAGCATAGATTTTAAAGTTCACTCATTTAGTCGACTCGTCTACCACATCTGCTTACCTGACTCATTTACTTGTATGTTCTTTTAAAGAAAAAAACTTCATGGAAGACCCATTGCAAATATATCTTGTGATAAAAAATTTGTAATATTTTACTTATTTGGGTGTGAACTGATTGTTATTTATTTATGCATTTCGATAATAATAGCTATTTGGGTGTGATGAGAGACTCATCATGACTCTTAATTACCCCTAATTAACTAGTTTCCCTAGTTAATTATCTAAGGAAAAACTAAATACAGGGTTAATTATACTATAGGGGATTCAATATAAGTTAAAAATACTAAATTAAATATCAATTAATATTAATAATAATTTAGTTAATAATTTGGACTCAAATATTAAACACTTAGTGACTTACTTAATATTTAAACTAACTTAGTTAATTTTATAACCTAAGTACTTAATTAACTTAAGTAAATTAATCACTTAACTAAATATAGCTAACAAGGAAAAAAATTTAAATTCAAGGCATGAATATAATATCTACCTAATTTATAATTATATATAAAAAGTTGAAAAAGAAATAAATTAAAATAGGCCTAAAAACCAACTTTTTACGTTTAGGTCCTTACCTTTTATGACAATTGAGTCCTTTTCCTACAACTAGGTCCTTATTTTTTATTACATAGAGGTCCTTGTGTGCAAACTTCCTTCGTCTTCTTCTTCTTCTTCTTCCTCAGCCTTGGACAGCCGTGGAAGTTCGGTGACAATACCATTTGATCACCTTCCATCCAGTATCAAAACGACCTCGCCACGGTTGCCAACCTTCCTCTCACCTCCTCTTCATCCGATGGCTCGGATTTCCTCCTAATCCTATTTAGGACTAGTGAAGAAGCTCACCAGCATCCCGTGAATCTATCCAAGTTCTTCCCCCTTAACCACCACCACCTATAAATAGCCATGGCCACCTCCAATTTCAGAGATCAGCTCCCTTCCCTCTTCCCCAACTATAGACTGACGATAGGCTATTCCCCTCCCCTCTGGCGACCTCTCACCCCTCTTTTGGAGCACTTCCGACGAAGGCATTCGTCTCCCTCAACTCCTCTTCCTCTCTCGCGACTGTGATAGAGCCTAAGAGTGCTCCATCCTCCTCTCTACCTTGTTTCCTTTCTTACCAAAGCTTGATCCAACTTCATCGAATTTCATCCTCCGTTATGATCCATCGACGGAGATCCCATTCCCCCTTCGTCCAGGTAATCGTAGGTTAGCATAGATTTTAGTTTAGAGTAGTTTAGTTAATTAGTTAGTTGATTAGTTAGTGTTAGCTCATCTGTAACCTTCTTCTTCCCCGACTCCGGTAAGGCCAAATCAGGCCTTACAGGAGTTCGACTCATGTTTTTAACCACCTGAGCACCTTCCCCAACTCACCACGATCACTGTTCACTTTCTTCCCTTTAAAATTTATCACTAAAATGCCTAATCCACTACACCTCCACCGAAGACCTCCGCTGTCTATGGCAGAGGTCCCCTAGCTTAAATCACATCCACTAGGGGCCCTCCATCACCTCTCCACAACTATAGGGCCCCGATCTTGCCCTTAATTAGCTCAATTATCACTAGTATTGTTAACACCTAATTTTCACACAACCTCCTAAGCTCGCTGTCAATGGCAGCTTAGGAGGAATTCTTCCACCTAATTACGTAGTCGCACACCATCGCCTAACCCTAAGTAGCAGTTCCCCTCACTTAATTGAGATGGAGAAGTGTTCTTGAGTTCATCCGAACTCAAGATTGGTCCCTACTGAATTCTTGACTAATTCGTGTATCTGTTTATCAATTGCATCAACTGTAGTGTTCTTGAGGCTCCTTGCAACCTCAAAAACCTTTTAAAACCATTTCTAGTTGGTTTCATGAAGATTTGACTTTCAGTCACTTATCTCAGCCTTCACTGGAGCTTCGGCAAGCTCCGGCAAGTCAAATTTGAGCTCCAGCATTTGACACTCCTTGAGAAGCTTCAGATCATTTCTCTATGATCTTTAGATTAAGGATCACTAATTAGATTTACGTACAATTGCTTACATAACTAGGTTGATCTTTGTCTTCTGGCAAAGTTGGAGAGACTTCATCTTTGAGAATTAGAGGTTAAAATTTGGTTAATAAATATAAGGAAATCTTCAAGAACTTATTCTAGGTTTTAGTTAGATCTGAGAAGTTGTGAGTTAATCTGTCGAACAACTGATGATAACATCATCATCAGCCATAACTAGCTTTAATTAATCAGAATCAATTAATAAATGCTCATACATAATCGCCTAAGAGCCATAACTCACTGAATATCCAATCTGAGAAGAGTGCATTAAATCAGGATTAATTGTGCAGTTTTCACATTATATCATGAATGCAAAAACAACCATGGGATTTTCCAGGGGTTAACTAAAGGTTTAATGTTCATTAAAGTCTAATAAGAGGTTCCGTGCAAACAGAAATGAGTTTTTACATAATTCGAGAATTGAATCAAACCCAAAACTCTAATTTCAGACCCTCTTAAATAACAGAGGTTCTGGTCAGGTTAAAATCCATGTAAACCTTGTAAAATTTATATGAAAATGTTCCATGAGATTTGGTATCCTTGATTTGACCTTTGAAACCTATTTTGACCTTAAACAGAGTCACAAACACAATTCTACCTTAATTTGGGTTCCATGCAAATTACCCAGTCAAACTTGGTCAAAGCTAAATATGACTTCACCACTAGATTTCTTGGGTCTAAATTAAGTTTGTACCAAAATTTAGGCCCAATCAGAGATCATCTTAACCTATTTAAACTCTATTTCTCACACTTAAGCCCTCAGCTTTCAAAATCTTTCCATTCAGCCCCCTAACATTACTGCCTTCTTCACAAAAGGGTCCCTGCCACTACGGCAGGTGTGAACCCATGAGATCCAAGCTTCAATCATGGATTCCTCCCTGATTTCTCGACCAATCCCTTCCAAAATTGGAAGGGATGATCTTAAGGACATCCCCAATCACCTGAATCAAATCTTGGACTCAGATTTGGACCAAGAAGCTCGTGTGAACCCTTAGAATTTCAGGGATCTTCTTCCCTAATTTTTCGAGCTCTTCAAGCTTGTTTCCAAGCTTGAGAGCCTACCCGAGCTCTATAAAAGCTCATGGGTCTACTAACCATGCTCTTTAGCTCGATTTTTGCCAAAATTCCTCTACCTTCCCTATCTTCGGCCACCTCCACCGCAGCTCCGATGATCCTCTCTCTCCAGCCTCTTTGCCTGCTGCCACATACCATAGGCAGCAGGTTCTTCTTCCTCTCCTTCGTCCGCTCCTCGCAATACCAGCGAGGAGCTCTCCGACTCTCTTTTTCCTCGCCGCCTGATAAACACACATGAATTCATGATAAAATGCTTATTTAAGATAGTTCCTAGGCTTAGCATTGCATATCATGTTATAAATACTACATAACATCCATTGCATGGCATTTAGTATAGTTGTATATTATGTACACTAATTCTTCCATTTTACATGGCCATGAGGTAGTGTGACATCTTTACAGGCTTCGGATGAAGAATCCGATCGTACGGATGAATCCGGAGCGATGATCATAGTCCATCAACAAGAAAATCACCCCGATCAGAGCTCTGTAGCACCCTCTACAAGAAGAAGAAGACGGACGGCCCAGATGGCACCACGTGGCGCCATCCAGGCCGCCCCACCTGAGCCGATGCGTTCTCAAGGCCACCGCAAGATGAGATCTCAACTGTTGGATTTTAATCCAACGGCAAAGGGGCGCCCCAACTGCACGGCCACACCAATACTCCACTCGACAATCCGCAACCGTGGCGTAGTGGTGAACGCAAGCGTTTTCAATAGAGGGGCGCGAGTTCGAAACCTGCTACCCCCCCAAGTGAGTGCACGAAACAGCGCATGGCTAGCCGCAGCGCAAGCACGCACACGTGCAGGAGCGAGCACAATAAATGCAGTGCCAGCACGCGATCACGCGCGCGTGACCAGAGGCGCATGATGCGCTGACCAATTACGTGCGGGTGAGTGCTTGGTTGGCGCCAGCCTACAACAACGCCTAAGGTATACCTAGAGCGACGCTAATGGTTCCATGCCTGTTCTAGCCTCTTCTCATCCACTATATAAGGACCTACACCCCCTCCCTTCCAAGCCATCTCTACCTACTCTACTCCCACCTACTCCCAAGCTCTAGCAAGCCTACCAACGCTCTATTAGAGCTTGCTCTCAAGCTCCCAAGGTGCCTATTAGTATAACGAAACTCTGCCCCACCAAATACTCCTCCATCTTCCCATCTCCATTCATAAGTCGCCTTGGAGTCATCCTCCCACCTCCATTTCGATAACAGATCATCTCTGCCTTCCCACCTCCATTCCAGAGCCACGCTGAAGCTTTCCTCTACCCAACGTCCTCCCGCTTTTCACCTCCGTCGTCCTACTTCCCAACTCCTTCATCTGAGCTTCCGCCAGGCGCCGTCATCTCACCGAACAGCTGCTTCGGGAGATTTATTCTCACCCCTTTTCTCTTTTACGCTTTCATAGTTTATTGTAATTGACATTTATGCAATAAATCACATTTGATTCCATCTCTCTCTTGTGATTGCTTGTCATTTTATTTCAAAAACAAAAAAATAACAAAACCACAAAATGCCAAAAAGAAACAAATCGAAGCATGGTTTTCATACAAAGTAAACGTCGGCTGCCTATGTTAGACTCGGGACTCCCTTGGAGTTTCGGTATAAATTATATTTGATTACGAGTTTTGCAACTATGACGACAGGTTACTCGTAACCCCAATTTCAAACACGCAAAAATCGTGCAATCATTTTGGCGCCGTTGTCGAGGAGGCAACGGAATTTACTTTATTATTTTCTGCGCGTCTTTGCATTTACATAGTAATGATCCTGCTTGTCTTTGATCTACTATCTTGCAAGTACCCTAGCATAGAGATCCAGGTGCGGTAGACCAAAGTAAAGTGCGAGTAAAGTACTTTGTAAGTGTCCCCCACATTCCCCCCCACTAGTTCATTTCGCCACAATCATAACCAAGACCTAATCTACTTAGGTGTTTCCATAAACCCTAGGATAGAGTTTGTTTTTCTTGTTTTCCACCTTCACCCATCTCACCCACATTTTATAAAAGGAAAACAAAAAGATACTTTCTGTGGGACGAATCAATTTACACACTTTATACACCCACATTAGAGGCACATAACCTAACTTGCTTTTCATCTACTTAGCCAGGATTCCGACCTGTGGACCCGGTACACTAATTCAACACATAAAAGAATAGAAATCATATTAGGTTAATCACCTTTTTGTGTGCCTTAATCTGTGGTGCATTTGAGCCGATTGATTGAATTGTTTAGGCCACACCACTTAATCTAAAAGAGGTTCATTTTGTAGCTGTCCCATTGGATTCACTAACTAGTTCAAGCCAGGCACTCCATATTTTTCTTGATTTCTAAAGGAAAATACTCGAACATGTGCTTTTCTTGGTTTGCCTCACAAAACTTTGTTGAAAGCACCTAATATTTGAATCCTAAAAGCTATTAAGCAAGATTCGAACCCTAAAACTCACCTCATCATTAATAATCTTGCTTGAAAATATCTTGGTTGTGCACATTCACACAGTATCAAACAAATCATTAAGGGCACAACCCATTAAGGGCCCATCACATTCTAGAAGCACCAATTTTCCAAGCATAACTAAAATCGATTAGACGTTGGCCCTAAGGATTCATTCGCTCGACGGGATCCAGATTGAGATTATTCACGATTAACCTACTTATACTAGTCAATCTGATGTCTAGCTAGGGGAGTAGCGTCAAACGACTGCGACTAGAAGGTACACTAGGAATCGGAGGCGTAAGCCAAAGGAAGAACCTTCTCCCCAGTCCCTCCTTGTAACTGGTTAGATTGCCTAAACATAAGTAGAGTAAATCATCCATAATCTTAGGACGGATTCTAAGAATTTGTAGGCCTTTAGGCTACCCAACCTAAGGACAGGCTTGTATTTTTGTGCTGCAGGGCTCCTTCTCTTCCCCGTCCTTCCGACTTTCTTCTAGTGTATGCTTAGAAGGAGGTCATTGAACCTTAGATTGGAAGGACCTTTAGACCATTCCTAGAGGCGGAGGTTGAGCTTTAGCCAAGCAAATCCCATGGCTGATCAACAACCACCTCCCCCGCCCTCGAACCAGCATGAGCTGATTCAGAGGTAGTTGGAAGAAATGCAGCAATGGTTCCAACATATGAATGGTCAGGGTGCTCGGCCCTTGAAGGAATTTTATGATCCTTCAAACTATGGGGAACATCCCAACGTCATGATTCCCACCAGGGACAAAGAAATCAAGCCCCAAGTCTTAAGCTTGATTAAGCATTTTCATGGGCTTGGCTCGGAGGACCCATTCCAGCACTTGGAGGATCTGACCACTTTGGTTCAGACCACCAAAGCAAGGAATGTGAACGAAGAGCAAATGATCATGAGGCTCTTCCCCCATTCTCTCAGGGATAATGCCGCACATTGGTACTGGACCATAGGAAGGCTAATAGAAACTTAGGCTACTCTTAAGTCGGCTTTCTTAAAGAAATTCGGAAGACCAATGCCTTGCGACGGGCGATTACCACTTTCGCCCAACGGCCGGGGGAAGCCGGGGGAACTGTTTCATGGTGCTTGGGAGTGATTCCAAGAACTTTTAAGGAAGTGTCACACCACGAGGTGCCGAAATGGCAACTCGTGCAGATTTTCTATCACGGGTTGGTTGAGCAACTCCGTAATCACATGGACGCCTCCTGCGGAGGCAATTTCTTCAACAGGGATGCAGATAGCGCATACGACCTTTTTGAGGAAATGATCAAGAACTCAATTAATCGCGCCTCCATGGATGCATTCAACTGGTCCCAACAACCTAGGTCAAGTGCTAATGAGATCCAGGATTCTCATTCATTTGACATGGAATTGATTTATAATAAACTGGATAAAATGGACTTGGTTGCTAAGAGAATGGAAGAATGGATATCTAGGAATTCAGGAAACACTTCTACACCTACTCAATCCCAGAATTCGGGATTCCATTCCTCATGAGCTCCCACAGAGCAGGAGTTCGTGATCCAACTTGAATCGGATCAACCTGTGAGCCAGGATTTCTCAGAACCTTATGGGGCCTTTGATCCCAGTTTTTCTGATCTTCCTTCTCTCCATCCTCATCCTATGAGGATGCGTATGCAATGCAGGAGAATGTTAGGTCCAACCCGTATTCCAACACTTTTAACCCGGGTTGGAGGAACCACCTAACTTCTCCTAGAAAAGTCAGGGGCAACAGACCCAAACTCGACCCAGCAACTATGCATCTCAAAGACCTATGGGTCAAGGTCAAGTATACACCTAGTTGCCCCCGAGATCGATTACTTAGCCATCTTGGAATGCCCAACAATCTGTAGAACAGGCTGATTTAAATCGACAGATGGTAGAAATGTAGGGGTCCATGCTTTAACTCATGCAATAAATGAAGATATCATTGGATAACTTGTAATCCAGGTTAATTGCTAACACCCGACAACCCCGATCTCTACCATCCCAATCCATACCCAACCCACGCAATGTGCAAAATCAGGGCAATAGAGCCCAAGGGTACGGGAATTAAAGGAACCCAGATGTACATGCTCAAGTGGTTGAGTAGGATCCCTCATCTTCTTCTTCCGGTTATATGACCAACCAAGGCCCTCCAATCTTCACTACCCCACCTCAAGACCCGAACCCATATGCCTCTGCAAACTCCGTCACCTTGAGAAGTGGGAAGCAGACCCAGAACCCTGAATTACCTTATAAAAGTCAAAACCCTGGGGAGCTTGAGAGAGAGAAGGAGATTGAAGAAGACAATAAGGCTCAGGGACTGAAAATTGAAAATACCACCCATATCCCGTTCCCTGAGGCCCTATTGAAAACCAAGAAGAAGAAAACCATAGATAGCAACGAGGAGCTCCTGAATTTATTCAAGAGTGTAGAGATTCCGCTCCTCGATGCTATTAAGCACATCCCAGCTTATGCTAAATTCTTGAAAGAACTGTGTACCCAAAAGCGTAAGCCGAGACTACCCACTCCAAGGAAGGTGATTCTCTCTAAGCAGGCAAGTTATGTTATCCTGCATCACCTTCCTCAAAGGAAGAAATATCCAAGTGCCCCCTTGATCTCATGCGTTATTGGGGAATACACTTTTGATAGGGCACTATTGGACCTAGGTGCATCCATAAACCTAATCCCGACTTCTCTTTATGAGAGGTTTGGGTTAGGTGAACTCAGGCCAACCTCAGCAACACTACAATTAGCAGACCATTCGGTCGCCACATCGAGAGGCGTTATTGAGGATGTAATTGTCAAGGTTATGGATTACTATTTTCCCGTAGATTTCCTCGTCTTTGACATGGATGCACCTAATGATTTGAGGAACATGCCCATCATTCCAGGGCGTTCGTTCCTAGCTACCGCCAAGGCCAACATAAACTGTGAAAGCGGTAGTATGGAGATTGCCTTTAGGGATAAGAAGCTAAGTCTATATATTTTTAAGGCAATAAGAGGATTTAAGGATTGTGGATTCATTGAGGAACTCCAGGATCAGGATCTTGAGACTTGAATGACGATTAGTGCACTTGAGGACTCCACCAACTTTAGCGAACCCAACCCACAACCCTCCGTGGTAGACCTACCACATTCTGAAGAGATTATTGATTTTCTTCATTCCCAGCCTCTTCCACTAGATCGTCCTGATGAATCTTCGTCAGCATCCTCCCTACCTTCTATTCTAAACCCACCTCAGCTTGAATTGAAACCATTGCCCAAAAATTTGAAATATGAGTTCTTAGAACCTGAAAACACGCTCCCTGTGATTATTAGTGCTGCTTGGACTAAGGAGCAAGAATCGAGGTTAATTAAGGTCCGTAAGAACAACAAGGAGGCAATTGGTTGGACCATCCATGACCTTAAGGGGATCGAGCTATCTTATTGTAATCATCGTATTTTTATGGAAGATGGATCCCACCCTTCTCGTGAGATGCAAAGGAGACTAAACCCGAATATGCGAGAAGTGGTCAAGAAGGAGATAATCAAGTGGCTCAATGCTAGGATTATTTACCCAATCTTAGATAGTCTGTGGGTTAGCCTCATTCAGATTGTACCCAAGAAGGCAGGAATAACCGTTACAACTAACGAGAAAGGGGAAACCTTCACCACTTGTTCAGCTTCTACTTGGAGAGTCTGTATTGACTATAGGAAGCTAAACACAGCCACTAAAAAGAATCACTTTCCCTTGTTATTCATCGATCAAATCCTTGAAAGGTTAGCTGGGCAAAAATACTTTTGCTTCCTGGACTGTTATTCGGGATATAACCAAGTTCCTATCCATCCCGAAGACCAGGAAAAGACAACCTTCACATGTCCCTATGAAACCTTTGTTTTCCGTGGAATGCCATTCAGGCTTTGCAATGCGCCTGCGACTTTTCAAAGGTGCATGCTGGCCATCTTTTCTGACATGGTGGGAGACTATCTTGAGGTGTTCATGGATGATTTCTCCATTTTCGGAGATTCTTTTGAGTCTTGCCTAGCTAACTTGGAATTGATCCTCCAGAGATGCATCAAAACACGACTGGTCCTTAGCTAGGAAAAGAGCCACTTTATGACTCAGGAAGGCGTTGTCCTAGGTCATGTGGTCTCAAGTCGGGGTATTGAGGTTGATAAAGCTAAGGTGGATGCTATCTCTAGACTTCCTCCACCCACATCTATAAAACAGATCCGCTCTTTCCTTGGGCATGTGGGCTTTTACAAAAGATTCATTAAGGACTTCTCGAAGGTTGCTTGGCCCTTGAGTAACCTTCTGGACAAAGACACACTGTTCAAGTTTGATGAATCATGCCGTAAGGCATTTGATTTATTAAAATCGACAATCACCTGTGCCCCAGTGTTGCAACCACTGGTCTGGACAGCCCCATTTAAGATTATGGCTGACGCATCTAATTATGCCGTCGGGGCTATCTTGGGTCAAAAGATTGAGAAAAAGCCCTCTGTGATTTACTACGCTAGCAAGAATCTGGACGAGGCCAAGAGGAACTACACCGTTACTGAAAAGAATTGCTAGCTGTAGTTTTCGCATTAGAAAAATTCAGGGTTTATCTTTTAGGTTCTCGTGTCATCATCTATACCAACCACTCGACCTTGAAACATCTCTTAGCCAAAAAGGATGCCAAACCCCAGCTTATTTGCTGGATTCTGCTGCTTCAAGAATTCGATCTTGAAATCAGGGATAAAGTCAGGGCACAAAATGTAGTGGCGGATCACCTCTCGAGAATCCTAATTAATTCTCCTCATTCGGATGTCTTGATCTCCGATACTTTTCTAGATGAGACTATTATTATAGTCTCGAGTATCCGAACCCCTTGGTTTACTTATATCGTCAGTTATTTGGTTTTTGGTCAAATCCCTTAGGATTGGACCAAACAACAATGGGATAGACTTGTGTCTGAGACCAAATATTATTTTTGGGATGATCCCGAGCTATACCGCATCGACGCAGACCAGATTATTCATCGATGAGTCCCGAAAATTGAGTTCCATAGCATACTTGAGTTCTGCCACACATCTGTGTGTGGTGGACACTTTTCTAGGAAAAAGACGCAAGCAAAAATCTTGCAATCCGGATTCTATTGGCCATCATTATTTAAGGATGCCCAGGAATTCTCAAAGTCATGCACCCAATGCCAGACACTCGGGAACATGGCTAAGAGAGATATAATTCCCCTGAACCCAATACTTTGCGTCGAAATTTTTGACATTTGGGGCTTCTACTTTATGGGACCCTTCCCTCCTTCATTTGGACACTAGTATATTCTGGTCATTGTTGATTACGTGTCTAAATGGATTGAGGCAATTCCTACCGGAACCAATGACCACAAGGTGGTCATCGATTTTGTGAAGGAAAATATCTTCAGTCGACTCGGGGTTCCTCGGGCAATTATCAGTGATGGTGGCACACATTGCACTCATGCCTAGTTTCAGAATTTACTGGGGAAATACGGGGTGAATCATTGGATTTTCACACCTTACCACCCTCAGACGAACGGACACGCCGAGGTCTCCAATCAAGAGATCAAAAACATTTTGCAGAAAACTGTTAGGCCTAATAGGAAGGATTGGACACAAAAGCTAGATGATGCTCTTTGGGCCTACCGTACAGCATACAAAATGCCTATTGGTTGTCTCCATTTCGTCTGGTGTTTGGTAAGGCGTGTCAGTTACCTGTAGAACTTGAACATCGGGCTTTTTGGGCCATCAGGAAATGTAATTTTGACCTAGAGTTGGTCGAGAAAACCAAGAAACTTCAACTATCTGAGTTGGAGAGCTTTGAAATGATGCTTATGAAAATTCCAGAATCTATAAGGCAAGGACCAAAGCTCTCCATGACTAGATGATTTCACGTAAGAGCTTTGAGCCAAACCAGAAGGTTTGGCTTTTCGATTCTCGATTGAAGCTTTTCCCTGGAAAACTCAGGTCTAAGTGGGACGGCCCATTCGTTATTGAGCAGATCTTCCCTAATGGGGCCATCGAAATCTCTGACCCAAAGACAGGTATTATCTTCAAGGTCAATGAACAGTGTCTCAAACCCTTTGTTGACCATATGCTCCCTGAACCCGTCTCAGACAAGGTTGCTCTTACCTTGCCTTAACCATCGCAGGCCGAGCATCGCCTAGCTAAAGGCACTAAACTCAACACGGGTAAAGACTGTTCCAAGCTGACCAGAATCCCACAGAAACCAGGTGTTATTCTTCCACTTCTACTTTCCTGCATGCCTGCATTTTTAACAATGAGGACATTGCAATAGCTAAGCATGGGGGGTGGATATATCTTATAATCTTTTTGTCAAGTGTAACAGTAATTTCCTGTTATTTGATTCCAAAAAAAAAAATAGAATTAGGAGACGAGAACTTAGGCATTAGGAGTTACAAACTTTAGGAATTGATAATTTGAAGCCTGAATACTTAGACTTTTCAGGTCTTCGGACTTAATTAGCCTGGGTGTCCATTCGAATGTGGACTTAGTCTCAAGTCCTCGCCAATTAAAATTCATTTTAATTTGGTAAATAAATTGGGATGATAAGTATGCGACTTATCAACTCGCCCTCAAATTTGGGGGGACTCTAAGCCTAAGCATCTACACACTTTTTTGCACTAACTCACTTTTCGACAGTTTCTTCGAAAATTTGGTAGGTAATGAACTATCTAGGGTGGTATGGCTGGCAAGGTATCGGTGGTAACAGTTCATCGGTTGGTTGTCCAGAGCCCAGTCACAAGACCATTTTCATTATAATTCCTTTAGGTAAATCTTAGATCAGGGAAGCCACCTACTTTAAAGAAAAGAATAAAAGAAAAAAAATAGAAAAAGAGAAAAAATAAAAAATAAAAATAAAATAAAATCACACTTCACCGCACGAGTATGGTTGGCAAGTTGTCATGGGTAACAACCCATTAGTCGATTGTCCAGAGCCCAGCTCACAAAAAATGCACAATAATTCCCAAAACACTTAAGGAAGAAGCAGGGAAGTAGAAGAAACCAAGGAGATATACATTGGGTTCGCCCTTGTGTTGACCCCATAAATAAATGAAGTAGGGAAAAAGCTACCGTTCGAAAAGATAAACTTCTAGGCAAGGTCACCTAAGGTCGTAGAAACCCGAAGTCCGTTTTAACGGTCGCCTAGTGAGTCTTTCACTCTTTTCACTAGATGCTTAGCATATAGAGTCCTTTTTGAGTTTTTGGTGGATCGGGTAGCCGTAAAAAGTTATCCCAGAACTCTTAAACTCCAAAAGTACAAAAAATTAGAAAATAAGAAAAAAAAATAAAAAAATTTTTGTATTTTCTCTTCTTAAATAAGGCGAGGGCTTAAACGGTCTTCATTCTGGTAGACATCCGGGCACTGTCGAGTCTTTGTAACCAAGTCTTGGGATGAAAGTTCCTAAAATAACCGACAAATTATGCCTAAGAGATCGAATCCTAATTCTACTTTTATGAATAGCACTTAGGTTAATTTTGCTAGGGACTAGCAAAAGGTAAGCATGAGGGTATGATAAACACACATGAATTCATAATAAAATGCTTATTTATGATAGTTCCTAGGCTTAGCATTACATATCATGTTATAAATACTGCATAACATCCATTGCATGACATTTAGGATAGTTGTATATTATGTACACTAATTGTTCCATTTTACATGACCAGGAGGTAGTGCGACACCTTCATGGGCTTCGGATGAAGAATCCGACCATACGGATGAATCCAGATCGACGACCGCAATCCGTCAACACAAAAATCACCCCAATCAGAGCTCCGTAGCACCCTCTACAAGAAGAAGAAGATGGACGGTGATGGGAACACCATCATGAGCCCTAACTAGCTCATTTTAACCCAGAAAAGAGAACAAAAGCTCCTACATAACCAACTGGAGGTCCTAACTTAATGAATAACCAGTCTGAGAGAAAAGCAAGAAACAAGGGGTAAAACTATAATTTTACCACTGCAGTGCAACAACGGGATTTCTCATGAGCTAAACATAGGTCAAATGATCTTAACAAAATAAAAAGTGGGTTGGTTCAAACAAAAAAGGGTTCATGTGAATTCTACGAATTTAATGACTTCTTGTAACCCTAAAACAGACCCACTTAATTTAACAAGGCTCTGGTCAGGATAAAATTTACCTAAACTCTCTAAAATTCATGGAAAAATATCTTATAGGGTTTAGAACCTTCAATTTCACCTTTAGAACCTATTTTGACCTAAATTGGGGTCCTAATCAAATGTTTGCCCTAAATTGGGTTTTTGTGTAAATTACCCAGTAAAACGTGGTCAAACCTAAAATCCAACTTCACCATTGGATTCCTTAGGTCCAAATTAGGTTTTTAATAAAATTTGGACCTAAGAGGAATTCACCTTGACCTACTTTGCAAACAGGTCCAGCCCAATTACATTTCTACCCCTAAATTTTGAAAACTTCTGCAGAAACCCCCTTAACTTCCTCATCATTATTTACAATTAGGTCCCTCCATCATTACAACAGAGGGAATCCTACTCCGACGATGTTTCAAGGGAAAGAACTCCCTAATTCCTCAGAGAATCCCTTTCAAAATTGAAAGGAAGATTCTCTGAGAATTCTTCTCTCATGTGAACCCATTATCAAGCCCTAATTCCTACCCAATCTCTCATGCGAACGCGTGAGAGATTTGGGTCTCTCTGACCTTCCATCTCCGGCGACATGACCATGCTTGGAAGCTTGGCCTCCAAGCACAAGACCTCCTGCCAGGGCCTATAAAAGCCTACCCAGATCATTCCGCACCTCCTAAGCTTGAATTTGGCCTGAGATACCCTGAATTCATCTCTCCCCCCTCCGGTCAACCACCCAGCAAGCTCTGGTGACCCCTCTCCCTCTCTCTCGTCACTCTGCCACAATACCAGTGGCAGGGTTCCCTTTACCCCCTTCGTCCGCGTCACCCCGCACCAGCCAACGTCTCTACAACCCCCTCGACGTCGTCCTCCTCCTCCCACTGGGTCCTTCGTCTCCAGCGACGGCAGTACGAGCCGGTCGCCTCCTCTGCATCCCCCTTCGTCTACCCATACTCAATTAAGCTCTCTCTCTTCTCATCATTTTTCTACCATTTTTTTCTGCAAATACGCCTCAACGTTCGCAAACCACCACCACCTTCTCCACCTCCGGCCAGACCTCCGGCGAGGTGTTCCCACCGCTCCACGCCTCCACCCACCTCTCCAACTACCTCACGAGCACCGCCACACCTCACTGACCCTAAACCCTCATTCCATCCACCGCACCAAGTCTCCAAAACGCCCCCCCCAAACACACCCACCTTCACACCCACAGGGTGACCTAGGCATGCACGCTCAGATCACCCCATGCCACGCCGACCACTGTACCACCTTCGCCGTGTTCAGGCGAAGCTCCCTGTGTGTTCTGACGAGGCCGCAAGGCCGTTTTCTTGTTGACAGGGTTTGAGGCCTTCACCACCATTGACGAAGCACGAAGCATGCTTGTAAGCTTCATCCAGGACTCCAGGCACCAGGCTCCAGGTCCTAGGTCGCGCGGATTCCTTCCACGCACATCTCAGCCCAGCAATTGGCATCAACGTCCCATACAGCTGCTGTAATTCATGAAGACATCTGCTGCGGCCGCTTGCGAAGAAGGTGGGACAACATAGTCCCACCTCGGAAGTGTAGGAGCGGGCACAGTGACGTAAGTTGAAAAGTCACAGAGGCTTATCGCCTCCTGACCACGGGGTGAGGTCCCACTCGCCCTCACCGCCCACTGCCCGCGGACCTGGCTCTGACCCGTATACCCGATTAGCCGCACTCCTCACCCACCACACACGTCGGTGGGCCTAGTCCCAGGCGCGCATACCCGACCCAATAACCTGAGAAGGCTTTGGGAGAGCGAGGCTAAGAGAGAAGGAAGAAGAGAGATCGCGGGGGAGGGTAGGGGTAGGTTTTGCTCTCAGGAGAAAAAGAGGGAGCCAAGGAAGGAAAGGGTGGCAGCAGAGAAGCTAAGGAAGGAGAAAGCACGGCTGAAGAGGAGTAAGGATGAAGAGGAGCTGAAGTCAGAGACAGAAGAAAAGGAGAAAGAAGAGGAAGAAGAGGGCCAGAGCAAAGAAAGAAATCAGAGAAGAAAGAAGAAATCACAGAAGGAAGAAGAAGAAGAAGCCAAGAAGAAAGAAGGTCGTCAGAGACAGAGAACAGAAGAAAGAGAAGAAAGAAGAAGGAGATCAGAGACAGAAGACAAAGAAGAGAAGCACTGTAGCAATTTCATTTTTAAGACGTCTGATTTTTAGACGTCCATATTATTTTGTGCTTCTATATACATTGACATTATATTTCTTGCATTGTAACTATGATTTTTCATTGCATATTATATCCAATTTGAAAGTTGTGCTCTTGATTTTTAAACCCCAATTTTCTCCCTGTATTTGACCTCGGATTAACAATTTCGAGTAATAAAAATCATTTGTTTTTTAGTGATTTCAACTATACTACGACACATTATTTTAACATTGATCTCGCTTCGAAAAACAAATGGCCTAAATGGCGCAGCGTAGTGCCATTCTGGTCACCCCACCAGAGCCGATGAGTTCTCAAGGCCACCACAAGATGAGATCTCAGCCGTTGGATCTTAATCCAACGGCTGAGAGGCACCCCAACCACACGGCCACACCAACACTCCACTCAACAATCGGCAGTCGTGGCGCAGTGTAGAAGGCAGGCATTTTCAACGAAGGGGCACGACCTCGAAACCCACTGCCCCCCCAATTGAGCGCACGAAGCAGCTCAAGCACGCAAGCGCGCAGACACCCGCACAGCCAGCGCAGCGCCAGCACGTGAGCGTGCGCGCGCGACCAAAGGCGCATGATGCGTAGACCAGCTGCGTGCGGGCGAGTGCTTAGTTGTCACCAACCTACAACGATGCTTGAGCTGGACCTACAACAACGCTTACAGTCATCGCTAATTGTTCGCACGCCAGCAAGGCTAGCTGCGTGCGTGAGCTGGCTACAGCAACACTTACAACGACGTCCTGGAGGTCGCTAATGGTCCAATGCCTATTCTAGCCTCTTCTCATCCACTATGTAATGACCTACACCCCCTCCCTTCCAAGCCATCTCTACCTACTCTACTCCCACCTACTCCCAAGCCCTAGCAAGCCTACCAATGCTCTGTTAAAGCTTGCTCTCAAGCTCCCAAGGCACCTATTAGTGTAACGAAACTCTGCCCTACCAAATACTCCTCCATCTTCCCATCCCCACTCATAGGTCACCTTGGAGCCGTCCTCCCGCTTCCCAACTCCTTCGTTCTGCTTCCTAACTCCTTCGTCCAAGCTTCCACCAAGCGCCGTTGTCTCACTGAACAGCCGCTTTGGGAGATTTCTTCTCACCCCTTTCTCTTTTATGCTTTCATAGTTTATTGTAATTAACATTTATGCAATAAATCACATTTGATTCCATCTCTCTCTTGTGATTGCTTGTCATTTTATTTCAAAAATTAAAAAAATGACAAAACCACAAAACATCAAAAAGAAACAAATCAAAGCACGATTTTCATACAAAGTAAACGTCGCCTCCCTGTGTTCGACCCGGGACTCCCTTGGAGTTTCGGTATAAATTATATTTGATTATGAGTTTTGCAACTACGACGACGGGTTACTCGTAACCCTGATTTCAAACACGCGAAACCCGTGCAATCACCACCCTTCCATCGAAGGCATGCTCTTCCACGGCACCGGCCAATCACAGCCGACGCTCTCCTACCCCTTTCAACCGATAAATTAGGTCTCTCTCTCTCTCCCTCTCTTCCTCTAGTTTAGGATTAGCCCCTTATTTTCTTGATTCAACCATCATTCACCTCTCTTCCCTGTCGTCTTCTTCATCTTCAGCGAAGCTCTGACAAGCTCACCACACCGCTACATTGCACTGCTCGCCTCGCCACAACTCCCATAAGCATTGCCACGCTTCACACATCAAAAGCCCCAACTTCATTTGGGCTTTCATGCACTCAACGCCCCCACCAAACACGACCTCCACCGCACACCTTCCCTGACCTCGCCCGACCACTCCACGCCACCGCATGCCACGCAAACACGACCACCTCCTTTGCCATCGCTTGGCGATCCTCTTGAGCTATTCTAATGTAGCCACAAGGCCGTTCTTTGTATTTCAGGTAGTCGTCGTCCTCCGTTGTCGCCACCGTCTTGCCCGAACACATCTGCAGTGCTCCAACAAGCTCAAGGCTTAATTCCACACCCAGGTGACGCGAACTCAGATCATGATACTACATGCAACATCAATTGCAAAGAAGAGCAGCTACATGACCTTCAATCAGCACGAGTTTGGCTGCTGCTGCGCGCAAAGGAGATGAAGGACATTTAGTCCCACATAGATGGATGAGAAACCTCTTGAGTGGTATAATACGAATTCAAGCTTTAGCCTTATTTTCTAGCACACAAGGGGTTGGGTCCCTCACCACCACCCGCCAACCCACTTACCCGCCTATTCACTCCTCACCTCTGACACACACCCACAGGTCTAGACATTGTCCTGGACCTAATAACCCGACCAGTTACCCGACTAAACCTGGGACTTTGAGAGATAAAAAGGAAGGATTTTTGAGACAGAGGGGGTGGGTTTTGCTGCTCCATCCTTGTGCCCCTGTGCGACACTTAGCCGCTGAAGGAAATTGGTCCCTGTGCTTCAAAAGGCATTGAAGGCTTGAAAGGAAGCCTTGAGAAGAAGAAGAAGGCTTAGAGGAGAAGGCCTTGTGCCTGTGTGCCTTCTGTGAGGCACTATGGTTTGTTGACACTTAAATCGTCTGATGAAGCACTCCTGACATCTGATATGATTTGGTTCTGTTGAATGATTTAAGAACCAAAGTTTACATTGATTATCTGATTGAAAGTACTGTTGAATAATTTGAATATGAGATGCATGCTTAATTAGAGGACCTAATTGGTGATCTAAATCACCACTTTTTAGATTCTCTCTATTCTTTTTATCTTATCATCATTTGAATTACAATCTGATCAATTTTATTCATTGGATATCTATTTTGTGATCAATTGATTATGCTCAGTTGTTCTAAATGAAGATTCTTATGTGAGTTCTATATTTTCTCCCTATGATCTACCTCGGACTCTTTTGCGATTTTGAGTTATAAATTTAATTATTTTCAAGCAACTGAGGCTTTGCTATGACAATTACTTTAAAACTCCTCGATAGCCCGTCTACAACAACCCATTATTTAACCTCAGGCAGCAAACCTGAAACTACTACAAAAGTGCTAAAAAATCCAATCTAATGAGCTGTATAGATTCCTAGAGCTGATTTTAGACAAATTGGGTTAGCAATTTGAATCTGAGTTTAAATTCTGGAAGTCAACTTTTGAGTTATTTTGGTCAACCATGAGTTGATTTTAAGGTTTTAATGATTGAATCTGTGATTTAGCGATGAAATTAAGTTCCTGATGTGATTGAGGATCTTATGAAATTGAAATGAGAGAGTTTTATTGAGAGATGTATGAGATTTAATCTTCCGATCAATATGGGTTCAAGTTGGAACACATAGGTGTTCAGTAACTTTTTTGTCAAATTTCAACATCAAATCTTGCTCAAATCAATTTCTCCTGACTCACTAAATGGATCTAAATCAATTCTTGAGCATTTAATCTTTCTGTTGAGCTGATTTGAGTTTGAATCTAAGCTCTGAACACCTGATCTGAAGCTTCTTAGCTTCTTGAGTTTTCTACAGCTCTTTCTAAGCTGAAGCCTCTCTCAATCCCTGTGGAATAGACTCTACAGCTATCCAGAACCATTAATTTAGAGGTATTTCCTCTCTACAAGTCAAAAGACCTAAGATTGCACCCTCTAAAGCTTATTCCAACAAGGGGAAACAGCCATGTTTCTCCTCCAAATCTGTGGATCAAAAGTGATCCAATCACCAAATTGGTGATAAAATCGTGTAGCTTAATTTTAGATCTTTCGATCGAGCCCTTGGTTGCTCTATTTGGTTCAGTGAATCAATAAAAATCTTTGTTTGAAGATTTGGTCTAACACAGCTACTGCGAAGGAGGAGCGACAAGTTAAGTCCCACATCAGGAACGAAAGGCGCAAAGCTTTAGTATATTATGAAAAGGTGAACCCAGCACTTCAATCGTCAAGCGCTAGGCGCACCTAATCCATATGACCATTTTGATCTGATTTGAGTGCGTGCATGCACATGCATGTGTGTGTGCCTTGGCATGTGCCTGTGTGCGTGGGCCTAGGTGGTTGAGCAAGTGTGTGGGCCTGAATGGGCCTGAGATTGTGCATTGAGAAAAATTGATAAAAATCCACCCAATCTAAACCAAGCATGGGCCTAGTAGGGTTTAGTCCCACCCTATGGGGTGCTGTGTCTCCTCGAGCAACCCATGCCACCCACTTAACAAACTTTTTGATAAGTGAAGAAGAGAGTAATGAAGCAAAAATCAGCTAAGTGTGGAAACTTTAGTTGCACAGTAAGGAGCGAGAGCTTAAGGAAATAAGCTGAAGAAGAAGAAGCTAAGGAAGGAAAGAAATTAATACAAAGAGAATAAAAAGGGATAAGAAAGAATTAAAGAAGAAGAGTTAAGAGAATTGAGAAATCAAAGAAAGAAAAAGAAAGAAGATAGAGAGAGACAAATTAAATGAAGCGATAGAGAAGAGAATCAGACATCTGAAGCATTAATCAGAAGTCTAACTTTTAATTTTAAGTTCACCAATATTCTTAACAGAGGTCTGATTGAAGGCTGAGAGCTGTGAAGAAGAGTTTGAGGCTTTATATTTACATAAAAGGCATCTTTATTCATTATAATTTGTTTCTATGCCTTATATTCTTGTAAAAAAATTTGTACCGATCATTCCTCTACTTTAGTATTCATTGTAAATCTTTCTTGTACATTTTCTTTTATTAATGGAATAATTGCATGTTTTTTTTTAGAGATTTAAATTTCTTATGTAATTGTTCATGTGCTTAACATATATGTAATTATAGAATGATATGGTAAATTAAAATTATGATTGTGCCTCCCAGTGAATGACCTGTACTAAACCAATTAAAAAAGAATTAAAAATAAAATGTTAGGATAACTTGACCCTATACTACCTAAATGACAACGATTCGAGTTAACCTAAATCATTTCTTACATGATTAATTAAAACTTTTAACCTTAATTAACTATGTTGAGAAATTACACATCAGGGTGTGAACTCATAGTGTGAACATGTCCTAAAGTAGCTAGTGACATAAGTAATTTATGCAACCCCTACCCCAACGAAACAATGCATTTTGATTATTATGGCATGCAGACTCAAGTGAAGCCCAGGATGGGACTAGAATAATAACCTAACAAATGATAGACAAAGGGGTGGCTCCCGGGCTAGGCTATAATGTGTTTGGGGCACTAGATCGGTATTTAAGAGTGTTGCGTTGTAGTACAGCCGAAAAAGCGTTCAAAACAAATACAATTTTATTACTCGAATATATTCCGAGGTCGAACATAGGGAGCAAGTGGAATTCACGCACTAATCTCAACAATAAATATCAATTGAACACATAATACTACTCAAAATCTAAGTAGGAGTATAAAGCATGAGTATATGAAGAGTAAAAATAATTGTAGATAAAATAATGGATATCATATGAAAATTGGACGTCTGATTTTGCAATCAGACGTCTTAAAAGTTGTGTGCTACAGTGCGTTGCTTTGATTTCTCTTTCTTTGATTCTTCTTCTTCTCTTCTCCTCTGCCTTTGCGAGCCTTCTTCTTCAGCTTCTTCCTTCTTCCCTGTCTTCTCCTTCCTTCTTTCTCTTCTTAGCTTTCTTTGATTTCTCCTTCCTTCTTTCTGTCTTTAGCCTTCTCTTCCTTTTCCTTTTCTCTGATTTCTCCTTTTCCTTAAGCCTTGCGGTGCTCCTCTCCTTCTCCTTCTTCTTCTTCCTTTTCTGCCTGACCTCCTCTTCTACTTTCTCTGGCTTTCTCTACCATCTACCTCTTCTCTTTCTTTCTCTTTTTCTTTGACCTCTATCTTCCTTCATCCGTAGCTTCTCCTTCTTCTTTCTTCAGCTTCTCCCTTCTCTACCTTAGCTTTGGCTTCTCTTTCTCTTCAGCCTGCAGCAAAACCTACCCCCTACCGGCACGCAACTCTCCTCTCTTTCTCTCTTAGGTTCCGCTCTCCCAGAGCCACACGTAATCGGGTATTCAGGTCAAGTACGTACCCGAGACTAGGTCCACCGGCGTGCAGTGGTGGGCGAGGAGTGCTGTCGGGTCGGGTCAGGCCAGGTCCGCGTAGGCAGTGCCGCGGACGAGCCCGGGTCAGTCGGGTGAGAGGGACCTCACCCTGTGATTTGGAGGTGATAAGGCTATGACGCAAACTCAACTTAAGCGTACACAAGCTCTCTTCCAGTTTCGAGGTGGGACTAAATGTCCCACCTTCTTCTGCGCGCACAGCAGCAAGATGTCTTCCTCAAATCACGAGGCTGCAGCTACTCTCTACTCTAATCAAAGGCTTGGATGTGTGCGTGCCTCAAGTCCGCACCACCTGGGACTATCACCTAGAGCAGCAGCACCTGGAGCGTAGCTTCCGACTCGCTTCAAGCTCCGCAACAACGGCGGATGGGTGCCTAAACCTGGGAACACAAAAATCGCCTCGCGGCCTCGTCAGAGCACTCAGGGAGCATTGTCGGAGCACAGCGAATGTGCTAGGGTGGTTGGCGTGGCGTGTGGGTAGCTGTGGTGGCATATCTAGGGCTTCCTGTGGGCGTGTGAGTGTGTTCGAGGGTGTGTTTGGGTGGTCGATGGAGTGAATGGAGTAGGGGGAAATGATTAGTGAGGCATTGCGGAGGTTGTAGGGTGGTTTGTGAAGTGGATGGAGGTGCAGAGAGATGGGAGCACCTTGCCGGATGTATCTCCGAAGGTGGAGAAGGTGACGGTGGTCAGTAGCGTCGAGGGTTGGTTTAGGGAAATAAAGAGAGGGAAAGGGCATGTGAGAGAGAGAGAGAGTCTAACACCTACCTCTAAGGGACGAAGAGGGATAGAGAATCCCACGCCGGTATGGTCACCGGACGTGGGAAGACGAATACCTCCGTAGGTGAGGCAGTGGCGAAGATGGGGCAGAGGCGACGTCGGCTGGTGTTACGCGATGCGAATGAATGAGAGGAAGACAACCCGACCACTGGTATTGTGGTTAGGCGACGAGAGAGCAAGGGAGAAGCCGCCAGAGGTTGCAGAGTTCTTGTGGCAGGAGGGGAGAGAAGAATGGAGGGAATCCGGCCCCAATCTCAAGCTGAGTGCCTGCGGTTAGATCTGGGGAATCTTTAAATAGATCTCTGAGGAGGTTTCATGCTTGGAAGCCAAGCTTCCAAGCAAGGCATGGTCGCCGAGATGGCAACTTCAAAAGACTCAAATCTCTCATGTGTTCGCATGAGAGATTGGGAAACAATAATGGATCACAATGGGTTCAGATTGGAGGAAATTACTCAGAGAATCTCCCTTCCAATTTTGGGAGGGATTCTCTGAGCAATTGATGAGAGCCTCATCATGAGCCATAACTAGCTCATTTTGACCCAATAAATAAGATAAAAGCTCCTACATAACCTAGAAGAAGGCTTAACTGAAGGAACAAGTGCTCTGAGAAGAAAACATGAAATAAAGGTTAAAACTGTAAATTTACCATTGCAGTACATAAACGGGATTTCTCAGAGGCACAACACAGGTCAAATGGTCTAAATGGGATAAAAAGTAGGTTGAGTCAATCAGAAATGGGTTTATGTGCAATCTAAGAATTAAATGACACTTGGTAACCCTAAAACAGACCTGCTTAAATTAACAAGGTTTCAGCCAGAATAAAAATCAAGTAAACCCTCTAAAAATCATGGAAAAACATCCTCTAGGGTTTATAACACTTAATTTGGCCTTTGGAATCCAGTTTGACCAAAATTAGGGACCTAGCTCTTCAATTAACCTAATTTGGATTTTTACGCAGAATATCCAGTCAAATGTGGTCAAACCTAAAATCCAACTTCACCATTGGATTCCG
Organism: Thalassia testudinum; assembly: GCA_037157565.1. Lineage (NCBI taxonomy): Eukaryota > Viridiplantae > Streptophyta > Magnoliopsida > Alismatales > Hydrocharitaceae > Thalassia > Thalassia testudinum. Next base: position 59,653,730 of record JAZHRO010000013.1, on the reverse strand, counting down.
TAGGTCCAAATTAGGTTTATACCAAAATTTGGACTTAAGGGGAGGTCATCTTGACCTACTTTGCAATTTAGTACACCCAAATCATAAATTGGTCCCTATCTTTTGAATATCTTTGCAGAGAGCCCCCTCAATTCTTCGCCCCCTTTGCAATCCGGTCCTGCTGCCATTGTTAGGGTAGAATCCAGCTCCGGCGAGATTTAGAGAGGGATTACTCTCTAATCCCTCAGAGATTCCCTCCCAGAAATGGAAGGGGGATTCTCTGAGGAATTCCCTTCCATCTAAAGCAGAACACGATCCCTGGTGTGAACCCAATCTCTCGTGCGAACGCACGAGAGATTTGGGTATCCACCCTCCTTCCATCTCCGGCGAGCCGGCAAAGTTAATTGCGCGGTCTCCACGCGCTAGAAGGTGCGGCCAGCACCTATAAAAGACTCCCCAGACCCTGCCGCAGATCCTAAGCTTGAATTTGACGGAGATCCCCTCAAATTTCCTCTCTCCCATCTCCGGCCAAAAGACCCGCAAGCTCCGGCGACCTCCTCCCCTCCTTCTTGTCGCTCTGCTGCCATACCAGCAGCAGAGTCAACTCCGCCGCTTCCTCCCACGTCGCGCCGTACCAAGCGCACGTGCCCCTGCCCTCATCCTCGTCGCCGCTTCCTCCCCCAGGGTCCTTCTTCCCCGACAACGGCAGTTACATGCCGTCCACTCCGTTGCCTCCATCCCTTCCAGATCACCCCAGATACCCTCTCCATCCTCTCCTCTCTCTTTTCCCCCTGCTATTTTATCCAATCACCCCCTGACAGTGCCTAACCACCTCCATCGTCCTCGCCTCCGACCGCCCTCCGGCGAGCCGCCCACACCACTCCGCCCATCCACATGGCCCGCCAACCCTCTCGTGAGCTCCGCCTCACCACCAGGAACTCAGTCCACCCCTCCACTGCCACTCCAGACCTCCACAATCACCCCCCGATCAACCCCACACCTCCGACCACAGGTTGACCTAGGCACGCACGCCTAGGCCAACCTGCGGCCTGCAGCACTGCGCATCATCTTCGCCGTGCTACGACGAAGGTTTCTAGCTAATCTGATTAGGCCCATAGGCCGTTCTTGTGTACGACAGGTTGCAGCTCTTGCCGCCATTGACGGCCGAAGCAGCGAGGAGCTCGTAGCAGCTTCAGGCACCAGGGATCCCAGGCTGCAGGTGCAGCAGACTACGCAGGTGTCGCGAAGCGAGTGAGGCCAGCAAGTCGCACTGCGAGGCCAGCAGCTGGGGCAATTGCACGACGGAAGCTCTGCGGGCGTGCGTGAAATCGGGGCTGATCAGATAGTCCCACATCGTGGACTCGCGAAACACAGGTATAATATAAATTGTTTTTGTGTTTTAAGCTTACTGCCTCCGTAAGCACAGGGGTGAGGTCCCTCACCTGCCCTCACACTCGCCTCGTCCGCGGCTTGACCTCGCGGATCTGGCGGGATCCGACCCGACCGTAACCTTGAGCACTCCTCGTGCATCACCACCTGCAGGTGCGCCTGGTCCCAGGTGCGAAGCCGACCCGATTACCCGTGTAGCTCTTGGAGAGCGTCCCTGAGCGATTTGCAGAGAAAGAGAGAGACGTTTGGGTAGAGGGACGGGGGTAGGTTTTGCTTTGGCCGTGGTGTGCGCAGGAAAGAAGAAGCAAAGGAAGAAGCGGACACTTAGCAGCTGCAGAAAAGGAAGAGAAGAAAGAAGAAGAGGCTGTGTAGCAGAAAAAGAAGGAGAAGCTTTCGTAGAGAACCAAAGAGCAGAAAGAAGGAAGGCAAGGCAAAAGAAAAGAACGAAGAGAGGCCAAGTGAAGACTCTGCAAAGATCAGAAGAAGAAGAAGAAAGAAGGAAGGCAAGGCAGGAGAGGAAATAAGAGACAAGAAGCAAAGGCAGAAAGAGAAAGAAGTAGAAAGGAGAAGAAGAGAGAAAGGGGATTACATTTAAGACGTCTGATACAGAAATCAGACGTCCAATTCTACTTTCTTTTACAAATCCTTTTTAAAATTCTCTCTTTGAATCACTCATTTTCACTTAACAGTTGTATTCTTTGGTTTTAAAAAGTACTGAGATTGCTCCCTATGTTCGACCTCGAATACTCTAGTTTTTCGAGTAATAAAATTCTTTATATTTGTTTAAACGTTTTGTCAGTTATACTACAACGTGATACACTTTAAACCCGCACAAAAATGCGAGAACAGCAATCAAGGAGAAACCTCCTTTCAAAGCTCACCGGAGTAGGATTCCTCTGCTATAATGGTGGAGGGACCTATTTGTGAAGATGATAAGAAAGCTATGGGGTTGATTGTAGGGGTTTTCGAAAGATAGGGGTAGAAATGTAATCAGGCTGGACCTTTTTGCAAAGTAGGTCAAGATGAGTTTCCCTTAGGTCCAAATTTTGGTAGAAACCTAATTTTGACCTAAGGAATCCAATGGTGAAGTTGGATTTTGGGTTTGAGCACATTTGACTAGATAATTTATGCAAAAACCCAATTTAGGCAAATATCTATCTGAGACCCCATTCTAGGTCAAGATGGGTTCTAATGGCCAAATTGAAGGTACAAAATCATAAAGGATATTTTTTTATGATTTTTAGAGGATTTAAGTAAATTTTATCCTAACCAGAACCTTGGTTAATCAAGTAGGTCTTGTTTTAGGGTTTCAAGAAGTCATTTAATTCCCAAAACTCACACGAACCCTTTTTTGTCTAATCCAACCCACTTATTATCTTATTAAGATCCTTTGACCTTTTGTTAGCCCTTTAGAAAACTCGTGGTTGCACTGCATTGGTAAAATTACAGTTCGAACCCTAGTTTATTGTTTTACTCTCAGAATGGTTATGCAGTGAATTATGCAGTTCCCATCATACCCCCATGCCTAGCTTTTGCTAGTCCCTTAGCAAAATTTTAAGGTTTTAACTTCGATTCTAGACCATGTAATCTTTTTGATGCTTAAAATTGTGATGTGTGCTTTCTTCTGTAGATTAGGTTAGAATGCCAATAGTAGGCCTAGAGGTACTCAAGTACCAACCAAGATCTAGACCTAACCAGCTCTAGCCTCAGTTCGTCGTGAAGGTTTTTAAGGTCCATAGGAACTATCCTAAGGTTCGTTGGACTCCGCGGTTAAAGCACCCATACTTGTATCATATTTTAGCCTTGGTTCAGTTTGCCGTACGTTTTTGTAAAAGAGAGACAGAGGAATTTTCTTTGTTTGGAGAGTTTTTCTCTCTCTTTTCTTTTCATTTCTAGCTTTGGATTGGCTTCTCAACATGGTCTATATTGGATTCCTAGTCCCCATCATCAATCCTCGAAGGGTCCCTGGCAATCGATGCTTCGGGATAGCACCGCCCATGGCAACCCCCAGAACCCTGGCTTTCGAGATTTCGAGATAATCTCGCCCATGACGTTTTGTAGCTAAATCAAGATCCTGGAAATCGACATTTCGAGATAATGTCGCCCATGACATCTGAACCAGCACAAGGTGCTTACATGTCCCCGGTAGGATATGTAAATATCCTAAGAAATAAGCACTGAGGAGACGATATGTTATTGCGCATCTACGAGGGGAATTTCTCGCCTCTCTACACCGGGAACTCGTCCAAATCAACTTGCGTTAATCGACCACTCCTAATCTGGGCGACTTTTTTAGAATAATTTAAACGTATTTGCGTGATTTTGATACTTATGCGCATTGAACCAGACTGTGTGTGGATTGGGGTGCTTAGGTTATTGAGTCCCGCAAACCAGAGGCCAGTTAACGAAATCGAATACTCCCTAAGCCTTAGACCTAATACTTAAGCTTCACATCTTCCTCAACTTCTTGAGGACTATCCAGATATTAGCGAATACTTGAATTTTTAAGCCTATGGTCATAACCCAAGAGGCCTAAGATCAGCGTTCCTACTAATCTCTTGTGTGTTTCACTAGCACTTTTTGCTTCTTTCATTTTCTTTCTTTTGCTATGGTCTAAAACTAAGTCAATTCCTTAATTTCTTACTAATGACTATCTCTTTTTCTTTCCTTTTCAACTTGTGCTCCTTTTTGACATTTTTTCACTTTTCCCCTTTTTCTCCTCAAGATTTGTATGGCCTCAAAATTTTCTCCTCTCATTTTTTTTGTTATTTTTCACAATTTTCTATTTTTTTGGTATTTTTTGGAATATGTGATTTTTTTGTGAGAACCCTTCTGAACTTTTGATTTTTCTATGTTTACACTTTACCACCCCCCATCCCTAAGTTTTGCAATGTCCTCATTGTAAATGGAGGGTGTGAAACAGGTTTGGGTTCAGGAATTTAGAACAGGATTATCGGGTGGGTGAATGGGTCAGGAATGACTATTGTGGATGATTTCAAGCTCTGGCACTTGTACCAGAGGTGGGATCGACTGTTCTAAGATCGAACTTAGGGTGCAATAGACGTGAAGTACAGAAGGTAAATCAGAAGGATCTCGGGTTTTTTGGAAGACAGGTTGCCTCCCGTTAAGCGCTAAATTCAATGCCTTCAGCCGAGTAGGAAATGGTATGGAGAGGGATGGTCAAATATGTTGAGTTTGTAGAACAAGCACCTTGATCAAAAGCCTGGTTGGTCCAACCATGTGCTTGTTCAGATCAACAGGCTGATGATGTAGCCCAAACCCAATCAATCTAGTGGGTTGATAAATGTAGATCAAGAGATGTGGAATCCACCATATGCTATGAAGCTCGGAATGATACGGAAGTGTGAATCCAGGGTTTGGCTGAGTCGAATCAGGCTGGTCAGAGTAGGGATCCTCAAAATAATCAGTGGATGATGTGGAAACCCTACAGGAGTGATCAGAGAATGATGGGGATTGATTTGTGGTCTGATCAATGTCCAAAACCTGATAAAGATGTGGAGGCGAATCATCTGCAATCGGCTTAGTAAGAGGGGAATCAGAATAGAAATTGAATCCGGCTGCGAGTCGAAGTTGAAAATGGGTTTGAATAGGTTCTGTATATGTAGAGGAGGTGGCATCACTTAGAATTGTGTATGAGGGCTCCTCTAAGAAGGAATTAAAGGTAGGTTCATTTAGAGAGTCCACATAGTAGCCATCAAATTCGAAGGTAAATGCCTGAAGAGTGTTTATAGGATGAAAAAAATCTAGGTCAAGAAAAGATTCGAATTCTGGATTGTATTCACTCTCGACACTTTTTGGTTTTGATTCCTGAGGATTGAAAAGAAATGATTCCATCTCAATGGAACCTGATTTTAAGTCAGTGATCTCGAGATTAAGGACCTCAGAGTCAGAGTTGAAGAATAAATCATGTGATCTGAGGTCGTAGATTGGCTCGTAGTTGTCAGGAAACAATGGTTCTCTGAAATCATGGTAAGATTCGAAATCATCGGAGAAATTGCGACAATCAAATTCTGAATTCAATTCGAGATCAGAGGTTCCACCATAGAATAAACCAAAAGATGTAGACTCAGCAACCTGTCTTGGGTCTAGCCTATTTGTAGATTATGAGCTTAAAAAGGTGTCTTTATAGGGTCTGGGCTCAGGCTTTTGGCTTGCAGGGAAGATCCAATCAAAACCCCACTCTTCCAACTCCTCGATTTCTGTATCGTAGATTGGCGTGACTTCCGAAAAATCAATCTGTATTTCTGAGGATGTTGGAGAGGGACATTCATCAAACAAAAACCAAGAACTATAATCCCAATTCAAACTTTGATCGTCGTCATACGGGGCCTTGTAATCCTCCCAATAAGATTCAGATCCAGATTCTAGGCTGAGGATGTGGGTTGAATCACTAGAATGTAGGTCAGAATTGCCTTCGAGGGTCACCTTATCAGAATAAGGGGCAGGATTTACACCCTCGAGAGATTGTGATTTAATCTCATTGTTACAGGAATCTAGAAATTCTATACTTGGTGAACCAGGATGTTGGTTTTCTATGGCTGACTCAAAATCGTGCTCTCCGACAATTGGGACTTCCCAACCTAATTCAAGATCAGGCATGTTAAATTCTATTTGGGTTGGGAATCCACAACAACCTTGTGTCTCAAACCCTGGCTTTGGGAAATCAGATTGATCCTCAATATTAGTTCAAGATGTTTCATTAACTGTTTGGGGCATGTACGGGTATTTTTGATCGATAACTTATTTTAACAATTTCATAATTTCTTCCCATTTTTCAAGATCATCTTGGTGTTTTTCACAAAGTACAGGATTTTTCATGCATTGGAGATATTCAAAGTAATGCAATTTTTATATCTCAATGTATCTCGTTATGAGAATATCTCGGGTTGATCCCTTTGTTGCTTCTGTTAATAACAATTGGGCACAGTTTATGATGAAGGTTGTTGTTGTTGATACACTAACCTGAATGTCTTCTATGGGTTTTAAGGTTTTGTACTCAATCTCATAAAATTCAAGGGCATCCTTAACCATTTTATCTCTCATGGATCTTTTTGATTCAGGTTTCTTCAATGGTCTTCCTAAGTAACCAGGTTGCATATTTGAATTAGATGGTGGAATCAAGATGTAGAATCAAAATTCAAGTCTTAGAATGAAGTGATTTGATCTGGAAGAGATTCCTAATGAAAATATGTGTGTGTGCTCTAAATAGAAGGGATGAGGGACTAGATGTGATGTTAACCCAATCAAGGCACCCAAAGATTTTTGGATGACTATAGAGGTTCAGGGCGGGTGATACCCCTTAATCAAAAAGCTGTCCACCTGAGAATTACTTGGGCAGCTAGAGAGGGAGAGTCCCGCAAAAACTCCTACACGATAGAGAGCTCCCACGGGTTATAGGGTTTCCCCCACCCGACCTCTCTTGCCACTGCGGGTCCAGGTAGACCAGAATGGATAACTTGACCTCTTAAGTCTACCAGTTTTATATCCTAATTTGTGCCATTGATTTCACTTGAATTAGCAGTTATTTTGACTTATGACCTAATTTGGAGGTTGGTTGGCTTACAATGTAGTCCAACTTTACCTACCCTAAAGATGGCAGAATGACTCCAGGTCAAGACCTAGGAATCACGCTAATTTGCCTCCCAAGTTATTAGGTCTAAGGATTTTAAGGTTCAAGTGATTTTAGAGCCTGATTTTAGGGTTTTTCTTGATTAGATCTTTTTAATCAAGGGTTTGGGTAGCACACAAATGCGGACGGGTTTATTTCCTTTTATGTAGGGAAGTGTGAACTAGCACTCCAAAACCTTAGTGTAGAAACCCTAATTAGCTTTATTTCCAAGTCCTCTTTAATTTTCATAAATGTTCTCCTTGGACTTCAAACAAGAAGTGCATAATCCAAGAAGATTAGAAATTAAGCGTAATCCCTAATAGGCACAAGAATTTTGGGGTAGGATCTCTAAAAATCGCTTCAGCTTCAATAAGATTTGAACAAATTCGCAAATTAGGAAACTTGCGTTTTAAATGATAATTACGATGAAAAATAAGGCAGGTGATTCCTAATTGATTGTTTCCTTTTTTTGTCTTTCCAACATTAGGAGGTTAATTAGGGAAGAATAGAGAAGTTACCTACCCTGGAGTGGTCGATTTGCGCGGAAGATCTCCTCATGAAGTACCTCTCAAAATCACAATAAAGCAAATAGGGCAAGTTAGTGCTCAAATATAGAATAATGGTGAATGGCGCGTTGCTCCCCGGCAATGGCGTTAAAATGTTTGGGGCACTAGATCGGTATTTAAAAGTATTGCATTATAGTACAGTCGAAAAAGCGTTCAAAACAAATACAATTTTATTACTCAAATATATTCCGAGGTCAAACATAGGGAGCAAGTGGAATTCATACACTAATCTCAACAATAAATATCAATTGAACACATAATACTACTCAAAATCTAAGTAGGAGTATAAAGCATGAGTATATGAAGAGTAAAAATAATTGTAGATAAAATAATGGATATCATATGAAAATTGAACGTCTGATTTTACAATCAGATATCTTAAAAGTTGTGTGCTACAGAGCCTTGCTTTGATTTCTTTTTCTTTGATTCTTCTTCTTCTCTTCTCCTCTGCTTTTGCGAGCCTTCTTCTTTAGCTTCTTCCTTCTTCTCTGTCTTCTCCTTCTTTCTCTTCTTAGCTTTCTCTGATTTCTCCTTCTTTCTGTCTTTAGCCTTCTCTTCCTTTTCCTTTTCTCTGATTTCTCCTTTGCCTTAAGCCTTGCGGTGCTCCTCTCCTTCTCCTTCTTCTTCCTTTTCTACCTGACCTCCTCTTCTACTTTCTTTGCCTTTCTCTACCATCTGCCTCTTCTCTTTCTTTCACTTTTTCTTTGACCTTTGTATTCCGTAATCCTTAGCTTCTCCTTCTTCTTCCTTCAGCTTCTTCCTTCTCTGCCTTAGCTTCAGCTTCTCTTTCTCTTCAGCCTGAAGCAAAACCTATCCCCTACCCGTGCGCAACTCTCCTCTCTCTCTTAGGTTTTGCTCTCCCAGAGCCACACATAATCGGGTATTCGAGTCGGGTACGTACTTGGGACCAAGCCCACTGGCGTGTGGTAGTGGGCGAGGAGTGCAGTCGGGTCGGGTCAGGCCAGGTCCGCGTGGGAAGTCCCGCGGACGAGACCGGGCCGGTCGAGTGAGAGGGACCTCACCCCATGATTTGGAGGCGATAAGGCTATGGCACAAATTCAACTGATGCGCACACAGGCTCTCTTCCAGTTCCGAGGTGGGACTAAATGTCCCACCTTCTTCCACGCGCACAGCAGCAAGATGTCTTCCTCAAATCGGGAGGCTGCAGCTGCTCTCTACTCCAATCAAAGGCTTAGATGTGTGCACGCCTCAAGTCCGCACCACCTAGGACTATCACCTGGAGCAGCAGCACCTAGAGCGTAGCTTCCAGCTCACTTCAAGCTCCGCAACAATGGCGGATGGGTGCCTGAACCTGGGAACACAAAAACGGCCTTGTGGCCTCGTCAGAGCGCTCAAGGAACGTCACCGGAGCATGGCGAATGTGCTGGGGTGGTTGGCGTGGCGTGTGGGTAGCTGTGGTGGCATATCTAGGGCTTCCTGTGGGTGTGTAAGTGGGTGTGTTCAGGGGTGCGTTTGGGTAGGAGATGGAGTGAATGGAGTGGGCAGCAATGATCAGCGAGGCATTGCGGAGGTTGTAGGGTGGTTGGCAAAGTGGATGGAGGTGCGAGCGACGGGAGCACCTCGCCGGATGTATCACCGAAGGTGGAGAAGGTGACGGTGGTCAGTGGCGTCGAGGGTTGGTTTAGGGAAATAGAGGGAAAGGGCGTGTGAGACAGAGAGAGCCTAAGACCTACCTCTAAGGGACGAAGAGGGATAGAGAATCCCACGTCGGTATGGTCACCGAACATTTGGAAGACGAATACCTCCGTAAGTGAGGCGGCAACGAAGATGGGGCAGAGGCGACGTCGGCCGGTGTTGCGCGACACAAATGAATGAGAGGAAGACAACCCAACCACTGGTATTGTGGTTGGGCGATGAGAGAGAGAGGGAGAAGCCGCCAGAGCTTGCGGAGTTCTTGTGGCCGAAGGGGAGAGAAGAATGGAGGGAATCCGACCCAATTTCAAGTTGAGGGCCTGCGGTTGGATCTGGAGAGTCTTTAAATAGATCTCTGAGGAGGTTTCGTGCTTGGAAGCCAAGCTTCCAAGCAAGGCATGGTCGCCGAAGATGGCAACTTCAAAAGACCCAAATCTCTCATGCGTTTGCATGAGAGATTGGGAAACAATTATGGATCACAGATGGGTTCAGATTGGAGGAAATTACTCAGAGAATCTCCCTTCCAATTTTGGGAGGGATTCTCTGAGCAATCACGGAGAAACCTCCTTTCAAAGCTCGCTGGAGTAGGATTCCTCCGCTATAATGGTGGAGGGACCTATTTGTTAAGATGATAAGAATTCTAGGGGGCAAATTGTATGGGTTTTTGAAAGATAGGGTTAGAAATGTAATAAGGTTGGACCTTTTTGCAAAGTAGGTCAAGATGAGTTTCCCTTAAGTCCAAATTTTGGTACAAACCTAATTTGGACCTAAGAAATCCAATGGTGAAGTTGGATTTTGGGTTAGACCACGTTTTATTGGATAATTTATGCAAAAACCTCATTTAGGGTAAATATCTGTCTGAGACCCCATTCTAGGTCAAGATGGATTTCAATGGCCAAATTGAAGGTACAAAATCATAGAGGATATTTTTCTATGATTTTTAGAGGGTTTAAGTGAATTTTATCCTGACCAGAACCTTGGTTAATCAAGTGAGTCGTGTTTTAGGGTTTCAAGAAATCATTTAATTCCCTGAACTCACATGAACCATTTTTTGTCTGATCCAACCTACTTATTATCTTATTAAGACCCTTTGACCTTTTTTTAGCCCTTGAGAAAATTCGTGGTTGCACTGCATTGGTAAAATTACAGTTCTAACCCTAGTTTCTTATTTTACTCTAAGAATGGTCATGCAATGAATTAGGACCTTCAGTTGATTATGTAGGAGCTTTTATTCTCTTAGGTCAAAATGAGCTAGTTAGGGCTCATGATGGTGTTCCCATCATAATGCATGGGCAATTGCGCTATGGACATGCCTCCAACAAAACATTTAGGCAATTGTTTAGGCCAAGTTTAAGTTGCAATTATACTCTATGGACATGTTTTCAATTTAAGGTAGATCCAAAAAAGATGATTGCCCAAACACGTTGATCCATGGTTTCAAGAGTTTTTCTTGTACCAAGAGCGCAGGTGCATTGATAAAAGGGAGATCTAGCAATTGTGATATGAAGCTAGGAGGCACCATGGTTTCAGAGGTGCGCAATTGTATTAGGAGTATTGGGAATGCTAGGTTAGCAAGTCTTGGGAGAACTACATAAGCAGGTTAAATTAATTAGGTTGTTCCATGCTTGTTGAGGCCTTGTTAATTGGTTATACCAATGCCAAGTCCAACAAGGAATGTCAGGTTGAGTCAGATGGCTAAGAATGAACTCAACCAACAAAATTTTTTTGCTAAAGTTGCCCCCAATAAGGGCTACCAAGTTGATTAGGATAACTAGATCACATAGCAAGCTTGACTTGGCTTCACCTCAGTGAGGGCTATGAGCCTAGTTTGAACCCAAGATCACACTAATCATTAGCTTAACAATTTAAGCTTAAGCCTAAGCAGGCTCAACTAATTAAGAAGTGTTTGGGATCAATAAGCATATTACACATGTATATATATATGTCTACCAATAAATAAATCATAATGGAAGTTCAAATCCAAATATGACATAATTTTAACATAAGTAACCTAATTGATGCGCTTGATAAGAGTAATTATATATAATTGTAATACATATAAAATCTCTGACATAGGAGTACTTAATTATATACAGTATTAGGCAAATTTTATCTGCAGCTAAAGGGAATTACATGTAGAGGTGTCAAAAAAGTCTTAACCTAATTAGTTTGACTCAAACTCAAGCTCTCACGAGCTTAGCTCAATAACTTAACGAACAAGTTCAAGCCCACAATTCAAGCTTTTTTGGTTAAAAGAGCCGGGGGCTTGAGCCACATGCAATTCAATCCCAGAATAGATTCCTTCAGCCTCATATTTTTCTAATGTAATGGCTGATGGAATTAAATCGTATGAAATCAAAGCAATTGATTTCTATTAAATCTCATAAACTAATCCTAATCATCCAATCATCAACCCATAACGATTGAAAATAAGAGGAACGATGGAGGGATAACTAAATCCATCATAGCAGAAGAGTTGAAGAGATCACAGAGATCCTCTGGAGCCGAGGGGTTTGCTTCTCCAACTAGAGGCGATGGCAATGGTGCTTCTAGAAGGTTTAGAGGGCAAGAGTGGAAGAGAACTAAATGGAAAGCGTACCCCTTGAGTTTTTCTCTTGGGCCTTATATTCTCTGCTTTGGTAATGAAATCGGCTTTTCTGCGACATGTTAATCAATCACTTCACAATAAAATGCTATTGTCGGGTTTTTATCCCCGGCAACGATGCGAAAAATATGAAGCGATCGACCATGGTTCGTATAAAAGATCGTCCTTGTTGTTGTAGTATATGTTACAAATACAAACTGTTATCGCATCAATTTTATTTAATTACAAAAGTTTTTACTAGTTTATTCCAGGTCGTTCACTGGGAGGCAGTTATTGATATAAATCACTCTCTAAGTCCAACATTATTACTTTAATTCCAAAAAGATCAATTTTATATACAATCATAAATAAATGAATTAATAAATAATCAATGAATGAAATAATAACATAAATATGTACAAAAGAATTAAGTGAAATGCTTGCAAACACTTAATTGCAAACAGGCGTCAAACATTATAATTAAATATTATATACTATCTATTTATAACTTATAATACTAATACTTACATATATATACAATAATACGTAATAATATATACTATACTAACATAACTTAATATACTAACTTATACAGTAACATATATAATATATACAGTGACAGATAACAACGTTGCTAAACCTTAGGAAGACTATGTACAAAACCTAAGGCAAAAATAAGATCTATAGTAACACTTATTCTATCTACAGTGACAGATACTTCTGTCAGTAAAGCTACACTATATTTATATACATATATAACTCAAAGAACATCTATACTATGTATATTTATTACACATATACTTATTATTTATAGTATACACTTATATATACATACTACACTATACTAATTTATGTATACACTTCCTCTCTCACTCTTTCTTCTTCTTTTACAGCTTAACCATTTCTCCTCTTCTTATTCTTTCTGAAATTAGTCTCAACACTTAGGTTTATTACGTGTTCACTGCATTCGCTCTCTTTTCTTCCCTTAATCCCTCATTAAGCCTTACTTACTTCAAAAATTAGGTTTTAAGGTTGGCGAGCAACCTTTTTCAAGGGATACACAGCACCCTTAATGGGTGGGACCAAACCTCTACTAGGGCCACCCTAGTTCGTTTAATTATCCTTTAATCTCGATTTATGCTCAGAACCGAGCTTAATCAAGCCCTTGCATCACATCGCACAGTGTCAGGCCCCCGACCCACACCGCACACATCATCACACCATTACAGAACCACACATATGCTTAGAGTAAGGGGTAAATGGTTTGGTTGTGCGTCGAGTGCAAGATGATTGATATGCCCTTAGAAGAAAATCAATTTAAGTGCCTCTGAGCGCTCCGTGCCACACGATGTGGCACTATGTTTAGCGCTACTCAATGCTGGAATTCCAACACAGCTGTCTGATTTTGGATTTTTGGCCCTCGATTTGAGGGCCATAATTTATTATAAATTAAAAATAAATTATGGGGACTTAAAGTATTTACATAGTACTATATAATTGTACAATTAATTTATAAATTTAATTATACTTACTATATAAATAAATTCAGTGAAGTCTACAGTTTATACATACTAAATTTTGGATTTTATTTCTTAATTACGTATATATTAGTTAATGTATGGTCTAATTGACCTTATACAGTATCAATATATATTAAAGTATTTAATAATAATTTTTATTATATTTTATAGGTTTTATTTCAATTTTATTTACATTTAAATAACTTCTTTCAGACTGTTTTATATATAAATTAGATATTACTAATATAATACATTATAAATATGATTAAATTAGCTTAATTTAATTAAAATAAATTAATACAAATATATAGTATAAGTTAGCTTAGTTTTAACTTAAATTACTAATTTATTTTAATTTAATCTAATAACTTAGCTATTAACTTAATAAATTAATTATTTATTCTATATAAATATTTAAATTATGGTACATGGGTCCTAATGTACATAATATACATATAAATACTTATGTACAATATCAGTACTAAATATGTTTATTTATATAGTTTATTAATTTATATAGCTTATAGCACATATAAATTAGTGTAATTGATAAATAATTATATAAATAAGCTATAAACAGTTTAAGTTAACTTAAATACTTAAGTTACATTAGATAGGATATACATAAGTTATTTATACCCTATATACATTTATTTTACAATATTTACAAATATAGCTTACTATATAGTTTATATCTACAAGTATTTACATAGTATACAATTGGTTTTTAGGTATTTCTAGGGTTTTTTTCACTTTTTATGGGTTTTGTATATTTTGTAGAGATAGGGGATGAGAAAAAGAGAGAAGGATGAGAAGAATGGAAATGTTTTTGGTGTTTTGATAGTTAAGTTCTTTTTATTAAATTCCCTAGTATAATGAACCATCGAATGGTATGTTCTACCAAATCGGGAGTTCAAAATACCATGAAACTTGCTATACACTTAAAATTATACCTGATCTTCACCAAGATAGGTTTAATTTATTTTTTTGGATTTTTTATAAAGTTTTTATTTATTTACAAAGTTAACACATTCTAGGCATTTAAAGAGTATTCTAAGTGAACCTAAGGCCTAGAATAGAACTCTAAAGGTTGGAAAGGTAGTGAAATGCCTCCAAAATGCTCAAAAAATGATATGGAAAAGATGTAAGTATTTAAGCACGAAATTCAACTTGGATTTCCATTATTTCTAATTTAGGACAGTTAGGAAAAAAGTCCTTAGCTAACAGTGAATTCTAAACAAGATGCAAGTAATCTAAATAAGATTTAAAGTCATTTAACTGTACATGAAAGCTTGCATAAAAGATGTACAACATAGAAAATAGGTCAACCATTTTAAAAAGATTCAAGACTTCATCTACAGCCCTAACAGTCCAAATCAAACAATTGCTGAAATGGGAAGCAACCAAGTGCAGTAGCAGCCACCATTAGCTGCAGCAGTAACTGATAGTAACTGCAGCCTAGACGTCTTAACATACCACATAACCTTGCTACAGTATTCAAAATCCAAAGAAATCATCTGCAGCAGATCTGGAACTCACAGACCAGCTCTTATCTCCTGATTTAGTCATTTATATCTCAAATCAGACTTGAGAAAGCTTGATCAAAGATACAAATTTACTTGATCAGTAGATAAAAGATGATTCTGAAATGAAATGTAGCTTCATCATGCAGCAATTTGATATGTTTGCTGGGATTCAAACAACACAGAAATCTCTAAAACACATTCTGACAAGGGCAAAAAATCACATAAAAACCATTCTCAAAAATGCAACTTTAAATCAAAGACCCTCGTCAACATTTTTCTTTCCAAATCAGAGCTAAATCTACTGATTTAACACCTTCCTAATGCTATAGACAGCATGTAGGAGGTGTTGAAATCAATCCATTAAATTCAATTTGAATCCCAATGTGTTAAAAACCTTAAGGGATACTGAAAATCCCTTAAGTGAAAATCAAATTCTCAGAAACAGATCCATATATAAAAATCCTTGATAGAGCCTCCAATCAATAAGGTTGATTCTTCTTGGCTCTACCATGCATTCAAAACCATCAAATTCTCATTAAGAACAAATCTGATCATGGCTCATCTGAGATGAATTCTGACATCAGAATCATCTCAGATTCACAGCCATTCAGTGAATTACAAAAATACCTCAGTTTGCTCGATCAAAATCATTCAAAACTTAATTGATTAAAAATCTTGCGATCTTGTGTTAAATCCAAATTCAAAGTAAATCAAGCAAACCGATTCCATTTTCAACTCAGATCAGGGGCCTTTGTGAACAAAATGAAGTGAGTGAGAGGCCCCTAAAATGGATTTGAGCGCAATTCCTCATCTCAAAGCTTGAAAGCAAAGAGACAGGGATTTGACTCCAAATGCATGGGTGAATTGTAGATTAAATTGCTAGGAAATCAGAAGTGAAATGAAAACATGTATAGGGAGAAAAATAGTGATTAGTGTATGGGTGAATTCATCCCCTCTAATCTGAAGTGATCAGAGGAGGTGAAATTGTGGAATTTATGCTAATTCTACTCCTAAACTACACTCCAAGCCGCACAGCAGATCAGATCTTAATCTATATCTAAATTCTACTGCTAAGCTATCTAACTACACTACAGCTAATCTAAAAAGCAGTAAATCTAATCTAACAGGAAGAATGGGACCTTTAGATCATCCACCTGGTGGATGGAGAGGAAGAAAGGAGGGAGGAGATGCTCCAGCAGAGTGAAAACCCTCTAGTGGAGTTCAGGGTCGCCCTCAGGAGCTATGGAGTCCTTAGCGACGAGGAAAATCAAAGAGAAGGTGGATTTCACAGCCGGTGGCCGTGAAAATGGGGAGAGGTGGGGAGAGTAGCTGGAGAGGAAGAACAATCACTAAGAGGTGTAGGAGGGAGTGATCCCTTGCACGCACAACTGAGGAGCTCCTTAAGTAGATATTAGTGTGCAAACACTCACCGTAATGGTGAGAATAATAGCAAAGGGCAAGGACGGCGAGGATTTGAAGAGAGAGGCACGTGTGCTGCCAAATCAAAAAGCGACCATTGAATGGGATCTGGGTGAAAAGGTGACCACACGCGTCGAATCGCGCGAAGGTTCGATTGAAATCGAGCCACATATCATGCAAAAAGAGAGATCGATGACCAGGATAGCTTGAGTTCCTCGCATGCTACAGTGCACACGCGGGACTGCAAGTGGCTAGGATTCTTTTGGTGAAATTGTAGGGTACACCCCTCTACGAAGGGGTAGAAATATTACAAGCAGGCTCATAAGTGGTTAAAAAGCATAACAGAACAGTCCTTTAGGACTTACAAAAAGGTCCCTGTGGTCTACAAATAGGTCCTAAGAGTTTTTCTAAATGTAATGCACTAGGGACCTAAATGTAAATCTTAAATTTAAATGCCTTAATGATGTCCAAATGCATCCAAGTTTTTATATAAGCTTAATTGAACATTTAAGAAGTTAATTATACTTTTGATTTAAACTTTTGAGCTCATTTATGTGTTCAATTTGCAATTGGATCACCATTTTACATTTATTAATAGATATCTCATTTAATGACCTAATTATGTGTTTTTAATATAGAATTAATGTTTTAGGTCTTTTTCTCTAATTCCCGCACTTAACCATTTTTATGTGTTAATTTGATATTGTTTAACCTAGTTTCTAGCTTAACTTCGGCTATTTAGCTATGATGAGTCGCAACTCATCAGCGGGGATGCAGAGAAACCATAAACCTGCCCACTTCGTACACACCCCTCCGAGGACCATAACCACTAAATATGAAATAACAATTCCACCCAGCACGGAATTGCATTTCCCTTAAGGTTTCTATATACGAAATCCCATATCCTAATGAGATGTGAATATTCAATTTACATAATTAAATCACATAAAAGACCATAAATATGATGTCAAATACGTATGTATATGTAATGCATATTTCCTTAATAACAATATATGATGGTTCGCAGTATGATTCTTACAATCTCCCACTCGAACCACATATATCATCCTTACAATCATATGTTTACATATACCTGCATGAGCTCATTAATACAACATCACAACAAACCACATCTCTACCAATCTCATCCATATTATGTTAACATACGACCAAAGTTGGTTTTCGCCATTATGTAATCAACTAGACCAAACAATGATCACATACATTAACACAAATAATGACATAAATCTAATATAGATACATAGCATGAAATTGTACGTCAATGTGATCTACACATGCCTATTTTCAACTAGTCCTGAACATTAGCATACAAGAGATCATATGGTAAGGACAAATGAGTTCAAAGAATGGAGAACTTTATTATTATGCGCAAATTCCAAAACATGTCCATACATAAAAACATTAAAATAGAACAAACTCCCACTGAATCGTTATATTATAGAATAGATACAACACCCGTACAAACAACATGCCTATGAAAAACCTTTGTCGTTAGCCCTTTAGTGAGCGGGTCTACCACCATGGAGTTGGTCCCAATGTGTTCAATGGACACCTGTCCACTTTGAACTCTTTCCTTAACTGTTAAATACTTAATATCAATGTGCTTCGACCTTGATGAACTTTTGTTGCCGTTGGAGTACCTCACCGTCGAATTATTGTCACAGTAAAGCCGAAGTGGTCTTTCAACACCATCAATGATCCGCAGTGTTGTGACAAAATTACTAAGTCATACCTCATGATTTGAGGCCTCGAAGCACTCTATGGATTCTACTTCCAGAGTTGAGGTAGCTACCAAGGTTTGCTTAGCACTCCTTGATAAACGCCAGTTTATCATCATTCTTATGCATTAAAGCAAACCTAGCTCTTAAGTTGCTCCGCAAATGGTTTTTGGGCTACATTTAGGCATAAATTAGGATAGGCATGCATTTTACTTTTTATTGTCTTTTTCATATTTTTTTGTGAGTGTTAGGGATAAGCAGATTGTCAGATCCCTAGAACCCTAGCACTCAGGAAGGCAACTGGTGAAGGAGAAGCCCAAACCAGCTGGAACTTAGCTAGATCCAGCTCACGATAGGTGGATTTCAACTCACTTGGACTAGGGTTAGCTCATCCTAGCTCCATTCAACTCATCTCAGCTGAATGGCAGCTCAAGAGAGCTCATCTTAGCTCACCCTTGCTCAGGTCAGCTCAGATCCAGCTCAACTTAGCTGAATCTAGCTCATCTCAACTCCCATTAGTTCATAGGGAGCTCTAGCTAGCTCAGCTAAGTTGACTGGAGTTTACCCCGGCTCAATTCCAGCTACATCCAGCTCCACTCAACACCATCCAGCTGAAGATGACTTCATTTCAGCTCAGGAAGCTCAAGTCCAGCTCCCGGGGAATTAGCTTAGCTCAACTCAGTTGAGCTAAGCTACCTTAGCTGCCTCAACCAGCTTGATCCTCCCCTGGAGCACTAGACCCAGCTCACCTTAGCTCCTTATGGTAGAAGCCAGCTTACTTTAGCTTGGCATAGCAGCTAGCAAAGAACTTGCAAGCTAAGCCAGCTAGAGTAGCTCCATGCCACCCTCTTCAACAGCTGCCAGCTCCAGTTCAAGCTCCAGACTTCTCCTCAACTCCTCTCTTCAAACCCTAGCTCCAATACCTCCTCCTCTACTCCACTACTAGCTAAGCTAGCTTAGCTTAGCTTAGCTAGGCTCCAACTCCCTTGGCAATCCACCACCTAAAAACCCTTCCTAGCTAGCTCCTCCAACTCAACCCTACCTAAGCTCACCTAAGATAGCTCCACCCTACTCCAAGTTGGCGAAACCACCATCACCACCTTTCATCCCACTACCTCCAAAAGCCACATTCAAGGTGGCGCCAACTTTCCCTCCAAAACCACCATAAATCCCTACCATTCATCTCCTTTTGATCCCATCTCCACCATCCACCTCAACACCTTCTATAAGACCCACAATTGGCACCAACTTTAGGTGACTTTTGGCCACCATAACTACCCCCCTTAGCACCCCTTAAGTGGCACCAATTAACCCTAGCCCTAAGATCAACCTAACCACCCATAACCACCCCTAAAATCAATCCTAGCCCTCCACCTATTCACGCCAACCCTACCCACTTCCACCTCTATAAAAACCCACCACATTCCACCAAAAAAAGGCATCCTCCCTTTAGTATAATTTGACCCTACAATCACCATACCCACAGCCAAGGAAGAAGAAGAAGAGAAGAAGATTAAGGGGGCACCCTACCCGCTCCCTTAGTGACTTCTTCCCCTTTTTCTTCTCCCTTGTGCCACGCCAAGGAGGAGGAGTACTCCCCCACTAAGAGGACAGCCAAGCAAGGAGGAGCAAGGGTAGTGCACACCCACCCTTGAAGGAGATCATTGAAGGTGGTAGCTTCCACCTTGGAGGACATCATTTGGAGGAGCATCTCAAGGAAGGAGAAGAAGGAGTTGTCTTTTCAAGTCAAGGAGCTACTTGGCTTGGAGCAAGAAGCCCTCTTCTTCACCATTTTATCTAGAGGATTTGTGTTTTATTTTTCTTGTATTTTCAAGTAGACTAGAAGCATTCCTCCATAGGTTTTGTGTAGGCAATTTTCATTAAATCAAGTTGCCTTCTCTTAATTTTTGTTGCATAGCTTTTTACAAGTTTTGCCTAGCATTTATTTCACTCCCTCTCCCTAATTACTCTAGGCCTCCACGTGCCTAGGGTGAGCTTGGGGAGAGGCTCTACCTATCACCTTAGGGTTAGCTTTATTAAAATAGGTATTAGTTGTTTTCCCGCTATTAGCAAAACTTGCGTGTTCCCGTTATTTCAAAACCCATAAAAATCATATATATAATAAACCAAAAAGAAAGTTGAGTTCCTTTTAAGCAAGAGATTTGATTTAGCAAACAAATTGGCCTCCTTGGACGACCCTAGATACTCCACTATCTAGGTTATAAATTTAAAAGTTGATCGATTTTGCGCGTTACAACGACATATTTTTACAAACCGCTTAAAATATGCATCACTCCACGAGATAGCTCCTCAAACTAGCAGAGAAATGTATCCTGATGTAGATCTTCAGGTATCCTAACATCCCGCGAAGTCAAAGTCGGAATATCTGAGGACCTCCAAATGATCTGATCTCCTGTATGTGAGCATAAAATCCTTTGTTCTTTCTAGATAGCGCATGAACCATTTGGCTGCCGTCTAGTGGTCGAATCCAGGATTGCTTAAACATCTACCCAACATGCCAACAATGTATGCTAGGTCTGACTGCGTGCAGGCTTGAGCATACATCAAACTTCCCACCGCCAATGCATAAGGAATATTTTCCATTTTCTTTGCTTCAAATTCATTCTTGGGGCATTGGTTAAGAGAGAATTTATCTCCCTTAGCCACTAGAGTATCTCTTGGTTTGCAATTCTCCATTCCAAAATGCCTTAGAATGGTATCAATGTATCTCCTTTGTGATAACCGAAGAATACTCCGAGAACGATCTCGTTGTATCTGGATTCCTAATACAAAGGAGGCTTTACCAAGATCCTTCATTTCAAAATTACTTGAGAGAAATGTCTTGGTTTCCTGAAGCAAACCATTACAAGAAATGAGAATGTCATCCACATATAATACCAGCAAGATATGTTTTCCCTTACAGAATTTATGGTATACACAATCATTAACTGGATTTATCTCAAAACCAACTGAGACAATAACTTGATAGAATTTGTAATACCACTATATTTAAACTTGCTTTAGTTCATAAATGGCTTTCTTTAATTTGCAAATCAATTTCTTTGCGTCTGTTAATGCAAAGTTTTTTGGTTGCATCATGTAAATTATTTCATTAATGTTTCCATTAATGTTTCATCCATTTAATATATCTCTAAATCAAATTTAGCTACTAAAGCCATTATGGTTCTAAATGAATCCTTAGATGAAATTGGCGAAAATGCCTCTTTTTAATCTATGCCTTCCATTTGAGTAAATCCCTTAGCAAAAAGATGAGCTTTATATATGTCCACATTACCTTGTGAATCCCATTTGGTTTTAAAAATCCATTTACAATCAATTAGCTTCACACCTTCAGGCAATGAGACAACATCCCAAACCTCGTTATCACTCATGGATTTCATCTCTTCATTCATGGCATTGATCAAGTTCTGAGACTTGACACTCCTCATGGCATGAGTGACTGAAATGAGATCTGTATCCATTTAGTCTGCCTCTAGTTCCTGGAGAAATATAACATAATCACTTGATATTGCACTTCTCCTTTCTCTACTGGATCTCCTAATGGGTGTAGGATCTGGAATGTTTTGAGGTTGTTCGGTTTGATTAATGGGAAGATTATCCACATTACTTTCTTCCCCTTATATTGTTGAAACAACATTCGGAATAAGAACCCGACCCTGTTCAATGATTTCCTTATGAACAGGATCTGGTTCTTCAAATGTAATGTGGCGACTATCACCCACCAAACAAACGTCCTCAAAAAAATGGGCATTCCTAGTCTCAAAGAATTAGTAAGTCGTTCAGTCATAAAACTCATAACCCTTCGGCCTCTCAGAGTACCCTACAAAATAGCAGGTGACCGTCTTAGAGTCCAGTTTTCTTTCGGTGGGCCTGTATGGCCTAGACTCAGCTAAACATCCCCAAATATGAAAATATTTCAGACTAGGTACTTTAGTAGTCCACATTTCATATGAGATTTTAGTCACTACTTTAGTTGATACTCGATTGAGAACATATACAGTTGTCTTCAAAGCTTCTCCCCATAGAGGCACATGTAAAGAAGTATGACTAATCATACTTAGTATTATGTCCTTAAGAGTCCTGTTGTGGTGCTCAGCAACACCATTCATACTTAGTGTCCCAAGCATGGTGTATTAAGATACTATGCCGCACTCATCTAGAAAAGAAGAAAATGGTCCTGAACGCTATTCTCATGATCCATCATATTTGCCATAGTACTCACCACCATGATCAGATCTGATAGCCTTAATCCTTTTCCCGAGTTGGTTTTCCACCTCGGCCTTATAGGACTTGAACGCATCCAAGGACTACGACTTTTCATGAAGGAGAAATTGATACCCGTATCTAGAGTAGTTGTCTATGAACGTAACAAAGTACTGTTGCCCATTCTAGGAAGCTGTAGGGAATGGATCGCAAATAACCGTATGTATTAGTTCTAAGACATCTGTAGCACTAGTGGCACCTACACCTCTTTTGTTGGCTCTTTTCCCTTTTAAATAGTCTACACATACATCCAAATCTGTGTAGTTAAGGGAATCAAGAGTTCCATTTGATATAAGCTTATCCACTCTCTGTTTAGAGATATGACTTAAACGCTTATGCCACAGTAAAGCAAAATTCTCTTGAGTTAGTTTACGCTTTGTACCACTGATAGTTGTGACTCATCATAGCTAAAATGCCCAAGTTAAGGGGGAGTTATAGGAAAACTAAACTTGATTAAACCTTTTTGATAATGTCAAAAAGGGGGAGGATTTTATGCATAGTTTTTTCATCATCAAAAAGGGGAAGATTGTTGGTGCTAGAGCACCACGATCGTTTATTTTGATGATAACAAAACACATGTCATTTAACATTTGCTTTTGAGTTTTAGTTTTCAAGATAATTGCAAATGAAGACGTGTTTAGACGGAGTTCGAGCTCGCATCCATGGTGGATTGAAGGAGCTTGATGGAGAATGGAGGAGCCTTCGTGAGGAGAGGAAGCTTGAAGCGTGAAGTCACAAAGAATAGGATAGAAGTCTTTTCCATTCTTGTATCTTGTACTATCTTTCTTTTGTTGTTTCTTTGCTCTTTATTTCTTTCTTAGATTACTTGTTAAAGAGCCTCAAAGAATCGTTAAATTAATCCTAGGAATACCTACACAACCCTAGAATACTTAAGTTTTCCATAGAGAACTTAGAAAACCTAAATAGGCATTAGACAGCCTTATCAGACATCTAATCTTGACTTTTAAGATGTCTGACTGTTGACTCAAACGTCCATTAACTTAGGCTGAACTTAGTAGGTTCTGTTTGTTGAAATCAGACGTCCAAACCTTAGTCCAGACGTCTTAGAAGACATCTGATGGTTGTGCTAGACGTCCAATTAGTGGAACATTGGCTAACAAAGTAAACATTGAGGAAAATAACCATTAGGCTTCTATCAAACGTCCGCAGAGGACCCCAGACGCTTGATTTGTAACCGTTGAGCCTCAACTGACCTAGAATCACTTTCCTAGACTAATATAGTCGTTTGGATCTTGGGAAATCCATTCCTGCAGTACAATAGGTTTCCAGACGTCCAGACCTAATGCCAGACATCCTGTATGTCGTCTGATTGATTTACACTAGAACCCTATTTAGGTTTGATGAAAGTCAAGAAGGAAACCAACCTAAAATCACACATCTGACTTAGTTCCCAGACGTCTTAAACTAGTTTTCCAGACATCTGATATCTAGATCAAACGTCTGATAACCATGTCAGAATCATAATAATTCTGATTACGGCCTGTTTTGCCTTGAGTTCAACCCCAACGGCTATGGAAGTCTTCTAAGGCCTTCCAAAGCCTTCCTAGGCCCTCTATAAATAGAGGACCCTTTCCTTGTGAATACACACCAAGCAACACATCTTCCACATCTTTTGCGTCCAAGAGAAGTAGAAGCACTATCTCTCCAAGCATTCGTTCAACACCTGTTACGAACGTGGGCAGTAGACGTAGTTTAAGACGTCTGGGAAGTGGCCTAGACGTCTGGAAAGATGTCTGGAACCCTTCCCAGATGTCTGATAATAAATTTTTTTGGAGTACGGGTTCGCGTCTACGCGCCTGCGCGCGCAGACTGAACCCGCCGCCTTCGTCTTCGATTTCTCTTCCTGCAGGCACCGTATTTCCCTCTCTCTCTCCCCGCGGCTACCTTATAAAATGCTCCCCTCTCCCTCACCCTCACTCCATCCGCCTCCATCTTCTCCTTCTTCCTGCGAGCGAGCGAGAGCGTGAGCGAGCAAGTACGGTAGCAGCGGCCGCAACAAGCGTGCGGGAAGGAGGAGAGTTGCGAGAGGAAGGAAGAAGCTCGACCACGAGGGTGCGAGCTTGCCGGGGCAGCTAAAGTCGGCCGGCGGAGGAGCAGAGGGCGTGGGTTGTCGCAGAGGGGCTGCTGCAGCTCGGCCAGCAGGCAGACACGGTGCGGCGCAGCCATGCGTCACAGGCGGAGAGCGAACCGAGCTCTGATTCTGGGAAAATTTCCCAGAATCAGACGTCTGGACTTACGTCCAGACGACGCCGAAGACGTCTGGAGGACGGTCCAGACGTCTGACAGGTACAATAATTTCCTATCTTCTCCTTTTTACGCGTGTACGGCCATGCAGCCGTCCGCCGCGTTCTTTGCGCCTCTTCGTGATGAGAGCGGTTGCGTCTGTGTGCAGGTTCTGTTCGGGAGGGCGCGAGGGCTCGCCATCCCACACAGATCAGACGTCTGGCCACAGTACCAGACGACGGAGAGGATCTCCAGACGTCCAAGGTGACAATCGGACGTCTGGAAACCAAGACCAGACGATCCAGTGGACTTCTGGACGCCCGAAGGACTGCGCAGACCGAGGTATTGCCTGATCGACATTTTAAGACATCTGGAAGAAGTTCCAGACGTCTGATTTTGGACAGACTCGTCATTTTTGGCCCGTTTAAGGTCCGTTCGGAGTCTGTTTTCCGCATTTCAAGTTTCGTTCTTTCCGGATTTATTTCATCTACCTGTTTACAGTAATTGTATACTGTTCTGAGAAACTCCTTGTGTTGATCCTTGTGTTAGGACCCCGTTTCGTTGCAGCTTTAGGGGTTGTGGAGGCGTGCGGTATTGCCAACTACGCCCCCAGTACTCTCGATTTTGCAGGTAGAGTGGCCCTTTAATTTATTTAACAAAAATTGTACAATTATGAAACAACTAATAGAGTCTAGGGCATTGCATAAACCCTAGGACTGGGAAATTAGGTTGAATGATAGATCCTAGGGTATTGCATGAATCCTAGGACTGGAAAACTAGATTGAATGCTAGATCCTAGGGTACGGCATGAATCCTAGGACTGGAAAACTAGTTGATTATATAAACATTGCAGTCTTGGAAAAGTGGAAAGGAAATGATAACTGCCTGTAAATTGGTTAACAGCTGCCTGTTATAAATGGATAATTGCGGTTGAGAACATGAATTGTATGGACATAAAGCTGGAACGGTGAAACCTGAATTGGCTGAGTTAAAAGAGCTTGAACCCTATGGGGAATGAGGAGTAGAACTCCTGGAAAGGGAATGGAATAGAATTGGCAAGGTGAGCTGGCCCTTGAGTACGGAGTACCAAGGAGAGCGACTATCCCCCTGTTTAGTACAGAGCGGAGCTAGCCGCCCCAGGGACCCGGGGTTAGGACTAGCCACGTTGTACCGACTTTTGGCCCTCGTGTACACAGTACCGAGGAGAGCTACTAGTGTAGGGAGAGCACTAGCTACCCCACGGGTCCCGGGGTTCTGCTAGCTCTCCTACACCGACTTGTTAGGCCCACTGGGCAAACCAGGGTAATCAGGCGAGGGTGCGTGGACTGTGGAGGGGCAAGACCCCTGTTTGGTTACTGTGGAGGGGCTGGACCCCTGTTACTGAGAGGGCTCTACCCTATACTGGTTCCGTGCTGTGCTTTGGGCGCACCCGTTAACGGAAACGACTGACCGCATGCCAGTGCGAGGTAGCTACCCGTGCGTCTATCGCGCGTGCCATAGTCACCGTTACGTCTGTCAGCTACCTTGGGGTGGTTGACTGAGGGTAGGACCACCTCAGGGGACTCTCCCGGCCAGGAGAGCACCACGTGTTACTTCTACTTTTTGGAAAAGACTGCAATCAAGATCATTCCCACGAGGAACATTCAAGATCAAGAGAAGGATCTGAGAAATAAATCAACAGTAAATAAATGGAAAGATATAAATAAAGAAAGTAAAAACATAACAGCTACTGTCCACTCTACTGCTTCTTCTAGCTTTTAGTTGCCACTCTACTCAGTGTTTCGCCGACGTGTCACCCTTGTTACCTTTTCAGGACCAGGTGTTGAGCAGCCAGAGTCAGCGGCTGCGGAGGGCGCTGGGCCTAGTAAAGCCCAGTAGAGTTACCTGTAGTACCATCTGTACTTTTCTTTCCGCTGTACTGAGTAGTTTTTTGTTACTCCCTGTACTTTATTTATTGTAAGCTTCCTGTTATGTACATGTTTATTTCTCTACTGTTGTGGTGGTGTATACTGTAGTGTTTCTTTCCTTTACTGCTATATTTTGTTAGTGCTAGTTATATACATGGTGAATGTGGTTTATTTTACTGCTCTTTTGGTTACTTTCTCGTTGGACGACTGGGTCTTGGGATTAGTCGAGTCGATCCGATTCTCGTGTCTCGTAGGGATTCGGGAATCGGGTCGTTACAACACCTGAGAGCTTTGTCCAGCCGTGCACCAGCTCTCACTCCGCAATTACAAGAGCGACATAATGCCTACGCGTGGTTCATGCTAGTCGTCAAGTTGATGCACTTCCATCAAAGGAAAGTTTCTATTGCCTATAGTAGCTAGATTTAAATATATACTTTGTGGCTCTATAGTTTTTGTTGTAATTTTATTTTGTTATTTGGTTGGGTATTCGCCTTGCGAATTCCCGTCTCCTTCGTGAGACAAACCTTCTCATGAAGAGAAGGGGTTTAAAGCACACTACCCTTGTTCAAAGTAGTGTTGTTGTATTGAGGTTAAGTCACCCTCATTCAAGTAACAGGGTTAATAGATTTGATCGACTCGGTCGATCGGAAATCCTAAGTCGAGAGGGTTAGGTGGTGGTTTTTACCCAGGTTGAGTTTCCACCTAAAAATCACTTGTGCCATTGTGTGATTGCTTTTGTGAGATTGTTATTTATTTTAATTCCGCATTTTATACGTCACGCACATCTCACCCCTTCCCGTAGAGAATTACAGATCTATCCACGCAATCACCTTGAACACCCATCAATGGTGTTCAAGGAGATTAAGTGGAGAAATCACCATAAGATCCAAATCAAAAGCCCAATTGGGGTGACATTTCACCCTCCATGTAACCACTTTCATGATCTAATGTTGAAGGTTTGGATTAAGATTTGAAAGGGTTTTTGAAAGAAGATTTGAAATGTTTTGAAAAAGGGAGTTGAAATTCTATTTACTAAAGATGATTTCAGATCTTCTTATTTGATTTCAAAATGGTTTTCAGACTTAAACCACATCTGATTGGAACATTATGACCTAGATCAAACTTCATTAAGTCCGATCTTGGGTGTTATTTACTGAAATGCCTCTCAGAACTGTTGAATTGATCCTGATGGCTGCACAGTAGCCATGGAAATGTGTTTAAGACATCTGGAGCTGCTGACTATAGTTGCAACTACTGCTCTGCTGAATTCCAGCAAAAGTACTGCTGCTGTTGTTTGAAGCTGCTGCTGCTGCAACTATTACTCCTGCTAGATGGGTTGAGATGGATAGGACAGTAGGTGGATTTGGTTTGTTTTAAATAGCTGATGTGTTCTAATTGTTGTATGCTATATGCACAAGCTTTCATGTACAATTAAGTGTCTTTTAATCTCATTTGTTAGCTTGTAATCTAATTTCCAATCTTTTGTCAGCTACTTTTGTGCCTAACTATCCATATTGGGAAATTAAAAGAAAAATGAATGAAAATCATTTTTATTGGCTGGAACATCTTTCTCAAACTGTATTGAGCACATCTGAGATAGTTTACTGCATATCTAGCCTTTAGATTAGAATTCAAGGCCGTAGGTTCTCATGTCAAACACTCTTTTAGGCCTTATATGTACCAACTTTGTAAATAAATAAAAATACTATAAAAAATCCAAAAAAATAAAATAAACCTTTCTTAGCCAAGATTAGGTATATTTCTAAGTGCACACTAAGTTTCATGGTATTCTGCAGCCTCGACTTGGTAGAACATACCAACCGATGGTTCAGTATACCTTGAAATTTAATAAAAGAACTCAATTACAAAAACATCAAAAATATTTCCATTTCTCTCATCTCTTTCTTTCACTCTCGTCCCTGACCTCTATAAACTCATAAAAACCATAAAAAGTAGAAAAACTTCAAAAATACACAAAAATCCTATGTATATTGTGTAAATACATGTATATATAAGTTATATATGTATATATTGTAAAATATGTACATACTAGGTATAAATAACTTATGTATATATTATATAATGTAAATTAAATATTTAAGATAACTTAAACTGTATATAACTTATTTATATATTTAACTATTAATTATATTAACTTATATGTACTATAAGCTATGTAAATTAATAAACTACTATAAATAACATTATTTACTACTGATACTGTACATATGTATGTATTTACGTATAATGTACATTATAATAGCTATAACTTAATTTAATTATATATATATAATAATTTATTTATTTATTAAGTTACTAGCTAGGTTATCAAATTAAATTAAAATAAATTAGTAACTTAAGTTATTACTGAACTAACTTATAGTATACATTTTTATAATATTATTTTAAATCATTTAAACTAATTCAATTATATTTATAATGTATTACACTATTTATACTTAATTTAAATGTAAAATACCCTAAAATCACTTATTTAAATGTAAATCAATTAAAATAAAATGTGTAAAATACAATAAAAAATATAATAAATAATTTATTATGTATATTAACTTTTTACTAGGTCAATTAGACCATTAATTAACTAATTTATACTACAATTAAGAAATAAACTCAAAAATCAGTGTGTTTAAATTGTAATCTTTAGCCAATTTATTTATATAGTAAATATAATTATTTTTTTAAATAAAATAAATAATTATGTAGCCCTATATAAGGGCTTTACAAATATATAATTTAATTTAAATTTGAAATTAATTTGAGCCCTCAAATCGAGGGTCAAAATCGCCAAATCCAAATATCTGCACGTTGAGATTCCAACAGCGGCTGAGGGGTGCTATAAGGTGCCACATCGTGGGCGCACAAGCACGAACAGTGCCTTAAGTTGTTTTTATCCCCTTCTCCTCGCCAGTCGTCACAAACGTGGGGCACCTAAAACCACATACTCATACACCTGTACATGAGTATGAAATTGGCTTTGCCATTTGAGATTTGTGTGTAGTGCATGGCCGAGCGTTGTGTACTGTGCGTGGGCCTAATTGGACCCATTAACGAGCTTAAATCAAGATTAAGATACTTAATTAATAAATTAGGACTGCCCTAGTAGAGGTCTGGTCCCACCCTTAGGGGTGCTATGTATCCCTTAAAAAGGCCGCCCGCCAATTAAAAACTAATTTTTGTTAAAGATGAACAGTAATCATGCCTTAAGTAACCAAAGAAAAAGAGAGGAAGAAGCTCTGAAATCTGCTAAGTGTTGAGGAGGGTTGAGAGCTGAGAGAACTAAGTATAAGAACAGAGAAGACAAAGAAGAAAGGATACGAAAAATTCCCTTGTGCTTTGTGTTTGCATGTGTGTCTGTATATATGTATATAAGTAATATAATATATATATATATATATAATGTACATAGTGTATATAAGTATATATATATAATATGTATATAGCATAATGTAAATACATATAGTATGTATAAGTAGTGTTTGAGCTATATACATATATAAATAAGAGATACCTTTAGTGACATACGTATCCATCACTATAGATAGAATAAACATCAGTATAGATCCTATTTTTACCTCACCTTATGAACATAGTTTTTCTAAGATTATAGCGACACTTATATTCATCACTATAGACACATTATATGTTACTGTAAATGTTAGTATATTAAACTAAGTTAATATAGTATATATTATTACTTATTATTGTATATAGACATAAGTATTACTAATATAAGTTGTAAATAAATAATATAAAGTATTTAATTATAGTTTTTTATGTTTATTTGTATATAATTATTTTCAAGCATTTTAATTATTTGTAATTCATTCTTTTGTATATAATTATTTCGCTCTTTGATTCTTTGATTCATTCATTCATTATTATACATAAAATCAATCTTTTTGGAATTAAATAATATTATTAGACGTAGAGAGTGATGTATATCAATAACTACCTCCTAGTGAACGACCTAGTATAAACCAGTAAAAATTAAGTATATAAATATAATTGACGCGACAACGGTTTGTATTTGTGTCATATAGTACAACAACAACCCTTTTTGTGTGAACCGGTAGTCGTTGCATCATATTTTTGGCGTCGTTGCTTGGGATAAAAATGAAATAACAGCGCTTTATTGTGATCATTTAACGAATGTCGCAAAAAGTCGATTAACCACTCAAAATTGCATCGAAGGTTTCAAAATTGGAGGAAAATGTATACAGCATATATAATTTATTACTAACATACAAAGAACAATAAAACCAACTAAATTTGATTTAAGAAACAGCCAAAATTGTTTATCACCAAATTGAGAAGAATATCCAAATCTATCCAACAAATAAACAAAAATCAAATTCCGCCTAAACGATGAACAACAAATGTCTCTTTCAAATCTAATTAGCGGCCAGTAGTCAGTGATAGCCTGAAATCTACAATGGCTTCTACCTCCACCTTCTTGTTATCACTCACATAGATGTACCTTTCACCATCACTTAGCATTCGACAACTTAGGCAACCCTTCACCAACACACTAATGTGAATAGTAGTTCTTAAATCTATCCACCAAATATCTGAGGATATAAAAGTATAATTAACTTCTGAACAAACCAAAGAGACTGATGTACCTTCTTTTCATGCCAAGAGTGATATTTGGTACATTCCTTCTTCACATGTCCTTCACCCTGGCAAAAGAAGCAGGATGTCTTAAGGTTCTTCAGACTCCCTTTGGAGGAGGACGAACTGATAGCAGTTGTATCCTTAGCCCACTTCATTTTGGCCCTAGAAATCAGATGAGCACTCTCTAGTTTGTCCTGTTTCAGCCTCTCTTCCTCATGCACACATTGAGAAATGAGCTCATTAAGAGTCCATTTCTCCCTTTGGCAATTATAGCTAACCTTAAACTTCCCATATTGTGCAGTGAGAGAGATTAAAACTAAATGCACAAGGAGGTCATCTAACAGCTCCAACTTAAGTGCCTTTAGTTTCGAGGCCAAATGGGACATTTCTATGATGTGCTCCCTAATATTTCCAGTGCCCCTGTACTTCAGTGAGACAAGTTTGCTAAGGAGATTGCTCGTCTCAGCTTTCTCATTCTTAGCAAACATTTTCTCAATCTCATTAAGGAATTTCTTGGCATTTAATTCCTCTAAGGTGGCACCCCTAAAGTTCTCTAGGATGGCACGCTTCATGATAATCAAACACATGCGATTTGATCGCTCCCACCTCTCAAAGTTCTTAATATCATTAGGATAACTGTTAAGACCAATGACATCAAAACACTTTAAGACGTCTGGGAGTTGGTCCAAACGTCTGGACGCCTTCTCAGACGTCTGGAAATTAATTTTTGCATGCATACGATCGCGAGTCTACGCACGTGCCTCACGCAGAATGAAACCCCACCGCCCTCTTCTCTTTCTCTCCCCTCGCCGACCTGCAGAAGCCTTTCCCCATGCCTACAAATACCCCCTTCCCTCTCCCTCGTTCGCCAACCCACCCCATCCGTCTCCTCCTTCCTCCAGTGCGAGAGTGAGAGCGAGCAGCAACTGCTGCCAGGTGCAGTGGCGGAGAGGAGAGGTGCAGCGAGAGGGAAGAGGAGAGAGCGCGTGAGCCGTGAGAGAAGAGAGCTCGTCGGAGCAGCTCGAGACCGGTCGGCATGCGCGAGGCGGAGTATTGTGTCGGGGAAGTCTTTCCCAACGCTACTACAGCTAGAGCAGCAGACAGACTAGCGCGTCACGGTCGCACGCAGCGAGAAGAAGACGAAGGAGCTTCTGATTCTGAGATTTTTCCCAGAATCATACGTCTGGACCTACATCCAGACGACATGGACGACGTCTGGAAGAAGCTCCAAACGACTGATAGGTACGTACTGTGCCTATACCTTCCTTTTTGTGGATACGGCTATGCAGGCCGTTCCGCTGAAGCTCTGTCGCGTGCCTTGCTAAGGGATTTTTGCGTACGTGTGCAGGATTCGCTTCGGGAAGGCGCGGGACACGCCCTCCCACGCGGTTCAGACGTCTGGGCAAGTCACCAGACTGCGGAGAGCATCTCCAGACGTTCGGAGAGGTGGTCGGATGTCTATAACAGGGTCCAGACGGTTCAACAGGATCTCTGGACGTCTGAGGAGCAGTGCAAAGTGAGGTATGACCTGGACCCCTCTTTAAGACGTCTGGAAGATGTTCCAGACGTCTGATTTGAGTCAGAGTTGTCATTTTTGAACCGTTTAGGGTCCGTTCAAGGTCTAATTTCCGCATTTAAGATTTCATTCTTCTCAGAATAAGTTCCTCTACTTGTTTGAAATACTTTTATCCTATTCTGAGTGGTTCCTTGTGATTGATCCTTGTATTAGGACCTCGTTCTGTTGCGGATTTGGGGGTTGCGGAGGCACGTGGACCTGCCGATCACGCCCCCATTACTCCCGGTTTTGCGGGTAGAGTGGCTTCCCTTAATTAATTACAAACATAAATGCATATCTGAAATAAATGATAGATCCTAGGGTATGGCATGAATCCTAGGACCTGAAAACTAGATTGAATGATAGATCCTAGGGTATGGCATGAATCCTAGGACTAGAAACACTGGAGCGAATGTCTTGAATGCCTGAATTGCAGTCTTGGATGAGTAGATAAAATAATGATAATTGCCTGTAATTGGATAACTGCTGCCTGAGAAATGTAGAGTACTGTTGCTAGTAACTGCTACATGTAATTCCTGTTGTTTGGAAACTAAATTCGAGCTGCTTATATATAAATTGGAAAAGAAAAGATTAAATGTTGGAAACATGTGCTACATGCGAATAAAATTGAAATGATGAAACCTACTATGGCATGGCCTGAGAAACATGAGCACAACCCTACGGGGAATTAGGAGTAGAACTCCTGGAAATAAATAGAATGGAACTAGAAAAGTGAATGTGGAAGTGTGTTGTCTCTTGGGTATGTGGTACCAAGGGAAGCACATGTTACCTCTTAGTGCAGAGCGGAGCCAACCGCCCTAGGGACCCGGGGTTAGGTCTGGCCACTTTGTACCGACTTTTGGCCCTCGTGTACACCGTACCGGGGAGAGCTACTAGTGTAGGGAGGGAGCTAGCCACCCCACGGGGCCCAAGGTTCAGCTAGCCGTCCTACACCGACTTGTTAGGCCCACTAGGCAAACCAGGGTAGTCAAGCGAGGGTGCGCGGACTGTGGAGGAGCAAGACCCCTGTTTGGTTATTGTGGAGGGGCTGGACCCTTGTTACTGAGAGGGCTCTGCCCTATACAGGTTTCGTGTTGTGCTTTGGGCGCATCCATTAATGGAAACGACTGACCGCGTGCCAGTGCGGGGTAGCTACCCGTGCGTTTATCACGCGTGCCGTAGTCACCGTTACGTCTATCAGCGACCTTGGGGTTGTTGACTGAGGGTAGAACTACCACGGGGGACTCTCCCGGCTAGGAGAGCACCACGTGCTACTTCTACTTTTCGGAAAAGACTGCAATCAAGATCGTTCCCACGAGGAACATTCGAGATCAAGAGAAAGACCTGAGAAATAAACCAAGAAAAAGTAAAATAAAGAAAGAAATTAAAAACAACAGCTACTTGTCCACCTTTACTGTTTTTCTTAGCTAGCTGGTTGCCACTCTACTCAGCGTTTCGCTGACGTGTCGTACTTACCACCTTTTTCAGGTCCAGGTGTTGAGCAGCCAAAGTCCACGACTGCAGAGGGTGCTGGGCCTAGTAGAGCCCAATAGTTGTACTTTTGTTGTACCTGTTTTCTGTAGTAGTGAGTATTTTATTACACTCCTGTACTCTTTTATTGTAAACTTCATATTTTGTACCTGTTTTAAATTTCTCTACTGTTGTGGTGGTGTGTACTGTAGTAGCTCTTTTCTTTACTGCTATACTTTTGTTACTGTTAGTTACTTGCATGGTGAATGTAGTTTATTTTATTGCTTTTTGGTTACCTTCTCGTTGGACAACTGGGTCTTGGGATCAGTCGAGTCGATCCGATTCTCGTGTCCTGTAGGGATTCGAAAATCGGGTCGTAACAATAACTCTTATCCATAGAGGGGAGGGAGAATCAATTCGAAGTGCATAGTCCAGATCCATGCAACCCAGAATAATGACACTTTCTTTCCAGAATTTAAAATTAGATCCATTTAATTCTAGTATTGAATTAAGGTCGGTAGTTATGGCAGATGTAAAGGAGTTAACTAAGAATAAAGCAGTGAATAAAGACATACTCAGAATCAAATAAACTAAACAATACAATATTAATATTTAGTCTTTGGACAATAAACATCAACATTGTAAAGGACAGTCATAAGTAATGTCAAATAACTATTGAAAATAATCATGTAAGTTATTAAGACATCTTTGGATTAACTTAACTATCAACAAAAATCCTAATAATTCAATAGAAAATTTATCATAAAATGTTACACGTGCATTCAATTATGAAGTGGTTCACCTTTGAATTAAGCACCCCATTCAAAAATACAACATACACGGTCGCTTTAATATTTCAAATAAACTATCACATAAAGTAATCTACTTTGGCTAGAATTACTAAACGTGTTAGAGTATTTAATACATTAAAACCAAGTACTAATGCTCATATCAAATAATTCATAATTGTAACTTTATGTAACTAATGATACACTTGTAAGTACCAATACCAACTAGATGAACCTGGTAACGATACCCACTAATAAGTATTGGTACTAGTTCTTGTATGTACCGGTACCCAAGATGAGTACCGGTACTAGATGGGTACTGTTTTCCATGAAAGCATTTGTCTAGGTCCTGGTACCCATGTTGAGTATCAATATTCATGGAGTACAGGTTTTGAAAAATCATACTTCATGTGTATTAGTACTGAACCTAATGTACCAGTACCCATAACAATGTGTACCGGTACTAATCTTAGATATCGGTACTACATCAAATCTGGTAAGGACTTTTGGAACCATAGACTGTATCACATATGTACCGGTACTCATCTTGAGTACCGAGTTCCAAAAATCATCCGATGGAATCCCGTACTCGACAAGTACCGGTACTTATCACGAGTACCGGTGCTAAACGAAGGTCGAGGATGGTTCTAGGGCGTAAATTTGAAATGGAAATCACCCATACACATCCCAAACTCGATATTGATCAAAAACATTCGAGTTGTGGATCAAATAAGGGAAAAAAACAACCATGAATCTACAATATAAACATTAGTATTATGTTGATTCGTTCAAGATGGGACAAGAAACCCAAATCAAACACATGTTCTTGAATAATCCCAAAAAACCCAATGGGATTTATACTTTGATTCAATCGTTAGGCAACAATTCGATGAAAAGTAATGACTCTGATATCACTTGATGAAATTAAACCGTATGAAATCAAAGCAATTTCTATTAAATTCCATAGACAAATCCTAATCATCCAATCATCAACCCACAATGATTGAAACCAAGAGGAACGATAGAGCGATACCTGAATCCATTGTAGTGAAAGAGTTGAAAAGATCACGAAGATCCTCTAGAGCCATGGGGTTTGCTTCTCCAACAAAAACCGATAGTAATGATACTTCCAATGGTTCAGAGAGTGAGACCAAAAGAAAACTAAATGGAGAGCATACTTCTTAAGCTTTTCTCTTCGACCTGATATTATCTACGATGGGATGCAGAGAAATCATAAATCCACCCACTTCGCACACATTCCTCAAGGGATCATAATCAATGAATATAAAATGACAATTTCACCGATCACAAAATTACATTTCTCTTAAAATTTCTACATATAAAATTTCATATCTAATGAAACGTGAATGATCAATCTACGTAATTAAATCACATAAAAGATCGTAAATATGACGTCATATATATATATATATATGATCATTCCCATCAAGAGGAGCTGAGAAAACGAGAAGAAAGATCGATCCGTCCCCCATCCAACCTCTCGTCTCCTCCATCCTTCCATCCAGTACTTCCACCTGCCCACTCGGCAAAACCTCCAACCCTTCTTTATTGGCAAACCCAGTGCCTCTCCATCCATCACATGTAAACATGGCAAATTTAGAAAAAGCCACGATTCCCCATCTGTACACCTAACGCTGCCAACATATGTACACAAACCGATCGAGCTGCCAGAGGCAGAAGGCAGAGACGTCAGCGCAACCAAAGCGTACGTCGTCGTGTCCAATCACCCTCTTGTGCCCAAATGGTGGGTGCGGGTTTTGTTGTTTTGTGGTTGTCCGAGAACCCCATGGCCATGGATGGTGTTACCTTACCTGGTGATCACCAGACGTGGAAGTGTGGCCATGCGGGGAGATATCCACGAGCGCCTCAACGAGAAGGAGGTCTCCTTTTACTTGTTTGGGCCTTTGCATGTGTTGAGGAGTGGTCAAAAGTGTCGAGGATGCATGTTGACGCAGGGAGGGGGCAGGACTGAGGGCGCCACTGCCATTTTTGGTTTTGGGCTTGTGGAGGCTAGTGAAGGAGAAAGGGACCATTAATTATACGCATGCTTGCGGGTAAAATCTGAATGGAGGGTCATCGTCAGTGTCCTTAATTATTTGCATGGATTCCGAGAAAAAGGAGATGAAGCTACAACATGTTAATATTCTCAATTGTGTTCATAATAATGTATGTGCTTGAATTGGTAATTAAATAGAAGCAGTACTATTTCGTTTGAGGGCCTATGGATAGTTTTAGAGGTAGGCTCTGTCTCCATGGGGCATATATATATATATATATATATATATATATATATATGCATAGCTTAATTTCCATGCACAGAGTTGGTGGAATTTTCAGCAAATGAAGACCACCCAAAGGTAATGGGAGTGAAGAGGTTGTTCTGATCATGCGTGAGGGTATATAGGAGCGTCTTTTCACCATTCTGGGCCATGATTACCACCTAATTAAGACTCATTAAGCAAGTGAGGGGACTTTTTTACCCCCCAACCTTTCCGCAAATCCTTATATCTTGAGTTTGAGACATGTCTTAATCTCTAACATGTACGTTAATTCTTATAAATTTTAGTTAAAGAAAATTAACGCCGAGAGGACTTCTTAGTTGGAGCTCTTGTTCAAGCTGTGGCATAAATTTGCCTCTCACATTGTCCTTGTTGAGGTCTTCAAAAGGCTGCTGCAGTCCAATCTACAAAGAAGAAGGGAAGATTGAACCTCGAAGGTCAAATTGTTGCCAGTAGATTTCGTTCTGTTGGATTCAAATTAAAGGCAGCAATGCACTAAATATGTATAATAATACGATGTAGTTGCAATTTAACAAAAGTACATCTCTCAACGCATAATTTCTCTCACAACCACGCATGCACGAACTGACACAGAGATCTCTGGATCACTCACTTTCACGAGGACCTCATCGAGATCTTAACACATGCACTTTCTTGTAACATCCGAAATCCCATTGTGGGTAAATTGGAGAGAAATCCACCATCCTTCACACACCATTTTTTCATGTAATGCACAGATAGGGACTTGAACGTGGATCTCTCCTGCTAAAAGCAGAGAGTTTCATTATTTACTCATGTCATGGTGGGCCTACCATGCTCTTGTTATGCACCGAAGAACAAATCTAATTCACATTTCACAGCTTCCCGAGGCCTCAACCTACTTACTTCACCGAACACGGCCACCAATCCGTACTACCACATCTGATTTTAGCCCAAGGAGCATATTTATATGTAGGAGCCATAGGTTGGTTTGGACAAATATGGAGTAGTGCCATTTCCCACACAAAAAAAGAAAAAAAAAAACTTACCCAGCATCTCACCTGAGGAGAATAAGAAAAAAATGAGGGCAAGTATCACTGCAAAGGTTTGAACACTGTTTTTGATAGGGAGGGGAGGGGGATGGGATAACTGACCTTCTCGAGAATATGCAGAATATTCTAGAAAAAATAAGAAAGTCGGTTTCAATAGAGCGAAAAAGGTATACAAAGGAAAGGAGGAAAAGATCATTGTTGAAACAACGCACAAAAAGGAACAATGATTTTTTATATGGATCACGAGCCAATTCAAATAGTTGGGCAAATCGTAAACTCTAAGGAGAAATCACAGCTCTGGCAGAATTGGACTTGGATTTGGGCCTCCTGAAGGAAATGGCAAACAAGGCCGCTGCTCTTTCATGGGCCAACTTTAGCCCAATACACACGCCATAATGCCCGATAGGAGGGAAGTCAAGACCGAGTCAGAGCAGGTAGCATACATAACTGATGATGGTGGTCCCCAACAGCTGTGGCATATTCTCCCGAGATTGGAAAACCCAAAAGATATTTGGCCATGCGCCCACCACAACCCTCCCACTTCATCTACTAAGGCGTCACCATTCGTCGCCTCCCTTTCTATTTAATTAATCCACACACTGGGGCACTCGGGCCCCGTCACAGCCAATAAATTCCACCTTCAGGTCGGTCCCCTGGACCAAATTAATCCTTCCTTGTCCCAACTCCACCCAAGGGAATATTAATAATTCCATCATCCATCCATGTGCCCTCTGAGGGTAATTCTGATCCTCCTCTCTGCCGTGCTCGCCGGATTCTTCCTTCTCTGGAACCACCTCCACGACGACGACGATCCCATCCCCGACGTTGACGACCATGCCAAGGCCGCCGCAACTCTCTCCGCAAAGGTACTTACGTAAGAAGACATACATATATATAAGAGAAGAAATTTCCCATACCTAAATAGTGTGACGAAACTCTTGTAACATTGGCGAAGTCTCGAAGACAGTCTAGAATTCTATTACAGAGCTTGTTACGGTCACTGCAGAAACTTTGCCAATGTTACAAGATCATCGCCACTAAATTCGTACATACTGTGGTAAATAATAGCTAGGCTTGCTAGCTCTTTTAGCTGGGAAATCCTAGATAGAACATATATAATTAATAGCATATATATATATATATATATAGAGAGAGAGAGAGAGAGAGAGATATAGATATATATCCATGCATGCAAGATATATCACTAGACCTTAATTTTTATCCCTTGCCAATTTTCATTTCGCGCCACATTCGGAAAGGTAAGGCGTAATAGAATTTTGAGAAATCTAATTTCTTTTGTTAAACCTCTGCCCCCCCGCGATCTCCCCCCCCCCCCCCCCCCCCCCCCCCACCTCTCTTCTTCTTCTAATAGTACTTATATATTTAGCGTAAATTAACTGAACATGAAGGTACGATCGGCGATCTGCTCGGGATTCTGGACGTGTGTCGATATGGCAAGCGGTCGATACCTATGGAGGAACTTGATGTGCTCTTCTAATTCTTCCCCTCCCTCAACATCGGTGGCTAAGGGGTTAGCTGATCGAGCTCATGGAAATGAGAATGCATGATGGCTCTTTCTCCTCATATAGGGATTAATCACGGTATAGATATGAGGGTGAGGGGATCTCATACATATTATATATATATGCGTAATAAATAATCGATGTCTGAAGAAACTTTGAGCTTAATTTATCAAAGTTGGAATCGTGCTCAGGAGAAAATGTTGAAATTCTTTGTGGTAACGTAGCATAGGCCGCCGGTTTACATCTGACTATGGTTATGCATGGTCGTGTACCGAAATGTTGCGAACAATAAATATGGTTAAGATCCATACTAAAATCTGGTCAAATGGCAGAGACACGTGATTTTGTCATATTTATTTCTGCATTACTCAGGCAATTGGTATGTCGGGCACAACCAATCTCCCTCACCCCGATTTACGTCTATGGGGAGACTAACATATGCATTCGCTACTTCTATCATGCTATTAAATGTTCTTAGGTAATTCGTATGTTTGGGATTTTTTTTCTTTAAAAAAATTAAATAAATAAAGAGAGAGAGAGAAGTAAGATTTAAACCTTAGATGGGAATCCAGCTACTTTATCATAAAACACATTAAAGTAGGTTAATCTTGAATTTCTCATGTGAGCAATCACTGACCTAATGAAAAAGTTTTTCCCGCAACAAGGAAATCAAAGAGCAAGTTTCATTAATCATCCAAAGCATATATTAGACCTCAAGGATCGATATCATGTATTAGTTCCCAAGAGATTTTTTTTTTTTTTTAATGACTCAAAATTTTAATTGTAAGGGTGAGGTGGAGACTAAACCTACATTTCTCCTGTCGAAATCAGGAATCCCCGACCACATGCACTTTTCGAGAGATTTAAAATTACCATAGAAGAAAAAGCTCCGCGTAGTATAACAGGAAGTGCCGAGGACGGTATGCTATTTCATTTTATAATTCGAGGGCAATCTAATTGTCCAATGTACCTCGACTTTGGTCTTAAATGCAGTGAATCATTTTTACCGAGTGACTGATGGTGTTGTAATATATATGGATGTTTCATAATATTGCTCCAGCACCGTGCACGAGCAGTATAGCATTAATGTCATCAACGACTTTTAACGCTGACACTGCATGGTACGTAGTTGTACACAAATGTCTCATTCGATGATGAAAATAAGTATGCAGAATGAATAAAGAAATAGAAAATAAATAAATTAACTTATTTTGATATTTTGTTGGGATTAAAATTATTTTATAGATAAAATAATTTTACTGTTAGTTAAATTTCATTTAAAAGAATGAATTAAATAATAAATTAAATATTTAACCTAATGTAAATTTATTTAATTCCTAACTAAATGGAGTCAAAATGTTTCCACGCTAACATTAGCATCAGCAAGGGTCGAAAATTGGGGCATGTACATCCATCTGGAAAATGAATGAATTTAGAAGAGAAAATATTTTTCCTCTAATAAATAGGCTATAATGAATGCAAAATAAGATCCTCCTAATTGATTTTCAACTTTGAAAATTCCAAAAAAAAAAAAGTTTAAAAGGTAAATAACTTTTTTTTTTTCATAAGTAAATTTCTAGAAGGTTGTCAAAAGGAATGCTGAGAATTGGATCAAAGTTTAAAAATTATGTAATATGTGACAAGAACCATACCAAAATGAGATTCTTTCCTTCTCAGAACTATATATACCAAGTCCTAATAAATGATTAAATAGCCGACTCATTTGAAATAAGTTCTGCCATAATTCATTCTTATTACTCTGGGATATTCTTTAGCTGGCGATGTGTTATATTTCATAAGTACAGTGGAAAGT
Source organism: Thalassia testudinum (assembly GCA_037157565.1). NCBI lineage: Eukaryota > Viridiplantae > Streptophyta > Magnoliopsida > Alismatales > Hydrocharitaceae > Thalassia > Thalassia testudinum. Next base: position 59,612,176 of record JAZHRO010000013.1, on the reverse strand, counting down.
CGTCGAAAGTTGCCCTATTACTGCCTAATTGTAATGCAACATATGCAAACGTTCTAGTAAGAGGGATGCCCGTGCATACATAAAAAGTTAGTTTCACAAAGGTTATGTTTTGGCGAAGAGATGAAAATTATACTAAGATAAAGTACCACAGATCAGGTAAGTGGATTGTAGGGATACGCGTGAGATATAAGCATAAGTAATAAAATAAATTGATTAGTATTATGATGTGATGTTTGTAAATATTTATTTAATATTATAATATGAGTGTGAGTGGATTTATATGACATAATAAGTATATTTTAATAGCATAATACGTTGAAATGGTATATTTTCTTCAATGCCTCTCCCCTTCATTTTATCTCACTCGCTACCGTAAACTTAACTTTCAACATTAGGTTGTGTTTGGTAATGAAGTTAAAAGGGATTAAAATGGAATAAGTGAAAATGATATTTATTTGAGTGGTGTAATAAAGAGAAGATTAAATATAAAATTAAAATGATTGATGTATTGATGTGATATTAGTAAATATTTATTTAATAATATAAATGAAAGTGAAGAATGTTAGTAGATATTTATTTAATATTAGAAGTGAGATTGAAAGATATCATAGATATTTTTTAATATTAAAAGTAAATGAAAATAATTAAAAATTATTATATAAAAATTTGTATTAAAATGGTGAAAAATTTTGAAAAAAAATTAAAATAAATTAATTCCGTTACGAGAGAAATCGCCTCTATCGATTCTTGCATGAAGTGTGCATCTGAAAAGAAATCACTCCAATGTAAGCGAAATAGGATTTGCAGTATTTCCACTTTGACCCGCATGCTTATAGATGCATCAGGTATTTATGATTGAGAGGATTATTTAAATTCTATATTCATCGTAGATAAAATTGAGTTCAAGCGAAAGATGGGAGAAGAAATATACGTTATGTACTGCTTAAGAAATGTGAAAGTTCAAAATGAGGTTGGTATTATCATCCAAAAAGGATTTAAATGAGAATATAGTTACAATATAAGAGATTTAGAGAAAGGATTATCGTGGAAAAATCAATCTCCAGGGATTCTAAATATCTTATTCAACAAAGAGGATAAAGAAGGAATTCCTTGGAAACTTCGTAAACTAATTCAAGCAATTTGACGAGAAGAAATGGTTGATATTATACGAGTGTTCTTTCAGCTTAGTGTATCCGGGCTAAAGTTAAGCATAAAAAAGTGAGTTCTTGGTATTTCTATCGGTAAGTTTCTAAACTTGTTGATCTCATCGTTTAGGGGAAACAAACTTCGAGAAAATTAAAGCCACATAGAGCTCCATCCACTAAGATTGCTTAAGGTTATCAGATACTTGGTCAACACGAAGGATAAAAAGTGTCATCGGATATAAAACTTTGCACATAGTCCATATAAGGATTCGGACACTCAAACTTGAAATGAACAGGTGAATTCGACCTGGCCTGCCTCGCCTCCATTTTAACGGATTCAGATCCAGGCAAGCCCGACCTCTTCTAAAGGTCCAGTGCGTCCAAAGTCAACAAAGCACAATAACAATACCCATAGTACCTATGCCAACAGTAATCATGGGATTATCGATGCAATTAACATTCTGACAATGGACGAACCCTAACAACGAGCTTACCAAGAAACATGACAAGACCGCGGACAAGATTTCGTAGGATTTTCCAACTATAACAACACTTTCTGTAACTATAAATAGAGAAGAAGGCCATAACAAAGGTCTCTTCATGCAATCCGAGAGAGAGGAACTCCGAAAAATTATAATACCACTATTTCTAGTGGATTTTCTGGGAGCCTTTCCCTCCCCTCAGACTACACCCCTTACGGTGGAACTGGGTTACCAATCTCCTTGTATTTCTTGTTATTGCCTTTTTGTATGATTGTTGGGTTGGATCCTCCCTTTACCGAGAAGCCCGATCAATTGGCTTCATCTGGGGAAAAGGCGATCGTCCTTTGACACCCTTCCCTATTCGAAAATCCTAGTAATGGCCCCAACCACTCACAACTTTGCTTGCGGCCACCCCGAGAAGGACCAAGTGGAGTCCAGTCTCTCCATGTCCAAGAGGCACCATCAGCACGTCGATCCCAATAAAGGGAAGTTGGTGCAACTCAAACGGTTGCTCGAGGCCCCCAAGCTAGACCCCCTCCTCGAGATGCAAGCAAGGGAGGAGTAAAAAGCTAGGTTGACAGCCCTAAGGGCGGAGCATAATGAAGGTTGTCTGCGAATCTTAATGGATACTAGAGGGAAGGGGTGAACAGTATCGCCTTTTATGTAGTAGTAACTAATTAGACAAATCAAACCACAATAATTCAAGCACAGAAGTCACCTAGATTTATAATGGAAATCCTTTCCAGGTGAAAACCACTACCTAAGCCTTTCAGCTTAGGATTTTCCCGACTAGTGAAGACTATTCAATCCACTAATCGCACCACTTGAAACAAGGCTGGCACAACCTCTTACAATAGTCCCTTCTCTTTACAACCTGAAGAGAAGCACAACAACAACAACAACGGATCTTTCCCAACAGCTTGGGATCCATAATCAAAACAACAAGTAATATAAAAATGTTATAATCCTAAGGAACCTCAAGGAAAATCAAACCAAATTTTAGCAAAGGTTTGAATCGATGTGCTTTGAAAGGCATGAAAGTAGAAACGCAGAAGTACTTAGAGGAAAAGCATGAAAGCTCCTTTTTCTAGATGGATTTCTTCTTGAGAGTGTGTTTTAAAAAGGCTGTGTACGATCTCTATTGGTCATTCAATTAAGGTAGTTCAGTCGATCAAAATAAGTTTTAGTCGGTCAAACTAATTATTTGACCGATCAATGATTGGTCAATTAATTAACCTAAATGATCGATCAAAGGTGTATTTATCAACTTTCTAAAATGAGTTGTTTTAATCGATTAACTAAGTTGGTTGGTCGATCAATCCATTTGGTTGATCAATTTTATTATTTGGTTGATCAACAACCCTAAAAACTTTATTTTTTATGTGAAGTACAAAAATCAATTTAAAATTTATTTTGAGGTTCCTTACAAAATAATCTAGACTCAATAAAGATTAAAAGACATCAAGATGAAGTTAGCAATCTTCTAGCTTTGATCTATAAGAGAGTCCTGAAAGATTAATTTGGTATATCAAAATAGAGGTACTTACACATCAGTCTCTCGCCACCCAACTCCTCAAGATGAAACAGATCCAGGAGTCCGGCAAGACTCACCCGAAGGAACCCTCGAGCTCGAGCCCCAGCGACGAACAATCAAAATGGCAACGAGTGGTGGAAGAAGAAAACGCCTGCCTGTGCGAACAGCTAGAAAAGGTAAAACACAAGCTTAGTAGCCAGCAAGGCGAAGTTCCCCCCAATCTGCCAAAAGCTTCACTCTCGCCTTTGCAAAGGGAGCATTTGGGTGCTCAACCCCTTTCTGGCAGCGGAGGCTCCATTCTAAAGATCATCTACCAAGTCACCTGTGCAATGAGGGGTATACACCCACACGTGTACATCACCACCTACCCGTTCACAAAGGAGGTGATGATGACCCCCTTACCCAAGAAATTCAAGCAGCTAGTCATGGCTCCGTACAACTAAACAGCGGACCCCAACAATTTCATCGGGAACTACCTCCAGATGATGTTGGTGCACGGCTGTCAACGAAATTGTCAATAATCATAAGAAAGCACTATTATCGGGTTTTTGTCCCCGGCAATGGTGCTAAAAAATATGTTGGGTAAGCTCGCTATTCGTATAAAAAATCGTCGTCGTTGTACTATATGTCACAAATACAAACCGTTTTCGCATCCATTTTATTTAATTTACATAATTTTTACTGGTTTATTCCAGGTCGTTCACTAGGAGGCAGCTATTAATATACATCACTCTTTAAGTCCAATACTTCTCTTTAATTCCAAAAAAGATCAATTTTATGTGCAAGTGAATAAATCAATAGCTTAATTATAAACAAAAAGAATTTATTAACATGCTTTCAAAAACCTGATTACAAACAAGCATCAAACACTACATAAATATACTCTATACTATCTATTTATAAGTCATATTACTAATACTTACATAAATATACAATAATAACTAATAATACATACTATACTTAACTTAATATACTAACATATATGGTAACATATATAAGAGCTACAGCGACAGATGCAAACGTCGCTAAACCCTAGAAAAATTATATATAGATTCTAAAGTAGAAACTAGGGTCTATAGCGACACTTATTTCACCTATAGTGACGGTTTATTCTATCAGTAAAGGTACATAGTTATTTATATACAAATATAGCTCAAACACTTCTATATTGCTTATGTATACTATACATATACTTATTATTTGCGTTATACTTATTTACATTTATATATATATTTACACTATACATTATACGTATACTTCTTTATTCTTTATTCTCTAAGTTCTCTCTTCTTCTTTACGTCTTCCATACTTAGCTTCTTCTGTGTTCTTCCTTCTTCTCTCTTCTCTTATTTTTTTCTTAACTCATTACGACCTTCACTAATCCAAAAATTAGTGTTTAATAGCCGGGCAGCACCGTTCAAGAGATGCACAGCACCCAAGGACCAAGTGGGACCAGACCTCAACTAGGTACCACCGTAGTTTCTTAATTAGGTCGGTTAATCACGGTTTATGGTCAAATTTGGGCTTAATCAAGCCCTCACATAGTGTCGAGCCCCCGGCCCACACCGCACACCAGTATCACAATGCATGCTCAAGTAATCGAATCATATGAGATGTTCAGTTGTTCTACCCGTGCGTTTACCACGCGTGCCGTAGTCATCGTTACGTCTGTCAGTGACCTTGGGGTGGTTGACTGAGAGTAGGATCACCACGGGAGACTCTCCCGGCCAGGAGAGCACCACGTGCTACTTCTACTGTTCGGAAAAGACTGCAATCAAGATCGTTCCCACGAGGAACATTCGAGATCAAGTGAAGGATCTGAGAAATAGATAAATCGCGAGATAATTGAAAGACTTAAATAAAGAAAGTAACAGAACTTAACAGCTATTGTACACTCTCCTGTTTCTTTAGTTTTAGTTGCCACTCTACTCAGCATTTTGCTGACATGTTACACTCGTTACCTTTCAGGACCAGGTGTTGAGCAGCCAGGATCAGCGGCTGCAGAGGACGCCGGGCCAAGTAGGGTCCAGTAATGTTACCACTATTTCTTGTACCTCTTTTTGTTCCGTTATAGTGAGTAGTTCTTGTTTCCGCTGCACTTTTCTTTACCTGCAGTTCATATTTAGTTATGAATGTTGTTCTACTGTTGTGGTGGTATATACTGTAGTAGTTTCTTTCCTTGCTGCTGTATTTTCTTACTGTTAGTTATATTCATGTTGAATGTGATTTATTTTACTGCTCTTTTGGTTACTTCCTCGTTGGATGACTAGGTCTTGGGATTAATTGAGTCGGTCCGATTCTCGTGTCTCGTAGGGGCTCGGGAACTGGGTCGTTACACCTTTGAAAAGTCGCAGGTGCATTACATAACCCAAAAGGCATCCTACGAAAGGCAAAGGTTCCGTAGGGACAGGTGAAAGTAATTTTTTCCTGATCCGCGGGATGGATAGGAACTTGGTTATATCCCGAGTAGCCATCAAGAAAACAGAAGTACTTCTACCCAGCCAATTTTCCCAAGATTTGATCAATGAAGGGCAAGGGAAAATGATCCTTTTTAGTGGCTGTGTTCAGCTTCCTATAATCAATACAAACTCTCCAAGAGGAAGCTGAACGAGTTGTGACAGATCCACCTCTCTCATTAGTCACAACAGTAATCCCGACTTTCTTTGGAACAATCTGAACGGGACTTACCTAGGGACTGTCAGAGATTGGATAAATAATTTATGCATCGAGCCACTTGATGATTTCCTTTTTGACCACTTCTCGCATATTTGGATTCAATCTCCTCTGCATCTGGCGAGAAGGGCGGGATCCATCTTCCAAAAATATTCTATGATTATAGTAAGATGGCTCGATCCCCCTGAGGTCATGAATGGTCTAACCAATTGCCTCCTTATGTTCCTTTAGGACCTTAATCAATTTAATCTCTTGCTCCTTTGTCAATTAAGCACTAATAATCACAGGGAGCGTATTCCGTGGTCCTAAGAATTGATATTTTAAATTCTCAGGCAATGGTTTCAATTCAAGCTGGGGTGGGGTAATGATTGATGGTAAGGTAGATGCTGAAGATTCAACAAGAGGAAGAGGTTTTGAGTGAACAAAATCAGTAACCTCTTCTGAAGATGTCAGGTCAGAGGGTTGCGGGTCAAATTCATCAACCAAAGAGGAACTTACAATTGAAGAAACTATCAAACAAGTTTCAATATTAACATAATCCTCATCAAGTTCCTCAATAAATCCACAATCCTCAAATTTGTTGATCACCTTAAAAATATCCAATTTCATTTGTTGGTCCCCAAAGGCGATTTCCATGCTACCGCTTTCACAATTAATGTTGGCCTTTGCGGTAGCCAGGAACGGACGCCCCAGAATGATGGGCATGTTCCTCAGATTATCTGGTACATCCATGTCAAGGACAAGGAAATCTACAGGAAAATAGAAGTCCTTGACCTTAACTATAACATCTTTAATAACACCTCGCGGGTTTGTGACCGAACGGTCCGCTAACTGTAGCGTTACTGAAGTTGGCCGAAGTTCACCTAACCCAAACTACTCGTAGAGAGAAGTAGGAATTAGGTTGATGCATGCACCGAGATCCAAAAGTGTTCTATCAAATGTTTAATCTCCGATAACGCAAGAAATCAAAGGAGCACCAGGATCTCTCTTTTTCTGAGGGAGGTAGTGCAGGATAACAGAGCTAGCCTGCTCGGAGAGTACCACCTTCCTCGGAACAGATTCTCTCGACTTACGCTTTTGTGTACATAATTCCTTTAAAAATTTTGCGTAAGCCGGTATGTGCTTGATAGCATCAAGGAGCGGAATATTGATCTCAACATTCTTAAATAAATTCAGAAGATCCTCATTGCTATCAACAGACTTCTTCTTCTTTGCTTTGGCTAAGGCTTCAGGAAAAGGAACATGAGTCAGATTTTTGGAATCAGGTTCCTGAGCCCTGATTTCTCCTCTAGAATTCTCCTCTCTCTCCTCAGATTCTTCAGGATTCAAAAGATCAGAATAGTGTGGTTGTGGATCCTGAGTCTTCTTACCACTCCTCAAAGTGACAGAATTTGCAGAAGCGTAAGAATTTGGGTCTTGAGGAGGGTTAGGAAAGATTGGAGGGGCTTGATTGACCATGAATTGTTGATTAGCAGAAGAAGAAGACGAGGAACCCCGCTCAACCACCTGAGCATGTGCGTGCGGGTCCCTCTGATTTCCGTACCCTTGGGCTTGATTGCCCGAATTTATAATGTTTCGCGGGTTGGGTACGGGTTGGGATGGTAGAGATCCGGGTTGACGAGAGTTAGCAATGAGCCCGGATTGCAAGTTGTCCAGCGAGTTTTTCATTTGTTACATAAGCTAGAGCATAGATCCTTGCATCTCTACCATTTGACGGTTCAAATCAGCCTGCCCTGCAGGTTGACGGGCATTCCAAGCTGGCTGATTGACCTGATTCGGAGGCAATTGAGTATAGACATGACCCTGACCCATTGGACGTTGCAGAGCACAATTGCTGGGTCGAAATTGGGTCTGTTGCCCCGGATTTTTCCAAGAGAAGTTAGGGTGGTTTCCCCAACCTGGATTATAGACATTCGAGTAGAGGTTGGATCTAACATTCTCTTGTACAGCACAGACATCCTCATAGGGTGAGGATGGAGAGAAAGAAAGGGAAGGATCAGAAAAACTAGGATCAAAGGCCCCAGTTGGGAACCCATGGGGTTCCGAGAAATGCTGACTCATAGATTGAGTCGCATCGAGTTGATTCACGAACTCCCGTCCAGAAGGAGCTCGTGAGGAATGGAATCCCGAATTTTGGGATTGAGTGAATTGAGAGTTGTTCATAGAATTGCCAGCCATCCACTCTTCCATTCTTTTAGCAACCAAGTCCACCTTATCAAGTTTATTACAAATCAATTCCATATTAAATGAATGAGAGTCATGGACTTCATTGACATTTGATCTGGGTTGCTGGGACCGGTTAAAAGTATCCATGGAGGCATGATTAATTGAATTCTCACTCATTTCCTCAAATAAATCATGTGCACTATCTGCATCTTTATTGAAGAAATTACCTCCGCAAGAAGCATCCACATGGTTTCTGAGTTGCTCATTCAACCCATGATAGAAGATCTGCACGAGTTACCATTTCGACACCTCGTGGTGTGGACACCTCCGCAATAAGTCCTGGAATCGCTCCCAGGCCACATGAAACTGCTCCCCCGGCCGCTGGGTAAAGGTAGTGATTGCCCATCTCAAAGCATTGGTACGACCGACTGGGAAGAATTTCTTCAGAAAGGCCGATTTCAACTCATTCCAAGTTGTAATTGGTATTCCTATTGTCCTATACCAATGTGCGGCTTTATCCCTAAGAGAGTGGGGCAAGAGCCTCATGATCATTTGCTCCTCGTTAACGTTTCGAGCCTTGGTGGTCTGGACCAAAGTGGTCAAATCTTCCAAGTGCTGAAACGGATCTCCGGAGTCAAGCCCATGATAATGTTTAATCAGGCTTAATACCTGGGGCTTGATTTCTACGTCACCGACTGGAATCTGGACGCCGAGACGTTCCCCGTAATTCGAAGGATCATAAAAATCCTTCAAGAGCTGAGCGCCCTGCATTCTCTGGAACCATTCTTGCATTCTCTGCATTTGTTCCAGCTGCCTTCTAAATTCTTCCTGTGGATTTTCAAGCAGAGGAGGCTGTTGTTCAGCCATGGGATCAAATTGACCAAAATCTAACTTGCGCCTCCTTGAATGTTCTAACGGTCCTTCCAATCGGGGATTCAATGACTGTCTTCCCAGCATAAACTAGGAGAAGGTCGGAAGGACTGGGGATAGGGACCTTGCAGCACAACAAAATAAGGTTGTCCTTAAGTGGGGTAGCCTAAGGATCTACTGACTCCCAAAACCATCCTTAAGACTGTAAGTGATTTACTGTACTTGCGTCTGTTTAATCCAACCAGTTAGAAGGAGGGACTGGGGAGAAGATTCTTCCTTTGACTTTCGCCTCCGGTTCCTAGTGTACCCCCCAGCCACGATCGTTTGACTCTACTCCCCTAGCTAGACATCAGATTAATCAGTACAAGTAGGTTAATCAAAAATAATCTCAAACTAGGCCCTGAAGAGCAAATCAGACCTTAAGGCCAACGTCTACTCAATTTTATTAAGGCCTGGGATTGTGGTGCTTATGGAATGTGATGGGCCCTTACAATGGGTTGTGCCCTTAATGATTGATTGAGATTTGTGTAAGTACGTGCACAACCAAGGTTTTCAAGCAAGATTATTGATAATGCGTGAATTTTAATGTTCAAATCTTGCTTAAGTAGCTTTTAGGGTTTCAAATTAGGTGAATTGCAATCAAGTTTCTAGGCAAACCAAGTTGTAAAACACAGGTGAAGATTGTTTTCCTTTAAAATCAGAAAGAAAGTGGAGTGCCTGGAATATACCTACATTGAAAACCCTAAGGAGGAGCTACTTGATGAGTTGGTTTTAAAATAAAGTGGTGCGGCCCAAACAACTCAAACAACTGGCCACAAATGCACCACAAAGTTAAGCACTCAAAAATGATTAACCTAGAATGATTTCTACTCTGTTATGTGTTGCTTTGTGTGTACCGGTTCCACAGATCAGAACCCGGTTGAGTAGAAAACAAATCAAGTTGATCAAGTGCCTTGAATGTGGGTGTGTGTTGTGTGTTTGTTGAATATTACCCCACAAGATTATCTTTTTGTTATTTTTTATAAATGAGGGTGGAATGAATGTGAGTGAAAATCCAAACAACCAAATTATTCCTAGGATTTATGCAAACACCTAGGTTAATTGGGATTTGGATTTAATGTGGCGAATGAAATCTAAGGAGGGGGAAAGAATGGGGGAGCACTTACAGTTGTCTTCAACTGCACTTTACTCCAGTCTACCGCTTGTTGATTCCTTGATGGAGGTCTCTGCAAAACAATAGACACAAGAGAAAGCTAGTTAGAAAACAAATAAAGTGTAAGAAATGCGAAGAAAAGATCGGAAATCGTTGCCTCCCCGGCAACGGCGCCAAAATGTTGAACGTGTTTTGCGAATCGCTACGCTTACGTGTTTGGTTTTGGAAAACCTGTCGTTGTAGTTCGAAAGAGAAAATTCGTGTTCAACAAATAAAATTTATACCGAAAAAGAATTCCGGGTCGAACACAGGGAGGCTACGTTGATCTATATTCGCAATTATATTTTTTTTAGGAATTTTGTTAAGCAAGACGATATAATTACAATGGAGCTATCAGACTAAAAGAAAGAGAGAGAAAGAGAGACAGAGAGAACATTCATTCAATATTTACACTGTTTATAAAAGTTACACTAGAAAGCGAAAAATCAATTACACTATAAAGTAGGAAAATTCTACACTAAAAAAGCTGTAAATAAGAATGGGAGAGAGAAGTTATCCTCCTCGACGATTGCTTGGAGGACGAGCCAGACGGGACGACGCCTAGACGAAGGAGAACGAAGCAGGACGAAGGAGAACGAAACAAAAGAATGGGAACGGAGCAGCACGCCGTCGTCGTCGCGGGATCCACTTCCGAAGGGGAACAAAAATTGGACTTTATCTCGCAAGAAGCATCCTGGGTGTGGGACAAGCTTCTTTTGAGCTTTGGAGGGGTAGAGAGGAGAAAGAAGGGATGAGAATTTCGTATGGAGGGGGTCTCCTTTTATAGTTGCAAGGAGTGGGGGCAAAATGGACATTATAACTTCAAAATAGTAAATGAGGGGTCTTTAGTGACGGATAAATCCGTCACTAAAGCTCCCTTCGTGGGCGACGTGGGCGGCTCGTGCGCGCCCGCTCGGCTGCTCGCACACATCCATTGATTTTCAGCCGTCCGATCGCGAGATCGGACGGCTTAGATCGCGTCCACGCCCGCTGCGTTGAGCGCCCCCCTCGCGTCTGATTGCGCGTTCGATTGCACGTCCAACGCGCGTCGATGCTATCGAGCGCGCGCGACCGTCCGATCTTCATCTAACGCTCCACGCGCCTCAATTGATCGCGCCCTCCAGCACCTCGCCGCGGATCGAACCCGCCCCCCGCACTCACGATAGCGCGCTCGACCACTGCGCTATGGGGCACGGATGGTCGAGCGGGCGCTTTTAATTGCGAGCGCCCACAGCCATTGGATTAAGATCCAACCGCGGAGAGCGATTGGGCGCAGGGCTTTCACAAGACACAAGCGGCCGTTTGGGTGGCTGAGATGGCACCAAGTGGCGCTATCTTGGCCGTCCATCTTCTAGAAGTTTTAGATGGTGCCACAGATGTCGGATTGACTCGATTTTTGTGTCGTTGGGCTGCGATCGTCAATCCAAATTCATCCGTACGGTCGGATTTATCATTTGAAGTGCGGACTTACACCATCCTGGCCCTTGATCTTCTAGGGTTCCCGGGTCACTATCTGATGCTACGGATGCCCGATTAGAGCGATCTTGGAGTCGTTGAACTCCAATCGTTGCCCTGATCACATCCATACGGTTGGATCCTTGATCCGAGGCCCTGATAAAATATTTGCCATGTCCAAGCACATAAAAGGAGACAGTTAACCTCCATTTTATTCAAAGTATTCTAAATGCAAGATGATGCATGTAATGCAATATTTATATCATGAAATGCAATCCTATGCTTAAGAACATACATAAATAGACATCTTAAGTAGTGTAAATGTGTTTACATCACTTATTCTATCTACAGTGACGGATACTTCTATCAGTAAAGCTATACTATTATTTATATACATATAGCTCAAACAACATCTATACTACGTATACTTAATATATATATATATATACTTATTATTTACAGTACACACTTATATATACTAGACACATATATGTATACACTTCGTCTCTCACTCATTCCTCTTCTTTTACGGCTCTATTTCTCTATTAACACTTGACTCTTTTCTTATCTCTTTAATTCCTCTTCTTCCTTACACTCTCAACACTTAACCTTCTGAGTTCGCTCTCTTCTCTTCTCTTCTTTCCCTTAACCCCTCATTAGTTCAAAAATTAGGTTTTAAGGTTGGCGGGCGACCTCTTCGAGAGATACACAGCACCCTTAACGGAAAGGACTGGACCTCTATTAGGGCCACCCTAGTTCGTTTAATTATTCTTTTAATCTCGATTTATGCTCAGAACCGGGCCTAATCAAGCCCTCGCACTATGTTGGGCCCCCGTCCCACATCGCACGCATCTCACAAATCATCACATAACTCAGAACAATGCTCAAGGGAATGGGTAAAGGTTTGTTATACGCCGAGCGCATGACGACTGAGAGGAGTGGGGAAGGAAAACAACTTAAGCACCACTGAACGCTCCGTGCCACACAATGTGGCGCTATGTTTAGCGCTATTCAGCACTGGAATTCCATCGCAGCTGCGCAGAATTGAGGTTTTTGGCCCTCAATTTGAGGGCCACAAATTATTAAAATTAAAAATTAAATTATATGATAATAAAGTATTTACATAGTACTACATAATTGTACAATTAATTTATAAAATTAATTATATTTACTGTATAAATAAATTAGGCAAAGTTTCCTATTTATACATACTGTATTTTGGGTTTTATTTCTTAATTACGTATAAATTAGTTAATATATGGTCTAATTGACCTTATACAGTAATAATATACATATTAAAGTATTTAATAAATATTTTTTATTGTATTTTCTAGGTTTTATTTCGATTTTATTTACATTTAAATAGCTTCTTTTGGACTGTTTTATATATAAATTAGATATAACTAATGTAATACATTATAAATATAGTCAAATTAGCTTAATTTACTTAAAATATACTAGTACAAATATACTGTATAAATTACTTTAGTTTTAACTTAAATTACTAATTTATTTTAATTTAATCTAATAACTTAACTAGTAACTTAATAAATTAATTATTTATTTTGTATATATAATTAAATTATGGTACAAGGGTCCTAATGTACATAATATATATATATAAATACATATGTACAATTTCAGTACTAAATATGTTTATTTACAGGGTTTATTAATTTATATAGCTTATAGTATATATAAATTAGTATAATTAATAAATAGTTATATAAATGAGCTATATACAATTTAAGTTAACCTAAATACTTAAGTTACATTAGATAGTATATACATAAGTTATTTATACCCTATATATATCTATTTTACAATATTTACAAATATAGTTTACTATATACCTTATATCTATAAGTATTTACATAGTATACAATGGATTTTTAGGTATTTTTAGGGTTTTTTCACTTTTTATGGGTTTTGTATGTTTTTTGGAGATAGGGGATGAGAAAAAAAGAAATAGATGAGAAAAATGAAAATATTTTTGGTGTTTTTATAGTTAAGTTCTTTTATTAAATTTCAAGGTATACTGAATCGTCAGTAGGTATGTTCTACCAAGCTGGGGTTCAAAATACCATGAAATTTGGTATATACTTAAAATTATACCCTTTCTTCACCAAGATAGGTTTATTTTATTTTTTTGTATTTTTTATAAAGTTTTTATTTATTTACAAAGTTAACACATTCTAGGCCTTTAAAGAGTATTCTAAGTGAACCTAAAGCCTAGAATGGAACTCTAAAGGTTGGAAAGGCAATGAAATGCCTCCAAAATGCTCAACAAATGATATGGAAAAGATGCAAGAAGTTAAGCACAAAATTCAACTTGGATTTCCATTATTTCTACTTTAGGATAGTTAGGCAAAAAGTCCTTAGCTAACAATGAATTCTAAACAAGATGCAAGTAATCTAAATAAGATTTAAAGTCATTTAACTGTACATGAAAGCTTGCATAAAAGATGTACAACATAGAAAATAGGTCAACCATTTTAAAAAGATTCAAGACTTCATCTACGGCCCAAACAGTCCAGATCAAACAATTGCTGAAATGGGAAGCAACCTGCTGCAGCAGCAGCCACCATTAACTGCAGAAGCAACTGACAGTAACTGCAGCCCAGACATCTCAACACATCACATAACCTTGCTGCAGTATTCACAATTCAGAGAAAAAAGCTCTGCAGCAAGTCTGGACTCACAACTTGGCAGATCAAACCTAAAATCAGTATAAATTATCCCATATCAGACTTGATACAATCTGGTCGGGGATAATTCATATTGAAGTTCATATCATGATTTTCATCAAATTTGGAGTCAAAACTTTTAAAGAAATGTAGCTGCTAAAGCAGCACTTTAATCTAATTAGCTGGGATTCATAGCACACAGAAACCTCTGAAGAGTCTAACAAGGACTGAAAATCACATAAAAACTTCTCTCAGATGTTCAACTCTGAAGGACAAATCCTTGTCAACATTCTCATTTTAAATCAGATCAGAAAAACAACTGGTCTAACACCTTTTAATGCTATAGACAGCATGTAGAAAGTGTTAGAATCAGCCCAATAAGTTCAATTTGAATCCCAACGTATTGAAAACCTTAAGGGATATTGAAAATCCCTTAGGTGAAAATCAAAATCTCATAAAATAAATCCATGGTTGAAATCCTTAATAGAGCCTCCAATCAACATGGTTGATCTTCCTTGGCTCTACAAAGCTTTCAAAACATTAAAACCCTCAAAAAGAACAGATCTAATTATGGCTCATCTGAGATGAATTCTGACATCAGAATCATAGCCATGAGCTAAATCACCCAAGAACAAATTGATTCACTTGATCACAAATCCTTGAAAACCCCAAATGATTCAAAATCTCTCAATCTTATTTTAAAATCCAAATCAAAATTCAATCAAGCCAACCAATTTCATTTCAAATCAGAACAGGGGCCTTCATGAACAAAATGAAGTGAGTGGGAGACCCCTATGTGGATTTGAGCGCAAATCCTCATCTCAAAGCTTGAAAGCAATGGGATGGGGATTTGACTCCAAATGAATGGGTGGATTGTAGATTAAAATGCGAGGAAATCAGAAGTGAAATAAAAACATGTAGAGGGAGAGAAACAGTGATCAGTGTGTGGGTGAATTCATCCCCTTTGATTTGAAGTGTTCAGAGAAGGTGAAACTATGAGATCTATGCTCATTCTACTCCTAAACTACACTACAAGCACGCACAGCAGATCAGATCTTAATCTATATCGAAATTCTACTGCTAAGCTATCTAACTACACTACAGCTAACCTAAAAAATAGTAAACCTAATCTAACAGGTAGAATGGGACCTTTAGATCTCCACCCTATGGATGGAGTGGAAGAAAGGAGGGAGGAGATGCTCCAGCAGAGTGAAAACCCTTTAGCGGAGTTCAGGATCACCCTCAGGTGCTACGGAGTCCTTAGCGGCGAGGAGAGTCGAAGAGAAGGTGGATTTCACAGCCGGTGGCCGTGAAAATGGGGAGAGGTGGGGAGAGTAGCTGGAGAGGAAGAATAATCGCTAAGAGGTGTAGGAGGGAGCAATCCTTTGCGCGCACAGCTGAGGAGCTCCTTAAGTAGCAAATCAGTGTGCAAACACTCACCGCAATGGTGAGATTAATCGCAAAGGGCATGGGCAGCGAGGATTTGAAGAGAGAGGCACCGCGCTGCCAAATCAAAAAGCGGCCGTTGGATGGGATCTGGGTGAAAAGGTGACCACACGCGTCGAATTGCATGAAGATTCGATTCAAATCGAGCCACAGATCAAGTGAGATAAGAGATCGATGGCCAGGATCACGCAAGTTCTTCGCGGGAACAATGTTTGCCTGGGAGCTGCAAGCGGCTGAGATTCTTTTGGTGAAATTGCAGGGTACACCCCTCTGCGAAGGGGTAGAAATATTGCAGGCAGGCCCATAAGTGGTTAAAAAGCATAACAAAATAGTCCTTTAGGGCTTACAAATAAGTCCCTGCGGTCTACAAATAGGTCCTAGGAGGTTTTCTAATGAATGAAATGTAATGCACTACGGACCTAAATGTAAATCTCTAATTTCAAGGCCTTAATGATGTCCAAATGCATCCAAGTTTTTATATAAGCTTAATTGAATATTTAGAAAGTTAATTATATTTTTTATTTAAACTTTTAAACTCATTTGTGTGTTCAATTTACACTTCGATCACCATTTTACATTTATTAATAGAATATCTCATTTAATGACCTAATTATGTATTTTTAACATAGAATTGATGCTTTAAGTCTTTTTTTCTAATTCCCACAGTTAACCCTTTTTATGTGTTAATTTGATATTATTTAACCTAGTTTTAGCTTAACCTAGGCTATTTAGTTATGATGAGTTGCAACTCATCACCTACTGGGAGTCAACCCGTCCTTAATTCAACACTACCTGAATATCCTGGTGATCGCCTGCACAGTCAAACAGGTGCGTCTACACAAGTCGGCCGAATGATGGCAAGCGACCGAGGCTGAAGTCCAAAAGCTCCTTGAAGCTGGATTCATCGAAGAATCCCCATACCCGGCATGGCTATTGAATGTGATGATAATGAAAAAAGCCAACGGCAAATGGCACATGTGCGTAGATTTCACCAGCCTCAATGAAGCCTGCCCAAAGGACGAGTTCCCCCTACCAAGGGTGGACGCTCTGGTGGACTCCTATAGCAAACAATCTCACATGTCCTTCCTGGATGCCTACAGCAGGTATCACCCAATCAGCCTTACTCCAACAGACAGACCCCACACCTCCTTCATCACTTATAAGAGTCTGTTCCAATATAAAGTCATGCCCTTTGGCTTGAAAAATGCAAGAGTAACTTACCAATGCCTTATAAATATGATTTTCTCAAAGATAATAGGAAAATCATTTGGAGTGTACATAGATAATATGCTTGTAAAGGGATCTAGTTACCCTCAACACTTAGAATATTTGACCGAGGTGTTCCAGATTCTATGGGACACCCGCCTCTGCCTGATCCCCGAAAAGTGTACCTTTGGGGTCTCAGCCGATAAATTTTTGGGGTTCTTGGTCTCCAACCGAGGGATCGAAGCCAACCCCAACAAGATCCGAGCAATCATGGACCTGCAGCAGCCAAGCACCTTGAAAGGAATGCAATTGATTATTGGCAAGATCACCTCGTTAGGCCAGTTCTTATCCCGATCTTCTGACAAATGCCTCCCCTTCTTCAAGTGCATAAAAAAGGGCAAAGGCTATACTGCCTCCCATTGAACCCCTCACTGCCAAAAAGCTTTAGAGGAATTCAAAGCCACTCTCCAAAGTTCCCTCATCCTAATGACACCTAAGCCTGGGGAGGTCCTTTCCTTATTCCTGGCAGCCTCCATGTCCACCGTCAACGCCATCTTAGTCAACAATCGAGAAGGAGCACAACAACCCGTATACTTCATCAGCAAAACCTATTAAGGTGTAGAAGCTAAGTATATGGTTGTCAAGAAACTAGGGCTAGCTTTGGTCGTCGTAGCCAGGAGACTACACCCCTACTTCTAAGCCCACACTGTAATGGTCCTGTCAAACTACCCCCTACGACAAATGCTACACAAGCCCATGTGGTCAGCACGACAAATCAAATGGGCTATGGAATTCGTGGAGTTCAACATCAGGGACCAGCTGAGAAGAGCCACAAAGGACAATTCCTAGCAGATTTCATGCCAGAATTCACAGACCCGAATGCCTCCCTCACACTCCCCTAGCAGTTGTATGTTGAAGACTCATCTATGACAGCCGGGTCTGGGGTCGGGATAACCTTAACCACCCCAGACGGCGCTACTTATAAGTACGCTATCAAATTGGATTTCCCTGCTTCCAATAACCAGACGGAGTACGAGGCCATGTTGGCTGGCATCTGGATGGCCAAGTCCAGAGGCATTACCTCACTGGAAATCTACATGGACTCTCAGCTGGTCGCCAACCAAATAAATGGTGAATACCAAGCTCGAGATCCAAACATGATCTTGTATGCCAACAAGGTCAGGGAAGAGCTGGCGGATTTTAAGACCGTCTCGATCAAGTGGGTGCCCAAAGCCGACAACCTCCTGGCGGACACATTGGTCAGACTCAATGTCACCATCTCGCTAGAGCAAGAGGAAGATAGTTGCCTCCAGACCCTGAAAGAACCAACTGTACTCGCTCCCAAGATGTTCACGATAAAGCAGTCCGTCTCTTGGATGATGCCTATCATCACTTACCTGAACTCTGGCGAGCTAACCCCAAGGGAACCACAGCTCAAGGACTTCCGCCTAAAAGCCTCAAGATACACCTTGATAGAGGGGCAACTATACAAAAGGAGGTATTCCACCCCCCTGTTGTGCTACTTAGCAAAAGATGAAGCAAAGCTGACCCTTCAAGAAGCCCACGGAAAAGTGTGCAAGAATCATGAAGGGTACAAGGCACTTTTGGCCTGGCCATTCCAAGTGGGCTACTTCTGGCCCCAAATGAAGCAACACTGCAAGGACTTCATGTGCAAGTGTGACACATGCCAGCAGTTTGCTACCCTGCACCACTTGCCTCCTGGAAAGTTAGTGCTATCACCCATCCCCTTTGCAAGGTGGGGCATGAACTTCATTAGCCCTTTCCCACCAGCCCTTGCTCAGAAGCGGTTCATACTGGCAGCGGTTGATTACTTCTCCAAATGGGTCAAAGCTGAGGATATGGCCAACCCAACAACTAATAGAGTTACCTCCTTCATCCGCAAAGGCATTATAGCTCATTATGGGATAACCCAGTACATTGTCACAGACAATGGCACCCAATTCGCCTCGAAAAAATTTGATGAATTTTTCACCATCTGGAGTATCCGCTTATGCTTCACATCCATAAGACATCCCCAGGCAAATAAACAGGCAGAGGTGACTAATCGAACCATCATCTCAGCGCTAAAATGCCAACTAGATTCAGCCAAAAGGGAGATGGGCGAACGAGCTGCCGGATGTGCTATGGGGTTACAGGACTTCCACGGGCCATATACCATTTATCTTGGTATACGGCATGGAAGCCCAACTGCCTATCGAAACGGTCCTCCCCGCCTACAGGACACAACTCTATAACCCCGCCACCAGCAATGATCAAGTTCGCTTATCCTTAGACCTCATAGATGGGTTAAGGAATAAGGCTTCAAAAGCATCTCTCAAACATAAAGAAGCAACTACTGTCACCTATAATAGGCAGGTCCACAAGCGAACATTCTCCCAAAGAGACTTAGTCCTACACAAGTGTGAAGTTTCCATGCCAAGCAAGTCAAGCGAAAAACTAGACACCCATTAGGAAGGGCCTTACAAGGTTCACCAAGATAGTTCAGGGGACTTCTACGAGTTACAGGCCCTAGGCAGCAAAAGTATCCCCCGCACTTAGCATGCAAGGAACTTACATTTGTACCATGTATGAATATAGATGAACAACAAAGATAGAAATTTTCTTTTTCATTCCAAAAGTGTGTTACTTGTTACATTCCAAAAAAAAAAAAAAAAAAAGCAACACCAACAAGAGGCTAATGGACTCCCCTCCCAAGCCCTAAAAATCTCTCCCAGCCGTTGGCGAGAGCCGGAGTGGGCTGATCACCCCTGAAGGTGGCTCTGCAGCCCCTAACGGAACTGGCTGGTCCACGGGTAGCTCCACAGGTTCTTTGTCAGCAATAAGACCAGCAGCCTTCTAATGGTCATACTCCGACAAAAACTACTACATAAACTAGTCACATAACTCCTTCACTGGAGTATGCTTCCCTGCAAGGAGGGACTATATGACAACCAGGGTATGTTTCCCAATTTCCTTCAAGAGATCCTCCCGGCTTGCCTCCATGGATAGATTATTGGAGAAAATACCATCACAGTCTCTGCATCTAACTCCAACTGTGCAGCATCCTCCAACTCCACCACCCGCTAACCCCTCTCCTCCGTGACCTGCTGGACCTTGCTGAGGTCAACTCTCAAATCCCCTATAGTCGCCTCTGCCTTTTCGAGACTTGCTCTCATAAAAGCAAATTTATCAATCATAGCTCTCAAGAGGAGGCACTCTTTCTCAAGAGCCCTCTCATACCCCTCCATGGACGAGAAGTATTAAGCCCTAAGCACTTGCACCTCCTCCTTCAAGGAAATGACGTGGGTGCAGGCAGTCGCGAGGCGCTCGAACAACCCTCCAGAGCCCCAACTTCAGTCTTGTGCGCTCTGATAAGGCTTAATTTCATCCAGCCCCTCGCCGACGTGCATAGCCCTCCTCAAACCAAGGCAAGCCCTCTTCAACTCATCACTAGCCATCTGCTACTGCGAGCGGAGCTTGTGCACGGCCTCCTCTGTCATCTTCTCCACCTTCTCCCGGATGACAACAACCTCCACCACCTATCGAAGCAAACTGGCTACCCTAGGACAAATCTTCCACCACATATGTATTAGACAAATGCATGTCAAGAGGGCACATCTACCTAGTACTTTTGGAACTTTTGGTACCTATGAGCCATTATATATACCTGACATCTACTGCTAAGGTGGTTAATTAGCACCATTCTAACAATGAGGCTAACAAAAATTATACCTACTTTGTTAATACTACCTACCATGGGTTGAGTCCAACCACTCTTCTTTGGAGAAGCTTGGGCATGCACTAGCATCTACTGCACACAAGTTGCACTCAAACTTCTTAGCTCAAACCATTACCTTCCTAAGGGCTCAACCAATTAAGAAAATGCTTCTTAGGCTAGATGGTTCTAGGAGGTACCTATAGTAGGGCCTAGAGTTCAAGGAGTTTGTCACAAATACTAGTCTAGACTATCTGCTAAAGGGTAAACTCACGTTAACTTAATTTGTGATATATTTACCCCTCCTAATTCATCCTAGCTGGCACTTAATAATCCCTTAAAAGAGGGCACATCAAGTAGAGGAATGAGGAAAGGAGGAAAAGAAGGTTGAGAAGAGAGTGCCTTCGCAGGAAGTGTTACCTTTAGTTGGTTGAGGCTAAGAAGAGATTCCAAGAAAGATAGAGATGGATGTTAGGTCCTTTGTACTCACAGAGAGGAAACAATATCTAAAGTTTTACAAATGAGAGTGTAAAACTTTTAATAAAGCGATGAAACTAATATTGTAACCCTATCATGAGTGTTG
The DNA here is from genome assembly GCA_037157565.1 of Thalassia testudinum. Lineage (NCBI taxonomy): Eukaryota > Viridiplantae > Streptophyta > Magnoliopsida > Alismatales > Hydrocharitaceae > Thalassia > Thalassia testudinum. Next base: position 59,591,022 of record JAZHRO010000013.1, on the reverse strand, counting down.
TAGTATAAGTTAGCATTGATGCTATAATATGATACCAATGCACAGCACCAGGAAATGTTGTGCAAAAGACATTTGATATCTGACATTAGCACAAGTGCGAAAGTGGAATATGTACAATCATATGCACATCCTTCCATTCTTCCCGCAACAAATGGGGTGTTATACGGAGAACACATTTGACATAATGGCCCTTACAATTTATCATTACACATCTTCCTATCATGCATGGTATATATGCATTTTTCTAGAAATATTTCCTTTAAATGCCCCGTAAAATCATATATATATATATATGAAAAATATCCAGAGAATATTATACTTATAAATAATTATTTAAGCATTAAATAATGACCATTAGATTGATGTTACGGGTAATAAAATCACTCGCATGGTATGTTATTGATTTTAATAATTCAAATGAAACCACCGTATCAAACGTGGTAAATAGTTATTTATCATTAATAAAATATAAAAGAATATTAAAGATATGATACATAATCATAACGAAAATATTTTCAACATATTATAGTACGATACTCATTATCATACGTTACTAATATATATTACAACCTCGCATTCTAATTATGTTGAATCATTAAATAACTCACATATTTGTATTGCAACCATCGTTTAATTTGTATTACAATTCTCAGATGTATATTACGACGTTTGATGTTTCTTGTATTATCCCAAACTATATTACAACTTCGAAATCTGCTTATGTAGAACCACTAAACAATATACATATATGCATTATAACCGTCGTGTAATTTGTATTATAATTCTCAGATATATGTTACGTCGTTTCATATTTGATATATTACCACAATTTGTATCACAACATCCAAGACCGCTTACGTTTAACCACCAAACAACATCTATATCTATATTACAACTCGTGCATTTATTCATTACAGCTTACGTTTATCTTATTACATCGTTGAAGTTATTTGGTTAAAAATAAAATAAACTTATTTTACAATGGTTCATCGAAGTTGTTACAATATTTTGTTAGTGTTCTTTATATATATTATGTCATTTGTATATATTAAATTATTTAATTTGATTAGAATCCTCTACGTCGTACATTTTATTACTTAGCTCCAGTTATATTACAACTTTATTTAGTATGATGATGTTACAACTTAATCATGCATTTGTTATAATATTCGTTTGCTCTATTATAACTATAAAATTTATTTATTACAATCATATTCAAATCTTATTATAAATCGGATACCATGATGTTACAATTTTTTTATTATTATTTTACTTATTACACATGATTTTTATTATACAAATAGTTATATTTATATTTTATTTTAATATTTATTAATATTAATTGATTTAATTAGTTGTAACTTTTTAAGAATAAATTTTATGAAGTTAGAAATGATAATCTTTATTTGGTAACATTTATTTTGTTTGACTCGTTACAATATCACGATTAGTTAATTTATTGTATTTATTTTATCTATTAAATTAAAATCTAAAAATCTATATATAATGTTTATTTTAAAATTATATATATATATATATACAGATACACGCGTGCGCGCGCACGAAGGAGAGACAACCACATATGGGACACGCCATATATCCCTTAAGTACAGACTCTTTTGGAATCTAACACCCTTAGGCCTTATTAGTTAACTCATTATTATAAATCTACACACTTGACATCAAGTCCACGTCAGCTAGCCACGTATGCTGATTTCATTCATGAGGCCTTCGATGTGTAAGGCTAGCTAGCTAGTTAACATAGATATAATCGACAAGCATGCACAAATTCAAATGTAAGGTTTTCTTTTCTTTCTTTTGCAGAGGGATTTTCGTTCATTTAAGAAATCATACAAGTGACGTGGGATAGAGAGAAAATATCGACATCCCATGAGGAAAAGAAATTGAACAGAACTTCGATATACGTTTAAAAAAATAAAATAAAAAGAAATATCATAAATATAGAATTTAAATAATAATTAGAAAGCTAACCACCGTAACATGTTCTTGGATATGACTTCACTACTAAGATAATTCTTAACCTTCAGCGTAAACAGAAAATCCAGTCAAAGTCAGGCATTGGAACACCGTCCGAACATTCTCGATCATAAGAAACACAGATTCTTGTATATTTCCAATAAAAAAGAAAAAACAAACCCCAATGGAGCACAACATCCCTTAAGAGGAGAAAATGAACCCAACAACCCCTGAAGGAAATCATCCCTATGAGGGAAGAACAAAACAACAACAAAATAGTCAAAAAAAATTTAAACCAACTATCAGGGCACAAACCCTAAATATCGATCAACCATCCTTTGGAACAAAAAGGGAGGTCATCCGAGCAAAGGCTCAACCACAGCACACCTGCACGTCGTCGACGAGACCGCATCGACCGCCGGAACGACTGTCGCACGCCGTCGAACCTCACCGAAGCTCCACTGTGTCGCCGCAAGTTGCTGGTCACCAGAGCGCCCCACACACGCTGTCCGACCACCACGCAACCTCACGACGCCTCCCCCGTGCATGTCACCATCGACACCACCAAAGAGGTCCAAAGAGGCACGGAGCAAAAATCGATGAAGAAGGGGGCCACAAGCGGCTGATCGAGACCCAATAATAGCACCTGTGGAGGAGGAATCTCTCGGTGGTGGAAGAACTTCTCGGAAAAAATAAACGACAGGTTTTCTTAATCGGCAAGAGTAGCACACTCAAAGTAGATTATATATACATTCCCTGTGGTTTTTAAAGTTCTGTGAACTAGATTGCTAAATAAATTCTCAAGGATGTTGTATCATTCATTACTCGCTCCGTCACACTTGTGGCTACAATTACTTCACTGATAAGAGAAATCATCACGTTATAAGATTTACCTCCCGATTTCAGACAAGCATAAAATAGAAATTTATAAATCAAAAGTGATTAGCAGGTAAAATAAGATGACTTTGGCATGGAATAAATGAGTTTTTAATCCATACGTTATTACTGCAATGTACAAGTTAATTACCATGAGAGTATAAAAATTGATCATACAAAAATTTAACATAATTTTAAATTCATACATTTTAATTTTCACTCAATGTAAAATTAATACATTGTATCTTGTAAAATAAATTATTTGATGTATCTTAATTTTTTATTGATAAAAAAAAAATAATCAAAAATTAAAATATACCGTACATCACAAAATATATTATTCAATATATTTTAATTTTTAATCAGTATTCTGGATTATATTTATATTGTCTAATTTTATATATATATAATTCCGTATTATCGTAAAAATATATTTACTATTGATATTTAATATCAAAGTATGAGATAAGAAGTTGGATAATAAAAATAAAATTTGAAATGACCGTACATATTAAATAATATGTATGGAAAATTAAAAAAAAAATAGGAAAATGATAAGAGAGGGGAGAAGTCGGGAGGAAAAAAAAATAAACAGGAACAATTACGATGGCTATCCTACGCAACTTCGATAGATATATAGATGCTGGATGAAACTATGAAATTGTCTTAAATAAAGTAATTTTGTGTCCCTCCAACCTGCATGCAGATCTTGTATCTTAACAAATGCTTCGCTCCAACCTGTACAGAACTCCAATGTACGTAGAAATGGTTCCATATATACTGAGAAGAAGAAGAAATTGGTCTCGCCATCGATCAACTTACTAGTATTTGGTGGATCCAAATTTGCGTCCTACTTTGTTAAACCCAGGCTTTGTTCCGGGGAATAACTTGCCTTGAAGTAAGATTTTATAGCCTGTGCAATTTGGGATCCATTATTTTTTGACTGTTCTGGTTAATAGGGTACACCTTGATGGAGGTCAGCTAGATAACAGTGGCTACAGAAAGATGTAACCACGATGTAAAAATATTAATTTTCCAAAGTATATATATATATATATTAACGGTATCGGAATCCACCCACGGCTAGCGACTTTGCTAAAGACCTTCATGGAATTAAGTCTGAAATTTACAACTTGTAATTACTTTTTAAGTCCTCGATGATCACTTTTTGAACGTGTATATATGTATATTCAGATCATAAGAACGCAAACATGTCGGCGTCGCGCGTGCACTCACAATTGGGATTATATAATTTGAATAACTGATCACAACTTACACATGCATGGGCTCTTTTTTGATCTTTCATTCTGCAAGCAACTTTCTTAATAACTAACAAGTCAACGATATATATATATATATATATATATATATATATATATATATATATATATACACGCATGCTTTGTAGGCTACTTCATGCTTTGCGAAGTCGATTGGAGATCTAATGTTCAAAAATACAAGGTGAGAATTAAAGGAGTGAATTGCGCACCCTGACTGGTGTGGTGAGGTCATGCTTGGCATCTTTGATCTGTAATGCATGTTTTTTTGAGCAGGATGATATAGGGAGGGGTCGTAAACGCGGGTTGATTGGTCATACGCATGCCTGGTGGTAATCCATGGTACGACAGGATAGTTGGATGCAGATGTCCAACGGTTTGGAAATTTGGGTATCAGTTGCCATACCCGAAAGTCTTAAAACATTTTTTTATCTTAGCCTTATTCCTCCGATCTCTCCTCCCACTTGTGTAAAAATTTCTTTGAAACTTAAAATTTGGATAATGATAAGTATACAAAGTATTATATACAGAATTATACATCTATTTATAGAAAATATGATATCATCCGATCACATATGACACCGTCCAATCACATGATCCCCCTCTTTAATAGGAGTGGTTATCATATGTGTACACTTCTATAAACACAAAGCATTTTCCTAAAATTTTCCCTCCCTATGACCTGGTTAATTTGTGGGGACAGACCCCCTAATTCCTTATCGAGTTCAGCTAATGACTAAGGAGCCAGCTCGGGATATTTGGGTTCCAAACCCAGGAGAAAGAGATGGTGATCAAGAGAAACCTCAAATCAATCTAAAATCAATTGGAGGGCTCATAACCCAAGCCCAAATTCTAGCCTTCTAGTTTGATTTGGGTGAAGATAGTAGCTCGCCATTGAGGTCCCAAGACCTCAAAATGGCGATAGAAGAGGCCCAATGGGGCAATGATGTGTCACACCCCATTGGGTCCAACTACCTCTCCTTCTAGGTCAATTTTGAGATCAACTTTACAGGAACAAAACACCACCCACGAACCTCCGATCGATAGAGAGGAAAACTTGTCCTCCACGGAGGGCGACACATACATAGGCATTTTGATGGTAATGCGTGCTATAGAATGTCAAAATGCTGCAATCCCAGTTGTTCCTTCCCTCTTAATGTGGGAGAGACTCTAGTTCTAATATTAAGGATGGTTAGAACTAGAGAGGGTCCCATATTAAGACTCTAGTTCCCGACCCCTAGTTAGTCTTTGGAGTCACTAAGTGGAATGAGTGAAACGCTAGTGAAACGAGTGAGACATGACTCCTCGACTAACGTCATTGAGTGAGCTCCTTAGATTAGCACGAGTGAAACGAGCGAAGCGAAAATGAGTTTTAACAAACTTACCGAGTTGAAGCTTCCCTGAATGGGGAGCATGAGTGAACTTAACAAATAGTTGAGCAGAGGCACACACCATCTTATGCTCCCTGCAAGCAAACTGCCATGATTGATTTCTGTGAAAACAAGCCATAGTTTCTTCAAGCCTTTTTGGATGCCACTTCCCACACATGCCGTATCGTCAGAACACGACGGTAGCGTCTAGATTTGTGCCCTCCTTTTTTTTTTTTTTTTGATACGAAGGGACATCGAATGTTACATTGGTTGAGGCGTGGGTGAAAGGTTTCTCAAAAGACAAAGTGCGGTGATAGGTAGGTAAATTGGGTGCCTCTCCCAACAAGAGCGGCGACTTGAGCTTTTGGAAAAAAGGTAATTTGTTCTTACCTGGATTGGGATGGGAATTCAAGTAGAACATCTACCGTAGCCGCTGCTCAACATTAACCAAAAAAAAAAAATCCCTTTGATGATCAATGCCAAGCTCTCTAAACTCCCAACCTCTCAACCCTCATGTCCTCTCTCATCCAAATGTTTCCAATTTTCCAATCTCCCCGTCCGCAAAGCATCTCTCTTACCATTTTTCATCAATCAAGCAATACTATAGCCTTGCAACCTTACATGACATCCACCATATGATAGCAACTATACCCATTACACCACTGCATCACCATCTAGCACTCCTTTAATGTGACTCTGCTAAACGTGTCTCACTTCCATATCTTGCTCCCCATCGATATCATTTTTCATCCTCATTGTGACTATTTCTTATTGCTCTTAATGATAAATGGATGATTGATGCTTTAGTTACCTACATTAAAAGAGATATATTCAACATTATCAGTGATGGTTCCATCATGGAGTGTTTTCAAAGCATGAAAAGTAGACGGGATCAGTTATAAACATGGGTATGAACCTCTTTTTAATATGATTTATTTAAAAAATAGTTCCTTATTTATCTCTTACATATAGACATTTTTTAATCTGAATCTTCGTTGTCAGCACTTTGTTTTGTTATTTGATAAGCATCATGCAAGTAATGTAATAATATCATGAGAAGTTTATTTCACTGAGAGATTTATCTTTATTAAAGTAATTTCTTTGACTTTGGAAACATGAAAAATTAAATGACTCAATTATTTTGTCCTCTCTATCCTAAAATCCTCGGTTTGCCACTGTCTCAAGAAGAAACTTTCTCGTGATGATAATATCCACCCTTTTAGTATCCACTTTGTCTCAAAATGTTTCTACCATCCAGACTCCCCTTACATCGAGACCTTACAGCATCTTTTTCGGATAGCCAATTAAGCAAAAGAATTTATCAGTGGATTGCTCACGAATGCCCTTCTATTCCTAACCGAAGGCTCAACCTAGGTTTGGCTTTGTCTAATGGTGGCAACGGTCATTTTATTAAGTTCACAAGAGGTGTTCTTGCTTTTGCTTGATATAATATTTGGTGGATTCACAACAAATTGAAATATGATACTTCCTCCTTTCAAGTTATGACAGAACACATTTTCTTGAACATCAATGGTCCAATTTTGAATTTTGTGACTGGATTGGAGCAAATAAATCCTTACCCATTATGGCTTCTTGGAGCTTTCCTCTCCTTGGCTACAAAGTCAATGTTACCACCGCACCATGATCGTTGACTCATGAGCTGGAACCTTCGAGAATCACAAGGATGCATGATGGCTATCAGCTGTGAAATTACTAGAGCTCAATTTTGAGAAACACTTCTTATTCAATCTATTCTCCATGATCTTTCTTATTGCACATCATATTGAAATTGATTCAACCCCTAGTGATTGGGGAAGCTTCCCGTTCCTTGGAAAGCCACGGTATGGTTTGATCATTTTCAACATTTGGGAAACCACCTTGCTTCCCTAGATTTCATTTGCAGAATGACCAATTCCATGGCCTATGGCATCATTCAACTAGCCCAAGGAGGAGATTTGACAGTTAGTAACTTTTGCCCTCATCGACCTCCTTCCCTGAAAGGTTGCAGAGAATCTTGCACATGGATGCACCAAATGCCCAACATCTATATTTGATATTCTTTTTGTTTGGGACGACTCCCTTGAATACAGTCCTATAGTTTTTGGTTTGTGCTTGACAGGTTGGCTTGTAGCTTGTCCTTTAGCTTTGGGATTACCAGCTATGTCAATACATTGATTGAGGTCAAATATTGATTCATTCAATGTATTAACATAGAGTGTGATCCTTTCTTTTCTTTCTTTTACTTTGTGTATGACAAGTTAGGTTTATGCCCCTACCTTGTTTGTTAATGAAGTCAATTATTTTACAAAAAAAAAAAAAAAAAAAAAAGAGTCTACACACTTTTGCACCCACTGCGTTAAAGTGGGGGAAATGGGTTAGACAGGGGCTAACCGCTACTAGGAATGGTCTTCCTTTTTAAGAAGGGGAGATGTGTACGACCCGGCTGTGACACATAAGAGGATCATGGTGTGATGGTACGTGCAAGAAGAAGTAAATGCTCTCGTCTTCAAACCTTCTAAGAGTGGCTGAAAGCATCGCTTTTAGACCGCATTCATTATCACAGCGACGTTCATTTTACGTCAGGGCATACTACTGATTCTGATACTAATCTTGGTGGAAGCATCAAATATGAAGATAATTCCCCCTTCACTTTTCTGGTGTTTTTGGGACGATTGCATATTTTGCGAATGTCCTTAACCTCGCAAGCATATGACCCTTTCGAGAATGATAGATTTTCTTGGATCCTAGAATGATCAATTAAGGAAGATGTTCAAATCAGATAAAGGAAAATCCAATAATAGCATTTAAGATTCGCTTTCCAGAAAGTCTAAACTAGAACTCAGATTGAGACATCAGATCCGAGATCGCTGTGCCCTAGATGAATATAGCATATTCAAGTCTGACCTCCAGATTACCAAAGCCTCCAGAGTCGCACGACCATGTTAGACCACATAAATCAAACTCAGGGATCACCTGACCTCCAAGGATTGATCTACATCCAAAAAAAAAAAATCGGGGACCAACTTTTCCAGGTCAAAATCAATTTTACAAGCTCGAAAAAGTTCAACATTTCATGCATCCAATCTGAGAAAAAAGAGAGTTTTCAAGTCTGCCTTGGATAACTGGAGAGTGAGAATGCATATCCGCTACTTTAACCAACCGATAGGTAACTGCTCCTTGATATCCAAGATTGATCCCAAACACCATGATATTGGTCTCAAACACCATGATCCCTATAATCTCAACCTTGCACCTAAATATCCCATAAATAGCCATCAACTTCGCATCTCTAACTTTCTTTTTGTCGGGGAGGGTTCTGCCATATGTGAAGAAGGATGCACGTCGAGGTGGGCAGGCAAAGGAGGTGATGGAAGGGAGGAAGAAGACATTGCGTTCTCAAATCATTTGCAAGCTATAACAAATGGAAAAAGATGAAAATGCATAAAATTGCAATATCCATGGTTTTTTTTGGAAAGGAAAACTGCAACATCCATGTAATAACATCAGTTCTATAGTAACACAACCCTGCACCGTTGCAAGTATCAGTGTCATTGCATCGATACTACAACAGCACTTCGACACTGCAACAAAGCATCAATGCTACAACAACATTATAACACCAATACTATGATCGTACCATAACACTTCAGACGTCATAAAATCAATGCTATGGCAGCACAAAACTACATAGCATCCATACAATACAGTGTTAGTGCTATGGCGCATATGCACAAAGCGTGATCGACATAATAGCATTGATGTCGACATGTGTAAGAAAGTGAAGATGTGCATGTACAGATGCGTACGCAAGCAAGTCTCTTTGTATTTTACCATTCATAAATGCCAAAACTAGAACAATGGATCCGGACTAAACAGCCATACTTTTCCCATTTTCGAAGTTTACTGCCTTGCGAGATCCCAAGAACGCAAGGCTAATTTAACAGAACAGGAAGGTGTCTTCTTTTTCCTCCATCATGTAAACCAGGGAAAAGGTAAGATGGAAAGTTGAGAATGTTATTTTGATAAAGAAATTACATGGGGACACGAGACCCTTGGTTACGGATGAAATAAATACACAAATTGCAAAATTAGGTCTGAGTTGCAATTTTGAATTTCGGATTCCCTGCATGTGAGTTTTCAAGTCAAAAAATATCACAAGATAGGATGCACTATGGCAGCCATGTGAGACGAAATACAGGCTACCTCTTTTTTATGGTCTACTCGAGAATGTAAATAAGAAAGAAAATTGAGGACAAAGATTAACAGAATAAAAAGAGAGCTTCAGAACCTAGTATCTAATACCTTTGGCAACCTCAAAAAAGTGTGCCACATTCTCCTCAGGGGTTCCTACAACTACGCCATGGCCAAGATTCAGAATATGCTTGTTGTTGCCAGCCTTTGCTACTGTATCATAAATTCGCTTGGTAATAAACTCTTTAGATCCAAACAGAACACCAGGGTCCACATTTCCCTGGACTGCAACATCGGTCCCTAACCTCTTTCTTCCATCTGCCATATCAACCGTCCAGTCCAAGCTAACAACATCAACTCCTGTCAAGGGAAGCCTCTCCAGCAAGCCTCCAGATCCACTCGCATAAAGGATGAGAGGCAACTCTGGGTGTGTTGCCTTGACAGAGTTTACAATCTGCTTCAGATAAGGAAGGCTGAATTCTTCAAAATCCACAGGACTAAGCTCTGTAGCCCATGAATCAAAAATCTGGACAGCTTGAGCCCCATTATCTGCTTGGTATTTGATGTATTCCACCATAGAAGAAGCAAACTTCTGAAGCAACGCATGCAGCACCTGAGGCAGAACATGCAGGAACCATATTCAAGGCCCCACTCGTTTACACAATCACTTAGATATTTAACAAAGTTCAAGCAAAGATGCAAGAGTAATTTACAAATAATGTCCCCAACATTACACCCATTCCCAAATTGGGTCCCAATAAATTTCTTTTTCCCAATATGAGAGCTTTTTGCATGCTAACAGTCAATACCAATGGTTGACGAGTTTACCCTTACATCTCTAGAGGATTTTCATTCCCTACCTCCAAGCCTCTACCCGTTTCCAAAATCCTTCAAAGATTGGATCGAGATGGGATGAGAGAATCATGATCCATCATCCCTATTAAGAGTATAAAGGGGGTAGGGTAGACAAGTAAAACAAGGGTGTTTTCGTCAGAAACTTGACAAAAAACATCCACATGACATCACATGACTATTAAGATTGATGGCTCCATCATGTTAGGCCCCTTGTTGTAACAAATAGTGGAAAATAGGATCCACATTAGGAAAAAAAATTATTGGGAGCTAATTTGGAAATTATTATAAAGTTGGGGAGCCTTTTTGTAAATTAGTCAAGATGCAAATACTACAAAAAGAACAATAATTTGTATAAAGGGACCAAACCAAAACAGATTGTAGTAAGTGGAATTGCTCAATACCTGTCACTTCTGCCTTTCTATGTATCCAGTATTCTACAGGAGGAAGATTTGAGGAACGTGTCTGATGTAAGCTTGAACGAGGTGTATCCATTGAGATTCAGCTTCGAAACTGTTAGAATACGTTATGTTTTGTTTAGTGGGGTGTTTCATTATTTTTTATTTCTTATTGGACGTCCCCTAGAATTTACCCTTAGCCTCTCTCCAGGTAAAGAGGGTAAGGTTTTTAGAATAAGTTAAATTGCTTTCTTCTCTTCTAACATAATATGGTGGGTCCTAAACTCTCCGTGCTCTAATATCTTCCACCAAATACACAGGAAAACGAACAAGATCATCCTCTCCGTGGTTTTCACACACCAAACACCGATCCTCCTCTGGTGATTCCATTCTAGCAATATGCCATCAACCCACAGCTAGCAGCACCACCAGCCTCTCCACCGCTGCCAGCAGCACCACTAGCAACATTGCCAAGGCCAGCAGCGCTGCCAGCACTCCTCTCTGCTACACCGCCAGCAGCAACTCCTCACACTATTGGTGGCTATCTAGGCGACCTAGATATGTTTTTCATGCCTTGGGTTGCATAGGAATTGAATCGTGACTCGAGGCCTCTTTCTGTGGGTCTTAATAGTCCATGGAGAAATGCTTTCAGATATGATTTTGTGATCTAGATGCTGTGAAATCAGATCGTGACATCTGCCTCTTGTTCCTATCGCTTCCTCCATCGCTAGATGGCAACGTTGGGATTGTCTAATACTCTCAAAGTCAAACCTATGGCTTCATCTACTTCCGTTGCGATCCAGGGCAGCTCTATAAAGCTTAATGGTGTCCAGAATTATCTACTATGGTCCTAGGCATTCAAAATATTTATTGGAGGACAGAACAAACTCTACATTCTATCAAAGACCCCTCCTAGTGCCCAGTCTATAGATTTTGAGAGATGGAAACAAGATAACTATTTGATTATGAATTGGATGATGAATAGTATAAAGTCGCAGATTGCTGCCAATTTACTTTATAAGAAGACTACCAAGGAGATATGAGACACCCTGACGAAGTTCTCTAATAAATCCAACCATGCCTGTCTAGCCGATATATATCATCAGATCCGGTCCACAACTCAAGGGGAGCGGTTGCTAGTTATTCACTACACTGAGATGGAGGCACTCTTTGAGGAGTTGAATGTGTTCCAGCCGTCTAGCCGTAGCACGTTGACAAAATAGGAACAGGTGTGGCAGGTCTACCAATTGCTAGATGGTCTAAGTTCTAGATACCAGCCTACCCAAGATCAAATACTGGCTATGGATGTATCCGTGATTTGGAGACGGTGTCTGGAAGACTCTAGAAGCCTTCCTCAAATGTGAGCATCGCTCCACTACTCCCACAAAGACATCTACCTCTACTATCCCTGGTGGTCATGGGGGTTTTGGAGCAGGTTGTAGTCGTGGTCGTGGTCATACCTATAAGCCCTGCATCCATTGCCAGCAGGAAAATCATCCTTCTAAGCAATGCTGGGCAAAATTTGGCAGACCAAGTTGAGCCAACTCTACAATGATTCAAGGGGGGTCTGCTCCTCGGTTCACCCTCCATATCTACCGATGACCATGCACGCCTTCTACAGCTTCTTAGACAGGCAGTGCCATCTACTAAATCTCAGGATAGTACCACTTCTTTTGTTGTTGTGGTTGGTACTTCAATCAATCTGACTACTACGTCTTCCTGGGTGATCGATTCAGGTGCATCCAATCACCTTACTAATAAAATGGATGCCCTCACTTCCTTGCAAAGATCACCTATCATTACTACTATTCCATTGCCCTCAAAGTGGCTCCTATTCCCCCTTTACTGCAGTTGGGGATGTTTATTTTACTGGCGCTTTAAAATCGTCTAATGTCTATTGTACCCCTGAGTTCCCACTGAGCCTTTTGTTTGTCTATAGATTTTGTAAAGATCTTTCTTGGTAGGTGATATTTAATGAGCATTTTATCTTCTTCTAGGGCATCTAAACGGCCAAGATTGAGAGATGATCTCTACTACATTGATATCCCTCAAATTTTTGCGAATGTTGCATCTATCCCTACTAATTATGTGCTTTGCCATTGTCTGGGTCACCCATCTACTTCTAAGTTTGGACAAATATTTCTAGATTCTACTGTTCTAATCAGAAGGGGTATCGTTGCTTTAATCCTGTTGGAAATAGATATCATGTGTTTACTGATGTGTCATTTCTAGAGAAAATGCCTTTTTATTCTGACGAAGGCACTTCTCTTGGCTAATTCACCCACACCTATGAGCATCATTCCAAGGACCATGTGTATGTTCCTTTATCGTCTATGTAGGTTGAAGTTCCTAAGGAGAGATCATCTGAATTTATCTTCCCCATCAACATTTGATCCGAATGCTCATCCACTTCGATTTGCCTATTACTCAATGAAAGGCAAAAAAGAGTTGTACTCTTCACCCCAGGTCACATTATACTACTATCGATCATCATAATCCTATTTTCAAGAAGTTTTCCACAACTTTGTCTACCATGGTCATTCCTAAGAACTATCATAAAGCTGCACAAGATCCAGGTTGGCAATAGGTTATAGATAAAGAGATGACAGCCCTCACTACATGACCTGGGAGCTGACTGATCTCCCTGATGAGGATATTGTGGTTGATTACAGATGAATTTATACTGCTCAGTATAAACCAGATAGGGTTGTCGAGAGATTGAGGCATGATTGGTTGCTAAGGGATACACAGACATATGGAGATGATTACTTTGATATGTTCTCTCCAATGGCTCAACTCAACTCTATTCGGGTTATCCTTTCAGTGGTTATCAACAACCAGTGGCCTTTATATCAACTTGACATCAAAAATGCCTTATTATATAGGGACCTACAGGAGAAAGTATATACAACCCAACCACCAAGCCATGTGGTTGAGGGAGAAAAGGTCTACCACTTACAGAAAGTGGTATATGGCTTAAAACAAAGCCCTTGTGCTTGGTTTGAGAGGCCCAATGGTGAAGTCCATACAATTGACTTTCTAAGATCCACTTCAAACCATTCAGTCTTTGTTAAATGCAAGGAATCTGGTGTTTTCATTTTAGCAATTTATGTGGATGACATGATTCTTACTGATGATGATGCTATAACGATTCAAGAAATTAAAGATTTCTTGCATACCACCTTTGTTACAAAGGATATAGGCAATCTGATATGCTTTCTGGGCATTGAGGTTGCCAAAAATTCTAGTGACATGGTTGCAAAGGAAATATGTCATGGAGTTTCTTAAAAAAATAGGTTTACTTACGTCCAAGCCCTCTGTTATTCTTGTTGAGTCCCAAGGGTGTATAAAGGAGGAAGATAATCCTTTGAAGACAGAAAAAGATATCACAGCATCGTTGGGAAGATGCTCCATGTCACAATTACTAGACCAGACATGTTCTTTGCAGTTAACAAGGCAAGTCAGTTTATGAAGAAACCCTGTTATAGTCATTGGTAGTCTAGCATGCTATATGTTTGAATCTAAAGTATCTTAAAGGTCAACCTAGAAGGGGCTTGTACATGAAGAACAATGGACATATGGACTTGCATGCCTATTCAGATGCAGGCTGTGCAAGCTCTCCAGAAGATGGGAAGCCCACTACTAGGTACTCCACTTTCCTAGGTAGTAATCTAGTCACATGAAGGAGCAAGCAACAAAGTGTGGTTGCTTGCTCCAATGCCAAGGATGGATACCATGCCATGGTTCATACAACGTGTGAGATCATGTAGATGATCCATTTTTTGGTTGACTTGGGGATCCCAGTCCATTTACCAATTCCTATATTTTGTGATAACCGATCTACCACTTTTATTACTTACATTCCTATCTTCCACAAGCGCACCAACACATGGAGGTCGACTGCCACTTAATCAGGAACATGGTTACTGAAAGAAAAATTAACACTCCTACAACTGTCTAAATAGCAGGTGATAAATATCTGCAGAAGCAGTTCCATGGAAGCGTCATGAGTATCTATGTACCAAGCTGGGCATAATTGACATATATGTTCCAACTTAAGGGAAAATGTTTGAATATGTTATGTTTTGTTTATTGGGGTGTTTCATTATTTTTTATTTCTTACCCTTAGCCTCTCTCTATCTAAAAAGACTACAGTTTTTGGAATAAGTTATGTTGCTTTCTTCTCTTATAACACAGACCATAAAGCCCAAATGGATAACCACCTTTCCCATAACGGCAAGAACAGGTACAGACGAGAAAACCACTAGGTAAGGGAGGCCAGGCTAAATTTTGAAGGTTTTTTTTCAGATGAATTTAGACATTATTGATGTAAAACTCTATATAAAAGAGTAATATTAGTTGTTAATTTTCATAATTTTCTGAGTTTTGGTCTATGATGTAGTTAATCAGGATAAAAGGATTTCTCTATTGAGGCATTTCTTTAATGTGATATTAGTTATCACTGATGTAGGTTCCATGTATTAGAAAGAGGCTGTCATGTTTCAAGAGGTTGCGATGGTACATATGTGGCCTTCTTCACTTTGAGGGGTAAAAGGATGATCACTTGAGATTGGTGATCATCCTGATCTATTATGTGACAGAATGAATAGCCAGAACCCACCCTAGCAAATTGGAGATCCGCATCCCTTTGAAATCACCAGTCTGCACAACATTGTCAAACTAAACATCTCACTCCAAAAAACAAACTAGAAGCTACCTAGGCAGAGGTTTCAATCAAAGTGATGGACTTGCATCTGTTTTGAGAATAATAATAATAATGAATATCCTTAAAGTGATGTAGAAGATAAGAAGGCTGTAAAGTTTTGCAAGCATAGGGTTAGCAGTAGCACAACACAATAATCATACAAAAGGCATAGCCACCATGTTAACTAAGAACACTTCTTTGATAGTAGCATTAGACGACTATCTATGCTTTTGTTACACAAAATGCAACTGGAAAACACCACAAATATTGTATAATGCACCTTGTAAATTTTGAGCATGAGCCATTTGCATTTACTAAACGAAATGGCAGGGCTAAACTTTTATCCAACTTCATTTTAGGAATCACTCGGCAAGTATATGCTGTTATATCACTGACATCTATCAGCAGCACATCATTGAATGGATGGAAGTTCGTAAGTCGCATGTACCTTAGGCTGAGAAAATGCTAGATTTTTTATCTTCGAGTAGTGCTTGGATGAGCCACCTTCAACCACATAAGAAGCCAAAGTAAAAGGAGCTCCTACAAAACCAAGCACCGCCGCTTCATTTTTTACCTGAAGGAAAAATATGGTAATTAAACCCCAAATTCAAAGTATGATTAAACAAGAATAAAGACCCCAGAAATAAGCAATAATCAAGCATATGGAAGAAGAGGAAACATCCCAAGAATGTTGAAAGAAAAAAATTATGTATAGACCTTGAGTTACGCTTGTCATCTTAGCTTCAAGGTGTAAGTGCCACTCCACTAAAGTCGTGTTATCTCTGACGTAACATCATTCCCTCAAGGTATGAGTAATTTATAATTTCTTCAGCACCAACTCCAAAGCATTCTAATGGACCATGCACTATATTCGCCGCCATCCACGGTTCTTGCAAATCCTACACCTTCTCCAGCCCATCTATATACTTTGGGACCCACAAGCATGTCACTTACCTCATTCCACTAGCTATGCGCCCAGCACTTTTGCTGCATTTGTGTGGCTTTTAGCAAGAACGCAAAGTTTCTAATCGTTGAGTCTAGGGACCTTTTTATCTATTTTACTATCTTTGGGGTATCTTTATAATTTTTCCAAACATCTCTAATATAAAGAGACTAGGATTTCTATTTTGAATAGAGATTTTCATTTGTTCAACATGGTATCAGAGCAGCGATCCTAGGCCGATGTTTTGATATCCCACCAAATATCCCACTACAAGATAATTGAATTCTCAAGATCATGAGGATTCAATCGATGATCTCGCGGATCAAGAGCAGCAGCAGCGGTAGTGCGCTCTGCCAGTCCACTACCACTGCCACCACCTCCGTGAGAGGCCATATCACTGTCACCACCACTGCTACCAACCCTGCAATGGACTCCATCGCCGCCGCGAGTGCTGCAGCGGCTTGCACCACCCCTGCTAGGGCTGCGATGGCCTCTGCGATGGACCCCATCGCTGCCATCAACCCCGCGGTGGACTCCATCGCCGCCGCGAGTGTTGCAACAGCCTGCACCAACCCTGCTAGGGCTGCAATGGCCTTTGCGGTGGACCCCATCACTGCTATCAGCCCCACAATGGACCTCATCGTCGTTGCGAGTGCTGCAGCAGTCTGCACCACCTCCGCTAGGGCTGCGATGGCCTCTACGGTGGACCCCATCACCGTTGCCATCACCCCTGCGGTGGACTTCATCACCGCTGGAAGCGTTGCGGTGGCTGCACCACCCTCAAAGCTGGTCAGGAGGTGGTCGGCAGCCTTGCTGGCCACATGCTGCAGGCAACCAGCCCCTTCCTAGCCACCAACAGACCCGCTATGGGCCTGTCAGTGGCCCAGTCAGGGTACATACTACCTTGGTTCACCGTTTCTGATGTCCTCGTGTACGTGAAGACATGTGTGTCACACGTCTGGATCATGGTGATGAGCCTTCTCTCACCATTGGCTGCAACGATGAGTCCTCTCACATAACAAGGAGGTGACTTGCTCACCAAGAAATTCTACTCAAAAGTGAAGGGGTTTGCGGTTGCAACCCAAGACAATGCATGAAAGAATAAGATCAAAGGATGGTGGATAATTGATTCGGGTGCTTCTGTCCACCTCACAGGAGATGTACAACACCTCGTAGATCCCAAGGCTCTGTGTGGGATCAAGGAGGTTAGGGCAGCTAATGGGGACACGTCACCTAATACTGCAGTGGGGCAGGTACATGCTTCTCAGAAGATGCTGATAGGAGTTCATTGTACCCCCGAGTTCCCGATGAGTCTGCTATCAATAAGTTGCATCTGTAAGGACTTGGCGTGTCGTGTTGTCTTTAATGAGAGCTATTGCTACTTTCAAGATAGGCAGACAAGAGATATTATAGGTAAGGGTATAGAGTAAGATGGACTCTATTACCTTGACACACCTACATTATTTGCAGGAGCTGCATCCATAGCATCTGATCCATGGCTATGACACAGGAGACTTGGGCATCCCTCGCTCAAGAAGATGCGCCAGATGTATCCCAACTTGCCAGACTCTCCGAAGTTATAATGCAAGGATTGTCAGCTTGGAAAACACCACAAGAGTACGTATTCATAGAGGGACGTCAAGGTGAGTACTGTTCCATTTGCCTTGGTCCATTGTATTGTATGGAGACCATCTAGAGTGCCTACTCCAGAAGGACACTGATACTATACAGTTATTGTGGATGATCATAGTCACCTCACTTGGGTTTTCTTGATGAAGACACGCATAGAGATTTCAAAGATTATTCAGCAGTTCTTGGCAGAGGTTCAGACTCAGTATGATGGTATAGTTAAAGTCTTCCACAGTGATGATGCCTTGAAGTTTATGCAGCTAGATGTGCAAGATCCCTTTTCTTCTTGACGCATCATTCACCAGACATCTTGTGTTCATACATCTCAGAAGAATGGTGTAGCTAAGTGCAACCTTCGCCATCTCCTGGACGTTACTAAGACCCTGATGATCCACATAAAGGTTCCTACACAATTCTAGGGAGATGCTATCAACACTACAGCCTATCTGATTAACCGATGACTTCATCAGTCCTTCAAGGGAAGATTTCTTTCCAAGTGATTTATCCAGAGTTCGACAGGTTGTTTGCTTTACATCTGCGGGTGTTTGGATGTACTTGTTTTGTCCAGGCATACGACAACCAGGACAAGTTCTCTCCGAGGGCAACTAAATGTGTCTTTCTTGGCTATTCCAGGACGTAGAAGGGATGCCGGTGTTACAACCCGAGTCGCAAGAGATGTTATTGCAGACGTTACCTTTTTTTAGGAGATTCCTTACTTCTCAAAGGAGGGAACGTCTATACAGGCTACTCTAGAGGAGACTTAGGTATATCACCGGAGACCACACACTTTGCTTGATCATGGCCCTGATTCAGAGTCGCCAGCTAAAAGCAGTTCAGACATGAAGGAGCAGGGATCCTTGAGGAGATCCAATAGGGATGGTACTCTCCATCCTCTCTCTCAGTACACAAATGTTGCTCATCTTGAAGATGGCGTTCGTCAGTTTGCTTCAACTATCACAACCGCTACTATTCCTAGAGATTTTGTCCAGGCTTCACGTGATCCTAGGTGGCAAGCTGCAATGGATAAAGAGATACAAGCCCTACAGCTGCAACAGACTTGGGAGTTAGCACCTTGTCCTGAGGGAGACACCTTGGTGGACTGCAGATGAGTCTACACTATCAAGTATAAACCTGATGGGACATTAGACAGGTAAAAGACCAAGCTGGCTACCAAAGGCTTTACACAAACATATGGAGCAGATTACTTTAAGACATTTTCTCCAATAGCACGAATTACCTCTGTCAGGATTATTATATCTATTGCATTGATCAAGAGATGGCCCCTACATCAGCTTGACATTAAGAATGCATTTTCGTATGGTGACTTATCTGAAGAAGTATATATGCGACAACCACCACGTTACAGCACTCAGGGGGAGCATATTTGTCATCTAAAGAATGCAATATATGGATTGAAACAAAGTCCTCGTGCCTGGTTTGAGAGGCTCAATACTGAGATTGGGAAGATTGGGTTCCAACGATCTGCTTCTGATCATTCAGTCTTTCATCAAGAAGACAAAGTACGGAGGACATACACGTGTTGTTCTTTTAACAGTGTATGTGGATGATATGATCCTTACAGGAGATGATAAGGATGGCATTGCCCAGACCAAATCCTTACAGGCTACATTCGTTACCAAGGACTTGGACGAGTTGAGAAATTTTCTAGGTATTGAAGGTATACAACAAGAGTCAGGCTTATCCTTGTCACAAAGGCAGTATACACTTTAGATTCTTTAGGAAGCCAATTTGCTTGGGGCTAAGCTCTCTGGTATGCCTGTGGAGTCACCGCCTGCACGTCATTCTGATGAGGAGGATCCCTTATATGATGATACTTAGTACCATAGTACAGTAGGTCGCTTACTCTATCTTACCATTACAAGGCCTGATATCAATTTTGTAGTAAGTATGGCTAGTCAGCACATGCAGACTCCACGTTACAGCCACTGGCATTAGGTTTGCCTCATCTTGAAGTACTTCAAAGAGACGCCAGGTAAAGGGTTGTGTTACAAAGATAATGGCAACCTAGACATACTTGCTTACTCTAATGCAGATTATGCTGGATCTATGGAGAATCGTCGCTCTACTTCAGGTTTTGCAGT
Source organism: Thalassia testudinum (assembly GCA_037157565.1). Classification (NCBI taxonomy): domain Eukaryota; kingdom Viridiplantae; phylum Streptophyta; class Magnoliopsida; order Alismatales; family Hydrocharitaceae; genus Thalassia; species Thalassia testudinum. Next base: position 59,570,702 of record JAZHRO010000013.1, on the reverse strand, counting down.
CTATATTGGGGGAAATCTTATCTTCTAAAAGAGCAAGAAGCAGAGTGTTACAACCCGTTCAAGTGCTGAGGCGGAGTATAAAGCGATGGCCCAGGCTGCTTGTGAGGTTATGTAGATTGCATCCTTCCTGTAAAATCTTGGTATCTAAATTATTCTACCTATTCCACTATTATGTTATAATAAATCTACTGTCTATATTGCCTCGAATCGAATCTTTCATGAGAGGACCAAGCATATCGAGGTTGACTGCCATTTTATTCATGATGCTGTACTCAGTGGCAAGATTAGTACCTCATATATGTCTTCTCAGAACTTCAACTGGCTGATATATTTATCAAGGCTCTAAAGAAGAAGTGTCTGGACTTCTTGTGCGACAAGTTGAGTCTTATAGATATCTACACCCCAACTTAAGAGGGAGTGTTGAGTAGCTTGAGCCTTGGGACCTTTTTGTCTATTTTACTATCTTTGAGATATCTTTGTAATTTTTCCAAACCTCTCTAATATAAAAGAGAGACTAAGGTTTCTATTTTAAATAGAGACTTTCATTTTCTTCAACACTAACCATTGCCACAGTATCTTTCAACCCTATGTACACTAGCCATCCTCAAATTCAAAACGCCCATCATTTTCGCATGGATGATTGGCTTAAATTTATCTTACAAGGAAAAAGGAGTTCCATGATATCATTTACTTTATGCATCTACACTTTTGCTGTTATTTCTACTAAGCTACTACTATTGCCATTTATCTCTTTTGAAAACGGTTTCTAGTCATGGTCACTGACAAGTCTAAGACCAGCTTACTTCCATGTATTCCGGATGTAAAACTCTGAAAATCTAGTGGGTCATAATTCCAGCACCTCTATTTAGTTAGACCCCAGTTTTCTTCTCTTGTTACGGACTTTTTGGACTTTTATAAGAAATACATACTGCTTAAGCCTGGAAAGGAACCTGAGAATGATTGGAATAAAGATGAACATTAAATAATAATTTGGAGAATGTAGGGATGCTAATTTTTATCAACAAGAATATGATACTTTCTTCTACAAATGATATATATAACAAACAAAATGAGTTAAATTTACACAAGTCTAAGCAACTTGAGGTTGTAGCAGCCACTTGAGAAAATGCAAACATCAAGCTACAAGCTTTGTGACTATGAATACATGAAACTCTCCAAAGAGAAGGCATATAAGAAGCATATAAGTAATGTAATAACTTATCTTATTCTCAAATAAAATTCAAAATCTCTTTATATAGAGAGAGGTGTTGAGAAAATTACATTATAAGTCTAATAAGATAAGAAACAAGATAAACTCCAAACAAAACTAATACGTTACGTGTTCTATCAACACTCTCCCTCAAGTTGGAACATATATATCAATGATGCTCAACTTGGAACCACATTTATCAAAAGTAGATCAGACAAGGGCTTCGTGAATATGTCTGCAATCTGATCTTCAGACAATACAGATGAAGTGTAAATAATTCTATGTTGTATCAAGTCTCTAGTGTGGTGGCAATCAACCTCAACATGCTTTATCCGCTCATGAAACATTGGGTTATTTGCAATATAGGTAGCAGCGTGATTATCACATCTCATCTCCATTGGTCCCTCTTCCTGAATATTGAAATCATGTAGAACAGATCTGACCCAAACCATCTCTACAGCTGTCTGAGTCATAGCCTTGTATTCTGATTTTGCGCTAGACCTAGATACCACCTACTGCTTCTTACTTCTCCATGTCACTAAGTTACTTGCCACATAAGTACAAATCCAGTTGTTGACTTCATGTCTGTCATGCACCTTAAATAGTCGACATCAGAGTAGCCAACAACACTCATAGATGTGCTCCTCTGAAATAAAACACTTCTACAAAGTGCTTTCTTTACATACCTAAGCACCTATATAGCAGCATCATAATGCTGCCTGATCTGTTTGTCCATGAACTGGTTGAGCTTTCCTACTGTAAGGGAAAGATTCGGACGTGTAATAGTAAGGTACAGCAATTTACCAACCAACTGCCTATATGATCTGCTATCTATAGGCGAAGACTTAATATCATAGAGGTGTCCTTTGGGATCCATAAGTATGTTAGCAGGTTTGTACCCCATCATTCCTGTTTCCTGCAAGATATCAAGGGCATACTTCCGCTGACTAAAAACGATGTCCTTTCAGCTGCATGCCAGTATTTGAGCTCACCTAGATCCTTCATCGCGAAGGCATCAACCAACTTCCTTTTTACCTCAACTATCCCAGCAAAATCATCTCCAATGAGGATCAAGTCATCCACATAGATGAGTACAACCACTCCCCTTTTACTCTTCTTGACAAACAAAGAGTGATCAGCAGAGGACCTTATAAGTCCCAGTACATGTACCTCCTCCGAGAGTCTCTAGAACCATGCTCTTGAGCTCTGCTTCAAGCCATAGATGACTTTCTTCAATCTGTATACACACTCCCCCTTAGCCTCAAACCCAGGGAGTTGTTGCATATAGACCTCCTCTTGAAGATTTCCATGCAAGAATGCGTTCTTGACATCCAACTAATGAAGAGGCCAGTTACAGTGAACTGCTACAGACATTAAAATCCGAACAGTAGACAGTCGAGCAACCGGAGAGAAGGTATCAAAGAAATCTATCCGGTACATTTGGGTAAATCCCTTTGCCACCAGTCTTGCCTTGTAGCGAGATATCGTGCCGTCTGGGTTGTATTTAACCGTAAAGACCCAACGGCACCCAACTGTTCTGGCATGAGGAGGCAAGGCGATCAAACCCCATGTCCCTCTAGATTGTAGAACAACCATCTCATCCTTCATGGCCTGATGTCAGTTTGGATCTAGCATGGCCTACTGATTGGAGGTAGGAACATACATTGCAGCTAGAGTCACTGTGAAAATAGTAAAGGAACTACCAAGGTTGGCAGTGGAAACTGTACGTTATGACACTGGGTACAGCTGCGTGAACCTTTAGAATAGCAATTGGAAGATCAAGATCCTCCTCACTATACTCAGTAGCAACAAAGAGTATGAGACACATCAGAGGAACCTGCACAAGTACCACTAGGAAAACTCACATCAGTATCAACGCATACCTAATTAGGAGAGGAAACAGGTGGCTAAGGTATAGTGGGAGTGTGTTTTTGTCACCATACATGTCTGTATGTCACAGGTAGCCTATACACCTGAGTAGTCTCTGCTGTCTGCCTCATAGAAATCTCTATGGTAGGTATATCCTCATGATGTGTAATAGAGATTTGTTCCAAGGGAACTGGTGGAACAGGCACAGGAGCCAAATCTCTCTCAAATGTTACCTGATGACCATCTGTAGAGAAATAAGGAATGGGCTCATGAAATGTGACATCTGCAGTCACAACGTTTCTTACTATGGGAGTCATAGCATCTGTATCCTTTCTGGGTGTTACTGTATCCCAGAAACACACTTCACTGCCCTTAGAGCCAACTTGTCTCTGCCAGGTCCAAGAATGTGAACAAAGGCAACACAGCCAAACACTAGAGGTGGAACAGTGAATAGATCCTTCTCATGATAGAGAACCAGCCACGGAACTTGCTCTTGTATGGCTAAGTTGGGCAATCTATTGATCAAATAACACGTAGTCAACACTGCATCTCCCCAATACACCTATGGCACATTGTGCTGGATCAATAATGTTCTAACCACATCAAGCACATAATGGTGATTTCTTTCCACTACACCATTCTGTTGCGACATATGTGGACAGGATGTCTGATGAACAATGCCAAGAGATCTGTAAAAGGCTGCCAACTTAGATGTACAGAACTCTAAAGCATTATCAGATCGCACAATCTTCATAATAATAGAAAACTGAGTCTTTATTTGTAAGATAGATGTTTCAATTACTGATCCAACATCAGATTTATTTTTCAAAAAGAATAACCATGACATCCTAGAAAAATCATCCACAATAAGTAGATAAAACCTATGACTCAGTCTATCAAGGATACAACTCGATCCCCATACATCCATATGCAGTAAATCAAAGATAGGATAAGAACTGTAAAATAAACTAGGAGGAAAACTGGTCCTATGATGCTTTCCCAACTGGCATGCATCACACAAAATCTCCGTAACCGGTGAAATATAAGGAACAACACATCGAAGCCTGTCCAGTAATGGGTGCCCAAGACGACGATGCCATTGAACAGTTGTACCAGCACTAAATGCAGCCTTGCCCTAACACATAGCAGCAACTAGATTCTGGACCAGGTGATACACACCCCCTTCCTCATATTTGCCACCAATCGTCCTCCCCATAAGTTTGTCCTGAAAAATACAGCCTGGCTTATCAAATATTACACGATAGTGCAAGTCTTTTGTAATTCTACTAACAGACAAAAGGTTAATAGGAAATTCTGGAATATAAAGAACGTTAAGCAACGTCAGAGTAGGAGTCACTACTACATCACCTCTGCCATGAATCCTACACTGCCTGCCATCTGCTACCTGCACAGATCTCCCTAAGGGAACATTATGAACCTGTCCAAAACATGCCTCATCCCCACTAAGATGTTGAGATGCGCCAAAATCCACCAACCACAAAGTACTATCAGCAATACCAGACCTATAAGCGGAAGTCAAAACTGAAGTAGCTAAGGCAGTAGTATCTGCAGTGGTGGTAGTAGTCTCCTGGGTCAACTGAGAGAGACGTTGGATCACAATATCATAGTCTGCACGAGACACCATGTCACTCCCCTCCTCTAGAGAGACAGCATGGTTGGCCATGGGAGGTCGACCATGCTTCGTCCAGCAAGAAGCCTCTGTATGGCCAACCTTTCCACAATGCGAGCAAATGGTGCGAGGTCTACCACTCGTACCACGACCACCACGCCCTCTCCCCCTGATGGATGGAGCACCACATCCTCCACGTGCAGCAACAACAAGCACAGGGTCTGTCCACTCTCTGACACGGGTGGCCTAATAACCACTCTGCTCATGCGGCTATAAGCCTCCTCCAGAGATGGAAGCTCAGCCAGAGTAAGGATTTAGGACCTAGCAGCCTCATAGTTTGGTCCAAGTTCATCAAGAAACTAAATGACAGCCTATGTGCCCTCTGAGTGGCACAAGTGCAAACAGTTCGACAGGCATTATATTTCTCAAGGAGCCCCTTTAGGGTGGCATAGTACTGCGACAGTGACTGACCTTCCTATTTGAGACTACCAAGAGAATGGTGAATCTCAAACACTTTACTAGAATTCTTTTCATGAAAATATGTATCATGTAGAGAATCCCACATCTCCTTGGCGGTCTTGTAGTACATGATCCTATCACCGATCTGAGGCTCAACAGAATTCATGATCCATGCAAGAACCATGGAATTATCATTCTTCCACGTGGCATTCTTCCATGTTTTATCTTGTGGCTCCATCTCCAACAGTAGGTGTTCCTTATCATGCCAATCAACGGTCATGAGGAACGTTTGAGACCATCTAACATAATTGTCATTGTTCAACTTGGCGATAGGAACAAAGATATGAGATTTATAACCTCCATTGTCCATAGCGGTAACCAACGACACTTCTGAAGAATCTGATGAGGCCATCGTGCCTTAAGACTGCCACAAGATGCCATAGATGCTATTTAAAATCAATATTCAAATCTAAAAACTTCACAAGTAGAGAAAATGATCTCTTGAAAATGAGATCTAAGGCGAAAAAACCCTAGATAACATCTCAAGAATCACAGAGACCATGTAGATCAGGTTTTAGCGCATGTTAGGGTGTTAGGAAGGATCCTAACAGCGCTTGGGCAGGCACAACAGACCCTAAGAACCACCACCGCAACCTGCAAGTGATGGGCGACGACAACGGTGACACCTCAACAATCAGAGGCGGTGCTCTAGCATCGGGGGGCATTGTCCCGAGGTCAGGGGTGACGCAGGGGCGATGCTCCGAGGTGCTGGGCAGATCTCCGGATGGCGCAGTGACCACTGGGCGATGCTGGGACCTCCAGTCGATGAGAGCAGCACGAGAGGCGGCACTGCAGGACCTCTCGGAGTAGGAACCACCACCTATAGAGAGGCGACGGTGCCTTGTGGCACTCAGAGGGGGCACGCTAAGGCCAGCAGTAGACGGCGATGAGCACCAGCAGCCGCTGTGACCGCAGCAGCGACCTCCTAGGGCTGGCAGCGGCTGGTGGCTCATCGGCGGAGACTTCCGCGAGCGTGAAACAGGAGATTAGGGTTTTGGTGGAGGGGTACGAAAGCTTGTGAGAGGTGAGATACCAGACCGCCGATCTAGGATCGTCGCTCTAATACCAAGTCGGAGAAAATAACTTGTCTTATTCTCAAATGAAACCCTGCATCTCTTTATATAGAGAGAGGTATTGGTAAAATTACATCATAAGTCCAATAGGACAGGAAACAAAACAAACAACTTCAAACAAAACTAATACATTACGTGCTCTACCAACAATATCCATGCTCCAACTTTGAAGGGGAATGTTAATAGTTACTATAGTTTAGGAGTTTGTTGTTTTCTATGCTCTAATCATTTTTTTTTCTCATGCTGTTGATCAATGAGGCATAAACATGTCATTACCTGATCAAACAACACGAGTACAATAAAACTTAAGAGTGGGTACACTGTAAGAGATAGGAGAACAGCCACACATCCAAATATACACTCCCAATTGTTCACCACTCAAGGTTCCATAGTATTACATACAGAAGTATGATGTATCAGCATGCCTAGCAAAAACAATCTCAACCTAGATATCAAATAGTTGAAACATCAGTTGTTAACATCATATAGCTGGATTGATTAAAAATAATAGTCATGTGCCCTACTCTTGTTGAGTTTCAAAACTCAAACCTGGTTGTTAGCATTCCTTGTGCACTACAAATATTTGTAGTGGCTAGAACGGTAATACAAAACTAAACAAAATGGGAACACTACTTGTTCTCCTAACAAGAAGATTTAACATCATACTATCATTTTCTTCCTCATTCTGGTTTTGGTTTACATATTAAGGATGTTTTAAAAGGAAAAAATAATGCTAAAAACAAGAAAACAAATAATGTACCTCATCCCTTAGAATTTTCAAAGCTTGACCAACATACGGAACTGATTTGTAGTGGCTAGAACGGTAATACAAAACTAAACAAAATGGGAACACTACTTGTTCTCCTAACAAGAAGATTTAACATCATACTATCATTTTCTTCCTCATTCTGGTTTTGGTTTTCATATTAAGGATGTTTTAAAAGGAAAAAATAATGCTAAAAACAAGAAAACAAATAATGTACCTCATCCCTTAGAATTTTCAAAGCTTGACCAACATAGGGAACTGACTCCTCAGGAACAAACTGCTGCACTTGATCAACATCAGAAGCAGTCCTAATAGGGGTATATATAACTGGACCTTTTCCTTTTACAATGTCAAATGGTATGTTCATCCCAGGAAGGGGTGTAAGAATGTCCGAAAATAAAATAACCTGCACCAGTTATTTGAAGACATGAAGTGGCATCCATGTCACATGACGGTGATTCATTATGAAATTTCAAACTGATAGAAATCTAGTATGACCAAGCTGAATGGTTGGACATAGGTGACAAATGGAGAAGCTGCATTCCTGCATTCTTCCGTTATACAATTGCATTTCTTCAGTGTAATTTGTGAGGCATTTAAACTTTAACTACTGGTGTAACAGAAAAAACTGCATCGGCATTTAAGTGCACACATTTCCCTGTCAGGACACATAACACTATGCCAACCTTAAACACAGGAGATTGTAGTACTAAACATGAATTTTGCAAAATGGATCTTCCATAGAGGTTTGTTTAGCTCAACAAGCAATGTAAACATACATCTAAACGCTCCAATTAAAGTCGGAGCATACTATTAAATGCTAAAGACAATATGATGCGAACTCCTATGCCATCCTGAAAATTAGGAGGGAAAGAAAGAAATATGACTCTTCTACAATTACCATCAATTTCTTTGCTAAATGAAGACTCAAATTTCTTCTTCATGTTTATTACTGACAATTGACTGGATTTTGTGAACAAGTACCCATTAGCTTTCTTAACTTCCATTCACATGCAGTGCATCAGACTTGTGCTTTCTTTGTGTGTGTGTGTGTGTGTGTGTGTGTGTGTGAGAGAGAGAGAGAAGATTTCTTGTGTTAACGAAATTGCTAAAAGGAAATTAAGGCATTTACTCAATGTACCTCATACTATAGTGTTTCACAAGCATGTTCTTATCCCTCGAACCTTGGGCTGATGCAGTTCTCAGCCCTCATACTATACAAGCAAAAAGGAAGCACCCATTGTAAATGGGGCAGGCATACACTAATAGGGTGGGGCTTCCTTTTGTTTGCTCTTCACTAGAGACCATCCACTTTCTATCACATTGAGTCAAATATTCATCCTCATATTACAGCTTGTGTGCTTTCAAGTTGGGAATAAAAGTGTGAAGATTTTGGAGTTATTCATTCTTATACTTCAACATCCAAGGGACTTCTCTCTTCCCTGGTAATAGGGGAACAGACTGTTATGGCAGCTTAGTCAACTCAAACCTATCAGGCAAATGCAGCACCTTACTGGATCATGGATGTTGTCATATTAATTGTATTTGTTCTTCAATGCGCTTGTCCTTTGACCCAATTGAGAATTGTTTCATCTTATTACAGGAATTTTGGATGTATGTGGGTTGTACATCCTATCTTAGTGGGCAATTGAACTCTCCAATTTGTCATGTGTCTTTAGTTGATACCCTCCCACTCGAAAGAAACATTCGCCATGATCTACTGTGGTCTGTGAGGCATTTATTCTTTTGGTATTGGCATATTGGGATGGCCTTCTCTGAGAATGTCACTTATTTTTCTGAGGCTGCTACTGCTATATAGCCTGAGATGATTTATCCCATTGCTTACATCTACCTAACCTGCATCAACATCAAGTCATATTATGCCATCACGCATGTCCAACTCCGATTCGATTATGGCCTAAAAAGAATGCCGCTTGAGGAAATGAGACATGAACCTCAAGGCAAAGCATGATTCCTTTGCCACATGGCGGATATCTCAAGTATATAATTACAAAGCATGCATTTTAATTCAGCGAGGCCGTTAAGGTGATTGGACGCCAAAGTGATGGAGAGGCCATCCTCAAATTAAGTGACTTTCATGACTTGCCATATAGCAGGCAACTGGCTAGAGACATATTTGCATCCATCTACTACCAAACTCATTTGGAAGAGGACAAAGATATTAAATTCATATCTGCTTTCCGGAAGAATGCTACTTGGTTACAAATTTCATGTACATAAATATTTGTATCTACAGCATTATCCATTTTGAATTATAAATGCATTTACTAAGTTATTCGTCTGTTCTTAGAGTTTGACATAGATCATTAGATAAAAGAAACGTCTGCCAATGATTGTCATTTAGCTTTCCTCTGATACACATACCATACATAAATAAATCCACATTGATATTTGTGTCCAAAATTTTTTTTGAAAAGGTAAAGGACAATTATCCAAGAGATAACCACCCACATTCATTCAACCTCAAATCCACACACCCAAGGATATTTGTGTCCAAAATCCATTATGCATTATTAAGAACTGTCTAAGATGTCATTCATATCAATAAATACTTGTATCCATATCCATTAAAAAATATGGTATTGCCCATCGTTTGCACCACAGGTCACATGCTGTCATCTAATTTATTTTCGAAGGGGAGAGTACACAAAAGCCTCCAGCTTCTGTTCCCCATTTGCCATGCTACACTTTGAGTTATTCCTTTCTGAGACTGTAAACACGAGATCCTCCTACTCACCTTTATGCCTCTGCCTGCTTTTTATTGATGCTGAGCAGTGACACCTACTTGCCTGATGCCTCCACCCACTGCCCCTACATCCCCAACTACTGTTCTACAGGTCCATCTTCACCTGTGACTTTGGGAATAAATAATGTATTGATGTGCTTTAAGTTATCATTCAATAGGTTATTTTTGGGATTACTACTTCAAGGTTCAGAGCTTTGAGTATTATATTTACATATTACTAGGTAGATTTGATTTTTTGGGTAATATCTTTCATGTATTGATGTGCTTTAAGTTAGCATTCAATAGGTCATTTTTGGGATTAGTACTTTGAAGTTTAGAGCTTTGAGTATTATATTTACATATTACTTGGCAGATTTGATTTTTAGGGCAATGTCACCCACCTGAATCATATTAAATAGTACAGTTTTCCAAGGATTGTACTTATGACAGGAATTGATTCAGTTTCATCTATATTTCTAATGAAATCAAATGGTTCACATTTTCATTTTCATGTGAGTGCTGCATGTGTTGGTTTGTCCACATGCATGAAAGATGATAAAGTGGTGTTAATGCTAGATTTGAAGCTAGAATTTTGAATCTTTTCATTTTTGACCGAATGCCTTCTTGTTTGCATACTTGCATGTTAACTTTACATTTCTAGGATAACCAATGACATATTCCTTAAAACACGCAATGGAGTGAAATGGCATGGGAATATGTTTTTTATGTACTCTCATAATAGAAACTTATAATTCACATCATTATATTTAGGAATGCAAACACGTTGGGTATCGGTATTAAACCCATACACATACCTATTTACAAAATCCATATCCATACCCTACCTATTTACCCATCAAGTAGGAAAATTTAGACCTATACTCATATCCATCTACCCATCGGATATCCATTTGCCCATTTACCCATCAGGTAATCATTTCTAAATAGGCCCTACAATCAAATCATGATCTAAAAAATGGATATTGAATAGGAACTAAAAAATACTCAATGGTGCTCATGAGTTTGTGTGGATGAGTCTTGCACCAATCATGAATATCTCAAACATGGAATATTTATTCTGTGATAGGATATCTCAAACATGACATTCATATCATTTATCAAACAAATATAGCTATTACAATATCATATCATGTATAGTTCTTACATTGTTTCATGTACGAACAAGCAATCAATTGACTTGTTTTAGTTCCGCATCTGCCATTTTATCTAAAAAAAATTTGTAATGTCTAAGAGGAACTTAGTCTTAAAGAGATAATATATACCTAGAGAAACTTTTAGAACTTGGCATGGGCAAATATGAAATTGAGTGAAATAATTAGCTATCATGCTCCATTCATGGAGTGTATAATATATAGATTCAGTCCATCCACTTTTTTTTAAGAACAATACATCAAAATTGACTGCAAGAATCAAGCATTGGGCGTACTTTAATCAAAATTTTTCTAAACAAAAATTTGCAAGCAAAAGTTGCCAATGCCAATCAAGAATCAAGCACAAAAAGGGTGGTCGGATGGACTTACTTGGAGGTGACACTACAAGTGAGAGTGGCCAGAAGCGAGATTGATCGGCTGGAGGCAAGCAAGGATGGTCAGCCGGAGGTGAGAGAGAGAGGTCAAAGGTAGGAAAAGGTGAAGGCAAGCAAGGTTGCGAAGGTGGTTGGCTGAAGGCGATCATGAGGGTCAGTCGAAGCGACGTCACGAGAGTGCAAGCAATTGACCACAAACCATCAGCAAAGGCGACTGAGTGGTTGATTGCAACATCACGACGGTGACAAGGGGGTGCCAATGCCAAAGAAGAAGGTGAGGACTGATGAAATGACCCTTCCCAAGGGTCATTCGAGTTTTTCCCGAAAGGGTAGGGGTGTAAGTGTAATTTTAAACCCCTTAGGTTTAAGTTTGTGGGCTTTGCAGGAAAGAAGAAACTTCGTGGGGGAGATTTCACAATTTTTCTCTCTCTCTCTTCCCGCACAACACACCCACGCACACACCCCCTCACAACCCTCACCCTATTTAACATCACCACCACCCTCTCCATCCCCACACCACCACCACCTCCTCCACCTTCACTCCTCTACCACCATTGCCACCGGCGGCCGCCCTTCCTCTTCCCCGTCCCCTTGCAGCCACGAGTAGGGGAAGGAGGGGAGCTCGAGACGGAGGAGGAGAGAGGCAGAAGCGTGGGTGAGGGAGAGGGAGAGCAAGGAGCTCGAAGGAGCTCGAGAGAGGGCGAAGGGAGGAGCCGGAGGTGCGAGGAGAAGCTCCGAGAGAGCTCATGGAGAGGAGCTCCGCGACCTCCTGCAGCTGTTGGAGGAGCAACTGCGGCTCTGCAGGCGGAGAGCTGCGCGAAGAGAAGCTCGCAGGGTGTACTGCGAAACCATTTTCCACAATATCAGACATCTGGGACGCCATCCAGATGTCTGGAGGAACCTCAGGGCGTCCGAGGATGGTGCCAGATGTTTGACAACACGCAGAGTGCCGAGGTATGTGCTTGTACGCACCTGCATGCACGTACATTAGTATATGTGTCGTGTTTTTGAAGCTGCGCATGCTTACGCAAGTGCAAGACGTTGAAAAGGTGCGTGGTGCGCCCTTCGAGCTGCTCTAGGACGTTTGGACATCTCTAGAGACATCTGATAACCATCTCAGATGTCCAGGTGCACTGACAGACGTCTAGGAAGACCCCAGGACAACCGTGAAAGGCTCCAAACGTCCGCCATCAATGCAGGAAAGCAAGGTGAGATTCTAAGGTCTTTTAAGACGTCCGAGTCTAGTCCCAGACGTCTGATTGTAGTCAGTATGCACATTTTTTGCCCGTTTATGGCTAAAACAGAGTCAATTTTGCGCAAACAAAGTATCGTTGGTTTTCGTTCGAGTTTCTCTACATGTTAGTGTCATTCGTATACTGTTTTGAACTCGTTTGATGTGTTTGGTCAATTGTATAGGTCTCCAGCCAATAGAGTATATGGAACCTGCAAAGACAACAGGATCTACGATTTGAGCCCCTATTCCACCCGTGTATCCCGGTAAAGTGATTTTTCTCAATATTGTGAATTAATTGATTAAGTGCATGCTATCTTGGAATGAATTGATTGAATCCTAAGACATGAAATGAACCCTACGGCAGAATTTATTGAATAAACATTGCTTGAACCACACGGTTTATTCTGAAATGCTTATTAGAACCTTTAATGTTAGCAAATGAATAGTTAAATGATGTGATGCTTCTTTCAGTTATTAAATAACGAGTTGCCTGTTATATAGTTAAGAACCAAGTTGTGAACAACGAGATATGCATGTCGTGAAGTGAAACGAAATGAATGAAATGCATGAACCCTACAGGGAACTAGAAGAGGAACTCACATATACGGAACAAATATCGTATGTGGGAAGTGAGCTGACCCTCAAATACACAGTACCGAGGAGAGTAACTGTCCCTTCTGTATAAAAAGTGAATTGGCCCTCGTGTATGCAGTACCGATGAGAGCTATCGTCACTTTAGTGTAGGGGGAATCTAGCTGCCCTTAGCTTGAGACCCAGGGTTAAGAATGGGCCCCTACACCGACTCCTGTTACTTTAGTGTAGGGGGGAGCCAGCCGCCCCATGGGGCGCGAGGTTAAGACTGGCCACCCTACACAGACTCTTGTTAAGCCCACTGGGCAAATCGAGATAGTCGGACGAGGGTACGCAGACTTCTGAGGGGTGAGACCCTTGTTCTGAGAGGGCAAGGCCCTGTTATGTTCTATGTTGTACGTTTGGGAGTACCCGCTAGCGGAAACGACTGACCACGTGTCAGTGTAGGGTAGCTACTCGTACGCCTATCGCGCATGCCGTGGTCACCGCTACGTCGCAACCGTGACCTCGAGGTAGCAGACCGAGTGTGGGACTACCACCGGGGCTCTCCTGACCAGGAGAGTGCCACGTGTACATCCTATATCGCAAAATAAACTGCAATCAAGATCGTTCCCTTAGGGAACCAGATGATTAAAAAATATTGTGGATCCTTATTAGAATAACAGAAATAGAAACACCTAGTTGAGATAAATGGAAATCAATGATTAATTATTTGCTTGTTTCTTTTTGTTAAATTACATGTAAATAGCTTAACCACCACTTTACTCAGCGTTAGCTAACCACAGATTATATAACCATGTTCAGGTCAGGAAGTTGAGCAGCCAGCGCCACCGGCTGTAAAGGGTACTAGGCCCAGCTGAACCCAGCATAGTTGTTACTTTTTTGTTTCAGAGCTCTTTTGTAGTAGTGAGTACTTTTAGCCTATTAGTTGTCTCTGCTATATTATATTCATGTTATATTTCTCTATATTGTGGTTGTGATGGCTATGTATGTTATAGTACTCTTCCGCTTGTGACATAATATTTGAGACTTTTCATTCTGATTTCCATTTCTGTCTCTTATTTATTCCTGCTTAGTTACATTGCATGTGTGGTTGTAGTATATTTTCTACTTTTGGTTATTTCTCGTTGGACGACTGGGTCATGGGATTAGTCGAGGCGAGCCGATCTCGGGTCCTGTAAGGAGCTGGGATCAGGTCGTAACAAAAATGGTATCAGAGCAAGGTCGTCCCGATAAATGAACCAAATAGTCTGAAAGTAACCCGTCATGCACATATAGTTAGGATAGCCATCACAACATATTGCCTTAATCTTCGCTTCCGATCTTATTTCTTTATATAACCTAGTATCGTTGACAGTCCCTATTTCTTCTCTTTTATCTCTTTGTAGGAAATGCCTCGCCGAGTTCTTGAGGCTGGCTGCGGACGTAGCCATGGGCGTGGTCGTAGGGGTGGACGTGCCGAACCTGAGGCACCAGTTGACCCACCCCTCCTTCTGGACATCCAGGCCCAAGATCTCACCTAGCTGATTCAGAACATAGTGCAGGAGGAGCTCCAGCAACCTCCTCAGCCAACCCTCCTTGAGGACGTAAAGGGAGAGTCGTCTGTAAGACAGGGGAGTCGTCGCAACGCTAGACAAGTTGGAGGAGGGGGTGATCCTCCACCACCCTCAAACACTTCTGAGCACAAGCCCTCCTTGTCTAGAGGCGTGCCTGTTCCCCCGTTGCAGCTCCACCACGAGCTATTTGGCCAGTTCCGGAAGCTGAAGCCCCCCTCCTTCAAAGGAGATAAGAACCTGTTTGAGGTAGAGGACTGCCTGGAGCAGATAAAGAAGGTTTTCGATACGCTCCACCCTCCTGTAGAGTGCCACGTGGTCTTTGTTACGTACCAGTTGGAGAGTGCAACCCACCAGTGGTGGAAGGCAGTCATGGGACAGGAGGGGAGAGTCGTTGTGAGACCGGTTCGTGGCACTCTTCTGCGAGCAGTACTTCCCACAAACCTGGCAAGACCAGAGGAGACGGGAGTTCTACACTCTCTGCCAGGGGGCGATGACAGTTAACGCGTACCGTACGCGTTTCCTAGAGCCATCACTCTTCGCCCCGACGGCTGCGTCTACAGAGAAGTGCCTGTGGAGGTTTACTGAGAGCCTTCGGCCTGCCATTCGGGGGTATGTGAAGCCCCTGAAGCTACCCACCTTTTCCCTCGTGGTTGAGGCAACCATGACCTATAAGGAGACCCACCCGGCCGTGTGAGACACTGACGGAGGACAGAAGAGGCCCTACCAGCCGGAGTACTTACAGGGCCGTTGGGAGATGAGGCACACGACGCCCGCAGGAAAGTCGTTTCGCTCTGTGGGGCCACCAATGGCCTTTGGGGGCCCCAAACAGGGGCCAGCTGACAGCACCGGACCCCCGCTCAGTCACTAGCAGGGACTAACTGAGGGAGGAGGTTGTGCCCCCTCTGTTACCAGTGTGGCCAACCGGGCCACATAAGAAAGAACTGCCCACTAGGGCCAGAGCACAGCAGATGCTCCCAGCTCCGAGCATTGGAGGCCGATCTGGCGGCCGTGGTTTCCAGGCACGAGGAGGGCAGCAGTCACGAGGGGGATACCGACCAGCTGCTACTCGCCCGACCCAGAGCATGGCCGCTTCTTCTGCACCCAGGGCTGAGGGGCGTATCAACGCCCTGACTCACAAAGACGGCAGAGCTTCAGGCTCCGTAGTGGCAGGCATGGTTCCAGTTTCCAGCAGACTTGTTTACGTACTTTTTGATTTTGGTGCCACACATTCTTTTGTCGCCACGAGTTTTGCCATCAGTTTAGGCCTGAGCAGTGTACTGTTAGAGGTTCGTTCCTGATTAGAGGCCCAGGTGAACAATTGTTTGTCGTAGAGGTCTTCACAGACTAAGAGGTCGCTATAGGGGGACACAGTCTTCCCACCGACCTAATCGTGATCCCGATGGAGGACTTTGGCATAATCCTATGAATGGATTGGCTGTCTGCCTATCACGCCCTGGTGGACTGTTTTGGGAGGAAGATCGTCTCCTCCATACCGGAGTTGCCTCCAGCCAGTAGACGGAGGTTTCAGGTGCACCTTCGTGCTTCGGGCACCGAAACTCCTGAGCCAGGGGTGTGAGAACTTCTTAGCTTATGTTGTAGCAGAGGCTAGTCCCGTGGTCGACTTACAGAGTATCCCGGTGGCCTGCAAATACCCCGACGTCTTCCTAGAGGAGCTGTCAGGACTACCACCTGAACGTGAGATCAAGTTTAAGATCTCACTAATACCAGGGACCAACCCCATTTCTACTGCACCATACAGGATGGCCCCACTTGAGCTGCGAGAGCTCAAGTCTCAGTTACAGGATCTGTTGGAGAATAGCTTTGTGAGGCCCAGTGCATCCCCATGGGGAGCCCCTGTGTTGTTCGTGAAGAAAAAGGACGGTATCCTTCGACTTTGTGTCGACTACAGGAAGTTGAATCAGGTCACCGTCGAGAACAAGTATCCACTGCCTCGTATCAATGACCTCTTCAACCAGTTAAGAGACACTACGATGTTCTCCAAGATTGACATGAGGTCAGGTTACCATCAGTTGAGCATCAGGGAGACCGACGTCTCCAAGACAGCCTTCCGTACTCGATACGGACACTACGAGTCTTGGTCATACCGTTTGGACTAACCAACACACCCGCTGCTTTTATAGATCTGATGAACCGTGTTTTCAAGCCATCCTAGACCAGTTTGTGGTGGTGTTCAACTACATACTAGTTTACTCTTGAGATCAAGCACAGCATAGACAGCATCTACATATGGTCCTGGATACATTAAGACGACGCAGGCTGTATGTTAAATACAGGAAGTGCGAGTTTTGGTTGAGATAGGTGACCTTCTTGGGCCACGTGATTTTAAGAGATGGATTGGCTGTGAATCCAGTCAAGATCAAGGCCGTACTCAGGTGGGAGAGGCCACGCACAGTAACAAAGATACGCAACTTTCTGGGACTAGCAACTACTACCGACGGTTTATCAGGGGATTCTCTCAGATCGCACATCCTATGACCCAGCTGACCCGGAAGGACGTGCCTTTCTCCTGAACAGATGAGTGTAAGTCGTGCTTTCAGGAGTTGAATAAGAGACTAACTTCAGCTCCTGTACTCACCATCCCAAACACCAGTGGCAGGTTTGTGGTTTACACTGACGCCTCATTACAGGGGTTAGGTGGTATGCTCATGCAACGGGGCCACGTTGTCACTTATGCGTCGTGGCAACTAAAGTCCCATGAGCATAACTACCCCACCCATGACTTGGAGCTAGCAATTGTCTTCACGCTGAAGACATTGAGGCACTACTTGTACGGTGAGACGTTCGAAATCTTCACGGATCATAAGAGCCTCAGGTACCTATTTGATAAGAAGAAGCTCAACATGAGACAGAGACGTTGGTTAAAGCTCCTGAAGGGCTACGACTGCAGCAGCTCCTACCACCGAGGGAAGGTCAATGTGGTGGCCGACGCCTTGAGCCGGAAAGCACCCGCCCACTTGGCAAGCTTACAGGCACAGAGTTGGAGACTCATGGAAGAGGTGGACAGTTGGCGACCCCAAGTGTCACGATGGTACTGCGGGGCAATGATAGTGGCGCAGCAAGCACGACCAGAACTGATAGATGGTGATTTAAATGCCGACGGCATGCTGTCGACAAGGGCATTTTTCAAAGTAGGCCGTGCCGAATCGAAACCATATATAGACATGGATTCATTCTATTTCTTTCTTGTATCTCTATGGGGAGTATGAAATAGATCCCATTTCTGGTCTTTTGACCTACATTTCTTTCTGATTTATGTTTTTTTCTATCGTGCCAATCCAACACAAATCTTTTCCTTGATTGGATTTCTTTAGTTTGATTTGGTTTCTCGACATTCCATTCTTAACTATTGACAATGATTTATTGAACAAATAGAATTCCATTTGATCGTGGATGAATAGGTCCATAGATGCATTTCCGTCCCATATGTATCGCCTCCACAACAGTATTACAAAACTGACGAATCTCCTCTACCATCGTAATACGAGAACCATGTAAAATGTAATTCTTCATAGTGAAATTCTCCTTATTCCAAAAGTGGAAAATACTAAAACAACCATGTAAAATGGGATTCTTCATAATCCTCCCCTACTAGAAAAAAAAAGTGCCATCCGGTAGCTAGAGAAATGGATGGAATCACAAATAGTATGATCGAATTCGAATAACGTACGAACCCGTAATTAACTCGTGAAATGAAATGAAACAAGTGATACCCTAGTCGGGCAGCACGAGAGGAACGTAATGGAACAAGTTAATTACGTATAATACTACTTGATATACGCATATGCACGTACACGTGCATAGGCTTTCCCCCTTTGTTCCGATCATTGAATAAATGAAAGAAACCTAAAAATCGATTTTGGTCCTAAAAGGTATTGAACTTTCTATACTCGTTTCATCCTGAGGAACCATATCATATCCCCGATCTAATGAAATAGGATGAATTGAGACGGTATTTTGTAAATACCTAATGATCTTGAATAGATGCACCATTTATTCCGATCGCCGCTTGAAAGGGACAAAAGAAACATCTTGTTTTTTCTTCCAAAATCTCTTATCTCTAGTGTAGTAGGATTCAACCCCATATGAAGTTCTGACCATTTGTAAGAGAAAAAAGAACGAATGGATCTTGTAGGATTCCCAATCAATTCTTCGATTTCTTCTGGAGCCGGAAGACTCAATCAATCCGGGATCGATTTTTTAAAGTGCAGTGATTGAGCTAGGAGTCAAATATGTGTATCTTAAATCTAAACATGAGTGAATGCGTATAAGCTTATATTAGATGTGCGAAGTAACCCTTCCCCAGGGTGACCCATACTACAACGGTGACCCTGTAGTAAGGTAAGCTTGGTTTTCCCTCGCCCCGGGGCTCACTTTCTGCCTTTCCGCAGGGTTGCTTTCTTTCTTTTGTGCGGGGCCTCCCCCTTTCTCTCTGAAATGCTGGATCGGGAATGCGATAGACAACACTCATGGAGTAGTAAAGCTTCAAAGAATGGATGTATGCTATTCTTGTAAATGCTCGAGTGGATCGAGGATTGAAGGAATTGGAATAGATCACAAGGATTTCCCCAAGATTGCTTCAGAGCTGGACTTCAGATCCCAATTGTCTTTCCTTTCCTAGATTGGGCAAAAACTAGTTCTTCCTATATGGTTCGATATAAGTGGCTTTCTTTTTGTTTTTTCAAGTTTTTATGCGGATTCAAATGGAAGTTTTAAACGACCTATTTCCCATGCTTTCGTGATGGCATGATGAATTGTCTGCCAATAATACCGACCACTTGTTTTTCTCTTGCCCCTTTATCTAAGTGTTCGAGAACTAGATTCTAATTCACATGACTTTTTGGTTCCCATCTCATTGTGGCAGTTAACAACTAGATTATGACTTTCTTTTGCTTTGTTGCATTTGGGTGGAGCATAGTGGGGTAACTTTTAGTTTAGAAAAGAGAGGTGTCGTAAGGAGAGCAAGATGCATTTTGTTTGACTTTTATGTACCCAAAAGTAAGGTATAATTAGCCCCATTGTGAATACAATCTAGGGGATTGACACAAAAAGAATGTCGATTCACAAGCGTGCCGCCGGCATGCCGATTGACATTGGAGCGAGAGATTTGAATTTCGAAATGGGGGTGCGGACAGGAGATCTGAAACTGGCACATTTGAGTATTTCAATATTATTTTGAGTATTTATTTATACACACAAAAAAATGAGTATTTTAACATTATTTTGAGTATTTATGTGATTTTTTATCGGCATGTTGGCATGCCCTCGGCATTCCCACGACATGCGCATCGGCATGGCCATCGAAAAATGAGCATTTCCACGGCATAAACACATCAGAATTTCATCGGCATAACGTCGAAATCGGCATTTCGAACCTTGCTGATAGACCGTATCATTACAAGGCAGATGGTCGATCCATTTTTGCAGACATTGCAGGACAGGGTATTGACAGGGGACCCAGGAGATTTTTCTTTCTCTGACGAGATACTGCGTAAAAGGGGACATCTGTGTGTTCCTAGAGACGAGAAGCTGTTGAGAGAGCTCCTGACTTAAGCACACGGGTCCAGGTTCACCATACATCCGGGGAACACAAAGATGTATCATGATCTGTGACGCGACTTCTGGTGGAGGGGAATGAAGCGAGATGTTGGTAAGTTCGTCCAGCAGTACTTAGTATGCCAACAGGTGAAGGTCGAGCACCAGAGGCCTGCAAGGCTGCTACAACCACCTCCTGTGCCAGAGTGGAAGTAGGAGAGTATCACCATGGACCTGGTAGTAAGGCTATCGGTTACACAGCGAGGACACGACGCAGTTTGGGTGATAATGAATAGGTTGACAAAGACGGCACGATTCTTGCCGATCCGAGTCACCTTTGGACCAGCACAGCTAGCAGAGCGATACATCAGAAATGTGGTGCGCCTTCACGGAATCTCTCGCGAGATTGTATCCAACAGAGATACTCGCTTCACTTCCCAGTTCTGGGCAAAGTTTTAGCAGGCCATGGAGACTCATCTGAGGTTCAGTACTGCTTACCACCCCCAGATCGACAGGCAGTCAGAGCACATCATACAGACACTAGAGGACCTCCTACATGCTTGTGTACTAGACTGGAGAGGCTCCTGAGAAGAACATTTGTCCCTAGCCGAGTTTGCATACAATAATAACTACCATTCGAGCATCGACATGGCACCTTACGAGGTTCTGTATGGGAGGAAGTGTACTGCACCCTTGAGTTGAGTTGAGGTGGGGACCAAGTGGGAGGTTGGTCCCAGGCTGATCCGTCAATCAAGAGGTGATAGAGCAAATTCACATACGACTCCGTACTGTCAGGAGCATGCAGAAGAGCATAAGAAGCGCAAAGAGGTACAGTTCGAGGTTAGGGATCACGTCTTTCTCCGTGTTTCGCCTATGAAGGGCTTGCAGCATTTTGGGGTGAAAAGGAAGCTTGTGCCGAGGTTTGTGGGACCCTTTGAGGTCTTAGAGCAGCTAGAACCTGTTGCTTACCGGCTTATCCTTCCTCCCCAGTTTTCTAGAGTACACAACATGTTCAATGTGTCCAACCTCAAGAGGTACGTCGCCGATCCTAGCGACGTTCTGAGCCACGAGAGCATCAAGGTGGGAGACTTGACCTACCTTGAGAGGCTAGTGCAAATACTAAACAGAGCCATCCATAGTATAAGACGGAAGAAGGTGCCACTGGTGAAGGTTCTATGGAGAAGCCAGCAGTACGAGGAGGCGACTTGAGAGCCCGAAGCGATAATACGAGAACGGTACCCGGAGCTTTTTGAGGGTACGTCACTTTTGACCTACTTTGATCCTCTTTAAGTTTGTTATGCACTTTTACGTTCATTTCCGCACCCTAGTTAGCTCAAGTTTCGGAGACAAAACATTCTTTAAGTTTGTTATGTTGAAATGACCCTTCCCAAGGGTCATTCGAGTTTTTCCCGGAAGAATAGGGGTGTAAGTGTAATTTTAAACCCTTTGGGTTTAAGTTTGTGGGCTTTGTGAGAAAGAAGAAACTTCGCGGGAGAGATTTCATAATTTCTCTCTCTTCCCACACAACACACCCACACACACACCCCCTCACAACCCTCACCCTCTCCCTATTTAACACCACCACCTCCTCCACCTTCACTCCACCATTGCCACCGACAGCTGCCCTTCCTCTTCCTCGTCCCCTTACAACCACAAGTAGGGGAAGGAGGGGAGCTCGAGACAAAGGAGAAAGAGAGAGGGAGAAGCGTAGGCGAGGGAGAGAGAAAGCGAGGAGCTCGAGAGAGAGAGAGGGTGAGGGGAGGAGCCAGAGGTACGAGGAGGAGCTCCAAGGGAGCTCGTGGAGAGGAGCTCCGCGACCTCCTGCAGCTGCTGCTCTGCGGGCGGAGAGCTGTGCGAAGAGAAGCTCACAGGGCGTACTGCGGAACCATTTTCCGCAGTATCAGATGTCTGGGACACCATCCAAACGTCTGGAGGAACCTCAGGACGTCCAAGGATGGCATCGGACGTCTGACAGAACGCAGAGTGCCAAAGTATGTGCCTGTACGCACCTACATGCACGTACATTAGTATATGTATCAAGTTTTTGAAGCAACGCATGCGTACGCAAGTATAGGACGTTGGAAAGGTGCGTGGCGCGTCCTTCGAGGTGCTCTAGGACGTCTGGACGTCTCTACAGACATCTGATAACCATCTCAGACGTCCGAGTGCAGTGACAGACGTCTGGGAAGACCCCAGGACAACCGTGAGGGGTTCGAGATGTCTGCCATCAATGTAGGAAAGCAAGGTGAGCTTCTGAGATCATTTAAGACGTCTGGGTCTAGTCCCATTATAGTTAGTATGCACATTTTTTGCTCGTTTATGGCCCAAACGGAGTCGATTTTGCACAAACGAAATATCATTGGTTTCCGTTCGAATTTCTCTACGTGTTAGTGTCACTCGTATACTATTTTGAACTCGTTTGATGTGTTTGGTCAATTGTATAGGTTTCCAGCCAATAGAGTATACGAGCCCCGCGGAGACGACGGAATCTGTGATTCGAGCCCCTATTTTACCCGTGTATCTCGGTAGAGTGGTTTTCTCAATATTGTGAATTAATTGATTAAGTGCATGCAATCTTGAAATGAATTGATTGAACCCTAGGACATGAAATGAACCCTATGACAGAATTTAGTGAATAAACATTGCTTGAGACACATGGTTTATTCTGAAATGCTTGTTAGAACTTTTAATGCTAGCAAATGAATAGTTAAATGATGTGATGCTTCTTTCAGTTATTAAATAACGAGCTACATGTAATATAGTTAAGAACCAAGTTGTGAACAACGAGATATGCATGTCGTGAAGTGAAACGAAATGAATGAAATGCATGAACCCTACGGGGAACTAGAAGAGGAACTCACGTATACGGAACAAATATCGTATATGGAAGGAAAGTGAGCTGGCCCTCGAATACACAGTACCGAGAAGTGCAACTGTCCTTTCTGTATAGAAAGTGAGCTGGTCCTTGTGTACGTGGTACCGAGGAGAGCTACCGTCACTTTAGTGTAAAGAAGAGCTAGCCGCCTTTAGGTTAAGACCCGGGGTTAGGAATAGCCCCCTACACCGACTCTTGTTACTTTAGTGTATGAGGGAGCTAGCCACCCCATGGGGCCCGGGGTTAGGACTGGCCATCCTACACCGACTCTTGTTAGGTCCACTAGGAAAATCAGGATAGTTGAGCGAGGGTATGCAAACTTCTGAGGGGTGAGACCCATGTTCTGAGAGGACAAGGCCCTGTTCTGTTCTATACTGTACGTTTGAGCATATTTGCTAGCGAAAACGACTGACCGCGTGCCAGTGTGGGGTAGCTACCCGTGCACCTATCACTCATGCCGTAGTCACCGCTACGTCGCGACCGTGACCTCGGGGTAATAGGCCAAGTGTAAGACTACCACGGGGGCTCTCCCGACCAGGAGAGTGCCACGTGTACATCCTACATCGTGGAATAAACTGCAATCAAGATCATTCCCTTAGGAAACCATAGGATTAAGAAATGATGTGGACCCTTATTAAAATAATGGAAACAAAAATATCTAGTTAAGATAAATGGAAATGAATGATTAGTTATTTGCTTATTTCTTTTTGTTAAATTACATGTAAATGGCTTAACCACCACTCTACTCAACGTTAGCTGACCACGGATTATATAACCATGTTCAGGTCAAGGAGTTGAACAACCAGTGCCACCAGCTGTAGAGGGTATTGGGCCCAGCCGAGCCCAGCCATAGTTACTTTTCTGTTTCAGAGCTCTTTTGTAGTAGCGAGTACTTTTAGCCTATTAGTTGTCTCTGTTATATTATGCTCATGTTATATTTCTCTATATTGTGGTTGTGATGGCTATGTATGTTATAATACTCTTCCGATTGTGGCATGTAATATTTGAGACTTTTTGTTCTAATTTCCATTACTGTCTCTTATTTATTCATGTTTAGTTACATTACATGTGTGGTTGTAGTATATTTTCTACTTTTTGTTATTTCTCGTTGGACGACTGAGTCTTGGGATTAGTCGAGATGAGTCGATCTCGAGTCCTGTAGGAAGCTAGATCGGGTCGTAACAACTGAGGAGAAGAGAGGCACCGCCGCAATAAAGGGGATAGCGTAGGTGAGTTGTGGCTTAGGCAAGAGAGTAAGTCAGGTGGGGGCTTAGGGTTTTTCAAATGTGTGTGTATAAAGTAAACTACGTATACAAGTCGAGTAATCATATCAGGTTAACGGATATAGACCCAAACCTATACCCGAACCTGATCGGGTTTTTTAGATAAAACCCAAATTCAATCAAGTCAGGTTTTACCCATTCTTTTCAAGTTGGGTTGTGTCAAGTTAGGGTCAGGTTGACCAAAACTTGCATTCCTAGTTATATTCAAACTTTTTTTCCCTCCCCAATCTTGGGGCTAAAGCTTGGCCACCTCACACCTCAAAAACATAAATTGCCTCAATACAACCCACATCCTTTCAAACCTTGCTTGCCATAGACATATCTAGCTCCTCCACTTAAGGCTTACCAATGTCAACCTCCTTAACTAACACCGACCTCTATCCAGTTGGGAGACTGAAGAGGTCTTTACTTTTCCAACTTTATTTGATGATATTGGTCCTCAAGTAATGTCAGAGCCCTTGTATAACCTAGATGATCCTACTGCTTCTTCAAAAAGGTGCTAGGTCATGTGTTGAGCATCTTACGTCACACATTATGTCTCATTACAATCTTAATGTTCCATCCAAAGAGTTGGGTCTTCATGTTGATAGGCCTTATAGCATGCACGACTAAGTATTATGGGATTCATCCAGGAAGGGTAAAATGTCTGTCTACACTCTAGAGGAACATGAAAGCCCCTAGACGCAAACCCCTTATGCTAAGATAAATTTTACCATTGAATACTACTTCGATGGCTCTATTAAGAGACATGAACTATGTGCTATTGCTTGATACACCCACACCTATGAATAGGATTATTAATGCATCTTGCTGACAGAATTAACTCAATTAAAATCTTTTTCTTGGAAAGAGCTCAATTAAAATGTATAGCAGTTTTACGGATGGCCTGTCATCAACTTAATATCAATAGCCCCTTTCTTTATCAGAATCTGACTGAAGAATCATAAATCACGCAATGCTCTGCATTTTTCATCAAGGGGGAATCTAAGAAGTTTTGCAGACTTTCGAAGGTTATCTATAGACTTTAACCCAATCCAGCACATATGCATGGCCCAACAAGTTCAGCAGAGCTGTTGACTCCCAGTCACTTCACCAAGGATAGAAGACTGGTTGTTGCATGGTTATCGTCTAAGTAGATGGCACCTTGCTCCCTGGCAGACAAACATAAGTTCCGTGAAACAAAGAAACCTTTGCATTCTCAATTTGCTACTAATAATTTTGACAGGGCAGGCATTAAGGTTACAAATGACATTGAAGGAATGGTCTCCCTCCTAAGGAAATACATGCTTGACATGCTTCATGACACTAACATGTCCACCTTTCTCTGATGTGAGGACACATAGCAAAGATCTACAAAGTATGGCATTTTCTAATGCTAGGAATCACAATCCTATTGAAGGGAAAATCATCTAACTTACCACCACTTATCCAGATACCTCCTTTACCAATGGACCTGTCAGCCGCTTCATAGACAAGTCCAAGTAGGTCCACTCAGGAATCCAAATTGTTTGATACATTTGTCTCGAAATACATAATGCGATAAATGGGTCAAGGGAATGGAAAAGAATGACAAAAAATGGGGTAGTTTAGTGCCCTTGTATATGAATAAAGGAAATATGCAGAATTCTTCAAACTATAGGGGCATTGATTGATTTGCAACACAAATAGACCTTCAAAGAGGATGATTGAAATGGGATTGACGCAAGTATCTAATATGACAAGGAACTAATCATATTTTATGATTGCTAGGTCCACAACTCTTGCAATATGAATCACATAATTAAAGTATACATTGCCAAGAAGAATAACTTGCATATGGATTTACATGATTTAGATGTGGCTTGCCCCAAGGTATATCTTTGTAGAGAATTTCAAGAAAACAGAGGGTAGCTAATACTTACGATGAAATTGTTGCTTATAGGAATTATGAAAGGTTGGAGGATTACTTTGATATTACCATTGATCAGCTTCGAGCCTCATTTTTAACCCATCAAAGATGACAATGCCATATGTCAAGCTATTTTACAATTGCAAATAACATTGCCAGTGGATGAGACAAGCAATATAAGAATAGTAAATACAAAGCTCGAGTACTCAAGAGACGTGGAAGCAAAGGGATTTAGTTTCAATAAGACAATGATCAAATGCATGGTAAATAAGTTCGGTAAGACATGCCACAGAGGAAGCACAGGTCAAATTAGAAGATGTTGGTTTTTGGTACTTGGAAACTTTTTAAACAAGATGGAGATATTCATGATGTCATACAACAACAATATTCATGAAGATGTCCTCTCAGCTTTGCCCCTCTATTATCTCTCGATTTTGAGGATACCAGTTGTGGTCTTGAGGAGGATTGATGTGATACGAAAGAGATTCCTGTAGTCATCCTCTTCGAATGACACATATATCCCTCTCATAGCTTGGGAGGAGGTTTGCACACCCAAGGAGATGGGCGACCTGGGGGTCTTAGACCCACGATTGATAAACAATGCTCTGCTCACAAAGTGGATTCTTCATATGATGCCTAATGGGGCCTTAGAAGCTATTCTAGAAGCACATCCTATGTAAGTCTTATGGTGACACATCAATTAGGCTAAGAGAAGAAGCTCTAGTTGAGGAGCTTCTTTCTTTTGGCAAGGCTTGTTGAAGACATTGAGGAGGGTTAAGCCTCACTGTAGGGCAGTCCTTGGTGATAGCTCACGCTTTAAACTTTGGCACCATGCTTAGTCCCCTGTGGGGATCCTTTCGAAGGCATATCCCAAACTCGCAACACTTTCTAGATCCCCCTTGGCCTCTATGGCAGATTGTTTCTCGCACGGCTCTTGATCAGCCCCTCTACCAGCCTCGCTCTTTGAGGCACACATCATGGACCTTACTATGCTTCTTCGGACACTTCATCATCTGCAGCCATGCATGGGATGCAATGGATGGCTATGGAAGTATGGTCCTCTTACACTTCTTGGAAGAGACCCCCAATAATGACCAGGATCTTGTTTCTGACTCCAAAAAGACTTAGAGAATGCACTTGCCCTTGAAGATGAAGATCTTTGCATGCTTTTTGAGGAGACACCAGATTACTCAATCTTACAAGCGTCATTGGGCACGTAATTCTGCTGACTCCTGTCTCTTCTGCAGTAGAGGACTGAAGGACACAAAGCATCTCTTCTTTACTTGTCTCTTTGCAAGGGATTGTTGATCCACTTCGAGACTTACGCTCATTTGGTTTGACTCCAAAAACTCCTTTTGGCGGAGCCTGCAATCCCCCTTTGCTAACATGCAGTCTATCGGGAGGGCATTTACTCTCATTTAGTGCATTTGGATGGAGTAGAGCAGCATTTTTAGAGGGGAGCATTTTTCTCTTGAGGGAATTGGCCACTTATATTCATTTGATTATAACATTTGGCGCTTTTAGTCTCTCCTAATGAAATTTTGGGAGGTGAACATTCATTGTTAACCCCTCCTTCCTAGGGATGAAAGTTTCGATAAATCCAACCCGACCTAACCCAAAAAGAATGAGTAAAACTTGGCCCATTTAAATTCGCATTCAAGTATGGGTTTTATCCAAAAAACCCATCCAAATTCAGGTTCGAGTATGAATATGGGTCTATATCCAATTACTGACTAGAATACCTGATTATATATATAAAGCCCTACCCAACTATACCTAAGTCCCAACCTCAACTCAACCCCCCTCCCAACATTACAAGCAACGACGCCCTAAATCGCACTCCTTGTCTTTGAGCCCCAACTCCTCCCCACACTGCAGCAGCAACAGTGCTCCCTAGCCTCTGCCTCCCCTCGCAACCTCACTTTGGTCAGCAATTATTGTTAAGTCACAACCACGCACCACCTTCTCCTCGCAACCACGCTCTGATCGGCCCTCACCTCATTATCTCCTCCGATCAACCACATTTGCAAGTCACAACCTCACTAGCCTCCACCTTCTCCTGCTTTCGATGGTCCAACTTCGCTCACTTGCATGGAGCACAAACTAACCCACACTACGACGACACTCTCCCTCTCCTCAATCCTCACCTTCTTCTCTGGTGTGCAAGCCCCAACTCAACCAATCCATCGCCTTCACCTATGGTATGCAACCTCACTCCGATCGACCCTCGAGAGCTGTGATCTCCTCCAACCTCGCTTGCTCCCCTCCGATTGGCCAACCTTGGTTCCAACCACACTTGTTTGCAACAACCTCTCCAGGTAAAGCCATTGGCTCCTTATTGTTTTTGTTTATGGAAAAGACCTCAATGCTATGATAGTTTCAATGCCAATGTGCTTCAACCGGAATCCTAATTGTTTGTTTATGGAAAAGGCCTCAATGCTATAATGGTTTCCATGCTAATATGCTTTGTCCTAATTGTCTTTGTTTATGGAATAGGCCTCAATGACAATTATACTAGGAGTGATGATTATACTGATTATTTGTTCAATTTATTATCCTGTGATGCTTTTGATCAATATAATGTCAATTGATTGCTTGTGTGTATTTGAAAGAATGTAAGAACCATGCATGATATGATATTGCAATATCTATATTTGTATGTTCATTGCAAATAAGTAATGAATAGTGTTAAAATTTTTTTTCTTGTTTGACTATTGCAGGCTTGATTTAATTGTATGATCCATTTATAAATGGGTATCCGATGAGTAAATGGATATCCAATGAGTAGATAGGAACAGGTAGAGGTTTGAGTTTTCCTATCCGATCAATAACTGGGTAATGTATGAGTATGGATTTAGCCAAACCTGACCCGTTTGTATCCCTACTTCCCTTTTCAAAAAAAAAAAACAACCAAGCCTTCTCCCACGTTACATAAGATCCACTACATGGATTCTTTGTCTCCACTCGATCTCTTTTGAGCAATTTCTAAGCTTAAATTGAAGTAATTGAAATTATACTTAATAATTTACTTCCGACACTTCCTCACATCTCTTAACCAAGGCATTTACTGGCCTTCTCTCCAAAAGTCCAAACTATCTTAGATGTATCTCTCTCATTTTATCCTCAATCAATGCCATTCCAACCTTTCTCAGATAATCTCATTTGAAATATGATCATTCCTTGTATGACTACGCATCTATCTTAATATCTTCATTTCCGTCACAAACATCATTTCCATGTGCCTATAGTTGACAACCCAACATTCAAAATCATATAACATTATTGCTTGTATAGCATTCACTTTCTTGCATTAATTCTACGTGTAGCATCTCCATCAATTTCACCATCTTGTTAAAAAATGGATCCCAAGTATTTAAAAATATCTTTCTTCGAAATGAACTCTTCTCCAATTTTTACATCCATCTTTTCATCATTCCCTCTATCACTAAATTTACATTCTATATACTCAATCTTTGTCCTTCTTAGACGCAAGCCTTTAACTTCCAAAACTTCTCTCTAAAACTCAAGTTTTCTATTCACTCCATCTCTTGTCTTATCAACCAACACAATATCATCAACAAAAAACATACAACATGACACCACATCTTGGATATGCTTCGTCAACTCATCTATGACCAAAGTAAAGAGGTACAGGCTTAAAGTCGATTCTTGATGCAAATAAATGATGATATCAAAGTAGTCTATCAATGCATCCTTAATCCTTATACAAGCCACGACTCTATATAGTACATATCCTTTGCGAGGTTGATGTATAGAACCAATACATGTCACTTCTCCAAAATTCTTCACAAAATCTCTTGGAATAGTCATAGGCCTTTTCCAAATCAATAAAGATCATATGTAAATCCTTCTTCATAACTCTGTATATTTCCATCAGACACCTTAGGAAGTGTATTGCCTTAATAGTAGACTGGCCAAGCATAAATCCAAACCAATTTTCATTTACTACAAAAACTTACCTTAACCTTCTTTCAATCATTCTCTCCAAAAGCTTCCTCGTATGACTCATCAATTTGATACCTTTATACTTGAATAATTTTGTATATCTCCTTTGTTGTATAAAGTATCACAAAAGTTTCCCTCCATTCCTCTGGCACCCTCTTGCCTCTCTAAATAACATTAAATAATTTTATAAGTCAAGTTATATCATTTTCTCCCATCAATCTCTAAACATCTATAAGAATATCATCAAACCAAATAACCCTCCCAATTTTGATCATCTTTAAAGCATACAGTACTTCTTTCTTTTATATCCTCCAATAGCTTGCCCAATTCAAATAATCTCCTAAATTGGCTAACTCCCCTAAAATGATATCATCCTTAAATTTTCATTAAAAAGCTTGTGAAAATAATTTTTTCATCTTCTCTCTATATCCTCACTGTTGGGAATGAAAGACGTCACGTGGCAGTGCCAAGTGGCAGCATCTAAAGGGCCCATCAGGGCCAGCGACTAGAGGTCCAAAGGGACCAATTTTGGTTCTTTATTTAAATGTTAAGTTTCCTATTTTTAGTAGAATTGTTTTAGGAAAATGGTTTGGGATTTGATTTATTTTCTAGAGATAAGATCTTTCTTTGTTTAGAGATAGGATTTATTTCCTAATCTTGGGATATGTTCTCTCTATAAAAGAGAACCTTCCCCTTGTAATTTATTTTGAGCATCAATAATATTTCCTATTCTAAGGCTCCTCTCCTCTCTCCTCTTCGAACATCACCATCGCCAGCCATCACCAAGAGCAATCAGCTACCCAAGTCTGTCGGCATCCACCTCCTATCTCCCTATCCACACGTGTGGACAGCCTACTGTTGGAGCTGTTTTCCCATGCACAAAAAGCCTCCACGCTTCGGATTATGCAAATCTTGACACTCACTATCTATAAACACTCCATCCTTAATACACCTTACATGTGTAAAGTCCTTCCTTTCAAAAAAAAATGTGTAAGGTCCTTCATTTTTCACTCTCTTACTTTAGCTAGCTTAAAGATATCTTTCATATTCTTTAGAATCAAGTTTCTTGAAAAAAATGTTCCCAAACTTTTGCTTTTGCTTCACTAACTACCTTCTTTACTTCTTTCTTTGCTCTTTTGTAATTCTCCATATTCTCATCACTCTTATCTCCTTTTAACTCTAATCTCCTCTTGCACTTCCTCACTCCACCACTAGGCCTCCTTTTATCCTAGAACTCATTTAGACACACCTAATGCTACCTTTACCACATTTCCAATATAGTTTGCCATATTTATCTACAATTAGTGCTTCCATAAAGATCCCAATCCTTTGATGCATTACCTTCTCTTTGAATCTCTCTTGTTCTTTTTTAATATTCTACCATTTAATTCTCATATTCTTGAGCACCAAATTTCTCTTCTTTGACTTCATACACACATCCAACACCAAAAAATGATATTGGGTAATTAAACTCTCCTCTGGAATAATCTTGCAATCCTTATAACATAATTGATCTCTTCTTCTCCAAGCAAAGTAATCAATTTATGTTCTTGTTAAACCACTTTTGCAGGTGATCAAATGCTCTTCTTATTTTTTGAAGAAAGTATTTGCTATGAAAATATCATAAACCATTGCAAAATTAAGTAAAATCTTCCCTTCTTCATTCCTATCACAAAATTCATAATTCACATGCATTCTAGCATATACTATAAACAATCTTTTCCCACATGTCCATTTAAATCTACACCCTAAGAAAATCATCTCTTTGTAGGATTCCCCAAATTATCATTTCAAGCTCCTCCCAGAATTCTTTCTTTATTCTTTCCTCCAAACCAACTTAAGGTGCATAAACTTAAATAACATTCAAGATCTTTTCTTCTAAAACTAATTTTATCAAAATAATTTTATTGCCCATTCTTTTAACCTCAACTACGCTCTCCTTCAAATCTTTATAGATAATAATTCAAACTCCATTTTTAGCTTTCTCCTTCCTAAGTACCACAATTTGAAGCATGTCCTCTCAATTTTCTTGGCTTTGTCTCTTACCACTTAGTCTCTTAAAGGCAAAGAATTTGAATCTTTATCTTTATCATTGTATCCACAATCTTCATGAGCATAACAGTCAAAGTGCAGACATTTCAACTATCAAATCTCAACTTCTTTTGCAGTACTTTCGATGACAAGACAAGCTTCTTTACTCACATGTGTTTCTCATACAAGAATCCTTATTTTGGGCTACATCTGAGTGACGATGTAGCAGAACTAGCTTTTTTACTCACATACATTCCTCATACACAAAATAAATGCAGGGTTCTGGTAAGGGACCTTAGGATTTCTATGTCAAGAAGACTCCTTTAAGGTTAAACTCAACGAGGCTTTAGATTCTCTATTTCAAGAAGATCCACCAGAAAGCAACAATAACAACGATACAACAATCAAACCTTCCATTTCATACACATCCTAATGTTGGATTACTAATTGTAGGCATATGCAATGGTGTCGAGAAGATTCCTTTGAAGTTAAATTCAAAGAGCTTCAGATTTTCTATGTCAAGAAGATTCATTGTAAAGTCAAACCATCGATTGTAGGTATGTAATGAAGTATATTTGATATAATAAAGATGTTTAGGCAAATATATGACCATGCAAAGAGAATTTACATTTATAATAAGATTATTAAAGAAGTGACGGTTGCCCCTCCTATGAGAGAGTCACATTAAATGTAGTTTAAGCATCTAAGGAGAGTGTTAATTGATGTACTAGTTCAAAGGTGTAAGAATTTGTATTCTAAGAGTTACAAGAGCGGTTTGAGAAGGCCGAAGAAATGGAAGGAAGCCATTAATACATGATCTTACTTATTTTTTGACCCAAGTTCGGGTATGACCCAAGAGAAGGCTTAATGGAGGCAACCAATTGTCCTTGATAACAGGTTTGTTTTATTCTAAGATACAATTAGAGATGTGCATTTACCCCAACCTATTGGAGATCAACCTCAATCTACCCTCGAGATGGGTAAGTTTAATGATGCAGCCTGAGGACCATTCACAAATTCTTCAAGTACCACCATGCAAGTTTTTCATTGTTTATTAATTACGAGGGGATATCTCTGAAATTATCCATGAACCCCTTCTAAGGGATACAACTTTTGGGAAGGGATGTGTCGGAAGTTTTATGTATTTATTTTATTTTTTTCTCATCATGTAGCCCTATAAAACGGGGTGAGTAGTTATCGCGAAGACAGGAATGAATAAGCAACGGGTTGTCTTTCCTTGTAAATTTCCATCGGTATCTCTCCTTCTCACCTCTATATCTCTCTATACCTCTCACCCCAATTGTCCACTCTCACCACTGTACTTCTTTGATATCCATGAATTTTCCTTCCCTCTCACCTTGCCTCCTTTCTCCCCCACACACCCTCCTCCCCAAACAACTCACCACCACCACCAAACCCCTCCCATACAGCCTCCCCCTGACAAAACTTCCCTACCATCAAACCATCATCACCCCCACCTTTCTTGCCCAACCTCCTACCTCTACCTTTGCCTCCACCCGCTCATCCCTTCACCCCCACGAACCTCCTTGCTCGACCAATCGCCTCCACCGATCCTCCCTTCCCTAGAGCCACCTCTCGCCAACCACCACATCGACCATCCTCTCCATCAATGCCATCACCGACACATTCTGTCATGGCTTGCCACCACCGCTTACTTCCATTTATGCCACCTGTAGTCCCCCAGCCAACCTTGGCTTCAACGTCAAGTTCCTCATTGGCCTCCTCTTCATAGTAGTATTATCATCACCACCAACCCAATCAACACTACGCTACTCTGGTTCTCCATCCCATGGTTGACAACAACCACCACACTTACAGTCAAGACGACCACCACTACGCTACACCGAACCCTCATTGCGCCTTCTTCGCATGATCCACCCTCCCTGAAGCAGCCCACACCAACCAGCCCCACCCAACACCAGCTACGACTCGCAATTCCAACTCCATCACGCAACTTTATTCTAACCTGTTGGGCATGTCTTCTCGATAAGTTGTATTCAACTCCGATGTGGAATTTCCAATACTACAACTACGATAGATATACCGCGAGCACGTATCGAGTTGCCCAATATATTCTTTCCAATGTTGTAAAAATCGACCTACTTGGTTGAGTAGTCTTATGCGGTGTCCTACCAACTGAATAACCCATAGTCGGGCCTATAGTTGGCAACACCGACTACTCAGCCGAGTAGTTAATGTAGTTGGCCGAGTAGTAGGTCGATTTTTGCATAGAGGGAAAAATAGGTATATAGGTATATTATTTTTTTTAGGTCAAATAAAAAGCTTACTCAACTGCCCTCCCCTAAAAACGTTTATTTTCACCCAAGACTCCTCTTCGACCAAGCAAAAACCCTCCATCGCCAAAGCATATATTGTATTTTAAAAAAAAAAAAGGAAAGGGTAGTTATCCAAATGATAACCACCGCAGCTATATTATGAAAAGCTAGCCTTTCAACCTACATTAGGTCCAAAATACAGCAACAAAACACCAATCATAGCGACTCACTCCACATCCTAATCAAAGCAGAGATAGACTCCACAAAATTTTCTACATAAGGCCTCTGCCTCCTGAAGACGATCACATAACTCCCTAACCAGACACCCCAGAGGACCGCTAGTGGCCTAGCCCTCTCCTTTTTCGACCGGAAGACATTTTGCCCTATGTTGCCACCTCCGCCTCTAAACATGCTCCAAGACTCGTCAAAAGAAAGATAGTTCCACCATCCCGCTCCCACACGGCTCCAAATCTGTGATACAAACAAGCAAGAGAAGAAAAGGTGGCCAACATTCTCATCATCTCCTCCACACAAGGGGCATACCTTAACCTCTCCAGGAGCCCATCTTGCCCTCCACACCCTCGTCATGAGCCTTCGCCTCCTAAGCAACTACATAAAAATCTTGACCTTCAATGGGCAGGCCGCCTTCCAAACATGTCTGCAGTCTCTCACCAAATCCAAATCACCATTGGGTCCCACGCCGGACAGTCTCCGATAAGCAACCCTCACCAAGAAATCTCCTTCATCCCAAGAAAACATATCACTCCCCAACTCTGGATGGAGGCCTTCCAACTCTTCAACCTACCTCTGGAATTCCTGGATTCTCGCATCTGAAAGATTCCCTGCAAAGGACGGGCACCACCCACCTTCCTAAACCTATGCCACTGACGCCTCCCTACCTGTCGATAGAGCGAAAAGTCTCGGAAATCTTCTACAAAGTGGCCCCTAACCTATCCAATCATCCCTCCAGAACCTGAACAACTCCCCCGACCCCATCACCGGCACAAAACAATCCTACACTTTATGAGCCACCACCAATAGACCTCTCAGAAAATGCAAAGCATCCCTTGGCGAGGATAGGAGAAGGCCCCAACGCAGTGGGCCTCCATAAGAGGATTTGAACACCCTCCCCACCAAGTCTCCCCTATTCTCCAAAAAGCCCCTAATCCATTTTGCTAACAAGTTGTCATTTATTCTCCCCAAATCCCTCACCCCAAGCCCCCCTCTTCAACCGCTCACAAACCTCCTCTCACGCTACCAACTTAGAACCAGGCCCATTCGACCCATGGTTGGACCAGAAAAAATTCCTCATTAATCCCAACATTCTTTTAACTACCTGCTAGGGCATCTTCAGGACATAAATGAAAAACGACGGCATCGCAGCTAGAACCGCCTTGAGCAAAACCAGCCTCCCTCCCCTCAACAGCAACCTAGACGCCCATCCTGCCAACCTCCCTTCCAGTCTCCGCATCAAGGAGGCCCAATCCTACACCAAGATCCTTCCGTCCATCAACGGAAGGCCCAAATACTTAATAGGCAATTTCTCCTGCTCTGTGCCAAAGACACAAACTGCACACCCTTGCCTCTGCCTCCGTCATGCTGAAGAGAACAAAACTCGACTTGGACAGATTAATCCGTAGCTCGGAAGCCTCACCAAATAATACAAGCAAGATCCGCATCCTCCTAGCTTCCACCTCCATGTTTTAAATAAAGGTATATTGTAATACATTTAATTCAAACATATATTAATTCTTGATTTATGTTGCTCTATCATTGGCAATGTATTTGTACTGGTTTATACATTGGTTTAATTATTAAATTTGTAATGAATTTGATATTATTTGTACTTTGTAGCTTATTTTATAACTCTGAACTTGAATATGTTTACTTCTATGCAATGATATATTTTACTTCTTGATATATGTGTCTATACATACATATATACATACGTACATATATATATATAAAATGCCCGCCCAAGTACTCCCTAACTACTCCCCCACATACCATATACTCCTTAGTCAGTGGCCTGACCAACTGAATATCGACTACCGACTTTTACAACATTGATTCTTTCCCCCTTTTAAATAGCCTCTGGTTTGGCCAATTGTGACATTTTAACAATAAAGCGGTGAGTTGGATTTTCATGCACCAATTGGCTTTGTTAGAATTTAGGAAAATAATTAGGATAAGTTTGTTAGAAATCTCTTTTATCCCTTTCCATTATAGCTATTTTTAGATTTGGTTGTTGTGTTGGCCCTCTATATATAAAGGGACCCACCCTTCATTTACTTTGTGAGAACAATAATAATACTTCCCAATTTTCATCTCAACATCGTATCAAAGTAGCGATCCTAGACCAATGTTCCGTATCTACTTAATTCTTGTCCTTTTTTTTCTTCCACCACAAGAAAATAAAAAAAAAAGACAGAGAAAGAGGGCCTACCGCTGCCCCTCTCCATGTGTGCACAACCTCTTTGCACACGCATGGGGAAGGGGGGCACCGTCACCAGCTAAAAACTGATCAGCAACCTCTCCTCTAAACAAGCAGTGATCCAACAACCACCCAATGTAGTTGAGGCCGCTACTACTACTACTTCTGATCATGCCACTTCTTCTCGAGCCCCTAATCCTACTACTACTAACACATTTTATGCAGATGAGGATGAGTAGTGAGGGAACTGATTAACCCTCTCAACATCTACTGGCTACTACTACTGCTACAGCCTCATTCTACTACCTGATGCTGCTACTTCTATTACAACATCATGTCTCCTATCTACTACTCTAGCTACAGCCCTATTACTACCGATTACGATTGTTGCTACTGCTACAATCCTCTCCAGCTTACTGCTACTACTACCACCGATTGCGATTACTACTTCTGCTACAATCCCCTCCAATTTACTACTACTAGTATGCTACTACCACCAATTGCAACTGCTACTTCTACTATAGTCCTCTCTGATTTTCTACTGCTTCTACCACATGACTATTGTTGCTTCTTCTCTTCTACGATTGTTACTTCTGTTACGACCGCCATCTACTCTTCAACTCTCTACATTTGGGGGAGTTTTGTCTTGTTGTAATTCCTTCAAGTTAAACATTAAACGCTCTAACTTGAGAGAGAATGTTAAATTTTAGAAAAATAATTAGAATAAGTTTGTCAGAAAACTCTTTTATTCCTTTCCATTATTATTTTTTTAATATTTACTATTTTTAGATTTGGTTATTGGTCATGACGATGAAATAGTAGGTATGCATTTCATGGCCATGCCGTGGAAATGCCCGTTTTTCTATGGTAAATTTCGACGATTTCGACGGCCCAAAAAAATGACATTTCAAGGCACGCTGAGGACATACCTATGCATGCTGACAGAAATGACAGAAATAATTAAAATTTAAAAGATAAGCAAATCAAGATGTTAAAAACATATTTACAATTGTATATAACAAAAAATAATCGTTATTTAAGCCTATATGACAACGTATGTGTGTGGCGTGGAAATGCCCGTTTTTCGATGGCAAATTTCTACGATTTCGACAGCCCAAAAAAATGACATTTCGAAGCACGCTGAAGGCATGCCGATGTATGCCGACAGAAATGATAGAAATGATTAAAATTTGAAAGACAAGTAAATCAAGATTTTAGAAACATATTTACAGATGTAAATAACAAAAAATAATTGTTATTTAAGCCAACGTGTGTGTGTGCATGCGTGTGTGTGTCCTCCCTTACCTAAAAAATTTCATTTTCACCCTCCTGTCGCTCCAATTCCCAGCGTAGGTTTTTTCCCACCCAGCAAACGAACGGCATGCCGGTGATTTCATCGGCAACTGTCGGCATGCCGACGATCACCACCTTTGTGTCGGCATGACCCTGGTTTATTGGCCCTTTAAATCACTGGTTGTATTGGGCCTTTATATATAAACCTACCAACACCCTTCATTTGTTTTGTGAGATCAATAATAATACTTTCCAATTTCCATCTTTACAGACTTAAATAAGTTGTCATTACTTGCTTCCTGCAATGTTTGCCTATGTTTGGTTTATCCCATTATTCGATGCTTATCGAGACATTTTCCAGTAGCACGCGATATTTCTATTCTGAATTACAACATTTCACATCTGCCACTGATACACTCTGTTAGAATAAAAATTCTTTTCAGTTAAGTTACAAATGATATTTTCTCATTACCAATCGGAATTGGTTATTTTCGCAACCTATATTGCATTATTTTACCTACTCTATTTATTATCTAAAAGTGCATGTATTGGATCAAAATTGGATTCCCATCAAGTCTAGGTCTTAAGTTGAGAGGTACCTTAAACTTCTTTACCAATTATGTTGGAGAATGTGCGGTTGGCTTAGTACCACATCGTGACATGTGGAGTGTTGGACTGTGTAGTGACATATAAATAGATATGTATCTCCCACTTATTTCTTTGAGAAGATCAACATAGATACTCACCCTATCGGGGTCTTCTTCCGTGGTTTTTTCTCCGTTCTTCGTGAGGTTTCCACGTAAACCCAAACGTTTCTTATTGTTTATTTTGATATCTTCTTACATTTTCGTTGTTTTATATTATTCAACTTGGTATTAGAGCAGTTTGATTCATGGATTCATCTTATCATCATATTCATCATTATTTTTTGGAGTTTCAATTCCTTTTTTCATCCAAAGGAGTTGAAGGTAGCAAAGACCAGATCATAGAAGATGATGCTACAGGCGAGTAGAAAGAGAAGACAGAGGAGGTGATGGTGATGGCATAAGCCACAGTGGTGCTTGGAAGCACTGTTGTTGTTGTTGCTGTTGTTGTTGTTGTTGTGTCGCTCTTCGGAGGAAGAAGAGGTGTCGTAGCTGATGCCAGCGATCGCGAGGAGCTGCGTAGTAAATAAGGCAAAGGAGGCAATGGCAAGACCTTTGTTGAGGGCAGTGCTGTCAAAGGCGAGAGGCGCTAAAAGGCAAGGGGGGTCCAGAACGCCCGAGACGCTAAGTGCTCGCTTAAGCATTCACTAAGACAAATGAGGTGTTAATTTATTTATTTATTTGAAATATATATATATATATTATCAATAAATTAGATGCTCTTATAATCTCATGCATGGATCCATCAGCAAATATAATAATAAAAAATATGAAACAAAAGTTAAAATTGCTAAATAAAAAGTACTTTGTATAAACAAAAACACAAATCCAACAATGAAATTCATGGATAAAAAGTACATGTCCAAACAAAAGTCATACCAAAAATTATAGAAAGCACATAACTAAGACTTTAAACGTAAATTCTAGCATGACCAACCACCATATTACCAAGTTCACAAGCAAAAAAACATAAACCCAAGCATAATCAAAAGTTTTAGAGAATCCAATGCCACAAACTATAGAAAGTTGTGGTTGGCTAATTACCAACAACTCACATTTAATCTATTTACCCATCACATCAATGTCAACATATATTAAAATATACCCACTTCAATATAATATATACATTAAAATATATTTACACTATCATATCAATTTACTCACATCTATATTTTAATAATAAATAAATACTCATAAATATCACATCAATATCATCGATGATTTTATCTTTATAATATTTTATCTTAAAATAATTCTGATTTACAGTCAAACCAATGGATGGATGAAAGGTTAGATTTTACTACTACATGTTAACCTAAAGACCAATAAACAGAGATTTCCTACCAATTTTAGATGTGAAAGGCGATGTGCAGACATAACAAGGGGTAAGTAGTGAAACCCCCCACCCTCCGTCATCCCCCACTTCCCTCTGGCTCCTCTCCAAGAAGCAGCAGCAACAACAACAATAATCGCCAACCGAGAGCCACAAGTCAAAACCACCGAAGCATCGATTAACTCAATCGAAATCCTCTTTGCAGTGTTGCGCTCCCGTGATCGGAGCCTAACTCCACCACTCTCAATGAGTATGATTCACGTGGGATCGATGTGGTCATTGCTGATCTCGAGGATAGGCGAAGATGTGAGCGGAGCGGAGCGGTTCTCACAACCCCGAGGTTAGTGGAATCATGTATTTAGGTTAAAGAATCGGGTATTTAGGTTAGTGGAATCAAGTCTTTTACCTCAAGCGCTCGCCCTAGCGCCTAGAGCCTAGACCTTAGGCACTCTCCTAGGCATCGCCCAAGGCAAAATGCCTCGCCTAATGGTTGTCAAGGTGCTAGGGCCTCGCCTCAGGTAAGTGCCTACACGCGCCTAGGCGAGTGCCTTGACAGCACTGGTTAAGGGTATCAATCTTCGGCAACGAGCGCAGTTGAGAGGTTATGGCGACGAAGATGGCGATGAAGATGGCAGTTACGCAACAGCGATGGCTACAGCTATTGAGGAGAACCCTAAGTGGCACTCAACGAGTCCATGCAGCACTATTGCATGGTTATTGGAACAAGGAGCAAGAGATCTCTGGCGGTTGCAAGATTGGAGGGGGAGAGATTAGCAACAACACGATCACTGGTGACATTTGAGGATTGGGTTCATTTGAAACCTAACGAGGGTATTTTGCATTCTTATACTCTTTTTTTTTTGCATGATAGCTGGGTTACATTGTTCGGAGAGAAGGAAAATATCAGAAGAAGAAGAAAAACGAAATAAGAAAAGAAGAAAAAAAAACAAATAAGAAAAAAATATATATCAAAAACAAGAGAAAAAATGATTTAAATTTTAAAAAAAGGATGAGAAGCTCTTTTCTTCGTGATATTTCTTTCTTCTCGTTGTATTCATCTCCCATACAAGTATGGAAGAAAGGAGTGTGGATACTACTATAGTCATCCTTCATTTGAGAATCCCTTTGTTGTAGATCACCACATAAGAAACTACAACTCTAAGAAGTCCAGAGTTTTGAGGTCTCTAGAAAGGACGATCTAGTTTCAAGGTCCTTAGAGGAAGGATCATATCAGGTTTTTATGTAGAAAATCCAATTTCGTAGTCTCCAGAGAGGAAATCTAATTTCGAGGTCCTCAGAGAAAGACTCATATGGCATATCAAGGATACTAAATGGGGAGCCACCAGCACTAATTGAAGTCTCCAAATGAGAGGCCCTTGTTAGAGCCAGAGACAACAGTTCGTCCATCAACTCCGAACCTCGCTGATGTGTTGTCATCAGTTCACCCAGCTACAAGCTAGAATTAGTTGAGAGAGCTGTGTTCTGTTGTGTAAAGTGGGAATTCATTGTTGTACAAACTGAGCATTTCATGCTCAAGCTTGAAAGGGAGTGTTGGAGAATGTATGGTTGATTTAGTACTACATCGTAAGATGTGGAGTGTTATATGTAGTAGTCTATAAATAGACACGTACCGCCCACTTATTTTTTTGAGAAAATCAATACATATACTCGCCCTATTGGGGCCTTCTCCCATGATTTTTTTCATCGCTCTTCGTGAGTGATGTTTCCACATAAACCTAAGTATTTCTTACTATTTATTTTGATATCTTGTTACATTTCCACTATTTCATATTATTCAACTAATTATGATTAAACATTTAATTATAACTTTAAGCAGGATAAGGGAATAAAGTAAGCTAGTCTTACCCCATCAGGCTTGAAAACCTTCCATGGTTGCAACGAAATTTCCACCACAAGATCAACATTTTCCGATCTTTCACGAAAGGAGGGGTGCCTTTGGCATAGTTCTTGATAACTCTGGCATAACAAACATGGTCACACGTTGGAATCATAAAACATCATGGGCTTACCATCAAAGGAACTATCATTACCAAGGAAGAAGAATATGACCACGAAAGCAAAGACTCTAACAACTTTAAGCATATTTTCTCGAAGAACGAACAAGCAACGTTAATTTACTTGCATCTGTCTAAACATGCCTTCATGTACCTCCCGGCTTGCCTCATGAGCCAAACTGGAGGCCTTTCAACTTTCTCTCCTTTAACAGCCCTTAGGAGCACTGGCGTATCCACGGCGGCTACTCTGGGCTCACTAACAAATTCTGCACCTAAAATGGCGTTACAATACATATCTAGTAATATAATCACCCTCGAATA
This sequence comes from Thalassia testudinum, assembly GCA_037157565.1. Taxonomy (NCBI): domain Eukaryota; kingdom Viridiplantae; phylum Streptophyta; class Magnoliopsida; order Alismatales; family Hydrocharitaceae; genus Thalassia; species Thalassia testudinum. The sequence continues at coordinate 59,528,029 of JAZHRO010000013.1, read as the reverse complement.
TAAATAAAAGGGACAGGAAGTCAAAAATTAAATCACCACTCCCTCTTTTACTGGAAACAAAGAAAAAAAAAAGACAATTCTAGTAATTAATCAAAGACCAAGTTGGTTTTGACGAACATAAACAGCATAATTTAATCGGGTAAAATAGATCTTCCACCATGCAACTGCAAGCTAATACGGGGAATCCCTAATTTTTTACGGCAGGAGAAAGGGAAAGGTTACCGCCGACGACGCATCGGACTCTGACCGACGATCTCGGTCGAGGTCGCGGCTTCGACGCCACGATCGAAGGCGACGTTAGAGAGAAGGAGCTGTGCAATGAGGACATTTCTCTCGCTCTTCTATTTGTCCTTCTCCGCCTTCTCCGTCGTCTGGGATGAGGCGAGCGGTGTCAGTGAGCTTCACTTCGACCCCCACCGTAAGGCCGCGAGGAAGAGAAGAGGCCTCAGTGTTGTTGTTATTTGCCTGAATGGCAAAGGGATAATAAGAAATCTGGAATGGGAAGAGTGCCGGGTGAGTGAGGACCCGGCGAGATTCCGGATAACATCATCCACTGTGTCCCCAAGCATTGGGCTCGAAGCGAAATTCCTCGCGGGAAGCGCGCACGTCATTCATCAAGCTGCCCGGAGGGCTTGGACATGCCGTGGAAACTTCTCGTTGGAAGTGGATTTGATTTAGGTCCCTTTCAGTGGAGTTAAAAGGAAGTTTTTGTCTCATCTATAATTTTTTATTATTTTAACATAAATTTTTTTATAATTAATTTTTATTATTTCAACCAAATCACAATAATATTTATATTCATTTTTAATATTAAAAAATACTCACTACACCTTTTACTTTCACTTTTAATATTAAACACATATCCATTAATATTCTTCACTCTCACTTATGTTATAAAATAAATATCCACTAATATAACATCATTACACCAATCATTTTAATTCACTATTAATCATTCCCTTATTTTACCACCCAAATAAATACATATCCACACTTAATTTATTTTAACATATCCCTACAATATTTTATCCACCCTTCAAATGAAACCTTAAAGTAATAGTTTACTCAAGCTTGAGTAAATTTGACAGATTTATTATATAATAATGTAGACAACATCTCGGTTGTTTAGATACGAAGGAAGCATCCATTGGATAATTTTATTATGTGAATGTCAAATAACACTGACTTATGTTAATCAATACAAAAATCTTATAAGAAAAAATAAATATTTAACAACATGTAAAAGATATAACATATATTTGAGAATAGCAAACGTCTTATCCAATTGCAACTTATTTATTGTTACATTTATCTAAAAACATAATTTGTACATATTTTAATTTATTTTTTACCTCGTCATAGAATTCACAAATCTACTCATTACTGTCCAACAAAATGAGATTAAGAAGACCACAAGCCATATAGCACACAATAAATAACACAGTACTCACCCTTTATTACTGTATTTAGCTGATAAGGGTCACTCCTCTACTCCACACATATGCATATTGGGTACATGCTGATATATATATGTTGTAAGAATTAGTCAAGAATGGTTCCAATTAAGTAAGTGATGGCTTTCAATACTCTCCTTCAACATCATCTTTTATTATTACAAATTGTACGTAAAACATTTCAAACTTTAAAAAAGATGACCCTTTGATAAATAGGTGCAACTTGTTCTTATGTTACTACTTGCTTCATTTACATCTCTTCTTATACCACTTTCTTTTTTATGGAAGGGATATAGAACCTCCATGTTTTGCATTTTTACATTGAAATCGGATTTTTTGCTAGGCAAGTTGTAGTTTGATGATTACAATAGAGTGCCATCACATTATCAACAGTTGTTTTACCCACTCATCCTCTTGAGTTGCGATAGCTACCACTTTATACTCTATTTCAATTGTTGACAATGAGATTGTTGGTTATCTTTTACTAAACCATTATCTTTAATCAAAAACTAAATATGTTAGCCATAAATATTCATATCCCATTATTTCTAACATAATTCGGATCATAATAACTAGCTAACTTGTACCATTCATTTCTCTTGACATGCCTTGTTGTACATTATATAACCTCTAGATATGGCTTTCTTGGATTTTGCATATATCTACTTACAATACCAATAGTGAAGGATATATATAATCTTATCATGATCCAGTAGACTGAATAGTTAACCATACATTATTGGATCTTACAATTCTTTACTTTCTTCTAAACATAATTTAACATTTGCTTCCATTGAATTGAAGTCAATATGGATTTGTAATGAGAAATGTCATATCTTGTAGAAGGTAATCTACATACTTCTTTTGATGTAGAAAGATACCTTCACTAGCGTACTTCACCTTGAGATAAGTTGATATCATCCATGAGCACAATGTTATTGGAGAAAAATATGCCACACATTGCCTCATCTTGGATCTACTTTATCAACACATTCATGTTCAAATTATTGCTTAATGCAAATCAATGTTAATTTCAAAGTAATCTATCAATCACTTTTAATCCCTACACAAGGTACAATTTCATGACACATCCTTTATGAGGTTGACATACAAAATTGACATATCCTCTTTTTTAAAATTTTCCATAATAGTTCTTGGGACATAATCTTTAGTTTGTAGAGGTATAGATGTAATAACAAAATATTAGGAGGTATGATTGTAATTAGATATGTTTCTAAGAGTATGGATGTAAAAAGTCTTAATTATTTACATTGAGATGATAAAAGAGACAAGGTGTGGTTACAATAAGGTTGCATATGAGTAGAGTTCTATCCTCATCTAATTCAACCCAACTCCATTGGGTTACGTTGGCTCCAATTAGGAAGCTAAGAGCTTAGAGGGAAAAAATTTTGGTTGGGCTGATTGAAGAAGTAAAACTTGATTCACCCGAATTTGGAATCCATGGATATTACCTAAATTGCTACTTTTCAAAAATAAATTGGTATAACATATCTTAAAAACTTAAATGTTTACCATTACTAAAATTAAATAATGTTTTATCTCTGGCATGCTCAACCATTAGGCCCATTCCAATCAAAAGCCTTCTACACATAAATATCTCATTGACCAATTTTCCATCATTTATTTCCAACTCTGCCGACCTGCCCAATCATGGAGTCCCATTTATCAATCTTTTGAGAGCAAAAAAGGAAAATATTTAGGAAACAATCTAATAGCTTGACTAAATAGCAACTCAATCTTATCCCACCTAACAACCTATTTTTACATGTTTGATTTGGATAGGTTAGATACGAGGAAGTTTTGTTTGGTTGGGAAATTCCTATGGAGATTCATTTTCAACGACTTAGGACCATTGGAAGGGCAGTTGCGTGAATGGACAACATAATTATGTGATCACGTGTAGAAAAAACAACGCCTAAAGAAAGGAGGGTCTAAAGGTCCTACCGATCAACACCATCTTTGACACTAATCGTATCAACCTCTACCAGTTAGACAAGTGATAGGATCCTTCTTTTGAGTCAAGAAGGTACGAAGCCTTGTTGCTGATCGCAAACTTCTATTGCATCAAAAAGTAAATCCATCTGAGTTTATTCAAGACTCACTCTTTTCAACCCTCTTATCCTCTTACCCCCTGTTTCCAACCTCTAATCATCAATGAAAAGCAACATTTCGACTTTCACCTATAGAGGTCCTGAAACCAAGATTGGATGTAGGAAGGACCTGGATCCTTTATCCAATTAGCAGATGGGAAAGGTACCTCACTATATTATATTACCAGGTTCAATTGTACTTGAACTGGTTTCTGCTCCTTCCCCTTAGTGAATGGGCAATAGTGCTGACCAAATAAGGAGATGGAAGTGCTAGCAGTCTTTTGCATTCTGTTTCTATACCTTGCATCATTTTGTAAGGATAAATCATGTGCTTTAACTGCCTCAACCATCCACTAATCCTGTTCTCATATAGACCCTAGTGGTCATTTCACCATCTGCCGTGTGCAGTGTAAGAATTTTCCTAAATATGCTAATTCCCAGATCCCCTTGGAAGTAGAGTAATAGATCTCTCATCACCAAAGTGTGAAACCAAAAGAAATGAATTTGCGATTGGCATTATAAAAAGCTACAAATTAATGCAAATAATTTACCCACTGAAACCAAAGAAAAAACCAGCAAATGAATAAGAGAACAAAAACCAAAAGGTGCCAAGACTGGCTGCGATACAAAGGTGAGGCAATGGGGCAAAGTGGACATATTAAAACATAAGGCAGCATCCTTGCATCATCACATAGATAATCGTGGTGAAGATCACTCGGGGTTGTGCAATAACCAAGGATTCATTTAATCCTCTCTTTCCTGAGCCTTTCCAGTTCCCTGACCATTTGCCAACTTTCAATTAAAAGGCTTGTATGGCCATAGCTCCCAGACATCAGCTGTCCCATTGTCAGTAACCTGGAGGAGACAATTGTGGTCTTAATCAAGCAGGCAAAAATATAAACCATGTAAATCTGAAGATTTGCCATAAAAAAATAAGTAACCTGCTGAGATCTTCACTTCTTAAACTCTGATCCTCTTGCCTCGCAGCAACTAAATCATCTTCCAGCACCTGCAGGTCAAAAAGATGATAGATTTAAAAGAATAATTCAATTTATCATGCAGCAACAACTATTCATTCTACCCACTTATCATTGCTTGAACTAAACAAACTATTACAGGGTCGTCGAGATTTTACCTTTTGCATGTCGGGATCTATAGAATGTGTGAGAGATCTTAGAGTTGCAAAGTACCACCTCCACGCTTGCAGCTCCTCAGAGGTTGGGTTTGCATTTGTGACTGAAGTTGGCTGAAATGGTACAACCAGATCTGCAGGTAAAATGTTGGACTTCCCCTCTGATAGAACTAATAGCTGGACATCTGCAGGCATTTCTAGCTTGTAATACTCGAAGTCATATTCAACCTGCATTGCAGCTTATTCAGCATCAAGACTTGACTCTTGCTAGATAATCTATACTCAATTTACCAAGTGTAACAGTAAAAAATGTGATGATTGATTTGAAATTGCTAGGCCAGTAATATAGCCATCCTACTAGGTTGTTAGGTTGGTCACATTAAACATTTCTCATCATAATATCCTGCAAAAATGAAGCAAGCTACCAATGATTCCAACAGTGACTATCCGTGAACCACAATGGAGGACCTTAAAGCAATAACAAGTTGCAATTATTGGCAAGGTCATTTTTAACATTCCTTCAGAATGCATTCTGTCCACTAAAGTCATTTGGCGTGTAAAAGGAAAGGAAGTCCTCCAAGTGCTTGCTTAGGTGAGGTATCAAGGATAACAAAAAAGTTTGTGCAGGAAAACAAGAAAAGGCCAGTTTATTATATTTCACTAGGAGCTTCATTGCAAGAGAGAGATCTGGAAACCCCTCCTGGGAGAATATTGGGTAAAGGAGGAAGAGATTGGTACTGTTAACTATTAGACTAACATTGGATATGGCATTTTGTTGAATTCTATGTAGTGACATATCTCCTGCAAGGTTGAATCTCATACAGTTCTCTGCTTTCTTCTACCAAACTTACAACTTCATGGAACTTAGCTATTCCCCCATCCCTTATCATGCCACACAAATGTGCATGAAGCCCTTTTCCCTGTAATCTAGCTGCATTTTGCCCAGTGTGCCTGAGAAAGAAAAAAAGATTAAGCCCTAACCATTTGCCACTCCATCAGATGTTTGAGTAGCCTCACATTCTCAACCCCTGTAGAGTTGAGAGTTCCAGCATTCATGCATGTCTCATCAATCATCAGATGTGTGCCAGTGGCAAGTTGCAAGACACCTGATATCATCCTGAGGATAATAAAAAAAGGGGGTGAGAGATATATGTAATATTATGGATAGCCTAATTATTTTCTTGATTCAAACATCAACAGATAACGGTATTGCTGAGTCAATATCATTTCCTTATGTTGTGTAATACAAACATAAACAATCAACAACTGGCTTTCCTGCTGATTAGAAACATAGATGCAGTACTTTTTTTTGAAAGAAAGATAGACATAGTACTATTTGGTATCCATCAGACAGTGAACCAGAAAATGCAATTTATTGGTATAGAATGCACAAGCACACCTTCCCATTTGATTATCCTTTCGTGGCTGTAGTGTAGATGTATTCAGATACTCCACTGTGAGAGGAATAGATTGCGAAAATGGAAGAATACTCTTTAGAAGCTCAGCGAGCTGGTTCCCAAAAATCGAAGCACTCTCTCTGGTCAAGCCCATGAGGTTGAGCGATAATTTTCCCACAGCAATGACATCAACCCTGGCATGAATCTGTGATGAAATGTTTTAGTTAGAAACAGCCATGTGCCAAAAGAACTTAAAAAATGAAAAAACAGCCATGTGAATGAGGTATGGCCATCTATTTTCATTTAACTTGGGTCCATAGAAACTGGAAGTAAAATTACAAGATTTTTGATAAATTAACCCAGTTGAACCAAAACTGACTTACCCAAGAAAGAAGGTGCAGCAAGACAAAATTAGCTGCAATACTGTCATTTCCCAGAACTGCTGTAAGATGCTGGAGGAAGGACTCTCTGACCTCTCTGATAACATTAGGTACTAGCTGCTATCATCAAAGAATAAACACATAAATCAATAAAAACAAAATGACAAATTAGGACGTAATTGCGACTCTTGCAGTCAATATTGTGCTTATAACTAATACAACCTTTTTGCTCTTCATACCTAGATTTCTAACAAGAATTCATTAATGAGCTTGAGAGATTAAAAACATGTGTAGTTTTGGTCCGAAACAACAGCGATTCCAATTCCATTGATACCTGATTATAAAAGGAATTAATTTAGCTAATCCAATCAAGTAAACTATTTGTTGCGATCTCAAGGATGCTACACTTGTAGTTCTTGTACATGGGTGCCCCTGCCTAATGTGAGTTATATTCAAGTGAGCAGCTATTGAATAATCACCTCGGCAGTGTATAACCCAGAAAGGAAGTCTTGAAATCCCAGCTTCCGGTGTATTAGGCAATGAAGGCGTGGTACCTAGAGGAAAACAGCTTGATGAAATATGCTAATCACGGATCAAAAAAACCATGCTAAGGGCCAAAGACGACCAAAGAGAACTGCAATCATAAAAAATAATAATGCCTAAAACTTCACATTGTTTATGATAGGGAATGGTGTCAAGCAAAAGTACTCAAGCATTGAATTGTTACTTACCCTGGAAGACATTTTATTTTTGAAGCAAAAAAGCAATTCATTTAGCATTTAGACATAGAGAATCAGGCATAAGCAGGGCCACACCTGACTGGGGGGTAGATGAACTGTGGCATCTTCCATTAGGTCGAAGGAAAGATCATCAGAATTATTAACTGCAAGTTCTGGATCAAAAGTATAGACACCAATGAATTCAATGACCTCATTCAGCTTTAAATATCCCTCAGATGCATCGTAAACCTGCAACAAGGAAAACGTGATAGATGTCACATATGTGGAGCTCTGAAAATAAACTAAGGATCCATGAATATGTGCAAGAATGGGCAATATCTCATAACTTGATGATATTCTTACCCAAGGTATTAAAGAGGCAAAGAGAACAATTTATACCTTAACTAAACAGCCATTTAGATTTGCAGCAAAACCATTTGATTTTGTTCGACTCTCTAGAGCCGTAAGTTCCTCCTCAAGTTGGGACACTGCATCATCTTTCTGCAGAAAAGCAATGGTAATTTGTTGTATTTTTGTACCATTGTCAGTGATTAAAAAAAAAGGCCGCAAAAACCCCTTGTATCAAAATCTGTGCCTGCTTTGAACAGTTTCTTTGTTCTAAAGATCAAAAAAGCCTATGACATCTTGTTACCACGAAAAGTTTCCAAAACAAACATCGTCAAACATCAACAACAACCACTGTAAACAGCAACAGGTACTTTTCTCGGTGAGGAACAACCAAAACCACGATTTTTTATGAGATTCTACCCAGTATATTATCTGGACTAAGATAAATCTTCCCACTGGATCCCAAAAAAAAGTGTGTTGCACTTAAAGTGAGTAAGATATATGAATTATGATAATGGTCGACCCCTGTAATACATATATACAGACATTTATCATGTGCGTATGTGTGTGTGATCTCAATTACCACACCTGTCTCTTCGAACTAGACGGTGAATCTTGTTCTTCACCATCAAGCATCTGAAATTAACGAGCAAAAGTAAAGTAAGCATATGAATAAAAATGTTCGATCAAAACAAAAATATAGAGAAAAGGAGAAAGATAGGATTTTTGCTGGTGTATCACATTAAAGTCCATTGCACCAGTGTCATCATCCCTCCTGCGCTTTTCACCCTGTCCAGGCATACATTTCTTGGGAGTTTCCCTCGAGTTACACGACTGCTCCATTGTCCATGAATTTTGTCCAGGGACCTACAAAAGAAGGCAATTCATAAGATTCTGTTTTCCCGAGAGAGATTAGTGATCTAATTATGAGGAGGGCATAGCATAGAAGAAGCTCACAGGAGCACAATACAACAGCCGCCGTTCCCACAGACGTGCCTGCGATGCTGAGGTCATTGGAAACATTGGGACATCCATGAACTTATTCGTCCTCCAAGTCGAATCATCCTAAAAGCATCAAACACCTTATGTAATCGGACAAGCCACAGCTAATTGATGGAATTGTTTAAAATGTGATTTATATGTAAAAAAACCTTGAAGGCTCCAATGTACATCTCGTTGCCAAACATGTCCTGGACCATTCCCCGGAAGCGCACGAGGGTGTTGGGCCGGATCCATCGACGACTATCCCGATCGAGGAAAGGGACCTGTTGATGTGCTGGTCAGTTATGGAAGTGGGTAGCTTCGAAATCTATCGAGAGCTTGATGGATGGTTTATATATCGTAAGGGTTGTAAATTTTATTTTGATGCATATAGGGAAATCCGTGTTGGTTTTTCTCCTGTCTCGGTTTTCGAGTGGGATGGGAGGGTCAGTTTCGCAAAGCTTAGCGGGCATGGAACCAAATAGAGAGCACTCTGTGGGAATCATTCAAAGGCCATGGCATATTATTGTGAAATTGATGGTAAGGCGGTGATGTTCATTGGGTGGTACCTGAGAGAGGCCGTGCTGGTGGAAGAGGAAGTTGTGGAAGAGGTCGAGGGCACCCCAGTCCTTGCGGTCGAAGGCCGAGGGGTCAAAGTCCCCGGCGGCAGCGGCCACCGCCTTGTCGAAGGTCAGCCGGACGGCGCCCAGCGGGTTCTCAAGGTAGTCGCACGCCACACCTCCCATCTCTCTCTCTCTCTCTCTCTCTAACACCTGGTGACGCCGGTAAAGTGTTGTGGGTGGGGGAAAATGGAGGCGGCGTTTCCCGCCAAATCGGCTTCCCGCCCTTTTGCTCCCGCGAAATGAGATGAAGGGGGTGCCGCCGTAGTCCGTACGTGGGCCCTATAGAATTCGTGGGACTCCTGTTGTTCCACGCCAAACAGGGTGTATTTTCTACTTTTTCCGAGTCAAGTAACTATCTTATTTCATTCATTCCAATTTTATTTATAAGAAAATTAAAAATTAATGTATGATATGATTTAAATTTAAAATTAACACTTATCCTATAAAAAAATATTTATAATTAAAATTAATATTTAAATATATGTGATCACACATAACACTCATATGTAGTTTAAACATAAAAAATGTTGTGTAACATACAAACATTGATGTGCTCTTACCATGACTAAATAATTAAATTATTGTTGTATGTAATTCATAACGAGACGAATCAAATGATGAAGAAAATATAAAAAATAATCAAACCACATATAGTGATGCGTTGGATGTTAGATCCATAGAGAGGTGAAATAAAACTTGAATTTCATTAAATAAATCTGAACTTAATATTTTCCAATCATTCACATCAAACATGAAATTTAAAGCAATTAAACTAATTAAACTACAATTATCAAATGCAAAGGAAATGAATAAGAAATCCTTACAATCTTGTGCAGCATCATGTGTCATGTGCACGCAACCGCGTGAAAAATGAAACTCACATGTGTGGCTGTTAATGGAGGCTGACCGTGCGCACTTACTCATTCTTCATGCTCTATCATGGCAAGGAGAGGGTGGTTGTGATTACACATAGTGAGGTGGAGGCCACCTGGAGGATAAATCTCGACTTGGTGTCCGCTCAACCTTCCTTCGATCTAATGAGGTGGGGATGGCGCAAATGACGATAGTTGAGAGCAGGGAATGGTTTAGCCTGGTATCTATGACCTTCCTTCGATCTGATGAGGGTGGAGAGTAAGAAGGTCACGGCCTGGTGTTCGTGGCTTTGGGTAGAGGTCGTGAGAGTGGACGGGGGTTGTGTGTGTGCATTTTGGTGGAAATGAGATAGAGTGAAGAGTGGGACCTTCTGTCTTGAGATGGGAATGAGGTGTGTCTGCGATCTCTAGGGTGGGTGATGGGGAGTGAGGAGGGAGAGTGTCACGAGCGAGAGGAAGAAAAGGAGTCGCTATTGCCCCTTAGGGCCAGCGTGTTGTTGTGGGAGTGTGCGCTATGTGCGTGGGTTGGGGATGAAGTGAGGAATCGGGTGCGTGAGTAGGAGGGCCCAAGGGGCATTTTGCATGGTCGAGTGAGAGAGTGGTGATGGGCTATCAGGTGGGAATGCATGGCATTGTAGATGTCGTGGGTGGAGGGTCAGGTTTGATAGGTTGCATGAGTGAGAAAGAGAATGGGTTATTTGCTAAGAATGACGAGGAAAATTGATAAAGGCGTTGAGTGTCATTTGGAGAGAAAGGAAAGGGGGAAATATGGGAAAGAGTGAGGAAAAATTGATATAGCGTGATGGACTTTTAGGAAGAGAAAACAGAGATTAATAATGTGTGTGACATGGCCTATATGTAAACTTGGCTTTACCTCCGCATTTTTTTTGAAGATCTAGTTAGGCTACCATTTGTCTACTAGGCCTTGGCCTTGTAAACATTGGTGCATCTCTTGCTAGGTCTTGACCATAATAAACAGTAATGATTCTTATGATAGACCTTGGGCCTTAGTAGGAGTTGATAGTTCTCTCGTTAAGCTTGGCTTTGGTGCATATTGCTAGGTGTCATGCACTTTCTATATTTCCTTTGGAAGATTATGTTTAGTCCAAATTGTTGAGTAGAAATATAACTACCATATCTGGATCTAGGTTGGATCCACCAAAGCTTTGATTTTAGTTGGTTTGGGCATATTTTTGTGGGGTTGAACCCTTAATTAAGTTTCTAATTGACTCGTCAGATCTCTTAATGGATTTTCTGTCATCACTCATTGAAAAGCTTTTTGAGATGATAAGAAAGCTATGACTTCCTTCTATTAGTTCACCATCTTAAGATGATTGAGTAATAAATTCTCGCTTATGTAGAAATTTGTGAATATAGAGGTGATTTCAACCTTTTATTTATATAAGATGGCATTCTATCCATCAAAGATACTTTTATTGTAATGGGCTTAATTGCTTAGAAAGAGAGGACATAACCGCTAATTAGTACCCTTTGAAAATTATGATTACATACTAGTTTATTTAGGAATTGACTAATAGTTTTTAATATTTACTTTTATAGCGAAGAAATTACATTAGATATCACAATTAATTGACTTATAGTTTTTTTCTATATTTTATTTGTTTTTCTTTTGTAACTTAGGTTTAGGTTACAACTAGTGTGTTTAGCCCTGTGCTTCGTTGTGAGAAAGAAAATAATTACCATATCTTCTTTATAAATTAAATACATTATATTGCTACTTTGAACATTACATATGGGTAAGGTAGGTGCATTTAATTTTAAGATAATCTCGTAAAGAAAAACTAATTGGGAAATACAAATCATTGCATAAAAGATAATTAACCTTGAATGATGATAAATATTATACATCAAAAAAGTACACGAATAACTTTAGTAAACAACATTCATTTGATGAAAGATGAGCAAGAAAAATGATTATAAGAAACAAAAGTTACAATGCAATGAAGATAAATGAACTCAAAATAAAGGCAAAATAAAAAATAGTTGTTATTGGTTGTCAAACCTAAAGGAGGAATGACTATCTAGATAATCTCATCATCCTATCATGAAAGTCTTATTCCTAAGTCTTTTCCTGAGAGAGTAAAAAAATCTCGCTCTTTGGGTGAACAAACAAATAAAATATGACTTTTGATATTCTATTAACTTGTCTATTATTTTTCTATCAAACTAACTAATTCAACTCGAAAACATGAACAAATAAACAACAAATAATGCTTAACTTAAATCATACTAATTTATCAATCAAATAAAATTCACTCCTTAATTCATCATTCAATAAAAAATGTTCTTTAAATTTAATGCCTTGAATGTTGTGTAGATTATTTTTGAGAGAAAAAATAGTTATCCAATTTCAAATTTACTCCAAATTGAATAAAGAATATTTGATAAATATAAATCGTAGTTCTACCTTAACAAAATACAATATACATTCAAATCAATACTATCCTCTCAAGATAAACCCAACATGATTATAACTCCATTTGCTATCAAGAACACCTCCATTAATAAGGTTTCATTGCCAGCCACATTAGAAACTCTCAGCAGAGACAGAGAGGTGGAGGGATGGAGGGGGAAGTGGCACGTGTATTTAAGAGAGCCGTGGGATAGAGATAAAATAAGAGAGAGAGGGACCGAGAAGATGCGAGAATAAAATAAAATAATATAAAATCTAAAAATAAATAAACAATGCTGGTTAATCAAGAAAAGAAAAACTAATGCGGCATTCACCTATGGGCGGCCGAGCATGAGAGGCTTGGCCAACAGCGTGGCTGGGTTGAAGGAGTTCTATTGGAGAGAAGTGTGTTAGTAGTGGTGGCACGGCCTAAGGTGGCTGGAGGTGGTGTGCATGACAATGGAGAGTTCGATGGAGGCGGGCTTGACGACGAGCTTGGACGGAGCTCAAGGGGTGTCGTGTGGTTGGCGTAGGAAGGACAACGAGGTCGCGGTGAGCACTTGGGTGACACTGGAGAGGATGATGGAGATTGGAGGTGATTTGGTGGTGGGGTGGAGGCGGGGGCTCTTTAGGTTCAAATGGAGGGAGAAATAGGGAAAGAAATCATTGAAAAAAAAGAACAAAGGAAGAGAAGGAAAAGAAACGAAGAGGAAGTAGTGGTGTGTGGTGATGTTGGTTGGCGCTGGAGAAGAGAGAGGGTGAGATGCAACGATGATGGAGGCACGATCGTGAAGAGGGTAGAAATACAATTGAGAAGGTGTGGTTGACATGAAGAGAACAGGGGAGAGAGCAGGGGGTAACGTGGGGGAGTGCTGATACATGGTGAGGGGGAGGCTCCAGTTTAATATATAGGTATAGATATGGGTTTACTTTGAGAAAAGCTATTCACACGTTCGATGCCACACTCCATCCTATGTTTCCCTAGAGAAATCGAGGATGGGATGTGTAATGGCCTTGTTGACTAGAGTTTTGTCACGTTATGAAGATGAAATAACTAAACTGAAGAATGATATTAAAATTGAGAGTGAATGGAGATGGTAGCTCAAATGTTTTTTTTTTATTTTTTAAAATTAAAATTTATTCCATGGAGAAGAAACTTCAGAATAGAACTCCCTCATTAGGAGATATAGTAGACCAAATACACTAAGTTACAAACTAAAACTAATAATAAAAATATAACAAGATAACCTAAGAGGCAACCATCTAAGAATATTGCGATCTAGATGCTCTCAAAGAAGTCGTGTGTGGAAGAACCAAGTAGTAATAGCTTTAAAGGGTAATAAGGAAGAAAGCTATCAGCTTGAGAATGAGTGTAACGACATCTGAAACCCTAAGTAAATGGGCATCTTAAAATCGATATATTATAAGGAAATAATAAACGATAAACTATGAACCTACAAACACACAATAACAAAACACAAACAAGCAACAAAAAACACAAAAACAATAATAGATGTTGGAGCGAGGTGGAATCTACAGTTGAAAAAACTGGGATATAACTTCCAGCATCAATGTGGTGGCACTTTGAAGATGCAAACTCATTATCTCACAAAAAGTAGTCGTCATTTATTTATACTTGACTGGGAAGACCCAACATGGGGATCATGTATAATGGCACTGCAATATAATGATTATTGGAGTACTCGGTTGTATTAGGTGAATCTAACAAGTAGGTGAGAGACAATATCAAGGGTGAGTAGTTGAGGAAGAACAACTATCGATGTTATCTTATCAATCTAATAAGCATGCAAAATCAAATTATAAGGAGGGTGATGGAGAGTGATGTGAAGAAAATAAGTGAGAATTTTAAGTGACAATAATAAATAAGAATCTATGACAATACTTAAGAAGAATATAAGATTTTTAAAATAAAAATATCAATAACAAAAAAAAATCCTTTCGATATTATATTTTATGTTTACAATATTATTCATTGAGGTAAAAAAAAAAAAAACGAAAGAAAGATTATATTTGTTATTTTTTTATGAACGTCTCGGTTATATTCGTTGGCCCTTATCGGAGTAAATGAAATGTGGAAAGAAGTAAACCCTGGAACCTAAAACCCCCCAACTCCCATCGCTCCACCCTTCACACACTCCTTCAGCCCCATCCAAACCCTGTTCTCCTCCAACGGCCACTCCCTTCCCACCGCTCGGCTTCCTGCGCGCCCACCCAAATCACATGGTCGCAGTCCCCTGATCTCCATCCCCATCCACCGGCGATTTTTCTCAGCATCTCATCGCAGTTGATTTGCGCACCCACAATGGCTGTCACACTAGATTCTAGCAAGGACGACGCTCGCCCAGACAGCACCGGGCTCGTGCTGGCGAAGCTGAAGACCGTCAAGGCCGTTCCTCCTGAAGGAAGGAGAAGAAGAGCCACCGTCGACGAACCCACCACCAAACCCCACTGCAACACCAAGAAGGAGAGCACTCGCCAGAGAATGCAACGTTACAAGGATGTTAATTCCTATGCCGAGAGGAAGGAGCGAAGGAGATCAGGGAGTGAAGATCCTGCGGCCGCGGCAGACCGACGGGTGAAGAAAAAGCGCCACATTCGAATCGACCCGCATGACATATCGAATAAAAGGATAGATGACAGTGTCTCCCTTACCACTGGTTGGTATCTTCTTCTTTAAATTTGCCCTTATAAGTTGATTTTGCGTTGTCTTTTTGGCTTTTCCTGGCAAGATTGGAACCTAGAGGTGTGTGTGTGTGTGTGTGATTAGCCGAGTTTAGTCTTGTCAAGTTAAAGGCTGGAAGTGTGGGCATGGGAGATGGGAGAGGTTGGGTTCTCGGATGGGGTGACTTCATTGGAATTGCAGTTTCCTTCTCGGTAACAGAGATCTAACGAGAGAAAATAGCTTGACTCGCTAGCGACCGTGTACCCATTTGCAACAACTCAGTTTACGGTTAGAATGGAGCTTTGCATCACAGTGTTTGGGATAGATATTGGTAAACCCTGTCAATAAAATTATCATGAAATACGTGGGAATTAGTAGCGAGAATGGAAATCCCTTGTCAATGTTTTAGGTCACACGTAAAAGATTTTTTGTTTAATACGTATCGCCCTTTACGGTATACAGTCACATGCACGGGACATATTTTGACCAAAAGTATATTGTGCTACTGCTAATCTATCCCTTAGATCGATAAGGCTATCTTTTTCATTCTAGGTATGTAGGGATTGGAGGGCTGCTATCAAGTTAACCCGTGTACAGAATATACATACATATATATATATATATATATATATATATATATATATATATATATATATGTTCTCCCTTTTCCCATATATGTGTGTGTGTGCTTTTTTTTAGTCAACTGAACTCTGTAGCTTTGCTGGAGTTTGAATCAGGTTGGCAGGTTGTTTGGGGAAAGTGTAATGACATTCCCAACTGAATGTTTCGACATGTGATACATGATGGTATTGCTCAGAATGGAAAGTTCTTGTCCATATCATGATCCATCACTTTGTATGGACATGCGTGTGCATATACATACATACATACATATATAGACACATAGACGTGCACATCACACATGCACCTGCATGCACACACATACCCTCATGCACATGCACATGTTGACATATATACATACATAGGGTTGATTAATGTTTTGAAATAAAACTCTGGGATGAAATTATTCACTACCAATATGTCTTTTAAATTTCATCCAAAATAGACACTCTTAACCTCTTCATAGTGTGGGTCAAATTTTGACAATTCTTAAATCATTGAAAATTTTTGAAAGTTGATCACATTGGAAGTAAGGGATAGAGTTGTCGAATTGGCTTGCAATTTGATACAAGTTATACTCATTCAAGGTGATCTAAATCCTCTGGGGTTTCATTTCAAAATATTACTTGTAGGCAAAGATATAAGTATGGATGTAGGGGGCTTTTTCTGTACTGGAATGTAGACTCCCTTTTTTAATATGCACACATACTAAAGTTGATATATTGACATGTAGGAGATGCATGTTTAAGTTGATAGAGGCTTGCTTGTCTTAAAGTCGTGGTGGCCTTTGGACATTAGGGGTGGGCAAGTTTGGCATGCACAAAAAATGAGAAGATGGAGATAGATGGTGGCGAACTATTTCATGCATTATTGCCTCTGGAGTAGAGCTTTCCTTACATAAATTCACCACCTTCAACATAAGATTCCAAGACTTTGCTATGCGATGGCTTTCCTTATCCATCCATAAATAGCTCACATATTTTATATGTTCTCTACTAGTTAATAGAGACATCGACTTTGTTACCCATAAAAAAAAAGCACAACTTAGACTTCCCCATGACCCAACTCCTATGAGAAATTGCATCATTGACTAGTAGCATAGATCCATATGGATCCTTGGCATTTTCAAGAACTATTGTCTTCATTGGAAGGGTCAACATCCTTGATGGCCTTGGCCACCCCAAAAACATGTGGTAAGGGTAGGCATGGTTTAATATTTAGTAGGGGACATGTTATCCATGGACATTGAGTCAAGGTGCTCAATGATGTCGTGTAGACCGAGTGATAATCCTGATTGGGGTGCAATTAAGTGGATTGGTGGAAGGGCATTCCAAAGGCAATCAATCATTGGAGGAGAATGTTCATGGTGGAACTTGAGTTGTGGTACATGGAAGATAGGTTGGATATTTTTACCCTTTGGAAGCTTGAGCTTGTAACCAATCTTGCTCATGCATTGGAAACTTAGAAGGGCTTGGAGAATTTGGGTGTGAGCTTGTTGTGTGGCCCTTTTTAGAGACTTGCATGGGGGATGGTGGGATTTACAATACCTATTGGTTGATGTTGAGGTACGACCACTATATTTCATGTAGTCTTGGTTGCATCAAAGATGCTCTCTTTTAAAAAAAGTAGAATCTAATCACATGTCCTCATTTTAATTATAACTTGCCTAAATCGTATATCCCCTTTGCATATGCTTGCAATTGAAACAGGGCTCAACCACCAACGATCTTGAAGTTTGTAGTTCCCCAATAGGTGTGCCAAATGTCAAACAATTTTAGGCTCAGCAAAACCAATATGGTAAGTGGGCTAGAAACAAAATCTTGACCCCTAGGCCTGGTATAGCTCGATAGGAAATGGGTTCTAAATAACCCACATGATTGGAAATTATCAGCTTCACAACACCATGTAGGCATATATGTCATCATTAAAGATATAGACGTCATCACTGTGGTGTGTGGATGCTTCAAGGGTGCTAGATGTATATATTTGGACAAATTGTCGATTTTGACGACAATTTGATTGAAGCATCTTGATGAAGTCTCATCAAGAATTCTTCGAAATCACATATAGGATAGAGAAGGAATGCAATAGACTTGAGGTAGCTTAGTCCATGTGAATTTTTGCATATGATGTGCTTATAAGTCACATATAAAGGCTTGGAGATTTATCTTCATTTTTTTCCAATAGAAATTGTGTCACAAGCGTGACAATGTTTTCTCTTAGGTGGAATGACCTCCTCAATGAGTGAGGAGTGTGCCTCCCCAAGGATCTTTGCATGCAATGCATATATTAGTGCCATGAGTGGTTGCCCGTTGTAGCAAGCTAAGCCATCTTTCATGGCTTTGGAGTTCTCTGCATGATCGTTGGCTTTGGCCAAACCCATATTTATAGTCATTGTAGAATTCCCCAAGTCAAGTGGATTGCACCTTGGAAACACCTAGTAATCATTCTTTCTCATTATGATAGTGTGTTTACAATAACATATTGAGCACCTGAATGGTGATCGATATTGAAGTGAAGTCGAGTAGCTTTGTGAGCCACTACTATTGCTGAGGTGAGTCCACCGTTTGCTTTAGCAA
This sequence comes from Thalassia testudinum, assembly GCA_037157565.1. Lineage (NCBI taxonomy): Eukaryota > Viridiplantae > Streptophyta > Magnoliopsida > Alismatales > Hydrocharitaceae > Thalassia > Thalassia testudinum. Next base: position 59,509,716 of record JAZHRO010000013.1, on the reverse strand, counting down.
GTAATGTAGTCTTGGTGGTTGCTTGCGGATAATGAGCTCTTGCCTCATCGAGTGGTTCTCTTGCTTTTGCATTTCCATCAACAACATGGCATGTTCCTTTTCGTAGGTGGAAAACATGTGTTGCCATGCTTAGAAACTTGGCTATGGTATTTGATGGGTTGACCTTCTTGCGTCCGCATGTCCCTGTTTGATGTTGGAAGCATTGCACTTGACTACAGATAGTTGGGAGAAGTCCGACAATTGAAGGGCTATGGTAGACATAAGTGTTTGTCCATTTGTTGGAATGCGCAGTTGGTGTCTTTCAACCATTCTAATGCTGTGCTTAGAAGGAGTTGATGTAACAGCTTTGGATGGAGCCAAATTTCTTGATGAATTGGCAGTAGTAACTTGGTAGTCCCTAACCCATAGAGCGTGGGTCATCGTGGGCTGAGGCCAATCAGGAACGTGGTCACCTTCAGGGATTCCGTAGAGATTATGTGCCCTCAGTAACTGGCAATAGTCACCTCAAAATTGCACTTCTTTTCAATAAAGTTGCAACTATACAAACTTCATTTTGAAATTTAGTGACATGGATGAATAATTCATTTAAAAAAAAACTTAGTGACATGGAGTGAAATAACATTATTTATATAGGGTGCACCTAATTGTAAATGCCAGACATCCTTTAAACAGTTTGAATAAGAACCTCAAAGCTCTAGAAGGATTCTTGGTCTCAAATTGGGAATAATTGTTGATTTTTATTTTGTTTGGATGGAAACCTGTTGTTCTATCTTTTGCCCTGGAAAAAATGAAGATGCTACTATTGCCAGCTACTAGGTTGGTCTTTACTGCCTCTCTAGGGACTCAGGCCACCTACTTTGTTTCCCTTTCTGAGAGAAGAATTCTCTTTATCTGTATCAGCTCTTCCAAGCTTTGTGCTTCTTGCTCTGAAATATGGGGTCTGAGTTCCAAAGGTCTATCATATGTCAAGGAGCAGAGGATAAAGATGATGAGATTGTAGGGTTTACATATCCTTTGGGCTTTGAGTTTTCCTTTTAAGAATCATTTATTGTCATGTCGCTCTTGCAGAAGAACAGGATTCCTAACAATACACGTTGAACACACTTGATGCCAAATGTGAACTTGTACCTTTGATCTTGATGCTGAGGGGAGCCTCACTTTTTTGGTTTTTAGGTGACATTTTGCCCATTATGCTTAGGAGAGTTGCTCATAAGAAACTTTCTAGAGATTTGTCCAGTTTGGAAGTTCTTTTTGAGATGGGGTTTCCTATGACTTGGCAACAAAGAAGAGTTAAACCCATGACTATATTTGAATTTAAGGGGTGAGGAGTTTGAGGACCTCATGTGAACAATGTACTACGTGATGCTAATGCTTTCATCTTATTACTTGGTTCTTTATTCTGATTGTATTGGATAGCTTTGAACAAAATTAGTGCCAAATGCTTCTTGAAGTATTCATCCCTTCCCTTTTCCAAAACAAGTGACAGATAAGTGACAAGCACTAAAGGATGTGTTAGATACTTCCAATTTGTGTAGTTTTTAACTGACACCATGTTTAATACCTCAATCTGCATAGTTTAATTTCACACATTCAAAGTTCTTCACATAAGAACAATCACAGATATAATATGTATTTTGAATGTCATTTGACGTGATCATTACCTTATTCTATATGTGTACATACATACATGCACAAACACATCTATATGTGTTTTATTTCACCCTTGCTCATCGTGAAGCATTTTTTCTCCCCATTTTTTTAAATTTATTTCCTGATAAAGGGTTATTTGGTACATGTATCTTCCTAAGCATTGACCACATATTTATTGTTGTTTGTTAGATAAAGCTGTAGAGAAGAAAGCTGAACCATCAAAGAATGCGCAGTTTCGTGCCATAAAGCCAAGTCCAGCTATACTTTCATTCGTGGAAGAGAATGTGCTAAGCTTGACAACTGTTGGCTTCTCTAGTAGCCTTTCCATACAATTTTAAAATTTCATTGACTTTCATGGCAGCTTTTGGGACGTAGGCGCACAATTGAATTAAAGAAGGCTGGTTACAATATTGATCTTTCTTCTCCACTAGATAACATCCCATTCTCCGAAAAGATAGAGAGGGAACGAATTGAAGAAAGTGTAAGTCCTAAGATCTGGTTATTTGGCTTTTTTATTGCTTAGTCTTCAATTTTTTGTTTGTCTCAAGTGATTTCATGTCATCATCTAGAATGCAAAATGGAAGTGCTCCTTGAGGTATGAGAGTATGCTAATACAAGTTCAAAACAACTCTTCCATGCTTTGGTGAGAGAGGGGAGTGGGTGGTGTCGAGGGGTGATGGCAGTGGTTGGATGGATGTTGGGTTTGTGAGGGCACGAAAGAGGAGGTTTGAGGAGGTCAGATGCTTCAAGTGCCTTAGGCGGGGGCATCTCGCGAAGGATTGCAAGGACCCCATGTGATGTTTGAGATGCGGTGGTGTGGGTCACCGTAGGTTGACTTGTTGTTGGGGGTGGCGTGATGTTGGTGTAGCGGAGGTTGGGTGTCTTCCTCCCCCTCTGGAGGGTCTCCATTGGCTGAGGTGATGGCACCTTGGTCCCCGCAGACTTGCTTGCTCGACAAGGAGCTTGCGGGGGTTGTCGTAGGCGAGGTGCTGTAAGGGAGTTTGGTGAGGGAGATGTTGAAGGAGGGCTTGATGAAGTTGCTTGGCATAGTGATGGGTTTGAAGGTGGTATTGTTTGGTCCGAAGAGATTCCTCACCTTAGGATTGCAGTCGGAGGTGGCATGATCGCTCGCTTTTGAGGCCATGCACTTTGGGGAGGCTGTTGTGCAGTGGAGATGTCCATTAATGCATGATGGTGCTATGGCGGGGCGACCACTGTGGAAGTTGGGAGTTGTGGTGGCCATGGAGGGGATTCCTTTGCGGCTTCGCATGAGGAAGGTGATTGAGGCGGTTGTGGAGCCCTTTGTGGTGGTTAAATCTTGCGATGGTCTTGGTCTCGTTGAAGGAGACATGTCAGTGATCAAAGCTCTGGTTGAGCTCACATCGGGTAGGAAGCTCTTGAGGAAGGTTACTTTGCGCCTTGGTGGATCCTCCTAGGTGGTTGGGATCTCGCTTGTTCAGGAGTTGGGGAGGTCATATGCCCAGGTCCTTGCTGGGGATGACCATTGGGAGGATGGTAAGGTGGTGGTGGTGGACTTGGTGGGGGTTGGTGTCGCCTTGAGGCCGGTGAGGCAGCTTTGAAAGAAGAGGTGCAATGGAAATCTTAAGAGAGGTGTGGAATTGGTGGAGTCAGTTGCGGTGCCCGAGATTTGTGACGCGATGGCAGGGAAGGATGATGTGATGGTGATTGCATGCGAAGATGACCATATTTTACGGGAGGGCGACACGATTCTGGTGAGAAGTTTCAGCAAGGCAATGATGCTGATGTTGATGAGTGAGTTGTTAGTTGTGGAGGTCGATGGAGATGGTGATATGGAGGGTGAAGTTGTGGGTGATGTCAACGAGGGTGTTGTGGCTGAAGTTGGTCAGGTGGCAATGGCACTGGTGGTGTTGCATGATGCGGAAGTTGCAGAAGGGGCTGAATATGCGGATGTGACTGGGGAAGGTATTTTTCTTGACTGTAGTGATGTAGTGGTGTTGGAGGTGGATCACAGTGCTGGTGGTGAGGATGATGACCATGACCTTGGAGGTGATGGTCAGGTTGAAGGTGTTCAGTTGCGATGTGGGGGGGGGGGGGTGTGCAGGAGGTGTAGTTTGATTAACTTGCGGAGGCGGCGGGGTTTGCACGCGTTTTCGAGGGAGGTCTTTGAGTGGCTTTATGACGAACACTCTTTCTTGGAATGTTAGGGGATTAAATGATCCCTTAAGGCGGGCAACGCTCAGAGGCTATATCCAGTCCTGGGGTCTTGAGGTAGTGCTTCTCCAAGAGTCTAAGCTGGAGCGGCGTGACCAGCAGTTGTGGAGGGAGATTGGGGGTGTATGTTTGGATAGGCATGTTGCTTTGGATGCCGTTGGCCGATCAGGAGCTGTGATTGTGGGGGTGGAAGGAGGATGTGTTTACCATGGAAGATGTCTTCATGGGCTCTTTTGTGGTGACTGTGTAGTTGAAGAGATGGTGTGATGATCTTAAATTGGTTGTATCGATGGTGTATGGGCCGAATGATGAGGTAGCTCAAACCTTGCTGTGGGAGGATCTCCATCAAGCAGCTGAGAGAGCCATTGGATGCCCGTGGACGATCGGGGGCGATTTTAATATCACGTTACTTTCGGAGGACAAGTCGGGTGACAGGGAAGGGAGGGACTATGGTTTGGAGGCGTTAGTTGAATTTATTTCAATGCATGGTCTCTTGGATGTGTTGTTGAGTTCTTGTGCCTTTACATGGAGGAGTAAGGCAGGTTAGATGTCTCAGATTGACAGGTTTCTTTTGAGTGTGGAAGTTGCAAAAGCTTTTCCCTTGGCGAATGTCCGGCCTTCGGAGAGACCTTTCTTGAATCATACGCCTTTGATGTAACAATCAAATGGAGGCAATTCGGGATGTATGTCAAGTTTGATAGATCCTAGCTGTTGGATGAGGGTTTTAGGGAGTAGGTGGAGAAATGGTGGTTGTTTTTGCTGTATGGGTCAGCAGTGGCGTGGTGGAGGCTAAGCTGTGGGACTTGTGAGTGTTTCTAAAATCTTATAGGAAGCAGGTGAGAGAGGAGCGGAATAGGAGGAAGGGTGAGGTGTTGGCTGAGATTACGAGATTGGATAGGCATGAGGTTTTGGGGACTCTGATTGAGGAGAATTGAGTGGCCAGAGTGGCACACTTGCATACGATATAGATAGAAGATCGAGAGGCAGAGCTGGAGTGGAAGGCTTACTCTAGGCAAAAGTGGTTGAAGAAGGGTGATTCTAACACTCAGTATTTTCACATGGTGGCTTTAGGGAGGTGAAGGAAGAACTGGATAGGTAAGATACAAGTGGGCGACACAGATTTGTTGGGCAAGGAAGCAATAGGCAATGCAACAGCAGAGTACTCAAGGCGTTCACAGGAGTTAGGAGGGGAAATGGAGGTAGGTAGGGGTGGATTCTCCAAGTATAACTAAGGAGCAGGCAAGTAAGCTCATGCTACCTTTCAGTGAGGATGAGGTTCAAAGAGCGGTTTGGGGATTGAATGTTGATGGTTGTCCTGGATTTGATGGTTTCCTGTGCATTTCTATAAGGAGTTTTGGTTGTTGGTTAAAGAGAATGTTCTTTTTCTTTTTTTTTGATGACGATATTCCCCCTTACGAGGTAGTCCCCGGGAGACCGCAAGTGCCCCAACTCCATGGCCTCTGGGTAAATTCAGCATTGGCAAGACTTGAACTAGCGACCCTGTTCCCTCAATAGTGGTATAAGTTCTTTACCAGCTGAGCCACCCTCTGGGGGTTGTTAAAGAGGATGTTCTGCAAGTGGTGTTTGAGTTTGTAGATGCCTAGATGGTAATCGAGGCTTCAACAGTCTCAATAGGTTCTATATGTTCTTATTACCTAAGAAGGATGGGGCTGCGGTTATTAAAGATTTCAAACCCATTGCACCATCCAATGCTATTATCTTATTGTGGCCAAGGTTCTTGCCAATAGGTTGAGAGGGGTCTTGAAGGAGATTGTATCTTCGGTGTAGATGATTTTTGTCCTGAGCCGTAATATCCTGGATGGATCTGTTATCACCTCGAAGATCTTTTCATTTTTTGAGAAGGGAGAAGAGGAGTTTCCTGTGAAAGTTGGACTTTAAAAAGGCTTATGACTTGGTGCAATGGTCTTTTATTTGGGCCTCTTTGGCGAAAAGGGGGTTCTTGTCTTGGTGGGTGGATTGGATGAAACAATGTGTGTCGATGACATCTTTTTTCATTCTTCTTAATGGAAATTCGACAGGAGGTTGGATCCAGCCAAGGCGAAGGGTTAGACAGGGATGTCCTTTGGCACCTATGCTTTTTGTATTGGTGGTAGATGCACTGGTGAGATCTAGTGTTAGAATGTGTCAGAGGAATATGCTTAGGGGTTTCTCGTGGGTGGGGGGGGGGGAGTGAGTCTCAAATTTCAGTCCTTCAATACGCCGATGGCACTTTTTTCTTTGTTGAAGGATCTGAAGTTGAGGTGAGATGGTTGCGAATCCTTCTGGAGAGGTTTGGTGAAGCTTTAGGACTACAAATTAATTTCTCCAAATCAACTTTTGTTCTAATCCACATGTCGCCTAAGGAGGCAACTAGTTGCAATATGGCTTTACAGATGGTGGGTGGCTCTCTACCCATCTCTTACCTTGGCCTTCCTTTATTAGACAAGAGGATTTCTGTGCAGGAGTAGGTCCCTTTGATTAATAGGCTGGAGAGGAGGTTGGTAGGGTTGGCCTCCAAGGTTCTATCTAGAGGGGGGAGGTTGATTCTTTTGAATGTGGTACTAGCCTCCATGCCCTCCTACTTTATTTCTATCTTGAAAGGAAGATTACAGGTCTAATGAGGGATTTCTTCTAGATAAATTATGGTTCGACTGGGAAGGGAGCAAAGATGGTGGTGTGAGATGAGGTTTGTAAGCCCGCGAGGGAGGGAGGATTGGGGTTGAGAGAGTTGGGGAGAATGAATGATAGTCTTTTGATTAAATGGATTAATAGATTTCTTGAGCGTAAGGACTTGTTGGAGAGATTAGTCAGACATGTACGACAACGATTTGAACTGGGATTTTCTGGCATCCCCTCAGAGTGGTTCTTCTTATTTGTTCAAAGGTTTGGCTTCGGTGGTCCCCAAGGCTCGTAGCTTCTTCGTTCCGTGCATTGGTGCTGGTGAAAGTTTTCGCTTCTAGTTTGATGACTGGATGGGTCAAGGAAGGTTGAGAGATCAGTTCCTGAGGCTCTTTGCGATGGCTGCTTATAGGGAGGAAAAGGTGGCTGACTGTTGGGAGGGGTCTTGGTGCCCTTCCTTTGTTGGGAATCTCTCTAATTAGAGGATATGGGAACTTGAAGTTTTGTTGCTTGAGCTGGAAGGTTTCAGATCAGAAGGTGGAGTTGATGCCTACTTTTGGGAGGATGGAGAGTTCTCTGTAAGGTAAGCGTATCGAAGGTTGGGAGATGGAGGGCCAATGACAGATGTGGATTTCGTCAGGGATTGTAGGTAGATTTGGTTAACTTTGTGCCCTTTGAAGATGAAAATCTTTGCTTGGTTACTTAAGAGGGGAATACTCATGATGAAAGTTTGGATGGCTAGGTGGGTGCAGGAGGCAGAGATAACTTGCCCACTCTATCTTATGGCAGAAGAGGATGCGAAACATTTGATCTTTGGGTGCTCACTCGCTTCACAGATTTGGAGACACTTCCATTTGGTGTGGTTAGCGCACTCGAGTTTTGATGATTTTTGGAGATCATTTAGAAGCGGATGTTGGTGTTAGAGCACCACGATCATTTGTTTTGATGATAACAAAACACGTGTTATTTAACATTTGCAATTTGAGTCCTAGATTTCAGGTCAATTGCAAATAAGGACGTGTTTAGATGGAGTTCGAGCTCGCATCCAGGACGGATTGGAAGAGCTTGACGGAAAACAGAGGAGGTTCGCGTGGAGCGAAAGATTGAAGATGGAAGGAAAAGAAGAATAGGATAGATTCTTTCTTTTGTACTTGTTGTATTTTTCATTTCTTTTGTTGCTCTTTATTTCCTTAGATATTTCATGTTAAAGAGCCTCAAAGAACCCTAACAGTAGTCCTAGGAACACCGGCACAACCCTAGGATACTTAGGTTTTCTGTAGAATACTTAGAAAACCAATATAGGGTTCAAACAGCACTTCCAGACGTCTAATTCCCAAATCAGACGTCTGATAAAGAATTTTAAGACGTTTGACTGTTGTTTCAGACGTCTGATAACTGTTAGGCTGGACATAGTTAGTTCTGTCTGATGAAATCAGACGTCCAGACCTTAAACCAGACGTCTTAGGAGACGTCTGATGACTTTGCCAGACGTCCAGTTAGTGGACCGTTGGCTGGCTTAGAAAACACTCAAGATTATGACCGTTAGAGCCTTATCAGACGTCCATAGGACTTACCAGACGTCTGATAAATGACCGTTTTGCCTCGGCTGACCCAAAATCTCTTCTCAGAGATTTTCTAGCCGTTGCAACGTTTGGAAATCAATTCCCACAGTAAAAGTAGGTTTCCAGACGTCCAGACATAGTACCAGACGTCCTGTATGTCGTCTGATGGACTTGCACAAAAACCCTGTTTAGATCTGATTCAAGTCAGGTCGAAACCCGCATAGAATCAGACGTCTGACCTTGGAATCAGACGTCTTAAAGTGGCCTTCCAGACGTCTGATGCCAGAGTTAGACGTCTGATAACCCTGTCAAATGCAATCATTGTCCTGATTTCGGCCTGATTCTCTTGGGCTTTGCACCCAACGGCTATGGAAGCTTTTCCAAGCCTTCCAAAACCTTCCTAAGGCCTCTATAAATAGAGGGGAACCTTTGTAACACAAACAGACAAGACATACACACCTAGAGAGACATATACACACTAAGACACACACCTTGCAATACACTTTCAAACCTTTTGTGTCCAAAGAAAAGACTCTCTTGCTCTCCAAGCTCAAGCTCCATTTTCTTGAGAGCATTCAACCGTTGCGCACCCGCTCTCCCGGCGTTGATAACGAGAGCGACGTAGCGCCATCGCGTGGCACACGTACCGCGTCATCGTCGACGCACTCCTTGCAAAGGGGAGTTTCCTATTTCCTATAGAAGCTAGGTTTAATTTTGTTGGCTCTATAGGACTGTTGTTTTATTTTATCTTTGTATTTTGGTTGGGTATTCGCTTTGCGAATTCCCGTCTCCTTCGTGGGACAAAATCCTTCTCGTGGAGAGAAGGGGTTGAGGAACGCTACCCTCGTACTTGTAGCGTGGTTGTACTGAGGTTGAATCACCCTCGTTTCAAAGTGATTCGGTTAGTGGATTTGATCAACTAGGTTGATCGGAAAATCCTAACTCGAGAGGGTTAGGTGGTGGTTTTCACCCGGTTTGGGTTTCCACCTAAAAATACCTGTGTACATTGTGCGATTGATTTTTGTGAGATTGCTTTATATTTTTATTTCCGCAATTTTATTACGTCACCCCTCCTGGTAGGGAACTTTCAATTGGTATCAGAGCAGGTCTCGCGAAATCGGTGTTACAAACCGGCGAGGATCTAGATCATGGAGGGAAGCATAGCCGCAGTCAGAATCTCCGAGGGGCAGTCCACCGTCCGACCACCCTACTTTGACGGGAACAACTACAACTACTGGAAGTTGCGGATGAAGACATGGCTTCAAGCCACCGACTTCACAGTCTGGGCCAGATGCGAGACGCCATTTGAGATCCCAGAAAAACCCGCGGGAGGCTACTCGCAGCAACAAATCCGTGAGCTCTCTTTAAACGCAAAGACCATGAACGCCCTTTACTGCGCGCTCAGCTCGGAAGAATTCAACAGAATCTCGCAGTGCGCCACCGCATACGAGATTTGGCACACTCGAGGTAACTCATGAAGGTACCTCTAAGGTAAAAACCTCAAAAATTAATTTACTTTCTCAAGAATTTGAATCTTTTTCAATGAAATCTAACGAGTCTTTAAGTGAGATGAACACTAGGTTCACTCTCATTGTAAATAACTTGAAAGCTTTAGGAAAGACTTTCATCAAGGGGGAGCTTCAAGGGAAGCTTCTTCGTTCCCTTGGACCGGAGTGGGAACAGAAAGTCACCGCCATCGAGGAAGTGAACGAAATGGAGGAGCTCAACATGGAAGATCTCCTAAGCAATCTGATGGCCTACGAGACTAAGTTGAAGCAGAAGAAGAAGGATACACCGGAGCCTAAACCAAAGAAGACTCTCGCCTTCAGAGCCGCGTCGGATAGCGAGGTAAGTTCCGACGACGAAGACTTTAGAATTTTACTTAAAAATTTTTCCAAGATTTGTAGGGAATTAAAGAAAAAGAAAAAGGAGAAGAAGGAAAGCCCGAGACGTTGCTACCACTGCAACGGGAAAGGGCATCTGCGACCAGAATGCCCTCTTCTCAAAAAGGAGAAAAAGAAGGAAAAGGAGAAGAAATATAAGAAGAAGGCGTTCCAAGCCACTTGGGACGATTCTAGCTCGGAGGAAGAAGAAGAAGAAAAAGAAGAAGAAACCACTTGCATTGGTTTCATGGCCAGAGGAAGCAACTGCGACAGTAAAAGCGGAAGCGACTCCGACGACGAGGTAAATCTTGATCTTCAAGAAGCTTTTAATGAACTTTTTGAGATTAGTAAATCACTTAGGATAGAAAATAAAAGCATTAAAAAGAACCTTAGTTTTCTTAAAAATGAAAATGATAGGTTAGAAAAATAACTTAAGGACATAGAAGCTAGTCCTAAGGATGATGACCTATTATTAGATAATCATAACCTCATCAATGAAAATAATAAATTGATTGAGGAAAATAATAGTCTAAAGTTAGAAATTTTTGATTTAAAGACTAAGATGCAAATTATAGAAAGAGAAATTGCATGTCTTAGGGAAAATTCTAACAAATTAATCAACAAAGTAGATAAGTTTTATAGCCCTAAGGTTGAGAAAGGATCTCCGTCAAGGAGACCCACTAACAAATCCGGATCCAAGCTTACTTGGATACCGAAGAAAATTTGGAATCTTGTTTTGTAGGATTCAGGGATAACTACAATACACAGGACTGGACCTACAAACTCAAGGCTGGTCAACTCGAGTTAGGAGAACTAAGGAGTAGACCAAGAAGGAGAACAAGAAGACCGACGAGACGGCGAACAAACGACGGACCCGCCGCACGTCGACCACCAGATTGGAGACCGACGCCGATGTCCGGGCCTCCAAGTTACGGATGGGAGCCCCATCCGATGTGGCATCCACCACCACCATTCGGGTCATTTTATTGGCCATGGTAGGTGAGGTAAAAATTCTTAACCCTATCTTATTATCATAAGCATTTAGATAGGGGGAGTAAAAAAAAAGGATGAGCTAATTGTTAATTTTTAAGGGGGAGATATAAGGTAGCTAAATTTCCTTTAGAAAGGGGGAGAAAAATAATAGCTATCGCATTGTTACAAAAAGGGGGAGGACATTACCTTTGTTAAAATAAATTCATAGGAGAGCATGTTTTAAGGGGGAGTTATATGAAATGTAAAACCAATCAAACCTTTTTGATAATGTCAAAAAGGGGGAGGATTTTTATGCATTATTATTTACGATTTTGTCATCATCAAAAAGGGGGAGATTGTTGGTGCTAGAGCACCACGATCATTTGTTTTGATGATAACAAAACACGTGTTATTTAACATTTGCAATTTGAGTCCTAGATTTCAGGTCAATTGCAAATAAGGACGTGTTTAGATGGAGTTCGAGCTCGCATCCAGGACGGATTGGAAGAGCTTGACGGAAAACAGAGGAGGTTCGCGTGGAGCGAAAGATTGAAGATGGAAGGAAAAGAAGAATAGGATAGATTCTTTCTTTTGTACTTGTTGTATTTTTCATTTCTTTTGTTGCTCTTTATTTTCTTAAATATTTCATGTTAAAGAGCCTCAAAGAACCCTAACAGTAGTCCTAGGAACACCGGCACAACCCTAGGATACTTAGGTTTTCTGTAGAATACTTAGAAAACCAATATAGGGTTCAAACAGCACTTCCAGACGTCTAATTCCCAAATCAGACGTCTGATAAAGAATTTTAAGACGTCTGACTGTTGTTTCAGACGTCTGATAACTGTTAGGCTGGACATATATAGTTCTGTCTGATGAAATCAGACGTCCAGACCTTAGACCAGACGTCTTATGAGACGTCTGATGACTTTGCCAGACGTCCAGTTAGTGGACCGTTGGCTGGCTTAGAAAACACTCAAGATTATAACCGTTAGAGCCTTATCAGACATCCATAGGACTTACCAGACGTCTGATAAATGACCGTTTTGCCTCGGCTGACCCAAAATCTCTTCTCAGAGATTTTCTAGCCGTTGCAACGTTTGGAAATCAATTCCCACAGTAAAAGTAGGTTTCCAGACGTCCAGACATAGTACCAGATGTCCTGTATGTCGTCTGATGGACTTGCACAAAAATCCTGTTTAGATCTGATTCAAGTCAGGTCGAAACCCGCATAGAATCAGACGTCTGACCTTGGAATCAGACGTCTTAAAGTGGCCTTCCAGACGTCTGATGCCAGAGTTAGACGTCTGATAACCCTGTCAAATGCAATCATTGTCCTGATTTCGGCCTGATTCTCTTGGGCTTTGCACCCAACGGCTATGGAAGCTTTTCCAAGCCTTCCAAAACCTTCCTAAGGCCTCTATAAATAGAGGGGAACCTTTGTAACACAAACAGACAAGACATACACACCTAGAGAGACATATACACACTAAGACACACACCTTGCAATACACTTTCAAACCTTTTGTGTCCAAAGAAAAGACTCTCTTGCTCTCCAAGCTCAAGCTCCATTTTCTTGAGAGCATTCAACCGTTGCGCACCCGCTCTCCCGGCGTTGATAACGAGAGCGACGTAGCGCCATCGCGTGGCACACGTACCGCGTCATCGTCGACGCACTCCTTGCAAAGGGGAGTTTCCTATTTCCTATAGAAGCTAGGTTTAATTTTGTTGGCTCTATAGGACTGTTGTTTTATTTTATCTTTGTATTTTGGTTGGGTATTCGCTTTGCGAATTCCCGTCTCCTTCGTGGGACAAAATCCTTCTCGTGGAGAGAAGGGGTTGAGGAACGCTACCCTCGTACTTGTAGCGTGGTTGTACTGAGGTTGAATCACCCTCGTTTCAAAGTGATTCGGTTAGTGGATTTGATCAACTAGGTTGATCGGAAAATCCTAACTCGAGAGGGTTAGGTGGTGGTTTTCACCCGGTTTGGGTTTCCACCTAAAAATACCTGTGTACATTTTGCGATTGATTTTTGTGAGATTGCTTTATATTTTTATTTCCGCAATTTTATTACGTCACCCCTCCTGGTAGGGAACTTTCAGTGGAAACCTGACTTGAGGACAGGCTGTCTTTTGGGTGAAGAAGGAGAATGCAAAAGCTTTAGCGGTTCTATGGGTCATATGGATGGGAAGAAACACTGCAGTTTTCAAAGGACAATAGCTGTATTTTGGGAGCTAATTTTTGGAGCTCTAACTTGTAATTTGTTGTTTTTTGGGCCTTTGAGTAATATAAGTTTTGGGTGGTTATCCTGTGGATAACAGGATAACCACCCTTTCATTTTTCGAAAAAATAAAAAACCTCTTCCATGCTTTGTGCATTTAGCTTCCTATATATTATCATCTAGGATCCTTCCAAAAATAATTTGTCATCTATGTAGATAAAATCTCTTAACATTGTGGTGGAGCTTCAGATGGTAGGACTTTTGACCTTGGCTATGAACCAATGCCCAAAGTATATTTTATTATAATTTTTCTCCTTACGATATTATGGAGCAAAGAAATTTATTTTGTTAAAGTCATCTTGTTCTCCCCCCAGAAACCCATCAACAAGAGCTATTACTTTTTTAATCTATCTTGCCCATTGTGATCAGAGCTGTCTCCTTCCTGTTTTAAATTTTCTTTGGTTCTTTGCCGAAATTTTATGTTAGATCTTGCATATGGGTCATTTGCTCTAGCCTGTGCGTTTCTTTCTTTTCTATCTTTCTTTTTTTTTCATCTTGCTATTTGGTTTATGACTAAATTGGTTCTATAGTTATTCTTCCATTTTGGTATTGTGAACATAGAAGTGTCATTACCTCGAGATTTGCCTGATATAAACAAATTTTTTGCTTCTTCCAATATTAAGGAAATCAAGAGGAATAATACAAAGATACCCCTCAAACTATGGAACCCCTGGAAGTAATTTTTGCACCATCTTATATTTCCTCCCCAACCTCCATGACTGTCAGCATGATTTGGGCCACTTTGCTCGAATAAGAAGGTGTACATTGCACTTTAGGAGTGTTAAATCACATGCTTTTCAAAATGAATCAATGGGAAATGAGATTGGTGATAATGCACATGCAGATGCTTGTAAATAACAGAAGATCTTGTTGGGATGAAGCAGCGTACCAAAGTTGGTGATTGAAAATGTCTTCTTGGGGGAAGATATTCTGTGGTGGAATTGAGACTTTTGTGCAATTTTGTCCTCTCATCTAAAGGAAAAATGTCTCAGTTGGTTCGCTAGTTGTTAACTTCAAGGGCTCTTAGTCAACACAAATTAAACAGGGTCTGAATTGAAATTCAACGATTGTGTAGACAGCTCTTTCTATTAAGTACGTAAGGATTATTGATCTTTCAGTGGTCCTCAAAAAATGTTGTCCATGATTTGTGGCTTAGCTGCTTAGCTAGGATTCTGTGCAAGTGCTGGATTGGTGCTTCTGATCCTTCTCTGCAACTTTGGACTTCCATTCAAACTTTGTCATCAAGCATATTAAGGATATTTTTTTGTTGAGTGCTGATATGGCCTGCCTTCATCAGGGTTTTTTTATGCTTGCTTCGGTTTATGATGCTATGTTTTACCCTATGACAAAGCCTTTGAGAGGTGACACTCAGGGATTGAGCTGTAAGAGATTGTTGTCTTATATGGTCAACAATGCTTATGCTCAAGATCTGCATTTTTTTGTTGGCATTTACGTTGGCAAAGGTTGATGGTGAAGAATTTCATGTGCTCAGCATAATGGTGACATCATCTATCTCTTCTGCGGCTGTAGTTTTGTTGGATGCATGGGCGAGAGATGTGGTTGACTCAATTGATGTTTTATTCTTCAACTTCTTCTGGTGTAGTTTTGTTGAGGGCCGTTGACCTGTATTTGGTTATGTTAATTTCTAGAGTAGATAATATTTTGGATGGATCTAGTGAAAAGTTCAGTTAGGTGGTATGGTGAGTAAAGGTGCTCAGTTTGGTGGTGGAATGGGTAGTGATTCAGATGTGGTAAGCGGTTTGATGTGCAGTAACTTATTAAGTAGAGAAGTGAGAGGTGCAGTAGAATAACTGAAGCAATACTTGGTTTTGGCCATGGGACAAATAATCTGAGATGGATGTATATTGATGATGAAAATTGACAGCATCGAAACATAATAGTTTGAACATTCTTCAAGCAGCAACACAATCTTCAAAGCTTTGTGATGACAGTTTGCACATTGAGAAACCCTAGAATCTCCTTTGACAATACCATATCAAGGCACAAATTTAGAGAAAACAACCTAAAATTGCCTGCTGTGGTACCGTGTTGAAATAAAATAAACTTGTAGTGTCAAGAAAACTACATAAAGACACTTCTCAAAGAGAAGGGAGAAACCACAGAGGAAAAAGTTCCCTATCACGCTAGATACTAAATTGATTCTTCTCAACAGAAAATAATAGTACAACAATGGTTTTTATATTGGCCCACACTCTTAGTCCAATTTGAATGCTAAGAGGTGTGGGACCAAACACAAACTGCAGGTGGTCCTATTAGATGGATCTTGACATGATTCCATTACTAGCTTAATGAAATTTGTCTGTCTCAAGACACCTGTCATCTATCTCCAATGCTAAAAGAACCTTACCCTCAGTATCATTCACCGATTCACAGTCCTTTACGAAAAAATTATCATTCATGGTTTATTCTACTTTTTCACAAGCTATCATTCGTGGTCTCACTTAATTGAAGTACTGAATTTGAGCCAGATAGATACGATTTGTCTATATCACTAAAGTGTAAAGAGAAATAAAGAAAAATGCACTAGTTTAAAACTCTTTTCTCTCACAATTTCTCCCTTTTCTCAGCCTCATCGATCAGATTGTGTCCTTGGCCGATGTGCAAAAGCTTTTTTTTTTTCAAGGGACAACAAAAGTGGTTTGTTTTCGAAAACAAATGGGATGAACTACACTAGAATGATGAAGAAAATAAAAATAACAAGAACTAGGTGTGAGGGCCAAATGGTGCTTTAATTACATCAACTTCCAATCTTTTTTGCCAGAAGTTGTTTTCCTTAGTACTCCCTGTTACATATGGTTGCAAAATTTGTGCTGTAAGCAGGTATTTAGAAATAAGCTGGAATTTTTTGCTGCTGCAAAGGTCTCCACTTCTTTTCCACCACCTGTTCTTCCCGAGGTTGCATTTGCAGGTAGATTGCATTAACTTCTGCTGGCATTAATGTTTTTCATTATGCACGTTATTACATGTACCCAGTACAATTTTGTTTCTTCTGATTTCTACTCTATTCTTGTTTTAAAAAGAATTTTCAAAAAATGAGTGAAAAATGACACCAGAAGATGAACTGTTCATCGAAGGTTTGCTCACAAGTAGATAGATCCTTGTATATATACATGGATCCATGTATATATGGTAGAAAAATGGGAGGTTAAGAATTTTGGCTGGGAAAACTACAATTTCACTCGAGTGTTTGCTATTTTGCCAGTGGAAACATTGTCAGGTTAGCTCTGTTTGGTCCTTTGGAGAAGCTTCAAGTTGGGTGGTGTAGGGGACTTGCATTATTAGTTCAAGTTTGAAAGCTCTTTTGTTGCAGCAGAATGGCATGATGTTCAACTAAGGAAGGGCTTTTGTAAAGTGACATGCGATATGCTTTGTTACTCAGGGCTTAGGTGGGTGTACCAAAATTTGGGTGGATTGATGCGTGATTGCATATTCTTTCAATGATTGCGTTACATTAGTTGAACTATGGTCTTCTTTTCTTAAGAAAGGACCACCTTCTTTTTAAGTTAGCTGTCTTTTTTTCCACAAAACCATTTAATGAGGTTTGTTGTATAAAACTTTTGGATGATAATGCTATGCTTGTATTATCAGCCTCCTTTTTTCATGTCAAAATGGTTTAGTGATTGCTTGAGATTCATTGAGCTGTCTCAAACCTGACTATGAAAGCCATCATAAATACCTATGAGACATGTCCTAAATGGCATACGGAGGCATCCCGAGTCAGCACTCATCTCACCCCATGGATACATTACATGCACATGCATGCTTGTAATTACATGGAAGTTCCTTTTGCTATTCTATATGATGTTTTGATTTTGTTTAGAGGATTGCTTTTCCCATGTGAAGAAGTTATTGCTTTTTATGATTACTGTTTCAGTGCTTCATCAACAAATTAGATACTTCTGTAGTTGTTTCCATGGCATGGTAGTATGATATTGATTGCATTTCTTTTCACTTCTGTTTATGATATAAGGTTGTGGTGTTTCTTATCAATTTTAGAGTTCATGATGTTTTTGTAATTTATTGCTTAGTTCTGAGCAAGTTCTATCAGTTTTGCTCTTAAATAGGTTAATGCTTTAGCTCCAATGTCTAAGGGCCTTTTTTTTGGAAGATGGCTTCTGCAATGTGATTGGGAAGTTGCAAAAATGCTGTGATTGCACACACTAATCAAGGCCCCACAAATTGCTGGACATTTGTGTTTCCAAAAGAGCACAAGCACACTTGGGGCCGTTCATTAAAAGCAGGGCTTTGCTGTGTAAACAAACATGCTTCATGTTTGAGGAAATTGGGAAATTGTTCTCAAACTCATTTGGGAATGTCATTTTTCCAATTGTGGCTTTTGTCCCCCCTCAATTGTGCAAGAATGCAAAAGCCATCCTTCCCAAATGGCTCCCAGGGCTGTGGTATGTTTACCAATTTTGATATTATGCTATTATGTTTCTGTTTGTGAGTATAATTAGTCTACTTTATTTATAAAAGCCGTTTATTAATAAAGGGAAAATGGTGTATTTTTAAGGATGCAAGAACTAAATGATGGAATCTAAGGAAGGATGAGAAAATTTTGAGGAGCATGTGGTGGAAATGATGATAACATGTTGTAGGCTATAAAAACTTGTACCAAAGAAAGCCAAATAGGTGTTTAGGTATGTCTCAAGGAGTGCCTTAGCAAAAGGAGGCTTGGAGGTGCTGGAGTCAAGAAGTCTAAGAGAAGCTTGTAATTGAAAGGGCTTGTTTTAAGATCATTTCTCGAGACAACAAGTGATGAAGGCTTAAGCGAAGGTCATTGCTGGAGCAAAGTTAAAAAGTTGATGCTAAAGAAGGCAAATACAGATACCTTCAAGCTGACTAAAACAAGGAACAAAGAAAGGAAGTTTTTTTTACATGTGTATGGACTATTTTGTTGCCCCTCTAAAAGGTAATCTATGTAAAAAATGATCAAGGTTGGAAAACAGAAGGTGCTTGCAATGTTTAAAGAAGATGGAATAATTAATTTTAAAAGTTTTCCAACAGAAACATATGGATGAAGTTGATTTAAGAGAATCAACAGACCCTAATGCTTATTTTAGCCATCGAAGTTATTGATGGATATAGATGAAGTGAATCAGTCTCTAAAGAGAAAATGGAGAAAGTTGTGGGACTTAATGATTTCCTTACGGATGTTTGAAAATTATTATATAAGGAACTTGAGAAGGATCATTTAACTTACAAAATTACTTAATGCCATCTAGAGAAGCTAGAGAACATCAAAAGAATGGAAAAGAGCTGAGGGATCATTGTCAACATTTTACCAGAAGGTGGCCAACTGGTGCTTGGGAGCGGGGAGCTGCAGACCTACTGCTGGTGACAGATGAGATGGCACATCTTTTGGTGGCAGAGGTTTCTGAAGAGGAAGTTGTGGTGGCAATGAAGGCATTGAAGGCCAAAGGTTCTCTGGGTCTGGATGGGTTACAGGTCCTCTTCTCCAAGGAGTTTTGGAAGGTCATTAAACAGGACTTTATGGCTAGGATGTAGGAGTTTGTGGTGGAGAATTGGGTTTTTGAAAACTTAATGGATCTTATTTTTTTTCTTTTACCAAAAAAAAACTGGAGTGGAGTCTATTGACGATTATAGACTTATTGCTCTCTCAGAGGAAGTTTATGTCATTGTAGCAAAGGTCTTAGCTAACAGGTTGAGGGAGGGCATGCTATCGTTGGTTGATTTGCTTTGGTCGACCTTTGTTTGGGGTTGTTTGCTACATGAATCTTTTGCTATGGCAGACAACATGGTTGCGGCCTAGAGAAGATCTGGAAAGAGAAATTTTCTGTGGAAAGTGGATTTCTCAAAGGTGTATGGTAGGGTCAGTTGTTCCTATCTTTGTCAAGTTCTGAGAAGGAGACACTTCTTGGAGGTATGGATCTTTTGGATGAAACATTGTGTTATGTCATTTTTTGTCTTGGTGAATGGCTGGATGGAAGTAGGTGGACACAACCTTAAAGGGGAGTGAGATATGGTTGTCCTTTGCCTCCTTTTTTATTTATTCTACTAGCAGATGCATTGTCAACTGTGGCTATTAAGGCCTATGATGGAGGTCTCTTCTCTGGTTTCTATTTCATGGCAGTTGGAACCACTATGGTGCCCATACTTAAGAACGTTGACAACATGCTGTTTTTTGTTGAGGGAGGCACTTGGAAGGCAGGGAATTTTGCTGCTTTAGCTAGGATTTTTGGAGCGATACCTGGCTTGTTAATAAATCATGCGATGACCGTTTTGCCCCTTTTCCTTTAAGTGAAGATGAGGTTGAAGATTGCATTTTAGTTAATGCACACCTCCTCTGGAACTCTTCCTTTTGTTTATCTTGGCTTGTCTTTGAAGGGAAGCATATGACTTCAGCGGATTGGCTACCTTTGGTTGAGAATTTGGAGAAGACACTCGCGGGATGGAGAGGAAGATTGTGTTAGAGGCATAAGAAGGGGAGTTGAATTGCGCTATAAAAATTAAAATCAACAATTGCAACAAGTAACACAAGTATATATAGAGGAAACTTTTGCCGGAAAAACCTCTACCTAAATCTCTCGATCTAGGATTTTGTCCCTACCTAAGTAGGAATTACTAACAACAAGTAATATAACAGATCTCCTTTCCTGGACAAACCCCAAGAAGAGTTTTGCCCCTCTACTAAGAGGAAATGGGAAACCCACAGCTCGGATGCCTAAACAAACTAATAACAATAATATAATGTAAACAATCCTAAGAGCCTTGAATAATATAGGAAATAAAGTAGGCTAAAATACTCCCTTTGCAAACCTGCAAAATTAAAGTTAGAATGGAATTGCTCTCAAGAGCTTGCTAAGAATAATAGAGCAATGATATCACTAAGGAGCACAAATGAGAGAGCAAGGAATTTTTAAAGTGAATAGATTTCTTTTTCTTGGTGTGTGTGCTTAAGGCCATTATAGGGGGTATATATAGGTGTAGGAGGTCAGAATAAGACAATGGATTTTGTTTGAAATCGTATTTAAGTGGATTAAATCAAGGTGGAACGGATACTAAACGTTTAAGTGTAAGTTGACCAAATCAAGGTAGACGACCGAAGATACTATTTCATTTGTCTTGGAGAGAAAATAAATGTCGGGAAAGACTTTAGTGCCAAAGTGATCGTTACTGGATTTTGCAAGTTTGAACACAGGGACGTTCGAGCAAAGATGTAGACATCTTAAGATGAAGGCTTAGACGTTTGAAGAAGGGCATAGACGTTCGAAAGCACATAATGTTCCAATTTCAATGAGTAACGAATATAATCAATTGTGGTCAAATTTAAACGTTGGATAAAAATGAACATTGTGAATTAAACGATCATTTCTAGACATCTTAAAAGGTGGTCAACGCATGAAAAACAAGAAGATTTTTGACTGTTAACAATCTAAAGAAGGAATTGCTATGGAGATATAAAAAACTGAGACGTTTGAAAGGCTTGATCAGACATCTAAATGTCTTTATCAGACGTCTTAAACACGTAACAGGAGAACAGAGAGGATAGGTTCTGGAAGTGGTTTTAGACATCTGAAAGGGCAGACTTAGACATCTTAAGTTAATGTAGGACGTTTGAAAAACTAATAGAAGCTAAGTCTTGTAAATTGAAAGAGAAAAGTATGGATGAGAAGGTTCTAAAGGTATCCTAAGGATAATATAAGGCTCTTTTACATTCTAAAAAGTAAAACAACAAAAAAATAAGACTAAACTAAAAAGCTGATATTCATGAGAGAGCTTTAGCTTGACTTCATTTTTTTCTTTAACCTTTGCTCTTAGCTTTTAAGAATTCCTGTAATACATATTAGTCCTTTCCAAAAAAGTAATTATTTGTAATTATAAAAAAAAAACTTATAATCAATTTAACAACAAATTGCTTTCTTATGGTGGCCGTTTGGTTCTGATGAAGTCTATTCTCTCTGTTATGCCAGTTTTTCACCTGTCAGTTTTCAAACCTCCAAAGAAGGTCATCAAGAAAATTGAAAGATAAGGAAAAGGTTCTTGTAGGAGGAATGTGAGCAGGTTGATTGCTTCCGTCACCTGGTCGCATGGGATAAAGTTTGTATGCTGGTGAAATTCGGAGGCGGCAGGTGGGGTTCTTAAATTGTTGGATTTCGATGATGTGTTACTGACCAAGTGGATGGCTAAACTGATGAAACATGGGGACTCTCTGGGGCATTGTCTATTAAGGGAGGCTTATGGCTCATCTTTGAGGTGGGAAGGTAGAGTGGTGGTTTAAGTAGGAGCTTTTGCTTTTTGGTAGAGTTTGGTAGCAATTATGCATAGAGTATCCCGACCTTCAGAGTTTCGGTGGATGATTGGACGGGCTTCAGATTTCTGGCAGATTTGGTGCCCAGATTGTACTCTTTATCATGTTATAAGTTTAAGCCTGTGATAGACCACTGGGAGCTTGTAAACCCGAATGGTGAAGGGGGAGAGGCTTGTTGAGGCAAGGTTTGTTGATTTGCAAACTTTGTTTGTTGCAGTGGAAAATTTTAGACCGAGAAATGGCTGCCTGATTCTTTGGAATGAGGGAGATGAAAATTTTCTGTGAAAAAGACTTATTCGCCTCCTCATGAGTGTGGACGATGTGGGGGCTATGATCTTGCTTTAGATTGCTCCTTTATTTGGAAAATGAAGATCCCACTAAAAGTTAAAAATTTTCTTTGGCTCTTTGGATGAGAGAGGTTGGTGAAAAGGTCAGGTGAAAATAGTGGGTGCAGGATGTGGAGAGAATGTTTTCTCTGTCAGGGAAATGAGGAATATTCCTTACATTTTTTCTTCAATGTGATTTCTCAACGGTGGTGTAGCAGCAAGTGGACCTGTCTGGTCACTTGGTGGACAATTTGGCTACTTTTTGGGCTGCTTTCAGAGATGGTATTGAGTCTAATGGCTTAACGTGGGCAAGGGCTGCTGCGATTTTGTAGTCTGTTTGGCTTCAGCACAACTGGGTGGTCTTTTGCGGGGAGCATTATTGGGTCAAAAATGTTGTAAGGGAAGGGAAGCTTTGGCTTTGTCTCATTTCTGGTTGGAAAACTTATATACTTTTTTTCTTGTGGTGGAATGAAGTGGATGGCCACTGACCTCCAGTAGCCATCCTTTACCTTCTCACAAAAAAAAAAAATCCTTACACAAGAAGAAGGAATTGTTTTGACTATAAAAGACACAAAGTTGATGAGTCACATATGTAGCTTTCAGTCTTGTGAACAAAAAATGAAACTTTTAGAAGGGGTAATTGAAAGATGTAAGACAAGCCCTTGGAATTAAACAGACTGCTGTTTTGTATGCATAAGGTTTAAGTGGAATGATATATCATTTGGTGAAAACTTTTCAATCCAAGAAGAAAGCTCTACTATGAATTTCATTGATGGGAAAGGGCTTGCTATGGTACATTTTGTGGAGATTTTAGAGATGAGAGGGGTGCTATTTTTGTATATCAACCTCATATGTGATGGATCTATAGCTTAAATGGACCTAAACTGGGTTGATAGGCTATTGCTTTGCATTGGGATTAACTTGTTACTAGACTCACTACTTATTACTTCTAGGATGAGTTGATAAAAAACATCTAGGATGAGGTCACATGGTATGCTTTCTGCAAACCTCGCAACTCATGGTTAAGGCATGAAATAGAGTAACTAGTAAATTATGACATTGGGAAGAGGCTCTTGAATCTAAAGGCTTTTGACTAAGATAATGATCAAGAATACAAAATGCAAGATCACAACTAAAGGAGAGTAGATGGGTCACATGTGAATATTGGGAGATGTTTTCGAATGCCTAGGATCAATTTTTGAACAAGATAGAG
This sequence comes from Thalassia testudinum, assembly GCA_037157565.1. Taxonomy (NCBI): domain Eukaryota; kingdom Viridiplantae; phylum Streptophyta; class Magnoliopsida; order Alismatales; family Hydrocharitaceae; genus Thalassia; species Thalassia testudinum. Next base: position 59,486,727 of record JAZHRO010000013.1, on the reverse strand, counting down.
GAATTGATGGGGATGTTACATATGGAATCAATGTAGATTGGGAGAAGAGGAAAGGATCTTCAGCTGTGTTAGGGTATTAGTGTAGTTGGAGTTCAATTATTTCAGGATTGAGTTTGTTAGAGTTAGTTATGTAATTTTATATTTCTAGTAGGACTCTTTATATAATTTTTCATTCCTACCTCTCTATATAAGAGAGGCTAGGGCTACATTTTCCATTAAGGCTACATTTTCCATTAACAAAGTTTATTTTCTCTAACATGGTATCAGAGCAGTGATCTTAGGTTGGTGTTCGATACTCACTTGACCTCCCTATCTTTCCTTTCTTCCACCACCACAAGTGAACACAAAAAATGGAAAAAGAAGAGGGCACTCAACGACAACCCTAACTAGGGTTTGTTGACAATGTCGTTGGGCCTTATGGCCACCGTTCCTTATCATCGAGCGATGCCTCTGGGGCCACCACTAACCCTCATCGTGGCGAGGGGTCCTTTGTAGACCCCTCTATCTCGCTCCACTGTCCTGGGCAACGACTAGGAGGCATCACTGGTGCCATCAGTGGCACCTAGGGTTTTGGTGAGGCACCTCTGAAGCATCACTAGCCTTGTAGGGCACCTTGGTGGTTGAGCATCGCTACCATCTTCCTAGGTGCGTTGCTTCGAGGGCTCCCTTCAACTTGCAGTGTTGCCTGGAGGCCAATAAGCCCTCGTTGAGCCCTTGTTTGTGTTGTATTGACATTGCTAAGGGTGCTTAGAGCGCCACCTGGGGGCCATCTTCGTTGCCAATGGGTCTAGTGCCACTACCGGTCACCAGGGTGTTGCCCCTTAGCCAGAATAGCACTCTTTTGATTGTTCTAGGTTGGTTTTCGGTTGGGAATTAGGGTTTTCAACTTGTTTTCGTGACCTAATTATGTCTGGGACACCACCTTGATCAACATGTGTCTCGTATGGTCATCTCTTGCACGGATTTTGATTGTGCACATGATCTAGATACATTTAATCTACCTTCTACATGTGTGTGCATGCTTTTGTGCGTGGAAACACCCATTCCTGACTGCTTACTCTGACTACTACTGTGCGTGAGATTGTGTACTTCTACTCGACTAACTCTTGTTCTCATGGTGGATGTTGACTCCTCTACTGTTGCCATTGCCACAACTGTTGTGGCTAATACTACTACTACTACTACCACTACTACTACTTCTATTGGATCACTACGTCTGGAGCATTCGATCATACTATTGCCTATCATGATGATGGTGATGACTGGTGGGGGATCTGAGTGAAGATCTTCATCTCCCACTCTTGATTGCCTACCTACTTAACTACTATTGCTGCTTGGGAATGTTTCCCTGTCTATTGCTACTACTGTTACAGCCTAGTACTGTCTCTTGTTGTTGCCACTTCTGCTATAGCAATATCTATTGTTGTCTATGGTTGCTAATTTTGTTACAGTCTTCCATCATTTCTTACTGCTACTACTTCTGCTGCATCATCTAGTAGACTAGTACTGTTGCTATTGTTGTCTGTCTACTATGGTTGCTAGTTCTGCCACAGTCATCACCTACTCCGGTCCGTTGCGTGCTCCTCCAAATGTCTTCACTTTTGTTTCTTGTAGCAAGTTGGGCGTTGCACACTCCAACTTGGGGGGGGGGGTGCTAAGGTATTAGTTTAGTTGGAGTCCAGTTATTTTAGGATTGAGTTTGTTAGAGAGTTATGCAATTTTATATTTCTAATAGGACTCTATGTAATTTTTCATTCCTGCCTCTCTATGTAAGAGTGGCTAGTGTTACGTTTTCCAATAACAAAGTTCATCTTCTCTAATAAGGTGTTCTATGCGAGTAGATTCTTTCTGATCACGTCCAGAGGTCCTCTGAAATAATAATCAAACATGGAGCAATCACTTGAGTAAGATAGAGAATTGGTGATCCAGTTCCACCGTAATGGTATACGTTTGAGGAGGGCGTCTAACCATCAAATATTCACTATATTGAGTATTACAATTGGTGGAATGATCATGGTTCAATTATCCTTTTATAGTATACATTCTACCCTTTTATTAGTTGCTTAGAGACAATAATTGTAGGGGGATAATCATTCTCTCGCTCGTCACACGATGTTGACCCTTTTGCTTCTCAAGAGATCCTCAGTGTCGCTTCGCCTTCTGAGCAGTCTTGCATTGCCTGACTTGTGTAATCACTCGTTCTAGCTTGGTCGGGAGGTTCGCTTAGTCGCTTATTGGTCCTATTAGGCTTTGCTACCTTAGTCTTGGTTACAACGATTTCGGGTCATTCGCTTTGGTGGCCACTTGGGTTAGGTTCCCTGGCAGACATCCAGGTTGGATCCTTCGGTGGTTATTCGAGTTGGATCTTTTGATAATTATTTGGGTTATTTAGGCTAGGTAGGTTGTGGGTTGCTTGACCTCGATTGTCTTGTCCTTTCATGTGTCCATTTTTGGGATTGTTCTTTGATGGGCCCATTTTTTTTGGGCTTGCTCTTTTCCTCCCTTATTAGTTGTCTCCACTCTCGTAGTCTAGTTGTGCCAGTTGTGAAAGTGAAGGAGTTTATCCTCGTCTTGGGCTTTGGGTTGAGCACAATATCAATTTTTTTCCTCAACAACTAGTCCTTGATGGGTCGAGCAGGTTGGAGCTTAAGAGGTAACAACTAGTTTCTAGTGGGTCACCTAGAATTTTTGTGGGGTTACCCCCTTGATGTATGGCGGGTTGCCCCTGCATCTATGGTGGGGTTTGTAACGGCGGCAAGACCAATAGTGCTCTAAGTTTGACACTTGTAGAGGAGCTATCCCTCATTGTGTCCAAATGTGGTGGTTTAGGATCATCTAAGTTTCAATAAAGGTGTAGTGCTTTGGTTATGGTGGTATGTCTGCCTGGGTTTTCGGGTGGGTGGTGGCCAGCCATCGCCTTACGATTCTATTCGATTGGGGAATGCGAACGGACACATAATGGTTGTGTCTAACGTCAGCCTTGTGTCATGCCGCATTTGGGGAAGCCCAAGCGGGATTTTGGGCTTCTTGAGGGGCCCTTGCAAACAAAATGATGTAGCTTAAGGCTGCTGCGAGGGATTTTGAGGGCTCTTGCAGGAGTTTTTGTTTACCTACTGGGAGAAGTGTGGCGAGTTGGCCTTCTTGGAGGAGAGGATGAAGGTTGTCAATGAAGGCCTTTAATTTGTGACTGCTGAGCACTGGGAGGCCTGGCTTGCCCGAGCAATAGTTTGGTAGGAGTATATGCGGATCAACTCTTGGCTAATGTATTGCGATGCATAGAATGTCTCCGGATCTGAAAATGAATATGGAGTTAGTGAGTTTCCATCTTTAACCATTCTTAATCGGATCCAATTCGAACCCGATTACTCATTTTTGCATTTTGTGATCTACCCAGTTGGCCCCTTCTTTCTGCCTGATTTTTAGGACACCTCGTTGGAATCACCCTTTTTTAGGTCCATTTTCAGAACTTGTGATGGTGCATTAGGGGTGATGCAAATCTGGGTATTCCCATTGTTGTTAGAGCTTGTTGGTGGTCGTGGTTTCCCAACGTGGAAACTTGCTGGACTAGGATCGTGGGAGCTCCATGTTTGATGCGCGTGTCGAGGTGGACCTTTCGGTTGATGGCTTCAATTGTGTGGGTTGCACTATTGATGGAACAATTGATCACCGGATTCTCAAGCGATCCTCTTCCTTGGGTAGAGGGTTATGCTCTACTACGTCGATCCAAGTGAAGCAGGGCCAGTTATTTTGCTCATGTTATAAGAGGAAGATGTTCAAGAAGAAGTTTGGGGTCGCTCTTGTTGCATGTGGGAATCATGATGCTATGGAAGTGGATTTGAGAGTGGCATAGTTTCTAAATGTCAAGAAGGTTGCCTGTAGGGATGGGTCTAGGGAGAACGTCACCTCTAGTGGCTAGGGCCCTGACTTGGAATGTCAGGGGCCTACGGGATGGGCATGTAGGTCTATTTTAAGGAGGTAGTTGGAGGAATGGCAAATCTTTGTTGCAGGAGATGCACTTGGAGGCTTAAGACCCATCGGTCAAGAGGAATATATGCGGGGACCGTTTCTTTGAGGTGTTAGAGATCAACTCAGTAGGGAGGTTTGGTAGGTTGGTGATGTTGTGGAATGATGATAATTTTTAGCTGACATCCTCCTTGATTGCTTCTAGAGTGGCTACTGGGTCCTTTTCTAGGACCTCAGATGGTTTGACATGGATCCTCACGTGTGTTTATGGCCCATGTGACACAACTTGCAGACCAGTTTTGTGGGAGGAGTTGCAGCAGGCATCAGATCTTGCAGATGGTAGGTCACGGTTGATAGGTGGGGATTTCAATGTTACCTTGTCTTCTGTAGATATGCCTGATGGCAGAATGGATGGACCAGCTAGTGATTTTCATCGTGTGGTGGATAATCTTGAGCTCTTTGATCTCCTGGTCATTGGGGCAGTTTACACTTGGAGGAATGGTTCTGGCTCATCATCCAAAATTGATAGATTCCTGTGTAATGTGACAATGGAAGAAGCTTTTGAGGGGGTGAGTGTTTTGGCCAAGGAGAGGTCGTGTTCTAACCACATTAGGGGGAATCTTTTTCCTCATATTTAAAGTTCTAGAAGTCTTGATTATCGGAGCTGAACTTTTGGGATTTCGTGCGGGCTAAGTGGTCGGAGGTTTTGTGTTCCACAGATACAACGCGCACCCTTGCGGAAAAGATTGATGACGTTGATTGGTTACAAGAGGGACATAAGATTAAAGTGTGAGCAGGTGAGGAAGGATGCCTTAGAGGCTATAGCGAAGCTTGACGGAAAAGATGTTGGGCATTTGGACCCTATCGAACTTTAGGAGAGACAACGGTTGCAAGACAAGGTGTAAGAGTAGGATTTGAAGAGGGGGATGGATTGAAGATAGAAGTCGAGGCAGCTTTGGCTCAAGGAGGGGCATTTTAACACTAGATTTTTTTCATATGCCAGCGAGTGCTAGGAGGAGGATAAATTTGATTACTTCGCTGTGGGTGGGTGACTCCATGTTAGACCAGAGATGTCAAATATATGATGCTATTTAGTTACACTTTCAGGAGGAGGCATGTGGGGTTGGGGGGGGGGGGGGGGGGGGTGGAGGCTCAGCTCATCTGATATGATGGTTCTGGATGATTAGGTGAGGTTGGAGTTGGTTAGGATAGTATCTGAAGAGGAGGTGTTGGCTGTTTTGCATGGCTTGAAGGTAGAAGGGTCTCTAGGTCCAAATGGTCTCCAGGCCATCTTTTATAAGGAGTTGGGGGACATTGTTGTGAAGGATTTTATGCACATGATCCACGAGTTCTTTGTTGGTAACCATGGATTTGAGAGACTGAATAAATTTTATTTTTTCCTCCCAAAGAAAGCTGGTGCAGGGACTATTGGTGACTATAGGCCTATTGCCCTTTCAAATGCCGTTATCTTATTATTATGAAGGTGCTTGCAAATAGATTACGTGTGGTTCTACCGAAGTTGATTTTCCTTGTTCAATTGGCCTTTAATACAAGAAGGTCCTTGCAGGACTCTTTTGTTTTGGCAGAGGAGATGGTGGTGGCAGCTTGGAAGAGAGCTACGGTGCTTGCTTTCCTTTGAAAGGTGGATTTTTCCAAGGCTTATGACTCCGTCACATGGGCGTACTTGTGGGAGATTTTGAGGAGTTTTCTACAGGAGTGGGTGCAGCTTATGAAGTGATGTGTTGCGATGACATCTTTTTCTTTTTTGGTAAACGGTAGGCCAGTTAGGTCATGTGAGGCAGGGTTGCCCCTTGGTGCCTCTGCTTTTCAACATACTCGTGGATGCTTTGGCGGCATTGGCATTTAGGGCCTGTAGGGGAGACCTCTTTTTTGGTTTTACCTTGCAATAAAAATGGGTCTCTCCTCACATTGGTGTCATAGTATGTCGCTGACTATTTTTTCATTTGGGGGGGGGGGGGGGGGTGTGTGTGCAGGGGATTGGTTAGGCTGAGCAGTTGGCATCTATGGTAAAATTTTTTTGGGACATCTCTGGTTTGTCTATTAATGGAAGGAAGTCTGCGTTTGTACCCTTCAACTTGGAGGGGTCAGAGGTGAGGGCCATCTCTACTATTCTTGGCACCCCGGTGGTACGCTTGTTGATCGTGTATTTAGGTCTACCTTTGAAGGGAAATCATCTGGTGGTTACTGATTGTGATCTGGTTGTGGAGATAATTAATAGGAGGCTGAGTGGGTGGAGTGGAAGGCTTTTATCTAGGGGTGGGAAGCTTGTTTTGATGAAAGCTGTTCTGTTGGCAGTGTCAGATTTTTTATTTATCAATGTTTAGGCTGCCTAAGAAAGTTATATCGACATTGGAGATGGCTCAGAAGGGATTTTTCTGGAAGAGGCTGGATCATAATGGAATGTTTCTACAGCTTGTGTTGTGGAAGGAGAATTGTAGGCCCAAAAAAAGGGGAGGACTTGGAATCTGTCTTCTTGTGGATTTCAATGAGGTGTTGCTTATGAAGTGGGTGGCAAAGTTTCTGAACAACGGGGATGGTCTGTGTGAGAAACTTCTATGTGATTCTGATGGTTCTGATGCTGCTTTGGGTCAAGGCTGTAATGGCCATGGAGGCCTGTCTGCTTTTTGGAGATCTGTTTTTCAAACCATCCAATGTCGGTTTAAGGCATCCTTTGTCTACCTCGAGTTGGGATTAGGTGACTCCTTTTGGTTTTGGAAGGATGATTGGCCTGGAAATGGTGCTTTTTCTGCTCTGTTCCTGTGCTTGTCTGGTTTGGTGGTCAATAAGGATGCTTTGGTGTGCAAAATCTGGGATAACCTCTCCAACTCCTGGTGTCCTGTGCTGCAACCAGGACTATTGGAGGCTCAAATGCTTGCTTTTCAGAACCTGCTGGAGCTGTTGGATGGTGTTAGGCCTGATTTCAACAATTCGGACAGATTCGTGTGGAGGGAAGGGAAGTTCTTGGTGGGAAAGGCCCAAACATGGACCCCAGTCTGAATTTTGGACAGACTGATCTGTCATCTGGAAATTATCAATTCCTCATAAGATAAAATTTTTTGTGTGGTTGTTGATGTAGGGAATGCTGGTCACCAAGTCCTTTAGAAGAAAATGGTTGGAAGCTGCAGATGTTTTGTGCTCTCTTTGCAATCCTGTTGACGAGGACATATCTCATTTGTTCTGTTCATGCCATTTCTCTCAGACGGTTAGGAGGGGGATCCAGCTGCAGGGGTTTGATTGCTCTTCGATTGATGGTTTGTGGGCTTCCTGAGGAGGATGGTGCATGCCAGTATGGCCGGTTGTGTCAAGGGTATTGCTACCCTGTGATGTGTATTTGGTTGCAGCGAAATGGTGTGGTTTTTAAAGGGGAACAGGTGTGGGTTGAAAATGTTGTGAGGGAAGCTAATGCTCTCTCTGATTTGTGGTTGCATAATCTGTAAGTCAATTCCTTTCTTAATGAAATTATCTAGATGATCACCAATCTCTGGTAATCTTCCTTTCTTCTTTCAAAAAAAAAAAAAAAAAAAAACTGGTGCACCGGAGAATAACATGTAATTCTGTGCCAGAAACTCCTTTGCAAATGGAAATTGTGTTGCTAGTTCTCTGAGCCAACACTCCCAATTGCAGTGGAGAAAATTCTGTGTGCCAAAGAACATTTCCTTTGAGAGGAATACAGCATCATGGCAAAATACCAAGCAGCACACAGAGCCTTGGAAATTGTACCATAGAGTACCATGTAATTCTGTGCCAGAGAATCTTTGCAAACGGAAATTGCTGTGCTAATGCACAAAGCCAACTTTCCCAACTGTAGTGGACAGAATCCTGTGTGTGCCAGAGAATCTTTCCTTTGAGATGAATTAGAGAGGCTTGGCCGAGACAGGTCTTGTAGACTGTAGAGGAGCAGGCCTGGCGGAGGTAGAGGATAGAGAGACTACTGTTGTTAGAGATGCACGAGGATTGAGAAAGAAGTCAGTGATAAAGAGGCATCAAAATGCAAATGTCCTGGGTGCTACCCTGCTCTCTTATGTTGATGAAAGAATTTGATTCAATTCCTTCAAAGGCCTTCTCCCCTTTATATAGGCTGGAGAAATGGAGAAAACTACATACACCAAATATGAACAGAAAAATTACATAGACTTCTATGTAAAGCATAAAACTTATGAACAGAAACTTGTCTTCAATAGAAATCATTATCTGTTGATAAATGAGTGATAGCACATGCTGTTCTCTCCAATTGAACGTTGTTTGCCTATCTTTAGAAGATTGATGGAATGCAATTAGCTACTCAAATGGATTGCATTTGATGGTTGAAAATGAGTTTCAAGTTCATGGGTTCACAAGAATGTAATTTAGCAAGTATTTTGCCCGTGGTGTGATGCATGCACAAGCAGCATCTTTTGTGGAGACTGTAGTTGTTTATATACATGATTTGAATGTCTTGCTATTAGGTTGATTTTTCTTCTCTAACAAAAGTTGTCCAGGCACACGTTCCTGAAACTTTTTCTTCCGTTTTAGGAAGGTCAAATGTTGGTAAATCATCCCTTCTAAATGGACTTACAAGACAGTGGGGGGTAGTGAGGACCTCAGACAAGCCTGGGCTTACTCAGGTATCAAGTTGAAGTAACCTCTACTTTCTATACCTGCATTGAACTGATGATTACGTTGTGTATTTGCAGACTATCAATTTCTTCAGGCTTGCCTCAAAACTATGCATGGTTGATTTGCCAGGATATGGTTTTGCGTATGCTAAGGAAGAAGTTAAGGATGCATGGGAGGAGCTTGTAAGTGGACACGTGTGGATGATTTTATGTTTCTTCACAAGTTAGCAGTGACCCTGATCTGGCTTCTTTAGAAGTTTGACGATCTGTCTATGCTCTTCACAAAAAATTATTGCCTTAATTTCCCTTCCAATTCCAATAGAACATCTGAACTTATTTTGGAATGGGATTATAGTCCAATCTGTTTGGTTTTAGTAGCTTTTCTATTACTACCTCAAGTTTTATTTCCCTTTAAAGAAAAATGATATTTGTCCTTACAGCGTCCAGAATATGTTTTTTTTGGGCAGTACAATATGTGCAGTAACGTGGTCTTGGTTTTTTTAGTCATGGACATACAAAATTATTTTGGTTCGAGAAAAAAGAGGCTTGAGACAACTTATGTAATGTTTTATCCATGTATCCATCTGTACCTGTGCCATGGAATATCTTCTGATTTCCTACGAAAGTAGGAGTTTCCTTCCTGACCAGTTCTTGGTCTCTTAGTTATTGCGTACAAAATTATCAGGCCACTTGGAAGCCACTAGGCTTACGGCACTCTTGAGTTGTTACAAGCCAAAAGGCCTGGGAATGGTTTTAAGCCCTTTGTGGGACTAATCAGATGGCTGCAGCTCTCTGTGGTAGTAAAATACCCTACTTTGCTGGAAAACAATGGAGGACCCACAATGCTATAATGTGGAAGCGTCGGTAATTGTGTCGGAGCATTTCAAAGTTCTGACACATATTGATACCTGGGTTCAAGTTCATGAACTTGTAATTTAAACTTGATGTTATTAGTTTAGACATCTAGAACTCTGCTCTTTTCAGTTCATTGAGATCATTTATAGTGCCTAGGTGAATGGCAATTTTCTTATCGTAATTGCTTTTGAATTGCGATGTCATAGGTGAAGGAATATGTTTCCACTAGAGAAGGCCTTCAAAGGGTATGCCTTCTTATTGACACGAAATGGGGTATGAAGCCAAGGGACCATGAACTCATTGATCTGATGGAGAGGTACATACTTTTAGATGTATGGTTTATTTAGCGAATCATCTTCTAACATTTTTTGAAGCAACGATTTAGTACTTTTAGAATAAGTAGTAGTCGCCTTCTTTAATTGAAGGTCTTGAAAGGTATATGGAAGTTCTGCAGAAGATCTATTAGTTGCTTTTTTTTTTTTTTTGAAAAGTAGAATTATTAGTTGCTTGATATCTGACATGTATTAGTTTTGACTTCAATCCACAATTGTGGAGTCATGGTTTAAGGAGGCTGGAAACTGGATGCTTGTTTATGTGTTTGAATTTCTGCATGCATTCTCTCGCATCAAAATTATCTATTCCTGCTTAACTAATCCCAATTGTTAGGAAATAAATTTAGTTATTTTTTCTATTTTTAATCATTGTTACTTTTAGTAAAGTGTAATTGTAGTTTCCTTGTTTGCCCTTGCCCTCTTTCTATAAAAAGAGGGCCAAGAGGTTTTTTCATATCAACAAAGTCAATTTTTTCCTCAAATCTTCACATAGTTTCAGAGCCACCGATTCTGATGGTCTAGGGTTTAGAAAAGAAGTGCTAGAGGAGAAAGGCTTTCTGGCGGCGTTGCCAGTCTCCAATGAGCCAACTGGAGGGGCATCTCCTCTCCTAACCTCTCTCCTTCCTTTTTCTTCTACTCCTGCTGCTGCTCTCCTATCGTTGACAAAGAAGGCGTTGCTAGCACCACCATCAGCCTTCCACTGGCAAGGGACCACCGGTGGGGTGGTCGTCGAAACCTTAGCTTTCACCCTGACCGTCTTCGGTGGTCGTTGGACTGGTCAAGCACTGCCATTGAGGCCCTCGCTCTGATGAAGCGACACCATCTCCACCGTTGGTCCAACAAAGATCGACAACACCATCGCCACCGTTGCTCTAATTGGCGTCAGCTCTTGGGGGGGGGGGGGGGGGGATGTTGCTGGCTCATTGCCAACTGATCGCACCCCTTCCGACGACCATCACTTGGTGCATTTGCCACTAGCCAGCCCAACAGGCCTAGCATCGTCCCTCTACTGGGGGGCTTTGATCCCTGTTTTGGCCTGTTTCTTCAGATCGAAGAGGCTCTTATGGGACTTGTTGGAACCCTAGGGTGGTCACCTTCGATTTGGACCTGACCCTAGGGTAGGACCTTGTTAGAGCGTCGTCGGGGTTTCACCACATTGCTAGAGTGTTGCCCGAAGCCTCTAGGACCACTAGCGAGGGTTTGGCGAGGTTAGGACCGCCATGCACGACCTTGGGTAGCCCACGTGACCCCGATGGCCGCTGGATCCGAAGATCATGTTGAAGTTGTGTTGGTTTGTGTGATGAGCCTTCTCTTACACCTACCAACCATGGTGATGAGCCTTCTCTCACTGCTATTGAAGAACTCTTTGCTTTCCAACATGGAGAGCCTCATCTCAAGTGGGAAGCACCCAGTTGGCCCCACAAAGGGGTTGATTTTTGGCCTTGAAGAACTTGCGTTTGTGGCCCAAGGCAGCTTGAAGAAGAAGAAAGACATAGATCCCCATTGACACATAGATGGGATACACTCTTACAAACCTAGAGCGTTTCGGCTGTCTCTTGGAGCGTAGGAGAAATTGTAGCAAGGTGACCTTATGTACGCTTGGAGAAACCAAGCATGGTCTGCTGGCTCGCGGAGTGTAGGAGCAATGGCACTTGTGTGACCTTGCACGCACTCAAGAAGATCAACCCTCGTCGTCTTCAGACTCTTTGGACCTGGGAGCAGCAACACCTGAGTTGCAGTTGTGATTTCTCACATACTCGACCCCTTATGTGGGATGTACAAGTAGAAACATGACAAGTTGATGTAGACGTCGAAGTCGATTATTCTATCTTCTACTGTCGCTCTTCCGATTGCTTGGATCAAGGGGGATCCCCTTGTCATTGTAACTTAAGTTCTAGGTTCCTTCTATTTGGCCCTTATATGTGCAGGAGCAAGAGAAGCGAAGAGGATGAGAGTCTACTCAAGATGTCACATTGATGGGCAACACTCATGCACCATGGAAACGCCAAGCAATAGACCTTGACAACATGGCATACAAGAGGAGGCACTCGAGTCTGAAGACACTAAGAAGTGACTACCACGTCTACTACCGTTGATCTACAACATCATGAACATCTACAGGATCTAAGTCTTCGCCATCTCTTGCGTCTCGACTTGCGGGGAGGGTTAGGAAATACATCAGAGATGATATTTAGTTGTTTTTTCTATTTTTAATCATGGTTATTTTTAGTAGAGTGTAATTGTGGTTTCCTTATTTTCCCTTGCCCTCTCCCTATAAAAAGAGGGCCAAGGACTCTTTTTTCATATCAATAAAATGTATTTTTTCCTCAAATCTCCATACCATTAATACGGAAGAGTTGTCTTAGTAAACAAACTATATCCATGCATAAATGTGTAATTAAAGATCTCCTCAATCTCATCTGTTGCTAACTAGGAAAATATCTTTGTAGTTGGGTGGGACAAACTCGATTGCTTTCTCTCTCTTCTTTCTTGAAAAATTACACTAAATCTTATACACAAATCAGCAACCAATACAAAAACTCCCCACTGCCATAACTTGGAGAAATACACTGAGCATGGAAAGTAGGCAGCTACCCAAGGAAAATGTAATTGTAGTTTGAACACATGGTGGTGGTAATTGATTATGATTTGAATTAGACCATCTTTTCCAGACAAATAACTTGATTCCTAGTAACACTTTTCCCCCTCTCTATGGAAATGATAATTGTGGAAGCACCAATTTTTTCCCCTATCAAAGGGCAATGATTTGGGCTCCTCATGAAAAATAGTGGAGAAGGTTGCAGTCATGGAGGGTAATGAGGACACAATTGTGGCTAGGGGTGAGATGCGGTTGTTTTGTTTGGGGGTCGGGGGGTCGGGGGGTCGGGAGGGTGGGAGTGTTGTTTCTGGACTAGCCATTATATGCTCTATTTTCCTTTTACATTTGGGCTCTTGCTTGGGTTTCTCCCCATCTTTGATATCTAGGTGCTATAGATGGAGTAGAGTTTCTTTTTTGAATGATGACATCATGATTGAAACAGGACTCTAACATGTCTGTTGAGAATGTTATATTTAAAGCACAATCTTTTAGAGAGTTGTGGTGTTTGGCGTAAGAAAGGATTATGTCCTTCTGGAAGTTGTAAATTGATTAGCATTTTTGAATGAAGGTGGAGGATCACTAGCCTGGGTGATCCTCCTTTTACTTCTTAAAAAAGAAAAGAAAAGAAAAAAAAGATTGAATGACAATCAGCTCCAATTTGCCTTTTGTGCTCATGAAAAACTAGATTATTGTCTACATGACAAGGCATGATGGGAGCCCCGTATTTGTTGCATCAAAATATCCAAAGATATCCAACCGGCTGTTTCTCAATTTTTTTGCTAGGTGAAACATTTAAATGTATAAGAATGACACAAATAATGGCCAAGCTTTTGCCCATAAACTACCTATGTTCACTGCATAATTAATTTCTGGTCTTGCAATAGCTCATAGCCGGATGGAAGATTGTACCAACTATATTCTTGTACCTGTGAACATCCACAAAAGCTCTGTCCTTCTGTCCCACAAAGTAAGCATTATAAGGATTGGTGGGTGGTTTGCATCCCAAAGAAGTTGTAAAGCATGCTTTCACAGTGGTGTTGCTACTGTATCTTTGCTGTTGGGCACTTCAATATGGAGAAAATATTTGGGTCTTAATAGGTTCTCAACAGCTGTGACCAAGATATTATCCACTAACGTGGCCAAGAAAACTGTGCCTTAGCACTCCTCTAAATAAAAACTGAATATTTGAATGATTACAGCAAACCAAAGCTTGAATTTCATTGCTAAAGTTCTCAAACAGTGCCCTTGGAAAACCATATCGGGAACTTATTTAACTTGGTCCCTTTTGAAATCTTCATGAATGACGTGATCTGGCTTCTTACTATGGATATTTGCCTCCAAATGGCCATAAACAAAAGTAGTTTGGCAATGATGATGGGGTTAGTCTTTGCTCACCTCAATAGAAGCAATAACACAAACACAAGTTGAGATGAGCCATTTCGAGGTCTTGAAACAATTCACACCATAAGTTTGAGTTGACCTTTTGATACAAGTCATGCCTTCAGGCTCTCAGCATGTGGAAGGTATTTGATAGTGTTCACCCATTTGCACGCAGCAATATCTGCATGTCATGGAGCCTTGACAAGCTTCTCAGCGTAGACTTTCTCATTGTGGTCATCTTCCCATCTATTTGCTTTATCAACTAGAATGCTAAATTGCATATGGCCGAAGTTTTTGGCATGGTAACCCTCAAAGAATGGAAAGGCCTTACTTATATAGAGAGGCCAGATGGAAAAAATTACATAAGGCACATCAAGAGGAGAAAGAATTGAGAAATAACAATAATGGCAGTAACTAATAGAAAAATTAATACCCATTAGATTGGTGTGAAGATATCTATCTTGATAAGCTTGTCACACAGAAAGAGATGATGCTTTTTGGCTAGTGTTTTGGTGAAGATGCTAAGTTTTTCAGAAGTAGATGGCGTATTCATTTTCCCTTTAGTTGTAGCATCAGGGACAAAGTGACACTCGACCTCAATGTGATGCATACATACGTAGCAGCATGATTATCATAGAACATTGAAATATGCATTGCACTCAATACAAGATCAGTCATAAAGGATTAATCTATATCACTTCATGTGTGTGCCATAATCATATAATCAACATCCACATTGGAGTGAAAGTACTGACTGTTTCTTTCTACAGAGAGTGACAAGATTCTTTCCATGACCTATAGTAGAATTCCTGTCTGTAGGAGTATTGACATAGTCAGCATTTGAATATGTACAAAAATCTAAATGTCCATCCCTCTGATGAAGATACCTTCCCTTTGTGATCCCTTTATATAATTGAGAATGAGATAGACTTCCCAATGTCCATAGCATGGACTATCCATGAACTAACTCAGAGAGGTAACAACAAAATTCATATTTGATTGCCACCAAGGGGTTAGCCCAGTACCAGTGCTCCGCATTGGCATCGAAGAGGTTATGGGATCAAATTTCATGGCCATCCATCTCAGAAAAAAAGATACTTGATTGGGTAACTATCAAATAAAGAAGCTTGCCACCGGCACTTATATTTTGCATTGGATTATAAAAGGTGTTTGCCTTTCTCTAATATCTATCTTGAATGGATGAAGTTCTTGCATCAAGAAGGCTAGCTTCCTTAAGTATCCCATGTACAGACTTCCTATGTGACAACACAAGGCCTTCGGAAATTCATTCAACTTCAATACGAACAAAATATCTGAAATTCCCAAGATCTTTAGTCTCAAATATGTTGTGCAGAAATATGTTGATTTTCGGAATTCCCGCACTGTCATTTGCCAACAATGTCTTGCTGCAATATAAAAGCTATATAGCAGTAGCCATCTCTTTACGTGTCACAAGGTAGACCTACATAAAGTTGTCTACATGGCCTCATTACCAAGCTTCTTAAATCATAGTCTTAGACTTTGTTTTAGGTCATAAATTGTGTTTGTTAGCTTGTGAACATACTTCCCTTCAACCACATACCTAGGTGATTTAGAAATTAGACATGCAACAATCAAATCTCCATATAGGGAGGTATACTTAATGTCTAACTAAAATGTGGGCAAGTTCTTGTTAACAACGATGGATAAAATAATGTGGGTCCAGCTTGGAGAATTATTAAAATAGGTCTAAAGTAGTCTACCCAATAGGTTTGAATGAAACCTTTAGCTACTAACTTGACCTTTAATTTATTAATTGTTCATTCAGGTAGATACATCATTGTATAGACCCATTTGCAATTTACCATAGTAGCATCCTTTGGATCTAGAACCAACTTCTAGGTACTGTGAGAAACAAATGCATCCATGTCTCCATCCATAGCTATTTTCCACTCATTTTGCATAGTCTTAACATAACTTTGCTGGATAACTATGCTAAGCAAAATTTTAGAAACTGTCATAAGAGTCTATCATCAGAGATATAGATATGTAAGTGTTGATGCGCAAAAATCGTATTTTAGAAATACACGTTGTAGTATAGGACAAATGTCGCGACAACACTTAAATTTATAAAACTCGAAATTAAGAAATGAGTCGGATATCATTTGCAGGGAGCAAATTGATAATTTCAATTCACTGATCACAATATCAAGAAGAATATATAATTGAAACCATAATAATACTCAGAAGAATATTTCAATAAAATCAAAGAGTCAAAGTGCAAAAAGATGGGGTTAAAATGGTGGTTTGAACCACCAATTAACCCTAATGTTTAAGCTATGCAATTATCTCAAATATTTTAACAGTATCAATCAAATATCTCAAATATCAGAACCAACACAAGCACGGGATTAGATGTCTGATTAAGGCTTTAGATGCCTTATCTCAAGCCTTAAAGAAGCCAAGGCACAGTAGCAGCACACCAACACAGAGTCGCAAGGGCCTCTCAAATCTCAGCTAAGTGTTGAGAGAGGAGAGGGAGGGCACGATTCCTGAAGCAGCAAAAACCCTTCCCTTCCTTCAAGATATTCCTTCCTCACAATTAGATCAAACCCGGGTAATCGGATCTCGTCCAGACCTGCGTGGCGTGAACCGTAGGCGAGGGCGTGCGTGAGTGGGGACCTCACCCCTGGTGCGTGCTGAGGCGAAGAGCCGTATGCACATTTGCGTAATATACACTGTAGCTGCTTCGTAAATGCTCGATGTGGGACTAAGGTGAGGGCTCCTTCACGCAGGCACAATAGGTGGTCCTTCATCGAATTGAAGCTATTGGAGTGGTGCGTTGTTTCAACCGATGGTGTAGGCAGCTTTGCGAGGTTGGGCCGTGTCTATTGGACGCGGAGTTGTGCCCAGAGATGCTCGGATTGCAGCGGCCGGAGGTGCGGATGGTGACGGCAATGGCGGAGCTCCAACGATTCCCTGAAATCAAGAATACGGCTTGGTGGCCTAATGAAATTGGCTTAGAAGCTTCGCCAGACCACGACGAGTGCAACAGTGGCCGTGGTTTGGGTGTACGTGTGTGTGGAGGGCTGTCGGTGACGAAAATGAGGGCAGAGCGTGGGTTTGTTCGATGAGGAGGTGGAGAGCATGAAACCCCAAATAAACTTAGGGCTTTTGAAGAGGAAGGTGAGGTGGAGCTTGTGAAGGTGATCGTGTGGTGTTTGGAGTGGTGTGGAGGCCGTGCGAACTTGCTAGAGTTTCGTCAGCCGTGGGGAAGATGAATTGTGTGTGGGTGGTGCAGTGGTTGAAAGTGAAGCTAAGGTGGATGAAAGTGAAGTGGAGAAGTAGAGGAGATTAGAGGGAAGAGAGAGTAGAAATAGGGAGGGGTGGTAGTTGGCGTTGGCAGGTCGGCACCGAAGAAGACGAAGTTGGCGGCGAGGTGGGATGGCGACGACGAAGAGGAAGAAGACTCCTGCGGTGGTTGGTGAGGAGCGGAGGACCGAGACGAAGACAGAGAACCTCCCAATTTGATTGTTGGGAGGTCGGATGAAGGGGATTGGAGTATCGCCAGAGCTCAAGTAGGGTTGGTCGAAGGAGAGAAATGAAGAGGGAATCCGGCTTAAAACTTGGCTAAGGAAGTTGCTGGGAGTTTTAGGAGCTTTTATAGAGCTTGAATTTGAGCTCAAATTGGGAAAATCGCAAGCAAATTTCTCATATTAGGCGAGTTCAGATCGTGAAGAATCAAGCTCTGTTGGAGCTTCCTTGCTTCGATTTAATATCTGGTACATGTCTAGAATGGAAGAGTATCCCCAGATTGACAATCCTTCCAAAATTGAAGGGATTTAGGTGAAGATTTGAGATATTCATGGTCAAATTGGGTTCTTGATGGGTTGACTTCTATTGTTTAGGAAACAAGGGCTTTCAGGCGGTAATGGTATTCGTGAAGAAGATGACAAAGTTGGGGACCTATTTGTAAGAGATTTTGAAAGTTAAGGGTCTGATTGTAAGAAATAGAGGTTTTAGGGATTGAAGTGCAAACTAGGTCAAGATGGACTTTGATTGGGCCTGAATTTTGGTACTAACCTAATTTGGACCCAAGGAATCTGATGGTGAACTTGGATTTTAGTTTTGACCACGTTTGACTAGGTAATTTGCACAGAAGCCTAAATTAGGTTAAAATCCCGTCTGAAGCTCTGTTCAGCGTCAAAATGGGTTCAGATGATCAAATCAAGGATACCAAACCTGTTAAAATATTTTTCTATGAATTTTTGGAGGTTTAGATGAATTTTCTCCTGACCAGAGCCTCTTTAATTTAAGCGAGTCTAAAATTAGGATTTTGTGTGCTGTTTTCGTTCTCGGAATGTGTGAAGTCCCGTTTCTGTTTGTGTGGATCCACTTTTTGGACTTTAATGCTCAATAGACCTTCAATTAACCCTTGACAAACCCCGGGGTTGCTCTGCATTTGTGATGTGATGTTAAAACTGCAGATTTAACCCTTTCTATTGTTTTCTTCTCGAAATGGATTTGCGTGGAATTATAGTCCTCAGGTAATTATTTAGGAGAATTTGTCACTTGATTTCAACTAAGTAAAGCTAGTTATGACGGATGATGGTGTTACCATCAATAAAGTGAAAAGAACAAGATCTTACTGAATTGCGTAGAATTGTGCGCAATTTTTTTTTTTGAAAAAGAGATGATCACATAAGGCTAGTGATCCTCTTCATTAAGGAGCGGGAATAAAAGTTACATAAGTTTGCATGATAGACCACAACCCCTTCAGAAAATTAGCTTCTAGAAACATTCTCACCAAATGGATTCTCCCCTCTGAAAATGTCTCCGTTTCTTTGAAGCCATAAGAACCATTGGAAAATTAATGTCTTTTTTGGCTACAGTAGTTTGTATTGGAGGATTCTTAAAGACCAACAAAATATTTTGTTGAAGGGCAAAGTTAGACCATGTGGGTCAAAAAGGATTATACACTACTTGCTCTATACCTGCCATTGAGACACTTGCTGTGCATTTTGCTATTGGGATCCTTTAGGTGTTGCTTGAACTTTTTAGGTTAGGTTTCATTCCATACCTAACGTATAGGTTGCACTTTGCCACTTGACTGGCACATCTCAATTTACATTATTATCTCCTGTTTCATCGGCGTGAACTTTTGGGTGATAAGAGTCGAGTAAGGGCCTGTCTATGTTATGGAGGGATCTTTTTGACTTATAGGAGACCTTGTACAAGTTGTACTTCCTTCAGATTTTGTTTGAAGAATAGAGACTGGATATTCTGAGTAGTTGTAGACATCTTTTATGGCTTTCCTACCGCTCCAACTCAATGGTGCTACCTGTAGTCAAAAAGTTTTCTTAAAAAAGACTTAAAAAGTCATATTAACACCTCCAAAGTATTGTCTATTGACAAGATAGTAATGAAAAATAACCAGTTAGGTTTTGGAGTATCTTAGAAAGACACATTTAATAGCCCTATGAGATACTTTATTAGGAAAACAAAACACGTGAACAAAGATTAGATGACCAGATACTGGTGTTGAGAATAAGGAGGCTACGTGGCCTGCCACGTGGTAATAGTAGGAGAGCCCATAGGGCCGGTGGCTAGGAGGACCAAGGGTCCAAGTTTTGTTTTACTTAGGTCCCAAGTTTGGTATTTTGTTAAGTTGATTTTTAGGAAAGTTGTTTTAGGAGTTTGTTTTTAGGATTTGTTCTTTCTTAATTAAGAGTTGTGATTTGTTTCTTGTTTTGTGTGATATGTTCTCTCTATAAAAAGAGTCTTCCTATTGTAATTCCCTCGAGTTAGCAATAATATTTCATATTCCACAAACTCCTCTCCTCTCTCTTTCTTTCTCTCTCTCAACATCACTATCGGCCACCACCTTCACCAGCCTTACCACTAGCCAACCATTATCAATGTCGGCTGCTGTTGCTCCCTCGCCCTGATTTCCACGTGGACAACCCCTGTTGGGCTATTTTCCAACGCGCCAAGGGAGCCTTCACGGTCCACGTGCATGAATCTTGACATGGTATTTGAGCCTATGGGCTAGGCTCTCTTAGTGCGTACGGGTTCTTGACCACACGTGTGATTTTCGTCTTTGACAAAGAATCTTCTTCGACAAATCTGGCACCTTACGCGGAGAAGGAAGATAGTATAAGATGACAAAAGCCTCCATAACGATTGCTGATGCCACGTTGGGCTCGGGAGAAAGCAAGGTGGTTGTCTTTGGGACGACCATCAAGCTACAGGGTGCCTCCAACTATGTCTTGTGGGCTTGCGCCTTTAAGATATTTGTCGAAGGACAGGTGAAACTTAGTATTCTTCTTGAAGAGCCATTGGAGCAAAATGATGACAAGAAAACTAAGTACGAGGAGGAGAATTACACCGTCATGAACTGGCTCATGAACTTGATGGATCCTTCTATTGCCTCGAACATGCTCTATAAAAAGAGTGTGTACGAGATTTGGACAGTCCTCGAGAAAAGATACGTCGAACATCAAGTAACACCCGTATTACTGATCTATATACTCGTATATGGACAGCTAGTCAAGGAGATCTCTCATTGACTAAATATTATGAGAAGATGGAGGCATTGTTTGAGGAGTTGGACATCTACGAGCCATTATGTTGTGACAAGCAAGAGAAGACATGGGTAGTTTGGCAATCGCCAAGTTTTTATCAGGGTTGCATCCCCGTTATCGAGCGGCCCGCGATCAAATCCTGGCATCTGACGGGAAGATGGATCTTGAAACCATCTTTTGCTGTCTCATGAAGATGGAGATTCCTGAAGATAGTCACGCTCAAGGGCGAGAACTCTGCACTTGCTATTCTAGAAGCAAGTGTAGCGCATGGAAGAGGACGTGGCCGAGGCCCTGGTCATGTCTACTTGAAGTGCCAATATTGTGGACGTACAATCATCTACAAGACAAATGTTGGGACAAGTTCGGGAGGCCTCCACGTGGGGCTACTAGCGCCTCATGAGTAAACTCCTTGACTCTCGAAGATCTTGAGAAGTTACAGGCCATGCTTTGAGAAGACAAGTTAACGACGACCATTGCGATGACTATTGAGGTTGACATAGATGGAACAACTTAGGAGGTTGCAAGAGGCTACATCGTTGACTCGTTTAAAGAGAAGACTGAGAGCACAACTCTCGAAGAAGAAGAGTGGTGGGGCATCTAGCCTCACAAGTTGAAGACCAAGTCACTGTCCTCTTGGCCTCGACTTGAGGGGGAGTGTTTAGAATAAGGAGGTCACATGGCAGCAGCAGGAGGGCCCATAGGGCTGGCGGCTAGGAGGACCAAGGGTCCAAGTTTTGTTTTACTTGGGTCCCAAGTTTGTTATTTTATTAAGTTGGTTTTTAGGATTTCTTCTTTCTTAATTAGGAGTTGTATTTGTTTCTTGTTTTGTGGGATATGTCCTCTCTATAATAAGAGTTTTTCTATTGTAATTCCCTTGAGTTAGCAATAATATTTCATATTCCACAAACTCCTCTCCTCTCTCTTTCTTTCTCTCGCTCAACATCACTATCGGCCACCACCTTCACCAGCCTCACCATCGGCCTGTTATCATCAACGTCGGTTGCTGCTGTTCCCTCTCTCTTCCTGATTTCCATGTGGACAACCCCTGTTGGGCTGTTTTCACATACACCAAGGGAGCCTCCACGCTCCACATGCGTGAATCTTGACAACTGGTACGGTGGGGTAACAAGATAAAAATTCTGTTGCAACAACTTCAAAGGAACAAAAACCTTCAAAATAGAAGGTATGATTGATGAAATAAGTGGTAGTAAGGATTACATTCCTTATATTTGCTTGGGTGGCTTCATATAGATGAGATGGGTCAGCAAGATAAAGAATGTGTCTTAACTTCCACTTTGTGGTACATTTTGTTGGGACATCGAGGCACAAGATATTTGATTTGTAATATTATCAGAGGTAGAAGATGATTGAAAACTCTGTATTTTAAGAAGGTGTGTTGCATGAACTTTGAAGTAGTGTTACAATGGAAAAACCTTGGCAATACCTTATTATCATTTAGATCCAAGCATGGCTACAATCATAGTAGACCAACTCATAAATAAAGGGAGTCCTCTTGTCTAATCGAGGTGGGAAAGATGACTGGTAATGTTTTCCTAACTAACAAGCCTTGCAATCAAAACTGTGACACTTGAAAAATAATCCCACATGGAAACCTCATGAAACTGAGTAGTGGCATATAAAGGATTTGGAATTACTAAGTGATAACTTGGGCTTAAATATTTTGGTTGGTTGCCATGGGTCCATTGGGCTTGTACCCTATAAGTTCTCAAGGCCGATTTTTCTCAATTAGACTTAGGTTATTATAAATGGTATTAGAGCCATGAACTAGGCAGAAATGTGGGAATTAAGTGTTGTACAAGACTAAGTGCTACATCATAAAAGTGATGGAGCCACCTATGGTACCAGTGTGAGTCAACTCTAGATTTCCACATCGCTTGGAAATTGATTGATTGAACAATTGATTGTATGAACCTTAACAAGGATGCCATGTTTCAGGTGGGGGAGATTGTCACACCTCGAAAATAACCCTACATGGAAAACTTATGAAATTGAGTAGTAGGATTTAAAGGATTTGGAATTACTACTTGGTAACTTGGATTTATGTATTTTGGGTAGTTGTCATAGGTCTATTGAGCTCATTCCTAACGAGTTCTCGAGGCTAGTTTTTTTCAATTAAACTCGGATTTAGGTCCAGGTCATTACAAAACTAATCAATTAAAGATAGTTTAGGAACATTGCTATATCTTGGATGTTGACAAGTGCCCTAAGTGATGGTGCCACAAAATTGGATTGGTGGAAATAGATGCTGCTACAACAATAGTGGTGAGAAAGTCTAGGCAATACAACTTGCCCTCATATCTCTTACCAATCATCCCTGTCATGGCATGACTTGAAAATAAGAATGATGCTCGTCAAGAATGACTTGGTATTCTCATAAAAAAGGAGATTTGGGATTTAAGATGTCTACGCAACTTTCTAACAAAAAGTGAACTCATAGGAAACTCTAATCTTAGCTGAGGAGTAAAGGCCATAGTGCCAACAAAAGAAATAGGTGATTAGGATCCATAGGCCACGTTCACAGAAGTAATCCTTGTAAATTTAGGAGTGTCAGATGGTGAACCACCTTTGCTGGTCAAGTGGCTAAATATACTTCAGTCCACAACTTAGAAGACAACTTGTAGTCCAGATTTATAAAAGTACCTACTGCATCAACAAAGGTTGTGTTACAATTGAGCCATTATCAACCAGATAATCACCCTTCCCCTTTTCAAAAAAATGAAAAAAAGCATCTGAGCTAGATATAGGAGCATTGCCCTTGTCAACCACATATGACTATTAGGGCTGTGCAAAAATAATTGGAAATCAAACCTAATGCAATAACTGAACTGGTGTAGACTGAAATTAAGTTTCTTGATAACTGGTTTGGTTAGCGGTTCACTATTTTGAAAAATTGAATTTTTGGTTCTGATTGTTGGTTTGCCACTTGCCAAAAAACAAAATTACTCGAAGGCAAACCAGTTTGCTTTCACAAATATCTATGCACATATATACATATGTATATATGTGTGAAGGAGTGGATAATTGCACATATCACAATGTGACATCGATTATTATTCTACATTAATCTATAGTAACATGCACTATAGAGAACCGTAAAAAACTAAAACTTTTATTATTAAATTGCAAACCATTGTTAACTTTGATCCCCTACAAACGGAAGAGCAACAAATGATGTTTAAAATTGGCTATAACCGAAACCAAACTAGTTTGAACCAATTAAAAACCGAACAAAAAAAATTGGTTTCTTGCTTAAATCTATCTGGTTCTTGTTCTTGATTTTGAAAGAACCAAATTTTTGGTTTGGTTCAAAAGTTCGCGTAAACTGGACAGAAATGCTTCTGCGCAGCCCTTCTCATAGAAATACTTCGTAGAAGTAGTTATCTTAGAAGAAACAATAGTCTCCATACTTGAACAATCAATAACATTAGAAGTTTGGTTAGCTAATACTAGCTTATCGAAATTCTTCCAGCATCTGTTAGAAGGATGATTCATGCATTCACAATGAACATGTGATTCATACACACTGAGCTCTACCCCTACCACAATCATGGTTGCATCGATGACTATGCCCATCACGTCTACCATAGTAATGAGTACAGAGGTCTCCCATACAACAACAAGAAGACTGGTATGTCAGACACCTGTAAATATTGTCAACGTAAAGTATCAAATCTGACGACAAGTTAGTTAATTGATTTTGAAGATTGAGACCATTTTAGAAGCATATAAACCTGTAACTTGGCACCTCTTAGTTGTCTGAGTGGCATTATATCAAAGGCTAAAAAGATCAAGCTCTTCAAGAAGAGCCTCCATGGGCCACCAAGGGGTTGGCTTAGTGATAGAGCACCTACCATTGATTTAAATGCCGATGGCATGCCGTCGGCAAGGCATGTTTTGGAAATTGACCATGCCGATATGATTTTAACGTCGAAAGTCAGGAGTTTCGCCGGCATGCCGACCATATCGGAGGCATGCCGACATGTCGACGACGATGATGTGTGTTTGCTGCAGACTGCAGTATGTGCTAGTCTGCTCCGCTAATGGGCCTATTCCTTTCCAAAAAAGAATCCTACTCGCTATTTAACCTACAAATAACCTCTAGAGATTCATTGTTCACCTAATAGTGTTCCTCTTTAATCTATTTCTCATACCCTCTTAGAAACTCTTTTGATGCAAATAACCTTGTTGCCAGAGTATAAGTCATTATATCCACTTCCAGTACTTTACACCGGTACTCCTGTATAAGGTCTCTAAAGCCAAATTCACAGAACAAAAATTTCTTGAATTTGAAGTACACTGCATGCCTGAGATCATCATTTGATCTCCAACACTGTGGAATGTGATCAAAGAAAGGTCTATCCAAAGCAGTTCACCTCAAATAAACGGAAAAGCTCCACAAAATTAATGGAGTAGTAAACCTGTATTACATGGGCACTGCTTCTGTGTGTGATACTTCACTAAGTAAAACAGCAGTTGCAGATTATACAATTAGATAATGCAAGCTCAGACAGAACGTCACTGAACTCCATCTTGTCCCTATCCCTTGATACTTTATCCCCTAGTCGGTCATGTATTCCAACTTAATATTAGAATCTCAACCTACACTCTGGTAAATTGGAAAAAGGCCCTGTGCATGTGTCTCAAATCTTCTTGCAATACACTTCTCTCTATCTCTGCATGTGGCCCATACAGAGAACTAAAGAGGAATCCGTTCTTATCTAATATATTGCAACATCACTGAAAATAAAATGTTTCGAACCAGCGAATCCTCTTGCAAAGTTTCTCACATCCTAGGCAATCAGACGCCTGCCTAATAAGCCATCTGGATTCTGAGCCACAAAATCATTCCATTATGTTCCCCCAACTAGCCCCAACAGTTAAAAACAACAGACCTCCAACGTTGCCCCTTGTAAAAATACAAGCACTGGACTCTAATATGACAAGCACCTCCCAAAAGTCCTATGATAGGCAGCATCCCACAAACCCTCGTGTTCCAACTATCTTCACCAGAATATAAGACAAAGCCACCGCTTCCAGAGTTCCAACTGTCTACCACAAGCCTGCCCCCTGGCCCCTATCACAACTCTAGTCACTGCATCCGTAGTCTATTTGAAGTCTAATGTAATTCAATTGTTGCAACCCCATTGTTAGCCTCCTTTTATGAAGTGTAAACATGGTGGTTTTGAGTGTGGGAGACTTCTTCAGATCTAGACATCACATCTGGAAATCAAATCCGAGAGCATGCTGTCTAATTTTTTTTTTGAAAGGAAAAGGAAAGCTATCGAATCGCCAATAGCAATCAAGCATGCTATCTAATTTTAAATATAGTTGAGCATAATAGGTCATTGACTTTGCTGGAAACTTATGGTAGTCTCAATTTTTCTATTCAACAAGATTTTCTAGCCAACCACGATTCTTTCTTAGCAACATGACCTAATGGAAGTAAACAACCAAGCGAACTTAAGACATAGTATGAAATCAAGACAAATCACCACTATGAACATTGAGAAGGAAGCCTCGAAAGGTCACTCTTATACAATGTTACATAATACAAGATGAAGCAAGAATAAGAGATAATCAAGAAATAATGTGCTTCATCACAACAAACTCCCCTACAAGAGAAATGGACTAAAGCTAGTTCATTCTTCTCAGAGAATAAGAAGACAAAGGGGAAAAAAGGGCCCACCTCAACTTGAGTAACATGCCATATTCACACCCAAAAAAAAAAGAGAGGAAAAGAAAAAAAGAATGGTATGTAACTAACACCCCGAGTACTAACTGGATATAGAGGTAGATCCAGCAGACCATCTAATCAGTTACCTTACTCAACATAGAGTCTTCATCATCCAACTTGGATGCCAATCTTCACTCTTAGTTTATATTCTACGCCTCTTCATGATTAACAGCAATTTCGGTAGTGTTTCTGATTAAATCCATAAACCATGATTCATGCATGTTGCTTTGGGGTTGATTCTGAAACCCTACTATGCATGTTCATATATTATTATTTCATTAAGCATGACTTATGCATCTCACTTAGGGTTTTCTTCCGTTAAATAGTGTATTAATGGGTTGTAGCTAAAATTTCTAGTAAAGGCATCTTATTACTTTTCCGTACTTTGCTGTTCCTCTATGATTTTGTGACTACATTTAGATGGAAGGATTGGTTTAGATGCATATACACCTATATATTAAGACTAACATTGCACTGACCAAATATTGTTCATGGTGCTTCATGTACAGATACAAAAGGAGCCAGTTACATACAAACCCTCCTAACCCGACCTTAGGCACTCTAGGATCCCGGTCCATCTGAAATATGCCCCCAGTTCAAGTCAAGATATAGATGAGCACAGTGATTTAAATGCCGACGGCATGCCGTCGGTAAGAGGGTTTTTAGAGAAAGGCCATGCCGACACAAAGATAGTGTCGGTTTGTAGGGAAACCGTCGGCATGCCGACGGTTTCGCCGGCATGCAAACAGTTGCCGATGCCGGCGAAACGGCGGCATGCCGACCATCTGCTGAGTGGCGCTGGGAATTGGAGCGGCGGGAATTTGAAAAGGAATTGGAGGTTTAAATCTGAGCAAGAGGAACATGTTATACTTTTCAAAATTCGGGAAGAGTTCACACACACACACATGTTGATTTTTTGTCATATAGGTTCAAATAACCTGTAAATACGTTTTCAACATGTTGATTTAGCTGTCTTTCGAATTTTGATCATTCCTGCACACACGTTGATTTTTTGTCATATAGGCTTAAATAACAATTGTTTTTTGTTCATATAGGCTTACATACAACTGTAAATATGTTTCTAACATTTTGATTTAGTTGTCTTTCAAATTTTAATCATTTCTGTCGGCATGCATCGGCATGCCCTCGGCATGCCTCGAAATATCATTTTTTCGGGCCGTCAAAATCGTCGAAATCTGCCATCGAAAAATAGGTATTTCCACGACATGCCTTCGGTATGCCCACGAAATGCATACTTATAATTTCATCGGTACGATGTCGAAATCGATATTTCAAACCTTGGCATCCACTGACATCCAAGGGGTCATGAGATTAAACCATATGCCCACCATATTTACCTTATCGAAGAAAATAAAGAGCCTCCATGGTTTTGCAAGTCAGCAAGAGCTTGTTCTGTTTCATTTATAGACCATATAAGCTTATAGTTTTCAACAGGGCAAGAGTCATTGGATTTTTTTGAAATACTCCTTGGCCATGCTGTCTGAGGTCTCTTCTGCTTACCTATCATAACGCATATTTACGGTAAGTTTAGGTTCTATATAGTTCATCAGCTAGTTTATCACGAAATAGTTTGTCCTATAACCTATTCTGACCTTCATATGCTGACAATTTCAAGTTATTCCTACTAAGCATTTGAATATAACCTCTTTTATCCTCCAGCAAGGATGCATAATGAGAAAGACCACATAAAGCAGTTCTTATTCCTGGATACCATTGAGCTGTATGCAGTTGCCTTGAACTATGACAATAGTGGAGGTCAATTTATTGGCAAGGGTGGAGCCGGGAAAAATGTTGGGGGGAGGGAAATACTATGATGTTCCAAGCATTTAGATATATGAAGTCAAAGATAAAAAATATAAGATTATGCATAAAGGGTCCTTGCATGTCAAAATAATTTTCTAAGAAAACTTGCACTCTAGACAGAAGAGAGAAGAAACTGAATATCATCGCTGCAAATAACTAGTCAAATATCTACTTTAATAGAACCCTTCTTTTTATTTTTCCTGCACAATTAAAGTTGTTTATAATCTCATTAGTAACAAACTTGTATTGTATTTGCTTCTCTATATAAGTTGAAATATTTAAATAACGTGGAAGCATAAATATCAGAATACATAATTATCACAAAAATTTGGGTTTATGTGGAAATCCCACTCAAGAGGAGCATGGGGAAAATTATGGGAGAAGATCCCGATAGGATACTGATTTGTATTTTTTCTTCTTAAATGAATAAGTGGGGGGTACACGCCTATTCATAGGCCACCACACACAACACAAAGTCCCACTCCACTATGTAAGACTAAATAATCACACTACAATTCTCTTAACACCTCCCCTCAAGTTGGAGCATGGAATGCTCAGCTTGTAATACAAAGAAAACACCTCTACATAGCATAACAAACAAAACACCCAATAGGTACAACTGACTCTCCTCTGCAGACGACAGTTGCACTCTTGTTCATGCTTGTAGGCAGGTATACTGATGACGACACATCAAATTAACTGGAGCTTGACGATGAACTGTAGCTGGCTTTGATAAGAGGCCTCTCCTCTGGGGACTTAGTGCAGGTGGCTCCCCATTCAGTATCCCTGCAATAGGGGTCTTTCTCTGAAGACCTCAAAAGTGGATCTCCCTCTCTGGAGTCTATAAAATTGGATCTCCTATATAGAAACCTGAAATGGGTCCTTTCCTCTGAGGATCTTGAAATTCTGGACCTCCTAGAGTTATGATTTCTCATGTGTAGTCCAAGAATAAAAGGGACTCCCAAACGGAGGATGACTACAACAGACTTCTACACTCCCCCTTTCTCCCACACTCGTATGGGAAAAGAAAATAACAATGAGAGGAAAATAAGACATGAAACTAGAGAAGACTTCATCTCTTCTCTTAAACATGAACCTCATCATGTTTTTTTTTTTTTTTTTTTGAATTTTTCTCTCAATCCCCCCCCCCCCCCCCCCCCCCCCCTCCTTTTGTTTTGAAATTTTCTTCTATTCTTTTATTTTTATTTTTTTAATTTCCAAATCACTTCCTCTTATTTTTCTCTCTTTGTCCCCTCTTTTTATTACCAAACAAGGTATAGACTAAAATGAGAAGGGTAAAAAAAGAAAAAAGGGGCAAACCTATGGATATACGCTCGGTCTCCCCTTAGGGTTCGGGAGAACCTAGCAATGAAGAGGTTGGCGGCTCCTCCCGCTGCCAACTGCGGCCACCACCGTCGGCCTCATCCGCTCCAGCAACAATCTCGGACATGGCGTGCCCTGCGTGTGTCGCCTCCTTGTCGTGCGACCGCCGCCAGAGCGGATGAGGGCCTCCTTATCCTTGTGCGACCGTCGATCTTGGTCAAGCCACCTCCATCGCCTACTGGCTGAGGTCGTGGCCTCAAAGCCGGTGGTGCTCCCTAAGGGAGGGAAGGCTTTATTGCACGCCGCGGCTCCACCGTCGCCCTCCATGCGATCGTCATTGCTCCGCCTTCGTCCTTGCCGCCAGCACCTCATCATCCCTCATCTCCTCCCTCCAATGACGACGACGGCGAGGACCTCGATCCTCCTTGGAGGCTGCCAATGCGAAACTCTACCTTCTCCTTCGCTATCCGACGTCTCGCTAATGGCGGTGACCGTGCATGCCAACAGCTCGCGCGGTCTAGACCACCTGTGGATCCATGCGAACGGCTCCGCCTCACCGACTCCGAAGTCGACTTCATTGCCTGCGGGTCGAAGTCCCTGATCTCTCTCATCCTTTACGATGCCCCATGCATCACCGACGAGGGCCTCCCCTTTGAACCCACTTTGGAGGAGAGATCTTCTACCTCCAGCCTCTACAACTTTCGAAATCTGCAGAATAATGAGGAACAAGATCTCCGGATCACATGATAGAGAAAATATTTTCAACAACCAAAAGATAAAACCCAAGATCAAAACCTTGATCTGATATTAAGTTGAAATATTTAAATAACGTGGAAGTATAAATATCAAAGCACATAAGCATCACAAAATACTTGGGTTTACGTAGAAACCCCACTAACGAGGAGCAGGAAGAAAACCACGGGAGAAGGCTTCGATAGTGCATTGATTTGTATTTCTTCTCAAATGAATAAGTGGGGAGTACATGCCTAGTCATAGGCCACCACACATAACACAAAGTCCCACTCTACTATGTGTGACTAAATAACCACACTACAATTCTCTCAATAATATAAAATAACCATGCAACTAGCCAAAAGTAATCCTCCAACTTACTTTGAAGTCTACTTTTGATGATCTTCATGCTTAGGAATGTTCATTTGGTAGTGGCAGTTGAAATGGAAAGTGTCAAGATCAAATGAATCAATCTACCTATAAAAGGATAAAAAGTTGATTTCTAGTTTCCTTCAATCTAGAATAAAGTTTGGAAAGGCCACTCAAATTTTCAAAATCTTCATTTATAGACACATCTAGATATTAACCTTGCAATTGATACCTCATATGTAGCTTTTCTTTTTACTAAAATTTTTTGGATAAAATTCTTCAACCGTGCAAGGATCTCATCAACTTTATATGATTTGTAATCATTCTTAAGACTTAACATAGATTCCAGTACTCATGTTATTGGGGTGCCGTGGGGGAGACGATTGGTGGGGGGGGGAGGCTATTACAAGCTGCTTCGATTTCTAAATCTAAGAGGGGGTGGCGTAATCGAGTAATCTCATGATCATGAGAATTGGTGATTCCTAAGACTAATTGTTCCTAATCATCGCAATCTAGTTGAGTTGAAAATTTATGTTGCATCTTTTTTTTTTTTTAAATCATATAAGTTGAAGAAAATGAACTTTCTTGATTTACCAAGTCGTCCCTACACCTCTATATATAGAGAGAGGTGAGGGAAAAGTTACATCATAAACCCAACACAAAAATAGAAATGACAACTAGTCCCTCAATAATAAATTATAACTAAACACTCCCTCTCAAGCTGGAGCATATATATTCATCATACATAGCTTGTTTCTACATTTCTTAAACTTAGGTGAGGCAGCGTCTTGGTAAACATGTTAGTAGTCTGGTCTGAGGAGGCAAGGTAGGTAGTACGAAGTAGACCCAGCTGAATCAAGCTCCTGGTATAGTGACAATTCACTTTCACATATTTTGTTCTCTTGTGGAATATAGGATTGTTTACAATATTCGTTGCAGCTCGGTTGTCACAGTGCATCTCCATAGGTTCCTGAATATCAATATGAAGATCTTGTAGTAGAGATCTGATCCATATCATCTCAGCTGTAGTGTGTGCTATGGCCCGATACTCACACTTAGCACTAGATGTGAAACAATACTTTGTTTCTTGCTCCTCCAGGTCACCAAGTTCCCAGCAACAAAAGTACAGAAGCTAATAGTTGACCGCCTGTCGCCAACATCTCTTACATAATCTGCATCAGAGTAGGCAACCGTAGACATAGGAGCCTTCTTCTTCTGGAATAGAATGCCTCTACTTGGACATCCCTTGATGTACCTTAACACCTGCATAACAGCCTGCCAATGAACAACAGTGGGCTTATCTAAAAATTGACTTAGCTTACCCACTGCAAGACTGATGTCTGGCCTAGTGATGGTGAGATACACTAGCTTCTCTACCAGCTGTCGATATGCCTTCTAGTCCTTTAGCTTCACTGTATCATCAAAGGGATGAACTTTAGGATTCATAGGAATATTAGCCTCCTTGGATTCTAGCATGCTAGTCTCCTGAAGAATATCAAAAACATATTTCCTTTGAGACATCACTATCCCTTGCTTGCTTGTGGCAATCTCAATGCCTAAAAAATCTCAACTTCCCAAGATCTTTCATGACAAACTGGCATGCCAAATAGTTCTTCACCTGAGAAATGCCATTCGCATCATCACCTGTAATAAAGTCATCAATATATACCAATAGAGCCACAATGCCAGTACTGGTATTCTTGACAAAAAGGGAATGATCAGATGATGATCTCTGCATCCCGACAACAAATAATGCCTCAGACAGGTGCTGAAACTAGGCTTGGGGCCTCTGTTTAAGACCATAAATGGTCTTATGAAACTTGCACACACACTCTCCCTGAACCTTAACGCTAGGTGGCTACCGCATGTAGATCTCTAAGTCTCCATATAGGAACGTATTTTTGACATTCAGCTGGTGTAGATGTCATCCATAGTGAGCTGCAACAAAGACAAGTATGTGAACAGTGGAGAGCCATGCAACTGGGGAGAAAGTGTCAAAGAAATCTACCCCATAGGTCTGGGTGAATCCTTTGGCCACAAGGAGGGCCTTATACCAAGAAATAGACCCATCGGGGTTGTATTTCAAGGCAAAGACTCATCTGGCTCCAACAAGGTGTACGCCAGATGGTAGAGGAGACAGCTCCCAGGTGCCTCTGTTAGTAAGGGCAGACATCTCCATAACTGCCTTCCAGTGTGGATGTAGTAGAGCCTGCTGGTACGAGATAGGAACCTCAGCATTGGAGACTGCAGCTGTGAATGCATGAAAGTCTGAGCCCAGAGAATTAACAGAAACAACACTCTTAGCAACACGATACTGTGCACAAGATCGTGGAACCTTCTTGATAGCAATAGGGATATCCTCATCAGTACTTATGATAGGACCTAGAGAAACATCCACAGGAGACGTACTCTTAACCTCTACACCTGCTGACACTATATCTGAAGGAGCCTCCTGAGTAGAAGTAGCCTCCAGGTTATCAACATTAGCTTGAGGAGACTGTGGAGTAGATGGAGGGGGCTTTGCCTTATAGACAACTGGTAACTGATAGGTATGACCCTTGAAGGTCCTTTCATCTGTTGGCACTGGCCTGAATGTGCTAGCAGTATGGTTTAGGAAGTCAGTATGTGGTCGGTTGGGTTACCGCATATTGAGTATGCGGTATTCGGACGGGTATGCGATTTTATATTTTCTTATTAAAAAAAGTAAAATAATTAGTTAATTTATTAAAATTTGTGTTTATGCAATGTTATAATTATGCAAATGTCTCAAGTAGTATAATTTTTTTTTGAAAAGTGAGGGTAGTTATCTAAATGATAACCACCCATGATCATTTCATTCCACCCATGTCTCAAGTAGTATAATAAAAAAATATAGTTAATACTTTTCTTTGGTTATCATATAACCTAGAATATAAAAGATTTCCAACATGAATCATTAGATTCTTGTGGAACATAAAATGACATACTTGGGGTGGATGCACCATCGAAAGTCAATTGACTTGGTGAATCAGCCATTGATCTATTAAAACCTATTATCAATGATATTTAACATAAACAATTGATGTAATAAAACAGGCCCTAAAAATAAAAAACCTAAAACAAAAATCAAAACTAGAAATTGATATAAAAATTAGACTTAAAAATTGATTTATCTAATATTAGGGATGATTTATACACTGTCACATACAGACCCTAAAATTCAGATACAAACAAATACATTATTAGGAATATATACAACATTGAGACACATACATGATGTCATGAACAAGTCAGACCTTAAATATCAAACCTAATAAAAATTAAAAACCTAAAACTAAAATTAAATCGTGAGAGATATACCTCGAGTGATGGTTGGTGCAAAACCTCCAATGTTGGTAGGCGATGGTTGGCTGGTGTAGTGAGAGGCGATCAACGATAGGTGATGGCTGGCAATGTTGGTAAGCAATAGCAGTGAGAGGCGGTGCAGCGTGCAGGTGCAACAGAGAGGCGGTGTAGGGCGATGGCAGCGAGAGGCGGTGCAGGGCGATTAGTAAGGGCGATCAGTGGTGGCGACGGGTGGTGCAGCGATCAGTGAGAGGGGTTTAGGGTGATGGGGTTTAGGCAATGGCAGAGAGGGCTCGCGACTTGAAGCGTTCGAGATTGGTATCGATTGAGTGTCGTGACTCATTCGTGATGGGTTGGCTTGGGATATTTGGTTGACATTTTATTAGGATATCCAAGAATTTTTTTTAAGTGGATTTTTTTATGTGAGACCCTGAAGTTATTTCTCATTTGCGATTTTTTAGAAGACCCCATTGGTGGATCTATCTCAAAAGCGAGTGACTAGGCGGGAGAGTAAATGCCTACTCGGTCCACCTACTTGCCTAGACCTACTTATAGCACCTCATGGTACTACACAATTCGGGGAGGGCTCCACCTACGACTATGCGGCCACCTACTTGGCCTAGGCAGCTGACTTCTTGAACACTAGCTGGCAGATGGCTCAGTAGCTTGAGAAGAGTTGTTAATATTTGTGAATATACCAAATGGTATAGGAGCAATTGGCATAGGAGCACACTTTGGCACACTTTGCACCTGTCTGGCAGCAACAGAAAACAATGGTACAACTTCATGAAAGGTGACATCTACACTAATGTAGTGCCTCTGGTGTAGGGGATCAAAACACCGATACCCCTTCTGAGTACGAGAGTAACCAAGAAACACACACTTGACTGCTCTAGGTGCTAATTTATCTCGCCTAGGTTCAAGTAGATGTACAAAAGCCACACACCCAAATGTCTTAGGTGGAAGATCAAACAACTCATCATCTGGATAGAGCACTTGCCATGGTATTTGCTTGTGAATCATTGAGGAGGGAAATCTATTAATAAAGTAATAAGCTGTGAGAAATGCATCTCCTCAATAGTTTTGTGGCACACTATTATGAATAAGAAGAGCTCTGGCCATATCAAGGATGTGTTTGTGCTTCCTCTCTGCAACCCCATTTTGCTAAGAGGTGTGAGGACATGAGGTCTGATGAATTATGCCATGCAAACCATAGAAATCTGCTAGTCGACGAGTACAATACTCCAGTACATTATTAGATCTGAGTCTTGATGCAGACATCAAACTGATTCTTTATCATCAATACAAACTTCTCAATCAGGGGACCACTTTAGACTTATTCTTCATGAGAAATAACCAAGATAACTTGGAAAAATCATCAGCCATAATCAAATAATACCGATGTTCTACTCTATCAAGAATCCTACTAGGACCTCAAATATTGAGATGCACCAACTAAAAACATGAAGACGAATGTGGTCCAGTAGTAGCTGGGATGGAAGTCCTATGGTGCTTCCCAAGTTGACATGCATTGTAGGAGAGCTGTGTAGTTGGGGATACCTGAGGAGTAAGCCTACGTAATTTTTCCACAGAAGGATGACTCAATCGTCTGTGTCACTGTAAAGCACTCTCTAAAGTGGTACTAATCTGACACGCTGCAGTCATGGGACCCTGCTGAAGTCGGTAAACACCTATATATCTACTACCAATAGTTTCCCTGTCATTCGATCCTGGAAAATATATCCACGCTCATCAAAGATGACATGACAATTCATTTGCTTGATAATTTCACTGATAGAGAGTAAATTTATAGACAAATTTGGAACAAACTGGACATGGTTAAGCTGCATAGAAGGGGTAACCACTAATAGGAGCAAGTTGCCTATCGGCCACCTTTACAGTGCGACATCGAGAAACAGGTTAAATATGCCCAAAGCACTGTAGATTATCAAATAAATGATTGGAGGTACCTGAGTCAATCAACCACGTCACACCAATAGTTGAAGTGTCGCTCATGGTAGTGCCTAGCACAATCTTTGACTGAGATGCTGCCATGTTCACAGAATCACGCTACCCAAATCTGATTTCAATGCAACATAGAGTACACACCCTTGAACTTCTTCAAATGCAGATATGAAATCTGGCATTAAATATGGAATACACACCCCAAAAATCTCCGCTCGCACATGGTCAACAACCAAAGGGGAATACACACCCTAAAACATGCATGAACAATGGGAATATACACCCAAAAATAGAATAGAAAAATCTGATTTGATTATACCATCAAAGAAGAATGTCCAAACTTCTTTTCGAAAGATCGTTGCTTCAGAACTCCACCAACATGCAGAGGATCTTCCTAGATCCCAAAAAACAAAGGAGATTAGGGTCTACAACCCTCTCCTCATTGTTGGAAGGAGCTCAACAGTAAGGGAAGGGTTGTGGAGAAGAGAAGAGGTGATGTGCCCCTTTACTGCTCCTCTTGTCGCAGCCAGTGGTGGCGGCTGCCCAGTGGTGGCACTGCTGCTACAACTGCTGTCGCTGCTGTTGCCGTCACCGTTGCTATTGGCAATGGGGGCAGCGGCGGCGGTGGTAGTCAGTGCCGCTGCCGTTGCCAGCGGTAGCAGCAGCAGGAGTGGCAGCGCTGCTGTTGGCAACGATGGCGATGGTAGGCTTAGTGGTAGGGTTAGGGTTTTCTCGGTGGAGTCCTTAACTTGGCTCTGATATTAAGTTGAAGAAAATGAACTTTCTTGATTTACCAAGTCATCCTTACACCTCTATATATAAAGAGAGATGGGAAAAGTTATATCATAAACCCAACACAAAAATAGAAATGGCAACTAGCCCCTCAACGATAAATTGTAACTCAACAGTATATCAACACAAACTTCTGTAAATTGCAATATTTTTCTTTCTTGCAATTATAATTTAATCTTTTAATAATTAAAGGTGGATAAAAATTTTGTTGGGGGGGGGGGGGGGGGGGGGCGCTTGGGGACAAAAGGTATTCTTTAGAAGATGGATGTTTCTAAAGCCTATGATTCCTTGTAGTGGGCATTCTTACGGAGGACACTGAGGAAACATGGTTTTCCGAATGTTTGGATTTTGTGGACGAATCATTGTATTACGACCAACTCTCTTGCAGTTCTAGTTAAGGGTAGGCCTGAGGTGGGATGGATCAAGCGCTGTCAAACAAGGATGCCCTCTGGCACGTTAGCTTTTTGCTTTGGCTGTGGACGCATTAACAATATGCACTTTTGTGTTGTGGGGTAGAGGATTTTTAAGAGGCTTTAGTTCGAGGATGCACTTTTGTGTTTTTCAGTATGTGGACAGCATTATCTTTTTTTATAGAAGTTTTGGAAGAGGCTGCAAAGAATGTATCCAACGTCATGCTTTTTAATTGTCTTTTTGGGACTAGAGATACCAGGGACAGGTCCTCTTTCGTGGCTTTTGGGATGATAGAGGAAGAAACCGAAAGATATTCAGGAATTTTGTAGATGCTTAGGAGATCTCTTCCACTGCAGCATCTGGGCTTGCCCCTATCAGATCGTCCCTTGTCTTTGGTCGGTTGCCAGAGTCATACAACACTTGGAATTGAGGGGTGGATGTCATGTCTTCTATCCAAGGGAGGGGGGATTGATACTGCTGAGGCCTGTGCTATCCATCATCCCTTTATTTTACCTTTCAACCTTCTTGATGCTGATGAAGGTGGCAAAAAAATTGGAGACTCCTATGCGGAGATTCTTTTGGAAGGGTGCAGATGAAGGAGAGTAAGGTTTACCCTAGGTTGCTTGGGAGGAAAGTTGTAGGCTAATTTCTGATAGGGGTTTAGGTGTACTGGATTTGAAGGTGATGGATAGTGAGTGCTCTACTCATCAAGTGAATTGCATGCATAATGGGTACTAGGGACAATCTGGTCTTGATAGTGATACAGACTTGCTACAACAGGAGGGTGAGTTGGATGGAGAGATTACTGCCTGTTAGGGGTGCTTCAACATTTTGGAAGGGAGTTCAGCAGACCATGCCATTGGTGATTCCTCATTTTATGGATCAATTGGTGGATGGTATAGGCTCCAGTTTTGGCTTGATAATTGGCATGATAGGGGAATCTTCCTAATTAGTTGCTCTTTCTTCCAACTTATAGGTTCTTGTTGTTGATTATTGGGATCTAGGAGGGGCTTGGATGGCTATTCTTGTAGGCAATCCCTCAGATCAGAGAATGGAGCAGTTTCCGACCCTTCAGGAGGACTTGGCAGGTGTCAGGCTGTGTTAGGCCGACTTGTGACTAACCTGATGGTTGGGTATGGGAGCATGGAACTTTTTCAACAAAATTGGGCCAACCACTACACTAGGAATGGAGTGACAGCTTCTACAGGGAATGTAGGCTATTGGAAGGCACATATGCCTAAATATTTGGATAGCTGCAACAAAGGAAGAGGCCAATAACAAAGACTTACCGACTGAAGATTGCATTGTCTCTCTTTTTGCGGGAAGTCCAAGAAGACTGTGATCACCTTTTTTATGTGCCCCTTTGTGAAGGGTGTGTGGGAGTAGAGTTTGCCTCAATGGGTGGACGCAAGCTCATGGAAGGAATTTTGAAGAAGTTTTGGCTGGGGCCCTTTTTGCATAAAAGTGGAGAAGACTGCACCTTGTGCAATCCTTTGGGCAATTTGGCTCCAAAGAAATGAGGTTACTTTCAGGGGGAGGGGATTTTTGGAGAATGAGTTTCGGGATGTTGATTTTTAAAAATCTCTTTGCTCCTCCTTCCGATGTGTTTTGTACCCTGGCTGCATATTAATGAGATGGATGATAATCAATCTCATGTAATTATCCTTTTTCCCATGAAAAAATAGTAATGGAGCTTAAAGGCTTGACCTTAAAGGAAGATGATGATCCCAAAGTTGTTATGCTGGAGTAAAAGCACTCACAGTAATTGTAATGGAGAAAGATTATACTGAAGAACCTATTTCAAAAGTTAGATTTCAAGTACATCCGTAGCGATGCACAAAATTTGTCATATTCATTGTTGCATTTGATAAGTGACTCGCACTGCACAAATCCCAGGGATAGGAAAAAAAAAATGTCCTAGAGCATGCTTAGATCTTCCTTAAGAAGAGCATGTATACAGTGAGGATCATTTACATGGATAGCAAGAAATCACACTCTATTATGGATTGAGCTACTGACAGCAAGGGTGTACAGATTGCAAAGAGTAGGGCATGCATGCAATCACACATGCAACTAGTGTATGCACAGATCAACAGACTGCATTGAAGCATCCTGCAAACGAGGACATTATTTGTGAAAAGATTGTGCATGAATGCATGATAGAGTGGCAGCGGCACAGCTGCTATCACTAGTGAGTGACATGCCACTATTATCGGTATGAATGCCCTTGCCAATGGCACCCTTGCACCTTCATTATAGGTGCTAGTGCTGCCACTTCTTGTTCTTCTATGTTTGGAAGCCCTTGTTCTACTATGTTAATTAAGGATGCAACCAAATGAGAAGATAGATTGTTTGTTTATAAGATAGATAAGTTAAAGGGAGGGAAGAGCAAGAATGGCAATGTGGCATAGATACCAGCCTATATTTTGAAACCGTTTCAGTGAATGAAATGGAATTATTTACTACGAAACCCTATCCTTAGTTTTATATAGACATTAGATGGAAAATTATACAAGGCATGCTAGAAAAGAAAGTAATGACCTGCAAAAATAACAATTACACCCAACAATTAATAGTATAGACCTAATGGTCATGTTAGCCAAAGAAACTGTATAAGACTTCTTAGGATGGACCTTTTAGAAAAAAAGACTTCTTGGGATGGATTGAAATTATTGAAAGAAATGCAATAAAATATCAAATAAAGATTACAAGTATGGACGACCGTTCGAAGAGCAATTTGAATATCACAATAAGTATTTTGAGAAATATAATGCAATTGATCTTTTGATCGGTGAGGTTGATGACAACTAAGTCATGACAATGGTTGTAGTAGTAGGGCAGAGGGTTGAGCATCTTTAGTAAGAGAGTCTACTTGCCTTAGAAGAGGATATGCCCTTGTGTCTTATGCAACGTTGTCGAGGCGAGCGCCTTAGGCGATGAGGCGCTAAGGCGAGGCGAGCGGAGGCCTTATTGCTTCGGAGGACACCCAGGCGGTGGTCTTTAAGCAGGCGACGTGCCTCCTCGACTCAGGTGATGCCTCGCCGCCTTATCGCCCATCGCCTAAAGCCCTAACGTGCGCCATCACCATCGCCATCGCCAACAGTGTCGACCTCCATCGCCGCGCTAGCAGCGTCGACCTCCATCACCTGAAGCCCTAACGCTTCGGCGGAGGCAACTCTCGACCTTCATCGAGTCGAGTCTTAACCTTCGGCGGAGTACCTTGCCTGAAGCCCTAACGCTTCAGCATAGGCAATCGCTCCAGTAGGCAACCTTCATCTCATTGGCATTATTTATGTACCGTTGTGTTATATATGTATGTATATATAGAAGTTTGTATATATATATATATGTATATAATAGATGCTGCTATATTTGTATGTATAGATATGAGTATGTATATAACATCATTGTTATATATACTGTTATAAAAAATAAGTATAACGTATGTATGACATATTAAATGTTGAAGATGATTCTGACGACTTATGTGTTATAGCAATTAATAATTGTTCACTTCAATGACAATTTTGGAATTTTTTTTCTACCTTGATTGTGTAAAATCTTTCTTTACCATTTAAAATTATGTAAAATAATTTTTAGCAATATAATTCTTATCATTTTCTTTTATTTTGAAGTCTCTAATATTGTTATTAGACATGTTCTTATCAACTTGATGCTATTAAATTGAGTTAATAAGATATATATATGTAAATAAAAAGCGGTCGCCTCAATTCACTTGGGCTGTTGCCTTTTTGTCGCCTCTTGCCTCGGGCGATTTTGAACCTTATCGCCTCTGTATCGTCTTTTGCATTGACAGTTTGGTCTTATGTTATCGAGTGTGAACTTATAATGGCCGATCAAAAGAAATGCTCTTGTGTTCTATAGTTTTACCTTCTTCATAAAAGTAGGGGATGTCCTAAAAGAATGTGATGTTTTTGTTGGTGTACCTCCTTCCAAGAGGAAGAAAACAACGATATTCCCTTTGAGTTAACCCGAGATGACAGTTTTCACAGCTGGAGGACACAACTTAGAGGAGAAAATAAGTGAACATGACTCTCTTTCAAAAAAATAAGTGAACATGACAAGCATAACCAAAGACCTTTAAGGGTAAATGAAATAGTTTCCCATCAGGGTGGTATAAATTGTATGGTGTGTATCGACCTAAACAGACAATATCCCATGTTATAAGAAAACTTGCAGCGAAGACAAATTCATCCCAAAGTTCGTTTAGACATGTATTGAAATGAAGGAATGTGAGGAACACCCACCAGATGTTGCAATTCACGCTCAATTAAATCATTGAGCAGTGTGGTGTGGGCACATGACATTTCATTCAAGGTGCCACAGGTAGAAAAGGTGCACACATGTTATTAACAATAAACTCACATATATTATTATATTCGAATTTTTTTATTGAAGAATTTGTTTAGATGAAAATTTTTTAAAAATGGACCTAGTTTTCAAGATATTTCATGAAAGATGAATCTGACAGACCCTTGACCAATCATCAATGAAAGCAACAAAAAGGAAGATGATTAGTAACAGATGGGCACGATAAACAGGTCCGATACACTGCAATGTACCAAACTTAAAGGAGATTCACCATGGCTTCTAGATCATGTGGGAAAGGCGAAAGATGCTGTTTCTTAAATTGGAAGTCTCACTGGATTATAGCAAGACTCCATTTTCGAAACATCATCTGGAGTTTGTCTACCGAAGGATGGTCCATGTGATGATCCTAGAAGCAAATCATAAGGAATTGATGCGACATCAGCAAAATTAGGTAGGGAAAGCTAGGTGGTAAAGTCGCTGCAAGCAGCATGCACCAATCAACCTCGTTTGGAGATCTCGAAAAGAACAATACAACTGATAAAATAAAGAATGAAATTTCATTGTCTTTTGATAGCACTAACAAAAGGTGGGGTCGTAGAAATATTCTGATACTTGAAAGGCTTTTTCGAATGCATAGCATACAATAAAGGAACCTCATCTCTTTTCAAACAAAAATAAAGGAATCTCGTCAATGTCTTTGATAGTTGAGCAGCCATCATGGGCAGGCTTAAACAAATGACCTGGACTAGATTCAAACTGTAGTGATGTGATTTATCATTTAGTTGTTTAGAAGTACCTAAATAGAAGTCCACTCACTGGGCGAAGGACTCTTGAGTGGACTTGGCTTGTTTGCTTGAAGATGAAGGTTGTGGAAATAAGGTGATGCAATAGAAACGACAGGATTAATCAGATAAAGGTGCAATCATTATCAGGAGTAGGCATATGCTTGGAGTGAGTCACCATGATTGTTATCGGTGTTGGTGCTAGCAACTGCCTCTGCTTTATGAGCTAGCTACTGCTAGATGGCCAAACTTTTTAAATCACAACGAAAAGAGTGGTTCAACTTCTGACAGTGAAAGCATGGTGGGAACCTACCATGCCCTTGTCCATGTCAATGGGCTGAACAACCATCCCCTACCAATATTAAGCCGTAGCCTCTAGCCATGGCCATAGTGGATGCCATGGCAGAAACAATCTTGGAAGTAATGGAAGATTGTTGAGCATGATCTTAGCCGATATATTATAAGTAGTGCAAATGTCATGATCTGACCTCAAGTAAGAATCCAATCAAGAACTGAACTATATATCTATAACTGAGGTTTTTGATACCGTCTGCCATTGGGACTGATGAGTTGTCGAAGATCACATTAAAGAGGGTGATACTTGCAAGTTCCTTAATCAAAGAGTTGAGTTTCCATGTGTACTAAGACAAGGTCTGATCTCCCTTAATATGACCCATGAAGGTTTTGTGATACATCTTGAATATCTATGTATTAGTCAAGGTCTTTCCATAGAACTTCTCCCAGGTACTTCCACATATCCTAAGTGGTTTTTTTCCATGGTAAATTTTCTGCATGACTTGGTTTGATACAGTTAATCAACTAGTTTATGACCATATTACTGTCCCTTTTTCACTTGGCTTGTAATCATTTTGACTTTGGTTTTGGTTTTGGTTTTGTAAGAAGATGCTCCTCCCTGGAGCCCAGGTGAGATGAGAAACACCTGGGACCATGGAACTTGGAAGACAATTGTGGCAATTCAATTCCATGATCACCACAAGATAGTGCCTCCATATAAATATCTGCAAAGCTGGTTCCTCATCCTTCATTTCTTTGTCTGTCATTTGTTCATCTGTATGAGAAGGGTATCCACTAAAGCAACATTGACACTACCCAGATAATCATCCACTCTTCAGGCATTCACTGGAGGATGGCTTTTGAATTCACTTATACAGCATGTCTAGGCGTCTTTATTTTTAGAACTTAAAATGGGTGCAAGCCGCACACCATGAGGACTTCTTAGGAGGTCACCCATATGGTTCGAGGTGAGAAATGTACATGGTCTTGATCTCAATACAGAGCTCCTTGCACATAGGTATCGCCCATATCATACATCAATTCTATCATTGAACTGACATTGTCATCTTCCAAATAGGAACTGTATAATAGCCAACAATTCTATTTGAAGAGGTTAGTTATTGTTGATGTATTACAACCAAGGTTCGAAATGTCGATTTCGACGCCGTGCCGATGAAATTGTAGGTATGCATTTCGTGGGCATGTCGAAGGTATGCCGTGGAAATGCCTGTTTTTCGATGGCAGATTTCGACGGCCCGAAAAAATGACATTTTGAGGCATGCCGAGGGCATGCTGATGCATGCCGACAGAAATGATTAAAATTTGAAAGACGACTAAATCAAAATGTTAGAAACATATTTACAGTTGTATGTAAGCTTATATGAACAAAAAATAATTGTTATTTAAGCCTATATGACAAAAAATCAACGTGTGTGCAGGAATGATCAAAATTCGAAAGACAGCTAAATCAACA
The DNA here is from genome assembly GCA_037157565.1 of Thalassia testudinum. Taxonomy (NCBI): domain Eukaryota; kingdom Viridiplantae; phylum Streptophyta; class Magnoliopsida; order Alismatales; family Hydrocharitaceae; genus Thalassia; species Thalassia testudinum. The sequence continues at coordinate 59,443,042 of JAZHRO010000013.1, read as the reverse complement.
TGTTGGAAACGTATTTACAGGTTATTTGAACCTATATGACAAAAAATCATCATGTGTGTGTGGACTCTTCCCGAATTTTGAAAAGTATAACATGTTCCTCTTGCTCAGATTTAAACCTCCAATTCCTTTTCAAATTCCCGCCGCTCCAATTCCTAGCGCCACTCAGCAGATGGTCGGCACGCCGCCGTTTCGCCGGCATCGGCAACTGTTGGCATGCCGGCGAAACCCTCGGCATGCCGACGGTTTCCCTGCAAACCGACACTATCTTTGTGTCGGCATGGCCTTTCTCTAAAAATCCTCTTACCGACGGCATGCCATCGGCATTTAAATCACTGTGCTCATCTATATCTTGACTTGAACTGGGGGCATATTTCAGATGGACTGGGATCCTAGAGTGCCTAAGGTCGGGTTAGGAGGGTTTGTATGTAACTGGCTCCTTTTGTATCTGTACATGAAGCACCATGAACAATATTTGGTCAGTGCAATGTTAGTCTTAATATATAGGTGTATATGCATCTAAACTAATACTTCCATCTAAATGTAGTCACAAAATCATAGAGGAACAGCAAAGTAGGGAAAAGTAATAAGATGCCTTTACTAGAAATCTTAGCTACAACCCATTAATACACTATTTAAGGGAAGAAAATCCTAAGTGAGATGCATAAGTCATGCTTAATGGAATAATAATATATGAACATGCATAGTAGGGTTTCAGAATCAACCCCAAAGCAACATGCATGAATCATGGTTTATGGATTTAATCAGAAACACTACCGAAATTGCTGTTAATCATGAAGAGGCGTAGAATATAAACTAAGAGTGAAGATTGGCATCCAAGTTGGATGATGAAGACTCTATGTTGAGTAAGGTAACTGATTAGATGGTCTGCTGGATCTACCTCTATATCCAGTTAGTACTCAGGGTGTTAGTTACATACCATTCTTTTTTTCTTTTCCTTTTTTTTTTTTTGGGTGTGAATATGGCATATTACTCAAGTTGAGGTGGGCCCTTTTTTCCCCTTTGTCTTCTTATTCTCTGAGAAGAATGAACTAGCTTTAGTCCACTTCTCTTGTAGGGGAGTTTGTTGTGATGAAGCACATTATTTTTTGATTATCTCTTATTCTTGCTTCATCTTGTATTATGCAACATTGTATAAGAGTGACCTTTCGAGGCTTCCTTCTCAATGTTCATAGTGGTGATTTGTCTTGATTTCATACTATGTCTTAAGTTCGCTTGGTTGTTTACTTCTATTAGGTCATGTTGCTAAGAAAGAATCGTGGTTGGCTAGAAAATCTTGTTGAATAGAAAAATTGAGACTACCATAAGTTTCCAGCAAAGTCAATGACCTATTATGCTCAACTATATTTAAAATTAGACAGCATGGTGGATTGCTATTGGCGATTCGATAGCTTTCCTTTTCCTTTCAAAAAAAAAATTAGACAGCATGCTCTCGGATTTGATTTCCAGATGTGATGTCTAGATCTGAAGAAGTCTCCCACACTCAAAACCACCATGTTTACAGTTCATAAAAGGAGGCTAACAATGGGGTTGCAACAATTGAATTACATTAGACTTCAAATAGACTACGGATGCAGTGGCTAGAGTTGTGATAGGGGCCAGGGGGCAGGCTTGTGGTAGACAGTTGGAACTCTGGAAGCGGTAGCTTTGTCTTATATTCTGGTGAAGATAGTTGGAACACGAGGGTTTGTGGGATGCTGCCTATCATAGGACTTTTGGGAGGTGCTTGTCATATTAGAGTCCAGTGCTTGTATTTTTACAAGGGGCAACGTTGGAGGTCTGTTGTTTTTAACTGTTGGGGCTAGTTGGGGGAACATAATGGAATGATTTTGTGGCTCAGAATCCAGATGGCTTATTAGGCAGGCGTCTGATTGCCTAGGATGTGAGAAACTTTGCAAGAGGATTCGCTGGTTCGAAACATTTTATTTTCAGTGATGTTGCAATATATTAGATAAGAACGGATTCCTCTTTAGTTCTCTGTATGGGCCACATGCAGAGATAGAGAGAAGGGTACTGCAAGAAGATTTGAGATACATGCACAGGGCCTTTTTCCAATTTACCAGAGTGTAGGTTGAGATTCTAATATTAAGTTGGAATACATGACCGACTAGGGGATAAAGTATCAAGGGATAGGGACGAGATGGAGTTCAGTGACGTTCTGTCTGAGCTTGCATTATCTAATTGTATAATGTGCAACTTCTGTTTTACTTAGTGAAGTATCACACACAGAAGCAGTGCCCATGCAATACAGGTTTACTACTCCATTAATTTTGTGGAGCTTTTCCGTTTATTTGAGGTGAACTGCCTTGGATAGACCTTTCTTTGATCACATTCCACAGTGTTGGAGATCAAATGATGATCTCAGGCATGCAGTGTACTTCAAATTCAAGAAATTTTTGTTCTGTGAATATGGCTTTAGAGACCTTATACAGGAGTACCGGTGTAAAGTACTGGAAGTGGATATAATGACTTATACTCTGGCAGCAAGGTTATTTGCATCAAAAGAGTTTCTAAGAGGGTATGAGAAATAGATTAAAGAGGAGCACTATTAGGTGAACAATGAATCTCTGGAGGTTATTTGTAGGTTAAATAGCGAGTAGGATTCTTTTTTGGAAAGGAATAGGCCCATTAGCGGAGCGGACTAGCACATATTGCAGTCTGCAGCAAGCACACATCATCGGCATCGGCACATCGGCATGCCTCCGGTATGGTCAGCATGCCGCCGGTATGGTTGGCATGCCGGTGAAACTCCTGACTTTCGACGTTAAAATCATATCGGCATGGTCAATTTCCAAAACATGCCTTGCCGACGGCATGCCGTTGGCATTTAAATTAGTGATTACAACAATTCCAAATAATTCCTCATAATGCAAACCAATTTGTTTTCATTTTTTAAAGGGACCACCATAATAGAATGAACCGCCATCCCTCTACATAATATTTTCATTGGCGAATACAAGACGTGGGCATTGCTTTCATACCTAGGGTAGGATGCCCAAATAAATACAATCAGGCGTTATCCTTGATAAGTATGATAATTCACCAAATTTGTGCTAAATTAACTCTATCCTTGATTGCTGAATATCTCCTTAGGGAGAAGATAAAATTGATATCATGAGGCAAATCATCAAACACTTGACATGCAGATATTCAAGTATCAACTTAGTCAGTTACCTGCTCCGTATTTGCTAGCTTAATGACACCAGAGTTTTGTTGGTGCTTTCTGGTAAAGGATCAATATAATCCAGCAGGGTGGAGGGGTGAAGGTGGGAGAATGAGGAAACAAAAGGGACACAGGTGTGTGTGTGGTGGGGGGGGGGGGGGGGGATCACTGCATGAGGGATGTTGGGGAGGGGTGCTAGCACAGAGGGAAGACGGATGAAATGACACAAATGGAGGAGAAGAGAGGGTGGATGGGCAGGAGATGAAGAATGCAATAAAGAGGAATGTGAACAGGTGGAGCATGTGGCAGTTTTGGTGTGCCGGAGGGGGGGGGCGGGGGTTATTTACAGGTGTTTGTCCAGATCTCAATAGAATACACACCTTGGAATAGGGGTCTTTTAAAGAAGATTTCAAACACAAACTTTGAGTTTATACTTGACATGCTAGTTTATTCAGCAACATGGCCAAGAAATCTTTTCTTTCTTTTAGTTTTTAATGACATTCATATTCAAGAACTTTGTTTAACAATGTATGTAGCTAAACCATTTTATCTAGTAAGGGTTTTGTTTTGCTTCTGGTTTTGGTGTTACTTTTGCATCAATTCAGGCTTGAGTTCTCAAGAAGTTTCATTTCTTATTAATTTATACATGCTGGATCAGACGGGTTTACAAGTGAAGAAAACGCATGCAAATATCGGAAACTTGGTTTGACTTTTGGCTTGATTTGGACTTGATATTAATGCAAATACAGACACACATGCATAGAATCACATCTTGGTGTGTGGCCCATGTTATGTTTATTCTGTAAATAACTGTATCTATTATTATAATTTTCCTTGCATTTGTGCAGTATACCATCTTTATGTGTACATTATCTAATTTTTTTTTTTTTTTTTGAGAAGGAAAAGGATGGTTACTAGAGGTCGGTAGCCGTCCACTTCAATTAATTAAAAAAGATACATTACAAGCATTGCATCTACAACTCAGATAGATCTTGGGCTCCATTTACAACATTTTCAAGCTATACTCTCTCCTCCTTGAAAATGGTAGTGTTATGCTGGATCCAAATAGACCAAAGAACTGCCACTGTTGTCACCCAAGTAAGAGTGTTTGTCTGTATCCTGCTTCAAAAGGAACTTTAGAAACCCTATTCAAAACTCATTCCAACCCCAACAAGATCCATAGCCTCCTAGATTGAGGCTAAGAAGTTGCACAGCCGAAAAAGATGGGGAACTTCTTCTTCGCCATGACCACACAAGCAGTAGGTAGCCTCACAATTTTTCACCCACCATCTCCTTCGCTTTTTAGTTTACAAGACCATTCCTACTCAGAAGCCAAAGGAATATCCTAACCTTCAAAGGAATCTTCAAGCGCCAAAATAAACGACGGTCCTTGACCAACTTGTTTGCAAGTGGCCCATAGCCCCTCAACACTTTGTGAGCCTTTGCAACCGTGCAGTGTCCTTTAGTCTAGATAAGGTGATCAAGAGAAGTGGGGCTTGGATGGATGTCGTGCGGTATAGAAACTAGCAACTCCAAATCCTGTGTACAAGCCTCGGAAAGGCTTCCACCAAAAGCAAGCAACCAAGAGCTGGAGCCGCCATCCCAGGCATCTTCCTCCATGCACTGTTTGCATCCACTAGCCCAAAAAGTTTAGGTGCCAAATAAGCAAATCGACCAGCTTTTGTCCAACCATCCATCCAGAACCTAAATGTTCTCCCATTCTCCAGGCTTTGATGGAAGAGAAATGACACCCGCTGCATGACTAGAACCAGGGCTCTCCAGACGGTACAAGCAACACACGGAGTCACCGCCTTTTCTGTCATAGCCAATATTGTGTCATAGGCATCCGACAAAACACGTCACCAAAGGCACTTGTCTCCCCCAAACAGCTTAACAATCCACTTCATAAGCAATGCATCATAAAAGCTGGCAAGATGATGAACACCAAGGCCACCCTCCTTGGGGGAACAAATGTCCCAAGTTACCGGTTGATAGGAGTGCCCTGCATAATCAGCACTCTTCCAAAAGAACAACTTCCTCATATTCACTAACACACAGATCACCTTCTTCAGTAGCCTAAAAACGGTCAGGTAGAAAACATGGATAGCTGATAGAATTTATTTGAGCAGGACTAGGCGACCTCTAGATAACAACCTCCCACTCCTAGTGCTCAACCTCTTCCTTATATGCTCCAACATAGGCTCCCAATCATGAGAAGTAAGTTGTTTCCCTTTAGGGGCAAGCCTAGATAGACAAAAGGAAGATGGCTCATATCTGTCTGAAGTGCCCAAGGTGAAGCCATGATTCACTCCCCATGTGAAAAGGGACAAAGCAAACCTGCTGTGGTTGACTGCCAGATCAGATGTCACCAAAGATGCTTACAAGTGCAGCAACATTCTCAGCCCCCTCAATCAGAAACAGTGTCATCAGTATGTTGCCAAATAGGTGTCAAAAGTGACCCATCCCCTGCAATGCAAAACTAGAAAAGAGGCCCTCACAACAAGCCTTGAAGGCCATTGCTATGAAGGTGTCAATTGCAATGTTGAAAAGAAGTGGTGCCAAAGGACAACCCTGCCTGTCTCTACGTTGCGGCTGTTACCAAAATCTGCTGGCTTGCCTACATTATCTAAATTATACCAAGTTCCATATTGTTATCTTTCTATTTCAATCCTCATTTTTGCATTCTGATGCTTTTACTTGCCTATTTATTCACCAGAATCTTCACTCTTTTCTAAACCTTTATTCATCTCCTTATATCCCTTTGTTCTCTTTAAGCTAATTTGCACTATATAGTTAGATTTAGCTTGATTGTATAGTTTGTGTTAATCTTGCACACTTGGAATTCAGGTTCACGAATAACAAACTGTACCTAAAGAAACTGACTTAAATCATGCTCATTCACTTCTTGTTACTGGCTTATAGATTCTTTATGGAGAAGGAATATTGCTCTCTCCTCATGCTTGTAGTGTGATGTTAAATGATGTCTGGTACATGCAAGTGTTTAATCTGTTTGATTCTTATTCATGTTCCATTTACATGCTTTCAGCTGAGATGCTAACATGGAAATAGATATCTCGATATATCAGCGATATATCGGTGATATATCCATATCCCCAATATGACTTATATCGATATCACGGGAATATCTTTTTTCCAAGATATCGATGATACATCACCCAAGGAAAGATGTTGGCGACATTGTCGATATGCAGGTATTGATGGCCCAAGAGATATGGACACCCTCCTCCCCCCCATATCTTTTTCCCTGATATCGGTCGATATGTCGATATCGAGGGGAATCAACGATATCGTTAAAATTGGAGCCCCTCAACACAATTTCTATTATTTTGACAACATGCCTGACATGGGCGATATGTTGGCAATGTTGTCTAATTTTGTTGATGCCCTCCTTATCATTTCCCTTGTTACTTTCTTCTCTTCCACACTACAACCACCTTATTGCACCTCTGAAATTTGCTTGTATGCCATCTTTTTGGGTGATTTTCAATCTTGTCTCATCTCTCAAAAAGGTAAGCATCCTATTCTTTAATTTATTTGCATTATTAGGTACAAATCACCATGTTTTGGACCTCAATTACTATTCGTACCGAAGTTAAATCTCTTCAGATACTTGATTGGCTAGATTAATGTTATCTAGATACTAATTTAGTACAATTCCTAATTAAACCCCAATTTGGTGATAATTTTGTGGCCTAAATCATTATATTTTTAACCTCGATTACTGATTCATTCTGAAATTACATCTGTTGATATACATGATTATCGGCTAGATTAATGCTGTCCGCACATTAATTTAGTAAGATCCTTAACTAAATTCTAATTTTGTGGTGATTATTGCAAATCTCGAAATTAAATCTCTTGATATACTTGATTATTAGCTAGAGTAATATTGTCTACGCATTAATTTTCATATTATGTACATTTTCTTTTCATTGTTATGATATGACTTTGTCGATATACTAGTAATGTGCTTTTATTATGTTTTTATTCAAAATTTATATTTTTAATCTTCTAGTCATTTCTTTGTATATGTAGTAATTAAAATGTTAATTTTCATTAAATTTGTAACATTTCGGTCATTTTGGACTTTTTTGAGTAATTTCCTCAAAATTCATCGATATTAATGATATATCCTCGACATCCCCGTTTTGACTTGTCGATACCACATCGATATCGACATTTAAAACCTTAGATGCTAATGCATTCCATCATCAGTATAGCCAGTTGAAATTGATTTGAAGTTGTTTAATTCATGTTTCTGAAGATAATTTCCAAGAATTAGTTTATACTCGTTATCCATTTTGTGGATTTCCCCCAATTTGTTCAATATTTCTCATTCAAACTCTGGTGGTTCAAACTATCTGCTGACAATTGCTGATTTGAATTAGATCAAAAACACCGTATCAAATTGTGTTGACCAAGACTGATCTGGTTTTCCCCGTGGATGTTGCTCGCCGTGCTATGCAGATACAGGAGGTATAGTAATGATATGTTTTCTTGATGCATTATCTGTTTCCTACCATTATTATAGGGCTGAAGCATTTTATTCCTTTTTCCAGGATCTAAAGATACAGAAATCCATAGTTCAACCTGTTGTAAGTTATAATACCTTTTATGTACTTACTCATTCTTGGTTTTGAGGTATGGATATGCATGGCAATTAAATTCCTAGAAAGCTGTTCTTTTGTCATCAAGCCGTCAACAAAAAAATCCAAATAAATGCTGAAGTTTGTATTTTTTTTGGTCTTAAACATATTGTCTAAGCTCTTGTCAGCTCTTAAGGTTTTGTTACCTGGGTAGAAATAGGATGTTTGAGAATTCGACTCGAGTGATTCTGATAAAAGTCCACGATCTCCCAACATGATTTTAATGTTGACCATAATGTTTAAACATTGTCAATGTTGTAGCCAATCTTCCTGCCAATGTAACGTTTCAAAAAAAGAAAAATCTTCCTTCCAATGTAATCCCTTCTTTTATTGGACATCTAATAGTGTTATTTGTTTTGCTGCTGTTGGACAAAAATGATTCCAGCCCCTAAACCATGGCACTTTCCAGTGCAAAAAGTAAGCATCAAGAGAAAAAAAAAAACATTGAAACCCTCCCCGTGTAACCCCACAGCCTTCATGGTCTTATCCTCCAACCTCACACTTTACTGCCATCAGGGAAGGTGGCAACTAGGGTAGAAGGCATGACAGTGGGCAAGCTTAGGCTGCTGTAGAAGGTGCATAGGAGTGGGTGGGGCAGTGGCTGTAGTAGGAGGTGTGACAGTGGGCAAGATGATGGATGATAGGAAGGCCGAGCTAGTATCTGGTGGCCGAAGACACTCGGGCAAAGGTTCAGTGGCTGATAGAGAGGTTAGTTGACTGTGGGTAAATGGTGGGTAGTGGTGACAGAGGGTGGAGGAAAGTGTTTGGGGATAATTACTGGGTGGGGGGGGGGATGTGGGGTGGTGTGGTCACAGTGGGGAGGATGGCTATAAGGAAAGGCATTTCATGATGGAAAGGGTTGGCAGAGGGAACAGACACTGGGATTGGTTAGGGTTGGTTGTGGGGAGAAGAGGGTTATTGGATGGGAGGGAAGGGGGTTAGGGGCGAAGGGAGGATCATGTTAGGAGAAGAACAGAGGGCTTTTGGTCCAAATACTCTTAGAACATTTGTTACCTTACACTCAACTTTATAGGAACCTGATGAAAATCCTGCAAGGAATGGCATTGGTAAAATTAGGACGATTGAGAATGCCATTGGCCATGTCCAAAAATTGGGAACTCATTGAAATCATGTTGTAATGTAAGGGAATTTTATGTAGATAACTCTTCTACTTATGCATTCAATGATGATTTTGATTGGGGGTTTTTCATTGGATTTTATAACAGGTATTTGGTGTCATTTCAGTTGCATAACTGTTAAAAAGCTTTCCTCCTTTCTTGCTTAGGTTAAGGTCAAGTAATCTTCAGCATGGTCAAATAACCCATTCTACCATTTTCCAACATTAGTAGGCAAACCATGCAAAATGTTTAGCTATTTTATGTTGTTGTTGATCCAAAGCCCATGAGCATAAGTTATCATGTACTTCACGTGTCTCCTTGTTTTGGTAGATGTGACTATATGATCAGTAAATTTGTTCTTATTTTGGTTAATCCAGATGATGGTCAGCTCCAAATCTGGTGCTGGGATCCGCAGTCTGAGATCAGTGCTCTCCAAGTTAGCTCGATTCATAAAACCGTGAGGATTTTGTTTGTCAAGGTCTTCAATCTCAACATTAAGTTACATTTATGCTTCTTTTGTAGATAATATCTTACATGGCAAACTTTTTGAATCGTTGCAGAGCATCATTAGCAGAGGTAAAGCTTTTTTTATCATGAACAAGCACCAAATGCTTGGACATTGGCCCTTATTCTCACCAAGAGGTCATAGATATCTTGGAAATCTTCCATTATGGTGGGCCTGATAATTTTTTTTGCTCTGCCAATTGTTCTCACCTTATATTTTGGTTATATGGGAGCAATTTAGAAATATAAATTGGATGTTAAACTGGATACAGCTTTGTCTGTATTAGAATCTTTTGCAGTGGCGCTACACTTGAGATAAGAGCACCATCGATCAATGCAACATACATGGGGGCGACGAAAGACACCTTTGGCTTCCTAAGAGGAAGAACGTTAGGGGCCTCTTTGTATCCGATCTCGATTTTTATATTACTTATAGGCCACACCTGGGACATGTCCCTTTAGTTTTAAATGTGTATTTAGGAGTCTGCTTTGTATCTGGTCAGACATGGTCAAAGTGTAGGCTTTGCTCTCAAATCGTGATTGTACGTGGTAGTGGTGGGTTTCATGATCTTATTTATTTATTTTTCAATAAACAAGGCTTAAGACATGGTTGCGTCGTGTTTGGAGAAGGGGCCACGATTAATGGCACGTCCAAGAACAGGCCTCCCTGAACAATAGATACTCCACCCCTCAACTTACCCTCATCTCCGTGCCTTCTCCTTTTGGTCTTTTGTACTTAAGCTCTATTTGATTAAACTAACAAAGCCTTGTGAATGGTATGGTGTCGAAGCTGTTGGCCTTGCACCCATTTATCACAACAGGACTATAATCGTATCCTCTTCTTTAAAGATAAGAGGACCATACTCAACCTCCCATCTAATAATGATGGTGCTTTAGTAATATCTTGGAACTCCATCGTCGGTAAAAAACATATAGACGGCAATTGGATCACGTTGAAGTAGAAACAAGTGTTTTCAGCAGAGGTGACCCTGTGATGTCGGCTATTGTATTTATGTTCACGAAATCTTCATATAATATTTTCTCGGAGAAAAAAAAGTAATCTTCATTCTAGATGAATCTCAGGTGGTGTATGTAGTAAGTAAAATTATTCTGGAACGGCCTCCGCAATGTTGGTATCCACGTCCCTTCATTGTTTTTGAATGGGTTAACTATTGCCGCTACCTTGCAGTTTTCCACTCTGAAGAAGTGTCTTTAGTAAAATTACCGGGTCTTTGTTACAAATTGTGCATTCAGGTTGTCTTCTGTTTAAAAATTGTTTTAAATATGTAAAATCGATATCGGAAAATATCGACGGGAACAAAATTTTCTGTGAGAATTGGACAAGATCACCTGAAAGTAGGGATCTTTAGTACACAGGTTTGTTTGCTAGGTATGGCTGTCTTGTAACATTTTGTCTTTATTTTTTTTTCCTATAAAAGGTAAATGTGGTTGATATGGAATCTGACGTTATGATCATCTTGATGCCAATGAGATGTATCACTGACCCAACTACTCCGAGGCGCTGTCCTGCAACTTTATCTAATGAGATTGTTGTACAAATTTTGCTACGATCTTTGCAGTTACACCTGAAATTTTGTTATTTATTTAGACGTTTCCTTAAATAAATTGCCCTGCCAGATGCCATCATTAGCTGGTAAACCATGGCATGGTAAGTTCATTTATAGTTGGGTTTGTTGATGTATCATAGAGAAGAAAGCAGCAATTCAAATGCTGGTCTTACAATTTCAAGGGGTAGTAACCACTCAGAGATGAAATCGTATCATGTTTTGACTATGTTTTCTTAGTGATTACGCGGAAGTTTGGATTCCCATTAAACATTATGATGATTGGGGGTAAAAGGTCCACGACGTGTCTCAAATATCTTTCAATGTGTTTTTTCTTGAAAGGATGTTTTAATGTAATTAGGTATGCACGGTGCACGCGAGAACAATTTATATTGATGGGTGGTAATTTTTTTGTGAATGCACTTGTATAAATATAAAAACACATAGGGTATATATGCAACACCCGAAGTTTATACAGGGAAAAGAGTAGGAAACCTTAAATTGCCTCAACCGTCGTAAAGGAACCCTCCCATCTTCCGGATTTGCAATCAACAACCAAACGCAGTTGATGAGTCATCTGGAGGATAGCTGCCTAATCTGAGGAACCATAGAACGCAATCGTAAAGTGGAAACCAGGAAGCGAGTGCGTGGAGAGGAGAAGAGGGCAGGAGAAGAGGGCAGTGAAACCAGGAAGCTTTCATGGTCGCTGGAAGGCTCGCGATCATAAACATTTGACGTCAAGAACTTACATGAACGTGAAGGACTTCCATGACATTTGAGATACAACGACAAATATGACTCACTTCAATACATATACGCACAAAAGTCAGCTCACATACACTCCGCTTGCTTCTCCGCAAAGGAAGCAATCTTTGTATCCAAGTCTCCTAAAATACCTGCGAGTTTGTCTTAGAGGCCGACTTGTTGCTGTAGTATGGTGATTGTGTTGAGATCATGTTGTATTGGGCTGTGAGGGTTGGGGACACATAAACTCTATATCCCTCAAGTGTCGTTGGAGAGATAAAGAGAACCTAGCAACCTTCATTTGTCAGCAACCTTGAAGCAGAAAGTGGATGAGGTGACCGAGGATGCCCAAGAGGAAGCATCGTAAATTGAGGTAGCAATCTAATTAGCTAATGTGACACATATTATCCTTTAATCTCATTTGTTCTTAGATCATTGATTTAACTTGCCTGTCTGGCTTGTTTTGGTTGAGGAAGATAAAAACCGTTGTGTTAGACTAAGCAAGGATGGCAACTTTCCTAATCTCATATATATGGTCGTGTAGCTGCTGAGCTGTTTGTGGATCCATGGTGTTGGCAACTACAACAAAAGAGTCATTGATGGTATGATGGCACAGCAACTCAGTTACCGTGATGGAGAAACAGGGTTATCCTGAGTACATGCCTTGAGTTGAAATATAGCTCCGAGCACGCGCCTTGATTTTCCTCCAATATCCCAGAATCTTTTAGGGTGTCCCAAGGGAATTAACACAGTCGTCGGAGTTCACCTTCGAACACCAGGAAGAAAGGTTGCATCTGCCCGGCTCGGTTCCCTTCCGAAATAACGTGCCTATATATATATTGCAAAGTTTTCTTATGAAGAAGGATGCATGATCTAGTCCGTGTCCTACCGGCGGCTACGGAAACATGCATGCATTTGGCGTGAATGCGCACCCGTCTGTCATGAACAACCTGTTCTGTAAACCGCAACATATGATCAATATTGGTAGGATGATAGCGAAGCTTCAGAATATTTTCTGTTCATCGACATTGGTCTACAGTGAACCCTAGACACGGATCTAGAGTATTTATAATAAATTAAATAGGCCTAAAAATGCTATGATTGGTTAGTAATCTCGTTACTTTCTGAAAGAAAAAAAAAAAAAAAAAAATCAATGGCAGTTGTTGGGCCAGCAGAGGAATCCATCCTAACGCTTCCAATTTTTGTGGCGTTGGAAGGATTCCTGCCAGATGCAAGACTCCCTACGGGCCTTAACTTAAGATCAGTTCGCTCGAGGGATCGGTTTCGTCGGTCAACTTTTGCGCAAGGAGATCAACTTGGGGACTTGGTTAGTAAGTTGATATGCATGCTGCATACGAGGGTTGTAATGTGTGGAATAAGCATTTGGATTAGGCAAAAGATGACTTTTAAATTAAACGTATTTGCGCTCTCATGACATCTGCTACATCGATTTTTGGCAGATGGCATTTGGAGTTTGGAGGAAAAATACTTGATCTACCTACAAGGGCATGGCCAAATTGTGGGACGGATTGTGGCTTGAGTTCTTATCCATGTATGACCCAATTTATGTTGAAATAAATATATATAAGAAATAAATAAATAAAAAAATATATATTTTTAATATTTTCGTATAGATTAAAAATTTTAGATCAAACAAGTTAAATATAATTTGACAATATCCAGAATAAAATAAAGAATAAATAACATACAATAGCATAAATAACTCTGATCGAAGCATCCATTAAGGACTTCTTTCAGAGAAGGTATCACCCCTCATAATATCGGTACGTCGAGGTCTGACGAACTCCTCCCAAGATACGACGATCCACCTCCAAGATTCGACACACTCCAATCTTGAACGTCATCGAAAATCACCTCAGGAAAACGAAGTCAAGACAATTTGGTTTCCAACCAAATTCTCAATTGATCTACCAACTGAATGGTTTGATCAACAAAAAATTTTTCGTGGGTCTCTCAATCTCCTTGTGCAAAATCGACAAAAGTGATTGAATATTTTTCTACCAATCTCACGTCGAACGAACGCACCTAGAAAGAGAGACAAGAACGAGAGAGAGAGCGAGAGAGTGGAGAGAGCTTTTCTACTCTTGTTGTGTGTCAAATGAGAACCCCCTTATGGCACTTATATAGAGTCCACGACCAAACGTTTAAGGAAATTCTCATTTTATGGAAACATAGCAATTGATCGACAAATTAAGTTCATTGATCGACCAAAATAATTTGGTCGATTAAACTTCACTAATTGGTGACTAAACCAATTGATCGACCAAATTAAATTCATTAATTGACCAAAACAATTGGTCGACTAATTTTACATTTTGATCGACCAATTCAGGTCAAAATCATGAGATTAAAAATATGTAGCAAAAGAAGTACAAGTTTCAAGTTCCAAATTGATTTTCACCCGAGCCTGAGCCGGAGCCAGGCCAGGGCGGGATGCGTGCACGTGTGTGCGTGGTCCCCATCCCCACCTCTTACTCTTTGCTACATTAGCCATGGGAGGAAGAAGCCTTTTACACACACTAAGAGGTTTGTCCACTTCTAGTATGGTACTAAAACCCTCTCCCAAATCTCACTAACTTCAACATAAATTCCCACGTCACCATATAATAATTGCATCCCAATTGATGCAATTAGGCTCTCAAATCCAACAATCCATACAAATTCATCATTGAAATTTAATGATAAATTCCTCGGCTACCACACTCCGCTTTCAGTAAAGGTATCTTCCGGTTTAAACCCTTACCTGAGTTATTCACCTTCACCACCACAGGAATAAAGTGAAACTAGTCTTGAACTCTAGACCTTTGATGTTGGGTATATAGTGATAACAATAAAATGAAGTTCTCGATGCTAATCTTTAGGGTTGGTGCTTTTAAAGGCCATGCACCCTTTTCTATTTCATGAGTGTAATTGGGAAAGACTCTATTCTCTTACTTACGGCCCACAGTAATACTCACATAGGTGACGTTCTTCCAAGGATACACTGCTTACATCTTGCCATAAAGGCTTGAACCCATTCAAAGCCTTTGCTCTTCCTAACTTTGCAGCTTAAGGCACTTAGGCTTTCAGGGATTAGACTCAAATGCAAAAGCATCTAACAATGAGTGCCAACCATAAGCACTAAAGATCTATCAAATCCTTTAGTAAACTGATTTACTGTGTTAACCTTGGATCCTATAAATTCCACAGCAATCACTCCTTGAGACACAAAATACCTTACAGACTTGAGTTTGATTTGGATATGTCTCATTGTTTTCTGATTAAACTTTAAACTCTTAATATTTGCTATAGTAGTTATGCTATCATAATGCAAAGATATCACAAGAATTGGCTTACCCCTCATAGGGATTTCTATAAGAAGTCCCTTTAACCATTCAGCCTCAATTCCAGTGGTGTCCAAAGCACATAGCTCAGCCTCAAAGGTAGACTGGGCTAAAATGGTCTGTTTTGCAAATCGCCAGGAGACTGCACCGCTTCCAAGGGTAAAGACATACCCTGTAACACCATTACTCCTAAAATTCTCCATTTGACCGATCCAACTTACATCACTATATTCTTGTAAAACTGAAGGATATTTACCATAATGCAAATTAAGAGAAATGGTTCCCTTTTAGTACCTAAGTACTCAGTCTAAGGCATCCCAATGAGTATGGTTAGGACAGCTTGTGTATCTACTCAACTTAGACACGGAAAAAGAAATATCCGGTCTAGTATAGTTAGCAAAATATATCAAGCTTCCTATAATTTGTGAATATCTTAGTTGTGAAACAGGCGTTCCACTTTTGTTCTTATAGAGAGTTTTTGATGAATCAAAATGAGTTCTTATAGCTTTACAATCTTCATATCCAAATTTCTCAAGAACCTTCTCAACATAATTAGATTGAGAAATAGTTATCCCCTCCGCTGACCGAATCATTTTGAGGCGTATGATCACATTTACAACACCCATATCCTTCATCTTAAACTTATTACTCAAGAACAACTTAGTTTCATTCACAATTCTAATGTCTGATTCAAACAATAATATATCATCTATATATAGGAATTGGACAATACACATATTACCCTTAATCATAGAGTAGACACACCTGTCAGATATGTGACCTAAAAAGTCAAAAGATAGTATAGTCTTATCAAACTTTTCATGCTATTGTTTGGGTGCTTGTTTCAAATCATAGAGAGATTTAACAAGTTTGCAAACCTTTTTCTCATTTCCAGGAGTTACAAATCCCTCAGGCTGGTCCATATAGATCTCTTCCTCAAGATTGCCATGAAGAAAGGTGGTCTTCACATTCATTTGGTGGATAATGAGATCATAAATAGAAGCTAATGCAATAAGCATCCAGATAGTAGTTATCCTAGTTACTGGAGAATAGGTATCAAAATCATTGATTTCTTCTAATTGCTTGAACCCTTTGGCAACAAGTCTAGCTTTGTATTTTTCAATAGATCCATCAGGCTTGAGTTTTTTCTTAAACACCCACTTGTACCCAATACTAGAGCACCCTGGAGGAAAATCAACCTACTCCCAAGTGTCATTAAAAATGATTGAGTCTATCTCATTCTTAATGGCATATTTCCAATGCTTAGCTTCAGAAGAAGCCATAGCATCACGATAAGTAGGTGGATCGCCCTCTATTTGGTAAGTAATAAAATCACTTCCCAAATCCTTGTCAATTCTTGATCTTTTACTTCTCCTAGGTTTAGACTCTTCTACTTAATTGGGTTCAGAACGAGAGGAGCTACCCCCCACATTAGACATCATTTCCACTTAATCAGGAATAGAGCCAGATGTGGTGGCTAGATCATCTAAAGTCACATTTTAAAGTAATCCAGTCTTCATAGAGAAAACATCATCAAAAAATGTAGCATCGCGAAGCTCAACAATAGTGTTGACATCTATGCCTGAAATATTAGATTTTATAACAAAAAATCTATAGGTATAGCTATTATCAACATAACCCAGAAAAACCACGTCAACTATCTTAGGTCCAAGCTTCTTCCTCTTGTATTCTAGGACAACTACTTTTGCAAAGCAGCCCCACACTTTAAGGTATTTCAAACTTGATTTCCTGTTTCTCCAAATCTTAAATGGACTACTTTCTTTATGCTTGAGGGGAACTCTATTCAGAATATGGCATGCCATATTCAAAGCTTCTCTCCACATGTAAGTAGGTAGTCCTGAGCTTTGTAAGAGAGCGTTGACCATGTTAGTTAGTGTCCTCTTCTTTCGCTTTGCTATCCCATTAGATTGAGGGGAATATAAGGCCTTCACTTCATGAACTATACCAAAAGATTGGCACTGTTCATTAAATAAATTGGGCGTATATTCCCCTCCGCTATCTGATCTCATTCTCTTAAGAGTTTTCTTAGTTAATTTGTATTTCTACTTCTTTCTTAAAGATAAGGAATTTACTTAATGCATCGTCCTTAGACTTAAGCAAATACACATAGTAGTATCTACTACTATCATTTATAAAGGTGATAAAATACTTTTTATTGTCTTTAGTCAACACATCGTTAAACTCGCATATATCCGTGTGTACCAAATCTAGAACCTCAGTATCTCTAGTAATAGAGTGAAAAGGCTTCATAGTTTGTTTAGCCTGCACACATATCTTGTATTTCTTAGTTTTATTTATGGTGTATTCGGGAATCGCATTTAATTTCATCATTCTTTTTAAAGAATTGAAATTTACATGACCCAATCTACCATGCCATATATCATAAGATTTAATATTACTGCAAATAGATTGAATCGAATGAAAACTAACATTATTTAGAACATTTCTAGATGATACATCTACATTACATCTTACTCTAAATAATAGATCAAAATCTGCCAAATACCCCTTTCTATAAAATATTTCATATCTTAACATAACAACCTTATTACATTTAAAGTTTAACTCAAAATCCTCTCTAACTAACAAGGAACCAGAAAGAACATTCTTTTTTACAGTAGGAACATGCAACCCCCTGTGTAGTGTCCAGACTCGTCTCGAGGAAAACTTTAAGTCCACGTGTCCAAATCTTAGCACCTTGGCTGTAGAGTCGCTCCCTATCTTCACAGTCCCGCCACTGCAGGTCTGATAGGAAGAAAAGAATGATCTATCTGTACAAATATATACATTGGCTTCAGTATCCATGAGCCATTCAGTAGGATCGTGAATAACATAGAGTTCGGGTTTTATTGAGACATACTCAGTGCTAGCCCCGGCCTCTTTAGTGATCACATTCACCTGAAGATTCCCATCTGTGATTTTCTACTGAGTTTTATTAGAAGAATAATCATTTTTCCAATGCCCAACCTGCCCACAATGCCAGCATGGTTTGTTCTTGGATTTCTTCTAGATCTTGGGTCTGGCCTTCATTTTATTTTTATTGTTCTTATTTTTATTCTCCTTGCCCTTAAATGTCATGACATTCACCTTAAACTCGACATGCATTATAGGTTTCTACTTTCTATGCTCTTTCTCAATAGCAATGGCTATCATCGAGTTATCAAGAGAAATCTTTTCCTTTCTATGCTTGAGAGTTATCCTGAAGTCCTCCTAAGATTTAGGAAATTTCTCAATGATAGACATGACTTTAAACTGTAGGTTTGGCCCTACTAGGAGGGGTGACGTAATAAAATGCGGAAATAAATATAAACAATATCACAGAATAGACAACCACACAAAGTACACAAAGATTTTTAGGTGGAAACCCAAACCGGGTGAAAACCACCACCTAACCCTCTCGAGTTAGGATTTTCCAATCAACCTAGTTGATCAAATCCACTAACCGAATCACTTTAAAACGAGGGTGATTCAACCTGAGTACAACCACGCTACAAGTACGAGGGTAGCGTTCCTCAACCCCTTCTCTCCACGAGAAGGATTTTGTCCCACGAAGGAGACGGGAATTCGCAAAGCGAATACCCAACTAAATAACAAAGATAAAATAAACAACAAGTCCTATAGAGCCAACAAAGTAATTATGAACCTAGCTTCTATAGGAATTAGGAAACTCTTCTTTGCAAAGGGTGCGTCGACGATGACGCGGGTGCGTGAGCCACGCAACGGCGCAATGTCGCTCTCGTGAACAACGGCGGGAGAGCGGGTGCGCGAGGGTTTGATACTCTCAAGGGAATGGAGCTTAAGCTTGGAGAGCAAGATCTTTTCTGGACACAAAAGAGTGTGAAAGTGTGTAGCTAAGTGTATCCAAGTGTGTGTTGGTGTGTCAAAGGCTCCCCTCTATTTATAGAGGCTTTAGGAAGGCTTTGGAAGGCTTAGGAAAGGTTCTATAGCCGTTGGGAACAAAGCCCAAGAGAATCAGGTCGAAATCAGGACAATGATTGCGCTTGACAGGGTAATCAGACGTCTAACTCTTTCATCAGACATCTGGAAGGCCACTTTAAGACGTCTGATTTAAAGGTCAGACGTCTGATTCTATGCGGGTTTCCTCCTGACTTGAATCAGATCTAAGAAGGGTTTTTGCGCAAGTCCATCAGACGACATATAGGACGTCTGGCACTATGTCTGGACGTCTGGAAACCAACTTTTACTGTGGGAATGGATTTTCCAAACGTTGCAACGGCTAGAAAATCTCTGAGAAGAGATTTTGGGTCAGCCGAGGTAAAACGGTCAATTATCAGACGTCTGGTAAGTTCTATGGACGTCTGATAAAGCTTTAACGGTCATATTCTTCAGTGTTTGCAAAGGTAGCCAACGGTCCACTAATTGGACGTCTGGCAAATCCATCAGACGTCTCCTTCGACGTCTGGTCTAAGGCCTGGACGTCTGATTTCATCAGACAGAACTAACTATGTCAGCCTAACAGATATCAGACGTCTGAAACAACAGTCAGACGTCTTAAAAAACTTTATCAGACGTCTGATTTGAGAATTAGACGTCTGGAAGTGCTGTTTGAACCCTATATTGGTTTTCTAAGTGTTCTACAGAAAACCTTAGTATCCTAGGGTTGTGCAGGTGTTCGTAGGACTACTGTTAGGGTACTTTGAGGCTCTTTAACATAATATTCTAAGAAAAATAAAAAGAGCAAGAAAATAAAGACAAGAGATACAAGAAAGGATTAAAAAGAATCTATCATATTTTTCTTGTCTTCTATCTTCAATCTGTCGCTCCACGCGAACCTCCTCTGTTTTCCGTCAAGCTCCTCCAATCCGTCCTGGATGCGAGCTCGAACTCTGTTTAAGCACGTCTACATTTGCAATTGACCTGAAATCTAGGACTCAAATTGCAAATGTTAAATAACACGTGTTTTGTTATCATCAAAACAAATGATCGTGGTGCTTTAGCACCAACAAAAACTTCTCAGGAAGTTTCATTTCAACCTTTGCTAAACCATGGAGTAATAATAGAAATTCATGTGCCTGCTCTGATAGTGATTTATCCTCAGCCATTTGGAATTTAAGGAATTTTGCGACAGAGTATTTTTCAATACCAAGGTCCTTTGTATTATACCTCTTGTCCATCTCCTCCCATAGCCCTTTCGTAGTGGACGTGGATGTGCTGTACACATCAAACAACACATTGGACAATGCTAATAAGATGCAACCATAATAAATAGGGTTGCACTCATTCCACACATCCACCGCCTTTTGTCTTTCAGGAGTGAGTTTTTCCTTATTCAAAATTAGGCAATCGATTTCCAACACTGAGATCAAACTAATGGTGGTCAACCAAATTTTCATGCGTTTTTGCCAACAATTGAAATTTTGCCTACCAAATTTCTCGGGCATACCGGATAAGTCTACACGTGATTTAAAAGTCATTTCCGACATCCCAAGTATTTTAGATCTAAGCGATACCTTCTCTAAGATTGTTGAAATAAACGCATATAGGAAATAAATAAATAAAAACATATACATTTCCAACGTTTTCGCATAAATAAAAAATATTAGATCAAGCAAGTCAAACATGATTTGGCAAGATCCAAAATAAAATAAAGAACAAATAATATGCAATAACATAAATAAACAAAATGAGAAAGGATTATATTTTATTCCGATCGAAGCACCCATTAAGGACTTCCCTTAGAGAAGGTATCGCCCTTTACCATATTGGTGCGTCGGGGTTTGACGAACTCCTCCCAGGATACGACGATCTATCTCTAAGATTCAATGCATTTCGATCTTGGACGTCTCGAAAGCCACCTCAAGAGAATGAAGTCGAGACAATTTCTTTTCCAACTAAATTCCCAATTGATCTACCAACTGAATGATTTGATCAATCAAAAACTTCTCGTGGGTCTCTTAATCTCCTTGTGCAAGATCGACAAAAGTGATTGAAGATTTTTCTACTAATCTCACATCGAACGAACACACCTAGAAAGAGAGACAAGAACGAGAGAGAGAGGGAGAGAGTGGAGAGAGTTTTTCTTCTCTTGTTGTGTGTCAAATGAGAGCCCCTTCGTGGCCCTTATATAGAGCTCACGACCAGACGTTTAAGGAAATTCTCTTTTTATGGAAACACGGCAATTGATCGACCAATTAAGTTTATTGATCGACTAAAACAATTTGGTCGATCAAACTTTACTAATTGGTTGATCAAACCAATTATTGACCAAACTAAATTCATTGATCGAGCAAAATAATTGGTCGACCAATCTTACATTTTGATTGACCAATTCAGGTTAAAATTGTGAGATTAAAAATCCATAGCAAAAGGAGTCCATGTTCCAAATTGATTCTCACCTGAGCCCGAGCCCAAGTTGGGTGGGGCGTGGAGCGCTCACGTGCATGCATGGTTCCCAACCTCACCTCTCACTCTTTGCTACATAAGTTATGGGAGGCAGAAACCTTTTACATCTACCAAGAGATTTGTCTACTTCCAATATGAGACTAAAAACCTCTTCCAACTCTCACTGACTTCAACATGAATTCCCACGTCAACATATAATAATTGCATCCCAATTGATGCAATTAGACTTTCAAATCCAACAATTTATAGATGATAGTTTGAGCCACAACCAAAAAACTTGATCTTGAGGAAATTTCCCTAGTAGAGATATATGATATTTCACCAATCTCATTTCCTTTGCTAACATGGATTATGTCACCATGGCCATAGGTTTATCCTTACCATCTTTAATATAATGCTAGCTG
The DNA here is from genome assembly GCA_037157565.1 of Thalassia testudinum. Lineage (NCBI taxonomy): Eukaryota > Viridiplantae > Streptophyta > Magnoliopsida > Alismatales > Hydrocharitaceae > Thalassia > Thalassia testudinum. Next base: position 59,421,131 of record JAZHRO010000013.1, on the reverse strand, counting down.
ATAGCGCTTGCGGCTAAGGAAAAGTGATCGGCGGTACGAGTAAAAATGAAAACACAAACACGTGCCAAAGAGAATTGGATTAGTTAATAATTAATATTCTTGGGTACGTATGACACTAATCGGCTTTATTTGACACTTCATAGTCCGTGTCAATTACCCTTCTAACCTTGTATATGTTGTCACATGGGGAATGAGTCAAAATTCTGCCTTTTCAACAGGATCAGATTAGGTCCTTTCTTTATTGCGGGAGGTGGGTATGATTTTGGGTGGGTAGTGAAGCATATAGAGAGCTTTCCCTGTTGACAAAAGTTGCTCAGGTTGGTGGCATCAAGGATGCATGCATGGTGATGTGCATATGGAGGTAGGTGAGATTGTGGGCGTGCTGGTGATGCCTGATGGTGACTTTATTTGGTGCATGTGGTGGTGATTGTTTTGGCAGGTGGTGCTGTGGTGATGCAGTGGATGAATGTGATCTGAGTTTTCTGTCACATTTTATTGTTATTTCTGATAAACTTTATGACAAGACAACCATATCTAGGATAACGCATGAGAACAGGCATGTGCACTAAGCATGTGTCCCGACTCTCTGTTGGACACGGATCACTCCACTGTTATTTTTTCAAACAGAGAATTGACTTGTCGTGTAGGAAAATTACAGGTACATGCGCAGATAACAAATACTCTCAAAGGGAAGGAACATATATATGCTTTAAGCAAAATTCTCCACTAGCTCTCGTAGGCATGAGCTTCAAGAAGAAAACCATTACGAATAACAATTTCAAGAAGAAAACAAATAAGAAAAAACAATCAAAAGCACTTTTTCCTGTGGCATATACGTAAATTTACAATTTAATTGGAACCTAACTTATTGACATTTAGACGTTGATAAACATATTACTCTTGAAGTTTAGACGTTGATAAAAAAACATATCTCCAATGTTTAACTGTTAAAAATAGAGCCACATACCAACATTTGCAAGTCGAGGATGGGAAAATTTATCCATTTTTAGGTGTCGAGAATGGGTTCATATATTAATTTTTAAACGTAGAGAGTGGGTTTATTACTGTAGTTATCGAATGCATTAGTTGACATTTAAACATCAAAATTTCTCGCTTTCCTCGATGATAATAGATGTCAATAGAGAACACTTTTTTGATGTTTGTAAACATATCAAAATAGCTTAATTTTTTTGATATTTGACTTGAAATGTCCGTCATTCTCCAATTAGTGTCGAGATAATCCTTTCTTGATGTCTAAATAAATCCTAAACAACATTTAGAAATGTCGAGACAAGCCTAATTATATGCTATATAGTCAATATATTTTGTGCTTCCTTATACAGGGAAAAATTGTTCTCAGTAATCCAAGTTACAAAGGTGTAATGCACTATCCATGACTAAATTCGAGTACATGGCCCCTATAAAGTCTACCCATTAAAGGAATTACGGATCTGGCAGGGGCATCATGTTAGTGTTTTATGACAATCAAAGCACTGCATGTGCACTAGTGCAAGCATCCACTCAGGATATATGGAAGCATCAAGGATGTGCTTGGGAAAAAATAGTTGCAAATCTCAAAGATTCACATAGATTAGAATGTCACAGACAATGTTGATCAGGTTTTTGGGGAGGGAGAGAAACAATGTATTTGTCAATGGTTTGCCACGATGGACACAATTTTGATGCTACAGGAGTACTCCTATGCATAGATTCAAGATTTGGAATTGATGCACAATACAAAGTAAAGGAGGCAGTGGCAACGAGGGGTGTTCAAAAAATCCGTTAATCTTAGGTATCCGATTTGACCTATTATTTTTGACCCTATTAGGTTAGGTATCTATTTGTCAAATATGGGTTGGGTATCCATTAAATATAACTCGTTACTTCTTAAGTTTCTGTTTGGATACCCATCAAGACATTCACAAGTATGCATTAATTGATCTATCATATGACTCATCCATGATCCATTCATATTGCCAATCTTGTGATCCAACTAAGCCAACTTGCTACCTCCATTTCATCAGTTCTCATTATGCTCACAGTTCAATCCCAACCCATTGGCCATTACAACCCTCATCCCTCTAGGTGGATTGGGGAGAGGGGGCTGCTAGTGGGGACGAGTGTCAGGAGGTGGAGGAGAAGGTCACGTCACAATCGATGTCGATGGGGGCAATGTCGAGGTTCCCTAGGCCGACAGATCTAAACTCGATCCAGCTTGCAAGGTTGCGGATGTAGTTGAGCTTGAAGGTAAGGAGGCGCGTGAGGTCACGGAGCTTAGATCGAGAGTAGGCGAAGACATGAAACGTGATATGGCCACCAGAGATGGTCTCGCCATAGTGGTTTCAATGCTTTGGTGCTTCCTTCCCTCCCTTGATTCTTCAACATGACAAACCCCCTTCTTGCGGTCATCAGTTACACATGCCTTCCTGACAACGCATGATGACTGTGCATCGTTTCCCATCACCGCTAGTCGTACATAGCTCGATAGTCATGCGCATTCCCTACGATTCCATTTTAAAGATATTGTTACATGTTTAAAGTTTCCATTTTTTTTGAAAGAAAGAAATAACCACTACTATTAATATTATTCGTCAAGATTTATTGTTATGAGATTTACTTTTATTTTTATCTTTTTTTATTTATTATTTATTGTTTATTTTTTAGTATTTTAAAATTTTAAAATTTATTTATTTAATAACATTTTTTTGTTAAATTTATATTGTATATAAAGTTATTTTTAAATAAATATTTTTTTATATATTTTTATATATTTATAAAATTATTTTATCATTTTAATGAATATTGTCATATGTTTTTATTTTTTTATAATTTTCTTTAAATTATATTTCATATCTTTACATTTTTTATATTCTAATTAAACTAGTCAATCTGATACCCAATGGATATCTATGATCCAATTTAACACAATTAGATACTATATCTATTGAATTTCAATTTAAACGCTTAGAATCAAGTCATAATCCGATTAAAATTGGATTTGGTCAGAATAAATGGTAATGGACCAGGTACCCAACCCGCAAACATCAGAATGGGGCTGTATAATGCAAGAGGACAAGATAGAATACGATAATCTGATCATGCAATTTTTTTGAGCAGCATTTTCACAACATTAATATTTATTCCTGCGTATTCATGGGATTGCATTTTATAGGAGGGAGAACTATTAAAATCACCATGTGAATTTAATTATATATATTATCGTAATGAAACTTACATTAATTAATATCTTATATTTGTTTGGGAGGTGATCTGATTAATATTTATTTTTGAATAGAATACATCTCCGATGATATGAGATAATTACCTAGAAATCATTTTAAGGAAATTAAATTTTAGTTTTTTAATGGGAAGAACCTTAAATTTTCAATGTAGCAATTATGGTTTAAGGGGGTATGTGAAGAGTGGATGATTATGTTTCTCTACACCCTATCGTAGAGAATATAAGAACGTAGGAAGAGAACTAAAAGACTACCCTAACTATGCCATTTCTTTTTTCTTCCGCTCTTATTCTCTACACTCTTGTAAGTTCCGTATATAGCTATGGCCAAGGAGACACTCCATCATCTGGGAGGATCACTACACATGTCTTCCGTGGCTAGTTCCTAACGATTAACTCAGCTATACTTTCATCCCTGTGATTTTAGGTTTAGGATACAATGATATCAAGGTTCATGAGGTTGATCGAAAACCCCTTCCACAAGAACTTTCTTCGTTTGATTTGGGTTTTCTGTGGCTTTAAATCCATCAAGAACTTGCTCATCTGGGTGGTGTATTATTATCTCTATTTGTCTTTTCCTTTTTTTTTTATTATTGCTCGAGTTAACATATTATGTCATTCATATCGATTAATTAACATATCTATTCCTCCTACACCACAGCAGCCGTAGGTTGTACTGAGAATCGGGTTGGTGGTGTTTATTGTATCTTGTGCTCACCAGGACCATACGGTACATAGTTTGTTAATTAGTTAGTTATTGTTAGTTTTGTTTAGGTAGGCACATAAAAAGGACAAATCCAACATTTCCAAATGAAGCCAAAATAAAAAAAGAATAAATAAATAAATCAATGCCCCTCATTACATCTCCTCCTCTCATTTCCCAATCTTTAATGTGGACCACACTCCTTTCGCAAGGAGAGGCACAACCACGTACCTAATGATAACTGCATCACTTAACAACTAAGACAACTATAGTGGGTGTAGTACGTAGAAGGATCCAATAACAGATCAGTTGTTCATCAATCCCAGCAGAGCTATTAATTTACTTCTCTTAAACATTAAGCATATATACAAAAGGATGTAGTCGGTGAGGAGCAACTATAGTGATAAACGACATGCAAGGAGAGAGAAGAATGATGGCTTATTGCAGCCTAATTATACATAAACAACGATGTAGACATCACCATATGTTAGGATGAGTTCAAGTTAGTTCATGGTAATGGGTAGACAATCTAATTGAAACTTTTATTTGAGTTGTGGCATGGTGTCACAAGAGTTAAGATGGGAAGCTATTTTGTAATTATTACAATAGAAGTGTCGGGTAGAATTTTGGCCAAGTTAAGGCATCGAGTGAAGGCATAACTACGTACCATAGAAAATTTTTATAAAAGCAAATCAACCATAGCATAATTAGAGTATGGCAAGTGGGTCGAAGGCTCTAGACTACCGTTTGCAGCTAAGCATGTGATCGTCGAGGACAAACGCTCTTAGTAAAAGGCACGGTGGACCACAACCATAATACATTATCGAAACTTCTAATGAGATTACATAGTCCGAAGAAAGTCAAACTTCCTTGTCTTCTTTCGCTGAACAGGTGGCGGTGTCTCGTTTCTTGACTAAATTTATATCTATTTTTATTTACAACGCTCTTATCTTATCTATTGCATACAAAAATTTAAATGTATATCCGTACTTATAAATTAATTTTATAATTAAATTATATCAAATTAAAATAATAAAGAAAAACATGTAAAACACAACTTATTAATTATCTATTTTCAACAAATTCTACACATAAGAACTAGACCTATTTTAATTTATTGGTCTGCATTAAATTTATTATAAAAAGAATTTTTTAAGAAAAAAAAATACTGATATTTTTCAAATAAAATATCTCCATCTTAACAATAAATGTTAATGAAAGTTTCATAAGTATTTCTAACCTTCAAAATTATGGAGGGAATCATAAAGAAGATTATGGTTGGAGGAATGAGGGATTCAAAGTGAAACTTATATATTTTGGATAAGTAGGAATTTTATTTGGATATTCGAATATGATAATCACCTATATCGATACTCAAATCGGAGTAAGATATTTTAGATAAAACATATAACTAAATCAAATTGTGTCCGGATCGAATTTTATTACTTCTTTTTGGATAGAGTTGTGCCGACTCCAGGTTGGATACACCGAATCCCTACTCTTGTTGTTGGTAAGAGGAGATATGTGTGGTCTTATGCACGTAAAGGTGTCCACCAACCACTACCTGACACGAAAGTGAAGTCATGAGACGTGCACCCTGTGTTGTTGGGTGGGAAATCGCAGTCGTATGCGACCGCTGGCATTGGCTTCCTTTTTATCCAATCCATTACCTTTTGCCTGAATTGAGATCCCCACTCCCCTCGAGTGCTCCAGCGCAAAGGCTGTGCAGCTCTGTCCGACTCCCTTCCCTGTCCCCCGCTGTTATCCATCTTCTAACACCTCTCCATCAAAATTCCAATTAACATACGTGTAAATGAACGTAGACGAGGAAATCAGCTTAAAGGAAAAAGGATAAACAAAAAAAAAAAAAAAAAAAAAAAAAAAAGATGACGACCCTGATTATCCAAAAGAGGAAATTATTAGTATATTAATGTGATATTAGTAAGTATTTATTTAATATTAGAAATGAAAGTAAATGATGTAGTAGATATTTATTTAATATTAAAAGTAAAAATTAAAAATGTAGTGGATATTTGTTTAATGATATAATTAGAGATTAAGATTATTGTGATTTAATTAAAATAATTAAAAATAATTGTGTGAGAATTTATGTTAAAATGGTGGAAAAAAAATATTAACAAAATCTCCTAATAGTAAAAAAATCTCACTAACCCAACGTCCAAACGGACCCTCACTAAAAAAGAATTTTGGGCTCTACTACTCATTATCCTCAAAATTTCGCTCCATTGGACCAATGGGCATGTAGTCTTTAAGAATTTTTTTTTTCAATTTTAAATAACCTAAAATCCTTTTTGGGTTTAACTGAGGAAGAATTGTTTATATCCCGCACACCCCAATCTTACAAGTAACGTAGAGGTGAGGACTTAAAGGTGAATCTCAACTGCTTAAGTTAAGAGTTTTCATTGTCCAGACCACACTCTGACGGTCAACTTTCAGGAATATTACTGTTTCCTCAAACGTACTTTGATAGTGCAGCCGTGATCCTGTAGATTGCATGCTTGAAAATTTTCGGTGTGGTGAAATTAAGAAACCAAAACGATGGAAGGAGCTCACTTTGTTTCTGTTTGAAAGTTTGACGGTGGAAAAATGAAGAAGACATTTTCAGGTATAGCTGGAATTGAAGAATCCCGAGACTATGATGGACCTAAACATGCATGAGATTATAGGCACACTCCCATGATTTATATATAAAACAAACGCTACCTGAATTAACGAAGACTATTCTGTACTCAATCTCCTGTCTTCCAAAGCTTACTCCCTCTCTTTACAAAGGAAGTGGCATGCCGTAGGAAATGGAATTATCATCTCCCATAGTTCGTCTTTAACCTCGATACAATATGGTGAGATTGAGGGATAGAGATAAGGGCACCAGGAAAAATTAAGTTGACCATTATCCAAATGCTCGTACGTACGTACAATTCTGGAACAATGTTGGTGAGGAAAAGAAAAGCTTGCTAACGTTCACCCCTCATCGCACTCGTGAACCATCGTCGCAGGTACCGTTTATTTCTCGGGTATCGAGTGTCATGTCTGGATCTTTTAATCATGAGTTATGATAATTTTGGGATAGAGTTATCAATCTCGGGAATATCTAATTTTAAGGAGTGGGATGGGGGTGAACTTATCTTATATGGAAGAACACTTATACTTATTTCTTTAAATATTTTATATGAATACAAAAAAAATTTATAACTTTATATTTACCTCAAAATTCTATCATTTACAAAATTAATCCTTCAAACATATGGTAGCACAAGAAATTAAGGCAAAGGGTGCAATATTGTGAAAGGTTTGGTAAAGACGCAAAGGTCATGCGTCAGCTTTGCCGATTCTGTAGACCATTGAATGAAATGGTGAAAAAAGGGCGTTGGCGGCTATTAAGAACTTTATGCCGAAGAAATTATCACCATTTTTCAAGTCATATTGTAGCCCTACCAAATGGAAATGTTACTAATTGCACGAATAATTGGTCAACCAGAGGGCATAATTCTTAAAGGCATAATATATATAGAGTACGTATGGACCACACCCCTGTCAAATTAAGGTGCAATACTTAGAGTTAGGCGATACTTTCCTGATCTGTATGGTTTCCAACCCTCAGAGCAAAAGATGCATGCGAGTACTTGTTTGGATTTTAGCCCTCCAAGCACAAAAGCAGGTCCGACTAATTGATGTACGTTATAATTCCTTGAGTTGGAAGATCATGACATTGGTGCTGGAGATATATATGTCAAGATTTCGTTCTCGATGAGTCGAATGCATTCAGAGTTTTGTAGGGAAAAGGGTACAATTGTCACATGGATTGCGCATGAGTCACGAGTGCCACATAGGGATAAAACCCGAGATAGAAACTAAAATATTGCTGGATCTTAAAGCCTATTAACATGGAGTATTACATTCCGCGCTATAGTTATGTCTACGATCCAAACTAGATTTAGATAACAGGCTCTGGTCCATTGCGTACCATCCAATATTTCGTCACTTTTCCCTGTTACACGGGTAGGGTCCTCTTCGTGGGAAGAGGAACCGCCTCTTTTTTAAGGGTAAGAGGGAAGAATTGTACAAGGAATTATGAATTTGCAGGATAAATAATTAAAAATATTAGATGATTTTGTGTTCTGATGGAAAGTCCAAATTAAAACGAGGGTTTGGAAGAAAAGGATATCATATCATGGAATCATCGGAGATAAAGGAAAAAAAAAAAAAAAAGGAAGAAGGTGAAATTATTTAATTTTAATTCCAACATTATTTATTTTCAGAATTTTCATATTCAAACATAGAATAGGATGTGCAATTCCTGTAATTAAGCGGACCTTAAAGCTTCTGTAGGAACATACTTTATAAAAAAACTTGTTCTTATTGCAAGTGGGATTGAGCTGACCTCCGAAATCTTTTGTTCAAAGTTGGCATTCAGTTGGCTCAATGATCAAAATTCATGGCCCGAGGCCAAACCTCTAACCCCCTATTAATTGGGTCAATCCACGAGTCTATACAATTCTACGTTTTTCTTTTAGGTTAATGGTAGGTGTTTCGATGATTGAGTTTCTTAGAACTTTTAGATTAAAGAAGGTAAATTTTATATGACTTGAGCCGGATATTAAAACATCTAAGCCTTACCCATGAAGAGAGAGAGTTGAATTATGGACTTGCCTTGATTGAGGCGTGACTCCAAGCTTGCTCGTTAGTAGTTTGGGTATGCGGGGCCCTATTCCTCGGCCAGATCTAGTCTATAATAGTCTTACAAGTCTTCTGTCCATAAATAGTGGTCTTTAGGGACATCATTTCCCATCAAATTTGAAGTTCGAAAGTATGTTGGAAAATGCATCTAGACTATTTGGGTTGTCACATCTTGCGCAAAGAACACGTCAACATGGAAGTGATCATTGAGCACGCCGTCAAAATGTTGTAAATTTCATCATGACATACAATAAGTACATGAAGATGAACACTAGATTTAACATGAACTGAGCAATTACCTCTCTTAAATGTGGGTATTTCTTTTTTCTTTTTTTTAACGACTTGGAACCCCTTATGAGCAAATTAAGGGAATCACTGTCCCACAATGTCAACTCTCAACTAATGCAAGGTCAAGACGTGAGCTCGAGTCTCTTTTACTGTAATCAATGGCTGAATCATACCCCGACAGATAAATATGGGTATTTCAAAGTGGTTGTTTTTTTCGTTCGCACTACAAAATCACGGTTAGCTTGCATCTTTTGGCGAGTTCCATCTAAAGAAGACTTTTCCACGTTAGGTGACTTGACAGAGACAGAATTGTAACAAGTGATAAGCTTATTTGGTTCCACCCTAGACATAGGGGCACATTGTAAACAAGAAATATCAAATAATAAACCCAATGCGTAATCCGCATGATAGGGTGCTCCCTACCGATATATATAGTGGATAAAAGAACAAGGAAATTTTCGAGGCAATCGAAATTAACAAACATGGTATTCAATTGATGGACCATGAACGTCTATAATTCCCAGGGACCAAGAGAGTCAACCAAGCGCAAAACCGATAATTCAGCCATTGCACGGGCAAGGAATTATAGTTGAGGCATTCGTGGAAGAATATTATTGATGCAGTCATGGATCATTAATTGACTTGCTCACCTGTCAGTGACTCGGTTGTCATTTGGGATGTGATTTATAATCACTGAGATTCCTTATATCATGTAGTTTTTTCTTTTTTCCTTTTTCTTTTGTTTTTTGTTTTTTTGTTTTTTACGTCTTATCCTTGTGCTTCTTAATCGCATGCGTGGAGTCCTATGTCCTACTTTGTCATTGGACCTTATCGTTTTCATGTAATATCTTTTGCGTCCCAACAATCTATAGGTTTTGGAGTCTCTCCTATTTTGCAGCATATATACGTAAGCGACACTGAAGGTCGTGGGTAGAGAAGTAAGGTTTGGGAAAGAAAAAATGGTTAGCATCAAGGGCACGCCATGGAATATGTTTGAAAAAATATTTGATTTAAAGAATTAGAAGTCATTATAAGTTGAGTGATTCTATCTTATGTTATATATTTCAAAAATAAAAAGGAGTGTTCCTTGCATCAAGAAATGAATAATGAATTAAACTTTTTCCCTTAATTGGAATAAATATAACTCAGAGTTTGAGAGATTTATTGTTGAATCGCTTAGTTTTAGACTAGCTCAAGCCAAATAAGGATAATGGTACCTTGGTTCATTTATTGGAGGGAAATTAAATAAATTCATTTTTTTATCTATATACCTATAGATTGCCTGTGGAGCAGCTGCTCCTGTAAGGTTTCTTTCTTTTGGTTTTTTGATTTTTTGATGGCATTCATGTGGTTTTTTTTTTTGTTGTTGTTATTTTTCACTTGCTAAGCACACTCCCCTTTCTTTTTTATCTTCTTTTTCTTTTTTATTTTATTTTTCTTGCATACTATTTAGTATGTATGTTTGCTTTAAATTTCATCTTTACCATCGACCTCTTCAACTTGCATTTTTCAATTAGAGACCAACATTGAGTATAATTTTACGAGGATACGAACAAATAAATATATATAAAATCATGCAATATCTTATTGCATCCGCATTCATTTTATAAGGTAGATATGGATATAATATCACTTATAGCTGCATCTGTATCCATCCATTTGCTTCCCTAGTATTCAAACATAAATCTCTCTGGTAAAAAATCAAGAATCACATTGATCGACCATACTCAGATCGGGACTTAAAACATGCCAAAGACTAGCGTGCTTCATCTCCAAACATCTATTTAATAACCTTTGCAAACCCTATTCGTATACCAAGAGAGATGGAGGATGCACATCTATTTCCTCTAAATAATTCCATTCCGGGCCAATTGCCTCCACTTTACGTATGTGATTTTTTTTAGTCGCAGGTAGGAAAACATGTGCTGCAACACATTTTGCAACGTGCATTCTCGCCTAATCAAATGATTCCTACCCAACCAAATGACTTAATCGGTGTATTGTAACCGATGTGTTTCAACTGGTGTGTTTCAATTGGTTTCACCAACTCCAAGTGATTTTTCACTTATGCAAAGTAATTTTTTACTTGGAAAAGTAATTTTTCACCTTAGGATTTAGGGTTTGATCTTTAGTATTTACGGTTTCCTAAATCCTAAACATCATTGGGTTAGTTGGAAATGTATTTCGCGCCGTTGTCACTTTGGGGGCCTTGGTATTCGGGATCTCTCTTTCTTTATCAACTCTCTTAGAGTGAAACGTGCTTGGACTATTCTCTTTCATATTACCCCTTATAGTATCTTGATTAAGCAGCTTTATGGTGCCCTCCTTATGGGATCCCTTCCCCATAGGATTAATGTAAAGATCTGTCATGTTTTTAGCCTTTTAAGACGTCTGCAGTGTCGGTCAGAAGTCTGGATCCTTTCCCAGACATCTGGAAATTAAATTTTTGTACGCCTTCTGTGTTCTGTGGGTGGGCTGCACGTAGAACTCTTCTCTCTCTCTCTCTCTCTCTCTCTCTCTCTTTTCCTCCTCCCTCCAGCCTGTAGAACCCTAGCTGGCCTTATAAAAGGCCACCCCCTTCCTCTCCTTTCCACTCAACCACTACCACCCCAGCCCCTACTCCACTGCCGTGAGCAAGGGCGCGCGAGAGAGAGTGTGAAAGCGAGGAGGAGGAGGGTGCGTGAGAAGGAGGAGAAGGCCGAGGTTGACAGCTTCGCGGAAGCTCGTCGGAAGCTCACACGGCCACCGCGGCACGTGTGGGAGGAGGGCGTTGGAGCGTCGTCCTCGACCATCTGCAACAGCTGGAGCTGCGGCGGAGCGAGGGGAGACGCGGCGAAGCGCGGCGAGAAGCATAGGAGCACAGTTTGATAATGGAATTTTTCCAGTATCAGACGTCCGGAGTATCTTCCAGACGACCGGCTGGACGTCTGGAGTCAACACTAGACGTCTGAAAGCATCTGTATCGTGAAGGTATGTCTTCTTCACGGCTACGGCCATGCAGGTCGCATCGCAGGCAATTTGGTTTAGGCTAAAGTGGGTTGCTACTCTATCGTGTGTAGGAGTAGCCTTGGGAAGGTGTGCGGAACGCCTTTCCATGTACTTTCAGATGTCTGGACAGCTTATCAGACGACTGGAGGCATTTCTAGACGACTAGAGGACTGGTCAGACGTATGGAACTATTTTCAGATGGTCATGGGGGAGTCTTGGACGTCTGAGGTCACTACAGGAGATTGAGGTGAGTCTTTGTGACTTTTAAGACGTCTAACTTGTTTCCAGATGTCTGATTTGGGTCTGCAGACACGTTTTTGACCCGTTTAGGGTCTGATCGGGATCCGTTTTACGCAAATGAAGTATTTGTGGCTTCCTTGTGAGTTCCTCTACGTATTAGAAACTTTTATATACTGTTCTAAACCCTCCGTTGTGATGTGTTCCTTGGTATAATAAGACTTCGACCTGTTGCATGTCTGGGGCTCGTAGAGGCGTGTGGGTTTGCGGTTTGAACCTTTAGTACTCCCGGATTGTTTGGTAGAGTGGTCAACCCCTGTTATACTTATTAAATATGAATACATCTATGAAAATTAGACAACTGGAAACCTAGGATGTGGCATGAACCCTAGGACAAGAAATGGTTGAAACAATTATTTGCGTAATTGAAATTGTATATATATGAATGAGCTAAATTGTTAGCCATTGCCTGTCAATAAATATGAGCTACCTGAGATAACTAAACAGTTACCTGTGATATTACTTGTTGCATGTGTTAAATTATAGAAATACGAGCTACCTGTGTATAAACGAGAACTGAATTGTGAATGATGAAACCTAGATTGGAATAATATGGTGAACATGAGCATGAACCCTACGGAGAGTTAGGAGTAGAGCTCCTGTGGTTAGATGGAAAAGCCATGAATGTGGACGGGAAGTGTGCTGGCCCTTGAGTACGTGATACCACGGAGAGTGACTATCCCCTTTTAGTGTAAAGTGGAGCTAGCCACCCTTGGGTTGGGACCTGGGGTTAGGATTAGCCACTCTACACCGACTTCTGTTGGCCCTCACGTATACGGTACCGAGGCGAGCTACTAGTGTAGGGAGGGAGCTAGCCATCCCACGGGACCCGGGGTTTAGCTAGCCATCCTACACTGACTTGTTAGGCTCTCTGGGCAAGTCGGGGTAGTCAGATGAGTGTACGCGGACTGTGGAGGGGCGAGACCCTTGTTTGGTTATGAGGGGCTAGACCCATGTTTTTGAGAGGGTTAGGCCTTATACTGTTCCGTGCTGTACTTTAGGCGTACTCGCTAGCGGAAACGACTGACCGTGTGTTAGTGCGGGGTAGCTACCCGTGCGCTTATCGCGTATGCTATAGTCACCGCTACGTCTGTCAGTGACCTTAGGGTGGTTGACTGGGTGTAGGACTATCATGGGGGACTCTCCCGGCCAGGAGAGCACCATGTGTACCTTCTACTTTTGGGAAAAGACTGCAATCAAGATCGTTATCACGAGGAACTTGCAAGATTAAGAAAGAAATATGAATGTTAACCAAATGGGGTGAAAATGAATTACTTGTAAAATACAATAACTCGAAAAGATAAATATACCTGCTACTTTTACTGCTTTAGATAGTATGGTTACCACTCTACTCAGCGTTCGCTGACTTCGTCTTTTTCATAACACTATTCAGGTGCAGGAGTTGAGCAACCCGAGCTACTGGCTGCGGAGGGTGCTGGGCCCAGTCGAGCCCAGCCGTAGTTTTTAGTAGTTTTTGTTGTACTCTCTTTACTGCTATAGTGAGTTTCAGACTTCTTGCTATTGTTTCTGTTACTGTTGCTTTCGTTTCATTTTTCCTGTTGTTGTGGTGGTATGTACTAAATTAGCAGTTATTACTTTCCTTTACTGCTTGTACATTTTTACTGCTTAGTTACATTGCATATGTGAATGTACTTTATTTTCCTGCTTTTCGGTTATTTCTTGTTGGACGACTAGGTTTTGGGATTAGTCGAGACGAGTCGGTCTTGGGTCCTGTAGGGATTCGGGAACCGGGTCGTAACAATTAATGTTTTGAGGGATTCCTTTATTCATATGAAACTTTTTATTCGATGGGAGATTCATGACAATCACATTGACTTTTGGACTGATCTGTGGATTGGTGACCATCCGCTTAAGGACTTTCTCCCCTCTTCTACTTATACTCCCCTACCTTGGTCAAAGATGTCCTATCTAATGAGTATAGCTCTTCCCTGCTTCTCATGATTTCGAGTCATATTTGTTCCCTCATATCTAATTCTTCCTTAGATAGTCTCCCTGATAATACCATTTGGAAGTTAGCCCCATGTGGATCCTTTAAGGTCGCTTCTACCTATGAGAGCCATTTCCACACCTATACTATTGATCAATCTTGGAATCTCTTTTTGAAACTCAAGCACCCTTTGAAAATTATTTTTTGTACCTGGCGTATCCTTCACAATAGTTTGCTACGGATGATAATATTAATAAGCTCCATATTCCCTAGGTTTCCAAATGTGTTTGCTGCTTTGCTCCTTCTTGTGAGATAGGCACCCATTTATTTCAGGAGAGTCTGCTTGTTAACAATGTTTCCTCTTGGGTATTCGATCAGGTTCATCGTGCCTGTATTCCCCCTACTCTATTTGTTGACATCCTGCATTCTTCAAGTAGCTCTTCTTCTTGCCAAATCAACAAAGGATTAATTTGCTTTATTTGGACTAACATTTGGCTTTTTCAGAATCACATTATCCATGATAATTTCCCCTTGAACAACTTCACCTATATTCTTCGGCATCACTGGAATGATTTCAACCTTCATACTTGGTTTCGTTCCCAAAAACCCCCTCTCTTGCGTTGTCTTGGATTATTCGCACTCTTAGCTTTAAGCTTAACACTAGCATCTCCTATGGTGATAACATTATCTATGGTGGTTGGGCTGCTAGGAACTGGAATGGTGATTTTGTTAAGGGTGCTGTTTGTAAAATGCATTCTTTTCATCCTGATTGTGATGTTCTTCCTATTCTTCGGAATGCACTCTCTTGCTCTCCTATTTCTTTTTTGAATTTTTAGGTTGAAATTGACTCATCCATGCTGTATTACTGGTGGAATGGGAAACTGGATATCTCGTGGTATGCTAAGTCTGATTTCCAGCTTCTTACTGGCCAAAAGTAACATATTAATTCGCTGGAGTTTGTTCATCGTGCGGTCAACTCCATGGCTTGTCACATTGCGGATCTTGTTGACGAGGGCTGGATTTATTTTGACAATGTTGACTCGCTTCCCAGGAAGATTCATGGTATTCTCTTCTTTGACAAGGTGCCGTTCCCTTATGTTGTCTAGCTTCTTCCCTTGTGGGGCTTTTGTTGCGTACCTGATGTTTGTTCTTGCTTTTGGTTCTGTACTAAACCATGAGTCGTGGTTCCTTTTCCTGTATTGACAGGTTTTGGCCTTGTCCACCTATCTTTTTGTTTGCCTAAAGGGAGTTTGGGATTGTTAAGACCCGTGCCATCAAGGTTCTTTAAGACGTCTAGGACTAGGGCCAGACGTCTGGTTAGACGTCTGGACACCCTTCTAGACGTCTGGAAATTAATTTTTGCGTGCGTACGACTGTGAGTCTGCGCACGTGCCGCGCGTAGACTGAACCCCAGCCGACTTCTTCTCTTTCTTCTTCCCTCACCGACTTGCAGAGCTGGCCCCCCCCCCCCCCCCCCCCCCCCCCCCCCCCCCCCGTGCCTACAAATACTCCCCTTCCCTCTCCCTCATTCGCCACCCCACATCCATCCATCCCCTGTCTTCCTTCAGCGAGGGTAAGAGTGAGCAGCAGTTGCATCCGAGTGTAGCGACGGAGAGGAGAAGAGCAGCGAGAGGGAAGAGAAGAGAGCGCGCGAGTCGTGAGAGAGAGAGTTCGCTGGAGCAGCTCGAGGCCGGCCAACGTACGCGAGGCGGAGTGTGTGTCGGGGAGGTTTCCCCGACGCCGCTGCAGCAGAGCAGCGGACGAGTGGCTGCGCGGCGAGGTCGAGCACGTAGCAGGAAGAAGACGAAGGAGGTTCTAATTCTGGAATTTTTCTCAGAATCAGACGTCTGGACCTACATCCAGACGACGTGGACGACGTCTGGAGGGAGCTCCAGACGACTGAGAGGTACGTATTTCCTCTTATTCTTCCTTTTGCGGATACGGCCATGCAGGCCGTTCCGTCGAAGTTCTGTCTCATGCCGTGTTGAGAGATTTTGCGTGCGCGTGCAGGATTCGCTTCGAGAAGGTGCGAGACACTCCCTTCCACGCGGTTCAGACATTTGGGCGAGGCATCAGACGGCGGAGAGCGTTTCCAGACAACCGGAGGGATAGTCGGACGTCTGGAACTAGGTCTAGACGGTTCAACAGGATCTCTGGACGTCTGAGGAGTAGCGTAGAGTGAGGTATAATCTGGACCCCTTTTTAAGACATCTGGAAGATGTTCTAGATGTCTAATTTGAGTCAGAGTTGTCATTTTTGACCCATTTAGGGTTTGTTTGAGGTCCGATTTTCGCATTTAAGATTCCGTTCTTCTCAGAATAAGTTCCTCTACTTGTTTGAAATACTTTTATCCTGTTCTGAGTGGTTTCTTGTGGTTGATCCTTGTGTTAGGTCCTCGTTCTGTTGCGGACTTGGGGTTGCGGAGGCACGTTGACCTGCCAATCACGCCCCCATTACTCCCGATTTAGCAGGTAGAGTGGCTTCCCTTAGTTCATTACAAACTTAACTGCATGTCTGGAATAAATGATAGATCCTAGGGTATGGCATGAATCCTAGGACTAGAAACACTAGATTGAATGATAGATCCTAGGGTATGGCATGAATCCTAGGACTAGAAACACTGAAACGATTGTATTGAATGCTTGAATTGCAGTCTTGGATGAGTAGATAGAATCATAATAATTGCTTTTAAATGGATAATAGCTGCTTGTGAAATGTAGAGTACCGTTGTTAGTAACTGCTACATGTAATTCCTGTTATTTGAAATTAAATACGAGTTGCCTGTATATAAATTGGAAAAGAAGGATTGAATGTTGGAAACACGTGTTATATGCGAATAAACCTGAAATGATGAAACATAGTATGCTTGGCTTGAGAAACATGAGCATGAACTCTACGGAGAATTAGGAATAGAGCTCTTAGAAATAAATAGAATAGAATTGGAAAAGTGAATGCGAAAGTGTGTTGTCTCTTGGGTACGTGGTACCAAGGGAAGCACATGTTATTTCTTAGTGCAGAGCGAAGCTAGCCGCCCTAGGGTTGTGACCCGGGATTAGGTCTGGCCACTTTGTACCAACTTTTGGCCCTCGCGTACACAGTACCGGGGAGAGCTACTAGTGTAGCGAGAGAGCTAGCCATCCCACGGGACCCGAGGTTTAGCTAGCCGTCCTACACCGACTTGTTAGGCCCACTAGGCAAATCAGGGTAGTTAGGCGAGGGTGCGCGGACTGTGGAAGGGCGAGACCCCTGTTTGGTTATTGTGAAGAGGCTAGACCCCTGTTACTGAGAGGGCTCTGCCCTATATTAGTTTCGTGCTGTGCTTTGGGCGCACCTGCTAACGGAAACGACTGACCGCGTGCAAGTGCGGGGTAGCTACCCGTGCGTTTATTGCGCGTGCAGTAGTCACCGTTACGTCTGTCAATTTCCTTGGGGTGGTTGACTGAGGGTGGGACCACCACGGGGGACTCTCCCGGCCAGGAGAGCACCACGTGCTACTTCTACTTTTCGAAAAAGACTGCAATCAAGATTGTTCCTACGAGGAATATTCGAGATCAAGAAAAAGACCTGATAAATAAACCATGTGATGAAAGAAGGAATAGTTAGTTAAATAAAGAAAGAAATTGAAAACAACAACTACCTGTCCACCTTTACTATTTCTCTTAGTTAGTTTGTTGCCACTCTACTCAGCGTTTTGCTGACGTGTCGTACTTACCACCTTTTCAGGTCCAGGTGTTGAGCAGCCAGAGCCTCCGGCTGTGGAGGGTGCTGGGCTTAGTAGAGCCCAGTAGTTGTACTTATGTTGTACCCGTTTTCTTCAGTAGTGAGTATTTTGTTATACACTTCGTATTTCTATATCTGTTAAAATTCTCTATTGTTGTGGTGGTGTGTACTGTAGTAGTTCCTCTCTTTACTACTGTGCTTTTGTTACTGTTAGTTGCTTGCATGGTCAGTGTGGTTTATTTTACTGCTTTTTGGTTACTTTCTCGTTGGACGACTGGCTCTTGGGATCAGTCGAGTCGATCTGATTTTAATGTCCTGTAGGAATTCGGGAACCGAGTCGTAATAGGGATGAATAATATTGGCTCCCAATTTTGCAAGAGAAAAAAAAAGGGTTTCCTAAATCTTAAATCTTAAGGTGAAAAATCACTTTCCATAAATTTAAACACTAAACCTTAAATCCTAACCCCTAAATCTTAAACCTAAACCCCATAAGTGAAATCACTTTTTACTTTTTAAGAGGAAAAACAACTGGTTGAAAAGTAAAATTAACTGGTTGAAAATTAAGTATACCAAAATACATTGGTTGGAAGCCCATTTTCCATCGGTTGAAGAGCAAAATTTATCGGTTGAAAATTAGGCAAATAAAAAACATACCAGTTGAAAATGATTTTCAACAGGTTGAAAATTAAGAAAATAAAAAATACATCGGTTGGAAATGATTTTTAACAGTTTGAAAATCAAAATACAGTAGTTGAAAATGAAAATATACCGATGTATTTGTCATTTCTCCGACGAAAAATATTTTTTCAATTTGGAACGTTGTTTTTCTCCTATGGAGAGTGATTTAACTTGAAAAATAATTTTTTAATAATTAAAAGTGATTTTTACCAGGAGAAATTCATAATACATCGGTCATAAATCCCATTTGTCTATTATAAAATATGTTGCCGCACGTGTTTTTTATTTTATTAATATTTTGTTTACCTATTTTTCTACTGAGTGGGCTGCGAGATGCTGAGCTGTTTCTTTAATATGGGTGTCCCACAGTCACCGTTCCACTACCAGATAGGTGGATTGTATTAATTGTCATCACTTTTATTTGTAAGACAATCGACAATCTTATTCCGTGGAGATACCTATTCGAAACCACCGACACCTATCATCAAGCTGTTTATCGAAGCAAAAAATAATTAAACAAAAAAGGGCACCTACGAAGCAAGGCGCGAACTCTCTCTTTCCTCGAGCATCATAATATTTAACGTATGGGAATTTTACATCCGTGTCATAGAATCATTTGTAATAACAAATATGCCCTTAACTTCTTATTGTCTACATAGGTACTCTTAAAATACTTCTTTCATTATCTACAATATTTCATACCATATCATGATTCATATTGAAAGTTATATTTAAAATTATGTACAAAATAATATCCGTGTATCATTGTCCCACATTCTTTCTCCTCGTCTATTCCACCAATGCAATAACGTCTCTGAGTAACTCTAGCACTCTACAGTTTAAGTGATGCCATGTGAGGGCGTTGGCATGTGGAGTTCAGAGGTACGCTGAGTTTAATTTGAAAAATCCACTACTTTTAAGTTTGTTGCCACCAAAGAGGAATATCGTGTGTATAGCAAGAAATAATAAATGATCTTAGGGACACCCATAAAAAAGTCCCTTTAAGGTAGAAAGAAACATTTACTGTCCCTTTAGAATCAGGGTAGACTGCACCTGGATTTTTTATTCTAGGATAATTTAAAGCATAGTGTGGGAAAACTGGACCCTATAAATAACTGCATCCCCCCAACTTTATCTATCCACGGTGAAAAAAGACACTGCTTCCGACCTTCAAAATGTCTCTTCATGAAGGTAGTTTTTGTGAACAATCCTACTAAGTCTTCTGTCAAGGGCAGGTATTCATACTGCTAACGGCCAAAGTCTATTTATTGGGGCAATTATGGCAACTTTCTTATTTGTGATACACGAAGAGTAGTGATAGATGTACCGTGTTTATGGATTTGTATACTTAAATTTTTGGCTCATGACAACGTCTTTAATAGGTCATAATACCCATCTCTAATAGTGAGGGAGTGTAAGAGTTGACGTATACCAAAGCATTTCTCATACACAAAATTGGATGAAAATTTTAGAAGAGGAGGCGTTGGTTCGGAAAAGTTGAAATGGAGGCATTCGGTGGGTTTTCCTGAATATGTCAGGGGTATATTTTCTGGATCACTTGTTAACGTAATTTTTAAAATTTTGTTTTATTAGTGTTTAGTCATTCTATGAATATGGGATCGATTTTTTATTTTTGGGATTTGTTCGACTCTTAATTTGGAGGTATTTTTATTTTTTTTCTTTATTTCTTAATTTTTTTATTTTGTTTCCTCTATTTTCACGAGACATATTTTTCCTTTTGCAGGGGATGATTTTTTATTTTTTTTCTTCCTTTCGAGGACACGTCGGCATTCGGTGGGGAGTACAGAAAAAGGGGTAGGAGATGGGGTTAAGAACTTTACCGTTGACGTGGTATGGTTGAGCTTTGGCAAGTCCGTCTCAGTGCTCGGGGGGTTTCTTTTCTGGGAGCCCCGTGGTTTTTAATGTTTTGTGGTTTGGGTAGATTGCTCTACTTCAGTGAGTTTCTTTCTCTCTTCTTTGTCCTAAGGAACGGCTGTTAGTGGAAAAATAAAAGGGTCCATTTTGGCCCATAAGCAAGAGTATATTGAAGAAACATTGAATGGTAGAGGGTAGTCAAATTTTGGTTTCAAGTGAAAGATAACATAGTTCATCAATATTGGAACAAGCATGCAATGGTAGAGGTAACAAAGGTATAGTTTTGATTACATAGGACCTCTATCTAAATATGAAAAGGTATACCATTGTTTAACATCTTAAAAAATTATGGTGAGATTCAAAACTTGTTCTTTGTTTGTCAAAAGACGTAACCGATGACTCTAATTCTAAAGTAATTACTATTACAAATTACTTTGAAACTACTTTATTTCTCTACAATAGCATTCAAAATCATGTCTTCCCTTATGTACCGTTTAAAAAATGAATAGCATTAATCGATGATAGTTTCTATATTGTATCGATAGTATCATAAAATCATCATTGATATTTTAAATGTTGTATGTGATATTTGGTTAAGAACTTATTCAAATATCACATATGATATTTGAAATATTAATTATTATTTATATTTGATTCAAAATTAACATATCACTTGTTTATATTTAAAAAATAACTAATGCAATTTAATTTAAAGGGAGATGCGTGAATATAATTTACATACAATGACATGATGTTTATAGAACTCAATTAAATTAATCACCATTTAGTCTCATGAGATCTACTTTGAAGTATCTTACGAAGTGTAGTAGAATAAAAGAGTACCTAAACCAACAAATTATAGCTTTAACCAATGAAAGTTTTTGAGCACCTGATATACTTCATTTATTGGCCTTCTAAAATGACTTATCTAAGATTTATCTCCAACACTAATTTGATGAAGCTTAATATGTGAGATGAGAACCCATATAATGATAATTGGGGGCAAAGCCTTGCTAAAGTATCTACAATTTGTTTAATATTAGGTTGGTCTCTATTATGGCTCAAAATATGCCACTTTTCTTTTACGCTGGCAACCTTTCCTCGAGGGAAAAAAAAGAACGATTAAAAGGCAAACTCACTCATGATGAACAAATTAAACTATCCAAAGTAAATGACCTTAAAAATCGAGAGGCTCCCATATGAATAACCTCATTTTGGAACCCAAAAAGCTAATTAATGTTGGACTTCACAAGCAAATTAAACTATCCAAAGTAAATGACCTTAAAACTCGAGAGGCTCCCATATGAATAACCCCGTTTTGAAACCTAAAAAGCTAATTAATGTTGGACTTAACAAGGTCATCCCTGCCATGTTAAGGATGGGGTTCCTATCTCATGCCCCTTTTACAATTCTCCAACCAACTACCCCTAATTCAATTTATTTGAAATCTGTGAGCCCTCGTTTGAATAGTTTACCTGGGGTTATATAAATTGATGTTAAGAAGTATAAAATTATGTTAATTTTTATTTTTATTTACTTACAGAATTGTGTTAACAATGATTTTCTATTTAATTAAATTGATATTAAATTTTATGATATTTACTTTAATTAATATTAATATCAAATTTTAAGATTTGAAGTTTAAGTATAAAGGAGTTACAAAATTAGCTGACATTTATTTTACTAACATTCTCTACAATTAGTGTTAGTAAAATAAATTTTAACCTCTTAAGTAGGTGCTAAAATTTTACTGATAAATGAAGAATAACCTGAAAAAAAAAAAAAAAATCTCAAGTAAGCCAACCTTAAATTTTCGCTTCCCTCGTGGACAGGCAAGCAGATGGAACGGTGAATATGGACTTCAATGGTTATGAGCAGCAGACCAACCACCCAACCTCGCCGCTACGTATGTCCTACATCACATGTCCCACGAGGTCCCCAACCCAACCATCGTGATTCCCAAGCAAACGATCTATTTATCACATCTTAATTATCCTTCAGATCCTTCACAGGCTCCCTCTCGCATTCCTTATGATTCGAAGATCTCACCTTTCTTTCCTCTCCTTTTCTTTTTTTTCTTTTTTCTTTTTCTATTACTAAAAAGAAATCCTCATGGCACACTTAGATTTGAATATTGCCGATTGTTCCACTCCCACCGCCGCCCGGCGATCTACACTCTAGTCAACTAAAAGCAAGGTTGAAGAATATCAGAAAAGTAAAGAATTGTGCCAAATCCATTTCAGATAGATAAAATCTAAAATTAGAACGGCCAAAATCTTCCAAAAATGCAGAAATTGCTATTCCTCCCATCTGTATCAACAGCAATTACTTACAGCAACAACAGCCCTATAATCCGGATCGAAGTCACAAAAGTCAATTATAACAACTGCAGCAAGAGGCGCAAAATATATATATATATAATCAACGTGGCTGCACGTTCATGACAAAACACATTCACATGATATGATTATTCAGATTTCTCTACAGACAAGACAGCACGCCATTTTCAACTAATTATTAATCTTAACGTAACACTAATCAAACTTTTTTTACTTTTTTTTTTTTCTTTTTCTCCGGTAGCCGAGGGAAGCTACGTACGTACCTACGCACGCTATGACAAAACTAACCGAAAAAATGAAAATGACCCACCCATGCAAATACCAAAGAAAGAAAGAAAAAAAAAAAAAGAGAAAAACTAAGCGATGGTAATTATATTAATTAATTACGCACTAATTAATCCACGACGACCTTTTGGCTCTTGACGGTCATCGGTAGTACTTCCATGACCAACTAGGGACGTCACCATCTTCTTGAGCAAGACCATGCCACCGACGCGGCCGCCGCCTCGGAAGCACAGGGTGGACCTCGGGGACTCGGCGTCCGAGCCCTCCTCCATGGACGACAACGACGAGGCGGAGCTCGAGAGCCTGCCCTGCCTCGGCTGGCCCGTCAACGCCGTGAGTGCAACCGGAGACGACAGTGTAGAGGACGCCAGCGAGTGCGATGGGGAGTCTGGGGATTGGAGTAATTTCCTGTGCTTGAGGCGGGAGAGGAGGGCGCCGGGGATGCAAAGGCCCGCCGCGGGGGTGCTGCTGCGGCGGCGTTGGGCTAAGGAGGAGTGGGAGGAGGGAGGGTGGTGGTAGAGGTAGGAGGCCGGTGGTGGGGTGAGAGGGGGAAGGAGGACGTCGGAGGATGGGTCGGTGGCCTTGGGGGTGCCCGGGCGGGTCTCCCAGTTGAAGGGGACGGCGCCCGAGGCCACGGTGTAGTAGACCCGGAAGGAGGGGTTGGAGGAGGAGCTCTCCTTGGAGAGGAGCCTCCCGTAGAACTTGTCCTCTTGCCGGATTCTGAAGGACTTGATCTCTGATTTGCGATCTTCTTTCTCCACTACTTTGCTCGTCCTCTTGTCTTGCGCCATCTGCTGCATCTCCTCCTCCTCCTCCTAGTTCTCCTTCTTCTTCTCCTTCTATTCGCTGTTGTTGTGCCTCTTCTTCTTCTTCTTCTTCTTCTTCTTCTTGTTCTTGAGAGTTGAGAGCGAGGGAGGAGGAGGCGGAGGAGAGGGGAGAGTTGTAGGAGAAGAAGAGAGCGCATGCATGTGGGGGAGGGCAGGGGAGGGGCCATATTATGTGGCGGACCAAAATCCGGGGAGGGAAATTTGCGGTCATATCCTCCTTAGATCTATATTTGTATTTAGTTTTAAAGATGTTGACAATGGAGCACGATTTTGTAAATCGAATCATATACATGTATAGAAACTATGACATTTTTTTGGGTCACATCATATGTCATGTGACCTCTTTTAATGAGAGGAGAGGATATCATGTATATGAATTTGTGTACGAAGTGTTGTCTTTATTTTTATGACCTTCTCGTGTGGCTTTGTTGTGGCAATGATACACATGCACTGAAGTGTGCGTACAAAATTATGTAAGTGGCTGTTTGGTTGCGGCGAATTAGCATCGACACCCCTGCCGTTCGTCTCTTTCCGGTTACTTTATCTATGGTTTGTTGATCGGAATTGTGAAGGTGGTCGGACATGGCCGGTTCAGTGTTGCCAATGGAAAGAAACCGGATTTTTAGTTCAAAATGCAATAGGGAGACGCAGGATTTGACTATTGGAATGATTATTAGCTTCCCGTGATTACTATGAAATTACAGAGAGGGCTTAACAAGTTGTCCTTAGGATTAATGGGGGATCAACATATATTTGATTCCTAGATTAGATTGAGAATTTTTTTATTGCATGGTAGGATTTTAAGATGTAGTACGGGGGAACCGGTTGGGTGAATATCCACGTGGAAGATCGATATAAGAAGGGAATGTGTGAAAATAACTCCATGGGGGTGCAAATATAGCTATTTTAGGGTTAAGGTGCGTGCGCGAAGTAGTTGGTTTGAACTTTAAAGGGGCGGGTGATTTATGCATTTGGAAAACGCGGCAAAGGAAGGAAAGTGAATCGTTTTTCATTTAAGCTTGTGATAGTTTTATTTTTCCCTGTTCAGGATTCCATCTTTAGAAGTGAAATGGAGGTGAAATTAGAAGTTGAATAAAAAGGAAAGTCAATTTCCCAACATTTAGTTGTAAGTGCAAATGATAGAAAAATTGATTTAAGGATACGGTTGAAAGATGGAGATTCATGACCTTGACAATAAAGACCTAGATTTGGATCTCCATTTTGGTGTGTTAGGGGATAACCTAGTTATACTCTAATTTATTCAAATGAGATTCTAGATCGTTAAAATGGGATTGAGGTTTTCTTGTTTTTATTTTTTTTTATACTTAGTTTCCTGTTAACTCCAAAATTCATATCTCCTCCAGAGCATATATCATTCCATTTGCATATGAACATTGGCCCTAGATGAAACTTTCATTCATTAATACTCTGAAAATTTCTATTATTAAGAGGTAAAAAAATAAAAAAACCTAGTCCTCAGTAAGGTACGTACGTACCATCCAACGCGAAAGCTTGCGGAGTTGGACTGGTCACGAGGAAGATAAAGTCGGCAATGCTTGCGATGAAGGCCCCAATATTATAAGATGACGGGGTGTTTGATATCCAATATTAATATATGTCAAAAATTAGAAAAATATAAATATTGACGAATGAAAAAAAAAGTAACTTAAAATTTTTTTTTTTTATAATCCAGGACTCATGCGTCGCTGCATAGGTAAATTGGAGAGGGTCGATCTCACCAATGCAAGCATCAAATGTCTGTCGGGATATCCCAGCAAGCAATATCGTTGCCTGATCTTATGAGCGTATGGGCCAAGGGGAATTCACCCAGACGCAGGCTCGAGCCCGCACCACCTCGCTCATGGAGAACTTACGAAAGCAGGGGAACCCAACTGTGATACCCCTACCGCTCAACTTAGAAAATTTTATGGAGGTTATTTTTATATTTTACATAATATTGAGAATGTGGATCTATTTGATAATTTATTTAATATAAAAAATAAAAGAATGTAAGATTTGTTACGTGGTGGTTTTTATCACATTATTTTAATTTAAAATGTATATGTGATAAATAATTTTATATCAGTGATAAATTATTCTCAGTGATTTTATACTGGTGTAAAAGAATTTTGCACTAGTGATAAATTATTCTAAAGTATTTTTATATCGGTGCAATCTCATTTTGCATTGGTGTAAAATTATTCTAATGGTAGTTTCATTTATTTAAAGTGATTTTGTACCTGTGTAAATTGATTTTGACCTATGAGTTTATGATTTAGGGTTTCGGGTTTATATTTATTGAAAGTGATTTTACATATGAGAAGTAGTTTTTCACATTAGGATCTAGGGTTTAGGATTTAGGGCTTAGGATTTAGCGACTCTAAATACTAAAGATTAAATCCTAAACCCTAACGTGAAAAAAATCACTTTTTAAGTATAAAATCACTTGTCATAGGTAAAGAAATACTTGAATTTAATTTTATACCGACGCAAAATAAGATTGCATCTGTGCAAAGTAATGCAAAGTAAAATTGCACCAGTGCAAAGTAGTTCAAAGTAAGATTGTTCAAAGTAAGATTGCATTGATGTAATGTAGTTCAAAGTAAGATTACACCAATTCAATCTTATTTTACACCCGTGTAAAATTATTTTGAAAGTGTAAAGTAATTTTGCACAGATGCAAAATAAGATTGCATCCGTGTAAAGTGATTCTGAATTTTAATTTTAGTGATTTATGTCCGTACGAAAGTAATTTATTACTGATTTTAACAGTGATAGATCTCATCATATATTAACACTTTTTTTACATAAAAAAATACAAATTAAAATCATATCCATATTATTACACATCAATTTTTATATTTTTTAACTCCCATCCTTAATATATATGTATATATATATAGCCACGGGGAAAAGGTTTTAAAGCAACCATTAATCGTTTCTTTGTGGTGGACGGTCACTTGTAAGTGCATGCATTCAGTGTTGCGGAAAATATTTTGTACTCTGGACAAACAGACTGGAATGGTGGTGTGCAAATTATACAATGAATCAAATTAACAATAGAGGTATTAATTCCAGTAGACACGTATATGGAAACCGCCCTAGCTTACTTTGCCGAGCCCAAGTCATGGTGTGCCATGAAGAACCAAGTAAGTAGGTGCTTAATTTCTAATTAAAATGCTTCCATTTTCTGGTTTTTCAAAGGGTTTTAGTTGACGGAAACATATTCTATTCATTCGATTTGAGGAGGAAGATGTAAGGGGCCTTCTTACATATGTCGGTAGTTGAGATGTGAATTTCACGTTCGAGAAGAAGATGCCACGTTTCTGTTTGTTAAGATTTAAGAAATCTATATACGACAGATTTAATGGTTCGTGTAAACGTTGCTTTGAATTGCTTTTTTCTCTTTTTTAGACGATAAGCCGTCTATATTCAGTGTTGATATTATATAAGAAACGGTTCCATTGAAAAGGATACGTAAGAGGCTAAGAGCTGATTGGGAATTCGTACATAATTAGGACCCATGAAGATAATATTTTGTGATCTCATGAGCCAAATAGATCTAGGAATATATTTACATGCAAACATCATCAAGATACCTAAAAGCTCCGGTCAAAAAAACGGAACAAAAAAGAGATTCCCATGCGAGTCGCGACAAGAGAGAGCACCATCGCTTAGTCTTCATGCGTAGCAAGGCGTGGAGTAAGGGCATCAACTTTTCTAGTAGCAATACGTTAGACTTTATCATCAGAGTCCAAATAAAAGCCACTCTCGTCGATCTAGATGGAGCTTAAGCGGCATTAGTAAAAATCTTGTATTTTACGTTTTCATGCATGTTCCCCTAACATAGAGGAATACTTCAATAGAGTGCATGCAAATCGGCTTCGCTATCATCAATATTGTTGTTACTATTTCTTCGTATGGACAGAGGGCAATAAAATCTGTTTGATTTATTGGCACGATGGATGATTTGATCAGCTTCAAGTGAGGTTCTTTTGAATAGTTATTTGCATCCGATATAATTAATATTGAATTTGAGAGTTTAATTGTATCAATTGAAATATAATTGATATATGGTGAGGTAGAAATTTATATTGAAATCAGTGAGATTTTTGAAAAGGTTTTAGTTTTATATTAAAAGTAGACAAATTTCTTCGTAGGTGTAAAAGATTTCTATCTCCCATAACTTATGTAGTAAAGAGTGAGATGTGGACCACGCATGTATGCCCGCATGCACTGTCCCATCCCAGCTTAGCCCGGGGTGGGCTCGGGTGAATCAATTTGGAACTTAGAACTTGGATATTTTGTTACGGATTTTTAATTTCACAATTTTGACATGAATTGATCGATTAACAGGTAAAATTGATGAATCAATTGTTTTTAATCGATCAATGGGTTTACTTTGATTGATCAATTGATTTGGTCGATTGAAAAATCAAGTTTAATCAATTAATTGATTTTGATCGATCAATGTGATTAAATTGGTCGATCAATTATCATATTTCTACAAAACAGGAATTTTCATAAATGTCAAGTCATGGGCTCTATATAAGGGTTACGAGGGGACTATCATTTGATACACAACAAGAGCAAAAAAGCCCTCTCCACTCTCTCTCTCCTTCTCTCGTTCTTATTTCTCTTTCTTAGTACGTTCGTTCGATGTGAGATTTGTAGAAAAAATCTCCAATCAGTTTTGTCGATCTTACATAAGGAGATTAAGAGATTTATTAGAAGTTTTTGATTGATTAAACTATTAAATTGGTGGATCAATCAGGAATTTGGTTGACAAACCAAATTGCTTGAGCTTCGTTCTCCTGAGGTAGTTTTCAAGGACGTTCAATATCGAAGTACGTCATATCTTAGAGGTGGATCGTTGTATCTTGAGAAGAGTTTGTCAGACTCCCATGCACTGGTATTGTGGGAGGCGATATCTTCTTTAAGAAAAGTCCTTAATGGACACTTTAATCGGAGTAAAATATAATCATTTCTCATTTTATTTATTTGTGCTATTACATATTTTTTGTTCTTTATTTTATTTTGGATCTTGCTAAATCTTATTTGACTTAATTTAATATTTTTGTTCTATGAGAAAATGTTGGAAATATATATGTTCTTATTTATTTATTTTTTATATGCATTGACTTCAACAGTTAACTGTAGCAAGGAAGAAAGAAATTAACCATACATAATAATGTCATCTACAATTAAGTTAAGTTAGAGTTCCTAATTGAATGTTCATGTGAGGTTCAAAATTCGATTTCCATTGATGGGTTGGGTAATTTAAAATCTTGACCTAATTGGATTGAAAATTACACTAAGATTGGTACATAAGAGTTAAACTGGGGTATATATTTGCCTATTCACTCATTTCCTTTGAACTCCGATATGTCATTAATCAATGAATAACAAACTGAGAATTTTGACCCTCCTGTGAGCGATGATGTAACTTTTCACAATTTTAGATTTGATTTAGATTCCTCTGAAATTGTGGATTTTATTGAGGATATCTCTACATCCTCGGGTTTGGTATATGCAGCACACTCTCCTATGGCTAGAGGAACCCGTGGTGGTCACTCACTTCATGATGTGGGCTGGATGACTAGAAGCCAACCAAAGTCCCTTTCCACTTCCATTCGATGTTAAAGGCCATTTTCTAGAATTGTAGGGGTATCCTTAATATCCCTACCTTGAACCGTGTCAATTCTTTGATTGCTAGCCACCATTTGAATATGATCTTCATCATGGAACCCTTTGCAGATCCTTCTGGTGCTCCTTTGATTAGAGACGCTGTTCATTTTGACAATGTTTTGACCGCATCTTCATCTCCTAATTTTTGGTGCTTTTGGAATAGTGACTTCAATATTGATTTGGTGGAGTCCTCCAATCAGGCTTTAACTGTGAAATGTTCCTATGACTGGCATATGTTGACTTGCACGAACTCGATCGTGTTTTAACAGTTAATTACGTCGTAGTATAGGTGATCAAGCGTCGTCAACAAATAAAAGTTTTATTACTCGAAAACCTAAGTATCTGAGGTCGAACACAGGGAGCAATTGGAATTTACTACTAATCTCTAGAATGTAATTGAACACTTTAAAAATATGTTTCCCTTCTTTGATTCTTCTTCTTCTGATTTTCTTCCTTTGTTCTTCTTCTTTCTCTGCAGTGCCTTGCTTTTCTTCTTGGCCTTCTATGGGTCTTCTTTACTTGTCTCTGCTTCCTTTGCTTCAGTTCTTCTGCTTGTCTTCTATTTCTTTTCTTCTTCTCTTTTTCCTTCGCCTCTTCCTTCTCTTTTCAATGGCTTCCTTCCTTCTTCATCATTTTTGCCTCTGTTCGCCTTCTGCTTCCTTCTCTTCTTCCCTTGCTAGCAGCGGCCAAGTGTTTGCTTCACTCCTTCCTTCCCTGCACAACCACAGCAAAGAAAAAAACCTAACCCTCTACCCACACCCGTGCGTCTCTCTCTCTGTAAACCACTCGCAGGACGCTCTCCCAGAGCCGGGTAAGCGGGTCGGATCGCGCTGCCATGACTAGGCGCACCGGCGTGAGGGTGATGCGCGAGGTGTGCTCAGGACAGGGTCGGGTCGGATTGCGCCAGATCCGCGAGGTGAGGGACCTCACCCCAGGTGCGTTCGGAGGCGACCGACTTATTTCATAAAATCAATATAAAGGATATCAGCACGTCGTGAATTACCAATGTGGGACTAAAGCTCCCGGCCTTCTCTCGCGTGCGCCCGCAAAACTCCTTCACTCAATTTCCACAGCTGCGGCCTTCATTGCGTTGCTCGTTGAACCCTTTGGCTTCGCAAGATCTGCCCACGTTCGCTGCACCTGGAGACTTGCGATCCTGAAGCCTGGAGCAAGTGTGGAGCTTCTCCAAGTTGCCGTTAATGGCGGCAGGGGTGTGGAACCTATCAGGCACGAAAAGAGCCTCTCGGCCTAATCAAATCACCGGGGGACCTTCGCCTTGTCACGGCGAAGGTGAAGAGCAAGGTGGCAGACCGCGGGGCTGCCTAGGCGTGTGTGCCTAGGTCACCCTGTGGCCGGATGGATGGGTGAGTTTGGGGGACTGTTGTGGAGGCGTAGCGGGACGGTGGATGGGCGGATGTTACTCAGTGAGGTGCGGCAGAGGTTATGTGATGGTCGGCGAGGCATGTGGGGCTGCAGAGCGACGGGAGCGCCTCGCTGGAGGGTGGCCGAAGATGAGGAAGGTGATGGTGAACAGGGGTGGTCGAGGGTTTGTTGATGAAATAAAATGAGGTTGATAAAAGAGGGGATAGAGGAGAATAGTTTGACCTAACTAAAGGGACGAATGGGGACAAAGAGGCGGACGGTAGTACCTGCTGTCGCTGGAGAAGAAGACGCCTAGTGGAGGAAGATAGCGGCGACGGTGGGGCTAGGGCAGCGCACGCGGGTGTTGCGCGACGCGGAGGAGGATGAGGAAGACAGCTCTGCCACTGGTTTTGTGGCAGAGTGAAGAGGAAGGGGAGGGGGGCTCGCCAGAGCTCGCTGGACACCTTGGCCGGAGAAGAAGGAGATGAATTTGAGGTGGAATCCCGACCAAGTGGAGCCGAGGAGGTGCGGCCGGAGTTAGGGTTTAATTTATAGGTGTTTGGCTGTGCATCTGGTGCGTGGATGTCACGCCTTCTGTCGTCGACATCTCGCTGGAGATGGAAGGTGGTTAGATACCCAAATCTCTCGTGTGTTCGCACGAGAGTTTGGGTGCAAATCTGGGATCATGGTCGGGCTCAGATGGAAGGGGATTCCTTAGAGAATCTCCCTTCCATTTCTGGGAGGGGATCTCTAAGGGATCTGAGAGTATTCCCTCCCTAATCCTCGCCGGAGAAGGATTCTCTCCCCAATAATGGTGGAGGGACCTGATTGTAAGATTGGCGAGGAAGCTAGGGGGTTCTATGTGATGGTTTTCAAAAGATAGTGACCAAAATGCGATTGGGTGTACTAAATTGCAAAGTAGGTCAAGATGACCTCCCCTTAGGTCCAAATTTTGGTAAAAACCTAATTTGGAACTAAAGAATCCAATGGTGAAGTTGGATTTTAGGTTTGACCACGTTTGATTGGATATTTTGCATAAAAACCCAAATAGGTCAATTGATGAGCTAGGACCTTATTCTAGGTCAAACTAGGTTCCAAAGGCCAATTTGAATGTTCTAACCCCTAGAGGATATTTTTTCATGAATTTTAGAAGATTTAATTGATTTTTTTCCTGATCGGAACCTTGTTGAATTAAGCGGGTCTGTTTTAGGGTTACCAAATGTCATTTAATTCATAAATTGCACATGAACTCATTTCTAATTGATTCAACTCACTTTTTATCTCTTTTAGACCATTTGACCTATGTTTTGTCTCTGAGAAATTCCGTTTATGTACTGCAATGGTAAAATTACAGTTTTAACCTTTATTTAATATTTTCTTCTCAGAACACTTATTCCTCCAATTAAGCCCTCTTCTAAGTCATGTAAGAGCTTTTATTTTCTTTATTAGGTCAAAATGAGCTAGTTATGGCTCATGATGAGGCTCTCATCAGCATACCCTTTTGGTTTTCGCCATCTTCGCTTCCTATGATCCGAACAATAGAGAATCTTTCTAGAATCATTTGATCCATCTTCATAATTCTTTCGCTTTTCCTTGGATTGTTGGAGGAGATTTTAATTGTATTTTTGAAATGACCCGTGGCCTTTTTAGGTTGTTTAAGACATTTGGATGAGCCGTCAGATGTCTGGATGGAGGGTCAGACGTCTAAAAGTAGAAGAACTAGACCTACTGTTCTTTTTCCATGTGCATAGACGCACGCAGACCCCCCTCTCCTCACCCCAAACCCTAACCCTCTATCTATTTAAACCCCTACTTCCCCCACGCTGCTCCATCCACCTTCACCAGCCACCACATTTGTCCTTCCTTCGTCCCTTCCTTCCAGTGCGGCGAGGAGAGAGGAAGCTGAGAGAGAGACAGGACGCGAAGGAGGAGAGAGCGCAGCGAGAGCGTGGGAGGAGCTCGCGAGGGAGCCGCAGGAGCTCATAGGAGCTTGTGCGTGAGGAGGAGGTGCTTACGAAGGTGGGCTTCGTGGCCTCCTAAAGCTACTGGTGTCGCAGCTGCGGGCGACGCGGAGGGGTTTCGCGTAGAGAAGATGGGTCGCGGAGGTTCTGCGTACTGGATATTTTCTAGTATCAGACGTCTGGAATAGCATAAGGACGTTTAGAGCTGAGGTCGGATGTCTGAAGGCACACTCTGTGCTAAGGTACATGCTTTTGTGCGGTTACGGCCATGCAGGCCTCATTGCAGGGATCTTGTCTGGCCTTTTCTGAGGTCTGTGCATACGTACGCAGGGGGAAAGCCATTGGAAAGGCATGGGGTGCACCATTCGAGGTGCTTTTGGACGTTTGGACACATCGCCAGATGTTTGATCGTACCTTTAGATGACCGAAAGGAGAGCCCGACGTCTAAAACTCACCTCAGACGATCACGGAAGGATCCGGATGTCCGAGGAAGCTGTAGGAAACTTAGGGTGAGTACTAACATCTTTTAAGACGTTTGAGACTAGACCCAGATGTTTGATTTTGGACAGTGTGCATGTTTTTGGCCTGTTCAGGGCCCAAATGGAATCAGATTTCCGCAAACGAAGTATCGTTGTTTTCTGCTTGAGTTTCTCTACGTGTTAGTGCCACTTGTATATAGTTTTGAACTCGTTTGATGTGGTTGTGATAAATGCCAGTTTATCATCATTCTTATGCATTAAAACAAACTTAGCTCTTAGGCTTTTACTCCGGAAATGGGTTTCTGGGGTTGCATTTAGTTATAAATTAGGATGGGCATGCATTGCATTTTTTCTTGTCTTTTTAATGTGTTTTTGTGAGTGTTAGGGATGAACAGATATACAGATCCCTAAAACCCTAGCACTCAAGAAGGCAGCTAGTGAAGACGAAGCTCAGACTAGTTGGAACTCAGCTTGATCCAGCTCACCACAGTTGGAATCCAACTCACTTGGACTAGGGTTAGCTCATCCTAACTCCATTCAGCTCATCTTAGCTGAATGGTAGCTCAAGAGAGCTCATCTTAGCTCACCTTAGCTCAGGTCAGTTCAGATCTAGCTCAACTTAGCTGAGTCTAGCTCATCTCAGCCCCCACTAGTCCACAGGGAGCTCTAGCTAGCTCAACTGAGTTGAATGGAGTTCACCGTAGCTCAGGTCCAGCTACATCTAGCTCCACTTAGCTCCAGCCAGCTGAAGATGAAGTTATCCCAGCTCAGGAAGCTCAAGTCCAGCTCCCGATGACTCAGCTTAGCTCAAGCTAGTTGAGCTAAGCTACCTTAGCTGTCTCTACTAGCTCAATCCTCCCGGGGAGCACCAGGCCTAGCTCACCTCAGTTCCATTCAACAGAAGCCAGCTCACTTTAGCCTGGCTTAGCAGCTAGCAAAGAACTAGCAAGCTAAGCAGCTAGAGTAGCCCCATGTTGACCTCTTCAGTAGCTGCCAGCTCCAATTTAGCTCCAGACTCTTCATATCCAACTCCTCTCCTCAAATCCTAAGCTCCACATTCATACTCCTCTACTCCATAGCTAGCTAAGCTAGCTTAGCTTAGCTAACATCCAGCTCCTTGGCCATCCTCCACCTTCAACTTAACCCTAGCTAGCTCCACCAACTAAGCTTACCTAGTCCACCTAAGCTACCTAACCTCTACTCTATTTTGGCACCAAGATGGGCACCTCCTAGCCTCTCAACTACACCCAAAAGACACCTAGTTTTGGTGCCAAAATACCCTTCTAGAAACCCCCCTACTTGGTGCCAACTCTCCTTAGCCCTAGGATCACCTAACCACCCCCATCTTCCCATCTTAGCCATCCATCTCAAGAGTCACCTTAACCCTCTCATCCTACCCTATAAAAAGACCAACACCCACCACCTTGCAACCCATCCTTGGCTAGTAAAATACCTCTCATACTCTACCTAAAGCTCATGCCCAAGAGAGAAGAAGAAGAAGAAGATTAAGGGGATATTCTGTCCCCTTGGCGCCTTCCCCTCTTCCCTTCTCTCTTGTGCCCACGCCAGCCAAAGGAGAATCTAGGCAAGGAAGACCTTTGGAGGAGGTCTTGAAGGTGGTCCATGCCACCTTGGAGGAGAGCTTGAGGGTGGTGCACGCCCACCCTTGGAGGAAAGAATTGAGGTGGAGAGCATCCACCTTGGAGG
This sequence comes from Thalassia testudinum, assembly GCA_037157565.1. Taxonomy (NCBI): domain Eukaryota; kingdom Viridiplantae; phylum Streptophyta; class Magnoliopsida; order Alismatales; family Hydrocharitaceae; genus Thalassia; species Thalassia testudinum. The sequence goes on along the minus strand of JAZHRO010000013.1, from coordinate 59,386,050 downwards.
AGCATTCAAGGAAGGAGAAGAAGGTGACCTTTTCAAGCCAAGGAGCAGCTAGGCTTGGAGCAAGAAGTCTCCCTTCTTCACCAGATTTTGCAAGAGGATTTGTGTTTCTTTTTATTGCTTTTATATTTTCCATTTCTAGTAGAAGCATTCCTGTACATATTTTTTATAAAAAGAACACAAATTCTACTAAATCAATTTATGTTCTTTTCAATTTTTATTGCAATTGCTTTGTCTTTGTTCTAGCACTTTTTCACTTCCACTTCCTAATTACTCTAGGCCTCCGCTTGCCTAGAGTGAGCTTATGGATGGGTCATATTTGTCTCTTAGGTTTTAGCTTAGTAATTATAGGTGTTAGTTACTTTTTCAACAATTCGCATTTTGCCCTCATTATTTCAAAACATAAAAATTACATATTTAAAATACCAAAAAGAAAGATTGAGTTTCCCTTAAAAGCAAGAGATTTGAATTGCAAACTTGCCTCCTTGGACGACCTTAGATACTCCCCTATCTAGGAATATAAATTTAAAAGCGTATGTGCTTTCGCGTATTACAACAATTTTAAAAACCCTAATTATAAATCACATGATTTTTCGCATCACTTTTTGGCGTCGTTGCCGGGGAGGCACGGCTTTGCATTTTAATTAATTCTCTTGCTTGAAGTGGACCTCATCCCCTTGTCTCTCTTTTCCCTCGTGTGTGTAGGTATTGTAGGAAGAAAGTGGGAATTTGGAAGCGAGAGCTCAAAATTCCTTTTCTTCCCACAAAATTCAGGTTGGTTCTCTTTCTGGTCACATAGTCAATTAAAACTATAAAAAAATATTAAACTTGGCTTTTAGGATCCTAAACATCTTAATTAAGTGGAGTGATGTCCATTAAAATTCATTGTTTGCTTGTATGTTTCATTGAACACCACTCTAATCTAAGTGTTGATGTTCTAATTTTCAGGTCCAGATTTCTATCTAGAATTCAAAAATTAATTCCCAACACCACAGGTCTCCTAAAATCCTGAAATTTGACATAGTGATTCCAAATTAAGTTAGGAACGTCTGTTCCAAATTTTAGATCAGTTTCCTTTGTATTTAATTTTTAAAAATTTGTGGACTGCCAAGGGGTCACACCCTCTGAGCTTCCTGTTTTGCTACTGTCCGTGAATTTTTAGAATTTTTATGCTCATCCAATTTTTGTGAAATTTAGCTTTCTGGAATCTTTTTGAAATTCTACATCTCACATAAAATCACTAAAATTTTCTGAGGCTAGTGGTGGTACAAAAAGTCTAGAATACCCACAGGTACCATTTCTAGACTTTGACACCAGCAGAAACAAAAATTCAAAACAAATATCAAACAAATTCTTAAAATCTTAAAAAAATATTTTCTGAAATCCTTGTCTGATTTTACATAAGGTAGTAGTGTTGTTTGATCTGTTTGGACTACTACTTAATACAGAAAGCCTAAAAAAGATCCATCGGTAGTTAAATTTCTATCCTAGAATCTATTGGATTAGGGTTTCTTTTTCATTTTTAGAGATAAACAAATAAAAGGAAATTGATCTCAGCCCATACAACTTGATTTCCTTTTGTTTGTGGAACCTCAAAACTTTTTTGAAGTCTTAAAAAGAGAGACCCTAAAACACATTAAATTAAATTGAATTCTAAAAGATAGAAATACAAAAGTTGTGTGACTACTTACTTTTTAATTGAAACTACTTTCCAATTCATGCACACACATAAAAAAATTGAAATAACAGGGCAATAACTTAAATTAACACCCTCCACATTCCGTGTGAACTATAGTATCCTAGACCTAACTAAAATACGTAGCAACTTGACCCCTAAGGTTTCATCAACTTAGACTTGCTATATAGGTCTTAAGTTTTCTCTAGTTAATAGCAATTCTGTCATCTATATCTGGTGTTCAGACTAATGGGCCGTGTCAAACGACCAGGTGCAGGTTTGTACAAGCACTTGGGGTTTTCCCTGGGAAACGTTTGGGCCCAAACCTTCCCTTAAGCAACTTGGCTAGATTTGTTGACAGAACGGGTATTCACTATTGATTACTTATTTCCTACGTAGACCAAGTCTTAGGTTTATTTTTAGGGACTCACATTTAAGTTAGGTCTATTTGAATTGCACACTTTCTCTCATCTCTTTCTCTTCTCCCCCCCTGCAAGTCTTCCAAAATAGTGCATGCACGGGCGAAGGTCCCAAAAATCACATCTTGAGGGATCATCTGATTTCGCCCCCTACAGCAGAAAATCGTTGTTTTCTTCTCCCTCCTTTAAGAAAATGGAAAACTTAGGAAGCCGGCAAAAAAATTCTGCTTCCACTTCTAACCCGTTAGCTGACCCACAAGCTGACTTCCCCCTCCCTCACCTCCCTCATCTGGACCAACCGAAAATTCCTGCAGGGCCAGGTGGCCCTCCAATTCTAACTCAAAATGCAAACCCTTTTGCCTTGATGGTCGACCATTTGGTTCGGCTGCAACAAAGTCAAGAAGATTTGGCTAGGACTATAACGAACCTAGCTAACCAAGGGCAAAACCCCCCACCCTGCTAGCAGCTTGTCGTTCATCTTAAGGACTTCTATGATCCTTCTAATTATGAGGAAAGACCTAGGGTGGTCATACCACAAGGGGATTTTGAGATCAAACCAGCCATTCTAAATCTTATCAAGCATTTTCATGGTCTTCCAAGAGAGGACCCTTTTTATCATCTCGAGGAATTAACTATCCTCGCTCATACCACTCGTTCCCGTAATGTGTAGGAAGACATGTGGTTAATGAGACTTTTTCCTCTCTCTCTTAAAGACAAAGCTTCCCATTGGTTTAGAACAGTTGGGCGCCCGATTACCACCTGGCCCCAATCAAAGAGTGCTTTTCTAAAAAAATTTTTTCCGATCGGTCGAACTAATGCTTTAAGAAGATCCATAACGACATTTCAACAAAAACTTGGTGAACCCTTCCACGAAGCCTGGGAAAGATTTCAAGAACTTTTAAGAAGTTGTCCCCACCATGAAATTCCACAATGGCAGTTAGTGCAGATCTTCTATCATGGATTAGAAGATCAATTGAAACAATTTGTGGATGCCTCATGTGGGGGCAATTTCCTTAATAAAGATGCCGAAAGTGCCTATCTCCTCTTTGAAGAAATGAGTAAAAACTCATTTAATATGACTTCAATGGACACTTTTGGTAGAACACAAAATTCCAGACACGGAGTCCATGAAATTGACTCTAAATCCACCTCTGTTCCAGTCACTCAGGATGATCTATATATGTTAGCTCAACGACTGGGCCATATGCAAATTCATCAGAAAAAAATGGAAGAAAAGCTCACAAATAAACAAGCTCCACACTTTAACTCTTCACACACTAACACTCCAAAACTTTTCCGAAGAGAAAATCTGCACAATATTGATTCCACACCTGCTGGTCAGCAGTTTTCAACTGATTTCCCATAGGAATTGACTGGGAAATTTGATCAAAATAGTTTTGATCCCACCACGGAAAATATTTATGCTCTCCAGGAGCAATTTAGAAACCCGTCCAACACTTTCAACCAAAACTGGAGGACTAACCCGAATCACTCTTGGAAAAACCCAAACCTGATTCCTTTTCCCAAACAAAATCATTTTGGGAATTATGGGCAACCTATGTATCAACATGGACCATCCCAGGAAGATATTAACACTCAGGTCATGAAAACTCTGCAAGGTATGCAGAATCAAATGATAGAAGTAACCCGCATGATCACCACCGACTGCAGAGGGAGCTGGACCCAGTTGAACCTAGCCTTAACTGTGGTTTCTTACTGTTACCTTAGCTTCTGCTGTAGTAGTGAGTATTTTTGAATTCTATGTAATATTGTTTCAGTACTTTCAGCTGTACTTTTCTTTGTCGTAGTGTGATGGCCTATAATATTGATAGACTATATCGCTCTGTTTCTCTTACTGTCTTTTGATATATTTTTGCTTAGTTACATCGCATGTGTGGTTGTGATTTATTTCCTGCTTTTGGTTATTTCTTGTTGGACGACTAGGTCTTGGGATTAGTCGAGGCGGGCCGATCTTGGGTCCTATAGGGATTTGGGATTGGGTTGTAATAATTCTCAATGCTTCGGAAAAACTTGGTGGTACCCCTTTTAGGGATAACCAAGTTGTTCAATTCTGATCTTGTATCAATCAATGTTCTTTGATTGACCTCCCTTTTGGTGGTAACCAACTTTCTTGGTGTAATGGTTGTAGGTGTTGAGCTAGGATTTACCAAAGACTTGATAGAATTCTTGTTAATACCCAATTTTTATCTTTGTCTCTGGTTGGGTCCCATCTACCGCGGTGCAACTTTGAGCATGCCCCGATGATTTTATCCTTGACGCCTCTAATGGACAGAAAATCTAGTCCTTTTAGATTTCAAAATATGTGGCTTCGTGGTAATTCTTTCCATCAATTAGTTGCCACTGTTTGGAACCAATCTATTCTGGATTCGTCACTTGATCCATTATCTACACTTTGCTCCAAACTTTGCATCCTTAAGAAGTCCTTCAAGTCATGGAACAGGTTAGCTTTTGGTGACATCCATTTGAGGATCTCGGAGCTTGAATCTAAATATGATGATCTGAATCAAAGCCTCTCTGTCCTTTAATTGGGACGATGATATTGCGGCTAAGCTCACGAATATCCAAAATGATATTGACGGTGCTAAGACCAAATTAAATGATTTTCTCCAACAGAAGGCTAAAGTTAAATGGTTAAAAGAGGGTGAAGGTAATAACTTCTTTTTCTATGCTACAATCAAAAGAAGGTTTGCTATGAATAATCGAAATTCTCTCTCCTCTGCTGTTGGTAATGGCTCTTGGTAGGAAGCTGCCAATGAAACTACTGATTACTTCCAAACTCTTTTGGCTTCTGAGGATTACACTTTGAATGAAGATTTCCTTCATTATATTCCTACTATTCTTAATCCTGAAGGTTCTCTTTTGTTAACCAAACCTCCATCTGATTTTGAGATCTTCAATACTCTCTCCCAAATGTCTTCCAATCGTTCTCCAGGCCTGGATGATTTTAATGCTGAATTTTACAGGTATTGTTGGAACATTGTGAGAGAGGATTTAGTTAGAGCTATCTCCTCTTTTTTCATCAATCATAAAGGGCCTCGAGCTTTCAATAACATTTTTATTTCTCTCATTGCCAAACATCCTACTGTATCTGATCTTTCTGATTTTAGATCGATTAGCCTTTGTAATATTTGCTACAAGATTGTGTCTGAGATTATCGCTTCACAGGTTTCCAACCTTCTTCCTAAAATCATCTCCCCTTAACAGGTTAGCTTTATTAAGGGGAGATCCATTCATGGTCACATTGGTACTACCTTTGAGCTTGAGCAATGCATCAATCATAAGGTCCATGATTCTAATGTTATTTTACAACTTGATCTTCAAAAAGCCTACGATAGGGTTGAATGGAAAGCCTTATATGACATTTTGGCTCATTTTGGGTTTTCCCCTGATACTATTGGCTTGATTAGGGCTTGTGTGGAACATGAGGGTTCCTCCATCTTGGTTGATGGTGTCTCCACCCCTTTCTTTAAGGCCTCTCGAGGTCTTCGTTAGGGTGACCCTCTTTCCCCTTTCTTATTTGACATCTTCATCGAACCTTTGATTAGGGGTCTCAAAGAATTAGCCTTTGCTAGTAAGATTGCTCCGTTTGTGGCTAAATGTGGGACCCCTGTTCCCATTGCTCTCCTTTACGCCGATGATAGTATTATCTTCTTGAATGGCAATATCAACTCCATCAAAAATCTTGCCCGGTTCATTAATGAGCACGAGACTACTTTCAATCAAAAGGTTAGCTTCACGAAGAGCTTCTATTTCTTTGGGTGTAATATCCCTGTTAGTCGTGTCACTTCCATTGTTAGAACCCTGGGTTATCCTAATGGCTCATTCCCTTTTATTTATTTGGGCTATCCCATCTTTTTTGGTAGGGCGAAAATTAGCTATTTTTAGGTGATTGTTGATAAAATTCGGTCAAAGCTGGTTGCCTGGAAAGCCAACCTTTTGTCTAGTGTTGTGAGAATTCTTTTAATCAAACATGTCCTATCTTCTATACCCATACACATTCTTTCTATCATGGACATGCCCAGGGCCATTATTAGGAAATTGAAATCCCTCTTTGCTAATTTCTTCTAGGCCTCTACTGAAGGATCTCCTAAGAGACATGGGATTGCTTGGAAAAAAATCTCCAAGCCTCTTAAGTATGGTGGCCTTGGGGTTTGCAATTTGGATCTTCTTCTCCAGGCTCTTCACCTTAAAAGAGCTTGGAATATCATGTTTGGCGATTCCTTGTTTGATAATCTCTTTAGATTAAGTCTTCATGGCAATCTTGCTCTTTCTACCTCCCATAGACGTGTTGCTCTTATGCAACAAGCTTTTGTTAAGGTTTGCTCTTTGATTCGGTGGGAGGTTCATGATGGGTCTATTGATTTTTGGCTGGATCTTTGGATCGGTGACTCTCCTCTTAATGACTTGCTTCTGAAGAATACTAATCCTCCCGTTATCATGGTCAAAGAGGTTTTGAATCATCTTGGAGATACTCCGTTCTTAGCTCTGCTGCCCCCATCAAATTCTTGATCAAATCAATTGGATCTCTTTGGATAATCAAAACGACAAACCCCATTGGATCCTTTCTCCCCATGGTAATTTTTCAGTATCATCGGCCTTTGAACAACTTTGTCATTAGGGTCCTTCTGTTCCTTTTCAAGAGCATTGGAACCTTAAGCTCCCTTTGAGGTTCTCTTTGTTATCTTGGAGAGTTATGCATGGGAGGCTTCCTACTGATGATATGATCACTAAACTGGGTATCCCCTTACCTTCTAAATGTGGTTGCTGTCCCTCTAAACCTAAAGTTGAAACATTAAATGATTTGTTTACTGATAGCCAACTTGTTCATGATATTACCTCTTGGGTCTCTATCAAATTAAAAGAACCATTCCTGATCCTTGTCACTTCTCTTGCATTATGAAGTTGATCTGTATCTCTCTTAAGGCTAAAATTATCAAAGCAGTTATTTTCTTTATCTGGTACCATGTTTGGAGGATTAGGAACTGCTTAATCCACGAAGGGCAGTCCTTTTTTAAAATGAATTCTATTTTAGCTCAATCTTGGGATAACTGGAAATTCAGGGATTGGACTCCTGCCTTTAGACCTACTCAAATTGCAATTAGTTGGGTGCACCCTTAGTAGGGTCTTAAGGCAAACGTGACTTCAATCCCTAGAGGCAAATTTATCAAGGTTGCTTGGGTGATTAGAAATCATATGGGGGATTTTTTCTCGGCTGCTGCATCCAGTTTTGAAGATAATGATATTGAGAAATGCTTCATTAGGGCAATTCTGCTTTGTCTTTCTTGTACTGTGCCCTCCTCTCTCTCCCTGCAGATTGGGATGGACTCTACATTGATGTATTTCTGGTGGAAAGGAAAGCTCCAAGTTTCATGGTATATCAAGAATCAATTCTCTGAAGCTAGAGACGCTGATACCAACATTCAATCTTTGGAGTTTATTCATCTTATGGCCAATGCCTTGGCTCGTGGCGTCACGAATATGGGAGGTTTGAGATGGTATATATTTCACTCTATGCAGTAGTTCTCTAGAAGATTGGTTGGGTTGATACAACTGGATAAGATTCAGATGCCTTACATTGCCTGATGGATTTTTTTTTGGGTTTGCCTATCCTGTTGGTTCTTTGGGATCTCTCTATTTTGACCCTAATCTATTTCTATTTGATGTACTAAGTCACAAGTTGTGGCTCCTCTTTTGGTGTATCTGGTGGGTCTTGGCCTAGTCACCCCACCTTCTTTTTGTGCCTCCAAGGATTGGAGGGTGAATAAAACTAACTTCCGCTTTCTCTTAAAAAAAAAAAGTTAAGTTAGAGTTAGAAAGGATACGTCGAGGTTGATCACTTAATAAGACTATGCACCTTCCTAGATAAAACCAAAATAGATCAAATGGCTTTTGAGATTGAAAAATGGCAGGAAAGATGCTAAATAAATTTCAATATTTTCAGTGTGCACAAAAATAATTATTGGTGCTTTTGAATTTAGCAAAATAATTTACAGTTGGTAAATAATTTAATACAATTTTCAAAGAAAACTGTTAAAGTTTAGGTAAAAGCTTAGATGCCAAATCATTTTTAGTTTTGACCAAAGAAGTTGAAGGGGTAGGATTCATATCACGATGAATATTGTGTAGATCGATAATGATATGCTAAATTAGATGAAAAAGGTACCATTTTTATTGGAGTTCTTTAAACATACATTACTGATGGCATACAAACTGTGTTGCAATAAAAATGGCGTTTTAAATGTCATTTTTGTAGTATATTTGTCACAATGCAAACTGATGTCGCATCATTTTATTATTTTGCATAATTTTTACTGGTTTATTCCAGGTCATTCACTGAGAGGCAGTTATTTATATACATCACCCTCTATGTTCCAAAAATATTCTTTTACTCCAAAAAATGTCAATCTTATTTGCAACATGAATTAATGAATTAAAGAATGAATGAATTGGTTAATTATGTATAAAAGAATCAATTAATTCTACCTACAATGCCTTAAACAAATTTACAACTAAACATGCATTAAAAGCTAATTAATATGACCCTATTTTAATTATGTATAAGTATTCTAAATAATACCTAACTATACGTACAAAAATAGCTATTAATATGTTCTATAGTAAGTTTTTTTTTTTCAACAAAATCGGGAGCCAATTTTATTCATCTTCCACTCCCTAGAGGCCAAAAAAGACAGGGGGACTAGACCAAACCCGTCTATACAAGAAAGAGAACCACGACTTGTGGTTTAGTACATGATCAACAGAAACAACAGCATAACAAAAACCTCACAAGGGAAAACTAAATAACATAGGGGAGTTGCACCTTGTCGAGGTAGAGAATACCTTGAATCTTCGAAGGAAGTGTGTGGACATTATCAAAATAAATCCAATCTGCAACACCAAGATCCGCAATATGGCGAGCCAAAGAGTAAACCATATGATGCACAAAACTAGCGAGTCAATGAAATGCTGATGGCCATGAATAAGTTGGAAGACCAACTTTGCATACCACGGAATATCCACCTTCCCATTCCACCAATAATATAGCATAGAAGAATCAATCTTGACCTGAAAATTCAAGAAAAGAAATAGCAGAGCAAGAAATTGCATTCAAGAGAATATGAAGGATAGCACAATCAGAATTAATAGCACGCATACTACCAGCAGCACCCTGAATAAAATCGCCCTTGCAATTTCTAACCACCCAACCACCAAAGATAATGCCATCCCTAAAGCAAATACCAACGTTGAGTTTGAACCCAGCTGTAGGAATGACCGGAGACAATTTGAGACAGTGGAGTTATGAGAGCAAAACTAGGAATGAAGGTTGAATTCATCCCAATGGCGCTTAAGGATAGAGGCAAAATTCTTGAAAGGAAATGAGTCATGTATAATGCGATTCCGGATGAGCTAGATATTAGTCCATACGAAACAAATCAGACCTTTGTTGATTTGATAGGATGTGGAATTGCTCGTGGAATTTAGGATATCAGCAAAGCGGGAAGGTGTTCTATATTAAGTTATATTAACACATACTAATATATTTAGTGACATATACTATATATACAATAACATAAATATGAGGTTAATATAGACCTTAGTAAAATATATACAAAATATAAGGTTAAAAGATTATGTTTACTAACATATATACATATTTACAGTGACGGATACATTCATCACTAAAGCCTCAAGGTTTTTTATACACATATAACACTCAAACAAGTGTTTACTACTCTATTTATATATATACATTACCTATGTATATGTATACATTATATACATATATTTATTTACATTATTTATATACATTTACTATTATATTATACTATACATATATGTATACATATACACTTACACACACAGGCACACTCGAACGCCAACACTTAGCCAATTTTTGGCTCACACACACTTAGGCCACAACACATCACACTTAGTTTTTTTCGTTTTCTCTCTCAAATAAGCAATGCAAAGTTACTGTTCGCTAACCAAAAATTAGGTTTTTTTAGTGGGCAAATCAGGTTTTTCATGGGATACACACCACCCAAGAGGGTGGGTGTTGAGTAGTGAATTCATCGTGCTTTGAGGAAAGAGATGCTTGTGTCATAGTATAGTCATCAAAATCACTTTATAACATTTAAATTTATAAGAGTGCTCGAAAATAGAAATTTGAGTCCGAGGTCGTTTGCAGGGAGCAAATATGGAATTCACGCACTAATTGCAATTAGAAATAATGAGCACAATCAATGAATCATAAATAGAGATATTCAATGAATAATTTACTCAAAAAGATATTCAATGATAAATCAAATTATATCTCAATAGTTGCTGGGATAAAACGAATAAAGAAGCATTAAAAATGGTGATTTAAATCACCACTTATCTCCCACATTAGGCACATAACCCATGCATTCAATTTCTCAACAGTGGCTCTTCAACGACTAATGCCTCACTTCCACATCATATAAGTCCATAGTACCACATCAGGTGCCAGCCTCAAGGGGTAGACGCCTTAAACCACCAAGACACAGAGCCTCAGCTAAGGCAACAGTAGTAGCACACCAACATAGAGGTGCAAGGGCCTCACAAATCTCAACTAAGTGTTGAGCGCAAGAGGATTTGCATGAATCCTGATGTCAACAATGCAAAACCCTCCCCTCTCCTCACAATTTCTTTGCTTCTCTATTCCAGAATCGGGCATTAATCGGGTAATCGGGTTGCGAGCATAAGGGACCAGACTCGCCGGCATGAGAGGCAAGCGAAGTGTGTGTGGGTCATGTGCATGGGGGACCCGACCCGTCGTGTGCTGGGCGATAAGCCAAATGCACGAAAGTGTCTTATACACTGTTGGTAGCCCTTCCCTTTATGAGGTGGGACTATCTGATCCCCTTCTTCGCGCATTGCAGCAGGAAGGATCCATGTTGATTGAAGCTGCTATGGTTGCTTGCTTCTCCAATTGAGACTGCAAGCATGTTCCTGGAATAAGTTTGTAGCTTCTGGAAGTGAAACTGGGAAGAAGCACGGCCGGAGCAGGGTGGATGAAAGTGGAGATGCTGACGGCGATGCAGTGAAGATCGGCGAGACCTAGAATAAGGAAATACGGGCTAAACTTCCCAATCAAATGGTTCAGCAAGATCGCTGAGTTGTGAGGAAGACGTAGGCAGTGTTAGCGTGGTGTTGGGTAGAGTGGGGCGGTTGGGCGGTGTCGGGGAAGGTGGTAGTGGAGTGCAGTGTTTGACGGCATGGTGGAGTGCGTGAAACCCTAAATAGATTTAGGGCTTTTGCAAGTGGAGTCGAGGTGAAGCTTTTGGTGGCGGTAGTGGGTGGATTGGTGGAGTGTCGAGGATGCACGGGTTCAATGGAGCTATGTCGGCGCTGGGGGAGACGATGGGGGAGTGATGTAAACACATTTATTTGGGTTAAAATGCCTATTCATGTATGTTCCTAGGCTTATATTTGCATTTTATGTTATAAATATTTCATAGCATGCATCATTCTGCATTTAGAGTAGTTGTATATAATTTAGGTTAATTGCATCTTTTTTTGTGGTCAGGATAGAAGGATATTTATTTTAGAGCCTCGGATTGACGATCCGACCATACGGATCTGATCAAGACGACGATTGGAGTCCAACGCCTCTGAAATCGCCTCGATTGGAGTCCCATAGCACCATTTGTAGTCTGAGGAAGATCAACGGCCAAGGGACTAGGTGACGTAATTTGGAGCTTCAAATGACAAATCCGACCATGAGGATGGATTCGAGTTGACGATCGCAGCCCAACGGCACAAAAATCGACTCAATCCGACCTCTGTATTAGCCTTTATAACGAAAAGAAGATGGACTGCCAAGATTGCGCCATGTGGTGCAACCCAGGTTGCCCATGCGCACGTGCACAGCAGCGCAGGTGCGCACGTTTGCGCGGAGGCACGCATGCGCACAGCGCAGCTCCAGCGCGTGAGAGTGCGCAGGTGCGACAAAGAGAGCACATAGCGCAGCACCAGCGGAGCATGAGCAGCGGGTAGATTATTCGCAAAAGCCTGGTGGACATTTAGTGATGCTTACAGTCGTCGCTAATTGTTCTTGGGTGCAGGGCCAGCTGCCACGCTAGCGGCCATGAGCTACCTACAGCGATACTTACAGCGACTGCCTGGAGGTCGCTAATGGTCCCATGGCTATTTTAGCCTCTTCTGCTCTGCTATAAAAGGACTTACACCCCCTCCCGTCCAAGCCATCTCTACCTACTCTACTCCCACCTTCTCCCAAGCTCTAGCAAGCCTACGAACTCTCTGTTAGAGTTTGCTCTCAAGCTCCCAAGGAGCCTATTAGGGTAACGAGACTTTGCCCCACCAAATACTCCTCCAACTTCCCATCCCCATTCATAGGTCACCTTGGAGCTGTCCTCCCACCTCCATTCTGGTAGCAGATCAGCTTCACCTTCTCACCTCCATTTCGGAGCTGCGCTGAAGCTTTCCTCTACCCGATGTCCTTGCGCTTCTCACCTCTGTCGACCTGCTTCCCAACTCCTTCATCCGAGCTTTTGCTAGGCGCCGTCGTCTCGCTGAACAACTGCTTCGGGAGATTTCTTCTCACCTCCTCCTCTTTTTATGTTTTCTAGATTATTGTAATTGACATTCATGCAATATATCATATTCGATTCTATCTCTCTTTGGTGATTGTTTGCCATCTTATTTCAAAAACAAAAAAATAACAAAACCACAAAACACCAAAAAGAAACAAATCGAAGCGTGATTTTCATACAAAGTAAACGTTGCCTCCCTGTGTTCGACCTGGGACTCCCTTGGAGTTTTGGTATAATTATATTTGATCATGAGTTTTGCAAACTACGATGACGGGTTACTCGTAACCCTGATTTCAAACACGTGAAACACGTGCGATCATTTTGGTGCCGTTGCTGGGGAGGCAATGGAATTTACTTTATTGTTTTCCGTGCTTCTTTGCATTTACATAGCACTTACCTCGCTTGTCTTTGATCTACTGTCTTGCAGGTACCCTAGCATGGAGATCAAAGTGCAGTAGACCGGAGTAAAGTGCGGGTAGAGTGTTTTGTAAGTGTCCCCCACATTCCCCCTCCACTAGTTTCATTTCGACACACCCATAACCAAGACTCAAACTACTTAGGTGTTTGCATAAACCCTAGGATAGACTTTGTGTGTCTTGTTTTCCACCTTCATCCATTTGACCCCCACATTTTATAAAAAAAAAAAACAAAAAGATACTTTCTGTGGAACGAAACAATATACACACTTCATACACTCACATTTGAGGCACATAACCTAACTTGATTTTCATCTACTCAGCCGGGATTCCGACCTGTGGAACCGGTAAAGGAGTAGAAATCAGTCTAGGTTAATCATCTCTGTGTGCATTAACCGGTGGTGAATTTGGGCCAATTGATTGAATTGTTTAGGCTGCACCACCTAATTTAAAAAAGATTCATTTTGTAGTTGCCCCATAGGATTCAATACTTAGGTTAAGCTGGGCACTCCATATTTTCTTGATTTACAAAGGAAAAATACTTGAACTCATGTTTTCAAAACTTGGATTGCCTCACAAAACTTGATTGAATATACCTAATATTTGAATCCTAAAAGCTACTAAGCAAGATTCGAACCCTAAAATTCACCTCATCCTCAATAATCTTGCTTGAACATATTTTGGTTGTGCACATACACACATTCTTGAACATATCATTAAGGGCACAACCCATTAAGGGCCCATCACATTCCAGAAGCACCAATATCCCAAGCTTAACTAAAATTGATTAGACATTGGCCATAAGGACTGATTCGCTCTTTGGGGTCGAGATTGAGATTGTTCATGATTAACTTGCTTATACTAGTCAATCTGATGTCTAGCTAGGGGAGTAGCGTCAAACGACTACGGCTGGGGAGTACACTAGGAACCGAAGGTGCAAGCCAAAGGAAAAACCATCTCCCTAGTTCCTCCTTCTAAATGGTTGGATTGCTTGGACATAAGTAGAGTAAATCGTCCATAATCTTAGGATGGATTCTGAGAGTCTGTAGACCTTTAGGCTACCCAACCTAAGAACAAGCTTGTATTTTTGTGCTGCAGGGTCCCTTCTCTTCCCCGTCCTTTCGACTTCCTTTCAGTGTATGCTTGGAAGGAGGTCATTGAACCCTAGATTGGAAGGACCTTTAGACCATTCCCGGAGGTGGAGGTTGAGCTTTAGCCAAGCAGATCCCATGGTTGATCAACAACCACCTCCCCTGCCCCCGAACCAGTAGGAGCTGATTCAGAGGCAGTTGGAAGAATTGCAGCAGATGCAGCAATGGTTCCAACGAATGAATGGTCTGGACGCTCGGCCCTTGAAGGATTTTTATGATCCTTCAAATTATGAGGATCGTCTCGACGTTGTGATCCCTGCCGGAGATGTTGAGATCAAGCCCCAGGTTTTGAGTCTAATTAAACACTTTCACGGGCTTGGCTTAGAAGACCCATTCCAACATTTAGAGGACCTGATCACTCTGGTTCAAACCACCAAATCGCGGAATGTGGATGAAGAATAGATGCTCATGAGGCTTTTTCCCCATTCACTGAGGGATAAGGCCGCACATTGGTATCGTACCATTAGAAGACCGATTGCTACCTGGACAGCTTTGAAATCGACCTTCTTGAAGAAATTTTCCCAATTGGGCGACCCAATGCATTACGACGGGCAATTACCACTTTTGCCCAAAGGTAGGGGGAACTGTTTCATGGGGCCTGAGACTGATTTCAGGTTCTGTTGCGGAAGTGTCCACACCACGAGGTACCTAAATGACAACTTGTGCAGATTTTTTATCACGGGTTGAATGATCAACTTTGTAATCATGTGGATGCTTCTTGCGGAGGCAATTTCCTCAACAAAGACGCAGATAGCATGTATGATTTGTTTGAGGAAATGTGTGAAAATTCTTTAAACCACACCTCCATGGAAACCTTCAACCGATCCCAGCAAACTAGATCAAATGCAATGAGGTCCAAGATTCTCATACATCTGATATGGAATTGATCTGCAATAGATTAGATAAGATGGATTTGGTTGCTAAACAAATGGAAGAGTGGATGTTCGAAAACTTTAATTTTTCTATATCCACTCAATCCCAGGGATCGGGATTCCATTCTTTGCAAGCTCCTATGGGACGGGAATTTGTGAACCAACTGGAGTCAGCTCGACCTTTGGGCCAACTCTTCTCGAAACCTTATGGGTTCCAAACTGGGGCCTTTGATCCTAGTTTTACTGATCCTTCTTCATCCTCATCTTATGAGGATGTTCAGGCTGTGTAGGAGAATGTTAGGTCGAACCCTTACTCGAATTCCTATAATTCTGGTTGGAAAGATCATCCTAACTTCTCTTGGAGAGATCAGGGGCAACGGACCCAATATTGACCCAACAACTATGTACTACAAAAACCAATGGGTCAAGGTCATGTATATACTCAGTTGCCCTTGAATCAGGTTAATCAGTCCGTGTGGAATGCTCAATAACCCGCCGAGCAAGCTGATTTAAACCTAAAGATGGTAGAAATGCAAGGGTCAATGCTCCAGCTCATGCAACAAATGAAAACTTTGCTGGATACCTTGCAATCCGGATTTGGTGCAAACAATCGATAGCCCAGATTTCTACCATCACAACCTGTGCCAAACCCAAGGAATGTATAGAACCGAGGCACTGGGCCTCAAGGGTTTGGTAATAATGGGGAGTCATATGCTCAAGCTCATGCTATCTATCAGGCTACCCCAGCCCCTCCCGAAGCGAACCATGTTCCTACCATAATCAACAAAGAGCCTCTTGTTTTGCCCAATCCTCCCCAAGACACTAACCAATAGCATTTTGCCATTGCAAACACCATCACCTTGAGGAGTGGTAGTAGACACAAGGGACCTACCCAACCCCATCTCAACCCCATTAGGCCCCGTAGCAAGAAATCCAAACTCCCAACTAAGAATGTGATCAACAAAACATCAGAGCCTGAATCGGGAGTATGTTGTTGTATGGGCAAACAGAAAAAGTCAGAGGAGAAATTAGTGGAAAGGATGTCCTTACTTCTGGCTTTCAAATTGACAATCATTTTACTCCTCACTGCTATTGGATCAATCCTCGCCTACGTCATAGGTTTACCGAATGCATATAAAGAAAGGTGTAGAGCGAAATTTGAAAATAATAGGAGAGTAGTTTTGTTTGTTAACATAAGCACACTGATCCTAAACAAGCTACCTCCTAAGATGTAGAACCCGAGAGCCCCACTGATTTCCTGCACAATAGGAAACATTACTTTTGACTGGGCCTTCCTCGACTTGGGTGCTTCCATTAATGTGATCCCTACCTTACTGCACATGGAATTGGGTCTAGGCTACCTAAAACACACTGACATAACCTTGCAGTTAGCCGATATATCCATGAAAAAATCAAGGGGTATTTTGGAGGATGTTTTAGTTAAGGTTAATGATTTGCATTACCTTGCTGATTTCATGGTCCTGGACATGGAAGTCCCAAAACAGCTCAACCACACCTCGATTATTTTAGGAAGACCTTTCCTGGCTACTTTGCCAAGGTGAGGATTGATTGTGAATTGGGAAATATAGAAATGGCCTTAGGGGATAAGACAAATCGATTCAATATTTTTTAGGTCTTAAAGAAGAATAAAATTTAAGTGTGGTTCGAGGGAGGAGCTTGGTAGAATAGAGGAGGTAATGGCCATACATACCTTAAACAACCTTTTAATGGCCAACTCAACCCATACTCGGGAAGAAGATCACATAGTTGCGGAAATAATTGAGGACAAAGCAAAAATGCGACCAATTGTAGCAACATGGGACGGGGAAGATATATATGAAATTGGAAATTTGTTGGACGATTCATGTGATCAAGTTAAAACCTAACAACATCCTTATCCTGAATGCTTAGAGTTTGAGGTCCAACTTGTGGGTGGGAATCCTGAGGATCAGGATGGTTGGTTTAAGAACCCAGAGTGTGAGGATGAAATTGAACATTGGGGAAGAACTCTTCAAACATTAGGTATTTTAGAGTACCCAGAAACCCCTAACACATCACAAAACCCTCATCGTCCTTTTTCACCCAACCATTGCACAAATTCTATACCCAACCACACTTCCTCTATAATAAATCAACAAAACTCCTATTGGAGACCTTTTGGGCTCTCCCTGCACCACCAACTTGCCACTTTCATTGATCATCTCTTTGGTAAGTCCATTTTCACTCTCTGGGACCTAAATCTTGGGGCTCGGAAACTGTGTTATTGCAGCCTCAATGTTAGTTATATTTGATTAAGGACCTCGCCTAGCTAAAGGTATTAAACTCAACACATGTAAAGACTATTCCAAGCTGACCAGAGTCTCGCGGAAACCAGGTGCTATTCTTCCACTTCTACTCTCCTACATGCTTTCATTTTTCACAATGAGGACATTGCAATAGCTAAGCATGGGGGTTGGACATATTTTATAACCTTTTTGATAGCTGTAACAGTAATTTCCTATTATTCGATTCTTTAAAAAAAATTGAAAATTCAAAAAGATAAAAAAAGAGGAAGAATTAGGAGAAGAGAACTTGGGCATTTGGAAGTTATTAACTTTAGAAAATGATAAAAGAAGACCTAAACACTTAGACTTTTCAAGTCTTCGAACTTAATTAGCCTGTGTGTCCACTCGAATTTGAACTTAATCTTGAGTTCTCGCCAATTAAAATTTATTTTAATTTGGTAAATAAATTGGGATGATAAGTATGCGACTTATCAACCCGCCCTTTGATTTGGGAGGACTTTAAGCCTAAGCATCTACACACTTTTTTTGTATTGACTCACTTTTCGACAGTTTCTTCGGAAATTGGGTAGCTAATGAATTATCTAGGGTAGTATGGCTGACAAGTTGTCGGTGGTAACAGCTCATCGACCGGTTGTCCAAAGCCCAGTCACATGACCATTTTCATTGTACTGCCTTTAGGTAAATCTTTGATCAGGGAAGCCACCTACTTAAAAAAAAATAAAAACAAAAAGAAAAAATATAGAAAAAGTAGGAAAAAAAAATCACACTTCACTGCACGAGTATGGCTGGCAAGTTGTCGTGGGTAACAACCCATTGGCCGGTTGTCTAGAGCCCGGCTCACAAAAATGTGCAATAATTTTCAAAACACTTAGGGAAGAAGCAGGGAAATAGAATAAATCGGAGAGATATACACTGGGTTCGCCTTTGTGTTGACCCCATAAATAAAAGAAGTAGGGAGAAAGCTACCAATAGAAAAGATAAACCTTTAGGCAAGGTCACCTTGGGTTGTAGAAACTCGAAGTCCGTTTCAATGACCGTCTAGTGAGTCTTTTACTATTTTTACAAAATACTTAGCACTTAGAGTCCTTTTTGAGTCTTGGACGGGTCAGGTAGTCGTAAAAAGTTATTCCGGAACTCTCAAACACCAAAAGTACAAAAAAAAATTAGAAAAGAAGAAAGGCAAAAAAAATGTATCTTCCTTTTTCAAATAAGGCGAGGACTTGGGCGGTCTGCATTCTGGCAGACACCTGGGTACTGTTGAGTCTTCGTAGTTTAGGACCTTAGTTGAAATTTTCTATTGTTAATAAACGACTTAGCCCTAAGTGATCTAATCCTAATTCTGCTTTAATACATAGAATGTAGTTTAATTTTTCCAGGGACTAGCAAAAGATAGGCATGGGGGTATGATGTAAACATATATATTTGGGTTAAAATACCTATTCATGTATGTTCCTAGGCTTAGATTTGCATTTCATGTTATAAATATTACATAGCATGCATCAATCTACATTTAGAGTAGTTGTATATAATTTATATTAATTGCATCCTTCTTGTGGTCTGGAGAGAAGGATATCAATTTGAAGCCTTGGATTGACGATTCGATCGTACAGATCTGATCAAGACGACGATTGGAGTCCAACGCCTTTGAAATTGCCTCGATCGGAGTCCCGTAGCACCATATGAAGTCTAAGGAAGATCAATGGCCAAGGAACTAGGTGACATAATTTGGAGCTTTGAATGACAAATTTGACTGCGCGGATGGATTAGAGTCGACGATCGTAGCCCAATGGTGTGAAAATCGACTCAATCCGACCTCTGTAGTAGCCCCTACAATAAAAAGAAGATGTACGACCCAGATTGCGCCACGTGGTGCAACCCAGGCTGCCCATGCGCATGCACGCGCCACCACACGCGCACAGCAGTGCATGTGTGCGCACGTGCATAGAGGCCTGCATGCGTACAGCACAGCGCTAGCGCGTGAGAGACAAAGAGAGCGCACAGCACAGCACCAGCGGAGCATGAGCAACGGGTGGATCTTCATCGACAGCCTAGCGGACATTTAGTGACGCTTACAGCCGTCGCTAATTGTTCGTGGGCACAAGGCCAACTGCGTGATCCAACGGACATGTGCTACCTATAGCGACACTTACAGCGACGGCCTGGAGGTCGCTAATGGTCCCATGCCTATTTTGGCCTCTTCTCCTCCACTATAAAAGGACCTACACCCTTTCCCTTCCAAGCCATCTCTACCTACTCTACTCTTACCTGCTCCCAAGCTCTAACAAGCCTACAAACGTTCTGTTAGAGTTTGCTCTCAAGCTCCTAAGGTGCCTATTAGTGTAACGAGGCTTTGCCCCACCAAATACTCCAACATCCCATCCCCATTCATAGGTCACCTTGGAGCCGTCCTCCTACCTCCATTCCGGTAGCAGATCACCTCCGCCTTCTCACCTCCATTCCTATGCCCGACGTCCTCCCGCTTCTCACCTTCGTCGACCTACTTCCCAACTCTATCCGAGCTTCCACTAGGCACCGCCGTCTCGTCGAACAGTTGCTTCGGGAGATTTCCTCTCACTTCCTCCTCTTTTTATGTTTTCTAGATTATTGTAATCGACATTCATGCAATATATCATATTCGATTCTATCTCTCTCTGGTGATTGTTTGTCATATTATTTCATAAATAAAAAAATAACAAAACCACAAACACCAAAAAGAAACAAATCAAAGCACGGTTTTCATACAAAGTAAATGTCACCTACTTGTGTTTGACCCGAGACTCTCTTGAAGTTTTGGTATAAATTATATTTGATCACGAGTTTTGCAAACTACGACGACGGGTTACTCGTAACCTTGATTTCAAACACGTGAAACACATGAGATCAGGGAGGCAGTGAATTGGTGATCGAATTGAGGTTTGAAGGGTTTAGGATTGGTCTAGGGAGAGAGAGAGAGAGAGAGAGAGAGAGAGAGAGAGAGAGAGAGAGAGAGAGAGAGAGAGAGAGAGAGAGAGAGAGAGAGAGAGAGAGAACCTATTCTAATGGACAAGTGGGGAGGAATTGGCGTGCCTGTGTGATTTCCGACGTCGGAGAAGGTGAAACATTCAGAGATGAGGACAACGAGGAAGGAGTCTGGAGGCCTTTGCTTGGTACGGTGAGAAGTGGAGGAAGGTGAGGAAGAAGATCCCTCTGCCTATCATTCATGGAAAAGAAGACGGAGGGTTGAGGAGCTCGCCAGAGTTGTGATCGGAGGTGGCCACGGAAGAAGTTGAAGATTTTTGGCTTGGAACTGAGCTAAGGAGGATGGCTGAACATGGGGAAGCCTTTATAGAGCTCAAGGATGAGCTCTGATGGAAGGGAAGAGCCTGATTGATCCACAATTTTATGGGAAAAAGTTCCCCAAAGTCCTAGAGCTCGCTTGAGCTCTAGAATTTGATTTGGGGTCTTAGAGATGGCTCAAACATTCGGGTATCTTTCAATTATTATTCCCTCCAAATTTGGAGGGATTTGACTGACAAATCAGGGAGAAATCCTTGATTGAAGTCAGTGCTTCAAGCCTTTGGAGCTTCTACTCACACGTATGGTGGTAGAGATGATTTTGCAAAGAACATTAGAAAGATAGGGCCTTGTTTGAGAAGAATTTCAAAAGCTAGGGGCCTGATTGAGAAAAATGGAGATTGAAGGGACTGAAATGCAAACTAGGTCAAGATGAACTCTGATTGGGTCCAAAGTTTGGCCTTAACTTAATTTGGACCCGAGGAATTTGATGGTGAAGTTGGATTTGTGTTTTGACTATATTTGACTGGGCAAGTTGCATTGAAGCCCAAATTAGGGTAAGATCTCGTTTGAGATTTTGTTTAAGGTCAAAATAAGTTCAGATGGTCAAGCCAAGGGTACAAAATCTCTTAGAATATTTTTTTAATGAATTTTAGGAGGTTTAGATGAATTTTATCCTGACCAGAACCTCTTTAATTCAAGCAGGTTTGAAATTGGGGTTTTGTGTGTTGTTTTGGTTTTCGGAATGCGTGAATCCCTATTTCTGTGTTTGTGGACCAACTCTTTGGACTTTAATGATCAGTTGACCTTTAATTAAACCTTAGTGATCCCATGGTTACTCTGCATTTATGATGTGATGTTAAAACTGCAGAATTAACCCTTTTTAATGTTCTCTTCTCAAAATGGATTTGCTTGTAATTATGACTCTCAGGTGATCATTTCATGAGCATTTGTCACTTGATTTTCATTAATTTAAGTTAGTTATGGTGAATGATGGTGTTACCATCAGTGGGACTAGACCACTACTAGACCTAGTTCTAGTTTCATTATTGTGCATTTATCCAATTCAATTTTGGCTTGAAATGACCTTTCACTTTTTGGTAGGATAAGATGTTTAGAGTGTTCACCAGACGTCTGTCCAGACGTCCGAATAGAGGGCAAGACATCTGAAAGTAAGGAAAACCATACGTTTTTTCCTTTTCGCACGCATGCGACACGCACGCCCTTTCTCCCCTCTGACCTCGTCACCCGAAACCCTAATAACTCATTTATTTGAAGCCCCACACCCTTCCTCTTTCTCCCCATCACCACCAGCCACCACCACCATCTCCTTTCCCCCTGCCGACAGCCATCTTCTTCCCTGCCCCTAGCACAATGAGTGTAGAGGAAGAAGAGGGACGGGACGCGGAGGAGGAGAGGAGAGTGTGAGTGAGAGCGTGGGAGAGAAGGAGAAGGCTTGGGGGAGCTCGCGAGTGCACATCCGGAGAGCTCGCTCGTGGGGAGCGCCTTGCTGTCGGTGTGGCAGCAAGCACTCAGAGTCATGATGGAAGCTTGTGCGGCTAGAGAGAGACTGCAGAAGCTTGAGAGCTCGTGCGGGAGGAGTCGAGGGCACGCACGAGGAGGAGGAGCTCGTGGAGAAGAGCTCCTTGACCTCCCGCAGCTGTTGGAGCTGCTGCTGCAGTGCTACGAGCGGAGGTGGTGAGGAAGACGAATGTCACGAGGTGTTCTGCGTACTCGATCTTTTCCAGTATCTGACGTTTGGAGCAGCAACAGAACATCCAGAGCTAAAGCTGGACGTCTGAAAGAACGTTTAGTGCCTAGGTACGTGTTTTTGCACGGGTCTAGTGATTTTGGGTTTGTGCGTTTGTACCTAGGTGCAAAGCATTAGAACGGGGCGTGGTGAGCCCTTCTAGGTACTTTTGGGCATCTGAGCACATCACCAGACATCTGACTGTACTCCCAGACGACTGGAAGGAGAGTTCGACGTCTGGGACTTCCCTCAGACGATTGCGGAAGGATTCGGACTTCGAGGAAATCGCAGGAAACATAGGGTGAGTTCTGACGTCTTTTAAGACATTTGGGCCTAGTCTCAGACATCTGATTTTGGGCAGTATGCACGTTTTTTGCCCGTTTGGGGCCCGAACGGAATCGTATTTCCGCAAACAAAGTACCGTTGTTTTCCACTAAAGTTTCTCTACGTGTTAGTGTCGCGTATATACTGTTTTGAACTCGTCTGGTGTTACTTAGTCATTGGTACAAGTCACCAACCTATATCGTGTTCGAGGCCTGAGAAAACGATGGGACCTGCGGTTCTAGTCCCCATTCCTCCCATGTTTCCCGGTAGAGTGGTTTGCTTTAATATCAAGATTTAATCAAACAAAGTGCATGTTTAGAGTAACTTAATTGAACCTTAGGACATGAAATGAACCCTAGGGCAAAAATGAATGAATATTGCTTAAGCTACACTATTTCCTTGAGATGCATGTTAAACCAACTTACTAGCAAATGTATTAGTTTAATGATGTGATGCTTTCTCAGTTAGTAAAACATGAGCTTCCTGTTATAAGAATGAAACCCGTAATGTGAATAGTGAGATTTGAATGTTGGAAAATGGAATGAAAGGAATACAAGCATGAACCCTACGGGGAATTAGGACAACTCCTGTATATGAAAGGAACTTAGTAAGTAGACGGGAAGTGAGCTTGCCCTTATGTACCTAGTACCAAGGAGAGCAACTGTCCCTTTAGTGTAGAGGGGAGCTAGCTGCCCTTTTGGGTTGAGACCCGGGGTTAGGTCTAGTCACTCTACACTGACTTCTGTTTAGCCCTTGTGTACGTGGTTCCGAGGTGAGCTACTCAGTGTAGGGAGGCAGCTAGCTGCCCTACGAGGCCCGGGGTTAGGACTAGCCACCTTACACTGACTCTTGTTAGGCCCACTGGGTAAACCGGGATAGTCAGATGAGGGTATGCGGATTGTGAAGGGGCGAGACCCCTGTTCTGAGAGGGCAAGGCCCTGTGCTGTTTCATGCTATACTTTTAGGCGTACCAGCTAGCGGAAACGATTGATCGCATGCTATTTCTGTTACATTTCCATTTCATTTTCCACTGTAGTAGTTGTGATGGCCTGTACTATTATGAGACATTTCGTTCTATTTCCTTTACTGTTTCTGTATTATTTTCTACTTAGTTACATTGTATTTGTGGTTGTGGAATATTTTTTGCTTTTGGTTATTTCTCGTTGGACGACTAGGTCTTGGGACTAGTCAAGGCTGGTCGGTCTTGGGTTCGATAGGGATCTGGGATAGGGTCGTAACATAGCCCAATATTAGGCCCACTACAGTGCATAGGCCCCTAGCTTGCACTATTTACAAATGCTTAGTATCAGAGAAAGAGAGGATAGAGGGATCATATGCTCATTTTACTCGTTTCAGCTTGCTGAAGCAATGCACTGAATTCCTTTTATATGGCTTCAACAACTTCGTACTGCACGATGTGGAACTAAACTGCAGGGCGAATTGGCGCTGGAATGGTGCATGCCGATGGTTTGATTTTAGGATTTTGGCCCTTGATTTGAGAGCCATAATTAATTCTAAAATACAAATAAATTATATATTTATAAAGTTCTAATATAGGTCTATATGATTGCATAATTTATTTACAAAAATAAGTTATTTATATATATTAAAATTAGTTAAAGTTAGGAAATTATACATGTTGATTTAGAGTTAAATTTCTTAATTAAAGTACAAATTGATAAATTTATCATGAAATTGATTTTATACAAAGTTAAATTATATAATAAATTATTTATTACACATTTTAAATTTATTTTAAAGTCTCTATTTTAATTTATTTACATTTAAATACATGTTTTAGATAGATATGTACATATTTAAGTTATAAATACTGTAATATGATATAAATACAATACAAATAGGTTGAACTTACGTAGAATGATACTATACAGGAGTACATGATAAATTACTTCAATATTAACTTAATTTACTAATTTATTTCATTGTAACTTAACAATTTACTGAATTAAGTTAATATCTTAATTACCTATAATAAATAGATAATTAAATTTATATACAGGTATGGTACAATATATATTACTTAGTTAAATATGTATGTACAATATTAATTCTGCATATAGACATATACATATGTTTTTATAATTACTTAGGATACTATACATTTTAGTTAGTATAAATTAATATATAATTGTACAATAAAATTATATATATATAATAAATCATCTTAAATTCTTAATTTAATATATAGAATACAAGTATAAGTTAATTATATACATTATTTACATATTTTACAATATATACGAATAGCTTAGTATTAAATCATATTTACAAGTATAAATATATATACTATACATGGTATTTTTAAGTGTTTTCTGATTTTTATGATTTATATATATATAGTAGAGGTAGGGGGTGAGAGTAAAAGGGTGAGATTAGAGAAGAATAGTTCTTTTTGTGATTTTTAACTTTAGTTTTTTTATTAAATTTCAAAGTATATTGAATCGTTGGCTAGTATGTTCTAACAAGTCGGGGGTTTAGAATATTTTGAAACTTGGCAAACACTTAAAGAAATATCTGATCTTACTAAAGACATGTTTCTTTTATTTTTTTATGATTTTTTTATCAATTTTATTTATATACAAGTCTAGCACGAATTAGACCTTAAAAGGATTTTCACTAAAGAACCTAAGGTCTCTTTTTGAGTTCAAGCTGCTAGAAAAGGGGTTTAGGCACTCAGCAACTTCCAATACATCATATGAAACTTGTTTGGATCAATTAGACATAATTTTCACTAAGATTTTCATTAAATCACAACTTGGACATATTTGACAACTTACATGCTGACAGAAACTATTTAATGAGAATTACAAGCTATTCCAATAGAATTTAAAATCAAGTTCAAGTACATGAAAACTTATACAAGATGTTTTAATCGTTTAACATAATGTTAGCCCCCTCCATCCTCCAAATCAACCCAAATCCAACCCAGTTCCTTCTCTTCAAGACCTAAGGTACTGCTCTGTCACCATACCAGCAGCTATTTCAGTTGTAATGTTGCTGTAATGCTCTAGTTAGATCAAGTAGGTCTGACTTGAGGCTCCAATTCAACAACTAATGTTGCTAGTCCCTGCTGCTCAGTGAAAGGTCAACCAAATTTAGTAACTGAATTCAAGGTTCAGTTCACAGGTTGTAGCTCAAATTTAGCAGCTATTTGCTGTTGTTGCTGTTACTGAAATAGCTTCAGATCATATCTATGAAGATCTGATCCAAAGCAAGAAATTTTTGTCCACAATCAATTATGAAGATTTGAATTCAAAAAAAAAAAATCTCAACATTTAAAATTCTCAAAAGAACATAATATGCTTTCCTCTTTACATTATAGACAATGTAAAGAGGAAAATCACACTAGATGTGGAAATCATCTTAAAACATATTCAAAACTGTATCAAAACCTTGGAAACGTCATGTGATTCTTAAAAAATTAGAGTGAAATCATTTGAGGTAGGAATCCATGTAGCTCCTGATTTTGGGCTTTTGATATATGATCGTCATATGATATGATAATCTTAGGAAACCTGCACACTATTACTTAGTGCTCAGGAATCCTAGGTGATCACTATAAAAGGATTTAGATCATTGCAGAGGCTTCAAACTAGTGCAATCTGATTCTCCTCAGCTAATGCTATCGAATAAAACATACCATCAGGAATTGAGCTTCAAATCAGACATGAGTGAATTAATCAAAGAAATTCCAATCAAAATGACTCAGTCCAATCATATCATATCCACAGACACCAATGTAAACTAAATTTGGTCGATTAAAATTGAATGAAATCACATGGTTCAAATAATCCTTCGATCGAGCATTCAAACTAAAGTAGAATTAAACAACCTGATCGGTTCAAATTCAACATGAGTGGAGGGCCTTTGTGAAAACATGAGTTGAATGGGAGGTCCCCTCATTGAGATTGGCACATTAGCAGGTCCAAGAACTAGAGAGCTCTAGATCTGCTAATGGCGCTGATGGAGGGATGTATTGTGAATTCAAAACATCGAGGAAATAATAGAAATGATTGCAAAATGAAGAGGAAGTTGTATGATCGAAGGATGGATGTGAAAACTTCTCATCTAATCTGAATTGATTAGAAGAGATGGATCGGCATTAATCTATTCTACTCCTATTCTAACACTAATCTATCACTGAATTCATCATCTAATATACTCTAACTAAGCTACAGTATGCTAATTACTACTCTAGACTACTCTAGAAAGTTGGAAATCCTACACTAAAGGGAAGAACGAGACTTGATAATAGTTGCAGTTGGTGGTTGTAGTGAGGAATGGGGGAGGAGACTCTGGCGGAGGGGAAAACTTGCTAGAGGAGTTCTGGGTTGCCCTCAGGTGCTATGAGGTCCTTAGCGATAAGGAAGAATCGGAGAAGGTGAGGTGTCATCACCAAAGTAGTGAAACAGGGGTTGATGAGAAGGGGAGACCGAAGTGGATGAAAGGATCACCTCAAGAGGTGTAGAAGGGAGGTGATAGATTGCGCGCGAGGCCCGGGGGTTGCTTAAGTAGGTGCTGAGTGAATCGCATCACTGTGAGGTGAGATTAGGTGTGATTTGGTTTAACGCTGAGATGAGAGAGACGGATATGCGAGAAACTCCAAGTCAAAAAAGTGTTGTTGGATTAGATCTAGGGGGGTGGTGGATCATCGCACAAAGGCGCAGGAAGTTTGGATCAAGATCTGCGGTAGAATCAAGAGATCAAGGGAACAGCGGCCTAGATGGGTTGTGTTCTTCGGGTGCATAGTGCACCTTAGCCATCAGGTGTTTTGGAATTTTTGCATGGAAGCCCTTAAGGCCAAAACGGTGTAAGAATTGTAAGTGAACCCATTAGTGATAAGAAAGGTAACAACACGATCCCTGAAATCCATTAAAAAGGTCCTTGCGGGTTTTATGCATGAAGAAAATGTGAATTCCTAAGGACCTAAGTGAAAAGTTTTTAATGTAAGGTCCTAATGATGTCCAAATGCCATGAGATTTTTATTGGATCTTAATTGAACATTTAAGAAGTTAATTCAACCCTTGATTTGTACTTTTGAACTGAACCATGTGTTTAATTGGCAATTAGATCATCAAATTACATTTAGTAATAGAATATCTCATTTTGTGACTTAATTGTGTGTTCTTAACACGAATTGGATGTTTTAGGTCATTTTCTTTAATTCTCACACTTAATCCATTTCTTGTGTTAATTATATGGTGTTTAACCTAATTCTAACTTAACTTGGGTATTTTAGATATGATGAGCCGCACCTTATAATTACCATCATCAGTCAGAAAACTATAGAATATATGATTTTAGGTAACAAGGAATTAAATCCTAGATGTATCGTTAGTACTATTGCAATACCAAGATCTATTCTTATTATCAATCGATTTATATATTTTTTATGGAAGAGAAACTATATGAAATGACCTGCTGCCTTTTGGGTTGTTTAAGATGTTTGGATTAGTTGTCAGACGTTTGTCTAGACGTCTGGATAGAGGGTCAGACGTCTGAAAGTAAAAGAACCATACCTTGTATTCTTTGTCCGCATGCGCACACACGCACACACCTCTCTCTCTCCTCACCCCAAACCCTAACCCTTTCCTATTTAAACCCCACACCCACGCCACTCTCCCCATCTCTACCAGTCACCACCTCCATCTTTCCCTCCTGCCGACTGCCACCTTCCTCCCAGCACGGTGAGTGGAGAAGAAGAAGAGAGAGAGACGAGACGTGGAGGAGGAGGAGAGGGGAGCAAGAGCATGGGAGGAGCTCGCGAGGGAGATGTGGGAGCTTGGAGGAGCTCGTGCGGGAGGAGTCGAGGACACGCACGAGGGGGAGGAGCTCGCGAAGGTGGGCTTTGCGACCTCCTGAAGCTGCTGGTGTAGCAGCTGTGGGAGGTGTGGAGGGGCCGCGCGGAGGAAAAGGCTCGTGAGAGTTCTGCATACTGGATATTTTCTAGTATCAGACATCTGGAGCATCTACCAGACGTCTGGAGTAGCAGGGGGATGTCCGGAGCTGAAGTCGGACATCTGAAAGCACGGATAGTGCTAAGGTACGTGTTTCTGCATGATTTTTGGCATGCAGGCCGTATCGCAGGATATTGTCCAGCCATTTTTAGGTCTGCATGTACGTACGCAAGGGGCAGAGCGTTGGAAAGGTGTAGGGTATGCCCTTCGAGGTGCTTTTGGAAGTCTAACTGTACCTCCAAACGATCGCAGAAGGGTCCGACGTTCGAGGTAGTCATAGGAAACCCAGGGTGAGTACTGACATCCTTTAAGACATTTGGGGCTAGTCCCAGATGTCTGATTTTGGACAGTGTGCGTGTTTTTGGCCCGTTTAGGACTCAAACAGAATCGGATTTCCGCAAATGAAGTACTATTGTTTTTCGCTTGAGTTTCTCTACGAGTTAGTGTCACTTGTGTATGGTTTTGGACTCGTTTGATGTGGTTGGTCAATTGTATAGGTCTCTAGCCAGTTGAGTACGCGGGACCCGCGGAGGCGACAGGACCTGCGATCTGAGCCCCCATTCCTCGCGTGTTTTCCGGTAGAGTGGTTTACATTAATATTATAATTTAAACAACTAAATTGCATGTTTAGAATAACTTGAATGAACCCTAGGATGAGAATGAACCCTAGGGCAGTAATAAATGAGTATGGTTGAGCTACACAGTTTACTTGAGATTCTTGTGAAAAACTAAATGCTAGCAAATGTGTTGGTTTATTGATGTGATGCTTTTCTCAGTTAGTAAATCACGAGCTGACTGTTTTAAGAATGAAACCGGTAATGTAAATAGAGAGATCAGAAAGATTGGAAAATGAAATGAAAGGAATACCAGCATGAACCCTATGGGGAATTATGAGAAGAACTCCTGTAGACGGGAAGTGGGCTGGTCCTTGTGTACGCAGTACCAAGGAGAGCTACTGTCTTTTAGTATAGAGGGAAGCTAGCCGCCCCTTGGGTTGAGACTCGGGGTTAGGACTAGTCACTTTACACTGACTCCTGTTCGGCCCTCGCGTACGTTGTACCGGGGTGTGCTACTTATTGTAGGGAGGGAGCTAGTCGCCCCATGGGGCCCGGGATTAGGACTAGCCACCCTACACTGACTCTTGTTAGGCCCACTGGGCAAATTGGGATAGTTGGACGAGGTACGCGGATTGTGGAGGGGCAAGACCCCTATTTTGAGAGGGCAAGGCCCTGTACTGTTCCGTGTTGTACCTTTAGGTGTACCCGCTAATGGAAACGACTACTCACGTGCCAGTGCGGGATAGCTACTCGCGCGCTTATCACGCGTGCTGTAGTCACCGCTACGTTGCGATCGTGACCTCGGGGTGGTTGACTGGGTGTAGGACTACCACGGGGGACTCTCCCGGCCAGGAGAGGACCACGTGTACCTCATACATCATGGAAATGGCTGCAATCAAGATCGTTCCCGTGAAGAACAGGCTAGATCAAGAAATGATTAGATGAATAAGGGAGCAACATATTAGAACTACTTGGTTGAGCTAAATAAAAATAGATAGTTACTTAATTGCATTAATTAATTGCTTGTCTTAATTACATGTAAATGGCTAAATTACCACTCTGCTCAGCGTTCGCTGACTCTGAAAATTTTGTAATCTTGTTCAAGTCAGGGAGTTGAGCAGCCAGCACTACCGGCTGCAGAGGAAACTAGGCCCAGTCGAGCCCAACCTTAGCTTCTGTTGTAGTAGTGAGTATTTTGTTCTATGAAATACTGTTTTAGTTATTTTTTCGCTGTACTTTTCTCTGTCGTAGTTGTGATGGCCTGTATTATTGATAGACTATTCGCTTTGTTTCTTTTACTGTCACTTGATTTCTTTCTGCTTAGTTACATTGCATGTGTGGATGTGAATTATTTCTTGTGTTTGGTTATTTCTTATTGGACGACTCGGTCTTGGGATTAGTTGAGGCGAGCCGGTCTCGGATCCTATAAGGTTCTGGGATCGGGTCATAACACCATATTAAATCTAACTCTATGAGAGTGTTAATATAATTTTTGGTCAATAAATAGATATTATTTAGGATAAAATATGGCTACCTATAGAGGGGATTTAATTGGATACCTTGGATGCTTTTAACTTTGTTTATAGATCATGGCATATTACAATGAAACTTTGAAGTCTTATTACCTTAATATAACTAAAAGTCATATAAAATTTCAACTCAATTGGACAATCTTATCCCCTCCATCAATAATGTTGAATTTTTAATGACTAAAATAATGCAAAAAATTAGCCTCACTTGACGAAGGGGTTGAAGGTCTCCAATTTAAATGAAATTTGAAACATAGCTTTCTTTTATTAGTTAATTTCAATCTCAAAAGTTTCATTATGACATGTGATCTATGGAGGAAGTTAAAAGTGTCGAGGTAGCCAGTTGGCTTCGTCCTAGGAGTAGCCACATTTTACCCTATTATTTACATTATGGATTCTCTTACGATAACTAGAAAAGTGAAGATTTTTGGTAAAGATTGAAGATCTTTGGAGAAGCAAATTGAAATTTCATTGGGGGGTAGGGGTGGGATGAATAGTGCCAAATAATAAAAACGATAATCAAATGAAACATAAAATGATCACATAAGTATTCACCACAATGAGATAGATATTTAGGTGAAAATCCAACCTGAGTAAAAACTACGCTTAAGTCTCTCGACTTAGGAGTTCCTGATCGAATGAATTGATCAAATCCATTAACATGTCACTTTAAATCGAGTGTGATACAATCTTAATATAAATTATACTACTTAAATGAGGGTAGTATACCTTAACCACTCTTCTGCAAGGAGATTATTTTGTCTCCAATGGAGGTGGAAATTCGCTACACGAATACTCTAACAAAATACAAAACGAAAGACCTATAGAGCCAGAAATAAGGATTTAATTTAGCTCCTATAGGTGAAGATGAGTTTGATGAAGTGGATTTGAAATGATGTGGAAGTGTTGCTATTTGGTGCTCTCGGATTTGAACTTGGTTGCTTAGAGAGTAGCTTGTCAATTTCTCTATCTCAATCTCACTCTTAAGTGTGTGTTATAGGAAGTAGTAGCACTCAAGAGGGTTGCACACTTTATTCTCTCTTCTTATATTGTGTGTGTAGGCTTAGGTGTGTTAACTATTATTTATAGAGGTGTTTGGAACACTCGAGATAGGCCTAGGGTAAAGATATACTCGTTAGAACAATAATGGCTGACAATGGCTACAATAGATTTCTGGAAAGCAGTGCAGGCTTGTTAGATAGTTGGAGCCGGTTGACGCTTGGTCATCTAGCTAATACATGGCTGCTTGACCAATGGATCAAATATGTCGACACCCTATAATAGGTGGAAATAGCCATAGGTGGTGTATATCAGTCGATCGACTAGTGGTCAAATGAGCCTATAATGGTAGGTCGACTGACGGTCGGCTGGCTACTAAAGGATTCTAAGTTTTGAGTTCCTGGACTTGGGTATTCTTAGCAACCGATCAACGCCTACTATAATATTAGATGACTTGCTTCTATAGTATAGGTCAGTTGGTGGTTCTTTCCCTAGTGAAGGGTATTGGGAAACTAAGACAATTGAATAAGGAATTAAATGGTCATAATTTCCAAGAATTCTAGCTATTGTACCGCCAACATCTAAGTCATTGGTTAATGGCCAATTGGCACCCAACATAGAGCTCAGTTAGTAGGCTGGGCTGCCAGTCAACTGGCTATTAAGGAGCTAGTTGAAGCAATGCAAAATTGGTTGGTGCCCTTGAGATGTGTTTTGATGTTTAGGGTGTTTTAAGGCTTGGGTTTGGTTTTCTAGGTATCCTAACGTCTTACTCAGGGTATTAACTCTATTTTAGGTTTTTTTACAAGATTATAAGGAAATAAAAAGAGTAATAACAAATACATTGACTACAACAAGAGATTTGAGTCCTATTCTTCACATCTTCAAGCTTCAAGGCTCCATAGCTCCATGCTCCTTGACAAAGTTGGTGCAAATGCACCTAGATTCTTGATTTTGATGATAACAAAATACTTGTATTTAACCATTGCATTTGAGTTATAAGATTTCAGGTTAAATTCAAATGTGTTTGAGAAGCTCAAGCTCATAATCCATCGTGATGGAGGAGCTTAATGTTGGACAAAAGCATCAAGGAGCATGGAATTGGAGCTAAGACCTTAAAGATCGAAGACTTGAATAATAGGATAGATTCTTTGTGTTGTAATTAATGCATTTGCTTTTGTTTTTCCTTAGATGATTGTTAAAGAGGTCAAAATATGGTAACCTAAGTCTTAGACACTTAATAACCTTAAGACACTTGCCCAAAACTTAGAATCAAGTTAGAAAGACAAAATAACAAATAGTCTGCCTTATCAGTTGTTTAATAGACTTATTAAACATCCAATTGCTTGATTGTTGCCTAAATCAGACTTCAAACTACCTAAAT
The DNA here is from genome assembly GCA_037157565.1 of Thalassia testudinum. Classification (NCBI taxonomy): domain Eukaryota; kingdom Viridiplantae; phylum Streptophyta; class Magnoliopsida; order Alismatales; family Hydrocharitaceae; genus Thalassia; species Thalassia testudinum. The sequence goes on along the minus strand of JAZHRO010000013.1, from coordinate 59,352,846 downwards.
GAGCCATCGACCGATTTCAGACGACCAACCTATTACCAGATGTTTGACTGGCTAAATTAAATAGCCTAAATAACACCTTACACAGACGTCTGATGTTTATCCAAGATTTCTGATATTTGGCTGTTTGAGTTTGAATTTCTAAATCTTTTCTTATCAGACTAAATCCAATTTTTGTGCTTTACAAAATATTCGATTGTCAGCATCAACTTGTGTATAAGATGTCTGGCCAAAATACCAGATGACTTATACCCTGATAGAACTAAGTCTAGAGATTTTCAAAGGGCTTGTATTCCAGGATTAGACATCTAATATAATGTCTAGACGTCTTAGGCTTAGAATCAGAACTTTCTAGGAAGCTCCACCCTTAGACGTCCTTTCTTTCCATCAAACATCTAATACATATTGATCAGACGTTTAATCAACCTACCAGACGTTTGATACTGTGTTGTTAGACATTGATTATTTTGCACACACATTAGATTGCAACCAAATCTTCTTGGATTTGATTGCAATGGCTAGTTGAAGTCTTTAGGCCTATCTAGATTGTTCCAAATACCTCTATAAATAGGATAGAACACTCCCAAGCTCATTGATAACAAGAGAAGAGAAAAATCACTAGTGAGCCACTACTTCCTACCCTACAGTTCAAATTAGTGAGAATCGAAGAAAAAAAACTCTGTTTTGCTCTTTAAGTTCTGCACTTCACATCAGAGAGCATTGAAACATCACCCTACCACACCAATCCAATTCCGTATTAGCGAAGCGACCTTTACACTTATAGGAGCAAAGTAAATACTTTATTTTGGGGTCTATAGATTTCTTTTGTTTTTGTTTTTGTTGGATATTCGTGTGACAAATTCTATTTTCTTCGTAAGACAAAATACTCTTTGTAATGAGGAAGGGTTTAATGTACACTATCCTTAGTATAAAGTAGTGTTGTTGTACTGATATTGTACTATCCTCGTTTAAGTGATATGATTAGTGGATTTGATTTACTTGGTAGATCGGAAAATCCTAAGTTAGGGTGACTTAGGTGATAATTTTTATTTGGGTTGCGTTTCCACCTAAAATCCTATTGTCTCTTTGTGGTGAATGCTCTATTTGTGCGATTGAATTTAATTTATATCATAGTACGATTTACAGAAACTTCTTCCTCATGATCTTTGATGCTTTTGTCCTTATCAAGCTCTTTAATCCTCCATGGATCTTGAGCTTGAGTTTCTTTCAAATTTCTTTAACTAAATGTATTAACTTAAAATTTAAGAATTCAAATATAATTATTAAATATTAAATATTTTACTATTATCAAAATCAAATATCAAAGTTCATTTGCACCAACACAAATATCCTAGGAAAATATGATAGTTTAAGAATTTAACATCTTAAAAATTAGAATAAGAAAAATGTAATAGAAACCAAAGTACGTAGTGCATGATAAACTATTATATTTTTATTCCAATCTGTACTAAAATTTCATACCAAGAGCAATGCTATTATATTTAGTAAGTTTGAAACCAATCCTACCCAAATGCTTGGTAAAACTTTTTTTTCCCAAGCAATAATCCCCAAATTGAACTTATCTTGGGAGTTCTGGCCCCAATAAGGTAACGAATTTGTAGGTAAAGCAATCGTAGTGAATTTAATAGGAATCATCCTACTAGCTTTAATAATAACTTGATCTTCTATCGTCGTAGGCACATTTTGTTTAGTGAAATTACTCCAACAATTTTGCATTTGGCAGCCTGTAATCCTAGGATTGCACAATTTTCGGATTGCATGAGAAATCTTAGGATTGTGCAATTCCACCTTCTCATTGGAATTTATTATCCTGCAATGTATCCCTAAACAGAAAAAATACCCTAAGATCCCTTCTATTTTGGCTTCTCCCACCTCCCAACAAAACTCATCTCTCCTTTCCCATCGCACTTACCAAATGCTACGGTAATTTCTCTTGCACTTTAGAGTTAAACTCTTCACGACATTTTTGAGTTATAATTTTTAATGGAGCACCAAGATAATTATCATCCTAAAAAATGCTCAAAGGAAACAAATAAAAAAATATTCATAACAATCTTTAGGGAATGAAAGAATTGTTGAAATTAAAAATCTCTCTGAAATAAAGATAATAAGTACAGATGATATTCTTAATTGTAAGAGCCTAAAAAATTTGAAGTCTTGTTGAAGATCAATGTATCATTCACATAAGATAAAACTACTATAAGTGGAGCATTCCACCAAGTGAGATATCATGAATGCTGCCAACCTAAGATTTTCAACAAAGAACTTACCAAGAAATTTAGTCATGCTAGTAAAAGAAAGGTAATTAAAGAGAGGGAGAACCTGGTCTTATTCCAACATTGAGAACTGTCCTATCACGAAGGATTCCATTAGTGTAAATAGTGGCATATGTAATTGTCTAGATAAATTGCAAAGCAGGATCAATGATTATAGTTGAAGTACTTAAATTATGAAAAAGAGAAATAATCTTATTTCATCTTATGGTATCAACTTTCATATCTTTTGTAAAAGAAACATTGCCACATTTCTTTTTCCACTTCTTCCTGCAATGTGTGATTTATCTGGCAATAATGACATTGTCATTGATTATAAGTCTACCCTTTGAAAAGGTTGATTAATGTTAAATCGTTTTTCGATCGTGTTTAAAAATATGCCTTATAGAATGTGTGATCAAAGTAAATTAACATTTAAATTTATATAATTTGAAATAAAATTGTATCTCGTTGTTGTTTTTGGGAGAATTAATATGCAATTACCACTACTTAAATACCATATAATTAAACTCAGAAACTAGATGCGGAATTTTTAGCTTTCAATTGCAGGTATTCTTGTTTAATAAAGTTAAGAGAATAAGCACTGGGACCATTGAATTTCAAATAACAAAGATGCAATCCACCAATATGTAATTAAGTTTGTAAAAATTTCATTGAGAAATTAAGTTTGCACTCTAACTTCAATAATTGTACATTGCTTTGAATATTTAATGTTTGATTAAGTAAAATAAAGTTATTACGATATAACACTAAATAATTCAATAAAGCCTAACTGATGAGATAATGTAGCGAAAACTCTAAATGCTCAATAATCAAGACAAATCAGATAATATCCAAAAGATATTGCACATTAGTCCCTAGAAATTAAAAACATTGTCTGTCTTGATTTTTGGTCCCTAAAAATTTACAATTGGGTCCCTGGTATCTTGCTAGTAGGTCCCTAGGATTTCCTTTTCTTTTAGATAGGTCCGTGATCTCCTTCTCCTTCTTCAGCCGGCAAGGCTCACTGGAGAAGCGGCGGTGCCTCACCGAAAATGAGCTTCGGTTAGCATCTGGTGCCGGCGAAGGGCAGAGGAGAGTCGGTGAGAGGTTGGTGACTTAACGATGGTGGTGCAACGGCGATTTGCGGTGGCTATGGTTGTGGATGACATCACCGGAGTCGAAGAGGATGGTGAGATCTAGCGGAGCTCGTTGAAGCTCGTTCGTACGCGAAACGACCTACCGACAGAGGCAAGACATTCCTCGTACCACTGTGGAGCTTCTCATGAAGCTTGGTGGCGTGAGAACGTCGAAGAGGGCCTGTCGACGTCGAGGAAGATGGTGGCGAGTGGGTTGTTTTGTGGAGCTTGAATTGCGTCGAAACCCTCGTCTAATGGGTCAAGGAGCTTTACCGTCCTTCACTGATGGTGGAGGTGGCGTTTGATTGGCTCGAGGATGCTCGGAGATGGCCAGACAACGTCGAGAATGGGGACGGCGGCGGCGTGCATTCGGAGGGTGGTTGGAGGCGTTAAAACCCTCGATTGGGGGAGGGCTTTTGCTCCTCTTATCGAGGCGATGCTTCATGGGTGGTTGGCGAAGGTCGAATCGGTGTTGAGTGTCGCGTGTGTGTTCGCCGGAGTGGTGGCCGATGGGTGGCTGTGGATGGAGAAGAAGAAGAAGAAGAGAAGGGAGTTGTGGTGGTGGTTGTGAGATCTAAGGAGATAGGTTTATGCTACGAGGAGAGGGAAAGAGGAGAACCTATTTATTGAGGACGAGCGGGTGGAGAGTGGCCGGTTTTGGCTCGTTGGCCACGAAGGAGGATTTGGGGAAGAAGACCGATGGTGTGGAGAGGGAAGGATAGGGCCGTGCTTTGGTTGGCGGCGACCTGAGGAAGGTGAGGAAGAAGATGGTGCTGCCCTTGTGGTCGGAGGACGCACGTATGAAGTCAGAGAGGACCGTCGGGGTCGGAGACGATGATGGTCGAGGCATAGAAGGAGGGCAAGAAACTCAACCCAATCTCGACGACATATAACGGCGTGAGGTAGGGAAGCTTTATAGCTTGTTGGCATGTGAGGAGAGGGGTGGCAAGTGAGAGAACCACCTTGTCAGAGTTCATGGCTAGAGGTTGCGGAGGTGGAAGGTGGAGGTGGTGTTGGAGGGGACTGGTTTGCAAGAAATTGAAAGTTAGGGGATCTTTTGTAATTAAATTAGGAATTAAGGATCAAATTGTAAAGTTGACCAAGATGAAGTCCAAATGAGCCCAAATTTTTATGGTAACCTAATTTAGATATGAGGAATTTAATGGTGATTTCAATTTTATATTTTTATGTTATTTTGCATGGTCAATTTATGATTTGACCTAAAATGTACTAAATACCCGCTTACAGTTCTGTTTTAGGTCGAAACGAGTTCCGATTATTAAATTGATTGTGCTAAATCTTATAAAATATTGTTAATTGATTTTAAGATGGTTTAGATTACATTTATTTCCATCAAAACTATTTAAATTGAAGTGGGGTCAAAATTAACCAATTTAATTAAAGATTAATGCTAAATTTGAATGAAAATCTTAAATTATTTAGTAATAACTTACCTTTAAGATATTTAAGTTCAATTGACCTTTGATTAATTATAATTTTTTCCTTTAACTATTTTGTATTTATAATTATTCGTGAAAATTACAGAATTAACCTCTTTTTCAATTAATTCCTTTCTCTTTAGTTCTAATTGAGTTGTATCCTTTAATTGTTAATTTGACAAATTTAACCTTACAACTTAATCAAATTAGGCTAGGTATAATGAATGATGGTGATGTCATCAATTAAGGGGAAGGAATAATGTAATAATGAATACTCTTAAAATGCTTGCATTGATAGGAGGATGATCTTAGGTCCTTGAATATTTGATTTCTTAGGAGTTAAGGCAATAGAAAGTTCCAAGGGTCTTTTTGACGGAAATTTAATAATATCAAAAAGTTTCAAAAGGTGAAAAACTTAAAATATAACTTATCTAGATATTGCCAAAAGGCAAGAGCTAGACCATCAACCCAAGAAGTCTACCACGTGACATATAGATGGGGATGGCCGATTTAATTTTATGGGTGAATGAAGGGTTGGACAAAAGGAGTGTTTTCTTGTCGGGTAATCAATCCCTAGAGTAAAAGAAATTGGGCAAATGGGGAAAGTCAACGGAATTAATATTATTATTTGAATTGATAACGTAAAAATAATCAGACATGGCCCTATATATGAGAATGCCATCATAATTGCCCTAATATGAACCATTAGAAGGACGATCCAGCTTATGAAATTCTTTGGGCTCATAAAGGAGGCCATTAGACCAAATAACTTGTATTTCTATCGTCTTTATGGATTCAATTACATATGTCCCTATGTGCTCTTACACGTAAGGAATCTTATGATCATCTAGATCTTAAATTAAAATAAAAAAGGATAGCTCTTGGGAGGCCCTGTTCCTGCGGTGATGGTATGGGATCCTTGCTCAAAATCAATATGGTTATTAATGATAATCCAAGTCAGCCATTCTCAGGTACTTTGACTTGCATGCTCGAAGGAGAGTGAACCGGTATAATCATTTGAGCAATTACTAGCGTTTGGTTGCTTGTGTCGACGGAAGTGGTCAATATAAGATCACAGAAAATCTGAAAAAATTAAGAATGTGGATTAACCGTGGATTAAACATGTTAAAATGTATTGGACGAGAAAACTCAAAGGCGGTCGAGGGTGGAGATATATTTGGGAAGGACTCGTGTCCATTATAAATGACAGGGATTGTCCGTCCGTCAAACACCAAAATAAATGATAAAAAAAATCTAAATTTATGGAGTCTTAAACACACATTTATCGTCATCTATTTCCTTAAGGTCAGTTTGGTTGATATAATGGAGAAGAAGTTATGGGTAAATGTTATGTTTGGCAGCATTTGTTCTGGCATTGATGGATTTTGAAATTAAGGGATGGATGTTGGAATAAATGAATTCTGTTTAAAAGATGGAATTCGTTATTTCGTTGGTTTATTTTATTTTTTTTATCTCTCTCTCTCTCTCAACTTCATTAGATAAATTTTATTTATTATTCTCACCAAACATGTCATATGGAATAAATACTTTTAGAAGTACATTAATGCCATATGACTCTACGACGTTGCCATTTGGCACACTCAAACATGACTTTCCTTTGGGAGGATATCCAAGGCAAGATGGGCTGATCACCATGCAACACCTTGCACGGCCAAGTCTAGTAGTGCCCTTTGTACCAATGTTTCTACCAATCAAGACCTTATAAGATAGGGCATGTCTTCTTGGCACGTAAGTATTTTTTATCGTCGTCACAAAGAGCTAATTACAGGTTGATATATATTAATTATACTCATATATGAAAATCATGAATATATAAACAACGTAGTGTTACTAACATGACATTGACATCCCAAGGATATACATTAATTTATCTTGCAAAATAATGATGCAGTCTATACACGAATAAAGGATTCCCTGAGCGGTCAACTTACAACGTTACATAAACATCAAAGTAACAAAAGCATGGCATTTTTTTTTCTCCTCGCGAGATATCACGTAGAAGAACATCTATGGCCAAGAATTAAAGCTAATAAAAATAATGCTGAACTTATCTATAGGCTAAATTTGCTTAATACTAGTGGTTGACAAGTTACCTGGGAACGTCATGGATGAGTTCAAGACCATCCTTGTCCTTTGTTTTGGTCAAAACGGTTAACCCTGTGTGATCAATGGCTCATATAGCCTAAAAGAAGAAAAAAATGGCCAAACGCCCAAGAAAATAAAACGACCAATAACAACTAACGCCAATATCTAAATAATTAAACCTCTTGATAAATTCCTCTCACGTTACTCCAATATTTTATGTAAGCTTTGAAGGGTCCGAAGTCTCTCATTATCACGTACGGTACATTTATTGTGTATAAAGTGTAAGTAAAATAATTGTATATCTTTTTTCCGATTCTGCAAACAATAGAAAGTGCTCACATACATAGAGCCATGAAAAATCAAAGAAAGTAAAGATACAAAAATAGAACATAGGTTGGAAAAAACAAAACAATAGCATAAATTGATTTGCAGCTATTAGAGCTTAGTGGAGAAAAATGTCGGAGATGTTGCTGAAATTAATAATCTAAATATATTTGACGTTTGCCTCTCCTCCAACTAAAGATGATGACCAACTTGAGTCATAATTGGAATTGACTCGGTAGCCACGCAATATAGGTGATTATGTGATTCATAGCAGCATAATGGAGGAAGATAGTGAGATTAGGTAGCTCATAGGAATAGATGGTATAACTTGATAATTGCACAACAAAGGAGATAGTGTGATCTCATGGTCTTAGAAGGAAGAGTTGGTGACCGTACATCAGAGGAGATATATGCTTTCATAGTCATGCATATTTACATGATGAAGCTACATAAAAGAGAGCGTGCTACTTTTTAAATGGAGTTACTTCATCATCCAAAATAGTAGAGATGGTGGCAAATGTTGAGATGGTGGCAAGTTGGTTTGGTGATGGTTAGTGGGACAAGGAGTAGTTGGAGATGAAGGAGGAGACTTTGATACCATGTAAGTTAAATAGGACATAATGCGAAAAACATTATGCCTTTTACGTTTATTTTATACATAGTAGAAGTACTTATATATATAAAGTAAGTAGATACAAACAAAGGAGAAAAACAAAAGTAGAAGATATGTTGGTGAAGAGAAAATAGGAACATAAGTTATTGTGTAGACATGGGTGCTTGATGGAGAGAGATATTAGGAATTTTGCTGAAAATAATCCAAATATGGTTAACATAAAGATTTCATAAAAGTTGGAGAACGATTGATGATAACATCATCATCGGTCATATCTAGCTTTAATTAGTCATAATTTATTGATAAATGCTCCTACATAACCACCGAAGAGCCGTAATTCACTGTATATTCATTTTGAGAAAAATGTATTAAAATAGGGGTAAATATACAGTTTTAACATAATATCCTAAATGCAGAACAATCAAGGGATTTTGCAGGGGTTAATTAAAGGTCAAATATTCATAAATGTCTAATAAGTGGGTTCATACAGACAGAAACAGATTTTCACGCATTTCAAGAATTAATGGACATTTGAAACCTTAAAAACAGACCTGCTTAATTAACTGAGGTTTTGGTCAGGATAAAATTCAGCTAAACCTTCTAAAAATCATAAAATAATATTCTCTAAGGTTTGGTACCTTTGATTTGACCATTGGAATCCATTTTGACCTAAAATAAAGTCTCAGACAGATAGTTGCCCTAATTTGAGTTTCTACGAAAATTACCCAGTAAAAGTTAGTAAAAATCAAAATCTAACTTCACCATTAGATTCCTTGAGACCTAATTAGATTTGTACCAAAATTTGGGCCAAATCAGAAGTCATCTTGACCTAGTTTGCATTTTGGTTCAGTCTGACTCTCTTCTCTCACACACATGCCCCTAACTTTCGAATTCTTTGCAAGGACCCCCCAACTTCTTCATCTTCTTCACAAAAAGGTCCCTAACGCCATTGGAACCTTCCGTCCATACATGGAAGGTTTCAATCAGAGTTTTCTCCCTGAATCTACGGTGAATCTCTCCCAAAAATGGAAGGACTCCTGAGGAGATCCCCTTCCATCTGAGCTTCTTCACAACCTGCCTAAATCGTCCAAGAGTTCATGCAAGATACCCCCTCTTGAAGGACTCCTAAACCTAAGCCTTTGATTTCCAAGCTTTCAAGCTTGGTTCTTGAGCTTGGAAAGCTACCCTGAGGTCTATAAATGAGCCCCTGAGGATAAACTGTCCTTCTTAGCTTGGTTTGGAGGTCGGATACCCCCTCTTCCCTTCTCCCCAACCTCTTTCTCTGCCAATTCTGGCGAGTCCTCCGACCACCTTCCTTGCCCACCCTCACAGACAATAGCGGGTGGATCCTTCTTTCCCACATTCGTCCGCGTCTCGCAATACCGGCAGATGCCATCTACCTTATTGTCCTTGCTACTCCATCATCGGAGATATCATCTTCTCCATCACCGGCCTGCCAAAACCGGTGCAGACCCTACCCCTTTCGACCATTAGATTAGGTTAGTTAGGTTCCCTAAGGTTATTAGGTTAATTCCCTCTATTCAAAACCCAAAAACAACCCCTCGACCTAACCACCATCCACCTTCGTCTTCACCTTCAGTTGCATCTCTAGCGAGGTCCTTCGCACGCTAAGCACCTCCAAACACCTCGTCGACAAGTCCACAAGCTCCACCGTACGCCTCTGCACAAAACCCCTCTCCTATTCCACCCTATCGCCCATCCAAACATGCCACCGACCAACCCACCTACACGCGACCATCTCCACCTTCGACCGACCACTCCACGCACTCCCTTACCACGAGGCCATTGCCATCACATTCCACGCCCTTCGACGATCCTCCTGAGCCTTTTAAGCGGGGCTTTTAGCCCGTATTTTGTATTTCAGGTTCCACATCGGAGCTTCTCCACCACGTCATCTTCTCCGGCTTGTTCTTCACCTCGCAGCCCTGTTCTTCACTAAGAACCCCTCCAAGCCATGCAGGTTGTAACGACCCGGTTCCCGAGTCCCTACGAGACACGAGAACCGGACCGACTCGACTAATCCCAAGACCTAGTCGTCCAACGAGGAAGTAACCAAAAGACAGTAAAATAAACCACATTCAGCATGAATATAACTAACAGTAAGAAAGTACAGTAGTAAGGAAAGAAACTACTACAGTAGGTACCACCACAACAGTAAAACAACATTTATCATATAACAAGAACTGTAGGTAAAGAAGGTACAGCGGAAACAAAAACTACTCACTAGAACAGAAACAAAAGGGGTACAAAAAGGCTGTGGTACTCTACTGGACCCTACTCGGCCCAGCGTCCTCTGCAGCCGCCGACCCTGGCTGCTCAACACCTGGTCCTGAAAAAGGTAACGAGTGTAACACGTCAGCAAAACGCTGAGTAGAGTGGCAAACTAACTAAAGGCAACAGTAGAGTGTACAGTAGCTGTTATGTTCTATTACTTCCTTTATTCACATCTTTCAATTTTTTTCTCACTATTTCATTTATTTCTCAGATGCTTTACTTGATCTCGAATGTCCTCGTGGGAACGATCTTGATTGCAGTCTTTTCCAAAAGTAGAAGTAGCACGTGGTGCTCTCCTGGCCGGGAGAGTCCCCCGTGGTGATCCTACCCTCAGTCAACCACCCCAAGGTCACTGACAGACGTAACGGTGACTACGGCACGTGCGATAAACGCACAGGTAGCTAGCTCGCACTGGCACGCGGTCAGTCGTTTCCGTTAACGGGTGCGCCCAAAGCACAGCACGGAACCAGGGCAGAGCCCTCTCAGTAACAGGGGTCCAACCCCTCCACAGTAACCAAACCGGGGCCTTGCCCCTCCACAGTCCGCGCACCCTCGCCTGACTACCCTGGTTTGCCCTAATGGGCCTAACAAGTCGGTGAAGGAGGCTAGCAGAACCCCGGGGCTCGTGGGGTAGCTAGTACTCTCCTAACACTAGTAGCTCTCCTCGGTACTGCGTACACGAGGGCCAACAAGTCGGTACAGAGCGGCCAATCCTAACCCTGGGTCCCTGGGGCGGCTGGCCCCACTCTGCACTAAACAGGTACAGGTACTTCCCTTGGTACTGCGTACCCAAGAGACAGTACAAACTACATCTCAGTTCCATTCCTTTTTCTTTCCAGGAGTTCCACTCCTAATTCCCCGTAGGGTTCCAGCTCTTTATCTCAGAACATCATATGTTTCACTTTCCAGATTCACGTTCTCAAAATCCATGATCTCAAACATGTTTCTTTATTCATAACAGGCAGCTGTTAATTAAATTTACAAGCAGCTTTATATATTCCTTTCCATTTTCCCAAGACTGCAGTAATATACATTCCACTAGTTTTTCCACCCTAGGATTCATGCCATATCCTAGGATCTATCATACAATCTAGTTTTCCGGCCCTAGGATTCATGCAACACCTAGGAGCTATCATTCCATATATTTCTCATTCCTAGGATTCATGCAATGCCCTAGGTTCTAGTTATGGTTCCATACTTTAACAGATTTTATTAATACTTAAAGCCACTCTACCAGGTACAACGGGAGTAATGGAGGCGTGTTTTCTGGAGCTGAAGGAGAGGTTGACCTCGGCTCCCGTGCTCACCATCCCTGACAGTAGTGGCGGGTTCGTTGTGTACACGGACGCTTCCTTGCAGGGGTTAGGAGGTGTGCTCATGCAGAGGGGTCACGTGGTCGCTTACGCTTCGCGGCAACTGAAGCCCCATGAGCATACCTACCCTACCCACGATCTAGAGTTGGCTGCTGTTGTCTTCGCGCTGAAGACATGGAGGCACTACTTGTACGGTGAGACCTTCGAGATTTTTACAGATCACAGGAGCCTCAGATATCTTTTTGACCAGAAGGAGCTCAACATGAGACAGAGACGTTGGTTGGAGCTCCTGAAGGACTACGACTGCAGCATCTCCTACCACCCGGGAACGGCCAATGTGGTGGCTGACGCCTTGAGCCGTAAGGCGCCCACACGCTTGGCCAGTCTACAGTTACAGAGTTGGAGCCTTTTGGAGGTGGTGGGCAGTTGGCGACCTCTAGAGTTACGAGGGTACTGTGGGGCAGTGACGGTGACACGGCAGACCAGGCCAGAGTTGATAGACCGCATCATCACGGGACAGATGGCCGATCCGTACTTGCAGTCTTTGCGCGAGAGAGTACTATCAGGGGACCCAGGGGACTTCTCTTTCACAGACCAGGTGTTACGCTTGAGGGGACGGTTGTGCGTCCCCAGAGATGAGGAGCTGTTGAGAGAGCTCCTTACTGAGGCACACGGTTCCAGATTCACCATACATCCCGGAAACACGAAAATGTACCATGACTTGAGACGCGAGTTCTGGTGGAGAGGGATGAAGCGGGATGTGGGTGAGTTCGTGCAGCAGTGCTTAGTGTGCCAGCAGGTGAAAGTCGAGCATCAGAGGCCTGCAGGGCCGCTTCAGCCGCTTCCAGTGCCAGAGTGGAAGTGGGAGAGCATCACCATGGACTTGGTGGTGGGCTTACCTGTTACCCAGCGAGGACACGATGCAGTCTGGGTAATAGTGGATAGATTGACGAAGACGGCACGATTCTTGCCGATCCGAGTCACTTTGGGACCAGCACAGTTGGCAGAGAGGTATATCCGTGATGTGGTACGACTACACGGAGTTCCGCGGGAGATCGTATCCGACCGGGATACCCGCTTTACGTCCCAGTTTTGGGCTGAGTTTCAGCAGGCTTTGGGGACGAGGTTGAGGTTTAGCACGGCTTACCACCCCCAGACGGACGGACAGTCGGAACGCACGATACAGACACTTGAGGACCTTTTGCGTGCCTGTGTACTAGACTGGAGGGGCTCTTGGGAGGAGCACCTGCCCCTGGCGGAGTTTGCATACAACAACAGTTATCACTCGAGCATCGGCATGGCTCCCTACGAGGCTCTGTACGGACGGAAATGCACGGCACCCTTGAGTTGGGTTGAGGTGGGGACCAAGTGGGAGGTTGGCCCCAGGTTGATCCGGTAGAGTCAGGAGGTAGTCGAGCAGATCCACAGACGACTCCGCACTGTCAGGAGCAGACAGAAGAGCTACGCAGATCGCAGACGCAGAGAGGTGCAGTTCGAGGTTGGGGACCACGTCTTCCTTCGTGTTTCGCCCATGAAGGGCTTACAGCGGTTTGGGGTGAGAGGGAAGCTCGCGTCGAGGTTCGTGGGGCCCTTTGAGGTCCTGGAGCGGGTTGGACCCGTTGCTTACAGACTTGCCCTTCCCCCGCAGCTTTCTGGTGTGCACGACGTGTTCCACGTGTCCAACCTCAGGAAGTACGTAGCCGATCCCAGCCACATACTGAGTCACGAGAGCGTCGAGGTGAGCGACGACCTGACCTACCCCGAGCGGCCAGTGCAGATCCTAGACCGAGCCGTCCGCAGGTTGAGACGAAAGCAAGTACCCCTGGTAAAGGTTTTGTGGAGGAGCCAGCGGTACGAGGAGGCTACCTGGGAGCCTGAGGCGGCAATGCGGGAGCGGTACCCGGAGCTTCTCGCGGGTACGTCTTTTCGGACCGGCTTCGGTCCTCTTTGAGTTTGTTATGGTTATTTGGACATCTTTTTCCCGCACCCTAGTCGGCGCAAGTTTCGGGGACGAAACTTCCTTTGAGTTTGTTATATTGTAACGAACGCGTGCCCCAGACGCCTTTTAAGACGTCTGGGAGGTGACCCAGACGTCAGACCAGACGTCTTGGATCACATCCAGACGTCTGACCAGACGTCCGGGATCGTTTACAGACGTCTGGAAAACAGTTATGTTCGCACGGGAGATTCGTCTGCGCGCATGTGCGCGCAGACCTGCGATTCCTCTCTCTCTCTCTCTCTGCGGCTGCAGGCGCGCTGCGACCACCTTCTCTCTCCTCCTCGCGCGGCCTTAAAAGGGCGCGCCTCCCCTCCCGTCTCCACCGTCTCCTCCTTCTTCTCCTTCCTGAGCGCGAGGGCGGCAGCGGCAGCCGCAGTGAGCGCGGAGGAGGTGCGGCGTGCGAGGGCGGGGCTCTGCCGTGAGGGCGAGCTCGCCGGAGCGGCTTGGCCGGCCGGCGGAGGGCGCAGGGGGCGCGGAGCGACGCGGAGTGGGACCTGCTGCGGGCTGAGCAGCAGTCGCGCGAGGTGCGACGCGGGCGGCGTCGCGAGCGGAGGCCGAGCAGGGTTCTGATTCTGGAAAGATTTCCAGAATCAGACATCTGGGTTGATAGCCAGACGGCAAGGTCGACGTCTGTAAGATCATACAGATGTCTGAAAGGTAAGTTTCCGCTTTCTTCTTCCTTCTTCTCGACTGACCGTACTGAGGGAGGGGGGGTTGGCCGTGCGCAGGTTCGCTGATTCGCCATCCTTTGCGAATCAGACGTCTGGAAGTTGTACCGGACGGTGGGAGTGATCTACAGACGTCCGTGTGGACCATCGGACGTCTGGGGTATAGGACAGACGTCCCCGCAGACTTCTGGACGTCCGGGGAACCAAGCTGAACAGGTAATTTTCTGATCCACCGTTTAAGACGTCTGGAAGGAGTTTCAGACGTCTGATTTTGCACAGTATCGTCTTTCTCGACCCGTTTAGGGCCCGTTTGGGCTCCGTTTTCCGCGATTCGAGTTGCGTTCGTTTCAGAATTAATTTCTCTACCCGTCTACAGTAGCTATACACTGTTCTGAGACACTCCTTGTGTTTGATCCTTGTGATAGGACCTCGTTCGGTTGCAGTCTTGAGAGTCGCGGAGGCACGCGGGATTCCCGATCACGCCCCCATTACTCCAGTTGTACCTGGTAGAGTGGCTTTAAGTATTAATAAAATCTGTTAAAGTATGGAACCATAACTAGAACCTAGGGCATTGCATGAATCCTAGGAATGAGAAATATATGGAATGATAGCTCCTAGGTGTTGCATGAATCCTAGGGCCGGAAAACTAGATTGTATGATAGATCCTAGGATATGGCATGGATCCTAGGGTGGAAAAACTAGTGGAATGTATATTACTGCAGTCTTGGGAAAATGGAAAGGAATATATAAAGCTGCTTGTAAATTTAATTAACAGCTGCCTGTTATGAATAAAGAAACATGTTTGAGATCATGGATTTTGAGAACGTGAATCTGGAAAGTGAAACATATGATGTTCTGAGATAAAGAGCTGGAACCCTACGGGGAATTAGGAGTGGAACTCCTGGAAAGAAAAAGGAATGGAACTGAGATGTAGTTTGTACTGTCTCTTGGGTACGCAGTACCAAGGGAAGTACCTGTACCTATTTAGTGCAGAGTGGGGCCAGCCGCCCCAGGGACCCGGGGTTAGGATTGGCCGCTCTGTACCGACTTGTTGGCCCTCGTGTACGTAGTACCGAGGAGAGCTACTAGTGTTAGGAGAGTACTAGCTACCCCACGGGCCCCGGGGTTCTGCTAGCCTCCTTCACCGACTTGTTAGGCCCATTAGGGCAAACCAGGGTAGTCAGGCGAGGGTGCGCGGACTGTGGAGGGGCAAGGCCCCGGTTTGGTTACTGTGGAGGGGTTGGACCCCTGTTACTGAGAGGGCTCTGCCCTAGTTCCGTGCTGTGCTTTGGGTGCACCCGTTAACGGAAACGACTGACCGCGTGCCAGTGCGGGCTAGCTACCTGTGCGTTTATCGCGCGTGCCGTAGTCACCGTTACGTCTGTCAGTGACCTTGGGGTGGTTGACTGAGGGTAGGATCACCACGGGGGACTCTCCCGGCCAGGAGAGCACCACGTGCTACTTCTACTTTTGGAAAAGACTGCAATCAAGATCGTTCCCACGAGGACATTCGAGATCAAGTAAAGGATCTGAGAAATAAATGAAATAGTGAGAAAAAAATTGAAAGATGTGAATAAAGGAAGTAATAGAACATAACAACTACTGTACACTCTACTGTTGCCTTTAGTTAGTTTGCCACTCTACTCAGCGTTTTGCTGACGTGTTACACTCGTTACCTTTTTCAGGACCAGGTGTTGAGCAGCCAGGGTCGGCGGCTGCAGAGGACGCTGGGCCGAGTAGGGTCCAGTAGAGTACCACAGCCTTTTTGTACCCCTTTTGTTTCTGTTCTAGTGAGTAGTTTTTGTTTCCGCTGTACCTTCTTTACCTGCAGTTCTTGTTATATGATAAATGCTGTTTTACTGTTGTGGTGGTACCTACTGTAGTAGTTTCTTTCCTTACTGCTGTACTTTCTTACTGTTAGTTATATTCATGCTGAATGTGGTTTATGTTACTGTCTTTTGGTTACTTCCTCGTTGGACGACTAGGTCTTGGGATTAGTCGAGTCGGTCCGGTTCTCGTGTCTCGTAGGGACTCGGGAACCGGGTCGTTACACGGGTGCATCCCAGGTTCACACCCAGGTCCTCAATTGAGGACTTCAGCGCCAGCAACTACGCCAATTAACTTGACTTCCAGCTGCTACTATTCACGCGAAGAAGAGACGTGGGTTTAGTCCCACATCGTAGAGGGAGAAGGCAGTGGATGTGCATAAATGTTTTTTGTGTTTCCCTCTTACTTCCTCAAGACACAGGGGTGAGGTCCCTTCACCCGACACACCCGACCCGCCTAAGTTATACACTCCTCGGCTACGACCCCACGCACGTAGCCCTGGACTCGGTTACTGTGCATACCCAAATACTCGATTAGCCCAGATATCTGAGAGAGAGGAGGAAGGAAAGAGAGAGAGCGGGGGAGGGGAGGGTTTTGCTCCTCTGTGCATTGTGCGACACTTAGTTGCTGGGAAGAAAGGAAGAGAAGGTTTCTGAAGGAGAAAAGAAGAAGAGGAAAGGAAGAAGGCACTGGCTGCGAAAGAAGAAGGAGAAGACCTGAAGAAGAGAGAAAGAAGAGAAGGTGATGAAGAAGAAAGCTCTTTACAGAGCACTGTAGCAACGGCATTTAAGTCGTTTGAGTACCAAAGTCGATGTTTGATAACCCTTTGAGTAGCACTTCATTTATTTGATTCATTGAGTAATTAGTATGTATATGCTTAAGACTAATAATTGGTAATTCAAATCACCATTATTTTATCTTAGATATCTTTTTGATTTTTTAAACTCTTGAAATACTCATGTTCTTGTTGAATATCAGATTTGAGTAGTAATTATTTATTGAAATATCTTTATTGTGCTTCAATTATGGTGCTCATTTATATATTCATTTCGATTAGCGTGTGAATTACAATACTTGTTCCCTGTGTTCGACCTCGAACTTCATTTTAAGATTTTGAGTAATAAGTTTATTTGTTTGAGCGCATTTGTCCTATACTACGATGCATTTCTTAAACAACGACGAATTCGCTACAACAACGATAAACATGATAATAGAAGCATTTTTCTATTAGGATACTCCTTGAAATCTTCGATACCCTTCGCAGTCCAACTCAATTTATCAGCAAATTAAACAAGTGCCATCAATATCATGGTAAAGACTATTTCTTCATTTGATTGCTCTGTCAACTCCTACCTAAAATTGGTTAATCACATTTCCTCGTACTGAGAACCCTCTTTTTCTCTCCTCAATCTTTTTTATTTCAGAAATAAGTACTTCTCATCAGAATAACAAACCCTACCATAGCCTCCTCTTTTTATGCTTTTAAAGCCAAGAATTGAACCTATAGAACTTCCATCCAAGAATCCTCTAATTAAGAAATGATTAGGCTATAACTTTTGCAATTGTGCTAATGGCTCATTAATGAAAAGCACCAATAAATAATTTGTCATTGGTCTAGATTCATTTATCTGGCTTATTGGATTCCTCGAGCAATTTGTCTAGATCCTTTTCCCTTGGTATTGGTATTTACTTGATTTTCCTTCTACTACTTTTTGAAGCATTGAGCCTATGAGAAATCTCCTTTTGAGTTTGAGCCTTTTGATGCCTAATCTCCTACCCTCATAGAGGATCAATTTCCTTGTTTAGAGGGGTCCCTCTTTAGTATTATAGGTAGGCCATCCTTTCTTGCCATAATAATTTCTCTCATAATTCTTTCTAATAATAATGAAAAAGAACTTTGCATTTGGTTACCTCCAGCATTTCTTTCCCTTTATCTAAAATCCTCTTGACTTGCCTTTTATGTTGGCCATTTAAAATCTCTCTAGCATGCACTTTGGCAACCTAACAACCATCAATTTAGTAATAGTTAGTCTTGTCAAGTTGAATAGCACCAAATTGCTAGCATCCACTATTTTGGCTTCCAACTGTAACTAACTTCTTTTCTATGCATAGTGACAATCTTCTGGTTCAACCCATCTGATTTTTAGTCCTCTCCCCATTGATATTCTTTGAAAGCATAGACCCAATATAATAATGGGTGCATAAAGAAGGCATGCTCTCATAAATATTCCTGTAATAAATTGTTGATAACCATTCAAGAATAGTTGCTTACTACAATTGTGGCTTCATTAAATTCAATTGGTGAATGTTGTGACACTTTGTTCAATAGTCATGATCCTCTTGATTCTCGCAACTATTGACATCAAAGCTCAATAATTGAGTGGGTACATATTTAGGTTAGACAACCCTACCCACGTAGGCCAGGCATATTGCTGAGTTCAAATCAAATATAAGATAAGGACACCACCTCATAATGTCAACCTATTATCTTCATACTTCATCTCTCCATAGTTGTAAGCTTTAATAAAGTCCATATCCTTCTTAATCGTGATCAAAATGTGCCTACAATATATGAAGAGCTTTCATATGAATGTCATCTTCAAAGCCTCTTACTTTATGAGCTCAGTAACATGAATATTTCCCATACATTTAGGATCTCCAATGCATGCAGATTCAAGTAGATAAACTCCTTTATGAATATCCTTCATTTTTGTTGTAAAAGAAGCCTTCCTCTTAGGAACCTCCAAATAGCCACAAGTCATATCTACCTTATGCTCATTCCTATCCATATAAAGGTCACCCCTTTCTAAAAATAACAAAGATTAAAAGATGGAAAATTTGTCTTGTTTCTAAAAAGGGCCTCAACCATTCTCTAGTCAATATATGTTAGACCAAATTAAAATAAGAAAGGTCAGAATTTAACTAGATTTCTACTAATTTCTTTGCTTTATTTTCAAAGTCACTGTAGAATCCCTTTGGGATTAGAATTCTATGGTTTTGCCTAATTTAGGGGATTATATTGGGACAATAAGGAACATGTTGAGATATTGGAAAAAATGTTAAGACAATATCAAAACATTAGAAGAATGTAATTGTGATGTTTACAAAATAATATAAATGTTTTATAAAATGAAGAAAATGTTCAAAAGAATGCTTGCATAACTTCGAGGATAGATATGCAATTACCATAGGCTCTATGGAACATCCCATTGTTGATTCTTGATAAATATGTCATATTTATATGTTTTTTATTAGTTAAAAGTTTTTCACAAGTTGTATGGACTTCATTACAAATATTTTTGTACCTCAAGAATTACGAAGAAATGTGTGATGATCAAGTATCACAAGTGTAAAGATTAAAGAATTTACAAGATATAGAAATATAAATGGAGCATTACATGGCATAAAGATTAAGTTTAGTTTTGTAATTATTATTTTAATTTTATAGTTTGATATTGAAGCCATCAAGATGATTTACAATTAAGCACTAATTAGGCTAATTAAGTCATTCAGCCTCAAACTAAACCACCTAGACTTGAGCCAAGCCCACTTTAACAATACCAAAGTTTTATTGGGTTTGGAAACACTTAAAGATCCATTTACCCATTTAAAAATCTATCCATGCTTTGAATTCAATTGAAAAAGCCCTTATATGTGAAATAGGTAAGTCCAACTGATTAAAGGATTTTTAATTAGTTGAGCAGGCAATTTATTGGTCATTGGAGAAGATATTTGTTGTCTTGAATTTGATTTATATTGATACTCTTTTATGGCTATTCACCTATAAATAATGGAAGAGTACTAGAGGTTTCACAATACACAACACAAGAAATAGAAAAGCTTTGTAGCAAAGCTTTAGTTGTCTTGATAGTGCTCACTAGCTCTATAGTTTTAGTTCTCTAATTTTAATTATAAGGAGAGCATTTTAGTGTTTTTAGAAGAGATCGAAAGATTTTGTCAATTTGAAGAGTAATGATTTTAGAGGAATCTTTGAAAAAGTTATTTTGAGATTTTTTTGAAAAATGATTTTGAGATTTTAGAAGGTGATTCCACAAGTGGTGATTATTTAGGGTTATTGAAGGTTGCTAAAGTTGTGATTAAGGCTACTTGATGGTAACATTATCATCCTCTTTATCTAGCTCAAATTGATTAATTTCCAAGGCAAATTTCACATAATTGAGATATAAAAAGGTACAATTCAATCTAGGTTGGAAGAAGAGGAACTAATATAAGATGTGCTAATTCCACTTTTTTAACTAACAAATACAACTACAGAACAACCCAAGGGTAATCTTATGCCTAATTGAAGGTCAAATGAGCTTAAATTTTGGTGGCATCGCTATCATCCTCTATAACTAACTTAAATTGGATAAGTTTTAAAGTTAAATTCACCTAATTAACACATAAAAAGGGTATAACTCAATAAGGGTTGAAGAGAGGAATTAATAGAAAAATGGGTTAATTCTATAATTTACTCGAACAATTATAAATGTAGAATAGCTGGAGGGAAAATTTATCATTAATTAAAGGTCATTTGATCTTAAATGTCCTAAAACTAGGTAGATACTGAGTAATTTAGGATTTTCATTCAAATTAAGTGATAATCCTTAATTAAATTGGCTAATTTCAATCCTGTTTCAATTAAAACAGTTTCGATGGAAATAAATGTAATATAAATCTTCTAAATATCAATTAAAAATATTTTATAAGTTTTGACACAATCGATTTGACAATTAGAACTCGTTTCGACCTAAAATAGAATTGTAGGCTGGTATTTGGTATATTTTCGATCAAATTTTAAATTGACCATACAAACATCATCAAAACCTAAAATTGAAGACACCATTGAATTATTTATGTCCAAATTAGGTTATCATAAAAATTTGGGTTCATTTGAACTTCATCTTGGCCAAGTTTGTAATTTGGCCCTTAATTCTCAATTTCATTGCAAATGCCCCCTTAACTTTTGATTTTATTGCAAACATGTCCCCGCCAACACCGCCTCCACCTTCCACCTTCGTATCCTCTGGCCACAAACTTCAGCGAGTCGTTGCGTGCAACGATCGAGCCTTTCCTCATGTGCCGAGGAGCTATTAAGCTCCGCTGAGGTCTTGCGAATCTGGTCGTCTAGAAAACGTGCCCCTCCTCCCTCTCTTTGTTCTTCCCTAGGATGCCAACATTAATGGAGCATGGAGCTTCTTAGCCCCTTCATCCCGCCACCCTATTGCTGAAATGGATAGGGGGTTCCTCTTCCTCTCGTCTTCACCGTTCTCCCCATCAAAGGAATCAGTTGCTCTTCCCGCGGCAGCGCTCCAATTACTTCGTTGCCCCCTTCTTCCTCATGGCCGGCCACACCCTTTGTCTCCTTCGTCCACTTCCAAGCTCTCCTCCTTCTTTCTCTCTTCCTTTAGAATAGTTTAGTCACCTTAGAAGTGAAAGTTCCTTACTAGGAGGGGGTGACGTAATAATTGCGGAAATAAAATATATAAAGCAATCTCACAAAATAAGCAATCACAAAATGTGCACAAGTAATTTTTAGGTGGAAACCCAAACCGGGTAAAAACCACCACCTAACCCTCTCGAGTTAGGATTTTCCGATCAACCTAGTTGATCAAATCCACTAAACGAATCACTTTAAAACGAGGGTGATTCAACCTCAGTACAACCACGCTACAAGTACGAGGGTAGCGTTCCTCAACCCCTTCTCTCCACGAGAAGGATTTTGTCCCATGAAGGAGACGGGAATTCGCAAAGCGAATACCCAACCAAAATAACAAAGATAAAATAAAACAACAGGTCCTATAGAGCCAACAAAGTAATTAAGAACCTAGCTTCTATAGGAATAAGGAAACTCCCCTTTGCAAGGAGTGCGTCGAGGATGACGCGGGTGCGTGAGCCACGCAACGGCGCAATGTCGCTCTCGTGAACAACGGCGGGAGAGCGGGTGCGCGAAGACTTGATGCTCTCAAGAGAATGAAACTAGAGCTTGGAGAGCAAGGGCCTCAATTGGACACAAGAGAGTGGAAGTATGTTGCTTAAGTGTGTCTTGTGTTTTTCTAAGTGTATATCTTGTGTGTCTAAGTGTATCCAAGTGTATTTTTGTGTTGCAAAGGCTCCCCTCTATTTATAGAGGCCTTAGGAAGGCTTTGGAAGGCTTAAGAAAGGTTCTATAGCCGTTGGGTGCAAAGCCCAAGAGAATCAGGCCGAAATCAGGACAATGATTACATTTGACAGGGTTATCAGACGTCTAACTCTGGCATCAGACGTCTGGAAGGCCACTTTAAGACGTCTGATTCCAAGGTCAGACGTCTGATTCTATGCGGGTTTCTCCCTGACTTGAATCAGATCTAAACAGGGTTTTTGCGCAAGTCCATCAGACGACATACAGGACGTCTGGTACTATGTCTGGACGTCTGGAAACCTACTTTTACTGTGGGAATTGATTTCCAAACGTTGTAACGGCTAGAAAATCTCTGAGAAGAGATTTTGGGTCAGCCGAGGCAAAACGGTCATTTATCAGACGTCTGGACGGTCCTATGGACGTCTGATAAGTCTCTAACGGTCATACCTACAGTGTTTGCGAAGCCAGCCAACGGTCCACTAATTGGACGTCTGACAAATTCATCAGACGTCTCCTAAGACGTCTGGTCTAAGGTCTGGACGTCTGATTTCATCAGACAGAACTAACTATGTCCAGCCTAACAGTTATCAGACGTCTGAAACAACAGTCAGACGTCTTAGAAGACATTATCAGACGTCTGATTTGGGAATTAGACGTCTGAAAAGTCTGTTTGAACCCTATATTGGTTTTCTAAGTATTCTACAGAAAACCTAAGTATCCTAGGGTTGTGCCGGTGTTCCTAGGACTACTGTTAGGGTTCTTTGAGGCTCTTTAACATGAAATATCTAAGGAAATAAAGAGCAACAAAAGAAACGAAAAAATACAACAAGTACAAAAGAAGGAAATCTATCCTATTCTTCATTTCCTTCCATCTTCAATCTTTCGCTCCACGCGAACCTCCTCTGTTTTCCGTCAAGCTCCTCCAATCCGTCCTGGATGCGAGCTCGAACTCCGTCTAAACACGTCTACATTTGCAATTGACCTGAAATCTAGGACTCAAATTGCAAATGTTAAATAACACGTGTTTTGTTATCATCAAAACAAATGATCATGGTGTGCTAGCACCAACAAGAAGTAGGTTTAAGCCATCACAACTCCCTCCACACCACTTTCTTCCATGTCCACGGTGAGACTCTGGTCGAACACTGGCGAGGCCGGAGCTCTACGTTAGACCTCCTTGCACACCCTCGACCACTCCACGACCTCCTCCATGCCACGACGAGTAAAAAGCCCTAACTTTATTGGGCATTTCGCTGCCTCGAGGACCCCACTTGACATGCGTTGCACCTCCTCTGCACTCCTCGCAACCAATAGCCACCATGACCACCTTCCCCAGGGCACGGTGAAGATCCTCGTCCCTTCGGTGTGGAGTTTCAACACCTTTTGTGCCAAACCACCATTGTCGGCTACACCCATCTTCCTCGATGACGTTGGCCACACTCTGGCCATTCGAGAGCCTCCAAGCTTCATGGGAAGCTTCCCCACAGCATGAGGAACATTTTTCCCCCTCCACGGGGTTGTTTCGAGCATGGATGAACTCTGTTCCACTTGCTGGATTCTCATCACCATCCTTAACTTCGGTGGCATCATCCGCTACAATAGCCATCGCCAACCGCCGTTGCGCCATTGCCAATGCCTTGCTGACCCTCCTCCACCGAACGTTGGTGAGTTTCCAGCTCTAGCGCTCAACGCCAGTGGGCTTCCGGCGAGCCTTGCCGGCTGAAGGAGAAAGAGAGTAGGGACCTACCTAAAAGAAAAGAAAATTTTCAAGGACCTGATTGCAAGAATATAGGGACCTAAGTGTAATAAAATAAAATCACCAAGGATTGAATTAAATATGCATTTAAATAATTGCTTATTCTTCTTGATTATTGATGGTTGGGGATTATTTATGAGATTTCTATGCCTAATCATTAATGCTTTGATATATTAGTACTTGATTGCAACGTTTCTTGACTATTTTAATTAAGCACTAATTAAAATAGAGATTTCTCAATTACACATTGAATTGTGTAATTAATTGTCTTGAACTAGATTTGAAACTAAAATATTATTGATTACATTTAGTTCTTGGACTTAAAATTCAAAATAATGGTTGTTGCGCATTA
Source organism: Thalassia testudinum (assembly GCA_037157565.1). Taxonomy (NCBI): domain Eukaryota; kingdom Viridiplantae; phylum Streptophyta; class Magnoliopsida; order Alismatales; family Hydrocharitaceae; genus Thalassia; species Thalassia testudinum. Next base: position 59,328,624 of record JAZHRO010000013.1, on the reverse strand, counting down.
GCTTGCTCCCAGAGATGACCTTAGATTTTTTTATTAATTCTAGTATTATAAAAATTTAAATGTGATTGAAGCGCATCAACAAAGTTCAAACAAGTGGGCTTCCATGGATTGATTTAGGGTTTTCCTGAAAATTGAAAGTTAATTCATATTTAAAAACCATAATTTTAGCCTTACTTTAATTAAAAGGGTTCTTATTTAACGCGTGAGAGAGAGGATTTTAAGAGATACAATTGTCGTAGCAAGGCCTCAATCGATCGAAAACAAATAAAATTTATAACTTGGAATCTTAAAGGAGTCTAAGGTCGAACACAGGGAGCAAATATGAAATTCATAACATTAATCGCATTCATAATTAATGAGCACAATCAATTGAGCATGCAAATAGATATTCAATGAATAATGACCTGTCACATTAGCTATTCAATGAAATCCAATGTATCTAGAGACAAAAAGAATAAAGAGAAGTTAAAAAGTGTTGATTTAGATCACCAATTAGATCATCTAATTAAGCATGCATCTCATGTTCAATATTAACTATAGTACTTAAATTATTCAATAGTAACATTCAAATAATGCTCAATCAGATGACTTGTTTCTTACTTCAGGCGACTTAACAGCACAAGTCTTCTCAAAGCCTTTCTCTTGTTCTTCTTCTTTCCTTCCTTCTTCAAAGGCACGTCCCTTCTCTTCTTCAGAGCCTCTTCTTCTCCCTTTCTTCTTCTTCTTCCTTCATAGTACAGGGGACTAAGTCCTTTAGCGACTAAGTGTTGCACAGAGCATAAGAGAGCAAAACCCTGCCCCGCTCTCTCACAAGTCCTCTTCTTCTCTCTCGCAGACCCAACATAGTCGGATCCAGATACTCGGGTAAACTGGTCTCGAATAGTGTCCAGGGTCACCGGCATGGGTGGTGACTGGGGAGTGAGGATAGGTTGGGTAATCGGGTGAGATGGGTAGTGAGGGACCCGACCCCTTGTGTTACTGAGCGGTAAGGCAGAAACACAAGAACACTTTATGCGTTGTTGCCGCTTTGGAATCCCACGATGTGGGATTAAGGCACCCAGCTTCTTCGGGCAAAGCTGCAGTGGAGGTCTCGTTCAATTGGCGCAAGCCAGTAGCCAGAGCCTCCGATTGAGGACCTGGGCGTGGACTTGGAGGATTTGCGCATGTTCTGGGAGTGGATTTGATGAAGAACGTGGCTGGAGCTTGAAGAACAAGGCCGAAGATGATGGTAGTGGCGGCGACGGATGACAGGTACCTGAAATCATGGGAACGGCCTCACGACCACATTAGAATACCTTAGGAGCTTCGTTGTAAGGCATGGAAGGTGGTCGTGGTGTTTGCGTGAAGTTTGGTGTCGTGTGGAAGTCTGTCGAGGTCAGCAATGAAGTGCGTAGGTGAGTGTGTTCCGGGGTGTGATTGAGGTGGTAATCCCCTCAATTTTTTAAGGGCTTTGGTGCGGGTGGATGAGGTGATGCTTGTGGAGGTGATGGCGAGTCAAATGGTGGTCATGGTGGTGTGGAGGACTCACTGGAGGTGCGGCCAGACGTGGAGACGACGGAGGCCGAATGGTGGCGTTGTGGGAGAGGGGAACCTAACTGATGAGAACCTCATCATGAACCATAACTAGCACAATTTAGTCTAAATAAGTGTGAAGAAGCTCCTACAAAATCTAAAGGGAAGCTTAACTCAGAGAATTCTGAGTTAAAGAATAAGATAAATCATAAGGGGTAAAATTATAATTTTACCAATGTAGTGCGCAAACAGGGTAATTAAGGGTCTAAACACAGGTCAAATGAGCTTAATAAGGAGGGAAGTGGGATGATCTGATCTAAAAAGGGTTATAACAACTTCTAGGAATTAAATGACATTCTATAACCCTAAAATAAACTCACTTTAATTCACGAGGTTTGAGGTAGGATAAAAATCAACTAAACCCTCTAAAATTCATGAAAAAATATTCCTTAGGATTTAGGACCTTCAATTTGGCCTTTGCAACCTATTTTGACCTAAAATGAGAATCATGCCTAATTTATGACTTAATTTGGGTTTTTGCGCAAATTGATCGGTCAAACATGGTCCAACCTAAAATAAAATTTCACCATTAAAATCCTTAGGTTCAAATTAGGCTGGTATGAAAATTTGGGCTTAAGAAATGACCATCTTGACTAACTTTACAAATTTGTCCTCTTGAATTACTTTTTGACCCTTATCTTTTGAAACCCTTGCAAATGACCCCCTATCTTTCTCGTCGTTCTTTGCGGAACAGTCCTTCCTGCCATTTCTGAGCAGCACCATACCTCCGGCGACCTTGCGCGGAGGATGGCACCGTGCAAGGCATGGCGCCCATTCTCAAGAACGAATGGGAGGTTCCCTGCGTCGTCCTCTGTCGCAGGGACCCTCCCATGACCCCTGCAACCGGCCATGCCTCTCGTGCGAACGCACGAAAGGCATGGGTGTCCATTTCTGGCCATCTCCGACGAGCATGGCACGTCTCTCCCTCTGTCCCCTCTCCTCACCAGTGCCTTTATAAGGAGCGGCAGGGTCTGCCGTCTCCTTCAAGCTGCTTCTGGCGGAGAAAAACCCTCGATTTCGTCTCTCCCCTCTCCGGTCAGAGTGCCCTAGCTTCCGGCGATCTTCCCTCCTCCTCGTCGCTCTGCTGCCATACCTGCAGCAGAGCCTACTCTGCTTCGTCTTCCCACTCCAGGCCGCACCAGCTGGCGTCTCCGAATCTCCTCCTCGTCGCGATAACCCCCTCCTGGGCGCCTTTGTCCCCAGCTCCGGCAGGCACGAGCCGGACGTCTTCCTCTCCCTCTTCGTCGACTAAGTAGGTAGGAACCTTCCCCTTACCCTCCTCTCACTCTTCCCTCATTCAATTAGCATTTCAGACCCCTCGACTGCCACTACCACCCCCATCTGCTTCACCTCCGGCCGCCATCTCCGGCGAGGTCGCTCCACCTCCACAGGCCATTTCACCCCTCGAAGACAAGCCTAGAAGCTCCCCCTCACTCCACTCAAGCATTTCCCCCACTCCATTCACCGCCCTTCCCCTCCCGACCACTGAACACACCCACTTTCGCACACACAGTCTGCCCTAGGCACACGGCCACAGGTGCTCTTGCACCTCGCCGACCCTCGCACCGCCTTCGCTACACTCTGGGGAAGCGCCCTGTGTTGTCTGACGTGGCCGGGAGGTCATTTTCGTGAATTCAGGGTTCAACCTCCTCGCTGCCATTGACGAGCTGCTGAAGCTTCTTCGCAGGCAGCTCTAGGACTCCTCCAGCCCAGGCGTGAACTCCAGGCAATGTGGGGCACTTCCGCAGAAATGCCCAGGTTCATAATTGGGGTCGCAAGTCTTCGCTGCTGCCCCAATTGCGTGAAGCCTTCTCCACGGGCGCCTGAGACAGGAGGTGGGACTTTAGTCCCACCTCGTAAGTGTGTGGCCTCGCACCCACACTTAAATTGATTTTGTGATATTAGCTATTCGCCTTCGATACATAGGGGTCAGGTCCCTCACCCACGCACGCAGCGCTCCATGCGCTCACACCCACCCTTGCTCGCGCTCACGCCCCGCGGGCCTGGGTCGAACCCGATTACCCGACCAAGCACTCCTCGCCCACCACCGCACGTCGGTGGGCCTGGTCTTGGGCACGCAACCCGACCCGATTACCCAGCTCTGGGATAGCTTTCCAAAGAGAGATTCAGAGAGAGAGAGAGACGCGGGGAAGGGGTAGGTTTTGCACTAATAATTGTGTGTGCGCGCAGGGAAGAAGGAAAAAGAAGGAAGAAGCTGGTGAAGGAAGAAGAAGAGAAGAGGAGCGGCTGAAGACTTAGCCGCACTGAGCAGCTGCTGAAGAAGAAAGGAGAGGAGCTGAAGGAAAAGAAGAGCCACGCTGTAGCAAACGCATAATTAAGCCGTCTGAGCACCGAGTCAGACGACGGAAGGTCAGTGGCTAGAGCAGAAGAAAGCAAAGAAAAAGAAGATAGGAAGAAGAAAAGCAGAAAGAAGAAAACCAGAAATGAAGAAAGGAGGAAGACTTAGCAGCTGAAGGAAATCAAAGAGAAGGCAGAAGCCTCTGCAGCCGCAAGGAAGAAGAAGAGAAGAAAATCAGAAAGGAAGAAAGGAGAAAGAGAAAGAGGAACCACAGAAGCAAAGAAGAAGAAGAAAGAAGAGAGTCGAAGCCAATCACCCCCTTCTTTCTCTCTCTCTCTCTCTCTTAATTTTTGTAAAACCTTATATATTGAGAATTTATAGGCTTCTAGAATTATAGTTGCTCCCTGAGTTCGACCTCGGGAAACTTGTCATTCCGAGTGATAAATTGTATTAAACTGGTAATTGTTTTGTCATATACCACAACGACTATAATAACTATAAAGACAAAAAGGGTCACCACTAACCTATTCTAACTGGATGAAAGGGGAGGAAGGCATCAGTTGTGGTATGGCCGACACTGAAGTAGGAAGAACCTCCAGTGGGGGAGAACGACGAGGAAGATGGAGGAAGGAGACGCCTACTGGTATTGCAATACGCGAAAGAGCTTGAGGAAGAGGAACTGGCCAACTATTGTCTGTGGTGGACGGCGAAGAAGGAGGACGTATAAGCTCACTAGAGCTTGCAGAGAGTTCGGCTGGAGAGAGGAGAAGAAGGTGGAATCCGGTCCAAACAAGCTGAGGAGGTGAGGTTTGCAATCAGAGTCTTTTTATAGGGCATTAGACGAGCTTCCAAGCTTGGAAACAAGCATGAAAGCTCGAAAATCAGGGGAGGAGGACTTGGAAATTTCCAAGAGTCCACATGAACTCTAGGGCAAGATTTAGACATCAAGATTGGGTTCAGATTGAAGGGAATCTCTTGAGGAGTCTCCCTTCCAATTTTGTAAGGGTTTGGGCGTGAAATCAGGGAGAAATCCCAGATGGAAGTTTGATGCTTGATGGGTTCACACGGTAATGGTGACAGGGGCCTCTTGGTGAAGGTGATGATAAACGTAGGGGGCTAAATGCAATAGATTTTGAAAGTTGAGGGTCTATTGAGAGAAATAGAGTCAGACTGGACCAAAATGCAAACTAGGTGTGATCTCTGATTGGGCCTAAATTTTGGTACAAACCTAATTTGGACCCAAGAAATCTGATGGTGAAGTCAGATTTTGGTTTTGACCAAGTTTGACTGGGTAATTTATGCAGAAACGTAAATTAGGCCAACTTCCTGTCTAAGACTCTATTTTATGTTAAAATGGGTTCCAATGATCAAATCAAGGATACCAAACCTTATGGAATATTTTTATATGAATTTTAGACGGTTTAGATGAATTTTATCCTGACCGGAACCTCCATTAATTAAGTAGGTTTGAAATTAGGAGTTTGGGTGCCGTTTTGACTCTCGAAATGTGCGAAAACCTGTTTCTGTCTACACGAACCCTCATATTAGTCATTAATGAACATTTAACCATATTTTAACCCCTGGGAAACCCTGTGATTATTTTGCATTCATGATCTTCTATTAAAATTACAGTTTTAACCTTGATTTAATGCACTCTTCTCAAAAAAGATATTCAGTAAATTACAACTCTCAGATGGTTATGTAGCAGCATTTGTCTTTTGATTTTGACTAATTAAAGCTAGTTATGGCTGTTGATGATGTTATCATCAGTTCTGATGGAAATAAATGTAATCTAAACCTTCTAAGAATTATTGAAAAATATTATGTAAGGCTTGGAACAATCAATTTGACAAAATGAACCTATTTTGACCTAAAACAGAGACCTAGGTGAATATTCAATACATTTTGGGTTAAAATGTAAATTGACCAATCAAACATTATCAAAACTCCTTGAGTCTGAAGTAGGTTACTTTAAAAACTTGAGATCTATTTGACTTCATATTGACCTACTTTACATTTAGGTCTAGTGTTGACATCACCATGACATCAGCACCTCCATCTTCTTCCTCAAGAGCTCGATGAAGCTCCCTGTGTGTGTTTCCACCATGTTTCAAGGAGTCAATTCCCTCAAATCACTCATTGAAATTCCATGAATCTTGGTGAATCTGCTCCTCAATCAAAGCCACGCATCATCGTGTTGATTCCAGCCCTTAATTCCATCTTGGGACCTTGTATTATGCGTGCAAATCGCTTGCAAAATCAGCCTCTAATCAACCAAATTAAGGTGCTTTCTTGCCTCATTTGTGAAGCCCTACATCCTACAAAGCTTCGTCAAGCTCCAATGGTTCATTTTGTGCAAAGAATTAGTGTGAATTCCTTCTTTTCATCTTTCTCATTGCGCAATTGTGGCACCTTGGAGCTCCTCATCTGTCGTCCGTTGCTCTGCCATCGAAATTGCTGGAGGGCTTCCCTTCCTCGTTGTTCCACGAAGCTTCACGCAAGGCTTCGTAGCTTAATTCCCCTTCCTTCACTCTGACTCCATCTTCTTCCTCCTCGCTAATTGTGTTCGACAGGTAACTACATACCTCCTCTCATCAAATTAGTATAGGGCTTTTACTTCTTGTGGTTCCAATTGCATATCTGGCCCTCCACAGTTTCATTCATCAACACCATCTCCTTCCTTGACACTCACCATTGCTGCCCAAGAGGAGCTTCTTCGCGAAGCTTCCATCGGTCCGCTTGGTCGAAATCAATGGAGGGGTTTGCTCTAGCATGGCTTGTTGGAGCTTCCCACATATTGAACCTGTTTAACCCGACCCGAGCTCGACCAGATTAATGGACCCGAACCTGACCCGAACCCATTAACAATAAACAAGTTTAAACCCGGTAAACCCGTTTAATACATGGGTCAGGTTCAGGTTTATGGTCATGTACCCGCTTAACCAGATAAGAAACCCACTTACCCAAGTCCCTCGTTCCCCCTATTTAACCCATTTACCCAATTTCATGGAATCCAACTCATTTACCCAATTTCACCCATTTATCTCATTTAAAATCCATTTAACTCATCTACTCATTTCACCCATTTAAAACCTATTTAACCCATTTACCCATTTAAAACCCGTTTAACCTGACCCGAACCCGTTTAACCCGCTTCGTTAAATGGGTTAAACGGGTCGAGTCGGGTTTGACTATTATAATTGGGTCGGGTTCGGGTTTCGGTAAATGAACTCGTTAAATAAACAGGTTGGACCCGACCCAACCCGTTTGATAGGCCAATTCCCACGTATTTAATCAAGGTCGTAAGGCCGTGCTTTGTGTTATATGTGCTCGCCAGAGTCATTCTCTTCCATGCTATCGATCGCCCTCTTTTGCATCGCCAATCGACGATCCACCACCGACATCGTGTTGGTGGTCGTTCGGCGACACCCCTCCGCCCTTCGTCGGACCTCAATGATAGCCAGAGCTTAAGTCCAGTCGACCTTCGACGATCCTTACCGAAGAAGGAGAAGAACTCTTATGGTTTAACTGCTGGTAGGAATGTGATTGAAAGAAAAATTTCTTGCAGGCACCGAATAGCAAGTCACTAGGGACCTAAGTGCAAGAAATCAGGGACCAAATTGCAACAATTCAAGGACTGATTTGTCATCTTGCTTGAATTGATTTAAGATTTTTTCTAAATGGGAGTTTCGTGTAATAACTTGCTCAAACAGTACTGTTAATGATTATTTAGTGCTTAATCTCATTAATACTTGATTATTATATTTTATTGAGCATTAAATAATTATTTACCCCCTACACTTGAGCATTAAATAATTATTCGTAGAACTAAGTGCAATTTTGAACTTGTTTAATTTTTGAAAATTAACCCATAATCTAAGTTCATCAAAATCAATTATAAATAATTAAATAGTGGTATTAGTACAACACTTTGCTCCTCGTATTTGACCTTGGAATACCATTTTGTGTATAAATTTAAAAGTTGTTTTTGCACATTCAACTGTAGTACAATGCGTGGTTTGTAAAACTTCGATTCGTGCGTAATGCTTTTTGGCACCGTTGCCGAGAATCAATGAGCACTTACCACTATTTTTTGTGTATATTTTTCTTTTATTTTTTTATTTGATTTCTGACCATTTTTTCTGATTTGGTTGTTTTGAAGTGGTCATTCGACCTAACCCGAGTGAAGATAAGGGAAACGTGAAGCTCAAGTCCACTGGCTCGGACCAACCACTCTAGGGGTAGGTTAGTTTTCTTCCATCTTCCTTATCTCCCTCTTTCCTTGTATATAAAAAGAAACAAACAAAAAAAATATAGGATTGCAACCTTGCTTTATTTTCTTAGATATCATCAATTGTGGCAAGAATTTCTTGATCTTTCTAAGATTTAATTGTGATTGAAGGGATTTTGATTGGTTGATTAGACGAACCCAAACCCTAATTCCTGTGCTTAGTAGGGATTTGTACTGAATTTGATTAGCTCCTTGGATTTCACCTTCTTAATTCAATCCAAGCAGCTAGTTAATTTAATTTGGATTCCATTTGAGAGCCAATTAGGGTTTTGACACATTAGGGTATTGAAGTGTTAATACACATTTGCACTCTCTAAAAGGAAATATTTACTTGCATTGTGTGTAACCTAAACCCTTGTTTGAATTGGTCTAATTACTTAACCCTAAATATAGGCTCTAAGATCATTTGAATGTTAAAATTGGGACTTAATAACCTGTTTGCGAACCAAAACAGGGTGGTTCGGGTGTGTTAACTCGGATTTCATCCTCCAATCTATAGGACAGGTCTAGTGAAGTTGGTTCACATTGTGAGAATCAACCTAGAAATTAGGCCACAAATTGACATTAATTTCTAAATCAAGTGATAACCCAAGGTAAATGCGAACTTAAGGTCTAAAATTGGTAGACTTAGGGCCCAATTCATATGTTTTGGTTTACTTGGACTCGTAGTAACAAGGAAAGTTGGGTGAGAGAAATCCTGTAACCCGTAGGGATGCTCTACTGTGTAGGGGTCTTTATGGGACTCTCCTCTTGTGGCTGCCCAAATAATTCTTAGGCGGGTGAGTTTTTGATTCAGAGGTCCATCTGCCCTGACTTGGCCATAGTCATCCAATCATTTTGGGTGCCTTGATTAGGTCCAAGACATATCCAGTCCCTCGTCTCTTCTTTAGCGTATGCACGAGAGGAGATACTTAAGACTAGACTTAAGACCTCCATTAGTTGTTCATTCACATCAGAGTCAAGCTCCAACTAACTTGTTTGGGTTCACTTCTAATCCAATCCACATCTCTTCTACATCTGATTTTGATTCTCTATCTTCTGATTCTATGGAGAACCCAGACCAAGAGGAGGTGGGTAATCAGCTGCAAACTCTTATAAACTTGATTAATGCACTGGCGAACCCCGAATAACGTCCACAATTGTGGGATCATTATAATCCCGCAGTTGTTCCAATTGAGCCCCAGGTGCATATTCTGACTGGGGGACCTGATACTAAATTGAAGCCAAATATTATTGGCTTAATCTCCCATTTACATGGATTGGGTTTTGAAGACCGATTCTAGCATATCAAAGAGCTAAAACATCTGGTCCAAACCCTCAGGCCAAATGTTTAGAATCAGACCATCCTGCTCATGAAGATGATTCCATTTTCCCTTAAGGATAAGGCTGCCACTGGTATCGGTCCCTGACTAGGCCAATAAGCACATGTGATGAACTTCAAGTTGAGTTCCTCAAGAAGTTCTTCCTAGTTGGTGTACTAACGCCCTGAGGCACCACATCACACATTTCGTGCAGAATGCGAGGGAACTTCTTCATGAGGCATGGGATCGATTTAAGGATCTCATACGGAAATACCCTCATCACGGAGTTCTTAAATGGGAACAAGTTCAATCTTTTTATCGGGGACTCTGTGAAGATATCAGACTCTTCGTCAATGTGGCCTGTGGAGGTAACTTCATGTGTAAGGATGAGGACACTGTTTGGGAGATTTTTGAGAATATGTGTGAGAATTTCATAAACAATGAGTCCTTGGGTATGTTTGACCAGACGACTACCCACGCAGCGATGAACACACGAGGAGCACACGAGGCTTGAGACCTATCCTCTTCCATTGATGTAGATTTGGTGGCTAGTCGATTGGATAAGGTTTCTATTATCAAGAAGTTGGGCGATTTGACTCGCTAGCTCTAGAAGGCCACTTCTTCTCAGCAAAGCACATATGTACATCCTCCCGTAAGGTGGGAAGTCGTGCACAACATTCACCACCACTGTAGGATGGATGCTTTTCGATCCACTTTTGATTTGGGGTTCGGAGGAAATGTTGACCCCTCTTATGCTAGTTGGGGGATCTCTAAACTCTAGTTTTCTAATTTCTCTGTAGTTGCTCAAACCTGTGAGGAACTCCACGCCATTCAGGATAATCCTCACTCCAATTCCTATAACTCTGAATGGCATAATCACCTTAACTTCTCGTGGTCGAGGAATTTCAACCCTCAAAATTCTAGACCTCAATATCAACCCCAACCACACAATCTACATTCGTATCAACCTACTCAACCTAGGCCTAACTCGAATTTTCAATCTGGGCCTAGCAATGATGACAAAATGAGCATGATTTTATAGACTCTGGCTGATATGTAGAAGACTGATGTTGCTATGTAGAGGTAGCATAATGCGGATATGTCACATGTGTGCAACCAAATTGTGTAAATGGCTGAGACTCGCCAGCCAGACGGATTACCCTCTTAACCTTTGCCAAACCCAAACAATGCATACTGAATAAGAGGTACGTTGCAAACTCAAATCTGGGCCCATCTGCACCTATGTTCAACTAGGCCCATTTGCACCTATGTCAGAAGCATCAACTTCAAACCCTGATTTGACACAGCAGCAGCAGCTACCAATCCAACCCACTCATCCTTACCTTGCAAGATTACATTCAGTAACAACCCACAGCGGTAAAAGTATTAAGGACCCAGAACCTAAGACATATACTAAACCTAGTCCTAGTACTTCCTAACCCGGGGTGGTTATTAAGGATAATCGAGAATCACCCAAAATCATCTCGGAGGCACCTAGAAGTGCACCATTTCTTGAGGCCTTGACCAAAGGAAATAAGGGTAGGAAACAACCACAGATGGATGTAGACTTGGTTAAACTCTGTGAGCAAGTCTAGATTAGCATTTTCTTCATGGATGCTATTCACATGTATCAGCTTACGCAAGATTTCTGAAGAATTTATGTACACCAAAGCGTAAGCGAAGAGATTATGAAGGAAGTCTTATTTGGCTATTGAAGCAGGTTAGCTCCATCATTTTGAGCAAGCTTTCTTAGAAACTGAAGGATCCTGGCACCCCTCTGATATCTTGCAAGATCGGAGACTTAGAATTTGACTGAGCTCTTTGAGATTGAGGTGCATCCATTAACCTCATTCTACCTCCCTCCTAGGCTATTTTGAGGATTCTGAGCTTAAGCCCACGGAGGTGAGTTTGTAGTTAGCAAACCGATCTATTAAGTCACCCCGCGGAGTTTTCAAGGATGTAGTTGTTAAAGTCCAGGATTTCTAATTTTTGGTTGATTTTATTGTCTCAGATATGTATACACCAGAAAATTTGCAAGATACACCTATTATCTTGGGGAGATCATTCCTAGCTACTGTTAAGGCAAATATAAATTGTGAGGAGATCCAAATGGAAATTAAATTCGGGGATAAGGTGATGAAGATCGATATTTTTAAGGCCCATAGAGGAATTAATTGTGGTGTTATGAAGGAGTTGAATGGAATTGATACACTTCTTGAGGACCCAATTTTTGATAAATTGGATTTGATTAGCCTTGAATTAGAGCATCAAGAAACCTAATCCCAATTACACCTTGAGGAACTAATGACTGATCAAATTCCACCTATGGTTCCTCCTTAAGCCAACCCTGACCTTTCTACTACTACTGAAAATTAGGTACTTGAGTTGAAACCGCTTCCTGACAACCTCAAGTACGTTTTCTTGGATTTGAATAACACATTTCCTGTGATTATTAATTCCTCTCTTACCACTGATCAGGAAACACGTTTGATTTCTTTCCTCTGGGAGCATCGCAAGGCCATTGGTTGGACTTAGGATGATCTCACCGGTATCTGTCCTTCCTATTGTACTCCTTGAATCTTTATAGAGGAAGGCTCACAACCTACGCGTGAAGGACAGCATCGACTCAACCCTAATCTATAGGTGATGAAGAAAGAAATAATCAAATGGCTTGATGCAGATATTATATATCCCATCTCCGATAGCCAATGAGTGAGCTTAATTCATGTGATGTTTAACATCATGAAAACTGAGTCAAGAGAATCCATCCCTACACGTATTGCAAATTCGTAGAGAGGTTGCATAGACTATAGGAAATTGAATACCTCCATGAAGAAGGATCATTTTCCACTACCCTTTATCGATCATATTTTTAAGAAGTTAGTGGAAAACCAGTACTTCTATTTTTTGGATGGATATTCTAGCTATAATCAAGTTGCCATTCAACCTAAAGACCAGGAAAAGACAACATTCACATGCCCCTACGGAACATTTGTGTTTCGTAGGATGCCATTCAGGCTTTGCAATGTGCTTGCCACCTTCCAGCGGTGCATTGGCAATATTCGTTAATATGGTAGGTGAATTTTTGGAAGTCTTCATGGATGATTTTTCTGTCTTTGGAAGGACATTTGATGAATGTTTAGACCACTTGATGAAGATCCTCAAATGATGCATAGAAGTAAATTTGGTCTTGAGCTAGAAGAAAAGCCATTTTATGGTCCCAAATGGCATCGTTTTTGGGTACTGATGTAAACACATTTATTGAGGGTAAAATGTCTATTCATGCATGTTCTTAAGCTTAGATTTACATTTCATGTTATAAATGTTGCATTGTATGCATCATTCTGCATTTAGAGTAGTTGTATATAATTTAGGTTAATTACGCCCTTTTTGTGGTCATGAGAGAAGGATATTTATTTTAAAGCCTTGAATTTACTATCTGACCATACGGATTTGATCAAGATGACGATCGGAGTCTAAAGCCTCTAAAATTACCTCGCTCGGAGTCCTGTAGCACCATATGCAGTCTGAGGAAGATCAACGGCCAAGGGACTAGTCGACATAATTTGGAGCTTCAAATGACAAATCCGATTGCGCGGATGGATTCGAGTCAACGATCGCAACCTAACGGCACGAAAATCGACTCAATTAGACCTCTGTAGCGGCCCTTACAACAAAAAGAAGATGGATGGTCCAGATTGAGCCATGTGATGCAGCCCAGGTCGCCCATGCGCATTCATGCGCCATCTCACGCGCACAGCAGTGCAGTGCCAGCGTGGGCGCGTGCTCAGTTGGCGCCAGCCTACAGCGACGGATTGAGCTGGACTTACAGCGACGCTTACAGCTGTCGCTTTTTCTACGCGCACCAGCAAGGCCAGCTGTAGGCATGAGCAGGCATGAGTTGCCTACAACGACACTTCCAGCGACAGCCTGGAGGTCACTAATGGTCCCATACGTTTTTTTGCCTCTTCTTTTCCACTATAAAAAGACTTACACCCCCTCCCTTGGAAGCCATCTCTACCTACTCTACTCCCACCTACTCCTAAGCTCTAGTAAGCCTACCAACACTCCATTAGAGCTTACTCTCAAACTCCCGAGGCTCCTATTAGTGTAGCGAACCTTGGCCTCCCCAAATATTCATCCCTCTTCCCATCCCCATTCATAGGTCACCTTGGTGCCGTCCTCTCACCTCCTTTCTGGTAGCAGATCATCTTCGCCTTCTCTACTCCATTTCGGAGCCACGCCGAAGCTTTCCTCTACCTGACGTCCTCCTGCATCTCACCTTCGTCATCCTGCTCCTAACCTCCTTCGTTTGAGCTTCCGCCAGGCGCTGTCGTCTCACCGAACAGCCAATTTGGGAGATTTCTTCTCACCTCCCTCTCTTTTTATGCTTTCATAGTTGATTGTAATTGACATTGAAGTAATATCTATATTATATTTGTTCCATATCTCTGGTGATTCATTCTACTTGTCTTCTTCTTACAAAAATACAAAAAAATAACAAAACCCTAAAATATCAAAAGGAAACAAATCGAAGTGTGGTTTTCAATTAAAGTAAATGTCACCTCCCTGTGTTCGACCTGGGATTCCCTTGGAATTTCGGTATAAATTTTATTTGATCACGAGTTTTGCAACTACGACAACGGGTTACTTGTAACCCTAATTTCAAACTTGCGAAACACGTGCGATTATTTTGGTGTCGTTGCCGGGGAGGCAACGGAATTTACTTTATTATTTTCTGCGCTTCTTTGCATTTACATAACACTAACCTTGTTTATCTCTGATCTATTGTCTTGTAGGTACCCTAGCATGGAGATCCAAGTGCGGGTAGAGTGTTTTGTAAGTGTCCCCCATGCCACCCCCACCTTAGTTTTGATTCCATAACTTAATAACTCAAACCCAAATCAATTTAGGTACCTTTTATAAACCCTAGGATAGATTTGGTTGTTTGTTTGCCACCTCCACTCACCTCGCCATCCACATAAATAAATAAAAAAAAAGTGTTATCTGATTGTGGGATTTTCTGAAAGAGACACACCTTAACACCCACAACTCTCGACTTAAGGCACACCACTCCACTTTGATTCTACCACTTAACTGGGATCTAACCTATGGATCCGAGACACTTCAACTCAAACACATAAGTGAGTAGAAATCTAATTAGGCTAAGACATTGTGTGCCTTAATCTGTGGTGCGAATAGGCCAATTGATTGACTTGTTTGGGTCGCACTACTCAAATTAAAAGCGATTCATCAGTAGCTTTCCACTTAGGGTTGATTCTTAGGGCTGAAGCAGACACTCCACATTATTTTTGATTTTTAAAGGAACATATCATCACCCGTGTTTTCAAAACTTGGAGTGTTCTACTAAACCTTGCTTGAACCAACCTACGAATTAAACCCTAAAAGCTACTAAACAAGGTTAGACCCTAAAAGACACATCATCAAATAACCTTGTTTGCAAACCTTGGTTGTGCACGCACACACATTTTAACTCATCATTAAGGGCACAACCCATCTAAAGGGCCCATCACATTTCGAGAGCACAATCATCCCAAGCTTAATTAAAATTGAGTAGACGTTGGCCTTAAGGATTGATTTGCTCTTCGGGGCTCAGACTGAGATTTTTTCTCGATTAATCTGCTTCTACTGGTCCATCTGATATCTAGCTAGGGCAGTAGCATCAAATGACCGTGGCTGGGGGGTACACTAGGAACCAGAGGCACAAGCCAAAGGAAGAACCTCCTTCTAACTGGTTGGATTGACTGGATAAAAGTAGACCAAATCATTTATAATCTCAAGACGGGTCTTGGGAGTCTGTAGGTCTTTAGGCTAACCCACCTAAGGACAGGGTTGATTGCTTGTACTGCAGGGCTTTTTTCTCTTCTGATTCTCCTCCTTACTTCACCATGTACCCTTCCAGATCTTTTACACATTTCCAATCCTATCCTCTTATCACTACTTATCCCCAAGATGATTACTATTTCGACTTGACCTGTAATTACCCATCCATTAGCCGGGATGACTTTGATTGGGGATACGAATCTGGATCTCAGTGTCCAGGGCCTAACCCTGGACAACAAGACTATGATTACTATCCTTCCCAAACCTACAATGATTATGGATCTTTATCCTTTGATGGCAAAACCAACCCGATCTACAATCAAGAAGGATATGTTGATTATAACACCTACCCTCTCCAGTATTCCATTGAAAATAGGTCATCACCATTCTTTGAACAACTTGAGATGACCTACTATCAGGGAGGAACCCGAGAACCTCGACATGTTAACTCCCCTAGATTTAACCCAAAACCACCCAAACCTGAATCGAACTAGTCGGTTCAGGTGAACCAGATCCAGGATAGGGTGTTGGTTAATTTGCGGAACGCTATACAATCTTTAGAAGCTCAGCCAACACCATGCACTGAAGCATTGGAGCCTATGATCAAAATGATTGATGAACTTAATAGTTCTCTATTGGATTTGCTCCAAAGTGTTAGCAATAGGGACTTGGGTGAGTTTCTTCTTGGGAAATTATCGAGGTTGAGGATGAAGTTTGTGGTTGCCCTAGTCAAATCTTGGGATGATTCTCAAGATGAACCCCCTTCAGGAGAGCCAATGTCTGAACCCGCTCAGGCGCTTGTCGGGGGGACACATTTTCTGAGACCGGGGATGACAAGGTTGGGCTAGAGCAACCATTTGAGGATGAACCGATTGATTTGCTCAAGATCCCCAAGTCAGGAAACGAAGAAAATTATGCCTCCTTGGATCATGAAATGATTTATGATTTTGAGACATATATAAATGAGGATCATTGATTCTTTGACTTTGAGGGTGAAGAATCTTTAGGTGAAGTCTCACTTGTGCATAAGGAAAATGATTTTACTGAGACAAACGGGCATGAGGAATCTGATGAACCATTTGATAGCCCGTTCATTGAAGATTTGGATTTGGTTGGGATTAACTTGGAGGATCCGAATCTTGATGATTCAATCAATGACCCTAGTTCTCATCTACACCTCGAAGAGCTGACTTCTGAGATCATTACGCCCAAGTCAATCCTGATTCAGCCGCAATTGTTGAACTTGGGCACTTTAGATGGGGTATACAACAATTTGGAGGTCTTGGAGCTTGAGCACTTGATTTTAGAGGATAGGAATTTGGCAATAAAAATCTGGGAGGCTAATTCTGAGGGAACTACGATTTTGGATATAAGGGTACCTATTGATCTGAAACCACCTATCTTCTATATTGACCTTTATGATATCTTTCACATGCGACCCAAGCTTGGAATGACTGATTATTTCTCCGAGCTGAATGTTAGGTGGACATCTGAAACTAGTGAACCAGAGCTACCTATTGTCCGCCATTTTGGTCTTGGGTTGCACACCACAAACCGCAGGCCCGACCTCGCAAGCTTAACAACCTTCGATTTTGGGTGATTTTCATTCAGAACCTTAGAACCACTCGACCTTGGGGCATGGGTCTGCACCATAATTTGGTCCATGTCTGTGGACATCTTCTGTTGACGGGTTTGAGGATCAATCTTTTTATTTTGATTCTGACTCGCACTTGTGATTTCTCAATTTCTTCCTTGTATGTATATTATGCCTAGCTGAAGGCATTAAACTTAGCGTTTGTGTATACTCTCTTCTCTCTGCGGAGCTGATCGAGGTGTCACGAAATTCAGGTGATATTCTATTTACTCTGCCCTTTCATGTCATTGTTTTTACAATGAGGACATTGCATCATTTAGGCATGAGGGGGTGGATAATCAATTCCTGAAATCATTTTGTTAACTTCATAGAATTTCTTTTAGTTTCTTATAAAAAAAATTGAAAATTTGAAAAAGATAAAGAAAGAAAGAAATTAGGAAATGAGAACTTAGGCATTTGGAAGCTATTAACTTTTGGAAATGATACGAGAGGACCTAAACACTTAGACTCTTCAGGTCTTCGGGCTTAATTTTCCCATTTGTCCACTCGAATGTGAACTTAGTCTCGAGTCCTCGCCAATTAAAATTCATTTTAAGTTGGTAAATAAATTGGGATGATAAGTATGCGACTTATCAACCCCCTCTCTGATTTGGGGAGACTTTAAGCCTAAGCATTTACACACTTTTTTTGCACTGACTCACTTTTCGGCGGTTTCTTCGGAAATTGGGTAGCAAAAGAATTATCTAGGGTGGTATGGCTGGCAAGTTGTCGGTGGTAATAGCTCATCGGCAGGTTATCCAGAGCCTAGTCACAAGACCATTTTTGTTGTACTGCCTTTTAGTAAATCTTAGATCAGGGAAGCCACCTATTTAAAAAAAAAAGGAAAAAAAAAATATATATATAGAAAAGGAGAAAAAATAAAAAAAATAAACAAAATCGCACTTCATCATACGAGTATGGCTAGTAAGTTGTTGTGGGTAACAGCCCATTGGTCGGTCGTTAAGAACTCAGCTCACAAAAAAATGCACAATAATTCCCAAAACACTTAGGGAAGAAGAGGGGAAGTAGAATAAACTGAGGAGATATATACTGTGTTCGCCCTTGTGTTGACCCCATAAATAAAAGTAGGGAGAAAGCTACCAATCGAAAAGATAAACCTTTTGGCAAGGTCACATAGGGTCATAGAAACTCGAAGTCCGTTTCAACGCCTGCCTAGTGAGTCTTTCACTATTTTCAAAAGATGCTTAGCACTTAGAGTCCTTTTCAAGTCTTGGGCGGGTCGGGTAGTCGTAAAAAGTTATCCCAGAACTCTCAAACTCCAAAAGCATAAAAAAATTAGAAAATAAAAATAAAAAAAATGTATCTTCCCTTTTCAAATAAGGCGAGGACTTGGGCGGTCTGCATTCTGGCAGACACCTGGGTACTGTTGAGTCTTCGTAGTTTAGGATCTTAGTTGAAATTTTCTATTGTTAATAAAAGACTTAGGCGTAAGTGATCTAATCCTAATTCTGCTTTTATATATAGGATATAGTTTAATTTTGCTAGGGATTAGCAAAAGATAGGCATGGGGATATGATGTATGGTGGAGTTTTCGCAACCGTAGCTAATCTTGTTTGTTTTAATGCTTATTACAGTAATATCGTTGTGGTATAAAATAAGACAGCTACGGTTGTCGTTACCATTAAAATTTTACTCGGAAATAGTTTCCCGAGGTCGAACTCAGGGAGCTACTGGAATTCTAGAAGTACAATGTTTCTTTATTACAAAAATAAGAGAGAGAGAGAGAGGGAGAAATAGATTTCTGTCTTTTGGCTTTTTCTTCTTCTCTTCTTTCTCTCTTTTCTTGTCTTCTTCTTCTCTTCTTTCTCTTTTCTTCTTTATGGGCCTTCTTCCTTGGTCTTTTGGTTGTCTTCAGTTCCTCTGCTTGTCTTCCATTTCCTTTCTTCAGTTCTTCTTCTTCTTCTTTTCTTTATCTTCTTTCTTTCTTCTTCTGCGGAACCTTTTCTTTTCTTTTTCTTCTTCTCTGCTTCATCTCCTCTGAGGCATTATCTGTCGTCTGATATCGTAATCAGACGACTTAAACGACGGTCTGCTACAGTGCTTCCCCTCTCTTTTCTTCCTTTGCTGCTCTTTCTTCTTCTTTTCTTCTTCTTCCCTCTTCTTCTTCTTTGGTCTTCTGCCTTGCTCAGCTGCAAGGCTTCTTCAGAGCTTCTTCTTCCGCTCCTCTTCTTCTTCTTCTTCCTGCGGCCAAGTGGTGAACCTTCTTCCTTCGCACCCTGTTCCTGCACGAGGCACAGCAAAACTTAGCCCTTCCCTCTATCTGCACGTCTCTCTCTCTCTCTGTAAACCGCTCATAGGAAGCTCTCCCAGAGCCGGGTTATTGGGTCGGGTAGCGTACCCATGACCAGGCGCACCGGCGTGGGTGGTGCACGAGGAGTGCAGGGTAAACGGGTCGGCCAGGTTCGCGTGGCGTGGGTCGCGGATGAGGCGGGTGAGTGGGCGAGGGACCTCACCCCGTGTTCTGAGGCGCTTAAGTGAAAACACAAAATCAACTTAAATGGGTGCGGCGCTTCGAAATCCCACGATGTGGGACTAAACTTTGTCCCTCGCGCGTGCGCCCGCATGACGAACGTGACCTGGCCTCAGCAGCAACACCCTCGTTTCTCTTCGCTGACCCGCTCCTTGCCTTCACCCAAGTCCCTCCAGTTCCCCTCAGCTGGAATCCTGCTGCTTCAGGGCCTGGAGCTCGCTTGGAAGCTCCTCGCCTTGTCGCCAATGGCGGCCGGGGCTGAAGATCTGCCGAACACAAACAGGGCCTCTCGGCCTAATCAGAGCACAGGGGGACCTTCACCGTGGCACGGCGAAGGTAATGCGGGGTATAGCAGGTTGCAGGGCGGTGCCTGGCGGCAGCCCTAGGTCAAACTGCAACCGGAAAAATGGGTTTGATTGGGGGAGTGTTGTGGAGGTGTGGAGTGGCAGTGGAGGGGCGGGTGGTGTCGGGTAAGGTGAGGCAGAGCTTTTGGGGTAGGCGAGTTGTGTGGAGCGGTGGATTGACGGGGGCAACTCACCGGAGATGGAGAAGGTGAGGGCGGTCAGGCGCGGTCGAGGGGTAATTGAGCGAATTAAGTTAGGGAAAAGAAAGAGGGCAGGAAGGGAAATAATTGTTACTTACCTATAGGGACAAGGGGACTGGAGCAGGGCGGCAGTCGTACCGACTGTCGCCGGAGAAGAAACACCTAGAGGGGGAGAGCGGTGGCGAGGAAGAGAGCTGGAGGGTGTGCGCTGGGTACGGCGCGACGCGGGAAGATCAGGCGAAGGTGGCTCTGTTGCTGGTATTGCAGCAGAGCGACGAGACGGAGGAGGAGGGGCCGCCGGAGTTGGTGGGTTTCTATAGGAGAGGGAAGAGAGGAAGGGTTAGGGTTTTCTCCGTCAGGACCAAGCTGGGAGAATCGGCTGGCGACGCTGGCCTTTATAAAGGCGGTGGCGGAGGGGTGGGCGCAGGGATGGGCGTAGGGAGGCGACGTGCCTCCCTCGCCGGAGAATGGACGGAAGTGACCCATACCTTCCACACGTTCGCACGGAAGGTGTGGTCATCAACAGATGGCATGGCGGTGTCCCTGCGACAGCAGATGTCGTAGGGAACACCGAGTTCAAACTGCAGGACACCTCCCTCACCCCGCGCGGCGCCATGCTCCACGCAAAGTCGCCGGAGCATGGCGTTGCGTAGAGACTTGCAGGAGGGACCTGAACGCAAGGAACGACGAAGAAACTAGGGGCCAAAATGCAAGGGTTTCAAAAGTTGAGGGTCAAAAAGTAATAGATGAGGACCAAATTGTAAAGTCGGTCAAGAAGGTTCTTCTTAGGCTCAAGTTTTTATGCATGACTAAATTGGACCTAAGGATTTTAATGGTGAATTTTATTTCTAGGTCAGACCTTGTTTGACCAGCCAATTTACGTAAAAACCTAAATTAAATCATTAATTGGACACGGTTCTCAATGTAGGTCAAAATAGGTTTCCAAGGCCAAATTGAAGGTTCTAAACCCTAGAGATTATTTTTCTATGAATTTTAGAGGGTTTAGTCAATTTTTACCCTGCCTCAAACCTCGTGAATTGAAGTGGGTTTGTTTTAGGGTTACAGAATGTCATTTAATTCCTTGGAGTTGCTGTAGCCCTTGTTGGATCAGATCATCCCACTTTCCTTCTTATTAGGTTAGTTTGACCTATGTTTGGACCCTGAGTTACCCTGTTTGCAGATTGTGTTGGTGAAATTGCATTTTTACCCCTTATGACTTGTTTTCTTCTTAAACTCAGAATTCTCTGGGTCAAGTCTTTCTTTGAGTTATGTAGGAGCTTTTTCTCGCATATCTAGGTTAGATTGTGCTAGTTTGGGTTCATGATGCAGTTCTCATCAATGTAAACACATTTATTGAGGGTAAAATGCCTATTCATGCATGTTCCTAGGCTTAGATTTACATTTCATGTTATAAATATTGCATAGCATGCATCATTTTGCATTTAGAGTAGTTGTACATAATTTAGGTTAATTGCATCCTTTTTGTGGATAGGAGAGAAGGATATTTATTTTGGAACCTCGGATTGACGATCCAACCGAACGGATCTGATCAAGACAACGATCGGAGTTCAACGCCTTTGAAATCGCCTCGATCGGAGTCCCGTAGCACCATATGCAGTCCGAGGAAGATCAACGGCTAAGGGACTAGGTGACACAATTCAGAGCTTCAAATGAAAAATCCGATTGCGCGGATGGATTCGAGTCGATGATCGCAACCTAACGGCGCAAAAATCTACTCAATCCAACCTCTGTAGCTGCCTATACAACGAAAAGAACATGGACGACCCAGATTGCGCTACGTGGCGCAGCCCAGGTTGCCCATGTGCATGCACGCGCCACCGCATGCGCACAGTAGCGCGGGTGCGTGCGTAGCGGTACGCAAGAGCACAGTGCAGCGCTAGCGCGTGAGCGTGTGCGCGCGCTACATGGCACGCGGAGTGCGCGCTAGCGTAGGGGCAGCGTGGGCGTGTGCTCGTTTGGCGCCAGCCTACAGTGACGCATTGAGCTGGACCTACAGCGACGCTTATAGCCATCGTTAATCCTTCGCGCACCAGCAAAGCCAGTTGTGGGAGTGAGTGGTCATGAGCTGCCTACCGCGACACTTCCAACGACGGCCTGGAAGTCACTAATGGTCCCATACCTATTTTTGCCTCTTCTTTTCCACTATAAAAGGACCTACACCCCCTCCCTTCCAAGCCATCCCTACCTACTCTACTCCCACCTACTCCTAGGCTCTAGCAAGCCTACCAACGCTCCATTAGAGCTTACTCTCAAGCTCCCAAGGCTCCTATTAGTGTAGCGAACCTCTGCCTCACCAAATATTCATCCCTCTTCTCTTCCCCATTTATAGGTTACCTTGGAGTCGTCCTCTCACCTCCATTCTGGTAGCAGATCATCTCTGCCTTCTCACCTCCATTCCAGAGCCACGCCGAAGCTTTTCTCTTCCTGATGTCCTCCTGCATCTCACCTCCGTCATCCTACTCCTCACCTCCTTCATCTGAGCTTCCGCTAGGCGTCGTCGTCTCGCCGAACAGCCAATTCGGGAGATTTCTTCTCACCTCCCTCTCTTTTTATGCTTTCATAGTTTATTGTAATTGACATTGAAGTAATGTCTATATCATATTTGTTCCATATCTCTGGTGATTCATTCTGCTTGTCTTCTTACGAAAATACAAAACCCTAAAATATCAAAAAGAAACAAATCGAAGTGCGATTTTCAATTAAAGTAAACGTTGCCTCCCTGTGTTCGACCCGGGACTCCCTTGGAGTTTTGGTATAAATTTTATTTGATCACGAGTTTTGCAACTACGACGATGGGTTACTTGTAACCCTGATTTTAAACTTGCGAAACACGTGAGATCAGGTATGTTGTGTCTGAGTAAGGTATCCAAGTTGACTGTGTGAAGATTGATTTAATATCAAAACTCCCACCTCCTTCGACGGTCATGGACATTAAATCTTTTTTGGGGCACGTCGGATTTTATCGACGTTTTATTTATGATTTCTTTAAGATCACCAAGCCGTTGATTAATCTTCTATTAAAGGATGTTCCCTCGATTTTTCTGACAAGTGTGTTGACGCTTTTAGAATTCTAAAGGACCAAGTCACCAAGAACTAGTTTTGCAACCCCCCAACTTGTCTCTACCCTTTGGGATCATGTGTGATGCTTCGGTTTATGATGTGGGGGTAGTTTTTGATCAGAAAGTTGATGAGAAACCCGTAGTGATCTATTATGCAAGCAAGATGCTGGACGAAGCTTAACGTAATTATACGATCATTGAGAAGGAGCTTCTAGCTATTGTCTTTGCTCTGGAGAAATTTCAGTTGTATCTTCTCGGGTTCTGCATTATCATATACTTGGTGTAGGCTCTAAAGGAGGGAGGTGAGATTTGCGTGATACAAAAGAATAATGCAAAAATAATATAAGCAATCACAAATAAGCAATCTCACAAAGACACAAAGATTTTAGGTGCAAACCTAAACTTAGGTAAAAACCACCACTTAAGTCTCTTGACTTAGGATTTTCCTATTGACCTAGTCAATCAAATCCACTATCCGAACTACTTAAACGATGGTAGATCAAACTCTTACAAGTACACTACCTTGAACCGAGGGTAGTGTAATTTCAAACCCCTCCTCTTCATGAGGAGTATTTTGTCTCTTGAGGGAGATGGGAATTCGCAAAGCGAATACCCAACAAAGACAAGTTACAGATATCCTATAGAGTCATAAAGTAAATATATGAGATCTAGCTTCTATAGGCAAAAGATACTTCCCTGAGATGGAAGTGCGTCGGTTAGTAGCACGGTGTACGTGAACCATGCAAGGCACAAGGATGCTCTCGAATATGCAAAGGTGGGAGAGCGGATGTGCAGCGAAGACGATGCTCTGGGATTTATAGTGAAGATGTTGGAGAGCAACAACTTCTCTAAATGATATCCCACTTCTCTTGGATACAATGGATGTGGAAGTAGTATTACTAGGTGTATTTAGCTTAGGAAGGGTTCTCTTCTATTTATAGAGGTCCTAAGAAGTGTTTGAAAGGCTTAGGAAGCCTCTTGTAGCCGTTGGGAACAAGCCTCAAGAGATTGGGCCAAAATCCCAACGAAATTAGGGTCATTATGACTTTGATAGAGTTAACAGACGTCTAATATTTGGGTCAGACGTTTGATGTCAAGTTTGGACGTGATGGTAACGTCATCATCAGCCATATCTAGCTTTAATTAGTCATAATCAGCAGATAAATGCTCCTACATAACCGCCAAAGAGTCGTAATTCACTGCACATCCTTTCTGAGAGATAAACATGAAAACATGGGTAAATTTGCAGTTTTAACAGAATATCCTAATTGAAGAATAATCACTGGGTTTCCTAGGTGTTTATTACAGGTCAAATGGTCATAAATGTCTAATAAGTGGGTTCATGCAGACAGAAATAGATTTTCATGCATTTTGAGAATTAATGGACATCTGAAACCCTAAAAATAGACTTGCTTAATTAACTGAGGTTCTGATCAAGATAAAATTCACCTGAACTTTTTAAAAATCAATGAAAAATGTTTCCTAAGGTTTGGTACCTTTAATTTGACCATTAGAACACAATTTGACCTAAAACAGAGTCTCAAACAGATAGTTGCCCTAATTTGAGTTTTTATGCAATTTACTCAGTCAACTTGGTTAAAGCTAAATTTGACTTCACCATCAGATTCCTTGGGTCCAAATTAGGTTTGTACCAAAATTTTAGCTCAATCAGAGACCATCTTGACCTAGTTTGCATTTTAGTCCAAACAAACTCTTTTTATCACACAATGGCCCCTAACTTTTGAAATCATTACAAATACCCCCTAACTTCGTTGTCTTCTTCACACGCAGGTCCCTGACACCATGGTTGTGTGAACCCAACAAGTGCCGACCATCAATCAAAGTTCTCTCCCTGATTTCATAGAGAAACTCTTCCAAGATTGAAAGTGGGACTCCTGGGGAGATCCCCTTCCATCTAAGCTCTTCCATGACTTGCCTAAATTGTCCAAGACTTCATGTGAACTTTTGGAAATTCCTAAGCCCATGATTTCTAAGATTTCAAGCCTTATGGCTTATAAAAGGACCCACATTTCAAACCTTACATCTTTAGCTAGGTTTAAGGCTAAAACAACGTCTTCTTCCTCTCCCACTACTAGCTCCAACCAAAGCTCCGACGGTCTCCTTCTCCATCTTCCTAAGGACGGTCAACGACCAAATTATCTCGTCCAACTTCTTCCTCAAGCTCATCCGCGTCTCACTAGCCACCGCGAGAGAGTCCTCCCCCTTTCCTCACAGTCGTCTCCCTTAACGGAGCTAGTTCCCTCTTCGGCGCCAGACAATCAAAGCCGGCGTCAACTTATTCCCCATCGTCCATAATTAGGTCCACTCTCTCTTTCTCCCTAGGTTCTATCTATCCCTTTTTCCCTTCGTTTCAACCGCCGTTCACGCTGTTCGCCCTCCGTGTTCCCCACGACCGGTCGAGCTCCGGCGAGGCTTCCACAGCTCCACAAGCTACCGCTCGCCTCTCCATGACTCCTATAAGCACCGCTGTGCTCCACTAACCAAAACCCCTCAAGAAATTGATGGGATTGGTCCCTCACTCACCTCACTGGACATGATCACCTCTGCATCACCTTCTCGCCTTCGTCCGACCACCACATGCTTCCACTCGCCTCACAACATCCACCACTGGACTCCACATCCTTTGGCGACACTAGTGAGCCATATAATTGGGGATTTTGAGCCCGCATGCTTATTTCTAGTCATCACTGCCCTCCGCCACCGCCGCCATCATCTCCGATGACGTCCGCTATCCTCCGGCCGCATTCGCCCTCAAAACACTTCCAGGTTGTGCGAAACGGCTCCAGGTGCACTCCCAAGCCCTAAATTGGACACGACGAATGCAACATCACCTTCAATTGGAAGCATCTCCTTAAGTTGCTACTACATAGCAAGGGGGGGGGGACAATAGTTCCACATCGGCGAACGAAAGACGCGCAACCACGCATAAATTGATTTTGTGAATTGAGCTTACCGCCCAAGACACTGAGGGGTCGGGTCCCTCATCCCTTCATCTGCTAATCTGCCTCTGCTCACTTGGTCACCACACATGCTTGGTGACCCTGGACACTGTATGTGATCTGGTTACCTGTGTATGGAATCAAATATGCCCCGGGTCTTGAGAGAGAGTAGGAGGAAGATTTGTGAGAGAGAGGGGGAGGGTTTTGCTCTCTGAAAGGTGTCCCTGTGTGACACTTAGCTGCAGAAGAGAAGTTGACTCCCTTGTGCTGTGAAGGAGAAGAAAGGGGAGGTTTGTGAAGAAGGAAAGAAGAAGGAGACTTTGAAAAAGAAGAAAGAAAAGCCTTGTGCCAGTGCTATTAAGTTGCCCGAAGAAAGAAACCAACGTCTGATTTGGGTTTGATGTTGGTACTATTGGAACATTTAAGCACCTAAGTTGTGTGGTTGAAAATACTGTAGCATTATTTGAGTAATTGATAGATATGTGTCTAAACTAATAATTGGTGATTCAAATCACCATTATTTTGTCTTAGATATTTTTTATCCTCTTAAACTCATGATATACTCATGTTATGCATTAAACATCAATTTTGAGTAGAGATTATTCATTGAATATCATTATTTTACTTAAATTCTTGTGCTCATTTATCTATTCATCTTGATTAATGCATGGATTACAATACTTGCTCCCTGTATTCGACCTCGGACTGCATTTCTAGATTTTCAAGTTATAAATTTATTTGTTTGAGTGCATTTGTCTTATATTACAACGCATATCTTAAACAAAGACGAATTCGCACCTAAACATTTTGACGTCGTTGCCGGGGAGCAACGTGCAATTCACCGCTATTCTTTTCTTTACTTGATTATATTTGCGCACTAACTTACCCTATTTGATTTCTTGTGATTTTACGAGGTACTTCATGAGGTGATCTTCCATGTGAAACAACCACTCCCGGGGCAGGTAATTTCTGTTCTTTCCTAATCAACCTCCTAATCTTGGGAAGATAAAAAGGAAACAATCAATTAGGATTCATTTGCCTTATTTTCATAGTAATTTTTATTTAAAGGCAAGATTTCCTGATTTATGGAAATTTTCATATCTAATTGAAGATTGTGACGATTCTGATTAGAAACTCCCTACCTTAAGCTCCTGTGCCTTTTAGGGATTACGCTTAAATTCTGAGGATCTTGGGTTACTCACCTTCTTGTTTGAAGTCCAAGGTGTACATCTTGAGATGTAATTGGACTTGAAATAGAGTCAACTAGGGTTTCTACTCTAGGGTTCTGAAGTGTTAGTTCACATTTTCCTGCATTAAAGGAAATTAACCCTCCCACATTTGTGTGCTTCTCAAGCTCTTGTTTGAAAAAATCTAATCAAGATGAACCCTAAAAATCAGGCTCTAAGATTCACTTGAACTCTAAAATTATGGACCTAATAACCTGAGAGTCAATTCTTGGTGATTTCTGAGTTTTGATCTAGATTTCATTCTGCCATCTTTAGGGCAGGTCAGGTGAAGTTGGTCTACTTTGTGAGCCAACCAACCTCTAAATTAGGTCACAAGTTAAATTAATTGCTAATCAAGTGAAATTCAATGCACAAATTAGGAATAAAATTGGTAGACTTAAGGTCTTAAGTTCGTACATTCAAACTTATTAAATGTACCTGTAACCTGTGACAAGGAAGGTCAGGTGGGGGAAACCTGTAACCTGTGGGGATGCTCTACCGTGTAGGGGTCTTTGCGGGGCTCTCCCTTCTTGGCTACCCAGGTATTTCTCAGGTGTACGGATTTCTAATTCAGAGATATCATTTGCCTCGAAACTACCTTAGTCATCCAAAAATCTTTGGGTGCCTTGATTGGGTCTAAATAACAACCAGTTCCTCATCTTTATTTTCTAAAGTAAATTGATTGCGCAGCAATCATAGGTTTTAATTGACCTAAATTAGGTTATGACTTAGCATAAGTTAGAGTAGTTCATGCATGCATAAGCATTATTTGCATCTTTACTGTTTTTTGTAGCTATGCATAAAATAATGCTAAAATGTACTGATTAAATGCATTATATAATTTGCAGGTAATAAGAAACTCAGGAGCTGGATCTGAGATTGGATTTGAAGTTGGACCTGAAGCTAGAGTTGCAGCAGAGCTGGAGCAGAAGACCTAGAGTAGATGTAGTAGACAATAATGTAAGGGAGTTGAGGTATGCTATTCTGGTAAGTAGGAATAAAGCAGTAAATTATAAAGAACTTAGGTCCACCCTAGCCCTAAGACAGCTTAGAAGCTTCCCCAAGCCTTAGCCACCCTTAGATTAGGTCACTGCACCCTAGGAAGCCCTAAAACCCTAATTCCAACCTATTCCTGATTAAAGTTGATTTCCTTCAATTTATGATATTCTGGCAACAGCATATTGTATATCAATAAGTATTTAGTATAAATAGACATGTAATTTTGAACGAGTAGAGCGAGCGAGATCAAATTTGAATTTGCACTTCCAAAACGCCTCCCAAAGACAAATGACTGGAACTCCTAGTCTCATTATTATAAAAATTATTTTTGATGAGTGGATTTCACGAATATATTACGACGTTGTTTTCCTTAAACTCTCGATTTCCGTGCATGTCAAATGGCGCCATTGCCGAGGAGGCAACGCAATTGATTTTCGATCTAAAGCTTTTAGTGACAAATCTTCCTCTGCTTGTTTGTTGGATGTGCAGGAAATTAGGAAAAACACCATCTGTGCACACATCGAGCGCAAAGAAAAAAAATGTAGGTGCTCATCTCTCCCTTAGATTAGGATTTATGTTTGAACTTTGGGTTAGAAATTTCTTTTTGAAAAAAAAAAATCTGCATATCTTGAAAACAAAAAAAAAACAACAAAAATATTTTTCCTTTAAGATGTTAGATTAGGTTTCCGTTTGAATGTTAGGTTAGTTTGTCCAAAAAAAAAATGAAAATTTTTGAAAAAAAAACATTTGAAAAAGAAAAGAAAAAAAATCTTTTGGTGGAATTTGAATTTGAATTTCAAACACCTTTTTAAAAGCTTTTCCACCACTTGCTGAAATTCAGCCAGAGTTCAAGGTTTGACTTAAAAATTCATTTGCTAAAAAATTATTGAGCAAAAAATTCTGAAATCTAGGCAAGTACTACATTTTCAAACCATCTTTCAAACGGCACCGTTTATTTAAAAAATTCCAAGTATAAAATTTTTAAAAATTTGCGAAGTGCAAGGGGGTCAAACTGACTCAGATTTAAAAATTTTCAAAATTCAAAAATCAATTTCGAGAAATCTGCAAATCTATTTTGACTAAAAATGGTGGGGTTTGAAATCTGATCTCATTATCTTTAATTTTCATATTTTTCCTGAATTTTTGAAAATCATTTGGTACTGTTTCAAAGCAAAAAATCGACTAGGGGTCAAAATTCTAGATCTGACCCTTGACATTTAAAAATCCTTATAAATTCGGTTAAAATAGTAAAAATTATAAAAAAATATTCTCTGAAAAGATAATTGAAAAAGGAATTTGCTTGCCCAATTTCAATTTATTTGAATTCCAATTTTGTTCGGAGAACTATTTTTATTCTTGTGGTCTGCTGAAAAGAAAGAAAAAAAAACCCTAGAACTATATGAACCTTAGGTTACACCTTTAGGGTTACACTCTAGAGGCCACACACTTGAGCTAACTTAGAGTTGGCTAAGTCTAGTGTTTAGCCGTTGAGCCTGGTGACCTTGTGGGCTACTCACCCCAAACCCCAGTGAAGAAAAAAAAGGGTTAAAATAAACTCTGAAACACAAAATCAACTCGAATTTGTTGTCATGCTACTGGGTGTTTCAACTTCTCTAGCCAAACCTGGTGACTAAGTCTGCGGGGTATTGTCAAACGACTACGGCTCGGAGGTCAATAGAACCGGAGGTGTGAGCCGAAGGAAGAACCTTCCCCTTAGTCCCCTCTTAACCAAACTGGCTGAGTTAGCTTGAGAGGCGGGAATCACTTTCAGTCGGTTCTCAACAAATTTTTCTTCAAGAATTCGAACCCAAAACAAAAAATCTGATCATCTGATCATAAGGACCATCTGATTGATAAGGCCTTAGCCTTGTTTGGCTAGCTGCACTAACCCAGGGGTTGGCTGGTGTATGCAAGGAAGGGGTTCACTGAGACCTCACCGGGTTGGACCTTGGGAGTCACTCCCAAGGAAGCGAGTCGCACCACCAAGACCATCTTCTGACCCTTCTTCTATCCTCTTAGTAGAAACGGCTAATCCTAGATCTGGACCTGGACAGAATCCAGGTGATCTGGACCCAAGGGCTCATCTGGGAGCCTGGGTCACTGAAGCAGAACATCTTTGGGAACCAAACCCAAGGCAGCGAAGATGACTTTTCGCTTTGCTTGATCCTTCTTCTCGGGTTGCCAAAATGGCCAACCCATATCCTGACCCTAGGTATTATGACCCATACCAGTTGGTCCCTCAAGGGATCTCATCTTATAACCAGGGTATGAATTTCATACTCCTACATCTCACCCATGGAATATGGGTAGATATGATTCATCCCCTGGAACCCCTGAGGAACTACCAGTGTATATGCGACCACATTATAGATTACAACGAGCTATAACTGGGATGAGAGATAGAGTCACATCCTATCTGCATGGAATCCAGGCTATTATGGATCTGGAACAAAGATGAGGCTAGATTCCCTATCAAGAAACTTTAATGGAAGCCCTTCAGGAAGCGACATCAATAACAAGGGCACTTAAACAAAATCGCACACTTCAGGAGATGCTGCTTTTGCATTATCAAGTGGAAAACAACCTGAGCGATCTCGAAGAACCTGAATTGACCACGCCTGAAGACAATTCACAGGAACAGATACTCAGAAGAAATTTAGGGGAAGAAGAACAGGAGCAGGAAACATCCTGAATGGATTCAGTTGGAAACTCCATTCGAGAAAATGATGAGGAAAGACTGATTACTCTGGACCCTGGGAGACACATTATGGGTCAGACAACCTACCTGAGACGAAGGATGAAGATCCAACTAAGAATATGGATTTGGAGGTGAGCATTCAATGTAACACCACCGATCAATTTATACCTGTTCTTGGTCCAGCATCAGCCGATTTACACCCTTCTTCTTTCACCTATCAAGGCGATGTTGGAATCTCTGAGACTACACCTTTTGATTTTGATACCCAAAGAACAGAGACAGCTAGGGATGTCTTGCCTGAAGAAATGGGCATGATATCTGAAGCAGGAAGTAGTAGGGAGCCTTCTGCATATGAGGGCGAAGCACTGAGCAGAATGAACTGGGTACTTACCTACCATCCTAGTCAGACTAATGGATGGTTCAACTCGGAGCCTGAAGAGTCAGCCTCTGATGAGTCAGAGATGAGTCTAATACGGATGAAGTGATTTCTGACGAGGATTTCAGTGACCTCCCCACTGATCTTTTACTTTCACGGATACCCCCATATGACCCAGAGCCTAGAGAGGGCATGATCTTTGATGTCAATTATCATTATGAAGACCCCTATGACTCAGATTCTAGGCCTTAGATACATTTTGATCCACTCCCTCAGCAACTCCTTGCTGAATTTTAGGACATGATAAATCAGCTGAATCAACATCATTATCCCCCCTCTGATTATCCTCTAACCTCCACCACTACTCTACACTCTATTATAGCTAGACTTTTTGGAGTAGGGGTGCACAATCAGCTGGTTCGCATTTGTGGACCACTGATTCTGGGAATGCACGAACATATCTTTTGATTGATCACGACATGCTCTTATGCAGTTAACGATCCATCTGATTGAGTTTTCGCCCAGCTGGAGATGTTAAACTCAGCATCTACCCACATCCTTCATCACCCTATACATACCATTCTTATACATAGCATATTTTTCTTTTAGCATATCTCTTTTTTGCATATTGCATACTGTCAGGTTGGTCGGTGCTGTACATCAAAATTCAGGAGCACTTCCAGGTGATCTCTACCCATTAACTCCTTGCTGTATTTATTTTCATTTATATTCATGCATGAGGACATGTAAGAACTTAGGCATGGGGGTAGATATACAACAAAACTGAAAAATTTTTATGCCAACACTTAGGAAGCCTTGGAGTAGCATGTCAAACGTACTTTAGAATCCTAAATGTAAGAACAACCGACTCCACCTCCAATTCTCGCATTGGAGCTAGAAATCATCCGCAATAGCCATTTCCGACTCACCCGCTCACCCCTTTGTTCTTAATTTGGGATCAAGCTAAATGTAACCCGATAAGGGAATTTATGAAGTACAAATGAGAGTGGTTATTTGTTTATAGCATATATACATAGTGCATTCATGAATAAGATTATTTTTATTAAGAGAATGCATTAGAGATTTTATCCTCTAGTTGATTCATGTAATCTGGAGTCCAGTATAATTTTTACACACACGTAAAATTTGCAATAGATTCACGGTGAAGATTGATATATGTCTTTGTCTGTTCCTGAACCCTTGGACAGTGTTTTGGGAGTCAGGCAGATTTTCTTCTAAAAATCCACCAAATAGCGTGAGATGTGAATAGAGTGTATTGGTGCTCTAAGATTAGTGCAAGGAATTTGGAATTCTGGATAATTAGGTAATGATACTTAGAGAATAGGCATAGTTTCCGCTCTTGGATCCTGCGTATACATTTTGTGTGAAACATTGAGAGCCACCAATCAAGGCAAATACACAGAGAGTGAGTTCCCATAAAACTAGGGCTAAGGTGGATGGTTACGACCTTTACGAAATCCTCGGCTGAGGAGGGTATTGATGTCATGGTCAGAAATACACTGTCCTATCCGTTCTTCTCGGTGCTGTAAGTAGGCACTTCCACCAAATAAGTCACCCAATGTCTCTTGAGTACCACCAATCCCTAATAATGCCTCAATAAAATTCATGAATGTGTTGCGTTAAAAAAATTATATATGAAAAGAAAAATGATGAATGAAAAAATGAGAAAATGAGAAAAAGAAAAAAAAAGAGAAAAGAAAGAAAAAATAAAGAAGAAAAGAGCAGAAAAAAAGAGTTTGTGAGTGTTTAGTGTTTATTTCATTTGTATTAAGGCAATACCACCAAATAAAGTTGAAATCCACCAAATATGGGCTTAACCCACTTTTCCTGTGTTTCTGACCGCCTAAATAACGGCTAAGGAATTTCGACTTAGTGTTAGGGTTATTGGAACTCAATTAAAGTGTTAATGCCATGTGAGACCACCAAATATGGAATATATCTGTGAATCTGGTGAGATTGTGTTAAGACCCGTGCCATCAAAAAACTTTAAGATGTCTGGGAGTTGGTCCAGACGTCTGGTCAGAATTCTGGGCACCTTCCCAGACGTCTGAAAATGAAATTTTGCATGCGTACGACCGCGAGTCTGCGCCTGTGCCGCGGCCAGACTGAACCCAGCCGCCCTCTTCTCTTTCTTCCTCCCCTCGCCGACTTGCAGAACTGCCCCCCCCTCCCCGTGCCTACAAATACTCCTCTCCCCTCTCCCTCATGCCACCCCACCCCATCCGTCTCCTCCTTCCTCCAGCGCGAGAGCGAGAGTGAGAGCGAGCAGCAGCTGCAGCCGAGTGCAGCGACGGAGAGGAGAAGGGTAGCGAGAGAAGGGAAGAGAGGAGAGCGCACGAGCCGTGAGAGAGAGAGAGCTCGCTGGAGCAGTTCGAGGCCGGTCAGGCGTGCACGAGGCGGAGTGTTGTGTCGGGGATGTCCTCCCTGACGCTGCTGCAGCTAGAGCAGCAGGCGGACGAGCGCAGCACGGCCGCGTGCAGTAGGAAGAAGATGAAGGAGCTTCTGATTCTGGGATTTTTCCCAGAATCAGACATCTGGACCTACATCCATACAACGCGGAGGACGCTTGGAGGAGGCTCCAGACGACTGAGAGGTACATACTGCGCATATACATCCCTTTTTGTAGGTACGGCCATGCGGCCGTTCTACCGAAGCTCTATTGCGTGCCTTGTTTGAGAGTTTTCACGTACGCATGCAGGTTTCGCTTAGGGAAGGTGTAGGACACTCCCTCCCACGCGGTTCAGACGTCTGGGCGAGTCACCAGATGGCGGAGAGCGTCTCCAGATGTCCGGAGAGGTGGTCGGACGTCTGGAACTAGGTCCAGACGGCTCAGCAGGATCTCTAGACGACTGAGGAGCAGCACAGAGTGAGGTATGGATGTGGACTCCTTTTAAGACGTCTGGAAGATGTTCCAGATGCCTGATTTGGGTCAGAATTGTCGTTTTTGACCCGTTTAGGGTCCGTTCGAGGTCTGATTTCCACGTCTTAGATCCCATTCTTCTTCGTATAAGTTCCTATACTTGTTGGAATGCTTTTATCTTGTTCTGAGTGGTTTCTTGTGTTGATCCTTGTGTTAGGACCACGTTCTGTTGCGGATTTGGAGGTTACGGAGGCACGTGGACCTGCCGATCACGTCCCCATTACTCCCGATTTTGCGGGTAGAGTAGCTTCCCTTAGTTAATTACAAACATAAACGCATATCTGGAATAAATGATAGATCCTAGGGTATGGCATGAATCCTAGGACCAGAAAAAAACTAGATTGAATGATAGATCTTAGGATATGGCATGAATCCTAGGACTAGAAACACTGGAACGATTGTATTAAATGCCTAAAATGTAGTCTTGAAATGGGTAGATGGAATAATAATTGCCTGTAATTGGATAACAGCTGCCTGTGAAATGTAGAGTATTGTTGTTAGTAACTGCTACATGTAATTTCTATTGGTTGAAATTAAATACGAACTGCTTGTATATAAATTGGAAAAGAAAGATTGAATGTTGGAAACACCTGATATATGCGAATAAACCTGAATGATGAAACCTAGTATGGCTTGGCCTGAGGAATATGAGCACGAACCCTACGGGGAATTAGGAGTAGAGCTCCTGGAAATAAATAGAATGGAACTGGAAAAGTGAATGGGAAAGTGTGTTGTCTCTTGGGTACGTGGTACCAAAGAGAGCACATATTACCTCTTAGTGTAGAGGGGAGCTTACTGCCCTCAGGTTGAGACCGGGGTGAGTTTGGCCACTTTGCACCGACTTTCTGACCCTCGCGTACACAGTATCGGGGAGAGCTGCTAGTGTAGGAAGAGAGCTAGCCACCCCACGGGACCAGGGGTTCAACTAGTCGTCTTACACCAACTTGTTAAGCCCACTGGGCAAACTAGGGTAGTCAGGTGAGGGTGTGCGGACTATAGAGGGGCTAGACCCTTGTTACTGAGAGGGCTATGCCTTATACTGGTTCTGTGCTGTGCTTTGGGTGCACCCATTAACGGAATTGACTGACCGCGTGCCAGTGTGGGGTAGCTACCCGTGCGTTTATCTCGCATGCCGTAGTCATCGTTACGTCTGTCAGCGACCTTGGGGTGGTTGACTGAGGGTAGGATCACCACGGGGGACTCTCCCGGCCAGGAGAGCACCACGTGCTACTTCTACTCTTCGGGAAAGATTACAATCAAGATGGTTCCCATGAGGAACATTCGAGATCAAGAAAAAGACCTGATAAATAAACTAAGTAAAAAAAGAGAGAATAATTAGTGGAATAAAGAAAGAGATTGAAAACAACAGCTACCTGTCCACCTTTATTATTTCTCTTAGTTAGCTGGTTGCCACTCTACTCAGCGTTTTGCTGACGTGTCTTACTTACCACCTTTTTCAGGTTCAAGTGTTGAGCAGCCAGCGCCTACGGCTACGGAGGGTGCTGGGCCTAGTAGAGCCCAGTAGTTGTCTTTTGTTGTACCCGTTTTATGTAGTAGTGAGTATTTTGTTATACCTTTGTACTCTTTTATTGTAAACTTCATATTCCTGTACCTATTTTTAATTCTATACTGTTGTGGTGGTGTGTGCTGTAGTAGTTACTTCTTTACTGCTGTACCTTGTTATTTTTAGTTGCTTGCATGGTGAATGTGGTCTATTTTGCTGCTTTTTGGTTACTTTCTCGTTGGACGATTGGGTCTTGGGATCAGTTGAGTTGGTCCGATTCTCGTGCCTTGTAGGGATTCGGGAACCGGGTCGTAACATGATGGTATCAGAGTAAGGTCGTCTCAAGAAGTGAATCAACTGGCTGGAAAATAACCAATTCACGTGCTTGTAACTAGACTAACCACCACAATGTACCTTTTGACATCTATTCTAGGGTTTCTTCGTTGGATGTCGATTAGAATTGACGTATTTTCTGTTCTGCGTTCGCGTCTCCTTGTAGGAGATGCCTCGACGCCGGACTAGTGGGGTGGGTCGTGGACTCGGTCGAGGACGAGGTCGGAGGGGTGGGCGCGTTGAACCCGACACCTCAGTGGACCAGCCACTACTCCCAGGCATTCAGGCCCAGGACCTCGCCCAGCTGATACGAGAGATCATGCCAGAGGAGCTCCACACGCCACCACGAGCGCCTCTCCCGGGGGCTGCGGAGGGGGAGTCCTCTGTGGGACCACGAGACGAAAATGGCGCTGGACGTGGGGAAGGGGGTGGCCTCCACCACCCCCACCTTCCTCCGGCACTTCCGAGCACGAGGCCTCTTTACCTGGAGGCATACCAGCTTCTCTACTTCAGCGCCACTACGAGCTTTTCGGACTGCTCTGGAAGCTGAAACCCCCCTCCTTCAAGGGGGATGAGGACCCGACCGAGGCGGAGGACTGGCTCGAGCAGATTGAGAAGGTGTTTGACACCCTTTGCCCCCCTGTGGAGTGCCGCGTGGCCTTTGCCACGTACCAGCTGGAGAGCGCGACACACAGGTGGTGGAGGGCGGTCGGGGGTCAGGAGAGGGACGAGCTGACTTGGGACCAGTTCGTCACCCTCTTTTGCGAGCAGTATTTCCCTCAGACGTGGCAGGACCATAGGAGGCGAGAGTTCCACACTCTCCGCCAGGGGACGATGACTGTGAGCGCGTACCGCACGCATTTTCTGGAGCTGTCTCGTTTCACAGCGACAGCTATGGCTACCGAGGAGGAGCACCTTTAGAGGTTCACTGAAGGGCTTTGACTTGCTATTCGGGGGTATGTCAAACCCCTAAAGCTACCTACGTTCTCGAGGGTGGTGGAGACAGCTATGACGTATGAAGAGACCAACCCGTCCGCACGTGACACTGACAGCGGGTGGAAGAGGCCCTATCAGCCAGACTTCTCACAGGGCCGACGAGAGAGGAGGCACGTGGCACCTGCGGGAGAGACGTCACTCTTTGCGAGGCCGTTAGTGGCCTTTGGCTGCCCTTGACAGGGGCCAGCTGTTAGCACCGGACCCCCGCCCAGCCGTCAGCAGGGACCCACTGAGGGCGGGAGTCGAGTCCCCCTTTGCTACCAGTGTGGCCAGCTGGGCCACATCAAGAGGGACTGCCTATCTAGGGCTGGAGGTCAGCAGATGCTCCCCGCATCGTGCACTGGAGGTCGAGTTGGAGGCTGCGGTTTCCAGGCACGAGGAGGAGGACAGCAGTTGCAGGGAGGGTATCGGCCAGCAGCTACTCGTCCTACGCAGAGTGTGGCTGCTTCCTCCGCACCTAGGGCTGAAGGGTGTATCAATGCCCTGACACACAGGGATGCTAGAGCTTCAGGATCAGTGGTGGCAGGTATGGTTACGATTTTCGATAGACTAGTTTACATGATTTTCGATTCCGGCGCTACGGACTCGTTTGTCGCTGCCAGTTTTGCTGTTAGTTTGGGGCAGGACTGTGTGTTGTTAGAGGATCCCTTCGTGATCAGAGGTCCGAGTGGTCAGCTGTTTGTAGCTAAGGAGGTTTACGTAGGTTGTGAGGTCAGTATTGGGGGACACAGCCTTCCTGCTGACCTGATTGTGATACAGATGGAGGACTTTGGCGTGATTCTGTGGATGGATTGGCTGTCCGCTTACCACGCCTTGGTGGACTGCTTTGAGAGGAAGAGCGTCTTCTCCATATCGGAGTTGCCTTCTTTCGAGTTCCACAGGCAGTCAGTGGATGGAGGCTTCAGGTGCATTTCTGCACTTCGGGCGGCGAGACTTTTAGGCCAGGGGTGTGAGGGCTTCCTAACTTGTGTGGTGGCGGAGCCCAGGCCTATGGCAGACTTTCAGAGTATCCCGGCAGTCAGAGAGTACCCCGATTTATTCCCAGATGAGTTACCAGGACTACCGCCCGAGCGTGAGATCGAGTTTGAGATCTCACTGGTACCGGGGACCAGCCCATTTCTACAGCACCGTACAGAATGGCACCACTTGAGCTGCGAGAGCTCAAGTCTCAGTTGCAGGACCTTTTGGTGAAGGGCTTTGTGAGGCCCAGTGCATCTCCCTGGGGAGCCCTGGTATTGTTCGTAAAGAAGAAGGATGGTACCCTACGCCTTTGTGTGGACTACAGACAGCCGAATAGGGTTACCGTCAAGAACAGGTATCCGTTGCCGAGGATTGATGACTTGTTTGACCAGTTGCGAGGTGCCATGGTGTTCTCCAAGATAGACTTGTTGTCTAGGTACCACCAGTTGAGGATCAGGGAGGTGGACGTCTCCAAGACAGCTTTTCGCACCCGGTACGGACACTACGAGTTTTTGGTCATGTCGTTTGGGCTGACCAACACCCCCGCTGCCTTCATGGATTTGATGAACCGGGTGTTCAGACCGTACTTGGACTAGTTCGTGGTGGTATTTATTGATGATGTGCTCATCTATTCTTGAGATCAGATGCAACACGGACAACACTTGCGGATGGTTTTGGACACACTGAGACGACGTAGGTTATACGCCAAATACAGCAAGTGCGAGTTCTAGTTGAGGGAGGTGACCTTCTTGGGCCATGTGATCTCCAGGGATGACTTAGTTGTGGACCCAGCCAAGGTTGAGGCAGTGCTCAGGTGGGAGAGACCACGTACAGTTACAGAGATCTGCAGTTTCTTGGGACTGATAGGCTACTATAGGCTGTTTACCAGGGGCTTCTCGCAGATTGCACGCCCTATGACACAGTTGACCCGGAAGGATGTGCCCTTTTCTTGGACAGACGCTTGTGAGGCGTGTTTTTTGGAGCTGAAGGAGAGGTTGACTTCGGCTCCCGTGCTCACCATCCTAGACAGTAGTGGCGGGTTCATTGTGTACACGGACGCCTCTTCGCAGGGGTTAGGGGGTGTGCTCATGTAGAGGGGTCACGTTGTCGCTTATGCTTCGCGGCAACTGAAGCCTCCTGAGCATAGCTACCCTACCCATCACCTGGAGCTGGCAGCTGTCGTTTTCGCGCTGAAGACTTGGAGGCACTACTTGTACGGTGAGACCTTTAAGATTTTCACAGATCATAAGCGCCTCAGATACTTGTTTGATCAGAAGGAGCTCAACATGAGACAGAGGCATTGGTTAGAGCTCCTGAAGGATTATGATTGCAGCATTTGCTACCACCCGGGGAAGGCCAACGTGGTGGCTGACTCCCTGAGCCGGAAGGCACTCGCCCACTTGGCCAGTTTGCAGGCGTAGAGTTGGAGCCTCTTGAAGGAGATGGGCAGTTGGCGACCCCTGGAGTTACTGGGACACTGTGGGGCAGTGACTGTGACACGATAGACGAGGCCAGAGCTGATAGACCGCATCATCACAAGACAGATGGCTGATCTGTACTTGCATTCGTTGCATGACAGAGTGCTGTCAGGAGATCTGGGGGACTTCTCCTTTACAGACCAGGTACTGTGTATGAGGGGACGGTTGTGCGTTCCCAGGGATGAGGAGCTGTTGAGAGAGCTCCTGACTGAGGCACACGGTTCTAAGTTCACCATACATCCCAGAAATACAAAGATGTATCATGATTTGAGACGCGACTTTTGGTGGAGGGGAATGAAGCGGGATATAGGTGAATTCGTACAGTAGTGTTTGGTGTGCCAACAGGTGAAGGCTGAGCATCAGAGGCCTGCAGGGCCGTTGCAGCCACTTCCAGTGCCAGAGTGGAAGTGGGAGAGCATCACCATGGACTTGGTGGTGGGCTTGCCCGTTACCCAGCAAGGACACGACGTAGTCTGGGTGATTGTAGACAGATTGACGAAGATGTCACGTTTCTTGCCGATCCGAGTCACCTTGGGACCAGCACAGTTGGCAGAGAGGTATATCCGCGACGTGGTACGTCTACACGGAGTTCTGCGGGAGATTGTATCCGATTGGGATACCCATTTTACGTCCCAGTTTTGGGCTGAGTTTCAGCAGGCCTTGGGGACATGGTTGAGGTTCAGTACAACGTACCACCCCCAGATGGACGGACAGTCTAAGCGCACGATACAGACACTTGAGGACCTTTTGCTTGCTTGTGTACTGGACTGGAGGGGCTCTTGGGAGGAGCACTTGCCCTTGGTGGAGTTTGCATATAATAACAGCTATCACTCGAGCATCGGCATGGCACCCTACGAGGCTCTGTATGGACGGAGGTGTACGGCGCCCTTGAGTTGGGTTGAGGTGGGGACCAAGTGGGAGGTTGGCCCCAGGCTGATCCGGCAGAGTCAGGAGGTGATCGAGTAGATTCACAGGCGACTTCGCATTGTCAGGAGCAGACAGAAGAGCTATGCAGATATGAAATGCAGAGAGGTGTAGTTTGAGGTTGGGGACCACATCTTCCTTCGCGTTTCTCCCATGAAGGGCTTGCAGCGGTTTAGGGTGAGAGGGAAGCTCGCCCCGAGGTTTGCGGGACCCTTTGAGGTCCTGGAGCGGGTTGGACTCGTTGCTTACAGGCTTGCCCTTCCTCCCCAGCTTTCTGGTGTGCACGACGTGTTCCACGTGTCCAACCTCAGGAGGTACGTCGTCGATCCCAGTCACGTTCTAAGCCACGAGAGCGTCGAGGTGGGTGACGACCTGACCTACCCCGAGCGACCAGTGCAGATTCCTGATAGAGCCGTCCGGAGTCTGAGACGGAAGCAGGTACCCCTGATGAAAGTCTTGTGGAGAAGCCAGCGGTATGAGGAGGCTACTTGGGAGCCTGAGGCGGCGATGAGGGAGCGGTACCCGGAGCTCTTTGAGGGTACATATTTTCGGACCGACTTCGGTCATCTTTGAGTTTGTTATGCGTATGTTGTTCTTTTTCCGCACCCTAGTTAGCGTAAGTTTCGGGGACGAAACTTCCTTTGAGTTTGTTATGTTGTTAAGACCTGTGCCATCAAAACACTTTAAGACGTCTGGGAGTTGGTCCAGACGTCTGGTCAGACATCTAGACACCTTCCCAGACGTCTGGAAATGAAATTTTGCGTGCGTACGACTGTGAGTCTGCGCACGTGCCGCGCGCAGACTGAACCCAGCCACCCTCTTCTCTTTCTTCCTCCCCTTGCCGACTTGCAGAACTGCCCCCCTCGTTCCTACAAATACTCCTCTCCCCTTTCCCTCAGGCCACCCCACCCCATCTGTCTCCTCCTTCCTCCAGCGCGAGAGCAAGAGTGAGAGCTGTTGGTGCTAAAGCACCACGATCATTTGTTTTGATGATAACAAAACACGTGTTATTTAACATTTGCAATTTGAGTCCTAGATTTCAGGTCAATTGCAAATGTGGACGTGTTTAGACGGAATTCGAGCTCGCATCTAGGACGGATTGGAGGAGCTTGACGGAAAACAGAGGAGGTTCGCGTGGAGCGACAGATTGAAGATAGAAGACAAGAAGAATAGGATAGATTCTTTTTAATCCTTTCATGTACTTTTATCTTTATTTTTCTTGCTCTTTATTTTCCTTAGAAATTATGTTAAAGAGCCTCAAAGAACCCTAACAGTAGTCCTAGGAACACCGGCACAACCTTAGGATACTTAGGTTTTCTGTAGAATACCTAGAAAATCAATATAGGGTTCAAACAGCACTTCCAGACGTCTAATTCCCAAATTAGACGTCTGATAATGTATTTTAAGACGTCTGACTGTTGTTTCAGACGTTCGATAACTGTTAGGCTGGAGATAGTAGTTTTGTCTGATGAAATCAGACGTCCAGACCTTAGACCAGACGTCTTAGAGGACGTCTGATGGACTTGCCAGACGTCCAGATAGTGGACCGTTGGCTAACTTAGCAAGCACGGCAGTATATGACCGTTAGAGCCTTATCAGACGTCCATAGGTCTTCCCAGACGTCTGATAATTGACCGTTTTGCCTCGGCTGACCCAAAATCTCTTCTCAGAGATTTTCTAGCCGTTGCAACGTTTGGAAATCAATTCCCACAGTAAAAGTAGGTTTCCAGACGTCCAGACATAGTGCCAGACGTCCTGTATGTCGTCTGATGGACTTGCACAAAAACCCTGTTTAGATCTGATTCAAGTCAGGGAGAAACCCGCATAGAATCAGACGTCTGACCTTGGAATCAGACGTCTTAAAGTGGCCTTCCAGACGTCTGATGCCATAGTTAGACGTCTGATGACCCTGTCAAATGCAATCATTGTCCTGATTTCGGCCTGATTCTCTTGGGCTTTGTTCCCAACGGCTATAGAACCTTTCTTAAGCCTTCCAAAGCCTTCCTAAGGCCTCTATAAATAGAGGGGAACCTTTGCAACACAAATACACACTTGGATACACTTAGATACACAAGAAACACTTTGCAATACACTAAGATCAAGTATTTCCACTCTTCTGTGTCCAAGAAGCTCTTGCTCTCTAAGCTCAAGTTCTACATCTTGAGAGCATCATTCCGTTCGCGCACCCGCTCTCCCGCCGTTGTTCACGAGAGCGACGTTGTGCCGTCGCGTGGCTCACGCACCCGCGTCATCGTCGACGCACTCCTTGCAAAGGGGAGTTTCCTTATTCCTATAGAAGCTTAGGTTTATTATTTTGTTGGCTCTATAGGACTATTGTTTATTTTATCTTTGTATTTTGGTTGGGTATTCGCTTTGCGAATTCCCGTCTCCTTCGTGGGACAAAATCCTTCTCGTGGAGAGAAGGGGTTGAGGAACGCTACCCTCGTACTTGTAGCGTGGTTGTATTGAGGTTGAATCACCCTCGTTTTAAGTGATTCGGTTTAGTGGATTTGATCAACTTGGTTGATCGGTAAATCCTAACTCGAGAGGGTTAGGTGGTGGTTTTCACCCGGTTTGGGTTTCCACCTAAAATTACTTGTGTACTTGTGCGATTGATTTTTGTGATATTGCTTTATATATTCAATTCCGCAATTTTATTACGTCACCCCTCCTGGTAGGGAATTACATTTGGTATCAGAGCAGGTCTTGCTGTTTCGGCGTAACAACCCGGCAAGAGATCAAATGGAGGGAAGCACATCAGCAATCAGGATCTCCGAGGGGCAGTCCACAACCCGTCCGCCGTTCTTCGACGGGAGCAACTACCCCTACTGGAAGTTGCGGATGAAGACCTGGCTTCAAGCCACCGACTTCACAGTCTGGGCCAAGTGCGAGACCCCCTTCGACATCCCAGAGAAACCCACCGGAGGATACTCGCAGCAGCAGATCCGGGAGCTCTCTCTCAACGCGAAAACAATGAACGCGTTGTATTGCGCGCTCAGCCCGGAGGAGTTCAACAGAATCTCGCAATGCGCCACCGCATACGAGATCTGGCACACACTCGAGGTAACTCATGAAGGTACCTCTAAGGTAAAAACTTCTAAACTCAATTTACTTTCACAAGAATTTGAGGCTTTTTCTATGAAAACTAGCAAAACTTTAAGTGAGATGAACACTAGGTTCACTCTCATAGTAAATAACTTGAAAGATTTAGGGAAGACTTTCATCAAGGGGGAGCTTCAAGGGAAGCTTCTTCGTTCCCTTGGACCGGAATGGGAACAGAAAGTCACCGCCATCGAAGAGGCGAACGAAATGGAGGAGCTCAACATGGAAGATCTCCTAGGCAATCTGATGGCCTACGAGACTAAGTTGAAGTAGAAGAAGAAGGATACACTAGAGCCTAAACTAAAGAAGACTCTCGCCTTCAGAGCCGCGTCGGATAGCGAGGTAAGTTCCGACGACGAAGACTTTAGAATTTTACTTAAAAATTTTTCCAAGTTTTGTAGGGAATTAAAGAAAGAGAAATCTAAGAAGAAGGCGTTCCAAGCCACTTGGGACGATTCTAGCTCGGAGGAAGAAGAAGAAAAGACCATAGAAGAAGAAACCGCTTGCTTCGGCTTCATGGCCAGAGGAAGCGATAGCGAAAGCGAAAGCGACTCAGACAACGAGGTAAATCTCGATCTTCAAGAAGCTTTTAATGAACTTTTTGAGATTAGTAAATCACTTAGGATAGAAAATAAAAGCATTAAAAAGAACCTTAGTTTTCTTAAAAATGAAAATGATAGGTTAGAAAAACAACTTAAGGACATAGAAGCTGGTCCTAAAAATGATAACCTCATCAATGAAAATAATAAATTGATTGAGGAAAATGATAGTCTAAAGTTAGAAATCTCTAATTTAAAGACTAAGATGAGTATTATAGAAAAAGAAATTGCATGTCTTAGGGAAAATTCTAACAAATTAATCAACAAAGTTGATAATTTTTATAGCCCTAAGGTTGAGAAAGGATCTCCGTCAAGGAGACCTTCTAACAAATTCGGATCCAAGCCCACTTGGATACCGAAAAAAGAATTAGAATCTTGTTTTGTAGGATTCAGGGATAATTACAACATAAGGGACTGGACCTACAGGCTCAAGGCTGGTCAACTCAAGTTAGGGGAACCAAGGAGTAGACCAAGGAGGAGAACAAGAAGACCGACGAGACGGCGAACAAACGACGGACCCGCCGCACGTTGACCACCAGATTGGAGACCGGCGCCGATGCCCGGGCCTCCAAGCTACGGATGGGAGCCCCATCCGATGTGGCATCCACCACCACCATTCGGGCCATTTTATTGGCCATGGTAGGTGAGGTAAAACCCTTTACCCTATCTTTTTATCATAAGCATTTAGATAGGGGGAGTTAAAATTAATGAGCTAATTGTCAATTTTTAAGGGGGAGATATAAGGTAGCTAAATTT
The DNA here is from genome assembly GCA_037157565.1 of Thalassia testudinum. NCBI lineage: Eukaryota > Viridiplantae > Streptophyta > Magnoliopsida > Alismatales > Hydrocharitaceae > Thalassia > Thalassia testudinum. The sequence continues at coordinate 59,283,717 of JAZHRO010000013.1, read as the reverse complement.
CCTTTAGTAAGGGGGAGAAAAATAATAGCTATCTCATTGTTACAAAAAGGGGGAGGACATTACCTTTGTTAAAATAAATTCATAGAAGAGCATGTTTTAAGGGGGAGTTATAGGAAATATAAAATCAATTAAACCTTTTTGATAATGTCAAAAAGGGGGAGGATTTTTATGCATTATTTACGGTTTTGTCATCATCAAAAAGGGGGAGATTGTTGGTGCTAAAGCACCACGATCATTTGTTTTGATGATAACAAAACACGTGTTATTTAACATTTGCAATTTGAGTCCTAGATTTCAGGTCAATTGCAAATGTGGACGTGTTTAGACGGAATTCGAGCTCGCATCCAGGACGGATTGGAGGAGCTTGACGGAAAACAGAGGAGGTTCGCGTGGAGCGACAGATTGAAGATAGAAGACAAGAAGAATAGGATAGATTCTTTTTAATCCTTTCATGTACTTTTATCTTTATTTTTCTTGCTCTTTATTTTCCTTAGAAATTATGTTAAAGAGCCTTAAAGAACCCTAACAGTAGTCCTAGGAACACCGGCACAACCTTAGGATACTTAGGTTTTCTGTAGAATACCTAGAAAACCAATATAAGGTTCTAACAGCACTTCCAGACGTCTAATTCCCAAATCAGACGTCTGATAATGTATTTTAAGACGTCTGACTGTTGTTTCAGACGTCCGATAACTGTTAGGCTGGAGATAGTAGTTCTGTCTGATGAAATCAGACGTCCAGACCTTAGACCAGACGTCTGATGGACTTGCCAGACGTCCAGATAGTGGACCGTTGGCTAACTTAGCAAGCACGGCAGTATATGACCGTTAGAGCCTTATCAGACGTCCATAGGTCTTCCCAGACGTCTGATAATTGACCGTTTTGCCTCGGCTGACCCAAAATCTCTTCTCAGAGATTTTCTAGCCGTTGCAACGTTTGGAAATCAATTCCCACAGTAAAAGTAGGTTTCCAGACGTCCAGACATAGTGCCAGACGTCCTGTATGTCGTCTGATGGACTTGCACAAAAACCCTGTTTAGATCTGATTCAAGTCAGGGAGAAACCCGCATAGAATCAGACGTCTGACCTTGGAATCAGACGTCTTAAAGTGGCCTTCCAGACGTCTGATGCCATAGTTAGACGTCTGATGACCCTGTCAAATGCAATCATTGTCCTGATTTCGGCCTGATTCTCTTGGGCTTTGTTCCCAACGGCTATAGAACCTTTCTTAAGCCTTCCAAAGCCTTCCTAAGGCCTCTATAAATAGAGGGGAACCTTTGCAACACAAATACACACTTGGATACACTTAGATACACAAGAAACACTTTGCAATACACTAAGATCAAGTATTTCCACTCTTCTGTGTCCAAGAAGCTCTTGCTCTCTAAGCTCAAGTTCTACATCTTGAGAGCATCATTCCGTTCGCGCACCCGCTCTCCCGCCGTTGTTCACGAGAGCGACGTTGTGCCGTCGCGTGGCTCACGCACCCGCGTCATCGTCGACGCACTCCTTGCAAAGGGGAGTTTCCTTATTCCTATAGAAGCTTAGGTTTATTATTTTGTTGGCTCTATAGGACTATTGTTTATTTTATCTTTGTATTTTGGTTGGGTATTCGCTTTGCGAATTCCCGTCTCCTTCGTGGGACAAAATCCTTCTCGTGGAGAGAAGGGGTTGAGGAACGCTACCCTCGTACTTGTAGCGTGGTTGTATTGAGGTTGAATCACCCTCGTTTTAAGTGATTCGGTTTAGTGGATTTGATCAACTTGGTTGATCGGTAAATCCTAACTCGAGAGGGTTAGGTGGTGGTTTTCACCCGGTTTGGGTTTCCACCTAAAATTACTTGTGTACTTGTGCGATTGATTTTTGTGATATTGCTTTATATATTCAATTCCGCAATTTTATTACGTCACCCCTCCTGGTAGGGAATTACAAGAGCGAGCAGCAGCTGCAATCGAGTGCAGCGGCGTTGAGGAGAAGGGCAGCGAGAGAAGGGAAGTGAGGAGAGCGTGCGAGCCATGAGAGAGAGAGAGCTCTCTGGAGCAGTTCGAGGCCAGTTGGGCGTGCACGAGGCGAAGTGTTGTGTCGGGGAAGTCCTCCCCGATGCTGCTGCAGCTAGAGCAGCGGGCAGATGAGCGCGGCACGGCCGTGTGCAGCAGGAAGAAGACGAAGGAGCTTCTGATTCTGGGATTTTTCTCAGAATTAGACGTCTGGACCTACATTCAGACGATGCGAACAACGTCTGGAGGAGGCTCCAGACGACTAAGAGGTACATACTGCGCATATACATCCCTTTTTGCGGGTACGACCATGCAGCTGTTCCGCCGAAGCTCTGTTGCGTACCGTGTTTGAGAGTTTTTGTGTACGCATGCAGGTTTCGCTTCGGGAAGGCGCAGGACATGCCCTCCCATGCGGTTTAGACGTCTGGGCGAGTCACCAGACGGTGGAGAGCATCTCCAGACGTCCAGAGAGGCGGTCGGATGTCTGGAACTAGGTCCAGACGGTTCAGCAGGATCTCTGGACGTCTAAGGAGAAGCACAGAGTGAGGTATGGATCTGGACTCTTTAAGACGTCTGGAAGATGTTCCAGATGCCTGATTTGGGTCAGAATTGTCATTTTTGACCTGTTTAGGGTTCGTTCGAGGTCTGATTTCCGCATTTTAGATTCTGTTCTTCTTTGTATAAGTTCTCTACTTATTGGAATGCTTTTATCATGTTCTGAGTGATTTCTTGTGGTTGATCCTTGTATTAGGACCACGTTTTGTTGCGGATTTGGGGGTTGCGGAGGCACGTGGACCTGTCGATCATGCCCCCATTACTCCCGATTTTGAGGGTAGAGTGGCTTCCCTTAGTTAATTACAAACATAAACGCATATCTGGAATAAATGATAGATCCTAGGGTATGGCATGAATCCTAGGACCAGAAAAAAACTAGATTGAATGATAGATCCTAGGGTATGGCATGAATCCTAGGACTATAAACACTGGAACGATTGTATTAAATGCCTGAAATGCAGTCTTGAAATGAGTAGATGGAATAATAATTGCCTATAATTGGATAACAGCTGCCTGTGAAATGTAGAGTACTGTTGTTAGTAACTGCTACATGTAATTTCTGTTGGTTGAAATTAAATACGAGCTACTTGTATATAAATTGGAAGAGAAAGATTGAATGTTGGAAACACCTACTATATGCGAATAAACCTAAATGATGAAACCTAGTATGGCTTGGCCTGAGGAACATGAGCACGAACCCTACAGGGAATTAGGAGTAGAGCTCCTGGAAATAAATAGAATGGAACTGGAAAAGTGAATGGGAAAGTGTGTTGTTTCTTGGGTACGTGGTACCAAAGAGAGCTCATATTACCTGAGTTTAGCCACTTTGCATCGACTTTTTGGCCTTCGCGTACACAGTACCGAGGAGAGTTGCTAGTGTAGGAAAAGAGCTATCCACCCCACGGGGCCCGGGGTTCAGCTAGCCGTCCTACACCGACTTGTTAGGCCCACTGGGCAAACTAGGGTAGTTAGGCGAGGGTGCGCGGACTGTGGAGGGGCTAGACCCCTGTTACTGAGAGGGCTATGCCCTATACTGGTTCTGTGCTATGCTTTGGGTGCACCCGTTAACGGAAACGACTGACCGCGTGCTAGTGCAGGATAGCTACCCGTGCGTTTATCGTGCTTCCGTAGTCACCGTTACGTCTGTCAGCGACCTTGGGGTGGTTGACTGAGGGTAGGATCACCACGGGGCTCTCCCAGCCAGGAGAGCACCATGTACTACTTCTACTCTTCGGGAGAGACTGCAATCAAGATCGTTCCCACGAGGAACATTCGAGATCAAGAAAAAGACCTGATAAATAAACCAAGTAATGAAAGAGAGAATAATTAGTGGAATAAAGAACGAGATTGAAAACAACAGCTACCTGTCCACCTTTACTATTTCTCTTAGTTAGCTGGTTGCCACTCTACTCAGCGTTTTGCTGACGTGTCGTACTTACCACCTTTTTCAGGTTCAAGTGTTGAGCAGCCAGCGCCTACGGCTGCGGAGGGTGCTGAGCCTAGTAGAGCCTAGTAGTTGTACTTTTGTTATACCTGTTTTCTGTAATAGTGAGTATTTTGTTATACCTTTGTACTCTTTTATTGTAAACTTCATATTCCTGTACCTGTTTTTAATTCTATACTGTTGTGGTGGTGTGTGCTATAGTAGTTACTTCTTTACTGCTGTACTTTGTTACTTTTAGTTGCTTGCATGGTGAATGTGGTCTATTTTGCTGCTTTTTGGTTACTTTCTCGTTGGACGACTGGGTCTTGGGATCAGTCGAGTCGATCCGATTCTCGTGGCTTGTAGGGATTCGGGAACCGGGTCGTAACAAATTGTGAGCTCAAGAAAAGAAAAAAGAAAAGAGAAAAGAGAAAGAGAGAATGCATACAAAGGAACCAAAAGAGATCGTAGTTTTTCTCGTCTTTCTCTGAGTTGAATTACCTAATAATTTGGGAATCTAGATTTTGTAGTACTGATAACACCACGTAAGGGGGTAGTAATTAGGTTGAATATGGCTCATCTTTAGAATAAAAGGCACAACATAAAGTAGAATAGGAGCGTTGCATGCATCAAGTACCAAGATTGCTTATAAACCGTATTAATGGCCATTTGTGTAAAGTATTTGTCAAAGCAGGTCTCAGATGAGCAATCGGACTGCACGGATGGATTCAGGACGACGAACGGAATCCAACGGACTCAAGATCAGCCAAATTCGACATCCGGAGCTCCCACAATGGGCCCAAGAAATCATGACCGTTGATCTGGAGATCAACGACCCAGAACGCGCCACGTCGCCCCACCCCCGCCGCTCTCTCGCCCTCAAGCCAGCCAAGAACGAATCTCGGCCGTTTATCTTCGATCGAACGGCCGAGATCCGCGCGCTCGCCCGCGGTCGCCGCGACAAAGCACGGGCGTGGCGCAACGGTTAGCGTGCACGCCCGCGTCGCAGCGACGCACGTTCGAATCGTGCGGAGCGGAAATCAAGCGCGAGCGAAGGGCGCGGCGAAATTGAGTCGCCCGATCAGCAGCGGGCGGTCAGGATTTCGCCACGCGGCGCGACGACAGCGCCCGAGCGCCCACGCGCGCGCGCACGCGCGCCCGAAGCGCTATCTCAGCACGGGCGCGGGAGGATCTCAGCCGTCCGATCTTCGATCGGACGGCTCTCGTTCATCATCCACGGATCGCGCTTGGAGAGAGAGAGAGGGGGCGGGCGGCTGACCGGCGGCAGAAGGCCTTCACCGACGTATCTGGAAGCGGTTTTAGCGACGTTCTGGATGTCGCTAAAGCACATTCTTCTTTTAGGAAGCCCTTAACTCTATTTAAACCCCCTTCTACCACCATTCAAGGCATCCTCTCCCGCTTGCAACTACTCTACTCCTCTCCTAGCTAGTTTTAGGCACTCTTGTAATCGCCGGAGACGACGAGCCGCCGACGGAGCCTCCTCCACCGCCGTGGCTGCCTCGTTGCTCTCCACTCTCTCTACCTCTCTCTCTCTCTCTTTTAAGCTTTCATTTACTTTTGTTGAAGCATGTATTTAATGTTGTAAACCATGAACTATGAATGCATGTTTAATGAAATTATTTTCCATTTAGTTGCCATTTTAATTTCTGTTTAAAGTGCATGATCAAAACCAAGAGCTTTCTAACCCTAAACTCTCTCTCTATCTCTCGCTTTTCAAAACCGTCTCTTTCGCAAGCAAAACTCCGCCTTTTTCGTGACAACAAGTGGTAAACAAAATCCGATTTCCACGCCTCCCTGAGATCGACACTCGGACTCACCTCCGTTTACTTCTTTTAAAATCGACGTATCAAGTGCAACTATAACGACACCTCTTAACACACACGCACGAAGGCACGTCAGTTTTTGGCGCCGTTGCCGGGGAGGCAACGGATTTGTTTTATCACCTCCATTCCACATTCATTCTCACATCGTCTAATGCCCTATTTTCCTTTTTACTTGACGGTTGCAGGAATTCGACGCATGGACGACGAAGCGACGCATTCCACGACGGTAGCAAGGGAGTAGGCGCCTCGAGGACCGATAGTGAGAAATCTCTCTCTCATTGTTTGCTTGCGTGAAAAAACTAAAAAAAATTGTAAAAACTGAAAAAAATTGGCGTGGTGTATGATTGCTTGACCCACATCCATAACACATCACCCCACAAAAAAAATGTACACTCTAGCATTCTGAACGAATTCTTGGAGTGTTCTTTTCTTTTTCTTGAGTGGTGTTTGCGAAGCCACCATGAATTGACCTGGGCCGCACCACTCAACCCTAAAAACTGGCTCATCTAATAGAAGCTGCACAATCTTTAGGATGAGCACACTAGGGTTTTAGAGCCTCTACAGAAGAAAAAGGAAATCTACTTTCATCAAATTGTGTGCAGAACTTGACGTGCCCACTGAAACTTGTTTGAAAACATTAAGACACGTCCACCCTAAAAAGTACTAAAGTAAGGATGAAACACTAAAAGACACCACATCCTAACAAATCCTTGCTTGAAAACCATGTTTTGCTAGAAGCACACACTTTGAAAGTGGAAAATTAAGAGGCACCACCCCAATCAACACCTCATCACATCACCCTAAGCACAAGCACTATCCTAGCCCTTTAAAAATGAGTAGACGTGCCCTAGGCAGGACTGAGTTAAGTCACAAAAGGTGAGGTTTTGTTCGCTAGGCACTTGGCTTTCATTCCCTTGGTAGAATCTGGTGACTAGGCTGCGGGGTAGTGTTAAACGACCGCGGTTGTGGGGTCTATGGAACCGGAGGCGCAAGCCAAAGGAAGAACCTTCCCTGCAATCCCCTCGTAATCAACCTGGCCAGATTAACCTCGGGAAGGGGAGTCCAGTGCTTACGGATTTAATCAACCTTTGTGAGATTTCTAGACCTTCTAAGGAATACACCATAAGGACTAGGCTTGTTTGCTTGGTTGAGGACACAACTCTCTCGCATCTGTTCTTCCCACATCCCTCCATTTCTTCCATACCATGGATTTCAATGCCTATCCATCTTACCCAAACTACCCCCAACAGGATTTGTATGCTAACCCAAGTGGACCATACCCACAGCCTACTTGGGCTAACCAACCACCAAGTTGGGGGTACAACCTTGAACATCCCTCTTGGCCCAACTATGACCAAACCACACCAACCTCTTATTGGAATACAACCAACATAGCCACCCAAGGGTACGATTCAAATCGTGGGGCTCCATATCTCGATTGTCCTCACAATGCCTCCTCATTTAGGTCCGACCCGCTCTACTGTGATAGGACCTACACTTTAGGAGAACACCAAGAACCCTACCCATCTCAGGATAATAACCAAGAAAGGTCATCTGAATTCAACAACCTTGCCTACTTGACCTTTGGATTAGAAGGAGTTCTAGACAAATGGAAATCAGAAAATGATCAGAAATCTAGGCAAGCCCAGGATCATCAACCTTTGATTTGGTCCCTTGATGAAGAATTTGACTGGGAGGAGGACTTAGAACCTCAACTATTCTGGAGTAGGACCAAACAGAGAATGGTTCCTCTTGAAGAACTGGACCCTGAACATGATAGAATAGAGGACCCACCCAAGAACCTAAACACCAATATGGATTCTGATCCACAACCTCAACCATACTCTCTTAACCTGGATTTCAAGGAGGAAATCCAAGGGACACCAAATGACACCATGTCAATTCTTGATAACCTCCAGTTAGAACTACATAGACAGAATCAAGAATTGGTTAAAGGGCAACATGCCATGTTGGAGTTGTTCCAACAGTTGGGGGAAGAAGGCCAAAGAAAGCTGTTGCACACAACACCATTCATGGAATTCATAAATCAAGGACCTACCATGATCAATTGGACTACACCCAGTCATCTTGATTTGGTTCAGTCCACCATTGATACCCCTCAGGAGTTGGACAGCTCACTGGATAAGGACAATAAGGATTCCTTGGAACACAATTTGGGGAGCATTGAGAACAAACATCAGGAGGAAACTGAGAATGTGAGGGGAGAGGCCTTGGAATCTGAATCCAATCGGCCCAAGAGAAGCAATCAGGTGGGAGCAGCAGCCACCATCATAGATGGAGAATGGAGTTACAATCTCAAAGAAATTGATTATGAATCGGTTGGAATCCCCATCACAAATTTGGAGGAGGGCCGAGAGAAAGAATATGATCTAGATGATGAAATTGACCCTACCTTTAATGTAACCCCAAACAGTGAATCTGATACAGAGAAGGTGGCAGAAAATATTCTTAAGATCAAGGGCTTGGAAGGAATGAGCGATGAAACCATAGTTGCGGAAGAGATGGATTCGTCTTTGGAGAGAGGCCTCATGCTTGGTTGTAGGGCTCAGTATGAAACTCTGGACTTTGTTACCTACCCTACCAGAATAAGAATCCCGCAACCCGAATGCACTGGAATTGATACACTTTCGATGGATTACAGTTTTATGGGGACACAAGCTGAATATAAGACCTACATCTTTAGTGTTTGGCATGCCATATTTGGGGTGCGTTCGCCCACAGCAACTTGCTTGCATGCCCACAAACTAAGAGAGGATCTGACACGGGCATGCATGATATATCTGTTACAGAATTCCCGCCCCTTAGGAACGGGACTCCACCACAACCTTATTCGCATCTGTGGACTTCTGATTTTGGGTCTGGTTAATTTTGAACATATCTTCTTGACCCAAGCCATTCCTGTTTGTGCACCGCCCAGCTGGAGGCATTAAACTCAGCGCTTCCTGGGAGGCAACCCAGCGGATTCAGACTGATCTGGTAGTTTACGTCACTCAGGTACTATCTTTTTGAACCCTTCTGCATCCATGCATCTGCCAATGAGGACATTGTCCAACTTAAGCATGGGGGGGTGGTAAATTGCATAATCCTGAGCTTAATTAATCAGTCTGAACGAATAAATTAATTGATTAAAAAAAAAAAATTGAATTTAGAAAGAAAAACTTAGGCATTAGAAACTTGTCAATAGTGGGAAATAATACAAAAAGAACTTAAACACTTAGACTTTTCAGGCCTTCAGGCTTAATCAGCCCTAGTGTCCATTAAAATATGGATTTAGCGGCGAATCCTTGCAACTTTAAGCTATTCTAATCCACCTAATAAATAAGGTAATAAGTATACGACTTATCAACTCACCCTCTAACTCAGGAAAACTTTGAGTCTAAGCATCTACACACATTTTTGCACAGACTCACTTCTTGGAGATTTTGACAGAAATTGGGTAGCTAATGAACTCTCTAGGGTGGTATGGCTGGCAAGTTGTCGTGGGTAACAGCCCATTGGCAGGTTGTCCAGAACCCAGCCACAGGCCATTTCTTTTTCGCTGCCTCTAGGTACATTTGAGATTAGGGAAGCCACCAACGAAAAAAAAAAAAAAAAGAAGAAAAGAAAATAAACCACATTTCACCACACAAGTATGGCTGGCAAGTGATCGTGGGTAACAGCCCATTGGTCGGTTGTCTAGAGCCCAGCTCAATAATTGCACACAAAAGACCAAAACGCCTAAGGACGAAGCGGGGAAGTAGTACAAGCCGGGGAGATATACACTGGAAAATCCTTGTGTTGACCCCAAGTAAAATGAACGTAGGGAGAAAGCTACCAGTCGAACAAATACACCTTCAGGCAAAAATTTATTTTCTTTTCCGAACACCTAGAGGCGTAGAAACTCGAAGTCTGTCTCAATTACCGTTAAGTGAGTCTATTACAACATTCACACCAAGATGCTTAGCACTTAGGGTTTTGACCGAGTTTTGGGTGGGTTGGGTAGCCGTAAAAAGTTACCAACCCACACTGAATGCCGAAAATTCTAAAAAGACGTATAGATATATACGTATACATATGTATAGTTATATATACAAAGCAAGGATTCGGGCGATTCGTATTTTGGAAGACACCCGGGCGCTGCTTAGTCTTTATAGATTAAGATCTTCGTATATTTCCTCTTATTGACGAGTAACGAAGTGCCGAAGCAATTACTTCTTGAATTCTCCAAAGAAATAAAGGCTAGAATAAACCTTGCTAGGGACTATCAAGGAGTAAGCATGGGGGTATGATAACACCACGCAAGGGGGTAGTAATTAGGTTGAATATGACCCATCTTTAGAATAAAAGGCACAACATAAAGTAGAATAGGAGCGTTGCATGCATCAAGTACCAAGATTGCTTATAAACCGTATTAATGGCCATTTGTGTAAAGTATTTGTCAAAGCAGGCCTCAGATGAGCAATCGGACTGCACAGATGGATTCAGGATGACGAACGGAGTCCAACAGACTCAAGATCAGCCAAATCCGACATCCGGAGCTCCCACAATGGGCCCAAGAAATCATGACCGTTGATCTGGATATCAACGGCCCAGAACGGACCACGTCGCCCCGCCCCCGCCGCTCTCTCGCCCTCAAGCCAGCCAAGAACGAATCTCGCGCTCGCCCGCGGTCGCCGCGACAAAGCACGGGCGTGGCGCAATGGTTAGCGTGCACGCCCGCGTCGCAGCGACGCACGTTCGAATCGCGCGGAGCGGAAATCAAGCGCGAGCGAAGGGCGCGGCGAAATTGAGCCGCCCGATCAGCAGCGGGCGGTCAGGATTTCGCCACGCGGCGCGACGACAGCGCCCGAGCGCCCACGCGCGCGCGCACGCGCGCCCGAAGCGCGATCTCAGCACGGGCGCGGGAGGATCTCAGCCGTCCGATCTTCGATCGGACGGCTCTCGTTCATCATCCACGGATCGCGCTTGGAGAGAGAGAGAGGGGGCGGGCGGCTGACCGGCGGCAGAAGGCCTTCACCGACGTATCTGGAAGCGGTTTTAGCGACGTTCTGGATGTCGCTAAAGCACATTCTTCTTTTAGGAAGCCCTTAACTCTATTTAAACCCCCTTCTACCACCATTCAAGGCATCCTCTCCCGCTTGCAACTACTCTACTCCTCTCCTAGCTAGTTTTAGGCACTCTTGTAATCGCCGGAGACGACGAGCCGCCGACAGAGCCTCCTCCACCGCCGTGGCTGCCTCGTTGCTCTCCACTCTCTCTATCTCTCTCTCTCTCTCTTTTAAGCTTTCATTTACTTTTGTTGAAGCATGTATTTAATGTTGTAAACCATGAACTATGAATGCATGTTTAATGAAATTATTTTCCATTTAGTTGCCATTTTAATTTCTGTTTAAAGTGCATGATCAAAACCAAGAGCTTTCTAACCCTAAACTCTCTCTCTATCTCTCGCTTTTCAAAACCGTCTCTTTCGCAAGCAAAACTCCGCCTTTTTTCGTGACAACAAGTGGTAAACAAAATCCGATTTCCACGCCTCCCTGAGATCGACACTCGGACTCACCTCCGTTTACTTTTTTTAAAATCGACGTATCAAGTGCAACTATAACGACACCTCTTAACACACACGCACGAAGGCACGTCAAGTACTAATCTCTATGTAGCACCAAATGAGAGTGAGCTACCAAATAAACAATCATTTCCCTCAGACATTCTCTACCCAAGCTTAAAGCCAGGGTGGAATTCATAGAATATCTTAAATACCCCGAGGGAAGAAGTTTGCTTAACCTGCTATAATTTTACTAGGGGTAAAGTACATGCTTTAGAGGTGAATCAGGTTTTTCACTCGAATCCGTTGCGAAAGCTATATAGCTACACTTTCACGATTGTCTGGATTTCTAAAGCATAGGAAGAAAACAAAAAGGAAAAGAATCTCTAGTCATACGCTTGATAATAATCAATCCCTTAGGGACCTTTCTATAAATAACTTAGTTTTACATTTGCTAAGGACTATCAAGATTTAGGCATGGGGTTATGATTGCGCAGCAATCATAGGTTTTAATTGACCTAAATTAGGCTAGGACTTAGCATAAGTTAGGGTAGTTCATGCATGCATAAGCATTATTTGCATCTTTAATGTTTTTCTGTAGCTATGCATAAAATAATGCTATAATGTACTGATTAAATGCATTATATAATTTGTAGGTAATAAGAAGCTCAGGAGCTGGATCTGAGACTGGACCTGAAGTTGGACCTGAAGCTAGAGTTGCAGTAGAGCTGGAGCAGAAGACCTAGAGTAGATGTAGTAGAAAATAATGTAAGGGAGTTGAGGTATGCTATTCTGGTAAGTAGGAATAAAGTAGTAAATTCTAAAGAAGTTAGGTCTACCCTAGCCCTAAGACAGCCTAGAAGCTTCCTCAAGCCTTAGCCACCCTTAAATTAGGTCACTGCACCTTAGAAAGCCCTAAAATCCTAATTCCAACCTATTCCTGGACATCCAGATGAGTTATAGGACGTTAAGAACCCTTAGCCACAACCTGCACACCTCAAACTCACATGTGTAGCATTATTGGACGTCCAGACACTTGGTCAGATGTCCAATTTCTGCAGAATACCCAAAACATAACCCAGAATCCCACCTAACTCTGATTGGACGTCCAGACAATAAGTTTGGACTTCTGAGTTTTCATTATAAGACGTCTGATAACTTTATTGGACATCTAAAACTGCTCTCCAGTTTCTGTTTTGGAATTCAAGCCTTGATCTTGAGTTTTTAGGCCTCTAAACCCAATTCTAACCCCCTAGAAACCAAAATTAAGGAGCTCTAACCCTAGTACATCACCTCTAGATTTCCCTAAGGACCTAATTAGGTCCTCACGAAACCTAATTGACTTGGATCATTGTCAATTTCATCAGCCTACTCAATGGGATTCAGTGAGTCCAATTGAGCCCTACTCTCAGCACACACAGCCCAATTGGACTTAGTGAGAGTCCAATTGACATAAACTTGACTTAATTGTGTTGTTTTACTCTCAATTAGGTTTTCACACACCTAATTAAACTTGTATAACGTTCAATTGCATTTTACCTGAGTGAATTAGGGTTTGCAACCCAAATTTGAGACCTACATTGACCTAAACCCACTAGAACCTTACCTAATCAACCTAGACACCTAGGTTTCGACCCACATAGACCCACACACACTAACTACACGAAATTAGCCTAGCTAGAGTTCTCTAGAACTCTCTACCTTGTGTTGTTGCCTTGGTTGCTAAAAATAGCAACCAAGATGCATTCAATTTTTAGATCCACAAAATGTGGATCTAAAAACCACCCATTTGATGTGCGTTTGTGCGTGTGTGATAAGAAGTGTCGTTATAGTCGCACTTACACCGCCGGTTTTAAAGTAAAGAAACGGAGGTGAGTCCGAGTGTCGATCTCAGGGAGGCGTGAAAATCGGATTTTTCTTATCATTTGTTGTCACGGAAAGCGTAGAGTTTTGCTTGCGAAAGGTGAGGTTTGAAAAGCGAGAGAGAGATAGAGAGAGAGAGAAAGATTAGGGTTAGAGTTGTTTCTTGCTTTATCATGCAACTTAAACTGAAATTAAAGTAAACAACTGAACAGAAAGTAACTTCATTAATCATGCACTTTTAGTTCATAGCTTACAACATTAAATACATGCTCAAGCAAAAGTAATGGAAAACTTAAAAGAGAGGAAGAGAGAGAGAGGAGGGAGAGCGGTGAGGCAGCCATGGCAGTGGAGGAGGCTCCGTCGGCGGCTCGTCGTCTCTGGCGATTACAAGAGGGCCTAAAGCTAGCTAGGAGGGGGGTAGAGTAGTTTCAAGGGAAGTGAATGCCTTGAATGAGTGGTTGGAGGGGGTTTAAATAGGGTTAAGGGCTTTCCAAAAGAAGAAAGGGCTTTAGCAACGTCCGGGACGTCGCTGAAACCATTCCAAAAGCGTCGGTGAAGCCCTCCAGCTCGTCTGTCAACTGCCCGCGCCTTTCTTCTTCGCGTTCGATCCGCGGCTGCTGCGTGAGAGCCATCCGATTGAAGATCGGACGACTGAGATGTTCCCTTGGATGCGCTCGGATCGCGCCTCGGGCGCGCGTGTGCGTGGGCGTCGTCGCCCGGCGTACGTGCACGCGTGAGCGCTCACGATCTGAGGGCGCGCTGCATGGCGCGATCTCGGCCTCTCGCTGCTAATCGGGCGACCTAATTTCACCGCGCGCTTCCTTCGTCTTCAATTTTATGCACCATGTGGCTCGAACTCGCGTCGCGTGCATGTGGGCGTGCGCGCTAATCGTTGCACCACGCCCACGCTTTGTAGCGTCGACTGCGCGGTTCTCGGCCGTCCGATCGATGATTGACGGTCGAGATTTGATCTCAGCTGATGGATGAAGTGGCGTGCGGTGGTGCGGGGGTGACGTGGAGCAATGAGGGCCGTTGATCACTAAATCAACGATCAGAACTTCTTGGGCCCATTGTAGGAGCTCCGGATGTCGGATTTGGCCGATCTTGAGTCTGTTGGACTCCATTCGTCGTTCTGAATCCATCCGTGCAGTCCGATTGCTCATATGAGGCTTGCTTTGACAAGTGCTTACACAAATGGCCATTAATACTATTTTATAAGCAATCTTGGTACATGATGCATGCAATGCTCCCATTCTACTTATGTTGTGCCTTTTATTCTTAAGATAGACCCTATTTAACAGAATTATCACCCCCATGTGTAGTGTTATCATACCCCCATGCTTACTCCTTGCTAGTCCCTAGCAAGGTTTATTCTAGCCTTTATTTTCTTTCAGAATTTAAGAAGTAATTGCTTAGACACTTCGTCACTTGTCAATAGGAGGAAATATACCAAGATCTCAATCTACAAAGACTAAGCAGCGCCCGGGTGTCTGCAAAAATACGAATTGCCCAATCCTTGCTAATATATATAACTATACATATGTATATGTATATATATATATATATATATATATATATATATATATAGAATTTTTTCAGAATTTAGTGTGGGTTGGTAACTTTTTATGGCTACTCAACCCACCCAAAACTCGGTCAAAACCCTAAGTGCTAACTGTCTTGGTGTGAAGATTGTGATAGACTCACTTAACGGCAATTCAGACAGACTTCGGGTTTCTAAGCCCTTAGGTGACCGGAAGAGGAAATATATTTGCCTGAAGGTGTATTTGTTCGATTGGTAGCTTTCTCCCTATGTTTATTTTAATTGGGGTCAACACAAGGATTTTTCCAGTGTATATCTCCCCGGCTTGTACTACTTCCCTGCTTCTTCCTTAAGTGTTTTGGTTCTTTTTGTGCAGTTATTGAGTTGGGCTCTGGACAACCGACCAATGGGCTGTTACCCACGATCACTTGCTAGCCATACTCGTGCGGTGAAGTGTGGTTTATTTTCTTTTCTTATCTTTTTTTTTCAGTAGGTGGCTTCCCTGATATCAAATGTCCCTAGAGGCAATGAAGAATAAATGGTCCCGTGGCTGGGTTCTGAACAACCTGCCAATGGGTTGTTACCCACGACAACTTGCCAGCCATACCACCCTAGAGAGTTCATTAGCTACCCAATTTCTGTCAAAATCTTCGAGAAGTGAGTGTGTGCAAAAATGTGTGCAGATGCTTAGACTTTTCTGAGTTAGAGGGTGAGTTGATAAGTCGTATACTTATCACCTTATTTAGTAGGTGGATTAGAATAGCTTAAGGTTGCAAGAATTCGAAGCTAAATCCATATTTTAACAGACACCAGGGCTTATTAAGCCTGAAGTCCTGAAAAGTCTAAGTGTTTAAGTTCTTTTTTGTATTATTTTCCACTATTGACAAGTTTCTAATGCCTAAGTTTTCTTCCTAAATTCAATTTTTTATTATTATTATTTTATTTTATTTTATTCAGACTGATTAAATGAGCTCAGGATTGTACAATTTACCACCCCCCCATGCTTAAGTTGGACAATGTCCTCATTGGCAAGTACATGGATGCAAAAGGGTTCAAAAAGATAGTACCTGAGTGATGTAAAATATCGGATCAGTCTAAATCCTCTGGGTTGCCTCCCAGGAGGCGCTGAGTTTAACGCCTCCAGTTGGGCGATGCACAAACAGGAATGGTTTGGGTCAAGGAGGTATGTACAAAATCAACCAGACCCAAAATCAGAAGTCCACAGATGCGAACAAGGTTGTGGTGGAGTCCTGTTCCTAAGGGGCGGGAATTCTGCAATAGATGTATCATGCTTGCCCGTGTCAGATCCTCTCTTAGTCTGTGGGCATGCAAACAAGTTGATGTGGACGAATGCACCCC
Organism: Thalassia testudinum; assembly: GCA_037157565.1. Classification (NCBI taxonomy): domain Eukaryota; kingdom Viridiplantae; phylum Streptophyta; class Magnoliopsida; order Alismatales; family Hydrocharitaceae; genus Thalassia; species Thalassia testudinum. Next base: position 59,267,595 of record JAZHRO010000013.1, on the reverse strand, counting down.
AAATATGACATGCTAGACACTAAAGATGTAGGTTTTATACTCAGCTTGTGTCCCCATAAAATTGTAATCCGTCAAAAGTGTATCAATTCCAGTGCATTCGGGTTGCGAGATCTTTATTCTGGTAGGGCAGGTAACAAAGTCAAGAGTTTCATAATGAGCCCTACAATCAAGCATGAGGCCTCTCTCCAAAGACGAATCCATCTCTTCCGCAACTATGGTTTCATTTCTCATTCCCTCCAAGCCCTCGATCTCAAGAATATTTTCTTCAACCTCCTTTGTATCAGATTCACTGTTTGGGGTTGCATTAGAGGTTGGGACAATTTCATCCTCTAGATCATATTCTTTCTCTTGGTCCTCCTCCAAATTTGTGATGGGGATTCCAATCGATTCATAATCGATTTCTTTGAAATTGTAACTCCACTCCCCATCTCCGATGTTGGCTGCTGTTCTCACCGGATTACTTCTCTTGGGCCAATTAGATTTGGATTCCAAGGCATCTCCCCTCACATTCTCAGTTTCCTCCTGATGTTTGTCCTCAATGCTCCCCAAATTGTGTTCCGAGGAATCCTTACTGACCTTATTCATTGAGCTGTCCAACTCCTGAGGGGTATCAATGGTGGATTGAACCAAATCAGGGTGACTGGGTGTAGTCCAATTGATCATGGTAGGTCCTTGCTTTACGAATTCCATGAATGGCGTTGTGTGCAACAGCTTTCTCTGGCCTTCTTCCCCCAAGTGTTGGAACAAATCCAACATGGCCTGTTGCCCTTTAACCAATTCTTGATTCTGTCTGTGTAGTTCTAACTGGAGGTTATCAAGAATTGACATGGTGTCATTTGGCGTCCCTTGGATTTCCTCCTCGAAATCCAGGTTAAGAGAGTATGGTTGAGGTTGTGGATCATAAGCCATACTGGTGTTTAGGTTCTTGGGTGGGTCCTCTATTCTATCATGTTCAGGGTCCAGTTCTTCAAGAGGAACCATTTTTTGTTTGGTCCTACTCCACAATAGTTGAGGTTCTAAGTTCTCCTCCCAGTCAGATTCTTCATTAGGGGGCCAAATCAAAGGTTGATGATCCTGGGCTTGCCTAGATTTCTGATCATTTTCTGATTTCCATTTGTCTAGAACTTCTTCCAATCCAAAGGTCAAGTAGGAAAGGTTATTAAATTCAGATGACCTTTCTTGGTTATTGTCCTGAGAAGGGTAGGGTTCTTGGTGTTCTCCTAAAGTGTAGGTCCTATCACAGTAGAGCGGGTAGGACCTAAATGAGGAGGCGTCGTGAAGAGAATTGAGATATGGGGCCCTATGATTTGAATCGTACGCTTGGGTGGATATGTTGGGTGTATTCCAATAAGAGGTTGGTGTGGTTTAGTCATAATTGGGATAGTTGGGCCAAGAGGGATATTCAAGGCCGTATCCCCAACTTGGTGGTTGGTTAGCCCAAGTAGGCTGTGGATATGGTCTACTTGGGTTAGCATACAAATCCTGTTGGGGGTAGTTTGGGTAAGATGGATTAAAATCCATGGTTTGGAAGAAATGGAGGGATGCGAGAAGAACAAATGAGAGAGAGTTGTGTACTCAACCAAGCAAACAAGCCTAGTCCTTATGGTGTGTTCCTTAGGAGACCTAGAAATCTCACAAAGGGTGATTAAGTCCGTAAGTACTGGACTTCCCTTCCCAAAGCTAATCTGGCCTGGTTGATTACGAGGAGATTGCAGGGAAGGTTCTTCCTTTGGCTTGCGCCTCCAGCTCCGTAGACCCCACAACCGCGGTCATTTGACACTGCCCCGCAACCTAGTCACCAGATTCTACCAAGGGAATGAAAGCCAAGTGCCCAGCGAACAAAACCTCGCCTTTCGAGACTTAACTCAGTCCTGCCTAGGGCACGTCTACTCAATTTTAAAGGGCTAGGATAGTGCTTGTGCTAGGATTATGTGATGAGGCGTTGATTGGGGTGGTGCCTCTTAATTTTCCATTTTCAAGGTGTGTGCTTCTATCAAAACATGATTTTCAAGCAAAGATTTTTAAGATGTGGTGTCTTTTAGTCTTTCATCCTTACTTTAGTGCTTTTTAGGGTTGACGTGACTTAATGTTTTCAGACAAGTTTCAGTGGGCACGTCAAGTTCTGCACACAATTCGGTGAAAGTAGATTTCCTGTTATTCTGTAGAGGCTCTAAAACCCTAATGTACTCATCCTAATGATCATGCAGCTTCTATTAAATGAGTCAATTTGAGGGTTGAGTGGTGCGGCCCAGGTCAACTCACGGTGGCTTCGCAAACACCACTCAAAAGAGAGAAAAGAATACTCCAAGAATTTATTCAGAATGTTAGAGTGTATATTTTTTGTGGGGTGATGTGTTAAGGATGTGGGCCAAGCAATCATACACCACGCCAATTTCTTTTCAATTTTTACAATTTTATTTTAGTTTCTTTCATGCAAGCAAACAATCATGAGTGAAAAATTACTCACTATCGGTCCTTGTTGCGCCTACTCCCTTGTTACCGTTGTGGGATGCGTCGCTTCGCCGTCCATGCGTCGAATTCCTGCAACCATTAAGTAAAAGGAAAGCAGGGCATTAGACGATGTGAGAATGGATGTGGAATGGAAGTGACAAAACAAATCCGTTGCCTCCCCGGCAGCGGCATCAAAAACTGACGTGCGCTTGTGCATGTGTGTTAAGAAGTGTTGTTATAGTCGCACTTGCAACGTCGGTTTTAAAGTAAAGAAATGGAGGTGAGTCCAAGTGCCGGTCTCAGGGAGGCGTGAAAATCGGATTTTTCTTATCACTTGTTGTCACGGAAAGCATAGAGTTTTGCTTGCGAAAGGTACGGTTTGAAAAGCGAGAAAGAGATAGAGAGAGAGATTAGGGTTATAGTTATTTCTTGCTTGATCATGTAACTTAAACAGAAATTAAAGTAAACAACTGAACAGAAAGTAACTTCATTAATCATGCACTTTTAGTTCATAGCTTACAACATTAAATACATGCTCAAACAAAAGTAATGGAAAGCTTAAAAGAGAGGAAGAGAGAGAGAGGAGGGAGAACAGTGAGGCAGCCACGGCGGTGGAGGAGGCTCCGTCGGCAGCTCGTTGTCTCTGGCGATTACAAGAGGGCCTAAAGCTAGCTAGGAGGGGGGTAGAGTAGTTGTAAGGGAAGTGAATGCCTTGAATGAGTGGTTGGAGGGGGTTTAAATAGGGTTAAGGGCTTTCCAAAAGAAGAAGGGGCTTTAGCGATGTTCGGGACGTCGCTAAAACCATTCCAAAAGCGTTGGTGAAGCCCTTCAGCCCGCCGGTCAACTGCTCGTGCCGTTCTTTGCGCTCGATTCGAGGCCACTGCATGAGAGCCGTCCGATCGAAGATCGGACGGCTGAGATCTTCCCTTGGATGCGCTCGGATCGCGCCTCAGGCGCGCGTGTGCGCGGGTGTTGTCGCCCGGCGTGCGCGCGCGCGCGAGCGCTCGTGATCTGAGGGTGCGCCGCGTAGCACCATCTCGGCCGCCCGCTGTTGATCGGGCTTCCCAATTTCACCGCGCGCTTCCTTCGTCTTCAATTTTACGCACTACGCAGCTCGAATCCGCATCGCGTGCATGCGGGAGTGCGTGCTAACCGTTGCGCCACGCCCGTGCTTTGTCGCGTCGACTGCGCGGTTCTCGGACGTCCGATCGAAGATCGACGGCCGAGATTAGATCTCAGCTGATGGATGAAGTGGCTTGCGGTGGAGTAGGGGTGACATGGCGCAATGAGGGCCGTTGATCACCAGATCAACTGTCAAAACTTCTTAGGGCCATTGTAGGAGCTCCGGATGTCGGCTTTGGCCGATCTTGAGTCCGTTGGACTCCGTTCATCGTTCTGAATCCATCCATGAGGTCCGATTGCTCATCTGAGGCCTGCTTTGACAAGTGCTTACACAAATGGCCGTTAATACAGTTTTATAAGTAATCTTGGTACATGATGCATGCAATGCTCCCATTCTACTTATTTTGTACCTTTTATTCTTAAGATGGACCCTATTTAACAGAATTATCACCCCCATGTGCAGTGTTATCACCATCCACCCTCCCTCTCCCTCTCCCACAAGCTCCCACCATAGGCCTCTCTAGAGAATTTCATAATCTCTAGAGAGCATCCCTTAGGCCTATAAAAAGACCTAAGGGGTGGCCATTTGGTCAATCTTGGCTCTTTGGCTCCATTCCACTCATTCCACCTACACCTTCGCCTCCATCTTCACGAGTACACCATGGCCATCACCACCTCCATGCCAAAAGCCTAGATCACCTTCTCCAACCTCTCTCCAAGCGTCGGCCTAAGCACCATTGGCCTCCCCTCTTACTCCTCTCGCCCACTCAAAGGCCATCGGAGCCTACCTCCGAATGCCCTTCATTCTGTTAGCTAGATCAGTATAATAGTTCTTTGTAGATTTATTGCTTTATTTAATGCTTAGTAGTGTAGCTATCCCTCCCTCCTGCATGGTGCACGAGCAGTCTCTTGTAGATCCGCACGTGCACACATTTTCTATTAGCTAGATTTAAATTTCCCTGTACAAGCATTTCTCTACCTGTGCTGTAACCACCATCATGCCTCAATGAAAATATTTATATATATATATGTATGTTGAAAGTCACCATGTTCCTGATTATCATCTTTTGGTGTGATTAAAGTTGCATGCTTTCAATTTCTGATATTCTAGCAACAACGTGTCGTATATCAATACGTATTTAGTATAAATCGACATGTGATTTTGAACGAGTAGAGCAAGCGAGATCGAATTTGAATTTGCACTTCCAAAATACCTCCCAGAGACGAACGACCGGGACTCCAAGTCTCGTTATTATAAAAATTACTTTTGACGAGTGGATTTCACGACTATACTACGACGTTGTTTTCCTTAAACTCACGATTTCCGTGCGTGTCACAAACACACAGGAAGGTCATTAGGTTTTAACCTAAGAGACCTCACTAGATCTTCTTGGGAATCTCTTTCATATCTAATCAACTTCAATCTAACCTGAGTTTGATTCTACATCTTGATTCTACCACCTGCTTTGAAAATGCAGCCTGACAATTTAGGAAAGCTATTTAGGAAACCTGAGTCCAAAATGAGCATGAAAGAGAAGATGATTGAGGTTGCTCTTAAACACCATGATTATTTCAGGACCTCAAATCTAGTTAGTAGGATTCAGGTTAATATCCTAGAAACAACAACCCATATCATGAGCCATGCTGGATTGCTATTTACACAAATGATACACGATTCAATCCGTGATGATCTTTTAACTGAATACAGTGAAATGTGGAGACTACATAATACTGACTATATATATTGTTTGTCCAATCCACATCTTTGGGAGATGTACCAAGGTCTCATGGAAAAAGGTGGGTGTATGTTGAACACATTACAACAAACCATTGATCAAAATTACCCGTACATCCCTTCAGAAATTGATGAGACACCTTGGAACAACATTGAGTATCAATACGATTTCCTAGAGCCCGGGGAAGAGAATCTAGTTTGTTGTGGACCCCCAACCCAAATAGAGTCTGATTCAAATTATGTGCAAATTGATATGCCTGATCTTGAGATAGGTTGGGAGGATCCAATTGCAGGTGTTCCTGATTTTGAGCTAGCCCAAGAAAATTAAGAGCCTGGTTCACTAAGCTTTGAATTCCTAGACACCTGTAATGATAAACTTAAAACAGAACTTCTCAAGAATGTAAATCTTGAGACTTACCCTGTTAAGGTGATTGTTGAGAATGTTTCTGACATCCCTGTAGAGTCCAGCCTAGATTCTAATAACCCAATCATTACCCTTATCCTAGAATTTGGATTCGAGCCTATTTGGGATGATCATGAGGCCCAAAATGATGAAAGTTAGATTTTGAATTTGAATTATGATTTTGGGCCTGTATTTGATGAATACATGTCTCCAACATCCTCTGAGACACCCTTTTCTCGGAAGTCATGCCAATCTATGATACGGAAATCGAGGAGTTGGATGAGTTAGGAATTGATTGGGTCTATCCTAGGAGTCAAGAACCTGAGCCTATAGCCTCTAAGGACACCCTTTTAAGCTTGGAATCTGAAATTAGGATAGATCCAAATTAGGTTGCTGATTCTACATCTCTTGATCATTTCTATGGTGGAACCTCTGATTTGGAATCGAATTCAGAACACAATTTTCACAAGTTCTCTGATGATTTCGAATCTTACTCTGATTTCGAAGAACCTTTGTTTCTTGACAATTATGAACCAGTTTACGACCTTAGCATCCATGATATTTTCTTCAACTCTGACTTTGAGGTCCCTGATCCTGAGATCACTGATTCAAAATCAGGTTCCATTGAGATGGAATCATTCCTTTATGATCTACAGGAATCAGAAGCAATATGTGTCAAGAGTGTTTGCAATCAAGAATTTGAATCTTTTATTGACTTAGATTTCCATGTAAGCACTCTTTAGGCATTTACATTTGATTTTGAGGAGCATTACAAGGGCTCTCTAGATGAACCGACCTTTGAACCTTTTCTAGAGGAGACCTCAACACTTACAACTCTCCTTGAAGCCACCTCTTCTACACATACAGAACCTTCTCGAATCCGATCCCAACCCTGACTCGCCACTGGAATCAACTACTACTTTGATTCTCCTCTCAATGATCTAGTCACATATGATTCTCCATCTCTTGATCGGGATTTGGATATCGATTAGACTGTAAATCACGCTCCATCTTTCTCTGATAACTTTCGCCTCTATAGACTCTTTTTCATTTAAGGATCCCTACTCTGACCAGGTTGATTGCAATCAGCCAAACCCGTGATTTTCACTTCCATATCTTCTTGAGCCTCACAGCATCTAGTGGGCTCTGTATCTCTTGATCCACATCCACCAACCCACTAGATTGATTAGGTTTGGGCTGCATCATCAGCCTGTCGATCTGAACAAGCACCTGGTTGGACCAACCAGTCTTTTGATCAAGGTGCTTGTTCTACAGAACTCCTCTGATTTGACCACTCCTTATCCATGACCACTTCCACTCAGCTGTAGGCATTGAATTTAGCACTTAATGGGAAGCAACTCATCATTTTGAAAAAACCCCAAGATCCTTCTGATTATCCTTTTGAGCTTCACGTCTACTGCACTCTGAGTTCAGTTTTAGAACAGTTGACTCTACCTTTGGTATTCATATCAAAGCTTGAAATCGTTCACAACAGTCATCCCGACCCATTCACCCACCCATTGACCCTGCTATAATCCTTGAATCCAAGCTGATTTCATACCCTCCAACTTACAATGAGGACATTGCAAAACTTAGGCATAGGGGGTGTTAAAGTGCGAACACATAAAAGTTCAAGTTTCTGAAGGGTTCTCACAAAAAAATTACTCACATTAAAGAAAAAACCAAAAAAAGTTAAAAAATTTAAAAAGAACAAAAAAATGGAAAGGGGAGGAAATTTTGTGAGCTTAAAATTGCATATCATTCTTGAGGAGGAAATGGGGAGCTGTTTTAAATGATAAAAAGGAGCTACAATTTGAAGCAAAAAGGTGATAGTCATTAGTAAAAGATTATGGAATCTACTTAAGTTCTAGACCAAATCAAAAGAAAAATAAAAAAAATTAAATCTTAAAAGAACAAAGAGACAAAGAGATCAGTATGAGTGTTGATCTTAGGCCTCTTGGGCTTGTTTTGGGCTTAAAAATTCACGTATCCGTTAAGATCTGGATAGTCCTCAAGAAGTTGAGGAAAATGTGAAACTTATGTATTAGGTTAAGGCTTAGGGATTATTTGGTCTCGTTAACTGACCTCTGGTTTGCGGGACTTAGTAACCTAAGCACCATAATCCGCACACAAGTTTGGTTCAGTGCGCTTAATAATTAAAATCACAGAAAAGCGTTTAATTCTATTCTGAAAGAGCTACCTAGATTAGGAGCGACTTATCAACACAAGTTGATTTAGATGAGTTCTTGGCGCAGAGAGGTGGGAAACTCTAGTCGAAGATGCGCAATAACATACCGTCTCCTCGGTGCTTGTCTCCTAGGATATCTAAAGATTGTACTGAGGCACTATTGCGAAAATACACGTGATTTGTAATTGGGGTTTTAAAATCGTTGTAACACACGAATTTGTAAACGCTTTTAAATTTTATAAACCTAGATAGGGAGAGTATCTAGGGTCGTCCAAGGAGGCCAAATGTTTGCAAAATATGTCTCTTACTTAGAAATGGAAATTAACTTTATTTTTGATATTTTTTCAATATATGTTTTTTTTTTTGGGTTTTTGAATAAACAAGGCAATGCGAAATGTTGGTGGGAAAGACTAACACCTAATAGCTAAAATCTAGTGGCAAAAATTGATTTCTTTCTAAGCTTACCCTAGGCACGTGGAGGCCTAGGGTAATTAGAAAGAAAGAGTGAAAATGTACTAAGGAACAAGTGACAAGATTTGCAACAAAAGCTAATAGAAAAAGGCAACTTTGATTGATAAGGTGTTTTACAAAAAAAAAATCTAGTAGAGGAATGCTTCTACTACTAGCAAATAAAAAAATAAAGAGAATGCAAAACACTAATCCTCTGAATGGTGAAGAAGAGATGCTCTTGCTCCAACTGTGGCTGCTCCCATAGTCAAAAGGAGCTCCTTCTTCTCCTTCTCCTTGCAAAGCTCCTCTAATGGTGTGGTCTCCTAGCAAGTCCAAGGGGGGGCGTGCTTGATCTCCTCCAAGGTGGATGGAATTCCACCTTCAAATACTCCTCCAAGGGTGGGTGTGTACCACTGTCAAGACCTCCTCCAAAGGTCTTCCTTGCTTGGCTTCTCCTCTGGCTGGCTTGGGCACAAGAGAGAAGAGAAGAGGGGAAGGCACAAAAGGGACAGAGTGTCCCCTTAATCTTCTTCTTCTTCTCTTGGCTGTGGGCTATAGGGTAGAATATAGGTAGAAAATATGTAGCCAAAGGTGATTTAATGGTGGTGGGTGTTGGTCTTTTTATAAGGTAGGATGGGGGGTATAGGTGGCTCTTGAAATGGATGGCTAGGATGGGATGATGAGGGTAGTTAGGTGATCCTAGGGCTAAGGGGATTTGGTGCCTCCTAAGGGGTGCTAGGGAGGTGGTTATGGGTGGTCAAAGGACACCTAAAAGTAGAGCCAACCATCGAAAGGTGCCATGGGTTGGTGCCAACATGAGAGCTTTTAGAAGGGCGTGAGGTGGATGTGGCTTGGAAGGGGTATGTGTAGGGTGGATATGATAGGTGAAGTTGGCGCCAAAGAGGGGGGTAGTTAGGGTGGTTTTGGCTCCAACTTCTTGGTGCCTTTTGGTGGTGGTTAAGGGGTGAAAGGTGGTGATGGTGGTGGTGCCAACTTGGAGTGGAGGTGGAGTTAGCTTAGGTGGTCTTAGGTGGGCTTAGTTGGTGGAGCTAGTTAGGTAGGGTTTTAGGGTGGTGGATGGCAAGGGAGCTGGAGCTTAGCTAGGTTTGCTAGTAGTAGAGTAGAGGAGGAGGCAATTAGAGCTAGGGTTTGAGGAGTAGAGCTAGACAGAATAAGTTTGGAGCTGAATTGGAGCTGGCAACTACTGAAGAGGGTGGCATGGAGCTACTTTAGCTGGCTTAGCTTGCTAGTTCTTTGCTAGCTGCTATGCCAAGCTAAAGCAAGCTAGCTTCTGCTGAAAGGAGCTGAGGTGAGCTGGGTCTGACTCTCCTGGGGAGGAACTAGCTAGTTGAGGTAGCTAAGGTAGCTTAGCTCAACTAAGTTGAGCTAAGTTGAGTCCCCGGGAGCTGGACTTGTGCTTCCTGAGCTAAGATGAAGTCATCTTCAGCTGGCTGGAGTTGAATGGAGCTTGATGTAGCTGGACCGGAGCTTGGGTGAACTTCAGTCAACTCAGTTGAGCTAGCTAGAGCTCTGAGATGAGCTAGACTCAGCTAAGTTGAGTTGGATTTGAGCTAACTTAAGCTAGGGTGAGCTAAGATGAGTTCTCTTGAGCTGCCATTCACTGAGATGAGCTAAATGGAGCTAGGATGAGCTAACCCTAGTTCAAGTGAGTTGGATTCCAGGTATGGTGAGCTGGAAAAAGCTGAGTTCCAGTTGGTTTGGGCTTCTCCTTCACTAGTTGCCTTCTTGAGTCCTAGGGTTCTAGGGATCTATCAATCTGTATATCCCTAACACTCACAAAAACATATTAAAAAGATAATAAAGAATTAAAATGCATGCCTAACCTAATTTATACCTAAATGCAACCCAAAAACCCATTTGGGAAGCAAAATCCTAAGATCTAGGTTTGTTTTAATGCATAAGAATGATGATAAACTGGCATTTCTCACATCTAGGTTTTGCTAATTTTTAGTTGTCTTTAGGTGTTGGCTTGTGTGTGAAATTTGACATAGGAAGTTTTGCATGAAATGCAAGTTTTTGAATTAGAAACTAAGCCAGGTACTTTCCATATTACAAAAGAGGATCAAGTCACCTGAACAAATGGGGGGACTCATTTTGTGAATGTGAATTTTCAGTCTGTGCTTAGAAAGTATGAGGTATCTCATCTCATCTCTACCCTATATCATCCTCAGACAAATGGACTAACTGAGCTTTCCAACCGGGAGATTAATTAAGAAGATTCTTTAGGTCACTATTTGACCTGTCAGAAATGATTGGTCAACCCAGCTTCCGAAAGCATTATGGGCCTATATGATCTCCCATAAAACCTAGTTAGCATAAGGCATGGTTGGCATGTCACCTTAATTCCTATAGAAATAGAGCATAAGGCCTACTGGGCAATATGGAAGTGTAATTTGGATCTCGGCAGGGCTGGCATCCATCGAAAATTACAGCTAAGTGAAATAGATGAGTTGCGTAATGATGCTTATTGGAATACACTCATCTATAAACAACAAATAAAAGCCTTTCACGACAAGTACATTTCACAAAAATCTTTAAGTCCTGGCTAGAAAGTACTCTTGTTCGATGCCCATCTTAAACTTCTCCCGGGTAACCTCAGATCAAAGTGGATAGGACCTTTTCTTGTAAGGAGGATCTTTAGTAATGGAGCTGTGGAAATTTCCTCTCTTGATCACGACTCTACACCTTTTGTTGTAAATAAATAATGTCTCAAACCTTTTCTAGAACTTAATGATTTGAGTCTGATCAGGGAATCTTTTGAACTCCACTCCACATGAGCTGTAATTTTCCCAGCTGATAACAGTAAACTTAGCACCTAATGGGAGGCAATTCGTCATTTTCTAAAAAAAAAAAATCGAGACCTTTCTTACTCTTTTTAAACAACACTCTTATTTCACTTTCAGGTTCATACTTTAGAACAACTGACTCCACCTCCAATCTTCATATTGAAGCTTGAAATCGTCCATATCTACCATCTTTGACCCACCCACCCACCCTTTATAATCTTGTTTTAAAATATAAACCAAGTTGAATTTGAACCAATCCTATTTGCAATGAGGATATTGCAAAACTTAGGCATGGGGGGCATTAATGTGTAATTGATTAAAAAAAAATTCAATTTCTTTGAAGGGTTCTCATATAATAAAAAAGTAAAAAGTGAGAAATACAAAAAAACTTTGTTGGGGGTATTAAAGTGTAACTGATTAAAAAAAAAATTTCAATTTCTTTGAAGGGTTCTCATATAATAAAAAAGTAAAAATTGAGAAATACAAAAAAAATTGTTGATGAAAGGAGGACATAAGCTTTTTTGAACTGAATTGCAAATTTTTTAAGATTGGCAAAGAGGAAGAAGATTATGCTAAAATGATTGATTTGTTAGTTTTGGTCATTTTGTAAGTTGTTTGTGCTCTAGTCTAATATCAGGATAGCCATATCCTTGACCTTAGATTTTACAGGCCAAATGTGCTTGATTAAGCATGACTTAAATTAGCCTATTACGCGAAGTTAAATAATTCGATTTCTTGGAGTAAGGGGCACGAGTGTATAAACCGATCTCTTTGTCACCTTTGGTCTAGGAGTTTGAAGAACTGGAACATAGCCTCACGGGCACGAATTGAGTTTTAGGCTCTAAGTAGAAGGTTAATAAAATATTGGAGTTAGGTAGAGTTAGAAAATAACTCTTTTATAAAAATAGTGGTAGATTTTTATTTTATTATTTTTTTTGGGAGATATACCCTGAGGTTGACCCTGGTTGGAAGCTAGAAAGTTGTCAAATTCATGCAGGAGCAGTTGATTGAGTTAAAGAGGTTATAACCTGACACTTAGGACCTTTAGTTCAGTTCACCTCCACTACATGTGTTTCAACCCTAATAACAACGAAATCAGGAGTGAAACTGAGACCAACTTGAACCGTGTGCCCCTATGTTTAAAAATAAAGAGTCCAGTAAAATTAAATTAGGGAGCTGTTAAATCTTAGTGTCTTGAGGAATCGGAACATCTAAAGTCCTAGACATAAGAGCACTTGTGTTTGTATTGAAATTCTGACTAAGATTAACTAAACAGATTATTTCTAATCAAGCTGAATGACAAAAATACCCTTTGAACTGTAATTTTGTGCTGAACTTTATGAATTTGCTAAGGGACTAGAAAATGTTAGGCATGGAGGTATGATGGTAATGCCATCATCCTTTTTATCTAACTCAAATTGACTAATTTTTGAGGCTAATTTCACATAATTGATATATAAAAGGGTGCAATTCAATCTGATTTGAAGGAAGAGGAACTAATGTAAAATGTGTTAATTCCGCTATTTTAACTGACAAATACAACTACGGAACAACCCAAGGGTAAACTTACGCCTAATTGAAGGTCAAATGAGCTTAAAGTTCAAATAAGTGAGCTTGCGTGAACTGATTAAGGGTTTTTCTGAAAATTGAAAGTTAATTCATATTTAAAAGGGATTTTTATGTAAATGCCACTAAAATATTTTGAAATTACTTAAATGTCATTCAGTTCACTATATTTACATATATCATATTTAAGAGGTAGTGACGTTTTCGTATTTGCCACTCTGTTAGTCATAACCATTAAACTTAACGATTTTGAAATAAAATGTGATAAAAAAAATTTTTTTTACTCATGAAATTTTATATAGTACTCAATTTTTTTTTTACCCTCAAATTTTATTTTTTGTATTTTCATCTTGTCCCTCCCTCCTCCCCTCGCCAGTTCAGCTTTCTTCCTCCTTACTTCTAACCACCCCCACTCTCCATCCTTTGACCACTTCTCTCTAACCACCACCTCCTCCTCCCAAGGCGACGGCCTTGCCCCTCATCCTCTGTCATTTTCTCACCATATGCGGGCACCTTTCTTCAACTTCTCATCGTCCGTAATGATGCCCTTATTAGGCTTGTGGTCGAAGAGGTGCCTAAAGCTGTTGTGGTGGTGGTGGTGAGGTTCTTCAACTTAACCACCTCCTTTTTAATGTTGCCTTGGGAGGAGGAAGTAGTTGAGAGAAGGTGGTGGTTAGAGAGAGGGGCCGATGGAGGTGGTTGGAGGTTAGAGAGTGGGGGTGGAGGAGGTGGTCAGAAGTGAGGAGTAAGGGAGGTGAATTGGTGAGGGGAAGGGGGGAGGGAGGGGGTGAAAATTAAAAAAATAAAATTCGAGAACTATAAAAAATTTTGAGGACTAAAAAAAATTGACTAAAATATAATTTTTTATTTCATTTAAGTTTAAAATCGTTAAGTTTAATGGTTATGGCTAATGGAGTGGTAAATACGAAAACAACGCTACTTTTTAAATCACATATCTATAAATGTAGTGAACTGAATGATATTTAAGTAATTTCAAAATATTTTAGTGGCATCACATAAAAATTGCTATTTAAAAATCCAAATTTCAGCTTCACTTTAATTAAAAGGGTTCTGACAAGAATAAATATAATCTAAACCTCATAAAAATCATTGAAAAATATTCTATAGGGTTTAGAATAATCAATTTGAAAAAATGAACCTATTTTGACCTAAAACAGAGACTTAGGTAAATATTCAATACATTTTGGGTTAAAACGTAAATTGACCAATCAAACTTCATCAAAACCCAAAATTGAAGTCACCATTAGATTCTTTTGATTTTAATTAAGTTACCTTAAAACCTTGAGATCTATTTGACGACCTACTTGACATTTAGGTCTATTGTTGAGATCACCATGACATCAGCACCACCATCTTCTTCCTCAAGAAGTCGATGGAGCTCCTTGTGTGTGCTTTCACTTGTTTCAGGGAGTCAACTCCGTCAAATCACTCGATGAGGGGCAAAAAATGTCATCGAATCCGAAACTCCGCGATAAGCCCAAAACTAAGGATCTAGCCTAAAGAACCTCGGATAAAGGCAAGTTTGGAGACCTGATTTGCCTACATCCATAAGAACACCCTGTGTAGCCGGACACAGCAATCCAACTGGCTTGAACCCAAGCAGGCAAGCATGGCCGGTGATGGTAACACCATCATTATCCATAACTAACTTAAATTAGTTGAAATAAAGTGACAAAAGCTCCTGAATGATTGCTTAAGAGTCGTAATTCCACTCAGACCCGTTTTGAGGAGAAACATTAAAATGGGGTTAAATATGTAGTTTTAACATTGCATCATAAATGTAGAGTAACCACAGGATTTTTCAGGGGTTAATTAAAGGTCAAATGAGTATTAAATTCCAAAAAGTGGGTCAACATAGACACAAATGGGGTTTTACGCATTTTGAGAACCACGACAGCACACAAAACCCTAATTTGAGATCTGTTTAAATTGAAGAGGTTATGGTCAGGATACAATTCATCTAAACGTAGTAAAAATCATAGGAAAATATTCTGAGAGGTTTGATACCCGTGGTTTGACCATCTGAACCCATTTCAACCTTGAAGAGAGTTTCAAACGGGATTTTACCTTATTTTGGGCTTCTGTGAAAATTGCACAGTCAAACGTGGTCAAAACTCAAATTCAACTTCACCATCAGATTCCTTGGGTCTAAATTAGGTTAAGGCCAAAATTTGGGCTCAATCTGCGTCCATCTTGACTTAGTTTGCAATTCAGTCCCTAAAAATCTCTGGTCCTCACATTTAAGCCCCTAACTTTCGAATTTATTGCGTTTGCCCCCGTAACTTCTTGTTGTTCTCTTCAAATCGATCCCTGCCGAAATTGGTATGAATGCAGCTTTTGCAGCGAGTTTCGAGGGAGATTTTCTCCCTCAAATCAGAGCCAAATCTCTCCAAAATTGGAGAGATTAACTCTCAGGCAATTCCTGATCATTCGCACCCAATTGAGAACTCTGAGGAGACCTCTAGAGCCCATGCGAGCTCGAGATTTCAAGGGGTATTTTTCCTTGAAATCTCGAGAACTCCAAGCCTCTTCCCTGATTAAGAATTCGATTTGAAGCTCTATAAAGGACCCTCTTGCCATAGCCATTCTCGTTAGTCGAGTTTAGGCCAAAAACCTTCATTCTTCCCTTCTCCAACCGCCCTCCGGCTCGACTTCTGCGACGCTTTTCCACTCTGTCCTCAGACCAGCCAATAGTCAAATTGGCTAGTCCTACTTCCTTAGCTTCTTCCACCTATCGCCGGCTAAAGCGAAGGCCCCCAGACCCCATCTTCCTTGTCATCTCCCTCAATGGAGTTATCATCTTCCTAGGAGCTGGCCAATCATAGTCGGCGCCAATTCCTCATCCCCTTCGTACTTTGGCTAGGTAATCTCCTCCCTTTTCCTCTCCTAATCCTTTCCAACCCATTCCCCTCGTGTTTTGACCAACGACCACCTCCTTTCCCCATCGTCTTCTCCACGACTGATAACACCTCCAACGAAATCACACCACCACTACACTGCACGAAATCGCTCTCTACCACCTCCATAATCTTCCACTCACCTCTGCAAGCAAAAGCCTTCAAGAAATTGAGGACTTTGCTCATCCAACAACTCTAGTGAAGGAACCCGCCATTACCGCCATTCACCACCTTCGCATGAGCTCCATCGACCATGGAACCGCACACGAACACCACTGGCACACTCGTCGTGGTGTGGTGAAGCTATTATGCAATTCTAATAGGGTAGAGAGGCTATACTTGTGTGTTTCAGGGTTCGCCAGACTCCGCTTACGCCGTCGTCTTCCCCAACTCCGTCCACAGTGCTCCGGTCATCTCTATTCATGATTTCTCCTCCAATAATTGCGGCTTGATCCGTGAGGGCTTTTTTAGCTTCGCCAATTGAGCAAAAGCGAGAGAGCAGCAACAACAATTCCTTTAGTAGGCACACGAAGGAAGCGAAGGAGAAGAGGGCACTGATTGGTGCCACATCATGGAAAACAATGCTCGAAACATTGTATAAGTCATTTTATTGAACTCGACTGCTTACCTAGGACACGGGGGTTGGGTCCCCTTTCCCACATGCCCATGCACACCTCGCTCGCCTCTCTCGCTGGCGGGTCTGATCCCCTACGCTCATGATCCGATTACCCAATAACCTATATAGCTGGTTATGAAGGAAGAAAGAAAGGGAATTCTTAAGTGGGGTAGGGGTACGTTTTGCACTGTATACATGCCTTGGGATGCGTGCCCATACATGCCAACACGTAGGCATTTTTGAGGCTCTTTGTTGGTGCCTTGGAGTGGCTCTGTGCTTGCTAGGATTTGGCGACTTAAGTCATCTCCCTTAGATACTCGATGTTTGATCTGATATTGTGGGATTTTTTGAGGCATCTACTCCGTGGCTATTGGTCGATATTTGGTTCTAAGCACTATAGCGAAATTTGAGTTATTTGGATGCTTTAGGATGTGCTTAATTGTGGGATTTAAGTGGAGATCCAAATCACCATTTTTTATAGTCCATTCCATTCTTTTTATTCCAATAATTCTTGAGATACAATTCGGGTTATTATTGCATACATTTTGATCATTGATATTCATTGCATATCCTTGTTCTTGTGCTCATTATTTCTAAATTGAGATTAGTGAGTGAATTCCATATTCTCGGACTCAATTTATTATTTTCGAGGACTCTATAAATTTAAATGCTGTTGCGTTCTTGTTAATCGTACTATAACGTGAATTTCATAAAAGTTGATTTTTGCGTATCAACAGCCGGACCCGGAGAGACCTAGCCATTGGAGGTTCAGTGAAGGGTGTAGTAGGCCTGTGCCAACAATAAGTGCTGACACTGGCAGCCGCCATTAATGACCTGGCAGCGTATCCACCTAGGAAATCTTGTTGGAAGCGCGATCCTCTCAGAAGATCCTTATAGAAGCTCGAGCCTAATCTGCGCATAAGACATTAGAAGGAGCTCCTTCCCCACACAATGTATATATTGGTGGGAAGGCACGCTAGCCCTCCCCCAAGCAATCTGAGAGGAATCGAGCGATTGTATACTTTGTAAAACTCTAGTGAATTCTAGTGTATAGTTGAGAGTCTCATCCTCCCCCCAGACGTACACCTCTTAAGGTAGAACTGGATAACCATCTCTGGTGCCCCCTTTGTGCGATTGTTCTATTGGACCTCCCATTCTGGGGAGTTCGATCCCCCTTTGAGTCGGACCTGATGTTGACACATCTATTTAGGTTAAAATGCCATTCATGCATGTTCCTAGGCTTAGATTTACATTTCATGTTATAAATATTATATAACAGGCATCATTCTGCATTTAGAGTAGTTGTATATATTTTAGGTTAATTAGGTCCTTTTTATGATCAGGAGAAAAGATGATTTATTTTAGGGCCTCAGACGGACGATCGGACTGTATTGATCAGATCAGGATGACGACTGGAAGCAAATGCCTCCGAAATCGTCTAGATCGGAGTCTCGTAGCATCATATGAAGTTCGAGGAAGATTAACAGCTAGGAGGGCAATGCAACATCCTTATGGCCTTCGGATGAAAAATCCGACCATATGGATGGATCCGGAGCGACAATCGTAGTCCGGCAATGCGGAAATCAACTCGATCCAAGCACCGTGGCACCCTCTGCAACACAAAGGAGAATGGACGACCTAGATGGCACCATGTGGCGCCATCCAGGCTGCCCAACACTGGCCAGCAGTCCCAGCACCGACTCCTCATCCGCATCATAATTCTCAGCCGTTGGATCTTGATCCAACGGCTAAGAAGCCATCCACGCCACCTTCTCAACTGGTGCAAGAGATTACTTTTCTTGACAAAGTGAAGGGCATGGCATGGTGGCCAAGGAACTGGACTCCCGAAGGTGGGGTGCGAGTTTGAATCCCTGCAGCCCCCCCAATTCCTCAATTTAGCTGGCGCCCAATGTAGCACGCGCACGGACGAGCCGCACAGCTCAGCACCGCAGCAACGCCCGAGCACACAGTGTAGCGCCAGCACGCGAGCGTGCGTGCGCGCTAGCAGAGCATGAGCAGCGGGCGGATCTTCAGTGACGCGGGCCTTTAGTGACACTTGCAGTTGTCACTAATGGCCCGTGCATGCCAGCAAAGGTATTGAAGGCACGGATGACGTCAGTAATGACCCAGATGCGAATTTGTTCCTCAAATATAAAAGGACCTACCCACCACCATTCCAAACCATCTCTTCCTTTCTTCCTCTCACCATCTCCAAGGCTCCAGAGAGAGCTTGTCCCAATCCTGGGATGCTCCTCTAGAGTAGAAAACCAAATAGTTTTCCCTCCCCTCATCCCCTTTCGTGGAGCATCCTGTGGCTACCCTTTCATTGCCCTTCGAGAAGAAGATCCTCGCTGCGACGCCATCCTACCCCATCCTCCATCCTCTGACTCCATCCCCGTTCGTCCCACTCCTCACCACCTTCCTCCAGGCGACGTCAGAGTGAGTCGTCCTCCAAGCGACCGTCGAGGAGGATTTCTCTCACCTCATTTTATCTTTTTACGCTTTCGTAGTGTAGATTTTCCACTTTCACAGTGTAACAGACATTCATTTATAAATAGCTGATTGTTTCTCTCCTTTCTCTCTCTCTCTCTCTTATATTGTTGCAAGTAGATTAGCAGTAAGTCATCGACTTGATCTCTTGCCCTATTAAAAAATACTAAAGAAATTAGAAAGATAAAAATGACAAAAAATAAATAAAAGCGAAGTGTGGATTCATAAAACCAAACATTCGCCTCCCCGTGTTCGACCCGAGACTCACTTTTCGAGTTTCGGTTATAAATTTTATCTGATAGACGTGTTTTGCGTGCTACGACGACGGGCCCTCCGAACCCTGATTTTAATTCAAGAAGCGTGTTGGTTTTTCTCGCATTTTTTCTGCCTTACCTAACTTTTATCTCACTTTTTCTCTGATCTTACTGTGATTGTAGGTACTCTTCAGAGGCGGGCCAAAGCGGTTAGATCGGAGAAGAGTGCGAATGAAGGTTTTGTAAGTTTATCTCCACCATCCCCACCCACTAGTTCATTTCACCACACTAATAACTCAAACCCAAATCAACTTAGGTGCTTTTTATAAACCCTAGGATAGATTTTGTTTGTTTGCCACCTCCACTCATCTTACCCCTACATATATATAAAAAGAAAAAAAATACTCTTCTCTTGTGGGATTTTCTGAAAGCTACACACTTAACACCCACAACTTCTCACCGTAAGGTGCACAATCACATCGATTCTACTACTTAATCGGGATCTGACCTGTGGATCCGATACGCTTAACTCAACACACAAATATGTGAGTAGAAATCTGAATAGGTCAAACATTTTTGTTTGCCTTAACTAAGTGGTGTAATAGGCTAATTGCTTGAATTATTTGGGCCACACCACTCAAAATAAAAGCAATCCATCAAGTAGCTTGCCACTTAGGGTTGATTCTTAGGGCTGAACCAGGCACTCCACATTTTTTCTCTGATTTCTAAAGGAATACATCATCACCAGTGCTTGTAAAACCTGGAGTGTTCTACTGAACCCTGATTGAATGAACCTAAAGATTAAACCTTAAAAGATACTAAACAAGGTTAAACCCTAAAAGACACATCATCAAATAACCTTATTTGCAAACCCTAGTTGTGCACGCACACACATTTTAACTGATCATTAAGGGCACAACCCATTTAAAGGGCACATCACATTCCAAGAGCATAATCATCCCAAGCCTAACTAAAATTGAGTAGACGTTGGCCTTAAGGATTGATTCACTCTTTGGGGTTCAAAATGAGATTTTTTTCAATTAATCTGCTTCTGCTGGTCCATCTGATTTCTAGCTAGGGGAGTAGTGTCAAACGATCGTAGCTGGGGGGTACACTAAGAACCAGAGGCGTAAACCAAAGGAAGAACCTTCTCCCCAGTCCCTCCTTCTAACTGGTTGGATTGATCGGATAAAAGTAGACCAAATCATTTATAATCTCAAGACGGGTCTTGGGAGTCTGTAGGTCTTTAGGCTAACCCACCAAAGGATAGGGTTGATTGCTTGTAGTGCAGGGTTCCTTTCTCTCTTCTGATTTCCCTCCTACTTTACAACGTGTCCATCCACATCTTTCACACATTTCCAATCCTACCCTCCTACTAACACGTATCCTCAAGATGATTACTATCCTGACTCAACTTATGATTACCCATCCACTGGCTGGGATAACTTTGATTGGGGATATGAATCCAGACCTCAATGTCCATGGTCTAACCCTGGACAACAAGACCATGATTACTCTCCTTCCCAGAGCTACAATGATTATAGATCTCCACCCTTTGATGAGCAACCTAACCCGATCTACAATCAAGAAGGATATGTTGACTATAACATCTACCCTCCCTAGTATTCCATTGAATATAGGTCACCTCCATTCTTTGAACAACCCGAGACGACCTGCTATCAGGGAGGAACCCGAGAACCTCGATGTCTTAACTCACCTAGATTTAATTCAAACCCACCCAAACCTGAACCGAACCATTCGGTTCTGGTGAACCAGATCCAGGATAGGGTGTTGGCTAATTTTAGGAACACTATACAATCTTTAGAAGCTCAGCCAACACCACGCACGGAAGCATTAGAGCCTATGATCAAAATGATTGATGAACTTAATAGTTCTCTGTTGGATTTGCTCCAAAATGTTAGGGATAGGGACCTGGGTGAGGTTCTTCTTGGGAAATTATCGAGGTTGAGAATGAAATTTGTGGTTGCTCTAGTCAAATCTTGGGATGATTCTTAAGATGAACCCCTTTCAGGAGAGCCAATGTCTGAATCCGCTCAGGCGCTTGTCAGGGGGGATACATTTTCTGAGATCGAAGATGACCAGGATGGTCTAGCGCAACCAATTAAGGATGAACCAATTAATTCACCCGAGATCCCCGAGAGAGGGAGCATGGAAAAATATGTCTTTATGGATCAGGAAATGACATGTGATTTTGAGACATATATAAATGAAGATCATGAATTCTTTGACTCTGAGGGTGAAGAATCTTTTAGTGAAGTCTCACTTGAACTTAAGGAAGAGGATTTTAGTGAGACAATCGGGCTCGAGGAGCATGACGAACTATTTGATAGCCCGATCATTGAAGATTGTGATCCGATTGGGGTTGACATGGAGGATACTGATCCTAATATAATAGATGATCCAATCGATAGCCCTAACCTTCAACCACACCCTAAAGAATTGAATGATGATATTTTTGAGATCACCAGACCCAAATCAATCCTGATTCAGCCACAATTGTTGGACTTGGGTACTTTAGATGGGGTGTACAACGATTTGGAGGTCTCGAAAATATTGATTTTGGAGGGTAGAAATGTTGAAATGAAAATTTGGGAGGTTAATTCTGAGGGTAAAATAAGTTTGGATTTAAGGGTTCCTATTGACCTAAAACCACCTACTTTCTACCAGGACCCTTACGCTATCTTTGACGTGCAACCCAAGTTCAAAATAACTGATTATTTTTCTAAGCTGGATGTTAAGTGGACAACCGCACCTAATGAACCATCTTTACACATTGTTCGACACTTTGGTCTTAGGTTGCACACCACAAAACCGTAGGCCTAGCCCCGCAAGCTCAACAATCTTAGGTTCTGGGTGATTTTCATTCAGAACCTTAGAACCACTCGACCTTGGGGCATAGGTCTGTACCATAACCTGGTCCACATCTGTGGACATATTCTATTGGCGGGTCTGAGGATCAATATTTTTATTTTGATTCTGACCCATACTTATGAATTCTCAATTTCTTCCTTGTATGTATGTTATGCCTAGCTAAAGGCATTAAATTTAGCACGTGTTTATATCTCACGTTCCCTACGGAGCTGACCAGATTTCTCACGATATTCAGGTGATATTCTGTTTACTCTGTCTTTTCATGTCTTTATTTGTATAATGAGGACATTGCATCATTTAGGCATGGGGGGGTGGATATTTAATCCTGAAATCATTTTGTTAACTCTGTAGAATTTTTTTTAGTTTCGTATAAAAAAATTTTTGAAAATTTGAAAAAGATAAAAAAAAGAAAGAAATTAGGAAAAGAAAACTTAGGCATTTAGAAGTTATTAACTTTAGGAAATGATACGAGAGGACCTAAATACTTAGACTCTTCAGGTCTTCGAGCTTAATTAGCTCAGATGTCCACTCGAATGTAGACTTAGTTTCGAGTCCTCACCAAGTAACTCTTCTTTAAATTGGTCATTAAATTGGGGTGATAAGTATACGACTTATCAACCCGCTCTATGATTTGAGGGGACTTTAAGCCTAAGTATCTACACACTTTTTGCACTGACTCACTTTCCGATGGTTTTTTCGGAAATTGGTTAGCTAATGAACTATCTAGGATGGTATGGCTGTCAAGTTGTTGGTGATAATAGCTTATCGGTCGGTTGTCTAGAGCCTAGCCACAAGACCATTTTCTTTATACTGCCTTTAGGTAAATCTTAGATCAGGGAAGCCACCTACTTAGAAAAAAGAAAAAAAAAGAAACGCCCAAAAAGAAAAGAAAAAAATAGAAAAAGGAGAAAATAAAAAAAAGATAAAAAAGAAAATAATAAAGCTACACTTCATCGCATGAGTATGGCTGGCAAGTTGGCGTGGGTAACGGCCCATTAGCCGGTTGTCCAGAGCCCAACTCACAAAAATACACAATAATTCCCAAAACACTTAGGGAAGAAGCGGGGAAGTAGAATAACCGGGGAATATACACTGGGTTTGCCCTTATGTTGACCCTATAAATAAAAGAAGTAGGGAGAAAGCTACCGTTCGAAAAGATAAACCTCTAGGCAAGGTCACCTAGGGTTGTAGAAACCTGAAGTCCATTTTAACGACCGCCTAGTGAGTCTTTCACTCTTTTCACTAGATGCTTAGCAGTTAGAGTCCTTTTCGAGTCTTGGGTGGGTTGGGTAGCCGTAAAAGGTTATCCCAGAACTCTCAAACTCCAAAAGTATAAAAAAGTTAGAAAAGAAGAAAAACAAAAAAAGTATCTTCCCTTTTCAAATAAGGAGAGGACTTGAGCGGTCTACAATCTGGCAGACACCTAGGTATTGTTGAGTTTTCGTTGTTTAGGACCCTGGTTGAAATTTTCTATTGTTAATAAATGACTTAGGCCTAAGCGATCTAATCCAAATTTTGACTTATGCATAGCATGTAGTTTAATTTTGCTAGAGATTAGCAAAAGATAGGCATGGGGGTATGATGTAATCACATCTATTTAGGTTAAAATGCTTATTCATGCACGTTCCTAGGCTTAGATTTGCATTTTATGTTATAAATATTACATAGCATGCATCATTCTGCATTTAGAGTAGTTGTATATATTTTAGGTTAATTAGATCCTTTTTATGGTCAGGAGAGAAGATGATTTATTTCAGGGCCTCGGATGGATGATCGAACTGTACAGATCTGATTAGGATGATGATCGGAGGCTAATGCCTCCGAAATCATCTAGATTGGAGGCCCGTAGCATCATATGAAGTTCGAGGAAGATCAACGGTCAGGAGGGCAATGCGACATCCTTACAAGCTTCGGATGAAAAATTTGACCATACGGATGCATCCGGAGCGACGATCGCAGTTCGACAGCGTGGCACCCTCTACAACAGAAGGAAGAATGGACGGCCCAGATAGCGCCACGTGGCGCCTTCCAGGCTGCCCAACACTGGCCAGTAGTCCCAGCACCGGCTCCTCGTCATCCGCATCATCAATTCTCAACAGTTGGATCTTGATCCAACAGTTGAGAAGCCATCCAACCGGTGTAAGAGATTCACTTTCCTCGATAAAGTGAAGAGCGTGGCGTGGTCGCAAAAGCGCTGGACTCCCAAAGGAGGGGAGAGGGTTTGAATCCCCACAGCCCCCCCATTCCTCAATTCAGCCGATGCCCAATGCAGCACGCGCATGGACGTGTACGCATAGCTTAGCACCGCAGCAATGCTCGCGCGCATGGTGCATCGCCAGCACGTGAGCATGCGCATGCGCCAGCAGAGCATGAGTAGCAGGAGGATCTTCAACGACGCGGGCCTTTAGTAACACTTGCAGTTGTCACCAATGGCCCATGTGCGCCAGCAAAGGTATTGAAGGTGCGAATCTTCAGTGATAGAAAGGGCGGATCTGTAGCGACGTTTACGGATGTCAGTAATGACCCCGATGCGAATTTGTTCTTCCTCGACTATAAAAGGACCTTCCCACCACCATTCCAAATCATCTCTTCCTTTCTTCCTCTCACCACCTCCAAGGCTATAGAGAGAGCTTGTCCTAAGCCCGGGATGCTCCTCTAGAGTAGAAAACCAAATAGTTTTCCCTCCCCTCATCCCCCTTCGTGGAGCATCCCATGGCCATCCTCTCACCACCTTTCAGGAAGAAGATCCTCGCCATGATGCCGTCCTGCCCCATCCTCCATCCTCTGGCTCTGTCCCCGTTCATCCCACTCCTCACCACCTTCCTCCAGGAGAGGTCAGAGCGAGTTGTCTTCCAAGCGACTGTCGAGGGGGATTTCTCTCACCTCATTCTATCTTTTTACGCTTTCATAGTGTAACAAACATTTGTTTATAAATAGATGATTGTTTCTCTCTCTCTCTCTCTCTCTCTTATATTGTTGCAAGTAGATTAGCTAGAAGTCATCAACTTAATCTCTTGCCCTATTAAAAAATACAAAAAAAATTAGAAAAGATAAAAATGACCAAAAACAAATAAAAGCGAAGCACCGATTCATAAAACCAAATGTTCGCCTCCCCGTGTTCGACTCGTGACTCACTTTTCGAATTTTGATTATAAATTTTATCTGACAGACGAATTATTATGTAGATGGAATTATCCAATCAAGCAGGGGGGAACATGTTTCAAGTGGGGAGAGGGCGAGTGGAGGGCGATCGGCGATGGGCGGAGCGCGGTAGTGGGGCGGAGCCATCCAGGGTGGGCGCAAAAGATGAATGGAGGACGTGGAGATCAAGGGCCTGGAGGAGAAGAGAGCAGATGTGGCAGGAGAGGTTTTTTAGGTCGTCTGAACATACTCAAAGACGTCCTTGGAGGAGGAAGAATGGTGATGTTCTTTTCTTTAGATGCAGACAAAGGGGGCATGTGGCTGCGATATGTAAAAATGCCCAGATCTGCTTGGAGTGCAGGGGTGAAGGACACAAGCGCGAGTTATGCCCTAGGAGGATCCCTTTGCGACAACATCGGGCAGTCTCTTGTCCTGTTTAGAGGGTCAAGAATGAACCTCGACCGCCACCACCACCGATCTTGGGCAGGCATACAATTGAAGTTGAGATCCCATCTATGAAAGAGATCTCGGCTGCAGAGATCACACTGAGAGGTGCTTTGATTGGGGAGATCGTGTTAGGTAGGCCATCGATCGAAATGCTTCAGAATCTGGTACATTCCTTAGATCTTTTGTCTGCGGGCTGGAAAGTTGCTATGTTATCCCACTCTCGATTCTTGGTGTATGGTTTGGGCATGCTGGATGTAGAGCGATTGAGATTTCGTTCAAGTATCTTCAAAGATTTCATTGTGATCTGGAGAATGGTCTCTCCTTTTGATGGGGCACTATCTGAACGGCCTCCACAAAGAGTGTCCTCCAAGAGGGTCCTCCTTGAGATCTCTGGACTGCCACTGCACCTGCGGGTAAAGGGAGTTGTCTCCAAGATGCTAGCAGGCTTTGCATCAATCTGTGATGGTTCTGATGTTCTGATTGGAGAAGGAGACATTAGGTCTCTAAGAATTGAGGTGGAAGTTGCTAATGCTGGTTCAATTCCAGATTCGATCACTATTAGATGTGGGGGCACCTCTTGGCTTGTTAGGTTAGCTATTCTTGGGCAGGTTGAATGTTGTCAAGATAATTCTCCTAAGGAGAAACCAATGTCTGGAATAAAAAATGAGGTGAGCAAACAATGTGACAGCTGTGGATGCAACCCTGCAGTTGAGGCTCCTGATCTCAAAAAGAGGAAGGATTGCCACTGTGCTATGGCTGAGAAGGATCAGATGGATGATGTTGCAACACCTGCTGAAAATAGATCAGTTTTGATAGGCAAAGAGGGTGACTATCTGGAGGTTGTTGAGACTGAAGTGGCAAATTCTGAGATGATCTGCAGTATGGAGTTGGGCAGTACAGAAAGGGAGTTGAGGCTTAAAGAGCCTAGCCAGATGCAGCACCTGAGTCCTCCTGCAGTTGAGGTTCCTGAGCCCAAAAAGAGGAAGGATTGCCACTGTGTTATGGCTGAGAAGGATCAGATGGAAGATGTTGCAACACCTGCTGAAAATAGATTAGCCCTGATAGTCAAAGAGGGTGATTGTCTAGAGGTTACTGAGACTGATTTGGCAGATTCTGAGATGAAATGCAGTGTGGAATTGGGCAGTATAGAAAGGGAGTTGAGGCTTAAAGAGACAAGCCAGATACAACTTGCTATTCAAACTGATTTGCAGTATGGCTGCGTTTCCAAACAAAAGAGAGGCGTGGGCAGATCTCCATATGTGCTGAGAAGGAGAAGGAAGGAGCCTCCTATTGTGGAGCAAGATATTGCTAAATCCATTATGGTAGAATATGTGGGCTGCAAGGTCAATGGGGATCTTTCAAGTGAGAAATGAGAGTTTTGTCGTGGAATGTGCGTGGGCTACGCAACAAGCAAAGAAGGGCTTCTCTTTGTAGATATCTCTCTGAGTGGGAGATAGACTGTGCCCTTTTACAAGAGACTCACTTGGAGAGGGAGAATGGTCAAGAATGGGACTGTTTTAAGCAGTCTGGCCATAGTGATATTGTGGCTAAGGGTGCTGCTGGTCGGTCTGGTGGTTTGGCTTTTTGGTGGAGAAAGTCTGCCATTTCTGTAACTGAGATTTTTCGTGATAGGTTCTTAATTTCCTGCAGGTGTCACTCTCCCCAAGGTGATATGGAATGGTTTATATCATGTATTTATGGTCCTTGTGTGGCAGCAGAGAGGGTTGGCTTGTGGGAGGAACTTCATGCAATGCATCAAAGAGTGCAAGAGACTCCATGGCTGTTAGGGGGTGATTTCAATTGCTATCTTTCTGGTGATGACAATCCAGATGGGAGAGTGGACAGTTCTTCAGCAGGCTTCCAATTGGCTGTGCAGAACATGGGCTTGACTGAATTTCCCATCAGTGGTGTGGAATATACTTGGAGGAATGGAAGTGGACAGATTTCCAAATTGGACAGGTTCTTTGGCAGTCCTAGTTTGTTAGAGAGATTTCAGTTATCAGTTGTTTTGAGCCTTGATAGGCCGTTTTCTGACCACACGCCTTTGGTTTGGGATAGTGGGGTGAATGCAGACACGGGGTCATATTTCAAACTCAAGAGATCTTGGTTTAGGGAAGAAGGCTTTGTGCAAATGGTGTCTCAGTGGTG
This sequence comes from Thalassia testudinum, assembly GCA_037157565.1. Lineage (NCBI taxonomy): Eukaryota > Viridiplantae > Streptophyta > Magnoliopsida > Alismatales > Hydrocharitaceae > Thalassia > Thalassia testudinum. The sequence continues at coordinate 59,239,967 of JAZHRO010000013.1, read as the reverse complement.
GCAAAGCAAGGATGTTCAAGGCACTGCCACACAGTAGTTGGCTGCAAAATTGGTTGGTCTGCGTGAAATGTTGAAAGAATATGGGCAGGCTGTGAATCTGATTAGAGACCAGAAGAGGAAGGAAGCCTTGACAGTCATCAGGGATTTAGATATGAAAGAGTGCAGGCTGAATTTGGACCAACAGGAGCAGCAATTGAGGCAGCAGATGCAAGCAATTGTGGGGGATGAAGACTTGAAAATTGAAATGGATTGGCATGAAAAATCCAGACAGCTTTGGCTTAAAGAGGGTGATGCGAACACAAAATTTTTCCATCTTGCGGCTAGTGCTAGAAGGAGATTCAACCTTATTTCATCTATTAAAGTTGAAGAAAGAATTATTACTTCGGTTAAGGAGATCAGATCTGAAGCAACAAAATTTTTTAAAGAAGCTTCCAAGGCAACTCCAAGAGGTTCATGGAGGATGGCAGCAATGGATTTCCCTTGTGTAACTAATGAACAGAGTGGCATGCTTGTGACCCCTATTTCTGAACAGGAAGTGCTAAAGGCCATTAAAGATTTAAATAATGAAGGGGCTCCAGGTCCAGATGGTGTTCAGGTGTTTTTCTACAGAGAGTTATGGAATGTTGTTAAGGTGGATGTGATGAAGGTTATCCATGAGTTTGAATTGGGTAACTCTGGATTTGAGAGGCTGAACAAATCCTATTTGTTTTTGCTGCCCAAGAAATCAAGTGCAGAAAGTTTTTTTGATTACAGACCCATTGCGTTATCAAATTCCATCTACCTTATTATTAGTAAGGTTATTGCTAACAGATTGCGGGAGGTTCTACAGGATTTGATTATGCCTGTTCAATCAGCTTTTCTTCTTGGGAGATCGTTACAAGAGTCATTTATTGTGGCGCAGGAAATTGTAATGGGGTGGCAAAGGAGAAAATCAAAGGCTTTCTTATGGAAAGTAGACTTTTCAAAAGCCTATGATTCTATCTCCTGGTCATACTTGTGGGAGATCTTTAGAAGGAGGAAATTTCCACCCTTATTGATTCAATGGGTGAAGAGATGCATTACGACAGCCTCTTTTTCCCCATTGATAAATGGTAAACCGTGTCGTTCTTGGATTCAGCCCCAATGTGGAGTAAGGCAAGGTTGTCCTATTGCCCCTTTGATTTTTAATCTTGCGGTGGATACTTTGGCTAGGTTTGCCTGCAAATTGGCTGTGGATGGTTTTATAAGGGGGTATTCAATGTCTAATCATAGGGCTCTAGCTCCTATACTTCAGTATGCTGATGATACTGTTTTTCTTGTAGAAGGGGGGAAGAGAGAAGCGCAGGCTCTGTTACATATGGTTAAATTGTTTGGAGAGGTTTCTGGGCTCAGATTGAATGGAAGTAAATCTTCCCTGGTCTGTTTTGGGATGAATGATGGTTTACAGAATGAGATCTCTGCCATTCTTGGTACACCTGTGGTGCCACTACTGATTAAATATCTGGGTCTACCTTTGAAATGTTCTAAGTTGAAGAAAGCAGATTGGTCTTTCCTCTTTGAAAAGGTAGCTACAAAATTGGAGGGCTGGAGCAGTAGATACCTATCGAAAGGGGGGAGGTATATTTTGCTGAATTCTGTTATCACATCGATTCCTGTTTTCTTCTTCTCTATCCTGAGAGCTCCAAATTCGATTTGGAAAAAGCTGGAGGTGATGCGGAAAAGATTCTTTTGGAAAGGGGCCTCCCATCAAGGGGCTTTCTTTCAACCCTTAAAATGGGAGTCAATTTGCAAACCAAAGAAGCTGGGAGGCATGGGTGTCAGATCCCTTAAGGAATTCAATGAAGCTTTACTTTTGAAATGGGCTGTTCGGTTACTGCAGGGGGAAAAAAAAATTTGGACAGAAATTATTCAGGACAGTTATGGGAGTACCAATGATAAGAAAAATCGTCTTAACTCACGTAAACCATCCCCTTTTTGGCTTTCCGTGGTGCGAGCCTTGAAGGAAAATTGGAATTTTTTCAAATCTGTTTTAGGTGATGGAAAAAGCTTTAAGTTTTGGCTGGAGAATTGGGTACACGGAGGGACGCTTAAAGATAGGTTCCCCCTTGCTTATGCAGCGGCAGCAAATAAAAATGCAGTGGTAGCTGATTATTGGGATGCGGATTCGGAGCAGTGGTTGTTAAATATTGGTGGGAGGAATAATCATGAAACAAGAACCCACGTAGAGAATGAACGTCTCATGCAAGAGCTTGTTGCTTTCAAACCCATGCCTCATGAATATGACACATACAAATGGGAAGGTATTTTTTCTACTGCGGCTGCCTTTGACAAATTGATAATGTCCTCCAGGATGGCGGAAGATGAAGAAATGGGGAAAAAGCTATGGAAGTTGAAAATACCACTAAAGTTACAAATTTTCTTATGGCTGTGCAGGAGGGATGGTTTGATTACTGGAGATCTGAGGCACAGAAGGATGGGGACCCCAACCCAGTTTTGTTATTTGTGTGGGTTGCATAATGATTCTGCAGATCATATCTTCTCTTCATGTGCTATCACTGATTATGTTTGGAGGAGAGTATGCAATGAGTCCTTACCCACCTGGGGAAATTTGTGGAGCTGTCTGGTAGATGGGAATAAGCCTTATATACATATGGTGGCTGTTCTGTGGGCGGTATGGAGGGCTAGAAATGAGTGTGTTTTTCAGGAGACCCCAGCTCATGTGGAAAATATTGTAAATTTTTGCTGGAGGCTCATACAGTACTGGGAGTCGAACTTGTAAATTATTTTTTTATTATCAATAATAGCTCTCCTAGTTTGCTATCGGTGATTCGATAGCATTCCTTTCTTCCTCAAAAAAAAATATTTTATTTGACAGACGTGTTTTGCGAGCTACGATGACGGGTCCTTCGAACCTTGATTTTAATTCGCGTGGCGTGCCTCCATCAGGACCCTTCGTCTCAACGAAGGAGCCGATCAAATTGGCGCTGTTTGTGGGAAGTGATCATCGATTGATAACGCTCCCTATTCCTTGAGGTCCTTGCGATGGTTCCCACTGCTCGCAATTCCTCCTGCGTTGAACTCGAGAGGGCACATGATCGGGCCGAGTCGAGTGTGTTGATGTCCAAGCGACGCCTTCAGTCGGTCGAGCCAAATAAGGAGAAGCAGGGACCCCCTGTTCCACCGTCGGAGGACCATGAGCATGTTCCCCTCCTTGAGCTACAGGCGAGGGAAGAGCAATTCCAGGAAAAACTTGCGACTCTTAAGGCAGAGGAGATCTCTATCACTAAGAAACTCCTAGGGATTAGGTAGATCCAGGAGCTTGGCTCTCCCCCACAAGGGGAGACCTGCCAGCTTGGCCTACATGACTAGCAGCTGAGGTGGCATTGTGAGGTGGAGGATGAAAATGCCCGACTGAGCGAACAACTCAAGCGATTGAAATGCGAGCTCTTTAGCCAGAGAGGCGAAGCCCCCCCGGACCCGCCAGAGGCTCCTCGCCCACCTACCTCGGAGATCTCCGGGGCCCAACCCTCTACTACTAGTAGTGGGGGATCGATCCCCGATATTGTCCGTCAGGTCACCTGGGTTATGAGGGGCATGCACCCTCGGGCTTACATCACCACCTACCCCTTCATTGAGGAGGTAATGACGGCCCTACTGCCTGAAAGACTCAAGCAGCCCGTGATGGCCTTGTATGATGGAATGGTGGACCCCAACAGCTTCGTTGGGAGTAACCGCCAGATGATGCTGGTGCACGGCTGCCTTGACGGAGTACTCTACAAAGTATTCCCATCCTATCTATCCGGCATGGCCCACAAGTGGTTCAACGAACTACCGGTCGGATAGATTGCCTGCTTTCGGAAACTAGCGGACAAGTTTGGCCAGTACTTTGTTGGACAGCAGAGGGTTAGAGATAACTCTGAGTGGCTATCCGAAATCTGACAGCGAAGAAACGAGCCCTTCCGGTCGTACCTGGATCGATTCAAGGCCTAGCAGTTCAAGTGCAAGCGGCCTCACGATGCTATCGCTGTTCAGTACTTCAAGTCAGGACTCCTGACCCAAAGGTTTTAGTATGACATCGATGACTTCCCACCCAGAGACATGGTGGAACTCTGTGAAAGCACTAGAGGGGGGTGATTAGCGCTAAAAAGGCGGTAAATAAATAAATAATTCAAGCTAATGCAGATTCAAGATATGCTCAAACAATCCACACATATGACGACAATCACAACATAAGTATTTATAGTGGAAACCCAAATTCGAGTAAAAATCTCTATCTAGATCTCTCAATCTGGGATTTTGGCTCGAGTTGAACTCGAAAAACTAATTGATACTTATGGGGTACCAAACCCTTTTACAAGCTCTCTTGATTTCCCAATCAAAAGCAAACCCCTCTTACTCAAGAGGAGAGGAACCCACAACCCGGGCCCTCAGATTACAAGAGGTGAAGAAATAAAATAAAATTAAAGCATAATTTTACTCCTATGGATAGCCCTAATAAGATATGCAATTAATTTTATGAACTAACTATCTATGAGGCTAAAATAACTCCCTTAGTGTGTGTATGAAGTTGATACAGCTGGGAGTTGAAGTGGTTGAGCTCCAAGAAAGGTGACCTTCAAGAACAAGAGCTCAAAACACCTCCAATGAGCACCAAGTGGAAGCTTTTGCTGAATGTAGGCTTGGAAGAGCTCTTGAGTGAATTTTTGGATATTCTCTTACCCTCTAAGAGTGGAACCCCCTTGATATATATAGATGAGGTTAGGACTATTTTGTATGTGCAAAAGACCTTTATCAACAGCTTAAAAGTTTCCCCATTTGATTTGCCAACGGCTAATTGAATTTGACAAAAAGTACTTTAATTAACATTAGTTAAAAGTGACCTAACGTTAGGTGCACTATCTAACGTTATGTACTTAGTTAGGTACAAAGTTTGCTATCTCCTAGAACTTCTTTGGACAACCTAAAGTGCACTAACTAATGTTAAGTATGATCTGTCTAATGTTAGGCAAACTACTTAACGTTAGATGCTCAGTTCAACGCAAAGTTCGCTGTCTCTTGGAATTCTTGAGTTGAGCTTAGACTAACTACCTAACATTAGATGGATTGTAAAAAGTCTTCCAACTATCCAGAGCAAATTTGTTGATCTCATGGGACTCTAGGGTGATCTATTAACCCTTAAGGATATCTTTTGCCATATTTTTGACTAAATTAGACTTATGGAAGTGGTGCCCTAATAGTATAGACAAATGTTAATCTTATTGGAGCTTTCCTTACATTCTATGAAATATAAAATTACAACTCAAATCCTAAAATTACAAAGAGACCTAAACTTGATCTCCTCCTTCTTGGCTTCATAATTCATCAAGAGAGCTTCAATCCTGAAACTAATCTTGCAACAACTATGCATAACATATAATTTTATCCTCAATCACTTGATATGCTTGTTATCATCAAAACCATCATTAAAGGCTAATGTGGTGCCTAATTGCTTATGCACCAACATTCTCCCCCTTTTGATGATGACAAATGTTCAATGGAGAGGTTGGAAAAAAACTCCCCCTCACTAAGTGTTCTCTTTCAAACTTTTTAGAGATCTAACAATCAAAACCATATTGAAGAAATGAAACATACATGCTATATAATGAAAGATACATGCTATACATATATTTCAACCTCATATCATCTCATTTCTCCCCCTTTTGGCATCATAAAAAAAGAGAGAGATTTAGCATGTAATAATCCAAGCATTTATAGCTCAATTCATACACTTGCATCATACAACATAAAGATCACACATATAGTTCATCATAAGTTCAACAAGATTCATAGAAAAAGAAAAGGCAATAGTTTTGAAGAAATAAGAAAACTAGTTATTACAAGCCATAGAGTTTAACTAAAGCTGTTTGTGTAGCCCAAGATCTACCAATACATGAGGTGAAATAGTTAATAAGACTACACATGGCTAAACAGGACTAAAGCTAAAGATGGCGACACACGGGTATTACGGTGCTTCCCTTTGCCTTTTCCATTGGACAGGGTGCGAATATCCTCCATGATTTGGGAAACCTCATGACGTATTTTGGACAAATCATGAGCAAATTCGTGATGAGCATTCACAAAGTAATTATTGTACACCTCGTTCTGAAGGTGCATGCTCTCAATAGACCTAGCCAAGTAGTTTATTCCGACGACGGTGTGCTGCATGGTGTAGTTGTCATAGTCCGTGTGTGTGTTTGGATGTGTCTCAACTCACTCCTAAGGTTAGGGACGTGGGATGTCCTCTAGATAATAATCAAATAGGTAGGATGGCTCATAAGAGCTCTGACCTACCTCTCCTTGGTCGTCATCATCCATGTCATCGTCGTCGTCATCGTACTCCTCCTCGTCCTCCTCATCATCATCATCGTCATCCATGATATGCATTTTCCTGGCCGTGGTGGCATTGAAGCAATCATGCTTCTGGATCTTGATGCTTTGTAGGGACTCAAGACGAACACCATAGTGCAAAGCGAAGAGCGCTATGATGTTGGAGAAGGGTAGGAAATTAATCGGTTCCTTGATCATTTCATCGAGAACAATCTTAGCCCAATAAAGAGGTTTCTTAGTAAGGACAACATAGGTGACAAAGGCTAAGTCAGAGGAGGTGTGATTAAACTCGCTTGATTGCCTTTTGGGAAAGAGACTATAGTAAAGAATCCTAGCAATCAACTTTGGGAGGATACATAGTGTTGGGTTCCAAGTGGTAGTTCCCTACAATAGCACTTTCTAAGCATCCTAAGTCCCTTAGGATGACATGGTAACCAAACTCGTGGGAGATAGATTGGATGGTAGAACCAGAGTGAGGGACCTCAAAAATCCCTGAAAGTTTAAAAGAGTCAAGCACAACATTTTTGCCAAAAAGATTGCTCTTAAGAACTTTTCCAGTAGAAGGATGGTTAGACCAAGTTATGTTGGCATACCAAACTTTTGTTAAAATAGGGTAGTGAAAGCCATCTTGGTTATAGTCAAGGTAGGTTGAGAAGCCATTCACGTCAAACAGTGTTTTTAAATCAAATTTTCTAAAATCATCCGTTATAATAGACTGAATTGGATAGGCAGTAAGAGCTCCAAATTTAGTGAAACGCTCCTTTGCCTCATTAGAATGGGCATATCTGAGGAGCTCCAATTAGAATGAGTCGGAGGGCGCATCACTAGAGGATGACGATCCCTTCCCCTTGTCCTTTCGGGATTTGGGTGTCATGCGAATGAGTAGCAACACCTGTGGATCAAGAATTAGGTGGAGTATGTTGTGAAAGGGTCAAGCTAGACTGACTAACGTTAAGTCAGGATGAACTAACATTGGTTCTGATGGCTACTGCAGTCTGGCAAAACTAGTGCGACGTAATGTTAGGTAGGAAGGGCCTAACATTAGATAAATGACAGGTTGCAGGTCACGACTGAAAAACAAGGGTTTTAAGGGCCAAATCAAAGATTGATGATGAAATGAAGATGCAAACCTGTAAGAAACATCACAAGCACCATTCCAAACATATCTAAGCATCAATCCACACAAAAGTCCTAATTTTTTACCTAGATCTTGATCAAATCAAAAGAAATTTCACAAGAAGGTTGGAAAAAGAGATTATACCTTGAGATCCCTTCTTAGAGGAGTGAGATCTAATGTTAGATCACCCCCAATAGCAAGATTTGCTTCTCTAAAGGTGGAGAGGAGAGGGAGAACGTGGAGGAGTGTGGGTTCTCTCTTGAGTTCTCTCTTTGGTGAAAGGTGGAAAAAAAGGAGATGAGGTGGGTGAAAAGGGATGGGTTGCAAAGGTTATGAGGAAAAAAAATGATATACTGAAACAATTGCAACTACATGCTCAAGGAATCTCAAAATTAGATGTAACATGACCAAGGTGCCTTTTCTCCAACTTATGCCTAATGATCCTATTTAAATTATATTTCTAAGTTGAATGTAAGCCTATTAGGTCTTGATGTAACTAATCTGCATAGACCCAATTTTCTTCTAATTTTACCAAATCTTTCATAATTCAGTGGTTTAGTGAATATATACTCTAATTGATGTTCCATAGAGATAAATTCTAGTTTAATTTGATTTTTAAGCACATTATCTCTAAGAAAATGGTGCCTTACATCAATGTGCTTTGTTCTAGAATGATTTATCGGATTCTTAGAAAGGTTTACTGTACTTGTATTATCACAATTAATGATCGTAGAATCTTAGTTTAAATCAAAGTCTTTAAGAGTTTGTTTCATTCAAAGTACTTGTGAACAAGCCATGGTGGCAGCCATATATTCCGCTTCGGTAGTTGACAGGGCTACACAATTTTGTTTCTTGGAAAACTAAGAGACAAGTGAATCTCCTAAGAGGTGACAAGTGCCACTAGTACTCTTACGATCTGTTCTAGAGCCCACATAATCTGCATCACTATAGTATGTGAGATCCAAGCTTGCGGATTTGGGATAAAATAACCCAACATCACATGTATCAACTTGATATCTAAATATTCTTTTAACGGCATTTAAATGTAATTCTTTAAGACATGATTGAAATCTAGCACAAAGACATGTGGAGAATAAAATATCCGGCCTACTTGCCGTTAAATACAAAAAGAGCCAATCATACCTCGGTATTTCTTTTGATTGATACTCTTGCCGTTTTCATCTCCATCCAATTGAGTAGTGGTACTCCTTGGTGTATTTTCTCCTTTTGGCCCTTCCATTCTTAATTTTTTGAGCATCTCTCTTGTGTATTTGTGTTGGTTCAAGAAAAATTCTTCATCTAATTGAGCAATTTGGAGACCCAAGAAATATTTGAGTTCTCTCATCATGCTCATCTCAAAGTTCTCTTGCATTGACTTGACAAAATTCTCGCACAAAGCTTGTTTAGTAGAACCAAAAATTATGTCATCCACATAGATTTGCACAAGAAGTAAGTCTGAATCTTTTCTTTTAATGAATCTTTTATTCTAATGCTCAATTACTAATTACTTAATTAGTGAGATCTATAATTACATATATGTTAAGCATGAATAGATACATAGATTGAACAAACAAATGCATGCACTATTCCATTAATAGAGATAAATGTACAAGAATGATTTTAACAATGAAAAGCTAGAAAAGAAATGTTTTTACAATTATTGTGTTATTCGCTCTGAAGCAGGTTTTAAAATCAATGCGTGTAGTATAAGTTGAATTAGTGCAAAAAATAAGTAAAATTTATAACTCGAATATCAAAAATGAAGTCCGAGGTCGAACATAAGGAGCAATTAGCAAAAATAATTCTCAAGATTGCAATTCAAGGCAAATATATAAGCAATAGAATTCCAAGCAAATATGAATAAAAGTGAATGTCAGATACTGCAAAAAGAATGGGGTAAAATGGTGAATTGAATCACCAATTACCCCTCACAACTATATCAAATAACTCAATATTACTAAGCAATTAGATGCCACGTAGGATAAGTGTTTTGAATCTCATACGTCTGCTTAGCCAATCAAATGGCTTAACCCGCTCACTACTATAGTGCCCTTCTGCTTCTTCTTCTTCTCTGTGGCTTCTTCTCCTCTGTAGCCCCTCTTTTCTTCTGAGCTGTGCTTTCTTCTCCTTCTTCTTCTATGCCTTCTCTGTTCTTTCCTTCTTATTTCTTCTTCTTCTGGCTGTGCCTTCTCTCTTCTTTTTCTCTGGCTTCCTCTCCTTTCTCTTCAGCACAAGGGGAAGGGCTTTCTTAAATAGATAAGTGTCAGCCGTTGAATCACAGAGAAAAACCCCCCTTGGCCCTGCGTGCTTTCTCTCCTTCTCTCTCTAGGATCCACCCTCCTAGGGCCTCGGGTTATTGGGTATTCGGGTAGAGCGCACCCGAGACCAGGCTTACCAGCGTGGGTGGTGAGCGAGGTGTGAACAGGGCTTAGGCAGGTCGGATTTGTGCCAGGCCCACGGGGGAACGGGCCACGGGCGAGGTGCAGGTGATGGGTGTGCGGGGACCTCACTTCCTATGTTCTATTGAGGCGAATAGCCTGTGGCAGAAAATCAATATATGAAGCTGCGGGTGCTCTTCAGCTTCTGAGGTGGGACTATCCCACCACCTTCTTTCTATGTGCAACTGCAGCTGCTGCTTCTTGCAATTGTAGTCAAAGGCCCAGTCAATGGGCCAAATTGGTCCTTAGGTTGTGATCCTGGAGACTCTCCGCTGTGCCTGGGACTTCACCTGGGGCCTGCAGATGCTGGAGTAAAGCTTCAAGCTTCGCTCGAAGCTTCGGTAATGGCGGTGGAGGACCTGCTACTTGAAAATTAGAATACGGTCTCTCAGCCTTGTTAAATAGGTTTAGGAACTTCGCCATAGGATGGCGAGTACAGTGGTGGGTGCGGCGTGGAGTGGGAGTGGCTGTGGTGGTCGGATGGTGACGGAGTTGGTGCGCGGAGGTGGGTGTGTTTGGCAGAGGTTTTGGAGGAGCAATTGACTTAACTAAGTTAGGGCTTTTGCTCCTGAGGTCGAGGCGGAGGTGTTGAGCATGGAAGCGGCGGTGCAAGTGGTCTGTGGTGGCCGTTGGAGCTTGCTGGTGGTACGTCGGCAAGGTGGAAGATGAAGTCATGGAGGGCGATGCGGAAGTCGAAGTGAAGTGTTGTTGGTGTTGTCGTGACGTGGACAAGTTGAGTTGATAGAGATAGGTAGCAAACGACGAGGATCAGAGTTGGCATCGGTTGTGGTATGGCTGGCGTCGTAGACGAAGATGACTCCGGTGGGGGTTGGACGGTGAGGACAAAGGAGATAGGGACGTCGGTCGGTATTGCACGACGCGGATGAAGCTGAGGGATGAAAATCTGTCGCCAGTATTACGAACAAACGAGGAATGAGGATGGAAGAGGTTGTCAAAGCTCGAGGAGCCTTTCGGTTGGAAGAGGGAGGAGGAATATGGGGAGTTTCCGGCCAAAATCGAGCTTGAGAAGTTTGGCCTGATCTGGGGGCCCTTTTATAGACCTCTGGAGGGAGTTTTGGAATGTTTGCTGGAGATAGGAATTTCAAGATACCATAATCTCTCATGTGTTCGCATGAGAGATTGGGAAAGTTTTAGGGCTTAGGAATTGGCTCAAAAGGAAGGGAATTCCTTGATGAATTTCCCTTTCAAATCTGAGAGAGATTCATCAAGGAATCAAGGAGAACATGCCATTTTAAGGTCGAAGGAGTTTGTAGGATTAGGATTCATGGCGACAAGGACATTTTTGTGAAAACAATGACAAAGCTGGGGGGCTATCTGCAAGGCTTTTGAAAGTTAAGGGCATGTGGGTGAGATAAAAGAATTAGACAGTACCAAATTGCAAACTAGGTCAAGACAATCTCGGATTAGGCCCAAATTTTGGTAAAAACCTAATTTTGACCTAAGGAATACAATGGTGAAGTTGGATTTTGTTTTTGACCAGGTTTGACTGGGTAATTTATGCAAAAACCTAAATTAGGGTAAATGTCAGTCTGAGAGTCTGTTTTGGGTCAAGACGGGTTCTGATGGTCAAATTGAAGGTACCAAACCCTAGATAATATTTTTTATATGAATTTTAGATGATTTAGGTGAATTTTATCTTGACCAGAACCTCAGTTAATTAAGCGGGTCTATTATTAGGGTTCTAGATGTCCATTAATTCCTGTAACGCATGAAAACCCTTTTTTATCTATTCTAATCCTCTTATTAGACTTTTAAGACCTTTTGACCTTTGTTCCACCCTTTAGAGAACTTGCGGTTATTCTATTTTTGTGATAGAATGGTAAATTTGTAGAAATAACCCTATATTCATGTTTTCTTCTCAAATCAATTTTTATGCCCTTAAGACCTTTTGATGGATATGTAGGAGCTTTTATTGACATAATCAGATCAAACTGAGCTAGTTATGGCTCATGATGGTGTTCCCATCACATTGCAAAGTATAAGGCATAAGAAAGTGTTTACATAATAACAATGCCTTTGTACAAGTAAAAACTAAGCATTAAAGCATTTTGATGAGCCGTGTTTTGCAAGTTAAAATCGGGGTTCGGAGAACCCGTCGTCGTAGCTCGTAAAACGCGTCTATCAGATCCAATTTATAATCAAAACTCCAAAAGAGTCCTGAGTCGAACACAGGGAGGCGACGTCTACTTTCTTTGAAATCCATGTTTCGTTTTGTTTCTTTGTGGTGTTTTGTTATTTTTTTCTTTTGTTTTTATAGAAAAAGCAAGCAAGATAGATCACAAGAGAGATGAAACAACTATGATATATTATGCAAATGTTTGTTACAATAATCTATGAAAGTATAAAAGAGATAGGGGTTAGAGGAAATCTCCCGAATCGGCTGTTCGGTGAGACGACGACGCCTGGTGGAAGCTTGGATGAAGGAGGTGAGATGCAGGAGGATGCCGGGTAGAGGAATGCTTCACCGAGGCTTTGGAATGGAGGTAAGGAGACGGAGGTGATCTTCTACCGGAATGGAGGTGGGAGGATAGCTCCAAGGCTTCTTATGAAGGTGGTGGGAAGAAGGATGAATGTTTGGTTGGGAAAAGGATCATTACACTAATAAGAGGCCTTTGGAGCTTGAGAGTAAGCTCTAATGGTGCTTTGGTAGGCTACTAGAGCTTAGGAGTAGGTGGGAGTAGTGTAGGTAGAGATGAAGAGGAATGGGAGGTGTAGGGGTGTTTATATAGTGGTGGAATGGAGGTGGTTTGTGCGCACGGGCCTTGATGAGAACCTCATCATGAGCTCTAACTAGCTTATTTTGACCTAATAAAGTGAACAAAAGCTCCTAATAACCTAAAGGAAGGCCTAACTCAAGAGATTATTGATCTGAAAAGAATACATGAAACAAAGGGTAAAACTACAATTTTACCATTGCAGTACATCAATGGGATTTCTTAGGATCTAGACATAGGTTAATTGGACTTAATAAGAGAAAAAGTGGGATGGTTCAGTCAGAAAAGGGTTATTGTGAAATTTAAGAATTAAATGACATTCTGTAACCCTAAAACAAACCCACTTAATTTCACAAGGTTCCAGTCAGGATAAAAATCAGCTAAACTCTATAAAATTCATGTAAAAATATCTCTTAGGGTTTATAACCTTCAATTTGGCCTTTGGAACCTGTTTTGACCTAGATTGGGGTCCAAGCTCAATATTTGACCTAATTTAGGTTTTTGTGTAAAATATCCAGTCAAACGTGGTCAAACCTAAAATCCACTTCACCATTGGATTCCTTAGGTCTAGATTAGGATTGTATCAAAATTTGGACCTCAAGGAAGGTCATCTTGACCTACTTTGCAAAATAGTCCACCTAATTACATTCTGGCCCCTAACTTTTGAAAACCCTTACGAAAAACCCCCTCAACTTCTTCATCACTTTTGGCATTCTGGTCCCTCTGCCATTGCAATAGAGACCCATACCCCCAGCGAGGTTTCGAGGAGGATTTCTCCTCACTTCCCAAGGGAGCTGCTCCCAGATTTGAAAGGGGAGTCCTCTGCGAAACTCCCTACCGCCTGAGCAGCTCCCCATGCCCTAAATCGTCCCATACCTCTCGTGCGAATGCTTGAGAGGTATGGGTATCACTTCTGTCCATACCTCCGGTGAGGATTTTTGGCCGCCACCATGCGCCTGACCCTCGACCCATGCCTTTATAAGAAGCACCAGGTTCGGTCGAATGGGGCAAGCTCGACTTGGCCAGAGAATCACCCCAATTTCGTCTCCTCCTCCTCCGATCAGGAGTCCAGCGAGCTCTAGCGAGCCCTCCTCCTCTTTTTCGTCGCTCTTCCATAATACCAGTGGCAGAGCCGCCCTCACCACCTCCCTCCGCATCGTGCAACACCCGCGCACGTGCCTCTAGCCCTGTCGTCGTCGCTGTCACCCCTCCCCTGGACATCGTCTTCTTCGGCGGCAGCAGGTACGGCTAGCTGCCTCTTCTCCCCCTTCATCCAATTATATAGGTTAGAATTACTCCTCTCTATCCCCTCTTTAATTCACCTCTTTCTATTTCCCCTTTTCGACCATTCGCAGCCACTGTCCACCACCATCTTCTCCATCTCTGGTCGCCCACCAGCGAGGTGCTTCCACCTCTCCGCACCTCCACACTCCTCGCCAGACACCTCACCACCTCCGCCATCATCCATTGATCACCTTCCGCCCATCCACTAACCTCCATCACCGCCCTAAACACCCACCGAACAAACCCATAAACACGGCCACATAGCGACCTAGGCACACACACCTAGGTCACCTCGCGGCCTGCCACCCACCGTCTCACCTTCACCAAGACACGATGAAGCGCCTCGTATATTTTAATGGGGCCGCAAGGCCATATTGTGTGATTTCAGGTCGACCCCCCATTTCGCCATTGACGCTGAAGCAAGGAGCTTGCAGTAGCACTCCAGGTTGCGTGCCCCAGGCATCAAGGTCCAAGGTGAAGCAGGATGAGTGAGCGAACTCATGCAGCCAAGAGATTGGCTTGGCAAGAGATCCATTATCAGCAATTGAAGAAGGTCTCATACGGGTGTTAACATTGTAGCGGGTGGGACTTTTAGTCCCACCTCGTGAACTCAGGAGTGAGGTGTGTGACTTATCTTATTTTTGTGTTTTCTTTAGGTTGCCTCAGAACATAGGGGTGAGGTCCCTCACCCTATCTCGGTTACACCTCGTCCGCGACCTGCCCCCGTGGACTTGGTGATAAGAACCTCATCATGAACCCTAACTAGCACAATCTAACCTAGATATGCAAGAAAAAGCTCCTACATAACTCAAAGAAAGGCTTGACTCAGAGAATTCTGAGTTTAAGAAGAAAATAAGTCATAAGGAGTAAAAATGCAATTTCACCAATACAATATGCAAATAGGGTAACTCAGGATCCAAACATAGGTCAAACTAACCTAATAAGAAGGAAAGTGGGATGATCTGATCCAACAAGGGCTACAGCAACTCCAAGGAATTAAATGACATTCTGTAACCCTAAAATAAATCCACTTCAATTCACGAGGTTCGAGACAGGGTAAAAATCGACTAAACCCTCTAAAATTCATAGAAAAATAATCTCTAGGGTTTAGAACCTTCAATTTGGCCTTAGAAACCCATTTTGACCTACATTGAGAACCATGCCCAATTAATGATTTAATTTCGATTTTTACGTAAATTGGCCGGTCAAACAAGGTCTGACCTAGAAACAAAATTCACCATTAAAATCCTTAGGTCCAATTTAGTCGTGCATAAAAACTTGAGCCTAAGAAGAGACCTTCTTGACCGACTTTACAATTTGGTCATCATCTATTACTTTTTGACCCTCAACTTTCGAAACCCTTGCATTTTGGCCCCTAATTTCTTGGTCGTTCTTTGCATTTAGGTCCCTCTTGCAAGTCTCTGCGCAGCGCCATGCTCCGGCGACTTTGCGCGGAGCATGGCGCCGCGTAGGGTGAAGGGGTGTCCTGCAAATTGAACCTGGTGTTCCCTGTGACGTCTACTGTCGCAGGGACACCGCCATGATGCCTGACGACGCCCACGCCTTCCGTGTGAACGTGCGGAAGGTATGGGTCACACCTCCGGCCATTCTCCGGCGAGGGAGGCACGTCGCCTCCCTGCGTCCACCCCTCCGCCATCGCCTTTATAAAGACCAGCGTCACCAGCCGGTTCGGGTAGCTTGGTCTTGACGGAGAAAACCCCAACCCTTCCTCTCTCCCCACTCCGACAGGAACCCACCAGCTCCGGCGGCTCCTCCTCCTCCGTCTCGTCGCTCTGCTGCAATACCAGCAGCAGAGCCACCTTCGCCTGATCTCCCTGCGTTGCGCCGTACCAAGCGTGCGCCTCCCTGCCCTCTTCCTCACCACTGCTCTCTCCCTCTGGGTATTTCTTCTCCGACGACAGTCAATACAACTGCCGCCCTGCTCTGGCCCCCTTCGTCCCTATAGGTAGGTTACTGTTATTTCCCTTCGTCCCCTCTTTCTTTTCCCCACTGCCTTTCAGTTGATTACCCCTCGACTGCGCCCGACAACCATCATCTTCCATCCCTCCGGCAACCCTTCGGCGAGTTGCCCCCATCGATCCGCCACTCCACACAACTCGCCATTTGTCCCAAAAGCTCCGCCTCACCCTACCCAACACCCCCCACCCCTCCACTGCCACTCCACACCTCCACAACACTCCCCCGATTAAACCCATTTTTCCGGTTGCAGTCTGACCTAGGGCTGCCGCCAGACGCCACCCCGCAACCTGCTGCACCCCGCACTACCTTCGCCGTGCCGCGGCGAAGGTTTCCCTGTGGTCTGATTAGGCCGAGAGGCCCTGTTTGTGTTAGGCAGATTTTCAGCCCCGGCCGCCATTGGCGACAAAGCAAGGAGCTTCCAAGCGAGCTCCAGGCCTCGAAGCAGCAGAACTCCAGCGGAGGCGAATTGGAGAGACCCAGGTGAAGGCAGGCAGCTGGCACGCGAAGGGAAGAGAGGACACAGCTGCTGAGGCAAGGTCGCGATTCTTCCTGCGGGCGCGCGGGAGAAGGGACAAAGTTTAGTCCCACATTGTAAGATTTCGAAGCGCCACATCCATTTAAATTGATTTTGTATTTTTACCTAAGCGCCTCAGAACACGGGGTGAGGTCCCCTCGCCCACTCGCCCGCCTCGTCCGCGACCCACGCCACACGGACCTGGCCGACCCGTTTACCCTGCACTCCTCGCGCACCACCCACGCCGGTGCGCCTGGTCACGGGTATGCTACCCGACCTGATAACCCGGCTCTGGGAGAGCTTCTTATGAGCGGTTTGCAGAGAGAGAGAGAGAGACGTGTGGGTAGAGGGAAGGGCTAGGTTTTGCTGTGACTTGTGTAGGAACAGGGCGCGAAGGAAGAAGGTTTACCACTTGGCCGTACGAAGAAGAGGAGCGGAAGAAGAAACTCTGAAAAGGCTCTACAGCTGAGCAAGGCAGAAGGCCAAGGAAGAAGAAGCGGGAAGAAGAAGAAAAGAAGAAGCAGCAAAGGAAGAAAAGAGGGGAAGCACTGTAGCAGACCACTGTTTAAGTCGTCTGACTGTGATATCAGATGACGGATGAAGCTTCAGAGGAGATAAAGCAGAGAAGAAGAAAAAGAAAAGAAAAGGCTCCGCAGCTAAAGAGAAAGAAAAGAGAGGAAGGAAGAAAGAAGATAATGACAAGAAAAAGAAGAAGAACTGAAGAAGAAAAGAACTAGAAGACAAGCAGAAGAAGAAGAGGAACTTAAGGCAATCAGAGCCAATGAAGAAGACCCGTAAAGATAAAGAAAAGAGAAAGAAGTGAAGAAGAAGACAAGCAAAGAGAGAAAGAAGAGAAGAAGAAAAAGCCAAAAGACAGAAATCTATTTCTCCCTCTCTCTCTCTCTTAGTTTTGTAATAAAGAAACATTGTACTTCTAGAATTCTAGTAGCTCCTTGAGTTCGACCTCGGGAAACTATTTCCGAGTAAAATTTTAATGGTAACGACAACCGTAGATGTCTTATTTTATACCACAATGACATTATTGTAATAAGCATTAAAACAAACAAAGACTAGCCGCAAGTGGGAAACGTCACCATTTTCTTGGCGTCGTTGCCGGGGAGCAACGACTATTCTAGAAGCTTTGAATTTCTTTTAAAGGATTGCTAATCTTTTTCTCTCTCTTGTGTGCAGGTAAAGGAAAAGAAGAGCAGCCGCATGACAAACACTCCAACAAACAGCTAATCTCTATTAGCCTTTTCTTAACTCCCTTAAAATCTGAAAAGGAACAAAAAGAAGAATCAACTTAGGGCTACCTGTGTTATACATAGTAATTCATCAAAATTGCCTATTTCAACACATACTTAACTGTTCATCCAACTAAGGTAACTAGGGCTAAAACCTTCTTGATTGAGCCCTAGATACTAAAATTTTGAGGCAACTAAAATGGACCAACTAGAGCCAATCCAAGGATTGAAAATCTAGGGTTTCTAGAGACACACCTTCTATTAACAAAGAAAAGATCTTCCCAAAAAGAGGTGTGCATAAACCTTGTTTGAAAAAAATCTATACAATAGGAACCCTAAGAAAATCAGGCTCTTAAATCCATTTGAACCTTAAAAGAAAGGACCCAAAAGCTCTCAAAAAAAACAAGAGGTGAAGTTGACCCCTTGGGTTAACTAACCTTCAAATTAGGTCACTTTTTCACTCAAAATACTTAAAAGTTCAAGTGGAACCTTAAGCACCTTGATCTTAAAGTAAAAGAGGTAGACTTAAGAGGTCAAGATCCCCATTCTGGTCTACCTAGAGCCGCAGTGACAAGAGAGGTCGGGTGGGGGAAACCCTGTAACCCGTGGGGACGCTCTACCGTGTAGGGGTCTTCGCGGGACTCACCCTTTCTGGCTGCCCAGGTAATTCTCAGGTGGACGATCTTTTTGATCAAGGGGTCCATCTGCCCCGCACCTCTATAGTCACCCAACAATTTTTGGGTGTCTCGATTGGGTCCAGCACCTTCTAAACTCATCTATTCCAATAGTGCATGTACGGTAGGAGGTCCTTAAGACCACCCTTAAGACCTCCTTTAGAAATTCACTCTCGTCAAGGCCAAGCCTCGACGCCCGTGTTTGTGCAGCAACCCCACCACATTATTCTCTCATCTGATTCAGAACCAAGCTCTTCTTCCCCCATCATGGCTCAGCCAGTTGAGGAAGAAAACAATCTGGAGCACCAGCTCTAGCGACTCAATGACCTCTTCCAAAACTTTGTGCACCCACCGCAGCGTCCTATGATGCGGGACCATTATAATCCTGCTGCGGTGGCCATTGAGCCTCGAGTCAGAATCCTGACTGGAGGACCTGATTCCGAATTAAAGCCTAATATGATTCATGCTATACCGAAATTCCATGGGCTTAATTTCGAAGATCCCTTCCAGCACATCAAACAGCTGAAGCATCTGGCCCAAACTTTTGGGTCAGATGCACAAAATCGGGATATTTTTCTCATGAAGATGTTCTCCTTCTCTCTTATGGACAAGGCCGCTCATTGGTATCAAACTCAGACTCGGCCGATCAACACTTGGGAAGAACTTCAGTCCGAATTTTTGAAAAAGTTCTTTCCCGTTGGTCGGACCAATGCCTTGCGCCATCAGATTACTCACTTCACTCAGCAAACAGGGGAACCTCTCCATGAGGCATGGGATCACTTTCAGGATCTCATGAGAAAGTGCCCCCATCACGGAGTTCCTAAATGGGAACAGGTCCAATCTTTTTACCAGGGACTCCGTGAAGACATCCGTCTTTTCGTCAATGCAACCTGTGGAGGGAATATCATGGGTCAACATGAGGACACCGTGTGGGAGATTCTCGAAAACATGTGCGAGAACTCCATCAACAATGACTCCATGGGATTATTCGATAGGACGAATACCCGTGCATCGACAAATCTTAGGGGAGCACATGAGATGCAGGGCCTGTCCGCATCAGTCGACCTGGAATTAATGGCCAGTCGATTAGACAAGGTCTCAATCATTGAAAAAAAGGTGGATGAGCTGACTCAGCACTTGTAGTGAGCCACCTCTGCGCATAGCTCCTTTGCACAGCCTCCTTCCACACGGGAGACTGTGCAAAACATTCTCCATCGATCTTCACTTGGGATGGATCCATATCCATCATCTGATTCTCGGATCAAAGGGCCATCCGATCCTTTCTATGCCAGCCCGAGGAATTCCATTCCCCCTTTCTTTGACTCTCTGGAGGTTCCTCAGACCTACGAGGACCTCAACTCCATCTAGAACGACCCATTCTCCAACACCTATAATCCTGGATGGCGAAACCATCCCAACTTTCAATGGGCGGGAAATTCCCAAACCCAAAGACCACCCTTTCAGTCCCGCCCGCAACCCCCTCGTCCTTACCAGCCGCTTCAGCCTCGGCCCAAACCTACTTATTGTTGAATGCTTTGTGAATCGCTATGCTTACGTGTTTGGTTTTGGAAAACCTGTCGTTGTAGTTCGAAAGCGAAGAATTCGTGTTCAACAAATAAAATTTATACCGAAATGAAAATTCCGGGTCGAACACAGGGAGGCAGACGTTTGATTTAAAAACTTCGTGTTTCTTTTTATTTGTCACGAAGTAATTCAATTTAAACTATCTAATTATTTACAATTAATAAAAGAGAGCGAGGGTAAGAGAGAGAGAGAGTATTACACATGGAAATCAAAATGAGATGTAGAATAAACAAAGAATTTATCATAGAAGAGACTGTTCATTACAATTAGAAGGCATAAAATAATTGCACTAGAAAGCGATAAATTTACTCTAGAAAGCATTAAAAGAATGAAGGGAGAAATGTCCTCCTCTACGGTCGCTTGGAGGACGAGTAGATTAATCTAGAAAGCAGTAAAAAGAATAGGGAGAGAGAAATCCTCCTCGACGGTTGCTTGGAGGACGAGCCGGACGGGACGACGCCTGGACGAAGGAGAACGAAGCAGGACGAAGCAGAAGAATGGGAACGAAGCAGCACGCCGTCGTCGTCGCGGGATCCACTCCCGAAGGGGAATGAAAATTGGACTTTATCTCGCGAGAAGCATCCCGGGTGTGGGACAAGCTTCTCTTGAGCTTTGGAGGGGTAGAGAGGAGAAAGAAGGGATGAAAATTTCATATGGAGGGGGTCTCCTTTTATAGTTGCAAGGAGTTGGGGCAAAATGGACATTACAACTTCAAAATAATAAAAGAGGGGTCTTTAGTGACGGATAAATCCGTCACTAAAGCCCCCAATGTGGGCGTCGTGGGTGGCTCGCGCACTCCTCCTCACCTGCTCGCGCGCTCAACAGCTTGCGCACGTTCGTCGATTTTCAGTCGTCCGATCGCGAGATTGGATGGCTTAAAATGCGTTTCTGCCCGCTGCGTTGCGCGCCCGCCCGACTTCAATTGCGCGTGGACGCTATTGGGCGCTCGCGGCCATCCGATCTCCATCTGACTCTCCACTCGCGCCCAATCGCCCGCTCCAGCCCCTCGTCGCGGCTCGATCCCGTGCTTGCTGCTCGCGAAAGCGCGCTCGACCACTGCGCTATGGGGCGCGGATGGTTTTAAGCGCGAGCGACCACAGCCGTTGGATTAAGATCCAACGGTGGAGAGCGATTGGGCGCGAGGCCTTCACAAGATGCAAGCGGCCGTTTGGGCGGCTGAGATGGCGTCATGTGGCGCTATCTTGGCTGTCCATCTTCTGGAAGTTGTAGATGGTGCCACGGATGTCGGATTGACTCGATTGTTGTGTCGTTGGGCTGCAATCGTTGATCCGAATTCATCCGTGTGGTCAGATTTATCATCTGAAGTGCGGATTTACACCATCCTGGCCCTTGATCTTCTAGGGTTCCTGGGTTACTATCTGATGCTACGGATGCCTGATTAGGGCAATCTTGGAGTCATTGAACTCCAATCGTCGCCTTGATTACATCCATACAGTTGGATCTTTAATCCGAGGCCCCGATAAAAATGTTTTCCCTGTCCAAGCACATAAAAGGAGACAATTAACCTCCATTTTTTTCAAACTACTCTAAATACAAGATGATGCATGTTATGCAATATTTATATCATGAAATGCAATCCTATGCTTAAGAACATGCATAAATAGACATTTTAAGTAGTGTAAATGTGTTTACATCATATTCCCATGCCTATCTTTTGCTAGTCCCTAGCAAAAACTATACGCTATTTATAAAAGAATTAGGTTGGATTATTTGGACTTGAGTTATTTTCAATCATTAAGATATTGTCTACTTAGGAACTGAACTTTCAAAGACACAACAGTGCCCGGGTATCAGCCAAAATGCAGACCGCCTCAAGCCCTCGCCTTATTAAAAGAAAAATTTCTTTTTCTCTTTTTCTCTTTTCTAATTTTTTTTTTTTTGGATTTTCAAATTTTCGGGTTTAAGAGTGGCTTTCTACGGCCATTCAACTCACCCAAAATTTGATGAGAACCCTAAGCTTTAAGCATCTTATTGTGATTGTGATAGACTCATTGACCAGCAATTAAAATGGACTTCGGATTTCTACGCCTCTAGGTGACCTCAAAAAGACTTCTGCCTAAAGGTGTATCTTTACAACCGGTAGCTTTCTCCCTACTTTTATTTTTTACGGGGTCAACACAAGGGTGAATCCAGTGTATATCTCCCCGGTTTATTCTACTTCTCCACTTCTTCCTAAGTGTTTTGGGATTTTTTTAGTGCTTTTACTGAGTTGGGTTCTGGACAACCGGTCGATGAGTTGTTGCCACCGACAACTTGCCAGCCATACTCGTGCGGCGAAGTGTGGCTTATTTCTTTTTGTTCTTTTCTCCTTTTCTTTTTGATTTTTTTTTTTTTAAATAGGTGGCTTCCCTGGTCTAAGATTTACCTAAGGGCAGGAAAAAGAGAAAGGTCCAGTGACTGGGCTCTGGACAACCTACCTATGGGCTGTTACCCATGATAACTTGCCAGCCATATCACCCTAGAAGGTTCATTAGCTACCCAATTTCCGTTAAAATCGCTGAACAATGAGTCAGTGCAAAGAAAGTGTGTAGATGCTTAAGACTAAAAATTCCCTCAAATCAGAGGGTGGGTTGATAAGTCGTGTACTTATCACCCAAACTTTATTTACTTTAATTAAAATAAAATTCAAGTTGGCAAGAACTCGAAAAACAAATCCACATTTTAGTGGATACATGGGCTGATTAAGTTCAAAGACCTGAAGGGTCTTTGTGTTCAAATCTTAATGTAGTTTTTCCTAAGATTGAAAATTTTCTTAAACCCAAATTCTCTTTCCTAATTTTGATTTTTTTTTAATCAAAATAAAATAAATCTACGGAGCTGACGAATGAATTTAGAGATAAATATCCACCCCCCATGCCTATCTAATGCAATGTCCTCATTGTATTAAAAAGACATAAAACAGAGTGGAAAAGGGAAGAAAGCACCTGAATTGCGTGAATGTCACCGCTCCGAGATGAAAAATTAAAAAGAACTGTATATGTGCTGAGCTTAGTGCCTTCAGCTAGGCACACTATACAAAGAAAAGAAATAAAGAATTCACAAGTGCAGGTCAGAATTAGAATAAATAGAAGAATCCTCCGACTTGTCAACAGAGGTCCACAGATGTGGACCAGATTGTGGTGTAGACCCACACCCCATAATCGAGAATATCTTAGGTTCTGGATAAAAATTACCCAAAACCTAAAATTAGAATGCAAGCGGGGTCGGGCCTGCGATTTATGAGGATGTAACCCAAGACCAAAAAGTCGGGTTACAGAGAATTGAAGCTCAAAAGGATAATCGTTGAATGTATGCTTGAGTTGAACATCCTCGAAACAAATGTCGTAAGGGTTCTGATTTGATGGTTTAAGCTTAAAAGGAACCCTTCGACTTAATCTTCTATTTCCTCCAAAATTAACTTCCCAAATCAGAACTTCCTAGCTCTTATTCTCCTCATTCAGCATATCAAATTCCAGGACCTCTTGTATATTCATCACCCCGTCTGAGATCCCAAGTCTAAATGATGTGGTAAAATCAAAATTGACTTGGGTCTAATTATCTCAGAATTAGAATCATCAATAAGCTCAACAGGTGTTCTCAACGCTTTTGTGCGGTTTGTTAAAAGATAATATCGCGTTGTAGTATAGCCGACAAAGCGTTCAAACAAATAGAGAATTTTATTACTCGAAAATCGGAGTATCCGAGGTCGAACACAGGGAGCAAATGGAATTTACTACTAATCAATGTAATTGAACACTCTAATTTACTCAAAATGTTAATTCAAATATGAATGTCTGCCATTAAAAGTAACTATGACAAAAGAAATGAAATTGGACGTCTGATCTTGTGATCAGACGTCTTAAAAGTATTTTTCCCTTTTCTTTTGATTATTCCTCTTCTTCTGCAGTCTCTTTTTCTTCTTCGGCTTCTGTCTTTGCTTCTTGTCTTACGAAGGCTTTCTTCTTCCTGCTTTTTTTTCTTCTCCTGCCTTGCTTCTTTCTCTTTTTTCTTCTCTGCCTTGCTTCTTCCTCTTCCTTGGTCTCCTTTGCTCAGTCTCTTCTTCTGCTTCTTCTCTTCTCCTTGCGGCTAAGTCTCTCCATGCTCAGTTTGCCTGCACAGGAGCAAAACCTACCCCTTTCCCTCTACCCGCGCGTCTCTCTCTCTCAGCAATTCACTCAAGGGACGCTCTCCCAGAGCCACACGGATAATCAGGTCAGATCGTACCCGGGACCAGGCGCACCGGCAGGTGGTGATGCACGAGGAGTGCTCAAGGTTTGGGTCAGTCGGATCCCGCCAGATCTACAAGGTCAAGCCGCGGACGAGGCGGGTGTGAGGGCAGGTGAGGGACCTCACCCTTGTGCTCTCGGAGGCGTTAAGCATAAAACACGAATTCAATTTATGGCGCAGCGGTGCCTCGTCTCTCCACGATGTGGGACTAAAGCTTCTGCCCTGATTTCGCGTGCGCCCGCAGACTTGCGTGCCATCCCCACAGCTGCTGGCTCTGCGAGCGCTCCTTGCTGGACCAGCGCACTTCGCGACACTCGCACGAATACGCAGCACCTGCAGCCTGGGAGCCCTGGCGCCTAGAGCTGCTACGGAGCTTCTTCAAATGTCATCCATGGCGGCAGGAGCATCAACACTGTCAGACACAAAACGAGCCTCTCGGCCCAATCAGACCAGCTAGAGACCTTCACCGTGGCACGGCGAAGGCGGTGGGCGGTGCTGCAGGCCGTGGGATGGCCTAGGCGTGCGTGCCTAGGTCAACCTGTGGCCGGAGGTGTGGGGTTGGTCGGGGGGTTATTGTGGAGGTCTGGAGTGGCAGTGGAGGGGTGGAATGAGTTCCTGGTGGTGAGGCAGAGCTCACGAGAGGGTTGGCGAGCCGTGTGGAGGGGCGAAGTGGTGTGTGCGGCTCGCCGGAGGGCTGTCAGAGGCGAGGACGATGGAGGTGGTTAGGCACTGTCGGGGGGTAATTGGATAAAATAGCAGGGGGAGAAAAGAGAGGGGACTGTGGAGAAGGTATTTGGCCTAACTACAGGGATGAAGGGGGACGGAGAGGCGAATAGCAGTACCTGCTGTCGTCGGAGAAGATGCTGCCCAGTGGGGGAGAACGGCGGCGACGATGGGGCTGAGACGGCGTGTGCGGGTGCTGCGTGACACGGAGGAGAGTCAGGAAGCTAACTCTGCCACTGGTTTTGTGGCAGAGCGAAGAGGATGGGAGAGGGAGCTCGCCGGAGCTTGCTGGGAACTTTGGCCGGGCAGGAGGAGATGAATTGGAGGTGGAAACTTGGCCAAATCAAGCTGAAGATGAGCGGCCGAAGGTGTGGGTTCTTATATAGGCACTGGGCCAGTCGTTCAAGGCGTGGAAGGCACGCAATCGTCTGAGGTCGGTCGCCGGAGATGGAAAGAGTTTAGATACCCAAATCCCTCGTGCGTTCGCACGAGAGATTGGGTTCACACCAGGGATCAAGATTGGCCTCAGATGGAAGGGAATTCCTCAGAGAATCTCCCTTTCATTTCTGGGAGGGGATCTCTGAGGAATCAGAGAGGATTCCCTCTCAAATCCTCGCCGGAGCAGGATTTTGCCCCAATAATGGCGGCAGGACCTGATTGCAAAGGTGGCGAGGAAGTTAGGGGGCTTTCTGTTATGCTTTTCCAAAGATAGGGACCAAATTGTGATTTGGGTGTACTAAATTGCAAAGTAGGTCAAGATGACCTCCCCTTAGGTCCAAATTTTGTTACATACCTAATTTTGACCTAAGGAATCCAATGGTGAAGTTGGATTTTAGGTTTGACCTCGTTTGACTGGATATTTTGCGTAAAAACCTAAATTAGGTTAATTGATGAACTAGGACCCTAATCTAGGTCAAACTGGGTTCCAAAGGCCAAATTAAGTGTTCTAAACCCTAGGGGATATTTTTCCATGATTTTTAGAGGGTTTAATTGATTTTTATCCTGACCAGAACCTTGTTGAATTAAGCGGGTCTGTTTTAGGGTTACCACATGTCATTTACTTCCTAGATTGCACATGAACCCATTTCTGATTGACTCAACCCACTTTTTATCTCATTTAGACCTTTTGACCTGTGTTTTGCCTCTGAGAAATCCTGTTTATGTATTGCAATGGTAAAATTGCAGTTTTAACCTTTAATTCATGTTTTCTTCTCAGAGCACTTATTCCTTCATTTAGGCCTTCTTCTAGGTTATGTAGGAGCTTTTATCTTCTTTATTGGGTCAAAATGAGCTAGTTATGGCTCATGATGAGGCTCTCATCAACAGGGTATAACTGATAATCAGGGCATTGAATTGATTCCTCCAGAAAATGCGATTCTGGATCCGTAATGTGTGCCCTAATAAGATCAGTTTCCTCAGTTATTGGGCTATCAAATGATCTATCAGATTCCTCAGGCCCAATTATCTCACAGAAATCATGTTCAGAAAACTTGCGTGAGACTTCGCAACTTGAATCTTCACCATCAGGATCCGTATCAATGTATGTCCCAAAATCATTTGTCACTTTCTGTTCCAAGGAGACATACGTTTCCTCGTAACTCGGCTTAGGGATCTCAGGTGAGGAAATCAGATCATCCTTAATTGGTTGTTTTAATTCAATCTGGTCAGCCTCGTAACACGTGTCCCCCCCAACAGGTGCCTGAGCGGGTTCTGTTATTGGCTTTCCTGAAGAGGGTTCATCCTGGGAATTACTCCAAGATTGAATCAAAGCAACCACGAATCTCATCCTCAATTTCGCTAATTTCCCAAGTAGAAACTCACCCGGGTTCTCACCCTTAACATCCTGGAGCCAATCCAACAAAGACTTGTTTAAATCATCAATCATTTCAATCAGGGGTTCCAATCTCTCAATGCAAGGTATTGGCTGAACTTCTAGAGATTGAATGATATTCCTCAAGTTAGCCAGAACCTTATCTTGAACCTGATTAACCTGAACCAAATAAGTTGGTTCAGGGTTGGGCGGGTTTGACATCAATGCAGAGGAATTAACAAATTGAGATTCGTTATACCCTTCCTGATAATAGGTCATTTCAGATTGTTGAAAAGATGGTGATGACCTAAAGGCAGTGAAATCAGAGGATGGGTAAGGATCGGTGTATCCTTCTTGATTGTAGATCGTATTAGGTTGTGCATGAAAGGAAGACAATCTATAATTGATGTAGCTCTGAGAAGGATAGAAATCAGAATTAAAGTCACCATGATCATTTGTTTTGACGATAACAAAACACGTGTTATTTAACATTTGCACTTGGAGTCTTAGATTTCAGGTCAATTGCAAATGTAGACGTGTTTAGACGGAATTCGAGCTCGCATCCAGGACGGATTGGAGGAGCTTGATGGAGAATAGAGGAGATTCGCGAGGAGCGCTAGATTGAAGATGGAAGGACAAGAAGAATAGGATAGAATTTTGTTTAATCCTTTCATGTACTTTTATCTTTATTTTTCTTGCTCTTTTTATTTCCTTAGAACATTATGTTAAAGAGCCTCAAAGTACCCTAACAGTAGTCCTAGGAACACCTGCACAACCCTAGGATACTTAGGTTTTCTGTAGAATACTTACAAAACCAATATAGGGTTCAAATAGAGTTTCCAGACGTCTAATTCCCAAATCAGATGTTTGATAAAGTATTTTAAGACGTCTGACTGTTGATTCAGACGTCTGATAACTATTAGGCTGGACATAGTTAGTTTTGTCTGATGAAATCAGACGTCCAGACCTTAGACCAGACGTCTTAGGAGACGTCTGATGACTTTGCCAAACGTCCAATTAGTGGACCGTTGGCTGGCTTAGCGAACAGTCAAGAATGTGATCGTTAGAGCCTTATCAGACGTCCATAGGACTTTCCAGACGTCTGATAATTGACCGTTTTGCCTCAGTTGACCCAAAATCTCTTCTCAGAGATTTTCTAGCCGTTGCAACGTTTGGAAATCCATTCCCACAGAAAAAGTAGGTTTCCAGATGTCCAGACATAGTGCCAGACGTCCTATATGTCGTCTGATGGACTTGCACAAGAACCCTGTTTAGATCTGATTCAAGTCAGGAAGGAACCCGCCCAAAATCAGACGTCTGACCTTGGAATCAGACGTCTTAAAGTGAACTTCCAGACGTCTGATGCCAGAATTAGATGTCTGATAAGCCTGTCAGTGCAATGATTGTTCCTGATTTCGGGCTGATTCTCTTGGGCTTTGCACCCAACGGGTATGGAACCTTTCCTAAGCCTTCCAAAGCCTTCCTAAGGCCTCTATAAATAGAGGGGAACCTTTGCAACACAAACACACACCTAGAAACACCTAAGACACAACAAAACACACCTAAGGAACATACTTTCTACCATTTTGTGTCTCTCTTGCTCTCAAAGCTCTAATTCTTCATCTTGAGAGCATCAAGCTGTTGCGCACTCGCTCTCCCGCCGTTGTTCACGAGAGCGACGTTGCACCGTCGCGTGGCTCACGCATCCGCGTCGTCGACGCACTCCTTTCAAAGGGAAGCATCCTATTTCCTATAGAAGCTTAGGTTAAATATTACTTTGTTGGCTCTATAGGATTACTTGTTTTATCTTTGTTATTTGGTTGGGTATTCTCTTTGCGAATTCCCGTCTCCTTCACGAGACAAAATCCTTCTCATGAAGAGAAGGGGTTGAGGTACGCTACCCTCGTCTAAGTAGCGTGGTTGTAATTGAGGTTGAATCACCCTCGTTTAAAGTGATTCGTTTAGTGGATTTTGATCAACTTGGTTGATCGGAAATCCTAACTCGAGAGGGTTAGGTGGTGGTTTTCACCCGATTTGGGTTTCCACCTAAAAATCTTTGTGTACTTTGTGTGATTATTTGTATTTTATTTCCGCAATTATTACGTCACCCCCTCCTGGTAGGGAAACCTATAGATGTAGCTCTGAGAAGGATAGAAATCAGAATTAAAGTGTTCAGGGTTAGACCCTAAACACGGGGGTACGGAATTGTATCCCCAATCCGAATTATCCCAACTAATTGATGGTTGATTACAATACGAGTTAGGATAATCTTCATGTTGAGGATAATTCACAACAGGAGGGAAAGAGCGGGAATGCGTGAAATATGTGGAAGGATTCATGAGACACGGGAGGAAGAAAGGCACCCTGCAATACAAACAATCAAACCTGTCCTTAAACGGGTTAGCCTACAGACCTACAGACTCCCAAAACCCGTCTTGAGATAAAGGAACGATTTGATCTACTTCTGTTTGTTCAATCCAACCAGTTAGAAGGAGGGACTGGGGAGAAGGTTCTTCCTTCGGCTTGCGCCTCCGGTTCCTAGTGCACCCCCCAGCTGCCATCGTTTGACTCCGCTCCCCTAGCTAGACATCAGATTGAACAGTAGAAACAGACTAATCGAAAATAATCTCATTCTGAGTTCTGAAGAGCGAGTTCAATCCTTAAGGCCAATGTCTACTCTGTTTTATTTAGGGATAGGTTTGAATGTGCTTTGGAATGTGATGGGCCCTTTAAATGGGTTGTGCCCTTAATGATTGATTGATTTGCGTGTGCTTGCACAACCAGTGATTTTCAAGCAAGATTATTTTTGATGTGGTGAATTTTAAGGTTCAAATCTTGCTTAGTAGCTTTTAGGATTCAACTTTAGGTATTTTCAAACAAGTTTCATTGGCACACCAAGTTTTACAAGCACGTTTGAAGATGTTTTCCTTTAAAGTTTAAAAAGAATGTGGAGTGCTCGGTAAATCCCTAAGAGTTGAACCTAATTGGCAGCTACTTGATGAGTTTATTTTATTTGAAATGGTGCGGCCCAAACAACTCAAACAATTGGCTTGATGCACCACTTAATTAGGCACACAAATATGGTTAACCTAGAATGATTTCTACTCTTTTATGTGTTGCTTTGTGTGTACCGGTCCCACAGATTAGAACTCGGTTGAGTAGAAACAAATCAATTTGGTTAAGTATCTTTGAATGTGGGTGTACGTTGTGTGTTAGTTGAAAATTGACCAACAAAATTATCTTTTTGTGTGTGTGTGTGTTTTTTTTTATATAAATGAAGGTGGAATGAATGTGAGTGAGAATCCAAACAACCAAACTATTCCTAGGATTTATGCAAACACCTAGGTTAATTGGAATTTGGATTCAATGTGGCGAATGAAATCTATGGAGGGGGAAAGAATGGGGGATAACTTACAAAACCTTCCACAACACTTTACTCCAATCTACCGCTTTTGCTTATCTCAAAAGAGTACCTGCAATTACAATAAGAAAGGAGAAAAGTGAAGTAAATGATTCGTAAGTTACAAAATGCGAAGAGAAATCAAAGAGCGTTGCCTCCTCGGCAACGGCGCCAAAATGTTGAACGCTTTGCGAATCGCTACGCTTACGTGTTTGGTTTTGGAAAACCTGTCGTTGTAGTTCGAAAGAGAAGAATTTCTTGTTCAACAAATAAAATTTATATCGAAATGAAAATTCCGGGTCGAACACAGGGAGGCGGATGTTTATTTAAAAACTTCGCGTTTCTTTTTATTTGTCACGAAGTAATTCAATTTAAACTATCTAATTATTTACAATTAATAAAAGAGAGAGAGAGGGTAAGAGAGAGAGAGAGAGTATTACACATGGAAATCAAAATGAGATGTAGAATAAACAAAGAATTTATCATAGAAGAGACTGTTCATTACAATTAGAAGGCATAAAACAATTACACTAGAAAGCGATAAATTTACTCTAGAAAGCATTAAAAGAATGGAGGGAGAAATGTCCTCCTCGACAGTCGCTTGGAGGACGAGTAGATTAATCTAGAAAGCAGTAAATCTATATTAGAAAGCAGTAAAGAGAATAGGGAGAGAGAAATCCTCCTCGACGGTTGCTCGGAGGACAAGCCGGATGGGACGACACCTGGACGAAGGAGAACGAAGCAGGACGAAGGAGGATGAAGTAGAAGAACGGGAACGAAGCAGCACGCCGCCGTCGTCGCGGGATCTACTTCCGAAGGGGAACGAAAATTGGACTTTATCTCGTGAGAAGCATCCCGGGTGTGGGACAAGCTTCTCTTGAGCTTTGGAGGGGTAGAGAGGAGAAAGAAGGGATGGAAATTTTGTATGAAGGGGGTCTCCTTTTATAGTTGCAAGGAGTGGGGGCAAAATGGACATTACAACTTCAAAATAATAAAAGAGGGGTCTTTAGTGACGGATAAATCCGTCACTAAAGCCCCCAACGTAGGCATCGTGGGCGGCTCGCGTGTGCCTCCTCGTCTGCTCACGCGCTCAACGGCTTGCACACGTTCGTCGAATTTTAGCCGTCCGATCTTGCGTCTCCGCCCGCTGCGTTGTGCGCCAGCCCGCGTGCGATCGCGCGTCCGCGTCGTGCGTTCAATTGCGCGTGGACGCTATCGGGCTCGCGTGGCCGTCCGATCTCCATCTGACGCTCCACCCGTGCCCAATCGCCTGCTCCAGCCCCTCGCCGCGGCTCGATCCCGCGCCTGCCGCTCGCGAAAGCGCTCTCGACCACTGCGCTATGGGGCGCGGATGGTCGAGCGGACGGTTTTAAGCGCGAGCGACCACAGCCGTTGGATTAAGATCCAACGGCGGAGTGCGATCGGGCGCGGGGCCTTCACAAGATGCAAGTGGCCGTTTGGGCGGCTGAGATGGCACCACGTGGCGTTATCTTGGCCGTCCATCTTCTGGAAGTTGTAGATGGTGCCACGGATGTCGGATTGACTCGGTTTTTGTGTCGTTGGGCTGCGATCGTTGATCTGAATTCATCCATGCGGTCGGATTTATCATCTGAAGTGCGGATTTACACCATCCTGGCCCTTGATCTTCTAGGGTTCCCGGGTCACTATCTGATGCTACGGATGCCTGATTAGGGTGATCTTGGAGTCGTTGAACTCCAATCGTCGCCCTGATCACATCCATACGGTTGCATATTGATCCGAGGCCCCGATAAAAATGTTTGCCCTGTCCAAGCACATAAAAGGAGACAATTAACCTCCATTTTATTCAAACTACTCTAAATGGAAGATGATGCATGTTATGCAATATTTATATCATGAAATGCAATCCTATGCTTAAGAACATGCATAAATAGACATTTTAAGTAGTGTAAATGTGTTTACATCACTTATCCATCAGGGCCAAATCAGGATCAAATGGCCCTTATCCTTAAGACTCTGGCTGACATTCAAAGAACGAATGCGGCTATCCAAAAGCAACACAAGGACGAACTTACAGAGGTCCGTAATCAACTGGCCCAGTTGGCAAATTCTCGCCAGCCAGGCACTCTTCCTTCCCAACCTCTTCCTAACTCGAATAACGTGCCAACACAGCGATGCGTTATGAACCCAAACCCGGGCCAAGCCCATATGATTTATCAGGCCCCCTCTGTTCCTTCACCTGACGGGATGGAGGCTTCCACTTCTTTTGCGGGCTATCAGCAGCAACCCATCTTACCCAATCCCAACCAAAACCAGGCAGGACTTAATTCCGTGACAACCCGTAGTGGTAAGGAAACCCAAGATCCACCTTATCCAAACCACTCCAAGCCTGGTAGTGATCCCAAGCCTAGGACGGTAATCCAGGACGTTCCTATCCCTGTCCCAGATCAAAGACTTGGACCTATCCTAGAAGAACCAACCAAGGTTCCATTTCCCGAGGCCTTGACCAAGGGAAAGAAGACTACCAATCCCGTGGCACCTGAGGAGGACCTGGTCAAGCTCTTTGAGCAGGTCCACATAAACATCCCCTTGATGGATGCAATCTGCCACGTACCGGCTTACGCACGATTCTTAAAGAATGTGTGTACACCCCAGCGTAAGCCGCGAACCAAGAGTGGGAGTCCAATTGTTCTGTCAGAGCAAGCCAGCTCTGTAATCCTAAGCAGACTCCCACCCAAGGCTAAAGATCCTGGTACTCCCCTGATTTCCTACAAGAGAGGTGATACCCAATTTGATAGAGCATTGATAGACTTGGGTGCTTCCATAAATCTGATACCCACATCTTTACTTAACCATCTAGAAGAATCTGAGCTAAAACCAACTGAGGTGACATTACAATTAGCAGACTGATCTATGAAGTCACCAAAAGGGATTCTCGAGGATGTTATTATAAGAGTGCGGGATTTCTACTTTCCTGTAGACTTTATTGTCTTAGACATGGACTCACCTGAAAACCCTAGGGATACACCAATCATTCTAGGGAGACCTTTCTTGGCTACTGCTAGAGCCAACATTAGCTATGAGGAGGGCCAAATAGAGCTCAAATTTGGGAATCAAACCCTGAAAATTGATATATTTAAGGCCCAACAAGGAATCAATTGCGGTGTCATCGAACAGATTTGTGACATTAGGGCTCTGGTTGATGAAACACACTTTCAGAATGACCTGATTATACCTCATCAGCCGCAGAAAGATCTTGACTCGCAAATAGAGGAGTCGAATCCAGATTTAGACAACCCAATAGCTCCTACCCTTGAACCTCACATCTATTCTGAACCACCCGCCGCTGCTGATAACTCCATCCTCGAACTAAAGCCCCTTCCTGCTCACTTGAAATACATTTTTCTGGGTTCTAATTAGACCCTTCCTGTGATTATCAATTCCAAGCTCAATCCCGAACAGGAATCCCGTTTGATTGCTGTCCTCCAGCAACATCACAGAGCCATCGGGTGGACTCTCGATGATCTGACTGGAATAAGTCCCTCGTATTGTACTCATCGTATCTATTCAGAAGAGGGCACACGACCTTCTCGTGAAATGCAGAGACGCTTGAACCCCAATCTGCAGGAGGTCGTGAAAAAAGAGATCATCAAGTGGTTAGATGCCGGGATCATCTACCCGATCTCCGATAGTCGTTGGGTCAGCCCAATTCAGGTCGTGCCTAAGAAGGCAGGACTCACCACTATAACGACTGAAACCAGAGAAGTCATTCCTACCCGATTAGCCAACTCGTGGAGAGTCTGTATAGATTACCGCCGACTCAATTCCTCCATGAAGAAGGATCATTTCCCACTGCCTTTCATTGATCAGATTCTTGAGAAATTAGCGGGAAATAGATTCTTCTGCTTTCTTGACGGGTACTCCGGTTACAACCAGGTGGCAATCCATCCTGAGGAGCAAGAGAAGACCACATTCACCTGCCCCTTCGGAACATATGCATTCCGAAGGATGCCTTTCGATCTTTGCAATGCACCCGCTACTTTTCAGCGGTGCATGCTTTCCATATTCTCAGATATGGTAGGTGACTATCTGGAAGTCTTCATGGATGACTTTTTAGTTTTTGGAGCATCATTTGACGATTGCCTCCAACACTTGGTCCAAATACTCAGGCGGTGCATCGATATGAATTTGGTTCTTTCCTGGGAAAGGAGCCATTTCATGGTGCCTGAGGGAATTGTCCTGGGACATTTAATCTCGGAGAAGGGCATCCAAGTGGATCGAGCTAAGGTTGATCTAATCTCTCGCCTTCCTATGCCTAGATCGATCAGGGACATCCGTTCTTTTCTGGGGCACGTCGGTTTTTACCGTCGTTTCATTCCTGATTTCTCGAAAATCACGTGCCCCTTGACTTCTCTTCTCTCTAAGGATGTACCCTTTGAAATATCCAAGGAATGCACACTAGCCTTTGAAAACCTTCATGACCGAGTCACCCAGGCACCTATCCTACAATCCCCTGATTGGTCTCAACCCTTTGAGATCATGTGCGATGCGTCTGATTTCGCTGTAGGAGCGGTCCTAGGGCAGAAAGGTGACGGGAAACCCGTGGTCATCTACTACGCTAGCAAGACACTTGACGAGGCTCAGTGTAACTACACGGTTACGGAGAAAGAGCTGCTAGCTGTAGTATTTGCCCTTGAAAAATTTCGATCATATCTCCTGGGTTCCCACGTCATCATCTACTCGGATCACACGGCTGTAAGGCATCTCCTTGCCAAGAAGGATGCGAAGCCTCGACTAATCCGATGGATCTTGCTATTACAAGAATTCTATCTCGAGATTCGTGACAAGGCGGGAAGGCAGAATGTGGTAGCCCACCATTTGTCCCGTCTTCCTTCTGAGATTATCAACCCTTCCAGACCCATCACAGAACATTTTCCCGATGAACACCTGCTGACTATTGGTACTAGACTTCCATGGTTTGCTGATATAGTAAACTACTTAGCATCTCATCAGATCCCATCTAATTGGCCAAAGGCCAAGAAAGACAAATTGCGCTCTGATACCAAGTATTACATCTAGGAAGACCCGTGCCTTTTCCGCATAGGTGCTGATCAAATCATCCGGAGATGTGTCCCGGAAGAGGAAATCAACAATATTCTCTCTTTCTGCCATGACTAGGCATGCGGTGACCATTTCTCTGGGCATAAAATCGCATGAAAAGTCCTCCAGTGTTGCTTTTACTGGCCCACACTATTCAAAGGTGCATACAGTCACTGCAAGGCATGCAGTCGTTGCCAGACTTTGGGCAACATGAGCCATCGTGACATGATGCCTTTACAGTCGATTCTCGTATGCGAAATCTTTGATGTTTGGGGGATTGATTTTATGGGCCCCTTTCCTGTTTCGGATGGTTTCGAATACATTCTGCTGGCTGTGGACTACGTGTCCAAATGGATCGAAGCCATACCGACCCGAACCTGTGATCACAAAATCGTTCTCAAATTCATTCATCAAAACATTTTCTCAAGGTTCGGGATTCCTCGTGCTATAATCTCTGATGGGGGGACCCATTTCACTAATTCTCAGTTTAGGTCACTGATGACAAATACGGGGTGTCTCACCGAATCTCTACTCCTTACCACCCCCAAACTAATGGTCTAGCTGAGCTATCAAATCGGGAGATCAAGAAAATCCTGCAGGTCACTGTTCGGCCTAACAGGAAGGACTGGTCGTCCCGACTTCCGGAAGCCTTGTAGGCCTATAGGACCGCCCACAAAACCCAATTAGGCATGTCTCCCTTTAGACTGGTGTATGGGAAGGCGTGTCACCTTCTCGTTGAACTGGAGCATAAAGCCTATTGGGCAGTACGAAACTGTAATCTAGATCTTTCGAAGGCTGGAACCCACAGAAAACTTCAAATCAACGAGATTGATGAATTACGCCTAGACGCGTATGAGAACTCGCGAATCTACAAGGAGCGGGTTAAAGCCTTCCATGACAAGCATATCTCGAGAAAGATCTTTCATCCTGGTCAGAAGGTCCTACTCTTTGATACCCGACTCAAACTTTTTCCTGGAAAGTTGCGATCCAAGTGGGTCGGACCATACTTAGTCCGACAGGTTTTTGGAAATGGAGCCATTGAAATCAGTCTGCTCAGCCACGATTCCGAACCTTTCATCGTGAACGGTCAGAGACTCAAGCCGTTCATTGATGTAACTTCTACTGATTTGGCTGAATCATCTTATATCCTCCATTCCCCTTGAGCTTATTGCGCCTAGCCAATGGCGTAAAACTCAGCGCTTAACGGGAGGCAGCCCATCATTTTCCTTGAAAACCTAAAACCTTTTTGACACCTTTATGCACTTAAGGTTCACCCTTCTAGACAGCCGACTCCACCTCAGATGCTTGCATCTGGGATTAGAAATCATCCGCAAAAATCATCCCGACCCATTCACTCATCAAAACATCTGTCTTAAGGAATGAACTAAATAAATAAAAACCCCCTAAGTCACAATGAGGACATTGCAAACCTTAGGCATGGGGGGGTATAAAAGTGCAAAACTTGTAAGAAAAGGTTTTAAACAAAGAAATTCACATATGCCAAAAACACCATAAAAATTAAAATTAAAAAAAAAAAAAGAGCTGAAAGGAAATTTTGTGGGAGAAGGAAAAGAAACAAAATGAAAAAGGAGTGCAAAAATGAAAGAAAAGAGTGATAGTCATTAGTAAGAAACTATGGAATTGACCTAAGTTCTAGACCTCATTCAAGAAAAGAAATGAAAAGTGCATGGTGAGATTAGTAAGAACGCAAACCTTAGGCATTCTTGGATAGACTCTTAGTACCAATTAAGATCTGGACACTCCTCAAGAGGTTGAGGAAAATGAAAAGCTTAAGTATTAGGTCCAAGGCTTAGGGAGTATTTGGCCTCCTTAACTAACTTTTTGTTTACGGGACTCAGTAACCTAAGCACCCTAACCTCACACACAGCCTAGTTCAGTAAGTGTAAAAATCAAAATCACGCAGAAGCGTCGCAAAATTCTGAAAAGTACACCTAGAGTAGGAACGGCCGATCAACAAAGTTGATTTGAACGAGTTCCCAGTGTGGAGAGGTGGGAAATTCCCCTCAAAGATGCGTAACAAAATATCATCTCCTCGGTTCTTGTCTCTTAGGATATTTTCATATCCTACTGGGGGCATGTAAGCACTCTGCTGATTCAGATTCCATGGATGGCATTATCACGAAGTGTCAATTGCAAGGGTCTGGATTCGGCCAAGGAACACCATGTATGGGATTATCTCGAAATCTCAATAGCCAGGGTTCCGGGGGTTGCCATGGGCGGTGCTATCTCGAAGCATCGATTGCCAGGAACCCTTGAGGATTGATGATGGGAACAAGGAATCTGATACAGACCATGTTGAAAAGCCAATCCTACGCTAGAATTAAAAAGAAAAAGAGAGAAAAAACTCTCCAAACAGAAAAATCTTCTATCTCTCTCTCTCTTACAAAACGCACTGCGAACTGAGCTAGGGCTAAAATCATTTCAAGCACGGGTGCTTTAACCACAAAGTCCAATAGACCTTAGGTTAGTTCTTGTGGGCCTTAAAAACCTTTGCTAAGGACTAAGGCTGAGGCTAGACAGATCTGGATCTTGGTTGGTACTAGAGTACCTTTTAGGCCTATGGTCAGCATTCTAACCTAATCTAAGTTCAAATGAAAAAAGCACTTATCTGAAATTATTAAAAACATCATGGTCTAGAACAAAGGTTAAAACCTTAGGTTTTTGCTAAGGGACTAGCAAAAGCTAGGCATGGGGGTATGATAAGAACCTCATCATGAACCCTAACTAGCACAATCTAACCTAGATATGCTAGAAAAAGCTCCTACATAACTCAAAGAAAGGCTTGACTCAGAGAATTCTGAGTTTAAGAGGAAAACAAGTCATAAGGGGTAAAAATGCAATTTCACCAACACAATCTGCAAACAGGGTAACTCAGGGTCCAAACATAGGTCAAACTAACCTAATAAAAAGGAAAGTGAGATGATCTGATCCAACAAGGGCTACAGCAACTCCAAGGAATTAAATGGCATTTTATAACCCTAAAACAAACCCACTTCAATTCACGAGGTTCGAGGTAGGGTAAAAATCGACCAAACCCTCTAAAATTCATAGAAAAA
The DNA here is from genome assembly GCA_037157565.1 of Thalassia testudinum. NCBI lineage: Eukaryota > Viridiplantae > Streptophyta > Magnoliopsida > Alismatales > Hydrocharitaceae > Thalassia > Thalassia testudinum. The sequence goes on along the minus strand of JAZHRO010000013.1, from coordinate 59,201,736 downwards.
TAATCTCTATGGTTTAGAACCTTCAATTTATCCTTAGAAATCCATTTTGACCTACATTGAGAACCATGCCCATTTAATGATTTAATTTAGGTCTCTACGTAAATTGGCCGGTCAAACAAGGTCTGACCTAGAAAAAAAATTCACCATTAAAATCCTTAGGTCCAATTTATTCATGCATAAAAACTTGAGCCTAAGAAGAGACCTTCTTGACCGACTTTGCAATTTGATCCTCATCTATTACTTTTTGACCCTCAACTTTCGAAACCCTTGCATTTTGGCCCCTAATTTCTTGGTCGTTCTTTGCATTTAGGTCCCTCTTGCAGGTCTCTGCGTAGCGCCATGCTCCGGCGACTTTGCGCGGAGCATGGCGCCGCGCAGGGTGAAGGGGATGTCCTGCAAATTGAACCTGGTGTTCCCTGTGACGTCTGCTGTCGCAGGGACACCGCCATGATGCCTGACGACGCCCACGCCTTCCGTGTGAACGTGCGGAAGGTATGGGTCACACCTCCGGCCATTCTCCGGCGAGGGAGGCACGTCGCCTCCCTGCGTCCACCCCTTCGCCATCGCCTTTATAAAGACCAGCATCGCCAGCCGGTTCGGGTAGCTTGGTCTTAACGGAGAAAACCCCAACCCTTCCTCTCTCCCCACTCCGACAGGAACCCACCAGCTCCGACGTCTCCTCCTCCTCCGTCTCGTCGCTCTGCTGCAATACCAGCAGCAGAGCCACCTTCGCCTGATCTCCCCGCGTTGCGCCGTACCAAGCGTGCGCCTCCCTGCCCTCTTCCTCACCGCCGCTCTCTCCCTCTGGGTATTTCTTCTCTGACGACAGTCAATACAACTGCCGCCCTGCTCCGGCCCCCTTCGTCCCTGTAGGTAGGTTACTGTTATTTCCCTTCGTCCCCTCTTTCTTTTCCCCACTGCCTTTCAGTTGATTACCCCTCGACTGCGCCCGACAACCATCATCTTCCATCCCTCCGGCAACCCTTCGGCGAGTTGCCCCCATCGATCCGCCACTCCACACAACTCGCCATTTGTCCCAAAAGCTCCGCCTCACCCTACCCAACACCCCCCACCCCTCCACTGCCACTCCACACCTCCACAACACTCCCCCGATTAAACCCATTTTTCCGGTTGCAGTCTGACCTAGGGCTGCCGCCAGATGCCACCCCGCAACCTGCTGCACCCCGTACTACCTTCGCCGTGCCGCGGTGAAGGTTTCCCTGTGGTCTGATTAGGCCGAGAGGCCCTGTTTGTGTTAGGCAGATTTTCAGCCCCGGCCGCCATTGGCGACAAAGCAAGGAGCTTCCAAGCGAGCTCCAGGCCTCGAAGCAGCAGAACTCCAGCCGAGGTGAATTGGAGAGACCCAGGTGAAGGTAGGAAGTTGGCACGCGAAGGGAAGAGAGGACACAGCTGCTGAGGCAAGGTCGCGATTCTTCCTGCGGGCGCGCGGGAGAAGGGACAAAGTTTAGTCCCACATTGTAAGATTTCGAAGCGCCACATCCATTTAAATTGATTTTGTATTTTTACCTAAGCGCCTCAGAACACGGGGTGAGGTCCCCTCGCCCACTCGCCCGCCTCGTCCGCGACCCACGCCACGCGGACCTGGCCGACCCGTTTACCCTGCACTCCTCGCGCACCAGCCACGCTGGTGCGCCTGGTCACGGGTATGCTACCCGACCCGATAACCCGGCTCTGGGAGAGCTTCCTATGAGCGGTTTGCAGAGAGAGAGAGAGACGTGTGGGTAGAGGGAAGGGCTAGGTTTTGCTGTGACTTGTGCAGGAACAGGGCGCGAAGGAAGAAGGTTTACCACTTGGCCGTAGGAAGAAGAAGAGGAGCGGAAGAAGAAACTCTGAAAAGGCTCTACAGCTGAGCAAGGCAGAAGGCCAAGGAAGAAGAAGCAGGAAGAAGAAGAAAAGAAGAAGCAGCAAAGGAAGAAAAGAGGGGAAGCACTGTAGCAGACCGCCGTTTAAGTCGTCTGACTGTGATATCAGATGACGGATGAAGCTTCAGAGGAGATAAAGCAGAGAAGAAGAAAAAGAAAAGAAAAGGCTTTGTAGCTGAAGAGAAAGAAAAGAGAAGAAGGAAGAAAGAAGATAATGACAAGAAAAAGAAGAAGAACTGAAGAAGAAAAGAACTAGAAGACAAGCAGAAGAAGAAGAGGAATTGAAGGCAATCAGAGCCAAGGAAGAAGACCCATAAAGATAAGGAAAAGAGAAAGAAGAGAAGAAGAAGACAGGCAAAGAGAGAAAGAAGAGAAGAAGAAAAAGCCAAAAGACAGAAATCTATTTCTCCCTCTCTCTCTCTCTTAGTTTTGTAATAAAGAAACATTGTACTTCTAGAATTCCAGTAACTCCTTGAGTTCGACCTCGGGAAACTATTTCCGAGTAAAATTTTAATGGTAACGACAACCGTAGCTGTCTTATTTTATACCACAACGACATTACTGTAATAAGCATTAAAGCAAACAAAGACTAGCCGCGGTTGGGAAATGTCACCACCTGGCACCTGACCCGATTACCTAAACCGAGAACTCCTCGCGCATCACTCCCACGCCGGTGCTCCCGGACTCAGGCGCGCACCCGACCCGATTGCCCGGCTCTGGAAGAGCGTACCTAAGAGTGAAATAGAGAGAGACGCAGGGGAGGGTAGGGGTAGGTTTTGCTGCGTGGTGTTGTGCAGGAAAGAAGGAGTTAAGGAGGAGGCGCAGCATAGAAGAAGAAGGAAGGACTTGGAGGCGCAGCTAAAGAAGACATGGCCAAAGTTGAAAAGGGACTTAGCCACAGAAGAAGAAAGAAGGAAGAAGAAGAAGAAGACCAAGGGCAAGGGAAGGAGAAGGCAGGAGCTGAGGAAAGCTAAGTGCAGAAGAAGGAAGCAGAGGTGCGGCCAAGCAGAGCAGAAGCAGAGAAAGAAAAGGCAAACACGCAGAGAAGAAGAAGAAGAAGCCAAGGAGAAGGAAGAAAAAAGAAGGCTCGGTTGAAGAGAAAGACAGAGATCAGAGAATCAAAGTTGAAGGCACTCGCAAGTTAAGACATCTGATTCACAGAATCAGACGTCTGATTCACAAGGAAAGAGAAGGTAGAGAATGGAAGAAAAGGAGAACATTTTTTATCCAATTCTTCTCAATTTCTCTTTTATTGCTACATGTTAATATTCATAAATTCATGCTTTATATTTTGAAATAGATTTTGAGTAATTCAAGTGTTCAAATTACATTTATTGAGGTTAGTATGAATTCCATTTGCTCTCTGTGTTCGACCTCGGATACTTAGGTATTCGAGTAATAAATTCTTATTTGTTCATAATGCTTTTTCAACTATACTGCAATGAGACTGATTTAAAATACGACAAAGCGATACGAACAGGCCTTTAGTGACATTTAAGACGTTGCTAAAGGCTCGCTGGAGACGTTGCTGTAGCATTCACACTCGGCTGGCGCTTGGAAACGCGACTACAGCTGTTGTAGGGTGCGACGACCATCAGCCATTGGATCAGGCATGGATGGCTAAGATCGCGAGGAGGAAGCGCGTGCTCACTCGCGTTTGAACTCTGCACTGCTGGCATGTGCATTAGCAGCTGATGGATGAAGGATCGTATGGCCGAGACTCACCCGTAGATCGCGCCTCATTGATTTGAAACACGTGCGCCTCACGTGATTGTGAGGATCGGACGGCAGGCGCAGCTCCTGGTCATCTTAAATGCATGCTCCAGATGGCACACGTATGATCTGGCGTGCATCCTCTCGTCAGAGGGAGGCATTAGATGGGGCATGAGGACTCTCGACCGCTCGATCAAGATCGAGCTATCCTATTGCGTCCAATAGTGTAGCAGGCACAGATGGATTGCGGTTCAAACCTGCACCATCGCTTTGCAAAGTGGCCGCCTCACCGTTTGGCCATGAAGATGGATTGTTGCGTGGAGGATGATGCGGTTGCGCGTCTCGACCATTGGATGAAGATCCAACGGTCGAGATGAGGCCTTTGCTGATGCGCTTTTTAAGGAAGAGCCATTCGATGGAGCGTGCACCTCAACCATTGGATTGAGATCCAACAGCTAGGATCTCTTCTTGCGGTGAGCTTGGGGCTTGATGGCTCAGATGGGGCAGCCTGGATGGCGCCATGTGGCACCATCTGGACCGTCCATCTTCTTTTTCTTGTAGAAAGTGCTACAGAGCTCTGATCGGGGTGATTTTCGCACTGTTGGACTGCGATCGTCGCTCTGGATTCATCCGTACGGTCGAATTCTTCATCCAAAACCTATAAAGATGCCACACTACCTCCTGGCCATAGAAAATAGAAGAATTAATGTACATAATATACAACTATCCTAAATGCCATGCAATGGTTGTTATGTAATATTTATAACATGATATGCAATGCTAAGCCTGTGAACTGTCATAAATAAGAATTTTATCATGAATTCATGTGTGTTTATCACATTCTTCTCTCAGCCTTCAGCATTCTCTTCACCATCAGATGTCTATTTAAATGGTTAGATGACTTAAAAATAGAAATTAGACTTCCATTAATAGCATTAAAAGTCTGATTCTCTCTTTTTATTTCTCTTTTTTTATTTTAACTCTTCTCTTCATTCTCTTAGCTCTCTCTCTCCTTTAACTTCTTCTCTTACTTCACGCCTTGGCTTTTCTCACCCATCTCTCTTCTTTTATTTTTATTGTGCATGTATACTTTCCACACTTAGCCATTTTTACGCTCAGCCCATATTACTCTTCACTAAACAAAAAATTAGTTTTAATGAGCGGCTGGGCTTTTCAAGGATATGCAGCACCCGTTAGGGTGGGACTAGACCCTACTAAGCCCATGCTTAATTTAGATTAGGTTGATTTTTATCGATTTTTGCTTATGCAAAATCTCACCCCATTATTAGGCCCACACACGCTCGCCCACTTGGGCCCATGCACACAGCTGTGCGCACACCTATGCACACTCACATGCACACTCACACACCTAAGGAACCATGCCCATTTCATTTGAGTCCTGCACTATCGACCGAAGAGGCTCAGTGCCTTTTTGCTTTTATACCAGCTTAGGCATCCGTAGTTCCCCGATGTGGGACTATATAAGCCGCATCTCCTTCACATGCAGCGCTGCATCTGGTCAATCTTCAAATGCAGAATTCGAGTGACTCACTACCCCAGATCAAGTGATCTACAGCTTGATGGAAAGCTCTTGGAATCTATTTTCCAAATTTGGAATCAATTTAATCAATGGATCAGATTGAGACAAAGATTTGATCGATAAACATGGTTGCCTTGCCATGTCCAAAATAAGTTCAAAAGAGAGCTTTTAGGTCAAATTGACCTATAGATCATTCAGTAACCTCATTTAAGGATCTAAAATAATTCAAAGAATTATTCTACACAGTTTAAGAAAGAGAATGAGGTCGAAAAAAGGCATAAATCGTTCCATAAGCTTGAGAGCTTCGAATGGAATCTCAGAACTCTGATTTCAGAGTCCAATTAACCCAATAGATAGTCTAGATCATACTCTAATGCTCTAGATTAACTCAAGGGATTAGAAAGAACAAATCTGGGCAAGAATTGGACCCAAATCTTGACAGAAAGTCTCAAGAACAACTTTGGGTTCAATAATAACCCAAACTATTCAAAAATTGGAAACTTCCTTAATTCTCAATAATTTTCAATCAAATTAATTCCAAATGATTCAAAATCAACCTAGGAACTAATTCCAATCCAAAAATCATAGATGTCAGAATCTAGAACACTAAAATTAACTTAGGTTTGACAGATGAAGCTTAAGTGTTAACTTTTAATCCCTGAGCTTCACAAATCAAATTATGTACCTAATTTCACTCAATCCATCCTCAGGAAAGTGATGTGCATTTCAAAACCAAGTTCTGAGCACTTTGATGGTGCTCTTCGGGATTGTTGCCTGGGCACTGAAATGGGTTCGTTCAGTAAAGAAGACTAGAGATTCTAAGACCTATTTGAAACCTAGAATAGGTTATACAGGTTTTACTAATGCTTAAGGATCAATTCCTATGTTCCAAACCTCAGTGGTTAAGCTTCTCCAACTCAGCAGAAGTTGGAGAAGATGGATCTAGACAGAGTGCTATCATCATTAAAATTCAATTCCAATTGGTGCAACATAACCCTGAGTTCATATAGAAGTGATATACAACATCTCAGGCCATTCTGAAGGCTGAGGTTCAAGTTAGGTTCGCCGGAGCTCCGGTGAACACCGTTCAGATTCGCTGGAGATAAATTCTCCATGAAACTCTTTTGAATGGTCTAGAATGATTCTTGAGGTCCTAAGGAACCTCAGGAGCACATCAATTGATCAAATTAAAGATCAGGCACATAGATTAGTCCAAGATTCAATGAAATCGTCTCTTGAGTTTGTTTGAACTCAAGAGCAGTTTCCTCACTCAATTGAGTGAGGGGAAATAGTCATAAGGGTGCAGTGATGGTATAGAGGTCGTTAATTAGATGGAAGAACTCCTCCTAAGCCACCATTGACAGCAAGCTCAGGAGGTGAGTGGAATTTGGGCATTTATAATATAGGCGATGCTAAAGCTAATTAAAAGCAAGATAGGGGCCCTGTAGTTGTGGAGAAATGATGAAGGGCCCCTAGTGGCTGTGATCTATGTTGTAGAGCTCCACCATGGATAGCGAAGGACTCTGGTGAAGGTGGAGTGGATTTAGGCGTTTAGGTGATCAAATTAGGGAAGGAGAAGGTGTAAAATGATGGAGACGAGATAAGGAAGGTGTTCAGGTGGATAGAAGCATGAATCGAAGTCCGACAAGGTCAGAATTGACCTCGCTGGAGATGGGGTAGACAACAAGTGTTTGAACTAAACTACATCTACTCCTATAATTACTCCCCTAGTTGAAGAACTAAGACTACGCCTAAGTGTTAGATCTACTTACCTGACGAAGGAGGTGAGGGATCTCGCCATTGGCAGGGCAAGAATGAGATCGAAATCAGAAGTGTTGAGGAGAGAATCTCCGGTTGAGTGAAGCGGAGGGACATAGAGCTATGGCACTCTCCAACTCCGGTGGTAGGGCGAAGGAGAGGAAGAGGGGGTAAGGGAGACAATGCTCCTCGGTAGTAGCACTTGAAGCAGGGTGGAAGGAGACGCTGGAGATGGAAGATGTCCTACTGAACGACCTCAGTGAAAGAAGAGGGAAGGGGGTTGATCCTTGTAATTGGAGAGGTAGGGGGTATTTATTGGTGGAGCAGGTGGTTAAGGGGGAAGAACCTGGATGAAATTGGGTCTAGGTGCAAAGAAACAACTGGCGTCGTCTTTGATGCCAGTGAGCTTCTTCGCTTATCCTAAAGGGATGAGGAAGATCCGAACTGTCGGATGAAGAGGTGAAGGTGAGCGTATGTCGGGAGATCATGGAGAGGATATTATGACGTCGGATGGGCGATGTTAGCATCGGACCTCCTCAGCCGTTCAAAACTGAGGGAGAAGGAGAAGTGAAGAAGAAGACGACACTGTTCACAGGGACCTTTTTGAAATAAAAAAGTAAGGACCTAAATATAATAAAAGGACTCAATTGACATAGAAGCTAAGGACCTAAACATAAATAGGTTAGTTTTTAGGATTATTTTAATTTACTTTTTTTTCAACATTTTATATATAATTATAAATTAGGTGAATATTATATTTATGCTTAGAATTTACATTTTTGTTCTTTTTAGCTATATTTAATTAAGTGATTAATTTACTTAAGTTAATTAAGTGCTTAGTTCTTAAAATTAATTTAGTTTAAATATTAAATAAATAGCTAAATGGTTATTAATGGAGTCCAAACTATTAATTAAATTATAATTAAGATTAATTGATATTTAATTTAGCATTTTTAACTTATTTTGAAGGCCCTTATTAATCTGGCCCTTATGTTATAATTAACCCTGTATTTAATATATTCTTAGCTAAGTAACTAGGGAAACTAGTTAATTAGGGGTAATTAAGAGCCATGATAAGTCTCTCATCACCTGCACCTGTTGGGGTTCATAGAAGAGCACCTAGCCCCTTCGGTTGATCCGATGGTTTGCTTCGGCAACAACAAAGTGATGCTGAAGGTGGAAATTAGTCTCTCCTTATCTGTCTTCGACAGGGACAAGCACCTCAACCGCATGACCATGTTTGTGATAGCCGGGCTGGTGGCAGCTTTCGATGGCATCATAGGCTGCCCCACTACCCACGCCTTCCTACTGATCCCTTTTACTTCTAGTTTGCGCTTTCCAATCCCCCTACGGAATAGGAATAGTGCACAAAGATTAGTCGGTGGGGCGAGAGCTCCTCCGGATAGAGCTAGAGCGGTCCCTGGAACTGCAGCACCCTAAAGCATGGAAATGAGGGAAGAAAAGAAACCAAGTCCAGCCTATCCAGTGGGAGTCCACCCCTGATGATCAACCGACGACTTCGGGGTTATAGCTGGGCTCGTTAGCCATGGCTATACAGATGTATCCTGACGACGCCAATAAGCTTGTCCGGGTCAAAGCGAACCTTACCCCTTTTGAAGTCGAGGAGTTGCTGCTCTTACTAAGGGCCAACGCAGACATCTTCACCTGGTCTGCTAATGACCTGCCCGGGGTAGACCTGTCCCTGGTCCAGTATCACCTGAGCATTTAGACGGGCACCCACACAGTCAAGCAGGCCCGCTAACACAAGTCGTCCGAGCAGTGGCAGGTGGCTGAGACAGAGGTACAAAAGCTCCTAGATGCAGGATTCATAGAAGAATCCTTATACCCAGCATGACTTTCGAACGTTGTGATGGTGAAAAAGGCCAACGACTAGTGGTGCATGATGAGAACCTCGTCATAAACCCTAAACTGGCACCATCTAACCTTGCTTTTCAAGAAAAAGCTCCTACATAACTTATAGAAAGGCTTGACTCAGAGAATTCTGAGTTTATGAAGAAAATAGGAACTAAGGGGTAAAAATGTAATTTCACCAACACAATCTGTAAACAGGGTAACATAGGGTCCAAACGTAGGTCAAATTGACCTAATAAGAAGGAAAGTGGGATGAGTTGATCTAACTAGGGCTACAGCAACTCCAAGGAATTAAATGACATCCTGTAACCCTAAAACAAACCCACTTCAATTCACGAGGTTCGAGGCAAATAAAAAATTGACTAAACCCTTAAAATTCATAGAAAAATAATCTCTAGGGTTTAGAACCTTCAATTTGGCCTTGGGAACCCACTTTGACCTACATTGAGAACCATGCCCAATTAATGATTTAATTTGAGTTTTTATGTAAATTGACCGGTCAAACAAGGTCTGATCTAGAAATAAATTTCACCATTAGAATCCTTAGGTCACATTTAGTCATGCATAAAAACTTGAGCCTAAGAAGAGACCTTCTTGACCGACTTTGCATTTTAATCCTCATCTATTACTTTTTGACCCTCAACTTTTGAAACCCTCGCATTTTGGCCCCTAAGTCTTCTTCATTCTTTGCATTTAGGTCCTCCCTGCAAAACCTTGAGCAGTGCCATGCTCCGGCGACTTTGCGCGGAGCATGGCGTCGCGTAGGGTGAGGGAGGACCTCTGCCCTTTCAATGTGGTGTTCCCTGCGACGTCTGCTGTCGCAGGGACACCTCCATGGTCTCTGCAGCAGCCCATACCTTCCGTGCGAACGTGCGGAAGGGATGGGTCCTTACTCTGGCTGTCCTCCGGCGAGGGAGGCACGTCGCCTCCCTCCGCCACCTCTCTGCTTTCGCCTCTATAAAAGTTGCCTCCGCCTGCAGAAGAGAACAAGCTGTCGCTGACGGAGAATACCCCCCCATTTCATCCTCTCCAGCTCCGACAGACGGCTTGCAGCTTCCGGCGACCATCTCCTCCTCCTCGTCGCTCTGCTGCCTTACTTGCAGCAGGGCTCCCCTAACCCTTTCGTCTGTGTCGCGCTGCACCCACCGACACCCTCCGCCTGCCTCTTCGTCGTCGATCTCCCCTTCCAGGGCCTCTTCTTCCTCAGCTCCGGCAGGTATGAGCCGGTGCCTCCACCCTTCCCCCTTCGTCCAGAGCTTAGGTAAAAGCTTCCTCTTCTTCTCCTCTCAACTCCCCCCTATCAATTTGTATTTTCGCACCCCCACACGCAACTTCCACCTCCACCTGCTCCGTCTCCGACCATCCTCTCCGGCGAGCCCATTCCACTGCCACAGACCCCCTTACTCCTCGCCGATCACCTCAGAAGCTTCCCCTCACTCCACTCCACAGCTTCGCCCTCTTCATTTCCTACCACATGCCACCTGAAGACCCCCCGAACAAACCCATTCTCTCGGCCACAGCCCGACCTAGGGCTGCCACCGTACTCCGCCCCACGCCTCGCCACCACCCGCACGAGCTTCGCCACACTCCGGCGAATCTCCCTGCACCTTCTGACTAAGCCGAGAGGCTGTATTTCCATGATCAGGTCACCCCTCCTTCGCCGCCATTGCTGAGCTGGTGGAGCTTCTTCGCCTGCAGCTGCAGCCTCGATCTCGCCCAGGTGTTGGTCCCAGGACGCGCAGCTTGCCCCCGCGAAGTTTCCTAGGCCTGCAGCTGGGGTGAACGCCTCGCACACGGCCGCAATTGACCGTGGCTCCCTCAGTCGCGGGTGCAAGATTTGGGGGTGGGACTTTAGTCCTACCTCAGGTGCGCGTGAAGCCGCGCACTTGCATAAATTGTAAAAGTGACTAAGCACAGGGTGAGGTCCCTCTCACCCGCTTCACCCGGCCTCGTCCGCGACCACCCCCCGCGGATCTGGCCCGACCCGTATACCCGACCTGCACTCCTCGCCCACCACCGCACGTCGGTGGGCCTGGACCCGGGCGCGACCCGTACCCGAATACCCGGCTCTGGGAGAGCGATCCTACAAGCGAAATCTGAGAGAGAGAGACGCGGGGAGGGTAAGGTTAGGTTTTTGCCCTGACCAAGTTGTGTGAGTGTGCAGGCAGAGAGAAGAAGAAGAAAAAGAAGGAAGAAGTAGCCAAAGCCTTGACTGTTCGAAGCAAAGCAGAAGAAGAAGATGGACTGCAGGAAGAAGAAGAAGAAGAGAAAGAAGACCGCAGAAGAGGAAGCACTGTAGCAGATGCTACTTAAGTCGTCTGGTTGAGAAATCAGACGATGCTCTGAAGAAAAAGAAAAAGAAAAGAAGAAACAAAGAAGAAGAAGAACAGAAGAGAAAGAAGAAGAAAAAGAAGACAAAGACGAGAGAAAGAAGAGAAGAAGAAAAAGCCAAGAGACCAATCTACCTCTATCTCTCTCCCTCTCTCTCATTTTTGTAATAGAAACATTGTACTTCTAGAATTATAGTTTGCTCCCTGAGTTCGACCTCGGGAAAATCTTTTGTTTCCGAGTAAAATTGTAATAGTGGCAATGACTATCTGTACTACAACGCCATTTCTGTAACAAACAAAAAAACCTAGTCATCGCAGCTGCTATTTCAGTGCATGTGCGTCTATTTCACCAATCTCAATGAAGCTTGCCCAAAAGACGAGTTCCCTTGCCAAGGGTGGACTCGTTGGTGAACTCCTGTAGTGGACAGTACTACATGCCTTTCTTGGATGCCTACAGCGAGTACCACCAGATTAGCCTCGCCCCAATCGACAGGCCCCACACCACCTTCATCACGGACAAGGGTCGTTCTAATATAGAGTTATGCCTTTTGGCCTAAAAAACGTTGGGGCCATGTACGAACGCCTTGTAAGCTTAATTTTCGCAAAAATAGTAGGAAAATCATTTGAGGTGTATATCGATGACATGCTTGTGAAGGGATCCAACTTCCCACAACACTTAAAATATTTGGTCAAGGTGTTCCAAATTTAACGCCCACCTTCGCTTAAACCCTAACAAGTGTACCTTTGAGGTCTCAGCCGGAAAGTCCCTAGGGTTCCTGGTCATTAGTCGAGGAATTGCGGCCAACCTGGAAAAGGTCCAAGTGATTGAAAACTTGCAGCCGCCAGGCGTTCTAAAAAAGTTGTAGTTAATGGTCGGCAAGATTGCCTTGTTAGGCCAATTCTTGTCTCGATTTTCCGACAAATGCCTACCCTTCTTCGAATGCATAAAAAAGGGTAAAGGCTAAAACGTCACCCACTGGACTTTGCATTGCCAAAAATCCCTAGATGAAGTAAAAAGTGCACTCTGAAGTACCCCATCCTGACGGCCCCTCAGCTCAGAGAAGTCCTCTCGTACTTAGTCGCCTCAACGTCGACCGGTAGCGTTGTTCTAGTCAACAATTGGTGCGAAACCCAGTGGCCTGTATACTTCGTCAGCAAAACCTATCAAGGTACTGAATCCAAATACGTAGTCATCGAGAAGCTGGGGCTAGCCCTCATCACCACATCCTGAAAGCTATGCCTGTACTTCCAAGCCCACACGATAATGGTCCTGTTAGACTGCCACCTACGGCGAATGCTTCACAAGCCCATGGGGCTAGCACTGCAGATCAGATGAGCCATGGAGCTAACTGAATTTGACATCAAATACCAGCCGCAAAGGGCGATCAAGGTGCAAGTCATAGCAAACTTCGTCACTGAATTTACTGATCCCAATGCCTCCCTCTCACTCCCCTAGCAACTCTACATTGACGACTCGTCCATGACAGCCAGGTTTGGGGCCAGGATAGCCTTAACTGCCCCAGACGACGCTACTCATAAGTATGCCATCAAATTGGACTTCCTAGCATCCAACAACTAGGAAGAATACGAGGCCATGATGGTAGGCATTCGGGTAGCAAAATCCATGGGGATCGCCTCGCTGGAGATCCACACGGACTCCCAGCTGGTCGTCGACGAATACTAGGCTTAGGAGCCAAACGTGATGCTATATGCAGATAAGGTCAAGGAGGAGTTGGAGGACTTCAAAGCTGTCTCAATTAGGTAGGTAACCCGAGTAGACAACTCCCTTGGTAGACGCATTGGCAAAGCTTCCCACTGCCATCCCTCAAGGGCAGGATGAGGACATCTGCATATGAAGAATTATATCATAAGGCTAAGATGTTTAAGAAGGAAAATAAGGTTTTAAAGAGTAATTATCAAACATTAGAAATAGACAAATCATGTTTAGAAATGGAATTAGAAATGTCAAAAAAGACTAATAATCAATTTCATACAAAAATACTAGAGCTAGAATATATTTATGAGCATTTTGAGGGTACCTTAAATAACCTCAAAACAATTAGGTTACATACTGAATTTTGTGATTCTTTAAAATCAAAATTTCACAGTAAAAAGAATACACAAAATAAATCGCAAGCACCTAGGCATGCATGAATGTACTAAAATGCCAAAAATTCCAAGAATTATAGATCTAACACAAGAGAGGTCTATAAACCTCAGCATTTGAAAGTTACTAACTTGAAAGGACCAACAAGAAAATGGGTACCTAGAAAAGACATTTAACATTGTTTTGCAGGAGTAGATCAAAGTGGATCAGTGGGTGTTCAAGGCACATAACGGAACACTTCAACCATTTTATAGATTGCATGAAGACTAGGAAAGATGGGCTAGTCGAGCTTGGTATCCACCTTCATCATTCTACTACTGGTAAATTTTTTTTGTATGATATTTTTTTTACCCCTTCATATTTTGATGATTGATAAAAAGGAGGAGAAAAATAAAGAGCAAATAGTAATATTTTTAGGGGGATCATATGTTGAGGGGAAGGATTAACTAGTTTAAATTTTCTTCATATAACATTGCTAAAAATAATTTTTGTCTTATAATTATCTATTTGCAAGATAGTTTTGCCAACACCAAAAAGGGGGAGATTGTTAGAACCTTGTTCCACATCTTGTTTTGGCGTTAACAAAATTGTTGTATATTAATGTTTGCAATTGAGTGATATTTAAAATTTAGGTGAAGTTCAAGGCAAATAGAGAATTTTGTCAAGAAGGCATGATGGTGAGGAGGCATGATGATAAGGAGGAGAAGATCATCTTCGATTTTTAGTTTTTTAGATTAGGTTTTTATTTCTTGGAATGTATGCCTCTTAACAAAGGAACACAACTTAGATTATAAAATTAATTAGAGATAAATTATGATTAATATTACGATCATTTTCAAAGAACGTACTCAATAGTTAAATCTTTATAAAATCTTAAATAAAGGTACTTGAAAGCAAGTACCGGTACTGCTCATCAGTACCAGTATATGCAAGGCACAGGTTTGAGCCTATGTCTCAAACTGTGAACAACAAGTACCGATACTAATCATGAGTACCGACATCCGATGGTCATAGTTTGAAGACTCAGTTTTGGCCTGGACCTTACAAATACCGGTACCCATGATTAGTATTAGTATAGGTAGGTCAAAGTGCCTAGTGAGTCTTAAACCTAGGAGTCACAAATATCGGTACCCATGATGAGTACCGGTTACAGAACTCTGTACCGGTACCCACGGAAGCGGCCTAAGACACGGCTTTATTTAGGTGCCATAACACTTGCCTCTCCAAGTCAGGGTCCCAGCTGGATGTCCCCGGCTAAGCAATCACAAGAGGCTTGTTTGAGCATAATCGTCATTGTTTAGAAAATGTGTCGTAGTATGGTTGACAAAATCGCAAAAAACATTTAAATGTATAAAGCTCATAATCTAGTTGGAGTCTGAGGTTGTTCGCATGGAACAAATATGGAATTCACGCACTAATCTTAATATAAATCAAATGAGCACAAGTACTAATTATAATAAAGATATTCGATGAATAATATGCACAGAAATATATTCAATAATAGCATTTGTATCTCAAGAGATCATTAGGATAAAAAGAATAGAAACCCTAAAACGAATGGTGATTTAAATCACCATTTACATCCCTCATTTAAGCACATCCGAAAGTTTTCAATTAAACCAAATGTTCCAATAGTGGTCCTTGAACCACTAATCTTCAAATTCCACGCCAGCACAGAACTAATATCTCCACAGTAACCAAGATCAGACATCGCATATGTGTATCAGATGGCTTAAGCATTAAGGCACTAAGCCACAGAAGGATGATCAGGGCCTCTTCTTTCTGTCAAGGCCTTTTCAAGCACAGCACAAGGCCAAACCTTCCTTAAAGGCTAAGTGTTAGCCTTCAGCACAAACCTTGTGGCAGATTATGCCACAGCAAAACCCTCCCCCCTTCTCCTCACAAATCCTCTTCTTTCTCTCAGAACTGGGCTTAATCGGGTCAATATTTAGGTAATCGGGTATATGGTCAAAGATCCAGGCCCATGTGCATGTGTGCATGGGCGAGGGTTGAGCGTAAGGAGGTGCGTGCATAGGGGGATTGATGTAAACACGTTTATATCACATCAACTATCTATTTACGTGTGTTCTTAGGCAAAGAATGGCATCACATACTATAAATATTGCATAACATGCATCATCTTACATTTAGGTTAGTCTGTATGAAATGTAGGTTAATTATTTCCTTTTATGACCAGGAACAGAGCAACTTGTTAATCAGGGCTTCAAACCGAGGATCCAACCGTACGAATCTAATCAGGGCAATGACGGGAGTTCAACGACTCCAAGATTGCCCTGATCGGACATCCGTAGCACTAGATATAGTCCCAGGAAGCCTAGAGATCAAGGGCCAAGATGATGTTAATCCTTACCTCAGGCAACAAATTTGACCGCACGGATGGGTTCGGATCGACGATCGTAGTCTAGTGGCACAAAAATTGGTCCAATCCGTCACTCGTGGCACCATCTACAACACACAGAAGATGGACGACCAAGATGGCACCACGTGGTGCCATCTCGGCTACCCAATCGGCCCTAGGGACCCGCCGCTGCTTTTCATCTTCACCCGCTCGACGAATCTCTGCCATTGGTTGCCCATCCAACGGCCACGATCGTGCGTGCCTAATCCCTCCACGCAACAAAGTTGAGGCCTCAGCGCAGCGGTCGTGCCCCTGTGGGCGAGCGAGGGGTCACGCGTTTGAGCCTCGCTGAGCGCCTCAATCCAGCCAGGGCGGGGGGCAAATTCAATTCGGCCGTCAGATGAAGATCGGGCGGCCAAGGGGCGGAGACGTGGCATAAAGTGGAGCACTGATTGCGTACACGTGCAATGACGCGCGTTTGCACGCCTCATCACAAGCACGAACGCGGTAGGGGCATTTGAAGGGCGCTGTGAGGATGATTTTAAGCTGTCCGATCTTGAGATCGGACGGCTGAAATCGCCCAAACGTGGGCGTGCGTTTAGGCGTGGAAGAGGAGTGGGCGCACACAGCGCGCGCACACTTAGTCCACGACCGACCTTTAGCAGCGTTTAAATCTGTCGCTGAAGGTCCCCTTTTTATTGTTTTTGAAGTTAAAATGTCCAAAATGCCCCTACTCCTTGCAACTATAGAAGGAGACCCCTACCCTACTAATTTTGCATCCCTTCTCTTCTCTTGCCCCTTCCAAAGCTCTAAGAGCTTGTCCCAAACCAGGGATGCTCCTCTGAAGTAGAAATTATATTTTTTTCACCTTCGTCCCCCTTCGTGGAGCATCCCGCGGTTGTCCTCTCTCTGCATTCGGGAAGCAGATCCTGTGACAACGATAATGTGCTGCTTCGTTCCCGTTCCTCTCGCTTCGTCCTCCTTCTTCCTGCTCCGTTCCCCGTCTTTCAGGTATCGTCCCGTCCGGCTCGTCCTCCAAGCAATCGTCGTGAAGGATATTTCTCTCTCAATTCTCTTTACTGCTTTCTAGAGTAGATTTACTGCTTTCTAGTGTAGATTTCCCGCTTTATAGTCGTAATGAGTAGTGTAATAAACAACTTCTTATAATGAAATCCATGTTTATTCTACCTCTCTTCTGATTTTATTTGTAATATTCTCTCTCTCTCTTCTATTTATTATTTTTTAAATAGATAGCTAGTTTTCGACCAGCTAATCTGTTTCGTGACAAACAAATAAAATGCATATTTTTAATCAAACGTCCGCCTCCCTATATTCGATCCAGAACTTCTTTATGAATTTTCGGTATCAATTTTATCTGTTGAACGGATTTCTTCGCGACTTGAACTACGACGATGGGTTTTCGAATCCAACTCTGAATGCGCAGTTTTCCACTCTCAACAGGGACCTCACCTCCTGTGTTGAGGCAAGCAGGTAGGATCACAAAATCATAATATACGCTATGAATGCTTCATCAATTACCGATGTGGGACTATCCCACGTCCCTTTCCTCGTGAAACAACAGTAGATGGAAGACGTCTGGATGGCATGCTACTGCTGGGCTTTTCCTCTCAATTGATGCTGCAGCTGGATACACAGTTGTAATCCACGTCACCTGGAGGTGAAATCGAGCCTTGAACTCAACGGAGCACTGCAAATGACTTCAGAGAAGACGGTAGCAGCAGCGAGCTCCGATGGAGACCTGAAAACATGAACACAGGCTCAAAAGCCCCAGTCAGATAGCTCCTGAGCTTCATCGTTGCTTGGCGAAGGTGATGGTGGCGTTCTTGTGGAGTTTGGTGGTCGGGCGAGGTTAGACGGAGTTGGGGAAGAAGATGCGGGGGTGGGTTGGTCGATAGGGTGTTTCAATGGGTGTGAGGTGGAATTGATTGAGGGATTTTGATGGCGAAGGTGAGGCGAAGGTTGTGGAAGTGATGCGAGGGTGTTTGGTGTGGAGTGCAGAAGGCCTCGCTGGGGGAGAGAGGTGGTTGTGGGTTGAATTGGGGAATAAAGGAATTTAGGAGGATCTAGAGAAAGAGAGGGAGTGTTTGAGAACTAAACTAACGGATGAAAGGGAGGGGAAAGCATTAACTTTGATTGGCTAGCGTCGGAGATGGTGTAGTCCTCCGATGATGAAGCGACGAGGAAGAAGAGGGCTTGGGAGGCTCTCGCTGGTATTGCGAGAGCAGAAGAAGGAGATGAAGATGATCCCTCTGCCGATGGTATGTGGAAGATGATGATGAAGGGGGTTGGAGGAGACTCGCTGGAGCTGCAGCGGAGGTGGCTGGAGAGAGGGATTTGTTGAAGAAGTACGACCAAATCGAGCTAAGGAACGAGGCCTTGCGCGAGGGATCCTTTTAAAAGGCCACAAGGCATCCTCTAAGCAAGGAAGGAAGCTTGGAAAGCTTGAAATCTCAGGGAAGCGGATCCCTGAATTCGCAGAGTTCGCATGAGCTTTCTGGTGCAAATCGAGGTCAAAGACTTGGTTCAATCGAAAGAGGATCTCCTGAAGATTGTTCTTTTCAATTTTAGGAGGATTTGGCTGAGTATCGAGCAATAAAGCCACACTCAAATCTCAGTGAGAAAGCTCTGTTCACACCAATGGTGACAGGGACCTTTTTGCAAAAATGATGATAAAGTTAGGGATCTAATCACAAATATTTTGAAAGTTAAGGGCTTAATTGAGAGGAATAGAGTTTAAATGGTTTAAAATGCAAACTAGGTTAAGATGAACTCTAATTGATCCCAAATTTTGGTACAAGCCCAATTTGGATCCAAGGAATCTGATGGTGAAGTTGGATTTAAGTTTTGACCAAGTTTGACTGAGCAATTTACCCAGAAATCTAAATTAGGGCAGAATTACGTTTGAGACTCTATTCAAGGTCAAAATAGATTCAGATGGTCAAACAAAGAGTACCAAACCTCTAAGAATATTTTTCTATGAATTTTAGGAGGTTTAGATAAATTTTATCCTGACCAGAACCTCTTTAATTTAAGCGGATCTGAAATTAGGGTTTTGTGTTATGAATCAATTCTCGAAATGTGTGAAACCCCGTTTCTGTCTGTATGGACCCACTTATTGGACTTTAATGCTCATTTGATCTTAGATTAACCCCTGGAAAATCCCATGGTTATTCTGTATTCATGATGTGATGTTAAAATTATAGAATTAACCTTGATTTATTATTTTCTTCTCAAACTGGCTTTATATGGAATTATGGATCTCAAGAGATTATGTAGGAGCATTTGTCACTTGATTATGACTATATAAAGCTAGTTATGGATCATGATGATGTTACCATCAAGGCTCGGGTGCAGACGCCCCCAAAGGTGCCCTCCAGAATGGATCCCTCAACAGACCTTACGATGCGCCAAATCATACCTGAGCCCCCTCGCTTGGAGGTTTCCACCAGAACCCGAACACCGGTTGAACTCTGCCGGTAGTAGGGCTGGGCGAAGGTGTCGCTTGCGCCTGCTGCTTCCCGGGCCAGTAAGATAAAGGCCCCCGGAGAAGCCATTGGAGTAGTAAAACCGGCGGTACCCTCGAGACAAACTACCTCTCGAGGTGCCTTCGAAGGAGAGTCACCAAGGTAGATCACCTCCTGTGGCTCTGACGAAGCCAGAGGAGTGGAGGGGACACCTTCCCCCTCGACCTCGTCAGGACTTTGCAGCAAGGAAGTTGCCAACTCCTCCCGCAAAGGCTCCATGTGGCGACCTTTCCTCAACCGCCTTAGGGGTACCTCTGGCTCCTCCGCGGCCCCCTTAAGATCCACTTCCTCCTCCTTTCGTTTCTGCCCTTGCCAATTAAAGGAGCCACTCCCCTCCCTAGCCTTCAAGGTACTCTAACCGCCTTGTCGCGAGTCATGGCGGGTGACGATGCTGCCTCGACGCTTGGGCACTCCCGGCCGAGTGAACCACTTAAAGGCTGCAATTAAAGACACCGGATCAGTAATGGGCAGGTGCAAGGTACAACGTGAAAGCAATTCTCTTCCTCCCCCTACTTATATGGCATCAGCCACTCACTCGCCACCCATGATAAGGCTTCTCTAACCTCCTTCCGCCTCCGACCGAGCGATCGGACCAAACTTAACATGATTTGCCGCATCCTCTTGCACGGATGGGTCAAGATGCTCGGCTCGGGGTGGCTGGTCCTTCTCAGGCGGACCTTGCCAAGTGGACGGGATGCCGAGCTCTTCAACATTAGAGAGAAAAAAGAAATGGTGGTCCTGCCCTTTCAGGCTATCGGGGAGGTCCACTATCCGGTATCTAGCTGGCCGGCTATACAATGTATAAGTGCCAGAGGGAGGCTTGCCCTTCTTCACTTTTAAGGGCATCAACCCAACAAGTAGTCAGAACAAAGCCAGATGGGGAACAATCCCCAAATGAAGGCAGAGGGTGGTAAAGGCATTCAGCACCAGCCAACAATTATGGTTGAGCTGTGAAGGGCAAGGCGGTAAAAGTTAAGGAAGGAGGAAATAAAGGAATTCAAGGGCACTCGGAGACCATGCTCTATAGCATATTTGCATATGATGAACATGTCTCGCGTCCCATCTGAACACAGACGGGTCTCGGACCTGCAAGCCTCGAAAGGCACCCTGCCAAGCTCATACTCCCCCAAAAAAATGACGAAATGGCAAATCGACTATGAAAGTCCAATGAAAAATCGTACAGGGACCTCATCACGACAAAAACCACAGAAGAAGAGGAAGCAACGAACTTATCCTTGCTTGGGAAACCTGACATGGTTATTTTTGCTTTTAAGAGGTCCCGACACGGTGGCCCTTTGATGAAGGACATCTCTTCACACCGCTCTGCTGAGAGTAAAAGCTCTCCACACAAACGTCCTCCGAGGTAGGTGGGTTATTAACCGTGACCCACCACCCCTATATATTGCCCCCACGAAGGGCGGTTCCCCCCTTGCAGGACGCATCATTCAAAAAAATGAAATCCCACTGTATCTGGCATGGACTCCAAGTAAGCTGCCAAAAGTAAAGAAAATATCTGCCATTATTACAGGCAGTTAATACCTCTGCACACGTATCCACTGCTGCAACAAAAGGGTGGTCTCGTCAATGATCAGCACGTCAATTGAGGTCTCCACCCTATCATAACGGCAATAAATGTCGATTTCTTCGAACGATGAGACACCACTATCCCAAAGTAACTAGCCATTAGTCGGAGAAATAGAAGGCGAACGCATCCCAAAGCTGCCACTTAAGCTTGGCAAGATAGCAGGCCCACGGGCTTTAAAGCCACCTCTTAAGGCCGGTAAGATAGCGAGCCGACATGCCCCACGGTCGCCTCTTAAGGCCGGTAGCATAGCAGGTAACCTCCTAAGGATGGTACCACATTAAGCCCACGCGCCTCGTACAACTACTACCTAGATCCTAGGAAAACCCCGCTGCACATCAAATGCACCCCCGCTTGCATACACATCCGGGGCAACATTTGGGGTCATCACCTACCACGGAGTTTTTACTCCAAATGTTACTCTCTTGGCAAGCAGATGCTAGCCCGAGAGTAAGGGGCATATTATGAGGGGCAAAAAATGCTTTTGAACTCGAAATCCTGCGATAAGCCCAAAACTAAGGGTCCGACCTGGAGAACCTCGGATAAAGGCAAGTTTGGAGACCCGACCCGCTTACATCCAAGAGAACCCACTGCTCAGCCGAACACAGCAGTCCAACTGGCCTAAACGTGAGTAAGCGGGCACTGCCGAACCTGGAGAAACTTAGCCGTTGGAGGTTCAACGAATGGTATAATAGGCATGCGCCGCCAATAAATGCTGACACTAGCAGTCGCCATTAATGTCGTGGTAGCGTATTCGCGTAGGAAATCTTGCTAGAAGCGCGATCCGCTCAGGAGATCCTGATAGGAGCTCGAGTCTGATCCGCTCAGAAGATATCAGAGGGAGCTCCATCCCCACACGATGTATATATAGGTGGGAATGTACGCTAGCCCTCTCCCAAGAAATCCAAGAGGATTCGAGCGATTGTATACCTCATAAAACTCTAGTGAATTCTAATGTATAATTAGGAGTCTCATCCTCCCTCCAGACGTACACCTGTTAAGGTGGTACTGGGTAACCATCTCTGGTGTCGCTTTTGTGCGATTGCTCTATCAAACCTCCCATTCTAGGGAGTCCGATCCCCCATTAAGTCAGACCCTTCGTCTGCACAAAGGAGCCGAACACTCGTCGAAATTTCATGAATCTTGGCAAATTTGCTCCTCGATCAAAGCCATGCAACATCATGTTGATTCCATCCCTTAATTCCATCTTGGGACCTTGTATTTCATGTGCAAATCGGTAACGAAATCAGCCTCTAGTCAACCAAATTAAGGTGGTTTCTTACCTCATTTGCGAAGCCCTACATCCTATAAAGCTTCGTCGATCTCCAATGGTTCATTTCGTGCAAAGAATTGGCGTGAATCCCTCCTTTTCTTCTTCCTCATTGCACCATTGTCGTACCTCGTAGCTCCTCCTCATCCGTCATCTACCACTTTGCCGTTGAAATTGGTTGAGGGCTTCCCTTCCTTGTCATCCCACGGAGCTTCACGCGAAGCTTCACGGCTTAATTCTCCTTCCTCTGCTTCGACTCCATCTTCTTCCCCATTGCTGACCGTGTTCAGCAGGTAACTACACACCTCTCATCAAATTAATATATGGCTTTTACTTCTTTAGGTTCTAATTGCTTATATAGAGCTCCACGGCTCCGTTCATCAATACCATCTCCTTCCTCGACACCCACATTGCTGCCCAAGAGGTGCTTCTTCGTGAAACTTCCATCAGCCCCCTCCGTTGAAATCAATCCCATGTATTTAATCAAGGTTGTAAGTCTGTGGTTTGTGTTATAGTTGCACACCAGAGTCGTTCTCTTCCATGTCGTCGACCACCCTCTTTCGCGTTGCCAACTGACGATCCACCACCCCATCATGTTGGTTGTTGTACGGTGATGCCCCTCTACCCTTCGCCGAACCTCAACAACAGCCAGAGCTCAAGTTTGGTCAACCTCTGACGATCCTTGTCAGAGAAGAAAGAGAAGAGCTTTTAAGCTCTAACTGTTGGAAGGAATGTGATTGAAAGAAAAAATTTCTTCCAAGGACCAAATAGCAAGCCGCCAGGGACCTTTGTGTGAGAAATCTAGGATGGAATTGCAAGCGGTTGTCCGATGACACCCCTTTTCCCTTTGTCGACCCTCGACGACAGCCAGAGCTCAAGTCCAGTCGATCTCTAGTGATCTTTGTCGAAGAAGAAGGAGAAGAGCTCTTAAGCTCTAACTGTTGGCAGGAATCTGATTGAAAGGAAAAATTTCTTGTAGGGACCAAAGAGCAAGCTGCCAGGGACCCATGTGAGAGAAATCAAGGATCGGATTACAACAATTCAAGGAATGATTTGTAATATTGCTTGAATTGATTTAAGATTTGTTCTAAATGAGAGTTTAGTGCAATAACTTGTTCAAACATTACTGCTAATGATTATTTAGTGCTAAATCTCATTAAGACTTGATTATTCTATTTTATTGAGTATTAAATAATTATTTATCTCCTACACGTGAGTTTGTATTTAATCTCTTTATTCGTAGAATCAACTGCTATTCTAAACTTATTTAAAATTTGAAAATTAACCCATAATACAAGTTCATCAAAATCATCCGTAAATTATTAAATAGTGATATTAGTGCAACACTTTGCTCACCGTGTTCGACCTCAGAATACTATTTCGTGTACAAATTTAAAAGTCATTTTCGCATATTCGACTGTATTACAACGCGTGATTTATAAAACTTCAATTCTCGTGTAACACTGCTCAAGGTTGAAATTGGGTTTTCCACGAAAAGCTCTATTAAAATGGGTTCATGAAGGTAGGATCCTACATAAGAGTTTCAAAAGGGGAGAGAAGGTGATAGGGTTATAGGGAAAGGAACTCAATTAATTGAGACAATTGGCAGAGTGGAAGTTTTCATTTTGAGGTTAATAAATAATCGAAGGGTGAGTAGAGTATGCTAAAGTAGAGAATAAAGCAAGTGTTTCAGAGGTAATCTTCTTTAGTAGTATAATTAAGGTAAGGATCCATGACTATAGTCTCTTCTACATAGCAGTGGAGATTTTCCATAAAAGTTTCCTATTTCTATCATAGTCAACTATAAACCAACATTGTTGGGGATGAGAAAGAATAGGGTTAAAAGGAAGATCTTGCTTGGAGGTCATAGATGGCTATGTAAAAGAAAGGTATCTGTGTAGGTTTAGTGGTGGAAAAAAAATATTATTTGATAACTTAAGTGCCAAGCAATTACCAGTATAGGATGGCATGTAATGTGGCATAGATCCCAATGTAGTGGATGCCTAAGTGGTAGAAATGAAGAATTGCGACAAAATTTGGTTTCCCAGGATACATGCCCCAGTAGCTGACTCGATGATGCTAAGCTGGCTTTTTTCTTTTTTTTTTAGTTGGTTATTACACCAAGGGTATCCAGCTACAAGCTATTCATAGTCAGCTACTTTAGTAGGGGTGAAATGGTTTATGATCCATTAACGACCTAGTGTGGCCAGGTTTGATCCATTGAATTGTGGTTGAGCATAATCTTTGTGTGCTAAATGAATGTAAACAGAAATTGAGGTGGTTGGGCCTTTAGTTAGACCCTAAAGGCATTTAGGGGTTTCATTCTGATCGTAAGGCATTGTTAAAAGGGAGATAAGAAATTTATCAACAACTAGAGTGCGTGGACTCAACCCGAGGAGCCGAGAAAACATTTCCCTCATGGATTGAAGGAGAAAATTGTTAGGGCAAATCGGAGTAGTAATTCCAACGAGGGGCATTTCTACAGTTACCTAGAGCTTGGAGTGCAGTAACGAAAACTTTCAAATCCTATCCGGCATTGTCAAAGTCAGTATCCCTCCTTATTTGTGCGAATCAAGGGTTGAGGGTAAATTGGGAAGGGAGGATTAGGAGTTTTTGTTCTCGGTGATTGGAGCGATGGTTTTATCGTATTTGTCTGTATTTGTTTCTTTTGTACTTATGGGATCTTATTTTGTAGACATGCGAAGTTTGGTGATCAAATGTCTCATTTGCTCAATCTGGCCAAGTAATGCACCTATTTTCTTTGTGGTTTGCTAAAACTTAAAATCTAGGCATAATTCATGCATACATAGAAGGTACTTGTCTCCCAGATTTCATGCATGTAGAAAAATTCTCTTTGGTTGCCTGCAATTTCTTCTCTCTTGGAGGGATTTTTCCAAGAAGATTATAGCATCCTTATATTTTGCTTAATTTAGTTCTGCATTCATGCTGTGTTGGCATGATTAACAAATGGCTGGAGAGAGATACAAGAACTTTTTTCTCTCTAGAAATTAAGACCTACATTTTCTTTCTTCCCGATAATTCTAGAAAGATATGCGAGGATCAGGAGGCACGTATTGAGTATCTCCGTTATATGACATCTGTCTAGAGACCTATCATGCATGTTAATTTACATCCATCTCAGACAACAAGATCCATCTCAATATTAATTTGTTTTTTCTCGCAAAAGTCAACATCTGGATTGCTGACAAGATCAGCAAACAGAGTGCCTCCTTTATGCCCATCTTATCCCTCTCACACCGACGTCCCAGCATCAACCGCTACTCCAGCGTGTTCGTCCTCTCAACAGGTTTAGTGTGCTTACTCCTCTCCTCTCTACGGTGATCACCACTCCTCTCCACCTTGCCCTTCACCTTTTGCAAGCTTGATGCTTACTTGGATGCCTCCTGAAAGGTACGAAGCAAATAATTATCACCCATATATCTCTACACATATATATTTTTTCCACTATTTCGCCTCAGTGTTCCTTCCAATTCGCTCTTCATTTCTAAATAGCACACGGAATGTTGGCATAGCATTTTTAATTTCCTGATGCTTGTGGAGATCCCAAATGCCTCATCCCAATGCGCGAGTCATAAACAGCTCTCACCTACACTGCCTGTTGTTTAATTTAGTGTAACCCTTTCAGCATTTTGTTAATTTTTCTTCGTATTTTAATAATGCAACCTTCACCTCAAAACCCTAGCCACGAGTCAACCTCCCTCCCTTTGCACTCTCCCCCACCCACCCAGCTGTGATGCCTTCTGGAACCAACATCCCTTATCTAAGCCCCCTGCCAAGTGCTTCCAGGGACAGATCCGAGGAAGTGGCCAGGCAGCTGCTGATCAAGCGCGAGGTCGATGCCGACCGGAGGATGGGAAGGCGAGTACACACCTCCGATGGGAGCCTCAACACCGTCACCCCCTGCGCCGCTTGCAAGCTTCTGAGGAGGAGGTGCGCGCACGAGTGCCCCTTCTCCCCCTACTTCTCCCCGCACGAGCCCCAGAAGTTCGCCTCCGTCCACAAGGTCTTCGGTGCAAGCAACGTCTCCAAGATGCTCCTGGTACGTACGTAACATACATGTACGTAGCAGCTGCTGTTCAAAGAACAATCACCGACGCTAGTGACACGCGTGTTATCTGTCGGTGGTAATTCCTTTGATCCCTGATCAGGACGTGCCGGAATCGCAGCGGGCGGATGCGGCGAACAGCCTCGTGTACGAGGCGAACATGAGGATAAGGGACCCGGTGTACGGCTGCATGGGCGCGATCTCGGTGCTGCAGCAGCAAGTCCAGATCCTGGAGGCAGAGCTGACGGCGGTGAGGGAGGAGATCCTCAAGCTCAAGTACGGGCAGGCGAGCGTGACGGTCCTCCCGACGTTGCTTGCACGCGCGGGAGGGCTCGTTTCGGTGGCCGCACCGCTGCCCCCGCCGCCGCCGCCTCTCGTGCAGGCTAATGGAACCCTCGCTCCCCTCTCCGTGCTTTCCACTTCCTCAGCTTCTTCCTTGTACACGCCGCCTCCTTCCGCGAGCTCCACCGACTACAGCTCCGTCACTAATGAGAACGTGCCTTACTTTGGGTAGGATTGAGATCAATGGGCATTACCGATGACGGTCTGTCTTTGTGTGACGATAGATCGATCTTCCACGTCCAATAACAGATTAGATGATCATGAATTGTTGGGGATGGAGGGATGTGTGGTGTTGTTCGTTCGTCGTTTGCTTGCTGTAGCCTCTGGCTGATGGAACAGTATACAAAACCGTGAGTTTAGATCATCGTTTGTGCTGCATTAATTTCTTGATAATTTCATAGGGTTTCGATCCTCAGAAGGTCCCGTATATTTCACGTCAAGTGCGACGATTTTTTAGATTTCTTTTCAGATCTACGAATCCGGAAGGATCCTTCCAATTAATTAATTGAGCTGCAACGTAGACAAAAACTACCTCGAAAATATGTAGCCAATGGTCGGCATTCTTGTTAAACTATAATTATAAGTTGAATGCACGATATATATATATATATATATTTCCGACCAAAATTATTTCGTGTCGCAAGTTAATTACACTATATACACGGATTTCATGCATAAATTTGGCTTTCTGAATCATGGATTCATAGATGAAAAGCAACGAAAAATCGAACTTGAGGGAAAATAGATGAATATCCAAAGGAAGAGAATCGGAATCCCATTTGTTGCATCCATATGTAGTTACTAGATTTCATGTTGATACAGGTCTGGTGGAGTTCTTTGCCCTCGCATTCTTTTTGAGTTTGCGGCCACGAATCTCATGTTGACCTTCACCAGGATCTATATATATATATCAGCACCCATTAATGTCCGATTCAAGTCTAATTGATATGAGTCGTGGATGTTAATTTCCAACAACTTGCCCAGGTGGGATGCATTGATGCAAGAGCAATCGCGACCATGCTTGGTTAATTTGTTAAAATTCCTCTCTCTTTAATTAAGCCTTAGTATTGAATGAATGTTTCTTGATTCAGAGCAACTGGCCAACTTAATTTGGATGTTTTTTTGATTTTACTACTGGCAGATCCGTGATGTCTAGAAAAGTCGGGGATACATATGGTGTGTGCGTGTTTGAGGGGGGGGGCCGCGGCGGGGGAGGTGGGGATGCGGGTGTGTGAACAGATAACGCGGTTGCGCGAAATTTAGGCCCCGACACGTTCCACGTTTTCACCACTAAGTCTAGATTGCTTGTGTTCCGTGTTCTTCTACTTTATTTATTATTGATGAGAGACATAAAGAATGGTGAACATTGTTTGGGGTTTACCCTTTCTTTGTTTATCGCTGGGAGGGGAACATAAGATGGCTAGGTTTATTTCCCTATGCATGTGCAGGATGACCTTAAGGTGCTTAATGTGTCAAACAAGTTAGTAGCACTTTTCAAGGAAAGGGGCACCAAGCAAATTAATTGCATGAGCAAATATTAGATGCATGGATTATTGAGCAGCAATTAAGACTTAAAGGATTTCTCTTCTGTATCATTCTGTACGAATTTTTATTTCTATTATAATCAAGGATCATCGCCACTCTTCTAAAAGCTTTTAAGACCATAGATACACTACAGAAAAAGTCAAGAAGATACTCCAAGGAATATCCTTGAGAATATAAGTGAGGGATTACCCTTCGTATGTAGTAATAACCCAGGAATATACCTTACAAATTATCATGGATATGCCCTGACAAATGTGGCTCGACAAATATTTCCTTTATGATAGCACGTAAATAATGAATAAGTGGCGCTTTTTACGACTCGATGCAGTCGACTAGCACTTTAATTCTAGGGCCTAGAGTTACCCTTCCCCTTCCTGGCAAGGAGCTTTTCCAAGTTGATGGACACTACAATAAACACGTAGTTCAGTGAAGCTAGTACATGAAAAGCTACTTAACACATACAATGTGTTGATCCTCACATATGTCTGTGAAGCTCTCGAGAGTTTAGGTGAAACACCTTCTCACATCCTCCCTCTGCAAATCTTTTCTATCTATACATCTGAAGGATTTGATAGTGTTCACAAAGGTTAAATCCTCCTCAAATACCTCTAAGGGACAATTATTTAGGGTTTTGTAGTTGATCAATCGCCATTCATTAAAAAATGGGACTATTTTGCCGCACTCTAATGCAAAATACTGCTCATACAGAGGCCATAAACAATCAAGGAGGTTCACTATACTAGAACATGAGGGTTTAGGCCTAAGTGTATATGTACCCGCCCATACGCGTGCCTTTGTGTACGTGCTAAGTTGGCCATATCTCGTAGATAGCTCTAAATAGCTTCAGCCTAGTAACAATCATTTAACGCTGACAAATGTAATTAAAAGTAGAGAACATCACTGAATAGGTAGGGTTTAATTGGGATGGGGCAATGGGAAAAAAGGTGAAGAACTCCTTTAGGGATAGTTTGAAAGGCAAGATCAAGCCTATCTCAATCACATACCTATAAACAATAAAGAAACCTGTCCTAGGCTTGGTGTACGGCCGTTCAATCAATTTCCATAATGTAAAAACACCCTATCGCGCATGTCCTGATCCCTAAGCAATCTCGCTATTTCACCCCTATTCTTCATCTTCGTCCCAGGATGGACTCTAATGTAAGCTTCTTTAGGTTTACAGGGCGTACTGATCTTGTTCAAATGATCCATTCTAGCGGGAAGGGGTGAGGCACGCTTTCCTAGTTGGATTTGTGTGAACTCTTCTAAGACGATTGTTTTGGAAGGTAGAATTCGAAATGGCTCCAGGTAAAACATACATATACTAATTGGAGAGCAAAATTAGTCACGAGAGATCATGACTGCGTTCAATCAAGAAAGGAAAGAGGAGGGAAGTCAGGTAATAGATGAGGATTGTGGACATCATTGCCTGGGATCTTTGCACCCACGAGGCTTGCGAGTAATCGTCTCGAAATCCATAGAGGAGGTGACCTCTATTTAATGGCTCTATCATCGAGAGGAGAGGGGCCAAGCAATCTTAGAAAGGCGTACATTTGTGTGAGTGTCAAAGAGTGAATATTGTAATCTTTCTTCCTTTAGTGAGGTTGGGGGTTACATCTTTCCTTTGGATGTACACCCTGTAAGGTGAAATTGGATAAATATATCTCCTAGGTAGCTCTCTTTCCATGATTGTGCTTATGACCCCGATCAGGTACTTTTGTATTAATCAGAACTCGCTGCTCATAGACCCAAATAGCTTGAGGGATTCACCTCGATCAGGTAGCACCTATACCTTTTTCATTTGTTGTTGTTCTCTACTTTTATAGTTCTTCTGGTATGATTTAGGTGTGTTTTTTTTATTTCCGTTTGTTTTTTTAGTGTTTCATTTAAGTAACAAAAAAGACAAGAAAATTATAGCACAACCTACCTACAACAGTCAAAAGGTGAAAAAGATTTCTTAGAAAAGGTAAAAAAGCAAAAAGACCATGACTCCTAACTTAATATAAAGAGAAAATTGTATGAGTTAAGTCTGTTTCCTTTACATACAAAAATTCTATTGCAATGGAACAGTCAAAATTGTGAAAAGCTAGTGTAGCATGATTGATGGTAGTTCAATTCTGTTAAGTTTAACCATCTTCATCAAGCCCTAACGGACCTAGCTAAAGATCAATCACGCAAAGGAAATAAAGAGTGGTGATCCAATTTCACCTATATGATACATGTCTAGGAAAGGAGATATAACCCTCAAATATGTAGTATGTACATTTAAGTACGATGAGATCGATTACTCTCAACCGGCATACATGCAGGTTTATTTTATAGGATGTTTATGGGTATAATAATTATATGAAATTATTTCTCCCTTGGGAGAGCACAATTGCTCATCTCGATTTTTGAGGGCTCATCTTAATCCAGCGTCCCTTCACCTGGGCGTTTACTCGGCATATTGGTGTGGTTGGCGGGGACCTTTGTAACGTTCCGCTGGGATCTAGAGCTGGTGTCTCTGTGGGTGATTAGTCGAGTCTGGCTACTCTTTTTTTTTAGGCTTAGGCTTTTGCAGGGTAAATTTCACCCTAGCTTGCTTTCCTACTCATGTCAAGGATAAATAGTAAGTAAGGTTCCCATTCTTTGATTAACCGTTGACACTCCTTGTCACTCCATCAATAGCAAGCAAATTAAGAAAGCTTCAACTTCCACGTGGCCAGGGGAAGAACCGATGTCCGGACGGGACACCTCCAATTAATGGAACATGCTATAACTTCCCCGCACCACCATCCCAATCCCCAAATAAATAAATACAAAAAAAACCACACAAATACGATCTCAGTAAATGCTGCTAGTTTGGGATACGCACCAAAACATCTGTAGTAGATCGGAAAGCAACATCCCGCTTTACTTGTGTTAAGTAGCAATCATTTGGGCTCTCACAAGGAAGGATAAAAGTTACAGACTTTGCCAACTAATTAGTAACAGAAGAATAGATGGGAAATCGTTTTTCCAAGAATTCTATCCAAAAAGATTCGGTGTCTTTCCCTAGAGGGTAATTTCATCGCTCAACAGCTTACAATGGTGGGGAGGTGGGGGCGCGCCGGTGGTGTTGCTGAAGTGGTGTGGAGGTGGGGGAGGGTTAACACGGCAGGGGAACCTCTTCCCTCCTTCTCTGCAGAAAAAAGCCTCGTGCACTGATGGGACCCTGATTCCGTCCGTCGGATCGTCCTCTCTCCTCCTCCGGATCTCTCCGCTTCATCGGTAGAGCCTCGACGTCGATATGCATGACTTTCGGCTGGGCGTAGAGCCTTGGCGGCGGTGGCGTTGCGGCAGCTCTGGGGACGAGTTGTGCGTAGTGCGGCGCTGCATCGACAG
The DNA here is from genome assembly GCA_037157565.1 of Thalassia testudinum. Classification (NCBI taxonomy): domain Eukaryota; kingdom Viridiplantae; phylum Streptophyta; class Magnoliopsida; order Alismatales; family Hydrocharitaceae; genus Thalassia; species Thalassia testudinum. The sequence goes on along the minus strand of JAZHRO010000013.1, from coordinate 59,170,464 downwards.
CGTCGTTTCGGCCTCGACGTGTGGCGTCTGATGCTACGAGCTCAACATCGATCCTCGGCGTGCCGTGGCGACGACCCTCATGATCGTCGACGGCGTGTGGCGATGGTGACGGCCCTCGTGCGGCGGTGCCGAACGGTCTCACCCTCGCGGAGGTGTCGCTAGACCTCAGCGTCGTTTGCAGAGAGGCCTGGTCGACGTGGGCTCGTGTCCAGGTCGTTGGTCGGCTGTTGGTTGAAGGTTTTATGGTTGATGTGGTTGTTTTGATTTTTTTTTTTTTTTTTTTTTTAGTTTGTTTTTGTTGGAAACATATGTGATTGTAGATATTTTACGATCGAGTTACTAATGCGGGTCAGTTGTATTCAATTTTTCGTTATGTGATTTTTGACTTTATCTTTTTACATTTTGTTGTATCTACGAATGTAACATCATTTTATTTTAGAAGATTGTTTGATTTCTACTCTTAAGATATTTTCCTTTTTTTCTTCTTTATTTTTTTATTTTATTTTTTATATTTTACATCCTCCCATTTGGACGGGACATTTTTTCTTCTTCAGAGATAAAAATTCTTTATTTCTCTCCCCGTCTATCTCATGTATTAAGTTCTTCCCATCAATTCGAAAAAAAAGAAAATAAAAAAAATAAAAAAAAGGGAAAGAAACAGCTTGCAATGGGATTCTAATTTCAAATCTAAACAATAGCACGTAATTATCCATTCTCGAAGAGGGAGGGAAAATAATCCTAGAAATGGGGCCAGTTCGACAACCAGATTAAACTTTGAATTCCGGTCCGGCAGAGACCTCCGAAAGAAGTTTCTAAAGTTAAACGACCTGCAAACGATCGATCAGATGGTAAATTGAAAATTCTCGAAGTGATGAATTTTCAAAACATGTACGAAAAAGAAACCCTTTTGCAGCGATCTGGCAGTTTTGGCTCGAATAAATTATTTGGCTACGCAATAATGTTCCTCTACGATTGGCAGCTATGACAGCTGAGGCATTTAAAAAAGTGGGGGAAGTAGTGCTCGTAGATCTTTAATACAGCTCTTAATGCTTTTTGATTCGCTAAGAAACTTTATTTGTTTGGTAGTGATTTAAATTTTAAGCTTTGAATAAAATTTACGATATCTTTGGTTGTATCTGACAGTGGATTAGTATGTGGGATTAGAATGATCAAAGGGTTTTTTTAAAAAGGTAGTTTACGATGTGGTTAATTTTTTAGGAGTTAATTTTTATTTACCACAATGCTTAACCAAATCTCTTTTAACATTCTTATCACAAATTATCCTAACATCGGATGAAAAGGAGGTTGAGTTAACTCACCTCCTAATCCTCATTTTCTCTCTCCTTTCACCTTTTTCTCTTACAATTTAATTTTCCTATTGTACCCATCTTCCCTCCCATGATGGCACATTTTAAACCTCATTTTAAACTTTTTTTTTTATTCTTCAACCAAGTATCACCATTTTTCCTTATTTATTTATTTTTCATTTACAACTTACATCACACAAATTTTTATTACTTATTCTATTAAAAATTTATTAACTTAAATTTGTAAAATAAATTATTCATGTCGACATATATGCATTTACTATTATCTTTTTGCTTTTAGTCGTGTCTCATTGCCATTATAAGTTTGACATAATTTTGTTTATTTGATAAATTACGATGGTTAATTTTGTATATGCTCATATGATGTCATGGATCACTTTTATTTAAATATTTTATAACTAATCATGTTCACATATTTTACTTATTAACTTAGTCTAATTGTTAGATTATTTAAAAAATATAAATTAATTGTAAATGACATTGTTATTATTTCTACTAAGCACATTATTAAATATAATAAATGAAAATAATGAGGGTCCCACACTTCATTTCTACATAATATCTCCCACATTAAGTTAATATAAACTTAAAAAAAACCCAACTAACCTACATACCCTTTAAGGGAAAATATGTCTTTTATCACCTTATCTCACATTCTAACCCACATTCCCAAATAAACACTTCATTCTCACATCACAGGATAACCTGCATTCCTAACCATCATTCAGTAAACAGAAACAAGGGTTAACCCCCATTTGCAAGTAAACAGAAATAGGGGTTAACCCCTATTGCAACTTAGTTAACCCAGGTTATCTAACCCGTGCTGTAAACTAGGCCAAAAGAATTTCACAATCTCCCACCCACATCACATTAACACAATTTTCTATATTACATCAACACCAATACTCACTTACACTATAATATACCCATTCACATCAACTTCAATATATATTAAAATATATTACTCCAATATAATATACCCACTCACACCATATTATAATATTACAATATAACCCACTAACATCATATCACCATACTAATCATTGCAAGCCCCCCAATCAAACACCCACCTTAACTTTTTTCACTCCAATTCTATCCCAAGATAACACTATCCCCCAACCAAACACAACCTTTAAGGAGGGATAAATGAATGGATAAGATGAGGGTTAGTGGGTGTAAATGTGATAGTTGAGTTGATATTTTATTATTGGTTTTTGTTTTTATTTGTATTGGAAGTCGGTTAGTATGATAGATATGATAGGTGGATATGATGGGTAAGAGTTAGTTAGTGGGGGTAGATATATATGATTGGTGAGAGGTAAATGTAATGGATGATGGTAGATATGATAGGTGGAAAATAAAACTTTTTCACTATCTATACACTGTTTACTTTCCCTTTAATACAAAGGATAAAACCTTCCTTTAAACCTGCCTAAGCTTCTTAACATTATCCCAACATTAGCTGAAGGTAGGATTGATATATGAGAGATGACTATTTCCTCCTCAATCTGATCAATTGGGTTATGTTTCATAAAAAAGAAAATCTTTTGTAGATTTGTGAATAGATGCATTAGTTTTAAATTTTTTATGTTGATACCATTCCAAACATTCACAATTGCAAATGTATTGCAATCACCAAAATCACACACTTATATTTAAAAAGCTGCTATATTTTATGTCTAACACTACACGAGGTTATGGTTAAAGATTGTGTTAAGCTTAATTGGTATCAGGGAATCAAATGTATTTTGATATCTAATGAGAGAGGAAAAATTTTTCTCATGGACTTAACTAAAAGTGACCCACAACAACTCCTTAATCCAATAACTTATCCTTAAAACCAAAGAGGATGATCGCCTAAATAGGTGAATGAACCGCCTTACCTTGGTAGATGAATGAATCGCCTCACCTATGCAAGTTGAAGAACCACCTCAGCTATTGAAGCAGATCACCACCCATCTGTGCTCAAGTGCCTCACAAGGTGGATAAACCTATCAATTAGGATCTAAAGGACCACTGATGTGGTATTCTCGCTTAAAAATCCTGGCGAGTGAACCTCGCTAGATCATTGGGCAAAAGAGGCAGATGACTTTGCAAGATAATGATGATAGCGCAATCTTCTTCAATCATGAAGGAATTAGTGGAATGTGCAAGACATGTGTTGAATAGGGTGCGACTCCTACCAAGGATCATTTTTGATAGTCTCATGATATCAAATTAGTAAGGGAAAACCTTGGAATGTACTTAGATAATTGATTATAAAAGAGAGTACTAGTGGCGATTTGTGAACATGTAAAAAAAAAAAAAAAGTTGGTCATGTACTTCCTTTTCCTTTTCCACAAAGAACACTTAGTGAAATTTTGAAGGCTTAATCCCCTCCCAAGAATTACATTTTCTAAGGTAAAATTAGATTATCAAATCTCCAGTATTCTTGTATACTTGTAAATTTTGGTTGGATCCTCCTTTTATTTAAAACCCTATAGATCCATCTACTATTCTCAAGAGAAATTCCCATGCGACACACCTTGCTGGCAATGGGATTCAAAGGAGGCTTTAAAAAGGGAGCAAGGCCCAGCGCAAGGATCATGGAACTCTCTGAGACTTCTATACTCCAATTTTAAGAGTTTTCTTCGAGAGAAGAATTGAGAGGAACATTGCTGTAATATTCTTTGTACAGTGAAGTTTGAGATTTTGATCTTCTCCTTGGACATTCAACACATGCAGTGGAATCCAATTATCATGTAAATTGCAGTGTGTTCTTTTCTCTTTCTTGTCTTGCGACCCGATATTCTTAAATTATGTGATTGAGCCCTCACCTCTAATTGGACTCAAGGGGCTCATTGGGAGTTATCGTTGATCGCCTAGTGACGAGGAAAAATTTCCCAATCCTCGTATATTAAAATACGAGCCCTCAAGGATGCGCCTCGGAGCAACGTAACGCTTAGGATTGTACCATGACGGAGGGCAATGTACTAACAATACGAAAGGAGTTAGTTGCTGCCGTAACGAATGACCCATAAATATGATCTAATTCGTCCCACGTGCCGAGCGTAGAAGCATTGTTAAAGGTACTTAACTAATGACACCTAATGCCAACTCTTTCAGGTAAGTCTTTATTTGCATTCCACATATTCCCACCATGCAACTGCCAAATGGGTCTTCCAGGATCACCAAGTTGGTCAAAAATGATAAGGATGTGGAAGATGGATGAGATGGTGGAATAATTGATTACGGTCACGCTTCCACAATCTCTCGGAGCAACTATCCCATGATTAGAGATGAGGAACAAGGATACTTAAAGAGGCAGTCAATAAGGATGGGAGCATTGGATGTTGGATAGAAAAAACACACTCGACGCATTAGTAAGAGAGAAAGAGTGGTTTTGTAATTTATTTTTTACATTTTTAGTGAATTGATGATTAGATCTTCTCTTCAAACTTTTATCTCCTCCTCAGAAAAATTCCCTAAGCCTCATATATTAAAATATGGGCCCTTGAGAATAAGCCTTAAAGTAAAGTAACATTTGGATTGTAATACATCTAAGGGGAATGTACTAACAATGTGAAAGAAGTCAATTGCTAATATAACCAAGGACTCATAAATACGATCTAATTCCCCCCATGTGTCGATCGTCGAAGTGTCATTAAAAGTCCTTAATTTTTGACACCCAGTGTCAGCTCTTTGAGGGAGGTCTTTATTTGCATTCTTTATTTTTCTGTCATGCAATTGTCAAACAAGTTGCCCATGATCACTAAATCGGTCAAAATTACTAAGGATGTGAACGATGGATGAGATGGTGAAATAACCAACAATGATCACGCCCCCGCAATCCGTAAGAGTAATTACCTATGATTAGAGACGAGGACTGAGGATACCTAAAGAGGCAAACAAGGATGGGGGGCATGGGACGTTGGACAAAAAGAAAACACTTGATGAACTAGGACAAGAGAGAGGGATTTTGTAATCTATTCTTTCTTTTCTTAGTGAATTGAGGGTAGACCTCCTCCTAGATGTATATCTCATGTGGTGGAATCGCGTCAACAAATTCCGTTGTGTAATTGTGTCGATGTATTCTTGTCTATAACTTGTTGTGTGTTCATAAAGTTGATTGGATCCTACTACTCTCGAACCTAAGTAGTGTTTTAGGATTTATTCTCGATCACCTAAGTCTTAATAACGTCCATAATTCAAGTTGAGGAAAGTTATTGGGTCTAACAAACTAGGATCCATGAAAAGATGGAGGCTAAGAAGAAGGATTTGGGTTTTTAATACAAAGGGAGAAAATTGTGGGTATTAGATGCCTAATAACGAACATAGATGCCCAAGGCTAAAAAGGAAAAGCTAAGCACACCCATTAAATGGGTATGGATCAAGAGCTCATTTCTCTAATCGTTTAGATAACTAAAAGGCAACTTTGGACATCTAAACCTAATAGACACCTCAGGCACACAATAAGATTTTTCAACAAAATGTGTGTCGTTAGGCCAATTTTTCGACCAATCACAAGTCAAGCTTTTGAGTTGAGGGTAGGGATTATATATATGACCTTGATCTCCATCGATTGACATGGGGAAAGGAGAGATTTCTAGAGAAGGAGAGAAGGATTAAGGAGGGATTGATTGAAGGAATGGAAGAGAAGGTTGTGCAACCATGACATCCTCTAACACCATCTTTAGTGAACCACAGACGAGAACATGGGATGAGGATGCCAACGAAGGAAGGGCTTGTGGACCAAGCGATGGACATGGCACACTGACAAGAAGGTGAGGTAAGCGTCATTGATGATTTCATGAATGAAATATAACTCAAGAGCAAAACTTAGAAGAACTATGACAACAAATCATGGTTTAGACATACAATGGGGAAAAATAATTAGGGTATCAGGACTACTCGAGTGGCGAAGGACTCCTAGCATGTGAGTTCACTTGTATCCGGTCACCAATCAAGTTAAATGTAGTAATATTTCATGATTCCTAAGTACTTGTTTTATGCTCAATTAAATTGTTATAGCTTGGTCATGGGAAACTTAAGCTAAATAACTCTACTATGGTAGTGGGTAATTTAGTGGGAAGCCTTAGAAATGGGTTAGGAAGTAATTGATTGTGATTGGATTTGGAAGAATTGTTATGTACGAATCAATATTTAATAAAACATGTATAGTAATACGATTGAATGTGTGGAAATGACTTTTAAATTTATACATGAAGTAGTAGTATTTCGAGGTTAATCTAATATGCAGAAATCACTATCTAATTAATTACAATTGAATTTGTACTAAATGTAAATTTTTAAAACAAATAAGTTCACAATTTGCACTTTGTTCTACGAATAATGATATAAGATTCAAACTCTTGTGTAAAAATTATTTAATGCTCAATAAAATAAGTTAATGAAGAGTGAATAGGAGTGTACATAGGTCAGGTTGAGACAGGTTAAGATTTAACCAAACCCAACCCACAATTTTCGGGTTTAGATTTTTCTAACCCAACCCACAAAAATCAGGTCAGGTTGGATTGAGTTGAGTCAGGTTGGGTAAGTTGGTGACTAGTTAAAAGGCTCAAAACTTTTATTTATCTCCTATGTATTTTCTATGTCTTTCATACTTAATAACAAATCATGTTAAATTCATAAATAACTTCTATCTTGAAGAAAATAATTAAATAGGTCAAAAAAAAAATCGGACCATAGATGGAATTTGGGACAAGGGTGTAGGAATTTCGAATTTGAGACATATGAGTGGTAGGAGTAGGACGTGTAGGGAATTTAAGACATTGGACTTAGGTATGGATAAGCTTTGGTGGCTAATTGGGTTATAATTACGGAAGATTGAAGTTTAAATCCCTATATATATATATATATATATATATATACACACACACACACACACATTGGGTTGTGGGTTGGGTTGAGTTAGTTAAATCTCAAATCTAACCCAATCCATTATAACTCACAATCCAACCCATTTGAGTTGGGTCAGGTTCGGTTTGGGTTGAACTTAACCCATGTATACCCCTAAGTGTGAATATGATTAAGCATTAAGTCATCAATTATCCAAAATATTTGAGCAAGAAATTGTAATAAAAACCCATTCAGAACCAAAGTATAAACCAAATTAGCTAGCATTGCAAATCAATCCTTGAAAAGATTAATTTTATTATATTTAGGTCCCTTAGTCAACCAATTTGGTCCCTGTGAATTTTTTTTCTTTTCTGCAGATTGGTCCTTGCAAGCAGGGAGGAAGAGCTCCTCTTCCTTGTTGAGTATGGCTGCAGGGGAAGCTTCGTTGAGGTCGGCTGTGGGCTTCAGGACAAGGGAGCCCCTGATAAGTAGTCGTGAGGCTTCCTTAGATCGCCTCGAAGCTTCTTGCGAAGCTTGGCATGAGCGAGGACGGCAGATGGCGGTGGTCAATGTCGTTGAAGATGATGGCAACGGCGGCGATTGACTAGGCATGGGGGAGGCTCTCACCCGCAAGCTAGGGGTCGAGGGCTTCATTGTTGGTCGTTGAAGGTGATGGCGATGTTGATTTGCTGCAACAAGGCCGGAGGAGGAGAATGCAGTGTCGAGGGGAGTTCGGTAGAGAGTTGAGGACGTCGAAGCCCTCAATAAATTGAGGGCTTTTGCTCATGGCGATGTCATCGAGCTTCAAAGGTGGTCAGCGTCGTGCGAGGAGACGTGGATGTGGCGATTGGCAGTGGCCGGAGTGTTCGCTAGCCACAAGGATGACGACGGTTGGGGTGGATGTGTAGGGGTTGATTCCTAATTCTAAGGAGTTTAATCTACGCTATAGATGGATGAGAAGAAGAGACGATACCTATAAGGCGATGAGGGAGGAGAAGGACACTCGGCATTGGCCAGCCAGATTCAGAGGAGATGAAGACTCCGGTGAGAGTGTGGAGCGAAGAGGAGGTCAGAGAGCCGACTTCATTGGCAGGAAGGTCGACGAAGACGTGGGGAAGATAGCCGTGGCCTTGGTTGGCGGTGAGGTACGATGACGAAGGAGGATGGAGAGCTCCATGGCCAGTGTTAATGGCGGTGTCAGGGAAGAGAAGTGAGGGTTGTTGACATGCCAAAACTCGATAAAGAAGCTCGTGAAGGCTCGACGAAGCTTTATAGATGGTTGGTACAGAGGATTTGGGCTGATTTGTTGCCTCGCAAAGGTAGCCTAGCATTGATTTCGGTAAGGTTTTTGGCCGTGAATCACGGCGGCTACAGTTGCTAACAATGGCTGGAAATAGCATAAGGATACATGGGAATGATTGAGGAGTAACCCAACCAATTTTGGTGGGATTCCGTCGCAAGATTAGGGAGATCTCGCTCCCTAAAGTCATGTTAGAAATCACAAGTTCGTCGGGGTTGGCTCTGCTAGAAGAAGAAGATGGTGACATCATCATAATGTCACCAAGGGACCAAAATGTAAAGTTCATCAAGATGAAATCAAATGGGTCCCAAGTTTTTAGGGTAACCTAATTTGGACTCAAGGAATCTAATGGTGACATCAACTTTGGATTTTGATGAAGTTTGATTGATTAATTTACAATTTAACCTAAAATATAATAAATATCTGCCTAGGTCTCTATTTTAGGTCAAAATATGTTCCTTTGTCACATTAAAAGCTCTAAACCTTATAAAATAATTTTCAATGATTTTTAAAAGGTTTAGCTTACATTTATTTTAACCAAAACCCCTTTAATTTCAATGAGGCTAAAATTAGGGTCATAAAATATGAATTAACTTTTAATTTTCAGAAAAATAATAAATCAGTTCACGCAAGCCTACTTGTTTGAACTTTAAGCTCAATTGACCTTCAATTAGGCATAGGTTTACCCCTAGAATATTCTGCACTTGTATTCTTCTGTTAAAGAAGTAGAATTAACCTAATTTTCAATTATTTTTCTTAAATAGGCTGAGATTGAATTATATTCTTTTAATGATTAATTAAGTGAATTTAGCCTTGGAAGTTAGTCAATTTGAGTTAGAAAAGGAGAATGTTGGTGTTACCACCATACTTTCATGCTTAACATTTGCTAGTCTTTTAGGAAATTCTCAAAATTCAGCTTAGAGTTCAGCTCAAGAGTATTTTCGTCATTCAGCTCAATTAGAAATAATTTTTAATTTGTTAATCTTGGTCAAAACTTTAGTACAAACACAAGTGCTCTTATGTCTAGGAATTTGGACAACCCGATTACTCAGGACACTAAGACTTAACGGCTCCCTAATTTAATTTTATCAGACTCTTGATTTTTAAATATAGGGACACACGATTCAAGTTGATCTTAGTTTCACTCCCAATTTTGTTATTATCAAGGTTGGAATATGTGTAGTGAGGTGAATTGAGTTAAAGGTCCTAAGTGTCAAATTAATAACCTATTAGACTCAATCGACTACTACTTGAATTTGGTAGCTTTCTAGCCTCCAATGAGATCAGCCTAAGGGTATATATCTCCCTGTAAAAGAAAAATAAAATTCTAACACCATTTTTTTATGAGGTGCAAGTGTAGGAGGCATTTGTGTGCCTTTTAGGGTGGTGAGGATAGGTACACTATTTACTAAGACTTATGTATACAAGCCCCACCAAAACAAAAATTAAATGCGTGCACCTTATTAAGGAAGTGACTCTTCATCCTTCAAGGGTTGGCTGCTATAAAAGAGTTATTTTCTAACTCTACCTAAGTCTTATGTTTTATTAACCCTCTACTTGGGTCCTAAAACTCAATCCGTGCATGTGAAGTTGTGTTCTAGTTCTTCAAACTCCTAGACCAAAAGTGACAAAGAGACTGGTCTAAACACTCGTGCCCCTTAGTCCAAGAAATCTGATTTTCCGACTTTGCACTGTAGGGTAAATTAAGCCATGTTTACTTAAACATATTTGGCTTAAAAAACCCAAGGTTGAGGATGTGGGTGTCTTGATACTAGACTAGAGCACAAAAACATTAAATTTGACCAAGTCTTAATAAATTATTCAATTTAGCACATTCTTCTTCCTCTTCACCATTAAAAGATTTGCAATTCAATTCTAAAAGATTCCTCCTCCCTTCTTTCATTTTTTTTTTGAATTTTTATAGACATATATATATATTGTGAGAATCCTTCAATGAAATTGAATTTTCAATCATTTGCACTTTAATACCCCTCCCATGCTTAAGTTTTGCAATGCCCTCATTGTAAAAAGGATGGATTCAAATTTAGCTTAATTTATAGTTTTAGAACAGATTTATAAGGTGGGCAAACGGGTCGAAAATGACTGTTGCGGACGATTTCAAGCTCTAATATGGAGATTGGAGGTGAAGTCAATTGTTATAAAGTATAAACCCTAAAGTGCAGTAGGAATGTTTGCTCACAAGAGTAAGAAATGTCTCGGGTTTTTTTGAATGATGGGTTTCCTCCCATAAAGTGTAAAGTTACCGCCATCAGCTGAGCGCAATGCAGCTCATATTGAATGGAGATCAAGAGAATCCTCAGTCAAGTTTTGTAAAGACCCGTTCTGTTCTGAGCCCTTTAAGACGTCTGGACTGTCGGTCAGACGTTTAGACCCCTTCCTAGACGTCTGGAAATTGAAAAATTGGTACGTACCTTCGCATCTACGTGCGGGCTGCACGCAGACAGTACCCCTCTTCTCTCCTCGACCCGAACCCTAGTGCACCTTTACAAAACCCCTCTCCCCCTTCCTCTCTTCCCTACTTCACCACAGCCACCTCCTTTCCTTCCTCTCCATCGCAGCGAGAGGGGTGAGCGCGAGAGAGAGTGCAAGGGCAAGAGACGAGGAGGAGAGGCGACATGAGGAGAGGAGGAAGAGCTTGAGCTCACGAGCTCGTGGGAGCTCACCGGAGGACTCACGGTCAGAGCAGCACGTGTGACAAGAGGAGCGCGTCGGGGGAGACGTCCCCGACACTCGCTACAGGCGAGGAGGCGAGGCTGCGGCTACGCTTGGTGAGGGAGAGCAGCAGGTCATTCTGATTCTGGGTTTTTCCCAGAATCAGACGTCTGGCATGACATCTAGATGACGGAGTGGATGTCTAGTGACGACACCAGACGTCTGAAGTAGTGTTCTACGAAGGTATGTTCCTCTTGCGGTTACGGCCATGTAGTCCGCACCACAGCCTTGATCTACATGTCTAAAAGTGGATGATTTGCCTGTCGTGTGCAAAGATAGCTTCGAGAAGGCACGAGGCACGTCATCCCACGCGTTTCAGACGTCTGTACAGCTTACCAGATGACCGGAAGCACTCCTAGACGTCCAGAGGAGAGGTCGGATGTCTGGAGCTGGGTCCAGACGGTTAAGAAGAGGTTCTGGACGTCTGAGGTCGACGCAGAACCTGAGGTGAGACTCTGGTTACTTTTAAGACGTCTGGACCTTGTGCCAGACGTATGATTTAGGTCTGCAGCCCTGTTTTTGACTCGTTTAGGGTCCGTTTGAGGTCCGTTTTACGCAAACAAGATATCAGTGTTTTCCTTGTGAGTTCCTCTACTTGTTAGAAGGCCTTTTATACTGTTCTGAATTCTCCATTGTGGTATGTTCCTTGGTATAGGACTTCGATCAGTTGTGGGTTCGGGGCTTGCTGAGGCATGTGAGCCTGCCGTTCGAGCCCCCAATACTCCCGGGTTGTCTAGTAGAGTGGTTTCCCCTATTTTTAATTATAAAACCTGAATGCATATGTGAAAATTGGATAATTAGAAACCTAGGATGTGACATGAATCGTAGGACGAAAGGTACTTGCACTGTTGCATGCGTGTTCGAATTGCGGTCTTAAATAAATGAATAGAATTATGAACAACTGCCTGTTAATAAACAAGAGCTGCTTGTGAAATATGAAATGCCTATACTAGTTAAACAGTTACCTGTGACATTATTTGTTGTATATGTTAAAAGATGGAAATACGAGCTACATGTGTATAATCTGAGAATAGAAATGTGAATGGTGAAACGTGGTATGGAATGACAGGGGGAATACGAGCATGAACCCTATAGGGAATTAGGAGTAGAGCTCCTGTTGATAAATGGAATAGATCTGGAAATGTGAGTGGGAAGTGTGCTGGTCCTTGAGTACGTGGTACCAAGGAGAGCGACTATCTCCTGTTTAGTGTAGAGCAGAGCTATTCACCCTCGGGTTGGGACCCAAAGTTAGGATTGGCCACTCTACACTGACTTCTTTGGCCCTCGGGTACACTATACCGGGGAGAGCTACTAGTGTAGGGAGAGATCTAGCCACCCCACGGAGCCCGGGGTTCAGCTAGCCACTCTACATCAACTTGTTAGGCCCACTGGGCAAACCAGGGTAGTCAGACGAGGGTACGCGGACTGTGGAGGGGCGAGACCCCTATTTGGTTTTGAGGGGCTAGACCCTGTTACTAAGAGAGCTAGGCCCTATACTATTCCATGCTGTACTTTGGGCGTACCTAGTAGTAGAAACGATTGACCGTGTGCCAGTGCGGTGTAGCTACTTGTGCGTTTATCGTGTGTGCCGTAGTCACCACTACGTCTATCCGTGACCTTGGGGTGGTTGAATGGGTGTAGGATCACCACGGGAGACTCTCCCAGCCAGGAGAGCACCACGTGTGCCTTCTACTCTTCGAAAAAGACTGCAATCAAGATTGTTCCCACGAGGAACATTCGAGATCAAGAAAGAGATTTGAAAAATAGACCAATGGGTAAAAAGGAATAACCTGTAAAATAAAGTAATTGGAAAAGACAAATTACCTGTTAGCTTTTGCTGCTTTAGTTAGTTGGTTACCACTCTACTCACTGTTCGCTGACTTTGTTTACTCATAGCCCTTTTCATGTCTAGGTGTTGAGTAGCCCGAGTCACTGGCTGTTGAGGGTGCTGGGCCCAGTCGAGCTCAGCAGTAGTCTTCCTATTGTTGTACTTTCTTTTGTTAGTGAGTTCAGACTCTAATTACCATTTATATTTCTGTACTTTATTTCCGCTTTACTATTGTGGTGGTAATATGTATTGTCAGTAGCTTTTACTTCCTTTACTGCTTGTACCCTTTTACTGTTAGTTACTTAGCATACTGAATGTGGTTTACTTTCTTGCTTTTTGGTTATTTCTTGTTGGACGACTCGGTCTTGGGATTAGTCGAGTCGAGCCGGTCTCGGGTCCTGTAGGGATTTGGGAATTGGGTCATAATAAGATGGTATCAGAGCAAGGTCGTCTCGAGAAATGAACCAACTAGCTTGAGAATAACCAATTCACGTGCATGTAACTAGAGTAACCACTGCAACGTACCGCTTGACATCTGTTCTGAGTTTCCTTCGTTAAAGTCTGTTAGAGTTGACTTCTTTTGTTTTGTTTTCTGCATCTCCTTGCAGGAGATGCCTCGACGTGGAGTCCTTGAGGTGGGCCGTGGACGAGGTCGGAGGGGTGGACGTGTCGGGCCCGAGGTGTCAATCAACCAGCCACTTCTCCTGGGCATTCAGGCCCAGGACCTCGCTCAGTTGATACGAGACATAGTACGAGAGGAGCTCCCCCCACCTCCACGAGCACCTCTCCCTAGGAACGTGGAGGGGGAGTCCTCTGTGGGGCTAAGAGATCGACGCAGTGCTGGACGAGAGGGAGGGGGTGGTCCTCCACTACCCCCATGATGAGAACCTCATTATGAACCCTAACTAGTACATTTTTGACCTAAATAAGTGTAAAAAAGCTCCTACAAAACCAAAGAAAAAGCCTAAATCAGAGAATTACAAATTTAAGTATGAAACAATTCACAAGGGGTAAAACTGTAATTTACCAATGCAGTACAAAAATGGGATTTCTAAGGGTCTAGACACAGGTCAAATGGGCTTAATAAGAGAGAAAGTGGGATGATTTGGTCTGAAAAGGGTTACAGCGACATCTAGGAATTAAATGACATCCTACAACCCTAAAACAAATCCACTTTAATTCACGAAGTTTCAGGCAAGATAAAAATTAATTAAATCCTCTAAAATTCATGAAAAAACATCCCCTAGGGTTTAGAACCTTCAATTTGGCCATTAAAACCTATCTTGACCTAGATTGAGAACCATACCCAATTTTTGACCTAATTTAGGTTTTTATGTAAAATGTCTAATCAAACGTAATCAAACCTAAAATCCAACTTCACCATTGGATTCCTTAGGTCCAAATTAGGGTTATACCAAAATTTGGACCTAAGGAAAGTTTGCCTTGACCCACTTTACAAATTGGTCCTTAATAATTACTTTCTGACCCTTAATTTTTTAAACTCTTGCAATTACCCCCTCAACCTTCCTGTCATTTTTTGCAAATCGGTCCCTTTGCCACCGCAGCAGCAGGCCATACCTCTGGCGACTTCGTGCGGAGGATGGCGCTGGGCAAGGCATGGGAGTCGGCCCTAGAAACGAGAAGAGGGTCTCCTGCGTTGTCCTCTTCCGCATGGACCACCTCCCATGCCCTGCCGGCACCCATACCTCTTGTTCGAACATGCGAGAGGTATGGGTCTCTTTTCCGACCACATCTCTAGTGACTAGCCCACACCTCCTCCTCGTGTTTCCCTCCCTGCCAGCACCTATTTGAGGAATGACAAGGCTACCGCTTCCTTCAAGCTTGTCTTGGCCAGAGTTCCACCCCAAGTTCGTCTCCTTCTCCTCCGACCAAGTGGTCCAGCAAGCTCCAGCGAACCTCCCTCCGCCTTCTCATCTCTCTGCCACAATACCAGTGGCAGAGCTATTCTCACCATCTTCCTCCACTTTGCGCAGCACCCACGCGAGCATCTCTAGCCCCATCGTCGCCGTCGTCTCCCTCCACTAGACATCATCTTCTCCAGCGACAGCAGGTACTGCCAGTCGCCACCTCTCCCCCTTCGTCCACTTAGTTAGGTTAAAATCACTTGTCTCTATCCCCTCTTCAATTCCCCTCAATCTATTTCACGAATTATCCCTCGACTGCCACTGTCCACCATCACCATCTCCACCTCCGGTAGACCACCGACGAGGCGAATCCGTCATTCCACCCATCCACACGCCTCGCCACCCACCTCAGAACCTTCGCCATCACTCACTGATCACCATCCACTCCTCCATTAACTGCCACACACACCCCACGTGCCCACCGAACACATGCACTTTCACGGCCGCAGTCTGCCCTAGGCACGCATGCCTAGGTCATTCTGCACCACGCCACCCGCCGCCTCACCTTCGCCGTGCCATGGCGAAGCTGCCTATGTGCTCTAATGGGGCCGAAAGGCTGTGTTCAGTGATCGCAGGCTTCGACCTCCTTCCGCCATTGGAGTAGGAGCAAAGCTTGCTTGCAAGCTCGCTCCAAGCTACAGGTCCCAGTTCGCGCGGAATCCTTTTGCGCATAGCCCCAACCGAGTGATTGACACTGAAGCACCATGCAGCTGCGGCGATTAAGCGAAGTCCTCTTATGCGGGCGCGAGCAAAGCGGGTGGGACATTATTCCCACCTCATAAACTCAGAGGTACGCTGCAGCACTTAAATTATTTTTGTGCTTTTAGCTCTTTGCCTCTAGTACACGGGGTGAGGTCCCTCGCCCACGTACACCCGCCTCGTCCACGACCACTCCTACGCAGACCTGGCCTAAACCTGACTACCTGCGCACTCCTCGCCCACCACCGCATGCCGGTGGGCCTGGTCCTGGTCTCGGGTATGCATACCCGACCCGTTTACCCGAGAAAGGCTCTGGGAGAGCTGTGTCCTAAGAGTGAAATAGAAAGAGAGAGATGTAGGGAGGGTAGGGGTAGGTTTTGCGTTGCTCTGTGTAGGAAAGGAAGGAGGAGCCAGGAGCAGCTAAGGGAGAAGAAGGTGCTGCTGAAGAGGAGGTGCAGCAAAGAGTAGCCAAAGGAAGGACTTAGCTGCGGAAAGAAGAAGACAAGGGAAGATAGAGAAGAACAGAAGAAGAAGACAAGGGAAGACAGAGAAGAATAGAAGAAGAAGAAAGGTGCTGCAGCCAAAGCTTGAGGAAAGGAAGAAGAAGCCAAGAAGGCCAAGCAAGGAAGAGAAGAAGAGAAGAAGAAAAAGCCAAGGAGAAGAAGCAGCAGCAGCCAAAGAGAAAGGAAGAAGAAGAAGGAAACGAGTATTGTAGCAACCGCTACTTAAGACGTCTGATTCATGGAATCAGACGTCTGAACAGAAAAAGAGAGAAGAAAAGAAGACAAGAAAAATTTTATTCCCTTTCTCTAATTTTTTGTAAAACAGTATATATCCATATTGTAAATTGTGATTTTGTACGCTTCTAAAATTAAGTGTTGTTCCCTGAGTTCAACCTCGAAACTTTCCTATTTTTTGAGTAATAAAAACAAACATACTTGCTGGTTGCCAACCAGAAGCCCAGCACCCCACCACACTCTGACAGTTCTGAGCACAAGCCCTCCCTGCTTGGAGGTGTGCCCATTCCCCCACTGCAGCTGCACTACGAGCTTTTCGGCCAGTTCCGGAAGCAGAAGCCCCCCTCCTTCAAGGGGGATGAGGACCCGTCTGAGGCAAAGGACTAGCTAGAGCAGGTCGAGAAGGTGTTTGACACCCTTCGCCCCCCTGTGGAGTGTCACGTAGCCTTTGCCACGTATCAGCTAGAGAGTGCGGCACACAGGTGGTGGAGGGCAGTCAGAGGCTAGGAGAGGGCAGAGCCGATGTGGGACCAGTTTGTGACCCTCTTCTACGAGCAGTACTTCCTGCAGACTAGGCAGGACCAGAGGAGGCGGGAGTTCCACACTCTCCTCAAGGGGACGATGACTGTTAGTGCATACCACACGCGCTTCCTAGAGTTGTCACGTTTTGCTGCGACACCTGTGGCTACTGAGGAGGAGCGCCTGTAAAGGTTCACTGAGGGGCTCTGGCTTGCCATTCGGGGGTATGTCAAACCCCTAAAGCTGCCCACTTTCTCAAGAGTGGTGGAGGCAGCTATGACGTACGAGGACACCAACCCGGCCGCACGAGACACTGACAGTGGACGGAAGAGGCCCTACCAGCCAGAGTACTCACAGGGCCGACGAGAGAGGAGGCACGCGGCGCCCGCAGGAGAGCCGTCTCGTTTCGTGGGGCCGTCAATGGCCTTTGGGGGGCCCCCGACAGGGGCCAGCTGTCAACACTGGACCCCCGCCCAGCCGTCAACACTGGACCCCCGCCCAACCGTCAGCAGGGACCTACCGAGGGAGAGAGTCGAGTCCCCCTCTGCTACCAGTGTGGCCAGTCGGGCCACATCAGGAGGGATTGCCCATCTAGGGCTGGAGTGCAGCAGATGCTCCCCGCACCGAGCGCTAGAGGCCGAGCAGGTGGTCGTGGTTCCTAGGCGCGTGGGGGAGGACAGCAGTCGCGGGGAGGGTACTGGCCAGCGGCTACCCGTCCGACGTAGAGTGTGGCTGCTTCTTCTGCACCGAGAGCTGAGGGGCGTATCAATGCCCTGACACACAGAGACGCCAGGGCATCAGGTTCAGTGGTGGCAAGTATGGTTACAGTTTCCGGCAGATTAGTTTACGTACGTTTTGATTCAGGTTCCACGCACTCGTTTGTTGCTGCGAGTTTTGCTGTCAGTTTGGAACAAGACGCCATGTTGTTAGAGGATCCATTTGTAATCAGAGGTCCAGGTGGTCAGTTGTTTGTAGCTACGGAGGTCTACACAGACTATGAGGTTAATATTAGAGGACACAGCCTCCCCGCTGACCTGATCATGATATCGATGGAGGATTTTGGCGTTATTCTGGGGATGGATTGGTTGTCCACTTACCACGCCTTGGTAGACTGTTTCGAGAGGAAGATCGTCTTCTCCATGCCGGAGATACCTTCTTTTGAGTTTCACAAACAGTCGGTGGACGGAGGTTTCAGGTGCATTTATGCACTTCGGGTAGCGAGACTTTTGGGCCAAGGGTGTGAGGGCTTTCTAGCCTGTGTGGTGGCAAAGCCCATCCCCGTGGCAAACTTTTAAAGCATTTCGATGGTCAGAGAGTACCCCGACGTGTTTCCAGAGGAGCTGCCAGGACTACCGCCTGAGCGTGAGATCGAGTTTGAGATCTCACTAGTATCGGGGACCAGCCCCATTTCTACGGCACCGTACTGGATGGCACCACTTGAGCTGCGAGAGCTCAAGTCACAGTTGCAAGACCTGTTGGAGAAGGGCTTTGTGAGGCCCAGTGCATCCCCGTGGGGAGCCCCGGTGTTATTTGTGAAGAAGAAGGATGGTATCCTACACCTTTGTGTTGACTACAGGCAGCTGAATAGGGTCACCATCAAGAACAGGTATCCGCTGCGGAGGATTGATGATCTGTTTGACCAGTTGCGAGGTGCCATAGTATTCTCCAAGATAGATCTGAGATCAGGCTACCACTAGTTGAGGATCTGGGAGACTGACGTCTCCAAGACAGCTTTTCGCACCCGATACAGACACTACAAGTTTTTGGTCATGCCGTTTGGGCTGACCAACGCCCCCGCTGCCTTCATGGATTTGATGAACCAGGTGTTCAGACCGTATCTGGATCAGTTTGTGGTGGTATTTATTGATGACATGCTCGTTTACTCGAGGGATCAGGCACAGCACGGACAGCATTTGCGGATGGTTCTGGACACTTTGAGACGGCGCAAGCTGTATGCCAAATACATCAAATGCAAGTTTTGGTTGAGACAGGTAACCTTCTTGGGCCACATGATTTTAGGGGATGGCTTTGCTATGAATCCAGTCAAGGTTGAGGCAGTACTCAGGTGGGAGAGGCCACGTATGGTGACAGAGATACGCAGTTTCTTGGGACTGGCAGGTTACTACCGGCAGATTATCATAGGTTTCTTACAGATTGCACGTCCTATGACTCAGTTGACCCGAAGGGACGTGCCCTTTGCTTGGACAGACGCTTGTGAGGCGTGTTTTTAGGAGTTGAAGGAGAGGCTGACCTCGGCTCCTATGCTTACCATCCCAGATAGCAATGGCGATTTTATGATCTACACGGATGCTTTGTTGCAGGGGTTAGGGGGTGTGCTCATGTAGCGGGGTCATGTTGTCGCTTACACTTCGTGGCAACTGAAGCCCCATGAGTATAGCTACCCTACCCACGACTTAAAGTTGGCAGCTGTTGTCTTCGCGCTAAAGACATGGAGGCACTACCTTTACGGTAAGACCTTTGAGATTTTCACAGATCATAACAGCCTTAGGTATTTGTTTGATCTGAAGGAGCTTAACATGAGACAGAGACATTGGTTAGAGCTCCTAAAGGACTATGACTGCAGTATCTCCTACCATCCAGGGAAGGCCAACGTGGTGGCTAACACCTTAAGCTGGAAGGCGCCCGCCCACTTGGCCAGTTTATAGGCACAGAGTTGGAGACTTATGGAGGAGTTAGGCAGTTGGAGACCCCTAGAGTTACAGGGGTATTTTAGGGCAGTGACACGACAGACGAGACCAGAGTTGATAGACCGCATCATCACAGGACAGATGACAGATCCGTACCTGCAGTCGTTGAGAGACAAAGTACTGTCAGGGGACCTAGGAGACTTCTCTTTTACAGACGAGGTGCTACGCATGAGGGGATGTTTCTGTGTTCCTAGGGATGAGGAGTTGTTGAGAGAGCTTCTGACTGAGGCGCACGGGTCCAGGTTCACCATACATCCCGGGAACACGAAGATGTATCATGATCTGAGACGTGACTTTTGGTGGAGAGGGATGAAGCGAGATGTAGGTGAGTTCGTGCAGTAGTGTTTGGTGTGCCAACAGGTGAAGGTCGAGCACCAAAGGCCTGTAGGGCCATTGCAGCCACTTCCTGTGCTAGAGTGGAAGTGGGAGAGCATCACCATAGACTTAGTGGTGGGCTTACCCGTTACCCAGCGAGGACACGACACAGTCTAGGTGATTATAGACAGATTGACAAAGACGGCACATTTCTTGCTGATTCAAGTCACGTTGGGACTAGCGCAGTTGGCAGAGAGGTATATTCGTGATGTGGTACGTCTGCACGGAGTTCCGTGTGAGATTGTATCTGATCGAGATACCCATTTTACTTCCCAATTTTGGGATGAGTTTCAGTTGGCCTTAGGGACACAGTTGAGGTTTAGTACGGCGTACCACCCACAGACGGACGGACAGTCAGAGCGCACGATACAGACACTTGAGGACCTTTTACGCGCCTGTGTACTGGACTAGAGGGGCTCTTGGGAGGAGCACTTACCCTTGGCAGAGTTCGCATATAATAACAGCTATCACTCG